>OX465554.1:19262900-22030400 GCA_950022955.1 Xestia ashworthii
GTCCAACGAATACGCTATACGCGTTTCTTTTCTCGACAAGTCGACATTCGTTAAAAGCAAGTTACAGATCGATGTATTATAAACTACATAATATCTTAGGTAACCTATAACTGTTTTCTTCATGTATTCCTTTATTTTTATTTACATTACAAGTAGATTAGATTAGATTTAGAATTTATTGTAGCGGATGCATTTACGAGTATGTAACAATAAAATGTAAACGGAACGAAGGAGCCTGGAACTCACGACACAGGGAATCCTAGTGTGAGTTTCAGGAATCAATGCACTGAATGTAGATACTTTTCTGAACAATAAATTATTCTTATTCTTATTCTATTCTTAAACTACGATAGGTCACGTACCTTGATTTTTAGAGAAACTGACACAAGCATATGACAGGTAATCAGCTGCATCCAGTTTGACTGGAAGCCGATCCCAGCATAGTTGGGAAAAGGCTAGGCAGATGATGTGATGATGACACTTACCTCAAAAAGTCCCTCAACAACTCGGACCGCTATCAGCAAGGCAGTGCTAGTGTGCGCAAGCGGCGGCGTGAATAAAGTCAGCAGAGATGTCGCGCCGATGCCTATCGCAAAAACCCTGCAAGATAATACAGTTAATTAGTTTTGTACAAATGCTTCAGTATTGACAATATGACGTGATGATCAAGTACGTAAAATCCTACTAAACGCTTACATGAAAAGAGTGTTCAGGACACACATTACGATGCTTGGTCACCAAGCGTAGCGCCGATATGTGGCGCAGACAGATTGGATGGGTATAGCGGAGGACTGGGTGCTGTGGCATAGGCCTATAGCCGTCAGTGGACCGATAGGCTCAGTTGATGGGAACGTTAGCGATTACGGTCTGCTGAAGTAGACTGTAGTGGATCTCGGACGTTTATTGCTTGACATGTCTCAGAAACGTCGTAAGCCTCGCGTACGTCGGTCGCGCATACGAGTATGCATTGTGTTCTATATAGCACTAAACTGCGACGCTGACGTCAGCGGCGCGTACGATGCTATTGTTTTTCTCGCTGACGTACGGTCGAACAAGCTATTTGGTTTACATATTACCCCACAAATTACATAGTAAAATGTAAACCAAATAGCTTGTTCGACCGTACACGATCGACATCAGCGCAGTAGGAATTCTAGCCTTGAGGCTCATGTTTTCTTAAGAGGCCTGCGGAGCATGCCTAAATGTATAGTTCATACAAACGTGATAAAAGAATAATTTGTAAATCAAACATATTCCTAAGGTAGTGTGTATTTATTTCGATTAGATTACAGAATATCTAGGTTTCCAAATATATATTTTGATTGGACACTGATTTAAACAATAGTTATGAGAAAAATAAGTTTTCTATAGAGATTTTCATATCTTGTCTTTGTATCTAGAAATGTTCGCACAGCTCAGTTTGTTTACTTAGTTCTCAAGCCTCACGCTACCTTAGATTATTGTCTATGGTTCTATAAAACGGAACGAACCTGTTACCTCCTATTTTAGCCGCGAGCCAACCGCCCGGTAGCTGCGTGATGATGTACCCGTAGAAGAAGGAACTTAGCACCAGACCCTTGGTTTGTGAGCTCCAGTCGAACTCCGGGATCTGAAAGAGTATTAAGTTATTTTATTTTGTATTTTTGAACCTATACAGTGAAGGATCGAGGGTGTGGATCGAGAGAATCGTATTGCAAATCAAGAAGATGTTGTATACAACATCATATTTTAGTCGTTTTAATTAATTTAAGAGTGGATTGCACTCATGAAAATAAGCAACTTTTACTATGAGACCGACTATGAAATCTCTAAAAAAATATCAGCTGCTTCATTACATTATTGGTCAGTAAATCGAAAAAATGTAGGCATAATTTTTTCCGGGATTTTATAGTCCGTCCCATAGTAAAAGTTGATCATTTTCAGGAGTACTATCCGCCCTTACAGTAATTATAACGACTAAAAAATAACGTTATATAGTGACGTATCGACAGGCGATGATATAATTAATTAACTAAAGATGAAAGCGCCAGGGTACCCCCCGAAATTATCATTCGCAGGTCAGTATCAGGATGTATGTTAATTAAAATATAATTCGCGATCGTAACAAATATGGGCTTTTTTGATTAGCCTATTCTGTCCCACTGCTGGGGAAAGGCCTCCCTAATTCCTTTCCAACTCTCCCGGTGTTTTGCCTTCTCTAGCTAATCAGTCAGTTAGGAGTCCAATTCGTCACGCCAGCATTTCTTGGGCCTCCCTCGGTGACGACGACCGAATATGGCTTTAACACTGTAAAAGCTCTAAGTTCGTTTAATCACAATGAATAACTTTTTCATGAAGTAGTCATTGATTGGGAGTCATAATTGAATCCTAAAATTGAAGGCACCACTAAATTCGTAGCAAAATGAGCCGCCTCAAAGCATTCTCAGCAGGCGATGCGGTGCAAGATGTGAGGTGGGCTTTTATCTGTGGGGAGATGCCGCATATGCACTTGAGGACTTAGCCGTCCATAAACCCCCATCTGCAGAGACAAACCTTTCACCACGATGTCAAATACAATTCTTTAGAATTAAAGTGTTGTTTTAGCAATCGTTGTTAGGACTATTAATAAAAACGGACGTTTACTTATGTTGAAGGGAGCAACAGTGAATGAACATAAATCCATCTTGTCTTCGGGTAAAACATGAATTTATACAGATCTATGCTTCAGGCATAAATAAAATAGTCCTATTTTCCAGGCATGAGAAGGCTTAAGTACATTTTAGCGAAAACATTTCAAGACGACATTATTGCGAAGATAAATGACATAATCTTTTTCTAAGTAAGAGCTTCCTATATCCGTACTAATATAAATGCGAAAGTAACTCTGTCGTCTGTCTGTTACACAGAACAGATAAAAGGTGGTAGAAAGGAAATAGTTCCTGATTTGTAATGGAACGCGTGTTGCTGCTTGTCTCCCCACTACGAGCAAGAGGCACATACCTACGTACGTGCATACGCACACAAATAAACTACTGACACTTAGATCGCGATCTTGCTATTGATTGTCACACTAACGCAAAAAAAGTGCACTCACACATACCTGTTACGGTGACCAATGAGCAAACGATTCACATTATGAGCGATCACTTATATGAGCACTGTAGCCTCTTCTATCTAGTCTGTGGTATGTTACCCCGTCATCGAAATCAATTTAACTGTACGGCCCAAACTCGACCAAAACGGAGACGAGCGGAGCTGAGAGAAGACATACAGGAAGATCTTTGAGAGTCGTTACAGGTAGTCAGTGGCGCAAGTCTGACGACCACTCTTACCAAATGGTATCGTATTACCCAGTACCAGTAGGTACTAACTGGGTTGTGGCAGTCAGAATGACAGGCGCTCTGTGTAAAATACTGGTATTCAGCTGCATCTGTTTAGACTGGAAGCCGACCCCAACATATAGTTGGGAAAAGACTATGCAGATGAGGTATACCATGGCCCGGACATACCTACATAGGACTTTGAACTTTAATTTTATCTCGATAGTAGACCCGGGAAAAATAATTTCTAATCACAGGCAGGTGGAGCCGAGCGCAAAATCTAGTTATCCTATAAGATGAGACTAGTGGAAGCAATAAATACTAAACGTACAAGTATTAAAAGCCTCTCAGCATTAAATGTATCACCGATTATTTTGTTCCCATAAAAACAAAATGGTTGACTGGATTCAGGATGGGATGAGACTATTAGTTCGGATTAGTTTAGTAACTATGCGAGTATTTTAGGGATCGTAACTTTAATTTAGATTGGATTGGTATTTCAGACTTTTACAATTCGGGAGGTTTATTTTCAGCACTGGACATAAAGGTACTTCAGAATGGATTACCTTTATGTCGGATTTTCAAAGAACATTTTGTGTTTGTGTTCTCTTTGTTACTTACTTCTTTCTTTCGTTCTGTGTCTGTTATTTTAACGTTGGTCCTTATTTTTTAAATTTCTATTACTTAGTCAAGATGATATCCTGTTATAAGAGGTAAGTAGTGAGTGGAAGGGTGGTCCCTTCCACCAACTAATATGATCTAAAAAAATATACTCACAAAAACAATGGTCCCATTTTCCAGCGTAGTTTCCACTGGTTCTGTCATGGCGACCACGGCAACTGACAGGTTGACCCTCAAGGCATACACGTTGAAGAACCCGAAGAAAGCCAGCAGGGCCACCACCAGTCGTCTTCGCCGCCAGAATCGCCATGTCATCTCGTGGTCTTTTGATTGTTCCCTGGAAAGAAAAGAGAAGATGGTGAAGGCTTGGGTCTATGGTAGAATTTTTGTAAGGAAAAAATAATAATGAAAAATAAATAATGAAATAATGTTTATATTGTAAGGAAGAATTTTTGTGCTGTTTGCAATAATGCAATCAGCACAATGAATGATTTTCGGTTTCTGGAATAAAATATTACGAAGTTGAGCGTACGTTGAGGTTCGTAATATGTTGAGAGTTCCATGTGGGAGGTGTTGACTCAGAACTTGGCTCTCACGCTTGTAAAAGAAAGCAAGGTGGATTTTTTTAAATTCTATACAAATACATCGCACATAAACCACAACAACATGAACCAATGAATGTGAATAACTGACGGGCGTAAAAATACCGTAAACAAAGCCGTCATTGTTTGCGCTTTTTCCCCAAGGCCCAATAGAAAATGTGTTAACAACCAAAGCAATTTATTAAGAACCGCGAAAACTTCCAAGTAAACTGATTTACATGTAATTAATTCACCTGTCTCACGACAGATAAGGTGAAAATCGCCGGAAAAGCAAAGTTATTTAGTGAACCACTTCTTCAAGTTGCCAGGTATAAAAATACTAGGGAAATCTGATTTAGAAACGAATGTGTAAGGCCGTGGTACGAATTATGTACGTTATTAGAGCTTAACGACTGAATCAGCACTATCATGGAGTTACGATGCTCAAACTTCATCCTGGGCCGCATTTCTGTGATGTTCAGTGAATGGTTTCAAATGTAAGGGCATCAGATCATGCCTAGTCAAATGGATGTTAATTAGATTAGTACAGAATGAAGCCAAGTGGCATAATTAAACAGAGGCATATTCTCAACGATGGAAGTAATCGAAACGTTGGGTGTAAAACCAAGGCATCCGCCGACTTAATTTTCTTGAATAATCCTTACAGAGTATTTCATATTTTTGCAAAAAAAGAGTACTTAGAGGAAGACCAAACAAACGATGGATGGGCTGTGCGAAGGGTGATATGTCTGATGTGATGATAATAGAGAATATGGACGAAAAAGAGACATGCAGCGCCGAGTCGCCGACCCAAAAATAAATTCTTAATTATTATAATTCTCTTGCCTCTGTTGGGACAAGAAGATGATGATGAAGAATTAGATAAGCCATTGTATATAATATGTCCTGGTCTAGTTCTTACTTAGATCTACCTATAGATCCATGGAAAGATCAGATCGAATTAGCTTTAAAAGCAGACTTTCTTTTTTAAGCTGGCTTTCTGCGGCTTTCCTATTGACTAAGATGGAAAATGGCAGGCCGCATCAAACAACAACTTCAAGTTTGAGAACCTCTGCACTAGAAGTATTTGCCAAGTTCTAAGTAACGGTGTCACATAACACGCCTGCCTCACATTACAAAGAACACCACATATGTGTATATTGTATGTCTGTCCATACATTATGTCTGATGGATGAACAGACTTCTACTCAATTGAATTTTCACTTAGGCAGACATCAGACATGTGCGTATTAGATTATGTTAAGTTTAAACGATAACACCTAGTATGTATTATGTACTGTGTATCGATTAGGTATTATCTGATTAATAATTCTGTTTACGTATTATGTTCGTTGAACATTATACTCCAAAGCACCGGTTAATTGGTAAAATAAATCCGCCGTAGGATTGCGTAATAGCCATTGAAATAAAACTAGTCTCTTTAGAATACGGTTGAAATTGCCACTCCAAAGTTTACCTAAATGCAAGCGTCATGTTAATCGTCTAGACTGGCTAGTAATCAAGATCTTAAAAAAATAGGTAAACGACTTTGGAACTAAATTTTTAGAACTTTAGCCCTATATTTAACTGCTGCCTTTATTGCATTAGCCTTGACTATCTAACGATTGGGTACACCTAATCTTGTAGTCAATGTTGTTGTATCCAAAACAAATTCGATATCCACGGAATGCATTACTAATTAGCTAACAAGACAAACAAAGTATCGATGACGACTGCTCTCTGCTTACAATCAACGCTCATTTTCTAACAAAGAGTGTGTATTAAATTAAAATAGGTAAAAAAAGAAAAAGGCCACGCATTAATTTCACGGCAATTAACACTGGAATGTATTTTAATTGGGTTCGTTTTCGAGTGTAAAATAATGTGTAAGTACCAATGTTACACGGAAATTCTTTTAAAAATGCTTATTAGGCTTATTGGAATGCCTTATTCGACCCTTTTCACGCGTTGCCTTTTATCGGAACGCAGATTTTATTTCTACGTTGGATTCCGTACAAAGAGATTCAAGTATTTAAATGCCTTTGATTGCGTAGAACGAATACCAATATCGCTAAATATAACCGTACTTGGCATTTCAGATATGAATAATATAAATAAGTATCTTGAATAATAATATCTTTGGTGACTGATAGGCATCATATAAAAAGTGTCAATGAACTTTAGATAGGATTACAAAGAAAAGTTCACATGTAGATATTTCTTAGCATTTAAAACGCACGACTCTTTGCAACATTCCATCCACCTCTGACGACCGACATTGACATTAGTGTCACGTTATTTTGCAATTTATGACTTTGAGAAGCTTTTGTAGGTGCAATACCTTACAATAAAAATATAGACGTTGCACATCGGTATTTGCAATGCAAAGCAAATCTTGAAAATACGTAAATAGAGGCAAATGCACGATATTGCATATTTTCGCATCAGGTCATTTGCCTAAGCCGACCATGACCACAAAATTTTAGGTGATCTTCAATTAAGGTTAAGGATCTTAAGACACTTCAGCGACTGAATTATCGTTCATAGTACTCGTATCTACGCCAAACGTTCGACTGATGTGTCATAAGGTAAGGAACTTGACGTACACTGCGATCGTAATAAAACAGTACCTACGTTCGGCGCTGTATGTTCCGCAGATGTGGCGCGACACTTAGAAGCAGAAGAAGACCCGTTTTCTAGTTAAAATTTGGATTGCCCAGAACGGGGACCGGGGGGGGGGAAGATAAACATTCTAGGTACATCTACATTTTCTGTTGATTATAAAAGATTTTAGGAATACAGTCGGAAAAATGAGTCATGGAAACCGAGCTAACGATGGCATGGCAAGCTTCTTTTTCTTTATCTTCAATCTTCAATCTTCGGCTTTCGATTGGCCAAAAATATCCATCTAGCAAGATATTTATTTTTGGGAAATTGGGATTCATCGGTTGTGAAAAAGTGAACGATTTAGAAGAATATTTAATAAGGTTCTAAGTGGTCACTTTTAAGTCGGAAAAGAATTTCTCAGAATCCAAATACAAACAATTCTATCAACCAAATATTTTTTCCTCCTTACTAAAGGTATTCAGGTCACGGTTACAAATATCGAAGTACCAAGTTAACTTGCATTTCGTAACTAGCAGTTGTAAAACAGGAAAATTGGTATCGAAGAAGTAGTTATTTTGTTAGGTAAAGTTATAGAATGGTTAGGCAAACCAGTCAGCTTGCATCGGAGATTAGAACTTGTTTGGATTATTGCGTTTGTTGTATGATAGTGGTTTGTTTGTTAAACATATCGGTAAGTTCTCTTTGAACTGTACTGCAGTGAGGTAGGTATATGCGAATAATTCCAATGTTTATAAATACCGGCAAAGTGTGAGTCAAATATCTGTGTGCCTGGAAGACCGTTTTAAAATAAACAGTTGGGACAGTTGATTTAAAACTGTATATCGATGTAATGAATGAATTCATCATACCCTATTTTTTTATCATGTACTCGTAAGTATGGTTGCGCTCTGAGGAATGATTTAGTTGCGCTTAGAAATAGGTGCGCTCTGAGGAATACCCCGTTAAAACGGAGTAAGTAAATGAAATCGTGACGATTGACAGCGGAAAATGGAAGAAAAAAACATGTTGCGCAGACCCCAAGTTATAATATGGGACAAGTCGGACAAGGGTAGGAAAATGATGATGACTTTTTGACATAGTTTTAAATACGTTTCTTACTACCTACTTTACTTTACTCTCAGGTCCAGTTGAAAACCAGCGTCAGGCACTACCTGCTCGGCAGTTTGCTGAACTGGCGCAGCCGTGAGACACACAATATTTTCTCTTTTTTTTTCTTTGTCTAGTTTTTAGTTTTGCAGAGTAGATTTGTTGTTTTTTTTTACTTTGTTTTTTTTTTTAATTTGTTGCGTGCGCTTATGGCATGTGCCGAATATATTTCCGAGTGCAGGGTTTAAAGGAACCTAACTAACCTAACGGGGGGGTGCCCCAAGTCCCGTTTATGGGGGCAAGGGATACTTCCGTATGTTCAGTTGACAATAATTCGAGACTTTACAATATCGCTAGAGAGATACACGTTATATTGTAATATAACGTATTTGACAATTTTACGGTGACATATGCATTGCTATAATGATGTAAAAAGTCTCGAAAAACGTACCTTCTAAAAATAATGTAAGTCTTGTATCGGAAGAAAAATGTTTCAGTAACAGTAATATTAACTTACCTCTAGTTCTATCCATATGAACAATGAGAATATTATTCAAGTGTTTAAAAATTAAGACCAGGTGGGATACTTATTAATTCGATTGAAGGTACTAATGAAAGTGATGGGTTGTCAAAGGAAGGCACCATGGAAACAAAACACACGACAATTACATTATAGCTTACAAGGATATTAGCGCTTCAGGATGGCATCATAATAACTAAACATCTACATTTGCCCTAAACTGACCTCAAATTAACTCTACTTAACATACGTACGATTTTCCCTATGCACAGACACATACACAGATAAACCAGTTAATGCATAAATAAGGATAAACACTTACAAAACATCTTCACAATTCATCTGCACTGACTCCAAAAAGTTTCCATACATATCCTTGAAAAACTAACTAACACTGTTATTAGGACTTCTTTTCTCTAGAACATTCTTGCGAAGCTGTTCTTACATAAAAAAACCTCGGCATAACACATTCCGTGCCCGTACGGACTGCTTCGAAACCTCGAATGCCATGACTGAGTTATTTTAGTTGGCGACAAAGCGAGGCCTATTATATGTATATTTTTATAGGAAGGCATGTATATTAAGGTCACCAATGCCGTAAGCTGAAATGGATTGAAATTCGCATGGTAATCGCGACTTCCAATTCCAACTATGGCGTGGGTAGCGGGATCTTTATGAAGAAACATGGCATTAAACATAGCCACACATGGATTGTCTGTGTGGAGAAGAAGGATGAAGAAGGACGTGAATGACGGTGGAGAAATGAAGAAGAGAACGTGTTTCACCGACTCCAAGTAACATGAGATTCGGGCCAGCAAAGGAAGATGAATCTGATGACGATGACCATGACGATTATCATACATTTTCTAATGCAGTACCTACACCAATAATATGTGTATGTCGATTTGGCTTCCACTGAGTACTGGCAAAATGTAGGTGTACCTCTGCCTAACCTTCGGGAGTTCAGTCATGATGTTATAAACATAATAATATTTGTTACAAGCATCTAATTTTTTAATACAATCATTATTTTTAAAATTAATATTATTTCGAATTCAATTATTGATCTATATTTTAATGCTGATTTAATTCTAATTCTATTTTAGTGCTTATGTAATTAAATGTTTAATTATAACTATTGAACTTAATTTTAAGTAATATTTTTTTTTCACCTTTTGCTGCATACCTACAACATGCCCAATTGTAACTTAAATGGAAGAAGGCACTGGCTCCTGAAATACAGGTACTCCAACCTAGCTCTGGAGCCAGGGTCTCACACTTGTCTGTAACCTGTTTTTATGCTAATAAAGAAAGGAGTTCGAACGTTTTGGCCGGATTTTTTTCCATTTTGTATTTTTTTTTCAAAATAGCGGCCACGCATAAGACTTATACTGGTATGTATTAATCGATAGCTGGTATCAATACAAACAAGTTCTGTTTGGGGCAAAATGTTCTAAAGTGTCACGTTTCCGAGATATGAGCTAATAAAGGTAAAGATTGACATGTGACATATAGAACATTTTGTCTCTTACAAAACTTGTCTGTGTTGATACCAGCTATCGATTTATACAGGCCTTATGTGTGGCCGCTACTTTGAAAAATATCAAAATGGCGGAAAAAAATCCGCCGTTTTCTCGTGGTCCTACTATTTTGTCCTACTAGTAGGACCACGAACTGCCACGAAGGAGACCAGTTTCTGTTCGCCCTACTATGACATCACGCATCATACAAAAATGTTCCAAGCCCTTTATTTATTTATTGTTTTTTTTTTTGCTCATTGATGTATAATGCACACCGAGGTTTCAAAACAGCGTCGTAGTAAATTGGAATAGAAATAAAATGCCTAGTAAAGTAGGTAGGTAATAATGAAGTTCAATGCCAAGCCCACATAAACCTTATCACTCAATTTCGTTATTTATTGGTATTTCATTCAAACCACTTCACACTATCAGCTCGATTGGTCACACATTGGTTGAAAAATGGGAAAAATACGTCATTGAGTATTTTTTCCACAAATATTGTCAATGTTCATATTTTTGATGTGTGGGTTCGTTAGATAACAGTTTATTTGATGTAGATAACCAAATTGGTAAAACTTTGTTAGCTTTGGAAAGTAAATAATGGCTAGACTTATATGGTTTGGTGAGAAAATGAGAAACTGAGCTATCAAGCTAAGTTCTATGGAAGATTAGAATATGAGATAGTGTAAAAACATATAGAAATCCACGAAACCACTGCCGTGAAATCCTGTTCCCCAAGCTAGCTTTGCCCACCAAGCAACCATGCTGGTTGGTAATGATCCTTGAGTAAAGCAAGGGTTGTATAGTAGCACGTTCGGCTATTGACGTTGTCCTAATAGGATATTTAGGCATCTAGAAACTGCTTTATAAGTCTAGAACCATCTTTTGGTAGACCACATTTTTCTCGTTCCACGTGTAACTTTTAACTTCATTATTATAAAACCAGGGTTCGTTTAACTTATTCGTTTTAACTTACAAGTACCTACGTGAGGTTATTAAAAGCGAAAGTACAATGGAACTGGAGGTCGCTGTGAACTGTTAATTTTGATATTTAATATAACACGTTCGTATAATTGTACCGCGTTACGAACGAATTGGGTTACCAATTATTACCTACATAAGTACCTAATAAATGTTTTTATTCGTGCCTCTAATACTATATGTCAACAAATTGCAGAAGTCTTAAGTGAGTCGGCCTTCTTCTTTATCTCGTGGTTAGTGGCCGCTTGTACATGCTAAGAAAAGTCGATGGGCATATGCAAGAATCCGTGTCGTTGCTACACAGGAACTGTGTACACTGCTTCGGCGCTGACCAAGCAAAAAATCATGCCGGCTTCGACACGCGAAGCAAAATTAAGGAAGATAAATTTCCGTGCCTAGATCCGCCAAGTTCTTGTCGTGTACATGATGAATTGGTTCTATCTGCAGCAGACACGGTGATATTTTTCATCGTGTACAAGCGGCCTACCTAGTTCCAGGATATTAAAATAAAAATATCTTTGTCAAAAGAAGTAATATCTTAAAGAATCAGCCATTTGGGTTATAGCAAAGACTGCATTATGTAGACTGCATGATAAGCTTTTTAGATGCATGTGCAAGACTGCTAAAATTTTTACTATTTGATATCAAAAAAATAGATTAAACAACAAGTCACTGGTTTCTTCCACCACTACAGAATAAATTAGTACTAAATGACATCCGTATAAATCAAACCCGTAGTTTTATTACCTTCAACAATAAACACATAATCAGTGGAGCTATGGAGTACTGGAGCACGGAGCTCTTCAATACAGCCGGCACCTACCATTGTGAACATATTCAGGCACAATCTGCGAGGCAAATCTCTTATTGATTGACTGTGACTTTGGGAAGGGACAAAGGGTTCTTTCTTTTGTAATATACAGGCGATTTATTCAGTAAATGCTAGATTTTGTCCGCAAAGAGGTCGAAAATTATCCCGCGAGGACGTATTTCTGGGCATGGTGAAACAATTCGTAAGTCGTCGTAGTTGATTTTGCTTTTGTAATACTAAGTAGTATGGATTACTACTAAGACAGTGAAGTACCAACAGATAAGACTAGTAAGCTCAAGTGGTACTCTAGCATACACATTATGTATGTTTGTGATTCAACTATCTTAAGCAGGTATGAAGTGAAATTGATGACTACTGGGAGGTTCCCACCACTAAACACATAAGGACATTCGCATGATAAACGCATCAGAAGTGCTCTGAACCATTATGTTTGGGTTTTTATGTGGTTGTTCTCCAAACGCGTCATAAAATAGAAAAAGGTAGCAAAATAAAACAATCACTGATGATTTATATCACCCTAACACTAGAGACAAAACACGAAGCAAAACTTAGCGATCAAGGCCTCTATTAAAGTCTAGCACATACATACTTCACAAAATCTGCGATATTCGTAAGCTACGTAAAGTAACAGTACCTGCCTACATACACAACGGTAAATATCAACTCAGTGGCAGTGTAGGCAGTATCGTAGGTTCAATTATATAGTAATTAGAACGTCACAGTTCTATGTGGGTGTGTTTATCCCGAAGATTTCTCGTGAATGCGATAATTAAAGCGGTGAAATTTCGCAGACAGGTGCTGACAGACAATATTGGTACAGAGAGAAGTTCTAACGCAATATAGCCTGGTGAATATGTCAGGTTAAAGAACATAACTGATCTAAGTTTTGATTTGCTTACGCAATAAACATGTAAAATATCTAAAACATTTCAGAAAAGTTTAGACGAAATCTTGTGTTAAAGCTCCCATATTTTTGAGTCGATTTTAGCTTTAAACACGTTTATGTAGACAACTTCCCATAAAAATCAAAGTGGGAAATAGGTAAGCCTCGTTCCATCCCGGATTGGCCCAATATATCCCGCCAATGACCCTGAATTAAGTGGAGCCCTAGAAAAGCGGAAGGGACTATGGTTGGCAAGCAAAACACGGCACAGAAAACATAAAATTCAAAGAACAATATATGATAAACAAACTTACACAATCAATACGACTCAACATAGACAAACGATTTATGTAAGCTAACCATCTGCTCACAAGCTGATAACCCAAGCAACGAACAGGTGCACAAAACATGAACTTCTGAAGGCATAACTCATTTAGTATGTAGATTGCGACCACTTTTATACTTAAAAGCATTCTTTATTCTATACACAAGCTTTCGCTTTGTAGACGACATTTTCGTGTAACGGATGCAGATACGATTAGAGCATAATGTATAGGGAAAGTAAAAGGAGTTAGTGAATAGGTTTTAAAAAGAAAATCGTAAAAGAATATATCCACATTAAACCGGAGAAAGCTATTGACTTCAAGTTTGTTAGATTCAACTTGAAGATAAGGCTATCAATTTAGATTTAAGAAGACAGTTTCAGAACTGACACTGAACACAGTTAGTGGCAATACGCTGATAAAGTTTTATTTTATTTTGTGTCTAATAAAGCATGAAAGACAACCAAGTAGGTATTTAACACAAATACAATGCCAAATAAGACGGCGAAGATGTCTTTTAAGAAATAACTTTAGAAAGAAACCACGAAAAACATCTCTCAGCCGCATGACCGTGACTTATGTTTAAAATGCGCCAATGGTCATAAAAAGGAGTCAGAGACAAACAGGCTTTATTTGAAACAATACCTATCAGATGAAATATAAAAGAAAAATTAGGGAATAATAGTGACGACTCACAAGTGAGTGGGAGAACAAAACGTGTTCCAAACTTATATCCGTGATAATTTATTGTTTTGAGCTCCCGATACCGGTGAACCAACCCGCGATCATGGCGCTTGCAACAGCGTCGAAATATCGGGAGCTCAAAACAGTAAATTATCACGGAAGATATCCCGTAAGTGACAATATAAGCCTATAGTTTTAAAGCGTGAAAGCCTAAAACAGTGTTTGAAAAACGTGTTCCGTCGACCTCAAGTGACTAACATGGAACCAGGCCAGGAAAATGATGAATAAATTGGACTAAATTTTGCAGCTTCAAAACCTTAACATCATCTTTTAAATATGTATGCCAATTTACTGTAAGTAGAATTCTTTCCTGTTAACAAGTAAAATTAAATTAAAAATTAAAAAAAAACCCCAACACAATGTACTAAAGCTTTAAGTAGAAAATAATTCGTTAATTCGCCATTTTGTGGTGGCGGCCATCTTGGATATTTAATTTATCATAGTATACAACATGTCCCAAAATTCAACGATAAGCCAGCACCGGAGGATAGACCTGCCCATGACTACTCGGGGAAAAAAAGAAAAAAAATATATATCTCTTTTTTTTTGAAGTTATAAAAAAAAAGAAGAAATTCTTAAAAAAGTGAGACCTTTTATGATATTTTTCACTACCATGACCACACTTTTTTAAATATTTCTGTTATTTTTTTTTATAGGCAACCTGAATAGCACTGCTATCTACCACAATTCTTAAAAAATCCAGAATACCTCTAGTTTTTTCACGTAAATTAATGAAACTTAATTTATTCCCTAAATTTTTTGAAGATTTTTACTTTTAATCAACTTTAACTCATCGTGGTGTAAAAAAAAAGTATGAACACTACTATGGCAAGTTTTTTTATAAATTGACGCAACTAATCAAGATTCCAAAATGGTATAATACTCTAGGAAAATCAACCACAAAAAAATAATATCCATACTAGTTCAAAACAAGAACCAAATTCCTTAAATTATAGTTGACAGTAATCACTTTCACTGCGTGCCCAAAATGGGTTCTTGTTACAATTTCTAGGAATTTGAGTGGGGCATACATACCTTAGAAGTTAGAGAGAGATAGATAGATAGAGATATTTACGTTAAAAAGAGACAACAACAGGGCAGGTAGTGGGTTCTTGTTACAATTTCTAGGAATTTGAATGGGGCATACATACCTTAGAAGTTAGAGAGAGATAGATAGACAGAGATATTTACGTTAAAAAGAGACAACAACAGGGCAGGTAGAGAAGCTGTTATTATTCTCAGAGCAAGTCAGTTCAGTACGGAGAGCCACGTCAGTTGAATACAGAACGGTGCGCAGTAAACAAAGGAGCAGAGCGTACTGAACTGACTCGCTCTGAGAATAATAACAGCTTCTCTACCTGCCCTGTTGTTGTCTCTTTTTAACGTAAATATCTCTGTCTATCTATCTCTCTCTAACTTCTAAGGTATGTATGCCCCATTCAAATTCCTAGAAATTGTAACAAGAACCCACTACCTGCCCTGTTGTTGTCTCTTTTTAACGTAAATATCTCTATCTATCTATCTCTCTCTAACTTCTAAGGTATGTATGCCCCACTCAAATTCCTAGAAATTGTAACAAGAACCCATTTTGGGCACGCAGTGAAAGTGATTACTGTCAACTATAATTTAAGGAATTTGGTTCTTGTTTTGAACTAGTATGGATATTATTTTTTTGTGGTTGATGTTCCTAGAGTATTATACCATTTTGGAATCTTGATTAGTTGCGTCAATTTATAAAAAAAACTTGCCATAGTAGTGTTCATACTTTTTTTTTACACCACGATGAGTTAAAGTTGATTAAAAGTAAAAATCTTCAAAAAATTTAGGGAATAAATTAAGTTTCATTAATTTACGTGAAAAAACTAGAGGTATTCTGGATTTTTTAAGAATTGTGGTAGATAGCAGTGCTATTCAGGTTGCCTATAAAAAAAAATAACAGAAATATTTAAAAAAGTGTGGTCATGGTAGTGAAAAATATCATAAAAGGTCTCACTTTTTTAAGAATTTCTTCTTTTTTTTTATAACTTCAAAAAAAAAGAGATATATATATTTTTTCTTTTTTTCCCCGAGTAGTCATGGGCAGGTCTATCCTCCGGTGCTGGCTTATCGTTGAATTTTGGGACATGTTGTATAGTATTCTACTAGTCAAGCTCTTTCATTTGATACCCATATTGAGGGAGTTGTTGAATAAAAATGTAATCCGCCAGTTTGTGGCGGCGGCCATCTTGGACTGATTTTTATCAAACATAGCAGAACACTCCCGACTAATTCACCTTTCAAGGAAAAAAAAAACGAAATCAAAATCGGTTCATCAAATGCCACAGACAGACAGACAGACAGACACACACCCACACACACACAGACACGTCAAACTTATAACACCCCGTCGTTTTTCGTCGGGGGTTAAAAAAGGATGACAGCGGTAAAATAACGCCCACACAAATATGTCACCAAAAGTAGATTAATCAAAGAAATCTAGATCAATCAAGAAACAACCAACGAAGACAAACAGAAGGAAAAGATCACAGCTCAAACTAACAAACAAAAAGATCACAGCTCAAACTAACAAACAAACTCTCATCAATAAAATTACTAGCAATGACGTAGACATAGTACGTGGCCAAATAATAAGAAAAACCAATCAACAGCCTAACACACACAATATAATCAATTTGAGTCATTCTATTAACGAAATATAGCAACAACACAATAACTTTCATAACAAAAACACCATGAAAGTGAGAGACCGTAAAATCTTCGTGGTAAACAAAGTTTTGGGACACTCATCTAAAATTTTCGCCTCATTCATGGGGCTCATGGCTTATGTCGTTAAGAAAACTCCCTGTGGTAAAATTAATTCGATGGGTACCATAAGATGTTCGACACGGGTGTCGAATTGGCTACGACCTAATTAGGTTGTGACCCAATTACTATTTTAAAGGTCCCATTACGAGAAATCAGTTGATTCTTCAGATTGATGCGTCGTTTTATATAGAAATCAATCGTGATTCCGGTCGTTAAGTCTTCTTTGTTAATAAAGGTATTGTATTCAAAATAATGGTAGATGCTACCTAGAAGAGTATCGTGAAAAAAGGGAAGCATGGTAATTGATATGCTATTAGATCATTTAGCGCTTGCATAGGTTCAGACTAGAATTTGAAACTTTCCGCCTACTATAGGCGGTAAGTTTCAAATTCTAGTCTGAACGCACCATCGCACAAGACAGATTCCAAAAAAACACTCCGTCGGTAAGATTATCAAACAATATTTGACCCGTATTTATTCTTTTGTTACGTAAATCAAAATCGACGCTTTAAAAATTCTCAATGCGTCACGCCGTGGTATAATTTTTAGTGCGTTCTGGCGTCACGAGCTCCCAGTCCCGAGTTTTGATGCGTTTTATCTTTGTCAATATTCATTCATTAACAAAAACAAAAAAAGTGTCCATTATTTTACAATACTCTAACTGACGGACTAAATAGATTTGCAATTTGTTGATGGTGGAAACTAGCCTATTACAATATACTTATACAATTTCTCAAATTCTTCGCTCTATAATTCATGTAGTCGTCTGTCATTGTCTTTGGAAACAATAACTTTACTGTTTTTCAATTCCATTATTATTCGATTGATAAATGTCACGTTAAGTAGGTATGATAATCATTTCGGTATGGTACTATATTAATATTTTACGAGTGTTGCAATGATAGATTATCTTGGTAACACTTTTCCAATTTTCGAAATTCGAATAACGTCTCGATAAATCACTTTAAAGCGTGCATTATCAATTATCTGCACTGGCAACACCTTTCACATTCGAGGTTGAACGGACACACATTTATAAAATGTTCTCAGTGTAAAAAGCAAACCGTGTAAAATGTCGACTTATGCGGAAATAGGAATAACTATCCTACTTGTCATGGTGTTCTAAGATTTTATAAGCAAAGATCTTTTTATAGCTAATATATTAATACAAATAAAGGCAACAAGCGTGAGGCTTTAGTAAGGATATTATGTGTTTTTTTTTTACTTTTACACAAGAGACATAAAATAATCATTTACTGAATTCATGGTCACAGTTTGCGTGTCAATACATTACATCCTGCATTTTGCCGCACCAAGAATGCAATTCTCTATAAATACAGGTTGCGAGCTAATTAGCAATACAGAATCAATTTTAAACGACTGCACGAGATTTCGTTTTTTTTAAACTCATGTCTTTTAACATCACGTCTGAAATCCACTAAAGGATAGGCAGAGAAGGGTAAGCCTACATTTAGTCAGATGTTGTACGGCCAATCGCTGACAAATCCAGACTCGCGACTGGACTGCTAAAGAGAAATTCCATACACCCTGTACCCTTTCAAGACAACTTAATGGAAAATTTCAACATGTATAATATAAGTACACAGCTTAGGTACCAACGATTTATTCAAAAACAAATACATAAGTACATTCGTGCAGCCCATGTGAACACGAAAAAGGTTCCGCATTTTTTAAATGGATTCGTCATGGAGTAAGTATAACTTACACAAATACCTACCATACTGCGGAGTTATTTAAATGTGCGTAACAAAATAAATGTTCTTATCAGGACGGCAAACTGAGTTAAATCATTTTCGAATACGTAGTTTTAACCTAGTTTGATGTAAGTACTGAATGCTTGGTTGACGGTTTCGTGATAAGGTTGTTTATAATTTGTGTGTAAAATGTTTAAGGTGCAAGGTGGTTAATGGTTTCAGAAGCGTCATTTGCTGGTCTGAGAAACAGAGCGTGCTTTCGACCGCATCGACAGAAAATGATAGGATTAAGGAGCAGAAGAAATGAGGAGAAGGTATTCCGTGCTGCTAGATGACGCTCAACCCTTACTCTACAGTGCATTCAAAAGCCACCATAAGATAGACATCTTATATTATACTGCGACTACTAACCCGTCACGCTAACGCCAGTTCAAATGTAACACCGGCCACTGTTAGAGATATCAAAACAAATGATCCATTTTACTGCGGAACGCTTATCGCAGTCACAAAGCCAGCTATAATTCTACTGGACTTTATCTTTAGGAGAGGAATTAGGATACGATATCACGACGACATCATGTATTACTTTGAGAAAACAGACATGAGAAACACCAGGGAGTACCTATTGGAATTTGGCTACCTGATTCATGCTTCGTCAAACTCAAACTTGAATAAAACCGGTTAGGGGGGCACTTTTTCAATTGTGCAGCGAAAGCGGTCAGCCTATAAAAACAAAATGTTACTCGTAAGCTATATTTCACCAATCCAAGGCGCCGATCTTTATGGAGAAGAACAGGAAAGAAACTCCAGGAACTGCGTTTTACATCCCAATAATCCCAAAGTATTATTGAATGACGGTGACTATTATTATGCCACAGATAAAACCGGATTAGCAGACTGCTCTAACCGAAGTATAAGTTTGAACAGTTAGTGAAAAATTATAAAACCCGTATTATTACCGTTAACAATGTCAAACCCACTGGTATTGTCATTATGCTACGCTAAAACCGCAAATATACATAGCAAAGTTTCTCCACCTTTGAACTGAACAGACTGTACGATAATACCACTTGTTTTAGATCTTGTCTGTAACCTGCAGACTCGAGACTGTTGAGGTCAGAGTTCGGAGAACTGTTGGCGTGATACGAACTTATGTAACACGTTATATCACTTCTAAAGCTAAGCTAGTGTGTAAAAAACAAGACTTTAGACCAGTCCGGTTCTTTTAATACATAAATTAACAATACAATATTCTTTCTGGAACGTTCGAACTAACAATACTCATAAATTCCGGAAGAGTAATGCAATTTTTATGGATTTCGAACACGAAAGGTTACAGGACTCTATTAAGCTCCCAATGTCCGTCCATCTGTCTGTATCTCGTGATCCGTAATAGGCAGACAGTAGAAATTTTCTGAGAATGTGTATTTCTGGTCGCTAAAACAATAATAAAAAATAAAGGGGAGGTAGGGGAGCTTCCTACAACGCTGGTACGGAAACCTTTTATGAATGACTTGCAATTGGCCGGCCCTTAAGTCAGAAGTACTTTTTCAAGCTTTTATCATTCAACCATTCGTTCTAATGCTAAGAAAGCAATGAAAAGCTATATAAGCTGTAGCCTCAAGTGATCTATCTCAGCCACAAGCTCAACATTGTACGCCATCGTCCGCTGCTAAACGGTTCTGATCCTGACGAACTGATTAGTTGACGTTTTTCGAACGTGTGCCATTTATCGTCATCGACTCAGTGCTAATACGGGTGACATGAACATTTTGTTGCGCTATAAAATCTGCGGCATCTCTATCTGGAGTTCTTTTCGTCATCACTTCGTAAGTAGTGGGAAAGATTTTGTTTTTACTGAGATATTTGAAGTCCTTGATAGATATAGAATAGGAGTTTTTTGAATCGGCATATAACTTCTTCCTTGGTTTTTGGCAATTTGTCGTCGGGTACTATAACATTTTTACGTATTTCATGGCTTTTAGTGTGTAAAAAGTATATAGTAACCTTACACAAAAATTGTTACTGGCAAATCACTTTTTTTTGTGGTGAAAAATCATGTTTTGTGATAAAACTCAAAAAAATATTACAATAAAAAGTTGTTTAAAAATCTTGTCAAAAAGTTGGAACTTTGAACCCCAATATCTCCGCAACCAAAAGATTACCAAATACGATGTAGAACAAAAATAGGATCGCTGTGACGGGGAGAACAAGTGCTTTTCGGTTTCGTTAAGACATAGGTTAAGAGGTGTTTTACACCCTTTAAAGGTTTCATTTTTTGACCTTGAGGTCAACGTTTTGTTGCAATTTGCGACATACTTGCAAGAATACACCTCTTCATAAGCGTTTGGTACCGTGTCGAAGCCATAGTAGGTAAAACTATATAATTAATGGAAAAGAAGTTTTTTTCACATTTTTCATAATTCAACTTAGTTATTTCTGTTGCGCTGGCAGATCATCGTAGGTATTTTTTTTAACTTTGTGTAGTGGCTGAGTCCAAGTTACAGGCTAAGCCTAGTTTGGGACCCGCTGAGTATTCTGTTGTGTAAGCTAATAAATGAATTTGAATTTGAAAGAAAAACTTGGAAGCATACATCTCCAACAGTTTTCTACTAGCCTAGCGATTGTGTTCGTCGCGATGCTTGTTCGAAACTTTATGACCAATAAAATTGAACCTCAATCTAAATTCGCGAAGGTTTTCGAAAGGGGTATTGTATTTATGGGCTGTTTCCACTCCTTAATTTGGATATTCGTTTTTCCTTATTTATTTACTTTTACACAGGCACACATATACGTTAAATTAGCAAGTAAAATCATGTTGTCGGAGAGTCAGACTTTCGTATGCCAACAACTCAAGCCTAAGTAAACAAAAATTCTAGGTAGCTTGAGGTAATTACTTAGGAGCTTTATAGCAAAGTCGAGTCTCTAAACTTCTGCGAACTGTTAAGCCATCGTCATGAATATTCTCTGAAACGTGATGCAAGATCTTTTAAGATGAATGTTATATCGTCTGAAACTCTAGTGACCTACTAGTTATTGCACGTGTAAGTGCTACTCGCGTAGCGCGTTTTTTATATCAGCCTGCTCTGTCCCACTGTTGGGCCAAGACCTCCCCATGACTTTCCAATGTTGTTTACAATTTCCCTTTTCTGACCAATCCGTTAAGAATAAGTTCAGGGGGTTTAAAATGGCCGCTTTTGCAGAATAAAAAATGAATCACGTTAAAAAATTTAAATTCTTAAAATGGTCTTTGTAATCATTTCCATATAGACCATTTTAAGAATTCAAATTTTTCGTCGCGTCACGTCACGTCAGCGCAAAAAAGAACGCGCGCGCGCGGCGGCGCGGGTAAATACTGATAATTTTGATGTGTTTTGTCCTGTGCGGGCTAATAAATTATTTTTTTTTCTTTTTCTTCTTGGGTTGGATTTTAAAACGAGTCGCCTGAATTTGAGGGTATTGGTCGTGTAGGGGGCTTAAGGGAGTTAGTCTTAATCACCCCAAAGTAATGCTGCCGGAGTTGCGTCTAAATATTTTTAAACAATTTCCAAAAATTCTTAAATACTATTGCAATTATGCAAAACGGAACGTAATTTTTTGCTTTAGTACAGGTTTTCAAATGTAATTATTAGGTTTTATGTGAAAAAACGTGAAACGAAACGCAACCCGCCATCTTGGAAGGATGATATTGACAGCTAATGTCAAATTTGTGACTGGTATAAATATTGCCGAGAAACCATTGTGGCATACCAAATGGACAAAAATGAAGCAGTTGGAATGATTGGGGGCCCCGGAAAAATAGTCCAGATCGATGAATCTTTTGGAAAAAGAAAATGCAATCGAAGTAATTATATTTTATATATTATGTGTTATAGGAAATGTATAAGAACAGGACATAATTCTTAGGTAATAATTAATAGCAATGTATTACTCCGAGTTGGCACAATCCGACTTCATTGGGATAGGTTAGATGGCTAAGGCGGGAGCGCAGCGCAGCGAAGCTCCCGCCTTAGCCATCGTGGTTATTTTTTTTTAAACCACTTAGAAACACTCATAATTGATGCCAGTTTTTATAAATAATGAATAAAAGCGATAAAAAATGTTTATAAAGTGGAATAAACATTTAAAAAAAAAAAAACTGTTTTTATTTTTCTAAGGAAACCAAGTATTTCCGGCGGATGAAAATGGTGAGGGGGGGATCCAACCCCTCCCCCCAACCACTCACAACCCCTTAAAATGGCGAAGTATTTGGAAAATTTTACCCTTTTCTTTCTTGGGGCTACCTTGGTTGCGATGGCCGTCTTCAGCCACCCGCTGTATCTTCGCACAATTGTCTTCTTCCTAGAAACGTGACCCGCCCAGTCCCATTTATAATAATGTTTATTTACACATAATATATAATAATATTTATTTATACTGGTATTGAGAAAATGGGAAGATCACGATTTCTCCTTGACGTCTCGTTAGCGCTATTTGGCAATTTATTTTATATCCTTATAAAATAAACGTCCGTCCGACATGAAAATTCTTAGTTAAGAATGAAACCCACCTGTTGTACCTACTTACCTACGTGAGATAGAAGTAACAAATTAATTATAACAATTTCCTCCTTCAATTTATTTGTTTAGAAATGAGAGAAATTCTCTGTGATAATAGCAATATTTTCTTCTAATCTGGGTCCCATAATGTGTCTTTAGTCTTAACTAATAAGCTTACATTGAAGAAAAATGTCCCGCATCAAGCAAAATTTTAATTTTCTTGGAAAATGTATCAAAGCTTCTTACTCCTACGCACATGATGTTGATCGCCTCTCAACTTTCAACAAGCCCATCATTGTGGCTAAATAGCACCAATTTCAAAGTTTACGACTAGATCCAAGCCTTTTTCTATAAAACTGGTAAACCAAGTTCCAGTTTATTGTGGCCTTGACAGTAATCTTGTTTAACAGTTCCGCGAATACTAAGTATGAGCATACATTATCGCAAGAACACATACGGACAAAAAAGTCTCAGCACCTAAAACCGCTTTGTTTAATTTACATTAAGCATGAACCAATGATAAAGAAGATTTGTCTATGTGTATGTAGAAACACTTGCTTCTAAAGAATTCATTAGCAATTTAAATTAAAGTTCGAGTTGCTATGGAACGGCTAGACATGATAACAGTATGCATATTGTTTAAGTTTATGAACGAAAAGTAAGTGCACGTATTGTTTGACATCGCATATCCACAAATAAACTGTTTAAGGCGCATAAACGAGCTAAATTAGCAACTCTATTTGTGGTGGTTCAAACTTCGTTTGAAATGCTGTTAGAATAAAGTTCTAATCAGCTTGCACTACAAAGTGGTTGTTACGTCAGCCACTGCCGGCCAAATAGCGCGAAATGAGTGGTTTCGATCGATTTACAAAAAAACCATTGATTGGATTAAAAAACTAAAACAGTATCATGCTAATATATTGCTTGAAGAATTATTTGCCAAAAAATCAGAATGATCGCATGCATATTAGTATGTTTTTTATTGTTTGAAAGATATTTTTAGAGGTAAGTTCGTGATTTCTTTTTATCGAGCCAAATTAATTGTTTTCAAAACAGCATCATGCTAACATATATCCTGAAGAATATCATATATTTTTCTGGTCTTCTTTATAGCAGTGAATCATATACTTTTAGCAATTATAAAACTCGCGTTTAGCTCGTGTAGTCGCCTTAATTATAACACATAACTATTAGATGTTTAGATTATAAACCATTACTTGCTCTTTAACTGCAAAAAAAGCATGTGTGTTGCAAAAATAAGTCACCAAATGCCAAATGTCACAAGCGACACTTTTTGTACGGAAAGTGTCGGTAAGCACATAAAATACGACGTAAATACGTTGAGTTTTTCAATCGAAAAAACTTTTTTGCAAAAAAAAAATAACCAACTTCCAAAATATCTCAAAACTGCTATTTCTGGGTTACGCCAGTTTTTTGAGGACGTGCGACATTTGAAAATCCGTTGAGGTTACCGTTGACCGTCAAATTCCATGGAGCAGTTGATACAAACAACTGCAATTATTGGACCCAACAATTCACAATATTTGCACAGTAACAATAAAATTGGCTTGCTGTTGTAACGAATCCTAAAAATAACAATTTGCATGGAAACAAGCATTTTGCATTAACTGCAGATAAACGTGAACATCCCGATTTTAATTTCGCAGGCCATTGCACGGGAACGCAGCATTCGCATTCCGTACTATAGTAGCAAAGAGGAAGTCGACTGCGATTGTAACAAAAATCAACAAAGGCTTACAAAGGGGGGGGGGGGGGGGTAGATGTCCCCAAGGATCAGAGACCCCATGTCCTCGATTAGAAGGACTGATGGAAAGCTAATGGGGGCAATTATGTTAGAGGCACACGATCAACGTTCTTCCCTGGGAACATTTTTAATCCGTCTGCGATAGCTTTAATAACTGGCTATTAAACTGCATTACGGAGTCATTACGCCATTAGCAAAATATTTCTGGTTTTCCGGCGTTTGTATTGTGTTCATTTTCGCATAACTACTGAGAATTACGTCTTTTATGTACTTTTGTTATTCATTTAAATTGCGGTTACGAAAATTAGTTTGCTTTGCTTTATAATACGTAAAAATAATTGCTTATCTTGATTTATTTTAGTGGTGATGAATCAAGAAACATAATATAGGAAATACCGGTGAATTATTTTATATACTCGTATGTAGTTTTTACGTGAACTTTTTCAGAAGATAAATTCATTTCGCCGAATCCTTGACTTACAATAAGAACAAGTATTAAAACTGATTCTGACCTATGTACAACAACTAATTACACGTGAGAAATAATAAAAAATAAAATAAAGTAAGAACATAATCTATTTTGGGATGAAAAGATTTTCCCAGTCGAGTAAAAACTAATTTGGCCCAAAAAGCTCACATTTATTTTGCTAGAACTGCCATTTCTGGCTTTAGCAATCCCAAGTATTCGTTTTTTGGGGAATAATAAAGGGATTTGGAGGTGTTTCCACTCATTCTTCTCTAATATTTTTAGCAGGTAAGGACCATAATCTTTTAGTCCTAGGATGTGAAGTAATTTTTCAGAGAAAAATAACTGGAAAACACATCCTAACGAAGAAAGGAAGACCACTTATGTTGTGAGTACGTCTTATGGCCTACTGAAAACACAGAAGAGAAACCTGAATAAAAGTAGAGTAGAGGCGTTTATCAGAGATTAAACGGAGAAAACCGCACGGAGAGAAGAGTGGAAGGCTATGGGGGAGGCCTTATTTGCCCAGCAGTGGGACAATATAGGCTGAGTAAAGGAAAAAAAATGGAGAAGATAAATGAGTAATATTTGTTCCTGTATTTCTAGTTGTGAGGAAGGTATACACGGGCGAACATTTAAGTAAGTAATAAGCTTAAATACTTTACTAATGTAAGATAACTAGGAAATGCGAAGGTCACAAGAAACCCGTACCTCGGTGAGAGAAATAAATATTAATGAGGTCCAAAGCCAAACACGTGTTGAATAACAAAACAGGTCTAAATGATTCCTGATAGGTTTTTTTTAATGTGTCTGAGTAACCTATTAATGCAGGTGGATCCTTTATTTTTATTAGGCATGCCTACTGGGAAAAGGTTATTTGTGGTTGTGATTTATCAATGGTGAAAGAATGTTTTCGAAGGTTAAAGATGAGGTTTTTTGAATGTGTCTGAGGAACCTATTAATGCAGGTGGATTCTTTATTTTTATTAGGCATGCCTACTGGGAAAAGGTTATTTCTGGTTGTGATTTATCAATGGTGAAAGAATGTTTTCGAAGGTTAAAGATGAGGTTTTTTTGAATGTGTCTGAGGAACCTATTAATGCAGGTGGATCCTTTATTTTTATTAGGCATGCCTACTGGGAAAAGGTTATTTGTGGTTGTGATTTATCAATGGTGAAAGAATGTTTTCGAAGGTTAAAGATGAGGTTTTTTGAATGTGTCTGAGGAACCTATTAATGCAGGTGGATTCTTTATTTTTATTAGGCATGCCTACTGGGAAAAGGTTATTTCTGGTTGTGATTTATCAATGGTGAAAGAATGTTTTCGAAGGTTAAAGATGAGGTTTTTTTGAATGTGTCTGAGGAACCTATTAATGCAGGTGGATTCTTTATTTTTATTAGGCATGCCTACTGGGAAAAGGTTATTTCTGGTTGTGATTTATCAATGGTGAAAGAATGTTTTCGAAGGTTAAAGATGAGGTTTTTTTGAATGTGTCTGAGGAACCTATTAATGCAGGTGGATTCTTTATTTTTATTAGGCATGCCTACTGGGAAAAGGTTATTTCTGGTTGTGATTTATCAATGGTGAAAGAATGTTTTCGAAGGTTAAAGATGGTGCAGGAGGTTACGGGGGGATTGAATTGGATACAAAAGTTGGAATAATGACTACTGCGAATCTGTCTTATTTATCCATATATGTATATGTCACCGTAAAATTGTCAAATACGTTATATTGTAATATCACTAGCGATATTGTAAAGTCTCGAATTATTGTCAAATGAACATACTGATTACAATAAAACGCATTATTTTTCGTGTAATGCATGCGATGGTAGTCAACTCACGCGGTTGGAGAGAAGGAGGGGTCCTCCTTGCCCAGTGGTACCACTCTCAGGAAAAGATACTGTACCATTCCTGAGAAATATCGATTAATATAACCTAACCTTAAAACACTTCATATTCCCCTAAAAAGCGTAGTCGACGGAGCCCCGCTTCGCGGAGTGCAGGGTTTAAAGGAACCTAACTAACCTAACGGGGGGGTGCCCCAAGTCCCGTTTATGGGGGCAAGGGATACTTCCGTATGTTCAGTTGACAATAATTCGAGACTTTACAATATCGCTAGAGATACACGTTATATTGTAATATAACGTATTTGACAATTTTACGGTGACATATACAAATAAATAAAATTAAATCCATAATTATTTATACAAGTATATACGGCACTTAAAAACATCATTTTTAATTTTTGTCTGTCTGTTTGTTCCGGCTTATCTCCGAAACGGCTTGACCGATTTTGGCAGGACTTTTACTGGCATAACTGATGTTATAAGAAGTAACTAAATTTTAGAAAAAGTATTAGGGTTCCGTGCAAAAAAATTAAAACCAAAATCCGATTCAAACAGGTGACGCGCCAATAACAGGTTATTATTAAAAAAAAAAAATTGTCGGCCGAGGCTTACCATAGTTTCTGTACGGTAGAAGGATATTAACAAAAACACGACTATTCCACCTGATGTTGTTTAATTATTCCTTTCAAGTATTCATCTTTTCACAAATTAATAATAATATATTTTCTACACTAATATTATTAAAGAAAGAGGAAAAAATTGTATTTTTGTGTGTGTGTATGTTTGTAATGAATAAACTCAAAAACGACTGTGCCGATTTAAAATTCTTTCATCGTTGGAAAGCTACATTCACCCTAAGTAAGATAGGCTATATTTTATCCCCGTACTCCCACGGGAACGGAAACTATGCGGGTGAAACCGCGTGACGTCCGCTAGTTAAATATAAATTTAAAATAAAAATAACATTTAAAAATACATACGAAAAATTGTCCAAGCCACCGGTAATTGACGACCCGAATGGCGCAGCGGTAGTGAGGCTGCCTTACGTTCTTAGGGTCCTGGGTTCGAATCCCGGTAGGAGCAAATGTTTGTGTGATGAGCATGGACATTTGTTTCCGAGTCATGGATGTATATATGTATAATAAGTATGTATTTACAAACAAAAAGTATATATGTATTATATCAACTGTCTGGTGACCACGACACAAGCCTTGCTTAGTGTGGCACTAGACGGCGCTGTGTGTATTGTCCAGCGAAAAAATTATTTGTTTAATTATTATTAATAGTAGTTTTTATAACTAAACAATCAAACATTGCTAACAAACACAAATTGTATCAGACGTTGTACATGTACAAGTGATAGGTTGTCGACCTTGATTACCTTTGATAACAGTAAACAGTAACTTGGACCCTTTTAACCTTCAAACGCATTGGTATTATATTTCCATAAGACATAATATATAATACCAATGCGTTTGAAATGTTAGATGGGTTCTTCATTAATTCCTAATAGTTTTATGTCAGTTTTAATTAACACTAGGCGGTGTTGCTTAGTAATAGGGGAAAACGGCATTAATGATGTTATTTGGGTTAATCATAATTAAACTACTTCTAGATGTGTGTGGAGCAGCGGTAGCCCAGTGGTGGCGGCTCCGACGAATGAGCAGTAAAGTCGTGGCTTCGAACAGTTCGACGCATTACTTTGTGTAATTTATTTTATCAGCACTGCTCTCAAAACGGCGAGGGAAAACATCGCGAGGAAACCAGCATGTCCTAGAACCAAAAATTCGAAGACATGACATCTACCAACCCGCAATGGGCCCGCGTGGTGGATTAAAGCCCATTCCCTCTCATAGAAAGGAGGCCTGTATCCCAGAAGTGGGAACATTATAGGCTAATTGTTGGAATAGCAAACCAAAAGGAGTGCTTTTGGAACTAAAACTAGTGACATGGTGGCAAGAAAATCATTTCAGGAAGTTTTATTTTCAACTATAGATTTTAATTATTATGTAGGTAACCCCATTTAACTATGTCAAATCAGGAAACATTATAATAATAAAGAATAATCCGTTCACTTCATAAAAACCTTAGTAGGAAATTGTTAATATACAATAAGTACCTATACAAAGGAATATGTACTTGGCCTTATAATTTCGTAATTATATTTTTTTATCATACATACAACAGAGTTCGTGATAGGTTTTTTTTACATATTTATTTAAATAATATCTACTCACGATTATCAACAAATAAAATTGTTGATGAACAACAGTTGCAAGACTTGGTAATAATAGTTAAGTAGTATGTTTTGTCTTATTTTTAATGTTCAAGCTTTCTACATTAGCCGATCGCTGGTTTTCGAAATAGTTCAGTAACATATAGGTAACTTGACTGTTCTCTGGCTTATTATTCCTCAAAAACTATATGTTTTCGATTTTGTCCACTTTGGACGCTAGTTTAGACTGAGAGTCTACCGTATAAAGAAGTCACGCATTAAAAGAAAAAAGTTGCCTGTGTGATATTCAAGATCTCTTCATTTGTGGACCCCTACCGAATCGGTCTGATGCGATTGTTTAACTATTGTGTCTAACTACTTGTTGTTCGTTTTCATTTAATTTACTCATTTCGTAACTTTATCTACTCTTTTCAGTCTCTCAAGAAAATTGGTACGAGTTTTTTTTTGGTCAATCAGTGAAATCTTTAGCAGCTTGACTCTACTAAGTGTAAATTAATAGAGACAACGAAGTTATGAGAGCATATAATTAATTTCTTATAATGATACAGAGAATACTCTGTGACCTAGCCTAGAGCATTTTCAAGCTGTACAAACAATCAATGGATATCAATGGTCTATCTATACTATAGATAGACCTAGATCATTAGGTCCTATAGAATCTATAGGATCATTAAATGTTACTGACAACAGGTGTGATGATTACTATATGATCTCATTAGCTTTGATAGCTTAGATAGCCTGTGACGAGGACTAAGAAAAACAACAGTTTAATGAAGAGGGTGTTTTCAAGCAATATGCTTGATTTTTACTTTCATCGTTTTTGTTGCATTTCATTAGGGTGACAATGAATGCGGACAAACAGAATCGGGATATTGTCCTGATGATTACAAATTAAAGTACCGGATCCGTAGTTCCGTAGTAGTAAACAGACCAAAACAATATATTTGTTATTATGTAAAACACACAACCACCTGGCAAATTGTTTACCACAATATCAAACAGAAACAGACGGGCACACGAATTTATGTTCTTAAATTATGTAAGAACGCGTTACGTTTCTATTTATGTCTAGAACTGTCGTTCGATGCAGTTACCTATGTTATTATTTACGATAAATGGCGAAATTACGATCACCGACCATGTCATTCCATGGAATAATGAGGGTGATTAGTGTTAGTACCAGATGTATGTTATTTCCTGCTGTTACAACCGAGGTTAACTGTGGAAAAGTAAACTGGAAGTTATGAATATTAATAAATGAACTGAACAAGTGACCATTTTTGTACAAAACAATAAATAAAATCTGTAAATCCTGTTGGGTGCTATGACGTCTCAAATACCCCTGTGTTGTAAGTTTAACTTGTGTATTTGAGACGTCATAGTCATAGACTTTTTGCGTCGGGGTTTCAAAATATTGGTTTTCCACAACACCAAAAATGTTCTCTTGCATTTATCTCAAGGTTACAGCATTTTTCACGAAAGGTTATGCTTATGACGTAATAATTCTTTGCGTGCCTCTGAAAATCCATAAAATTAATTTTATTACGAACGAAATCGTGTTCTTGTATGCCATTAAGCGCTTTTTTACAAGAAACCTTTCAGGATGTAAATTTTATATCACAAAGTAGTACTACAGTTTTATATCTAAGCGCCAAAAAGTAATCAAAGTTTATATAAATGATGACTTGTGAATGTAATAATGTGATGGAGGATAATACAAGTGAGATCATCATTTTAATATCGAGCGTACAGAGTCGATGACCTAAGCAATGCCAAGAGGTCTTACGCAAAAACTTAAGCCCCATATGATAATCATAAATAATAATACCAGCCTGTTACTGTCCCACTGCTGGGCAAATGCCTGTTCTCATACTCATTATGAGAGAAGAGGCCTGGGCCCCATAATGATAAACAGAAAAAAATAAGATTATTTTTTCAAAAACTAGAAGACGAAGAAGAAAGAGTGCTTTCTTGCGGGAACAACGGAAAGGAATGATAGCAATGTGATCAAGAAGTATGAGGCCTCTGAAATAATGCTTGCCAGTTTTTACAAAATTGTATCGTTTAATTGTTTAGTTGAACAACCACTTGTAAGACGTGGGATCCATGTCAGTATTAAAAGTATAAATTACTAGCGGGCGTCATGCGGTTTCAACGGGAGTAAATATGCTCATGTTACTCGCGATAATGTTGCTATCCATTGCTGAAAGAATTTTTCAAATCGGTCCAGTAGTTTTTAAGTTTAAGTATTCTTTAGATACAAAAATACAAATCTTTCCTCTACAAAATATTAGTATAGACAGATTAAATTAAGAATGAAATAAAAAGATAATTAAAGTAGCAGGCCACACAGAAGAGAACGTTTACGGTTGTTTTAAAATATAATGTAATACCCTATATATAATAACGAAGTTAGTTAGTGTACCAGCGGTATGCAGCTACTTGATTACAGCTCTCATGTGAATTTAATTGAAAATTTTCACGAGCCTGTTTGGAGGTAATTGGACGAAGGCAGCTAGGGAATGCTTTGAGGATGACGCCATTTTTAATTTTGTGGCCCACAGCGGTCATAGCCCATTACGAATGGTGGGAAATAAATTCTCCTGCAGGAATTGCATTGTTTTTCTAGAGGACTGCTTTTATTAGGTATATGAGGGTTTCTATTTATTCTCTCATAGTTTACCTATTGGTAATATCACTACATTACAGAAACAGCTCTATATCAAAATGCTAAATTATTAATATAATTATGTTTTTTTTTTAAACGGTTCCGATAGCCAGACGGTCAAAATTAAATTCTAATATTGGAAACACATTAAAATTCCGAAAGGCTCGCGTTACTGAATTAAAAATGGAGACTTTGTTTTTAGTTTTGGCAACACGGAACTGTCGTTTTGAATCTGTATAAGATTCTGATTGAAAGCTTATATTCTTAGCTCATGTTAAAGACGGCTTGAATAACCACGACTGCGCTCTTTCCAAACCGGGGCATAAGGAAGTGGTTACATGAAAAGTATAAATGTCATGTGGTCTATGAATTAATCAGGCGGAATAAAATTACAAGTCAAAACCAGCTGTATTGGTTTTAAGGCGATAATATTTCCGTATGGCTAATTGGCTATGGAATCAATGAACTTATTGGTGCGTCGTGAAAATTGCCTGTCCTATTGTTTGTACATCACAGGAACTGATGGACACTACTGAAATTACAAAACTCGTCGCCAAATTTTGCTCTGACTCAGTTAAATTGTCATAGACTCGCTAGTCGCTAAGAAGAGAATAAACTTGGTAGGCTTCTTGACAAAATCAAAATCAAAATCAAAGCATTTATTTCAAGTAAGCCAGTTACAGGCGCTTTTGAATTGTCGAAACAAAGATGAAAATTAAATGTAGCTACAGTCCCAGTCACAAGACGAAAACTGTGAAAGTACTGTAGTTGCCCATTCCCTAGCGTAGATCTCTATGGAGAAGAACGGGCAAGAAACTCCATGGACACTCTTTTAAATCATAATGTTGTTACAAAATCTTGGTTACATCATTCATGTTGAGATGGTGCATTATGTGAGAACAATGTAGCAAGATGTGCACGATAAAAGTGTCCATAGTAAAAACAAACAAAAACAATAAAAAAATAAAAAAAAATAATTAAAAAACAAAAAGCCGTGGCAACCAAGAGCTGACAAGTTCCAACCGACAGCGCCCGTTCACGAACATGACGCATGTATCAGCACCATTCAACTCAACCATTTTGAAGGGAATTAAATGACCCGACACACGCGCCACCATCAGCGGGACATTTGGACATTTGAGTGAGCATAACACACTCTTAACCGCCAGGGCACATTCAAGTCAAAAAATAAAAACGTAGGTTTCCAGCGAATGATAGCATTCTAGTACATAGCACTCACACAATATGGGATATGAGGTTATACTAAAGATATTGAATTTATACAATGCAAAGATAGTTGTACAATCTTCAGCAGCTCCAAAAATACAATTAGTGCTATCCAATTTTGCGCCCCTGTCCTTGTGGAGCAGGACCGGCATTGAGCCAAGCATTTTTATCAGCGATATAATCGTCCAATTTGTAATATGCTTGCTTACACAGTGTGCGTTTAATGCATGTTTTAAATTTGGTTTCATTTAGTTCAAGAATGCTTTGTGGAATTTTATTATAGCATTTCAAACAGTACCCCATGAAAGACGAGTCTACTTTAGCGAGTCTGAAGCCTGGCTGAACTAATTGGTCTCTATTTCTAGTACTGTAATTGTGTCTGTCACCTCTTTTACCAAAAAGATGCAGATTTTTTCTGACATACATTATGTTTTCGTAGATGTATTGACAATGTACAGTCATTATGTTAATTTCCTTAAACAGTTCCCTTAGAGAATCGTGCCTACGAAGATTGTGACTCAATATCAGCAGCCCGTCCCCACAGCAAAATGCCGTAAGACATTATGCTATGGAAGTAACTAAAATAGACTAGTCTAGCGGTATCTACATCAGTGAATTGACGGATTTTACTAATGGCATATGCTGCTGAACTTAAGCGCCCCGCAAGAGATGTTAAATGAGAACCCCATTGAAGCCTTGAATCAAGCGTAAGCCCCAGGAAAACCGTTTTATCCACGAATTCGAGTTTCTCTTTATTCAATACTATATCACAATCGCTACTTTTAACGTTCGGTAAAGCAAATCTTATGCATTTCGTTTTTTTTTTCATTTAGTACTAAATTGTTTGCTGTGAACCAATTATGGACTTGAAATAAGGCATTATTAACGTCATCTAGATTTTGGGCTCGTCTGTTTATCTTAAAAATTACGGAAGTGTCATCGGCAAATAATACCATATTTTGAGGTAGGTTTTTCAGTAAATAGGATAGATCATATATATATACTAAAAAAAGACAGGACCCAATATTGAGCCTTGCGGAACCCCCATTTTTACTTTTAAACCCTATGAATTAACACCATTTATTTGAACGTATTGCTGTCTTTCACTTAAAGAAGATTTTACCAAACTAAGTGCAAGTTTACCTTAGTCCGTAATGCTCAAGTTTCAAAAGGAATGTGTCGTGATTTACACAATCAATTGCTTTGAAGAGGTCACTACATTTTCCTTCAGCGTCTTGGGACTCTTCCCACGCCATGAATATGTGCTTTAATAAGGTTAGACCGGCGTCAGTTGTACAACGTCCCTTAGTGAAGCCATACTGTTGATCGTGTAAGATTCTGTTGGTGTTAAAATGATTGAGCATTTGATTAAGCATTACCTTTTCGGATACAGGTCTATAATTATTAGTATCTTTACTATCCCCGGATTTGAAAAGCGGTATGACTTTACTGTGTTTAATTAAATCAGGGAAAACTCCTTGGTATACGCACAAATTAAAAATTAAAGCTAAGTATGGACAAGACATTTGCCACTGTTATAGAAACCTTTTCAGACAAAATCCAAGTAACACACATTTTCCTAGTTACGATACACCCCTACTACGTTTCTTTATAAAAGGTTACAAGTTAAATTGTGACTAGAATACTTCTTTTCGATTTAAAATGCATTTGGATTGACAGCTTTCGTGCATGGTACGTGAAGTGCCTTTCCATTGCGTTTCATTGCTGTCACTGGTGCTCCGATAGTAATTTAAAATTTAAGTAAAACTAGCTTTGAACTTGGTAACTCCTTCAAGCTATTGTGACTATTGAGTTACTTTTGTTTCAACAAAAAAAAAAAACAATGGAAAGACTGACAATATGGCTAGAGGTGATAACTGAGATGACAAATGTAAGAAAACGTACTGCACCGATCTGAAATAAATTGGCATGAGGTAGGTAACTTCTTTTGGAAGTTGGTAAAAAATTATGATTTGAAATGCTTTCGGTATTCGACTCATGGTGGTTAAGTAGATCAACATTATAATTTTCCCAAATGAAGAGTACGGTCGAACCCGTACGGTATTACTGAGGGTAAGTCGCGATTCGTGTACAACTTGGCTACAATAATTTTGCTACATTTTTAGGTTTTTAACATTTTGCTATATCGTTTACGTAATTCTGATAATAACTAAGTGAGAATAATTATACTACGTAGTTATAGTTGACATTGTAGCTACTTTTTATAGAGATAATCGGCCATCATCATCTCGCGACTGAGATGTTAGCTTGTATTGTTCTAATGCTGCTCCTCAGACTCTTTTACGTTCTGAGAAATAATTTGTCAAGAACTGGCGAAGAGAAGAAAGAAGGATACACACATCACAGGTTCACAGTACTTACGTTTTATTTCAATGAATAGACAAAAATCTCGGGGTCGGCACAACACGTTTCCTTTTTCCATTCTCCCCTGTCAGACGTCACGGCATCATTTACTCCTTTCTCTTTCATATCATTCCTCACACAATCCATCCATCTTTTCTTTGGCCTTCCTCTCTCTCTCCATCCATTAACATTCATGTCCATCACTCTTTTAGTCACAAGCGTTGAATCCCTCCTCATTACATGTCCACACCAAGACAAAAGGCTTCCTATCAACATTTCAAATGCTATGTATTTACATCCTGTATTTAAATATTCCGTTATGTAATATTGATAATTAGACTGGAACCACGTTGAAGGCTACTTATCGTTGTTTGTTTTGTTTGATTAAATAATAAATCATTTCTTTTATAAATATACAACGCTCGTTAGTCTTGGTCCGTGAGTATAATTTAAAGAGCCAATATTGGTTCAACTTTACATTAGTTTTAGTCGGTACCTGATTTACAGTTTTATTTTCTGCTGCACAGTCACTATTTTTTTCACTGCACTTGATTGAAAATTATCAATTTTTGATGTGTGTATTAAAGTGGATACAATATTTCCTCCTCAGCGAAATACTGCGACTGTAAGAGATCCTTTTTTACGACTGAATGCTAGCAGAAAGCATGTAACGCACACAAGTTACCAAATCTAATAAAAACAAAGCCATTTACGTAGGTTTGGGGGCAAATATCTAATTTAATTATTGAATTGGAGCATTCAGGCAGGCGTAGTGATTAATTGTTTCCTTGACAGGCGTCTGTTGACCGTTCGACAATACAATAAGTTGAAGAAGCACGCCATAACAAAAAAAACTTTGAATGCTTCTAGCCTTGGCGGTCTTAAAGATAAATAAACAGAGGAACATCGCATTTTTTTACAAACTGAGGAGATGTCTCATCGCTTTTATTTTTGAAAAATTAACTAAAAGTATGACACGCTAATAAAAATCATAGGTAATATAGTTTGTACAGGGCCGAATCTAAAGGTGTGGAGGCTCTGGGGCAATCAAGAAGTAGACGCGGAATATTTTTTTGGAACAGACAAAAAATATATGTACAAGGTGTAACTATAGACTTAACCGTACAACCTCCCGTGTAGTGAACCATGAACCTGGTCATGGACACAAATAGTGTATTTTATTCTTATGTAATAAAAAAATCAAGTTCCACAAGGAAGGGCCTCCAATCCTTCCTTGTGGAGGCCCGGGGCACGTACCCCTGTTGCCCTGCCCTAAATCCGGTGCTGAGTTTGTACATGGATTTTTTAGCTCGTGCCCACAATCGGAAAGTCCGCCATTATGTTTAAGTACAATTTCAAGAAACATTTACACAAATGTTTACAAACAACGCCCCATACAACGTCATTCAATCAAACGCAATACGATCGCTGTAATTACTGTATTAGGAAATGCATTCAGATTTTGTGATACCTACGATATTCTCAATAAGGAAGGGTTTTTCAATCTGAAAATAACAAACAAGCACTTTTTCTGAGAAAGAAGCGCAACTTTTATAAAGTGCAACAGGTATTTTTAAGTTTGTTGTTTTGTTGTTTGGCATACTGATCAAGTGATAACTTCCGAGAATTTAAGGCAGGATACGCAACTGACCTTCGCAAGCTATTTTTAACCCCAACCAAGACACAATCATATTGTTTATGCTTGACTTGACACTTTCCCCAAAGTTGAATTGTTTAAGTCCTCTATCCTAAGCTTATTTTCTTTTTCTAGAATTATAACTGCTGCTCATGAATCAATAAAAAAAAGAAAAATGCATATACCAATGCTTACGTAAGTACGAGTATGTGAAGCTCTAACCCCCCCGGTTAGAGCTTTGCTTACTTTAGAGGGGGGATTAAATCTATACTAATATTATAAAGCAGAAGAGTTTGTTTGTTTGTTTATTTGTTTGTTTGGTTGAACGAGCTAAACTCAGGAACTACCAGCTCGAATTGAAAAAATATGTTTGTGTTGGATATACCATTTATCGAGGAAGGCTTTAGGCTATATAACATCACGCTACGATTATTAGGAGCGGAGCAGGAATGAAAAATGTTGCAAGAACGGGTTTTTTTTCCTTTCGTTTTTCTCTTTTATATGACGCAGACGAATTTGCGTGGGTCAGCTAGTAATTGTTATAAATCTGCTTACGTAATACTTGAACACAGGGGCCTGTGGCATCATACCTCCTGAACGGATGAACCGATTTTTTTATCTTGTTTTATCTCTGAAACAGGTTGTCTGGCAGGTAAATGGTGACCCACTATTAGTATCGTGTAGATGATTTGGTATCGCATTCCTACTATTGTGAACCTAACCTAATCCATCGATTAAAAGTTACTCGAGCCATAAAATAAAAAGTAACTGCCTTCAAGTTATAAGTATTGATCGCCTGTATGAACTATGGTAATAAAACTCTATTAGAGCAGAGACTGACCAATTTATACAATAAGCAACTTCCCCTGAGACTGGCGTGTGTCTACCAAGATAAAATTGACTAATAGATACGGTCAAGGAGGGAGAATGATAAGTAAGCAAATTCTTTTCATAACTACATTAAACATCACGATTGTAATCCCCGAAGGGATAGGCCTAATAGTTCTCATTTCGCCAGTTATGTTTAAGTCCCATAGTCAAATGTAATAAAGGGCGAGCTTGTTACCATCAACCGGGCATACCATCCAGACTCCGTGGCTGCTACTGAGAAATTCCTGACGGAAAAACCAAAAATACTTTTTGTCCGACCTTCGAAAACTCAAACCATGCAGCAGGGACTTAAAAACACCTTCATAAAGGTTACAGAATTATAAGTGTTACATGTTGAATTGGTAACAGAATCAAATATGTAACACTTATAAATGTGTTTTCAATGTGTTACTGTTAACCCGAAACACTTACAAAAGTGTAACCGTAACATATCTGTAACAGATATGAAAGGTTTAACAGTGTTAATAGGTGTTTAACAGGTAAACTCAGCGTTGCCAAATTTAAAATGTACTTATTTATGGGTAATAAGCATTAGATAGCCGAAATCTAGTCGCAGTCTTTTGTAAAACTGATTATTTCAGTTACACATATTAACACTTTTTAACACATATAAAAGGTTACAGTTTGATTCGGTAACATTATTGTACCTGTTACATCTAAAAGTGTTTTTCTGTTGAAACAGTTTTAAAAACACATTATTACGGTTACAGTTTGAGTCCCTGCCTTGCAGGACCCCAGCAGTCAGTCAGGATTCTCAGCAGACGCGCGGTCATAACCGCGAGACCAACGGAGAAGTCTAAATATTAAAAAAATATATTATTATGTAATTCGTTTACTTAGAGTAGTGTCAGTTCAGCTCGTACGTCTGTTTATTTAATTTAAACGGTCAATAGAATATCGGTTAATGTTAATGATCGTATAAGGTGACATTCATTAGGCGTAGTTTACAAAATAATTAGTTCTGTAGTGTAAAATACTTCTCATCCTTGAATCGTATCGTATCCATAGTATGGCGAATCCTTGGAGCTATACTGTTTTCGAGACCCCATGACTTACGTTCTTGGATCATGAACATTATCTTTCTGTATTTTGCTCAATTTATTTGGAGTCGGCGTTGCATATCTTTTTCTTCCATTGACCTAGGTTCTTGGATATTACTTTACGTTTACAAGTCAGATTTTAGATTATATTTGAAGGAGCTCGTGGCTAATTAATATCAGCCGCTTGGGTCGATCTTTAGGTTAAGCCGTGCTTGAATACATGGGTGACCACCCTTACATACCAAGTTTCCTTCGTGCCTCGGAAAGCACGTTAAGCTATTGGTCCCGGCTGTCATTTGTCCATCTTTGACAGTCGTTACAGGCAGTCAGTGGCCCAAAAAGTCTGGTATCGTATTACCCAGTATTAACTGGGTTGTGGAGGTCAGATAGGCAGTCGCTCCATGTAAAATACTGGTATTCAGCTGCATCCGATTAGACTGGAAGCCGACCTCAACATACTCGTAGTTGGGAAAAGGCAAGGCAGATCATGTTTACAAGTCTATTTCGAAGCCGTATTTGTTTGCAGTTCAACAGTCTGAAATACATACACTGCGTATGAATAAAATTTATATACATATACGGTGTAGGTACAGGAAAATACTTTTCCAGTAATTGCAATTATTATAAGGGCGTTTAATTCATCCATTGTTCGACAATTTGTTATTGTTACTATTTGGTACTGTACAAGTGCTATAACCAAGTCGATTTCAAGCCTATACAGAAATAAATTGGACCAAGTTTCACACATTAGGTTAGTCTTATGTAGGTACACAACTTGAGAATTTCCGAGTTCTTTGGGTCAGCTATGATTCATAGCATTTTTGAGCTATTGTGTGTGCTCTCCCAATCCCTTAGTTTACATTTTTAGGCTTACATTTAACAGTCCAATGGCTCTTATAAATGATTCATAGCAATTCTTAGGTATTCTGCTCCACTAACAATGAAAGTGCTTCTTTTTGTTTATATATTTTTATTATTATGTAAACCACTTGTCGTTTATGACTCGGTAACCATTAGCAACACTCCATTATAGGTAGGTACCTACTAAACACTCACTAGAGATAATTGCTAATGGCCACGTGTTCTCGCTGTATGTTTAAGGAGACACTAGTTTTTTAGCTGGAGCTGCTTCTCCATTTATGATTGGTTCATTCTCTTGGCTATCCTCCTTTAGTGGTCAGCCATGTGTAAAATCATTGTCTTCGTGTCTCAGAAGAAAATTATATTCTAAACACTTTCTTACAGTCACAGATACAGATGACTGAACACAGCTGTGAGATGCAAAAAATATGATAAGTATTATTGATGATGAGATGTTTGGTTATCGCGAGTCATTTCCATTTGAAGTTGGGTATGGCGGTATGGAAGAAGTGACATGCTGCGCCAACCCCAAATGAATTGGGACAAGGGCACGATAATGATGATGACGTTAGCGTAGTACCTATCAACAGCCGATTTAAAAAAAAATTGCCGGTGACATATTTTGAGTTAAAGTACTACAGGTTGGAAGGGACACAGAGGCACAAACGCTTACCTTGTATTCAGTACATCATTCTGAACTGAACCGGGGAGGGTTCAGTTCATATCATGAATCATGATACCCACTCCTGACCATATTCACAACGCTTCGATTCGGGAACTCGTATGTCTATCTCGCTCGTTTTCGTTATGCCAAAAAAGGATAGACATACGGCTTGTCGAATCGAATTCATTCCGAGCGTTTGTGAATACGGACGGCGTCTGGTCACCCAATGCTGGTAGTAGAAGTACCCATAGAGAATTGTTAAAGGCTAGGCTAGCACCTACATCGTTAAACCACACATGAATGGCAACAATAAATAGCAATAAAACATATATTGGCTGTGTTCCTTTGTATGGTAGATGTAGAAGCGGAAAAATGTTTTCATGGTACCTACCTACGAATCCATGATGTAGGTATTTGTTTTTTTTTCAGGTAGGCAGGCACCTATGTAGTTAGCCAGCTCCATGATCTGTCAACTATCGCGATCATAACGTGTAAAAAAACTTTATGAACTAAAGGTGACTAATGTGAATAAAATAAAATACTGTCCATCAATAATGCAAGCTAGGTTTTTTTTTCCTTTTTTTTAATATAAGAACGTGTATCGGTCACCTCAATGTTTTAAATTATAATCTATCTAAATGTTCTTAAAATAACCCTCAATTATATTAATTACAGTTGGAACGGCCATTTAAAAAAGTTAATAATATGGAACTATCGATCATCTGAATTGGCAAACGTACCGGAACAGTTTTTCACGACACGTATAATGCAGGCATATTATGCCGCACCAGTATTTCTAACACCAAACCGAATATCAAACGAAAACAAACCTTATGTAAACGGAATAAGGCAATAAAAAAACACCAAATGTAAGTAAAACTCGCGACATCCGTTGGTAGTTTCAAACAATTGCCATGTTTTCGCAACAAACATTATAAACTAACCTTTGTGTGCTGTTATAGAACATTGCAGCTTGCCTTTTCAGATCGTCAGAAACGGTATTGTCTTCATTCATTTTCACAACACTGAATTCACTGGTTTTCGGCAACGGGGTCACTACACCATAAAACCGGGTAACTGGGATTTGAAATGAGACTTTAGACTGAACAGTTTAAGGTTGACTTTCGTTTGAATGAAGGTTCAAAGGTGATTGTCGGTTGGTATTTGGAGGCCGGCAAGTCAGCGTTCGACGCCCGCGCCTCTCACTGTGAACTGACACGACAATCGACTTAGATCGCCCACTCACGCGGCCTGCACCCCCCACTTACGAGTTAGTCCATTGTTTCGGACGATACGGCACGGCAACCAATAACATACTTACATAAAGTAATTTGAGAACAATAACTATGTTGTTCGAAGTAGCTTTATTTATGTGAGCAAGGGAAGTTCAACACCTACCCACTTTTTAATAATCAATATCAATGAGGAGTCCATGACACATACATTATAATCAGTCTACTGCTGATGTAGTGAGTGTGCTGTGCAGTGTTCTCACTTTTATAGACTGCTGTAATAACTAAATTAGAGATTTGTAAGCGAGAATACAGGACAAAAGGAAGAATTTTTATTCAGCTTTAGGTAGTCCTACTAAATTAACTTTGTTATTTCACCACCAAATATAAAGACCAGAGTCTCATTGAGACTCTGTACAGTCCCACAGCTGGGCAAAGGCCTCCCCCAACTCCTTCCATGTGCTCTTTTCCTGTGCCGCCTCGGACCAACCCTCGTGATGCGCGTCCAAATCGTCTCGCCACCTTTTTCTGGGTCGGCCTCGGCGGCGCTGTCCGTCTTCCGGCAACCATCGTGTGGAGACCTTTGCCCAGCGGTCATCGTGTATGCGACTGACGTGACCCGCCCAATCCCATTTTAGCCTAGCAGCCTTTATGCCAACGTCCACTATGCCCGTTTTGGAACACAGCGTGGTGTTTCGAACGCTATCTTTTCTGTTGACACCCAAAATGCTGCGTTCCATTGCTCTTTGTTAAATATTAAAAAAGAAATTCTAATTTGTCTTCATACAGTGGAAACAAACTTTAATCAGAGAGTTGAGAGCAAGTAGTATGTTAGCCATACCAGTGATAAGTTGAACCACTGCTACACTATCACTGCAAGAATTTGTTTGTAAAATGAATATTATATGACACATTGTTTAATTTAAGTATGGTGTTGGTATTAAGATATGGTACAGGAGAAAACTTGAAAAAATGGTGTCCTCTGAATCATATTAAAAGTATAGTAATAAAAAACTGAAAAATGGTGTCCTCTGAATCATATTAAAAGTATAGTAATAAAAAACTGTTATAACTGTTGTTATTAAGTTATTACTTAGGACGTAAAATAATTGTCTAAATGTGGGTGTATGAAAGGCAGTGTATGAGTAACTCCGAAGGACGGAATACATGTTCCATCTTTTTCGTCCTTCGGGGTTTACACATGGTATTATGTTTGTGTACTGAAATGCTATTGTCAACTGTTTACATTCATATTCTATTCAATAAATTACTAGCCACTTCAATGAATGTTATTGATCAAAATGCAAAGAAAACTTCATTATAATTCATTCAATTAGAATTATTTGTTTGCCTTCCTTTCCTTGTTTTTATTCAATGTGGTTGAAAACCATTACTACTATAAACTTGACTAAAGACCATAATATTCAAAACTATGGAAAATAGTTATTAAGTAGGCATCCAATGTTGACTTTATGATTTATCAGACAGAATAAACATGCCTCATACAGGGAAAAATGTACATTAGGTAATCAAATATTTATTTGTCGTGACATAAATAAATTGAGCCAGAGGGAAAATACCTACTACTAGGTAAGTAATGAAATATAAAATTTTCAGTCTATTGCTTGGTAAATAGTGAGTGATTAATCATACTGTTGCATGTCAAATAACATGTTTTGTTGTATGTTAGGGATTTTTTAAATATTTTTCTGGCGTTTGCCTGCAGCTTCAAGACCATGTGCATGTGAGAAATTATGTCATAGGAATGTGTGAAAGTCATAAATGGGGATAAGAAGTGTCTTGGGTTGGGACCAAGGATACTTTTTAAACCTGGGTAAGGAACCAGGTCATGATTGCCCATGTGCTAAATTTCATAGAGATCTGTTCAGCCAGTAAAGCATGAAAATGTAATGTAAAGACAGACAGAGTTACTTTTGTATTTATATTTTATAGTGTTGATGTTACATTTGTTTGCAGAGGTTGATACAGACCAGTCTTACCAAGGGGTATTGTATTACCCAGTACCAACTGGTTAGTCCACTAACCAGAGAGAAAGAAACACAGTCAGCTGCACCCGGTTAGACTGGATGCTGACCCCAACATTGACCCCAACCTAACATAATATCTTCTAATAAAAATGCAACATGAGATATTTTTACCAACATGTCCTACAGCTCGAAGGTTTGTCTAATAGCTTTCCAATAAGCAAACTAAAAAGTTGTATCTTGAGAATTTTACACTGCGTTGTGTACCTACTATTAAAAAATTTACATACTTAATAAAAATCACAAATTCACTGACATACAATTCAAACACTAAACCAGTTGGTCCAGTAGCACAAGTTAGTTGTTTCTTTCAATGATAGGTAGGCAAAGAAGTTTTAGAAAATTCACCCCCTGAAGAAGTTAAATTGTGGATGTTCCTATGGATGGTGCAGTTGGTCAATTTTTTCTATAGTAATTTCCAATGGGCACAAGACTTGTTAACTTAAGTACCTAGTACTTCAAAACGATTTCAGTTATCAAGGCCTTGATATATGAAATCATAATAATTACACCAATTATTTAGCCATGAACATACGGTATGTATAAACAGCAAATAAGGAACAAGTATACCGAGTGAAACACAAGTTGCTTTGCATAGATATCCGGTTGGTAGAGTAGGTGACGTGTTTTTTAAATGAGAATATCGCAAAATATAATAGATTTTAAATCAACAATTGAACTAGAATTTCTACTCACTCATTTCCTTCCCATAATGGGGAGTACGTGTAGTTGTATTCTTGTTTATTGGCCATTTATCACACAACTTTACACTCTTTCCGTTCTCAGACTTGTTATTGATAAAACACCGAGAAATTAAAAGAATTTGCAAATATTTACATCAACAAACAATAATTCGAAATTGGATCTTTGACATTTTGACAGCAGAGTCCAGAGTGTTGCCAGCACAGAGTACAGTATAATATATGTTGCTAGTTTACGTTTAGTTAAAACGCTTTTTTTTTAATTATACTTTTATTTTTGAATTAATATTTGGAATAATGTGCATTTAATTTACAATAGCAGCAGCGCATTATGTAAGAATGAAATATCTTGTGCGCCTATTCGAGTTAAACATATTGAAAGAAAATTCACTTTGCTAAGTTGTGCTCTTATTATTTTAGTAGGCGCTTAACCCTTTCATGTCCCATGAGCCATTTAGGGTTCAGAGCGATTGTTTAACTATTGTCTCTTTTCGTGGACAGTGAATGTGTTAAAATAAATGCAGTTTGACCAGGTGCGGATTTGATACGTTGGCTGCACTACGATAGATTGCCGCCTCTATAAGTGCTGTAAACATGAAATATTAAATAAACTATAGAGAAAAAAAACGGTAGTCAGTAAATGATTTAACCATTTCTATTTGTGAGATTTTCAGTTTTTGCACGTAGGCGCAACTACTAAAAAAAAACACCAAATTTTGCCGCCCTAGGCCCGGGGCCTACTCGGCCTAAAGGGAAATCCGACCCTGAGTTTGACGAAGTGATACCTACTTACTTGGATGCTTTTCAGCGTATAGGTATATAACTTTAAATGGTATCTGCAAAGTCTAATTTAAATATCTCATCAAAAAGCTTGTAAGACAATGACTACTCATTTTTCTTTAAGTACTTTTTTTTTTATTTCACATTCACATCACATTTTTTTTTAATTTATGGAAGCAAAAATTATTTACCTCGTCGTCTTCAAATCAAAGGTAGTTACAACCTCAAAAATTGATGAAAAACCAAGTGACCTGCTTATGACCTTATTGGATATCCCAAAGCCCATCGGAGTGGAAAGAGTTTTGGCGGAAAAAATGGCAAAATCAACAATATGTCCCATAAGTGCCGCCGGCCTGTATATGGGTGACCTAATTTTTTCTCAAGTTACTACCCAACTTATTATGGGGAGTCATGGCGGTGCATTCTACAGGGATTTGGTTAAGCTGAGTGGGTTTGGGAAAGCACTTTTTGTTGAAGAAGCGAATCAATTTACTTGTTTGAGGGACATTGATATTCGGGTGCCATATAAAATATTTTATGGTCGATTTTATTGTTTTCTGGGGTAAGATTATTATGGGGTGGGTTTTTTTACAATGTAAGATTAGACAGACGCTTATGCCCGTTTTCAATAACACGATGCGACAGCTACCTTTTTTTTTTTTTATTTATTTACCGTTTAAAACAAAAAAATACATTTATTAAGGCAGAATAGCACTTTAAAACCACTAAGGTTTGTACTTAATGCTACTTGTAATTCTACATCGTAGTAAAAAAAAAAAAAAAACAAAAAACCAAGTTATACAATAAAAACATCATATTAATATTACATAGTTCGAAATTTGGTAACTTCATTTCTGTTGGTATACAGTTCACATTGAGCATTCAATGTGTTGTAGGTAATGGGACTTAAGTTTTAATTTAATATTTCTTGGCGTAATGTTACTGCGCAAATCGGAAGGTAGGTTGTTAATTAACCGAGGAACAAGGTAAGAAGATGTCCGCTCACCGTACGTGTTGCTTGCAGGAACTGTGCGTAGTTGGTTACGTGCGACGGCCCGCGTGAATACAGGATGTTGAATTTTTTGCTCTAAATAACCGTTAAAAAATTGTTCCTTTAGCAATGTATATTTAAATTGTGTATGTACAGGTAATGTTTTACAGTGATAAAAAAGTTGTAGCTCATTGTTTTGAAATTGGTGTCTAACTTTTTTAGATACGATATTGTTACGAGCTGGGTATGAGATAAATTAATTACTACCGATTAAACAACACAATAACTTTATTAATCACAAAACAATTTAAACTTAATCACAAGTACACTACAATACACTACTATTCACTATTCACTTAGATATCGCACTTCAAGTTCACTTCGATTCGCTTCGATGGTAGCCAAAACAAGACTGACTGTCGCGGCCCTGAGCGGTCTATTTATACTCGCCCACAGACACACCAGAATAACCTCGAATATTCTAGAGGGTCATAGAAAACACTAACAAAAAAGAAGGTAGGTAGGTAGGTAATTATTATTACTAGCTACTTGTACAACACAAACAAATATGAACCGTATGCCCTAGGCGTACGGTCGAAATTCTAATGTCTTTTTATAAAGAGGTCGCGAGTTTGTAGGTACCTACCCAACTTTGAAAGTAATAATAATAGAAATCTCTCGAAATTCCAACGTACACATACTGTAATCACGTGCTCTCTCGAATGTTCTAGTAGGTCCGATGTAACACTGCCCCCTCCTTAGACATGCTCGTCCCGAGCATCATTAGTTCCGTAGTATCGCGCCAACCGGTCTACATGCACAATCTTAGGCACACCTCGTGGACCCTTCTGTATTCGGTAGGTGACATCGTTGATCCTAGTCACGACTCGGTATGGTCCATCCCATTTTGCTTGTAACTTCGGAGACTTCCCCTTACTCCGCACTGGGTTATGCAACCACACCAGTGAACCCTCGTCGAAACCCCTACCGTTTGCCTTCCGATCATAACGGGTCTTCATCTTCTCAGACATCTGTTGGCCGGATTGTCGGATATGCTCATAAACATCGTTCAACTTATTACGCAAGTCATTCGCGTAATCTGTTACACTACATGGAGCATCAGGGGGAGTTCCAGTGATTAAATCAGCAGGTAACCGTAATTCCCTTCCAAAGTTCGCGAAGGCTGGTGTCACAGTCGTACTTTCGTGGACTGCACTTCGATAAGACAGAAGAAACGGCTGTATGTGCTTGTCCCAATCCCTTTGCCGGCTTTCCACGACCTTCGCCAGATACCTCTCCAACGTTTGGTTAAATCGTTCCACCATTCCGTCAGATTGTGGGTGGTAAGAGGTGGTTCTGGTTTTGTGGGTACCCATCAATCGACAAGTCTCTTGAAATACTTGCGATTCAAAATTCCTTCCTTGATCGCTGTGTATTTCTAAGGGTACCCCAAAACGACAGAAGACTTCCTGAACCAATTTATCTGCGACAGTTGTAGCTTCTTGATTAGGAATGGCGAAGACTTCTGGCCACTTTGTGAAGTAATCCATGACCACCAGGAAGTACTTGTTTCCGCTCTCACTTACTGGAAATGGTCCCGCAACGTCAAGTGCTATCCGTTCCCAAGGGGCTCCAACGTTGTACACTTTTAATGCACCTCTGCTGCGTGTACGGGGTCCTTTCACGGCCGCACAACTGGTACATTTACGGCACCAGTCCTCCACATCATCTCGACAGTGGATCCAGTAGAAGCGTTCTCGAATTTTTAGTAGAGTCCTTTTTACCCCCATATGTCCTCCTGAACATCCATCATGGTAGAGCCGTAGAACATCCGGTACCTTGGCTTTAGGGACAACCATTTGTAGGTGACAGCTGTCCCCTCTAGCGTTTTCCCATTTACGGCACAAGACTCCATCCTGGATTACCAAGCTGTTCCATTGCGCCCAATAGCTCTTCGTAATGGAACTCATCGCAGCCACATCACTCCACTTGGGTTTAGGAACACCAGCTTTAATCCACTCGAAGATCGGTTTGATGTCCGAGTCATTTTGCTGAGCCTGCTGTAGGGTCTCCTTCCATTCATCGCTGAGATCCGTTCTAAGCATCCTCACGGGCACTACTTCCTTAGTCTCTTGCCTGGCACAGTGCTTACAGTCCTCAGGACAAGGTCTTCTCGACAAGGCGTCTGCGTTACCGTGAGTTCTCCCACTGCGATGTTCTGTTACGAAGTCAAACTCTTGTAGTAGTTCAATCCATCTCGCCACTTGCCCTTCTGGATTCTTGAACTGTAATAGCCACTTCAGTGCAGCATGGTCAGTTCGTAGTAGGAATTTACGTCCCAGCAAATATTTACTGAAGTGCTGCAATGTCTTTACTACAGCGAGTAGCTCCCGTCTTGTAACGCAATAATTTCTTTCTGGTTTCGATAAAGACTTGCTGAAGTAGGCTATTACAACCTCCCGGTCTCCTTTCCGTTGAGACAGCACGCCCCCAATTCCAGTATTACTTGCATCTGTGTCAACTATGAAGTCATTTTCAGTGTCAGGATATCCCAAAATAGGTGTATTGCACAGACGTTTCTTTAATTCCTGAAATGCGACGTCGCAGTCCTCGTCCCAACGGAATTGCCTCTTTTCCTCAGTGAGTTTGTGCAGAGGTTTTGCAATGTCGGCAAAATTCTTGACAAACCTTCGATAGTAGGAGCACAAACCCAGGAATGCCCTGACCTGTGTCTTGTCTTTCGGAACTGGCCAATCTTTGACGGCGACTACTTTTTCTGGGTCTGTTTGAACACCTTTCCCCGAAACTATGTGTCCTAAAAAGTTCACTTGCTGTCTGAAAAACGAGCACTTCTTCGGACTTAACTTGAGATTTGCTGTTTGGATTTTCGACAGCACTCGGTTGAGGTTTTTAAGGTGATCTTCAAATGTACGGCCCACTATGATTATGTCGTCTAGATAGACAAGACATGCGTCTCCAATCAATCCGGCAAGTACTTGCTCCATCAGCCTTTCAAACGTCGCAGGAGCGTTGCACAAACCGAATGGCATAACTTTAAACTGCCATAGCCCTTTTCCTGTTGAGAATGCAGTTTTCTCCTTGTCCTTGGGGTCTATTTCTACTTGCCAGTAGCCACTCTTCAGATCAAGTGTGGTAAACCACTTCATACCAGTCAGCGTATCCAGTGTGTCATCGATCCTAGGCAGCGGATAGCTGTCCTTTTTCGTGACGTCGTTCAGACGTCGATAGTCCACACAGAAGCGCATACTGCCGTCCTTTTTCTTTACCAAGACCACAGGAGAACACCATGGACTCGATGAAGGCTCTATAACACCGTCCTTCACCATTCCTTCAATCATGGTTTCTACCTCCTTTTCTCGTGCAACTGGCAGTCTTCTTGGTCGCTGACGGATAGGTAACTCGTTACCTGTATTAATCTGGTGCTGAACCAGTCCAGTTCTCCCTATGTCAGCATCATCTGAAGAGAAAGTGTTGGCGTACTCAAGTAACATCTTCTTAGCCTTCTCCATTTCTCCTTTTGTTAAATCGCAGTTTTCCAAAAGTGTTGACACGTCAAATTTTGTACTACGAATTTTATTTCCGGTAGGGACATCTTGCAACTGACGCATCCAAGCTACTTCCTCGCAAGTGCCGATCAAGGTGCCCTTCTTAATCACTTGCTCCTGGTCACTTGGATTCAGTATGCGTACTACTGAGATATTGCTGGCCTTTACCAGAGTTCGTGCCATCTTCCATGGGAAGTCATTGTTTACCCTTTCTATCAGAACTCTTCGACCTTTGTTTCCAGAATTCTGTGGTAAACTAATTGGCACCATCGTTTCTGATCTGCGAGGAAGAACAATCTTCCTCAGGCAGTACACTTTTCCTGACGGTGCACCTTCCATGAACACTTCCTCTGAACCACATTTCAGTACTCCTTGATCAACATCGATCTCACAACGATATTTCCGCATGAAGTCCAAGCCCAAGATGCAATCGTCCACTATGTCGGCCACGATGACATTCTGCTTGTAAAATCTGTCACCCAATTTTAACTCTACCTCCTTCTTGCCTCGGACGTTTATGTGCTGACCGGTAGCTGTTAGTAACTGCATACGGTCGTGCTTATTGAAGTAGTCCCCAAGAAACCGACTTGCTAGTTTAGAATTGACGACCGTGTGAGAAGCTCCAGTATCCAGCGTCAGTTGGCATGGTGTTCCATTGACTTCGCCTTTGATAGTCAGGCTGTTCCCGTCATGTGCTTGCGAGATCAAGATTCTCGGGGCTCTTTCAATACCAGCCAGCACCCGCCCCCCAGTCCTGGCATTTACTCGTTTCCCTGCTGTGGCAGGGCAGTCACTTCAGCCACCCTTCCCTGCTGATCTTCTCTCGGGGTGCTGCGCTTAGGACAGCTTGACCGAAGATGACCCCTTTCTCCACAAGTGTAGCACCTAGGGCTATACCCTTGCGGGCGGTCGCGTACAGGTGATGCCACCACCTCCCTGACGCGGTGTGTTCGGTGGTCCTGCCTCACTGCCTCTACTTCTAAGGCATGGGCCAAGGCGTCCTTCAATGTCTCGTGATGCCCAAGTCTCACGGCGGCTCTAACTTCTAAGTCACGTATTCCATCAACGAACGCCTGTACCAGATTTCCGTCAATCAGTGCAGGGGCAGACTGGTAGGCTTTCCGAACGAGTTTTTCAACTTCCAGAGCCCACTGCTGTAGGTTCTCGGCACTACGTTGAACACGGTCCTTCAACTTGGCACGGAATACGTGCTCCAGGTGCGCGTCGCCGTATCTGGACTCCAACGCCTCCAGCAGCTGCTCGTAGGTTACATCCTTGCCGAGTGCCTCGAGAATAGTCAGGGCCTGGTCTCGGAGGCCCAAGGTGAGCGCGGTCATGGCTTGTGGTTTGGTCCATCCATTCGCCTTCATGACGGCCTCAAACTGGATTCTATAGGCCGACCACGACGATGTTCCGTCGAATGGCGGAACCTTAAAACCACGCGAAGTAGGTGCAGCAACCACTGGAGCTACCGTCCCGCCTTCAACCTTTAGTTCGCCCAAAGCTTTCTTGACCCCAGCAATCTGAACCTCGGCCTCTGAGATGCGGTTCTCGTGCTGGTGGACCTGATCTTTTATCACTTTCAGGTCCTTGCCGAAAGTTGCATGAAGATCCTTGATCAGGAGCATCTGCTCGTCTTGGCGGCGGACCTGTTCCTCTTTGTCTCGCTGCAACTGCTCTTCCAACCGGCGAGCCTGCTCCTCTTGACGGCGAGCCTGCTCCTCTTGACGGCGAGCCTGCTCCTCTTGACAGCGAGCCTGCTCCTCTTTGTCTCGTTGCAATTGCTCCCGTAACTGGCGAGCCTGCTCCTCTTGACAGCGTGCCTGCTCCTCTTGACGGCGAGCCTGCTCCTCTTGACGGCGAACCTGCTCCTCTTGACGGCGAGCTTGATCCTGCAGCAGTGCCATTAAAGCTGACAAGTCTGGTGCCACTGATGCTGGAGAAACTCCGGATGGGCCAGCGACTGGCTGTGACGTAGGCTGGATACCACCCGGTGTCTGTGTCGGAGAATCCCCAAACCGCCTTTGGTCCATATCCTGCTGTCGCTGACTTCTGGTACGGATACCGTCCGTGTCGTCCTTTGGTAGAATTGGCATAATTTATCTCTCACTTCTGACACCAATTTGTTACGAGCTGGGTATGAGATAAATTAATTACTACCGATTAAACAACACAATAACTTTATTAATCACAAAACAATTTAAACTTAATCACAAGTACACTACAATACACTACTATTCACTATTCACTTAGATATCGCACTTCAAGTTCACTTCGATTCGCTTCGATGGTAGCCAAAACAAGACTGACTGTCGCGGCCCTGAGCGGTCTATTTATACTCGCCCACAGACACACCAGAATAACCTCGAATATTCTAGAGGGTCATAGAAAACACTAACAAAAAAGAAGGTAGGTAGGTAGGTAATTATTATTACTAGCTACTTGTACAACACAAACAAATATGAACCGTATGCCCTAGGCGTACGGTCGAAATTCTAATGTCTTTTTATAAAGAGGTCGCGAGTTTGTAGGTACCTACCCAACTTTGAAAGTAATAATAATAGAAATCTCTCGAAATTCCAACGTACACATACTGTAATCACGTGCTCTCTCGAATGTTCTAGTAGGTCCGATGTAACAATATTCTTTAGGATTTTTAGTTGGAGTTTATACCTACAGCCTATATTTATGATTGTAGGTACTGTCCGAGAGTTGAAAATCCAATTGTTAGTTTTTATTAGAGCATTAAATTGGGTGTCACCTTGTGTGAATAAAAATTGGCAAAAGTCACGAAAAATGTGAGGAAAGTATATACCTATGATCTGACTGCCTAACCTGTAGTTTGTTTGTGGTACAATGGATCAGAGATAAACTCAAACGCAAAACTGTCCTTTGATCGCATTTTACAAAGCTCTAAAACGTGAAGCGATGTTCATGATGGTTCATTATGGCACTTTGACATCACAGGATAATGCTGACTGACAACCTCATTGCACAATTTCCAATCCGTCTGTCGAAAATGATGGATTGATGAAAGTGTCCCCGATGATCGTGCGTCACAGGAACGGCCCAATTACCTACGTGGCAGTTACCCACTTACGTGGAGTGGTTAGTGGGTTTGAAACTAGCTGAATTTCAAATGTCTAGCTGTTGTTACGCAACTATGGACGTTCGCTTGAAGTGTTAGGCAATAAGCAGACTTGGTCTCCTTGGGTACTATACCTACATATATTGGCTTAGTTCTAGTACGCAGCCTATTATATTTCCATCACAACTAGCAGATAGGTCCCATCAATATTCTTTTGAGTGAGCTGCTAGCTATCCATCGGCTCCATCGCACGTGTAAAACTTAAGTTACCAAAACCTTGACGAAGCTGGCACAGGAACAATAATTGGCACAATAAAAGAGAGGCCTATTAGATAACAATGGGTGAATTTTGGTAGCGGATGAGGATGACGATGATGATGAAAGTCTACTTAGGTTCGTATCTATCGCCATCTGCCCACTACTTATTTATTTTTTTTATTTCACATTCACATCACATTTTTTTTTAATTTAAGGAAGCAAAAATTATTTACCTCGTCGTCTTCAAATCAAAGGTAGTTCAAACCTCAAAAATTGATGAAAAACCAAGTGACCTGCTTATGACCTTATTGGATATCCCAAAGCCCATCGGAGTGGAAAGAGTTTTGGCGGAAAAAATGGCAAAATCAACAATATGTCCCATACGTGCCGCCGGCCTGTAAGTATATGGGTGACCTAATTTTTTCTCAAGTTACTACCCAACTTATTATGGGGAGTCATGGCGGTGCATTCTACAGGGATTTGGTTAAGCTGAGTGGGTTTGGGAAAGCACTTTTGTTGAAGAAGCGAATCAATTTACTTGTTTGAGGGACATTGATATTCGGGTGCCATATAAAATATTTTATGGTCGATTTTATTGTTTTCTGGGGTAAGATTATTATGGGGTGGGTTTTTTTACAATGTAAGATTAGACAGACGCTTATGCCCGTTTTCAATAACACGATGCGACAGCTACCTACAGCCTATATTTATAATTGTAGGTACTGTCCGAGAGTTGAAAATCCAATTGTTAGTTTTTATTAGAGCATTAAATTGGGTGTCACCTTGTGTGAATAAAAATTGGCAAAAGTCACGAAAAATGTGAGGAAAGTATATACCTATGATCTGACTGCCTAACCTGTAGTTTGTTTGTGGTACAATGGATCAGAGATAAACTCAAACGCAAAACTGTCCTTTGATCGCATTTTACAAAGCTCTAAAACGTGAAGCGATGTTCATGATGGTTCATTATGGCACTTTGACATCACAGGATAATGCTGACTGACAACCTCATTGCACAATTTCCAATCCGTCTGTCGAAAATGATGGATTGATGAAAGTGTCCCCGATGATCGTGCGTCACAGGAACGGCCCAATTACCTACGTGGCAGTTACCCACTTACGTGGAGTGGTTAGTGGGTTTGAAACTAGCTGAATTTCAAATGTCTAGCTGTTGTTACGCAACTATGGACGTTCGCTTGAAGTGTTAGGCAATAAGCAGACTTGGTCTCCTTGGGTACTATACCTACATATATTGGCTTAGTTCTAGTACGCAGCCTATTATATTTCCATCACAACTAGCAGATAGGTCCCATCAATATTCTTTTGAGTGAGCTGCTAGCTATCCATCGGCTCCATCGCACGTGTAAAACTTAAGTTACCAAAACCTTGACGAAGCTGGCACAGGAACAATAATTGGCACAATAAAAGAGAGGCCTATTAGATAACAATGGGTGAATTTTGGTAGCGGATGAGGATGACGATGATGATGAAAGTCTACTTAGGTTCGTATCTATCGCCATCTGCCCAGACTTTTCCAACTATGTTGAGGTCGGCTTCCAGTATAACGGGTTGCAGCTAAATACCAGTATTTTACGTGGAGCGACTGCCTATCTGACCTCCACAACTCAGTTAAGGCTGGGTAATACGGATACCGTTGGTGGTATCCGTATTACCCAGCCCTAATGCTGCCATAAGCTGGTTTTCAAACTGTTGGGCCACTGACTACCTGTTACGTCACGATTGCCAAAGATCTACATATCACAGCCGAGACAAACGGATTGACGTGCTTTCCGGGGCAAGCAGGAAACTTGGTATGTATAGGTAGTCCCCCATCCACAGATAAAACTAGGCAGATCATCCCGAGTGGCTGTTATTTTATAGCCACGACCTCTTACTACTCGAGCTTGGGTTCGAAACCAAGAACCGGAAATCGTGGGTCAGACGCTGGGTCTCCACTGCACTTGTTATTTATTCAAAACACTAGGTACTCGTATGTCGTCCTATATTCATAAAGGGTGTAAAACACCTCTTCACGAAGCCGAAAGGCACTTGTTCTCCCCATCATTGCGATCTTTTTTTTTTTCCACACCATACCTGGGAACCTTCTAGTTACGGAGATATGAGGGCTCAAAGTTACAACTTTTTGACAAGTTTTTTTTTGTAACATTTTGACTTTTAACACCTCACGACCCCCGTACTATTCAATCCATCCAATGTTTTAAGTGCGTTACACTGAGTTCTACCACAACACATGATTTATAACCTCAAAAAAAAAAGTTGTATCCTAGCAATATTTTTTGTGTAAAGTTACTTAGTTTGATGTACAGAATGCTTGGTTAACGGCTTTGTGATGAGGTGGTTTACACGCTGTATTACCTACCTACTAACATGTTAAGTACATAAATTACAAGTAAAATTTAATTAAAAAAATTACAAACCTCCGACACAAAAGTTTAACATGACTCCACATTCATAACCTCATTTCGTAAGTTAGTATTCCTCAATCCCTTTCAATATAAAGGGCTTGACTAGCAGAATAATGTACACTATGATAAATTTCAAATCCATGATGGCCGCCACCACAAAATGGCGAATTACATTTTAACAATGCCTTCAATATGGGTATCAAATGAAAAGGCTTGACTAGTAGAAAATGTACCTACACTAATGTGTCAAGCCCTTTCATTTGATACCCAATATACCCATGTTAAGGGTGTTGTTGAATGTGGTTATTTTGTGGCGGCGGCCATCTTGGGCCGATTTTCATAAAACATAGCTAAGAACACTCCCGTACACCTTAAAAAAATAAACGAAAAATTCGGTTCATCCGTTTGGACGCTACGATACCACAGACAGACACACACAGACAGACACGTCAAACTTATAACACACCGTCGTCGTTTTTGCGTCGGGGGTTAAAAACTACTTTCAGTCTGGAACCACTTATCAGAACAAATAGAGACTTTTATTATAAACGAAAAGTTTAGCCCAAATTAATTATCCTCTGTTTGACTTTAGACGTTGTACGGTCTCTCACTACACCGAAACAAGGGTCACAAGTCCAATACAAAATAGGTACATATAGCAATAATTAGTTCGTTTAGTATGGTGTCAGTTGTATTTAATTAATCTAGTCTGATAGCGTTTTTGGATAAACCTGTGTAGTTTAGATCAAAGTAAAATGTTTATTGTTAACGTTTTATCCGGTGATATTATCTTCGACTGTTAGGTGGGTTTGAGGTTTGGGTTTGATTCTGGTTCTTTCTTTATCGTGTGGTTAGTGCCCTACCTGGAGTCAGAGTTTTTATGCCCCCCATGAGCCTGACTTGGCTTTACATGCCGTCAAGAAATATCTTTCAGGCATGCTGGTTTCCTCACGATGTTTTCCTTCACCGATAGAAAAATTAAAAAAAAACTGTAAATACTTTCGAGCGAAAATTTCTGAGTAAAATATTGTGCCCGGAAAACGACAACGTTTTCGCTTTCTAAATGACTTCCCACCACGTTGAAGACATCTTGACACCTCAATTTCGTCCATTATCTACCTGAACCTCACAATATCTATTATAGTTATTTCCGCCATTTCTTTTGTATCGGATTACAGTGTCCATCATAATTGTGCGGTCATTCATCTTACACCCATTCAACAGTGCGTGTTGGTGTCATATTATGTCCGTTTACTTTGGTGACCATCAATCTCTTGTCATTTCTTGCTAAGTTTTGGTCGCTGCTTCGGATGTTTTTAATATAAGGAAAACCGTGACTTAACAATTTTTCTGATCTGTTTAAATTCTTTTGTTTTTTTGTGTTTTGTTTAATACACTTTAAACTGAACATTGTCGGCCTAGGATGAAAACAGCGCAAAGTCAACTCTATTCCTAAAGATTGGCGGGTAGTAACTTATAGATAGGGATAACTGAAAGGGATGGAAGAGAGGCCTTTGCCCTTTAGGACAAATGACTTACGAGTATAATAATATTGGACCGAACTACACAGACTTGTTCGAAGTCACCTACGGATATTTAGAAACACGTTAGCAAACTTTTGGGCAACCTATTTCTAAACTTTTTGGTTACATAAAAGAAAACGTTCACTTTCCGTGCAATGCGTTTTTCCTCAATTGACTTAAGCTTAAAACCACTTTACAAAATCCTAGGGTATGTTTTTCCTGTATCTACTAAACTGGGGAAGGTTTATCTCATCGAATTCACGTTAGTAATAGGAATTTGAACCAAAACAAATGACAACAGGAAATTCACGTACCTACGCTCCCTTATAATTTACGCACCCATTAAGCAAAGCAGGCTTTACAAAGACGAATATTTCCAAAGATAAACCTCAAATCACGCGGAAAATGTTCATTTATCAACATAAATTCGATGCAATTTGTTATCGTGACTTGCGAATACCTTATTGATTCATGGCGTATGAAAATTCCGGATTCATAGAACACATTACCGGGATACGCGGTTCAGACGTTATTTTCGTACCTGAGGAAGTATTTTCCATAAATAACTGCATAATGGGCAATTTGATCATATTTTTACGTCAAAGTGTTAAATTTTCCACGGAGAGCGTTAATTTTCCACACTCAAAATAATTTAGGTGTTCAGATAAGATAATTTAGCTAGTCATAATGACCTTTTTTATCATTTCTAGGGTTGCCTATTTACAAAAAATATTACCAAACTTATATTGTCACTTACGGGATATCTTCCGTGATTATTTGTTACTAGCTTCAGCCCCATTTTTTTTTTTTTAGGATGGGAAATCATCAAATGACTTCTCCCACTCTGGGCGGAGCGGGAGGGAGTGTCAGACTTTTACTGACTAAAACCCATCCATGTTCCTTCCTCGCCCTTTATGTTCCGGGGGTGCGGTATCTCTTTCAAACAGGCCCGCAACCCCGGCAGGCTTCGGCCCTTGCGGGCCCCTCCCCTTATGCTGACATCTCTTTGAGGCGCGCGTGGAACACGAACGCGCCGTCGACACGGCCTGTCGTCACTAGACGGACGGACGGCTAGCTAGCCCATAGCTAACCGTCACAGGCCCGCATCTACGGTGGCCGGTAGCCACCACGTGTCCCCCGACGCCCGGTGTGTCTCCCGCGGCGGCCGGGAAGGGAAGCTCTCTCCCTCTCTCGTTCCGCCACCTCCTTCGCTAGCATGACTGCTTCGCAGAAGGAGGTGACGGCTTCCCATTCCGTCTCGCTCCGGACCATGGATTGATCCAGGGCCGGACGCGAGAGGTCGCCGCCGCCGATCGCCGCTACGAGGACACGGCGGTGCTCCGCCCACGCAGGGCAGACTTCCACCGTGTGCTCCACCGTGTCCTCCGGTCGATCCTCGCAGTGGAGACACCCGGGCGTTTCCTCCCGCCCGATTCGGTGCAGGTACCTCCCGAAACATCCGTGTCCGGTGAGGACCTGCGTCAGGCGGAAGGTGAGGACGCCGTGGCGCCTCTCTAGCCACTCCTCAAAGAGGGGACTTACCGCCACTATCGTGGCGTGCCCTGCACGGGGTTGTCGACAGTCGCTCTCTCCATGTCGCCATGAGATCGCGCCGGAGGTGTGTCCGCTGAGCGGCAATTTGCCGCGCTAGCGGAGTTTCCCCCCGGCGGAGTGCCTCCGCGCGCCAGTCGTGCAGGCGCGCGAGGACTATCGCCTCCAGATCCCATGGCGGCAATCCGGCAAGCAGGCCCGCCGCCTCGCGGGAGATCGTGCGGTACCAACGGACCATTTTCACGGCCACCACTTTCTGGGGCGCGTTCAGATAGTGGGCGGCTCGCCGCCTCAAGAAACGCGCCCACACTGGGGCCCCGTAAAGGGCCATCGACCGCACGATCCCCGCATAGAGCCTGCGGCAGGAGGCGTTTGGCCCCCCAAGGTTGGGCAGGAGCCGCCTGAAGGCAGCCCCGGTCCGTTCCAGCCTGGGGGCCAAACGTCGGAAATGTCTTACTTCAACTTGTCTGTGTACTTCAACGTCGGCTCCACGCCGATGGATACCCCTCCCACCGTCAGTGTGGATCCCGATGGTGGCGCATTCCGAGGCCCATGAAAGCACATGGCCTCGGACTTGTGCAATGCCACCTCGAGACCCAGTTGCCGGATCCTCTCAACGACTATCGCAATCCCGCGTGTCATAACTTCGGCCGCCGCCTCGTGCGACCTCCACTGTGCCAGCACCAGGGTGTTGTCTGCGTAGCAAACGACGCTGACACCACTAGGGAGGTCGGCGCGCAGCACCCAGTTGTAACCGATGTTCCACAGGGGCGGTCCCAGAACCGATCCCTGTGGGACGCCGCACGACATCTCTCGCCGGTTACATTCTCCGCAGCGACTGGGGTAGATGACGGCCCTGTCCGTCAGGTAGTCCCCGATCACACGACGGAGGTAGGTCGGTACCTGGTGATACCGGAGTGCCTCCCTGATGCAGCTCCAGGGCAGGGAGTTGAAGGCGTTGGCGATGTCGAGAGACACCGCCAAGACGACTCCGCCCCGGGATATCGCATCCCCCGTCGTGAGGGCTCTCACGCGCATGATTGCGTCGACTGTAGAGCGCCCCTTGCGGAAACCAAACGAGTTCTCCACAAGAGTCGGCCCCATCCCCTCAAGGTGCTCGGCGAGGCGATTTGCAATCACTCTCTCAAAGAGCTTGCCCACCTCGTCGAGCAGCACGATGAGCCGAAATGCGGACGGATAGTCCGCAGGGCGCCCCGGCTTTTGGATGAGGACCAGTTTCCCCGTCTTCCAACGAAGCGGGAGGTAGCCATGCCCTACGGCTATATCTTGAGACACATCCGATTCTTCAGATGATATCGACATTCTGTTCAGAGAATGTCGAAGTCTTCGCGCTCTTCTCCTGTATCTTCATGCCGTACTCCAGCAATTCTTTCTCTCTCACTTTCTAATTGATTATGAATATTTTGTTGTGTGCGTGTTCGGGGCAATGTATGATAATATCTCGAGCAGCAGTTAGTCGCGCATCACGTTCATCACTCGTTTCAAAAGACCTGTTAGTAGATGTGCGAATACGCTGAGAACTCAAGCGTGATTCTGTATCGGTAAACGTTTCCGATTCGCGAGATAATGCATGTCGCTCACGATCAGCGGTCAGTCGCGCATCACGTTCCCCACTTGTCCCTAGAGACCTAGAAGCAGATGCGTAGATACGCTGAGAACTCAAGCGCAATTCTCTATCCGTGAACGTCTCCGACTCGCGAGACAATGCATGACGTTTGCACGATCAGCGGTCAGTCGCGCATCTATTCTTCACTGGTCTCTTGAATATTAGTCCCTAATTTAGTCCCTCCAACTATTAGCGCCCGCGCTACGCTTGGGCGCCAAACCCCGTCTCGGGACTAAATAAGTTACTTTCACCCCTAGGCTAACAATGTACTATAGTCATTCGGGAACCAAAGCAATAAACCTAAATACTGCCTGGACCACATTGTCATGCAAGGGATCTAGGCAAGAAAATGTCTACTCAAATACTACGTGACACAATTTCCTCTTGTTGTGTTTATTACCCAATATTGAATCTTGGCGCCAAAGTTTACCTTCTAAGCTTCAGCCAAGTGTCTCTTCATTTAATTATGTTAAAAGCTTTAATGTACTGACGTTAATTAATTCGGTACTTAAAGTACACAAATGCGTTTATAAACACTGTTATTGACTAAACTTTGACTTGACTTCACTTTATTTGGTGTTGACCTACTTTTTGGTAAGTCTACTTCTCTTGCAATCGGCAGTAATCTAATTCGAAGGTAGGGTCGAATCATAAATCTACATAATATAAACAGAATAAAAGATCCATTAGGAAATAGGTAAAGATACGTAATAAATAATAAGAGAGCAGCGGTGGCCCAGTGGTGGCGGCCCCGACTTACGAACAGTAAGTCGTGGGTTCGAACCCAGGCAGGCGCATTACTTTGTGTAATTTATTTCATCACCACTGCTCTCGAAACGGTGAAGGAAAATATCGCGAGGAAACCGGCATGTCCTAGAACTATAAATTTGAAGACATGTGAAATCTACCAATCCGCACTGGGCCCGCGTGGTGAATTATAGCCCATTCCCTCTCATTGAGAGGAGGCCGTGGCCCAGCAGTGGAAACACTATAGGCTGATGATGATGATGATTTAATAAATATGTTCTGTTGATACCTACCTACAGCTTTCCAATGATGACAAAAATCTCACTGTGACACCCACAACACAAAGTTCAGTTTCCGCTATATAACTTCAAACATAACTGAGACGGTTTCAAAAATTCATTCTGAAATCAAATTGGTTAATATTTGTTTATATGCATTGGAAAAACGGATATCATAGTTACAGTAAATTACACGCACAGCTGTGCTTGATCATTTAGCTCTGCGATTAGGAATCGGCAGCAATTGATTTTGAATCAATCATGGGATAAAATCACGTCAATGGTCTAGACTTCTTTATTTAAAAACTAGCTGACCCGCGCAACTTCGTCTGCGTCACATAAGAGAAAGAGAGGGTTACAGAGATTGGGTCGTAAGCACCTATAATACAATTTTCAAAGAGCACATCACACACATCCTTCCGCATAATGAAAATGCGCGCCCGGTACATGATCATTATTTTGCTGCGGAGTTATTTAAAACGGTGTATCTCCTAAGATATGCATTGAAATCAATTTACGTGCAATACGAAACGCGTCCATCAATTCTGTTAATATTGTTGATAGCAAAATTTGAAGTAGATTGGACCAAGGAATCACATTTTCCCATACAAACTTTGCCCCCCACCTTTTCACCCCCTTAGGGGTATAATTTCAGAAAATCCTTTCTTATCGTAGTATGGGCATACGATAAGAAATGATTTTCTGAAATTATTTTACAAAAAATACACCCTCCAAGCTTCAGGTTTCTACAATCTGCGGTAAAGGCTGTGCGTTGATCCATCACAGTCCTTCAGGACAAAGCATTTTTATTATTTGTAGATAGTAGGATTTGAACTCGTTTGTATTTGTAAATTTTCGGGCTTTATGTCTGATGTACATTCGTATAGTCCACATTTTCTTCCTAGTATTATTTTATTTCTAAATACAGGGTGGAAACGATTAACCGGGCAGAAAGGGGAGCTTCCTTAACCGTTGAGTATTAGAAACAGGATCGATTGGCATCAAAAAATGTTTTGTGTAAAATAGCAATTTTTATTGCTTACTGTACTTTTTTTAATCTGTGAATGGGGATCAAAATTTCACGAAAAATTACGGATGGTTTCCTAAGACCATTTTCATGTAGCTGCAACGGTTAAGGTTTATCATTATTGGCATCAAAAAAATTGTTTTATGTAAAATGGCAATTTTCTTGCTAACTGCACTTTATTTTTTAATGAAATCTGTGAATGGGAATCAACATTTAGCGAAAAAAATATGGATTGTTTCTAAGACCTTTTTCGTGTAACTGCAGTTCCCCTTACTGCCCCGTTTACCGTTTCCACCCTGTATTACCAACTACTTATACCGATGGAAAGCCGATTTTCTTGAGTTCCGCTATTTTGGGCGTATTCACTTCAAAAATCCAATTTCAAGAAAATTGAGAAATTATATTTACCTGTATTAGATTTGAAGTATTTACAGCAAATTTTAAAGCTTTATACTTCATTGGATTTTATTCTATAGGTGTATGAAGTTAGTTAATTTTAAACACAAAACCCTCTTTTTTACATCTCTGGATGAAATTTTTTAAAAATGCTGAAACAGGTATTTCTTTATTTTTAATAATAAGTATTTACTCTGAGTTTCATCATTCTAGAACAATCTAAAAAAAATTTTTCATACAAACTTTACCCCCCCTTTTCACCCCCTTTTTCCAAAATTTTCCATAATTTCTATAGCCTAAATGTTATTCTGAGTTTATTTAAATAGATTAGTGAAGTTTTCATCAAAATCCGTCCCGCAGTTTTTACGTGATGCGCGTTCAAACAAACAAACAAACAAACAAAAATTTTAGAAATGGTTTTAATATGTTCAGTTACTTATTTTAAGTCACCCTGGGCGATTTTTTTTTTTAATGTTCAATGTACAGATTTTTTGGTCTCAACGATTTTATTATATGTATATGTCACCGTAAAATTGTCAAATACGTTATATTACAATATAACATGTATCTCTCTAGCTATATTGTAAAGTCTCGAATTATTGTCAACTGAACATACGGAAGAATCTCTTGCCCCCATAAACGGGACTTGGGGCACCCCCCCGTTAGGTTAGTTAGGTTCCTTTAAACCCTGCACTCGGAAATAGGGGCCCCGCGAAGCGGGGCTCCGTCGACTACGCTTTTTAGGGGAATATGAAGTGTTTTAAGGTTAGGTTATATTAATCGATATTTCTCAGGAATGGTACAGTATCTTTTCATGAGAGTGGTACCACTGGGCAAGGGGGACCCCTCCTTCACTCCACACCGCGTGAGTTGACTACCATCGCATGCATTTCACGAAAAATAATGCGTTTTATTGTAAGCACTATGTTCATTTGACAATAATTCGAGACTTTACAATATCGCTAGAGATATTACAATATAACGTTTTTGACAATTTGACGGTGACATATAGATAAACAAACATTTTTTTCGCTGGAAGAAGAGTTTGACCGACTGACCTCTGAATCCCTTAGGGTAAACAAAAGGTTTTATTTTAAGTGTAGGATTTTGCCGTAGGTCAGATAATTGCGCACCTTACAATTTGAATAGTAAGTGAGTTTGGCACGTTACCCACTATTTTCAACTTGTGCCAAGTTTTGTTTTAACAAACAGCATATTTCCGTGCAATAAGACCCACACTTAGAATTTGATTTAGTTATTACAATAACCGTCAAACTTTAGTTAAAAAGAAATAAATCAGTAACACAGTTCCCCATCTGATAAATCTGACATCTTCACAGTTTTCCTCCAAAACTTCACAAAAATATTATGGAATCAGGCCAAAAATTCGATACAAGCTCATATCAAAAGTTATATCAGATGTGAACTTGTGTAGTTGGGCAGTTACTAGCCAGAGATAAGACCCACCCTTTGTAGCGAGAGGAAAAATATTCGTACAAAATCGTATTAAAGTTTCGGATATATGTTTTCATGAAAAGGTAGGTATTATTTTTCAGTTAAGGATTACGTTCTTGTAAGAGGATGAAAGTGTTTATTTCGGAAAAGAAATTGAATATATGTAACATTAAGATGTTATTGAAACCTTTGAAAGCTACTGTTGGAAGTGTCCAAGCCTTATTAAGTTTCTTGGTCGCCATCAAATAACAAAAATATTGCGACAGCTGTAAGTTTCCCATGTCAGTTTATGGATTGCAGCTGTATGGAAACCATTGGGACAAATGTTATTTCTTTTAGTTACGACGGAAAAAGTTCGAAGTTATAGCAGTGAATTGATAATGAATTTGGTACTCGATAAGGGTTACTAAGGGTTATTAATTCGATTAGGAGTAGGTATTACGGAAGTTATTTTCTAGGTTGGAAAGAGGATAGTTTAAAATGAAATCTTACTGTTGCTGCACGTTTCAGTGTTAGTACTGGTGGCCACAATGATTTAAAGAAAATAAGGTATTAGGTAGGCAAAGTGGGCTCGTCCTCTAATATGGACGATGCACCTTACTCGATGCAAGTTTATCGCCTGTTGCATACAAAAATATTGAAGCAATAAATAATCATTGCTTACGCAGGTTTATATACGAACGTGGTACATCTCATTGTTATATTTCCAAAACACGCATATTTTTAGGGTTCCGTAGCCAAATGGCAAAAAACGGAACCCTTATAGTTTCGCCATGTCTGTCTGTCTGTCTGTCCGCGGATAATCTCAGTGACCGTTAGCACCAGAAAGCTGAAATTTGGTACCAATATGTATATCAATCATGCCGACAAAGTGCAAAAATAAAAATTTAAAAAAAATTTTTATTAGGGTACCTCCCCCAGACGTAAAGTGGGGAGCGATTTTTTTTTTAATTTTGACCCTGACGTGTGATATATTGTTGGATAGGTATTTAAAAATGAATAGGGGTTTTCTAAAATCATTTTTTGATAATATTAATATTTTAGGAAATAATCGCTCCGAAAGTCAAAAACAATGTGTCCCCCCCCCCTCTAACTTTTGAACCATAAGTTTAAAAAATATGAAAAAAATCACAGAAGTAGACCTTTATATGAACTTTCTAGGAAAATTATTTTCAACTTGATGAGTTGAATAGTTTTTGAGTTATATAGCACTTTTTCAAAAAAACGCAAATGATAACTTTGTTTTTCATACAAATACTATGAAAAACAAAGTTATTTTTGCTGACGAAAAATGTTGGTATTTTTAATGGTCTGGGAAGCTACGGAACCCTACAGTGAGCGTGGCCCGACACGCTCTTGGCCGGTTTTTTTCATGTTGTCAACACTCATTTGAATCACCTATCTCCTTCCTTCCTACTACGATCCTCTGCGACAGAATGAGAGGGAGTATATACTTCCGCCGTGTTTTTGACAGAAAGACACTATGGTGGATCGCCCCTGTTCGTTTCGATTAGTGACAGCCACCAGACGCAAAGAATCGACCGCTCCGCTAAATCCGCTTATATAGCAATATATGCTGTTCCGCTTACCGCACCGCACCGTTTTCTATTTTACCGCAAAAGACTTTAAACCATAAAATACGTGTTGACCAACACAAGTGGGACAATTGAAGTGCTGAAGGAATCTCTGGAACACGTGCTGGAACTCAACCCGGCGCACTCCAGTCGCATCGATCATCTGTCCAAGCGATCATCCTCACCTCCATCAAGTAAGTCCCTTTTTCCTGCTATATTCATATCAGTGTTGGCAACATACATTCCACCTAAATTGTTTTCCCGCGCAAAAATTATAATCCCGCTGGTCCTTCGAGAAAAACCCGCTATAACCCGCTATAACCAATCATCGTCTAAACAACATGTCACACTCTTGCTCTACTTGGCAATTTTTCCAATCAAAACTGTTCTTAGTATAAACAGCACGTACTTAGAATCATTTCTGATGCAATTTTTGTATTCAATTGGACTCTCTTTTCATTTGCAAATATGAGTGCAGTGAGTGAGGGTGTGTTGATTGTTGCTAATATATTAGGTGATTGTTGCTAATTACTTGCGACGAAGAATGGATTCTGTTCGACAATCGCAAACACTGAAACCAGAATTTGGATAACTTCTTGGCGGGGAAAAACGGCAAATTCATAGACTACCTATGAAATTGCCGTTTTTTCATGAAATAAGTTAACGCCCATTTTTTCTCTATATTTTTATTTTTATTTATCAAAGTAATTAGGTACCATGCAGTCAATGCATTTTTGCCAACGTAGTGGTAGCTTATTGATGCCCTTTTCTTTAAAGTCTGCTGGAAGGGCGGCAACAAATTCTTCAGAGGCATTTTGAACTGCCTCTCGGTTATTGAATTCATTCCCCGCCAAGAAGTTATCCAAATTCTCGTTTTAGTGTTTGCGATTGTCGAACAGAATCCATTCTTCGTCGCAAGTAACAATGCGATTCAATATAGGTCGTTTGTGTGCCTGTTGAGCAGTTCAAGGCTCGACACGACGCGTGCTTCGCGCTGGCGATCATTCAATTTGTGGGGCACCCATTTGTCAAGCTTTTTTTTACCTTGCTAATTCGACGCAAATGGACCAATATTGTTTTGATGCTAACATCTAAAGCTGCTGCTAATTCAGCTGTAGATTGAGAATCATCAGTTTCCACAATCGCCTTTAATTCGTCATTGTCGACTAAAGTTTTTGGTCGACCACGGGGTTCATTTCTTAGGTCGAAATTTCCAGAACGGAAGCGGGCAAACCAATAACTGGTGGTGCGATCATCGTTAGTAGTGTTTGCTCCGTATAGGTCGTTGATGTTGCGTGCCTCTTCTGTCGCTTTGCTGCCACGACGGTACTCATACTCCATAATCACTCGATTTTTTAACGTATCTACGAGTATGATGTCGAAAAACGTACAAATGCGATGAAAATAGAACGCTTATCATTACACAAATGACAAATTTTCAAAAAAGAATTCCATTTAAAAAATAAAAATAATTTGAACTTACAATTCTTGGCGAAAATAGTAAAAAATTGACTTGAAATAGTCAGTACAGCAAAACGGCAATTTCATAACCTAGCCTAACCTATTATACCTAATATTTTTGCTTTCAAGTTTTTAAGTAGATCCGTGTGTAAACAGTTGCTTGCAATTCTTGAAGATCTATTATTGCACTTAAATGATTGCATTCAAATATTGCACTTGTATGTTCTAGAAAATGGCATCATGTAAATGAGGCTTTACCCCGTGCGTAGTACAGGCTTGCTGTTATATAAGGTCAGTAAAAGCAAACTTATTTATCTTCGAACCTATTAAAAAATCCTTGTATCACTTATCAGTTTCACCCACCCTGGGAATTCTTATGATACGGATGAAAATGCATTAACAAGAACTGACCGCACTGTTCAATTAATTAAGGATGTATGCTAAACCAATTAAACTGATTTCTCTTGAGGAAACGGCTGACCGTTCCTCTGAGGAGTGTGGGTCAGAGCTTTTATGTGCTATTTTGTTGGTATACGTACACTATGCATTGACTTGCATTACTTATGTATTTTCTAAGAAGAATGTTATGATCCTTCCGGGTATTTGAGAGTAACATCACGCCTGTACAGTCACGTCTAATAATATATGTAAACACTTAAGAATTTTTTAAATTGTGTTTCTCCTAATGTACTGATTAAAATTTAATGTTATTACGTACATGGTATTCTGGAACTCATATTTTTATCAAAAAGATCCAATCTCCTAGTAACAATCGTTATTTCTCGCGAAAATAGCTATAATATTAAGAAAAGTGTATACATATTGGTGCTCGTGACTGTACAGGTTCGACAGAGGTGTGCCTTAGAATACACCTCCATTTGACCTGTTATGTTTAAGTCCCATGTATTAGGGGGCGAGCCTCTTGCCATCAATCGGGCACAAATCCAAACTCCGTGGCGGCTACTGAGAAATTCCTGATGGAAAAACCCAATAACACTGCCCGACCTGGGTATCGAACTCAGGACCTTAAGCTCAGCAGTCGCGCTTGCGTACACTTGACTAACGAGGCAGTCTTGTAGTTGAGAGTACCTTCGTATAATAAGTATTATGCGACTTTCACTAAATCAAGGAGACACCTAAATGGATGCTTAATTTGGGGGGGAAATAAATGCTTAATGAGGGTGTTTGGATTTCTGCCGGTTTAATGGTGATAGCTCCCCACAACATGGGACTGTGGGTGTACTGGTTGAATGTGAATACTATTAGGAACACCTATGGGAACACCTCTGCTTATCCCTTTTGGGGGATTACAGGCGTGATGTTATGATATTAATAAATATTATAAATGCAAAAGTATCAGTCTGTCTGTTACCTTTTCAGATGCATGAAACACTGAAACGGTCTTTTTGAAATTTGATTTGTAGCGTGGGACCAATCGAAGAGGTTACCGTATATCCTGATAGTACGGTTCTAAGTCGCGAGGAAAAGTTAGCATAGATTAGGATATTCAAAAAAAAAAATCTCAACTCAATAAAAAAAAACGACATTAGACCGTCCGTCACGTTTTACTTTTAATCCTTAGCCAGGCAACGCTCACGTTTAGTCTAGTACCTACGTTTTGTTTATCTTCGTGACCTGCGCCTGGAGGCACTTAGCCACGTTAATATAATGTATTATGTTTAGGGTTTTTTTTTATGTAGATGTATCTGCCTTTTTGTCTAGATTAATAGCAGTCCCTTACGTCACACATATCTGTGTGAGGCTGATGTTATTATGGTAGGAGTCGGTTGGGGTCCCCGTCATAAATTATGAAGTTATGTTTTGTCTTTACAAGAAACCTCAGTTTTTCATGTTGTTTTTGTTTCTGTGCTTCATAAGACTAGGCACACAACATCATTTCATTCACGAACTTTCCCTTTTATTAGTAACAATATGAAGTAACAATATCAACATCATTCATCAATTTGTGAAGGATCGTTCACGTTTTTGTTCGGTAATACAATCATGGGGTTCCCTGCGTGTGTACCATAGCTAACACCATTGAATGACCCATCGAACTACTACCTTTACTTTATTAGTTTATCAGTTGGTGTCCTTTGGGACTTGACTCCTTTAGATGACGTGTTCACAACTTTAATGGAGCGACTTTCACTCTCACGCGAAGTTAAACCATCGTTCTTTACAATGAAGGGTTTTAAAATGACTGAGAAAGTTTGATGACGGTGGAATTTGTCTAAGGGATATTGATATTATAATAAATTATGTCCATTTAAAGTTACATAAATATTTGAACTACATTAAAGCACTCTCTCCTTAAGCTGAGTTTCAGTGCCGGGGTGACAGCTGGTTATCAACAAATCAACATAGCCTTTAGTTTACGCTGGTTGGTTAATCAGAAGAGCCAACAATGAGCCCAAAGACTCACGGAATCGATGACACTGATGTTCCATGTTGTTGAAATAACATGGCAACCTTATAAACAACCTGTTCAAATTAACAACTAAGTAATGTCCCCCAAATACAGCCATATAAAATCAGATAGTATAGTACGCCCAAGTTACATTTCTATTACGTTGTATCTACGAGTATTATACTTAATATTATAAAGCAGAATAGTTTGTTTGTTTGGTTGAACGCGCTAATCTCAGGAACTACAGGCACGAATTGAAAAATCCTTTTTGCGTTGGATAGTCCATTTGTCGAGGAAGGCTATAGGCTATATAACATCACGCTATGACCAATAGGAGCGGAGCAGCAATAAGAAATGTTGCAAGAAGGAAAAAAGCTTCCGTTGAGCAGGCGATGCGTTGCGATATCAAAACTTCACGCGAACGAAGTCGCGGGCAGAAGCTAGTTATAAATAATTCTGGGAGTGGAGGCCAATTAGCAGCAAGTTAGTAGCCCCATAAAAGTAAATAGCTACCCTATACCTCACAGGGGAATATATTAACAACCTTTATCGATATGTTAATTCAGCTAACGTTTTTCCTGATTGCAAATCGGGGTAGCAGAGAATAAATGAGCAAGAAGAGCCTCATGGCGACGAATAATCTGATCGAATAAATATATGGCAGAAGTCTTTTTGTGAAGGCATGAGAAAAGATTGCGACCAGTCTTACCAAGGAATTTCGTATAACACAGTATAATTGGGTTATGGAGGTCAGATAGACAGTCGCTCCATGTCATCATCATCTTCATTTCAACCAAGAGACGTCCACTGGGACATAGGCCTCCCCCAAGAGTAGTCACATTGACCGGTCACGTGCGACTCGCAGCCAGCGGATCCCCGTAACCTACGCCAGGTCATCGGTGCACCTAGTGGGAGGCCTACCAACGCAACGTCTTCTGATTCGCGGTCGCCACTCCAGAACAATTCGGCCTCATCGGCAATCCGTTCTGCGAGCTATGTGCCCTGCCCATTGCCACCATGCACTCCTTGTAAAATCCTGGTATTCAGCTGCATCCGTTTAGTAGACAAAGGGGCCTATACAAAGTGACAATCTAACAGCGATAACCAAGAACATAGGGTACTGATAAGTTTAAGTCAGTCCTGTAAGTCTGTGTAAAAAAAAGGGCTCCGGCCCATCTCGTAACTTTTCCATTTCCACAACTAAACAAAAGACGTGCGAAGCAAGTGAAAAAGTGTGCCAACTCGTTACTATTTTAATCTAATAATTAGTTACGAGATAGGCCGGAGCCAAAAACAGAAACACTTTGAAAGCCCTTTTCATTTTGCGACCCATCGTTTGTGAAACAGGATCAGATTTATATGGAACATTATGTGATAAACTTTCATTATTTGGGTCTGTGGGTACTGGTTACCGGAATAGCTCAGTCTGAAATACGCTTAATGCTGATTGAAAATTAACTTGAAAACTTTTACAAATATATTTCTACTACCAAAACCTACATAATTTTGTCATCCACCCAAATGTAACCTTCGCACTTTTACAACCCGCTTACCGTAATACGCGACCATAAGCCCCATTATGATTGTTCATTTACCATGTATTGCCTACTTTGTATCGAGGTCGAACACATTTCGACCCCCATTAGATTCGAGAACGATTTCAGTTGGCCGTCGCGTCGATGGCTTTTGGACGATCATGGCGAAAAAAACTTCTTCGCTTCGGTTATTAGTTATTGGGGGAGAGGGACGGGAGATGTGGGAGAAAGGGGATGATAATTTTGACGTCGAAAGACGGGAGATTTGTTTATAGTTATGAAATGATGGAAACGTCAAAGGCCTGCCTATTGGATTGGCTTTAAAACAACCAAAAAGCTTAAGTTCCTATCAAACATGAAATATAGTATGAACACTTCAAGGTAGTGCCGCGTGTCAAGAAAACATGCATCGATATGGTCAAACTTGGTACATTTATTTTAGTTCTGTGTTTTCCCGCCTGCACAGAGAAGCTGGCTGAAGTGCACTCTGGGTCAATTGGCCCTCTGGTAGATACTAAAAGTTCTTACAGAGCCCTAAATCATACCGATATTGTCTAACCGTGAATATCAAAGCAATGGAAGTAATGTTCGCTAGACAAACGAATTAAAATCGGGTAGAAAGGGTAACAACCTATCCAAATAATAAAAGCTTTTTAATATTTTGCTTAGTAACATAAAGCACTTTGTAAAAGACTATTGGGCGGTTATTCCTTCCAAAGTTTTGGTCTACTTTGACATAATGAAATTACTTTAAAAGACACACCTCCAAGCTTCCAAGTATCGTTATTTAACATCCACAAAAACATTTAAAAGTAAGTACACGAAAACTCAATTCACCCACAATCAACTTATACTAAGGAGAAAATCGTGTTTTAATTTACCTTTGCTCCCTCTTTTATACCAGCTGTTGCTACGTGACAACGTCTTTTATCAGACAAAATAAAAATAACAGAAGCGACACCACTTGACGCGAAAAACACTTATCGGACGAAGGGCGATGTGACGATGCTAGGTGGAGGTCTGTAAACTATGAGAGGCTTGCCGTTCATAATACAGGGACTTCTTCTTATCATCTCCTATGGCAGTTCATCACAGCTGGACATTGTAAGGCTTCTTCAATAGGACGCTTAGCTGTAACTCGATTATCGGCTACTTTTATCTAGTACCCCCCGTAACACTTCACCAGCCTATCGCTTGTCGTCGTTACTTCGCGCTGGCATGAAACTGTAGGCATTAAACTGCATTACAAACGAGGCGAGGGTATCGCTTCTATTCCCTTTTTCTCTGTGCCTGTAACAAAGGGAGTATGTTTTTATATACTTCCTCCATAGGTGTGTGGGTTAAGGGTTTTTATAGACGTCTCCCGTGACGTCATGAGCTTGAGCGGACTTTGTAATGAAATAAATTCCGCCCAGGATATAAAAAAGAGCATGTTTTCAGAACGTAATGAACAACGGTGGCCATTTTAACGTCAATTGAACTGATCTTTTTTAGGGTTCCGTAGCCAAATGGCAAAAAACGGAACCCTTATAGTTTCGCCATGTCTGTCTGTCTGTCTGTCTGTCTGTCTGTCCGCGGATAATCTCAGTGACCGTTAGCACCAGAAAGCTGAAATTTGGTACCAATATGTATATCAATCATGCCGACAAAGTGCAAAAATAAAAATTTAAAAAAACATTTTTATTAGGGTACCTCCCCCAGACGTAAAGTGGGGAGCGATTTTTTTTTTAATTTTGACCCTGACGTGTGATATATTGTTGGATAGGTATTTAAAAATGAATAGGGGTTTTCTAAAATCATTTTTTGATAATATTAATATTTTAGGAAATAATCGCTCTGAAAGTCAAAAACAATGTGTCCCCCCCCCCCTCTAACTTTTGAACCATAAGTTTAAAAAATATGAAAAAAATCACAGAAGTAGACCTTTATATGAACTTTCTAGGAAAATTATTTTCAACTTGATGAGTTGAATAGTTTTTGAGTTATATAGCACTTTTTCAAAAAAACGCAAATGATAACTTTGTTTTTCATACAAATACTATGAAAAACAAAGTTATTTTTGCTGACGAAAAATGTTGGTATTTTTAATGGTCTGGGAAGCTACGGAACCCTACAGTGAGCGTGGCCCGACACGCTCTTGGCCGGTTTTTTTTTCTATACCGTAGATAGGCTTGTCTGTCCTTGGTCTTATTTAAGTTTGTCTACCTTAGTTACAGAGTCAATATCTACTGAAGTTATAAAAATATGTGAGTGCTGGCCACACTTTAGTATTATTATATTTTTGTTTCAATTGAGCCTGAAAGAGAGGCAGGCTTTGCTATCAAGCCTGGTGGTTTACGTGGACGTTGACTGTTAATAACTGCTGAGGTTATTTTATAGAGGTAATAAAATAATGCTAGTACGAAAATTTTCCTGGAATTTCTCCCCTCAATATACCATGAAGCTAATCCACTCTCAGCACTTTAAATAAGGAAGGGGATAAAAAAGCCTCTTGAAGATTAGATTCAATTTGAAGCAGCAATTTTGCTGTATCTTGGTAGTTGTAACATACGGCACAACGAAATAGGTGTGGACTGCGAAAAAATACCCGTAGCGTTTTTGATGTATCTATGTATAACGTAAAAATAGTTGATTTTATGGTATTTACAGCATTTTGAAGTACCTATCTTTTGTTAAAAAAGTTTAGAAAAAGTCAACGACGCATCAAAAAAAAAAACACATCGTAGGAAAACGTTGATCAGACCGTCTGACGCATGTATTTTTTTCTTATTTCAATGATGCAATAAAAAAATGCCATTTTTCGAGATACGACAAAATCGCTTTCCAGCGTCGATATGTTCGCTTAGCTCGTCAAAATGTACAGAACAGCAGATTTTTTTTTGAGATTCAATATTTGGTCCCATACTAAAAGTGATTCATAAAGATGAGTACAATGACGTATGAACACTTTATATTTTCCTAATGTTTTTGTTCATACGACAGGAAAAGATTAACCTACGGTGCTTTTCGGAGTTTTCCGGCCAAAAGTTGGATATGCTAGCCACTTGAGAGCACACTAGAGAGCAGCACACCAAAGCTCTCGACACCTAAAGACCCATCGAATGCAGTCGCTGTGGCCGATATTAGCATCATCATCATCATTAACCTGCAGTGAGTACAGTGTTTCTTTCAGGCAAAATTCTCCAGGGGGGCAATTAAGAGACCTGGGGGGGCGGACTAAATAATTAAAACAAAGTAATATTTAAAATTAATTCCAGTTATTATTAATATAGTTCAAAAACTCCTACATATTTTAGTTCTTAGTGATTTCAGGGCCTTTAAAACTGTTCAAATTTTGATGTAATATGAAGAAAATGCAGTAAAAGTTAATATTTAGTTAAGATAAAAGGTTTAATTATTAAATTTATTATTAAAACTTTTGTGTTTAGTGAGATTGTGTTCCTAAACGAACGACGCGTAACACTTGACATTTTTTGACACGAAGCTCACTCAAGGTCAACTTTGTTGCCGCCGTGGGATCTGGAGGCGATAGTCCTCGCGCGCCTACACGAATGGCGCGCGGAGGTACTACGCCGGGGGGAAACTCCGCTGCCGCGGCAAATTGCCGCCCAGCGGACTGACCTCCGGCGCGATCTCATGGCGACATGGAGAGAGCGACTGTCGCAACCCCGTGCAGGGCACGCCACGATAGTGGCGGTAAGTCCCCTCTTTGAGGAGTGGCTAGAGAGGCGCCACGGCGTCCTCACCTTCCGCCTGACGCAGGTCCTCACCGGACACGGATGTTTCGGGAGGTACCTGCACCGAATCGGGCGGGAGGAAACGCCCGGGTGTCTCCACTGCGAGGATCGACCGGAGGACACGGTGGAGCACACGGTGGAGGTCTGCCCTGCGTGGGCGGAGCACCGCCGTGTCCTCGTAGCGGCGATCGGCGGCGGCGACCTCTCGCGTCCGGCCCTGGTTCATTCCATGGTCCGGAGCGAGACGGAATGGGAAGCCGTCACCTCCTTCTGCGAAGCAGTCATGCTGGCGAAGGAGGTGGCGGAGCGAGAGAGGGAGAGAGCCTCTCTTCCCGGCCGCCGCGGGAGACGCACCGGGCGTCGGGGGCCACGTGGTGGCTACCGGCCACCGTAGATGCGGGCCTGTGGACGGTTAGCTATGGGCTAGCTAGCCGTCCGTCCGTCTAGTGACGACAGGCCGTGTCGACGGCGCGTTCGTGTTCCACGCGCGCCTCAAAGAGATGTCAGCAGCAGAGAGGGGCCCGCAAGGGCCGAAGCCTGCCGGGGTTGCGGGACTGTTCGAAAGAGATACCGCGGCCCCGGAACGTAAAGGGCGAGGAAGGAACATGGATGGGTTTTAGTCAGTAAGAGTCTGACACTCCCTCCCGCTCCGCCCAGAGTGGGAGAAGTCATTTGAAAAAAGGTCAACTTTGTTTTGAAGTAAGTTTGTTGATACGTAAACAAAGGATTAAATTGAAATAAACTTGATGAGGTGCTTAATTTTTGATAATTATTTAGGTCTATAATTAGAAGGCAACATATTATTAGAATATAAGTATATAATTGGAATACAAAGTCCTTTAACATACGTAATGCTATTCAGTTCCAATTGCCCCGGGGGGGCGGTAAGGCTACTCCGGGGGGGCTTTGCCCCCCCGGAGTAGTACCTGAAAGAAACACTGAGTGAGTAAGGTTGGTACGGTCGAACAAGCTATTTGGTTTCAAAATCAAAATCAAAGCATTTATTTCAAGTAGGCCAGTTACAGGCGCTTTTGAATTGTCGAAACAAAGATGAAAATAAATGTAGCTACAGTCCCAGTCACAAGACATAAAAACTGTGAAAGTACTGTAGTTGCCCATTCCCTAGCGTAGATCTCTATGGAGAAGAACGGGCAAGAAACTCCATGCACACTCTTTTAAATCATAATGTTGTTATAAAATCTTGGTTACATCATTCCTGTTGAGATGGTGCATTATGTGAGAACACTGTAGCAAGATGTGCACGATAAAAGTGTCCATAGTAAAACAAACAAAAACAATTCAAAAATAAAATAATTAATTCAAAAAAAGCCGTGGCAACCAAGAGCTGACCAGTCCCAACCGGCAGCGCCCGTTCACGAACATGACGCATGTATTAGCACCATTCAACTCAACCATTTTGAAGGGAACTAAATGACCCGACACACGCGCCACCATCAGCGGGACATAAAAAAATAAAAACGTAGGTTTCCAGCGAATGATAGCATTCTAGTACATAGCACTCACACAATATGGGATATGAGGTTACATAATACTAAAGATATTGAATTTATACAATGCAAAGATAGTTGTACAATCTTGAGCAGCTCCAACAATAAAATTAGCGCTATCCATTTATGCGCCCCTGTCTTTGTGGAGCAGGTCAGAGCCACTGAGCCAAGCATTTTTATCAGCGATATAATCGTCCAATTTGTAATATGCTTTCTTACACAGTGTGCGTTTAATGCATGTTTTAAATTTGGTTTCATTTAGTTCAAGAATGCTTTGTGGATTTTATTATAGCATTTCAAACAGTACCCCATGAAAGACGAGTCTACTTTAGCGAGTCTGAAGCCTGGCTGAACTAATTGGTCTCTATTTCTAGTACTGTAATTGTGTCTGTCACTTCTTTTACCAAAAAGATGCCGATTTTTTCTTACATACATTATGTTTTCGTAGATGTATTGACAATGTACATGATGCTAATTTCCTTAAACAGTTCCCTTAGAGAATCGCGCCTACGAAGATTATATATACATATTCTTCATATATTTTGCATTCCATATTGTATAAAAGATGTTACAGAGGGCTTAAAGGTAGGTACATAAATATGGACCCTGTAAGGGCACAGCAAAGTAGGACAGAGAAAAAGGGCTTTAATTTTTCTTCTTAATTGGTAATATAAAAGTAACAATACTTAAAATAAATAATAAAATATAGGAGTATTAATTAAAGTTTGTCATCTAAATATTCATTAATAGTATAATAGCATTTATATAATAAAAAATATTGTAATTTATTTATGAATGAATTAAATTTTTGTTCCTTTTCAATTATTTCTGGCAATTTATTATAAACTTTCATTGACATGACTAGAGTACTTGTTGAGTGCATTTTTTTGAGTTTTTTTTTCATTTAATACCAAATTGTTTGCTGTGAACCAATTTATGGACTTGAAGTAAGGTATTATTCACGTCATCTAGATTTTGGGCTCGTCTATTTATCTTAAAAATTAAGGAAGTGTCGTCGGCAAATACGAGTAATACCATATTTTGAAGTTGGTTTTTCAGTAAGTAGGGTAGATCATTTATATATACTAAACAGAGGAAAGGACCCAATATTGAGCCTTGCGGAACCCCCATTTTTACTTTCAAGCCCTTTGAATTACACCATTTATTTGAACATATTGCTGTCTATCACTTGAATAAGATTTTACCAATCTAAGTGCAAGTTTACCTAGTCCGTAATGCTCAAGTTTCAAAAGCAATGTGTCGGGATTTACACAATCAAATGCTTTGGAGAGGTCAAAAAATATTCCTACAGCGTCTTGGGACTCTTCCCACGCCATGATTCATATGTGCTTTAATAAGGTTACACCAGCGTCAGTTGTACAACGTTCCTTGGTGAAGCCATACTGTTGATCGTGTAAGATTCTGTTGGTGTTGAAATGATTGAGCATTTGAACACCTTACTAAAAACTGGCAACACGGATACCATGTTTACAGTTTCAGTTTCAGTCAAAAACTACTGCATCGATTTTCATGCTGTTTCCACCAATGGATTAGGGTGGTTTTCGAGGAAGGTTTTAGTATAATTTGTGGTTTATTCCCATCTCGGCACCTTCCCATCTCGGCACCCATGAATTTATTTATCTTGTCTACGAAAAATTCCCATTTCGGCACCCTCTCATAAATCATTTTAAGTTACACAAAAAGAAAAGGTAATCAGTATAGTAAGTAAATCAACTTTATTATTTATTAAATAATTTTTGTTTCTTTTTAAATTAAGTTATGGAACCAGGCGTTACTTTGCGGAAATCCATGGCATTCAATGCTATGAAAAATATTTAGTTTTAATACCGCTAGACAAAAATATCCAGGTCTGAAAGCAGGACACAAATCCCACCGTCATGCATATGCACATGCACATATTCCCGCCCTCATGCATATGCACACATACAAAACAAGTGAGAAATAATTAGCATGCCATACCATTTTCACAGACAAGCCTTGAATCGCTTTTTAAAGGCTCCATTATCTCTGCCTTGGCAGTAACATAACAAATTTTAAAATATATGAAAAATTCACGGTTCGTAGGAATAATTGTTTTAAAATCTTTCCAGCAATTATGTAAAAACATATTACAAAAATCAACAGTTATTATGTACAATTAACGTTTAATCAGTATAACCGGGACGTAGGCAAAAGGGCGTCCATACTTTGAGGACTTTCATACTAGTACTAAATGATACGAGTAGGCTTGATTACGCGTTCACTGTACAGTCATAGCAATTAACTGATCCCCCTTTGCAATTATTTTATATTTTATTTAATATAAAATAATTGCAAAGGGGGTCAGCTAATTGCTATAACTCGCTGTACATTCATTTTCAGTCTTAATTATCACATAAATCGGAATTGTATATTTTCATACCTACATAATAGGTAAAAATTCGAAATATAAAAAAAAACATTAGTCTTAAAAATATCTGAAATAATAATAAGCAATAAAAAATATCTGAAATAAAAATAATAATAAGCAAGTTGTTACTCTTCATACAAAAAACAAACTAATAAAAAAATATTACACTAATCAACAGTTGTAAATAGACAATTTTTTTAATCTTCTATTTCACAGAGAAATCAACATTGTACATAATTTTCTTACAATAATAGCAATAATTTTAAACATTACTTATCAATAATAAATAAAATCACAGTTACTTTGCCGTCGTCCACGAAACAAATATGGAAATTATTGCAGACAGTTGTTCTATGCAGCTTTTTAAATTTATCGAACCATTTTCATAATTTGCTACAATTTGGTTGATTTCGGCATGGGACTTTACGTATTTCTCTTTTTTCTTGGAAATAGGAATGTTACACTTGAAAAATTTGATCATTTTAAATGCAAACCACCTTGTATCATGTTTCACGACACTTAAATATTTGATTAAAGTAGGTCTTTTGCCGACACGCCTATTTAATCTCCCATTCCAACCTTCTACGCTATTGGTGGTACGGTGTCTCTCGCCGTAACTAGTTTTGAGTCAATTTGATTTACTGACTATACTGATACAGTGTATTCATTTTTTGATGACTGTGTACTTAGCAACGACTAATGACGGAGTGCCGAGATGGGAATTTTTCGTACAGATGATAAATTAATTCATGGGTGCCGAGATGGGAAGGTGCCGAGATGGGACTAAACCTAATTTGTGTCGCGAAGCCGCGAGAATCAGCTAGTTTCCACAATTATGAGGTCAGACAGTACTTTCAGTTAGCAGCTAAAGATATGCTCGCAATATGTGAACACTATCAATATTGTCTATTTGTTGCTCGCGTATTTCCGATTATCCATGAAAGAAGCACTACGTCTGCGTTTATTATTATCTCATCATAGTATGCTGTTGCTTATTATCTCAGCATAAGGTACAGTCAGCCAAACAGTTAGGTTTACAGGCTTGCAATCTTCTTACTACTACGAGTATTATAAATGGAAAAGAGTTATAATCAATCTGTTTGCAATTTCATCCAAATCCTTTCAGTAGTTTCTGCGTGAAAGTATAACAAAAATCGTTCTTCACAGACTTTTACATTTATAATAGTCGTAAGTAAAATTGCTAGCCTGAATACCTAACTCTTTTGTTGACTGTACATACATACGCCAGAATTTCAAGCAACCCGGAACTGCCAAATCCCAATCAACCTAATGCTCTAAAAAGAAAATCTATTAAAAATTTGACAGATTGTACTAGCTATACGTGTGGCATCTGCAAGTTGATTTATTTTCTTCCATTTACCTTGAGCTCTATTTTAGAATCGAAAAAGGTACGTACATAAGAAATTCGTTTTCAATTTTTATTTTTTTACACCTAGGTTGTTCAACTTAAGCCGTGCGATAAATAAAACAATTGCGTTTTTGTTGGTACTGAAATGCAAAAACATAAAATTGAGAAATCAAATAAAATTAGCATTTCCAAAGTGAAGAACAAATGGCAAATCAAATTCTCACGCAACATTAAAACAAAGAAAGAAAATACTTGGTATCAAGTTATCAACTAAAGACATTCAAACCAAATTGATGAAAACGACTTCAACCTCTTTTGACTTATCGCCATTTTACAATGGTACAGACTTCAAAACAAGCTGTTAATGTCCTCTCTTGAACCATATTGTAAGATGAACGATCTTGAAGGGTTATTGCACCAATCTCCTGGCAGATGTAAAACACATTAATGTTAAGATTAGCGAGGTAAACTCTTAATAAACATATAATGTTTCTCTTTTCGTAATTATGCATAGGTTTCTAACCTTAGTCTTATTTTGGGAGTATTAAACGATACAATAAATTAAAAAGTAGCTTCACAGTAATCATCATTTCTCACAATAGGCCATGTGATCTGCCAGTTCGGCTGTGGGCCCGACTATCGCAGGACTGAAGCCTTGAGACAGCTTAACTGGATAGCGAAACCGGAATCGGGGAACTGGGACCATGGAAAAGATGGCGGGACTGTCTTGGATGGCTACCTCGCGAATTAGCGAGAAGAAGTGGGAAAATAACGACTAACTTAAAAAAAATTGCCACCGAAGTATAATATTTTTCTAACAGTCTTTTAATTCTTCAAGTAAAGAAATGATTACACATTTTTAAAGTGGTAGTGGGCAGGGCACATTGCTCGCAGAACGGATGGCCGATTAGGCCGATAAGTTCTGGAGTAGCGACCGCGAACCGGAACACGATGCGTTGGAAGACCTCCCACTAGGTGAACCGATGACCTGGTGAAAGTTGTGGGAATCCGTTGGATGCGAGTCGCAAGGGACCGGTCAATGTGGCGACACTTGGGGGAGGTCTATGTCCAGCAGTGGACGTCTTTCGGCTGAAATGATGATGATGATGATAACATGGTCATTGGTCACTAACACTATCGAACACTGAAAAGGAGATAATTATCCTAAAAAAAGACAAAACAATGCAGGGAGTCAAGAATTACAACAAGAAGAAACCAAATGAAGAAAAATTAAATACTAGACACCTGAGCATACCCGGACCTCCCAAACCTGTGTTCGTATCAGAAGCCCTAACACCTAACGCGCAAAAACTATTCTACGCAGCTCGACAGTCTGCAAAGGAGAATGGCTACGCGTACTGCTGGACTTCACGTGGTTCCATATTCCTACGTAAAGCCGAAGGTGAGCCTCAAATTCGAATTGAATCCGCAATAGACCTAAAAGTCCTAACTAAAAAATGACTAACTTGTGCGAATTACCTCATTGTCATTTCTCACAGTCTATTAATTATACCCTATTTTTATTATAAGTTAAGTACTACAGTATATGGGCAAATCTTTTCGCTAGTAATTGGTATGGTATATCTAAATAGTATGGTATATTTGATAAGTATTTATTATTTACATCCAAAATCTGTTCTTGTAGAAGCTATCTTCAACCGTATATCATTGTGTTATGATTTGATTTACCCTGTGAACAACAATAACTTAGTTAATTTCTCGTATATAACAAAATTATTACTTATAATTAATCACGACGCAACACAATTGCAGTTACACACTCAAAACATTCACACACACATTTTAAATAGAATAAACACACTAAATTCCAGACTCTTCACTAAAGTACTCAAGCGACTTACACATATGATACTCTCCAGCACAAACATAAACTGGTCATTAATTCTAAAAATTAAAATTCGATACGGACGACCTAAATAAATTTATTGATTCTGTAGAATCATTTAATATCTCACGGTCGTATGTGAGTTAATTCATTCCATGGATGTTAATTGTGATATCGTAGTGCTTTCTGAATGTTGGTTGAGTAAAGTTACAGATGTTCCTGTACTAACTGGCTTTACCTTGGCTAGATCGTCATTTAACAACCAAAATGATGGGGTGGTAATTTATGTAAGCTCTGATATGACTCATAAGCTAGTTGAACCGGTTTTCCAGGACGCTAACTGTCTTATTTTGAGGCTAGATCTAGATACAGCTATTGTCGCAATATACCGTTCACCCTCAGTCAGAAATATAGAAAATTTTCTTAACTCTTTAAATAATCTTTTAGAATCGCTAGCTTCAATAACAGCTGTGGTAGTGATTGGAGACTTAAACATAAATATTCGACCAGATAACAAAGACCCGAATTCTGAAGAATATTTAAATACAATGGCTTTTCACGGGCTTCTACCTGCCCACACTATCCCCACTCGCATTGAAAACTGCCTGGATCATGTGTTTTTAAAAACAGATAGACCCTCCACAACTTTAGTCCTGGACTCATATTTTACTGATCATGCACCTATACTGTTTTGCACTGAGCGAAACCCTCTTAATGCTACAAAACCTAAAATTATGATACGGCATTTAAACTTTCCAGCAATTATTAGCTGCTTAGAAAACTCCGATTTTTCAAATGTTATAACTAGCACAGACCCAAATGAAAGTGCGGAACAACTCATCACCATTATATCAGACGCAATAAATCAACACAGTTCACTAAAAAAAGTCCCTAACAGGAAGCAGACTATTAAGACATGGATGACGTCTGGCCTCCTGAGGTGCGTGCGACATCGGGATCAACTCCATAAAAAAGCAATTCAAAATCCTAAAGACATTACGGCCAACCTAATATATTCTAGATACCGAAATTACTTGAACAATTTACTAAAGACTATTAAATGTAATTCTGATCAAAAAGACCTCCAGAAAGCCAAAGGTAACCCCAAAGCAACGTGGGATATCATAAAAACCATCAGCTATAAGAACACCTCACCCATAAAGAAATCAGGAGAACTCCTTAATATGTGCAGTGATCCAAAGTCCTCTGTCAATGCTATAAATAACTATTTTGCAAACGTTGGAGCGGATCTTGCTAAGCAGGCTGCACAGGGTCAGCGTGTAACTCGCTCAAACTTTGAATTTGACAGCTTAATAAATCCTCAAGGTAACTCATTCGTATTACTTGAAGCGAACTTCTCAGAAATAGAAAATATAATTATAGGATTAAAACACAATTGTGCAGTAGGTCACGATGGAATACCAGCCTCGGTTATCAAGTCTGCCAGACATGTACTTGTTCCCGCAATAACACATGTCTGTAATTTATCTCTGTTAAAAGGTATTTTCCCCGACACCTGTAAGAAGGCGTTAGTTACACCAGTATTTAAGGGTGGGGATGGAGACCGTGTCGAGAACTATAGGTCTATATCTGTACTGACCACACTGTCCAAAATTATGGAGAAGGTTCTGAACAAAAGATTGCTTAGCTATCTTGAAACAACAACATTATTTCGCCAAACCAATACGGTTTCAGGAGAGGCTTATCAACAGAGGATGCTGTTCTTGAACTGACAAGTCACATTGTTAAGAATCTTGACTCGAGGACTAAAACAATAGGTATTTTTCTTGATTTAGCCAAAGCCTTCGACACGGTTTCTACTCCCATCCTTCTGCATGGTTTAGAAAGCTTAGGAATAAGAGACATTGCTCTAAACCTCTTCCGTGACTATCTCACAAACCGTAACCAACGAGTTAAGGTAGACAACTACATCAGTGACGATGTGAATCTAACCTTTGGCGTACCACAGGGCAGCGTCCTAGGGCCCACCCTTTTTCTTCTATTTATAAACATATTGTGTCAGTTGTCAATCCCACACTGCAAGATACTTGTATATGCAGATGATACTGCGCTAATCATAAGTGGAGAAACATGGGATTCTGCTCACCACGCAGCTGAAAATGCTCTTGGCATAGTCATGGCTTGGCTCTCATTAAATTTACTGACACTAAATGTCTCTAAAACCCACTATGTCCCTTTCTCAGCGAACACTGCTACACAGCCTAGTATGCCAGATGTTAAAGCCCATAGTTGTCACCCTACGCTGACCCCTTGCAGTTGCCCTAGTATACAAAGAAGCTCTTGTGTAAAGTACTTGGGCGTGCACATTGATAACACATTGAGTTGGCAGAAACATATCATTATGACAGTTACGCGTGTTCGTAAGCTAATGTTTCCCATGAAAAAACTGAGAAGAGTAGTTGACGACCGACTCTTAAAAACTATATATTTTGCCTTAGCTCAGTCACTTCTAACGTATTGCATATCTGTCTGGGGTGGTACACATAAGACGTATCTACTTCGTGTGGAGAGGGCACAAAGAGCTGTCCTGAAAGTCATGCTTCACAAACCTTACCGGTACCCAACAACCCAGCTTTACAAGGACATATCTGTACTCACTGTCCGACAGCTCTGTGCACTTAACGTCACTTTACGTGTACACTCATCATTGACCTATGACCCAAGGTTACTAGAGCAAAATAAACGGCGTAAGGACCCTGTATGCCCACCACTCACCTTCAAAACTGCTCTGGCGAGGCGAAGCTACCCGTGTCTTAGCAGGCACCTTTATAACACATTAAACGAAACCTGCAACGTATACTCTTTGCCCAAATATAAATGTAAAACCGTAGTTAGTAGTTTTCTCCAAAAGTTAACGTACGACGAGACTGAACAACTCTTTATAAAAAAATCTTACTAACACATCTAAACACAGATATAAATTGTTCCTTCTTTATCTACCCTACACTAAAACGCAAACGAAACACACACCCACTCATACACCCACACCACACATACCCGCACGACACAAATACTCACTCCACACACACATTTCTTCCTTACACAAATTTTAATAAGTGATTTAGTGTTAAGTACTTTTGTCAAACTAAGTTTTTATGGTCACAGAAACTCCTAAAAAGTGCAGCAAATTATCAATGAACTGTAAGAGGAAGGCGCCTGTGTCTGTAACACAGTTTATACTAGCACAGACACAGTCGTTCACTCTATCTCAAATTAGCATAGTGTTGTACTTCATATTATAACGTTTTCTTTTCTGTTTTGTTTAAGATGGACAAACTGTATTTGGCTTTTTGAAATAAAGATTATTATTATTATTATTTTAGGGAAAACATATATTGTTTCTTAGCTTTTTTTTTAAAGCTAGTTTTAGCTACGTTAACGGGCTTAAACCAAGTCAACGTAGCGTGTGTGTGTGTGAGTCATGGGGAGAAATTTCATTTTCCTCGATTTGCATGAACTTTCTTACTATTCTGCAGGTGTTTAAAATTGCGGCTTTTTGGAGTGTTATGTAGACTGAATCCTTGAGGTCTATTAATTTGAGGCTATGGTGGAGGTGATTGGGTATAACACCCGTTGTGGAGACTACTATCGGTACTATGTAAACTTTTTCCTGTCTCCATATTCTGGCCACCTCTTCTTTTAATTCTGCATATTTACTAATTTTCTCACCTATTGTTTTTAGCAAGTTATGAGTGTTAGGAACAGCTATGTCTATAAGGTAAGTGACTTTATTAACTTTATCCTGAAGTATTATGTCTGGTCTATTATAATGAATGGTCCTGTCAGTCATAATGCCGCGGTCGTAGTAGAGTTTGTGTGAAGTGTTTTCAAGAACTCGATCTGGTGTGTATTTGTAGTAAGGACTAGTATCTTGTGTCAGTTTATGTTTGAGAGCTAGACGTTGGTGAATAATGTTTGCAACCTGGTTGTGTCTATGGGTGTAGTCTGTCTGTGTGAGTGTTGTGCAGGCCCCAGTGATGTGCTGAATGGTCTCCAGTTGGCTGTGACATTTGCGGCACTTATCGTTCGTTATTGTGGGGTCCTTAATAATATATTTCCTGTAATTTTTAGTGTTTATAATTTGATCTTGTATTGCAATAATAAATCCTTCGGTTTCCGGGAATAAACTACCTATCTTTAGCCATTTATTTGATGCTGTCGTATTTATGTGAGACTGTTCTAAATCATGGGGATGTCGCCCGTGCAATACTTTCTTTTTCCAATCTTCTATTTTTTTCTTCTGTGGATCTTCATTAATAGTGGGTTGTGTATCTATTTGTTCGTTTAGGTGAAGTGGTGTGTAGTTTATATCGTTCATTACTATGGCTTTATGTATGTTGCTTGTGTTGGATTTAGTGTGAAAGAATGATTTTAATCTACTTATTTGCTTTTGCAAGAGGTGATGGACATCAATAAGGCCTCTCCCTCCGTGTTGCCGTTTGATGGTAAGCCTTTCTATTGCAGATTTAGGGTGTAGGTTATTATGTTTAGTTAGTGTCGTGCGTGTTGTTCTCTCTATTTGCTGGATGTCAGTTTGCGACCATTTGATCACTCCAAATGAGTATGTTAATATTGGGATCGCGTAGGTATTCAGCGCCTTTATTAAATGTTTTCCGGAGAGCTGGGTTTTACATACTGCGACCACTCTTCTCTTGTATTCTGTGTTTAGTGTTTGTTTAATTTTTGTGTGATCTAATCCTTTGAGCTGCCTGTATCCTAAATATTTATATAAATCGGTGGTTTCCATAGCAGTAATAACGTCATCAGTGTTAATTGCATAGTCACCAGGTTTAATTTTGCCTCTTATTATATGTAGTGTTTTACATTTGTCTAGTCCAAACTGCATGTTTATGTCGTTACTAAATTTGGTCGTGATTTCTATTAATGTTTTCATGTCTGTTTCAGTTTTTGAGTATAGTTTAATGTCGTCCATATAGATAAGATGAGAAATAGTGGTTGCTTCTGTTGTATGTTTAAGATTGTATCCGGCCTGGCTACGCTGTAGTAAGTGAGATAGAGGGTTTAGAGCGAGACAAAACCATAAAGGGCTCAAGGAATCTCCTTGATAAATGCCCTTTTTTATGGCTATCTCTCTAGTTGTGACATTGTTATCGTGATAATTGAGTTGAAGGGTAGTTTTCCATTGGGACATAATATTTTGCAAAAAGTCTATTATTTTTGGGTTAATTTTATATATCCGTAAAATTTGGATAAGCCAGGAATGTGGAATGCTATCAAAAGCTTTTTTATAATCTATGTAGGTGCAGTGTAAATTTCTATTTTTTGTGGCAGCATGTTTGTGTATTACCGAATCTATTACTAATTGCTCCTTACATCCCATGTGGCCTCGCCTGCATCCCTTTTGTTCCTCTGCAATAATGTTGTGATGTTCTACGTGTTTATTGATTTTAGTAGTAATTGCTGATGTTAGAATCTTGTATATAGTTGGTAGGCATGTAATTGGTCTATATTGAGAAGGCTGTGGAGAGTATTGTGTTTTTGGCAACATGTAGGTTATTCCTGTAGCAAGAAATTCGGGGACATATTGTTTCCCTAATATAATATCTGTAAAATTTTTAGCTAATACTTTGTGCAATGATTCTAATTTTTTGTACCAGTAATTGTGAATTTTATCAATGCCGGGGGATTTCCAGTTGTGAAGTCTCGCTGTGATACTAGTAATGTCAGACTCGGTTAACTCAACAAAATCCATTTCTTCTAATGAAATCCATTTAAGTTTTTCGTCTGCAACCCAATCAGTTTTAGCATTATGTTGTACTTGCTCTTCCCATATTCCAGCCCAAAATGATTCCAGTTGTTCCGCTGTTGGTAATTCTATACTATTTTCGGGTGTTGTGTTAGTTTGTGGTTTAGTCAGTAACTTTCTGTAGAAATTCTTTTCATTCATAGCGAATAAGGAGTTATCATTTTTACGCTCTTGCGCTTTCTTGTATCTTCTTAATCTGTGTACTTTTACAGCTAATTTCTGTTTTAGAGTATCCAGAAATTCTTCTGGTTTCCTATTATCTGTTTCGTGTCTGGTGTGGACAGTCATGTTTTTAAATATGACTTCCACTCTTTTAACTACTTTGTTGGACCTATTATTATTAATATATTGGGTAAGTCTACCGCAGTCTGCTCTAAGTTTTTCTATGTCTTTTTCAAGCCTCTGCTGCCATGCTGGTTTGTTAATAGTTTTTGGCCTTATATTGCCTGCGTATTCTGTGACTTTATAATTAAGTTCTTCTGAAATTACTAATGCTGTGCAGTATATAAGAGTATGCACGTCTGTAAGTTGTGTTTCTTCACTAACATATTGGTTTAGGATATTATGGTTGAATATATTAACTAGCTGACAAAGTTTTGGTGTGTACCTGAGTTTGGGCAGTTTTGGTCGAGCTGCTGGGTCCATGCCAGAGTATAAAGCGAGAGCTGTTTTAAATTTATCGTTTATTTCTCGTATACGTGTATCTGTAGGCTGAGTTTGATGTGTATCTGCTAGAATATGAACATCATTTTCCAACATTATTGTTATGCTTTCGGTTTGTGTGGATGTATGTGTGGTTTGTGAATGTGTTTGTGATTGATAGCATGGTAGAGATTGTGTGTAAGGTTCTGATTGATTATATGGTTGTGGCTGTTCTTTTTGAGTATTTTCTAGTGCGTTTTGTGTTATTGTGAAATTATTAGTATTGGTATCTTCATTATTTTCTGTTTCTAATTGTAAGCGTACTTCTACTTTTAACCTATTTATTTCTGCTAGTGAAAAGAGTTTATTCCTAACTATGGCTCTTCTTTGATCGGAAATTCTTTGTTCCGAAACACTAGCATCTGGATATTTACGTGTAAAATGTTCATGCAGATGTTGTCTGTAGGTGGTCATATCTGTCTCTAATTTAGTGTTGTGTAGGTAGGTTCGCATGATAAATGTGTTTACTTCTTTACTCCATTTCATGCGAACTCTTGTTTTTCCAGCCTTGGTGGACGCGGGTAAGAAGGTAGATACCCCCCGCGCAGCATTCAAGGTTGGTGTTAGTGGAACTGTATTTGAGCTAATGATTGGGGGTGATGAAAGTGTTGGTGACGATGGTATGGATGATGATGATCGCCTAGAAGGTGTGTATGATGCTGTGCTTGGACTATACGGTTCTACAGGGGTGTCTGTCCTGTCTGTCAGTTTGTCACCATCGTCAATGATTTCGGCTATAGTAGCTTTGTCGGTGGGAACCCGCCTGTTCAACTCCTCACCGCTGACGGATCGCATGCTGTGACACCCAGCGTCAGCTCCAGGTGCGCCCCGGCGATCGCCCCCGGGCAGCGGTCCTATACGTTTTCTCTTTGAACGAGTCTCCATTTTTGATGGGTTTCCAGAGCCACGATTGGCAACGACAGTAATTTCTCATTCGCGTGTCCGCCCCCCACGTGATTAGGTGGTCAATCAGGACGAGTGGTTGTTTGGGGGGCTATTATTATTATTATTATCTTATATGTTTACTAAAATATGGTAAACCTCCCGTTTTCTGTGTCTATAGACATTTTCGCCATTCTTCTTCTTCTTCGTTACACTCTTGGCAGAGTGGTCGTGGTTGTCACACCAGGGGTGGTGGTAAGCTTCACAATCCGCCGCCATTCCGTACTGTAGCTTTTTTGTACATTCGTGGAGTGGACCATTGAGTTCAATACGTTAGCTATTGCGACGTAAAAATGTGTATTAATTTAATATTCCATTTTTGTATTGATATTTTGCAATAAAAATATTTAGCTCAGACTTTTATTGCAAATAACGATGTCAATCCACCATTATATCTCAAACATGCACTATGGAATATCCGGTTAAGGTTTCCCACTGAAATACAACGCGCCATATGACGTCATTCAACATAATAATATAATTTTACCACAATCTTTACATACTTTCCGGTTGTTTTTCAAAACAGATGCTCGTAAAGCTTTTGTGAGTGTTTATGTTTTATGGTTGTGTAATGTAATGAAAATAGATATTTCAGGAAACGTGGGTGTAGAACGTGTGAGTATCGAGCATAAATAAATCTTCAGATTCGTGAAGTTTTATTTATGTGTTCGTTGTCTTACATGGGCGTGAGTAGACTCATCGACTGCAACGAACGGATATTGGAAATACTTTCATAATAAGTACGCTCGGTAAGTAAGGATTAGTGTCAGTAGGTAGATACTAGAGGTACCGCATTGTCTAAGATCATCCTGGATCCTCCTGCACGCATTCTCTTCGAAGCAGAACACAGCAAATGCTGCAAGTATGTATGTTTATGTATGTATGTATTACCGGAATAATATTATAAGAGTTTTTTGCCCAACTACATTAGAGTCAGAGAGACAGTCTAGCCGGGTGCAGATTGATACCAGTATTAATATGAAACCAGTAATCATATCTGACCAAACCCAGTTACTGGATCACATGATATGGCTAAAGACTCCTTGATGAGATGAAAGACTGACATTGGATGACTTTGTATCTATCAATTCATTACCTAATCTTGCCATTCGATTGATGTGTATCGAGAAATAACTAGCCATTAAAACATAATAAATGGACACGTGCTGAATCTTGCAAATTTTCCTTCACGTTTCGACTTAACGTGCTTAGAATTCCACGGGTAGAAGCTCTAGTACCTACTTGAGATCCTAAAATAAAGTCAGTGTGTTTTTAACTGATAGAAATGGAATGTTTGATGCTTTCGACTGTTTCGTTCATACTACATTGTGGTGTGTTGTATTGTATATCAGGCTGGCATCTGCAACTCCACGTCCAAAGCATGTATCTCTCCGTGTGTAGTATGACCTAGTACGACAACAAAACGCAAACGTAGGACTGGGTCATACTACACACGCGGAGTGTGCTTGGAAATGAAAATATAATTACAGCGGACATACTGAAATAGCAGCAAAACGAGAATAGTTAAAATATTGGCTACAAATTTAGGCAATTAAAATTATATGTGTTTTAATTATAAGTAAACGCAACTCCGGCCCCCAAGATACAGGCGTAGTCTAGTTTGGGGACCTCTGTTTTCTACATATTTATGTTAAAATTTTACTCGTTACGATTTTGTCATAGTGTTAAGTTAGGTTAAGAAAATGATTGTAACAATGATTCAATAAAATTCTTATTCTTAAATACTTAAACACGTGATTGTACTCATGATAACAAACAACCTTTTCTATGGGAGCAAAACTGAAATGGCGAAAAAAAAACTGCTGTTCAGTACATTTATGTTTGCCTTCCTGGTCAAAATGTAGTGAACACCTATTTTTTTCGCGATTTCAGGTTTGGTCTGGCTCCAATAAGCTAAACTAAATGTTACATTATTATGTGACAGAGTTGCTTTAGTTGCATTTAAGAACTAAAACAATTCTAATCACAAGTATGCATATAGGTACATATAATTGTTAATCCCAAGAGTCTAGTAAAAAACGTGCACCACATCTTTAAAAGATAAAAGATCGAATAATAGCAGTCGTAATAGACCTTCGTAGTGTCGTAACTAATTTGTCTATAGAAACACTATGTAGACGTAGAGAGGCACGAAATTCCTTTACAACTTTCGGGACTGGATTAAACTTGTCTTGTTTCTTATTAGTTTTTGTAAGGCCGTTGGCGATGTTGGGCAACCCGTAGTGTGTTGTTTATCAGTGAACTCGGTCATGTAATCAACGGTTTTCAGGCGAAATTCAGTATACAAGATGATATTGTTAATGTAGGGGTATGTTTATAGGTTTCATTAAAAGATATGAGGCTTTAAATCATAGTTTTGAGTCTTTTTACGCCCAATATAATAGAATTTTGATACTACATTCCAGATGACATGGCAGAATATTTTGTGATAAAGATCTGTTTTTTTTTTTCTGAAACTTAATTATGTCTACAAGACTGAAAAAGTCTGGTGAAGCTAGCGCGGTTAGAAAATTGTGGCGGATAGGGCAAACTCAGCAAAAAAACTTTTACTAATATAAGAATGATAAAACTAGAGAATGCGAAATAATTTTCTAAGAACCTTCATGGTTTTCTTCGAGATTTTTTTTCTAAAAATTACAGATAAGTATAATCTTAAAAGCTTTCAGCACATAAAGAAAAATAGCCCACACTTTAGAAGACATACGTTCTATATTTTAGTTCCATAGTTCCACACTAGATGTCGTCATTTGAACACAAAAGTTCTGACTCGGTGAGTTTGAATCGGCGAAGAATCTTAAAACTCTTTGAGTTATGTGTAAGATTTCAGTATTTCAGGATAAGCTTTATACGTGTGGTATAACTTTCATTGTTATTTGAGTTCGTCTTTTTCATTTGTTTATATTTAGAACTCCTTGCAAAGATTGATGGGACATTAAGACATTAATCGTTCAGGAATTATATTTATGATATCAGTATATTAGGTATAAATGTAAATCAAATAGTTTATAAACGTATTAAACGTAGTAACGTAACTATTTGTATAGACTTTCATACACAAAGTTTATAAAAACAGATTTTACTACAGTGATATTCTAAAATAACACATCACAATAAGAAAATAGTACAATTTATTTATAAAACCTGTCCAAGTTTCTATATCGTTGAGTTTGGACCTATTTCTATTTTAGATAATTACGAATAACTAAATCGAACATAAATAAGTATAGCTATTGAATATTTATCAAGATCAGACGAAGAGAAACTGAATTATTGATAGTTTTCTTGTAAACTCGTGTATATTCGTGATTTTCAAGAACCAATTTTAATGTTAGTGTTCTCGTAGATGCTCGAGGAAAATTCAAAAGAACTCGTTTTTCTTTGGAAGTTTGGATACAGCCAACTCATTTTCTATTACTCACTCAGAAAAAGAAAGAATTAACATACACAAATCATGTACTAGTTCCCGGAAGATTTAAGTTGTACTAACTTTCATTAAACAACTTTTTTCCAAGGTGAAAAACTTCATGAAGAAACCGTCATATCAAAATAGCACGGGGAAATCGTTTTATGTTTTATGGCTCTTTTTCTGTCACGAAAAGGATTGCAGCAGTGGGGACGATATAGGCTGATTAGATTATATATGTGCTTGTTCCAATATATGTAAGTATGTATAAAATATAGGCAACGTTTTTAAACGTAATAACGTCAAGTGAATATAATTTAAAAAAAAAAACAGATTTATCTCATAGTTGATCATCGAATCGTTTTTCAAATATTTATTCGGACATAAAAAAGGAAGGAAGGCTACCAGGGAAGTAAAGGCTACGGTATTTAGAGCGTACTGTACTTCGCTGTACTCATGCAGTCTGTGGGCTCACTTCTCTAATAGCAGTTACAGCGCCATCCGCGTCCAGTACAATAATGCGTTCAGGGCGGTGATGGGGCTACCACGATACTGCAGCGCCTCGGGTATGTTCGCTGAAGCGCGTACTGATTGCTTTCACGCGACCATGCACAAGCGCGCCGCGTCCTTGGTGCGTAGGGTACGGGGTAGCCCCAACATTGTACTGGCGATGGTTGCAGGAAGACTGGTCAGTCCGTCAGTTAGATTATCAACAAATATTTGACCTTTATTTTAATATGTTTCTTTTGTAACATAAACCAAAATTGACGAAGATACGACTATGCTTTTAAAACTGTCAATACGTCACGCCTTGGTATATTTTTAGCGAGTTCTGACGTCACTAGTCCTCACTGCTGAGTTTCGATGCGTTTTATCTTTGTCAATATACCTTGATTTACAATAAAACAAAAAATACGTGTCCATTATTTTCCAATAATCTAACTGACGGGCTAAATATATTTGCAATTTTTTGATACTGTCGTCATGCTTATTTTGCTCGTACGTACTCGTTTCATCTCTGCCACACGATATCTTAAACATAGATAATACACTATATAATACAAGATAGATGCGCAACTCTGGTTTTCGTTTTTAAAACTGTGTACCTCAACTGTTAGATGGCACTGTTAGTTTCTGTTCAAGCAAAAAAATACAAAAAGTAATTCTTGACTACGGATTCGAACTTGCGAACTGGGATCCTGCCGTTTTGCCGAAAAGATTTTGACAAAATTTCATTACCCAAACAAGTTTTAGCAACCTTTTTTTATACCATTGCAATATTTCGAATGATATTAGTACGCATATTTTTATTTGGTCAAATGTTAACTTGGCAAAATATTACCAAGTATAATGTCATTATGGCATTTGGTCTTTAATCAAATGATTTATTACAGCAAACATTCTTCAGACAATAAACGTTTGGTGAAATGATTTCTTAAGACAAAAAATATTTAGGCAAAACGACTTGAATTTTTAGAAAAAAAAAACATATTGTTTTTTGTAGGTTACCCGGAACTCAATTACTATTTAGAATAGGGTAATTTCGTCTTTAAACAAAATGGGTACCTAGGTTAGGTTAGGTTAAAACTGTGACCTCCTACGCACGAGCCGAGCGAGCGTAGCGAGCGGTGCCGCGGCAGCGGCCGGCGAGTGCCAGAAACAACTTGCATTAATGGAAAAAAGAGATTGTTTTTATAGTAGGCTACCCGGAACTGAACTATTTAGATTAGGATAATTACTTATTTTTAAAAAATGGTCAGGTAAGGTTAAAACTGTGACCTCCTACGTAAGGCCAGGAACGACTACATTATGTAGAAAAAAAATGCAAAACTGACGATACAATATATTTGGCTTATTTGATTTTGCGTAAAAACTGTTATTCCAACAGAAATATTTGACTAAATAAAAAATGTTAAAAGTGCTAGTTGGCAAACAAGTAATAGTTTAAAAGTTCATTTCCCAAACATTAGTTTTGGGTTACAATTTTTTGTGAATAGATTTTTTGCTAAATAATAATTTGGGAAATGAAATTATGCGAAAAATTTTTTGGGAAGTGAAAATTTGTCAAATTCCTTTCGGTCAAACAAGGGAGACCCTTGCGAACTATTTATTACTCACATGCAAGGCAACCGCTTTCACCGCTAGGCTATCTATTTCACTGACAAGTTGTCCAAATAGCTGTTCTCTTTATGACAGTTGTAAAACAGTCAAACAGTTGGAAAGTTTGTGTTCTCAAACACACAGATGGCAGCACTATCTATGAAAATTTTGTTTGACGCCAATGTATGGAAGTTTCACCCCCCTGATCTTAAAGAAAACAAGCGCATACAATTACTTCGACAATAAGTAACCATTCGAAGCACTGACGTTTCATTTCATCCAATAACGTCTGATAACTAGGTGTTAAAATTCTGAGCAAAATAAAGGGTATTTAAAGACCCTAAATGACGCCGAAAGGCACTTGTTCTCCCCGTTATTGCGATTCTTTTTTGTTTTTTTTTTGTCCATACCTGGAAACCACTTATTCAAAAGTTTTTTAAGGTAGTTGTTTTTTTTTATATACTTTAAATACCTCCACAGCCCGTATACTATAATATTAAATAAGCCGATAAGCACAATGTTTTAAGGGCGTTACCATTGATTTTTACCGTATTACGTGATTTTTCACCCTAAAGAAAAAGTCGTTTCTCAGCATTTTTTTTTGCGCCGAGTTCTTAGTTTGTTGTACAGAATGCTTGTTTGACGTTCGTAAAGGTTCTGTTTACACCGTGTATTTTCTGTTAATAATTATGCTATTTGCCCTGAACACTGCATCAAACAGTGTGCAGCACCCGCAAAAATATTTAATGAAATGGATTTCCATAACCTTTTTTTAACCCCGACGAAAAACGACGGGGTGTTATAAGTTTGACGTGTGTGTGTGTGTGTGTGTGCCAATTTTGATATTGTTTTTTTTTTGCTTTAAAGGAAAATTAGTCGGGAGTGGTCTTAGCTATGTTTGATAAAAATCGGTAAAAGATGGCCGCCGCCACAAAATGACGGATTACATTTTTATTCAACAACTCCCTCAATATGGGTATCATATGAAAGGGCTTGACTAGTAAAATACTATGCCCTATGATAAATTAAAAATCCAAGGTGGCCGCCACCACAAAATGGTGAATTAACGAATTATTTTCTACTTAACTTTTGGTACATTGTGTCTGAGGTTTTTTAATTTTTTAATTTAATTTTACTTGTTTTAGTAGCCTGCGCTATCTCCCTGCTGGTCACAGGCCTCCCGCAATTCCATCCATGTGCTATTTTCTCGTGATGCCTCGAACCAGCCCTAGCGTTACGCGTCCTGAGCCGGCAGTCTCGACAGAGATAACGACAAAGTCGCTAACTTTCAATCGCTGATTACTAACGAATACATTCGGTTGCAATAATTATGCTCACTAGAAACGCGTCTAGGATGTAGAGACTTTCATTATTCGTACCTAAGCATCAATAATGCAACCAAATGCATTTGTTAGCAAAAGTTAACGATTTTGTCGTTATCTCTGTCGAGACTGCCGGCCCTGATCGTCTCGCCAGCTCTTTCCGACTATGACACCATGAACATAATTTACGGAAACCTTTGATTGGTTGAGTTCAGCCCACGACGTGCGAGCAGAGTTCAGCTGATGATGGAGTGGGTGTACGCCTCGTATAATATGTCCCAGGTTCGCAGCGTCCAAGGTTCTCTTTTCCAAACATATGATCACATTTTGTAGGTAGAGCGACATATAATAATAATATAGTTGAATCACGTACCCTCATAGTAAGACTGACATATTACTAAGATTACCGAAAAAATTATGCCTACATTATTTTCTTTTTTACATGTCTTTAGACATCATGTATAATATACTTACTTCGTTAGGATTGCAGAACATAATATATTTTGGCAGAAATAGACCGTTCAGATATTTTGATACTTGCTTCATTCAAATATCTTCTACAGTACGTTTTCCAGTGTAGGACGAAGAGCTCGTGGCAAAAATATAACAGCTGCTCGGGCCGATAATTAGGTTAAGCCGTGCTTTTCTAGGTTGGTCTGTGGATGGGTGACCAACCCATACATACCGAGTTTCCTCCGTGCCTCGGAAAGCACGTTAAGCAGTTGGTCTCGGCTGTCATTTGTCCATCTATGGCAGTCGTTACAAGTAGTCTGTGGCCCAAAAAGTCTGACAACCCGTCTTACCAAGAAGTGGTATCGTATTACCCCATATTAACTGGGTTGTGTAGGTCAGATAGGCAGTCGCTCCATGTAAAATACTGGTATTCAGCTGTATCCGGTTAGACTAGAAGCCGACCTCAACATAGTTGGGAAAAGGCAAGGCAGATGAGTATAGGACGTTTTCGGGCACAAATTACCTACAAGAAAAACATAAATAACATGCCTTCATCCCCTTTTGTAATGCCTAGTCTAGCTAGTTTTTTATAACCCTGGACAAATAGACTGGACCCTTGTTTTACGACTTGATCATAATATTTTTTTATATTTTTAACTAAGGGAAACTAGCGTCTTGCCGTTATTGCTACATCAGAGGATGTTCCCTATACCTCTTGCGTTCAGAAAGACTCATTATCAGCCGGAATCTATATAATTTAAATGCGGTAAGTAATACTACATATCTAGCCGGACATTTAAGAGCATAAAATAAGATCTTTATGTGTTGTGCCATGTAGAAAGCGGGGTCCGATATTTTACGCTTGTGTAAAAGACGCGACATCAATAATTTTCAAATATGACTTGTCTGGTTTACTCCATGCAGAACTAATATATCTGCCATTTCCTTTCTAACTGCAACTGAAGTTAAAACGATTTACAAAATCCATCAGAAACATTCCCACGATACATCATTAGGCACCTGATTCATATATTCTTTTAAACAATAAAATATCCATTTCTTTGTTTGTTTATATCGTAAATTCAACATCAGTAGGTACTCGTTACTGAATCACGCTGAACCATTTTTGATTTACGGGTTCGTTTCAGTACTTCAGTGGTTCAGTTATTTATTGCCCGCATCATGAAAATAGCTCTTTCGGATAAGTGAGCCTGCATTTACTGAGTCAGCTGTCATGTTCGATGCAGTTTGGCGCATAATTGCACCTCCTTTGTCAATGCGATTGGTTTGTTGAGAATAGAGTTGTGATGTTATTTTGTTTTGTGTCTAATGGGTTTCAAATACCCATATCGAAGCCAAAAGCCACTTTTGGTTCTGCCCTTCATTGCAATCACATTTTTTTGTTCTGGACCATTGTATATCTCGGAATCTTCTAGATAAGGAGATTTTTAAGTTTGCAATGTAAGTAGTAGTAAGTTTTTAGTGTAGTAGTTTGTAATAACATTACTTGAAATAACTCTATATGACCCGGTTACTATTATTCAATGCAATCATCAACACAACGTTTTGAGTGCGTTACATTGAGTTCTAACGTGGGTGACTTTTCACTCTAAAAAAGTCGTTACCCAGCAATATTTTTTTGCGTAGGGTGAGTTACTTTGATGTACATACATAATGACTGGTTTACGGCTTCGTGGAGAGTTCGTTTACACGTTGTAATAATTATACGTCCAGGTTTCCTTCTGACCCTGCCGGGGCTGCGGGCCTGTCGAAAGAGATACCGTGGAGCCAAGGTACGACTTAAAAAGTATAATTATAATGAATTGAAAAAGTCACATTAGTACTTGCTTGGATTTGAACTCATAACTTAGAACCACACCAAGGCCATAAAGACTGACGGGCAATCACGAAGATCCAAAAAAAGAATACTCGTGCCAACTCCACAGAGAGTGAAAACCTCGGAAGTATGTAGAAAGTTTAAATTGCAAAATCCTTCTTGTTCTATGACAGATTTTATTTGATTCTACGATTCTACAGAATCCACAAACGAATGGAAACTAACTTTATAAAGTCTGACAGCATGTCTTGACGTTGTGAATTGTATCCCTTACGTGTTTGTGCAAGGAGTTTTTTAATAATTGCAATCTGAAGATTTATGACAATCGCTTTCAATAAGTTTCATATTTTATTTACATGTGGCAAGACAGACCTGGGTGGATAAAATAAATTGTGTTTTTATTTTAGGCCAAATCCCTTTGTACGAATTTAAATAATAAAATGGAATTGAAAAAAATATATATGTTTGGAGACTGCCGATAAAATTGAAAACTAAGTATGAATCGTTGAGCTGTCTGCAATTTTTCTTTTTTAATTTTTGTTTTATTTTTCTATTTCCCCCCTCCCACTGCCCCCGCAAGCCCCAGACGTGGCACTGCTACAGGTTGTGCCCGCGCCGTATCAGATCGGCTACGAGTGCCACGAAAAGCGGACGTGACGATAACGCGAGTTCTATTATTTTGATTCACCCCAAAAAGTGCTCAATGCGCCTAAAGAAGTTTTCACTTCAAAGATACCTACATTAAAAATTACAACAGGTATGTATTTTTTAACTTTTCTTTTATTGTTACTAATCATAGTTACTAGATTTTGACAGGCCTTCTGATAAACTGAAGAGAGAAAAACCACAATCAATGAATCAACTAAATGGCTACTTTTTATTTTTAGGAGATTTAAAAACCATTTTTCAAATATCCCTATATTCATGAGAATGTAGAATCGTAGTTATTGTTTTAAAAACACTCTTTCGAACGATTCTTTTTACAACCTCTTCGTAATATTCTTTTCAAATCTCCTCACATACCTAATATAAATGTTAGGATCTCTTCATTTTCATTGCAACTAAATATGAGAGAATAATTCTATTCTTACGTATTATGTGCATGTATATTCTCATCACGTAACTAGAAGGATAATCTCCGGAATAGTTTTACAAATGCAAGATATGAACAGAAGGTCAACCTCTTACAAAACCTAAACAATAAAGTTTTAAAAAATGTAGTGTTACTAGATTCAAGGAACAAGGGACAAGGTTAAGTAAACCTATACGGAAGAAAAGAATAACAAGAGGAAATGCATCGGCTATCTTCGTCAATGTTCGGGTGATTTCGGCAAGCGCGGCGCGTGCCCTGCGACCTACGACCTCTGTCTCATTAGTCACGCTCGGAACTCATCGGAGACACATGCGTTTTCTTATTCAATCAAATTATCTATTGTCCTGTATTGATTCCAAGTGAATTACTAATATAGATATACTTAAAAGTTAATCCGAGTTTATTTTCTCTCCATTATTAAGTTTCTTTCACTACATAACGGTGGGGGTAGACGGTAGCCACGAAGTGTTAGGCAGAGGTGTAATTGATAGTACTACCACATTTTGCCAGTTATGTTTAAGTCCCATCCCATGTCATAGGGAGAAAGCCTATTACCATCAAACTGGCTATAATTCAGACTCCGTGGCTGCTTCTTAACAAATCCTGATACAAAAACTCAATAAAACTTAAAATTTCACTTACGGGATATCTTAAGACACACACACACACACACACACACACACACACACATACACACACACACACATTTCACACGCATTTTTTTTGTGACATTTTAAGTTTAGTTGTGAATGCTATCACGGGATAGCTTAAAACAGTGTTTGAAAAACCCAATAATACTTTTCCGAACCAGGGAAACGAACCCAGGTACAAAATCAATGTTGAACACAGTAGATTTTAACCATTAACTAGTCCCGTAGAAAACTTAACACCACGTACTTGTTGAACAGTGACTTCAAACGGCAAACCTTCTGCACTTCGTTATCTTGTTATTCTATCCGAGCAAGCCGAGGCGCCATGCATGCACGTGTAGGAAATCATACCAAAGACTAGTCTGTTCCAGACCTAACCGCGTAAAATGGCTAGATGTCGGTGAGTCACTAGATTGAGATACATCTTTGATTTAGAATAATGTACCTAGATGCATCAGTGTGAGAATCGCGGGCGTGGAAAAATTTAAGTGCATATTCTGTAGTATGTAGGTATGATATAGGTATCTAAAGATATCTCATCGTTATGTTTGTTTCAGCTGGTTTTTCTCTGAGTAGTGAAATAGGAAACACCAAACACATCTTGTTTGCAAAAAAAATATGTGTAAGACAGTGGCGCAGACTCCTAACAACTCAATTCCCACCGGCTTACCTTCAGAAGTTTAGAACACAACCACTCTCTACCTACCGTAATTGAAAAATTGCACAATCACTACTTCTAACAAGCATCACCAAACGCCTACTCGCATTTAATAAAAAAAATTACCCTTCAATAACATTTTGCTATAAAATAACCCGCAGGCGCTATCGGCTTTTTGGCAGCTTAATTTCTAAGCAAAATAAACGTCATGACGTCACTAGCCAGCCCGCCCTATTAGGGCTCTGGTAAGCCGAAGCAAACCGAGTTATTCATAGAGAAAGTAATAGAAAATGCGTGCGCGTGAGCGAGATGGAAAGAAATCGTTATCGCTCGTTGAATTTCGTAAAGAATCGAAAAAATGACCGAATTTTATCGAGTTACGACAGGGGCAGAAAAAGAAAGTATGATAGGGGAAGAACGAGATAGTATTAGTAATGGCGGATTTCGTATTTGGTTATTTATTTGGATGTTTATTTTGTTGTTCACTTTTATTTTTTATTATGGTACCTCTGCATTTTATTCTATTTTTTTTTGTCATGGTTGCCAACTTCATTATTTTTGGGGTCGCTGATAATGAAAATTAGGTCAAAATGAAAATCCAAAATGAAATTTTTTGGTTGTTTCTTCATGGGTGTTGTTTCCGTGGTATTTGAGGTCGCTGATAATGAAAATGGGGTCAAAATGAAAATCCAAGATGGCGCCGACGATAAATTTCGGTTTTTTCTTCATGGGTGTCGTTTTCGAGGTTTTTGGGGTCGCTGATAATGAAAATGAGGTCAAAATGAAAATCCAAGATGGCGCCGATGAAAAATTTCAGTTTTTTCTTCATGGGTGTCGTTTTCGTGGTTTTTGGGGTCGCTGATAATGAAAATGAGGTCAAAATGAAAATCCAAGATGGCGCCGATGAAAAGTTTCAGTTTTTTCTTCATGGGTAACGTTTTCGTGGTTTTTGGGGTCGCTGATGATAAAAAAGAGGTCAAAATGAAAATCAAAGATGGCGCCGATGAAAAATTTCGGTTTTTTCTTCATGGGTGTCGTTTTCGTGGTTTTTGGGGTCGCTGATAATGAAAATGAGGTCAAAACAAACATCAAAAAGTCAAGTAAAAAAAAACCATTCTAATTTTTTTCTCGGCTTACCCTGACCCTTTTTTCACCCTTCGCCACTGGTGTAAGAATGTCTTAATAACCTAAAAGTACAAAAAATAATATATATTCATAATAACTTCACTTTTTTAACATAACATTACGCTTGTTATCTTCGAAGAGTTAGGCAGAGGTGTTAATACCCATAATTTCACAAATTATGTTTAAGTCCTAGATTATAGCGGGCGAGCCTATTTCCTAACTGTTGCCATCAACCGTCCACATCCAGACTCCGTGGCTATTGAGAAATTCCTCATAGAAAAACCTTATAACACTTTGCCCGACCTGGGAATCGAAACCCAATACCTCATGCTCAACAGTCACACTTGCGACCACTAGACCTACGACGCAGCCCATTTCATTTATGCAATTCCAAAAAAGTTTAAAAACTTTTGAGTGACGCATGACAAAGTGCGACCAGAAGACTTCTTACAAACGCGCCATGACAGGTATAGGCACTGGACGAGTACACTATGGCAAAGCGCTGTGCTGTAGTACAAAACAAGTAAGCTTCGCTTCTGTAGTGCCACGTTTGTACTAAAACACGAAGCTTATTGAAGCCAAACTTTAATGGTTTAACTGTAAAAACTAGTCACTAGTAAGTCATAAGCCTAACTTTTATGTTTAACTGCTTTAACTGTGTGTCTACTTACATTACACTTACAATAGTTTTTGTACATTTCCAAAAGAGAGTGAGATAATACATTCATCACCATCATAAAACAGTCTGAATTCACCCACTGTGCCAGCCTCATCCAGGGTTTTCCTCCTAGATAGAGATTACGTCTACACAATTTTTCTTCTATTGTAGCACAAACTGAACCCGAAACACTCATGTCGTTTTGAAAACCCGGTCAAAGCAGGTCAGGCCAAGACATAATTAAGTATCGTAAATCGTCAGGGGCCTCCACGATTTACGCATTTAATTATGTTGCCCAAGTGCCTGCAATGTCCGAGTGCCAATACGTTCCGGACACGTGAGTTGGTTGTTGGTTCTAAGAAAAAGCACACAAACATCAAGCTACCACAAATTGTCAAATTTCGGCTTGTAAAGTGTGTTTTCAGGAAAAGCAGAAAATTAGACAAACATTGTATGTTAGTTATAGCTTTTGTTTGTGCAACGAATGGAAAAAGAACTCAGTAAAGTTACTGTGAACTCCATATTTTAATGTATCTTGTAGCGGGAATCTTGAAAAAAACACAAACTTTTCCGCTATACAAAAACGTATAATTTTGATTAAAGTAAATCGTACAAAAATAAGTTAGATTGCGATTGTGCCAGGCGAGTTATTAAAAGATTTTTAAAATCCAAAACATAAAGTTCAATTAAGATTCAATTTACGTCAGGTAAAACAAGGCATGTACGAATCAATGGAATTTACACGGTTATATTCAAAATCTTGAAAATCAGAGAAAAATGTTAAGCGAAAAACCTAGCGGTAATCAAATCATTGTCCATGTAAAATTATCACGCCTCGGTACGAGAAAAAAAAAAAATTAGTGCTAAATGCCTTAATCCTCGCACATACCATGTGAAGAGATAGTATTACTAAGCCTTAATTTAAGAAGAACATTTTAAACATTAAGAAATAAATAAGTAAAATTTTGGAAATCCTCAGCTTGAACCAGACGAGACGAAGAGACACGCCGCAGGTCGGCCACGGAGCATCAGGCCGGTGACCTTTGTAGAACAGAACCAGGCCTCAAATCATCGCAAGCTTGGTCACATTTGCCGGCTTGAGAGCAATTCAGGAACCGGGCTGGTTGCACGCGACCACACCAGGCGCGAGGTGGATCGTCAGGAAACGGGCTGGTTGCACGCAACCACACCAGGCGCGAGGAGGATCGTTTCTTGAGAAAAACTGCTAGTTGGGGATGATGGTGATGCCGTACTCAGCGCCTCCTGCCCAACGTAGATAAGAAAAACAGGCGGCATGAGACCAAAAATTACGTACCGACCATCTAACAAATTTGCAGGGAAAAAAAATTATTGTAAAAACTTACCGAACCAAAAGAACAAGTTCAGCTAGCGCCATTCCGGCGAATAGCTAGAATTAAGCAGACAGCAAATTTAACACATTTTACAACAAAATAACTGCTTTTAACAAAAAAAACGTCAGCGATCCGTATCAGGCAACAATCGACATCCAACTGTCTCAAGAAAAAATCTTCATTTTTTTTCACGAACAAAACTAGCTCCAAATTCGAAGATTCAATACTTAAAGAAAAAATATTGACTAAAGGTTTCCAAAAAAACAGGTTGCATGACAAACTCCACAAAAAAGGTGATATTCAAAAATGTAGCGTTATTGAAACGCTGCAATCTATACTATCTCCTTTCTATTTAAAATTTTGATTCTTAATTGATTTTTCTTTTAAAGATTTCTTCATGATGAAGTACAAATACAACCTCTTTTCAAGAACTGAGTTACTTTTGTTTCACCTTGCATAAACGACGTGTTTCTTACTTTTCTTAGCCTTGTGTTTCAAGGCTTGCCATCGAAGAAAGCTGTTTAAAAGTCAACAAGAAAGTCCTATAATGCATCGCATTGTTTTATAACAAGGAACGAAACAATAGTCCGGGAAAAAAGCACTTTGAGTTTCAAAGTACTTACATTTTCTTGTGAAAAGGCAACTTCCCACGCTTTACCCCATGAGGGTTAAGTATTATGGTGTCCCTTAGTTACGGCCTTGGGCCCCATTATCGCCCACTCATTTTAATATTAGGACTATTGTACCACAATCCGGGTCCTGTTAATGGGTTAGGTATTAGGATCGTAGACTCAATGTCGGGCTGTGTTTTGAAGACCCTTTGATCACAGAAATAGAAGTTTTAGACAAGCTTCTTAACCGTCTTATGTTTAGAAGTGTACATTACGGACTTGTAATAAGGGTACACTTCTGCCAACTTATCTGTGCAGGCGGGTAAATATAGAGCCAAAACAAATGTTCTAGGTTTTACATCACGATGCATTTTTTCTTGAAAAGCAGCGACACCTTGAACTGCTCACTTAAAGTCACCAACCACGAAATACTCAAACTAATAAATAGAGACGAATCTCTATTTATTAGTTTGAGTATTTTTATTTATCACCAAATTATTCACATTTACTATCAAATTATTCATATTATGAGTATTATGCGTATTATTAACACAATCCAAGCTTTAAATTTTATTAACAAAACGGTACTTCAGGAACAGGATATTTTAGTAAGTAAATTATTCCTTGAGTAATTATTACCTCTTTGATTACAGTGTAATGCAAGAAAATTATTGACAGAGCTAGATAATAAGTGTAATGGACCACTCCATCACTTTCAAGAAGAATAAAAGCTTGGTTTAACATTACAAAGCTATTCAGTATTGTCTCGGTTTTACAATTTCTTATACAAGCAGGTTCGTCTTTGTTTCGTGTGACTTCTTTGATTTAAAGTTTGTACTTTGCTAAGATATCGCACTCTATAAAGAATCTGGGGGCACGGCAGTGACCCCGCCAAATCGAGCAAAAAAAGCAGCACGGCCTTTTCTCGACGCAGTTCAGGCCATTTTTTACGATTCCTATTTCTACATTGTAGTTTGACGGGTGCAAAGTTATTAAAGATAAAAGGGCTAAAAAAACTACTAAGGCAAAAAAAGGCTAAAAATGCAAAAAAAAAAGTCTTCAGTCCTTTCTTAAAATAAAAAGGTGGCAAAGTCTAAGCGGGACTTGTGCCGCATCCAAGGGTTATACACAATCAAAACGATGCTCTTTCTTCACATTATACTATTGCTATGCTAAAGGGCCTGACAAAGCGTATTTTATGATAAAATCGACTGGCTAACTATTACATTCCTACACGGTTAAAAAACCGGTACAGCGCAGCGCTATGAAAAACAGCCTGTTGGAAACCGTAGGTATATGGAGCCTAAAAAACAACCAGAAGAGAACCTTTACTTCTTAAGATATAGAGTACACAATCGGACACATAACCGTATTTCACAAAAATGTTAAACTACTATTGCAAAATTATTGCGTAAAATGCTTTTAGTCTGCGCTGTAATCCACTTGAAGCAGGTATGAAAATTTCACCGGAACTATTTTCTTATCTTTATTAACACTGCGGTACGATGCATACAATTTGTGAGATATTATTAGAAAGCAGAACCAACGAAGTGCACATTATGGCGAAACAGTATAGGGAGAAGTGCAGGTGTAAACAAATTGGGAATGGAAGTTATTGAGGGAAATTCCATACCAATATTGTAAATAAACGAATAAAACTTTGTCGGTGCGTCTGTTACCTGGATTCCAACAGCAACAGAACATGGCCTAGGTTACGCCTCGTTCGCGACCTCAGACTTTGCGTCAAGAGACACTTTTTTTTTAATGGCTTCGCGTAGGTCAGCCCAGGAGGTTGTAGTCTGTTTAAGCGGACTATCCTGTGGTGAGGTGCCTTGAGTGTAAGGCCACCAGCCAGGGACATAAAACTTAAAAACTAAGCGACTACACGCTAAGGGCACCCCCTGTGGGATACGAACCTCGACTTAGGGCGTTGCTGTGTAGGACAACAAGGGACAGGCTGGATCAGAACAACATTATTATTTAGGGACGGGTTTAAAACTACAGACTCAGCCTTGCAGGCTAGATCGAGCAAGGGTCTGGGAGGGTGGGGGCTCAAACACAAGGACGTCTCGACGTCAAGCGACACACTCACGTCTCACTTGTTTTCTTCTCATGTGTTATGTACCACCGCGCCGCAAGTCGCGTCATGGTGACTCTTGTGGCCTGCTCTTAGCAATTTCATAAATTTTTGTTTTTACGCAGTCGTTGTCGTAATGCGGTGGAGTCGCGGGTAAAAGCTTGTGAGGTTATAATTATACGATGTGGCTTATTTATTAACTGCTTTTGTTTCAGATTGGAGAATGTTTATCTTATGGCTATTAGGAAGCGAAATTAATTCTCAATGGTGAAGGTTAATTTTCAAGGTCTACCTTTGTATGTGACTCAGAGGTGAGGTTATAACTTGCGAAACTTCGACAGAGATAATGTGTGAGTATAATAAGTACTACGAGTAGTAGCCTCATTGTTGATGGAAGGAGAATTGAGTACAATATCTCAGTGAATGTTCAAATGCAGGTATTTATCTGCATTCGGTTAGACTGGAAGCAGACCCAAACTTAGTTGGCGCAACATGATAACGGCACGGTTCGCGCAGTGGCTGAGAACTTGGCTGTAGCGGTACCTATATGTCGCAGGTCCGATCCCGAACACAGTTTTGTATGGTCGGTCAGCATCTCATTTTGCAGTGGTGTTTATGATGAATAGGTACATAAATAAGGCAGTTTTCATAACGGGTTTCGCGAAATCACCTTTATTGGCCCAAAATCTGAATTTTCACCCGGTTAATCTTCCTCTGCTTTACCCAGCTTGCTCTCACACGCGCACCTAATGAAAAGGTTGTTAACACTAAGGTATAGGGCCTTTGGCTAACCACATACCTCTGCCAACCTCTTAGCGAAATACAGGCGTGAAACTATGTATACTTTATTTATTTAAGACTTCTGCCTTCCCTACACAGCAAAATTGATGTGGCAGCTACAAGTGCGATACGATTGATGCAAATATTGCCTTCGCATTTCCAGCGAACGTATATACGATACTAACGTTGAACACTCAATTCTGAGAACTAGGTTTATTTTGTACCAGTAAAAGACTGACTGTTGTTTGATGTTTTTAATGGAAGCAATATATTAATAGTTTGAAGAACAAAATTGAACTTTATTCTTCGAAAGAGTGAATCGGAATTTGTCGCGTGTCTTTTTTTCTGCCTCATAGGACTAGTGGTCGCAAGCGCGACTGTTGAGTAAGAGGTCCAGGACTCGATTCCCGGGTCGGGCAAAGTGCTATTGAGTTTATACATCAGAAATTTTACAGTAGCTGCCAAGGAGTCTGGGTTTTGGTCCCCTTGATGGCAATAGGCTCGCCCACTATCACATGGGACTTAAACATAACTGGCGAATTGTGGGTGTACTATTAAGAGCGCGTATCCCAAAAGTTGGCAACGTCGCAAATAGCTGTAAAATATTTACACGTTTTAATTAATTTGGCAATTTTACTGTATGAAAATAAGAAATATGGCTCTGTAGTGGACTAAAAAATTGATAAGGGAATGCAATAATTAATATCGTAACACCGAATATATAGTTTTAGATGTAAAAAAAGTATTTGGGAACTTGCCAAATGCCTTTCTTACACCTGAAACGTTTACAACTACAAATTTAGGGTTTTAATTGCAATTCATATTCAATTTTTTAGTGCACTACAGAGCCATATTTCTTATTTACATACAGTAAAATTGCCAAATTAATTAAAACATGTAAATATTTGACAGCTACATGCGACGTTGCCAACTTTCGGGATACGCGCTCTTAAGTACACCTCTGCCTAACCCTCGGGGATTACAAGCGTGCTGTTATGTATTTTTTTAACTGGTTTGGGTACTCATTATAGACCAGAACTGCTTTGCACCACAATTAATTGGAATTAATGTCAGTTTTCACTTACAATGTGCGCACCTAAACGAAAGCCTTAATACTGTTGGAATTTCAGCTCTCAACGCCGAGCCGAGCCTTGGCAATCCAATCAACATCATCATTTCAGCCGAAAGACGTCCACTGCTGGACATAGGACCTTTCCCAAGTGTCGCCACATTGACCGGTCCCGTGCGACTAGCATCCAACAGATTCCCGCAATCTTCACCAGGTCTTCGCCCACCTAGTGGGAGGCCTTCCAACGCAACGTCTTTCGGTTCGCTGTCGCCACTCCAGAAGTTTTCGGAATCCATAATAAACTGTGTCACTAAGTTGTGTCTTGTGTTGCCTAGTGTTAGTGAAAATGGCAATTATTGAGAATGTTCTTAGCAAAAAATGAAATAACAACAGCTGAGCATCGAATACTCGATTTATAAATAGCACAGACGATGTCATGTCAGTCTCAACTTGCTTGAGTTTTTTGCAAAGGCATTGTCATTTTTCTAAGCTTTTACATTGTCTGAATAATAAAGCTTTACTTTGAGTAAATTCCATGAACTATAACATCAAACAAAGTAGTGTCTATAAGTCTAAAAATACCAAATAAAGACCAAAGTGAGTGTATGTTTGCTAAAATGAAATGGACTTGCGTACATAAAAGCAAGAGGAGCGGAAATCGGAAACGGAAGTCGCAGTGAAAACTACCGTGTGAATCGCAGCATTGTTCACAAGTTTACAGGTATTTTGTTCATGGACAAAGGAAATGGAAATTCTGAACAAAACGTCTGGTTAACTACGGATTCGGCTGTGAGGAATTGACTTTAACAACAGATTATTAATGACACTGTACAAGGATTTCTAAACTTTCCATTAAAAGATCAATTAAATTGAAAACTGAAAGCAGTGCCAGGGTGGTTGGTTGTGCGGGCCTGTAAACGGTTAGCTATGGGCTAGCTAGCCGTCCGTCCGTCTAGTGACGACAGGCCGTGTCGACGGCGCGTTCGTGTTCCACGCGCGCCTCAAAGAGATGTCAGCATAAGGGCAGGGGCCCGCAAGGGCCGAAGCCTGCCGGGGTTGCGGGACTGTTCGAAAGAGATACCGCGGCCCCGGAACATAAAGGGCGAGGAAGGAACATGGATGGGTTTTAGTCAGTAAGAGTCTGACACTCCCTCCCGCTCCGCCCAGAGTGGGAGAAGTCATTAATTTGATGATTTCCCATCCTAAAAAAAAAAAAAAAGGGTGGTTGGTTGTAACGGCAGTGGTTTACGAATTCTAGTTTGTGGGTTCGGACACCGGTCACTTGACTGAACTGAGTGGAAATTGGCATATCCTAGAACTAAAATTTCGAAGACATGTGTCATCTACCGACCCGCACTGGGCTCGCGAGTTGTACATTGCCCGCCATATCAATCAATCAATCATTTTATTTTCAAACATCTTAAGGCCCATAAATATAATACACAAAATTACATTACAACATAAAAATATACTACTACATACAAATTATATCTTATAAACTATGAACTACACACGAAGTGACGGCGTCGTGTTACGCTGCGCGATGTCACATTGCCTGCCGCGATAACGTCGGTAGACAACACCCTTCGGCCAAAACTCTTTCTTCGATAGGTTATGGAAGACCTCTTTGGCGGGCTTTAAATTCGATCCCGTCAAGTCTAAACTTCATTATAGCTTAAGCGTCAGGATGGCCCTCAAAATTCAAATTTCCTTAAGTTTTTTTGCAATTTGCAGGCCAACGGGAGGTTGTATGAAGTTAAAAATATCGTTTGCGACTGTAAAACGTATGTAGTTACAGAATTAAAATCATTAAAATCATCAATACGAACCTCTAAGTTCATAGAAGTCAAGGAACTACTTTGGCCTTGAAAAAATCGTTCAACGACTTTTTCACATTAAGTGTTTTTACAGCTATTCGGATTCTGTCTCTGACTGGAGGTCCTAGTAATCCATATTACAAATTGCCTCGCTAAGAAATGCTCCTAGGTGGACTGACCCAAACACTAATATACTTTAGAAAAAAATAAAATACATTTATTTCGATTATGCTCTAATTCCGCTTTCCTTTCCTACCAAGTAAGAACCCTTACTGCTTATGGCTTCAATCTGTTATGTACGAAACTTTTCTTATTCTTTTATAGTTTATCAACGGTAGTCAAAACTTTACCTGGAAAAAACACGACGATCTATCCAAAGTTTTTGCAGTCATTTTTTCGTCCAACTTTTCTGTTCATACAATGCTCTGAATATGTATGGATTTTTGTTTGCTCACAATGTTATGTTACCCTAGAAAAGCTTTGGACTGAAAATATATTTTTTACTTGTTTTCATTCAGATTTTTACCTGACAGGATCAAGAAGGAAATCGTCGAGGAAAAAGACCATTTAGGAAACTATTTTCATGTTTTATTTTCGACCTAGATACAAATGGACACAGGTAACTTATTGATCTATTATTTGTTTTTTTCTCAAGCATTTTAGCGATAACAACCATCGAAACTATAGGATATCAAAGGAAAGTATTTTATTTAGGACACGCACAGGAAATACAAACAATAAAAAACCAGCTCTTAAACTAACTCGTCTTGTTGGGGATTTGGTTGCGACGCTTCGTGTCGCCATCTAAAACACTTCTCATATAGCATGTCAATGAAAATCTAAATTCTTCTCATTCGCCAGAACACTAGGAAGTGGTAAAGGGTGGGGCCTTTTGGGAAACTGTCTTGTGCAATTTTGATATTGGAAAAACATTTTTGCAAAAAAATAGAACAGACTTCAAAAAAAAGTGAAAAATAACTTTAGCTTCAGAAGTCGGTGACCATTGTTTGATTGATTTATTAAGTTTTTTTGTCACCGACTTCTGAAGCTAAAGTTATTTTTCACTTTTTTTTGAAGTCGGTTCTATTTTTTTGCAAAAAAGTTTTTATTTTTCTCTTTTTAGTGTCACTTGTGCTTACCCCTTCACAGCGTACCGGTGCGGTGGCATGACGTTATGTTATGAACTGGTGTAAACAATAGACAGACAATAGCTTTCAGCAATCCATTTGCTATCATTTATTGAGGAGTTCCGTTCCATATCTCCGAAGTTCGTGATCAGATCATGACAATATTTCTATGGGACCAACTTGGAAGTATACCCTTTCAAACAAAAAAAGAATTTTTCAAATCGGTTCAGGCGTCTTCGAGTAATCGGTGAACATACATAAAAAAAAAAATACATACAGTCGAATAGAGAACCTCCTCCTTTTTGGAAGTCGGTTAAAAAGTGCTAATTGGCAGCCCGGTATAACGATGGTCCATTTTACTTAGAGAGAGAAACCTACTATACTAGAAATAATGATATACTGACGATCAAACCCAGAAACGAACAATAAAAGCTACTGGGAAAACTAGATTAGGTACATTATGCCGCGCTTCAGTGGTAGCTTTTTGAACTAGAACTGGCCTAGCGTAGTGCGGAGTTTCAGTAGTCTAAGAGGCCTTCTAGAACTGGTTTTGCTGACTGACATGCTGCCTAGTGTACCAGCTGATGTTATCACTATGAAGGTAAAAATATTACATGTAATAATGTAATTTCCCTAGTTGCAGAACGTTGTTCAGAAAATATAATTTTCCTTAGACAGTTGATTGATTAATCAAGAAGTTGTGCAATTGCATTATATCTCTAAGAAACAGTCTTAAAACTTAAGTCGATTAGGAGAAGTTCGTTACAGTTCGGGTAACTTAAACCAGTGAAATATTTGTTTAGGGAAAGCTTAGCTAGACATCTGCTGTGTTCTGAATATAACCATTTTCCTATTAACTACAAAGTTCCGGCGAGGTTTGTCACAAGTTAAATTCTCGATTTATATGTACGTAATTTTACTACTTAAGACCACTTATTTTGGAAGCCTCTGCCTTGCAGTGGGACATTCAAGGCCACTGAAAAAAAGAGTCCCCAAAACGATCAAACGACGTTGAGCTGAACGATATTTTGAAGTATAATTTACGTTTTACGTGGCATATCCATATTGAATTTGTTCTTAATCTTAGGAACGAAATGAACAGTTTCAACAGGAATTATCTAACTAAGGTTTTGTAACAATATTCTGATTCCATTAAGTTTTTTTTTGCTTAATCTTCTCCACAGAGATCTACGCTTTGGAATAGGCCCTACTTACACTACAGTACTTTCGCAGTAATTGTGCCTTGTGAGTTTGTGACTGGGACTGCAGCTTCATTTTATTGTCACCTTTGTTTCGACAATACAAAAGTGAGTGATGGGCCAGTATCATTTGAAATAAATGCTTTAGATCTAGATTTTAAACACAATTTTCTACTACAAAACATTTTACAGGATAGCGCCGTGTGAACGGCCGGTAAGGGCCAAAATACATCTAAAAATCCACTATCATAATATGAAAATATCATATTATATGAAAATATATTCCGATTTTAGCAGTACCTTTGAGAACAGGCCCATAAATAAGGAAGTGTGCATGACTGCTGAAGATTGATGAGGTAGATCTGAATTTAACAACAAAAACGCATCTTCGGAACAGAAAAAGGTTGTATTTAATATGCCCTTTTTCTGTTCTGAAGATGCGTTTTTGTTTACTACGAGTATGTGGTAAATTGGTAATTGAATCATTACGAGTAGGTTTTGAGAAAGGTTACTGGTTTCTGAGTTAAGTTATTGTTAGGATTTGTTAAACTCTTCTTATGTTTTAAATTTTCAATTTCGAGTAGGTACATTGATGGCATCCGCTTTGGCTTTACTCAAAACGTTTGATAATTATAAGTAGCCGTAATTACTCACCAGTAAAAAAAAAACAGCTTTTAATTACACGTATTACACATAATGTTGTTTTTGAAATAGTTACGGCACTTCTAATTCGCTTAGTTCCAACAGGTACACCAATTAACATTTTATGTACAGTGTGTTGTCGTAAAAATGACCCAGATGTTGTTAAACTTCGCAGACGGATTAGCTCTCAACAGACTTGCAATTAGATTGATGTACACCCACGTCTGTTTCTAAGTTAGGTGCAAAATTACACTTGGTTGCAAATAAATCCACCCAGTGTTCCTTACATTTTGCGAATTCTAATAAGCTGTACATACTGGTATCAAAGCCATGGAATTTATATGGACGAGTTGCGTACGTGCTCAGTTACCCGGCGACACGTCAGCTCGTGCTGCCGACATTCCTCTACCAAACTTTTTCGACTTGCAATCATTTAAAGCCGCCGTCTGATTCATTGGTACCTACTGGTTGGTTAATGTGTCCCTGAACCTTTAATTTCTGCAATTTTCTGCTAACCTACCTATGTGCTGTAGGAACTTTTAAAAAGAGACAAACTAAGGTCAGCTTTATAAAAACGCTTTTTTTTGACAAAAAAACTAAATCAATCATACAAACGTCACCGACTTCAGAAGCTAAAGTTATTTTTCACTTTTTTGGTTTTTTTTTGAAGTCGGTTTTATTTTTTGCAAAAAAGTTTTTATTTTTCACTTTTTAGTGGTTCACATGTGCTTGGTACACATGGAAAGTGCATACCGTTACAATTACAACAAGCCCAAACACGACTAGGATACATTGTCTCATTATGGAGTTCCGTGACTCTTGGCTTCATCATCAGATCTGATAGTAGAATGGTTCTTATCAAACGCAAATGCTTCACTTGTTGTAGAAAATACCAAAATTGCTGTACGTTATCCTATAAAATTTGAAGAGTTCCCTCGATTTCGCCAAGATTCCATCATCAGATCCCGACTTGGCGACTATGGGACCAACTTGGAAGTATACCCTTTCAAACTAAAAAAGAATGTTTCAAATCGGTTCAGGCGTCTTCGAGTAATCGGTGAACATACATAAAAAAAAAAAAAAATACATACAGTCGAATAGAGAACCTCCTCCTTTTTGGAAGTCGGTTAAAAATAGTTTTTCTTGAACTAGTGAATACGTCTTTCATTCAACTATACCTACGAGTATAGCTTCCTACACCTATTGAAATGTTAAGGTAGGTACATATTAGACATTTTTAAACGTATGCAAAGTATCTGTCAAAACATGTTTGTATTGTAGTAATAATAATTTATTTATTTTCATAGTGTACCTATAGAACCTACATTTACTTATTAGGTACGTGCTTTTAAGGATCGTGTCTGAAATTAAGACAAGAACTAACATTATAAACCTGAAGATATTTATTTAGGACAGAATTTAGGCTACGAGAGAACTTGAAAACTGCTTCATAACTTATTTTCTCAAACGTAGCCAGTTTGCTTTGGTAAATAAGTGGTCATTAACCACATTTGTTAGGTCACGTTGTACTTTCCGAAGGGCGAGAGAGGTGGACTTATTGCCATTAATCGGGCAAAAATCCTGGTAATTTTTGACAAGTTTCTCGATGTATTTTCAAAAAACCGCTGTACATTGGTTTACAGGCGGTCGCTCCATGTAAAATGCAATGCAAGCATTTAGCTACATCCGTATAGTCTGGTAGCCGGTCATTTGGTCGATCGAGTACCACAATAGGACCCAGTCCTCTTGGTCATTAAACGACTGCTGTAAAAGACTTTCCTTTTCAAAAAGTTACCTACTCAATAAATTAATAAAGACTTGAACTCAAGGAAGGAAGGAAATAAATATAAACTGGAACATTATCATTATCGTCCGATTATAAAAGAACCAATGTCGAATCGCAAGGCTACTTTTGATAAAAAAATATAAAATACGCCCCGCATATTCTTATCTCACACAATTCGCGTAAATTGTACGCGGAATATCCTCGCGGATAAAAATATATTTAATTCATTCATTAAACAAAGAGCAATGTCCGTTTTCCTGCACGTTACTCGGAAACTGATGAACACTTGTTCAGGAATGTTTTGTCTGAACTACTTTTAGCTCAGTCGTCTGGATGCAAATCTTATTTTGGGAAATTGTCACCATTTATTTTGTTCCTATTTAATATACGCGGTGGAATCACATTGACGCTAAAACGATTATCACTTATTCTGTACCTACATAGTTTTGTATTCAAATTTTTCGTCGGTTAGTAAAAAAAAACCGGTCAAGTAGTAGGTAGCAGTAACATAAATTTACAGTCTGTGAAAATTTCAACTGCCTACCTATTACGGATCATGAGATACAGCCCGCTGACAGACAGTCGGATGAACGGACGGACGGATGGACGAACGGACGGACGGACGGATGAACGGATGGACGGACGGACAGACGGACGGGTGGATGGACGGACGGACGGATGGTCGGACGGACGGATGGACGGACGGATGAAAGAACGGACGGATGGACGGACGGACGGATGGATGGACGGACGGACGGATGGATGGACGGACGGATGGACGGACGGATGAAAGGAGGGACGGATGGACGGATGGACGGATGGCCGGACAGACGGATGGATCGACGGACGAAAGGACGGACAGCGGAGATTTAGTAATAAGGGACACGTTGGTTACCCGTCAGGTATGAAGCCCTAGAAAAAAATGCGGTTTCAGTGCCTTCTACCTTGTATAAAGCCATAATTTGATATTAATCAGAAGTTGGATGCGAGCTTTTTTACATACTATTCGCAAGATGGCTTACATGTGTTTGTCTTTTAACAACCCGTTATCTTGCAACAAAACTTCACCACAAACTCGCAGTTACATTTATTAATGTTAATCTCTATAATATTACACCAAGTTTTGTGTGTATAATAATAATTATGAATAAATATTACGTCTTGATTTTGTGATGGATCGCTGAAACAGAGTCCCCGGAGGCGTAAGCAGCGTTGCTTAAATGGATTGAATATTAAAAGACGGATAACAAGCTGACCATCTGGGATGGAAGTATAATAAAAGCTTGAGAATATAGAGAGAACTTTAGTGAGAAGTTTTGGAATAACTTTTGATTCACTAAAGTTTTAAGGAAGATAGCAAAATAATTTGTGTGTAGACAGTAGTAATACGTCTGTTAGCTATGCTACAACTGATTGATTAACGGGTCTTTTCAATAACTTACCAGTTGGAAAAGAAAGAAAGAAAGAAAAGAAATCTGAAAATTGTTTGCAACCGTCCAGTTAGCGAAATGTCTGTTTGACATTTCGCTAACTGGACGGTTAGAAACAAAACGTCACAGAAAAGCTTTCTTTGATTTTTCTATGAATCAAGTGACAGGTAGTTGACACGGATAGGAAATTCTTTGTTAATAGAAATACCGATAGCTACGGAAGAAGGCACATTAACCCAGTTATACGTAGAAGTGAGTTATAGAAAACTGCCTTAGACAAGTACAGCTGAATCTTGGAAGATTATTTATTCATTTAGGATCTTGTACACAAATTATGAGAAATAAATAATGGACGACCAAAGTACCACGTAGGTAAACTCTTTTACTTTTACAGACCACAGCTGGATGCTTGGTCTCCTAAGAATTGACACCTAAGCAAATAAAGTAATGATACAAATAAAAGATAATTAACTTAAAGCGAATTGAAATAATCTTCACTGTGTTTAAGTAAGTGGTTGTAAGAGTAGCCTCTAAAATAATGATTCAACTGCTTTTGATTAAAACTCACTTCACTACCTGCACCGCCCTTTGTAAAATAGACATTTCTCTATAAGTATAAGTATCTATAAAGTGACATTTCCTGGTGTCTGTGAAACAATGATTCTTCATCATTGGTACAGGCACCAACGATTCACTTTTGTCTGAAATGCTAATTTTTATTTGAAAATTGTTTTATGTCTTTTCTGAAAAAATAAAATTTTATTATAATTATTTTACTGTTAAATGATTTATTTTCGTTACTTCATGTTCGATATTTTGTGGTAGAAAACTATCTATGGGGAACCTGTAATTTTATCTTTTTAGACTAAGTGCAGATACCTTCGAAATTGGTAAAAAAAAAGCTAAAAAAGTCATAGTAGGATGAAACCCATTGAAAAAGGAAGAGAATATAGCAAAAACGAAAGGAAAAATAATTTACGGTCGATCTGAGGTCGGAAAGTGGGAGGGGAGATTTCCGGCAAAACTACAAATCCTATGGAAAAAAATTGAATAGTACCGAAGTTAACACTTTTTTCACATACTTACCCTCAAAATTGGCTGTGACAGACGGACGTACTGACAGACGAAACCCCCTCCACGCGAGTTCAACTCGCACTTGGCCTCTTTTCTTTTACACCATCAGAAAGTAGAGATTTCAGTTCAGCGAACAAAAAGACCACCAACTTTAAAAAAAAGCAGATATTTTGACGTGAGAATTTTTGATTGAAAATTAGGGTGCTTTTTCGATATTACGTCAAAATGAGATAAAAACAATGAATATTTCAAATAAAAAAAATTACAGTGTGTTTGGAACTTATAAAGGTAAGTTTTCACCAAATTTCGAGAAAAAAAAACTTGTTTTGTAAAAGATAAAAATTAAAAAACCAAAAACTTGGTTATCTGAATTTTTCACACAAATCTTGAGGTTATGTGAAAAAAGTGTTAATGCAAAAGTTGTAAATCATTTTATTACCTACAACTGTCGTTTAGGTAGTTTAAGTTAGTTTATTTTATTTTGATTTATAATTGTATGTAGCATTTTTAAAACATAAAGTTAAATATCAATAAAATGAGTGTCATACGGTCGTTTTAGTTTTAGTTTTTCCATAGGACTTGTCGTTTTTCCTTTTAAGCTCCCTTCCTCTCCCACTTCCTCAGATAGCCCGTAAACTATTTTTCCTTTCATTTTTGTAATATTCTTTTCCTTTTCCAATGGGTTTCAACTTACTATATTTCTTTCCTTTTCAAAAATTATCTGCACTGGTCTATTTGTTTCTACTGTAACCATGCTGTGTGATTGTGAACTGAATATTCTGAAATCTTCAATAGTATTTATTAGTTTCTTTTTTTCAATTATAGAAGAAACGTTCCTAGGCTGACCAAGATCATACGCTGGCCTATTTACCGCAACAACAGCCATAGGGACATAAGAATATCGCTACAATTACTGTTCACTTCTGCCAAGCTCATCTGGGAATACAACCTCGACCGCATGTCCAATTTGCTTTAACAAACAATACAGTACCCTAAATAAAAACCTCAATTTTTCTCGCTCGACCTCTTTCAATACAAATACAAGTGATTTTCTATAAGACCATCTTTTTCCCGCGTCTTCACCCACGTGGAGGTCGGAAACTATCCCACGAGATCATACTACCGGGATAGAAAGTGTATGTTCTCATCTACGTCATGAACTAAACGCGTGCCAAATTGCATCCAAACCCGTGCAACTCAGAGTGAAAATGAATTGTGGAGATACATCGCAGAAATGTAAGTTGTCCTGCATGTTGTGCATTTGTGAAATTCCACCTGTACTTTAGCCGATGCAATACTTACGCTATCGAAGTAGCAGAGTTCTGAGAGATGATTGAAAAGAAGTTAAAAAACAGCCTTACCAGCAGATGGACTCAGTTACATTCGCATTTGTAATATAAGAATGAAGTATGGGTATCCATGTACGGCGACACATCTGACATCAAAGGTTTTATTCTTCAGAAATAAAAAAGAAAATGAGACTTTTTTCACAATAATAAAATTATACAAGGTATATTGCCAACTTATAATGAGGAGGCCGGGATTTTGAACTCCGAACCTTATTGGCTTTATCGTCCAAACGCAATTCTTTATTCACACAATTCTCTTTGATCTGTCCCTTTTTTGTAAAAATGTTGTAAAGTAATACAATAAAGGCTCTTTCGTGGTGCTCTGTGAGTTAAGTATCAATTGAGAAGCTGGATAAAGTCATTCTTATGATAATTGAGGTTTTAGATGAACCCAGATTGAAAATGTTAATGGCATGTGTCATATAAATGAATTAAGACTAAGCACATATTTGGGGGACCGCATCTTATTGCAAAAATCACTTTCGTACATCTTGTGTGGACCATCGCATACTAACAGGTGGGGCGCACTGGACTTTTCTACGAGGTTGTGGTTTCGTACTCAATAAACTTAGTGTAAATTATTTCAACACTAAAATCCACCATGACTTAAAATAAAATAAAAATTAAACACATAAGACGTCTGACAACGCGCAACGTACCGCGTTTTTCCATGGCCCACTTTCTCTAACAGAGATCAGGTCCGTGTCCCAGCAGTGGGAATGATTTATGCCTGATTGTGCCAAGGACAATTTTTAACTATTAACAAGTAAGTATGATATAACATCACGCTTGTAATTCCCCGTAGGGTAAGGCAGAAGTGTACCTAATAGTACACCCACATCTCACCCGTTATATATTTAAGTCTAATGCGTTAAAGGGGGTGAGCCTATTGCCATCAACCAAAATCACTTTTGTGGCTGCTACTGAGAAATACCTGCTAGAAAAACCCAATAACAGTTTCACCCTTTTTTTCTTTTTTTTTTAGGATGGGAAATCATCAAATAACTTCTCCGACTCTGGGCGGAGCGGGAGGGAGTGTCAGACTTTTACTGACTAAAACCCATCCATGTTCCTTCCTCGCCCTTTATGTTCCGGGGCCGCGGTATCTCTTTCGAACAGGCCCGCAACCCCGGCAGGCTTCGGCCCTTGCAGGCCCCTCCCTTTATGCTGACATCTCTTAGAGGCGCGCGTGGAACACGAACGCGCCGTCGACACGGCCTGTCTAGCCCATAGCTAGCCGTCCACAGGCCCGCATCTACGGTGGCCGGTAGCCACCACGTGGCCCCCGACGCCCAGTGCGTCTCCCGCGGAACAGTTCCACCCTGGGAATCAAACCAAGGACCTAATGATCAGCAGTTGGGCTTGCAACCTTTAGACCAACCAGGCATTTAGTTAAGTTTGAACGAGTCTACAAGGACTTATGACCAGGAACATGACCTTATCAATTATACCAAGTTATCCTAAGCTAAGGAACACTGCTAAATACAAATCCTTACTTGAAATAGAAACTGAAATCCTGAAAGCTAAGCTAATCCTTGTAACCTTGTTACGGTTGTGTTATCTCAAGTTAGTTAAGATAACAGTATCAACTACTGTATAACAAATAAGTACATAATCTAAATACAGAGACTTTGTTTAGAAATTAGTTGAGATGTCTGTGTAGTTCGTGTGTTCAGTACTTTTGTGTAAAGAGCTTGACCAGAGAAGTAGCTTGAGAAGTGGCTTGTGTCCGGAATTAGACAGTCAGTTACACTTTAAAAATTGACACGTATTTTTTTCTTTTTTTACGTACTTAAGACCAAAATTGACGAAAATACGACGCTTTTAGAATTCTCAATTCGTCACGCTTGCTATAATTTTTAGTGCGTTGTGACGTCACGAGCTCCCACACCCAAATTTTGATGCGTTCTAACTTTGTCAATATTTATTGATTCACAAAAATAAAAATACATGTCCATTATTTTCCAATACTCTAACTGACGGAATATTAATAAATAGATTTGCAATTTATTGATGGTGGAAACTAGCTTATTTTTACAATTACGGTATCGTGGATCTTAAAAGTCCACAGAAGAAAAACCGGCCAAGAGCGTGTCGGGCCACGCTCCGGTTCCGTAGCTTCCCAGACCATTAAAAATACCAACATTTTTCGTCAGCAAAAATAACTTTGTTTTTCATAGTATTTGTATGAAAAACAAAGTTATCATTTGCGTTTTTTTGAAAAAGTGCTATATAACTCAAAAACTATTCAACTCATCAAGTTGAAAATAATTTTCCTAGAAAGTTCATATAAAGGTCTACTTCTGTGATTTTTTTCATATTTTTTAAACTTATGGTTCAAAAGTTAGAGGGGGGGGGGACACATTGTTTTTGACTTTCGGAGCGATTATTTCCTAAAATATTAATATTATCAAAAAATGATTTTAGAAAACCCCTATTCATTTTTAAATACCTATCCAACAATATATCACACGTCAGGGTAAAAATTAAAAAAAAAATCGCTCCCCACTTTACGTCTGGGGGAGGTACCCTAATAAAAATGTTTTTTTAAATTTTTATTTTTGCACTTTGTCGGCATGATTGATATACATATTGGTACCAAATTTCAGCTTTCTGGGGCTAACGGTCACTGAGATTATCCGCGGACAGACAGACAGACAGACATGGCGAAACTATAAGGGTTCCGTTTTTTGCCATTTGGCTACGGAACCCTAAAAAAGTACTTAAGGCAACTACAGGAGCTAAACGCGAGTTTTATAATGCCTGAAACTATATGATTCACTGTTATAAACAATACCAGAATAATATATGATATTCCTCAGGATATAATTATGCTAGTATGATTGTGTTTTGAAAACATAATACAATTAATTTTACTTGATAAAAAATCACGAACTTATCTCTAAAAACATCTTTTAACGAGTAAAAACCATACTAAAATACATGCGATCATTATAATTTTTTGGCAAATAATTCTACAAGTAACATATTAGCAGTGACTGTCGTAACAACCACTTTGTAGTGCAAGCTGATTAGAACTTTATTCTAACAGTTTTTCAAACGAAGTTTGAACCATCACAAATAGAGTTTCTAATTTAGCTCCTGTAGTCCCCTTAATCACCCTAAGGTTGAAAATCAGTTGCACGCCATAAAACGCTAAGAAGGCCGCTTTCATAGTGTTTCGTTTTCTATAACTTTAATAGGATTGACATACATACTCGTAGGCTTTTGGCAGCCTACCATACTTACATTTTTAAGTTTTCCGTCGTGCTCGTAAGTCAATCTTGTGGTAATTTCTTTCATAAATGTAAAGCAATTATGTCGACTGTACGTACTTCTACGCAATGTCGCTGTGTTGATAAAATTATTATTTAAGAGTTCGCATCGGTTTGTCTTTTGAGGTTTAACAAGGGTCTTATAGTAACTGTGACCAATCTATCTTTTACAAAAATCACAAAATATTTTTCTCTTCGACCGTCTGAGCTAAATGTTTTTGTTCACCTCTTATTTATAAAAAAATGTGATTTACTTTTCTAAAGCCAAAAGGCCATTTTAGCCCTTTCAATAACAAGGGTTTTTAAAAAAGACAGCTATTTAGTTATCTCTAGGGATAAAGCTATCCTAGATTTTAAAATAACAGGTTGCAAGTATTCCATTCGTCTTCTGCAGTTTTCTCTAGAGGCGGAGGTCAAAAAACTCGTATTAAAGTAGAATGATGTTTAACTTTGTGAAAAATCTGAGTTTAACAATGTTGCACTTAAACGCGATGAAACTGTTGGAAATAAGAAATAGAGGTAAAATTATGGACCCTAAAGGCAATGGAAAACTATGGCCACATTTCTAAAACGATAACCTATCATGTGCAAATGACACGATATTTCCAAAAATATGAAAAAGTGTTGAAGGCACAAGTGAGCAAGAAAGAAAGAAAACGTAAGTTTGGCACATGCATGCCACAAGACGCTATATGGAATAAAAGAAATAAAAAAAAAACTTAAAACTAAACAAAAAAGGAAAATATTGTTTTGTAAGAGATGATGGACGTTACCTAAAGTGCCCAACTCATTGCCAAATTTTGGGCTGAATCTATTTAGATAATCTAAATTAGATTGGCATCGACACGGCAACATGAAGAGAGATCATTTGACTGAGGAGCCGATACCAACTGCATGAATGGCCAAGAAAGTCATGTGGCACAGATTGACGAATGGTTACGTGGGGTGTCGATGTAATTATTATTTTTGGTTTTTTGAATTAATTTTACTTCACATATTTATATTTGCTCGTTTACACTTTTTTATTTTTTATTATTATCCGTATCTGACCGTGGCATCACTTTGGGCCCTATCAAAGGGAGGGAGAATATCAGCACAGTGACGTTTTTTTTAAATGTTACAGCACCATGCTGAAAATTTGTCTCGTACAGGACACATTTTGTTTGTATTTTTTATGATTTTAATATTTTTCGTACTATGTTTACTTCTTATTAGTTATAATCATAATTCAACCATTTTTTTTGTGTGTTTTGTTCTGTCGGGCTAATAAATGCTTTTTCTTTCTTTCTTTCTTTCATTGTTAGGAGATAAGTAATACTTCAGTAAACGAAATCTTCAGAATGTCCTAACATAGGAACGTTTTATAAGTTGACAACAAACAAAATCCAGTAAAGCTTTTATAGCGAATAAAATCTAGGGAAGCGCTAAATTCTTGGGTCAAGCCATAAGTCTTATCCTGAATTTTACATAGACACGCATATTTTTATGTGTCCCAGTAAAGATAAGAGGAACAGTAATAAAATGGTAAGAAAAGCTTATTACGTGAATAGCACTAAAATCGAAGATTTTGACACTACCTCGTATTCTAATCGATGAGGAGTTAAGTTTATAAAAGTTTGTATACTTTTTTTCCGTAGCTCATAATGTTCTTTCTTTTTAAGAAAATACAATTCTTTCAAACTCGAACTTCGACTTTCATTGCATGCGTCTAACTCACATATCAGTCAAATTATAATTCATGTTTGATGTCTTCAAAAATACATTGTTAGATATACTTACATACCTATTTTTTTTTTGTGCAAAGGCAATGTTTTCAATTCAATCCAAGATTTATTCGGTAGACTTTTTACGACGTTCGATTCCAGCTTATTATTTACGATTTTATTACTACCATTATATTCACGCCAGAGAAACAAGACCAAGTATCGTAAACTTTATGCCCTAGGCACGAAGGTCAAAGATTTGGATATGAATACTCTATTTATATTTATTGAACGATTTTGAGGTTGTAGGTACTAATTTACGACCAAAACAATGTAGCCGAAAAGTCTGAAATTCAATCAGTTATTTGAAAACAAAATTATTGGTACAGTGGAAATATCTCCTAGTGTTCTAAAGGAATCTTATTGATATTCAGTGTGGGTAGGGTTGGATGAAATAAAACATTTTATATCGAAAACTTGTTTGGGCAAATAAATATTTATACAATTTTAAAATGTTGTCTCAGAATTTTGAAAATAAATGAGATCTATCCCCATTAGTAGATCCCTTCAGATACTCTACTCAACCCTTGAGTAAATTGCCAGTATATTTCAGTTTCAATAAAAAGTATAAAATAAATATAGTAAAGCCGGTCGAAGCAAGAAACCTCTGTTCAGGTATAGATTCTTAAACGACCTGGAGTGTAAACGCGGTGTTGTTCTACAAACGATGGGGCACTTAATATCGTATCCTGCTTGGCCTGGTGTCTGTATGTTACAGGAATTAATGGAGTTGTAGAACGAGGCACGTTCTCAATGACGAGTTAGGCAACATGTCGCTAAATTCAGGGTCGATCCAATTTAGATTGCCGTCAATACCCTAAGATGAACTATATTAGTAACTTTTAATACCCCAAAAGCCGAAGTTAAGCCATACTAAATATGTTTAAGAAAAGAAAATACAAATATTTTCACGGAAAATATTGTCTACTTTCAGAAAACGTTTTAATCCAATTCAGAACAGTTAGGGGAGACAGAAATGGGAAAAATGCCTCCATTTTCCACCTGAACGATTAATAAATCAAAACGTTTGATTTACAATTGGGGAACTTCGTAAATCCCGATCTTCTGTCGGTATGAAATTTCCCTAAAAGTTTTACAGGAAAAGTCGAAAGTAGTTTACTGTGATTATGCAAAGTATGTTATAATTTATTGGATTTGTTTAAGTGTGTTTGTTGCTGTGAAAATGCAGGTGGCAAAAACTTGTCAATATGCAGTTAAATAAAATCAATTCTGGCATACCCCGAGCAAGAGGACAATTACTGATTAATAGAGCAGCGCCGTTCCTAAGTCTAGTACTAACGAACGTACACGAACTGTAAGTCGTGGGTTCGAACCCAGACAGGCGCATTACTTTGTGTTATTTATTTAATCACCACTGCTCTCAAAACGGTGAAGGAAAACATCGTGAGGAAACCTGCTTGTCCTACAACCAAAAATTCGAAGACATGTGACAGCTACCAATACGCACTGGGCCCGCGTGGTGGATTATAGCCATACGCAAAATACGCGCTTTGACGTGGAGTTCACACACCAGCCCGTTATACAGTACAATACAATACCCCTAGCAACTGGCTGAATTTATTTATTTATTTCCCGCTTTTGCCTTCCTGGTCGGAAATTATCTTACGGGAGCGTATATAACCGGGATTAAAGTACATATCCCGTGTGTATCTCGGGAAGAGCTCATGGCTAAATAACAGACGCTCGGGTGTCTTCAAGTTAACACGCAACAAAAGCATGCTAAGCCGTTGGTCCTGGCTGTCAATTGTAGATCTTTGACAGTCGTAAAGTAGTCAGTGGCCCGAAAGTCTGACAACCAGTACTGGGTAATACAATACCATACCTACCTACCTACCTATACCCCTTGGTAAGCCAAGGGGTATTTGGCTTACCAAGGGGTATTGTATTACCCAGTACTGACTGGGTTGTGGAGGTCAGATAGGTGTCTACCTGAAAAATACTGGTATTTAGCTGCATCCGCTTAGACTGCAAGCCGACCCAAATATAGTTGGGAAAAAGCTAGGCAGGTGTGATATCGAAATCCATGCAGTCGTTAAAACGTGAAAAGGTGACAGTCTCACAGTTTATCTTGCACTTAAACTGTTAATTAAGTATAGAAATATGAGACTAGTGGCATTTACTTTCTTATTATACGCCTCATACCACAACAAAAATATCTAATTTTCTTACTCCCACATTATACCAACCTAACAAACTTCTATCAGCACAACACAATACACGTCAACAGTCATCTGTCATTAGGGCATTGACCTCCACTAGAGTATCTTTAACAAAATAGTGCGAACATGAATAGACCTCTGATTAATGTAACTCATCCACTTGATGTCGCTCTCGGCACTCACCTACTATTACCTTGATTATAAGTACCTACATAGTACCTACAAATAAGCGGTCAAGTGTGAATTTGACTGTGTAAAGAAGGATTCATACCAAAAAGTGTCCGAACTAGAGGAACAGTTAGTATACCTAATGCAAAGTCAATAAATACTAAGTTTATAGTTCTAGTAGTAGGACCGGCTTTCGTCTACTATATGCTACTACTAATGTTAAAGTTCTGTTCACATCACAAGAAGTGAAAATTCGATGGAGAGACTGGTGGTTCAGGGCCAGGTCACGTGGCGATCACCAACTCGCTGGACTGACCTCCACCATGGTCCAGTGTACTCGTAACGTCTTCAACTGGCAAAAATGGAAACAAATCGCTGAAAGGGCCACTGGGCCATCCTCGGGGAAGTCGTCACCGAACATCTCTCCCTCTGTATCTCTCTCTGTACCTCGTCTGCGCAACCACGACCACTCTGACAAGGATGTTTCGACTAAGAAGAAGTTCTAGTAACTTTTTTTGTTGTTAAAACCTTACCTAACGGTCTAAAGGTATGGTACACGGACTAATTGCGGACACGACACCGGAGGAGTCAGCCTCCATACAAATAATTAGAGAGTGTATCAGATCAATGTCATCGTTCAGTGTCCACTTAGTGTGATCCATAAGAGTTCGAGAGAATATCCGCTATTTGGTTTTCTCCAAACTTAAACTATTTTCTTTATCAAAGTAGCTAAGCATTAAAAATAAGATTTAAAAGTGAAAACAACAAGTTAGTAGCAAAAAAACTAAAACTTTCTAACAATTATTGTCAAGTCACATTACTCCGTGCTGTCAAAACTTAAATTATGTTCTTGAAAGAACTAGGTGACCTTAATAAAATTATGTTCTGAAAGAACTAGGCGACCACAAAAATGTCACTTTATTTTCCGAAAAAATGTCTGTAAGGAACTTTTAACTGATGAATGGCCTAGTAATGACTTTAAGTTAAAAGAAATTGAATAAGAACCTAAAGAAATAAATGCCATTTAATATTTTCAACGCTCGGCTCTACGATGAAAGTTGAAATTCCGATAGAGCAAAAGATAGATAATTGGGCATTCATTTAAAAGTCTCTTGGTGTTGATGAAATAGGAGATTAGTTTACGGAACTCTATTAAAGCCGTGTTCCAATAGATTGATTTGATTATTGACCTGTGGTTTAACGTGCTCTTAAGCATTGGTTATTGTCCTTCAGAAGTACCTACCTGTAATGTGGAAGTATCTTTTTTTGTACTTAGCGGTACATAATTACAAACTGGCTCCAGTTAACTATGATGTTGAACAACCACTGACCGTAGTTAGACACGTAGATTTGTGAAGAAAAATATCTTGTAATGTAAAGGAATACGAAAATCCACTGCAGCTAAAAATTGATGCCCAGCTTGACATACGGAGAGTGGAACCGGCGAAAGATGTCGTGTGGTGTCCCACAGAGATTGATTCTGGGGCCGCTCCTGTGTAACATCGGTTACGACTGGGTGCTGCGCGCCGACCTTCTTAGTGCCATCAGCGTAGTTTGCTACGCTGACGACTCGCTGGTGCTGGCACAGGGGAGGTCGCACAAGGTGGTTGTAGAAGTCCAAGGCCATGTGCTTTCATGGGCCTCGGAATGCGCCACCGTCGGGATCCTCACTGACCACGTGGGGGCCACGTGGTGGCCCCGGCGGGCGCCGCCGCCGTCCGTCTTATGACGACAGGCCGTGTCGACGGCGCGTTCGAGTTCCATGTGCGCCTCAAAGATCAGGGAAAAGGAAAAAGGAAGGGGCCGACTGTTCAAAGTGATACCATGCCCCCGGAACATAAAGGGCGAGGCAGGAACATGGATGGGTTTTAGTCAGTAAAAGTTAAGCCCAGAGCGGGAGGAGTCATTTAATGATTTCTCATCAGAAAAAAAAAGCTAGGTAGTAAGTATATTATGTAATTCTGAACATCGAAACAGGCTACCTACAGCCTTACAGCCCAACATAGACACGTTTCAGGGTCCGCTAGGATTTATTCTTCGGCCTCGTACTGATCCTAGTTTTAGCCACATTACCCTCTTTTTAGGAACACCTTTGCTTCTAGTAGGATCTTCATAAGATTTATTGAACCCGATAGCTAACCAGGTCATCAACCCCGAAACTAATCAGTCAATGTTCTTTCCCGGGAAAAAAATAGCGGAAATGTCAAAGAATTGGGAACAAAGCAAACGTTTTAAGCAGGTAAGTAAAATTCGACAAGTGGTTAGCAAATAGCTGTTATCACTGTTCTGGCCGACTCATATGTTAATTTCATAGGCGCCTACGTACATGCTGATAAGATACTCGTGTCAGATGCACTGTCAAATTTATATTGAGGTGTCATGGCAGATTCCGTAACGGTGTTAAAAGCTTCTAGTGCCGGGCGGTAACAATAATATTGAGATACAGCAACTTGGTTAAGCTTCTTTAACTGTTGGTGCTGGCTGTCATTTGTAGATCTTTAACAGTTGTTACAGGTAGACAGTGGCCCAAATATTAACGTAAAATACCTACATTACGTAATACTAATTACGTAATTACAAATTTGCCTGTAGGGGTGAATTGACTTTTCAAATACACTTTTACCATATCTAGATTTCTCAGTGGGAACACCAAAATATAAAACAGACATTTACGTTCTCTTGGGAAGTAGAAAATCGAGAGTGTTTATTTGATTATGTACAAATTGAAAACTGCTAAATAAACTGAAACACGTAGTCTCGTGGGACAAGTAGAATAAACTTATTATATTGATAGTTGCGTTACGAAATATCGTCTCCTGTGGCAAAAAGCCTGGAAAATGTGGAGTGGGCTAGTGTATTTAGGCATATTTATCTTTATTACTAATAAAAAAATCCTTTCATCTTTATGCCTGAACGTGGACATCCATTTTGTTAGGCTTTTATCGCATAGCCTCACATATTATTAAAAGTTTCTCCAACTTTACGACTTTCTGTTAGATACTAAAACTTAACTCATTTTCTGAATGCAGTTTACACGTCTCATATCAACGGAATGGACTCTAAAAATATGAAATGGTACAAAATTGCAATGATGTCGTGTAAAATAAAAGACGAGATGAAAAGCTGTTGTTTATTTGAACGTAAAGTGGGTGCTGTCGCAAATTGAAACTTTTTTGTTTACTGAATGTAATTCTAAGGAAAGCCTTAACAATAAAGTTGTCACGTTTTGTTGACTTCCAGTACATTTGGCTGGCTTCCTGAGTCGTTAGGTAATAAGATGTGGGAGCGTTCAAGGAAATTAAGTGATGGAAAAGAGAATATTTTATCGTGTCTATCATTACCTAGTCAATAAATTTCTACATTGCTTTTCGCTTTAGGTTTGTTTCTCTGGTTCTAGGAGTGAATTTGATTATGACGAAACCATTTTGTCTTAGTGACCAGCGTTTGTATTGGTTAACTTACCTTTCCTTGTTCTTTAGAAGTCTACAACCTATTTAGGTATAGCTGGTTTTCTACGTAGTGCTGAAAGGCCTCACTCAAGGTGGACCGATATCCTGCTGATGACCGCGGAAATCGGTTGGATTCGAAATGCGCGGTCCGGGTGATGTGGCAATACTTGGGGGATGCTTATGTCTTGCAGTGGACGTCATATGATGATGATGAAAGATTACTAAGCTTCTGTTGGTAGCTATTAAAAGAATCTCATGATCTCCCAGGCCTCGCCCCTCATGCATGAGGTATTTGGTCTAAATCCGGGCAAGTACCAATGCGACTGGTTCAATTTATATGTACTTTCTAAGATTATCTTGGAAATCACAGACATCTGTGAAAACTAATAATTAATATAAGTCCGAAATTGCCTTCCCGTCTCAAGCAAGCGTGGTGATCAATGCTCGTGCCTGCTCTAAATGAGAAGAGGCCTTTGTCCAGCATTGGGACAGTAGTAGGCTCTGGCTGAGGTCTTGATAGAACTAATTTTAACATACATTGTTTCTAAGCTTGCATACATCTGGACAGCGGGTAATGAACAATCTACACAAACAAAACAGACCGTTTTGCGATTGATGGCGCTTTCAACGCTTGTCATTTCAACTTGAGTGCTACGCACTTATACTTCATGCGTTGTCCATAAAATTTCATGCATCACTTCGTTTATAATGTTCATAGTTTTAACCCACTAATAGAGAAAGTCAAAAGTATTTGGAACTTAGACAATGTGCGGTTGCAATTAATGTAGTAAATCATAATAATATAGTAAACTTTCCAAGAAATATAAATCGAACTAGCTTGGATTACTGTGACTATTTCATATGATTATTTTTAGGTACAGGTATCCGGCCCCCACCGGGGTTGCGGGACTGTTCGAAAGAGATACCGCGGCCCCGGAACGTAAAGGGCGAGGAAGGAACATGGATGGGTTTTAGTCAGTAAGAGTCTGACACTCCCTCCCGCTCCGCCCAGAGTGGGAGAAGTCATTTGATGATTTCCCATCCTAAAAAAAAAAAAAAAAAAAAAAAAAAGGTATCCGGCCCCCATTCGCACACCTAACCCAAAGGATTTTGAAAGGAACTCATAATAGACATAACATTTTGCTTCCAATTTTGTTTGAAATTGCCGTCTGGTCGACGGCATTTTTATTGCAATAAACATTGTTGGATTGCCATGGCCATTTAGCAACATATTTTTCTAGAAAAGTTTTTCCTAGTCTCAAATAACACAATCGTTCTCAAAGGTACAATTAAACGAATTTATCGAGTCGATGAACTGTTTCAGACCAATTTAGAACTCGCACGTATCCTGGACTTCGAGATTTATTAGTTATCTACGATAGGTAAGTATATATCTCCGTTTTCGTGTATTTTCAACCGACTTCTAAAAAGAGGAGGTTCTCAATTCGTCTGTATATATTTTTTTTTTCTGTGTTTGTTACCTCAGAACTTTCGACTGGGTGAACCGATTTTGATGATTCTTTTTTTATTTCAAAGCTGGTGCTTCCCGTTGGGTCCCGTTTTAATTTGTTGAAGATCTGATGCTGATCTTCGGAGATATACAATGGAACTCTTCAAAAATAGACGGCAAATCTGCAGTGATTGCTGCATCCGCTTGTAGGTTCATTGTTTATACTACATCATGACGTAACATCACGCCTGTATGCTCTGAGAGGGTACGCAGATGTGTACAATATACCCAGATTTCGACAATGTTTGTTACCTCAGAACTTTCGACTGGGTGAACCGATTTTGATGATTCTTCTTTTATTTGAAAGCTGGTGCTTTCCGTGTGGTTCCATGTCAATTTGGTTATGATCTTACGCTGATCTTCGGAGATATAAATGGAACTCTTCCAAAATACACGGCAAAGCTGCAGTAATTGCTGCAATCGCTTGGTTGTTTATTGTTTATACAACATCATGACGTAACATCACACCTGTATGCTCTGAGGGAGTACGCAGAAGTATACAATACACAGAGATTTCGACAGTTAGACGTGTAAAGTTCCATTCAATGGGATCCCGGAGAAATGGAGGTAACTCCTTAACTTTATAGGCACACCAGAAGCGGTTTGGGTAGTTTTAGGCAGAGTACTTTCTCGGAGTGATCTCATTTCGGTTTGATAAAGATCTGGTGACTTCGGAAGATAGGCAACTGAACTCCTTAATAAATGATAGCCAATGTACTGGGATCGCTGAAGACTCACGTCTGTCTATTGTTTACACCAGTTCATAACAAAAAATCACACCGATACGCTGTGAAAGGGTAAGCACATGTGAACCACTAAAAAGTGAAAAATAAAAACTTTTTTGCAAAAAATATAACCGACTTCACACAAAAAAGTGAAAAATAACTTTAGCTTCAGAAGTCGGTGACAAAAAAAAAACTAAATCAATCAAACAAAGGTCACCGACTTCTGAAGCTAAAGTTATTTTTCACTTTTTTGTGTGAAGTCGGTTATATTTTTTGCAAAAAAGTTTTTATTAGTTTGTTGGTAGTTGTAGTTGACATTTCTTGCATTAGTATTAGGTGCGTAAGTAATGCATTTTCAATTATTACAATGGCTTAAAAAACTCTAAGGCCCGTATTAATAAACGTCCCTCAACACCGCACTCAAGTACGTTATCATTTGATACGCCATTATGACGTCATCAGCACCTCAAGATTGGTGCTAATTAATAGACGCATAAGTACAGTATCTCAGTTATCAAGACAGCTCCTCAACTAGCTGTACTTGAGGGCTTGATCTCGTGAACGATGACGTCACATTGACCGAAGTTTTGAATGATACTTCACGGTTTTCTTTATTACTCTTCAGAAATAGACGGCAAACCTGTCGTGATTGGTGTAATCGCTTGGATGTTTATTGTTTATACAACATCATGACGTAATATCACGCCTGTATGCTTTGAGGGGGTACGCAGATGTGTACAATACACCCAGATTTCGACAGTTATGTTAAGTTCCATTTATTACATGAAATGTATTGTTTACAATGTAAAATAAATTCATGGGAAATATTTGTTTGGGAAAAACTAAAAAGGAAGAATTAAAAACTTATTTGCAAAAAATAAAAGCATTTGTAGAATTGTACTCTGTAGTTAATTACTTACGATATTACATACTAACCTGAAATGATGCTGTTGCATAAAACCTAAAAGTAAAAAAACGGCTATCTCCGGAGAAATTAGAAGACCTCTGTTGTTATATTTTACGAATGAGTTTTTGATTAAAGTTAACAATGACATTTGAACAAATCTAGATCGTTTTTTTTTTTAATTTTAGGTACTTAAAAAGCATCGCATAGAATAAACTTTTGATAAACGAAATCCCAAAGGCCACAAAATATCGTCATAGTAACCTATTTCATCGTAATAATTAATATCACTCAAAATATTTTCAATTTCCATGTTTCGCGCCACGCTAATCACTCCGCAAGTCACGGACTATCTGCACTCACGATATAGCATCTCAGAGACTCGCGCTCAATGTATACTTGAGGGTTGAGTTTCGTTTATTAATCAGTCCATCACTCAGTTGATGACGTAAACCTAATCCGCAACTTGAGAACATAAAGAATCACGTTTATTAATACGATCAGGATCTCAACATTCATATCAAGTGCGGTATCTCGGGCTGAGTTACGTTTATTAATACGGGCCTAAGAAGCCCACCCACCGCCGCCGCAAAAAAAAACAGCAGTAGCAGTTCAGCACATTCATGTTCGCCTAACTGGTCAAAATGTACTGAACAGCTGATTATTTTTCGCGATTTCAGCTTTGGTCCCATAGTAAAAGTAGTTTGTTTTTGGTAGAATTCAATGTAACGCACTTAAAACATTGTGCTAATGTATGGATCAAATAGTACGGGGATCATAGAGGTGTTTTAAGTAAAAATCTTATAATTAAAACTTGTATTAAAAAAAAAAAAACTCATAAAAAATTGTCTCTGTGAAGGTTCCTTAGTATGGTTTAGAACAAAAATATACCTATTAGCAATGACGGGGAGAACAAGTGCCTTTCGGCTTGTACAAGAGTTGTTTTACACCCTTTATAGCCTATTCCTCGATATAGCCTATAGTATGTAGCTATATTTAGCTTTATATAGCTAAATTTTATATATAGCCTAGTCCTCGACAAATGGACTATCCAACACAAAATATTTTTTCAATTCCAAAAAGTAGTTCCTGAGATTAGCGCGTTCACCCAAACAAACTTTTCAGCTTTATAATATTAGTATAGATAGTATAGATTTTAAACTAGCTGTCAGCAAATCAGGCTAGCCCAGGTATAAAATTCCAATTACCAACTCCCTGGTAAAGTAATATCTATTTTACGGCTAATTTTATCCAAAGGCTGATCGGTATTTTTGTTTACTACCTAAAAAGGTACTCGTACAATGAAAAAATCGACCCACGTAAGTCTCACCTAGACAAGTCTGAAATAACATGACGTCATTATCCACGCGTCATAATTATACTCGAATGCTTTTAACGTATGAAAGGACCCTAAGCCCACGCGTTTATAGGCACAATTCATCAAAGCTGCATCAGATCTCTAAATAAAACCTATTGACTCTAAAAACCCACGCATTTTCGGAACTCAGATATTTTTATAGTGCCATACAAACGCGTAGGAGACTTATAGGAAATTTTAGCTTAAGACGCCTGCGGAGCATGCGTATTTCATACAAACGTAATACCAAAATAATTTGTAAATTAAACATATTCCTAAGGTAGTGTGTATTTATTTCGATTGAATTACAGAATATCTAGGTTTCCAAATATATATTTTGATTGTACACTGATTTTAACAAGAGTTATAAGAAAAATAAGTTTTCTATGGAAATTTTAAATTCCTCATATCTCGTCTTTGTATAATTGTCCTCTCAAAAAATATATTTGGGAACATAGATATTCTGTAATACAATCGAAATAAATACACGCTAGCTTAAGAATATGTTTGATTTACAAATTATTTTGGTATTACGTTTGTATGAAATATGCATGCTCCGCCGGCCCCTTAATTCGTACCCGAATTCGCCTGACTGTTGACTACATAATTGTACAGATGTTTTATTAAAAGGTATATGAAGGCCTGTGTAACCTTTTATATCATATTTTGTTTAGTTTAGAATTTTCTTAACAACTGTGGTAGCTGTCATTTTTTTAAATTTTATTTTCTTTATATTCCGTTTTGTTATATTCTGATTTTTTGAGAGTTTATTATTTCTTTTTCCAAATTTTGTAAGCACATCATGTCCTTGCGATACATAAAGATTTTTCTTTCTTTCTTAGTTTCAGAGATTCAACATCCGAATTTACTACTTTACGTCTTGAGAAAATCGATATAGATTTATGGTTATTTTCAATAACTTACAAGCCGGTTTCGGCAGGTTGCTATCTCTGAGTGTTTGACATTTTGCTAACTGATCGGTTAGAAACAAAACGTCACAGGAAAGCTTTCTTAGATATTTCTATGAATCAAGTAACGCGGTTAGTATATTCTTTGTTTATAAAAACACCTATAGCTATGGAAGTGGGTATATTAACACGTAAGTAAGTAATCTAAAAGTGGTTTTACTTGTGACGACAATTAACTACTAACGTGTTGAACTACAAACTTTGCGGACTAATTAAGACTGCGTGGAGACGAAATAGTACTTACCCAATAAATCCGCAATTACAAAGTCGTGTGGTCGTCATCATCTAATGTTCTATTCTCATCGACTTACTGTCGAACATATGATAATCGCTCGTCTGCACGCCCACACGGGCCCATAAGACTTCAAAAGGTTATAAAGGTCATCACATAATGTTCTCGCACACATTTGTCTGCCAGATAATCTTTTTCGCAAGATTTATCTTCCTTACTTCCCGCTTGAATGTCTCATAGCCACTGAGATACATCGTTGAAGAGATTAATGCATTTCGGAGTTCAAAGAACGATCTTTAGTTCTATGATTCTGTAAATTAGATTGGTGGTAAGCTTGTCTATCTACGTCTACAATGTCGGTAGTATGGTTAAAGCTTGACTCACGCTAGACGGGTCCGAGCCGAGTGTCGGCTGTATTGTATCGTATAACTCGTTGCTCGGCTGTCACTCGACTCGAGCCAGACACGGACTAGCGTGGGTCATCCTTAAAAATAGCAAAACAATATCGCATCAAAACAGCTCAAAAATTCCAATGATAAATTCTTAGTGGCGGTACTTTCATACAAGCGTAAATGCTTGGCTTGCCCTGTAGCTACTACTCTTTATGATGTTAGGGTTTCTGATCAGTCTACACTACTGCATGCAGATGCAGTTAGCATTATTTTTCATATTTGAAAAGGAAACCTCAGAACTACTTGATAACGTTTTCTTTTGCGAGATACGTGCTCTCAATAAAGCAACTTTGGATGTATAGTGAATGGTATTTGTTGTAAATATTGTTTAGTTTTTATCAAATAGATGGTGTTGTAGTAAAAACATACATGCATACTGCTAAAATCATAACCCTTCCTTTGGCTTTGTCGTATAGTCGGGTAAAAATAAGGTTACTTTGGTTTTATAAATTGTTTTTTGTCTGTGTCAGTTTTATGAAAATATATTATGGTCCATGTTCTGCACCAAAAAGATGACGCTCTGATTACCTAAAAACAGCTGTTTAAAAAACATTTTTGTATGGGAACATGTCACAGTGACAGCTGTTTTTAGATAATCAGACTGTTATCTTTTTGGTGAACATGGACCTAAGTCAAACCAATTCTATGTGAAATTTATTTAGCTCCTCACCAGCCAGTATTTGTTCAATATTTATTACCGCAAATTGATTTTAAAATCAATTTTTCGTGTTAAAAGCTGCCTACTGAATCGTTAGTGTAGTAGTAAACATAAGTTCCTGGGTTCAATTTCCAGGTCGGGTAAAGTGTTATTTGGGTTTTTACATAGGACATTTCTCAGTAGTAGCCAGTCTGGATATTTTGTTAGATTTGCCCGGTTGGTGCCAATAGGCTCGTCTCTCGGAGATCAATCTTTTTTCTTTTAAGAATGTTTAAATCTTTAGATGGAAAATTATATGTCCCGTAAGGGCAATTTGGAGAAACATAATGTTGGATAGGGACATACCTGTACATTTATCCTTAAAACCCTCCTTAAAAATATGAATAAAAAACTTTTTTGCAAAAAAATAAAACCTACTTCAAAAAAACAAAAAAGTGAAAAATAACTTTAGCTTCTGAAGTCGGTGACCTTTGTTTGATTGATTTAATTTTTTTGTCACCGACTTCAGCAGCTAAAGTTATTTTTCACTTTTTTGTTTTTTTGAAGTCGGTTTTATTTTTTTGCAAAAAAGTTTTTATTTTTCACTTTTTAGTGGTTCATATGTGCTTGATATACATGGAAAGTGCATACCGTTACAATTACAACAAGCCTAAACACGACTAGGATACATTGTCTCATTATGGAGTTCCGTGACTCTTGGCTTCATCATCAGATCTGATGGTAGAATGGTTCTTATCAAACGCAAATGCTTCACTTGTTGCAGAAAATACCAAAATCGCTGTACGTTATCCTATAAAATTTGAAGAGTTCCCTCGATTTCGCCAAGATTCCATCATCAAATCCCGACTTGGTGGCTATGGGACCATTTGGAAAGAATACCCTTTCCAACAAAAAAAGAATTTTTCAAATCGGTTGGCAAGCGACGGAGTTATGCCCGAACAAACATAAAAAAAAAAAAAAAAAAAAAAAAAATAGAAACATCCGAATTGAGAACCTCCTCCTTTTTTAGAAGTCGGTTAAAAATAAAGATTAAGACGAAAGTAACTTTATAGGCCTTTTGACAGAAACAAGTTACTTATGTACTAAATACTTAATAGCATTTCTGTATCCGGTGAGGTTATGGGCAATAAAAGTCACAAACTACAGATTTTTACAAACTCGGAAATTACTTGGGCCTTTTATCACGATTATTATGAAGTTATAAATGAAAATATTCATTGGATTACTGTTATTGAAACATATAACATGTGTTTTTATTATAGTTTGGAAAGTTATGATGTGTTCGTCAATGTTGCTTGTTGATAAATTGATTTTGATGTTGTTGATGCGATTCAATGCGTGTTTGTTAGAAAATGTGATGCGGGTCAGTGGTTTTTTGGGTAGTTTTGGTCGGGTCAATATTTATAAGGAAATTGATTTCGCGGTGCACGCATCCGTGGGGACTTTTGAGGAGAGGTCGAATAACTTATTGGGGAAGACGGCATTTGTATGTACGTATGATATGTTTACTAAAAACTAGGTTATTGACCATTAATTTAAAAAAAATGTATGGTATAGTACCTATTGCATTCAAAAAGTCCAAACAGGTAAGTTGAAAATGTGGGAGCTTGGATCTTCCGGTTAAGCCTTACCTAGAGTGGTCTTTGGATTGGTGAGCACCCATTACATACCGGTTTTCATCCGTGCCTCGGAAACCATGTCAAGCTGTTGGTCCCGGCTGTCATTTGTAGATTTTTGACAGACGTTACAGGTAGTCAGTGACTCGAAAGTCTGACAACCAGTGTTATTAAAGGATATTGTGTGACCTAGTTCTGACTGGGTTGTGGAGATCAGATAGGCAGTCGCTCCATGTAAAATACTAGTATTCAGCTGCATCCGGTTAGACTGGAAGCTGACCCCAACATAGTTGAGAAAAGACTAAAATGATGAGGAACTTTAAAAATGTGTTTTTGTTAGTAAATGTCAACAGGTGGCGCTAAAGTAATAAATCTGTGCTAAATAAATGTATTCGGGCTAATATAATTTTACTACACGAGTTCTAGGTAGTTTGCTACAAACGAGGCTTAAATATAATTATGTAGGTACCTACTTCTAACAATTACTTGTCTAACGAGATATAATTATAAACACTTATGTATATGACACAACTGTCCATAAATATTAAGATTGATAGCGAAAATTATGTATTTTCCCTTATGCTATAATTAATCTCACTGGGCGCTGAAACTCGAGGCAGTATTCCCAAGTACCAGTCTTAATATAAGAGCTAAACTTGTTGGAATATAACGTAGGTTACCCCAAAGGGTAAAGCAGAGGTATAGGTAACGTATTTCGCCAGTTATGCTTAAGCTCAACGTAAAAGAGGGCATGGCTCCGGACCCAAATCTAGACTCTCCGGGACTGTTATGAAATACAAGAATACCCAGTCTGCCGACCTAGGAACCGAAAACAAGATTCCATGCTCAGCATTAGCGGTTACGACCACTAGACCAACGAAGCGGTTTTAACCTAACCTAATTGCTGTTATACACCACTAAGTTTTAATTAGTACAAAAAAAATGGTGCTGTACCTATCCGTACCCTTTTTTTTTTTTTTTTTGGATGGTAATTCATCAAATGACTTCTCCCACTATGGGCGGAGCGGGAGTGTCAGACTGCCGCCGCGGTATCTCTTTCGAACAGTCCCGCAAACCCGGCAGGCTTCGGTCCTTGCGGGCCCCTCTCTGTATCCTACTTATATAGTCAAAAGTCAAAAAAACCGAAACCCCAAAATTGTCTACGAAAATTTGTCATAATTGGTAATCTCATAACTGAATGACACTACGATGATCGGATGAATGACTGAATGACGGATGATGGTCGCAAAAACGATTAATGAATACTAATAAGATTTTAAGAATGGCCTGTACAGTATTTCCTTAAATTAAATTAAATTTTGAGATATTAACAAACGCTCATAACATTGCTGTTTAATATTATTTATTGAGACTTAACATAATTATATAATAACAAGACCAGCCTTAACAAGCCCTTTAAGTATTTGTACTAATTAAAAAATAGTGGTGTATAATTTGGTATAAGTACTGCTTGCCGTACAACTACGTTGTTAGTTTAGTGGCTGAGTCGTCGACTCGACCAGTCAGGCTTATAGCGGTCCTGTGGGTTCTTAAGGCGATTACACGAGCTAAACGCGAGTTTTATAATTACTAAAAGCATATGATTCATTGCTATAAACAAGACCAGAAAAATATATGATATTCTTCAGGATATATGCTAGCATGATACTGTTTCGAAAACATAATACAATTAATTTGGCTCGATAAAAAGAAATCACGAACTTACCTCTAAAAATATCTTTCAAACAATAGAAAACATACTAATATGCATGCGATCATTCTGATTTTTTGGCAAATAATTCTACAAGCAATACATTAGCATGATACTGTTTTAGTTTTTTAATCCAATCAATAGTTTTTTTGTAAATCGATCGAAACCACTCATTTCGCGCTATTTGGCCCGCAGTGGCTGACGTAACAACCACTTTTTAGCTTACACTACGTAAGCTGATTAGAACTTTATTCTAACAGCATTTCAAACGAAGTTTGAACCACCACAAATAGAGTAGCTAATTTAGCTCGTCTAAGCGCCTTAAAGGACTACTAGCACTTCGACTGCGACGTTGTTGTCCGCAAAACCTGCGATAGTTCGGCTAATTTGCATGATATAAATATAATTTCTAGCATTTCTTACTTCCTGATAATTTAGTTGTCTATTGATGAAATAATGGTTAAAATCGATTAAGTAATTTCGGAGCTTATCTGGTCCAAACAGACATATAAATCTTTCCTCCTTCGTCTATACTATAATGATATACTAATAATATAATATTATTAGTATAGACGAGCAGTCAGGAGCGGCCGTACTTGTTGAAGACGTCCACCAACTGGTCTGGCCTAAAGAGCAGTTGTCGGGTGTGCGCAAATTTAGGTACCTACTTGCTTCTCCCAGGCTCCCGGCTCACGGTAGTAATGGAACCGTACTTGATGGTTTTAGTCCGTAGAAATCTAAATAAAACCCTCCGCGCGTTCTGCCTAGATGAATGGTATCCATGAGGATATCTCCACCCCCGAAAAAGATTCCTTATCAAATCAATCGCACTAATACAAGGGTATCAAGCTGTTCTATAAAAGCAACAAAAACGAGCAAGAGAACTAAAATTAATTATTAATGCCCTGCAAGTCGGCGCGGCGGCGCGCGGCGTACTCCACAATATGTCTGCCACAGGATCCCTTTATAACGAAAAGGGATGATACTATTGATACGATCGCGATATTGCGATAGGAGCACGATATTTGTCATTTAGAGCGAATTTGAACAATGCAGAACGCGTAGGTACATGTTCTGGAACATACTTACTCTCTCATAACGTTTATCTTACTTCTAGTTTGGTAAGCGCCGTGGTAGCCCACAAAACTCTAATTTTGAACCAAATATTTTGAATAAAATGAGAATCCTCGAAATCGGTTCATAATAATTGGCGAAGATATCGCTGAACAAACACACAAAAAGACGAATTGATACCCTCCTTCTTTTGGAAGTCTGATAAAAAAAAGAAATATCCTCGTGTCCAAATTGTTATCAATATCAAGATTTATAATTAGTTGTTAACTGTAAATGGCGAAGGGCTCGCCCCCCTCCGATAGGATTTAATTTCGTCAATGTCAAAGTGTGTGTGAAATGTTAACCTTCACTTTTTGCATGTTTCGGGGAATGTGAAACATGACAGCTATTGTTTTTGTGACTACAGCTTTTTTCACACGTTCATTCCGCCCCGGCTAACGAACACACAGTAATCCAAATACACATAGGACCCAAATTTATCCGTGGTGCTAGGCAACTGGGCCTATCGCAGTTGTAAACGTCCCATTATGTTGTGCCTATTGGCCTTGTTTCGTTCTGTCTCCTGCTGATATGGAGGGAAGTAGAAGTTACGGTTTTTTCGTACTCCTCCGCTTTGTCTGTTGCCTATTAGCATGAAAGATTTTGATGTGTTTCATAAGGATAGAGATGAAAACCCCATGATCAGGGTTATAACCGGTAAAATGTTTCCTCAGGTTAATTATCTATAGACATCCGCGTGGATTCAGCCGCAGGCTAGCACGCAAATTCTAAATACTGCTGTTGGTAAATCATATCCAAAATTATTGCAAATCAAAGGATGTTAACCAGTTTCATAGGAAATTGCTAGTTGTAAAATAAACAGATTGATTGCCTTCAAGTAGTTTCGGAAGTCGGCAACAACAAAACTTTTAGCCAAATCAAAAGCTGAGTCCGTTGAGTATGATACTATTTAAAGAGAACTACTCCAAGATTTGCGAAAAGGAACACCCCGTTTGATTTTATCAACAAATTCGTCCTTAAAGACGACCTCACTGACTAAACATTTGTATTTTCTATTTTTAATATTTGGCTGTTTTGTGGCTTCATATCTTTGCTTTTTTTTCAACCTGCAAAGGCAAAGGGCGGAGAAAAAAACAATGTTATAATGGTATCGAAGAGACATAGCAACATTAAAGACCAGATTCACCACAAATTGAAGAGTATAGCTTCTGATGGAATATTTCATCTCATAGAAGCTCACTACTCAAATACATCAAAACATATAGAAAATCGGACAAATGTATGGCTTATTGTCTTTAAGACAGATTGTCATGTAGCAGAAAAAAAAAATATTATTGGTATCATTACGATTAATGATAAAAAGTACTGCTCGTTCTCATATTAGATGTATTGAAAGACGTCTTTGTCACTGCATTGAATAAGTTTTCCCACTTGTATCAAAATGATCTATTTTCAGTCTACATGTAATTTGAGCCATCCACAGTATCCAAAGGATCCACTGGGTCATGCCCAGTGGATCCACTGTGGATCCCGATTAATGTCTAGCAACATCGTGAAATGCCATGGCGGGATGAGCTCGACTTCGTCCTTGGAAGCTTTGGACAAAGAAAGGAGTAGGTAGGCCTATGGCCAGAAGCGACGGTGTACACGCAATAAAGGGAGTTGATTACAATGTCCCAGACACTAGATTCAGAGCTTGGTACTAATTTGCTAATGAAAAATCTTGGAATTAGGACCCTGCAGGACCCTATATGTAGTTAGCAGAACGACGACGCGACGTTAAGTTTTGGTTCAGGTTTAGTCATCACCACAATCTGCCTAGCTTTTCCCATCTACGTTGGGGTCGGCTGTCAGTCTATCCGGATGCAGTTGAATACCAATATTTTACATGGAGCATCTGCCTGACCTCCACAACCCAAATAGTGCTGGGTAATACGATACCCCGTGGTAAGACTGGTTGTCAGATTTTTGAGTCACTGACTACCAGGTCAAGAATAGTCAAGTTAGTCACTCACAGTAATAAAATCTAATATTAACTACATAACACACTTTCATATAAGTATACGAGTACGTACAAAATCAGGGCGTATATAAAAAGCTCTCAATAAATTATATCACAAGTGCTACTTACCGATAATTCAGGAAGTTGTCAATTTGTTGATAATTACATAGTACACCCGTATGGTGTTTGTTTAACTTTGTCTTGCTTTATAATCAAGTTCTAGGCTCCAATGTTGTTTCGGTAAAAAGTTTATGTTTTTTTTTATTAAGTTATGTCAGTAGCACAAACAGAGACTTGAAACTTAGGCACGCACAAAAGGCGACTCGCCAGAGTTGTTAAAATCTTACACTTAGGCCCCGCTCGCACTATGTCGTGACGATTAATTTATGGTTGGTTTTTAGTTGGCAAAAGTCATGGACGACAGTAATCGTGTCGTCCTATAATGAGTGATGTGTTAACACCTCCACTTAAATACAAAGTGGGAACGCGGCCTTAGAGTAGTTTCATGGTTATTTTACCAGTGGCCGCAGCAACTTTATAGCAACCTTATTATAACAAAAGTAAAGATCAATTTGATTTTGACAGTGATGATGCTAACTTAAAGATAAAATGAGTGTGTGAGAAAAATATACATGGTGTAAGGGACATCTATACAATCTACATTATAGATTTAAACTTCACACATAGGCGGACTTAATGCCTTAAGCCATTCTCTACCAGTCAACCTTTGGATCAAATAGGACATCAGTGTGATAAAGTACAAACAAATAGTAAGAAAAAGATTATTTTGTTATCATAAATTGATATACATAAATAAATAGGTACATACTAGGTATTATTTTGAAACCTCCATGTAAATTTTTGATCGGCTAATAAAACTAAAAATAAGCTAATGTTTCGCTAGGCAAAATGTCGAGTGGTTACCTGACGACCTGTGTCACTAAAAAAAAATAGTTTAATTCTCACCATTATAAAATTACAATTTCGTTTTGTTACGATTTAGTAGGTACCTTACATGAACTTATTACAATATATATATATTTTTTTGGTTTGTGGTGGTTATAACGACGTTCACAAGACCCTACCCCCTGAACTAGGCAGGAACCTGTATCTCAGAGAATAGTGTTCAGCCATATACATTCTGATTCTTCTTAGGACAATTGTTTTGTGTGTGCATAAAGAAATAAATAATGCGAGGTAATGGTTACCTGACGACCTGTGTCACTAAGGTCCATGTTCACCGAAAAGATAACGGTCTGATTGTATAAAAACAGCTGTCACTGTGACATGTTCCCATACAAAAATGTGTTTTAAACAGCTGTTTTTAGATAATCAGACCGTCATCTTTCTGGTGAACATGGACTTAAGTAGACCTACCTCACGAGCAACCTTAGGGTATCATCAAGTCATAAGAAAGGGTGTAAAAAGACCCTTAACGAAGCCGAAAGGTACTTGTTCTCCCTGTCATTACAATATTTTTTTCGTTCTAAACCGGAGCTGGGAGTCTTCTAGTTACGGAGATATTGGGGGTCAAAGTTCCATCTTTTCAACAAGTTTTTTTTTAAATAAGTACATGGTTTTAATTTAAGATTGTTACTTTAGACACCATCCCCTACTGTTCCATCTATCCATCAGCACAATGTTTTAAGTGCGTTACATTGACCAGCAGCGTAGGGTTACTTAGTTTGATAACTTTGATGTACAGAATGCTTGGTTGACAACTTCGTAAGGAGTTTGTTTACACCCCGTATATACCTAATAACTACTTGTGCCATCGATCGGCACAAGCCCGCCACAATAATTCCAAACCACTGTTACTCCTGAAAGCCAGAATCAACAGTGGCGACCACCAGAAAAGCGCCGAGACAATGAAGTCGACGAAGTCCCAGAGAACGAATTTAACTGACTTGGATCCCCCAATAGCGGAGGAGTAGAAAAATCCGTAATTTCCACTTCTATCCCAGTAGTGGGAAACATTATAGTCTGATTATGCTATTTGTGTCTTGGTGAGCAAGCACTTTCCCAAACCAAGTTAAGCCGAACGAAGGATCCAGTCCCTCACCCAAATAAAACAGTAAGAATTATTTAAAAGCTGAATTAAAACCAGTTGCCACACTATGACATGTGGTTTCCTCAAAGGAAGGCAGGGGTGGGAGGGAATATAAAAAGATAGAACCAATCAAAGTTGACAAATTCCACAGGTTCAGTATTTTATTCTTGTGTCATTCGGCATTTAGATAAGAAGGTAATTAAAACTTTTGACGGAATTAGGTGAACTTGTTTTCAGCTTTACTAAGCTCATGATATCGCACTGGGCTTAGCATCAGCTTTGAGCAAATATAACATCACGCTTATAATCCCGGAAGGGATAGCAGAGGTATATTATGTAATAGTACACGATAAATATCTGATGGAAAAACCAACTTTTGTCTAAAAATCGTGCAATTATTCAATACGTTTACGTCAATCGTTCATGCTACTTGCGTCTGGATTGTGAACCAAGATTGTATATACTAGTGTATCTATACTAGAAACGCAATTTATAAAAAAGTCTCACACAAAAACTTCTCAGAACATTCAACGAAACGAAGTAATCGTTTCCGAAAGCTTACAAATGTAGTGCGAAAACTTTAATGAAATTTCTAAAAACAGTACAATGAAACAAATAAACTTACGAAGTAACAATAACAAGCAATATTTTACGAGCTAAACAAAGTACAACAAACAGAGATCAAGAACACAGAATTAAAAGTATACAGGTGGAACGCCATGAATTCTATTAGAATAAATGAATGAAAATAAACAACGTCTTAAAACCACCCTGTTTAATTAAATCCTGCGGAGAATTCCCACTTTTGAGTTCTTTGTGTGCAAGCGAAAATAAACCCAAAAGAAAAATCATTGCGGTAGGTAAAGGAAATGCAATCTTATTTATGAAAGAATGTTGACGTTCAAAGAGGGCACTTAACCTGGATACGCAGCAAGAGAGGATTCGAAATTCGAAAGGAATAGGACGACCGTTAGGGTTCTGATTTTAAAACGTTCATTCAATCTAAGTGTAATCTTCCCTAATTGACTGGCACGCAACGGTTGCAAAAAAAGATGGGATAGCGTTTGATAGAGTGACGAACCGGGATCGTTCCTCGCTCATTTCACTTGTCGACTAACTGCGGTTGCGAGCGAACGCGCCCGCAGCCCTCGCTGATTCCCGCGCTCGGAAACTTTTAAAAATATTCTTAAAAAAGTAAAATGAAAATGTTTCAAAACGACGTGACTTAGAATGGCAAAAGAGTATAATATGGTAGTTTAATTTTTTTTTGACTTTAAATAAATTTCATGGTATTTTTTTTTTCTAAATTGTGAAGTTTTTAAATTGTTATTTGTTTGTTTATTTGTGAGTTTGAACTGACAATGTTGCTATGAACAGCGAATACAACAGTTTCGAAGTCAAGGCAGCAAAGTGTAAGTAATTAAAATAAAGTATTTAATTTACTAAGAACATTGCAGTTTATACCTTTATGATCAGTTTTATATTACCTGAGCTCCTTGAGTTATAAAGTTGTTGTTTTAATACGCGGTAATTTTAAAATGCAATTAGGAAGGTGGAAAATAAAACAAAATATTGTCCTTTAAAAATAATGAACATATTTAAATTTTTATTTAGCTCTGCAACAATTTAAAAAAACTTTACAAAGTTTTTGTTTTTTTTTTTGTTTTTGAGACGGTTACAAGTTAACACAAAATATGTTATTGTAAAACAACTTTAAAAATACAACCGAAGCACAAGATATTTTACATGGCTAAATGAATAAATATCAAAAAAGCTTTCATTTAAAAATAAACACGTCGTATTGAGCGCACATAAAATCACTTTGATAGGTATTTACGGGCTAATAAGTGTGTTGTGTATTTTATTTATGCTTATTTCATTTAATGCTTATTTATTCTCTTTTTGATGCTTAGTTATGAGTCTTCCGAAGTTTAAGGACAAAGTTTCACTAAGTAGGTAATAACTTAATTTTCTCTTTGGCACATTCTCGTTACAGTTCGGAAAACTTTTGACGTAATTGTAGTTATTATAATGCTGCATAAGTCGACACTTTGTTTCTTTATTGGTTTTTAGTTTTACTGATAAGTCCGTATTGATCTTCGGAGTTTATAGAAAATATAGATCCTATTTTTTGTTTCGTAACGATTGGGTTGTAAAGCTGAGAAAAAAAACGGTATCAGTAACTGTACTGAAAGCACTGAAATAATGTAAAAAACGGTTCATTATTTAAGGATTCTTTCACACCTCATAAGAAAAGATTTTGAATAGAGTATACAGGAGATCATTTCAGTTTTTCATTAGTTGCAGAGAATGTTTTTTTTTAAATAAATTCCTGTGCTTGATGTTTGATTAAAACTCATTTTAGTAGTCGGCTCGGAAAACTTTATTAACCGAAAAATATTCGAAAGTGGAGACTTGACGAATAGTCTAGTACAAAATCAATGCTCGAAAGTCAATGTTTAAAATCGCGTTTATATATTAGTCTTTCTTGTATTTGAAATATTGCAACCAGACGTTGCCTGAAATCCCCTGAAAATGATATAGCTGGTAATTGAAGCTTTAATATTATTTCAGTAGGTAAACAAGAGCCATGTTTACGCACCGGATTTCAAAGATAGGTAAACAAGGAATTGAAGTGTTTATGCCTCTATTAATATTTTCTTTGGTTTAATCTATCTTTGTTTTATTTCTGGAAGAAAGAATTTACGTTCTCACAGTTTAATGTATTATTTGAATAGGAGGATAAATGGATCGTGATCAATGTATCAGCTGAAAAGCATTTTTTTATTTGTTTTCAATAAGAGATTGAGATAGGATAAGTATGGTGGATGCTTTTATACGTGCAGGTCGCTTCAGGGAATTGCTGTTTATCACTGCATATTATAAAACAAAGTCTCCCGCCGCGTCTTTATAGTCCCTATGTATGCTTAGATCTTTAAAACTACGCAACGGATTTTGATGCGGGATTTTTTTTAATGGATAGAATTATTATTCCTTATTCAAGAGGAAGGTTTTAGTATATAATTTTACGCGGGAGAGCCGCGGGCATCGGCTAGTTAAAAATAAATACATAGTTCGATTGATTAATATTTTAAGAGGCATACATATTTTTTATATAGGGTGACTGGTAATAAGTGTACGATACTTAAACACGTGATGGTGCTCATGATAACAAACAACTTTTACTATGGGTCCAAAATTGAAAAAGCGAAAAAAAAATCAGGTGTTCAGTACATTTGGCGAACATAAATGTACTGAACAGCTGATATTTTTCGCGATTTCAGGTTTGGTCCCATAGTAAAAGTTGTTTGTTATCATTTAAAAACTCTTTCACTACTAGAAAGCAATAATTATCTTTACCGAGTAAAAAATATTGGTATCATAAAAATTAGCTGAGCTATAATAACTTTCGCGGACATAGTCGCAGGCAAAGTGCAAATAAGTTATTTAAAGTCATTTTCTCGTTTTCAGAAAATATTGTCTTTGTGTGTGTTCTGGGTTCGATTTCCATTTCGGACAGAGTTTTTGGGTTTTTCATCAGCAATTTCTCAGTAGCAGACGTGGAGGCAGGATTTGTGCCCAGTCGATGGAAATAGGCTCGCCCACTAATACATGAGACTTGGCGAAATGTGGGCTATACTTGTAAGCCTTCTGCCTAACCGTTCGAAAATAACATGCGTGATGTTATGCTGTAATCCGATACAGATAGATATTCCCAAATGAATGACTTCTATTCATTAGTTTGACAACAGTTAATTGTGTGACTTTGCTAATTAACTAAGGACCCTTGCGGATTCCGCGGTTATTTGTGTATAACATATCAAGAACACACTAATTTTTATGAAGAAGTTATTGGAAGAAGATAATTAAATAGATAAGGAACAAGATATTTAATTAGATTATTTTGAAAATGTTCGAGTTTTTATTTATTTATTAAAATTTTAAATTTTTCTTTTAACATAAAAATCAATTGCGGCGTGTACGTTAGGATCACTTGTGAAAGACAAGACCGATTTGGCTGGTTTTTTTTTGTGTTCCACAATCAGAATATTGGTCAAGTCCCTCTCATACGCAAAGGTATTATGACTGAACTTTAAAAGACACTGTGACCCCTGAGTTTTCTTCTGTTGTTTCTTCTCAGAGTATTCAGGTGCGAATCACATGCCTCGTCTAGTTTTAAACCATAACCAATCACGACGTGTAAGTGTATAGAAACCAACTAACAGAAATAAATACGAGTATGACTTATTAAAATTCTTCTACAGGCGTTTAATATTTTAATAGTGACTTGTGACTTCGTAAAATGATAAACGACTGCTATTTTGTAATTTATGTAATAAAAATCGATAACGTTGCTTGTAATGATTATGAATTATTTTTAGTTTTTTTTTTATGTTTGTCACGCCACCGAAGTGCGTTCATTCAGGATTTTATTGGTTGTGTTGTCATTCAGCAAATATTCTGAGTAACTGGCAAATGGCAAAAAACAGATCCCTTATAGATTCATCATGTTTGTCTGTCTGTCTGTCTGTCTGTCCGTCCGTATGTCACAGCCACTTTTTTCCGAAACTATAAGAACTATGCTGTTGAAACTTGTTAAGTAGATGTATTCTGTGAACCGCATTAAGATTTTCACACAAAACTTTTTTGCAAAAAGTAAAACCGACTTCAAAAAGAAAAAGTGAAAAATAACTTTAGCTTCTGAAGTCGGTGACGTTTGTATGATTGATTTAATTTTTTGTCACCAACTTCAGAAGCTAAAGTTATTTTTCACTTTTTCTTTTTGAAGTCGGTTTTACTTTTTGCAAAAAAGTTTTTATTTTTCACTTTTTAGTGGTTCACATGGAAAGTGCATACCGTTACAATTACAACAAGCCCAAACACGACTAGGATACATTGTCTCATTATGGAGTTCCGTGACTCTTGGCTTCATCATCAGATCTGATGGTAGAATGGTTCTTATCAAACGCAAATGCTTCACTTGTTGTAGAAAATATAAAAATTGCTGTACGTTATCCTATAAAATTTGAAGATTTCCCTCGATTTCGCCAAGATTCCATCATCAGATCCCGACTTGGCGACTATGGGACCAACTTGGAAGTATACCCTTTCAAACAAAAAAAGAATTTTTCAAATCGGTTTAGGCGTCTTCGAGTAATCGGGTAACATACATAAAAAAAAAAAAAAAAAAAAAAAAAAAAAAATACATACAGTCGAATAGAGAACCTCCTCCTTTTTGGAAGTCGGTTAAAAAATAGAAAAAAAAAACAATAAGTTTAGGGGGTTCCCCATACATAGAACTGAAACTCAATTCTTGTATGCCGGGGCCGGCAATACTCAAAATTATTGTATGCCGGGGTCGACCTACAAACAGGTTATGGCATCTGCAACAAAAACTGTTTGTAATCCTAATACCACCATAACTATATGTATGGGTAATAGTTCTAAGATTAAAAAGGAAGATATCACTGAATGTGTATCAGAGTTGTTAAAGCTAAACTGTAGTAAAATCATATTGTGTGCTTTTCCCTATTTTGAAAAATTGGGTAATAGAAAAAACAATTATATACATATGTTAAATAACCATGTACATTTTCTGGCAGGTCACTATAGTGACAGACTTGTATATCTAGATATCAACACTATTGTTGGTAAACTTAAGTCGACACGGGGTAAGGTGTATCTACCTATTAGATGTAGACACAAAATAGCTTCGCTATTAGCTTTTAATATTCACACAGACATAAATAGTATGTCTAAGTTTAGTTCCATTATTAACACTGCGACTATTAGTAATTCTACTAATGTACAGGTGACTTTAAATGAATATAGCAGTAGTGCTATAAATGTTTACAAATATTGCAATGAGGAGGATCCATCTGTCACCATGGTGAATCCTCAATTAGGGTCTATTACAGATAGGGTCTTGTTGTCTGAGGATGGCACGGGAGTCTCCGGCCTCACTCCAAATATTAATATAAATTTAAACTAGAAAGTGAGACAACAGAAGGTACTATTAATTCTTGCACTCAATTAGTTAATAAAAAAGGGCCTCAGCAGAACACCTTAAAATTATTCCACCAAAATATCCAAGGAATGTCTTGCAAATTATTAGAAATTGAATTGTTTTTAGAAAAAAGTAAGTTTGACATCATTTGTTTTACTGAACATTGGCTAAAAGATTACCAAATGCTTATTAATTATGAGAACTATATGGTGGGTAGCTGCTTTAACCGTAAAACTATGCTTCGTGGAGGTTCCCTAATATTAATTAAAAATAGTTTTAAATATAAGCAACGTAATGACATAGTAGGTCTCTCGGTTGAACATTGCGTCGAACTGTCCTGTGTTGAGCTAGATAAGCATGTAATTGTGTGTGTGTACAGACCCCCAAACTATCAAAACTTTTCCATATTTGAATCAATAATGGAAGATGTCCTGGCAAAACTTGCAGCCAGTAATAAATCTACAATAATTTGTGGTGATTTCAATATCAATATTTTAGAAGAACATTCAAATAGTGGTCGGTTATTAAATCTTTTTAAGTCATTTTTGACCTGACTAACGTTTTTATTGAACCTACTAGAATCACAACATCTTCTGCTACTTGTATAGATAATGTTTTCTGCGATTGTGATTACTTAGATAAAGCCATAGTAAATTGTTTGCCGTCTGACCATAGCGGACAAACTGTAACTTATAGTTGTAATACACCATTGCAAAAAGTACAGATTAAATTTAGACCTATAACTTCTAGCAAATTAAATAGGTTTAATATTTCCCTACAGAACAAGTTAAGTGTTATGAGCCATGACGATATTAATATAAATCAATTTTATAATCGTTTCTTTTCAATAGTTCATACGGAATTCAACAAAACTTTTGAAAAGAAGACAAAAAGTATTTGCCCTAAATTCATATTTAGCGATTGGGCAACTAGAGGCATCAGAAAAAGTAGGGAAAGACTATTTGAGCTTTATGGCCTTAAGCCTTTTATTAACACTGAAACTTTTAACAAGTATGTTGCTAAGTATTCAAAAATTTTTAGAAATACATGCAAGGTTGCTAAAGCCCTGCACATTAGCAACAAGATCAAAACAGCAGAAAATAAAATAAAGACAGTGTGGAAAGTCATAAATAACGAGACTAACAGGAAGAAAATACGTAACACTAGCTACATATTAGATACAGCAAGTGGTCCTAAAAGCTCTAATCAGGAAGTAGCTCAAGAATTTGTAAATTTCTTTACAGAAATACCATTAAAAACTACGGAGGCTCTAAATTCCTCTCCTGAAGTCTCAATGGGTTTATTAAAGACGAATGTGTCTGGCTGCCTGGCTGAATTTAAATTTAAACACATTAACCCTATGGTAGTTATTAAAGCTTTCCGGCAAATAAAAATCAAACTGACCGAAGATCTATGGGGAATGTCTATCAAAGTTTGCACATCCATACTTGAGACAATAGCCCCATACTTAGCTTTAATTTTTAATCTATGTGTAGACCAAGGAGTTTTCCCTGATTTAATGAAATACAGTAAAGTCATACCTCTTTTCAAATCCGGGGACAGTAAAGATACTAACAATTATAGACCTGTATCCGTGTTGCCAGTTTTTAGCAAGGTTTTTGAAAAAGTAATGCTTGATCAAATGCTCTATCATTTTAACACCAACAGAATCTTACATGATCAACAGTATGGTTTCACCAAGGGACGTTGTACAACTGACGCCGGTGTAACCTTATTAAAGCACATATTTACTGCGTGGGAAGAGTCCCAAGATGCCATAGGAATTTTTTGTGACCTCTCCAAAGCGTTTGATTGCGTAAATCACGACACATTACTTTTGAAACTTGAGCATTACGGACTGGGTAAACTTGCACTTAGTTTGGTAAGATCATATTTGAATGATAGACAACAACATGTTCAGATAAATGGTGTTAATTCACAGGGTTTAAAAATAAAAATGGGGGTTCCTCAAGGCTCAATATTGGGTCCTTTCCTCTTTCTAGTATATATAAATGATCTACCCTATTTATTGAAAAACCAACCTCAAAATATGGTGTTATTTGCTGATGACACTTCCTTAATTTTTAAGATAAACAGACGGGCACAAAATTTAGATGACGTGAATAATGCCCTACTTCAGGTCCAAAATTGGTTCACAGCAAACAATTTGGTATTAAATGAAAAAAAAACCAAATGCATAAGATTTTCATTACCGAATGTTAAGGGTAGTGATTGTGATATATTATTGAATAATGAGAAACTTGAATTCGTAGATAAAACGGTTTTCCTGGGGCTTACGCTTGATTCAAGGCTACAATGGGGTTCTCATTTAACATCTCTTGCGGGGCGGCTAAGTTCAGCAGCATATGCCATTAGAAAAATCCGTCAATTTACTGATGTAGATACCGCTAGACTGGTCTATTTTAGTTACTTCCATAGTATAATGTCTTACGGTATTTTGCTATGGGGACGGGCTGCAGATATTGAGTCTATATTTATTCTGCAGAAAAGAGCCATCAGAGCTATATATAATCTTCGTAGGCGCGATTCTCTAAGGGAACTGTTTAAGGATATTGGCATTATGACGGTACATTGTCAATACATTTACGAAAACATAATGTACGTTAGAAAAAATTTGCATCTTTTTGGTAAAAGAGGTGACAGACATAATTACAGTACTAGAAACAGGGACCAATTAGTTCAGCCAGGCTTTAGACTCGCTAAAGTAGACTCATCTTTCATGGGGTACTGTTTGAGATGCTATAATAAAATTCCACAAAGTATTCTTGAACTGAATGAGACGAAATTTAAAACATGCATCAAACGCACACTATGTAAAAAAGCATATTACAAGTTGAGCGATTATATCGCTGATAAAAATGCTTGGCTTAATGCTGGTCCTGCTCCACATGGACAGGGGCGCAAAAATTGATAGCATTAAATGATATAGTTGGAGCTGCTGAAGATTGTACTTAACTATCTTTGCATTGTATAGATTCAATGTTAGTATTGTATAATCGCATAGCCCATATTGTGTGAGTACTATGTACCAGTAAGCTATCATTCACTGGAAACCTACGGCAGTTCTTGACTTGAATGTGCCCTGGCGGTTGAGAGTATGTCATGCTCACTCAAATGTCTCGCTGATGGTGGCGCGTGTGTCGGACCATTTAGTTCCCTTCAAAATGGTTGAGCTGAATGGTGCTGATCCATGCGTCATGTGCGTGAACGGGCGCTGTCAGTTGTGACTGGTCATCTCTTAGTCGCCATGGTTTATTTGAATTAATTATTTTGTTTTTGAGTTGTATTTTGTTTTGCTATGGACACTTTTAACGTGCACATCTTGCTACATTGTTCTCACATAATATACCATCTCAACATGAATGATGTAACCAAGATTTTGTAACAATTTTTTGATTTAAAAGAGTGTCCATGGAGTTTCTTGCCCGTTCTTCTCCATAGAGATCTACGCTAGGGAATGGGCAACTACAGTACTTTCACAGTTTTTATGTCTTGTGACTGGGACTGTAGCTACATTAAATGTTCATTTTTGTTTCGACAATTCAAAAGTGCCTGTAACTGGCCTACTTGAAATAAATGCTTTGATTTTGATTTTGATTTTGAATTTTTTTTTTCATCAAACCCATACGTGTGGGGTATCTATGGATAGGTCTTCAAAAATGATATTGAGGTCTCTAATATCATTTTTTTTTTAATTGAATAGTTTGCGCGAGAGACACTTCCAAAGTGGTTAAATATGTGTGTCCACCCCCCTGTAACTTCTAAAATAAGAGAATGATAAAACTAAAAAAAATAATATGATGTACATAACCATGTAAACTACCACCGAAATTTGGTTTGAACGAGATCTAGTAAGTAGTTTTTTTTAATACGTCATAAATCGTAAACCGCAATTTACCTTTAATTTACAACGAACTGCAAGAACTTATAGACTATGTTACTTGCTGTTACGGAACCCTTCATGGGCGAGTCCGACTCGCACTTGGCCGCTTTTTTTGTATTAATTGTGCCTACTCTTGACTTCTTGTCTTTAAGACAAAGATGAGGTCGATGTAACGAGCCCAAAGGAATCCAATTAACTCGTGACTTAATGAGATATTGGCTAAGACTGTTTCTTTGACCATAGATAAGTAGTAAATGGATCGTGAAAAATGTTTTTCTTAATCGGTTCGCATGTGTCTGTGTGGTTTTAAAATACTGTACCAGTATCTATCCATTTTTGTTGGCTCTTTCTGAATTATACTTTGAGACTATCAACGTCTGCCTTTCTGCCAGCTATGATTGTGCTTAACAAATGGAGATAACCTAAGTATCTATCTACAATAGGGAAGTCCTCAATGGAAACACGTTTTTATTAACTGCACGTCTCTTGAGTATGAAATGAAGAGGGAATCCTATTCTTATCAGGTGAATCTCAAGGCGATTACAGGAGCTAAACGCGAGTTTTATAATGCCTGAAGGTATATGATTCACTGCAATAAACAATACCAGAAAAACATATGATATTCTTCAAGATATATGCTAGTATGATAGAGTTTTGAAAACACAATACAATTAATTTTAGTCGATAAAAATAATCACGAACTTATGTCCAAAATTTTCTTTTATCAAGTAAAAACCATACTAAAATACATGCGATCATTCTGATTTTTTGGCAAATAATTCTACATTTTAAAAACTTTTAGTCAATAGTCTGAAATTGCTTAATTAGTAATGTTAGTGTTGCCTTTTCTTTATTTATTGTTAGTTTTACTTTTTCTTTTTTTATGTATATTCCTGCCGTTATTTTACTAACTCATGTACACTTTTTTCTGTTTTTTTTTTCTTGTATTTGTGTTAAGGTTATTGTTATTTAAAAAACTGTGTCACTCCACACTGTATCTCCTATCGAAGTAATACGTGGAAACGTCGTGGATTGTACATTAATCTAATACGTTGTAATAGTTACTGTAAGATATATTGTACAATTGTTTGTTTTCCCTAAATAAATAAATAAATACAAGTAACACATTAGCATATTAAGTGGTTTAGTTTTTTAGTCCAATCAATAGATTTTTGTTAATCGATCGAAACCATTCAACACTCACCGCAGTGACTGACGTAACAAACACTTTATTCTAGCTGAATAGAACTTTAATCTGACAGTATTTCAAACGAAGTTTGAACGACCACAAATAGAGTTGCTAATTTAGCTCCTGTAGTCCCCTTTAAGTTCTGAACTATAAAGGTTTTCGTGGCAAAGCAGTTAGCTGAATATTGCATTTAAAACTTTTTAAATGCATGCATAATTTTGGAACAACGAGGTATTCCTCAGAGCGCACCTATTTCTTAGCGCCACCATCTAAGCGCAACTAAATCATTCCTCAAAGCGCAACCACAGAGACACAAAGATATTCGTACATAGACATATTAGGTCCATACATAATGATACTTTGTATATCATAATATTGAATGATAGTGTAGGTATGTACGTATCAATTGTTTATTGTTATTGGTTACGTGGTGAGTAGCAATCCACCAAGCTATTTTTAGTTTTAATATAAACATCTGATTGCTTTTTGTCTCGAGCAAATAAAGTTATGTAGATAGGTATTTATATTATCAGGACGATACAGCGATCAAATTCTTTATATCGTTTTACTTTTACTTTATTATTATCACTGCTCTACTCTAGGTTGTTCTGTAAATTATGTGTATTTAGCCTAATCCTAACTTAGTACAATTTATGAGAAACTGAGTATCTTTATTTATCACGCCATCACGATTAACAGCTGGATTTGGCTGACCCTGAGTTGTGTTAGGATAAAAATATATTTTTCATCATGTTACGACGATCTATTGGGCTAATATCCGATCTCCACGCGAACGAAGCCGCGAGCATAACTTAGTCATTTCCCTGACGAGCCGTTGCACAAGGAACTCAAACACTACTCTCTGAGTTAGGCTATACAAGCACCACACCGCTCATCCGCGTGGTCGGGCGGAGGAGGCGAAGCAAATTGACAATGCGCCGCGCGGTGAGCGCCGATCGTCCGGTGGTTGCGCGGTGTTGTGTGTCAGGTATTGATGGATTTTGTATGGATGTGAAATATGATCCACTTCACGGCACGACCGCGCAGACGAGCAGTGTCGTGTAAGGATCACCTTAAACAACTGCAAAAAATCGGTAGTGACAGACGGACAGACAGACAAGAAAGTGATTTTATAAGGGTTCCTTTTTTAAATTTTGAGGTACCTATGCAATTCTAAAAATAACAGAAGGGAAGTAATTAACAATATTTATAACGACAACAATCTCGCTTTGGGTCCATTATGTTGATAATGTTGCGGTCTCACTACATTAGGTAATCTGGTCAGGGTGAGGTAGAAGCGAAATTTTCCTTGTTCTTCATAATTATTGTTCGCAAACCTTGTTCTCTTTGACAATGTCCTGTTTTGAAGAACCGCCGTATGTGGTAATGAGGACCGGTTCAAATCTAGTTTGTGAAATTGAGAAGGATAATATGATGGTTTGATGGCAAGCTGTGAGGAAGAATCTAGATTAAAAAAAATATGTATGTCAATTTTACGGTGACATATATACGAGTACATATTTGTAATTTGCTTGCCAAGACCTTTTTTTTGAAACCAAACACGTGATGATAATCTCAGTTTAATTTTTTCGAGGGCAGATGCTTAGGTTTCCATTCCGTCATATAAAATTTTGTTAAAATTTATATAGCCCATGTCACCCGGACTATAATAACGAATCGATTGAGACCTTATTAATTAAATTCGGATGAATAGTTTAGGAGCTACGCTGGAACATACGTAAATACAAACATACATACATACATACATAGACTGCTAAAATCATAACCCTTCCTTTTGGCTTTCCGTAGTCGGTTAAAAATAGAGGTCACATTGAGCAATTGCGGTTTTAGGTATATTTGTTAATTTTCTGTTTCACACGACAAAGATAAATTAACTTGCTGAAGCTTAATCTTATCCGTTCATTGAATTCATCTGTGCGTGGGACCAGCGCCAAATTAACGCGCTGAAAATGATTCAAGCATTTAATAATAAAAAGAAATAAACATTTATTTCAGTTCGAGAACCATATAAAACAAACACATACAACGTCAGAATTACATAATATTAAGTTCATTCGGTAGTTTCGAATAGTTTTTACATTTGTTAGTTCTCAAAAGTCACTATTCCCTCTTAATTAAAACTTAGTTTTTTTTTGTTGTACAGACGCCTGCATGTTAAGCTACTGCAATCTGTCAAAGGAGACAATTTTGTTTTGTTTGCAGATTAGGCCACCAACATAAATTGTAGCATTTATTATTGAAACGTACACTGATTTCTTCCTTACAACCTCTAGATATTGGTTATATTAGCTAAGCCTTGTCTAACCGGAAAAAATGCGAAAAATCTGCAAAAACACTCGAAATAAACAGAAAGATTTAAGTCGATGACTGTGCATACGAAATAATGAAGTTGTCTGTAAATAGATTTTTACATTTACTCATCGGTAAAGCATCGTATCGCCCGAAACTAATATTTTACAGTTTCGCTCAGCTTGACGTGCTGGTCTGTACCTTTTGCTGAGGTGAAACGAGAAATAATAAGACAATACTTCCATCCATTCCCTAATCAATTATACAGGTACTAACAGCCACTTACCAGCTTCCGTAGGTGTGAAAAACTAAACAAGATAAGGTTGATGGCCTCACTTGATAACAAACGAACACCGAAAGTGCACCCATTGATTAATAAAATTCATGGAACAAACAATTCAGTTTAACAGCTTTAGATTAGTGTAAAAGTGCGGCAGTCCACTGCAAAAGCTTTCTGTTTATACCTGTTGATAAACCGGTAAGTGAAAACTGTTTGAAGATAAAAAGTTATTCATAGAGGGTAAGTTATACTAGTTAAATTGAGCTACAGCACATTTTAATACAAGTGAGGAAACTTTTTAATTGCACCAGACGCGGAACAACTACATACCTGTTAACCAAATACAAATATTTGTACCGTACGGGGATCGAACCGACGCGACGGCGATGCCGACGACACGCAATGCAGTAGCCAGTTGCCACTGTGCCAACCGTGCCGTCAATTAACAAATCCACGAAACACGAGTATCTTTAATATTGTCAATCAAACTGCAAAAAAAGACCGTTCAACACTGACACTCTTACGACTGTGATAATGACTACACGATAAAATAAAACGCTAATGATATTACACCTCTCAAAAACATACCGATGCCAACATCTCAAAACTCCAATAACGATCTCCTTTATATCCCAATCTTGAAAGAAGTCAATCTCGATAATAAACAAGACAATTCTGCACGAACACGTATAAAGAAATCACAAATTGCATTAGCATAAACCTGCGTGTATCTGTGTATAATTAATTTTGGATACACTTTATATGCAACACTGTTCGTATAAGGCATCTGTCCCTCTGTCAGCGACAAAGCGACTAGTTCTCAACGGATGGCTAAGTATTTCGGTTCCGTGTAACATACACAGATGATCTCTGACTATTCAAGCCAGTACTTGTTTGTCACAGCGACAATAGCGATCGAAGATAAAAGTCACTTGGCACTTGGGCCGAGGGCATGTGGGACGAGTTGCTGAATTACTCGGCTCGACGGTCTTTTGGCGGGCTGAACACTCGCTGAGATACTCTCGTTGAGCACGTACGCATGCCAGCAAGAAATCACCCGTCCTGCTCTCGCGGCTCTTTAGACGGCCACTCGCCTTTAGTTGCAAGCTCTTCTCTTAGCATAAGCATAAGCACTCTATAATGTTCCCACTGCTGGAACACAAACCTCATCTCTATACAAGAGAATGGGCTGTTATCACCCACACAAGCCCAGTGTGGGTTGGTAGATGTCACAGGTCTTCGAATTTTTGTTTCTAGGATATGCCAGTTTCTGCACGATGTTTCCCGTCACTGTTTTGAGAACTTGCTTCTCGCTTGTCGCTAGCAGTAAGACCAGCGCCCAATACCAAAGAAATGTAATTCAATCAGAGGTGAAACGCGTTGCCGATGTGAGTTTCGATATTTTTGCATTCAATCTTACTTCCATTTTTATCTTGATTATGTTGTTTGTCATGAGGTTTTGGGAATTTTGGGTATGGTTTACGTTTAACAGAGTTATAAGGAACACAAGTCTTAAATGAATGGCCCGTTGGGAAACAAACACAGCCAGATTCGGAACAACTATCTGTAGGCCAGACAAGTATTTGTTCCGTTTGGGAATCGAACCCACGACACGTAACGCATCAGCAATCGCTCAACCACTGCGCCCGCCGTGACTGCCGTCAAAATTCTAGAGATGATGATAAAGTCAAGACCATTTAGTACTGATGTTAGCTACTGAAAGCTTATGTAAATTCCGTTAAAATCCGGTGTAAATGCGGACCAAAAGCGATTAAGTATACCACTTTTCATACCCCATTTGGTCGAATCAATTGCTATTGATTTTTTCCTAATGGAATTTTTCAATTGCTAATCACACGGGTTGTCTGAATAACTCTTCATAAAAACCAGATGTAATTCTATTGTCCAAGCTAATTCTTGGTGTGAGTTCAGGCATAAATTAATTAGGCACCACACTGAAAATGTCATTTAAAGACATAATCAAAGAATTTATTTAAAGGTCAGTCTTGAATCTGGAGTTTGGATTATCAGCTTCAACATTCATAAGAATTGTAGTAATCACTTGACTAAGCTTGTGTTTTGGCTGATTATAATATTATCTAGGATATACTAAATTTTGCCCACGGCTTCGCTCTCGTTGTGGCCGGCCATTATCCCACGGGAACGTTTCAAACATAGCCTATGATCATCAGAGATAATGTAACTTCACATTAGTGAAAGATTTTTTTAAATCGGATCAGTCGTTCCGAAGCTTACCTCCAAACATAAAAAAATACTTTTCACAATATTAGTAACGATTTTTGTTTGTTTGAAATATAAAGATGTACTTGAGGATATTAATGAACAGGGCCGGCGGCAGTCTCGACAGAGATAACGACAGAATCGCTAACTTTCAATCGCTGATTACTAACGAATAAATTCGGTTGCAATAATTATGCTTACGAGAAACGCATCTAGGATGTAACTTTCATTACTTGCTAGCATCATTATTGCAACTGAATCGAAAGTTAACGATTTTTTTGTTATCTATGTCGAGACAGGTGGCCCTGATGAAGTAGTCAATGACTGATCGTTTCGGGGCAATGGACAAGAACGAGTCATGGATCCTTACCCCTTGCACGTCAAATGCACGGAAAAAATGGAAATATATTGGAGGGAAAAAGTAAACGATAGATGACACTGTATTGATGAAATTTTATGCTGCATGCATAGAAAGATAACAGTAAAAACGAAAAACAAAAAGAAATATATTGTAGAAAAATTCCCACGGTGTTTTTAGTCAAAAAATAATTGTGTCTATAATATACGAAAAAAGAAAAAAAAACTGATCGTTGAAATTGCATAGACTGGACGTTACATATAACGTCCAGTCTATGCCATGTCTCTCCAATATGCATGGCGATTCAGAAACCGAAATTGATATCATAATTCTCGCCTACCCATATTTGTTCGTGGCTACATGCAATTTGATCCAGCTGTTATCCCGTCATATTATCTTTTATATCTCACATGACTTAAAATTGTTTTAGATTTGTTTAAATTGATCGTAAAGTTGTTTCTACGAAGAACGAGGAAGTTCGCTCAATGGATCGTAATTGACGCTTGAGACGAATGGTTGTAAATCATTGAAAAGTATCTCGACGTTGTGTGGTGTTTTACAAGTAGTTTTCTTTTGTTTTGTTTTAGAGAATGAAGCTGTGTTTCTATAATGCTCTTAGGTCCATGTTCACCGAGAAGATAACAGTCTGATTATCTAAAACAGCTGTTTAAAACACATTTTTGTATGGGAACATGTCACAGTGACAGCTGTTTTTCGATAATCAGACTGTTATCTTCTCGGTGAACATGGACCTTAGTGGTTTCCATGCAGGAAATCAGTTATTGTTTGGTAGAGGTATGGTCGAACAAGCTATTTGGTTTACAGTTTAACGAACAAATTACATTGTAAAATGTATGCCAATTAGCTTGTTCGACCGTACCTATTATTGCAAAATATGAAATTATAATACATCCAAATAATGGGTGTATAAAGACTCATAAAGAAGCCGAAAGGTACATAATCTCCCTGTCAAGGCGATAATTTTTTTGTTCTAGATCATAGCTGCGATTGAAGAGGAGGCGTTTAAAGCCTAGTGTTTTTTGTCTCTTTGTTCGTTCCTTATCGAGTGGTTATTGCCTTATATCTGGTGTCAGAGTTTTTATGCCGCCCGCGGGTCTCTGATTTGACTTTACATGCCGTCGAGAAAAACTCTTTGTTTAGTAGTATCATCGTTGAATTCTGTAGCTTTTACAGTAGAATCACTATTGTTATTGAATTTCTCTTAAAGCTTGATACTGATCACTGCTAAGATGGTAAATTATTGCCATTTTAGCAGTGATCAGAGATATAATTATATACAATACTATAGAAAAATATTCATTGATTTATTATATAAGCATGACTAACAGCCAGTTATGTCAGTCTTTGCTTTCATTTGGCAACGAGACTCGGTATCGTATTAAGTCAGGCACTTTATTTTAAATTGTATTTTCTGAGCCCTTGAATATAAAATAGTATTCATGAATCTTGATTATAGATAGATCTAAGTTTGGATAACTAGCAAATCTGTTAGATTCATCAAATTCATTAGCATCTTCCAAAATATGGGCGTTGACTTACAACTGGTTGTCTGCGTTACTTCGAATGAAATCTTTTTGAAGTTTTATTTATCTTTACTTTAAATATTGACTGCAGTAATAAATTAAGTATAAGAATTCTACTAATTAGTAGAGACTCGAATTCAAAACTTTTACACTGAGTAAGTCAGAACAAGCAGTCGACTTTTCACTTCTTAATGATAAATATCGCAACTTATTTTGCTTGGCTGTATTCATATTTCAGAAACTTATATCTTTAAGTGTAACTTAAGAAATAATTCAAGATTGCTACGAGATAACATTAATCAACTAAGCATATCTTTTTGTTGCAAGTTTGTAAATATTTTATCGAGTCCCTTCTCGGCATAAAAGGGTTAGGATTCTCAAAATATTCCTTTTTGATCTATACCAAAAACCAAGACGTGTACAGGAAGTTGATCCGCTGAAGTATTTTTTTACTTTGTTTTATAATATGTAGTGATGATGATATGAAAACGGGTATTTATAGCGAATTTACCTTTAATTTAAGCCCGACGTTTCGACCGGATTGCACCAGCCGTGGTCGCGGGGAGACTGAAGTATTGGAGGTACCGTGTTAGTGTAGTGTGCTGTCCTAGTGTGAACTGACCCTAATTAACATTTATGAAGATCAAGTGAGGGTAGTTGAATAAACGCCTTCACTTTGCTGTTGCGGTACCTCCAATACTTCAGTTTCCCCGCCACCACGGCTGGTGCAATCCGGTCGAAACGATGGGCTTCAATTAAAGGTAAATTCGCTATAAATACCCGTTTTCATATCATCACTACATACTCGTATTATAAAACAAAGTCTCCTGCCGCGTCTGTATGTCCCTATGTATGCTTAGATCTTTGAAACTACGCAACGGATTTTAATGCGGGTTTTTTTATAGATAGAGTGATTCAAGAGGAAGGTTTTGGTATATAATTTTGCGCGGGCGAAGCCGCGGGCATTGGCTAGTGTTTTATAATGTGTTCTGATGGTGAAAGTTTAAAAAAGGCAATTAGTAGTTTTATGTTTACAAGGTCACTTTTATAAATGAAATAAACCTAACTTACCACAGAGGTTAACAATTATCCTATTATTGCTAGGGCAAACACAAGCTAACAGTACTTCGGGTTTTTCACGTGCCGATTATGTATTATGTAGTATCTAGCCACCAATTTCATATGTACAAGTCCAAAAAAGATACTAAACTTTCCCAGACCTTTTTTAGCGCCAGAATAAATATGTTTTAATCTTATCCGTTGATCAAAGAAAGAATTTAACTTGTTTATAATATTGCAAACCTATCACAACAACATTTTCTCCAAATAACTGAGTTACAGTTTAGTAACTTTCGCAATATCGTTATAATTAGTTTACCTTTCAATAATGATTTAAAATTAATATAGGAGTGTAATGTTCAAGGCAACTTATGATTACTTACTTTGAGTAAACTTAACTAAGTGGTTTAGAGTTATTTAATCACGAAATAACTTGATCAAACGGCAATAAGTGTTGCTAAGGCAAACTCACAGAGCAGAAGTTTTATTTAATACAGTTATTACTTAATAGATAGATTATAAGAAATAAATATATATTTTTTTTTTTTTTTTTTTTATCCGCCATTTGAGGAAGAGTCTAACGTGTTGCCAGGAAGTAACAAAAAATTTCAAAGGATAAGCCTTTTTCCTTCAGAAGTGTATCGATTACCTGCATTACGAAGGCCACCAACAGCATGAAGCAAGTTATGGCAAGAGAAGTACTCTCCACCTCACGACTTCTTGAAGCCCCAGGTACACCTGGCTACAACTTGATTGCGTACCCAAATAAGCCGCAAACATAATCTGGTAAAATGGGGTATTATTGGTTCCTCCAATACTGAGTGCGAGTGCGGCTCTCCGGGTCAAACAATGCCCTATCTGCTGGATTGTCCCAGAGCGCCTCTGCCGCTGCAATAAACGTGGCCACCTACTGGGCCTAAACTATTGTAATATAGAAGTACATCGATACGACAAGAAGAAGACCTGCATTTCAATAGTGTTATAAGTCCAATGAAATAAGAACCGACCCTGTTATTGTAAATACAGATTTCTACGCCTTTCTGTTTCTGTGAAATCCCTACAGGAAAAACCAAACAGTATTTTAACCAACCCTAGAACCATACATCTACATCCAGTAGCTGCTTTTGCGACCAGAAGACCACCGATCCAGTCGATTAATCATCATCTGCGTGGCTTTTTTTATTTGATGTTGGGTGCGGTTATGGCAAATGCAGCTGAATACCAGTATTTTACATTGAGTGACTGCCTATCTGACCTTTACAATCCAATCAGTACTGGGTAATACGGCACCCCTTGGTAAAACTGGACTCCAGTCAATTAAATATTCTATAAATATCAGTGCAAATCTGCGATCAAGATATTCCCGCCAAACGATTGTTGTCTCGTAGTTCATTGTTTTCGATGTCACAGTTATCCTATCACGTGAACTCGTTCCAATATGATTAGCTACGTGTTTCTTACTTGTTCTTGGCACTATCTGTACAATTATTTTGGTTAAAACTTCTACCGTACACTGTTCCGGAATTTTGTTGGATGACGTAGTAGAGGATTTAATGAAGAGTGATTGTAAGCTGGGATTTGTAGGGACTGTAAATTAGCCTTATCCAATAAGCGCCCGCTGGCAAGTAAAGTCATGCTGAGATTTTTAAAGTCAAGGTTAGGTTAGGTTAGTGGTGAACCGATTTAGGCAAGGTTGTACCTAGCAGGCTGTCTTACTAGAGACTATGCAACGCTTAAATAATGGGTGTAAAAAACCTCTTAACGAAGCCGAAAAGCACTTGTTCTCTCCGTCATTGCGATAATTTTTTTGTTCCACCCATATCTTCCAGTTCAACCTTCTAGTTATGGAGATAATGGGGGTCAAAGTTCAAACTTTATAACAAGCTCTTTTTTTAAAATGCATATTTTCAATGTCAGATTTTTACTTGAATCACCTCTAGAAGCACCGTACTTTTCAATACATTCATTAGCACAATGTTTTGTGTGCGTTTCGTTTCAGTTTTACCGCAAATTAAAATTTTTCTCCCAAAAAAAAAGTCGTCTCAAGTCTAAAGTTACTTAGTTTTTTGACGGATTCGTGTAGATAAGAAAAAAATGATGTAAATTGTAGACCACTATAAACTATACTAATGACTATCTCCACCACTTGATAAGTAAAAGTAGTCGAAGTCTTACAGTTTTTCAGAAAAAGAACGCCAAATTGGCCAAAATCACGGTCGAAATGTAATAATGCTCTCAGAGAAAACCATACGAGCAAACCGATAGTGAAAATGGACCTTAATTACTCATCTGTTAGGCCCCATTTCAGTAGCTCACTGCCTATTTTTAGCCAGCCAGAATCTAGTTTCAGTCACGCCAAGTGTAGCTTAGCGTGGGAGAGACTATATACCTACTTGTAATAATAATAAGTTTACGCACAAGTAATTTTGTTGCTGCCTTTCTAATTTCGATTATTTCTAAATTATGGTATGGCAAAGGTTAAACCTAAGTGTGTCGATAAATCGTTTACATTATTAAGCTATTAGTAATCATTACACTTACATCAAGGTAAAGACGAACGTAGTTAAATGTCACTCATTTTGACGATATCAAGATGACACTTATCTACCTTTTTGCAAAGTATTTGGGACGCGAAGTAAACACATAATTAACGTTAGTTTCTTCGACATTTGGTTTCCTCACGATACAGTTCTTCACTGTTTTGATCAGTGGTTATAGAATAATTATAGTACATATCGTAAGTCAGCCTATCATAACATAACTTCACGCTTGCAATCCTAGAAGGGATAGACAGAGGTGCACTTAATAGTTTACATTTCGCCAGTTATGTTTAAGTCCCATGTAAAGGGGGATGAGCCTATTAGAATCAACCGGCAACACATCCAGACTCCTTGGATGCTGCTGATAAATTCCTGAATGCAAAAACCCAATAACACTTTTCCTGACCCGGGAATCGTACCCAGGACCTCATGCTCAGCAATCGAGCTTGCGACCATTAGACCAGCGAGGCTGTCGAGGCTGAGGCCCTACTCCCTAACGATTCGTACGTATATACTGGAACACAAAAGGCTAAGAAGGAACATGGATGGGTTTTAGTCAATAGTCAATAAAAGTCTCACAATCTCTTCTGCTCCGCCCAGATGATTTCCCATCCAAAAAAAAGGCTGATACCACTTGGCTCGTCAATCGCCGTGCATTAGAAAAATACTAACAGCCTCCTTAAGTTACGAGTGTTTAGGCAGACAATGTTTTATTACACTGGATGAAAAAGGTTTTATTACTACTCAACTTAAGAGGCTCAAGTTCCTGAAAACTAGTGCTACAAGATTTTTATTTCTTAAAAATAAACTCCATTAAAAGTAACTAACATTTAGGTCAACACATTTTATGACAGGTCTGTACAGTTGTCCGTAGATAAATTGCCAAGCACTTTCAGACATTCGATTCAGGTTTTCAGTGGGTTTTTGTACCTAGTCTGCGACTAGAAATATGAGTGACGTCCGTTTTGAGTTAAACGAAATAAGTTCTTTCGAAAGCGAAGCGGGGTTGTAAGAGCTTATACACGTAGAACGCTGTTACTCAGTAAAGACGTTGCTTTCTAATGGTGAAAGAATTTTAAAATCGGTCGAGTAGTTTTAGAGTTAAATCGTAAAGATTTGATTTTTGGTTTGTTTGCGTATTTCAACACACACTTTGCCTGACCGGGTAATCGAACCCAAGATCGTATTCTCACCCTTCTAAACCTATCAGAGAAAGCAACCATAATGTTATTTAGCATATTATACAGGATGGAAGGTAGACAACCACCTTCTCATCTACGTTCGGTTTTGGTACGCATACGCATGATTTTGGTGTGCAGAACCATGTGGAGTTGTGCGTTATTTCTGAAAATATATTATAAACATAATAGGTACACAATATTAAGAAATAACTACATTATTATTTCGACATCTATTTTAAAAAAAAAAAGAAAAAGAAAAATGTTTAAGAAAATCTCACGATCTTTATTATCTTGCCCTTATTCCAATTAATTTGTCTTTGTTTTCCATATGACTCGTCATCTTATCAGATAGCTATTTCTTACTATAATTATCCTTTAAACAGTCCATCCTTCGTTTCTAAACTAAAAACTCAATAACAGGCGCAAAAGCTTCTAGAATAATGAAAACAACGCTAAAACTATTTGTCACAGGCGAACAAAATAAAGTATAGGACACATAAAAGTTTATTTATTTTTAGGTCATTCAATTGTGATACTAGTCATCAATCACTTTCCGCAAGGATAACGCTTGTACGCCCATCGAATCGACAATTTATGTTCAGCCGAAAATTCGATTGATATCTTCAAAAGGCCACCCGTATGTTATTGTGTGGGTGTTGTGAAATACGACGTATACAAATGAATTTTAGCAATCCATTAGATTGTGTTTTAGCCCTCCAGCGCAACGTAATGCGCTTTTTTTCATACGAAATTGATACACATTAAAAATGATTGGAACAGCTGTTTTTAGGGTTCCGTTTCTCAGTCGGCCAAAACGAAACCCTTATAGCCTCTCACAAGTACGCTTATGTATTAGCAAACAAGAGCGATAAGCTGGAGCGCTCGACGTAGGTGCCTACTTACATTTACTTGACCGTTTCCGACCGTTGCGATAAAAACACCTATAGATCGCAAATTACAAGTGCTAGAGCAACTTAAAAAAATATGGTTGTAAAGCTGTATAGTTAATGAATCTACTTGCTTAAAAATCAAGAAATATAATTTAAATTTGATACTCTAAAAACAATGAAGAGCATGAAAAACAGTGATGAAAACGGAGATTTCGCTATAAAAATATTAATTTGATAAAAACTAATAACTATTTATAAAAAAAAAACTTATAAGAAACTAGATTATATTTCCTTTCCAATAAGACCAAAATCTTAGTAACGTTTTTTATAATTGGAATGTAGATAGATCTCACTGTTTGTTTTGATGCGGCCGGCGCGGGCGCATGTTTTTAAACACAAATATTTACGTAACTTTAACTCTAAGATACCACTTTTTGTTGTTTATACAATTGAACAATACCATACTAATTAAGCACTATTTATCCGTTATTACACACGTTTTAATAACATAAAAACACGAATGTAATATTTATACACAATCACTATAGGTATAGATAGATAGATAGATACCTATAACTTTTCACAGGCAAAATACTGCAACTAAGAGATTCGAAAACGAAATTCCTGTAACATAATATTGTAGCACCATTGTTTACGTTAATTTTGATGTATAATACTATCCTAAAATACGACGATCCAAAACAATTGAAATACGACACTTGCGCAGACGCAACACGGTAAAAAATTGGCGTGTTTGTTTTTTTTTATTTTGACGTCTGTCGATGCATTTGGACATGGATGATCGGTATAGAGTTGGGAAATATTGTATGAAGGGAACTGTTGACGATCAATGCATGGACAAAGCAAGTTTAGTCGATATTTAATTAAAGCATTTTTTGAAGGCATGTGCGTTTGGTGCGTTGTGGCTGATATTGCAGCCAACAGCGGTTTACGGGTTGTTGTCCGTCTGTCAAGACGCTTTTCTCAGGAATGCGTAAAGCTGAAAATATCAAATACCGAAGTTTGCTAACCCTTGGAGCAGTGAAAAATCAAACTTGTAAATCAACGCAATCAAAAGATACAACCGTTTATGTTGCATATTTCGCGTTTTCACAAGGGATTCAAGGGAATCAAAATCTATGTGGCACTTCCGTTGACCTAGAGTCATGAAATTTGGCAAGAAGCAATGTCAGTTCATTTATAGGAAACAATCTGAAACTTACCATTTTATACGGAACCCAACTCACGAGTGCGCGTGTGCAACTCGCACTTGGCCGGTTTTTTGTTTTGATCGACGTATGGTTTTTTCTCTGGTGGTTTTAAAATCATTATGTTTTCGCTTCGTTGTCCTTAGGCTGACACCGTGAAGACACCTTGTATTTTACAAGTACCTAAAGGCAGATGAAAGCCGGCATCTAATTGATATGCAGGTACAGAAATGGAGGGATAAAGTTAGAACATGTTTATTTGGGACAAGCTAAACACGCACAGTAGGTACAGGAAACACTTGCTGGTTTATTGAGGGCTGAAAATAAATAGGGACAGAGTTACAAAAAAAAATCTTTAATGTCAAAAACTTTTTTGCGTTTTAAAAGCTGCTGGAGTCTTTAGGCAAGCGTGAGTTGACGACTAAATAAACTAAAAAATAAATACAGTCGAATTGAGAACCTCCTCTTTTTGAAACTCGGTTGAAAATTGAGAATCTTTGTGGTTAGAAGAAAGAAAGAGAAAGAAAGAAAACATATTTATTCGGCACATGCCATAAGCGCACACAAAAAATAAAAAAATAAAGTAAGTGAAAACAAAATTAAAAAAAGAACCTATATACCTAACTAAAAACAAAAAAAAAGTTATATTGTGTGTCTCACGGCTGCGACAAATAGGACCACAGTTCAGCAAACTGCCGAGCAGCTAGTGCCCGACGCTGGTTTTCAACTGGTTGAGATAATGAACATTATAAAATGAGCCTTACCCTATATCCAACTTATTGTCTGTAAAATTATACACAATAAATTCACGCTTTTTCCCATGGGGATAGGTAGAAAACAAAACGCCACTTGCTCCGATCTCTACTTACTTCTTTCGCCTCGTCTACGTTCATGTCATACATCCGGTCATACACCCACGCCATTTGCGAGAAAGACACGAAGTTTCCGACCGGGAGAACTAAGTGCATCTGCAAAAGTGTTTAATCGGTTTTGTAAATAAATACTGCTATTCCAGTATTTCCAGTAAAACACGAAACAAACTTAACTTCCCAGAGCGTACCCCGTCAGTGTTTGCTAGTTTCGCGACAACGCACGAACGCCATCATTCTGCCCCGACAACGCATTCCAGTTTCACGAACCATTGACCGTGTTAATTCGTTCACCCCCTTCTGTTCTATTATTGTTTACTTTTCATTCGTTCATTCGTTCACTCGTTCATCGTGAAGTGTGTCAACTGGGATGTTCGTATTGATAGCATTCGATTGTGTTACGATTCTATTTCTGGTAGATTTGATTTCGGAATTGTTATTTTTAGAGTTTTTAAGTAGGTCTACCTATTTGGTCACGAGCTACCTGCTCAAACGACGGCGCATGCGGGTTTCTGTGACAAAGACTCGACTTGCGACACGACTGTACTCAAGCTTAGTAAACAAGTGACACACGCGCGTGTCATGGGTGTTATGTATGCCTTTTACTATATAGCAAAACTGCTTATTACCTTACCTTCATTATCATTAATGAAGTTTAAAGAAAGTTTTATGATAAATAATTGTTAAACATTCTTTGTGTTAGCTGTTTATGCTGGGTAAATTGGATAACATTTTTTTTTAATATACCACAATGGTTAAAAATCTCTGATAATTTTGCGCCACCAACCAGTTGGGATTTAGTTCCAAAGTTGTTGAAATCACGGATATCGAAACGACAATCCTCCGAACCTCAAAACTTTCCTAAACTTTGTCTTACCAAGAGATATTTTTAAATGAAACTTTGCCAAAAGACAGCATCCCCAAAACTTGCAAAGACCTCTTCCTTACGGCTGTCGATAATCTTGAGGGATTATCATAAAATACGGTTACTGAACTATGGTAAGCTCGGATGTCAGATATTGGACATGTTCTTGTCATTGGTAGCATCGGAGCAGTCATTGTCCTTCAGGAAATTGATACCCTGTGACATAAGTCTTGGGAAATTGACCAGTGCTTCGTTGTTTAGGTGTCGTAGAGGCTACGGCTGAGTGTGTGGGTGGATTCCCGGGTCGGGAGAACTGGTAAAGGAGTTTTCTATCGGGAATTTCTAAATGACAGTCAGGAATCTGGTTTTTTTTCCGGTTGATGGTAATATCCTACTTTGGACTTAACCTGGTGTCATGTTGGTAAACTACGAGTTAGTCTCCGTCAAAGAGATTTAAAAAGACTATATTTGAAAGTCTTTGGTCTCCGTCTAACCCTTCGGGCTGACAGGCGCAACGTCAAATATTAATCATTGACAACATCTGTGACGTAACTTTCCTCCGGTTCATGACAACCCCCTGTGATATAAGTTTTGGGTCATTGACAGCTGGCTTTTAAATGTGGAATAAGAGGAATGTTCACAGAATGGTGTAGATTTGGATTTAATGTGCGCTTGTATTTCGTTTTTTGTATCCTATTGCTTCGGGAACGTACTACTGGACTAAAAGTATCCTATTTCGTGATCCTTAATGGTGTACCATTGTGTATTTTTTGTTAACACGTAACAGACAGGCAGAGTGATTTTCGCATTTATAATACGTACAATTATGGGTGCATGAAAATGAGATCAACGCCACGTGTCATGTTTTGTGGAAACGTGGTCAGAGGAAAAGTTGGTTTTATAAAAAGGAATTGAGTTTTTTAGGAAAAGCGTCGTGCCAATAGCGTGAAAAGTGTTTCAGCAAAAAAAAACTACGTCAAACTCAGGACTAGGTACTAGGAAAATGTCAAATTGATCCATTCACTACTGTCCATACTTATATAATATAAGAACAAAATTACCTTCTTTTGTGCCTTATGGGGTTCCTATGATATTTGCCATAGTATTATGTTAGTTTCATCCCGGTAGTAGCTCTTGTGAGAAAATATCAGATTTCTAACCTATAGCGATGGGAGTAACAACGTACATTACATTATTTTTAAGTGACGAATTTCATTGTCTAATGATTCTGGAAACTAAACAACCTCTCAAAATTGAACTGGAAAAAAACAAACACAATTTACTTAGCTCCATGCACATAAGGAAGAAACCTCAAGTAATTTCTGGTCCTCTGTTCCATAAAGATGTACCGAAGCTCCAATATAATGGTAGGTCCAGCTCATAACTGTGCATACGTAATGTCTGACCCATCGGCCATCGTATGGGAGGCCCGCAATGACCTAATTCGCTTTGCTGACTTTTACTGTGATGTGGATGATACGCCGATAGTGGTTTGTTCTTATCTCATTTACTTGTTTGGATGTTTGTTTACTTTTCTTTGTTTTGTTATTGTAGTTATGGAGTAGGTACTTTATTGCAATGCAGTTTTTAGTACCTATGGAGTTTTGTGTTTAGAGTTCACTAGTATGTTATTTTATCTGCACGTTAATAAGTCCAATGTTGAAAAGATTTAAGAGGATATGTGCAGGCTTTGGGAGAAGTATTAGAAGAATTTTTGAAATAAACTGTTTTTACGTATCACGGGTTTGGAAGTCGTATTGTTCATAATATTTGTGTTATTTTGTTGTTGTTGTCATTTTAAAGCCAAAGTTACAAACACATTATAATTGAGGTAATTCATCAAAATGAATTGAATACCAAACGACTGAAATAATGATGATGATTATGATGATGATGAATACTAAATGTGATAAAAATCCTGTTTTTAGTGATAATGATATTTCATCCATGACAGTCGTATTTTATGAATACCAACATAATAAATCTTACTACTCATCAATGTTGTCAATTGAAATAAGATTTTGCTAAAGAGCGTAATTGAACTGTCTCACTCTCTATTAGGTAACCTATATTTTGGACTAGGTTTATCCAACTCGAAACACAAAACTTTTCTACAAAATTCTCCTAATCTAGCAACAGGAACACTCAACCGTTTCACCGTAGTCTTCACGATAACCGTTTTCAAATTGCTTCCAAACGTTACAAAGAATTGTTCCCGCAGGAAATTTGGAAAGAGAAATGAATTTTTGTTATCCATGTTATTATTTCTTGAAGCGTAAACTTAAAAAAGATTTCCTGTTTGTAATAACCATGTTTAATAACACTAAAGACGTTTCAGTTTTTGCATCTGGCATTTTTGTATATATTTAGATGGAAAAGAGTTCATTTTGAGCAACGGTTTTTAGCCAAGAATAGGCTCATAACCTCTTTTCTGTGTTTCGCAAGAGACTAGTTTCACAAAAATGACTCCTAAATAAAAGATAATTTGAAGTTCAAACAGACTGCTTCTTTGTCCCAGTGGTCGCAAGCGCGTCTACTCACCATCAAATCTTTGGTTGGATTCTCGGGTCGGGCAAATTTTTATTCGCTTTTTCCACCAGGAACTTCTAAGCAACGGCCACGGAGTCCGAACTGGTGTCCAGTTGATGTCAATAGCCTCGTTTCTTTTTACATGTTTAGAACTTCGAACCTATATTGTCACTTACGGGATATCTTCCGTGATTATTTGTTATTTTGAGCTGCCGATATTTTGAGCTCCCGATATTTTGACGCTGTACGTAGGTGTGTGACGTAGGCTGCGTTCACACAAACGCTCTATGGTTGGTGTCCGGCTTATCGTGTTTTATAACCTAATGGGTAGTTTAATATTTAATGTACCCCTTCCAATGTACTCAGCTTATGTAAGTTGTGGGTGTGACCGTGGATTAAGAAGGTTAAGCAGACTGTGTAGCCTAAGCTGGTTAATTCCCTACTTAATTTAAATCTTTGACGACTGTATTACATGCTCGTAAGTCCGTTTATTCAAATTATTTTAAACAGCAACTATACAAACCATTATTTCGATTGTCTATTCATTTTTAGGGTTCCGTAGCCAAATGGCAAAAAACGGAACCCTTATAGTTTCGCCATGTCTGTCTGTCTGTCTGTCCGCGGATAATCTCAGTGACCGTTAGCACCAGAAAGCTGAAATTTGGTACCAATATGTATATCAATCATGCCGACAAAGTGCAAAAATAAAAATTTAAAAAAACATTTTTATTAGGGTACCTCCCCCAGACGTAAAGTGGGGAGCGATTTTTTTTTTAATTTTGACCCTGACGTGTGATATATTGTTGGATAGGTATTTAAAAATGAATAGGGGTTTTCTAAAATCATTTTTTGATAATATTAATATTTTAGGAAATAATCGCTCCGAAAGTCAAAAACAATGTGTCCCCCCCCCCTCTAACTTTTGAACCATAAGTTTAAAAAATATGAAAAAAATCACAGAAGTAGACCTTTATATGAACTTTCTAGGAAAATTATTTTCAACTTGATGAGTTGAATAGTTTTTGAGTTATATAGCACTTTTTCAAAAAAACGCAAATGATAACTTTGTTTTTCATACAAATACTATGAAAAACAAAGTTATTTTTGCTGACGAAAAATGTTGGTATTTTTAATGGTCTGGGAAGCTACGGAACCCTACAGTGAGCGTGGCCCGACACGCTCTTGGCCGGTTTTATACATATTAATTTACATGTTTAAATATTCTAATATTATAAAACATTTAAAAAAAGGTTGCCCACCAGCGCTGGGACCAGGGTCTGAGCTGCCGGTGGTCAGGGCTCTTGAGAGAGGAATTTCCTAACAATACGCGCCGTGTCCAGAAGTACTGTTTTCTGAATCAAGTCCTTATTACCTCCTTCCAAATTATGGTCCTTAAAAATTTAAAAACCTTTGAACACAAACGTAAGCCGTACCTTCCATCTTTTTCCCATGGGGGGCAGCCAGAAACTAAACAGCGCCACCTGATACAATTCTTCTTCCACGTTCGAAATATTTGGAAAAAAATCATGAAATAAGATGAAAAATAATCACTATATTTCATTTTGACCCCACATAATATAGAATAGTATAAAACGATAGATGGATTGTATGAAGGACGATATTGCAATAAAGGAGTTTTCTGTTGAGATAAAGAGTAGGTAATATAGAGTGATGTAAGCCTAGCTTTTCCGGAATAAAAAGTACCCTATGCGTTAGTCCAGGTTATAAACTATCTGTGTGCAAAATTTTATCCAAATCAGTCCTGAACTTGTTGCGTGAAAGAATAACAAACATACATAAGTAATCACAAATTTTTGCATTTAAAATATTAGTAGGAAGACATGTTGCGCCGACTCCAAATAAATTGGCATGAGAGCTGCAGAATGATTTTGATCATGAGTATGAAAAATCAAATAAAAATCAAGTTTTAAACTATGTTTTCGTAGTTTAAAACTTGATCTTTCAAGTTCAATTATTATCCTCCACCAGTCTATAACTAGACGAAGTAACTAAGTTGTCATAACATTTGGTGGCTTTAATCTTCGAAACTTGGGAACGTAGCACATGATGTGTTAATTACTTGAAACGCTCATGATTAATTGGTCGGCCATTTATCAAATGCATAATGTTTAGTTAATGTTTACTCCCGGTACTATTGATTTTGTAGTACTGATGAATGGGCAATTTGGCATCAGACTTTTGTCACAGTGTAAATATGGACAGTACCGAAACTAAGCGTAGTTGATGCAATAATTACCTACGCTCCTAGGTGTCCCTTTTAATGTTATTGATATTGTTTTTTTATTATCAATCGAATTGAAATAACTAGCTTACAAATACAATTTACATGGGTTATCTTATGGCGTCGGTTAATCTCATCAAAATATGATAGTTTCAACACGGAAACCCGTTCAATATTAACACACAACAACTTGAAGAACTATTATATATCTATAACTTTGTCATTACGGCGTAACCTTTTACAAGTTTTGGCGGGAGTGAGCCGCGGTTGGACGATAACTTAAACCCAAAAATGGGTGTGATACCTAGAAATAAAAAAAAAACATTATGTACATTTAAAAATATCACTTAAAAACATATTTGTCATTACAAATTATTTACAGAAAAATACTTTCTTCTACTACGACACGTTCGGAATAGAAGAAAGTATTTTTACGACACGTTCGGAATTCTTTACTATTGAATTTGATTGTGTTAAATATCTCATTCTTACGAACAGATTTTTTTAAATAAACTGGTATACCGTATACCGCGCATAGGTTCGTGGCATTTTTTAAAAGATTGGTAGATATAAACATATACGCGCCACTCGTTTTGGCGCGGCACGCGCTACTGACAGCACCGCTATGTGCGCTGTCGATCCGCATGTTTGTGTGAGTGTGCGGTTTCTAGCGTTCGTGGGTAGTTTCCGTACTGTCCATATTTATACTGTGCTTTTGTCACGATATTGAAAATGCCATTGAAATAATGGTTAGTTATAAAAAAAAAGTGCAATACGTCTGGCAGCGGTGGCCCAGTGGTGGTGGCTCCGATTTATGAACAGTAAGTCGTGGGTTCGAATCCAGACGCGGGGCGCATTACTTTTCTTTGGCCGCCTATCTACCTTGCTGACTTCCAAATATTTAATTTCGGCGAAAAACGTATTTTCATAGGTGTCGTTGATAGTCAAAGTAATGAAAAGCGGTAGTGAGGCTGCCTTACGCTCCGTGGGTACCGCACGATCTCCCGCGAGGCAGCGGGCCTGCTTGCCGGATTGCCGCCATGGGATCTGGAGGCGATAGTCCTCGCGCGCCTACACGAATGGCGCGCGGAGGTACTACGCCGGGGGGAAACTCCGCTGCCGCGGCAAATTGCCGCCCAGCGGACTGACCTCCGGCGCGATCTCATGGCGACATGGAGAGAGCGACTGTCGCAACCCCGTGCAGGGCACGCCACGATAGTGGCGGTAAGTCCCCTCTTTGAGGAGTGGCTAGAGAGGCGCCACGGCGTCCTCACCTTCCGCCTGACGCAGGTCCTCACCGGACACGGATGTTTCGGGAGGTACCTGCACCGAATCGGGCGGGAGGAAACGCCCGGGTGTCTCCACTGCGAGGATCGACCGGAGGACACGGTGGAGCACACGGTGGAGGTCTGCCCTGCGTGGGCGGAGCACCGCCGTGTCCTCGTAGCGGCGATCGGCGGCGGCGACCTCTCGCGTCCGGCCCTGGTTCAATCCATGGTCCGGAGCGAGACGGAATGGGAAGCCGTCACCTCCTTCTGCGAAGCAGTCATGCTAGCGAAGGAGGTGGCGGAACGAGAGAGGGAGAGAGCCTCTCTTCCCGGCCGCCGCGGGAGACGCACCGGGCGTCGGGGGCCACGTGGTGGCTACCGGCCACCGTAGATGCGGGCCTGTGGACGGTTAGCTATGGGCTAGCTAGCCGTCCGTCCGTCTAGTGACGACAGGCCGTGTCGACGGCGCGTTCGTGTTCCACGCGCGCCTCAAAGAGATGTCAGCAGCAGAGAGGGGCCCGCAAGGGCCGAAGCCTGCCGGGGTTGCGGGACTGTTCGAAAGAGATACCGCGGCCCCGGAACGTAAAGGGCGAGGAAGGAACATGGATGGGTTTTAGTCAGTAAGAGTCTGACACTCCCTCCCGCTCCGCCCAGAGTGGGAGAAGTCATTTGATGATTTCCCATCCCAAAAAAAAAAAAAAAAAAAAAAGGCTGCCTTACGTTCTTAGGGGTCTCGGGTGCTGGTAGGAGCAATTAATGTTTGTGTGATGAGCATGGGCATTCGTTTCCGAGTGATGGATGTTTATATGTAAAGTAAGTATTCTTTACAAAAAAAGTATCTATGTAATAAATCAACTATCTGGTGTCCATGACACAAGCCTCGTTGCTCAGTGTGGCACTAGATGGCCTTGTGTGTAATGTCTAGCGATATTTAATTCAATTTAATTCTTTAACTGAGCGGTTAGTCCACCTGGACCCCCAAGGGTCTAGATACAGACATGCTCGAGGTCTGTGACAGACAAAATAAAATTGGGGGCGTGTAAGAGGTAAATGGGCGTCCCACAAGAGCAGATCGCATTTAGGCAGGCCATCAACAAAATGTAGGTTTCCCCAAGTAGTGATAGTGTACCTGTAGAGTTCAGCTCATTCATTTCATCCAACAATTTTGCAAATAAAACCTACTTTTACAGTGAGAGACCATTTCTCTCCCGAGAACTTGACGACGTATAAAATAATAGTAAAATTGAATCAATTAAACTAAGTACATGAAAAATGTCCAACCGTTTTTCTCAATTAAAAACATCCACGATTTGCTGTAATGAGTACTAATGAATATACTTTTAATAATTCCTTCATTGGAAGAGAGGAAAAATGAAGAAGAGTCCGATTTATAATAACAAAAAAATATGTCCTCATTCCAATTTTCAATACAATTCCTCGAAAACTGGATCTTATTATTAGGTTGATACTGCAGTTTATTTTACACTCACTGAATATTACTTATAGAAAAAAAGACCTTGTACAAACGATTTCAAAATCTACAAGGGTACACAGAAGTACCGAAATGAAATATCACCACATCACTTTCCTTACAATTAAAGAAATGCCATTCGATTGACCTTGTTGTACTCAATCGATTTGACTTTACGCGAAAATCTAAGCCGCGTCCTTCGATCCGGATTCGTCCTTCAATCAAGGATGAATCCTTGACTTTTCAGCATGTAAGCTTAAAGACTACTGGCAAGATATATGGGGGAGTGGAAACGTACTCGTACAATAATTATAAGGTTTTAACATGGTCGTGAGGAATGTTGACCTTTGTTTTACACGAAAAACGTTTCAGCGAGAATTTGCTGATGCTTGTAGTGTTCGGAGGACCAAAATAATAGGTACATTTTAGTAGTTCATTGGTCCTACGAGTCTAATAAAATTGTTTAACTAACAATGAAGAATTGATTGCCCTTATGGACATTTTGAACGATTTAAGTACAGTAAGTACAGCATTTGTTGGTAAAAAACGGAATGGGATTTGTAAGTATAATTTGATTATGTGAACCCTTTCTCGCGAATTCTTTATGATTCGTGAAGAGGAAAACGAATACAATGTTGTTGACCGCGGTTCTGTTGGGCTTGTTTTTTATGTGAAAATCTCGATTTATTTCGAGAATTTTTAAAATTTTTCTAGAAAGTAGAACTTTAATGTTAGTTAATAACATTTAAACCCATTCAAACCATGAAAAAAACGAACTGTGAAGGTAAATTCCAAATTATGCACGTTTCAAAATAATTAGACCTTACCGGAATTCCAGTCGATTGATCTTCATTTGTCAACATTAGATTTGCATTTCCAATTTGTAACCTACAAAGGCCTCAATTTTTGGTTCCTTTGTAAAGTTGATCGTGGAAGCTTCGAAACGGATTCATGTATTTCACCATGATTCTTTCTCAGGGGATTTTTGGGGGCAATTTCGCTATCTAAATTGGTAAGGCTAAAAATAGCCTTACTTTTCGTATTACATTTCAGTTTAATAATAAGAACCTGGTGTTTTTTTGTAGTTATCATAAAATTAAATATTGACAGATAAAATTGTGAAATAAAAATAATAAAACATATCGTTCATTGGCAATCGGGTAAAATCAGGAATATGTTTTTTTTGCTTCGTTTTTTTAATATTATATTAAATATAAAGGGTGTAAAACACCTCTTCACGAAGCTGAAAGCCACTTGTTCTCCCCGTCATTGCGATCATTTTTTTGTTCTACACCATACCTGGGAACCTTCTAGTTACGGAGACATGGGGGGTCAAAGTTACAACCTTTTGACAAGTTTTTTTTTTTTAAATACAAGTTTTTTTTGTAAGGTTTTAACTTTTAACACCTCCACGACCCCCGTACTATTTAATCCATCCATCAGCACAATGTTTTATGTGCGTTACATTGAGTTCTACCACAAAACATAATTTATAATCTCAAAAAAAATAGTCGTTTCCCAGTAATATTTTTTGCGTAAAGTTACTTAGTTTGATGTACAGAATGCTTGGTTAACGGCTTTGTGATGAGGTGGTTTACACCCTGTATGTAGTTCTTCTAGACCAAAATAACTCTAAAACATGGTTAGAAGGAATCAGATTATCGTGTCGTCCAGCACGATTTGATAGTGGCACGTTTAAAGTTATTTTTAACGTAGCCACGTGTCGCATTGACCCTTCTATCGCTAGATAAAATTAAATCTGCTTTAAGACGTGGAGACAAACGGCGTTTTAATTGCTTATAGCTTTTCTACAGATAAATGGAAAGGTAAACACGTTTATAGACGAATTTTGTTGTATTTAAATTCAAGAGGTTGTTTGGTCTGAATATTAGAGCTTTCGTACATATTGTACCTTATATTATTTGCCATTTAGCAAAGACGTTTTCTCGCCGTGAGGAAAACCCGATTTGTGAACTCTTACTTTTCATTTACCTACCCTAACAATCAGTTTGTAGTTAGTCCTCACTCAAGTTAAGGCGACTACATGAGCTAAATTAGCAACTCTATTTGTGGTGGTTAAAATGGAAATTCTGTTAGAATAAAGTTCTAATCAACTTGCACTACAAAGTGGTTGTTACGTCAGTCACTACGGGCCGAATAGTGCGAAATGAGTGGTTTCGATCGATTTACAAAAAAAATATGGATTGGACAAAAAAATAAAACACTATGAAGGTGTTGATTGGCTTGTAGAATTATTTGCCAAAAATGTTTGCCAGAATGATCGCATGTATTTTAGTATGGTTTTTACTCGTTAAAACATTTTAGAGATAATTTCGTGATTTTTTTATATCGAGGAAAATTCATTGTATTATGTTTTCAAAACATTATCATACTAGCATAATTAGATCCTAAAGAATATGATGTATTTTTCTGTTTTTTTTTTATTGCGGTGAATCATATGCTTTCAGGCATTATAAAACTCGCGTCTAGCTCTTGTAGTCGCCTTAAACGATTTCATTTAAAACCCCAGAATGATCAAGTCTTAAATGAAAACGATTTGGAACCAAAAATGTGACAAACAACTTTATTTGTGGTTTCAAATATATGACGTTCAACCATTTTAATAAGATCATTTACTTTTCAGACTTTTAATTATAAGAGCAACGACCACGTAACATTAGTTTCAGCTGCACACAATGCAATTATTGCATACGTGTCGATGCATAGGACGTTTTCCGCAAAAGCTTTTGAAAATGTACGCTAATCTTTTGAGTTTGCAAACCAGATGCTGCAATAATAACAGCCGGTAATAAAATCGAGAATTATTAAAAATCCAATTAACTGATTCATGATTTCATGAAGGAAATGAAATTTCAAATTAACTTTTATTACGGTCCTTGGTATAATTTTGACACCGCTTTCCTGCGTGAAGTCATATTACTCCAACATCTGTTGCTCCAATATGTCATTGAAATATTGGTATACACTCACGAGCACCGATATATTCACACTCACTCACTGCTGGGACCCTCTATCAGAAGTGTGGGCTAATGGCGGGTTGATATACGTCACATGTCTTCGATGTTCTGGTTCTAGGTCATGCCGGTTTCCTCAAGATATTTTCCATGACCGTTTTGACTGAAGTGGCAAACTCCTGCTTTCTTAATGTAAACTTATTTACTTTTAAAAGTGATTTTCTGCCACAGTATTGATTGCAATTTAATTTTGTTTCAAACTAGTCGTTTAACCTATATTATGAAACACCTATGCCTTATCCTAAAGTTATATTCGTTATTCTACGAGAAAATCGTTTTTGAATTTGGAAAAGTCCAAAGGGAATAAAAACCCTCTTAACGAAGCCGAAAGGCACTTGTTCTCCCCGTCATCGTGATCATTTGTTTGTTTTTCACCATACCTGGATCCTTCTAGTTACGGAGATATTGGGGGTCAAAGTTCCAACTTTTTGGCAAGTATTTTTTTTTAAATATAAGTTTTTTTGTTTTGTAAGATTTTTACTTTAAATATCTCCACGACCCGCATACTATTCACTACATCCATGAGCACAATGTTTTGAGTGCGTTACATTGAACTCTACCACAAAACATGGTTTGATTGCAATAACTTTTGCTTAAAGTTACTTAGTTTGATGAACAGAATGCTTGGTTGACGGCTCCGTGATGAATCGAACTGTGGATCATGATGATGAAGTGTATTGGTACATATTGTTGCATGTGACTGTACGCCCATTTGACATAGTATAAATATGTTGATCCAGTCATCTGACATGGTATAAACAATTCCTCCGGATATCCGCTGTTGGCGCAGACTCAAAGAGAACTTTGTTTATTTAGCATTCATATTGCAAATTGGTATTCGTTATTGGGTATATTTCCTTTGATTTTAACGGGTAATGGGAAGATTATGCGATTGGGATTAGAATGTAATCGGGCGTTATTTATTTGTTTGTTTTAAACAGAACTTATTTGGTATGAAGTAATGATTAGGCAATGTATTCATTTCAGGAGTTTTCTTTTTAAGGCGATTACACGAGCTAAACGCGAGTTTTATAATTACTAAAAGTATATGATTCACTGCTATAAACAAGACCAGAAAAATATATGATATTCTTCAGGATATATGCTAGCATGATACTGTTTTGAAAACATAATACAAGTAATTTGGCTCGATAAAAAGAAATCACGAACTTACCTCTAAAAATATCTTTCAAACAATAAAAAACATACTAATATGCATGCGATCATTCTGATTTTTTTGGCAAATAATTCTGCAAGCAATATATTAGCATGATACTGTTTTAGTTTTTTAATCCAATCAATAGTTTTTTTGTAAATCGATCGAAACCACTCATTTCGCGCTATTTGGCCCGCAGTGGCTGACGTAACAACCACTTTGTAGTGCAAGCTGATTAGAACTTTATTCTAACAGCATTTCAAACGATGTTTGAACCACCACAAATAGAGTTGCTAATTTAGCTCGCTAAGCGCCTTAACCTAACCTAATGTCATGCCCGGTCCAGTCACGATATCTTCAAAGGATTAGACAGAGGGGTACCTAATCTACACCCATTTCACCCTAAAGACGTAAAAGCGAGCCAAATTAGCCAATCGAGCACAAATCCCAACAATGTGCTAACAAAAAATTCCTGATGGATTAAACTCGGATCTCGTTTTTATGATATTTAATTTAATTTCAGAATAAACCATCATCATCTGTCCTCTACACTTATACATATTCATGCAAAAAATAAAGCGGAAAACCATGAGCAGCGAATAAAGAATCCCGGTATGCCGATAACCGGAACCGCTAAGCTCCTCAATATCCGACGTTTAGTGGTTTTGATTTACTTGACTATTACTTCGGGAGCTGTAGTGTAGTTGCAATTTTCCGGTGCTTGGAGGAAAATTTACTGTTTATCTGTTCAGTTTTATTATAGGAGCTTGAGCCGTTGTTTGTAATTTTTTTTGTTTAAGTTTTTATAGAATGGGAACAAAAACTATTGTTTCAAAAGATTTTTTTTTTTCATTATTTAGTTAGGTATACAGCTACACGTGTCGATCTTCGAGGTTAAGCAGCCAGTGCCTGGGCTGGTACGTGGATGGATGACCATCTATTAAACGCTGTTTTAAGCTTTCACGGTTAAAAACTAAACTTATATTGTCACTTACGGGATATCTTCTGTGATTATTTGTTATTTTGAACTCCTGCGATCATGGCGCTTGCAACAGCGTCGAAATACTTATCGGGAGCTCAAAATAACAAATAGTCACGGAAGATATCCCTAAGTGACAATATAAGTTTTGACCATCTATTACATATCGAGTTGCCTCCGTGCCGAAAAACAAGCTAAGCCCTTAGTCATTTGTAGATCTTTTTCAGTTGTTACAGGTAGTCGGTTTGTCAGAAAACAAGTCTTACGAAGGGGTGCCGTATTACCCTGTACTTACTGGGTTGTAGAGGTCAGACGGGCAGTCACTCCATGTAAATAAATAGACAAGTCAGCCAGTAGTTACGTGGTATCGCGTATTTTAATATTCAGGTTAAAAAGGTATTAGTTTGTGATACATTTACGACACAATCACACTAGATATGTAGTAGTGATAACAATGATTATAGGTACATCTATTATTAAGTAGAACAGATAAATTGAAAAGGTTAACGGGCTTTTTCCCATGTTTGTGTTCAATGGCTTTATCGCTAATAGTTTATTTTTATTTGGGTAATTTTCATTTATAATAATTAAAAGTTAAATAGGTAATAATGTCAAGCTTATAAATACAAGGTGTAACTGTTAACGAACCATTTACAAAGCCGTCAACTTACAAAGCATTCAGCGGCCCTAAAATGGCCGCTTTAGCAGAATCATAATACACAACCATAAAGTCCATTTTAAGAATTTAATTTTTTTAACGTGATTCAAATTATGATTCTGTTGAAGCGGCCATTTAAGGGGCTACCTCACGCCAACGACCTTGAGTGAGTGGGAGAAGTTTAGCAATAGCGTATACCCGTGCGTGAGAGTGGTCAGCGATACACTGCCGCCCGTCGCCCCGAGGAGCCCCGCACCAAGATTATTCGAAAAAACAACCCACCTTGATTTATCAAACACAATACGGATAAAAGCCGTATACTAATATAAAGGGCATTAAATTTTCTTTGAGATGATCTAAGTTTCATGCAAATATGCCCGATGGTTTTTGCGTGATGATCGTTTTTTTGCCGCGTTAGACATTACTTCACAAATTAATTACACTAAGTTATAAAAATATTTCTTCACATTTTCACATATCAAATTATGAAAGAAATGATCTAGTATAACATATATTTTTTTTCAAAGAAATTAGACTAGGAGTTAAAACGTGATGATCAATTTAAAATCACTAAAAGTCATGTGTCTGCGCCTTAAGACGCCCTGGTCATAAAACTACTCAACTCTATGCGAAAAATATTGCTGAGAAACGACTTCTTTTTGGGATGATAAGTTACGTTTTACGGTAAGGCTTGATGTAATGCACTCAAAGTTTGTGCTGATGGATGTGTTGAATAGTACGGAATCTTGGAGGCTTAAAAAAAAAGAATATTTAAAAAAAACTAGTGAAAAATTTGAAACTTTGGTCTCCAATTATCATCGGAACTAGAAGGTTCTCAGGTGTGGTCCAGAACAAAAAAAAACGGTCTCAATGAAAAAATGTGCCTTTCGGCTTCGTTAAGATTATTCTTAAACCCATTATTATTAGTTTAGAATCACCAAAAATCAACAACTTCCAACTGAAATAAAAACGCTTTTTTGCGCATCTTAACCAAAACACCCAAAAACATGATCACGCTACATCAAAAGATTTCAATTTACCTCAGACACCCAAAAACTTGGGGTCAAGCAAGCAAGACCCATTTATATGGCAGAATATATTTCCCGGAGATCCTTCGTGGAAATGAGACCTTTCTGGAAGGCCACTTGATTATAATAATGAGACTGGCGTATTAGACTAGATCCTTACAAGAATAATTATGGGATGCCTTATAGTCTGGAGTTTTCTTTTGAGTAAAATGCTTTTTGTGGTGGTTGGGTTTGTTTTTTGACGTGTTCTTGTTTTGTTGTCTGTCTCCTTGGCTTTTTAGCCGGATCGGGGGGCTTTTGGGACCGGGACCGCGGACCCGGATTCCCCCAAATGTTTTTATTGGTTATTTTTGGGACAACAATTAAAAAAAAGTTTAAAGTAAGTACAGATAACAAAAAAGATGAAATGATAGTGTTATCAACAATTACACATAATTTATTATTATTAGTACCGATACCTTCTGAATAAAGGGTAAAACTGGATTGTGAAGATCAGATAAGTAGTAATCATAGTCATCAATTCAACATAATCATTTGCGTGTCCTTTTTTCAACTATGTTCGGGTTGGCTTCCAGTCTAACTAGAACTAGACTGGACTGTAATCGGTTAGGCAAAGCCTAGGCATCAACTCTTTATTTTTTAAACTTTGCCCCACGTTAGTAATTTCCGGTACTTAACTCTGGAAACTTCTGGTGGAAACTTAACTAGTGATTACTAGAGGCTTGGTTCGCATTGATCGTGCTACCGGGATAAAAAGTAGTTCCTTATAGATAGTGGTTTATCCTTATGTCAAATCCGTTTAACTGTTTAGGCGTGGGAGGAAACAGAATTCCAAACGGACAAAATTTAATATTCGTATACACTATCACTACATTTCACTACATTATAAAACAAAGTCCTCCGCCGCATCTGTCTCTCTGTTTGCAATAAACTCAAAAACTATTGCACCGATTTTCGTGCTGTTTTCACTAATGGATGGATAGAGTGGTTCTCGAGGAAGGTTTTAGTAAATAATTTGTATGCGGACGAAACCGCAAGCATCAGCTAGTTTCTAATAATAAGAAATAGAAAGGGATGGGATACAGTAGTCGTTATGAAAATGAGAATATCTCTATCGAAGTAAGCCTTCAGTGATTTAATTACAAGGCACTTTGAATAAGTGTAGACATTTCTAAGCCACCCTTTTATTTATGTAATAAGTAATAACCATTATTGCCATTTAATCATTTTTTGAATAAAAATGTTTCTTAATTTGTATCAATTAGCAAATAGAGTTTTAGTGATTATGTACCTGCTCTACTAATTCTGAATAATTTTGTTCCTACTAACTGTCTTAAGAGCATCTTGGAGGCTTTCAGTTACTCCCAAGGTAAGTAAAAGTTAAGTTATTCATGGGACTAATTTATGTTTGTATAACGTAGAGTTACTGACGTACTACTGTTTGTAATTGATTGATTGTGGTGTAAGTTGAAGATATAAATTGATATGTTATTTTAGTTGTTAGTTTATGAACTGAGCGGTCAGTTTTTTCTTCTATCAGGTCAGTCACAGATTAACAATTTAAAACACAACACAAACTCTCAACATTTTCGCAATGAAGATGATCCACACTCCACAGATAATTAGTACCTACATTACTGCAGCGGCTAGCAACAGAAGCATTGCACATACTTTTCAAAATCAACGATGCACACAAACAACAATATTTTTTCTCGCGTTGAAGAGTTCATTTTTTCAATAAACTGCTTTCTATTTGCTGGCCAATTCGAAATTTAAATAAAACCTTTGATAAGTTACTCTTTTGTTACCATGTTTCAGAGTAAAAGATCGTTCCATTTTTAAATTACTTTTTACTCCCTAGGGAATAAATGGTCACTTTAATCCCGCTTCGTAGGGCTATATTGGCGTACTTTTAGAGCATGAGAAGTGAAAAAGTTTTTATTTTTCACTTTTTAGTGGTTCACTTGTGCTTACCCCTTCACAGCGTAGCGGCGTGATGTTATGTTATGAACTGGTGTAAACAATAGATAGACATGAGATTACAGCAATCCCAGTCCATTGAGTTCCGTTGCCTATCTCCAAAGTTCTTCATCAGATCTACACCAAATTGAAATGGGATCACTTTAAGAAAGTACTCTTCCAAAAACTACCCAAATCACATCAAGTGTGCCTATAAAATTTGAAGAGTTCTCTCAATTTCTCCAGGATCCCATCATCAGATCCCGACTTGATGATTATGGGACCACCTGGGAAGTATAACCCTTTCAAACAAAAAAAAGAATAATTCAAATCGCTACAGCCATCTTCGAGTAATCGGGGAGAATACATAAAAAAAAGAAGGTTCCGACTAATTGAGAACATCCTCCTTTTTGAAGTCGGTTAAAAAAGAGGCCTAACCTTTTCAAGGACCGAACCCACAAGGCTTTTACTGTGTCCAATTTAGTCAGCCTTCTCTGTCCCAAAACTGGGCAAAAGTTTCGGGATCATGGCAGAAGAATCCGATAAGGATTTTACGCGAATGACTTTTGTGCGAAGGGCACTTGCGCGAGTCGACTTGCGTGAAAAGACATATGCGCGCATGGACTATTTTTATTTTGACCTCATTTTAGTTATCAGCGACACCGGAAACCATGAAAATGACACCCAATGACGGAAAACCAACAATTCTTCCACCTTCAAGTAAAAACAGGCGTGATATTATGTTTATTCTACAGAGTACATTAAGCCACGCAAAAGTCCAGTCGCGCAAGGTTCCTTTCGCGCAAAAGTCCGTTCGCGCAAGTGTCCTGGCGCGCAAACGTCCATTGATCGCGTAAAAGTTCATCCGCACATATTTCTTTCGCCCAAGTGTCCTGATACCTTCCGATAAGAATAAGTTCTTCAATGATTATTGTCATAAACTCATAACAACAATCAACCTTACCCACATATGAGCCCTTGTACTATGATACTGCAAACAGCCAATAAACCTAATATTCGACAAACTTGTTATCATTTCGTCCAATCCTCGTTAAATCTCAATAGTGATTTGTTGTACTAATTAAGGGGCCGGCGGAGGATGCGTATTTCATACAAACGTAATACCAAAATTATTTGTAAATCAAACATATTCTTAAGGTAGTCTGTATTTATTTCGATTGAATTACAGAAAATAAATATTTTTTTTGAGAGAATAGTGATGCAAAGACGAGATATGAGGAATTTAAATTTTCTATAGAAAACTTATTTTTTTTATAACTCTTGTTAAAATCAGTGTCCAATCAAAATATATATTTGGGAACCTAGATATTCTGTAATTCAATCGAAATAAATACACACTATCTTAGGAATATGTTTAATTTACAAATTATTTTGGTATTACGTTTGTATGAAATACGCATGCTCCGCAGGCGTCTTAAAACGAAAACAATGGTTCCATTGACATCTGTCGCTAGGAGCATAGTAAATAACAGAGGTTAATAAGCATCAGCTGTTCACATACAAGCCAAGGTTTGCCCAAATTCAGAATAATTTAATTGAGCTAGAAGAGTGCGAGTTATTTAGAAGTCTCTTGTTTTGTTAGAAAGACAAAACGTGCTTATATGTATCAAGTAGGAAACTGCTAGTTGAAATATTAAAAAAAATGTGTTAATAAGAAGGACAAAAAGCTCAATCAAATTCAATTAAGATGAGAGAGAAAGGACGTATCTTGAAACGATGTTTTGTTATGTATCTTTCAAAACTATATTTTACTTTAGATAGTAGTTAATTCAAAACTATCTTTTACATCCATCTAGTGTCTTTGAAACTAAGATATAGTTTCAAAGACAACATTATGCTAAATATGATAGAAGCGAAGCGTTCGAGTCTGACCGCATTTTTATTTCAGGACCAACCCGACTTCGGCTGTGTTTCTTAACCCTGTAATATGTATAATGGCACGTTCTCGGATTATCATTGTGTAAGCTTTTAGTAGTGTGTTGAATAAGTTAACCCTCCTACAAATCGGTCATCGATCACGACGATCACGCAAGCCGGGTTAATAATAAATTTCAAAGGCACACCGCTGAGAACTAAGGGTATTAGAAGCACCTGTTCCGTTCACTGTATTATGGTTTAAGCGTTTAGTAAAGCTTACGTTTACTAGCTGCAGCGTCGGTTTAATCCTAAACGCCTTCCATATAACGCAAATGGTATACAGAATTGTTTAAGTACTGTATTGACAAATTAGTTGGCGTAGCAAGTCACCAGTAAGCGTTTGAGAGAAATCTTAAGACTAATTAGTACCTAATACATTCTCTTGATTTGTTTGCTGTACTTACATTCAACAACATGTCGTTTTAATAGTGCAGTATTTTTTGTATCCATAATGTGAGTGTTTTAGAGGAAGTAGTGGTTTATGAGTAGTAGCCCTTTGGTACGGAAAGCACGTTAAGCCTTTGGTCCTGCGCATGTGCACTTGGTCTACTTCTGTCTTGTCGGAAATACAGATTCATCAAATTCATGTTTGTTGGCAAAATAATAAATATCACATGATTTGCAAAAAAACACATTGCTACTAAAATAAAATATTATGAATGTCTCCGGACGGAGATGTTCTAGGCATGAAAAGCCGCTGACAGTCTGTTGACATAAGGATGTCAACACACTCAGCTCAGCTTTTGTAACTAAGGAGTTACTATGCGATGATTGGCTATTTAACCTTCAAATTACAGACTATTCGGATTCCGTCATCCGGGTCAATTTCCATCGTTTAATCCTGTACATTAACAGTTCGTTAATTGGCTGTATCATCATCCTATAAATCAATATTAGAAACGTAAACAAGATGATTGGGAAAACACATGCGTCACTCAGTTTTTGCTTTTGTCTGAGACTTTATAACGGTGCATTCACACTTAAGTTACTTTTGTGGAGCAACGTTTCCCAGTGTAAGTGACTATATTATTATAAGAGTCAGTTATTAAATGTGGCCGTATTACGTTACGTTCTACTTCTGTTGATGGTTAATCGGTATGACACGGCCAGAAGACCTCGCAGGAGATGGCGGCACGAGTTGGGCAGATACAACGACCAGTGATCCACTTTGACCCTGGATGTATTATTATATTCCTATTATTCAGTTATTTACCTAAACATTTAAATTTTTAAATATTCTAATATAAAATTATATAAAAATATAAAAAATAGTAGTCCACCAGCGCGCCAGGAACTGGGTCCTAGCTGCCGGTGGTCAGGGCTCTATATTATATTATTATATTGGTATTTGAAAGTCATGGGTAGACCTTGATGGCTGGCCTTTGCCCAGCTGTGGTATGACATAGGCTAACAGTAACAGGAATCGGTATGATATCGGCTTGGGGGTAATATGGTGATGATAAGCAATATCCGCTATAGTGCAGATAAAAATAAAATAAAAATAAAATTTACTTTATGTGATTTTTGTTGTTGCAAAATGTTTCTCTAAAAAACTAACTTCGATGTGGATACACCTTAATATATTTTTACCATAGGTACGATTGGGTAGCCCCGTCGTCGTCGTCTCAATATTTTGTGACATAAATTAAGTCGAGAGGAAGAAAAGGTTTGACTACCCTAATACAAGCAAAATTGTGGTAATATACCATGTCATACAGATTGATTGAGTGTAGTAAAATATGTCTCGATAAAATGGTTTTTAGGTAGACATATTTTTGTTTTTCTGGTATAGAGTGACACAGGACACACCAATCAATGAGGGCTATCGTTTTTGAGTTCACCAGATGGCGCCACTATCGAGTAATCTCCTGTCGTACATTCTTCGTATAGTTTATAACCCTATAGTTAGGATAGTAATTACCGAACTCCATGCTAGCGAAGCCGTTGGCATAATCTAGTGTACCAAATTTGCTTAAAACTTTAATTGACGGTTGAATTTGAGAAGTTAATAAATTGATAATCATTATACTGGTTTGCAAAACGAAACGAAACAATTTTTTTTAAGGAAAGGGGAAATCATAATTTTCTCAGTTTCACACATAGTTGTCACACACAGTCTTGATGAACCTTTGTGTTATATAAGTCCATCTACTAAACATCCTGAATATACCGGGTGTAAACCACCTCATCACAAAGCCGTTAAACCAAGCATTCTGTACATCAAACTAAGTAACTTTACGCAAAAATTATTGCTGGGAAACAACTTTTTTTTTTAAGGTTATAAATCATGTTTTGTGGTAGAACTCAATGTAACGCACTTAAAACATTGTGTTGATGGTTGGATTGAATAGTTCGGGGGTCGTGGAGGTGTCAAAAGTCAAAATCTTACAAAAAAAACTTGTATTTAAAAAAAACTTGTCAAAAAGTTGTAACTTTGACCCCCCATATCTCCGTAAGTAGAAGGTTCCCAGGTATGGTGTAGAACAAAAAAATGATCGCAATGATGGGGAGAACAAGTGCCTTTCGGCTTCGTGAAGAGGTGTTTTACACCCTTTATAATAAGTGAAAAAAAACTACCACGCCCGTTTAACCTATGTTTATCCAGACTTCCAACTATAACGTTCATGTTTAATACGAGCATTTAACTTCTCATAAATTGTCACTAGCCAGTTGCTGTGAGTGACGTGAATGCAGGCTGGATATAAAAAGTGTTGTCGGTACTAAAGATTAACAGTGCAGCAAATATTGTTCTTTACGTCAGTCTATTTTAAAATAAGAATCTTCAGTTCCGCCATCTTTGATAGTTGTTTGTTTTTAAATGTTTCTAGAGTGCTGGTGTGAAATCCTTTCAGTTACTCTGACCTTTAAATTTTCATCGCTGTCAAAAATATAGTGATCTTTATTGTCCCTGCTATAAAGTTTCCGTTCGGTTGTTGTGACAAGCATATGAAAATGATAGTGACCTGCATGTGCGCTTTGGTGTTTATTTCATTCCTTATTTTTACCAATTACCTTAAAAAAAAGGAACCCGTCATCGTCCTGCACTTTATAAAATTCACAACCCCAGTTACCAATCCTACGTCATCTCACAAGGACACCCCACGTCAGCACTCAGCGAAAAAGCATACTGTTACACTCTCAACCCCCCTTACAAGCCCCCTTTAGTATAATACGTACATTTGGGGACTCTCACACGTAGACCTGTGGCAGTGTGGCACTTGGATGCCATTTATCAAAAGTGATTCAGCTTTTAATACCAGCTGACAGTAAAGAGAAAATGGCTCGCAGTTGGAATGTTGATAGTTTTGGGATAGTTCCGGGTTACTGATATTTGAATGGGGCCTTTTTGTTGTAGGTAGTTACTTGCATATCGTCGACCGTAGGTTCAATTGAGGTAAGGGACAAAATACCCAAAATGAGTTAAGTATACAGTTTTGTTCAGAATTTTTCGCTCTATCGAATGGTGTATATGAAAAAATTCTAGCTTAAGAAAAATGTCCCTTACCCTAATGATTTTTGGATCCAAATTTCGAATCAGCCCTATAATAACAATGTATCTGAAAAACTATGCAATATAGGAACTTGAAATGATGTAATTATTGCCGCCAATCCACTTGAAATAAGGTAAGGGTCTTCCCAATCAACGAATTACCATTACATGGTTTATTTTTGAAGAAACAATAATAAAACTGGCCTTACACTAATATCTTTTTTATCTACAAAAATTAATATCATCCATACTTTAAATGGATTGCACGAGTTTTGACATAGTTGTCCCTTACCTCAATTTGCATTGTCATACTTTAAGCAGTGTCAACGTTACACCAATTTGAATCGAATAATATTTAGGTTCGGTGTCCGTTACACTAATTTGCTGATGAGATGTATTGAATTGTTTATCCCTGTTACCTTTATTTACACACACTTCTAACTTCATAACACAAGATAGCACGTACTTGCACTATTACCATCCTTTTCTATCTCACAACGTCTTTCTTTGTGCGAAAGAGAGGATGATACCAATGCGAAAGCAGCGCGCGGGCATCAAAAAAGTCGCTATCAGTGCGAGTTCATCTGTCGTTTGGTCGGGATTGTGCACGGTTTTTGACAAAAACAGTGGTAAAAATGGAAAAACAAAACTATTTTAGAGGCTCTATTAGGATTATTTGCAGCTACTTTTTTATTTGAATAAAAATTCAAAGTAATTATAGGTAAAATTGTTACCATTTCTTTTAATACTTTGATTACAATAAACATATTAAATGAAATATAAATTGTTTTATTAAATCTATACAAATTAGCTATTACAATGTACAAACATTTCATTTCATTGTACTATGTAAGCATCATCTTCCTGCCCTTGTCCCATTTTATTTGGGGTCGGCGCAACACGTTTTCTTCTTCCATTCTCCCCTGTTAGACGTCACGGCATCATTTACTCCTTTCTCTTTCATATCAGTCTTTACACAATCCATCCATCTTTTCTTTGGCCTTCCTCTCCCTCTCCATCCATCAATACTAATGTCCATCACTCTTTTAGTCACATGCGTTTCATCCCTCCTCATTACATGTCCTTAACAAGCCAAACGACTTCCTTTCAATTTTTCAGTAACCGGTGCCACTTTCAAACTTCCTCTAATATATTCATTCCTTACTTTATCCATTCTTGTCACTCCACACATCCATCTCAGCATTCTCATCTCCGCTACATGCAATCGTTTTTCATCCATCTTCTTCACAGTCCAGCATTCTGATCCATACAATACGACAGGTCTAATCACGGACTTGTATATTTTCCCCTTTAACTTGAGGGGCATCCGTGGGTCGCAAGTTGTTCCAGTGACCTGTCGCCATTTCATCCATCCTGAGTTGATCCGGTGAGTTACGTCCCGGTCTACTTCGCCATTTCCCTGAATAAGCGACCCGAGGTACCGAAAATCGGAGTAGACCGGTATGGGCGTTCCGGCAAGGGTTATGGGCACAGGACTGGAGAGACCGCCGAAATCACAAAACAAGTATTCCGTTTTGGTTCTACTTAATTTCAGGCTAACATTCTCCAGTCTTTGCCACCATACCTCCAATCTGCTCTGGACCTCTAGGCCACTGTCGGCAACTAACACAATGTCGTCGGCAAACAGCATACACCAGGGAGCCTCTTCCTGGATGTCGAACGTAAGAGCGTCCATTATCACCAGGAAGAGGTAAGGGCTTAGAGCCGACCCTTGGTGCAAGCCGACTGAAACATTGAAGCTGGCGGTAGTGCCTGCTGTAGACCGTACTTGGGTTCTACATCGACTATACATAGCACGGATCAACTGCACATACTTCCCAGGCACACTTTTCTCCTTAAGGGCCCACCACAAAACCTCACGGGGTACCCGGTCGTATGCCTTTTCGAGGTCGACAAACACCATGTGCAAGTTTTTATGTGCACCTCTATATTTTTCGCACAGCTGGCGGATAGCGAAAATGGCATCCGTCGTTCCCCGACCAGGCATAAAACCGAATTGGTTCTGTGAAATTTCACTCTCTTCTCTCAGTCGCCTTTCAATAACTTTTTCCCAAACTTTCATACTATGTGACATTAGCTTCATTCCTCTATAATTGTTATACTCCAACACATCACCTTTGTTTTTAAAAATGGGCACCAGCGAACTGTTGCACCATTCGTCAGGTATGGCTTCTTCCAGCAACAATTTATTGAAGAATAAAGCTAACCACGTCCATCCGTCCATCCGCAATAACTTCCATACTTCAACCGGTATTCCGTCCGGTCCTAATGCTTTACCATTCTTCATTCCATTTACTGCAATCCTTACTTCATCCACGCTAACCTTTCTCACTAGGCCCTCATTCACTGGTTTATTTTCGAGTACCCCACTCCAGTAATTCTCCTCATTCATTAGTCTTTCAAAGTAACCCTTCCATCTATCCTTAATTTTCTCATCATCCGAAATAACCATTCCAGCTTCGTCTTTAACGCATTTGACCTGACAAACATCCTTCGCCTTTCTCTCTCTAGCTCTAGCAAGCCGGTATAGCTGTTTTTGGCCTGCTGGACTATCCAGTGTGTCATAGAGTTTATTCTGGGCGTTTGCTCTCACTATAGCCACAGATCTCTTAGCCTTTTTCTGTAGAGCATCATACTCACGCTTCTTTTCAGCTTTCAAACTAGCACTCTCATTTCCAACACTCTGCCATTCTTTGAACTTCTTCTTTTTATCCTTCAGCACATTCCGTATCTCTGGCGACCACCACCATGTATCCCGGTCTATCGTGCCCTTTCCTTTCGTTTCTTCCAAAATACCTTTTGCTGCGCTCCTTATACACCGAGCCATCTCATTCCAACATTCATTTACACTTTGATCATTCATATCACCCATCTCTATCATTTTATCCACCACTCGTTCTATTAATTTCTTCGCACAATCATACTTCTCTAGCATATGCCATTTTATTTTAGAGGGAGGTCGCTCTTTTTGTATAATAAGCCTTATTTGAACGACTACTTCCATAACCAGGAGTCTATGTTGTGAGACCAAGTCTTCTCCCGGTAGCACTTTGCAGTCTTTGATGTGCTTAAGGTTGTTGCGTCTGACGAGGAAGTAGTCGATTTGTGTGTTATGCAAACCACTTTTATACGTTATGAGATGTCCATCGGCTTTTTGGAACCAAGTGTTGGCCACTGCCAGATCAAATGCAGTAGCCGATTGCAGTAGAGTTTCCCCCTCATTGTTGAGATTACCATATCCCCATCCCCCGTGTACTCTTTCATAACTTCTTCTCATTCTTCCCACATGTCCATTAAAATCACCTCCAACTATCAATTCTTCATTGTACTATGTAAGCAACACACAAAAAACAGACACACGGTTCTAATACATTTTCATGTCTCTTAAATGATTTCTTGTAACAATAATAACGATTTCCAAATTTATGATATCCGTACGTCAAAAGTGTGTACTTCATTTTATGTCAAAAATCTCTTTACCCTGTATTTTTTCCATAATTTTTTTCAACAAGTGCTTTACACTATTTTTTCATTAATAAATTGAATCCAACGCAGAGGTCAATTTAATGTAAGGGACGAGACTACAAGATACTTGGTCAGTAAGGGACATTACTAACAAAATACGTTGTTGTAAGGGACATCTATTTTCTTAAATAGCTAATTTATTTAAATAAATGTTACACGTGTAGATAGAGCACTAAAATACAAGATTATGTGTGAAATCAGACCCGAAAAAGTTTAATAAGAAAAAAAGTTATAGGCGATTTAGCCCGAAAAAAAACTTTGTCGGCCTCTCCTGAAAAATCGTATTTTGTCCCTTACCTCAATTGAACCTACGGTCGACGATATGTAGGATTTTAAACACCAAGCTTCTATAGGTTCCGTTCATGAGTTCAGAAAACTCGGAAAACACAGATCAAATTAACAGAAGTTTTTTTTATACAAGTGTCCTGTGTGACAGCGCATTGTTATTTTATACGATTCAAACAGAAAATTAATTGTAAATATTGTGACCATAGGCAATATAAGAACGCTCTATCCTTTTCCTAACTTTTCCGTAACAGAATTATAAACTACGAGAAAGATTGTTAAGAGGTTAAATATAGTAACATAACCTACTTACTTGATCTATTACTAAAGTACTGGCAGTCATCGATACCCTTGATAGAAAATACGAAAGCATTTACTAGAGATAATTGTAGAACCAGGAGTAAGTTTTCTAAACTTATCTCAGTTCAATGAAAACAAAATGTTTCAACAAAGCAACCCGATTAATACGATCTTCTTGCATTTCAATTTGCAAAATTTTCTCGTTTTACTGCAAAATTTTCTCGCTTACAACCACTATAAGCGATACTGCTGCGACTGAGTTTCTGGCTATTTTTCAATAGAATTTCGGAGCCTGAATTATGGTATTAATTTCACCCCATATTCCCTTTTTTTTTTTTGGGATGGGAAATCATCAAATGACTTCTCCCACTCTGGACGGAGCGGGAGGGAGTGTCAGACTTTTACTGACTAAAACCCATCCATGTTCCTTCCTCGCCCTTTATGTTCCGGGGCCGCGGTATCCGCCCAAAACCCCGGCAGACCCCATATTACCTGAGATCTAAACATAACTGGCGAAATATTGATGTTTTGTAAATCACCTCTGTGTACCCCTTACGGCTAACAGGCATGGTGTTATGTTAATGGTAATTTTTGGTTGTTTCAGGTTGAACAGTTGTAAGAGTGGTTGCTGATATGAGCAGTCTTACCCCATGAAGCCAAATTCTGCAACAAATCGTAAGTTTTGATATCATATCTTCAATTCTTCTTGTTTGTTTATGAAGCTACATGTGAGACCAGAATGATTTACGCAACGAAAAAAATCACTATCAACTTCCGTGTTTCTTTGAAGACTGCTAAACAACATCCATTAGTAAAAACATTATTATAATCAGTATGAGAAATTGAAGTATTCGTAAAGCGGCAAGTATGATATTCAAATACATCGTTCATTTCTTTATTTTCCTGGTTTTACGTGAAGATTTCGTTTGATGATATAATGCAAAAATTAATTGACAAGCCCAAATATATGGAAGGTGGCGTCACATGAGATTGGTCGTCATTTGTCATGTGAGGAAACGGTGACTAGGAAGTGATGCTAGAAATAGGTACAGTAAAATTTTTATAGACAAACATTACGCACGATAAAAAACATTAAGAAAAAATGAGAGATTTTTTTTCCATTTGATCTTTAAAATCTGGTTACTTTCATAATCTTAGTTAGCGCATAAAAAATATAAAGATAATGTTAGAAATGATAAGATTATTTGGCATTTACTTAGGCACATTTTGTAATACTATCTAGGTACTACCAAGTTTGGTCCAGTCGAATTACAAGTTTTCCCTAAAGTATTTGATTCGATCTAGTCCGAAAAGATCGAGGAATTCTTTCTCTAACTTCTTAATTCCTCTATTATTTGGGAATTGGAAAACTAAGATTGTGTTTGACAGAAACCTTGAAAGTTTGTGTCTTAGCGCACTGGCCGTCAGGATGGGTAAAAGAGAGATCATTCAAACCGATAGGTTACTTATACAACATCATCCCGGAAGGGTTATGCAGAGGTGTATTATGTTAATGTCATATAATTGGACGCGACCCTATTACCATTAACCGGGCCATCCAAACTTCCTGATAAAAAAAAAACTCAATTATACTTTGGCTTAACTGGGAATCGAACCCAGGACGTCATGCTCAGCAGTTGCCCGTGCGACTACTGGACCAACGAGGTAGTTATAATGGACGAGTTGGCGACGCTACTACGACAATGACGATCTGACCCGAACGTATACTCGTACAAGAGACACGAAAGTATCGATCACTAACTATTTTGCATTTCTTACCTACTATACTCTAACATCATTAACTATTTTAGTAAAGTTAATATTGCAGGACATGTTACGTAATATTACGAGTAAGTCACTAATGCGCGAACGTGTAACTTTAGTTAATCTAGATGCTCAATTATCTAAGTGACTGACTTACCGTAATGGTTCAACACGTCACATATTACTTTTACAAAATTAGTGCAGAAAAGCGTTATGTGAGAATTTTCATATACCTAGGACCATTTTGGGTTAAGCTTTCGAGCAATTTGTTATCAAAATGCCTGGCGATAAGCTTAGTGTGCATATTAGGACTTTCCGCTAATTTAGCAAGGTGAAATAAACAGTTTCGCTATGACATACATAAAAAGAAAGATAAATGTTTACCTATTAGCTCAAGCATATATATATATGTCACCGTAAAATTGTCAAATACGTTATATTGTAATATCTCTAGCGATATTGTAAAATCTCGAATTACTGTCAACTGAACATACGGAAGTATCTCTGCCCCCATAATCGGGACTTGGGGCACCCCCCCGTTAAGTTAGTTAGGTTCCTTTAAACCCTGCACTCGGAAATAGGGGCCCCGCGAAGCGGGGCTCCGTCGTCTACGCTTTTTAGGGGAATATAAAGTGTTTTAAGGTTAGGTTATAATAATCGGTATTTCTCAGGAATGGTGCAATATCTTTTCATGAGAGTTGTACCACTGGGCAAGGGGGACCCCTCCTTCCCTCCACACCGCGTGAGTTGACTACCACTGCATGCATTTCACGAAAAACAATGCGTTTTGTTGTAAGCAGTATGTTCATTTGACAATATTTCGAGATTTTACAATATCGCTAGAGATATTACAATATACCTAACGTATTTGACAATTTTACGGTGACATATACAAGGTGTAAACAGAACCCATCACACAACTTCTACGCAAGCCCGTAACCTACTTATGTATACAGGGTGTAAACCACCTTATCACGAAGCCGTCTACCAATCATTCTGTACATCAAACTTAGTAACTTTACGCTAAAATTATTGCAGGGAAACAACTTTTTTTTTGGGGTTTAAAATCACGTTTTGTGGTAGAACTCAATGTAACGCACTTAAAACATTGTGTTGATGGATGGATTGGATGGTACGGGGGTCGTAGAGATGTTTTAAGTAAAAATATTATATTAAAAACTTGAATTTAATAAAAAAAATACTTGTCGAAAGGTTGGAACTTTGACCCCCAATATCTCCATAAATAGAAGGTTCCCAGGAATGGTGTAGAACAAAAAAATTATCGCAATGACAGGGAGAACACGTGTCTTTCGGCTTCGTTAAGAGGTGTTTAACACCCTTTATACCAGCTTACCTCTTTGTTCAATGTAATGTCATCGAGCATATCTTTGGAGACCACAAATCTGCAAAACCGCTGTCCGTGCACAGGGATGCATTTATTTTCCACACCATTGGTGGACCACCTAATAGACTGTCAAGTTAAATGGCTAAAAGAGTTTTAGAAAAGCGGCAGTGTACCAATTGGGCCGCCTTTACTATTTTTATACATCCTCCTGCCTTACTCATATTGGAAATTTTGGCAAACATCTATACCGTGGCTTGATTTTAGACACAATATGAAAGATAATGGAAGGTACTTTTTTGATCCGGTTAGTAGGTTCTGTGAGATACTTTTCGACCTCCACGTGAATGAAGCCATAAACAAAAGCTAGTAAACTTGATAGAGTTACTCAAAATTCAGCTCAGCCTACACTCCCAAAAAAATCGTGTTGTTTTAGTAGGGAGTTATACTAAAACAACACAACATTTTTCAACGCCAGCCATACGAGCAGTTCTCTTTTATCTTCGCAGATAAACAAAAACGGGGCTATGAATAACGGGTACCTACTCCAAATGTTGAGTACCCCTGACGATGACAGAAACTTTCTCATATTGCAGCCATAAATCCGTAGTGATAACGTAAAGGTTGGCAGCAAATGGGACCGATTCTGGCCAGTTTTGTGTTTTATTGGTGCTTTAGTGTTTGACACCCCTGGCATTTGGAGGTGCAAATTGAGGTGATTAGTCAAAAATGTGTTTGTTTTGTTGAAGGTTTTATTCACCTGAAATGAATAAAAGCTCTAATAGATAACCAAGGTTTGGTTTAGAGATTTAAATTGGAGTTATGTCTGTATTTTCACTTGCAAATATTTTCTGTTGGCTAAGTACCCAGTGATGTGCCACTTTAGGTGATTTCCACTTCATCAAAAAAAAATACTTGCACTACAAAACTTTTCAATTTTTTTTTATATCTTTGTAATAGGTACATAACACAGCTACATAATGTAGGGAGTATTTCGATAAATTAGAAGCTCCTACATATAAAACAAGTTAACCGAATGTTTTCGTTTAATTTCCGTCATATTTTTGCACGGGATTTCCTTCAGTAAGCGCAAAAATTTAAATGTCCCGAATAAATTATAAAAACGCCGTGTTCCAGACATGAAAGGGGCAGTTATCATGAATGCGGATTATTGCAAGTTGTTAAACGGATTTATTACCACCTGAGGTTGATCATATTAGTACCCTGTGGAAGGTAATGTTAGGGTCATATTAGGGTACAATTTGGGTTGAACCAAGTAACATTGTAAATCTATTGAAAAGCACGATGTTGCTAAGCCCTGTTAGCAAAATCGTGCATTCGGAAACTGTGTGTATTAGTTTCAAACTAATAACGCTAGTTAGTATAGTTATGCCATTGATGCCTTATAAATTATTGTCATAATGGTAAATCAAACTGAAGTCGTATTTTTCTTATTCTGATGGAAATATTATAATAATAATTTTACCACTAGCTTTTGCCAGCGCTTTGCCCGCTTGAAGTTTGATAGTTGTCCCATGAGATCTTACTACCGGGATAAAAAGTATCCTATGTATTAATTGGGTAAACAGGTCACACATTATCTGTGTCCAAAATTTTATCCAAATCCGTTCAGGAGTTCTTGCATGAAAGAGTAGGTAACAAACATCCATACTCACAAACTTACTTTTCTACACACCAACAGGAAATTGAATTGAAAGGAAGCAGGTAAAAAATCCTACTTAATTTGTTGATAAAATACTTACATACCTGGAATTTCGCACCGGTAATCGTTGAAAACCACGGCCAGCCTTGAAAATCCCTCGTCTTCCTGAAATACACCAGATCATGCACAATAATATTATTGTACGTAAATTGTTCTTAATCATAACGTATCTGTATTTATTTCGTAAACATCAATATAAACTGACTGCCATGGAAACCACTACAGCAACGTTTTTAACAAGAGGGGTCGCTTTCAACACTTTGTCAATACTGACATGATTTTAATTGAAATCTGTTAAGGACGCATTTAATTTTATTTAACGAGTTAATATAATTGAGGGTAAGAGAATTTGGACAAATTTTAAGAGAACATAGCATGATGCGAGAGTATGTAAAGTATATTTTAGTAGTCAGGACATAATTGGTAATGTTGTTCAGTATTTTTTATTCCTAGATATTTATGGGATTAATTAGGGACAACAAAGCATTTTCTTTTTTTGTAATTTCTTGTGATTCCTCCAACTGACTGAAACGTATAAGGTGTGGGTAAGTACGGTCAAACAAGCTATTTTATTTACATTGTACTTTGTAATTTTTTGGGTTAAACTGTAAACCAAATATCTTGTTCGACTGTACTTGCTTTAGTGAAAGTAGCTTCATAACGTAAGTGTGACGGCGAATCGAAAGAAAAGAAAGTAAGCACACAATTATAAAGTTAGACTCATCGAATTCTTTTGCACTAAAGATATTTGAATATTTACTAGCAATAGACGGGACAAGATGAAGAAAATCGCAACCCAATACTTGTTACTACTTTGTAACAAGTCGGTCAGGTATGTTTAAATTGAAAATGTTCGGGTTCCAATATCCGCTCTATACTTTTTTAAATCTCTTTGCTTTGCACAAACCTTCAGTGTTCTTCTCAACGGATAGTGTCATCAGTGACAGTGATAGCTACTGCTATAGAAGTTTTCAAAATGTAGCATCAAGCAAATTGCTCCAACTTTTTTTTTTTCATAACATATAAACATAAAACGGTTTTGTTTTAATGTTCGGTCTTAACCAAACCACTTGGCTACAGTCGCTTTAAAACATTAATTAACAATAGAATAGCCACGAAAAAATAATATTATTTTACTCGTGCCTAATTAGTAAGCAAAACTTTTTGTAAAATTAACTCATTCCGAAATTAATTTAATTAGACTGGGCAAACTTGTGTGTGAAACATAAATTACCAAAACAGTACGAATTCTGAAGTTTTTTGTGAACTTAATTTTAGGTCTTGTATGTGTCATTTAAATAATGAATTGATATAGTTTTAGGCACGATAGGATTTTCTATGTTTTCTTTAAAAAGTTAGACTAATTTTAGTTAATTGTTTCCGACTGGCCTTTTTTGTACAAATTACGTTTTTTTTGTACACGTACGTGTGTTTATATGTAAGTACATGAGTACGCACGTGTATTGCTCCTATGATTGCACTTGTCATCATCTGCCTAGCCTTTTCCCAACTATGTTGGGGTCGGCTTCCAGTCTAACAGGATGCAGCTGAATACCAGTATTTTACATGGAGCGACTGCCTATCGGACTTCCTCTGATGATGCTCCATGATTAAACTTGTAAAAAAATATTACAATGATAATAATGAAGCCTTTTTGTTCTATACACCGTATTCCTGAGGTTATACATTAACTTCGGCTTGTTATTCAGACCATTAAATTGACCATTTTTTACTTCTTTTTTTTTACCATTTTTTTACCATTTTTTAGGGTTCCGTACCTCAAAAGGTAAAAACGGAACCCTTATAGGATCACTTTGTTGTCCGTCTGTCTGTCTGTCTGTCTGTCTGTCTGTCAAGACCTTTTTTCTCAGGAACGCGTGGAGGTATCAAGCTGAAATTCATATCAAATACTCAAGTCTATGGTCTCTTGGAGCTGTGAAAAAATCAAACTTCTAAGTCAACGCGATCAAAAGATACTCCCGTTTATGCCGCAAATTTTCGACACTCGCAAGGGAATCAAAACCTACAGGGTACTTCCCGTGAACTCAGAATCTTGAAATTTGGTACGAAGCAACGTCTTATAACACAGATAAAGGAAAAATTGCGAAAAGCATAAATTTTTAGTTACATCATATAATAAAAATATTTTTAATAATTTTAAACTTATTACCCCTTTACTCATGAACGCGTAGTGGTATTATATTGAAATTCTTAACAAATACTCATAATATCTTTAAGCTGTAACAAAATCAAACTTCTACGTCAACGCAATCAAAAGATACAGCAATTAAAGCCGCATATTTTGAAACTCGCAACTACTCGCAAGGGAATCAAAACCTAAAGGATACTTCCAGACGACCTGGAATCTTGAAATTTGGCATGAAGCAACGTTATAAAGTACACATATAGGAAAAATTCCGAAAATCTTAAATTACCATAACTTTTACTTATATACCTACAGGTTTGTACGGAACCCTCGGTGCGCGAGTCTGACTCGCACTTGGCCGGTTTTTTTTTACTTCTTTTTTACTTTTTTTATTTTTTACCATTTTTTTCACTTTTTGTGGTAATAAGTAAAAACATATCGTGTTCATCTTAGATTACAAACTCATTTTATCACAACACAACACAAAATGCCTCTAACTTCAAAAAAAACAAAAATCAGTTTCAGTCTTCTAAATTCAGTTTGATTCGAGTAGTTTTGGTTGCACAAAGTGGCAACATCTCACAAATAAAGACTCTTTCTCACAGCACAACATAATTCAATTGGTTAAACTTAAATTACCAATAACTTAAAAACTATGCCATTTAAACCACGGTACCATTTCCTTTGTACGGTATGTTTAACAAGAGCTGGAACACGGTGTATAATTTTAATCTTAATAATTAGTATCACCTAACTTTCAGACGTTTAGTTTGGTTGATAAATTAATGTTTGGGTGTTCCCACTAGGGAAAAAAGGATGACATTTTATTTTACCTATTTATTGAAAATAAACGAGGGTCTGACTTATTGTAATGTGAGGTCAGAATAATCACCCTTTTTGTTCTTGAGAGCAATCGACGCTGAAACACGTCAACTTCATATGAAGTAGGGTCAGACAAACAAGCGTCCCACTCGTAACACATCTGTTTACTGAGCCTTCGTATCACACACTCGGACCGCTCTCGATTTTTTTGTTAGCTGTTAGCTTTTGAACTAAGAAAACAGCTGTGAATAAAAAATAAATAGAAATGACATGACACTTTACGAAAAAGGTTCCGTAGATATGAATACAATTCTTGATTTGAATAAAATATTGATTTATGTTGTTTCTAAAAAGATGATGATTAATCACCTCAGCTTCCAAGTTTAAGTATTTAAATGTTTCACTTAGTCTGCATTCCCCAGCAATTTAAATGAGATTTAACGAAAAAGGAAAATTGATTCTATTTTGCATCTTTTATAGACAAAGTAAAGTAGTCAAATAAAGCTGCTCAAGTTGTCAAATGAAAACCAATTTGACTATAGTGTTAAACGTAATCTCTCTTTTGAAAAACCAAGCATATGATGTACCTATACGGTTTTCAAATCATATTACGCTTATAAAAGGCGCCTTTTAATGAGATTGTTTAGAATACTCGTAATATCATGCATGACTAGGCATATCATCCGATCGCTCTCACACAGTGATAGGATAATGTGAAACCTCTAATGTGTTTTTGTGTAAATTGAATTTTATTGATAGTAATCGATGTAACAAACCTAAAAATGATTTATGTGTTTTATTGAGGTTGTATTTAAGGGATCACAAAGATGTTATGTGGGCACGAAGATTTATGTAATTTTCATGAGATCTAGGTTATCAATTGCAGATTGTAACATTGTATACATAGAGTCAGAGGGATGAGAGAGATGTTTCGTATTTATTGTCAGTATTTTTACAAAAAAAAGAGGGTTATATATTAACACAAAACAATTGTAAAGCACTTTGGTCGTATTTTTTTTTTTAATTTTGCATATATTTTGCATCTCAACACTCCGTAATTATAATAGATCACACCCACACACAGTTAAAAATACACAGAACCTTCTATAAAATTCGTGTTCGGGCATCCGTCCCGAGACTTTTCGAACGGATCCCGAAAATCCGACAACATAATTCGTCGGGTTGAAAACATTCGAACTCCGAAGTATGACGTGCAAGCCGAGTTCAATTATAATTTACGAATACTACGCGATAAAACGTTTCACGGCCAATGTTACGTTAGGACCTCGATACATGGACACGACGAGATTGATACGGAGATTATTTTGGGTAAGTAACACTTTGTTACATGCTTAGATTCGTTTTTTACCGAAGTTCTGAAAAAAGTTCTAGTTTTTGTATTTCCGACCAGCAGTTGTTTTGAATTCGGATTTAGAACCTTTTTTGTTATCCTTTGAGTGCAACCTTTACTTTTTCGTAGTGTCGGGTAAAATTAGCAAGTATTGTATATGGGACATAAACAACATGTAATTTGAAGTAAGACTTTACCCACGACTAATCGTGCCTGATCATTCAATTTTAATGTGTGTTAGATATAAGGAAACACTGAAAACTGTACAAATTTGTTTTCGTTCGTTCGATTCCACAATCTAGACTTAAAAATAAGAATACAAAGTCGACTCCAAGGAGTTACGACACTAAAGAGGCAAGTTCCGTTTTTAAATGTAAATCGAAAACGCAAATGGGCAATAACTTTACTCGTGAGCTTATGAGACGCAAATGTGAACACGACCTTATAAAATGTTTATTTTATTTGCACTTCTTATCAATGACCGAAAGAATCTTCGCAACACCGCCTCAATACTTTTCTGTAATCTTTTTTATTTCTGGCTGGATGTGAATAAGCGGAAACAAAGAAAAGAATTATTAAAATCGATTTAAATTGAATCGCAATTTGTGTTTTAGTCAACTTTCCTTTGATTGTTATTCCATTTATATTAAATAACCCCAACTTTCTAACTTTGACGAACTTGTCTCTCCCGATAAATTGGGTTCCTTATCCCAATTATTGGTTCATATTTTTTATCAATAAAGCTCCATTTTCGGAATATTTTTAATAAACGCCTTTTCTGCCTGGGGGAAATCGAATTAGGGGTCCAATTCCAAAGTATAGATCTTATTTCATTTGGTGACTTCATACTTTATTTTGTCGTAATAATTTTAAGAGGCGTCACTTAGTAGTATTTCAAAATAAAGTGTAATGGACGACGAGCCCTTGATAAAAATGTAATTTTAGTTTAAGTAGTTTTTGTGTAAACAATGGGGACCTATATGTCTGTCCACCCCCAAACTATTATATACTAAAAGCCTTAAGCATTGCACCATGGCTCGAAATGTTGCATCAGCCATTCGTGAGAGGGGATACGGTCAGGTTTGAACCTGTCCGACGTGGAATATTCCATAATAAAGAGTATCATTGCATCAGCAATTGGGAAAGTCCATTTTTACGGGCTGTGGTTGGATAAAGTTCCCTCAAGGACGCTCAGGTGCTCCCACGACTTGCAATGACGTGATTATTTATGTAAGGGGGACCGATTAAATTGGTGATAATCGAGTCAAATAGTAATAAATAGAAACATGTAACTAAGTCATTCCATCAGATAATCAGGGAGAAGTCTTCAAGAAGTCAAGGAAGAGCTCCATATCAGACAGATTGTCATGAGAAGTTAAAGTAGAATCATAGTTCTAGTGAGTCCCACGCCCCCAGTGTTAAATTCCTTATATACAGTCTTATGTAAAGTCTTGTGCCCCGCTATGTAAACCTATAACTATATAATAAAAAGTGTTAAAAGTAATCGCGTTTAATTCATTAGACGTATAGAGGAACCACCCCACCTAGTTTGGCCATATAAGCCGGGTAAGCAGCTGAGTCCCAGCGTTGGGATCATATGGGTTGGGTCAGCAGCCGAGTCCCAGCAACTGGTCTACGAGAACCGGGGTGCGAAGAACAATAATAATACAGTCCACAAAAAGTATTTGGCCTCCCTACGAGCCGAATACATAACATTTTTGGTCCTTGCGATCCGGATAAGCAGAAGTGCCGGTATAATACATAGCGCGTAAATAAGTGATATAAGCGGGCACATAAACTGTAAGTACTGAACAAAATTAACTTTATATATGTCGTGAGTGAATAAAGTGCCGCGATAGGAAAAGTGATATTCTGTGTACCAAAAATCGCGATCATAGCGCGCGTTAAAAAAGGGGTAAGCAGAATAGTGGGACTCTTATGAAAATTAAAAAGTAAATTGACTCGATTCGCGCCGTGAATAAAATACTAACGGATGTATTATCGTTATAAAACGTAATAAATGACCACGTTGTGAATACATAGTTACGCGTCATATATAAGCGCGCGTTATAGAACATAGTGCGCGCCGCATGGAACATTATTGTCGCCGTAACTATATAGTGCCGTCAGGTACATAGGGCCGTCGTAAGCACATAGTGCCGTAAGGTACATAGTGCCGTAAGTACATAGTGCCGTAACAAGTACATAAGTGCCGTCGCGGTAAATAAATGTCCAGTCGTGATATAATAACAGTATTGAAGTGCGAGTAAGTGAAACGTCGTAGTGGACGAATCTGGAGAAGTCCAAAACCAGGTTAGGTTAGTTTGGATTGTCGCGCTCCTTGCTCCCCGTTTAAAGTCAACCTGCAGCGTACCAAAGAACGATGGTGGTCACCCGAAGCCAGGGTGATGCTGCAGAAGCTGAGGACCAGAGGCGGGCCCTGCAGAAGAGGGCAGACGAGCATAGAGAGGCAGTTCTACGCCAGGAAGCGGAACGGATTCGAAGAGAGAGACTACGGAGGATTTCAATGGACCCGCCCTTGTCACCGGCAGTAACGGGTGAGCAAAATATTATAGCTGCACGACTGATTACCGCGCCCCTTACGACAGCAGACACGACCTTAGCAGGACCATCGTCAGGACTTCTCCTGAGCGAGGAGCACGAGCAAAGGACGAGGTCGCCCACCAGATCGGTGAGGTCACATAGGTCACAGAGGTCACAGAGGTCAACCAACAGTATTTCAACGCGCTTAAGACTGGCGGAATTGGAGGCTGCAGAAAAGCTGGCAGCCATCCAGAAGAAGTCTCTCGACCTGGACGCAGACCTGGTCAAGAGAAGATTAGCCGCCGAAGTATCTGTTCTGCAAGATGAGCAGGACAGCCTGCGGGATGAGCCCCTCATCACCCAGGAGGAAGGCCACCACAGTAGAGTGGACGAATGGCTTCAAACGAACCCCCTCAGATCACGGGGGGAGGGGGACCAAGGACCCCCCCGGGAGGACCCAAGACATATTAAATTCGAATTGCCACGGGAGAGGTCACCGACGCCAACGAAGCACGGGAACAGCATCGACAACCTGGCAGCGACCTTAGAAAGGATGGCAAGGCCCCGATTACGGCATACGGATTTACCGGTGTTCTCCGGTGGTGTGAACGAGTGGTTGCCGTTTAAGGCGGCCGTAAACGACACCACCAACATGTACAACATATCGCCAGCTGAGAACATACAGCGATTGAGGAGCTGTCTCAAGGGAGAGGCAAGAGAGGCGGTGTCCGCCCTCCTACATACTGCCACCAATCCAGAAGTCATCATGAAGACACTCGAACAATGTTTCGGACGACCGGAAGTACTCATCGACCGCGCCATCGAGGAGCTGAAGAAGATGACGAAGCCCACGGCATCAGCCGCCGACTTAAATAACTTCGCCATCAAAGTACAAAACACCGTAAACGTAATTAAATCGGTCGACCGAAGGAGATACTTGTATAACCCGTTATTAACTCGTGAAGTGCTAGAAAAGTTAAGCCCCCATATAAGGTCAAGATGGTGCGACTTTGCCTGTGACAACGACGACACAACGGAGCCGGAGATAGTAATGCTGTCCCATTTCCTGATGCGGGAAGCGGATAGGGCGTTGCGATACTCGTACGCCCCTCCCACCAGCGCCGCAACCGCCAGCCAGAAAAGGGAAACCAGACAACCGGTGACAGCAAAGAAGAAGGCCAGCCCCGTCTACACAGCCGTCGACAGCCAGGAGGAAAAAGGTCGGTGTCTTAACTGTAAACAAGATCACGTGCTAACAAAGTGTCCCAAATATAAGGAAATGAGTGTCAAGAAGCGGTGGGAGTATATCAAGGCCAACGGCATATGCTTTAGATGTGCCGAGAGGAAACACTGGCGATATAGGTGTAAGGCGAAGCCGTGCGGCGTAGGCCAATGCCGCCGGCCTCATCACGCCTCCCTCCACGAGGAGAAGGAAGGCGCCAAGGAAGAAGCGACGACCGCGAAGGCTACCGCAGAGCCCAGCAAGGAAGAAGCGGTACTGTCGGTAGCGACCAAGCTCGCCGCCGACCAGAAGAAGGTACTGCTGAAGATGTGCCCCATCATAGTCACCGGGTCACGGGGGGAGGTTATGACGTATGCGTTGTTCGATGAAGGAGCAACCGTCACCCTCATTGATGAAGACCTGGCGACCAGAGTAGGAGCTGAAGGGACTTCACGCCCGCTACGTCTATGCGGCGTGAACATGTCTTCGAAGGAGCAGGACAGCAAAGCGGTAAGGGTGCGGGTCAGAAGCATCCGGAAAGACGGTCAGTCGCACGAGCTTCGAGCAAGGACCATCAAGGACTTGAGGCTCCACCAACAATCCATCCCAGAAACCCTGCTGGAATACAAGCACCTGCGAGACCTGCCAAGAGAGGAAGTATGTTACGAGCAAGCTCGTCCAGGACTCTTGGTAGGCACAGACCATTGGGAGTGCATAGTGACCAGGGAACTGCGAGTCGGTGGCTCAGATCAGCCAGCCGCATCACGAACGAAGCTGGGATGGGTGGTGCACGGAACAGCACCACGAAGCGTCATCACGCAAGAAGAAGACGTGCTGCACGTCATCGAGACCGGGAGAAGAGACGAGCAACTACACGATCTAGTCGAAGCACACTTCAAGATTGAAGCCTTGGGCGTCGCCAAGAAACCCCGCGTGAACGAAGCGGACCAGAGGGCGGCGACCATCGTAAAGAGGACGATCAAGAAGATCGACGAAGGCTACGAGGTGGGGCTGCCGTGGCGGACCGATCACGTGGTCATGCCCTCAAGCTACGGAGCAGCGCTGAGACGACTCAAGAAGATCGAAGAGAAGATGGATGCGTATTGAGTCACTTCACAGTGCGAGCGAAGATAGTACTCCAGAGCCTGTGACGCCTACAAACAACGTGGGATACGCCTATTCCGGAGGAAGAGAACGAGCTCTTCGCGGCCTGGCTAGGTCAGCTAGAGGAAGTAAGCAGACTGCGGCTACCCAGATGCTACCTCAGAAAGAAAACACAGCGCATCGAACTACATGTGCTGTGCGACGCAAGCGAACAAGCGTACGCGACTGTAGCATACTGGAGGGCGATGTACGAAGATGGGAGCACAGATGTCGTGCTGGTCGCGGCCAAGGCAAAAGTAGCACCGCGGCGAGCCCAGACAATACCACGTCTGGAGCTGCAGGCAGCGATGATAGGAGCCCGACTCGCCGAAACCATCAAGAAAGAACACCGCATCGAGATCGACAGTACGACCTACTGGTCGGACTCCTCTACGGTGATCCACTGGATCCATCACGACATGAAGAGATACACGCCGTTCGTCGCGCACAGACTCGGGGAAATCGCCGAGCTCACCAGCAAGGAGGAATGGCGCTGGGTGCCGACGGAGCACAACGTGGCGGATGACGCCACTCGACTCACCGACGCGCCGATCTGCGCGACCGACCGCTGGTTCCGCGGGCCGAGTTTCCTCCGCCTGCCGGAAGGGGACTGGCCCGGGACGCCGGCGTCGGAAGACACCGAAGAGGAGGTCCTGCACATTGTGCCGGGCCCTGAACGAGACAGCTGGCTGCCTGATCCCGCCCGCTTCTCAAAGTATGAGACGCTGGTGCGCACTGCCGCGCGCGTGCTCGCATTTATTGATGCGTGCCGCCGCGTCTCGCCTCGACTGGAGCATCGGCACATAGAACGCGCCGAGAAGGAGCTCCTGCTGAAAGCCCAGCAGGACAGCTTCACCGAAGAGATGGAGAGAATCCGGTCTGCACGCCCCGTCCCCAGGACGAGTCGGCTGTACAGACTGGACCCCGTAATCGAAGACGGCCTATTGCGCGTGCGAGGACGAATTGAAGCCTCTAACGTGCCCGTGGAGGCCAAGCGACCCATCATTTTGGATGGTCGCCACCGAATAAGTAGGTTAATTGTGATGCGCGAGCATTGCGCCGCTGGGCATGCCAACAGGGAACGAGTTACAAACGACCTACGGCAGCGCTATTGGATCATCCACTTGCGACCCACGGTGCGAGCCATTGAAAAGGCCTGCACGTACTGCCGGAGACTGCGAGCAACGCCACAGCCGCCGGCCACGGGAGACCTGCCTCGCGCCCGCCTGGACCCCTTCCACCGCCCGTTCACCAACTGTGGTGTGGACTATTTCGGGCCTATGATGGTGAAGGTGGGCCGGCGTCGAGAGAAGCGATGGGGTGCGTTATTTACGTGCCTCATCGCCCGCGCCGTGCATCTCGAGCTCGTCGCATCATTGTCAACAGACTCAGCAATAATGGCGCTGAGAAGGATGGCTGCGCGCCGCGGTTGGCCGCGGCTTATGTATTCCGATAACGGAACTAATTTCAGAGGAGCTGATCAAGAACTGCGAGCGGCTTATGAAGAGTGGGCACCGGCACTGCAGGAAGAAGGACTACTGCACAGGATGGAGTGGCGGTTCATCCCTCCTGGCGCACCCAATCAGGGAGGTGCGTGGGAGCGGCTGGTGCGCTCCGTGAAGACTGCCCTCGCTGCGACTCTGCGCGAAAGGGCGCCTGCCGAAGAAGTATTACTAACTCTACTTACAGAAGCGGAATTCGCCATCAACGCACGCCCCTTGACTCATGTCAGCGTGAGCTCCACTGATCCGGAGGCCCTCACCCCCAACCATTTCCTGTTGGGGTCCTCTATGGGTCTACCCTCAACTGGGCCTTGTGACGAGGCCGATCGACGTGCTTGGCGGGCCAGCCAGGCCCTAGCCGATCACTTTTGGCGACGCTGGCTGCGGGAGTACCTCCCTACGCTGGTACCCCACGGCGAGCCGCAGAGCAAACGCCAACCACCGGAGGTCGGTGACGTCGTCATCATCGCCGACAGCACACTGCCACGGAACGTGTGGCCGATGGGAGTCGTCGAGAACGTCTACCCGGGACCTGACGGCGGCATCAGAGTAGTCGACGTGCGAACGAGGACCGGCGTCTTCAAGCGTCCGGTTAGCAAGCTCGTCGTGCTGCAAAAGGAAGAGAAGGCTGCGCAGGCTACGCCGGGGGGAGAGATGTAATGGACGACGAGCCCTTGATAAAAATGTAATTTTAGTTTAAGTAGTTTTTGTGTAAACAATGGGGACCTATATGTCTGTCCACCCCCAAACTATTATATACTAAAAGCCTTAAGCATTGCACCATGGCTCGAAATGTTGCATCAGCCATTCGTGAGAGGGGATACGGTCAGGTTTGAACCTGTCCGACGTGGAATATTCCATAATAAAGAGTATCATTGCATCAGCAATTGGGAAAGTCTTCAAGAAGTCAAGGAAGAGCTCCATATCAGACAGATTGTCATGAGAAGTTAAAGTAGAATCATAGTTCTAGTGAGTCCCACGCCCCCAGTGTTAAATTCCTTATATACAGTCTTATGTAAAGTCTTGTGCCCCGCTATGTAAACCTATAACTATATAATAAAAAGTGTTAAAAGTAATCGCGTTTAATTCATTAGACGTATAGAGGAACCACCCCACCTAGTTTGGCCATATAAGCCGGGTAAGCAGCTGACTCCCAGCGTTGGGATCATATGGGTTGGGTCAGCAGCCGAGTCCCAGCAACTGGTCTACGAGAACCGGGGTGCGAAGAACAATAATAATACAGTCCACAAAAAGTATTTGGCCTCCCTACGAGCCGAATACGTAACATAAAGCAACCAGACTTTTAAAACATAGATTGGTAGAGTGGGCTATCAATGGTTAATGAGCAACGTCTATTGACTATCAATAGACGAGTAATAATCTTTGGGATGTAGAAGATTGATAAATTAATTACAATGTTGAAATAGATCGGGTAATCTTAAAAGTCACAAAATAAAAAATGCGTTTGCCCACAACTCGCCCGATGTAACACGATGATGCTGCCTATGATGGACCTCGCTTGCCTAAAAGAAACCGATTCATTCGAAATTTGAAGAGATCCAGATTGTAAAGATCGGGAAACAGAGAAGCAGGCAGTGAGTTCCATAGACTGGCGGCTGGAAAAATAAATGTAGAAGCATATAGCGCTTTGTTCGGGTCCATGGAACTTCAACCATATTAATTGTGACGCCTTGCCGTATCTCTGCTTGTGTGATGATACAATAGGAATGGGGGATTTTATAATCTTGTTTGTTTTTTGTAAATGCTTGTTTGTAATGTAATCTATTTTGATCAGGGCGCTATGGCCTGAATTCTTGTCACGCCGACGGTCGGTCGCGTACAGTCAGCGAGGACATAATGCGGCTTTCGGTCGCCGCTGACGCCAGCGTCGCAGGATGGTGCTATATAGAACACAATGTATACTCGTATGTGACAGACCCTGTGCGATCGACCGTCAGCGCGACAAGAATTCAGGCCTAAGGTGATCTACAGAGTACATAATTGCGTAACACTTCAATCGTAATGCCTTTCGTTCTGATATTTCAACTAAGTATAGTGCGACTGCAGCCTCGTTGGTGCGACTGCTAGTATGAAGTTCTGGTTTCGATTCCCGGGTCGGGCAAAGTATTATTGGTATCTCCCATCAGGGATTTTTTACCACGGAGTCTGGATTTGTGCCCAGCTGATGCCAATAGGCTCGCCCCCTAGTACATTGCTTCTGCCTAACCTTTCAGGGAACTGTCGCACTGTATCCGCATGTGCAGCAATGGATTAGTAATTAACTCTAATATCTTTCGGATCTTTAGAGTTCTGGCTGGGTTACCTATAATGATTTCAACCACAATATTTTCAGCACCATTTTTATTTGTCATCACCTGCATAGCCTTTTCCCAACTATGTTGGGGTCGGCATCCAGTCTAACCGGATGCAGCTGAATACCAGTATTTTACATGGAGCGACTGCCTATCTGATCTCCACAACCCAGTTAATACTGGGTAATACGATATCAGACTTTTTGGGCCACTGACTACCTGCAACGACTGCCAAAGATGGACAAATGACAGCCGGGACCAATAGCTTAACGAGGAAACTCGGTATGTAAGGGTGGTCACCCATCCACAGACCATCCTAGGCAAGCACGGCTTAACCTAAAGATCGGCCCGAGCGGCTGTTACTATGTAGCCTCCTCCTCTCCATTTTTATTTGTATTGACATCTAAAAAACATTATAATCCATCATCATAATCATTCACACTGTCAACTCTCACCACAAAACCCAACTTTTTACTTGATGATAAATAATTCACATTTCCCGAGCGTACCTTTGTAATTTCCGTTTAATTTCGTGTTTAACGTTAAATCGGTAATGTGCTTGTATTGTGTAATAAGTAGGTGGAACATAATATGAGCGTCTTCCTTTGTATGTGTTGTTTTATCTTCAGAGTGATGGAACAAAGGCGAAGATAAATGGCGGCAGCAGCAGTGTTGACTAATTTGAACAAAGAGACATTCAAATATAGAAAGTACCCCAATGAGTTATAATGGGTAGACAAAGGTCTGTATGACAAATGGGGATGATGATATAGCTCGGTGACTAATTATATTGTGAAGATGAGATAGCAATCGTAAATTCATTATCGTCAACATCTTCCTTCCTGGCGTATGTTAGGTATACCTCTGCCTAATCCTCCGGGGATTACAGGTTTGACGATATGTTACCTTCCTCCCTTGTCTCATGTTTGTTTTTAATTTGTTGTTTTCTTTTATTCTACCTGCCACCCGTCCCTCTATCTTTCAGCAGACATTCTTTCATTATATTCCTTGTAGAATCCCAATTAAAAACCGAATCATCATTATCATCAGCCTATTTATGTTCCCACTGCTGGGATACAGGCCTCCTCTCTATGACAAGGAATGTGCTATAATCCAGTGCAGATTGGTAGATATCACATAATTACGAGTATGTCTTCGTATTTTTATGGTTCTTAGACGTTTACTCACAATGTTTGCCTTCACTGTTTTGAGAGCAGTGGTGATAAATTACACAAAGTAATGCACCTGCCTAGGTTTGAACCCACGACTTACTGTTCGTCAGTCGGGGCCGCCACAACTGGGCCAAAAACTCTTAATGCAAAAATATTCCTCAAAAACACGCGCAATTAAAAATAAAAATAGTGTATCTGGTTCACAACACTACAGACTAGTGATATAGTGCTGCCAACAAATAAATTATGACCGTCTGTTTCCCAAGTGACGTCACATAGAGTGGAATATAGGCGCCGGCGCAGATCGGAACGTCGAGTGCTTTCATGTGATTTGAATGCCAAAAACGATTGTATTTTTTCAGCAGACTATTATAGCCAGATTCGGACGTGTTAATGGTAATTGGACCAAAATAGGCACTTTGGGATGGATGTAATGGAGAATGAACTTGAACTGATAGTATAACTTTTACTGCTGTTGAAGCGGTTTGAAGTTTGTAATGATGTCCGTAATGTATGTTAGTATTTTATGGTACTTTACCACCATCATTTTCCTGCTCTTGTCCCATTCTACTTAAGGTCAGTGTAACCCGTTTTTTTCTTACATCCTCCCCCGTCAGGCTGTCAGACGTCACGGCGGCGTCATTTACTCTTTTCTCTTTCATATAATTTCTCACACAATCCATCCATCTTTTCTTTGGTATCCCTCTAACTCCATCTATCAAAAAATTCTAGGCAAAAATCGGTATTATCGATTCATCCAACACCAAGCACGAGTGCGGTGCTCCCGATTAGTGCTGGACTGACTCGAATGACCTGCACCCTTAACGATCCTAACAAGACTTCGGGTGACGTAATTATTGTGGCCACCTGCTGAGTTCAAATTGAATACAGATACATACGTATCTTCGACATAAAAAGAAGAATCTGTTATATATTAGAAAGATCAAAAAGGCAAAGGATAGTCTTTTTTAAACTTTCACGATCAGAACACATTATAAAACATAATTATGAAGACGGGTATTTATCACGAATTTACCTTTAAGTTAAGCCCGACGACGCCGACGTTTCGACCGGATTGCACCAGCCATGGTCGCGGGAAGACTGGAGGTACTACGACAGCAAAATGAAAGCGTTTGTTCAACTACCCTCACTTGATCTTCATAAATGTTAATGTCGGGCTTAAATTAAAGGTAAATTCGCGATAAATACCCGTCTTCATATGTTTTATAAAAGTAACAGATTTTTAAATATTGAAAGCCAACTGAAAACTATTATTGTGAATGAAAATACGGAAATTCAACGGAAATGTTTTTTAACACTACACTACACACTGTCAGAGTAAAAATAAAACTTTTATCGCACTTTATTAATTTCGCACTACTTGACAGATGTAAACCAGAAATACTTCCAGACTACACTCTGTCATATTTATTTATTATTTTTAATTTGTGTGATGGTTATTTCATACGATGATGTATTCATGGACGTTTAAAGTACGTGTTTACTACATGTCCGGTGTCACATCAAAGGTACAAGTTTTATATTTGACATTACATAACTTTTTGAAGTTCACTCGCAAAAACTGACCTTTGGTCCGCAAATAATTTAAACACGGTGTAGACATGCACTGCATGTTATGAAATATTACTTTTTTCGTAATAACTTTAATTTTAATATCAAGTAAGAGTCGCATTTAAATATGGACGACCTTAATCAAGTAACCGCTTTGAGTTATATTTTATTGTGCAGTTCATAATTATATTTCTTAAATGTGTTCGAAATATAGGGTGGCCAGTTTTTCTTGGTCCTTGATGGCGTAGCTACTTGCTCACATGTTTACACACTCCTGAAACGCGGATCTCCTCATTGTGTGAAAGAGCGAACCCTTAACAGTCACGCGAGTCTAGTGCTGATTGGTGAAAACCATCCACCAAATTGCAATGTATTAACTCAATTTTTATTGAAGTTTACTGTTTATTGCTATGGACAGCAACATAAATAAAACCAATCCCAGTTTGATTTGTATTCATCCCAAACGAGTCATTAAACAATGGAATGCTTTCAGTTCCCAACCGGTTATCACAAATCACTTTCAAAAATAAAAACGGTAAAATTATTTTTTTCAGTGAAGTTGCTCCTATCTGAATGATGATGCATTTTGGTTTTTATTGCCAAGTGTCAAGATATTCAGGTCGCCCTATAACTCGGTCGAAGTTTTGTTGTACTTTGACATTGACATTTGGATTCATTTCATAAGTTTAAGGGCAATGTCAGTACTGTGTAATTTATTCTCCATTAATCTACTTTTGGTCGGACGTTTTTTGATTTAAGAATTTTGAACTGCTTTGCTTGCGACGTTACGACGTAATAAGTAATTTTTGAATATTTGCATTTCGTAACGTAATTAACGTTTCTGATTGGTATAGTTGGAAAAATCTTGTTATTACTTTTAACTAGTTTTGACGGGTGATTGACATTTGGGTAGTTATATGTTACGTAACTTTATTGTTTCTTCGAACTTTATAAGTGGACCTAATACCATAATTAAACTTTTTTACACAAGAGACTGTCTAAGTTTAGTTTATCTATACTAATATTATAAAGCTGAAGAGTTTGTTTGTTTGTTTGAACGCGTTAATCTCAGGAACTACTGATTAAAAGATCTTTTTGTGTTGGATATTCCATTTATCGAGGTAGGTTATAAGCTATATAACATCACGCTACAGCCAATAGGAGCGGAGCATAAATGAAAATGGTTGCAAAAACGGGGAATATTTATTTCTTTTGTGTTTGTTACCTCAGAACTTTCGACTGCGTGAACCGATTTTGATGATTTTTTTTATTTGTAAGCTGGTGCTACCCGTGTGGTTCCAATACAAAAATTTCAAAAAATTGGTTAAGATCAGATGCTGATCTTCGGAGATATTAATGGAACTCTTCAAAATTAGACGGCAAATCTGCAGTGGTTGCTGCAATCGCTTGGATGATTATTGTTTATACAACATCATGACAGAACATTACGCCTGTATGCTCTGAGGGGTACGCAGATGTGTAAAATACTCCCAGATTTCGACAGTTAGGTGTGTTAAATTCCATTTATTGGGGATAAGCCTATTACCGCGACATGTACTGTTTTTTTATTTTATTGTAAAGGGTGTAACTTCAAGAGTAGTTTGATGAGTGTTTGGTTAGGATCTGATTATGGGATCCATGACAAGGTAACGGAACACTTCAATTCTTAGGAGCAAATTTACGATACTGGGCCAAATCTTTTATTGGCTTCCCGGATATTTGAGTCACCTACCATGACGTCGTTATTAACCGACTTCAAAAAGGAGGCGGTTCTCAATTCAATGTTCCCCGATTACTCGAAGATGGCTAGACCGATTTTGTTTTTTATTGTTTTAAAGGGTATACTTTCCAGGTGGTCCCATAATCATCAAGTCAGGATACTGATGATGGGATACTGGAAAAATAGAAGGAATTCTTCAAATTTTATAGGCACACAAGAAGCGATTTGGGTAGTTTTAGGAAGAGTACTTTCTCGCAGTGATCTCGTTTCAATGTGGTATAGATCTGAAGAAGAACTTCAGAGATAGGCAACGGAACTCCTCAATAAATGATAGCAAATGTACTGGGATTGCTGAAATCTCATATCTGTCTATTGTTTACACCAGTTCATAACAAAAAATCACGCCGGTACGCTGTGAAAGGGTAAGCACACAAGAACCACTACAAAAAAAGGTTAAAATCACTGTTTTATGTTTACTTATAATTGTGTTACTTTTTAACTTCTCTTTGAAGCGTAAAATTACTGTTTTTGTTTGTATTCTGTGAATAACGCTGCTGATTACATAATTATTAGTTTTAAGTTTTATGTATGTAAGCTTTATTATGTAATTGTATGTTGTTCCTAAAAAAAAAGTGAAAAATAAAAAACTCTTTGCAAAAACAAAAACAGACTTTACGAAAAAAAATAAAAATAACTTTAGCTTCAGAAGTCGGTGATAAAAAACTAAATCAATCAAAGGTCATTATCTCTTTTATGTGACGCAGACGAAGTTGCGTGGGTCAGCTAGTGTTTTATAAAGCCGATCATATTTTTAAATATAAAGAGACCAAATTCCTTTATTTTTTAATCTAAAACAATTCAATTCCTATGTTTATATACTTACGTCGTTTTACTGAATAGACGATTCCATCAAATCTGCTCGTCTTCTTAATGAAATTACAATATTAATAATGCGATGTCTCATGAAAATTGCCCGTGGAATACCAACATAAATTACTTTTACACGGAAAATAGAACGGCATTTCTTTGATAAAATTATTTTAATGTAGACACGTATTTTTTTATTTATCAACCTATTTATTTGATTCTGAGTATGTGGAATTTAGGACCTAAATTCTTAGAACGTAAAATTCTTGCCTCTACATTTGTCACCTCTTAATTTAGCCCTCTAATTCTTGTCTTTTATCATTCAATTCATTTAAAAAACCCTACCGAGATTATTTTTCTACAAACCATTATAAAATTAAGACAATTCTTTTATTATTGAACAAACACAGTATTAATATTGTGTCTGATGGATTAACTCCTTGACACTGTAAAAATATCTGTAAATGGTTTAACTAGAATCAATGCTTTTTAGTTCGAATTGATTCGTTCTTATTAACAATTTTGATGCTACAAAGTTCAGTGCGCTAACGCAATAAAATATAACCTTGCACTTGTCTCGCAGCTGACTTACTGCAAAAGGTCAATAATGAAGTACACTAAACTAAAAACAGACCAAAAACATTCAGTGCGTAATAAATATTTTATATTATCTCAAAGCATCTGTTTATATCTTTAAAGAATTTTATTTATTGTTAATACAAGAACTCAGTATCGACTGTTTGGCGGATGGGAGTACCAATCGGGTCACGAGAGTGTAAAAATAAACAGACGTATTACACAAAAGTATTTATCATACATTCTTCTGTGAATACTATTTTTATAAATACATAGCATGCGTAGTGCGTACCTATGATATGTTGCATCTATTTTTGTTATGCAAGTGTTTTAGATATTTTGACCGCTCTACATTTATCACTCCTCTTAAAATAAATATACGGAAATGTTTTGATAGTTTGAATGGATTTTAATGGTGTTTATTATTATTTGTTTTTTCCTCTAAAGTTTGGTTCTAAAACCAAATTTCTATGCACGTTACACCTGTGCGTGGGCTGCAATTCATAGGTATTGATGTCATAACTTATGCATAGCTTGTCTGAAAGTTTTCCTTCCAAACATTTGTTTTGATCGAGTGTTATTCAAACTACAATATTTCATATGCTTCGTATAAGTCTAGCAACCTCTAGGTTATTTTCGTAGATCCAAAGATTCCAATTATTAACCTTTATTTCCATAGACTTTGTGTTTATAAATTATAATACAATCACTAGGTGTCTGTTACCTGAGATACAAGTATGTCTAGTTCAGGTGGAATCCAATGATTGTTTTACTTAATATTTTTAAGGCCATTTTGCAAATTATTTTGTATTTCAATTATTTCAACAAACTATTCAAAGTTAGATGCATTTACTCTCCGCCGACATTTTTGCAAATAAACAGAAAACTCCAAACATTGACCATGCATTACCGTTGATGGTAACCTTCTCTCTTCTTGAGCACAAAGGGTAATTGCTTGTAAGCAATGGAGAAAACCCTAATACACACCGTAGGATTTTCCCGGCGGTAAGGGTTCCTACACGCATCCTCCACTCGACATCCATACTTTCAAACTAATATTATAAAATATTCGACGAATAAAAGGCTGATTGGATCGTAAAGAAATTTGGCAAGGAGGCATTAAAATCTGGGGAAGAACATAGGCTATGCAGGGTGTAAACCACCTCATCACAAAGCCGTGAACCAAGCATGCTGTACATCAAACTAAGTAACTTTACGCCTTTTTTTTTTGGGTTGAAAAAAAGTTATTGCTGGAAACCACCTTTTTTTTTGAGGTTATAAATCATGTTTTGTGGTAGAACTCAATGTAACGCACTTCAAACATCATTGTGCTGATAGATGGATTGAATAGTACGGGGGTCGTGGAGGTGTTAAAAGTTAAAGTCTTACAAAAAAAACTTGTATTTAAAAAAAATACTTGTCAAAAAGTTGGAACTTTGACTCCCCATATCTCCGTAACTAGAAGGTTCCCAGGTATGGTGTAGAACAAAAAAATGATCGCAATGATGGGGAGAACAAGTGCCTTTCGGCTTCGTGAAGAGGTGTTTTACACCCTTTGTATTATCACGTTATTATAAAAGTAACGGGGGTGGGCAATATTGCATTATGTCTATATGTGACGCAGATGAAGTTGCGCGGGTCAGCTAGTGATTTGATAAAATCGTCTTTATGTAGATAAACGTTCGGGAGAAAGTCGGGACGTCGAATCCAGACAGGTGGGATACTTTGTTAAATTGATTGCTCTCAAAGCAATGACATCATGACATGCAACATCTTTTAACTCGTACTGGGTTCGCGTATTGTGAGGCCTGTGTTCCAGTAGTGGGAGCATTGTAATATGATGGTGGTTGATTATGTGAGAGGAGCTTGGGTCGATCTTCACCCATGAGAGACCAAGTTTTCTCCGTGTTTCGGAAAGCATGTTAAACCGTTTGCTGCCCCGGCTGTCACTTGTAAATCTTTGACAGTCGCCCGAAAGTCTGACAACCAGTCTTACTATTTATAACGTTACCCATGCAGTTATGTGGGTTGCGGAGGTCAGATAGGCAGTCAGTCCATGTAAAATACACCAGTATTTTACATGGACTGACTTACATGAGCTAAATACCAATTAAGCTCCGGTTAGACTGAGAGAGACCCCAAGATATTTCAGAAAAGTTGGGCAGATGATGAGGTGTTTGATTATGTGCTTCAGCTATGATAGATGAAGAACGTTTTCCAATCAGTACGAGCCGCATGAAATCCTACCGTGTAATCACATCTTCTTCGGTTTGACTTTGTTATTCAATAGATGGTGCCCAATCGAATGTACCGACCGACCCGAACAAGACGTGTATTGCGAGCGCCCCCGAGAAATTACTTATCATTGTTTACATGACCAAGATTTTCTCCATTAACCGGTCTTGTGCGTTCAAGGGTTTAAGGACCTGACCCCAAATTAATATTAAACCGCATTGTGCTTCGTTAAGTGGCGAATAAGGAAAATTACCAGGGTTGCCAGTTAAGGAAAAAGAAAATTTTCAGGTTGGCAATGTTTTGTTTATGACTTTAGGAATTTCAATGTTTGCAGACGTTTACATTTATTTGATGCTGACTCGATTCGTAGTTGAGCCTTTTAAAAAAATCGTGGTTTGATTTTTTTTTTAATGTTTAGGTGCATGGAGGTCTGGATTCTCAGTATAAATGTCATCATCATCATCATCATCGGCCTATTAATGTTCCCACTGCTGAGACAGGCCTCCTCTCTATGAGAGGGAATGGGCTATATAATCCACCACGCGGGCCCAGTGCGGATTGGTAGATGTCACATGTCTTCGAATTTATGGTTCTAGGACATGCCGGTTTCCTCACGATGTTTTCCTTCACCGTTTTGAGAGCAGCGGTGATGTAATAAATTACACAAAGTAATGCGCCTGCCTGGGTTCGAACCCACGACTTACTGAACGTAAGTGGGGGCCGCCACCACTGGGCCACCGCTGCTCTCAGTATAAATGTATGTCACCGTAAAATTGTCAAACACGTTAGATTGTAATCTCCCTAGCGAGATTGTAAACTCTCGAAATATTGTCAACTGAACAAACTGCTTACAATATAACGCATTATTTTTCGGTAGATTGTAATCTATCGAAGTGAATCCGTAATATTGTCAAATGCGTGCGATAGAAGTATCTCTGCCCCCAAAATCGGGACTTGGGGCACATACATGAATGACGTAACACGTAATTTAATAGTTTCGTTTACTTCTCAAGTATGATATACTAACAATATTCAAACAGAAGGGCTGTTAATATTTGTGGTTCCAATTGGAATTGCTGCGTTGTGATTGGTTTTTGCTGTCTACGGAATTTGATTATATTTCTGTATTTCCCATGGAAACGTTATTAGAAAGAAAGAAAAAGCATTTATTAACCCGCACAGGATAAAGCACATCAAAATTATCAGTATTAAAAACTTACTAATAAAAATTAAACAGATAAAAAAATATAAAACTTAAAAGAAACGAAACTCGTCCTGCACGAGGCCAAAAGGCTCCTACAAGGTTACACGTTTCTGCACTTAATATTTTATTACAATAAAATTATAAAGATATTTGTTAAAAGGAGTGGAGAGGAAATCCTTTCAACCCTGTGTATTTTTTACCAATGTTTGAAGTGTTGAGATTAATTTAATTGATCTTGTAAAGCAAGAAACAAAAAATATTTTTTAGTCCGCACAGAAAAAAAGAAAAAAAATAACAGTTTTTGGGGACTGCCGATAGAAGTGAAAACTCATAGCCGATATCGGCTACGAGTGCTTCGAAGCGTTAAGTGACGGTCACGCGAGTTCCATGATTTCATTCACTCAAAAAGTGCTCAACGCGCCTGATGAAGATTTACTTAAAAAAATGGTTAGTTAATTTTATCAGTAAACATGACCGAACCAACTAAGCATAGGTACCTACTCTTTTCAATTGAACTCGTGTTGGATCAAAAATGGATTAAATATTAAAAGAAACTTTTTACTCACCAAGTGTTATGTACCAATTTACGAGTAGTACCTACTCATTAAAACTTTGATCTTGAGCTGGCCAAGCGTTATGTGGAGTTTAGATAGAATAAGAGACCAGCATATACTGGTGATACGCTATGCTTATACAGATGTGTGACTGGGGTAGCCGAACATAATTAATTCATTTTTTTTCACCTACGATATAATTTTGGAACTCTCCTAAGGAGCGGATTTTTTTCTGAGATGTCACTGTCAAAAATAAAGATTTTAATAACTAATACAAATTGAAATAAAATGTTCATAAAAATAACTGAGCTTGCAAGATCTTTTCACCCGGAATCTTAATTTCATTCACGCTTTCGTTCACTAATTACTTCATAATTGGACAGAATGAAAACGTGCTTCTATTTACAAATAATTTGAATTAACTCAAAGGGTGGGAAGAAAGACTTTGCAATTTTTGTAATTTTTAGGTGAACTTATTTATATGATAAAGGTTACATTATATTAAGGTTGGTCTACTCATGTAACAAAGAATAAAAAAGAATAAAATGTTAGCTCATTGATAAAGAAAAGAATTTTATTAATGGTCCTGTCAAATTAATGAACGACTTATAATGTCACAAACGCCTTTCACGTCAGTTCGGTGTCTAATGACCGTTTTTTACCACAGATATTATAGATATACCTAGATAATGCAAGTAGCACGATCCGTATGAAAACTAAGCGTACCTTTTTTGACTACCTACTATGACGTCATTAGCACTAGTTTTATGTGCCTTAGTTAAATGATATTATTATTATGTAATAATAATAGTATAGTAATATTACATTTATATTAAATAAATAAGTGGGTCAGTGATTAGAGTTATATTAACTTGAAAGTGATATTAATTGTAGTCTAAATTTAGTTTTTAATTGAAATCCAGGTAGCCTAGGTCGAAAATACCCAACTTAGCCCAAAACCACTTGTCAGGAAAATGACGGTCTAACGCAACTATCTTTGTTCATAATGTGTAAATTTTGTCTAATTTACCGACGGTCGAAGGATCGTTACAGGCTGAGAAGTGTAGAAACGTAAAAATAAATGGTAGATTTCAATAGGTCATATTAATATACCCGCCTTGTATATGGCACTATATATAATTCAGCTTGAAAGATCCTTCCACCGGCTAATGTTGAGAAGTCATTAAAGAAATATTACTAAAATACTATCATAGTAATATTTCTTTAATGTCAATAAAGAAGAGTATATTTTTTGTGTTAATAGATAGGTAGATAACTTTATGTAACAGCCTCGTGACATCTAAAATGTACTTAAATATAATCACAAAATTGTAATATTTCAGAGAGCTTGTAAATATTGAAATCAAAAATTACATTAGAATTTCCAAAACCATGAAGCGATTCGCGGTTCTCGTTACGGTATATAGTTCAGGGGTACGATAGTATTTACAGAATTCTAAACAATCGTAGTCATCAGTACGGCAAATATTATATTAAAATAAGTAAATAGAACAGTGAAAAGTAGTGCGTGAAAGTCTTGAAGAAGTTCGAATCGCTTCCTGATACTGTTGTGATCAGTGTTGTTATTTCCAGTAACCCTTTCCCCTAGTAACGATCCCTGAGGTAGTCTGAACCTGCCTGCCGGGGTTGCGGGCCTGTTCGAAAGATATCTCTTTCCGCGGCCCCGGAACATAAAGGGCGAGGAAGGAACATGGATGCTAAGCTGATGCATGAGTGCTATGTACTAGAATGCTATCATTCGCTGGAAACCTACGTTTTTATTTTTTTGACTTGAATGTGCCCTGGCGGTTATGAGTATGTCATGCTCACTCAAATGTCTCGGTGATGGTGGCGCGTGTGTCGGACCATTTAGTTCCCTTCAAAATGGTTGAGCTGAATGGTGCTGATTCATGCGTCATGTTCGTGAACGGGCGCTGTCAGTTGTGACTGGTCATGTCTTAGTCGCCATGGTTTATTTGAATTAATTATTTTGTTTTTGAGTTGTATTTTGTTTTTGTTTTGCTATGGACACTTTTAACGTGCAAGTCTTGCTACATTGTTCTCACATAATATACCATCTCAACATGAATTGTGTAACCAAGATTTTGTAACAATATTTTGATTTAAAAGAGAGTCCATGGAGTTTCTTGCCCGTTCTTCTCCATAGAGATCTACGCTAGGGAATGGGCAACTACAGTAATTTCACAGTTTTTATGTCTTGTGACTGTCTGTCTGTAAATGTTCATTTTTGTTTCGACAATTCAAAAGTGCCTGTAACTGGCCTACTTGAAATAAATGCTTTGATTTTGATTTTGATTTTGATGGGTTTTAGTCAGTAAAAGTCTGACACTCCCTCCCGCTCCGCCCAGAGTGGGAGAAGTCATTTGATGATTTCCCATGCTAAAAAAAAAAAGGTAGTCTGAACCTATAAGTGTAGTAGGACGTTAGCGCCCTAGACGGCGCTCCGAAGAATATGTGCGCCACAGTTACAGTTTAGGCACGTCGTCCGTTAGGCACACACACATCTTCGCGTCCAGCGATCACGCCCGTCCGGAATCTATATCTGCTACGGGTTATGCCCCGCGCACGCCTAAGTGGTGCTATGCCGTAACGCATCGGCTACAAGTGCTACGAAGAGTTAGGTGTGGATCACGCGAATTCATGACTTATGTTCACCCAAAAAGTGCTCAACGCGTCTAAAGAAGTTTTCACTTCAATAAGTTACAATACAAATCATACACGTTTTTAGGGTTCCGTAGCCAAATGGCAAAAAACGGAACCCTTATAGTTTCGCCATGTCTGTCTGTCTGTCTGTCCGCGGATAATCTCAGTGACCGTTAGCACCAGAAAGCTGAAATTTGGTACCAATATGTATATCAATCATGCCGACAAAGTGCAAAAATAAAAATTTAAAAAAACATTTTTATTAGGGTACCTCCCCCAGACGTAAAGTGGGGAGCGATTTTTTTTTTAATTTTGACCCTTACGTGTGATATATTGTTGGATAGGTATTTAAAAATGAATAGGGGTTTTCTAAAATCATTTTTTGATAATATTAATATTTTAGGAAATAATCGCTCCGAAAGTCAAAAACAATGTGTCCCCCCCCCTCTAACTTTTGAACCATAAGTTTAAAAAATATGAAAAAAATCACAGAAGTAGACCTTTATATGAACTTTCTAGGAAAATTATTTTCATCTTGATGAGTTGAATAGTTTTTGAGTTATATAGCACTTTTTCAAAAAAACGCAAATGATAACTTTGTTTTTCATACAAATACTATGAAAAACAAAGTTATTTTTGCTGACGAAAAATGTTGGTATTTTTAATGGTCTGGGAAGCTACGGAACCCTACAGTGAGCGTGGCCCGACACGCTCTTGGCCGGTTTTGTTCTTTAAAATGTCTAAAATTGCCTAGATCCTTGAGTTGTAACGTTGTTGTTTAAAAAAAATTAGCTTGCTGAGACAGTAGCCAGCCACGTTAAGCATAAAATGCTTAAGCTAGGCATGCAAAACAGGTACTGTTGCGTTGTCTAGGTATATCTATATCTGCGGTTTTTACTAAAACTAGTCGATATCTAAATGAATGCCTTAAAAAATGGATTATGATTTTACTATTATAAGTATATGTAGCCTAAGTTTGAGAGCAGCGGTGGCCCAGTAGTGGCGGCCCCGACTTACGTTCAGTAAGTCTTGGATTCGAACCCAGGCAGGCGCATTAGATACTTTGTGTAATTTATTACATCACCGCTGCTCTCAAAACGGTAAAGGAAAACATCGTGAGGAAACCAGCATGGCCTAGAACCATAAATTCAAAGACAAGACATGTGACATCTACCAATCCACACTGGGCCCGCGTGGTGGATTATATAGCCCATTCCCCTCTCATAGAGAGGAGGCCTGTCCCAGCAGTGGGAACATTAATAGGCTGATGATGATGATGATGACCTAAGTTTGGTAAAAACCGGCTATTTTTGTTTGTTTAGTTTTCGTTATTTGCCCACCCACTGAGTCTTATAAATAGCTAGTAGTAGGTAGAGGTACGTCATATACTTACTACGAGTTACAATAAATAATTATGTTTCAGTCACGTGGCTAACTGTGAACGTGAACAAACTGAGTTGCAGTAGCTCGTATTGGCTGCATTTTATAAGTACTTGATCCACAACCCAGTTAGTACTAGGTAATACGATACACCTTGGTAAGACTAGCTGTCAAACTTTCGGGCCACTGACTACCTCTAACGACAGTCAAAGATCTATAAATGACAACCAGACTAGGACCAATGGCTGTCCTGGTCTGGTTGTCAAGACACGGAGGAATCTTGGGACGTAATGGGTGGTCACCCATCCATGGACCAACCTAGGTCGACCCCAGTGGCGGCATTTAGTCACGTGCTCCTCAGACCAACAATCATAGTAGCACAGAAGATACAATACTAATCGAATCTATTCAAACATTGCTAAATTATGCACAAACAGTTCTCCAACTTTGAGCCTAAATTAAATGAGGCTTGATTTGATAGGTAACAACAGGTTTAATGCTATTTTGATCGTCTTCACTATCAATAGGTAACTTCTTAAGGGATGCCTAAATAAAAACGTGGTGTTAGATTTTAAGCTTTCAACGCTGAGCCGAGAGTTCAAGTTCCAACGGTTCAAAAACATTTATTCATTGTTTAGTTGTCGTTTAGTGTAAGTGAAAATTGGAATTAGATTCTCAAAGCTTAAGAAACTTGGAGCATTTGTATTCAAACTTAGATATTGAATTGAAATCGTCTAAACTGCCGTTATGGATATTCTGATTTGGGTAATAATTCTGAATATGATTGGGGTTCGTTAATCATGCGTTCAAAGTAAGTATAGAACGTGAAACCGTTTTAGTTTAACATTTTATGGGATGATGATTTAATCTAACATCTACCACCACTTTGTAGGTATAGAGGCGAGGTACCCTAGATGCCTAGGCTCTAGGGAAACCATTGAGTATAATGAATTTTGTCAGTAATTTTGTTTTCACGTCATATTGTTAAGACCTTAGGTTAGACAAGAAGAAACTTAAAAACAAGTGAAAAACCTAAAATGAGTGGTTCTTGCGACGAGGGAGTAAATTGACTGAAACTGTTAGTAAAGCGCAAATGTTGTTTTTTTTTGGCATTTAGTAATTTCCTCGCTGAAGTGGGATGAAAAGTTACGTGTTGCACTCGAGTGCAAAGATTTTTCACCTCGTGCTCTTTTGAGATCGCTAACGCTCAGGATTCTAATTTTAGAATCCTTCGCTTGCTCGGTCATCAAAATTGAGCACGCGTTCATAAAGCAACTTTGCACTCTTGTATAACAAATAACAGCTATTCTGTTAGATCCTGGAACTGGCACAAGATCGGTAGGCTACAAGCCAGTGATAACCAATAACCTTGACAGGAGACTGCAACGATTTATAAATCTATACTAATATTATAAAGCAGAAGAGTTTGTTTGTTTGTTTGTTTGTTTGGTTGAACGCGCTAATCTCCGGAACTACTGGCTCGAAATGAAAAATTATTTTTGCGTTGGATAGTCCATGTATCGAGGAAGGCTATAGGCTATATAACATCACGCTATGACCAATAGGAGCGGAGCAGCAATAAGAAATGTTGCAAGCGGGAACAAAGCAGTTTAAACTTCCGTTGAGTAGGCGATACGTTGCGATATCAAAACTTCACGCGAACGAAGTCGCGGGCAGAAGCTATGAGGCTATAATTTATCTTGGAAACTTGAACACCTGATGCAGAACCGCAACAGACCAGCTAAACTATAAGAGATACAAAAATGCCACCATAGCAAAAATTGTTCTACATGATGAGCATTTTCTGCTGAGAGTATAAGTTTGAAGATCTGGAACATCTGATGTGGAACTCCAAGAGCCCACCTACACCATAACACATATAGGAATGACGTCTTAGCAAAAGTTGTTCAATTTTATGAGCACTCTCTGTTGGTTTATAAAAATCGAAGATCTGGAACACCTGTTGTGGAACTCCAAGAGCCCAGCTACACCATAACACATATAGGAATGACGTCTTAGCAAAAGTTGTTCAATCTGATGAGCACTCTCTGTTGACTTATAAAACTCGAAGATCTCGGACACCTGTTGTTGAATTAATTTCCTTTTCCAGTTATCTTCGTGACTCGGTAGCCTACCCGGTAACGCAGGGGAGCAGTTACTTTTTCAATTGATCAGGTATATTCACAACAAAACTATAACCATGCCTAGAAAGAGGTCAAATCTTTCCCAATGTTCCAAAGGAGCTAAAAGATTGAGGATCATAAGATTCCAAGAATCTATCGAAGAGCGTCAGGAGAGACTTGATGCTGTTCGAGAACATCAGGCTGCAACTTGCTCCGTGGAAACCTCTTCGGATCGCGAAGCACGCCTGCGTTCTCAGCGTATTTCTACATCCAGGTCTCTAGAGACCAGTGAAGAATAGATGCGCGACTGACCGCTAATCGTGAACGTCATGCATTGTCTTGCGAGTCGGAGCCGTTCACGGATAGAGAATTGCGCTTGAGTTTCAAGCGTATCTACGCATCGACTACTAGATCTCTAGAGACAAGTAGGGAACGTGATGCGCGACTGACCGCTGATCGTGAACGTCACGCATTGTCTCGCGAGTCGGAGACGTTCACGGATAGAGAATTGCGCTTGAGTTCTCAGCGTATCTACGCATAGCTTCTTCTAGGTCTTTATGACAAGTGCGGAACGTGATGCGCGACTGTCCGCTGATCGTGAGCGAATCCGAAATTTTTACCGATACAGAATCAGGCTTGAGTTTTCAGCGTATTCGCACATCTACTAACAGGTCTTTTGAAACGAGTGATGAACGTGATGCGTGATGCGCGATGCACGTTCATTGAACGAACGTTTGAATTCTGATCGACGTCGACATTCTCTGAACAGAATGTCGATATCATCTGAAAAACCGGATGTGTCTCAAGATATAGCCGTAGGGCATGGCGACCTGCCGTGTCGACGGCGCGTTCGTGTTCCACGTGCGCCTCAAAGAGATGTCAGCATAAAGGGAAGGGCCCATAAAGGTCGAAGCCTGCCGGGGCTGCGGGACTGTTCGAAAGAGATACCGTGGCCCTGGAACGTAAAGGGCGAGGAAGGAACATGGATGGGTTTTAGTCAGTAAAAATCTGACACTCCCTCCCGCTCCGCCCTGGAGTACCAGTATTTGATTATTTCCCAACCGAAAAAAAAGGGCATGGCGACCTTCCTTGGGTTGATAAGGCACGGAGTGCATTTACGTCTCCTATGATTGAATACGCCACATATTCCGCCATCGGAGGTATGGCAAAAAATTGTACTTTTTGTGAAGCTGTTAAATGGCAAAAAGAAACAAATGGTATGTGTTGCTCAGGTGGGAAAGATCCGTTATTTTCCCGTCCCCGGGTTCTTAGAATTCGACATCAGACGTTTCAGATCTTCGACGACCCCGTTGTCGCTGGCATAAGCAACAGGATCCGCGTACGAAGTCGCGGGCAGAAGCTAGTATATCATAACAGGCCTTAATCCATCATTTAAAGTTACACCACAATATATGCTTCTAAAATAACGTATTTCCACACATACCATGTCCTTAAGCAAAAATAAAAAAAATAAAACCTATACTAAAACCGACCGCTAACCTTCAAATTACTATACGGCTTACTGGCTGGTGCAAATTAAGTTTGTATGCAGTGAAAATATACCACTCGAATATTGACTGGCCACACGAAGAATGGACAAACAATTGGAACAGTTTGAAAATGGAATTGTAGCGACCGATACTGGCCGCCTAGTTTTAAACTCTTCCAGAAACCAACCAAAAAGATGACGGTCTGATTATCTAAAAACATCTGTTTAAAGGTCGTGGTACACTTGACAAGCACCGCATCAGCACCGCACCAGCACAGTTGTTGCCCGGTGTTACCTCGAATATAGGCTACGGCGCGCTTACCACTTGTCATCCGCGAGGTCGCAAGCTCGCAGTCCGCACGCTGGCGGTAATAGTCCGGGAGGTAGCATTGCATTTTAGGTATTATCTCTTGTAATTATATTTTGTTAACGAGGATTTTGTAAATATTTTTGTTTTCAGGTTCGCCAAATAAATAAAAAATAATATGAAAAAAATGAAAATATATATAATAAATAGTTTTCATTTTATTTTGTTGATTATAACGATATTTAGGTATCTAGTATGATCGATTTTCTGAAAAAACCAACGCTCATCTGATAGATCATCAATTTTTGTGTAAGAAAAACCACTGCTGCATCTTCCAAAATGTGCAGAAAGTGGTTGCTGCAGCGATTGAAGATCGCCCTCCGCGCAAGCGATTCGGGCGGCGTTTTAATTCAGTTTTGTCCACAAGCTTTCGATTTGTACTGAACTTTCCATAACTTGGGAGTCTTATCATACTAGTACCGGTTGCTTTTAACAGCGCCGCCAGGTTTTGTGCATTGCAGCATCGTGACCAATTATATATATCATATCAGTCTTATCAAACTAGGTTTAGTGTCGTGGGCTCTCTAACTAAATATGTAATTGGCCATACATTACACAAAGAGTACCCAAGACCTGGAGACGCACGACAGCGCTACGACGTTGTTTCGCGGGCAACTCGGACTTGGCGCGCTGTAAGCACGCGGTCCGCTTGCTTGCGGCGCGCGGAAGGCGCGCGGACGCCGCGCCGAGCCGCCCGCGAGTCGTATGGTAGCAGCGTGTTGACCGCCCGCCGTAAGCTTTTTCAAATGGACATTAAAAAATATGTTATACGACACACGATTTAACGCTCTAATTTGAATGGCAAGTTAATTACGGGGTTGGAGCGGTGCTGGTACGGTGCTTGTCAAGTGAGCCACGACCTTAAAACACATTTTTGTATGTGTGTAACATGTCACAGTGACAGCTGTTTTTAGATAATCAGATCGGTATGCTTTCGGTGAACATGGACCTAAAGCTTCTATCGCATTGCCAGTATTGGAAGAACTTTCAAGCGGCCTAACTTTTTGTATGAAATAAAGCGCACTAAAGCATGCACAAAATGCTTCAGCACTTAATTGGATAATGAAAAAGGTAGGCAAGTCGTATGTGATTCCTTACTACAGGTAATTGCGCTCGTCCAGACATTTGAGCTTACAGTGGCTTGAAATGACTTAGAAGCTCCACAAAATATACGTGATGAATAATAGTTGGTAACTTTTAAGCTGATAGAAAGGGAAAAAAAAGCAAATTGGATCGTCTTCTACACAATTGCATTCGTTTCAGTTTTGGCCTTCGTAAATATGATCATATCTCTTCGTACCGCTCTCAGCTTAAATGGCTGTCTATCAGACTCAGGAGGTCCGTCAGATCTCTCTGCTTGCTTTTCACCACCATGAATGATCCATGTGCTCCTGAATACTTAAAAACTTATTTTAAGGTGTAGGGTAGTTCTCACAGTCAGAACCTTCCAGCTTCCAAAAACCTAATCCTTCAAATTCCCTCTCACCGTACTGGTTTTATGTCCTCTTCTTATGCTATCTCCACTATAAAACTCTGGAACGCGCTACCCATTGGCATTAAAAAAGCCGAAACCAAATTGGCTTTTAAAAGAGCAGTTCGGAAATTTCGAAAGTCGGTCTAAATTGTTTACCATAATACTCGTAATAAAGTTATTCATAGAGTCGTAGTAATTATATCGCAAGGTTTCTCGTATTTCGGACTATTTTTATGTATTTTAATATAATTATATTAGTTTATTTTTTATGCTTATTTATGTATTAGTATGTAGGTACCCATTTATGTGTTTTATTTTAGGCTTACAAGATGGTATGTTTCTTTTTATTTTTTGTAGGTACTCTATCACAATGCTGTCTATTTGACCCAATGGTTGACTGGTAGAGAATGCCTTGTGGCATTAAGTCCGCCTATGTATTATTAATGTACATGAAGTTTAAATAAATAAATAAAAGCAGAAAACATAGTTATATAGTTCCATATTATGAACAGTTATTTAATTTTTTGTTTAATAGGAAAAGCCGACATATTGTCACGCATAATTAGTTTCAAGAGTGTTAATCTAAACGTCACACGTACGGTTGGCTGCATCAATTGGTTATCCCAGCTTCTAACGTAGTGCTTTCAAGAGGGGTACCCACATCGTGAAGCTTAAGTCATGAGAATATTTTTCCCCGTGTGAGATCAAACCTATGACTACTAGACCTCTTCAGAGCCACGACAGCTTACATTTAGTATCTTAGCTTAACCATACAGTGCATGACAACACTCTTAAGAAATTAAAAGAAAAAAAACTTTTCTGCAAAAAATATAACCGACTTCACACAAAAAAGTGAAAAATAACTTTAGCTTCAGAAGTCGGTGACCTTTGTTTGGTTGATTTAGTTTTTTTGTCACCGACTTCTGAAGCTTAAGTTATTTTTCACTTTTTTGTGTGAAGTCGGTTATATTTTTTGCAGAAAAGTTTTTATTTTTCACTTTTTAGTGGTTCACATGTGCTTACCCTTTCACAGCGTATCGGTGTGATTTTTTGTTATGAACTGGTGTAAACAATAGACAGACGTGAGTCTTCAGCGATCCCAGTACATTTGCTATCATTTATTAAGGAGTTCAGTTGCCTATCTTCCGAAGTCACCAGATCTTTATCAAATCGAAATGGGATCACTCCGAGAAAGTACTCTGCCTAAAACTACCCAAACCGCTTCTGGTGTGCCTATAAAGTTAAGGAGTTACCTCTATTTCTCCGGGATCCCATTGAATGGAACTTTACACGTCTAGCTGTCGAAGTCTGGGTGTATTGTATACTTCTGCGTACTCCCTCAGAGCATACAGGTGTGATGTTACGTCATGATGTTGTATAAACAATAATCAACCAAGCGATTGCAGCAATTACTGCAGCTTTGCCGTGTATTTTTGAAGAGTTCCATTTATATCTCCGAAGATCAGCGTAAGATCTTAAACAAATTGACATGGAACCACACGGAAAGCACCAGCTTTCAAATAAAAGAAGAATCATCAAAATCGGTTCACCCAGTCGAAAGTTCTGAGGTAACAAACATTGTCGAAATCTGGGTATATTGTACACATCTGCGTACCCCCTCAGAGCATACAGGCGTGATGTTACGTCATGATGTAGTATAAACAATGAACCTACAAGCGGATGCAGCAATCACTGCAGATTTGCCGTCTTTTTTTGAAGAGTTCCATTGTATATCTCCGAAGATCAGCATCAAATCTTCAACAAATTAAAATGGGACCCAACGGGAAGCACCAGCTTTCAAATAAAAAAAGAATCATCAAAATCGGTTCACCCAGTCGAAAGTTCTGAGGTAACAAACACAAAAAAAAAAAAAAAATACATTCGAATTGAGAACCTCCTCTTTTTAGAAGTCGGTTGAAAATAAGCCTTAATTCCTTTCTTCAATTTAAATGTTCTAATTCCAAATTCCATTACACATAAATTGCTTAGCCTCCTAAAGAAGAGCTTAAGGGAGCAGTGGTACGGGGATTACAATTTACTAACATTTTACTGGAAAAGGCTTTCAGTGCATCTCTTACTGTTGCAGATCGAGTATATTTTAATTGTAGAACGTGAACGAAACTTGTTAGCGATCTCTTTGTTGAGCTGAAACTGTTTTGCTTAATATTTTTTTTCGGTTAGAAACTAGGTTTTTTTGAAAAGTCCTCCTCTGGAGTCGGAACTTGTGTCCGGTTGATGGCAATAGGCTCGCCCCCATCAAATGTAACTTGAATATTTCTGGAGAATTGTGGAAGTATTGAAAGGTACACAGTTTTCTGCCATACCCACATGCAGATGTAGATAACGCAAGTATCACGATCTATATGAAAACCAAGCGTGCCATTTTTTGACTACCATTGTGACATCACAAGCACTACTTAGTGATGTAAAAATCAAATCGATTCAAAGACGCTGCCGTCGACGTGCTAGTTTTTGGATACCTTTGCAATAATTTCAAAACTGACGTCTGACTAGCGCCGGCTGTACACCGATGCAAACTGAGCGTGAAAGTTCGAACGATCTTTTATCGTATTTTTGATCGTAAGCTAGGCAATCGAAGTAGTTGCTCTTGCGTTATTTAGGTCTATCTATATCTGTGGCCATACCCTTTAGGGATTTAATACGTGATGTTATCATGACATCGTATACCTAATATGTTTCGGGAAAGGTAATTAAGGTTTGTTTCGCGAAATGTGAAATCAGATTGTATTTTTGATAAATTACTGTATACTTCCAGCTGAAAAACGTCAGGAAATTGTCTTTTAACATTGACAGCATTTAAACACGCATCCATTTTTTTGTAAACAAAACGTCCATTGAATACTAAAATAAATCCATGACTAAACGGTTTTATTAAGCCAGAGTTATTAAGGACCAAAACAAATTGATCAACAATTTCAATCAATTGTTAAAATGTAATTTCATGTTATGAGCCAATACTGTTGTCTTCCAATTACTCGTGAATCGTTATTGGTTTTTAAAATTACGATTCCTGGTGAAATTTCATTTTGAAAACATTTGCTTTTATTTTTGCGATAAATTGCTTTTATGCGCCAATATCAGATGAATTTGTTTATTTTGATCATACAGATGATCCATTGACAAGCCAACGTCTTGGTGGTAATTAAATCAAATTATGTAAGCCTTGTACTTAGCTTTAAAGCAGAAGGATGATTTTATATTTTCATCAAATATCTGCTTTTCTTCAATCTCAACTACTTAAAAACCGGCTTCCAGTTAAACTGGATTGACAACCTGGACCAACTGACTCTGAGAAACAAGTCTAATACTGGTTGTCAGACTATCAATCTTGGGATTACCACCTGTCAAAGATGTCTGAATTTTCGGCTCTGCTGAAAATAACAAAAATACCAAAAGCGAAGTCTCTCCCCCCGGTTAGTTTTACAAATTTAAATTAAGCTTGCATTATGTAGAACAAGAATTCCTTCCCTATGATCTGAGAGCTCGTTTCACCGACATGCATCGATCGCCCCGCGGAGCCGCCTGCGGTTTCGCAATTAATACCCGCCGAGCTTCAACGTCATATGACGTTTTATGTTTAAACGGTGATTGTCTGTTTCTGGGTGCCTGGTGCTTACGGGGATACGTGAAGTAATGAGCGGATGAAACTTGGTAAAGTTTGGGAAAATAATTATTATAAAAACTAGTTTGCTAAAACTAAAATCCAACAGATATCAATCACGGTTACCTTTAATTAAAGCTTTGATCTTTCGTTAACAAGTATCGGCAGCAGATAAGAGTGGTCCTTATCTACTTTGAAGATGTAAAGGTGGTCCTTTAGAACTCTTTGGCTCCAAGGTTCCTTAAAAGTTCTTATTTGACAAAATAGGTTTTACTTTATAAGAACGAATGCCGTCACCTTATTTTTTTATATAATTTAAAAATCAATACCGACGAGGAGAAGGAGCTCGTGGCTAAATAATAACAGCCGCTCGGGTCGATCTTTAGGTTAATCCGTCCTTGCCAAGGTTGTTCTGTGGATGGGTGACCACTTGCATACCGAGTTTCCTCCGTGCCTCGGAAAATACGTTAAGCTGTTGGTCCCAGCCGTCATTTGTAGATCTTTGACAGTCGTTACAGGTAGTCTAAGGCACAAAAAGTCTGACAATCAGCCTTACCAAAACGTACGACACGTTTTGGTACTACCCAGTACTAATTGTGTTGTAGAGGTCCTATAGGCAGTCGCTCCATGTAAAATAAGTACTGTTATTTAGTTGGATCCGGTTAGACTGGAAGTCGACCCCAACATAGTTGGGAAAGGGCTATGTAGGCACTTAGGCAGATGATTAACGAAACAATACCTAGATTCACAGTGTTATTAAAGCACCAAGATCGTTTGAGTTTTTCTTTTGACAATATCAACCTACGTGGGTTGGCAATCACGTGTAAATAGATCATTTACCTATTTGTTTATCTATGTTATATTATTACCTATTCCTAAATGACCTTGCGGACCAATAAGAGTTTCATGGCGTCTTAATGAACCGATTAACGTTCCGTTTACGGTTCAGTCACAGAATAGTTCAGAAATAAACATAGACATGCTTACGGACACGTAGACACGTTTTGCGAGTGCTAGCGCACTTGCAACTGGCATTTGGTTGAGTGTGATCAATCATAAGCGTCTTCGTTTAATAAAACACAATTTGTTTATAATTTTCCCACTGCTGGGTAACCACGCTGGTCTTGTACGAATTGGTAAATGTCATATTACATGTCTTCGAAGTTTTCATTCTAAGAAATACCGGTTTCCTCACGATGTTTACTAGCGCTGTTTTGAGAACAGTGGTCATAAAATCCATTACAGAATGTAAAGCGACTTCCTGCACACGAGCCTACGATACTAGGGCACCACTTCTACCGATCGCTCGTTGTAAGTATTGACCCGACCTTCTGTATCTACTATTCTGTGGTTCCATGTCGTGTTTAATAATCGCACCAGTAAATAAGCCAGCTTAGAAACGAATAAATAATTTCTAGTTTATCACCTAGTGCCGTTATTAGTTAATGGTTTCCTTTAATTGGTATTTACATGCAATCTTTGATTGTACTGCGGTCTTTTGTGATCGTATCTGCGTTGGCAGGGAGAGGTGCTTCGGTTTCAGCACTAAGCGGATATTTATTAGCTTAGTGGATATTTATGGACTAAATATCTTTGCCTCTCGGTTTCACCGACAGCTTTTTCCCAACTATGTTGGGATCAGCATCCAGTCTAACCGGATGCAGCTGAATACCAGTACTTTACAGGTTAAATACATGTAACATCCGTCCTCGAAAATAGGGCTATTATTGGTAAATTTTTCATGGTAGAGATAGCGCTCTTGAATAAATGTGTAAAAAGCTTCCTAGGCGTCCATTTATCCGACCATATACGCAACACCACACTGTGCTCATAAACACGAACTGACGTTGCTCGAAAGATTTGAAAGGCATGGGTTTTTGCCCAGGAGTGGGATAACACAGGCTAACAGTAACTGTTCCAGGAGGGAGCGAGACAAAACACAAACACACATTCTTCACGTTAATTTATTAGTATACAATTACATATTTATTAAGCATTGGTTTCTTAATGGTCTAAGTAAATACGGAATTTTAGAATCATGAAGAATGTGCAATCAGCAATTTGAATTTCACGGGCAGAGACTCAAGAAGTTACTAGTGGAGAATATTCTAATATTTTCAAGATTATTCTCAGAAACAAGTAAAACTTTTGATTGGGAGATAATTCGTTATTAAAATAACGAAATAACTATCAAACCACAAAGTTTGCAATGAAATGCAGAACCATCATAAGTTAAAAATTTTATAGTTTCAAACTTCGGTTACTTTAGTGGGTACTTTTTAATTCTATTTTCGCTACCGTAAAAAGATGAGCAAATAATAGATTGTTTTATAATTAACTTTTTGCACTGTGAGTTAAAATTAATTTCTATCTATTCAGTTAGAAATCTAGACGACCGAATAATAAAATATACAGCTCTTTTGTTAACATGTTTTTAACTTTTATATAGTTCTATCTTATTACTGTTTGCTAATAACACCAGCTTAATTAAGCTGGTGTTTTTGAGTTTTAATTTGGTATATTAATTCAGTTTCAAAGCAACAATATACATATTGTGGTAAACGTTAAGGACACGTCACGCCACGTCGTTACGTGTGTTATGCACGCCTTATTAATAATTCTGATGTGTATTCAATCTTTAGTAATAATAAGGTACGACGTTTCACTCGTAAGTCTAATGTATGAGATGTGACAGTTTTTTTTTTAAATCCATGAATAAAAGCTGTCTTACGTAAAGTATATAATTGATAACTATAGTTTCTAATACAACCATTACTTAAAAACGGTTCTTATTACTGTCAGATTCATAAGTAGAGCAAAGAATTTTGTGTGAGTAAATAAAATACATTATATCCCTGTTACTGTTAAAATCGTAATCTTATGATCATTCTCATTTCCGAATAATCATGGCTCTAAAAATACGAAAAACCTTGTTGGGAATACTATGCTGTATATTTTTAGTCCCATGTCATTAACCCCACAATATTATGTCTCCGAACACTTGTATTAACATTTATATGTTTTGGAAGCGTCTGCATTCTTAGAATAACATACATATTTGTTGGGTTACTTACTCCCTTTAAGTGCTAAAATCTAGACGCGAAAATAGCTTCTAGTTGTCTGTTGTCGTTAAAATTTGCATTTGTTTTAGTGTTGAGCATTAAGCTTGAGAAAGTGTCACTTTGTTTAAATGTACCCATTACATTTATCTTTGAAAAAACATAGTCATTTGTAGTAAAGGTTTTTTTTAAACTCCTCAAAGTAATTTTGATTATAAGTAGTAATTGAAAATGAAAATGAAAATTATTAATTTAGGATGCAGTCATGAAAGTTGCCCATTATCTTCTTCACCAATAATGGTCGCGTCGTCGTGGTCGTACAAGATATATAACTAAAATTTGCAGCATTCAGATTCAGATATGAAAATACTTAATCCAAGAACTTCAACACGTCTTTCCGACGCCCGTTCAGAAATCTCGTTAACAAAAGAACTTGAAATAAATATGTTTATTAAACGTCGAGGAGCACAACAATTACGAACAAGAATAAATAAGCAGGGATTACTGTACTGAATCTTCATCACAGTTAATCTTACAAATTGCGTCAAACTTTTCTTTAGACAATTCTACAAGAGACAGATGAAATTAAACTACGTCTGAAAAGTAATACGCTATTATTTCTGAGAAAGCAGTTAATTCTTTGTTTGGGGTAGAAAACGTCACGGATAGCCTTAAAGTCAGAGATGCAGACTTGCCAAGGGATAATTACTACTGGGTAACAGCAGTAAGTCAGATATCGCCCAGATACTTCATCTATTCAGCTGCATTCTGTTATGCTGGAAGCCCAGCCCCACATATAACCTTATATGTAAAACAGAAGAAATGAAAGAAAGAAAAATATTTATTTAAGTTTCATTTCTAAAAGCACACACACAATAATAATAATAAAAAAAAAAACAATATAATTAGGAAAAATAGTGTAGTAAGATAATAATGACGCCTTTAGCCGACCTCTGATTATTTCAAGCTCGTATTTCCTTTTTTCTGTGGGGGATGATGAACTTTACATCCTGTTTTGAACCCTATTATTATTTAAGAGAATGTTTAGTAATTCATTGTAACAGAACCTGTATCATCACATTACTTTATAGAACTTCAAGAAGAAGAAAAGTTCATTAATACATCAATATACCTATATAAAAATCAATACCACTTTTCGTTGTAATTTTATAACTCAAGAACGGGCTCACCTATCGAAACAAAATGTTTAGGCTTTGTTCGGACTGTTTAGTAGATGGTTTATGTGAAGTTTGCACAAAATCGGTCAAGCGTCTCTTCACGCAGACGAAGTTGCACGGGTCAGCTAGTACTTAATAATTTTTATAACAATATACATGTAAACAACAGAAGCTTTCTTTCCAATTCCCTTATAAGCTTCCATAAAATCGTTAACCCGCTTATCAGAAAGGGTAACAACCTTATTGGAGTGCTTTGTTTACTCTCTGTTGAACCGTGGCATTGATGTAAGTGGTAATTAACCCTGATTTCCGAGCAAAGGGTCGTGGGCAGACATTAAGACCCATATTTATTCTATTAGCACATCTATTAACGGCACTCTTCTATATTGTACATAAGACTGGCTATTAAATTCCTCCTTTTCTTTTTGACTAACTTGTTTGTCTAGCCATCGTAAGGGGTTTTGCTGAGCATGCTCATCGGTTCAATTACCAGTTGAAACAAACTGTTATTGTGCCTTTATATCGTATCAGGATTTTTTTATTAGCGCCCTATCTGGAGTATTGTCGGTTGATGTCAATAGGCTCACCGCTATTACATGGCACTTTGGAATTACTGGCGAAATGTGGGTATACTCCACACTCCAGTATATTCCTGTATACAAGCGTAATGTTGTGTTAATAGATAGATAAACGGTTAACGAAACTCTCCCAAATCGCTTTGAGTTAGGACTTCGTCACATCTTTTGGTCCTTAAAGCTCCCTATTCTCCAAGGACCAACTATATTTCTCAAATAGTTACCCGAACAATCCCGAAGGGTATTGAAGCTATTGTTGCGTATAAAAGGGAAAATATATTTTACTTTCCCTCCAAAACACCCGTCGCCACAATAGACTTTATCTTGTTTACATTTACATGTTTACCGCCAGAAAATTTTGGAGATCCTTGAAGATTAGGACCATTTTACTCCTACCTTACATAATTCCTCTTCTTCAAGAGAACCCAAATGTTGTCCTCACCGCAACATGAAGAAGCTCGTATTTCACAAAAGACGACGCAATATTTCATGCGAGGCCCGTACCTTAGTTAAATGGCCGTGACGTCATAATATGAGTGAAACTTGGGACCAGGCTCAGGAAGGTAGGCCAAGTTAATTAGGTGGAATGTCTTAGGAACTGAAAGCTCTCCGAGGAAGGAAGGGATTAGGACACTAAGCTCTGTTTTTCCGGGCGATATAAAATGTCTATTAAAACATGTGTGAAGGGAATCGTGGAAGGAGCATGCAATCCGGATGTATCCTAATTGCGGTCGTTCCGATGGTAGTTTGATCGCTTTTGTTCCAGAGTATTTTAGGTCCGTGTTTTCATTTTTAGATCTAGATCGAGTTTTAATATTCTAGTTGATCTATATCCTTATTAATCTTCGTCTTTGCGTGTCGATGACGAGAACTTTTATAACTAATAAAACACGGCTCAGAATAGATAAATATAATCCCCACATTTTGATATTCCATAAAGTTTTGATATTAACTGTTAATCTGAATGCTAAGCTCAGTTGTAAAGCCATCAAACATCCTTATCACACTAAATAAAACGCGAAAAACAAATAAACCTCAGACAGTTTATTTCACGTTTAACATTTTACGACACCATAAAATTATAAATACATTTTGAGCTAAAAGCTTCATGCATCGTTTCTCTTTGTAGGCAGAACTTCGCTGTTTTGTTTTTTTATTTTCCCCGGCGAGCAGTTGACAGGAGACCTACTTTGTAACTAGGGAATAAAGAGACAAGAAAATGGATGATATAATATTTTTAAAGGTCGAATATTTTATTGACACCTTTCTGAATTTCTTTTGACGTTAGTACTCGTACCTTGGGACTGTTTTCAGATGTTTTTTCGGTAAAGTTAATAAATGAATTAATGAATGAATTAAAATGATCGAGTATTCATTACACTGAAAATCAAAATGGCTGGTGAGACGGGTTGTGGCTTTTACATTGACATATTTTATAATGACATTTTGTGAAATATAATCATTGCAATGTCAAATGGTTCATGACTGACGAACGAATGAGATCCTTCCTGTAATAAACCTAAATATAAAGTAAGTAATTTTAATTATAAACCTCTTGAAAGCAAATTAATCCCAACAACTGATTTATAGCCAATTATTATTAAGAACACGTAACAGTAACCCACTAATTAGTACGAAAACTGCATAACGGTTATAAATAGCTTATGTAGTAAATTATCTAAAGGATGAAAGCGGTAACAAAGTCCCGGGGGTGCAACAAATCGTAAGATTATTCGAAGCGTTGGAAGTTTAACGAAGGTTGCAGCGCAGCGTCTTAATGGTCAGCCAGTATATGTAGCTATGTGCGTTTGTATAACTTATGTTATGTAGCCAAATACTGTAGATGGTGGAAGATGGGTTTTTGGCTGACTAAACAAAAAGGACGAACAGGTGGCGTACCATGACGTCAAAAAGCATGATTGTTTTAATCTTATTCCAGAGTGAGAAAGAGATGTCACTAGACGTTCTCTATACTGTCGGGAAGACTGAGTTCTGCCGCATACGCAGTCAGGAAAGTTAGACAATACACTGACGTTGACACAGCTCGACTAGTCTACTTTAGTTATTTCCATAGCATTATGTCCTATGGTATTCTATTGTGGGGAAAAGCTGCAGATATACAAAATGTCTTTGTCTTACAAAAACGAGCTATAAGAGCAATATACCAACTAGGATCCAGAGTTTCTTTAAGAGAACTTTTCAAAGACATTGGTATTCTCACGGTGGCATCTCAATTCATCTTAGCCAACATATTATATATCAGGCAAAATATACATTTATACCCCAAAACCAGTGATATTCACAATTTAAACACCAGAAACAAGCACAAACTACATGCTCCTTCCCACCGTCTTCGTAAGGTGCATGACTCGTTTGTGGGGCTCGGTATCCGCTTTTATAACAAGCTACCCCTTTCCTTTTTGGACTTGCCTTTCAATGCGTTTAAAGCTCAAGTAAAATCTAACCTTTGTTCGAAGGCATACTATTCCATTAACGACTATTTAGATGACAAGAATAGTTGGTCGCTGTGTTGAACGCAAGACAAAGATATGTTCTTTCACTATAAGTATTGGTTGAAATTTCGGGCTTCGCTTGTTTATTATTTATTCCTTTATTTTATACACTGTGACATTGAATGATTTGACATGAATACTTAGTTCAGTATTTTTTTTTTTTTTTTTACTTTACTTATTTTTATTTTTTATGTGTGTGTTTATTTGACATGAATATTTACTTGTGACTGTCATGACATTTAATGATTTGACATGAATACCTAGTTCAGTATTTTATTATTTTTTACTTTATTTTTGTTTATTTTATGTGTGTTTGACATTTCGTATTTTTATTGACATTCGAATTTGAATTGTAATATATCATTTATTTAATTTAATTATTGTGAATGTGAGGACCTTGTGGGTCACTTTTTGTTGTTTTTTTTTCCCACGACGCGACTGTCTGGCAGTTTGAGTACTATAAGCGACCTACCCAAATGTCCTTTCTTTGGTATTGTTCGTCGTTTCGTTGAGCTCCTTGAGCTAAAAGTCGAGCTACACGATAACTGACAAATGCTTGCACTGATTGGACAGGTCCACTCAAATCTGTATGGTTCTTTCTTCAAAAGACCATCTCAGACACTAATCTGCATAGTTCTCATGTGAGTTGAACAAGATTGTCTGGACTTTAAAAGAGACTATGACCTCTGAGTTTGTTTCGGCTGTTTCTTCTCAGAGTAGTCAGGTACGAAACACCGGCCCCATCTAGTTTAAAAACATGACGTGTAAAAGTGTTTGAGAAAACCTACTTACTGAATAAATATCATTTATCATTTATCATATAGCTCCGTCTCTTTCCCACACTGGAATGACGTGAAAACAATCCTGCTCTAAGACGTCATGGTTACCCCGCAGGTTAAGTTATGCTCGTCACGGTCTTTTTTAAACGTTGCCCCTCACTTAGAATTCCTCGTGTATCGTGGAAGTGTTTATAAACATATAAGCTAACATAGACAAACAGCACATACATACGAGTATTTAAAAGTATTGAACGCGAAACGGTTGATCTTTTTAAATCTGTTGTGGTTGCTGCATAGATTGGTACTGGTCTATATGGCTACACTGACCGGTGAATCAGGGTAGTCATTTCGTTAAACTGACGTAAATATATGTATGTATATAATGTGTTTCCCAGCTATGAGCGCAAAGCTACAGTTATGAAACCTCATTTACTGTTAACTCATCATCATCTCAATGCTGGGCAATGGTTCTCTATCCATGAATTCCATTTCTTTTGACCCTGGTCATTGGTTTTGTCTAGCTCGACCCAACACCTTCTAAGAGGTCTACCACGCCGCATTCTGGCTGAGCCTGAGCAAAACCTCTGACAGAGATGTAATAGCTAATCCTTTATCAGTAGCCACACAAAAACAAGACATATTTACATTACCTACGGTCTTTTTCAACTCAATCCCGCTGCAGCTGCTATGTTAAAAGTTGGATTCTTTTTCAGACATTAACGTATCGGTGTATTACTCAGTGTTGCATATATTTATTGCCTAGCCAACTAGTGTGGATACCCGTGCCTGGAAATCTAGATCAGCCAGTGAATTAAGATTGTTTTGATTTAATTTATGAGCTTATTTTTAATTTTATGGGCTGAATAAAATTTGATGATTTGTTTCTGTTATGATTTATGTGATTTAAAAAGAATTCACGAATTTTTCTATTTTATGCTTGCCTTGCTCGCTTTGGTGATCATGTTGGTGAAACTTGAGTTTCGTTTCGCAGACTTTATTGAACCAGTTGTTTTAAAGAAAAACATCTCATTGATTTTCTAAGTTTCTATCTGGGGGTGAAACTTGCGGCTGGAAGATTTGTTTAGTTGGTTTTTCTAAGTAATTAATAACCAAATCAAACTCATTTGTGATTCTGTACTACTGAATGTGTATTACTGTATTCTGGTTCGTACTGGTTTAGCAAAATATTTTGTCCACAAAATATCTAACACGCCTAGCAACTTTTTTGCCAAATTCCATCAAAATCGGTTAAGTAGTTTAGCCTTGACTCACTCACGCTGTTAATAACATTTCTTTACTCCCAACAAACGATTAATCTCGTCAAAACTTCGAATAAAATATTCTAACGGGACAGTGTAGTAGTGTATGTTATTGTAAACGAAGCATTAATATCTTTACGAGCGGCGGCGGTAGGAAGATAGGTAAATATTAAAAAAATGGCGACTAAAATAAAGTTTGTTCTAATTTCGAATCCCGGTCAGCACGGAGTGAGTTATTGATCTCTATCCGAATGATCATTAGAATTGTTATGATTTCATGAGTGATCTTGATGATTATTATGAATCACTTTTCGCATGAGTGGTTTTGGAAGTAACTAATCTTATTAATGGGTAAAAGGCTACCAATATTGATGATGACTCTAGTTCTTCCTAGAATCTCGTCAACATAAATGAACATTATTATAAATAATGAGGTAAATTCTACTCTAAACTGGAAGATTTGTTCAGTAACAGTGGGATAATGTGGGTCAACAGTAAGTAACAGTTAATAATATTCCCAAAACCCATGCATACGCGATAGGATCATCATCCCTTTCTTTCGTAAATTCTAATTTATTTATGGAAAGCGCAGCATGTCTTCTTACATGCTTCTCTATTTCTCCACCCCTTTCACACCCCACCCCCCCTTTTCACACACCCCTTTTCTAGCAATATCATGCTTCACACAGAAAGGATAGGAAAGGATACCTTTTTTTGTCTTGACTAATTCTAATCTTTTTATTTAAAAAAACAGACTAATTATTTACAATATACATATACCTACTCTATAATAGAAATAAAAATATGTACAAGTATCAAAAATGATTACAGGGCATCGAAAAATTTGTCCACATCGCTGCCAACAGGAAAAATGCCCAGAAGGCTGGCAGCATTGCCACCTTGGATGGAAATGCTGATTCTTTGGCCACAACATAGGCCCGCCCTCTGGTCACGCGAAGAGTCGACCAACAGTTTGGATATTTCTCGAAATACTAAGTGGGCACTCGCTCACGGCTCAAACACACAATTACCAATAAAATTATTGTCATTGCGACGTTTGAGGTTTTCAGCACCTGCAGCAGCCGCCCCAGCGCAGCACACCAATTTAGCATTCTAATCTTAAATGTTTTTCCATAGACACGTCGAATAACCTTTTGAAAGGTGAAATCATTAATTATTTAACCTAATAGCTCCTGAAAATATAATTTTCACATGAACTATAAAGTTCAAAGAAAAGGTTGCATTGCGAATGCGCTTAGCAATTACCGATACCGGTATAAAATATTTTAAAATCAAGACCAAAGGGCGACCTAAAAATGTCAGCGGTCTAAAAGGGCCAAGTTCATGCGGTCACGGTATAATTAGGAAGGTAGGGCAAGTTCAATGACTTGGCGTTGGATTTAGAAGCCGACGTGGGTTTGTATCAAAAGAGTCTCGCTGAATGCGTTGAAGCTAGTGAACGACCTTCAGCAGTTTGTAAAGAATGCAAGTAGAAGTCTAGACCGGTAAATATTTTCTGGAAGCTGAGAGGAAATTGAAGACTTATCAGTTAATTTACCCATGGACAGTCGGCCGTGGTATACATTCTTTAACCTTGAGCAGGGCTGGACTTGCAAAGTATGAAGGTTTTATTGTGGAATAAGTAGAGGCTATTAGCTCTGTTTATCATACAATTTTTACATACTGCTTTCGTTTCACCTTGTGTACCTTGGTAAAATGTCTTCGTGAATTGGTGATAGAATTCAAAACCCTTTAATTTTTTTTTCACGTGAATAAAATAACAAAATTGACAATTTCATAAATGAGGTACTTATTGACTTTAAAATCAGTCATTTTGAGGCTTTACTTAAAATATGTTTTTCAACACATTTGCTCAAAAAATGCATTCATGAAGCCTGTATACATTATTGTTCGAAAGTTTAAAATTACGCACCATACAACGGAACGTGCGGTAAAAAAAGGTAGTCTCGCAGTACCTATTTTACCGCATTCCCCCTTGTATAGCACCGTGCGTATTTTTTACGGTATTTTTTTAATTTCCATTAAAAAAAAAAAAAGAATTCCATCAAGGAGTTTCACATTACTAGAATAAATAAGCAGACTGATCGAACCTCTATGGAAGCGCTTTTGCTCATACGTTTGTCTCTCTTTAATACAAAAGAGTAAGTGAGACGAAAGATGTTGTTCTAATCTTCACCACCATTTGCAAATTCGCGCCATTTTCATATTAGAAACGTCAAAGATTGTTGCGACTTTCCGACTGATAAACAAAATAATAATATGAGTTCAAGCGAGGAATCAGATCTACTCCACCTGATATTTTGAATGACGCGCGTGCACATTGCAGAAAACAGTTTCTTGCCGCCAAAATCGCGAGAGCGCTATTTTATCAATTTTCTCGCAAATGTGTTGAAAAACGTTGTATGACACACGTGCAGAAATTGGTCATTTACATTGGTAGTTACATTCGTCTACTCGTTTGTAAAAACCAACTTACCGCACTAGTAGGTACTTATCATAAATAACTATTAACATTAATTGACATTGAGATATTTTTATACCTAATATAAGTTAGAATGATGTAGCATTTCTAATGCCAGTTTGTCCTTCATCTAAAAGCTCAATACAATTTTGAGAACACAAAGCGTCAGTTTTCTTCGACAAATAAACCACTTTTCAACATGAAAAAAGAAATGGTAACAATTGTTGACAGCTCCTTAGAAAAGTAGTTCATTTATCAATCGACAGTCTTTAGGTATAATGGGGCGCAGAAAAATAACCTAATGAATTGGTTTTTTATTAGAAACAGTGCCAACATTATATGTTTTTAAAACGTTCATTTATGAAAACATGACAGATAGATGCGTTGACATTAGGCACATTAGCACATACGATGGCGCCGAAATGAAATGATTTTTTTTTTAAATTATGAACTCATCTAACGTCAAAACAGAGATTATTTCATGAAAAAGTATCTTGAAAAAAGATCGTCAATTTAAATAAGTGATGTTGTATAAAAATATAGAAAAAGACTAGAAAATGCTGTAGAAACTATTAAGTTAAGTTAAGTAAATTGTTAGGTAGACTTCCAATAAAAAAAATCCGTTCAAAATTGCCTTTGAGCTTTGTACGAAATGGCAATAACAATAAGTGACCTTAATCAAATTGGCGTAGGGTGTCAATTTGGTTTACAATTAATTTTAAGTAGTTACATAAAGGTTGATACACACTTTGCGAGGTAGGTATGCACCACGAACGGCGCACAACGAATGCCTCAGCTTGAGGCGTGCGTGTTGAAAAATTATACCAACATATGCTCGGGTCAAGCCATCGCGTGCGAAGCATAAGTTCTTCATGTTTGTTGCGAGGCATGTGCGACAAACAGAGGCGCGCGTGCGAGGCGCGCGTGTGTGGCACGCGTGTGCGGCGCGCGTGTGCGGCGCGCGTGTGAGGCGCGCGTATGCGGCGAGCGTGTCTTGACTGCTGCGATCAGCCCGAGCATGCGCTGCGCGCTGTTTGACCCGAGGCTTGCATAGATATCGTACGCGGCCCACACCTCAAACGTGCATGCGTGAATACGTCTTCAACTAATGTAATGCTCGCACTGTGGCACTTTGATCTTGAAGCTTTTGCTGATATACGTTGGCTCGCCCTCGCACGTGCATAGCACATGCCTTGCCACGAATATAAAGGTACACACATTGCGCGGCGCATGCCTCGCAAAGTCTGTATACGGCTTAACATCTGCGCCTCAAATGGGCCTGGGCAGGACTTCTGGCTAGACGGAGATGGCCGATGAAACAAGGCTTTGACCGAGTGGTAGGCAAGGTTAAATCAACGAAACTAGGGCCGTCCTAAAGCTCGTTGGGTCGAAAACATCGTCAAAGTCATGGGAAACACCTGGATATGAGACTCACAGAACCGGGAAGTGGGGCAGAAAAAAGGGAGGCCTATACCCAGCAGTAGATGATTCCGGGCTGATATGATGATGATGATGATGATGACATAAAATCTCGCCTGTGATCCCCAATGCCACATTTCACCAGTATTCCTTGATGCCACATTTTGCCAGTAATGTTTAAGTCCTTGTAACAGGGGCGAGCCTATCCACCAACCTGGTGGAAAAACCTAATAACACTTTGGTCAATACAGGTCGGGACCTGGGATTGCACCCAGGACCTCATGCTCAGGAGTCACGCTGGCGATATCTAATTCAAAGCATTTATTTATAGGCCAGTTACAGGCACTTGAATTGAACTCGCTTAAATTGTTGAAACAAAGATGAAAATTAAATGTAGCTACAGTCCCAGTCACAACGCGACTAGACCAACAAGGCAGTAATTTTAGCAACATTTAGAAAAAAACCAGCCAAGCGCGAGTCAGACTTGCACACGAGGGGTTCCGTACCATTATATATAAAACATTAAAATCGGCAAAAAAACACGTTTGTTTTTTGTTTCCTTAAATATTTACATTATTATGTTTTTAGTATCTTTTGTACTAGCGGCAACCGAAATACATCATCTGTGAAAATTTTTACCCTTTGGTTTTTAATCATCAAATTAATAAATTGCATCTTTTCAATACCGTTAATATTGTAAATAACATGATCACACTGGAATTCAAGGCACGCTTTCATGCACTGAAAAATTCATACCTACCACCTCGCGATATCCTTAGCGAGTCTAATATTCAATATACGATGGTAATAATTCACACTCCTCGTATTAACACGTGTTTTTCAAGATATTCACCCTTACAAAGAATATAGTGAAAGATACGGCTCGTGACTTAATATCACATAAAGTAATAAGATGTTTTTACGCCATATTTTTTTGAAGACATGAATTAGTGTAGGTATTTCACAATTTGAATAGGTAATGAAAATGAATGCTTCTTTGAAATAATGATTGTCATGTTTTCTTGTATAAAATAAAAAAATCGTAACTCTTTTTATTTTGAGTACTTAGGGGCAGACAGAGTCAAAATAATTTCTCGAGTAATGTCATAAATATGTACATTTTGGGACGAGCCTATGTTCCTAATGTACCTATTTCTAGCTAGCTACCCCACGTAATTTCGTTTGCGTCACAGAAGAGAAAAAAGCTTACAAAAGGTATACATTTTCCCTGTTTTTGCAAAATTTTTCATTGCTCCGCTCCTATTGGTCGTAGCGTGATGTTAAAACCTTCCTCGACAAATGGACTGGACAAATGGACATCGACTATCTAACGCAAAATAATGTTTCAATTCCAACCAGTAAGTAGTTCCTGAGATTAGCGCTTTCAATCAAAGAAACAAGGAAACTCTTCAGCTTTATAATATTAAGTAGATATAAGTAGATAACTTTAAAGCAATTTAAAAAACTGTGTTATTTACTGATTATGTTTCTTTATTTGCAGGTTGATGTATTCCTGTCTGCAATAGGTGTGTACACCTCATGAATGTTCCTTATTTTATTTCCCTTTCAAGCAAATCACCTGTCTTGTTATCTTTCCACCACTCATGCTTGGCTGGCAAAGAATGCCTCAGGCATTAAGTCTGCCTTTGAATCTTTTTCTGTATTAAACGTTTAAATAGTTTTTATTTAGGGCTACAAAAAAGCGCTTTCAAAAAGCTTTTAAGTACCTTTTCGTATTGCTCCTTACAATATGTAATAACAAGTCTATATACCTACCAACTTTGTGTAAAGTTAACTCTGGTTAGATGTCAAATCACTGGGGAAATTACACGAAAGTAATTAACTTTATTGAAGACTGTACCTACTAAGATTTCCAGCCTCTTAAATCTGAAAACGAATAAATTACGTTTACTTCTTGTATATTACTATCGACAAGAAGTAAACGTAATTTATTCGTTTTGATGTTTCAATCAAAATTCAAATGTGTTCGACATTTAAAAAATATTCGAAGCTTTTCAAAGGTCTATTTTCTTCGTACCATCACAGAGCACAGCTGTGCCAGCAATATTTTTTTCATACGAAAGGAGTGTCGATGAGAAATGGACTTTTTTACAGACCTTAATGTTCGCACGTTTCAGGAGACATTACATACGTGAATTTTGTAACGTAGACTATTAAATAAAATATTACTATCACGCGGTTATAACGATCTAGCGAATTGAAAAAGTCATAATGGGTTTAATAGTGTTATTACAAGAATGGGTCTCAAGTCGTTTGACGTAATGGCTACATTTTTTTTTCAGAATTTCACTTTCGGTTTCATTTCTTTTTTCAGACGCGTGTAATGGATGCCGATTTAAAAATTAGTGTTAATACGAGTATTACGTACTACTTTATAAAGTATATTATTTCGTATTTTTTCAATGTTTATGTAATATTACATCACGCCAGTTCCCGCCATAGGGTTAGGCAGATATTTATGTACCTATAGCACCCTATAGTACACTCAGTCACCCTCATTACTTTCAAGAGTACCTTTAACTAAATTATCTATCCGGAATTTGGGACTTCCCAATTTAATTTTAACCCTTTGCGTAAATACATACCTAATGCGTGGTGTTACGCAAATGGATAAAATTAGAAATGAGTTTACATATAAGAGGAAATCTGAAAGTGTCGCCGGTGACTAAAAAGTTGTGACGTAATCGGTTGTCATGGTATGAGCATGAATGAGGAAAATGTCGTAAGGGAAGTTTTGAATATGAATGTGGATGGGTATACGAGTGGAGGGATACCAAAGAAACGATGCATGGACTGTATTAAGAATGAAATGGTAAGAACACACTTCTTGTATGTGATGAGACGACGAAAACTAGAGAAGTATAGAAGAAGAAAATATGCTGCGCTGACCCCAAATGAATTGGTATAAGGTCAAGAGAATGATGACGTTGATGTGTAAATACAAACCTACATACGTAATACAGGGTGTAAACAACCTCATCACGAAGCCGTCAACCAAGCCTTCTGTACATCAAACTAAGTAACTTTACGCAAAAATTATTGCTGGGAAATAACTTTTTTTTTTTGGGGTGAACAATCATGTTATGTGGTATAACTCAATGTTACGTACTCAAAACATTGTGCTGAGGGGTGGATTGGATAGTACGGGGTTCACGGAGGTATTTAAATTAAAAATCTTACAATAAATACTTATAATTAAATAAAAAACTTATCAAAAAGTGGTAAGTTTGACCCCCAATATCTCCGTAACTAGAAGGTTCCCAGGTATAGTGTAGATGTAGAACAAAAAAATGATCGGAATGACGAGGAGAACAAGTGCTTTTCGGCTTCGTTAACAGGTTTTTTACACCTTTTATGTATATAGGTACACCTAATCTACATAATAGTCCGTATAATAGTCACGGGCAATATTGTTCAGGTTTTATATTAGGTTTTTCAAAAGCTACTCGTAGTTTATAACTTTAAGTCAATAGAATAATACGACCTAAATAAAATCATCGATTGTTCTGAAAATAGAAGAACCGACCGTCGGCCTAATCACGATAAATTGAAAAGAATATAGGCCAGATTCCTCTCCATCCCTTATATTAGGAGGTGTAACAAATCAGTGGAGAATGAAGCGAACAAGAACTAGGATCATTGACCCAAGAATGTGAAAAAAAGGCCAAGCATTCTCAAAGTAATCAGAATCTCAACGACTCTTGTTAATCAAAGTCCAAGGAAATACAAGAGCACTTTCTCGCAATTTCTTTTTTTCTTTCGAAAAAGTTTTTATTCACGGTTTCTATGTTGAATAGGTACTATCTATACTATTAATAAAGAAAAATGATACGATTTTTTGTTTGTGTGTTTGTTACGATTTAACTCAAGAATTCCTCAATCGATTTTAACAATTCTTACACCATTAGAAAGCTAGGTGTTTACCAAGTAACATAAAGCTATAAAGTATATTGATATCATGTAAATTAGCTGACTAAACTAATTTTAGCGGACTAGCTCGCGGGTGAAGTGCTAGTATTAAGCCCGCACTGGGTCTGCGTGGTAAATAGGCTTGTGTGATGTGTCCTAAAATAATCTAATTAGTCCGTCAGTTAGATTATAAAAAAAATATTTGACCCGTATTTTTTCTTTTGTTACATAAACCAAAATTGACGAAGATACGACGCTTTTAAAATTCGCAATACGTCACGCCGTGTTATAGTTTTTAGTGCGTTGTGACGTCACGAGCCCCCACTCCCGAGTTTTGATGCGTTTTATCTTTGTCAGTACTCAGTGATTTACAAAAACAAAAAATACGTGTCCATTATTTTCCAATACTCTAACTGACGGACTAATTAGTTTTGCAATTTATTGATGGTGGAAACTAGCCTATTACAGCCATCCCACAAGGACGAGCCGCGCATCCCAGTAGTGCGAACACTATTGTCTGATTGTGTTTGTAGGCTGTGTGACCTCGTTGACATAACCTTGGCATTGGATTTAGATGTCGGTTTTAACATAATTTAGAGGATTTTTTTCTAAAAGTTCGTATGTATGTGTATATCACAATGGTTTCTGAAGCACGAGTCGCTAGTGTTAAACAAAGTGAAATATTCTCGATAGTAACTTATATTGGTGATTTGATTACTCCCGCCGCCGCGCCGCCGCGCCGGTGCCATCGGTAAATTACTTTGTAAACATTTAATTAATACTGAAGTAACAAAAGGGTTTTGCCATTTGTTACCAAGTCGTATTGAAACTAATATGAATATAACTATGGTTATTAGTTGGTATAAGTCGCCAATTAAAATTATTAAAATTTTAATGTAGTTCTTAAAAGATGACCTTTACAAATTAAAGGTTTTTTGAATAGATTTGTCAGAGATAGAGATTTTTTTTTGTTCATTGTAGATCTGACCTTTTCTGTACGAAAATAAAAACGGAAAATCCATAATGTAGCCTTGTGGTATATTATAGTGTAGAGAAATCCTCATATGTAGCGAATACCTTTTTTTTATGTTCAAACTCTGGCAGACATAAAAGTCTACGGTTCCTACCACCACGCGCCACCATGATTCGGGGCCCGGACAAGGAGATTCTCGTACATTCTAGCCCACCCCAAATGGTATCAGCCCATTATATTATGTAATGCAAAATATTTCGTGTTAATTCAAAATCACGCGGAATTTTTATCGCGGAATTGTCATGGATTTCCGCAAAGTAACGCGTCATAAGTTTAACGGCCCACATCAGCACATAGGTACCTAATGTACTCCTTCATGTCGTGATGGGAGAAGCAGACACCTTACCACTTACAATCTTTATCTTTTAGTTTTCTGTTAACCCTTTTAGGACCACGTATCGTTTAACTTATCATATTTACAAGCGAATTAATCTCTTCCATTTATCACTATTGCGAGTCGAATTACGATTTAATTTAGTGTCGAATGGCCATAAATCTGAATAAATGACGCCAATTAATAAGAATTTGATCCTAGTTTCGTTAATTGCTTAACTTTAAATCTGTGGGTCTGATGTTTAGTTTCTAAATAAATGATAATTAAAAACTGATATGCGGCGCGATTTTTGAAGTTTAATTAGTTCAATGGTTATTAGATTTACAAAGTCATTAGGATTAAGTTTGATGAACTTTTTCATTTGTGTTGTATTTTATTTAATACTGAAAATACTAGGGACATTGACTTTTTATTATATTATAGTGAAAACCACATTAGAGGGTCTTTCGGACAGCGGTCGGGTTCGGACGTGCCGCATGTGCGCTCCAGCAGTGTCCCTTGCCTCTCGGTGAAACTTTTGTTTAGAAAGCCATTGTGTTCATTTACTACCAGCGACACGGCAAACGCGGACAATAGTGCCATTGATTACATCGCAAAGTGCATTTTCGTTATTTAAATTTCACATATTTTTACAATTAGTGTAAGTGCGCGAATCAATTAGTGTAGACGCGAAAGTGAAGGTGATACAAAGAGGAGAGCATCGATTCAGTGGCCTCGCATTCCCCGTAGACAATCAAAACACAGTGGATAGACCCGGTGAGCCCGTTCTGATTACAGCTTTATTGGAATAATCTCCCGAGGCAACGGATGCGCGGAGCGAGGGATGGGGGGACACATCAACATCTAGCCATCAAGTGCTTATAGTCGCACTCATAGATAGTTGATCAGCGGCCCCACGGCCGCTTGGACAGGTGCCTGCTAATTAATTGCCTGTTTTATCTGTGCACTAGTGTGTAAGTGTAGGTACCTGCAACGCAACGTGTTCCACAAAGGGGGCATCGTGTGTCTGGCGGTCACTTCAGCAACAGTTTTGGCCCGGTGAGTCCCTGTAGCTCTGATATAGAAATCTGCAAGACAGCGAAGGCGCCGAACGAGGGATTGGCGGAGACATCAACAGTCATAACATAACCATCGAATGCTATTGAAAACAACGGACTGGATAGGTAAGTTCAGCACACATGTCAGTCGCGTATGTGTAGGCGTGGTACTAGGTAATGTAATATCAAATAAATACATCTCCCAAATTCATCTCGTTGTTGAGTTATAGGTACCTTCAGACCTTCCAAAAACATTACACAATACCACCGTGGTAACAAAGGGCGAGGCATTTCCCATTTAAAATACGTTAGACCATTGCAGCATCTATTGTTTTCAAACCTCTTTTTTGTTTTTGTCATTGTCAGAACAAATCTCAGAATACTCCCGGAGCGTTGCAAGAAACGACCACATCTGTTTACTATAAAACACCGAACACCCACTAGAACAAACAAAACAACACGCTGTTAGACAAAAACTTACAAATACATAGAGAGTCACAAAAGTGAGAATGCCAGATGCTAAGAATCTCCAAATCATCCCAACCGCAAAAGATGGCAACTGCTTATACAGAGCGATAGCACATCAAATTAATAAAGTTTATTTTCTTACCCTCGACTATAAAACGGTTCGAAACGCCCTGGCCACGTATGTAGCTGAAAACCGGAACACATTACGTATCAATATAGGTCTGCAAAATGCCCTTATAGACACTCCAGAAATTATAGACACTTCATTACCTCCTGAAGAACAACTTGATATCTACATTAGGCATCAATTCTGCGACAAATTTTGGGGTGGAGAAGATATCCTAATAGCCGCTGCAGAATACTACCTGATCAATGTCTACGTGTACACCGATCTGGACGAACCTCTTATATACAAGCCGGAAGGATTACCAGTCCCTACAAACATTCATCTTCACTATAGAAACTCTCACTACAGTAGTGTTGCTATATTAAACGAGAACGACCTCATTAACTCACAATTAGAAAATAGCTCCCTGCAAGAGCCAGTCCAAACAGCCACGTTAGAATCCTACACGACACCTCACAATAAAAAGACTAAAGTCTCTCACATACCACACCATACACCAGTACCACATACTAGTCCTACACATAGGGACAGCCTCTCTCCTCAACCTACAAGTAACACAGCGTTTCCGAAATCAACCGAATATAATATAGATCTAACGAGTAATACGGCTGTAGATTCCAATCACAGCGAAATCTATAGCTCGCTGTCCCCATCTCCAAATGACTACCCAGATAGTACCGGATACAGACTAAATACTGCTAAAGGATTAACCATAAAATACCCAGAAAATAACAGAAACTTCGCTTTAGCAACTTGGAACGTCAGAGGAACAGCAACTCAGAATAAGAAGAAATTAATCGATAAAATCCTCAACGAGAAGCAAATTGAGATAGCTTGTCTGCAAGAAACACACTTAAAACAAGGAAGTCACTCGTCAAAGCATTACACATGGCACCTAACAGGATCCAATAACCGTCGTGGTCTAGCCATTCTAATTAGGAAAAACTCAGGTTGGCAAATAAATAACACTCTAACATTTACCAACATTATGGCAGCCACGCTTACCAAAAAGGAGATGAAACCCCTGTACATAATCACGACACACATGCCAAACTCAACATCACAGGCAGTCGGCACATTCAGCAACGTATTACACCTACTTAAAAACCAACCAAAAAGTTCTACTCTTCTATTACTAGGCGACTTCAATGCACATGTAGGGAAATCGGACACTAAGGACTTATTAGAATCAGCAATCAGACCTCAAAACCTTTTCCATAAGGAGTCTAATAGCAGCGGCGAAATTCTTGTTGATATAATCAGAAGTGAACAACTCCGATTAGATACCACATTCGGTAGGAATAGTTGTAAAATCACGTGGAAATCGAACAGGACATCGTCACAAATAGACCACATAATCACGTCGACAAAAAAACCTTTCTTCTTCAACCACATCAGGGGGGAATTTTTTGATGGTATCTCGGACCATAAAATTATTATAGGAGAAATCGACATAAAGCGGTTAGCACAAAGATCACCTGTAAATTATGCCAATACGAATGAACAAGAATTCAAATATAAACTCATAAATTATGAGAAGCTCAAGGATAAAAAATTAGAGAGAAATACCAAAATAACATCCGAAAAAAATTAAACGAAATACCGAGGTTTTCAAACGAGGAAGAAATTATTCCCTATGATACATTAATTAATCTGATTAAAACTGCAGCGAAAGAAGAATTGACAGGTGAATCAACTAGGTCTGAAAAACGGCAAGATGCATTGAAAGAATTGGAAACAGCGAAATCTTCCTGTCAACTTGACCCTAATAACCTAGCCAAAAAACAAAGACTAAAAATCTGCAGACGCGATCTTCAATCCATAATAAACAAAGAGGAAGACGAGTTATTTGAGGGAGTTCTAGGAAACATCGGCGCTCTTCACCCGTCTCAAAGAATGAAAATCACTTATGACATCTACAGGCGACATAAACAAATAGAAAACAGGAAAACAAAACAGCACTACATCCCTATGTCAAAATGGGAAGATGAACTAAAGAAAAGCCAAGGCCCGAAAATTGCACTACATTTACACGAGAAAATGGAAGACCTAGAAGAAAATCCCACCAAGGAAGAAATTAGGGATATAATCTCAAGAATGCGCAACGGCACAGCCCCGGGAGTGGACCAAATAGTTACTAATCTTATTAAAGCGGCACCGACGGAATTACTAGACGAACTACACAAACACATATGCTTAGCGTGGAGAGAAAATATTATTCAACCATCATGGACACAAACCGTTCAAGTCCCTATTCCAAAGAAAAAAACACCCAAAACAATAAATGACTACAGAAGAATCTCAATCTGTTGCACAATGTATAGAATCTATGCAAGCTTTCTGTTAGATAGACTTGACAACAAAATAGAAGAACTAGGAAACTATCAAGCTGCCTTTTTAAATAATAGGTCAACTGACGATCACATGTTCACTCTCAGAAGAATTCTGGATGAAAACTGGTGTGAGGGCACAAAAACATATGTGATGGCCCTTGACATAGAAAAAGCGTTTGACACAGTCGACCTTAACGCTTTAAAAGATATATTAACGACAAGAACTAATCACACATTAACAAATAGAATTATTAAAGGTTGCATGAATGAATCAACATGTATAAAATGGTTCGGTCAACAAAGCGACTACGTTAATAAAGGAAAAGGGGTGAAACAAGGGTGCCCACTTTCTCCGCGGCTTTTCACTCTGGTAATGGACGATGTCTTAAAAACACTTGCAGAAGAAGTAGACAGCTTAGAACTCAACCAAGATTATCAGATTAACCTCCCAGTCATTCTATCGTTTGCCGATGATTTAATCATAGTATCACCAAGCATAAATAATCTTAACGAGATCTTTACGAAAATAAAACCATTATTAGCTTCAGTAGGCCTACACATAAACGAAACGAAGACACAAATTATTATCCGCGACCCAATACACAATGAACACAGAAATTTTATTTCCCTAGCAGGGACAAACATCGTCCCAACACAAGAAATTAAATATCTCGGCACATATATAACGGCAGGACACAGTAGGAATGATACAGTACACAAACGATGCAAACAAGGTGTACGAAATTCGAAAGCCCTAATACCTCTAATTGAGAAATCCAAAATGGAGTGGCCAATAGTCCGCCTTATATATAAAATGGTTATAGAGCCCACAATCACCTATGGTTTAAAAGCGACTGCACTAACAAAGGCAAACAGGTCAAAACTAAGGCGGTACGAACGTCTAATATTTACGGATATGCTAAGCTACTCCAAAAACCCACCAGACCATGATAAATCCGTCCCTGATTTACTAAAAGGGAAAACCATCTCAAAACAGATTAAATTCCTGCGACTGTGCTATTTTGGACACATACAAAGACGCAAGCAACCTCACCTTCTCCATGCGGCTGCAAACTATAGAGCAAAAAAACTAAAAGTCGGCCGCCCAATCTACACCTGGAATGATTCCATTAAACAAGACATGACATACTACAACAGAGCTATTTCAGAGTGGACACAGCTAGCAAAGGATAAGCAAGAATTGAAAATTGCAGCGCAAGAAATATTCAAAATGGAGGAAACAGACAGCGAACCAGAGGAAGAGAGCGTGCACCCTGCAGTTTAATAATGAAAACTATAACACTTCTCAGCTAAGGCACAGACAGCCCACCCCCCGAGAACATCAACGCTCAACCCTATTTTTTTAACCCGTCTATCCTAATATCCTATACTGGCTAAAGGCTGCATAGTCGGCTGGTTGTGGTCGGCCGGTTGCGGCTAGCCGATCATCCTCTCCCATCCCAGAGCGTGTCCCTCCTGAACAAAACTTGCACCCCCCGGTGTTATCCAGCTTGCTGGGGACAGGCTTGACCTGGCTGGGACGGTGCCTATCAATCAATATTATAGTGAAAACCACATTAAAACCAATGCAGAGTTACGGACTTAAGAAAACATACACGAAAAGAGACTTCAGGCGCGTTATTATCGCGCGTTATTCTATTCATATCGTGGGACGCAGAAACGCAAAAACGCGCCTGTGTGTCCTTTTAATTTGGAATATCCAAGATTGTAGAACAGTTATCGCAGATAAAAATGGTGACGAAGTAAGTGGTTTAAATCTTATTAAATCCCATGGAATAGAAGAGACCTTATTGATTTTCACTAAGAAAATTAACCACAAAGAACTGATCTTTTTTAGATAAAGCCTGCCAGTAAATATTAACGGTTTCCTTCTCTGAAAGTGGCACCGGTGACTGAGAATTTGTGTGAATACGCTGGTATTGGAGCCGAGTCCTGTATCATGTGATACAAAAGAATGAGGCACATGTCGGTGGAAAGTTTCGGGTGTAAAAATGTAAATGGCAATAAGAATTCATGGATACCGAAACAACGATTAAGGATTATGTGGGCAGAAGGATCATAGAAACGGGGATTATAGCTGAAGCTGATATTTTCGAATGGAAGAAGCAAGAAATATTGCGTCCACCTCAAATCTTAATAGACAATGATAATATTTGTGGTTTTTAAACTTCAGTATTCTCCAGCGTTTCCATGATGTACCACTGCAAATCAAGTAAGAGACGGGGGTCTAACTCACAACGCCAAAATCCCACATCAGATCGATCCCTAGTTAGCCGTTAGGCAGATAATAATATTATGTCCAACAGTCCAGTTGATTGATTTATTAAGGGTAGTTATGATTGATATACCGGTCTTAGTTAGCCCTTGTTTATACGTGAAGGCCATAGATGACAGTAACAAAATAATATAGTTACATTATTATTAACCCAACATCACTCGAGCTAGATTAAATCTTTATAAAACATATAAAAACGGGTATTTATCGCGAATTTACCTTTAATTTAAGCCCGACGATTCGACCGGATTGCACCAGCCGTGGTCGCGGGGAGACTTTGCATTCAGTCGGTGGTGTCTTCTCTTATGAACAGAGCCTATGACCTCTGTGACCCTGAACATCTGCCCGGAGAGCTGGAACATGTTCAGGAGGTTCTAAAACGGAATGGGTACAGGACTAGGGAATGGCATCCAGATAGCAGACGCAAGCAGAAGCAAAGACACATTGAGGTAACCAGACAGCCAGCGTTCTTGCCTTATGTGAAAGGGGTAACGGACAAAATTGGGAACCTTTTCAAGAAGCTGTCAATAAAGTCTGTTTATACTCCATTAAACAAAGTGGCTAAGCGTCTGCGTACACCGAAGGATGTAGTACCATTCCAGGTTCCTGGTGTTTATAAGATCGATTGCAGCTGCGGGCGTTCCTACATAGGCCAAACGAAGCGAACAGTCGCTGAAAGGGTCAAAGAACACATAGCAGCGGTCAAAAATCGACAAACAAACAAGTCTGCTATAGCGGAGCATGTAATAGACTCAGGACCCAACCACTGGATGGAGTTACACAACCAAAAATCCTTGCCAATGAGAAGCACTACTATAAGAGAATGGTTCGGGAAGCGATTGAGATCAAGAAGTACCCTAATTTCAATCGCGAAGACGGCTTCAAACTCTCTTCAGCTTGGAATCCAGTGATCACTAAGTGTACTCGTCAAGTGAAATCGCCTCAGTATACGGACACGGTTAGTGTAGTGTGCTGTCTTAGTGTGAACCGGCCCTAATTAACATTTATGAAGATCAAGTGAGGGTAGTTGAATAAACACCTTCACTTTGCTGTGGCGGTACCTCCACACTTCAGTCTCCCCGCGACCACGGCTGGTGCAATCCGGTCAAAACGTCGGGCTTAAATTAAAGGTAAATTCGCGATAAATACCCGTTTTTATATGTTTTATGATGTGTTCTGATCGGGAAAGTTTAAAATAGATTAAATCTTAACTGGACCCTTGAGATTAATTAAGATGTAATGAAAAAGTCTAAGAGAGAAACATGAAAATAAACAAAAGTAAAAACATCATTACTGAGTCCTTTCGATATAAAAAGAAACATTAATGCGATTTAGAACTTATTCAACTTTAGTTTTACTACGTGCAATCTAAAACTGTTTACAAAAGATTTATAGTCTACAAAGAATTTACTTTTGTTTCAACAAAAAATATAAAAACAAAAATACTGTTGATCTGTGTTTTTGTTTTTTGTGAGACTTAAAACATCGTAATAATCTCTTCACAAATAAAAATCGTTTGAAAAAAAATATCTGATCTATTATGATTAACGAGAATATTTAATTAATTAAATGTTATCACGAAGAAATGATTGAATCAAGCTGTCAAGTAAATCCTTTTAAGCTTGTAACGTATCTATAAAGTTATCGCAGATGACATCATGTTTCGTGAGATGGATCGCAAGTTATAATCTGACGACCCGAAATGGTTACATATTTTGGTAAATGCGAGTTTTCATTTTGTTCCTTGATGATGAACTGGATGAGCTTTTGAATTTTTAAAATAATTAAAAAAAAACTATAGGTACCGATTTTATGGAATTAACAGCTTCGAAGGAAATTGTTAACCGGTTAATAAGATACCGAATGGATCCAATCGTTTTGTTTTAAATATGTCTCCATTTTTCTTTTGACAAAAATGTACACTGCCCAACAAAATAACCAACCTACATAAAACCATAACCAATTTCACTCGTGCCACCACAAAAATTATAATTAAAATTTTATGCGGCCAACATACGACCATAGAGTTTGACTGCTCTATTATCCGTAATTGGTTCCGATGATACGACCAGGCCAAGTGCTGGGCTACATTGTGATTTGATTGGGCATAAAAGCCAGTTCACACCTACGAGTCATAAAAGGTAAGGAAAAAATACGCGCAATAAACTCTGGTGTATGTTGCGAGCGGAGGCGTTAACGGATTTAGTAATGGTTTGGGCGATTTATGGTTTAATCTTGATACTGTAGAATGCGAACTACAACGCCTTTCAGCAATTGCACCAGCTGTATTTTAAGCACCATTACAATAACGGTTGATTGTACACTAGTGTGCTTCTGAAACAGTGAGCATTCGGCTAAGTTAAGCTTCTAACTTAGTTTTTTAAGTGATGCCTGAAAATAAAAAAATCATTCTCAAATAAAAATGCATTAGTAGATTTGTAAGTAGGGTACTGCTAGGCAAAATTTTGTTAGCTTGGTGAGTCTCCTCTCATCACTCTTGGAAAAACCTGAATATTGATATTATAAGGTTACAAAATATGAAATATACTATAGATTATTGAAAGTGATGACAGAGTATGAAAAAGACAAAAAAAAATAACAACTAGTTTTGACCGGTAACACGACTGTGCTATTTCAAGGTCAAATCAAGCTACGCAAGGGTTATTGCTCGAATTTTTATCGATATCTCAGCATACTAACGAAAAAACATAAAACTTAATTTTGAGCAAAGTACACATACACAATCGATATGGTCACGCAATTCAATTCACGGCTACAAATGAAACGACAGCCTATCACTCGCTATCGCCTATATCTTGCTCCCCTTTATTGAAAGCTTTTACGATGCGTCAGCGGGTTACTGTGTCGTTACGTCAACGAAATTGATCACTCCCGATGTCCTGAGTTGACACGGCTGTTATTAGAAGGTCAAGTTTTGAAAATATTTTTTATTTGTTCTCCACTGATTGAAAAGTATCAAAACAGTTGTTCCGCCTACACGATATCTAAAACGCGTCAGCAATACGTCATTGGAAAATTGATAGCGTTTTGTTCTGTTGTTTTAAATTTATTTTTAAAGGGGAAAAACCGTCAATTGACGTTGCAATCTTGAGTATTGTAATCTTCGATCAATAATAGTACATTGTAATGAAAAAATAAAGAATGAACGTTTTTGAAGAAATGTAGAAATGTCTTTAAAAGTAACTTCGTGTGATAGGCGAAAAGAGTATTGCAAGGATTTTTGTTCATTCATTTATAGCCTAGCCCTATGGGAAAAATACTTGAGTTTATAACCTACGTTTGTCTAAACTTTTGTCGGAGTCCCGTATTTTGAAAATAGGTAGGTACTTAGAAAAAAATCCAAATGTATAAATATAGTGATTTGATAACAGACAAAAATATCACGAAAAGAATTAAAGTTTCGAATATCCCCGATGTAAACTTGACTACAGTTTCAGTGGTTGGCTTGTTTCGAACAAAGTGCTACTCCAAAAAGTAGTTTTAACGTATTAACTAGGTGAGTAAGAAGAGATAAATTTATGTCGTGTGCTTTATTCAGTGATTAATTGAGGAATCTGTTATCTGAGACGATAACCTATTTTATAAACTAATTCGGAGATTGTCATGTCTTCAGAATAGGCATTTATTATCGGCCCGAGTATAAATTTTACAGTTATTTGTTACTCCTCGTGTGAAGGTACCGATATCTTACCTACATAGGAAGACCTAGACAACGTGAAAGTATACTCGTAGTGTTTTGTTTTTAATTTTTATCACCGTTTTCACAATCTTCTCACTAAGGTTACCTACTGAAAAGTTTATGTCATTCCTGTTGAAAGTAGTTTTAGAGATACGAGACGATTTTAAGCGGCATGTCAGACTTCAAAGCTAAAAATATCAATACCAGCCATATTGTTGTAACAAAACAGCAGCGGATCAGAATGTACCTTATTTGAAAAAGATAATCATTTAGGAAGCCATTCATTTGACGTAGACTGACCATTGAGTGTTTTATCTGCGTTGATGTTACTGCCCTTGATCATAGCTTTCACCAATTGAATCAAGAAATATAATGAGTGAGCAAGTAAAATCAATGTCAAATTCTGGTTTTAATAAATTTATTTTATCATCTTCAGACCACGCTGAAAAGCTGTTAGTGTCAGAATTGCTATAGAATGTTGACACGACACTTCTCGCCGCTAAAATGTACTAATTGTAGTTCATTTTGGTGAAATCCACTCCGCAAAAACGTTACTAAAGCCATCTTACAACATCGAAATAATGACCTCAGCAATCTGTCACAAAGCTTAGGAAGACAGAGCAAAAAGCTCTGTCAAATTGAATAAAAGCGCTACATTGAATTTATTTGCGGATTTCAGAAGCGTGGATGGGTATTTCCGATGTAAATCAGACTAACAAACCAAAATATATACATCTTCAAACACTGTTCCAAAACACATGCTTACAATTTGCTCGAAATCTCAAGAGTAAATCAATATAAATTGTAGTTTGATTCAAAATAAAAGCCACATAATTCATCTATCAACGTATAGGTTAACGACGCGACGAGGAATTCAATGATCGGCTTGATCCGGGGGTCTAAAAAGGCCACTTTAGCAGAATCATAATTTGAATAACGTAAAAATTTATAGTTCTTAAAATGGACTTTATGATTATGAAAATAAGGTCCATTTTACCAAATTATTTTTTTTAAGATGATTCAAATTATGATTCTTTTAAAGCGGCCATTTTAGGCCCGCAGACCGCTTTATTGTTTAAATCACCGTCGGAGTTTCGAGTCGAAGTAGGTAACTTTGAGCTTGTATCGTCGTAAATTTGCATAGGTTCCGAATCAAAGGATTGTTTAAGTAGCGGATCGAATACGTTTAATATCATTCATTGAGGATTTTGAGACTTGCTACAGTTGCACAATTTCAAAAGTTACGTGTCATGTTAGTGTAGAATATTCTATAGTTGATGAGAGTAGATTCTAGAATTGATTTAAAAAGGAGTTTTGGACCTGGAACGTAGGCAGAAAGACATGCGGTTATGTGATGGCTTTATATACATATACCTATCGGACATCACGCGGTTTCACCCGCATAGTTCCCGTTTCCATGGGAGTACGGAAATAAAATTCAGTCTATGTTACTCAGTAAAGGCGTGGTTTTCTAAAGGTGAAAGATTTTTTTTTTAAATCGGTCGAGTAGTGACAAACAAACAATAAAAAAACAAATCTGTCCTCTTTCTATTCAGTATTGATATTCTCGCTCTGAATCCTTTACTTAGGACCTACAAATATTGCAATAAACAATGAATTAACAGTGTATGACGTCTGGAATTATTGCTGTTTAGTAGTAGCTGTAATAACATTTCAAAAATAGTTGACGTCGTGTGCCTTTTATGAAATGGACTAATTATATCTATCCTAAAACAGATGCTTAGTAAACACAATTTAATAGTAGTTAGATAAAGCAAATGAAATCAGAAACCTCTTGATAAAGAGCTCTGTTAATTACCGTTCAACAAATCCTGTCTGTTCGCTAATTTAGTATTCAATTTGCATTGTTTGCGGGTTGCGGTTAATATTATTAGTGGTTTTCAGCCTTAAACGAATATTGTTATACAAACTTGATTCATTAGAGAAAATGAAAAGTTAGATTTGATTAAAATATTTTTTAAAGAAGTTACCTAAGCATAAACTTTTTGATATTTTACATTAAATTAAAAATTATAAACCCCCGACCCATAGGGATATAATTTCAAGATATTCCCGGTTTTAAGTGTTGGCCCTTTCATTTGATACCCATGTTGAGGGAGTTGTGAAAAAAAAATGTAATTCAACATTTTGTGGTGGCGGCCATCTTTTTTTTTTTTTTTATAGGATGTGAAATCATCAAATGACTTCTCCCACTCTGGGCGGAGCGGGAGGGAGTGTCAGACTCTTACTGACTAAAACCCATCCATGTTCCTTCCTCGCCCTTTATGTTCCGGGGCCGCGGTATCTCTTTCGAACAGTCCCGCAACCCCGGCAGGCTTCGGCCCTTGCGGGCCCCTCTCTTCTGCTGACATCTCTTTGAGGCGCGCGTGGAACACGAACGCGCCGTCGACACGGCCTGTCGTCATTACCCGGACGGACGGCTAGCTAGCCCATAGCTAACCGTCCACAGGCCCGCATCTACGGTGGCCGGTAGCCACCACGTGGCCCCCGACGCCCGGTGCGTCTCCCGCGGCGGCCGGGAAGAGAGGCTCTCTCCCTCTCTCGTTCCGCCACCTCCTACGCTAGCATGACTGCTTCGCAGAAGGAGGTGACGGCTTCCCATTCCGTCTCGCTCCGGACCATGGATTGAGCCAGGGCCGGTCGCGAGAGGTCGCCGCCGCCGATCGCCGCTACGATTCAACATTTTGTGGTGGCGGCCATCTTGGATTTGAAATTTATTACAGCGTAAAGTATTTTACTAGTTAAGCCCTTTCATTTGATACTCATATTGAGCGAGTAGTTGAATAAATATGTAATCCGCCAATTTGTAGCGGCGGCCATCTTGGATTGATTTTTATCAAACATAGCTAAGAACATTCCCGATTTATTCACCATTCAAACAAAAAAAAAAACAAAACCAAAATCGGTACATCCGTTTGGGCGCTACGATGTCACAGACACACATACACACACACACACACACAGACACGTCAAACTTACAACAACCCGTCGTTTTGGCGTCGGGGGTTATAAATTAAATAACATGTAAGTAATTAATTAAATTAGAATGAATTAGCACTTTTCGAAATAAGAAAAATAAAAAAAACGGCTACCAAAAGATTAAAACATGGACCCTAGTGTTTTTTTATAAGATTAAGGATCTTTGTAGTTGTTTCTTTTCTTGATTTTTTTTTTTTTTTTTTTTTAGTTGTATTTTTTTTTTTTTAATTCTAATGTTTGTGTTAGTGACCATGTCAGTCTAAAAACTCAAAATCAAAATATGATGTTGTACATACCTGATTACGAATATAGGCTCTATGAATTCGGATTTTCATTGGCATTATGCCAATAGATACAAATATAGATGGCAATCATGGCTCTCAAAACGGTGAAGGAAAACATCGTGAGGAAACCGGCATGTCCTAGAACCTTAAATTCGAAGACATCTACCAATCCGCACTGGGCCCGCGTGGTGGATTATATAGCCCATTCCCTCTCATAGAGAGGAGGCCTGTCCCAGCAGTGGGAACATTAATAGGCTGATGATGATAGATGGCAATAGGCTTGCCCCCTATAACATGGGACTTTAAACATAACTGGCGAAATGTCGGTGTAGGTACTGTTAGGGTTCTGCCTAACTCTTTGGAGATTAGGCGTGATATTATTTTATACCAATAGAATAATAATGAGTGAAGCCACCCACGGGCACAGCTATTATTAATATAACAAAGTTTAATTTAAATGACAATGACGAGATAAGACCATAAACCTTTTTACGGTCGACAACACATGAAAAAGGAAAACATACGTATTTGTGCCTAATTACATACGAACAAGTACGTACCTACCGTATTATTATTATTATTACTTACCTAAAATTGTAACGAAAATTGACTATGTTTGTGTTTCTGTTTTGTTTTGCTATTTTTGTTTGACTAGCTTCGGACTTTCGAGGGTTCGAACCCAGACAAGTACCTACTTTACTTCACGATAGTCGATTCATTGAGTCGTACCGAAAAGTTTGATTTTCACCGCAAAAATAAAGACATTTTTCAGCAATTTCTTTTCGAAGGTTTACTTAGTTTGATGTACAAAATGCTTGGTTAACGGCTTTGGAAAGAGTCTGTTTACACCCTGCATGTGACATTCAATAAATAACTAAGACTGCGTGGTTGATTATGGCCCACACGATTTTTCCGAGAGGAGACCAGCATCCCAGCAATGGAAAGATAATAGGCTGAATTTGTGTTATAATAGATCAAAACTATTTGCTAGTTTATTTATTACATCATCTGCCTAGCCTTTTCGGCTTCCAGTCATGAGGGATTTTCTATCTTACCTCCACGACCGAGTTAGTACTTGGTAATAGGCCTTGGTAAGATTGGTTGTCAAACGTTTGGGGCCACTGGCTACCTATAACGACTCTCAAAGATCTACAAATGACAGTCGGAACCAATGGCTAATTAGCTAGATTACAACAATAGTTAATTAATACTGCCTCTCATAAGATAACGATTACAACCTGAAACTCAGAAGTTGATCAATAAGACGGTTCGTTTTATCTTCTATTTTTATCCATTGACGTTAAATTAAGCAATTTATCGTCTATTTAATTCCCTTGTCTCCTAAAGAAATATATTACTTGTTCAATGAGAATTCTCCAAATTCGTGGCCGAGTTAAAGAGGAACCAATTTCAACGGAAAACAATTGGCTTTCAGCGAACGAAATACCATTCTCAGGTTGATTTTGTTTGTTGGTCTTTATTAAGTCATTGAAAATACGACAGTAGGTATATAAATAGATGCCAATTTCAATTTAAGTCCTTGATTGAGTAAGAAGTAATTTTACTACATTCACAAAAAAAAAATTGACAAATGTCCAAATTCACCACAGTTTCCAGGGTGACATATTGTTATCTGTATCCTTCAAGGCACAGGCTTCCTTTCATAGAGGGGAGGCCTGTGTCCCAGCAGTGGGAACATTAATAGGCTGATGATGATAATGATGATCCTTCAAAGAGGTGAGGCTACCCGTCAATTAACCAACGTTCTCGTTTTAAACTCGACGATAGCCAAAAAATTGTCACCTTGATGGTATCACCTTTACATCATTCAGACATTGAATTCTTGTAATCATCATCTGCATAGCCTTTTCCCAACTATGTTGGGGTCGGCTTCCAGTCTAACCGGATGCAACTGAATACCAGTATTTTACATGGAGCGACTGCCTATCTGACCTACAAAACCCAGTTAATACTGGGAAATACGATACCACTTGGTAAGACTGGTGTGAAACTTTTGGGGCCACTGACTACCTGTAACGACTGTCAAAGATGGACAAATGACATTGAATTCTTGTAATAACCGCTTTAATACTAAATATGAAATCTCCTCGCCCTGTAACGAGATTATGTTCTTTACATTCATGTATTACATCAACAACTCACGCTTTTGCCCCAAAAGAGTAGGCAGAAACCATAAGACGATCCTACATACTTCTTTCGCCGCGTCCAGGTTCATACAATAATAATATTTCTAACGTTAATATTTTTGTTTCAAACCAGGATCTTCATCTATGTCACACACCTAGCAACAAAGTCATTCATGAGACGGCCATGGATTTATTTCTCATATACCGTCCCGATATTGCGTTTCAAAATCCACGAGTTGGTATCGATGACATTTTTCAACACTCAATTTTCAACTTGCTCCAGCTTCAAACTTAAGGTTTCGACAGTAGGGCGATAGGTTTTATGTGGAGTCGGAAATCGATTTATAAAATATTGGTTTCAATTGATATTCAATCCTTACTCAGATCGTTTTTGAAAAAGCTATGCAAGTTACTTGAAGTGCCCTATATTATTTTCAAAGCTGCAACGGATTTTGAGTAGTTTAAGAGATTTTTTTTTGAAATTCTAAGCATTTATAATAAACATGCATGCAATATAAAACGCTAGAGGACGCTAGTGGTTCATAAACTACAGATTTATATTCTCGAAAATAAGAATGATACGAAACAGCTAATGCGTTGCGGTTTCATAAGCGTTGTTTAAACATTGTGTATAGACTATACACATCAAACTTCTTTATTTATTCACCTGGGCATTTTATTACTTTTTTGTCCCAGAATACTATCATTATTTTCACCTTGAACTATTTAATTAAAAGGTAACTCTCGAGTTTATTTCTCTAGAATAGTTGCACAAAACGTTTGATGAACTGATAATTCAGTTCTTTTCTTCAATGCACTTGGCAGGTAAGACTCGTGTGTCCAGTGGTCAGCGCAACTGCTGAGCATGAAGCCCTGGGTTCGATTCCTGGGTTGGGGAAAGTGTTGTTGAGTTTTATCAGGAATTTCTCAATAACAGCTACGGAGCCTGGATTTATACCCGGTTGATGGCAATAGGCTTGCCCCTTATTGTGGGTGTGCTAGATACACCACCTAATCCTTCGAAGATTACCGGCATGATGAGCAATGATGTTATGTTATAAGCTACTGAAAAGACAAACGTTGTCAGTGACCCGAAAGTCTGACAATGCAGTCTTACCAATTCGTATTACCCAGTACTAACTGGGTTGGGTCATACAGACAATCGCTGCATGTAAAATACTGGTGTGCAGCTGCATCCGGTTAGACTGGCAGCTGTCCCCAACGTAGAAGAGAAGAGGCTGGTAGATTAGGTAGAATGGAGGAGCAGCGGGCGTCTGCTCGCTCGCTGCTCCTCCACCCTACTGAGAAAGGTTCACGCGGCGTGGGTAGCGTAGGCACGCCTGCGCGGCTGGGCCATTGCATCGCACCTGCATGCAGTTATTTTAGTCGTTTTAATTCCTTTAAGGGCGGATTGTACTTATGAAAATGAACAACTTTTACTATGAAACCGACTCTGAAATTTCGAAAAAAAATCAGCTGCTTCATAGGTACATATTATTGGTCGCGTAACTCGAAAAAAATTAGGTAGTAGTTGATATGTTTTTTGAGATTTCATAGTCGATCCCATAGTAAAAATTGTTCATTTTCATGAGTACTATCCGGCTTTGAAGTAATTAAAACGACTAAAAAATAACGGTTTATACCTACAATAGATACTTAACGTAGAATGGAAGAGCAGCGGGCGGCGTCGTCGGCTCGCTGGCTGCTCCTCTACTCTACTGAACGGGGTTCACGTGGCGTGACATATGTATAAACTAGGAACAACTTGGCCTCTTTAATTCAAAAATAGGCAGGATTATGTTGATGAACTTCTGAAAAGCTTATGTCAATAATAAAGTAGATAGACAATTGTTATTATAACAAACAGAAACACGGACAAATTAAAACAAGAAAGGGCCTCAGCTCAGCATAATACCGGATGGCATCATAAGGTGCACTATTGTACTTACTATTATACATTTATACTATTATAAATGCGAAAAGGTCAATCTGTTCGCAATGTAATTAAAATCCGTTCAGGAGTTTCTGCGTGAAAACATAACAAAAAAAAGCCTTTATACTTAACTCGCCAAACCAAATAAAGTAACAGGTTCTCACTAATCTTGCCCTCTGCTGCTAAATGGTCAGATTTTTCAATTAGATAATATTATAAGTATACATTTTCCTGTTAATTACAGTGTATTCCAGTTCTTCATTATACATATAGAAATCTTTTGTTTTCATCTCAACCAACACCAACATTAAAATTAATGCATTTGGAATGAATTGTATATTAATGACGTGCTTGGGTGTTTTCTAAGTAGGCATAATTACAAGATAATTGTAAATTTTCCATCGTATGCAGCAGCTGGAACCGTTTTACCATTTTCTCCATACTTACTCAACATTTCAACTGAAGTTTATAACGCAGTATATTTAACTGTGTAGTAACTGTAACAGTTAACTCAGCACGTGTTTCTATTATAAAATTATTCACAGTTTACAAAGTCAAAGGTTCCGTGAATTTCGAAGACTGGTTTACAAGGCACATAAATCTCCGAGTTTACCCGAACGATTCCGATGTTTACACGAGGCCTCAATGACAGCGGGCTGTGGTTTACTTATCAGTTGTTTTTTACGGAGCATAATTGTGGAATTTGAATGGGAAAATTCTTACATTTCTACACTACTACTTAGCTGTAGATATCATATTTTGTTATGTTCATTAACGGCCGTTTTCTTTAACTTACTAACGTATAACTGTTGGTTAATGTACGTAGCTATTTGGTGTTTCTTTAAACAAAAAAGATATCCTCTAAGTCACCTACCTGTAACTTGATTCATAGAAAAATCAAAGAAAGCCTTTCTGTTACTTCATGTTCATGTCAATTAATCGCTTAGCTGGAATTAAATTATGGGATATGCCATAATCTAATTCCAATTTTAATTCATGGTGTTTGTAGTGCAGGACACTTATTATAAACACATGAGACCCTTTTGAAGAATCGCTATCACTCCTACCGCACACAGTCACACATCAAAAAGTTAACGAGTGCTTGCACCACATTCAAATGTACTAAATAAATAATAATAAACACATCAACACGCTATTACGTACAAATAAATATGGCGGATTTGCTTCGAATCCTTTCTGAAATCCTTTTTGGCCCGGTGGCACGGCACTAATTTAATTTCATATGAAGCTTACGAAACATCAAAGTTGATTTCAACAAAATATTGCTCGAATAAGTGAATTATTTCCTGTTCCGATTGGTCATCAAAATTTTACATGTTAAAAATCCCGTTTGTAAATAAAACTCTGGATGTGTATTTTGGCCATCTTGTTTAGTTTTTTTTTTTTAAATTGTTACGGTCTGCTGAAAAATATACTGAATTGTTTGTATGCACACAAACGTAAAATATTTCTAACCTGTATACGAGTATTTTGTGATAAAAATACCAAAAAGGATGAAACCAAACTACACACTACCTTGAAGTGACAAAATAAGCTAAAAATTACCTAGTAAGTACCATATAGTTTCAATAAAAGGTCTCTGTTCCATATTAATGGATACTAAAACAAAGAAAAACCACCTGACAGAGAAACCTTTTCTGCCTTTATTAAAAAAAATAAAATAAATAAAAAAAAAATCAAAACAAAAATGAAATAAAAATAAAATAAAAATCAAAACAAAAACGACTAATTCGAATTAAAAAACAAAACTAACAAAAAAATTATAACTTGATCTGATTTCTTTTTAAAAAAAAGAGAACCGACTTCAAAAAACCAATCCACTGAAAAGAACAAAATAATTGAAAAAAATTGAATGCACCTCACTCCTATCCTAATTCAGTCCCTATTCCGTCTTTATTTCAACCCCGTAAAGCAAATTTGTCCAAAAAAGATTAATACTACTAATAAGAAAACTAAAAATTATCTGGGTTTATATGTACCTACTTAGTTTTTGAAGTCGGTGCCAAACCAACAAGACATAAACATATTTTTTAAAACAATGAACTTACGAATAAATTAAAAACTATTGCACACGAAACGACGGCGACAGCGGCGTCGGAGAAGTAAGCCGCGCCCCCTGGGCCTATATAAGCGACGCGCAACCCGAAAGACCAAACCATAGTCCGGTTAAGCAGACGACAACCTCTCTAGGTTGAACTGCGAGATGCCATTCCGAAAAAAAAAGAAAGGCCAAACACTTGAAGGCACACTTCGTTGCGAGCAGATGTTATTTCTGTGAATATTCGAATGCACTAGTATTATTATTTTCGAAACATTTTTGGTTTGGTTTGTTCATCGTCTTATTTTCTCTGTTTGACAGCATTTTTTTTTTTGTTTTTGTTGGTTTGGCACCGACTTCAAAAACTAAGTAGGTATGTACATATAAACCCAGATAATTTTTAGTTTTCTTATTAGTAGTATTAATCTTTTTTGGACAAATTTGCTTTACGGGGTTGAAATAAAGACGGAATAGGGACTGAATTAGGATAGGAGTGAGGTGCATTCAATTTTTTTCAATTATTTTGTTCTTTTCAGTGGATTGGTTTTTTGAAGTCGGTTCTCTTTTTTTTAAAAAGAAATCAGATCAAGTTATAATTTTTTTGTTAGTTTTGTTTTTTAATTCGAATTAGTCGTTTTTGTTTTGATTTTTATTTTATTTTTATTTCATTTTTGTTTTGATTTTTTTTTTATTTATTTTATTTTTATTTCATACTTTTTAGTGATAGGTACTTACTCCATTTATTTTAGGTTTTGGGATAATTTCTAGTTTGTACATAGTTAGGTTCCCTCTCACAGAGAGGAGGCCTGTCCCAGCAGTGGGAACATTAATGGGCCGATGATGATGATGATGACATAGTTAGGTCCTCCATTTATTTTAAAGGTAGGTTTTTAGTGATAAGTTTTAGAGTAGTACTTGTATCAGTCTGTAATTATGACATTGACATATCTACTATTATTCAGTGTGCCTATGGGCCTAGGTAGAAAAACGAAGGATGGTTTAAGGAAATGTCGCACAAGGGAGAATGAAAACTCCCGATGTAAAAAAGCGACGAGTTGATGCTGCAAGAGATCGTCAACATATTATTCGTGCTGCAGAAACTGATGAGCAAAGAAAGGGTCGCTTGTCAAAACTTCGTGAGAACGCCCATTCTATTAGAGCCACCAAATGTGAGGAGCAAACCAGTCAGCGTTTGTTACACATGCGGGAACATATTCGTCAAGCTAGGGCAAATGAAACTGAGGAGCAAACTATACTCTGCGCCTGTTGTCCATGCGTGAATATGCTCGTCAGAGTAGAGCCAATGCAACTGATTAGCAAACTTCTCAGCGCTTATCAAAAGTTGTTCGGTCTGATGGGCATTTCCTGTTGACTTATAAAAAATCGAAGATCAGAAACATCTGATGTAAAAATTATTGCAAAGCTATCACTGATTTCACTGTATAAAATAACATAAGCTGGGAGTACCTCCACGCGGTGCGGTAACAGTAAAGGACTGATTTTCGATGACGATGGTATATCATTGCAAATTTGACTCTACTGGCCAAAACTTCCATTTATTATTTTATCAAATAAGTATGCCTTCGGGCTTATGTTATTTGAGTGTTTAATTTCCTTTTCCATTTATCTTCGTGACTCGGCAGCCTACCGGGTAACGCAGGGGAGCAGTCACTAAGATTTTATTGATCAGGTATCTTCACAACAAAACTATAACCATGCCTAGAAAGAGGTCAAATCTTTCCCAATGTTCCAAAGGAGCTAAAAGATTGGGGATCATAAGATCCCAAGAATCTACCGAAGAGCGTCAGGAGAGACTTGATGCTGTTCGAGAACATCAGGCTGCAACTTGCTCCGTGGAAACCTCTTCGGATCGCGAAGCACGCCTGCGTTCTCAGCGTTTTTACGCATCTACATCCAGGTCTCTAGAGACCAGTGAAGAATAGATGCGCGACTGACTGCTGATCGTGAACGTCATGCATTGTCTCGCGAGTCGGAGACGTTTACGGATAGAGAATTGCGCTTGAGTTCTCAGCGTATACGCATCTGCTTCTGGGTCTCTAGAGACAAGTGCGGAACGTGATGCGCGACTGTCCGCTGATTGTGAGCGACATGCATTGTCTCGCGAATCGGAAACGTTTACCGATACAGAATCACGCTTGAGTTCTCAGTGTATTCACACATCTATTAACAGGTCTTTTGAAACGAGAGATGAACGTGATGCGCGAATAACTGCTCGCTCGCTGCTCACTCTCCGACGCCTCCGCCGCAGGGTGCTTCAGCTCGTGCGCTGCGAGCTTACAACCTAGCTAGACATGAGTAAAATAGCATGTAAACGAGTGTTAATATTATGTTAAGCAAACCAGTGTTGATATTTTATAAATAAAGTAGTTTACATATTATTTAGGATACCAATCTTGGATTTAAAGGGGGGAAAAATGTAGGGTATTTTGATATGTAATGATGTGGGTAGACTTAACTACGAATAAACAGTCAGTATCCTACCTCTGTGTTTAACTGAACGTTCCAAGAACCGAGAATTACCTATTTGCCGATTTGGGTTTCCACGACCTATAAAGACAGAAACTGAATTATTAGGTCCGGATGAAACTTTGGCAAACAAAGGCCGGTTTTGCAACCTCAAAAGAAATGAGAGCGATCGCATGATAAACAATTATAATCCACGTCTACTCGAACTTTGTGTGTTTTTCGTAAACCGCATCAAATCGGTTCAGCCAAACGTGAGATAATCGTGGACAAACATACAATCGTCTTTCAAAATCTACAATCCAAGAAAGCAAAACGGGATCTATGCGGCAACGTCACGGGATATCCATAAGTGTCATACACTAAAACCTTTTCCAGAATGTAACAAACACTTTTCTGAAAACCGCATCAAAATCGGTTCAGCCAAACGCGAGATAATCGCGGACAAACATACATACATACGGGTCGAACTGAGAATCTCCTTTTTTTGAAGTCGGTTAAAAACGGGATCTATGCGGCAACGTCACGGGATACCCATAAGTGTCATACACTAAAACCTTTCCCAGAATGTAACAAACACTTTTCTGAAAACCGCATCAAAATCGGTTCAGCCAAACGCGAGATAATCGCGGACAAACATACAATCGTCTTTCAAAATCTACAATCCAAGAAAGAAAAAAAAACGGGATCTATGCGGCAACGTCACGGGATATCCATAAGTGTCATACACTTAAACCTTTCCCAGAATGTAACAAACATTTTTCTGAAAACCGCATCAAAATCGGTTCAGCCAAACGCGAGATAATCGCGGACAAACATACAATCGTCTTTCAAAATCTACAATCCAAGAAAGAAAAACGGGATCTATGCGGCAACGTCACGGGATATCCATAAGTGTCATACACTAAAACTTTTCCCAGAGTGTAACGAACACTTTTCTGAAAACCGCATCAAAATCGGTACAGCCAAACGCGAGATAATCGCGGACAAACATACAATCGCCTTTCAAAATCTACAATCCAAGAAAGCAAAACAGGATCTATGCGGCAACGTCACGGGATATCCATTAGTGTCACACACTAAAACCTTCCCCAGAATGTAACCAACACTTTTCTGAAAACCGCATCAAAATCGGTTCAGCCAAACGCGAGATAATCGCGGACAAACATACAATCGTCTTTCAAAATCTACAATCCAAGAAAGAAAAAAACGGGATCTATGCGGCAACGTCACGGGATATCCATAAGTGTCATACACTTAAACCTTTCCCAGAATGTAACCAACACTTTTCTGAAAACCGCATCAAAATCGGTTCAGCCAAACGCGAGATAATCGCGGACAAACATACAATCGTCTTTCAAAATCTACAATCCAAGAAAGAAAGAAAAACGGGATCTATGCGGCAACGTCACGGGATATCCATAAGTGTCATGCACTTAAACCTTTCCCAGAATGTAACAAACATTTTTCTGAAAACCGCATCAAAATCGGTTCAGCCAAACGCGAGATAATCGCGGACAAACATACAATCGTCTTTCAAAATCTACAATCCAAGAAAGAAAAACGGGATCTATGCGGCAACGTCACGGGATATCCATAAGTGTCATACACTAAAACTTTTCCCAGAGTGTAACGAACACTTTTCTGAAAACCGCATCAAAATCGGTACAGCCAAACGCGAGATAATCGCGGACAAACATACAATCGCCTTTCAAAATCTACAATCCAAGAAAGCAAAACAGGATCTATGCGGCAACGTCACGGGATATCCATTAGTGTCACACACTAAAACCTTCCCCAGAATGTAAACAACACTTTTCTGAAAACCGCATCAAAATCGGTTCAGCCAAACGCGAGATAATCGCGGACAAACATACAATCGTCTTTCAAAATCTACAATCCAAGAAAGAAAAAAACGGGATCTATGCGGCAAAGTCACGGGATATCCATAAGTGTCATACACTTAAACCTTTCCCAGAATGTAACCAACACTTTTCTGAAAACCGCATCAAAATCGGTTCAGCCAAACGCGAGATAATCGCGGACAAACATACATACATACGGGTCGAACTGAGAATCTCCTTTTTTTGAAGTCGGTTAAAAACGGGATCTATAAGTGTCATACACTAAAACCTTTCCCAGAATGTAACAAACACTTTTCTGAAAACCGCATCAAAATCGGTTCAGCCAAACGCGAGATAATCGCGGACAAACATACAATCGTCTTTCAAAATCTACAATCCAAGAAAGAAAAACGGGATCTATGCGGCAACGTCACGGGATATCCATAAGTGTCATACACTAAAACTTTTCCCAGAGTGTAACGAACACTTTTCTGAAAACCGCATCAAAATCGGTTCAGCCAAACGCGAGATAATCGCGGACAAACATACAATCGCCTTTCAAAATCTACAATCCAAGAAAGCAAAACGGGATCTATGCGGCAACGTCACGGGATATCCATTAGTGTCACACACTAAAACCTTCCCCAGAATGTAACCAACACTTTTCTGAAAACCGCATCAAAATCGGTTCAGCCAAACGCGAGATAATCGCGGACAAACATACAATCGCCTTTCAAAATCTACAATCCAAGAAAGCAAAACGGGATCTATGCGGCAACGTCACGGGATATCCATTAGTGTCACACACTAAAACCTTCCCCAGAATGTAACCAACACTTTTCTGAAAACCGCATCAAAATCGGTTCAGCCAAACGCGAGATAATCGCGGACAAACATACATACATACATACATACATACGGGTCGAACTGAGAACCTCCTTTTTTTGAAGTCGGTTAAAAAGGTCTCTTACGAGGCACTTATGATTCCACGTAGCGTTTAGTATTAAGAATAGGTAAGTAAGTAAACGTTTTAACTACGTCAATAAAATGTTTGAACCTTAAATTGCTTTTTCCATTGAAACTCCATGTTTTCGATAAAAATAAGAATTCTGAAGAGTCTTCGATTCTCGTCTTAAATATTTTAGTACATTTAAACATTAAATTCAGCACTTACTTCTTTAAAATTCATACTTAATTTGAGTATAAATTCGATATTTATGGATACTGTTGATAAAGATCGTATACCAAGTTTTTGGCAAATAAAAGTGTAACTATTATTAGCTATTATGAATCCATTATTAAAAATATGCGCTAAAAGAAAATAAAAGAGGTATCCATATGTGATGCCTATTTATTCACTTCTTATATATTATAACTGTAAGAATCTTAAGAAGTAAAACCGTACATATCTGGTTCAGCCACAGTATATCACGTAGCAACCATAGTTCACTCCTAATGCGATAGAAAGCGACTTGTTATCACCATTTGCAAGCTATTCGCACTCATGCGTCTTAATCCTCCATATTTCTTTTCCAACTTCCCTTCCTTATTTCCTAGACGTGTGAGAACTGTTTAAACTGAAATCCACTTCATTTTTGCCTCATATAAAGTGCAGCATGCATCGGGGAAATTATTCTCTATCAAACTCACAGTCCAGTTCCAGGCAGTGAAAACTCCGGTTACATTAGTAGCTTATGGCAATATAGGTGGAACAAAGCTGGGTTTTACTGGACAGACAATGATGATCTCACAGCAAAAACAACACAGGCTGTCAATCCATCTCAATTTGGGGTTGGGGAAAATGTAATATCAGCCAACAACGCAAGCGCTGAAAAATCAGCCATTCAGAATTTTTCTTAGCTCATACTGTGTCACTGCTAAGCTATTTCCTGTGCCGCCTCGAACCAGACATCACTGTAGGGGCAGATCGTCTCGCCACCTCTTCTGAAATATAGTTTTAAACGAAAAAAAAATATGGTCATTGAGTCGTGCTAGCCTGTGCATCATTGAGTAAGATTATTTAAAAAGTTACTTCGAAGTCTGAACATAAAATTGGACTACCATTAATTCATTGAATTGCAAATATTAAGTAAGTATGCATCACAAAAACGCAACGAAGAGAAAATAATTTTCCTTCATAGAGAAACATTTCGAAAAAACCAGCACAATAACATCAAATTACCTACAAAAGAGGAGTACGTGGAAGCCGGATATGACAAATGGTGCCGCGTTCGCTGTTCAATAGTCTTTGATTTCAATACAGAGAATATTACGTTACCGATCTAACTTTATGGAGTCGTATGAATGGGTGCACTGTTATTTCAAACAGAGACTGCAGTCTAGGAATTCATTTCAAATAACCTTTCTGCAGTGCTGGTACTGTTGACAAAAGCTTTAGTGTAATGTTTATTACTCGTAAGCACTACGCAGCCAATATTCATTTCTTACATTTGTTACTATTTTGTCTATTAAACTTTTTTCCTTGCTTCGACTGAAATCTGCCATCATAACATTTCTGAAGTTACGTTCTGTAACCCATTGATGGACCACTACCTAATGTACCTGAGTTCCAGTTCCTTGATCATATATTCTGTTTCAGAGTAGTTTGTACATACCGCCAATTTCACCCCACTCACATTGAGGCGAGAAATGTACCAAATGCGCTGTTTTGCGTAAATTGCGCGCGAATTCTCGGAACCATTTTGAATACCTCGTTCGATAATATTCTGGAACGTTTCCGCGTATCGTGGGATATTCCAAATTCCTGTTTGGATTTATATTGTGTAAAATTTTGAATGATTGTAAGAAGATAAGGAGGGCAAAGTGACATTCTTTAACCATGACAATGATGATAGGTAAAAATGTTTCACATTGATATTAGCAGTCCAAAAGCTTATCAAATACGTCAATTATGGAGTGATTCATCAACTTGTCCTACATGTATACGGCCCATTTAGGATGACTTGCAGAAAATCAAATTTAATAATATTTTCATTCTGCAACTCGTCCCACTTTTCTTTTTATGTGGAACTTTACTGTATTCAATATAATAATTAGCTGCAATTAGTATGGGGTTTTTGGTAAAAGTTCACATTCAATTCAAAAACAAAAAAAAAAAAAAAACTATCTATAAAAAAACTTAAAAAAATATCTATTATAGTTCCGTAATTGGTAATAGTGAAATTAATAGTCAAAATATTCATTCATATGACACTGAAAAGTTCAGAAAATCAATTGCGACTGTATGATTGAGTTTGAGAAAGTCGACTTGCCTACAAAACGACTCACCTAGACAAACTTAACAACACAAAATCGTGCAAGAATCATAAAACCTACTTTCTCAACACATAAAAAGATCATAAAATAACCAATGAACTTTTTACCATTCAAGCTGCAAAATAGCATAGGAATTGATCTAAAATTTGCAAAGAACAGCACAAAATTACAATTGCTAATGTTAACGGGGAACGGAAGAAGGTTGATGGTACCATAAATTAACCGGAGTTAGACGAATTTGATCAGTATGCGACAGACGCTGCTTTATTAGCGTAAACGGGTAAGGTAACACCTTAACTAGAGTTCTTTGGTGAAGAAGGACGGCTTCTCTGTTATTTTATTAGGGTATGGTGCAAGTGGTGAGATTCGAGGATTTTGTTCATGAGACCAGAGTTGTGAATTCATTTCATATTTTTTTCAAAAATGATGACGATGTTATGACAATGTTTATTTACTTTCTGTACGAGATGAGAGAAGAGGGCAAACTGCCTTGATTATTCTTTTTGTTTTTAAGTAACAGCTCAACTTTATTGTCGGGGAACAAGACTAGTAAAACAACCTGGGCAAGTAAGCTGCACTACCAAATTGTTGATTGGCTCAACTTAATGCAAGATACTCTCGTTTTATTCGTAGCGAGCCGAGAGAAGAAGATCAATCAATTTAAGTACCTAAACAGTTTAACAAATCCATTTAGTTTTAAATCTTGTCCCACAAACTCAGTCATACATAATTAATCAAAGCCTGTAACATTCACCACACCAAGAACAAACAACTAAGTTTAGAGTCGGACAGTGAGGTGGAATCACGAACTGTCGGTATTTATGTGTGAACAGTGTGATTTAGCACTAAACGACGCGTGAGAATTTTAATCAATACTGTTTCAAGGAAATTGTATAGACAGGCGGATTAGTATGGAAGGATTCGAGCTTTAATAATTTATTAATACGATCATAATTTATCGATACGTATCCGGTACGTGTGGTCTATCAATTTTTATATTTAGACATTATTTACCGTGCTTTACTGTCGCGCATGTTGATTGGTTGTTTTATTTTCTTGAACATTTTGTTAAGGCGCCTAGACGAGCTAAATTGGCAACTCTATTTGTGGTGGTTCAAACTTCGTTTGAAATGCTGTTAGAATAAAGTTCTAATCAGCTTGCACTACAAAGTGGTGGTTACGTCAGCCACTGCGGGCCAAATAGCGCGAAATGAGTGGTTTCGATCGATTTACAAAAAAACTATTGATTGGATTAAAAAACTAAAACAGTATCATGCTAATATATTGCTTGTAGAATTATTTGCCAAAAAATCAGAATGATCGCATTCATATTAGTATGTTTTTTATTATTTGAAAGATATTTTTAGAGGTACGTTCGTGATTTCTTTTTATCGAGCCAAATTAATTGTATTATGTTTTCAAAACAGTATCATGCTAGCATATATCCTGAAGAATATCATATATTTTTCTGGTCTTGTTTATACCAGTGAATCATATACTTTTAGTAATTATAAAACTCGCGTTTAGCTCGTGTAATCGCCTTAAGATTGGTATTTCAAAATCAAAATCAAAGCATTTATTTCAAGTAGGCCAATGAAGGAATGAAGGAATATGAAGGAATATTTTAAGGGCACTCTGCCCATGTCTTTGAAGCGAAAGCTGATGGACATGATGTGTATTCTCCCCATCTTGACCTACGGTGCACAAACTTGGTCTTTGACTAACATCCAAAAGTCCAAACTTAAGGTTTGCCAACGTGCAACGGAGCGCAGTATCTTAGGTGTAAAATTAACTGATCGTATTCGTAACACTATACTGCGCTCCAAAACGCAAATCGTTGACGTGGCTCAAAAGGCTGCCCAACTTAAATGGGACTGGGCAGGACATGTCTGTCGCATGCCGAATGAACTGTGGGCCCGTAAGGCTCAGGAATGGTGCCCTGAAACAGTGACACGAGGAAAAAAAAAAAAAAAAAAAATTGTCGAAACAAAGATGAAAATTAAATGCAGCTACAGTCCCAGTCACAAGACATAAAAACTGTGAAAGTACTATAGTTGCCTATTCCCTAGCGTAGATCTCTATGGAGAAGAACGGGCAAGAAACTCCATGGACACTCTTTTAAATCAAATTATTGTTACAAAATCTTGGTTACATCATTCATGTTGAGATGGTAAATTATGTGAGAACAATGTAGCAAGATGTGCATGCTCAAAGTGTCCATAGTAAAAGCAAAATAATTCATTCAATTAGCCATGGCAACTAAGATATGACCAGTCACAACTGACAGCACCCGTTCACGAACATGACGCATGGATCAGCACCATTCAGCTCAACCATTTTGAAGGGAACTAAATTGTCCGACACACGCGCCATCATCAGCGAGACGTTTGAGTGAGCATGACATACTCTCAACCGCCAGGGCACATTCAAGTCAAAAACTAAAGTAGTTTCCAGTGAATGACAGCTTTCTAGTACATAGTACTCACACAATATGGACTAGGTATGCGTTTATATAATACTAAATAGATTACAATCTTCAGCAGCTGTGAGAATTTAGTGAGAATTTACTCGTTAGTATTTTAGTGATATCAGCTAAAGCTCGCCCCAAGTTAAAAAAAATGCGTAAATAACGTAGGTAAATGATTCACATTAAGTGGTAAGAAATCCTTTGGTATTTTCTTTCGCGAGAATTCCCATGAGACGAGATACTGTAATATTCCATTAGCACCATCTCAGATACAGAAATAAAATCTACCAAAATATAGCCGACACGCGGACTGTACTCCTAAACTTCGTAAATATTTAAACACTACCTGATAGATAATTGACAGCCTTGTTGCACGACTGCTGAGCATGGGCTTCAACGGGCTAATTGAATGCCATTAATTTTCATTATTCAACAACGTTAGAATTGTGTTTTTTTTTTTACTTTTTGCAAGTAGGTAGACAAATTGTTCAAAAATTTATAGCGATGTTTCACGAATTACTTAAAAAATACTTTACATTTATTAGTGGTCTGAATTTGTAGTATGCTCTCCTTAAAACATGGGAATTGATGAGAAAAAAAATTGCATAAGAAATTGACAATTTTTCAAATACAAATCTATGTTTGAAATAATTAAGTTGACCAAACCTTTCTCACCTCTGATATCTTCCTGGACCTTACATTCTATGAATACAGATGAGGCCGTGAACATTAGGGCGCTGTCGATAATAACACTAAACCGTTTGTAAATATATTTTCAGAATAATTAAGACCCCGGGAAGGGGTATCAACGGGTCTCTATTAAGGTATCCCATTAAATCAAGTAGTCTACAAAAAAAATGGTAATTTGTGGTATGAGCTGAAAAATAACACTTTGACTTAGTACATAACATTACATATGGTTATGTCTGTAGGGTATTCTAAGGTTTAGGTAGAAGTCGGTAAAGCATCTTATTTTCTTCGCTTGCAAAGAAAATTGTAGGCACATAATTTATTTTGTTGCTTTTGTTTTAAATTAACATTTGAACAACCCAAAAACTAAGAAGGTAGGTACTTGAAGCGTGTGAAGAGGTTTTTATTTTCAGTTTTTATGAGAATATTAAAGAAAACTTCATCATAAAAATTCAATCACTGCCTCTTCAGAAAATACATTTTTGTATGTAAATTATTTATTCATGAAAGTTTTATGGGATATTTATTCAAATTTTTACATACAATTTTTACATAAGTAGTAAACAGGTTCACAAACCTCATTACATTAGTAGGCCGACAGTTTTAATTTTTTAAGCATACTCTACCAGGCTTAGATCGAAAACGAAATGGATCTTTTCATCAAAATAGCGTAAAATTTTATTAATTTGATTTACTGTATAAAATCTGAAATCAAGATACAAGTACGAGTAATACGGCAATTTGGCCAACCAAAAAATATCGCTCGATTTTAAACTCTAAAATATCGTGCAGTTCCACAATAGCCACTCAGTTCGCAAAACGTGCTCTGCGTTCTAAATAAATAGATAATTTCCGGAAGATGCCACCAGCCGTTTTACATAATTTCACAATAAACATATCACTTACAGATTTGGTGAATAATAACTTGCAACTGGCAAAAAATTAAGTTGCAAAATTATGTGCATTACTTATTGTTTTGTTTGTGCAATTTAATGAATCTGCAATTTGCGTTATTTAATTAGCTCGTGGAAAAACCGCAACACACCGAAGGTGTAAAAAAAATATTGTGTTCCATACAGACTTAAAAAGAGTTTTTTATTTTTGTTAATTAATTTCGAACATGGTCAGATATCGCACAAGATATAGATCTTTGGAAGGAAAAAGGGGAGGCCTTTGACAACAGTGGGACACACGATAGGCTAGGAAAAAAAAAATGTCTTGGTAATTTCCTTAACCTTTCACAATGAGCATCAAAGAGTTTCCCTAAGAATATACCGTTTCTGAAAGCTAGAGAGTTCTGTAATTAAAGTTGTCAATCTGGCGTCACGTGATTGGATTGGCTGTTGTTATTTCCGTAAACCAATCACAGATTGACTGACTTGACACCAGATGAGACGGATTAACCTTTCAGAAACAGGACGGAGGGGACAAGCCTTTGTTGTTTCGATTAAAGGTTCAGTAAGTTAATTAATTCGACGACAGATTTCTAAATATTTATCTCTTACTAAACCCATTATCTTGACGTATCCAGGAATAACAGAAACCTAATGTTCCATTAAAACTGCGTAGTACAACAATCGTAAAATATGACTCTGTTAGAGAGTATTAAAAGTGTATTAATATCCTTAACATAGATTTATAAATGTCATTAATTCATCGATAATCCATTTTGAGTTACTACACTAGTTACTGAAACGTAGGATTTGCCAAGAATTTGACGGGTTAATCTAGACTATTTGTAGCTGTTATATAAAGTGGGTGGGCCACAGTGGGATCGGACAGGTTGTCATATGCCATTGGGGCTTTGAGCCAGAATTGCGATGCTGCGCTGAGAAGCTGTGGACCGTGAAGGAAACGGCGGGATGAGCTGCACAGATTCTATTGGCCAGAGACGACATTTGCATCGAATCTAAATGTGTGAGGGTTACAATGTGTACATTTGTGTATAATTGGACTTTTGTCTGTGATTTGTAATGGTGAAATAAACATTGAATAACTATTCTTAGGTACCTATTATATACTTACTGCAGTCTGTTTTTTTTTTTCAAATAACAATAATGTTCTTTAGACTTTTCTGTTCAAGGAAAAGCCTTACCTATAAAACAAGGTATTACTAAATCAAATAGGAATAGATAGGAATGGTAGATGTTCAGAAACTGACCGATATCACGAACTCTTTCAGAAACTGAGTGGGTCACTACAGCGAGCCTGTTCCACTATTGTCAGAAGTACTTGTACGCTGTACAATTTGCGTCTGCACAATATCTTCGAAGAAACTTTGATCTCTACTTACTATACGCGTCTTCATTTCTTCCACATCGACGGTTATATTTAATTCAATTCGGTCATAATTCTGTTTTTTATTCCAGTATCTATATTTCTGAATTCCTTCTGAAATCCATTGGAAACTAACGCGAGCATAAAACACGAAAGAAATAATTAAATTATGTAATCCGAATCGTAAAATCTAAAATGAAGCTCAATGAGCTAAGACTAGTCTAGTCTTATTGCTTTGTTTACTTTGGAGATGTTCACCTTTACCAATAAATTATTTTTTTATATTTCTGTGAACCAATCCTTTCAGCGGTTTCCAAGAAACGAATTAGCTCCTATAAATACTTTGAATGTTTTTCTTAAAAATAAAATTTCCAAGGGATTTAATTAAGTGTAATTATTTTGTAAAGAAAGAACTAAAGAAAATAAACTAACGTTCAAAAAGAGGTAATATTTTTTTGGGAATCTTTTTTAGGTATCTTATACATATAAAACATTTATAATACATATAAACATTTTATTATTACATGCATACATTTTATTATTTTTGGTTTGTATGTCGTTGATCATGAATTGATTTACGTAAGTACTAGGTACAGTAAGTCCATTTGGTTTAACTTTAGACAAAGAAGTGCTCTGTCTACACATTTCTGAAATGGTTTAGACATTTGACGAATAGATTTCAGACACAATATACGATTAAGTGTGTTTCAATTAACTAATTAATCGTTAATAGACAAACAAGATAAGCTGAAACTGCCATTGAAGAAATGATTGGTGTGTGGGTGGGCCAATTTTATTTATTAAACGTTATAACGAATGTATCACAGTTACCTATGTGTATATTCAATTGGTTTGATCTTTTACGATAAATAAACGTGGCCTAGCGTTCTAGTGTTTTAATGTAGTACTATCAATAGGTATAAGGTAGATTTAAGTGCTTTTAAATGTTTACAAATTATTTAGTCTGAAATAACAAGAAATTTGGGTTTTGGGATCACGTAGCTACTTCATGAAAACAGTATTGAATGATGTTAGTAAGTAAATTAGGGTTTCAGCCCAGTCTTGTTCGCGCCTACGAGTCTGTAGGTACCTAGTCAGAGTTGATATGATACTTACATGTTGATTAACAGGTGTATGAACTAAGCAATAATGTGATTGCAGAAACTGAATATTGTTTAGCATGGCTAGGAGAACAGTACTCACACACACGTTTGAACTTATTTTGTAAAAGTATATTTTTAACGTCTACTGCAATGCTTTGTTAATTGTTTTGAGAAATAATTTATCAAAAGTATTGTATTTGCATGTATTCGACGGCTATAAGAAATAATGAATTCAACCAGAATTTGAGATCCACAAAAGACGAAATTTGACCGTTAGTACTGCTCTTTGTATGAAACATCAGGTTTTTATTCTAATAACTCATCAAAACGTAGACAAATAGCTGCAAATGCTATTGTGATGACATCGATTAAATGGTACATTTCCTCCTAATATTAAATTAATCCCCGTCACATCACTAACTGAATACGTAAACACAATGGTGCAGGATATCCTTGTAAACTGAACCCAATCATCGGCAGGCAGCACCTCTATCTCAATTCCGGTCCCTAATATTTGTCTTAACCGATTGAGACCTTGTTTGGAATCTGTCCGTATTAATCTTCTATCGTGTTGGGATTTAGATCTATCTATCTTCAGGTCCATTGCCGCTACGGCATCTATCGAAACTGCAAAATCTTGATTTTAATTTTATACATCGTTTTCTTAGCTGGTTTTTGCAATTATTCATATTTTTTTACAGATTTGTGATCCGATCTGATTTAATTATACAGTATAATAAATATTAAAAACAGTATAGTGTTGTATAATTAAAAACACATAAAAATGACGCAGGCGTAGCTTTCATGTTTTTTTAAAGGTACAAACTTAAAAAATGCACTCGTTGAAGATCCTTAGTGAAAGTCAGTTATCTTACAATTGAAAAATTTCGAAATTAACCTCTCATTCTATTTATTTTTTGCTGAAATTCTTCTCTATTTCGAAATTTTACTTTAAATCGCTCCGCTATCAAGAGTAAAGTTGTAATTTGCACTTTCATCAGTCTTTGTAAAGGCAGACAAGATACGAGTTGTTATGCAATAATTTATAAGGGGTTATGTTCAATGTTCATTTGCTAATTGGTAGATAGGGTTGGTGTTTATCAAGGATACGTCAGGTATATGGATGGTAACAAGATATAATATCTTTTGCTCGAGGAAAACTCCGGCACTTTATGAGACTCTAGAATTTAGTGTTTACTTTACTCCATGCGAACGAGCACTTAGTTTAAATAAATTAACATGGAACCTCATCATTGTGGATTTGTGACGTTTGAAAGAGTCTGATGAATTAAGTGAAGGTTTATTAAGTGTAAATTTATACAAGGACATTTAAAGAAAATATAAATCCTTATTGGCGTGTCTGGCCTCTTTGGCTTAGTGGTCACAAGTGTGACTGCTAAGAATGAGATCACGGGTTCGATTTCCCAAATTTGTGCCGGGTTGATGGCCATGGGCTCGCCCCTTATTATATGTGAATCAAACACCACTAGCGAAACGAGGGTGTATTTATTTATTTATTAAAACTTTATGCACAATTAAAACTGTACAAAGGCGGACTTAATGCCTTAGGCATTTTCTACCAGTCTACCTTCTGATGATGCAGAGATAATACACAGTAAGTGCAATAACCGAAAAAAATTCTAGAAATTATTTGTATAAATACTAAAATATATAAGAATAAATACATACATACATACATATAGCAAAATATATAAAGAAAAACTACAATAACTTAGTTTTGAGACGAATCTGCCAACTTCTACGTGTACTAATAGGGATTCCTATGCCTAACTATTCAGGAAATACAGCTGTGATGTTAGGTGTTAGATACATTACGGTGTAGTACACTAGTATCATAAGAAAGCGTGAGTTCATGTATGTGTACAGATGCTAAGGTCCATGTTCACCAAAAAGGTGACGGACTGATTATCTAAAAACAGCTGTTTAAAACACATTTTTGTATGGGAACATGTCACAGTGACAGTTGTTTTTAGATAATCAGATCCGTTATCTTTTCGGTAAACATGGACTTTAATGACAGATTGACTTCACATTAAAATATAGCTAGTGCATCTATTAAAAGAGTCATAAATAGCAAGCAGATCCCATTTAGTGACTGCGTCGTATTTCCAGATAAGCTAAATAGCGCAGTTGTGTAACTCTCGCGTTTCTAATCCGCGCTCCAACTGGAGACTTTCCTTCACGCAAAACGTAATTGAATGCAGATGTATACAGTTTCTAATACAGTATTACCTTTTCTAGAATGTTCATGCCTGTATGCTGCACTTCAGAAAGGTCGATTACGTGATGCTTGCAACCAGCACCAGGTATATAGGGTGTAAACGGACGGACTTCATGAAGCCGTCAACCAAGCATTCTGTACATCATCATCATCATCATCATCATCAGTCTATTAATGTTCCCACTGCTGGGACACAGGCCCCCTCTGTATGAGAGGGAGTGGGCTATAATCCACCACGCGGGCCCAGTGCGGATTTGTAGATGTCACATGCATGTCTTAGAATTCTTGGTTCTAGGACATGCCAGTTTCCTCACGATTTTTTCGTTCACCGTTTTGAAAGCAGTGGTGATGAAATAAATTACACAAAATATTGCGTCTGCCTTGCGGTTCGAACCACGACTAGGGTTTCTCATCGAGGAGTCTCGAAGCGGGAATTCCCGGGAAATTTTACCTTAATCGAGACGGGAAAAAAAGGGTCGAGTACCCGGGAAGTCCAGAAATTAAAGAATGAACTAAAAAAATAGCAATTTGACGTTAATTCCTGTGTTTCTTACTAAAAAATTATATCCTCTCTATCTCGTCTCCCCTTTTACATTCTTTTACAAGTCACACAACGAATAAAAAGCGATGACCTTGAGCGCGGCACTATCTTTCTTTCAATCACACATGTCGTGAATGCTGTACATATGCGCGAAGCAAATATAGCAATACTTGATGTATTGATCAATAAATTAGAATCGATGAACAATGCTTTGGCCTCAAAATTCCTTGACCATCTCAAAGACAAGATCAATAATAGACGGAACATCAACTTGATTTCACTTATAAATTACCTCCACAATCCTTCTGCGTACAACAGTGACCGAAACTGGTCCAACTGCAGCAAAACTGTTTTGATTAAATATACAGAAGAACTCTAAAACCGACTGTTTCCAAGCATCTCTAACCCTGACGATGACGAGAATGTCCAAGAAGTCCAACAAACTGAAGGTGACTCTCCTATCCATTTTGAGATGCAATTAAGAATGGCTATTGAGACCGCTTCTACGAGTACAAATACTACTGAAGCCCAGTTGTTAACCAAAAGCCTGATAAAAAAAGAATTTCATTTATTTGAATCTACCGGAAAACGAACAACAAATCTAGAAAATTTATATCATGCCGTTATGACTGTGAAGCCTACGTCAACTGAAAATGAGCGAGTACTCTCTTTATCTGGTAACGTCGTTACAAAGATTAGGAACCGTCTATCAGACAAATCAATTAATGCTTTAGTATTTTTAAAATCTTATTTTAATAGAACCTGCTAGCGAATTTCTCGAAGCTGCTATTAACAGATTTTTTTTCCTTAATTTGTAATATTATTTATGTAACGGAGACAGAGATGATTATCAAAAGAACGTGATTTAAATGTCGTTAGTTATTATTACAAAACTTTTATAAAGGCATATTTCTTAAACATCATTCTTTATTTTAACGAAACATTGACTTTTACATTAGGGACTCGTATATATCAAAGTGATCTTATTTGTTAGTAGCAGCTAATATAAAGTCTGATGGATATTTTGTTAATTTTAAAGATTTTACTTATATTTTATTCTAGTTTTAAAACTCTGTGATTATAAATCAGTGATCATATTTGTCAGTAACAGCTAATTATATAAAAAAATAAAAAAAATGTCTGTGATTGATATCTTGTTAATTTTAAAGATTTTACTTATATTTTATTCTAGTTTTAAAACTCTGTGATTATAAATCAAAGTGACAGTAACAGCTAATTATAAAAAAAATGTCTGTGATTGATATCTTGTTAATTTTAAAGATTTTACTTATATTTTATTCTAGTTTTAAAACTCTGTGATTAATGATTATAAAGGAAATTAAGAAGGCATATTTTTTAGTAAATTGCCAAAGACTGATTAAAATGAACATATTGTTGATTGCGAAAATGTGTATTTTATTTTAAAACCTTTTTCATACATTTTTAGTGAGATTAATCTAATTCCCGACTTCTCGGGAATTCCCGGGAAATGGTGCTCGAGAAGTCTCGGTATCCGGGAACAAAAAAAAGTCGGGAAATGAGAAACCCTAACCACGACTTACTGTTCGTAAGTAACTTTAAGCAAAAAATATTGGTGGGAATTGTGGGAAACGACTTTTTTTTGAGGTAGATCATGTTTTACGTTAAAACTCATTATGCCGCACTCAAAACATTGTGCTGATGGATGGATTGAATAGTACGGGGGCCGTGAGGGTGTTTAAAGTAAAAACCTTACATTAAAAAAGGATTTAAAAAAAAACGGAAAAGTTGACATTTTGACCCTATGGAAATAGCGACAGTTCATTTTTTGAAGCTTAGTCGACCTTCATTTTTGGACTTAAGGAAATGTCTTTCCAATTGCGTAATTTCCGACACTTAAGCGGATGGGATATTGCACTTGGAGGGTCTCGCCGCTTTTCTCGGAGGTCACCGCGTAGGACACTTATATTTTTGGTTACAGTAACAAAAATATAAATGTCTCTTGAAATAATCCAGCATTACCCATTTAAACGATACTCTAATTACTTTAATTATGGCAATAAGTTCGCCCCTTTAACATGGGACTCAACCTGGCGACTGGGGACTGGCGACTGGCGTTTGGGTGTATATGTCACCGTAAAATTGTCAAACACGTTTGATTGTAATCTCTCTAGCGAGGTTGTAAACTCTCGAAATATTGTCAACTGAACATACTGCTTACAATATAACGCATTATTTTTCGAGAGATTGTGAAATGCATGCGACGGGAGTATCTCATGCCACCATAATCGGGATTTGGGGCACCCCTACGTTAGATTAGTTAGGTTCCTTTCAACCCTGCACTCAGAAATAGGGGCTACGCGTAGCGGGGCTCCGTCGACTACGCTTTTTAGGGGAATAAAAAGTGTTTTGAGGTTAGGTTATATCGATACGATAGATTACAATCTACCGAAAATAATGCGTTTTATTGTAAGCAGTATGTTCGTTTGACAATATTTCGAGAGTTTACAATCACTCTAGTTATTTTACAATCTAACGTGTTTGACAACTTTACGGTGACATAATATACCTACTATTGGGTTCGCCTCTACCCAACCCATCGGGGATTAAAGCCGTGATATTATATTATGTTTAATAAAATCCTCATGGGGACACATAGTACGAGTACGACAACCTCTTGTACTACGTTGCTGTGCAAAAGAACAACAAGAAATTAGCAACATAGTTCACAAGTCCAATTAAAACGTACCTAATTCTTAATTGCCGACGCCACAAACACTACTACAAAACGTTTACTTATACGTTCGCGTTTAGACTCTTTCATCTCAAATTAAACGAGACTAGTTCTGGCAAGCAAAGACGCGTTGTGATTAGAAAACGTTTGAGTGTGAGATCAAAGGACGACTGTGTGGCGAGACTCGGGAGCCGTATCGCGTGTCGCTAATTGCGAAGCAATTTTGATACATTCGTATGTTTGTGGTTTGAGTGTGTCTTGTTCTTGGTATTCGAGAAAGTTGATGTTTGTGGAAGTATCTGCTCCAGAGAAAAACATCTAAATCAATATGTACAATGTACATTCGTGCATTCTTAACATTTTTAAATAAAAAAAAAAAAACATTAAAATAATATAGGCATGAAAACTGGGTTTCCGCCGGTGGAAGAGGTGGTTGGAACTCCAGAGTCAGGAACTCACAATGCGAGCCGTATCAAGAAGTGCTACCTCCTGAATCAGGCCTTTCATCCAACCGCCTAAGGAGACCCTTGAAAGATGTGTGTAGATGAATTTACCATTTTCATTATCACTGATTAGAATGGTACATAGTATGTACCATCTACATACCCAGTGGTTGGATAACCGGAGGTAAAAGTGGTGGCATAGTATATTTGTTTGTATTATAGCTGTTGTTGATCACAGACAATTTCTCACATATTCGTCAGACTCAGTACGTTAACAAACGGAAAAGGTTAGACTGGTGTGGTTTGTTTCTCGGTTGCCCAAAAACATACGATGATACCCCTAATTTATGTTGAAATAACTTATTTAATTAAATACAAAATGATTGTACCGAATAAACTTGAAATTCGGGGTAAAACCTTTTTTAATCTAACATACCAACTAATGTACCCACATACCTACTGATTTTGTTGTTACTAGGCATGTGGAATCGTTCACACATAAACATACACGAAATTTTTGTATAAGTAGACAACACTATAATTAATATAGAATGATTTGTGTATTTTGCAAACAAGTTTTTACAAAAACACTTCTATACTTATTTTTTTAATATGTTTGATGCCAGTGATTCCTACGGTGACTACTTTGAAAAGTAACAACCGAAACAAACTTAGAAGTAACAATTATTTATTGTTAATGACTGAGTTCAAATTAAAGGTGATCGAGCTGAATTAAATGACTAGTAACAGCTGTTCAGACCAATTAAAGAAATGTTAAGAAAATGATAGTACCGATCTTCCTGCTTTAACTAAACTGATGGTCGATCTTCAAAAGCTCAGTCACAACATTGGTTTGAAGAGAAGCAATATAGTAAATTAAAGCTTATATATAGAAATTTCCCATTAGCAGCCACGGAGTCTGGATTTATCCCTGGTTGATGGGAATAGGTTCGACCCCTAAATTGGCGAAATGTGTTGTACTATTAGGTACGGTCGAACAAGCTATTTGGTTTACACTTTACAATGGAATTTGTAGGTTAAACTGTAAATCAAATAGCTTGTTCGACCGTACACCCCTGCTTAATCTTTCGGGATTTACAGGCGTGATGTTTTGTTTTATGGTGGTAGTTAATCTTTAAAAGCTCAGTTACAATATTGGTACGCTTCAACGCAAAACATAAACGGGCTCGCTACATTACACTTATTTTTAGCACCCCTGTACAACTTATGTCTACAAATAAAGAATTAATTTTGGCAGTTACTCATATACTGATTATGGAGATAGTGGAACTGAGTACCAAGGTAATAGAAGCATTCCTAGATTATCTTAGAATCCAAGAACTTTTTACCAAAGAACCACGTAAGACGCCTGAATAAATACTTGAGCCTACAATCGAACTCTCACTTCTCAATTCCCGCACGTCCCTGTCCTGACTATAAAAATAAACGGCTAGGCTAAATTGTTTCTGAACAGCCTAGTTTGAACGGAAAAGCTAGACTCCCCTAGAATATTTATTAGCCTCATTGGATCGAAAGTCATGTATGGAAAGCGTATGGCGGCTTCGTGCAGATTTCACGGACACTTATTAGTAGTTCTTTAAATAAATATTGTTTAGAGAAAGATATATTTCGGAAAAACACTAGATAACTCTGTTTGAATTCGGTTTTTACACGTGATACAATTGGATTTCTTCATTGCAGTAGCATTTGTTTTTCTCTACTGCTTCTGTACTTAGTGTATTTAATGTTAGCAGATGTGTTGTATGCTTCTCTTATTTATACAGAGTTTGTCCTCCAGCGAGAACATCTTCTATTTATACTATCATAATTCTCCAAACTCTAAGATGTCTTTTCTCTAGCATAGTTGAGAATTGTGAGCTGTCGTGCAAGGGTAGGGCTTCCAGCCGTTCCCAGTAATCTAGTCTTGACGTTAGTAATCTGTTCTGTCACTGTGAGAATTTCTAGGTGTTCGTAAATCTCAGCATTAGTCACGTACCAGGGTACATTACTGACTGTTTGGACAATTATTAAAATGCTTCTTTTATCGGAAGGCGTGAATATTTTATAGGTAGGTACAGTTAATTGCAGTGTTTTAATCAGTAATTAACTTTCGACCATTGCCGATTACCAAATTACGACCTGTAACCTCAGACCACAATATCCGGTGATTGCCCCACATTTCATACTATTTGAGGAACCGGTTATACTGTTATACTTATTCAATGAACATTTATGTTTACAAACATGTGTTTCACGTAAGATCTGTCATGCCGTGCCTCTTGCACGAACGCGCCACGTAAACGCTTCATACATTCTGATACATTTAATGCGAAATGAACACATTCAATTTCCATTTTGGTTATAATATTTTTAGCATTGGATGAATTTATAGGTAGGTTATAGTAATTTGAAGTCTTAAAATAAGCAAATACAACAAACGACAAACAACAAACGCATTTACGTAACGTTAATTCCGTGCGTTCGTGTTTGGCCCACCTTTATAAATACTTTACAAAATTCTTACGTTTTGCTTATTTGCATGTATCAAGTGGGATTCCATTATTTGTTTGAACGCATTAGTGATTTATTTCATACTTTCCTGAAGTTATTTTAAATTCAGGAAAAAACGTGCAGCAGATTTCGCGTTTCGTAAACAGTTATACAATAGCTGCTAGCTAGGTGATTAAATGAGTCTGTTACTCTGAATAAGAATAATAGTATTATTATTCGGCTAATATCTGATTTCATTCTGGTAGCTTCTAAATGATGATGTGACGTCTGACGGGGAGAATGGAAGAGGAAAACGTTTTGCGTCAACCCCAAATAGAATCTGACAAGGTCAGGATTATTCTGGTATTTCTAAACCCAAAGAAAAAAAAATAGTTAGCTAGTAATCGTCGCCTAAATTGAGAATCAGCACTAATTAATATACCGATAACAAAACATTGAAGTAAAACTCCATTTGATAACTAGTTGAACATTTAAGTGCCTAAAAATAATAGGTACGTATATTCACAAAATTAATTCAAGTACGAGTATCCCTTGAAACTTCATCCCATTTATATAAGCAAATGTAGTCCACTGATACCAAATAAATATTCACAATAGAAAGAAATCCTTTGTGAATATTGCAAGCCCTGTCAATACGGTATATTGAATTCTTTGTAAGAAAAGTAAATAAGCAAGCAGTATCCTACCCTCATAAGCCTATCAACAGAATATTCTGAAAAGGGTACAAGTCGTACCCTTATTGGTGCTGTTGTAATTTGCGTAGTTACAGAGATTTCTGTTTTAATTTTCTGTTGGAAACAAACGAAATTAAATACGCGGGTTGTATTGTTTTTAGTTTTGTTGTAAGGTTGTTGGGGTCACAAAGTATTTGACCCTTAACGTGTGGAGCCTAATATGCGTTGGCTACAGAGCAAACATTCAGAAGTCGGAATGAGAATTAAATGTATATTAATTTGACCTTGTTCAGTTATAGTTTTAACTGGACGGCGGGAATATCCCGGATGAGGTTCGCACAAGAGCGTGGAGCTTTACATAAACAAAGAGAGACAGTATACTCAGCAGTGGGTGAAGTCGAACTGTGGATGACGATTATGATGACGTTGGTGCAATTTCAGATTATGAGGTGTACCAAAGTTTGTTTGAATCGGTTTCAAGTCTTCAATATTGGCAACTTCGCGCTAGTTTCTCGTGAAGCCACAACTTAACAGCAATATTGGTACTTGTAAGTGATTTCCAGAAGTTACGCGCACGTTTTACGTCAAAATGAGATTAGTTACGGAACCTCACCGCACTGATATGGTACACACTATAGATCATGGAAGAATAAGACGCTTCCGAGTCTGATGCCGGAGGTGTCATTGTGCCATCATCATTGAGGATTGATTTTCAATCAATCATTAATTTTATTATCAGGCATCTTAAGGCCCATAGATAAAATACACAAAAAACAACATAAAAATATACTAACACACAAAAAAAAAATAACTTATAAGCTATGAACTATCACACACGAAGTGGCGTCGTCGTGTTACGCTGTGCGGTGTCATGTAGCCTGCCGCGAAAACGTCGGTAGACTACACCCTTCGGCCAAAACTCTACCTTGAGAAACATGTCGAGATATTTTGTCGGAACTCGCACCACAAACGACTTGAAGTTGGTGTTGTGACGCGGCTCCAACCTCTCGACCCTCAAGGTCCAGCTAGTCTTCACCTTCATGTACTCAACGATCTCCTCAACCTTCGTGGAGTGATGTAGTCGGGACACATACTGCAACGTCGTTGGTGTCGCTGGACGCAGCAGCATATTTGGTCCTGACAGTCCAGTACCGCATTGATTGCGACAAGTAGGCTTCTTCTTCTTCTTCTGAACTAAGATGAAGCCGTCCTCATCACACTCCTGCTTTGCTGGACAGCGCTGTACCGAATTACTCGTCATATCAGCATTCCCAAGCCTGGTACTCATCATCATCATCAGCTTATTAATGTTTCCACTGCTGGGACACAGGCCTCCTCTCTGTGAGAGGAATGTGCTATTATCCACACGCGGCCCAGTGCGGATTGATAGCCATCACATGACTTTGATTTTTTTGGTTGTAGGACATGCTGGTTTCCTCACGATGTTTTCCTTCACCGTTTTGAGAGCAATGGTTATGAAATAAATTAGGTACACGAAGTAATGCGCCTGCCTGGGTTCAAACAAACCCACGACTTACTGTTCATAAGTCGGGGCCGCCTCCCCTGGGCTCTCCTCTTGGTACTGTTCACTCACAATACGGGCTTGAATGACGTAGAAACTGACAGATTTGAAGGGGGTTTGACACAGAAGTTATTGATTCAACTTATTTCTGGTGTCTCGAATTTAATATGTAGTAGGTGCTGCCGTCTTTTCTCTAGTTGTTGGCTACGCGGCGGCCCCACACTCTAGTAAACGCGGTGTACATTGTATTTTAGTTTTATTTAACTAAAGGTTGGATGGCGGGGCCGAAAAGTTCTGGAGTGGCGACCGCGAACCGGAAGACGATGCGTTGGAAGACCTCCCACTAGGTAGACCGATGACCTGGTGAAGGTTGCGGGAATCCGGTGGATGCGAGTCGCAAGGGATCGGTCAATGTGGCGACACTTGGGGGAGGCCTATGTCCAGCAGTGGACGTCTTTCGGCTGAGATGATGATGATGATGAACTAAAGGTTGCTACTAGACTGCTTTATTAAGAGGCGCAATGTCATACTACATTTCTATTATAAAATTTTACATTCGTAATTTCGCAACCAATCCATAATTTAAACACAATTTAGAAAAATGTTCGATGTGTTAAAAATTAAATTATAGTCAAATAACCAAAGAGAACTTTTTTTTAAACCCTGATTTCATAAATTAATTTGATTAATTAACCTATTCTGTCCCTCCAAAGGCCTCCTCCAGTTTTCCCTGCGTCTTGCCTATATTGACCCAGTACCTAGTGGGACAGTATAGGCTCAAAAACAACATTACAAAATCTTGGTTCTTACTTGATACGTGAATAATCAAATATTACCAAAAGTCCTGTCACCTAGTTACATGTCAATCTGTTTATATGTCAATCGAAGACAAAATACAATTTTCCTGAAAGAAACAGTTTAAGGCATGGAAACTATGTTTCATAGAAAACGTCTTTACTTGAACGCGTCACTTCAATGAGTCTAATTCTGAGAATGGATATTAAACCAGCTACAATATTTTCGGATAAAACCGGCTGTAACTAGATACAACAGGATATTGCTGTTAAAATATAGGCCAAGAGAGAGTGTTTAGGACAAAACGATTTCGGAATCAGCAGAATAACGTATATCATGACAAGGGAGACAAATGTGAATCGTTTTCCGAACAAAAACAGTCATTACTTATACACTCATATCGATTATTTACTTCCACTATATTAGTTATTAAGCAAAAGTTAATAAAAGGAAAATATATTGTCTCTGCCTAACCATTCAAGGATTAAAGGCGTGAGAAATGTTATGTTATATTATTTTATATTTACATATTCAACGTCTCAAATCTTAGTAAAATTTTTTTGTGAACGTTGAAGATAAATCTAACAACCCCTTTTCTAAGTTTAGCTCTGCTTTTACCATCCATATAGGGCCGAATGTTAGTCTTTTACGCTGAGCAAATGGCTTTTGACCTCTACATTCCAATTACTGGGGAACAGATAGGCAATACCCAGCAAGACTAACGACCGATTGTTAGGCTTTTGGGTGTTTGACTGTCCGTAACTGCTGTCGTTGGGCATTCAAATCTAATTTTCATGAAACTTTACGTGAAAAAGCTTCTGCTATCTTTACGTCCTAAAGTTCAGCTACTAAGCCGTTTATCGAAATAGGTTTTTGGGTAATTTATTTTACTTTTTATAACATGGTATAGTATATACTTACGTACCGTATATCTTCACATAGTATAAAACAGTCGCTCCCAGATGTTTGTACGCTTAGATCTTTAAACTACGCAACGGATTTTGATGCAGTTTTTAGTGGCCGGGGCGGGGCGTTAGTAAACTCATGATATGGAGGAAAAGGCGCAAATCCCTGCGCGGCTTTTGTGCGTAGCGACATCTATTAGACTACACATGAACCCCGTAGCTGACAAATGAGTGGGTATAATAGTTGTAAATGGCGCCACGAAAAGCTGCATCGCGCATACAAAGTTTGCACGAATTGAGGGGGCCAATGCAAACCGTTGGACGAAGGTGGGGTTTGGAAATCATAGTACCTAATAACTCGTTCCTCTAGAATACCGCACATTGATGAGTTAGAAGGGGAAACTGGTTGACAATGAGAAAGAAATAGAGCGATGCAGGGCGTATGCCACCATCCCTTATTTGAAATTGGACACTAATTGGCTATAATACTTCATTGAATAAACCCAGGTTTTTACGAAACAATGTTGATGATCCATTTGAAATAGATAATTGAGGGACGTGACTATTTAGGGTGTGGCGACAAATAAAATTTGTAGGCAGAGGTTGTGTGTTAGCAGATAAGTACATACTTCCATAATTACGTCTTTTTTCAGATGGGAAATCATCAAACGACTCCTCCCGCTCTGGGCGGTGCGGGAAGGCGTGTCAGACTTGAACTGACTAAAACACTGTAGGTTAATATGCGATCTCCACTCGGGTGAAGCTGCAGTCAAAAGTTATAATCATCATCATTTTCCTGTACTTGTCCCAGTCCACGTAGGGGTTGGCTCAACACGTCTTCGTTTTCCATTCTCCCCTGTAAGATGTCACATCATCATTTACTCTTTTTCTTGCATATCACACAACTCATTCATCTTTTCTTATGCCCAAAGGCAAAAGTTAAAATACTAAATATATTATCATAAAGATATTGCTGTAAAACTTTAAACCTTTGAAACAGTCATCATCATCATCGGCCTATTAATGTTCCCACTGCTGGGACAGGCCTCCTCTCTATGAGAGGGAATGGGCTATATAATCCATCACGCGGGCCCAGTGCGGATTGGTAGATGTCACATGTCTTCGAATGTATGGTTCTAGGACATGCCGGTTTCCTCACGATGTTTTCCTTCACCGTTTTGAGAGCAGCGGTAATGTAATAAATGCAGCGGTGGCCCAGTGGTGGCGGCCCCAACTTACGTTCAGTAAGTCGTGGGTTCGAAGCCAGGCAGGCGCATTACTTTGTGTAATTTTGAAACAGTAGACTAAAATATTCAAACAACAAATATAACAGTCTGTTGCACTTAAACTAAGTACTGTTTAAGTAAATACTCTCTGCATTTCACTAGCGACGACTCATCTAACTTTGCAGTATTAATTACATACTGTTCGTCTATAAGTATTTGTTGAAAGTAAACTTAGACATTTTAAAACAACTTTCAGTTTTAACACTCACAGTTGTTGAAGTTCTTAATTAAAATACAAATACGAACGAGCATTTGTAGACGGAGAAAAATTGAACAGAACGAAATAATTGAAGCATGAATGTGTTTAGTTTGTAGACGGAAGTTATTATGGAATATGGATTTAAAATTTTTAGTTTTTAACACAACAATAATACATTTGCTGGTTAAATTCTGGTTCGGTCCTGAAGTGATAACCACGTACTGGAAGGTACAGCGTTGTGAGGCCTCTTACAAGGTGGACCGATATGGCCTGATGAAAGTTGCGGGAATCTGTTAGATGCAAGGAATAGCCCACGTCCAGTTGTGAGCACCTTTTAGCTGATGTGATGATGATGTGGTAAAATTCCATTTAAATTATAGTCGAATGTTATTTGAAAATATCAGTTATCGTTCCTGGGTTCGTACACGCAACATGGTTTAGTTTCTTTGTTTTCTCGGCAATGAATTTGATTCACGTCAGTTCTTAGTGAATCTTTACGGGCTATAAATGATAAACTTTGTCAGTCATTCATCCATGCTCATAATTATAAGCATGACTTACATCTTTCACCAACACAAATTATCCTTTGAAAGATATCTTTGATCACGCTCAAAGGCTTAGTAGATAACATGCAACCCCAGTAAACTTAATGATACTAATACTTACTAGTATGTAGCAAACCTAATAAGCAGACTCACTGTCCTTGCCGAAGATTAATTGGCAGAATGTAAGGCCTTTCATGGCCTGTCTTGTTATGAAAATACCGTTTTTCTTTTTTTTTCATTTTGTTCATTACGTGGCCAGTGTGAATTTTTATTGTGAAGGTCATTCGGGACGGTATACAACCTTTTTTGGCTTTTCTGAATGTGTAATGAAAGTTTTTACTTGTTTTCTTTTTCTTTTTATACTTATCATCGCGTTCCTTGTGGCCTTGCACTCAAATCAGTTTTTTCAAAAGTTTAAGATTGCAATAGAGTTGATATTTATGTATGAAATTATGGTTTCAGTTTTTTGTTCACTTAGAAAATTAAATACTAAGTTTGTGATGACGACAAAAGAAAAAGCTTTGCTTGTATTCGAAGTGCATGCCTGCCTAGATTATGCTGTAGGCTACAAACACTCAAATATTCCTCAAAGTAAGTAGTATAAACACGAGAGAAGATCACTTATAATATTTTCGAGTAACAAAAGCGGTTTTTCGTTATTTACTGTCTTGTTTATTTATATAATATCGAAAGGATTTACAATATAAAACGCTAAAATTAAAAGTACCGACCTTGAATATGCTATGTAATTTATTACCCTTGGAAATTGTGGCTAAATATAAGTAGCTCAAATATTTTTTTCGTGCTTTGCGGTGGAATGAATTCTTTTTGTAGCGTTTTCGACTACTATTCAATCAAAAAGTATTAATTATCTTCACTCAAAGGCATTGAGCACAATGTTGTTCTGAATTTAATTTGATTTCATATTTTTAGCGATGAACCTATTTACAATAACGTAAAAGTGCTAGGTAAGTCAGTTAGTTAAGTCTAACTTCGAGAAAGAGGTCAATCGTCGAATCCGACTCGGCTGGACAGCGTTCGGGAAGCTGCGCGGTATCTTCTCGTGCAACTTACCGCAGTGTCTCAAGATGGAAGTCTATGACCAGTGTGTGTTGCCGGTGATTACATACGGGACCGAAACGTGGTCGCTCACAATGGGCCTTATCAAAAGGCTTAAAGTCACCCGAAGGGCGAGAGGGCTATGCTCGGGGTTTCCTTGCGTGATCGAATCAGAAATGAAGACATCCGCAAGAGAACTAAGGACACCGACGTAGCCCGAAGAATTGCCAAACTTAAGTGGCAGTGGGCAGGGCACATTGCTCGCAGAACGAATGGCTGATGGGGCCGAAAAAATCTAGAGTGGCGACCGCGAACCGGAAGACGATTCGGTGGAAGACCTCTCACTATAGGTGTACCGATGACCTGGTGAAGGTTGCAGGAATCCGTTGGAATGATGATGAATAAATGATAACATGTTAAACCACATTTTCGTTTAATTATCGGTTCGTTTAGTTTAGTTTCATTTTCTTTAAAAAGTTTTAGTAAGAAATACCAAAGAAAAATAAATTCATGACGACCTTCTCTTTTTCATGGCTTCTGATTTCGCTTTGAAACTTCAATCTATATACAGAAAATTACTGAAAATTGACATCACCTATTTTTTTTTGCATTTTACGTAGAGCAACTGCTATCTGACCTCCATGGACCAGTTATTGTGTATGATAACTCTTTTGTTAAGGCTGGTTGGTAGACCTAAGGCCTTCTGACCCATAACGGCTATCAATGATCCACAAATGGCAACTAAGACCAATGCGGATGTCACATTCGATAAACCACGAGCCCTCCACAGCAATACATTGCTACGTAGTTAGCGCTCAGGCAGATGAAGGGAGACGGGTCCGTGTGGTCGCTCGCCCTCGTACCGACTGGCGGGAATTTACGTTAATGCAATATCGCAGGGCCTGCACGGTAAAATTGAGCCTTAGAGTGCTGTGGCAGCGTGGCAGCATTATGCTGAGCGGTGGCTGACTGTACTGCGCTGGCAGTGCGACTTATCTGTGTGAAGTCAGACTGTGGATGATAACGCTGATAGTAAGCTATCCACCCGGTCCCGAGATAAAGGAAAGTCTTTTGAGATGAATGGAAATCTTTTGAGTACTTAATTAAAAAAAACATCTCCTAAATAATTGATAAGACGTGTTTGAAATTATTTTTTAATTTTACATGAAATATAAATACTTTAAAGTATAAATACTTTATAATAAATTAATAATAATTCAATTCAATTCAATTTAATTTAATTTATTAATTCTTAGTAAGATGGCGAGATAGTTTTCTACACTCAGCCGCAGAGTATTAGACAACTAAAAGAAGGTATCGTCAGTGCTAGTTCGTTTTTTTGATATGATTTCCCATAGATATAATTTCTATGTGATTTCCCATCAATCACACAACGGAAAAATTGAATCAAACCGCAACCTAAAAAACCAAAAGAAAATATTTGTTCTCTTGCCCTCTGTCTTGGAAAAGTGCATGTTCACATTTTGCGGATTCACAATACAATGTCAGTAATTTTGTATTGGTAACACTCCTATAAGACTGTCCTATGAATCTGGACTGATATTTTGAAGGCGTGAAGGATAGTCAGAAGACGTAAAGTCTGACAACTAGTCCTCCAGTCTTACCAATGAGTATCGTGTTACCCAAAACTAACCGTTTCGCAGAGGTCGGATCTATAGACAGTAGCTACATGCAAAATACTGGCATGCAGCTACATCTGGTTAGACTGGAAGCCGTCCCCAATATAGATGAGAGGAGGCTAGGTAGATTATGTAGAATGGATGAGCAGCGGGCGTCTGCTCGCTCGCTACTCCTCCACCCTACTGAGAACAGTTCACGCGGCGTGGGTAGCGTGGACACGCCGCTTATGTAGGTGCGGTGCAATGTCCCAGCGCGCCGGCGCGCCGGCGCGCTGGGACATTGCACCGCACCTACATAATTATACTTACTATAGAAACAGCTAGATAATCACAGTGCATATACGTATGGATACGAGACCGGTAACTATATAGTAGGTATTCATTTTTGTTTGTATCCGCAAAAATATTAAGATTATATTTTGGGGTTGGCTTTGAGGCATATAAGCTGAACAACAAATTGTACTGTTATTTGTACAGTCAGCTTCACGATGTGGATACCCCCTTGAAAGCACCTACGTTCAAACCTGGGGTACTGGAGTCCCCAACTGTAATACCATTTTGATGCAGCCCACCGTACATCAAGTTTAAATAAATAAAGGTAGATTACGGAACGGAGTCCAGACTCCCGTAAACGGATCACACCTCTGCCCACCACTTTTACCCTTGAGTTGATGTATGAATGTTCAATTTACTTTTAAATGTGTTTTCTCTTTAAATCTTAAGTTGTCTACATGGTTCCGTAGAGCCAACTCTAGACCTCTAATAGTTTGGGATTAGTCCATTCTGATCATCTTAACGGATCATGTGATATAGATACGTTATCTGTGTATCTGGTATCATGCCTTTTCCGATATTGCCCAGTTTTTTTGCCAACATCAATAACCCCCACATTCGCCGACAGCGACACCCTCCGCCGATACAAAGCCGACACGATTTTCAATATGGGGAAAGCCTGTAGTCTCACTTTGTTTTGTGTCACTTTGCCAACATAGGTGATAGATGATCGAAGTGCTATGTTGACTGGTGTAGTGTGCACACTGTGCTGTTGTGCACTGTACGTACTTTTATTTGCATATCAAATACACACAAGTAACCTTAACTAGTCGCGACACCCTTGGAACTTACCATCTTCCTAGTACAGAGGGCTGTGTTGGGGCGGCTGAAACTTTAAAATGGCGCAAATAGAGAAACCTTTTTGGGAATTATGTATCTCAACAGTTTGTGGTTGAAACTCTGGGGTTGGTATACTCTTCTGGTGACCAGACGGCTGGCTTATTCTTTTGTTCAGAAAATCAGCATTGCTATCTGAAGCAATAGGCTTGTGTACTGAAAAAATCTAGTTAGTCCACCAATTAGATTATCAAGAAACTTTTGACCTGTTTTTTTTCTTTTCTCTCTTATTCTTTATTGCACACACAAAAATTAACAAACAAAAATATACACAAAATTAAACGTAAACTAAAATTAACGAAGATACTGCTCCAGCCCATCTCGTGACTTTCCCATTTCGCTTTTAAAACTCTCAATACGTCACGCCGTGGTATAATTTTTAGTGCATTCTGACGTCACGACCCCCCACTACCGAGTTTTGAAGTGTTTAATCTTTGTCAATATTCATTGATTTAAAACCACAAAATATGCATCTCCATTATTCACAAACACTAACTGATATATTTGCAATTTATTGATGGTGGAAACTAGCCTATTACCTTTAGCCCTGGCTCTGAACCTTAGCCTGAGTTGTTGTGAAAAGGCTAGGCTTAATGTTGACAGATAATGTTTAGTTATTAAATCCAATTTTCCTATTGTTTCAGGATTATGGCTCTAGACATCATGATCGAAGAGTTCCAGCAGCAGACGACGCCGCGTACGTCATACTTCACCACCGCGTTCTCGCCTGATGATGACCACGGTCCCGTCAAGAACGCCACCAATGCCACCGCAGAGCTCAATATTTACTACTTTTATGATGTAAGTTTCACGTTTACTTATTCTTACGCGGCTTCTGATCGATCATTTTCATCTTTACGTGTCGATATCACTCCATCTGGTGTGTAAAAAGCTGCACAACTTTAACATTGGTTTCGTTAAGATCAATCCTGGATATTGCTCACTTTAAAAATTCTAAAGTGTTTTCAAAACAAAAAAAAAAGCTCAAGATAATTCAAGATAGTTTTAGCCTAATATTATTAATTGTGAAGATATTGAAATGAAATGAAAACATAGTGAGATTTTAGAGAAACTGTTTGGTGTAGAGATGCAAATTAGAGTTGTGGTAAAGATAATTTTCAAACGGTTGGTTATATCGCTTAAAGTAGTCTAGTAATGTATTTATAACACTCTGAATGGAGCTCGTGGCTTGGCACGCGGCATATAATAACAGCCGCTCGGGTCGATCTTTAGGTTAAGCCGTGCTTGCCTAGGTTGGTCTTTGGAAAGGTGACCACCCATAACATAACGAGTTACCTCCGTGTCTCGGAAAGCATGTTAAGCTGTTTGTACCGGCTGTCATTCGAGATCTTTGACAGTTGTTACAGGTAGTCAGTGGCCCAAAAAGTCTGACAACCAGTCTTACCAAGGGGTATCGTATTACCCAGTACTAACTGGGTTGTGGAGGTCAGATAGGCAGTCGCTCCATGTAAAATACTGGTATTCAGCGGCATCCGGTTAGACTGGAACCCGATCCCAAAATAGTCGGGAAAAGGCTAGGCAGATGATTATAACACTCTGAATACACACTCTGAAGTAAGAGCTCCATGATACGTATGCTCCAAGACACACGTGTGTTGAAAAACAAAAGAAATTACTGACAATACAACATACCACGAGCCTCAACAATGCAACGATAATCACACAAAAGAAAGTAGGTAGTGAAAAAACGCGCATGTCACTTGACGCAAATCACGACACAAGTCGCATCCAGGGGGGGTGAAACTTTGCCGGGGTTGCGGGACTGTTCGAAAGAGATACCGCGGCTCCGGAACATAAAGGGCGAGGAAGGAACATGGATGGGTTTTAGTCAGTAAAAGTCTGACACTCCCTCCCGCTCCGCCCAGAGTGGGAGAAGTCATTTGATGATTTCCCATCCTAAAAAAAAGGGAGGTGAAACTTCCATACAATGGCGTCAAACAAAATTTTCATTGATAGTGATGCTGTCTGTGTGTTTGAGGACACAAACTTTTCAACTGTTTGACTGTTTTACAACTGTCATAAAGAGAACAGCTATTTTAGACAACTTGTCAGTGAAGTATATAGCCTAGAGGTGGCAGCGGTTGCCTTGTGAATAATAAGTTCCTAAGTTCGAATCCGTAGTCAAGCAATTACTTTTTGTATTTATTTGGATGAACAGAAACTAACAGCGCCATCTAAAAGTTGAGCTACACAGTTTTAAAAAAGAAAAACCAGAGTTGCGCATCTATCTTGTATTATATAGTGTATTTTCTATGGTCGCATCTCCGGAGGACGTCAACGGGGTGTAAGGCTTTAATGATGGTATCTAAGTGTAGGAAATAGTATAGTTTATATAAAAGTAGCCAAGTTAAAAATAATTGCAATGGATAAATAACAACCCCACAGTATTTTCGGTTAGATGGATCATTTGAGTGATTAAGTGTGTTACCCACAATTTCAAGGGAACTTTTGATCTGAGAAAAGCAAAAAACAACTGCACAAGTAAAGCCATAGGAAAACATAGTAGGTAATTCAATAAAACATGTAACAAATCTCGTTCCACCCACACCATTTTATCGGAATATGTTGTTTAATAAAATGTGAAAGGTTTTAATCGTGTAATGGATATTTCGGGGTTAACGTCACCGAATATCGAGAGAGCCTGTCGTGATAACGCTATCATACGCGACGATACGACGATACTTCAGGCTTTTAGCAGTAGTGCGGCCTACATAATAATGTAACTTAGCTTAATAATTTGATAAAGAATATTTTTGCGTTATCGTTAGGTATGTAAGGCTTCATGTTTCCTGGTATGATTGAATATTTTGTAATAGCTGGGTAACCACCCAGCTACAAAACTCTTTTCTTTTTACTCTGTTTGAAATGTTTTAATAATAAAAAAACGTACGAACTTAAGCCAAAAGCTATTGACTTTATCTGAGTTCATTTTTTTACAGTTTTATACAATATTGAGAAAGAATGTTGCAATGTGTATTGCTTTTCTGAACTTTATACGGCGTAGTCAGGTCATCGTGACACAGTTTTTACCTGTACAATACACATTGTCGTCAATTTATAAACCGATGCAGTTGTATCATACATGTTGCCCGGGAATATATTGCACTTTTCATGGAACCCCACGGTTCTAATCATGTCGTTGGTAAAATTTTGAATCACGACATCCCCAACACCGTGTTTTTAAATAACTTTATACACAAATAACTTAATACAGAGAAATTTGAAATAGCCAAACCGAAGCAATGATATTCAATTCAATTCTCTGCTTGGTCTCCATTTGCATGTATAGGATAATCTCCGAGCCTGTTGGGGTCTAATAGAATTCTCAATACAGCTTAAAATTTGGACGAAAACCGTTGCAATTTACATGGGATGATTAAAATTGGGCAGACCCTATTTATTTTATCTCTGAGGGACATTAGTGACCAATGAATGAAAACTGTTATTTAATAAGTAAGGGAAATCAATGGTTTATTATATTGGTTACCAAGTTAAATTGTCCGTATATTTGGGAAAAGACTGGAAAACTTTGACAACTGTGTCAACTTGACGTAGTATCTCTGTTTATAGTGTATGTAATAGACCTTAGATATTATTCTATATGATAGCACGTGTCCGATTCAGCAGTATTGCCACCTTAGAAAGTTGAACTGTGAGGGCGCCACCTGAAAAAAAAGAAACTTTATGAAAGCCTAAAGGGGACATTAATTTACTTAATTTAATAAATTATCTACATTTTGAATGGCCTCTTTTCTCATTCAGGATTTCATCGGTATTTCGCAAACAAAGCTCATCAAAAAAAATTTAACCCAAAAATAACCTTGGAACTACTTTTTGAATGTATCGACTCGTTATGAGACATTAAGCGCCTGCTAACTAAATGTAAATTAATTTTCTAGTTAATTTTCTGCTCGAAGTTTTTGAAGGGGATGATTAATGGAAGCTTACTTTTTTAATAAATTGAATTGAATTAATTCTTCGTTGCCAGACGATGATAGGACGCTTCAGTAAAATTATTGGTTGGAAATGAAAGTTAAGTGGAGTGTTCAATTGGAAAATGTATTCGGAAATTGGTATTAGAAAGTTCGATCGTAAGCCTGAGGGCGAAGCTGAAGAGTATTTACTGTCAGACAGTAATGTGTTTGTTACTAACGGCAGCTATGATGTTGTTAGGGGAGACTAGACTATATGTATTTCTATTAATTTTATTGAGAGAGCACATCATGACAGGTTATGAAGAAACCAAACAAAGTAAAAACAAAAACTGTTACAAAAGTTAATAAAATCTGAAATAAAGAAAAAAAGTGGCTTAAAATTTAACAACCTATTTAAGCAATGGAAAGAAAAAGGTGTAAATCATGATCATTCAAATACTGTACCTATATACAAAAATGTAGTTTTTTTATTAAGTTTTTGGAATTTGCGTAGAAGTTAGAGTTTAGTATAAATGACTCGCCACAAACAAGAAGAATCTACCTACTACTTATTTTAACATCTTCTTTGCCTAAGCCTGTACATCTTAACTTAAACCTATGTCATGTTACAGTCGATCCAGTTCACGGTGATGTGGGTGCTGTTCGTATCGATAGTGGTCCTGAACGCGTCCGTCATCGCAGCGTTGCTCTGCACGAACGCACGGAAGAGCCGCATGAACTTCTTTATCATGCAGCTCGCTATAGCCGGTAAGTTTATTGATAGATTAAGTTTATATAAAGATAGTTGTTTAGTTTTACCTAAATAATCTCAATAAAAGGTTTCAAGTCACAGTTATACAAAATATTTAATACTACTCAGTATACCCCTAACTGCTAGATTTAGTAGCGTACGTTCGCTACAAAAACAGCATCACCGTTGGAACTCAACATATAATTTCAAAACATAAACCAAACTTCCGCTGGACCTTTGCAACTAAAAAGTTTTTAGCTTCATAATTTTTGAACACCCTCGCCTCGGCGAATTAATGCAGTCAAATTCGTTTTTAACCGACTTCTAAAAAAGGAGGAGGTTCTCAATTCGGATGTTTCTATTTTTTTTTTTTTTTTTTTTTTTTTTTTATGTTTGTTCGGGCATAACTCCGTCGCTTGCCAACCGATTTGGAAAATTCTTTTTTTGTTGGAAAGGGTATTCTTTCCAAATGGTCCCATAGCCACCAAGTCGGGATCTGATGATGGAATCTTGGCGAAATCGAGGGAACTCTTCAAATTTTATATGAAAATGTGTTGCGATTTTGGTATTTTCTACAACAAGTGAAGCATCTGCGTTTGATAAGAACCATTCTACCATCAGATCTGATGATGAAGCCAAGAGTCACGGAACTCCATAATGAGACAATGTACCCTAGTCGTGTTTGGGCTTGATGTAATTGTAACGGTATGCACTTTCCATGTATATCAAGCACAAGAGAACCACTAAAAAGTGAAAAATAAAAACTTTTTTGCAAAAAATAAAACCGACTTCAAAAAAAAAACAAAAAAGTGAAAAATAACTTTAGCTTCTGAAGTCGGTGACAAAAAAACTAAATCAATCAAACAAAGGTCACCGACTTCAGAAGCTAAAGTTATTTTTCACTTTTTTGTTTTTTTTTTGAAGTCGGTTTTATTTTTTGCAAAAAAGTTTTTTAGTCTTTAATTTCCTTGTCTATAACATTGTATTGTAATGTCATATTTTGTTAAGTAAAACTTTCCGTTCTTCCGTGGGGTGGGGACCTGGTGATTTGTAATACAGGCATTTTACGCCTAACTCAGACACCATCAGCTCCTCTTAATGAACTTGGAATTGAAAGTGGATACCCTTTCATTGCAGTCGATAGAGGTGCCAAAAACAATAGTGACCTACATGTGTCGATAGAGAGCGGTGGCCCAGTGGTCTCGACTTACGGACAGTAAGTCGTGGGTTCGAACCCAAACACACGCATTATTTTTAACCGACTTCTAAAAAAGGAGGAGGTTCTCAATTCGGATGTTTCAATTTTTTTTTTTTTTTTTTTTTATGTTTGTTCGGGCATAACTCCGTCGCTTGCCAACCGATTTGGAAAATTCTTTTTATGTTGGAAAGGGTATTCTTTCCAAATGGTCCCATAGCCACCAAGTCGGGATCTGATGATGGAATCTTTGCGAAATCGAGGGAACTCTTCAAATTTTATATGAAAACGTGTTGCGATTTTGGTATTTTCTACAAGTGAAGCATTTGCGTTTGATAAGAACCATTCTACCATCAGATCTGATGATGAAGCCAAGAGTCACGGAACTCCATAATGAGACAATGTACCCTAGTCGTAGTCGTGTTTGGGCTTGATGTAATTGTAACGGTATGCACTTTCCATGTATATCAAGCACATGAGAACCTAATTATGACCTTTGTTTGATTGATTTAGTTTTTTTGTCACCGACTTCAGAAGCTAAAGTTATTTTTCACTTTTTTTGTTTTTTTTTTGAAGTCGGTTTTATTTTTTGCAAAAAAGTTTTTTTCATACTATACCTCCGTTAATTAACCGGGCCAAAAGTCGGTTAATTTATATTTAAGTATGTTTCGGAAACTATTTGGCGTCATTAATTCGGAATGTTTGTGTAAAAGCAGGTCACGTGTTTTCAAAGAGTCAGAAGTTACCTTGGCTTTTGTTTAGCCTGTCAAAGCATTTCCTATTCGTTTAGGAGTTTTAGGGTTCCGTAGACAGCGAGTGTTCATGTGATAAGACTAGAGTCTCCGTCAATTTATCATACGACATTCGATATGACTAATAGTAAATATATTATGTCCATATTTACCTAGGCTTTTATACCAACCAGCCTGTGTTATTTCAACAACATTTCAGCCAAAAGACGTCCTCTACTGGACATAGGCCTCCCCCAAGTGTCACCACATTGACCGGTCCCGTGCGACTCACAGATAGCGGATTCCCGCAACTTTCACCATGTGTCATTTTATTTTAATATAATTAATAAGAATCTAGAACTGTAAATGTGAGTAGAGTATCGGTATAAAGTAGTTATCACCATTGTAATCCGGTACTTGACTCAAAGCCAGATGCGACTCAATATCAGTCTTACAGAAAACATCGAAGGAATTCGCAGACAATGGTAAACTCAATACTAGCAAACTCTTTGTTTATTCGTGTGTTCATCAAATATAAATGATGCGGTTTGTTTACCTAGCTTGTTTGGGATCCTCTTGAACACAGCTCTAGACGTTACAATGAAAACAATAGAATTCTTAATTGCTATTAGGAATGTTAGCTATTGTCTTTTGTTAGATCGAATATAAATCTAAGATTTCTATATTTAGGTAAGTTAAATTGATTACTACATTGGCAATGACAGCTGAATTCATTTCCATAGTTCCTTTTGTTAGTGTTCAATTAATGTTTGATTACATTTCACATGTTTGAAACAAATCATCTGCTAGTTCAAATAAATAACGCTTGTTGAATTGTCAAAATGAAAAATGCAAGTTATAGGGAGGAAAAAGTTGACTAAGTCGACCTTAAATGATTTATGAGAAAATGATAATGATGAATATTAATGATCTAAGAATTAAACAAAATTGACACCTATAGAATCTAAAATTAAAAAAGTATTGACCAGTTTTTAAAGTAACGATAGATAAGATAATCTAAGCTCCAAGGTATCTCAGCTAGTTGTAAAATGTGCTCTCAATTATTTTTAATGTCCTATTATCGCACCCCATTGAATTGAACCCTGATGGAAATAGTAAAAGGATTGTGTAATAAAAATGCCAGTTTAGGCAGTAAAACTAACTTATTACTTTGGCTTTTCAGGTTTCGATATTCCTAGACTTTCAGCTAACGCTATTTATTTATAAACGGGCAGTAGTCGTTTTCGGAAATGGACAATTTGTACATTCTTGTCAGGGTTAGGTAATGGTACTTCGGCAAAAGATGATTCGGAGAGAGGATTATATCTAATACTTACTTTTTTAATTACTTAAACAATATGCATATCTTGTTTGACGTTGTTGAGCACACGGGTTTTCCCGACGTATAAAGCAATAGCTTTCAAAATTCTAAATCCTTCGAATAGTAATAGAAAAGTGTGCTACGCAATTCAGGTGCTCCTAAATGAATTGCGTCGGCCTTCATCCCTTGTTAAAATACGCAAAGAAAACTAATGTCAAACTTTATCCTCGAAAATCTGTCGTTAATCTGAATCTGCCTTTTAGTGAATCCTGGTTTAGTTAATTATTGGGCATAAGATTACTCCAGCCGCCTAGTACATGTAAATTTTATTGGTGTTCATTTACCGCCTAAAGGATTGTGACGCCTGTGCGCGTTGACTGCAACTTAGGTACCTACATTGCATTTCAAAGGTGCGTAACCACATCGCACACATAGTTATGTCTTGAACGGTTTAACAATTTCATGTACAACAAAGTATACCAACTCTATCTATAAGTCACCTATAGATTATCATTTGCTCCCTTTAAATGTATTTTTTTCAAAACCTAAAACTATTTTCACTGCTCTTTATTATCAGTCGCAGTATAAAGCTATGGAAAGCTTAAACTTCGAAAGATTGTTGTACTATACCGGTTATAACTTTATTGCACGTTTTTTCAAATTCCAGACTGCTCCTGTCTTGGTTTTTTCTAGGATATAAATATGTGTACACACATTTAATATTTAATTCAAAAACGTATCAGAGAGCGAAAATAAATAAACAAAAAAAAATACGTTTCTCTCCTATGTTATGTCGCGTAATTGGACCCAAATTATCCGTACGAAATCTCATTAGCATACAGAAAAACTACAAGCAGGATTTCCTTTAAGCTTATTTCAGTTTTGTGCTCGGTGAACATTTTTTTGAACTCAATTCTTAGTTTGCTCTATTTTTCGGTGCGGCTGCTGGTGGAAATATGGCTGACGGCAGTTTGCAAAATTCCATTTGTTCGCGTGCAATCAACAGAAAACTGTTTGCAGATTGTATTGTGGTCTTCTGCTCATAGTGCCAATAGCTGTTGGGAATGGAAATAGATCCACCATTTCCAACATTTGTTTGCAGCCTGCATCACGTGGTGACGTCAAGTAGTTAAAAATCTCTTGGCGGATAGATTCCTGCGGGCTTGCAAATCCTTGTTGGGTCTCTTTTCACGGTAAATATCAAAGATTTATGATCGCTTTGCATACTAATCTCAATTTCCAATCATTTCAAGTTGTGTTGGTATAACTAGCCGACCAGAAACATCGGATAGGTACCCATTTCATTTTTTGCATCAAAAATATTAATTAGTATAGTAGCATAAATTGGAAAACAATCCAAAAGGCTGGTAGCTTTCAGCGCAGCAATGCTACCACTCTAATTCTTCCCTGGGTAGGTGCAAATAATTCGAACTAAAAATTGAAAACGTCTCTAAGTACTTTCAGTTACTTAATAGGCAACAAGTAAATTATTTTGAATCGAATGAATCCGAAATCAAAGTGCCTCAATATATGAATTTCATATTAATATCGTTATTCCATTTGTGTATCGAGAATTCTTCGAAATGAGAATTCTTTCTCGGCTTATAGGTTACTTTGATCATAAATACGCTAAACGATATGTTCTTGTTCACGATAAATTTTCATGGTAAGAAGATTAAAATGTGCGTGTTTTCTATAGATACGAGGCCGGTGAATATACTTGTTTCAGTCAAAGAGATTTAAGATTCTATGGAGAAGTTATCTGGAAAGGTTGTAAAAAAAAAAAATTACCCATGTATCAGTGGCGGCGAAGCAAAATCATATAATTACGAAGCTGACGCGTCACATTTGTACTCAGCAACCAAATGGCTCTTGCTCGCTTGCTAGATTACGATTTTTTTCGCAAAATACGTAAATATACTTTTTTGTGGGAAACACAAATTCAGCATTAGCTATTCTAGGATGTTATTCTGTACAAATTCGAATTACCATTCAAGTCACTTCTTTATCAGCACTGTCAGTTGTCAGTGCCACTCTTTTGCAGAATACATACATACATTTCACTATTATACGGTTTCGCTTCGATAGATTATAATCTACCGAAAACTAATGCGTTAAATTGTAAGCAGTTTGTTCGGTTGAAAATCTTTCGGGAGTTTACAATCTCGTTAGTGTAACGGGTCTTACAATTTTTTTTTTTTTTTTCTATTTATTTAAAGGGGCTTGTTCAATTTGAAGATGTCGCCCCTGTAATACAAATTACAAAATCAAACACATATTTATTTCAAAAACAGTCACACCGTAGATTAACTTAGGCTACTCTATTTTTTTTAATGCCAATTTGAGCGAGCCTGTACAGCAATCTGGCCTCCCTCGACAAAGGAAAGGATAAAATGCTGTTACACCAGCCCACATCTGAGACAATCAAATTAATTTTAAATTTCATAGAATTTCTAAAGGCTTCGTTCCGGACACACTCCATTAATACGTGGTAAACATCTTCTACTACATCACATTCAGTACAGTTCGATGAATCAACCTTACCCATCATACAAGCGAACTTATTTAATGGAATGTGTCCCGAGCGAAGTCTGAAACTCGTTACTATGTCATACCTTCCCATGTCGGATTTTTCAAACCACAGCTTATTAGGTAGTGTTGGTTGTAAGGTTCTGTACCAAATACCTTTTGTTAATGACCTTCTGTCAAAATACTCTGACCATAATTCTGTACTAAAATCCTTAATGTCACTTATATGATTGGTGTAGTAGGACTCGCATGTAAAGTTAATACCGTCTATTGAGGCTTCCTTAGCAAGTTTATCTGCCACTTCGTTTCCTGCGATGCCGATATGGGAAGGTATCCATTGCAAAATAACATTGCTATTTAATGAGTTAAGCTCATACAAACTTTTTAAAATATCATACGCCAGTGGAATGCCCCTAACCATAGCTGTACATTTATACAAATGTTGCAATGCACTTTTGGAGTCGGTAAGAATGACAAAGTTACACCCATTCTTAATCGATCTTACATAAGATAACGCTTCTGCAATGGCAATTAGCTCCGCGTACATAATCGATATCTTTAAATTATTGACTTTTAGTTTAATTTTATCTTTAGTTTGTAAATAAAAAAAGGCAGCACCAATCCCCTGACTGTCCTTGGAGGCATCTGTATAAATTTTGTGAAAACTCGAATATTTATGTTGTAAAAACTTGACACATAATAAAAGCAAATTAGAGTTAGAATATGACTTTTTAGGTTTGTCCAAGGTTGGAATGCTACTGTTGATAAAACTAGATACGTTAAGGTTACTGATCCAGGTATCTAAACTAAACATTTCAAGTTGTGTACTCGACTTTATTGGTAGTGACTGAAATTTACTGTGAATTGTTACTAGAAGCGGTTTTTTCTTCCTGCTCCAGTATGCATTTTGACATTGAGCGGTAAGATCATGTAAAACATTTATTAGTTTGTTATTAAGTGATTTGGACTTTAACCAAAACTTACCGGCTAAATGTACGCGTCGAACAAATAAAGGTTGAAGTTGTAACTCTGATTCCATAACGTGTATAGGAGTGCTTTTAATAAAACTACCTATGATGCGCATGTACTGATTTTGAACTTTATCTAATTTTGAAGAATTACTCATAGAACTAGTGTCATAAAGAAAACTTGCGTAGTCTAACCTACTTCTAACAATGGAAACATATAACCTTCTTAAATGAATAGGGTGAACGCCCCAACCAGATCCCGTCAATATTTTAAATATATTTAAAAATTTCATAGCTTTTTCTCTAACTTCATTAATGTTTTTTCCCCATCTCAAATGACGATCAATCCATATACCTAAATATTTAACACATTCTGTATTTTCTAATAGTATTTCATTAATTGCTAGCTTTATATTTTGTCGGTTATAATTAGTTTTAAAAACACATACTTTACTTTTATTTGGGGATATTTCTAATCCTAAATTCAATAAAAGTTCATTTAGTAAATTTAACGAATTTTGTAAAATCTGAGTACCTAAATCCATAGACTGGCAAGTGTAATATAAAACCAAATCATCAGCATATTGCGAGATATAGACGTCCTTCTCGATAGTTTTGCACACATCAAGTGTAGCCACATTAAACAATAAAGGAGATATTGGATCTCCCTGTGCTAAGCCCCGGCCAGTAGTTCTAGATATGTATCCGTCATTAGTTTGTATCTTAAGATTTCTCAATTTCAGAAAATTCCAGAGATATTGACATATTTTAGACCCCACCTTTAAGCGATGTAAAATGTTAAGTAAAGTTTTTATATCAATGTTATTATATGCATTGTTTATATCAATAAAACAACCAATAGTAGGTAACCTTTCAGAAAAACCTTTTTGAATGCGAGAAACCAAACAACTTAAGCTATCCAAACAACCTCTGGATTTTCTAAAGCCCACCATATTATCTGACAGCAGCTCATGTCTCTCCAAAAACCACTCAATCCTCTTGTTCAAAATGGAATGAAAAACTTTGCAAAGGCAAGACATTAACGAGATTGGTCTCAGGGACGAAGTCTGGTTAGGATCCCGTCCCGGTTTAGGGATAGCAATTATATTTATATCACGCCATTGCCTTGGGACAAAGCCGGAATGTAAAAACTGATTGAATAAATTCAGTAAAATACATAAGCCATTGTAGGGTAAGTTTTTAACCATAGAGTATGAGATACCATCGCATCCAGGAGATGTATCCTTTGATTTAATACATTTAATCAACTCCTGCATGGAGATTTCCTCTTCTAATTTCTTATTCGGGATTGAGAATATCGGCTGATCTGGAGAGACATAATCAGGTGTAAGACTAACAAGCAAGTTATTGGCTTTTACCTTATCTACAACAGTTCTTGGTGACCTGTGACCTTTTACCCACTTCATCCTATGCCAAACTTCGGAAGCCGAAGTTGAGTGGTCTACGGTTGAGCAATACTGTGTCCAGTCATCGTGTACAGCTGTCCGTATTAGTTTTTGCGCTAATCTTATTTTATCCTGTAGAATACTTAAATTTGATGGAGTAGGGTTACCACGAAAATTGGCTAATGCTAGCCTTCTAACTGCCACAGCTTTTGATAATTCAGCTCTCCAATAGGATTTCGGTTTAAATTTTGAAGTAGGATTTTGTGATATTTTAATTACAGGTATGTGAATATCTGCCGCCATATTAATATAGTCAACGAATGTGTCATAAGCTCTTTGAAGATCATCAGGGAGCGTTTCGAGACTCGTAAAAATTTCGTCCAGGCATATCTTATAAGTTTTCCAGTCTGCATTTTTTAAATTTCTTTTAATGAAAAAGTTCTTATCTAACTGACACTCATTACATATCTGAATTACGAGATGGTCACTACCCAGCGTTTCATTTATCACGGACCAGTCAAAGTTTAGGCCTATGTCAGACGTCACCAAGGACAAATCAGGCGATGATTCCTGTAAAACTCCGTTAACTAATTTAATTCTAGTGCTATTGCCATTATTTAACACTACATAATTACTATCTATCACCGCATCCAAAAGTTGCGCCCCTCTATTATCTGTCTTATTTGACCAGTTGGTGTGGTGGGCGTTAAAGTCACCCATTATTATTGTTTTTCTGTTAAAAGTAGAAAGTAATCTAAGCCAATCCACCTGACTAGTCCGAACGGAAGGGGGACAATAAAGTGATATTATATTTTCTACTAGGGGGTGATTAAAAATTTTAACGTGAATCATTTCAATTCCCGAAGTAAACATATTAGAGTCTACAAGTTGAGCCTTGATAGATTGATGAATGATAATCGCGACGCCACCGTATGAGTCATCCCTATCTTGACGGAAAATATTATAGTTACAAATTCTAACTGGCTTGTCAGGTGACAACCAGGTTTCCGAAATTGCAGCAATATGTATTTTGTTCTGTACTAATAACTGCGAAAAACATAACAGTTTAGGTTTGAGACTCTGGGCATTCCACTGTAAAAATTTAAATCTGATACAGTCTGTCTTATCCATTAAAAATGTTCTTAATTAAACCTACCATTGAAGAATCTGAAATACTATCCACTATTAAAAGTATAAACCACTCAATACATAATTTAAACACCTTTTTAACTTTTACGTTGATTGCGCAATTCTTCATAAATATAACCTCTTGCAACCGCGACAACAGTTCATTGAATGTTATCTTAGATTCCGATTTACCTTCTATGTTTTTATCTGTAGTTATATTACAGTCGCCAATACCGGTTTCATTAAGCTGTGATGAGTCACACTGTTCCTCGTAACATTTGTACCACTCCGATGTATCAGTTTGTATTTTTTGCTTAGATAACCTTATCTTACTGCGTGATGCCAATTTAAGCTTACGTACATTAGAAGAAGGTTCCCTTTGGTGCACATCTGCGGTAGTCTTAATTATCTCTGCGTACGAAGGAGCATTATCGATTGTAAATATCGGTGAATTATTATCTTCAATCGGCTTTTCTGGAACATGTTCTGGGGTGTAAGGTAAAACGTACATAGTTAGGGCCTTCTTGTATGTACAATTGAATTCAGACATAATTTCCCGCAAGCGTTTTTCCTTCAAATACATGGGGCATGATTTAGATAAGGCCATATGTTTACCTGAACAGTTAACACATTTATATTCTTTAGTCTCGCAGTTTTCATGATTAGCGCCGCACTTAGGGCATACTATCTTATTATATGGGCAAGCCTTAATTTTATGTCCTAGCTTCCAACACCGTGAGCACTGAGATACTGGATAAACATATGGTTCAACCTTTAGCCTAAGACCATCTGTGGAAACATATGACGGCAATGAATTACCCTTGAAACATAATCTAACCACCTCGCTGGGTGTCCATCCACCTTTTTCCTGATCGCGTTTATTTAATCGCATCGCTGAAATGAGTTCAAAGTTTCCTGGGCAGGATATGCTAGCCAGGATTTCTTTTTCTTCTAATTCTAGTTCCACATCCCTTATAATCCCGTACGAGTAACTCACTTCCATATCTTTACTAAATCTCCATCCCTTAGTAATTAATGCTTCACATGCAAACAGCTTATTTAAATTTGATTCATCTCCAAATTGTACTCGAATTTTGAACTGGCTCAAATATTTGACACGAACTATATTAGTCATACCATGGGCTGTTAAGAGTTTCGCAAATGCAAATGACTTGGGAAGTTTATTCATGCATGTTATAGTAACTTCTAGATTTTCTATATCTTCATCAGAATTATACTGCTTGAATCTCTTTTCTTTTCGATTTTGTCCCACTACCTTCCACTCTTCATCGGATTTTTCTTCTTCTGCTCTTCTTTTAATCGCCTTGCTAGTAATTTCCTCATCTGCGCACTCCTCTTGCACATCGCTCATCTCGTCGACTTCATTCACAGACTGAGTCTCATCATCCGATTTATGATTATCAGCCATGATCGTAATAACTCAGGTAAGTTAACGCACTCCGCCCGCGCCCCGCGTCCGCGACCCGGCCAGGCCGAGCGAGGGCCACAGCTGCGTCGCGCGTAAACAACTAAATTCCGAGAAATATAACTAATAGATTTAACAAAAACCACGACTTGCTCGTACGCGTATCGACACGAGTCTGTCTTACAATTTTACGGTAACGGTGTTTCTAAACTACAATATCAAAGAGACGATTTAGTGTAAAGCTATTATACCATTAGCTCCACTTATGGTAAGGGGTAAAAAGTGGTGATAGCACACTTTTTGTCGGATAAATGAGCCAAGTTACAAAAAATGTGATCCCCTTCCCATAAATTGCGTAAAGGAGGGTTAATCGCAACTTAAAATCAAACCTCACTCTTGTTTTCGTGAGGTTTCCGCCGGACGTAAGGGTCTGTGTCTACTGGGAAATAAAATACGAGAAGTCACACCCACACACTGCTGGACATAGGCCTCTCCCAAGTGTCGCCACATTGGCCGGTCCCGTGTGACTCGCATCCAGCGGATTCCCGCAACCTTTGCCAGGTCATCGGTCCACCTAGTGGGAGGTCTTCCAACGCAACATTTTCCGTTTCGCGGTCGCCACTCCAGAACATTCATCCATTCTGCGAGCAATGTGCCCTGCCCAGGACTGCCACTTATGTTTTGCAATTCTTCAGGCTACGTCGGTAACCTTTGTTTTCTTGCGGATGTCTCCATTTCTGATTCAATCGCGCAAAGAAACTCTGAGCACAGCCCTCTCCATTACCCTGTGGGCGACTTTAAGCCTTCTGATAAGGCCCATTGTGAGCGACCACATTTCGGTTCCGTATGTAATCACTGGCAACACACACTGGTCAAAGACTTTCGTCTTGAGACACTGCGGTAAGTTGGACGAGAAGATACCGCGCAACTTTCCAAACGCTGCCCAGTCGAGGTTTTGTCCATTTTCATTTTAAGGCCCACTCTTTTGGAAGCTCTGTGACGTCACATGTCATGCGGTTCCAGGATATGTCTGTTACTTCATGATGATGATGATGTCCTTCACCGCTTTGAGAGCTACATTTAAGATTATTTTTTAATTAAGTATTTAATATAAAAACTCAATCTAAATCTCATTCAATATAAATACACCTCTACTGCATACTGACATGGCAGATTTATGTGGTGTCCGCTACCCAGTGACACCGCCCGGCTTGCTCCGTGTTTGTGCCAAAACGTAACGTCGAATTAGGAAGTTGTTCGGCGTTCATACTCGCAAACTTCCGGATTAAAATATGAGCTGCGGTTTTATGATTTAACTGAATGCAGTTTATGTGAATTTATATGATGGGATTGTGCGCCTGAATATTTTATAGGGCAAGACACACATGGCGTTTGAATAGAGGAGGAGGAGATATAAATATCACATTGTAGAGAGACCTAAAGTATGGAATGTTAGATGGTGTAGCAAAAAACCTATTATTTTCTTTAATTTTTTTCTTTGTGAGCTGGCACTGCAGTAACTACTTTAAAATGTTGGACCAAAATTACGTCACTTCCACAAACTTTTCGGTGGCAGCGTGGAAGTCACGTTGACTGCAATTTTGGAAAACAAGGATTTACCAGGATAGGAGGTAGAACATGAACATACTTTTTTTTTTTTGGGATGGGATATCATCAAATGACTTCTCCCACTCTGGGCGGAGCGGGAGGGAGTGTCAGACTTTTACTGACTTAAACCCATCCATGTTCCTTCCTTGCCCTTTACGTTCCGGGGCCGCGGTATCTCTTTCGAACAGTCCCGCAACAACATGAACATACTTAGTTATTAAAACGTTATTACGTAAACTTGGACGAAATATTTCAATTTCTCAGAAACCGTGACCTGCAGCCATTCATTCATCAGAACGAGAAGTAGTTTCAATAGTTCCGTAGTACATCTATTTCCGTCATACATTAAAAATAGTTCACTAACATTGTTGTAAAATGAAAAAACGGACGTGTATCTAAACAAATCAGCGTGTATGCAAAGTTTAGGCGCTCACACACTTAATTTTACAGTCCAGAAAACACATTTCGTTCTATTTTCAACCATATCACATGAGACATTAAAGTGCTGACGTATATTCACTGTTGAAGAATAAGTTTGCTGAGATAGAAAAGATTGATGATGGTCAGTCAGTTTATGCGTATGACTGTGTACCTACAATAAAAGCAGTCATCTGGTCAAATTTAAGTCACACTCGTTTCTAAATCTTCGAATAGCACCCACAGTACTTATATCGTGACCCATTTTTTGTACTGTTCGCTCTAAAATGATTTGCAGCAGGAATGGGTATAATAGTGGAAAAATCTTCTTAAAAGAAAAGTAAAGTAAAAAACGCGTATCACGAATGTGAATGCAGAGTGGAACGTAATTTCTTTTTTAACCGACTTCAAAAAGGAGGAGGTTCTCCATTCGTCGGAACCTTTTTTTTTTTTTTATGTATTTTCCCCGATTACCCAGAGATGGCTGCACCGATTCGGATTTTTTTTTGTTTTGTTTGAAAGGGTATACATACTTCCCAGGTGGTCCCATAGTCATCAAGTCAGGATCTGATGATGGGATCCTGGAGAAACAGAGAGAACTCTTCAAATTTTATAGGCACACCGGAAGTGATTTGTGTGGTTTTAGAAAGAGTACTTTTTCGGAGAGATCCGATTTCAATTTGGTGAAGTTCTGATCAAGAACTTTGGAGATAGGCATCGGAACTCCTCAACAAATGATAGCAAATGGGCTGGGATTGCTGAAATGTTATGTTTGTCTATTGTTTACACCAGTTCATAACATAACATCACGTCGATACGCTGTGATGGGGTAAGCAAATGTGAACCACTAATAAGTGAAAAATAAAAACCTTTTTGCAAAAAATAAAACCGACTTCAAAAACACAAAAAAGTGAAAAATAACTTTCAAAAATAAGCTTCAGAAGTTGGTGACCTGTATTTGAATGATTTATTTTTTTGCCTGTCGTGTTTTATTTTTTGCAAAAAAGTTTTTTAAATAAAAAGAAAAAAAAAAAAAAGTACTGGTTTCGCATACGATATTAACTTTAATAAACTTTATTCATGTCCATTGGCTTTTTGTTGCAAAAGTTTAAACCACAATGCTAAAGGTTAGTTGTACATTCGATTTAGAAAGAATCGTTCTAATTTGCGGCATAGTGTTTAAGGCTAATATTGGCTGAAATAACTATTCATCACCTACCTAGCCTTTTCCGAACTATGTTGGGGTCGGCTTCTAGTCTAACCGGATGCAGCTGAATACCAGTAATTTACAAGAAGCGACTGCCTATCTGACCTCCACAACCCAGTTAATTCTGGGTAGTAATTAATGTGTTGAAATAACTATTACGGTAGTTTTATGACCTAACATACCTTAAAATCTGGACACCTACGTACCTCATCATCTTCCTAGCCTTTACCCAACTATGTTGGGGTCAGCTTCCAGTCTAACCGAATGCAGCTGAATACCAGTATTTGAGCGACTGCTAATCTGACCTCCACAACCCAGTTAATACTGGGTAATACGATATCACTTGGTAAGACTGGTTGTCAGACTTTTTGGGCCACTGACTACCCGTAACGACTGCCAAAGATGGACAAATGACAGCCGGGACCAACAGCTTAACGTGTTTTCCGAGGCACGGTGGAAACTCGGTATGTAAGGGTCACCCATCCACAGACCAACCTAGGCAAGCACGGCTTAACCTAAAGATCGGCCTACGTACCTACAGCCACAACCACAAACGAGGCGCTAGAATCCAGTCTACTAAACTAACAAATGATATGATGGCCTTACTCGTTTTGGATTTCAATGAGACATTAGCTTAACGACATGATCCATAGATTACTGACGCCGTATTTAAAATAACTACTGCACATCATTACCCTCGAATCGTTTCAACAACGTGCCTAGCATAGTAAGCAGAGTTTTTCCGGCGCTCCAAAATCTAAACGAACCCAAATATAGGAAGAGGCATACAGATGATAATTTAAAAGATAAACATCCTCAAACGCTTTTAAAAGAACCGTTTGCACCTTAACGCACATTCTTAACAAGATTAAAGGGAAAAGGTCTCCTCACTCCAAATATTGACTTTGAAAAAGAAAAACAAATAATGGGGTCTTCGGTTTGCTTTGCCTCTTATCTGGTTTCGCACTCACTTCCCCTGTACAAACGACTTGAGGAAATGCATGAATGCTTGGGGCTTTCGATAACAGCCATGGGAAAATATAAGGGGTATGAAGCATGACCCGTATCCCAGTAACGATCTTATACGTCATAGACATCAGCTAAAACTCTGGCAGAGTGGAAAATTTTATGACCCGACGTTTTTAAGGCTCTTCCCATTATGGACGTCTCCGTAAAAACCTTAATGATTAATAAAATTCTGTACCGACGCAATTTATGATGCGAAATATTAAAAGTTGGTTACAAGAATTCTAAAAGTATGAAAATGTAAATGAGACACGGTTATAAGTGGACACCATCGACACAGACAATATGGCCACAACATAAAATAGTTAATAGGAATAGTTACAGTCATCACCATAAAGATCCAACAAAACAATAAACTAGTTAATGCTACAATGTCTAAATAATTGATGTCAGCTTATTTTTCCTACATTATTACAAGTATACTTCAAATTATTCCATAATTTTGTAAGTAATTGATATGTCACCGTAAAATTGTAAAACCCGTTAGATACATACATTTCACAATATATTACGGTTTCACTTCGACAAATTATAAACTACCGAAAAATAATTTATTTTTATCTATGTTTAGTTTTCATTAGTTGTAAATAATGTTAATTTTTATGTGTTTTGTCCTGTACGGGCTAATAAATGCTTTTTTTTTTCTTTCTTTTATATTGTAAGCAATATGTTCAGTTGACAATATTTTGACAGTTTATAATCTCGCTAGTATTATTATAATCCAAACGTTTTATTATGTGACACTGACAGATATACGGCAAAACAAATGAAAGATGATTTACTTAATAACACGTGACAATTATTTTTGCGCATCTCAAGATATTTAATGTCAGGTCAATTAGCAAACCTTGACCTAAATTGCGGGATTTTCCCGTGGATATCCACACTGTCAATTACACATGACATGAGGCAACTCGTCAAAGTTTGACCAGTGACCACTAATTCCTATTAATTGGAGATGTGTTGGACGGATTAATTACTGTATAAGCTGTCTTCCGTGATTACTATGTATTGCCCCTGAGATTTGCCAGTACGAGTAAGACGGTTTCCTTAACCAAGTATGAGCGAGTTACCAAAGCGAATTCAAATACAAGGGATACCAAACCAGAATTGTTTTTTCCTTATCTTTAGGTTTTAGCCAACAATGTGATCTTGCATAGTCAAAGAAAAACTAGGCGCAAACAGTGTTTGACTGCCCGCAGTGCACCGAATCCACGAGTACATTTAGGAAATGCCTCACAAATCAATTAATCAATTTAACGCTAAATATAATTAAAACATAATTCTGTCTCCGTCATATTTAAACGTCTGACGTCAGACGTGAGCTTGCACGGTTTAAAACTAAACTTATATTGTCACTTACGGGATATCTTCCGTGATTATTTACTATTTTGAGCTCCCGATATTTCGACGCATTAATTTTTATTTTATCGGGAGCTCAAAATAGTAAATAATCACGGAAGATATCCCGTAAGTGACAATATAAGTATAAATTCTTTTAGCATTAATTTGCATAATATATTTCTAGTGTTTTGAGGTGCAAGTGGATCTTACACATCGCCACATATGACTATATTTTAATGCTCTCGTACTCGGTATACTTCATAACTATAGACTGCCAAGTTTCATGATTCATGTCCTTTACAGATCTCTTCGTGGGGCTGATCTACGTGTTCCCAGACATCGTTCAGAAGATAACCATAGCGTGGCTGGCCGGAGAATTTATGTGCAAGTCGGTGAAATTCCTACAGGTCAGTGGAATTACTTGAAAAATTCAAAAATTCATCTGGGTAGCTAACCTCAAAGTAGGAGGAAAATGTGTTGTGTAATGTTCGCTGTTTCTTGGATAATTTCAAATATTGTTTATTCTGCAGTTGCATGTAACGATGGTTTAAAATGAGGTTAAGCGGAGATTACAGTGCTTACAACTAAGGTCTTCTTGGGGTATGGGCTGTAAAATATAAAAAGACACTATTTTTATGGGTAAGAACTTTAATAATCCTTTTGATTGCCACAGTACTGGGGTTATTGTAAAATGTTCCAACAAAAAGGTTTAAGTGTCCATAATTTGGCATAATATTTTTCATATTATGAGAACGGGAACTTAATATGCAAATGACACAGACGTTGCACTAAACAAATGTGATTGGACAAAGTTTCTAACTATCGTCCACAAAGTAAAACCAATCTTTTATCTAATAAAGAAGCCTTGGATCTCGAAAGAAATTCTATTCACCTGCGACCAAAAACGATGTCTGAATTTCGATTTTCCTCGTCGGAAATTTTGTAGAGAATAAACAGAGACTTTTGAATTATAATTTACCTAAGTGGACTGTAAACATGATTGCAAATGAGTCTATAAAAACAGCATTATGAATAGTAGGACAGATTTTTAGCAGCGTTAATGGAATAAACAATGGGTATAAATACTTATATGAACAAAAAAATTTGGAAATCGATATCATATTATAGAAATGTTACAAGGAGGAATGGCCTTGAATAAATAATTGCGTAGAAGATGATATTGATATGTGAGGTGAAGACACCCTGTGCCGACTCTAGAAAAATGAAGTTAGATTAGGACAGGAGAATGGTGAATTTATTAGATGCGAAAATTAATTTCCATGAAATGAATCCACTTATCACAATGTTTAAAATTACAATTCGAATTGAATCGTTTCTTGCTAAAACTAAAATGTGCTTAATTTTATAAGAACAGTTACGAGAAGTAAACGAAAGATCAAGATCAAGATCTTGTAAAACAAATGAGATATGCAATCAAGAATTGAATTGAATTGAAATACTAATACGAAATAGAAGATATTTAGGGTGTAAACCAACTCATCACGAAACCGTCAATCAAGCATTTTTACTGACGTTACTTTACTCGAAAATTATTGCTGGGAAACAACTTTTATTTCTGCGGTGAAAAGTCACGTTTTGTGGTATAACTCAATGAAACGCACTCAAAACATTGTGCTGATGGATAGATTGAATAGTATGAGGTTCGTGGAGGTATTTAAAGTAAAAATCTTACAGTAAACACTTGTATTATAAAACAAAAACTTGTCAAAAAGTTGTTACTTTGACCCACAGTAATTCCGTAACTAGCAGGTTGACAGGTAAAAAAAAAAAACAAAATCATCGTAATGACTCGGAATCATCGTTAAGAGGTGTTTTACACGCTTTATGTTCCCCATGTGATGATCGTGCTTACGTACAGGACTACGTGAGCATGATCATGAATAAATGTAGTAACAACATCAGCTGACTATAATATAGTTCTTAAAAGTTAACTCGGCGCCAAAACAAACAGAATATTTAAATCAGTTAGCAGGGGCGTTCTGGTTACCGATACTAATAACAAACAAGCGAACTAACGCACATCTGTTGTAATTTCTTGCAAATTGACTCATAATTTTATGTACAGACAATTCTCAACATGAAAATAATTAGACTAAAAGATTAACCTACGAATTGCGAAACATGATGAATTGCATGAAATTCGGGAAGAAGTGGGCAGTGTTATGTTTACTCATTCTCACTTTATGAACGACGAATAAAATGTTTTTTTAATAACACTTCCTCGAAAACTGGCTCTTCGCACAACGATTAGTTTCATGGTTTCCTGGATAATTTCATTTTTTCACAACTAGTGCGGTAATATAAAAAAAAAAAACACTTTACTTAAACATCCAAATTGTCTCAACTCATATAGTCGGCGGTGAGGTTTTTTGGTGGTATAGAAATCAACTTTCAAAACTTAACCTCAGACACCTAACCCCGGTGTAATCCCTACTAATATTATAAATGTGAATGTAAGTTTGTTTGTTACGCTTTCACGCGAAAACTACTGAACGGATTTGGATGAAATTTTGCACACAGATAGTTTATAACCTGGATTAATACATAGGATACTTTTATCCCGGTAGTAAGATCCCATGGGACAATAATCAAACTTCATGCGGGCGAAGCTGCTGGCAGAAGCTAGTATTTAATAAATTATTTGCTTACGATGTATCTGACGGTTAGTGATAAAACAACACAGTACCAAAAATCAGTTGGGTGTGTTCCAAGCTTATTTGGAAGACATACACAATTATAAAACAAAGTTGTAATTATAATGTTCTTATCATTCTGTACCAGACAGTAAGGGGACACAGGGGACAGGATTACCTTCATTGTACCTACCTGTCATGCCTTAATTAGGGACGAATACAATTACAATATAACCTTTTAAAAATACTTTCTAAACCCAATAAAAAATTTCCCATGTTATCTTCGTTCAAAATTAAAACATTTATATTCTGAACGAATTTCATTTAAGAAATATTTTCTAGCCTATTCATTAAGTAATTGCAGAATTATGAAGACTCAAATAAGAGATTAAACTTTGGCTCTGAAAACGCAAAGTTTGGACATTGAGCTAATTGCAAGTTCGGAACTTGAATGACCACACGGAGACACCAATGGAGCCTGAGAACTTTCCACGAATTAGTTTATGAAAAGCATCTTTAAATAATGAGGTTCATTACGAAGCCTTAGTTAGATTGGATGCTATTAAACATTATTTAAGAAAAAAAAAATTGGTAGCTTTGAAGTAATACCGAGTACGTATAAAATTTATGTTTCCATGGATACTATCTGTTAGAGATTTTGTAACATTGATTGCCCATTCTTTTTTTTGTTGTAGAATTTAAAAGATTTGGTGTTTTTATTATTATTTTGGTATTGCTTAGCATATAACTTAGGTATTTATAACATAACGGGGTTTTCTCTTTTACAGGCTGTAGTGATGTATGCTTCTACGTACGTGCTAGTGGCGCTCAGTATAGACCGCTGCGATGCCATTACCAACCCTATGAACTTCTCTGGAAGCTGTGAGTTTGGCATTTTTCGACTTTACCTTTAAACGAGCTACCACAGGACATGAAATTGTTACTACTTTGTGTTGGAAGATTTGCGCACTTATTAAAAAAAAACCAGCTGTCTCATTAATTTTGAACAAAATAGATAATTATTTTATTGAACTTTTGTGTGAAACAGCTAAGAACTTTTTTTTTAACTAACGAATTCCTACTTTAGGAGAATTCTAGGATCACGATTGTGCTGCTTCCTTCGTAACAGTTTACAAGTCGATAACGCTCTCCTTGTGCCTATAACACAATAAAGTATGAATGGAATTCGATGTTCCTCGTTGATAATTTCGACGAAGTTCAAATTCCATAATTATTATTTGTGATAAAGAGCGTTGTATGAATTTACGACGTTAAATTTTCGTGAACTTGTTAATTATTGCAGGAAAAAAGCACTTCGTCAAGTGTAATAAAAATTGATACTAAAGCAATGTTTTTAATGATGCAGAGTTTTAATATTTTACTGTCAATTAAAACTTGTTACTGACATTTTATTTTCTTTTGACCGAATTTATTAGACGAACGGGAACCCCATTTTTAAACATTCAAAGACGTTGTTTGAGAAAATATTTAATTATTTGATAAGACTTATCGGAATTCGCGGAAAATAAATATGTACCCATAAGGAAAAGTCGAAATCAAAACTTTTTCAATCATTTCCATGGTTTATATTTTTGGAAGAAAGCAAAAGTAATATAAAATAGATACTTTGACTTTTGACACCAAAACATTTAAAGAAAAGGAAAAACAATGGATCAAATTCCCTTTTAACACAGTTCACGCCACCCTCAAATCAAGCGACACCGACTTTTCCTTTTAAAATTGTATTTTAATATTCTCTTTATTAAATTTCAGGGAATCGGGCCAGAGCTCTGATTGTATCTGCGTGGTTGATCAGCATAGTCTTCTCAATACCACTTCTTATTTTGTACGAAGTCAAGGAAGTTCAAGGTGAGTTCGCTTGGATAACTTTTGGGATCAAGAGCCACTTGGAATGGGGATATCAGAAACTATTCGGGTATTGAAGCCGGATAGGTTTACAAAATATTTAAACTAAATTTTTGGAAATTGTTTTGTAAACTATGTGGGTAGCGGTACTGGGTTACTACTCAAATTTTCTGGGTCTATATCCATCTTAAATTACAAATAGATACAGGGATTAAATTATTCTGTTGGTTGGTTGGTGGGTTGTGAGGCAAACATTAATGATAACTTTGCAAATATTGATATTTTATTTATACTTGTACTGATATACACCTAGTAAGCTCTAGCAAGATGATTATGATTTTGATCGCGCTGTCTTGTCGTCTATTTATTAGATAAGTTATTTTTATTCTAGTTACAGAACTAGAATAAAATTATAGATTCTCGACTTCACTGATATTACATCTCGTATTCAAAAAATTAACTCCAAAGTAGCTTCCCCGGAAGAAATCAAATCGAAATGGGTCGGGTCCATTTTTTACAGTTCAACCACAAGAAATGAGAAAAGGGTCTTAATAGCGATAGCATAGTTAATGAAAAAATGGTCCAGTTTCAAATGTTGACCCACTTTCCTATCGGGCCCCATCTTAGTAAATTGACTTTAGAGGACATAAATTTATCTTGATAATTTTGTGATTTTTCCAAGGCGGAATTTGCTTTGTAAAAAATAAAACAATTTTCGCAACACGAAATACTTTTTCTCTTATTGACTTTTGTTTTTCATTGTATTCTGTAAAATGTTTCGATACGAAATTACAGTGGATTGGCTGCTGACACTGACCAAATTACGTACATTCAAGCGTTTTTGCCGTACTTTCCTACATTAGAATCCAATATAGATCAATTTTAGGACATATCAATACTTATAGGCAACAGGACATATGCCAGTTGTAAACGACCATTTTGTGGCTATTGACCTTCTTTTGTTCTGTCTCCTGCTAATATGGAAATTGTGTTTTTCTTGCGCGTCTGCAGTTTGTCTGAACCGGTTTAACCGAAACTTCCAATAGCTTAACTTGGATTTCATATTCCGTGAAGCTTCTAACGTCTTTTTCAACCAATTCCAGGGCAGATGCAATGCTGGATAGACCTGGGGACCCCTCGACGGTGGCAGATCTGGATGTCCCTGGTTTCCATCATGATCTTCGTCCTACCAGCATTGACGATAGCAGCCTGTTACGCTGTGATAGTCCTCACTATATGGACGAAGAGCAAGGCAGTCGTCATGAGCCCGCCTATTAATTCTAGGAGAACAAAGACTTTGAGGAATGGTGAGTATTTTGATATAAGTAGAATTTAATTAAGTATTTTAAATTACGCAGCACGTGGTTCTCTTTAACGTTTATTTATACATGTGGTCGATAAAACCAATGTCGAAAGAACAAAAGCAACCTTACTGATAAATATTATATCACTACCTACATATTATAAAACAAAGTTTCCCGCCGCGTCTGTCTGTCCCTATGTATGCTTAGATCTTTAAAACTACGCAACGGATTTCGATGCGGGATTATTAATAGATAGAGTGATTCAAAAGGATGGTTTTTGTATATAATTTTACGCGGGTGAAGCCGCGGGCATCGGCTAGTTTTATATACAATATAATAATAGTCCCGCTGCGCTGTCTGCCGTAAATCAAACAGCAGCACATTTCCTCGATCATGACCTTCTAAATCGCTCGCTCTTCGACGATCTTGAAACATTATTTTTATCTTCTCGCCCTTTCAAATGCCAGAACCGTTAACGGGCGAATAACTAAAACTCACAATAAAACAAAAAAAGCACTTAAGCCGCCACCAAAGAGTTACAAGAACCAGATACGACCGACAGCTGCTAATGAATCCTCTAAATAGAATTATGTTAAAATTAACGTCTAGATTTAAATGTGGTGTATATTTATGTTTTCCAGGTCAGGTGGAAAGTGACCCGGATTCGCGACGAGCCAGTTCCAGGGGACTGATTCCTAGAGCAAAGATCAAAAGTGTCAAGATGACATTTGTTATTGTCTTCGGTTGGTATATTTAGACGTTATAATGTATTTTAGTACGCTCTGTTTCTTTGATGGTTAGTCAAGTTCAGTTCTTGCGAGCCATTGACCGTGTTATGGCATTGTACTCTATTCTCGGATACGTTTTAGAATAAATTATTTATCTCTTACTCTGATGAATAATCTTAAGACATAACAACAACAAAACGATCCATCATTTGGACAATTACTTCGTCTTAGAAGGAAAACATCGTGAGGAAATGTGCATATTCTAGAAACAAAAAAATCAAAAACATATGACATATCTACCAGCCGCACTGAGCCCGCGTGGTGGATTTACAACCCATTCTCTCTCATAGAGAGGAGGCCTGTGTAGGTACCAACAGTGGGAAGATTAAAGGCTGATTTTGGTTATGCTAATGCTACGTGGTTTATTTTTATATGCAGAGTAACTAATATTATAAAAACTTTCCAATCCAATTGAGCTAAAATAATTATGATTGCCAATTAATTATAGACGCTTCGTAATTTAATAAAGATTTAAGCTACCGTCACAATTTCAAAAGTCAACACGATTATACAATTAGTAACTCATTGGCATTCGCAAAACTTTATTACAGGCTCATTAATATTTAATTAGGCCAACAATTGAAGCGGATAAAGTTCACAATTGGTCGTTCAGAGTACAACAATATAACGTGTATCTATCTAGCGATATTGTAAAGTCTCGAATTATTGTCAACTGAACATACGGAAGTATCTCTGCCCCCATAATCAGGACTTGGGGCACCCCCCGTTAGGTTAGTTAGGTTCCTTTAAACCCTGCACCCGGAAATAGGGGCCCCGCGAAGCGGGGCTCCGTCGACTACGCTTTTTAGGGGAATATAAAGTGTTTTAAGGTTAGGTTATATTAATCGGTATTTCTCAGGAATGGTACAATATCTTTTCATGAGAGTTGACTACCATCGCATGCATTTCACGTAAAATAATGCGTTTTGTTGTAAGCAGTATGTTCATTTGACAATATTTCGAGATTTTACAATATCGCTAGAGATATTACAATCTAACGTATTTGACAATTTTACGGTGACATATATATTAAATAAAATGGGACAAGGGCAGGAAGATGATGATGAGTTATATTAAAAATGCAAGAAAGCTAATAAAATTGAATATAGTTTCTTTTTTGAGGATTTCTGAAATATTTATTATAGGACTGGAATTATAGCCAAATTTTGTTTTCTAAACATAGTCTCAAGGCTAATTAAAAAAAAAAAATATGCTTTTAAAGCTTACAATGACTTTTAACGGGGTTCAAACTAACTTTTTTTACAAACTTAGATTCGTTGAAATACATGTCTTTTCATAGATTTTTATGGCTGCTAGAATGTATGTAATAAATAAACATCGCTGGACACTAACACACAGCGCCATCTACTGCCACACTAAGCAAGGCTTGTGTCGTGGACACCAGATAGTTGATAAACTACATATATACCTTTTTTTGTTTGTAAATACATACCTATTATACATATGTCAGTCAGTGCTATGTGTTTGCCTATCATTTTTTAGATAAAAGTTAACCTTCTGACTCTGTACCTACCCTTTTTCACAGTGTTCGTCCTATGTTGGTCACCATACATCGTGTTCGATCTCCTGCAAGTGTACGACCACATACCACCGACGCAGAACAACTTGGCTATAGCCACTCTCATTCAGAGCCTTGCGCCACTGAACTCGGCAGCAAACCCTTTAATATGCTGCATGTTCTCACCCCACATTTATTCTAGCCTCAGGTATGTAAAATATTTTGAAAGAATATTGGTGTTGTGTTGTGTCCTTAATGGTGCATGAAGTGTTCCACGAGTGCCTCAAATAGATGTCAGCACATTGAAGGGACCCGCAAGGGCCGTAGCCTGCCGGGGCTGCGGGACTGTCCCAAAGAGATACCGCGGCCCCGGAACGTAAAGGGCGAGGAAGGAACATGGATGGGTTTTAGTCAGTAAAAGTCTGACACTCCCTCCCGCCAGAGTAAGAGAAGTTATTTGATGGCTTCCAATCCGTAAAAAAAAAATGGTGCATTAATGGAAACATACGTTTGAGTTACAAATACAACACAAATGACAGTTATTTATCTATGTATTGCATTGAAAACCGTTTTTGAATTATACAGGGTGTAAACCACCTCATCACAAAGCCGTTAACCAAGCATTCTGTACACCAAACTAAGTAACTTTAAGCAAAAAATATTGCTGGGAAACAACTTTTTTTTTGAGGTTATAAATCATGTTTTGTGGTAGAACTCAATGTAAAGCACTTAAAACATTGTGCTGATAGATGGATTGAATAATAAGGGGGTCGTGAAGGTGTTAAAAGTTAAAATCTTACAAAAAAAACTTGTATTAAAAAAAAAATACTTGTCAAAAAGTTGTAACTTTGACCCCCCATATCTCCGTAACTAGAAGGTTCCCAAATATGGTGTAGAACAAAAAAATTATCGCAATGATGGGGAAAACAAGTGCCTTTCGGCTTCGTGAAGAGGTGTTTTACACCCTTTATTATGATGTATTATATTTATAAACTAATCAACATCTCTTAGTATTTATGGAGATATATATTAAGTATAATTGTACAAAAACACTAAACATGACAAACATCACACTACATACAAATTCATACTCAATTTCAGACGAGTAGCACCGTACAAGTGGGTATAACTTTGATTGCAGACGCGTCCCCCCATACAAGTGGTTGTGGTTCGGCCGCCACCGCAAGCGACACGCGCGCGGCACCGTCCGCTCCAGGTCCGACTCCACAGCCAACTCTGATCTGCTAAGTTCCACTCACGCAAAAAGGTCACATTCTGTTGCAACGGTAAATATCTTTTTTTTTATTATTTTAGAATCTTATTTTTTTATTTATTTAACAATTTATGTACATGTCACTGTCATGTGACAATAATTCGAGACTTTACAATATCGCTAGAGATGTTACAATATAACGTATTTGACAATTTTACGGTGACATACACACTACATACAGAAAAGAAGAAAGGAATAGAAAATAGGTACAAAGGTGATGCTTATTTCTAAAGAAATCTCTTCCAGCATACCTGCGAAAGGAGAGTAGAAATCTAGAAAAAAATAAGGAGAGTAGAATCTTGTAAAATAGGAAGATTGTTTAGTACCAGTCTGGGCGCCAATTAATGTTTTGGCGCCCAGCAGGGACCTTCTTACTCTAGTGATTCTTTTAATTTAGAAACTACAAGAATTCTTTGTTGCATAATAAAATTGGACATCCCCCTTTGCATTTTAATAACATTAGTAAACAAACTTTTAGATACTAAACCGAGGCCGAAGCAACAGCATCCCCCGGCCGCCGGTGGAGGCGCGGCGCACGCAGCTGCTGGTGCTGGTGTCGGCGCGCGACTGACAGCGCGCGCTGCCGGAGCACGCGCCCGCTCGTGACGTCATGCTCTAGCGCCAGTGCCGGCCGTGTGCGCACTGTGCACCACCACACGCCGTCACGACCTACCGAGCGAGTAGCTAACTCGCTGTACCAGACCTAGTATTAGCACAGACTAAATATTAAGAAGAAAGTTACTTCATTTCCCATGTTAGTGTTTCATCATAAAACGTAAAAGGCGGAATAATTTGAAATTATTTGTACAGTCTGTGCCTTGCATTAGCTGGCCTATTTTACAAAGCAGAAGATGGGTCAAGTAATACAAAGCACTGACTGTACTTCCTCTGCAATTATCTTGTACAGAACCATCTATGTAGGATGTATTAGTGATGATCTTTTGTATTTTTTTGGCCCTGAGTATATTGGCTGAGCTTATTGCAGTTACGGCGTATCTGTTTAGCATTAGCAGAAGCTATTTGTTTGCTTAACTTGTTTTTACTGAAAATATTATCCTTGTGAAATAAGTAATAAGTAATTTAAAAATTGAACAGTGTAGTCAGATCAAGTCGTTCTTATTTAATTTGAATTAACATGAACGTAAAAAAACATTACTTTTCTTCCTTTACAATTTGACTATTAATAAGAAATCGCGCATATTCAGCAGTGTATAATCATCAGTTGAAGTCTAGTCATACATTTTTAAACTATTTATTCTTATTTAATTAAATATGTAAGGAAACATCGAGGCATTTACTTTTTCATTAATAGTAGTACTAAGTAACCTGTCGAGATCTAAGCTGTCAGTAAGTTTGCCAAAACGCAAACCCCCAAAGGAAAGGGCAGGAATGATGTTGTTAGCCAAAAATGTTAAGGAACTTCTGGTATATTATTTTTCTAAAGGTTTGAAATTAATCTAAAATATAATATTTTTAAATAAAAGGAAAGATGTCACCTACATTACCCACTTGATTAAAGAAATCAAAGAAAGCTTTTCTGTGACGTTTTGTTTCTATCGGTCCATAAGCTAATGTCAAACAGACAGAAATAGCAACCTACCGATACCTGTTAGTAAGTTATTGAAAATGGTCTTTAGCTGATCAGAGGACGAAGCAAGTGGAATGTTCTATTAGAGTAATTATTATTCATGTTCATAAAATGTATATTGGAATGACGAATACGCTAAGAATTAAATGCCAAATTTGAATCGGATAGTCGTAAGAAAAATATTATTTAAAAGAGTGAAATACGTCTATGGAACTGAAAGATAAATTTTATGATGTAGATTTAAGAAATACCTATATTATATGTAAGTATAATTAGTACCCGTTTAAAATAAGCATTATCGAGATTTGTAAAATTAATATTTACATAGTTATTATAATCCTGTAAATTGTAAAGAGGCTTTTATCAAATCGCGTAGGTATGTACAATTATTTTTGTACTGTGAATAAATTATTGTAAAGAATATTGTCTTAAAGTATATTATTAGAAAAGCTATTAAATGTCGTATCAGTGAGCTATTTTGTTTTATTCCCTTTTTTTTCAATATTGAGAATAACCTGCATACATAGTAGAGCATATCTTTTTGTTCATCTGCATATACTTGTCTTATTCATCTAGAATTCTTGACTCATCTTCAATCGCCAACTGAGTGGCGACAGTAAGAGCATAGACAAAGCAAAACTCTGTCATTGATAAGGATGATGGAAAATTAAAAAAATAACGGTTGAATGAAATGAATGGATTGACTTATGCTACTGAATAGGTTAGATATGTAGAAATCTTTTTTAGGTAGTCGTTGCACAAATACGAAAGCCTTGAAAGAGATTTCATCATGTTTAGCTCTCCGACCTATCTGTCAGATAGAATCAGCCCCGTACCACACCAGTTGGCCTAAAAATGACGATAAAATTCTTAAAGTAGTCACAGACGGAAGAGAAGAATTCAAGAATTGTCACCATTTCGTGATTCTACTAAAGAGGCTATTACAGGCACCCATACTTAGTGCATTGCATTCCATATAGATAGCATTGCAGATATGCACTGCCTACCTCATAAAACCAAACTTACTTATGATTGAGATTAAAATAAGTCAATCCTTAACCGTAACGCGAACAATATTGCGTGTTAAAAAAAAAAACAATTTTATGCCTGCATTCTTTTGTTCACTACGAGTAGCGCCATCTGTTAGATTGTGTCTGAACTAGGAATCAGGATACATCTCACATCCCTCGAGTTCATTCAGAAAGCGAACACAGTTTTAAGGCATTCAAAAGAGCGCTGTTAAATTCATGTTGATAGAATTCTGTGGAGTAAAAAGGTTTTACACAAAAACCTGCTGCAACGAGAAAAAACCATAGAAATTCCTTTTAAAACTAGTTTCTATAAAATTTTGTTGGCAAAATATTTTCTTTTATAATCCGCGTAAATAAAACCAGAGAATCCTATATTTACGCGCGTATGAGTTCGTAACTAGTCTAGACTTCAGCACACAATTTAAAGACTAGATAAACCAAATGTATATAAATACTTTATTCAACTGTAAAACTTTCATTATCCGTATTTGTTATGACAGTTGACGATAGTAAAATATGTTTATTGCTCCTGGAGTTATTTTGATAGATTTTGGTTATTTCGTTGTTCTTATCTTAATACTTAATAGATTAGTATTTAACACTGTAAGTGCACTGCAGTTTTTCAGAGTAAATCGTCTAGTTAAACAAATTATGCTTGTTCATGCTTTTGAAGCTTTGTAACATTTTCGTAACATGCTACCAATATACTATTGCAAATTAAATACAGTTAATGGCAGTCGAAAATCGTATTCTTGTTTATAGAAACAATAGCTTAAAACTTTGATTGCTAATTAATGATATAAAACATAATAAAACTACACTTCCTCAATTTGAGAAATCGAATGCAAATATCTCTCAAAGTAGGATATAAGTTTCATAAAATTTTTACCTATTTTCAGCCATATTCTTTTACCCTTAGAGTCCATTTGAAAGTATTATTGGTTCTCAAAATGCAACTAGGTCAGAGCTCAAAAGTATATTGATAGTGTGTGCGAAGTAACTATAAATAATAATATAAACAAACAGGATTATGGGATCACGTTATAAAGCGTATCGTAAACTTAAAACTAAACAGCGCAGTTTGAAATATTTTATAATAGACTGCTGTTTACTGTATCTGCATGTCAATTCGAGAGACATCAAATCAGACAGTATGTCTGTCTGATTTGATATCTCGTAACTAAGGAGGTAATAAAATATTATTTGTTTTTTTTTTTGCATGCCTAGTAGATAAGCTAACAAAACCTAAGGTTAACTTTATAATCCGCGAGTAAAATGCAAATGAGAGTAGTTTTTTTTTCTTAAAATTGTAAGTTTCATCTATAAGATAGCAATTTTCCAACACCATGAATTAAGTACACTTCTAAAATGCTATAACTTTAATTTCATATACAAAACGAAAAGATTTGCCATCAAGTATAGTTTTCGTAGACACCGTGCTACGAGGCTACGAGTGCTACGGTCTACGAAAATGGTTAGAATACAGCGTGGTAAGTTCTTACGGTCGTAGCACACGTATCAAGTCGGAAAGGGATCGTCACCGTATCAACTCGAGCCGTTCAGTATTATTTGTATGAAACTCCCTACTGCAACGCACACTAATCAGAATCGTAACGTAATCGCCTCGCCTCGGGACAAGCTCACGAACCGCGGTGCGGTGCGTGGTCGACTTACAGTACCCGCGCTTACGGCTCTCCGTACGTTCGGGTTCAAAATGATTGAACTAGTGCCGCCTAGCCGTCAACTAGCGGTCGGCGAGCCATAAGCGCGGCGTCACCGAGCTGTAGCCGAGTCGATATGCCGGAGCTTCTGATCCGCTTACGTTACGTGGACGCCTGTTTGACGCCAAGGGAAAAGGCGAGGCGGTGACGATCCCTTTCCGAGTTGATAAGTTTGCTACGACCCTAAGTACGATCACTACCACGTGGATTGTATGTTCATTCACGTAAAGTACCTATTTGGGTAATCAACATTTTTTTAATAAAAAAACTTTATCTTGAGATTTCTGAACAAATAATCAAAATAATTGTCACTTTTATTCTGAGACTCATACCTTTTCTTTTCACGCACATGACGTGACTAATTTATTCGTTACACGTCACCGCTCTCTAGGTGGCAGCACGCGCGACTGGGAATTCCGATTAGGAATGTAAATGTATAAACAAAAAGAGACAAGATCCGTGAAAATATGACTCTAATTTGCTTTTTATTTCCACTTTTTCTGAATTAGGAATCCTACAGCTGTTGTGTTCCTTTATTTGTAGTTATTTATGAGATATTTCCATTATTATTATTGCTGTTTTTGTGAAAATCATTCCAGATTTGATTTATTATTTTAGACATGTGGTTGTTTTTGAAGATTACTTTGAAATAATTTATTATTGATTATACATCGTTTTTAGTTTTAGTTTCCTCTTCTAAACACACTAGAATGTTTCATTTAAGACAAATTGCCGCCTCGCGGCTCAACGTCGTAGACTTAATAGGTAATTAAAAATTCTTCCAAGAGACTAACCTAACTCCGAGCTAGGTAAAGTTGGCGATACTCGGCAAAGTTGAGAGGGCACTCAACTCTACAGAATTTCAATTTAGACTATTCACATATACCGAGAATTGGGGGCAAGGACGACGTGCAACGCGGGATTTTGTCGCGTCTGTAGGGGGGGCGACGAATGTCGCCGCTTCGGGCGGGGGACTACTACGAAGGATTTTGTCGCATCAGACGCATCGCTTCGTATCACGGAGATAAGCGTTCGACTGGTGACAGCTTTAGAGATGCTCGTATTATAAGATGGTTCGAGATGCATCGGGTTTTTAATCGAGTTTTATTGGTTTTATTTTTATTTTGTTAATCTATTAAAATTTTAAAACATCTACTACTAACTAATTGGTTAATTTGTTACCTACATTATTAGACCCCTAAATAGAAATCTTCAACCTAGGACGGTTTTTGGGGAATATGTTAATAGCAAAAAGAAGAAAAATAAACAAAAAATGTTCATTGTTAATAACGAAAAGTTGTTTAACTTTTTATTTTCCGTAGGTATGTATTGTTTTTGTAATTTCAGTTAAGTTTACAAAATGTAAGTAGTAATTAGGTTATATAAAAACGCTTTGACTAAAACTAAGTGACAGGAAAAAAACTCCTTTCCAAAAATTATCGATTACTTAGAAACAACATGAATAAATTCACGTTACATTGTTGTTAAAAATTCGCCAGCTTTCGACATTAATTATATATCCACGAGTTAGTTTGCATAGTTGAAGTAGGTAAGTTTCGTACTGTTAGCATCTAAGTTTACTGCCTAAGTTGCAGTCAGACACCGATATCGCAGTTTAATATATTATTCGGGTAAGTGGATGCGAATCGAGAGCCCTTAGAACGTTATGTGTGACTGTTCGCAGTTTGATAGTTCTATTTACATTGAAGACGCATACTTTCTGAAGTTTTTGAGATAAGCGGTGTCGAATCGGGCAAAATATTTGAAAGGGTTAAATTGTCAGTAAATATTTTGTTGATTCGACTAAATGTTTTACACACACGTAAAGTTGGATAAAATTAGGTGCGATTCCTCGGCTTTGTCTTTGCGACATAACATGACGCCTATAATCCCGGAAGGGTTAGGTAGAGGTGAACAAAATAGTACACGTACACCCTTATTGCCAGTTATGTTTGAAGTCATATGTAATAGGGGCGAGCCTAAAGCCATCAACGGGGCACACATTTAGACTATGGAGTCTTGATATGTGGCTGCTACTGAGATAATGTTGATGGAAAAACCTAATACCTAACACTTTGTCCGTCCTGGGAATCAAACCCAGGACCTCTGTGCGGGCTGTGGGACTGTTCGAAAGAGATACCGTGGCCCCGGAACATAAAGGGCAAGGAAGGAACATGGATGGGTTTTAGTCAGTAAAAGTCTGACACTCCCTCCCGCTCCGCCCAGAGTGGGAGAAGTTATTTGATGATTTTCCATCCGAAAAAAAAGGACCTCATGTTCAGCAGTTGCGAATTCAAACACTCAACCAACGCGGCAGTCGAAAAAAATTACATACATAATTTGTGTAAAATTCCGAACTACGGAAAATACGGTACTATCACTGAACTGGAAAGGTTTTCACCAATTATCTCCTCGTCCTAAATGTCATTCATAAATAGTGCCCTTGTTAAGTTCCAAAAGGCAAATGACAGTTTTGCGAACCCTCAGATTCCGAGTAAACTATTTGAAATGGAGGCCCGACCAGGTCATTAGTACCCCTGTCGGTTATGTATTAGATAAAACTTAATTGTTACGAGTGGGATCACTTAATTTGTATTAGATTCGAGGTAGTTTTTGATCCGGTGCTTATAACTTGTTTGTAGTTTCAGGTATCATTTACGTAACATATATAAGTTTGCCAGCTTATCTGTGGGATTTGTGGGATTTGTCTGCTGCTGAACCAAAACCCATGTTTTATTTCCTATATTACCTGATTGAAATGTATTTGTTTTAATATGTGGTTGAAAAAAGATGATTCATAATTGAATGATGATGATGATGATTTGGAAAATAAAACTGTTTCAGTAAAAGACGACTTGGTACTTAAATTATAACTCAAGATATTCATTCATTAGAAATTAATCCTTAAAATAAAAAAAAAACTTTTGCAGAAATTCTTTCGTCGGCTTGTAGCGAGATTTGGCAATCATTTGTAGGGTTGCAATCAAACGCAGTGGGTTCAATCTGAAATATATATTGGCCGAACCCGGTCGAATAGGGCGAAACTAATAAATAACTCTCCAATATTTTGCTGTAACGGTCACATTTGAGACAAATGTCTCCATAATAAGATTTATAGCGGTACTCTTAAGGATCGAAGACCAATACAGCTGTGTATTGGTCTTTGATCCTTAAATGGAAAGCTGTGTATTTTAATATTCTGTGATTTCTTTGATTCGAGAGGCAAGATTTCCAGGTCAAACAAAGAATTGGGATTTTTCTTCATGAATTTCACAGATCCACACTCAATGACCACTAAAAAAGTAGACACTAGACATTTTCCTGAATAAAAACTAGAGATAAAAGCAACCTTTCTGCAATCAATGAAAGTCTAAACGTTAGACAAAAAGTAACGCTTCAAAATTCTTAATAATATTTTAGCCTACGTTATGAAGATTTCAAACTGCGGTGTAAAATCAATTAAGGCTACAGTTGGGTCTGTATGAAAAAGTGTTAACATCCAATCAAACGAAATTGGCCAATATCACAGTTTATTCTAATCCTTGCCACTTTGACAAAAAAAAAGCTTTTAAAGGTAAAAGAATTAATCAAATCGTTTTATTGCCTTCGTCTATAGCAAACAAAAAAAACCCTTGTAATTGCGATTCAAAATGAAACCCAAAAAACCGGTCAAGTGCGTATCGGTCCCCGTACACTGAAGGGTTCTGCAGTGCCCGCATGAGCAATATGAGCAATATTGTCGCAAACATCTTTGAAAATAAGTCACTTATGCGGTCTCTACAGAAAATATCCTTTGATTTATTTCATTAATTTCATAAACTATCCGTCGTTTATCTCAAAAATTATTTACACGGCTTCTTTAGCTACATTTCGTCTGAAGACTCTTTACATTATCCCTCTAATGTAACAAGCGGACGAACAAATTAAGGATCCCGTTTTTGCCATTACCCCACGGAACCAGTAAAACGAGTTCAAATATCTAACGGATCCTTTTATATGCTGAACTCAAATCAATCGATCGCTTTGAGAAACATTCAATCAGTATCCATGTATGTTTCTGAAAATATTTCTAGAAACTTTGTCCCTAAATCTGCTGGACAAAATTATTTTGAAAGCCCAATACTAATTGATGAAATCTCTAATTTCAAATGAAACCAGCATTCGATTCTGATCTAAAAGTTCGTCAAACGGTTGAGAGAACGATGTTGTGAGCATTTAATTTGAAAAGCCAGCCATCGCGTCGCGTTGCGTCTCGGTGTGGCCCTCCGTCATCAACGATATAGCAAGGTAATAACGTTTTGTCGTATCTTATTTTCCATTGTTTCAGGTTGGGATACACTATCTAATAAAGAGATCCGGTGCTTTGTTGTAGGTATCTTTGAATTAGTAACCTCTAAATAGTACCTATCCAAAGGTTATACGGAAATACGATCAAGAACCGTGAGTTATTTTGAACGTTTTAGTACATAATCTATCTTTGGATTGAAGAGAGAATGAGAAAAATGTCGTGAGGGAAGTTCTGAGTATGAATGTGGATGGGTATTTGAGTAGAGGAAGACCAAAGAAACGATGGATGGACTGTGTAAACCATGATATGGCAAGAAAGGAGGTGCCTGATGAGATGACGAGTAATAGAGCAGTATGAAAGAGGAAGACATGCTGCGCTGACCTCAAATGAATTGGGATAAAGGCAAGAGATAGAAGGAAATCTTTAGGTTGACGTAAAGCGTGGTTTTCGCAAAGGACCTCAAAATACAGAGACACACACTACTGAGATATTACTAGGAAATATCTTTTTCTTCTTTCTGAGGAGCTCGTGACTAAATAATATCTTAGGTTAAGCCGTGCTTGCCTAGGTTGGTCTGTGGATGGGTGACCACACTTACACACCGAGTTTCCTCCGTTCCTCGGAAAGCACGTTAAGATGTTGGTCCCGGCTGTCATTTGTCCATCATTGACAGTCGTTACAGGTAGTCAGTGGCCCAAAAAGTCTGATAACCAGTCTTACCAAGTGGTATCGTATTACCCAGTATTCACTGGATTGTGGAGGTCAGATAGTCAGTCGCTCCATGTAAAATACTGGTATTCAGCTGCATCCGGTTAGACTGGAAGCCGACCCCAACATAGTTGGGAAAAGGCTAGGCAGATGATGATCTTTTTGTTCTTTAAGAATTTTATTTCTGAGAATAAATCAAAGCAATCTAAACAAATCCCAAACGTTTCATAAATATAAAAGTTTTAAATTGATCAAATGTATGAAAAAACCGTTACTAACTGAGATACAGCATTGAAAGAAACGATATTGGGAGACAGAAAGTGTGAATGGAAATTGTCAGTCAAGGAATTCAAGATGGCGGGTAATCTTATTGACATATCAAATCGGTACTTGAAATGTTCAGATAAAGTACAGCGTGGTGAAATTACCTACGCCTTAATTGTGCTCGAGAGAAATTATTATATTTTTATTACATAGTCATCTTTCTTTTAGATTGTTTGCTAAAGTGGTGAAAATGATCAGTGGCGCTTAAAAGCATGTTTCGTAGTGAAAAAAAAATGAAATGAAAATAAAGCCCTTTTCTGAATTTAAGTTATAATAGGAGGATTATGAAAAATAAATTGCTGGGACAATATGGAGTTAACCAGGTTGGCTGTACAACATCCATCATAGGGCATCATCATAGGGCCTAGACAAACTGAAAAAAATGAATGTATTTTCAGTTTGTTAACAATAAATTGCAATGTAAAAAATATATTGTATTGGCATAATATGCTATCCGAAAATAGTTGCAGAAAAACGAAATGCTTTTAATGCAATTACCACTTGTCTCAGCCCTCAAGTGCATCACTATCCCTTCAGCGACTACAATCTATATACGCCACACATATAACAAAATTACGCTAACCAACCTCTTCACACAACCGACGAAAAATTAAGTAACAAAAACCTCAAAGTACCCATTGACCTTCAAGTTTGACCCTCTGCCCTTGGTAAAGGCGGTAAAGGGTAACCACTCAGAGATATCCGGGCTCCGGGCGATGCCATTACAATATTGTCAGCCATGCAACGACCATTGTGCTGATGGCCTGATATCCCCCCGTTTCCTCTTTTGTCTGTGTGTTGTAAAGAGCTTATATTTTGCGCGTTGGATTTTCGTGTAAGAGCTGTAATCATATGTGTCATGAGATTGGTTTAGTATGAATCTCATCAATCAAATCATCGTTTGAATGGCATGATACAATTGTAGGTACTTATATTCTAAATAATTATGTTATAATATAAATAAACATAACATAATTACACGCCTGTAACGCAGAGATGTACAATTGTACATAGTAGTACACACGTTTTGCCATTTATGGGCCAGTCTATTGCAATTAACCGGTCACAAATCTAGACTCCGTAGCTGCTAGGAAAAATCCAATAACACTCTGTCCGACCTGAGAATCGAACCCAGGACGTCGTGCTCAGCGGTCGTGTTTACAACCACTAGACCAACGAAACAATGTCCTCAAATCAAGCATAAATATGAAAATAGTTCTGTCTGCCTGTTGGTCTGTCTACCTTTCACATCTTGACGGGGGACTACTCATAATTCAATTCAAATTCTTTATTGACATAAATTATGTTACATAAATTGTTTGAAGCCTCTGACCCCCGAACTATGGTTTACCTGTATGTCAGGAGTCAGCGCACTCTCCCATTTTATTTGGCTTAGATAGGTACTAATGTCAACATAGAAAAATAGGCAAACATGTTAAAATAGACAAACAACACAATTAATAACAAGAAATAAAAGTATTAAAATAGTTATTTAAGATAATAGTGCGGTAAGTTGGTTTTAACAAACGAGTAGACGAATGTAAGCCTGAGACGAAGTCGAAGGCGTCAAAAGCGCTCTCGCGATTTTGACGCCAAGAAACTGTTTTCTGCAATTTGCACCTCATTCAAAATTTCAGGTGGAGTTGATTCCATATTAACATCTGATTCCTCGCTTGAACTCATATTATTACTTTGTTTATCAGTCGGAAAGTCGCAACAATTATTTGACGTTTCTATGAAAATGGCGCGCCGCGCGAATTTGCAAATGGCGCCACATGCACGTGGTGAAAATTAGAACTAGGTACATCTTTCGTCTCACTTACTCTTTTGTATTAAAGTGAGACAAACGTATTGAGGAAAAGCACTTCCTATGAGGTTCGATCAGTAAGCCTATTTACTCTCGTAATGTGAAACTTGTCGTGTTACTTATCCCAAAAAAAAAAAGTAACACAAACAATTAATTTATTTAAATAAAAGTCCTATATCGATCACGCTTCACAAAAAAAAATGTTAGAGGAAGTTCACAATACTTGGCAGGTATTTTTCAGGGTCCAGCTCTTTAGACAACGTGGAGTACAGCTTCCAGGTCAGGCTTCAGGATCGGCAACTTCCTGGTCCAGCTTTGTAGAGGCAACAGCTTCCAGTTCGGCTTCAGGGCGCTTCAGGTATCAGCGCCTTTGGGAGCAACCTCCTGGTCCAGCTCTGTAGAGAGCGTGGAGTACAGCTTCCAGGTCCAGCTTCAAGACTTGGGGCGCGTCAGGGCGTCAGCGCCACCAAGATACAGCTCTTCAGAGGGCGAACTTCACCGTGAATTCAGTGAGACTTATTAAATAGAAGTATCTAACTTCAGACACACTTCAGATCCCGTAGTAGACTGACTGAAATGTGTCAGGAATGCCCTTTTATACCCAAAAATTCTTTTTTTGTTCAGTTTTTCCACATCAGTTGTTTTATTTTAGTTCTTTCATTCTCTCTAGATTATTTTGATTTTAAAATAAAAAATGTGAGTTGCCTGTATTTAAAACGACCAGTATTATACAGTAAAAAACTTCCTCGAAGAATTCTGAGAGCGTGCTAATTAATTATTTAAAAGTAAGATAAGATACTGTTATTTAGTAAACAATCGTAATTAACTCTAAAATACATTATTTGAGCTAATATATTGATAAAATAAAACAAAATTATATAAATCAAAAGAAACCTTCATAGGCCTAGGCCAGTAAGAAAATTAAAAGTAGAGGAAAAGTAACTGACAACTTGACAATTGACGTAATGTCAAAAAAGTAAACATTGAAAAATTATTTTTTATTTCAGCTAAAATCGATGTTAAAACATCGTTCTAGATCGAATATAACGCTAGCTAAAATAGTTACTGCCAAAGCGCGACTTAGATGTAAAAAAATATGCAAGGATAATGAGTATGAATGAAAGTATAAAGTGTAAGTACCTATAGTGTGTAAATACTATATTTCCTCATAAGTATAGAGTGTCTGAAACATGAAAATACTATATTTCCCCATCGACCCCGAGAAAATTTTTGGTCTAGAACAAAAATTTTGGAAGGTTAAAGTATAACAGCATTCACAAAACGTACATACTTCATTCAATCACACCGACATCTTACGTAGTTAGGTCAGGTAGGATTCACATTCAATGATCACTACTCAACCTGATAAGTCAATAACTTTAAGGCTTATTTTCGGAGTTGTAATCCGCTCTCGTCTAAAACCCATAATGAAATGAAATATAGAGATTTTTTTTTATAGTTTAACAAGGGCTTATTTTTATGGAGTTGTTAGCCGCTCCGAATCAACTTTAGTTGATATATATGATAAGGGCTTATTTTTATGGAGTTATCAGCCGCTCCAATCAACTTTTAGAGTCGATAGTAAGAAACAAGTCATACTAACTTGTAGAGTTAGTTGACACGAAGGTTAGGTAACTTGTACCTAAAAGCACTTCTTAGAGATATCTGATCGGAACAGATAAAAAGAAAGATTAAAAAAATAATAATCTTATAATGGTGTAAGAACCGATGAATGAATTATAAAATAAATAGAGTTTTAATGGGCCACAAAGAACTCTATTATAGAAGAAGGAAAGAAGAAAAAATGAGTCATGAGTATGAAGAAGAAGTTTATTTACATAAATATATCCATTATATTTTAGTCTTTAATATAGCTTGGTTGCCATTAGAGTCCTCAAGTATATAAACTAATGGGGATACTTAGTTTCTGCTTTGTTAAGAAGTTCAAAGAAAATAATTCTATTCATGATTAAATTAAAGTTTTGTATTAAAGGGAGGAAAAACGATAACTCAAGAGAGTGAGTTTTAAAGAAGACTTAAGAGTTAAAGAAAACTCAACAACTCAAGAGACGACTCAAGAGAAAACTCAAGTGTTAGAAAGTACTCAAGTGTTAGAAAGTACTCAAGTATTAAAGACGAGAGGACGAGAGGATCCTACATAGTAAAATAATTAAAATCGTAAACCGATGATAATAAAAACTGAAGAGGGTTTTTATTTAAAAAGTTCAAGAGCCCACGACACTATACCTAGCTTGATATAAGTTTTAAAGAGGAGGACTTGAGTGTTAAAGAGGACTCTAGAGGATCCAATCTAATGACACGAAAAAAAAAAAAAAAAAAATTTTTTTTTTGTGTTTTTAAAGTTCCATCATATTAAGAATGACAGGATGTCTGGGGGCAGGGGGGGACAAATTTTTCGTTGTTTTTGCGATAGGACGTACCGTTTCTGAGATATAAGCAATTTTAGAACTTGCTATAATTATTCGATGACGCGCATCGTATGTTAAAGTGTGAGAGTGAGTGTTAGAATGAGATGAGAGTAAGTTATAAGAGAATAAGCCAAATAAGAGTCTGATAAGGGAATACTAGTGCTAGTTTTTTTTTAGAATTTTGAGAAAGTAATTGAGTGAAATCTAAGTCTTGATTTTACGTTGGGCGCCAAACTGTCGTGTTACTTATCCCAAAAAAAAAAAGTAACACAAACAATTAATTTATTTAAATAAAAGTCCTATATCGATCACGCTTCACAAAAAAAAATGTTAGAGGAAGTTCACAATACTTGGCAGGTATTTTTCAGGGTCCAGCTCTTTAGACAACGTGGAGTACAGCTTCCAGGTCAGGCTTCAGGATCGGCAACTTCCTGGTCCAGCTTTGTAGAGGCAACAGCTTCCAGTTCGGCTTCAGGGCGCTTCAGGTATCAGCGCCTTTGGGAGCAACCTCCTGGTCCAGCTCTGTAGAGAGCGTGGAGTACAGCTTCCAGGTCCAGCTTCAAGACTTGGGGCGCGTCAGGGCGTCAGCGCCACCAAGATACAGCTCTTCAGAGGGCGAACTTCACCGTGAATTCAGTGAGACTTATTAAATAGAAGTATCTAACTTCAGACACACTTCAGATCCCGTAGTAGACTGACTGAAATGTGTCAGGAATGCCCTTTTATACCCAAAAATTCTTTTTTTGTTCAGTTTTTCCACATCAGTTGTTTTATTTTAGTTCTTTCATTCTCTCTAGATTATTTTGATTTTAAAATAAAAAATGTGAGTTGCCTGTGTTTAAAACGACCAGTATTATACAGTAAAAAACTTCCTCGAAGAATTCTGAGAGCGTGCTAATTAATTATTTAAAAGTAAGATAAGATACTGTTATTTAGTAAACAATCGTAATTAACTCTAAAATACATTATTTGAGCTAATATATTGATAAAATAAAATAAAATTATATAAATCAAAAGAAACCTTCATAGGCCTAGGCCAGTAAGAAAATTAAAAGTAGAGGAAAAGTAACTGACAGCTTGACAATTGACGTAATGTCAAAAAAGTAAACATTGAAAAATTATTTTTTATTTCAGCTAAAATCGATGTTAAAACATCGTTCTAGATCGAATATAACGCTAGCTAAAATAGTTACTGCCAAAGCGCGACTTAGATGTAAAAAAATATGCAAGGATAATGAGTATGAATGAAAGTATAAAGTGTAAGTACCTATAGTGTGTAAATACTATATTTCCTCATAAGTATAGAGTGTCTGAAACATGAAAATACTATAAACTCCTTGGCCGAATACTTTTTTTTTTTGGAAATTAAAAAAATACCGTAAAGAATACGCACGGTGCTATAGAAGGGGGAGTGCGGTAAAATAGGTGCTTAGGTGAGAGTACCTATTTTACGGTGCGTATTTTTTAACTTTCGAACAATGTATACAGGCTTCGTAAATGCACTTTTTGAGCAAGTGTGTTGAAAAAAAACTTTTCTAGTATCATAATTTATTATGTAAACCAAAACAGTGATTTAACCGGAAACTTTTTCATAAACAAAAAAATGATAGTTAAAAACGATTTTATGGCCCTCGAAACACCGTATCAATAATTTCAAATGTTTTTATTGGCTGCTATTATGAAGTATTGCCAAGAAAATGTAGTATAAACAAAACGATTTAGCACTTTTATAGCCGTTTTAAACGTGCTGCAGACTAGCTAGCTGAGGAGCTTAAAATAGCGGAAATATAAATTTTTGAAGCTATAAACTAGCTTAGGGCAGTTATTACCGACTGCGCATAAGATTAGAAGGCTTTGTTTCTTGTTAATATAAGTACATTTTTAATAAAGTAGACACTATGGAGAGTCCACTTCAATATTTTTTTTTTTATTACATTTTTTACAACTTCTAACATAGTTTTCATAACAAGTCGTCGATAATATCCATACATTATTAAAGATATAAACAACGACACAGGATACTTTTTACTGCGAGAGAACACTCTCATGGAATAGTTTACAAACATAAGGTCTAAAATTGTACTTCCGCAAAACATCGCTCATTTCGGAGCCCCATTTCAAGAAGTCACGTCCAAAAGTTTATTTCAATAAATTACTATATGAACGCAGATATATGGCTGTGAAACAATTTAACTTCAGCCATATTTTAAACTGCTGAAACTGCCGCGTTTGAAACTTGCAATTCAAGTGATATATCAACGCCTAAGTTGCTTTCGAAAGATGCGATTTGTAAAATCACTTTATTATCTTGAGTGCACTTTTCAAAGACTATGGTTAGTTTAAGTTCATGAAGTATTTTTGGCTCTTATCGGGGTTGATGAATGAAATTACCATTAGTAATTATATGTAGCTGGAGATATCTTAACACTTTTCATAAAACTATTAGAATTTTCGCGGAAAGGCATGTCATGCCATTTGGAATAGACTGGGTTTTTGCCGTATAAGATCTTAACGATAGAAGTCGATTAATTTGAAGTAAAGACTATCATCATGATCATGGTTTTGACCTCATTCCAATTTATTTGGGGTCGGCGCTGCATGTATTTAATAAAAAAATCAGGGTTTTTGATTTGTTAGCAGGATGTCTTTAAAAGTCGCGAAAAGAGAATAATTGAATAATATACCTATTCCAAAATGTGGATTTTAACGGGTAAAACTGACAAATCTGAAAAATACCTCTGGGAAAACTACCTTCATATTTCCACTTTACCTACAATCTACACAATAACCATATTTCAGTCTCTTCTAAACTAGAAAATAAGTGTCATTAGTCTCAATTTTTTCATAAAATTCCCATCTAGAGATCTAATAAAAGACATTATGGGCCTAGCACAAACGTGAGGAGTAAACGTTCAAATTGAAAGCATTTACAAATTAGAAATAATAGTTTTGCAGAAAATGTCTCAATTTGTAAATAGATCAATGGGTGAATTTGCGTTTGTTGTATCAATTAAAACCAAAACGCTACAGTATTTTTTTTTTTGTGGTAGAAATCGTTCGAGTTTACATAAAGTTTTAGTAGTGAGTTCGTGTTGGGGCTTCTTCTAACCGCTTACAACTTTAAATCACCATTTATAACCCAATCTAAAGCGGTTTTAATAACCTATAAATTCTCATTCCTTTTCTCCGGTTTCTCTAAATTTCACTAGCTATATCCCCAGCGATTACTGAAGTTTGAATAAAAAGGACACGTTGCCAGTTGAGCTTTTGCCAGAATGCATTCGATGGTGCATATTTATGGTTCAATATTACTTACTATATAGCTATTTTCGTTATACTTATTATAGTTGTAGTGCGGAAAATTTTGAGTTTAAAATATGTAAAAGAGTAGAGGAGGACCAAAGAAACGATTGATGGACTGAGTAAGGATGTTATGGCTAGAAAGGAGGTGATGAAAAGTATTGAAGAAGAAGACATACTGCGTAGATAAATTGAGATAATGGTATTGATGATGACGATGAAGATAGATTTGATATTTTCCTCGTACATGGGAAACTGTAAAAGCAATACCGAGATCGAATTATGTCTAAACCAAATCATACCAAGTAACGTTTACAGATCTTGGCCAAGTAATTATTAATAGACACAATCTGTGAAATCCACCTATTTTGGCGTGATTTACAGCAACAGATCAAAGCGTAAGTTTCGCTGTGATTCATTTCTGTTTATGTAACTACCTAAATTCGTTCATTCACAGCATACATGACGACTATACCCTCCGGTAAACAGCTTATTATTAATAGTCCTGTATACCAGGCTAATCCTATCAGATACATCACTCAGTTGTAGGTACCTATTAGCTACCTGTGTACGTAGGTACACTGTTCAGAAATACAATATGTTGTGAGATTAAAGCCGCTTGATTGATTTTATTATCCTTGCTGGTTGAATGCAGATAATTATGTGAATAGAATATTGTGGGTTTATCAATTTAGATTGATGTACTTAGATTACGAGAATTCTGGTAGAAAATGCCCAAGGTATTAAGTCCGCCTTTGTTAAGTTTTTACTTTTGTTTTTGTTTGTATAAAGTTTTAATTAATAAATAATTTAATCATGATCAGCCCTTTATGTTCCCACTGCTGGGAGATAGGCATCCTCTCTCGTCTCTTTATTCAGTGTTGAGAGTGCCTGTTGAGTTTCGACCACGACCTACAGCACTATGTTTATGATTGAGGTGGGGGAATAAATCAAGAATAATTTTGCTTGGAAAGAGAACTAATGGGGCTCTTTATGTGCACTCTAAACTTTGGCTAGTAGATGATAAGGTATACCCAATTTTTTTACTGCAGAAAATGGTTGTTGAAGATTTAAAGAGTATCTTTCGTTTTGTCCATAACAGAGTGATTTAATCCCTACTTATTTATACATTTATCACGTAAAGACGTCTTCCAACTGTGCCTTCGTAATATTTCAATTTCATATTTGTAGCAGGAATCGATCACTTAATTTTTTTTAAAGTCATATACTCCATTTTCCTATGACTCAACAACTATCGGTCGTCAACCCCTTCGCATAAATCCGCGCTAAAACATCAGGACATCGGCTACACGTCGTCTTGACAAAGAAAAACTCTTAAAGAACAGTTTGGACTACCCCGCCCCCCGCACACTTCTGATGTGGTATCCTTCACCCCTGGCGTGTTTGGCCCTGTCATGTAGGTACTCATCCCATTCAAGAGTTATGGAGAGTCCATTTATAAAGCTTGTGTGGACGTGTGTCGAAAGGGTGTTGTGTCCAGATTTTTATGGTAAATATTTAAAAAACAAAATATAATTCATGTTGGCAACCGGAAGTGTTCGAAAATGTATGAACGAGGCCGGAATTTTTATATGATGTTTGGACAGTTTTTTCCAGGTTAGATACCTAGAGGACGAAGTAGTATAGGTAGCCTAGGTACTCCTAGGATATAGACACATTATGGTTGCCTCATTATGTTTTCCTACCGGAAGAGCTGTGATGAAGTAATTATAAAAATGTCCACCTGAGTTCGAACCTACGAACCAAACACATAAGTCGTGGTCACTGCTAGCTGTGTAAATTGAACGTTGGTAATAATGATGTCACATTTCAGCCTGGCCTTACCAATAAAATGCTTGTCCTAACTGCTTGTTCAAAGATCCCATATATGATTATGTAATACACTCACATTTCCAACCTAGTAATATCATGACAATTTTCTCTAGTCCCTTCGCTAGATTATTGCGATTGCTATATAAGTTTCCTGCAAACCTCATGATAACCAGTGACGGTTGGATGGCCTCGGATAAAATTGTAACCGCTACGGATATTACTGTTGACATTCAGTGCTCCATTTTCCTAGCATATTATTGAAATACTTATTTACAGTTGCGAGTTCACTTGTAGAAAATACGTATTTTTAGTTACATACCATCACGCTTGTAACCCACGAAGGGATGGCAGTGGTGGACCTTATAGTAAAATCGAAAATTGCGTGTTCGCGCAACCATCCGCTTTAATTAGTGCCTGACCTGGTGTCAGAGATTTTATGTTACCTCTGACGTGCCATCGAAAAATATCTCTCAGGCATACTGGTATTCTCACGATGTTTTCCTTCACCGAAGCAAGTGATAATTATACAATATGCACATGAGAGACCCGGTTAGGATATGTAATCTGGTAGTTTAAATTTGTTACTACGTAAGTTTAATAGGACGTTTGGTTATGCTGGTTCGACTTTGGAAATAAAATGTGACTGATACTATAAATAACCTCACATCTATAGCAGTTCAGTTAGCGTCTAGTAGTGCGACTATCAGATTATCCAGTCATAAGTCTCAAATGAGGAGTAACAGATCAAAGTGTATTAACTCCGTCAATGTAACTTTTGAGATAAAGACATAATCCATAGTACTTTAGCACAACAATAGTACTTTAGCACAAGCATAGCGAAAACGAACCTGGATTTAATATTGTTTGAAACGATGTGCACTTTTGGTTCTTTACTCCTCATTTGAGACCCATGACTTGGTAGTCCGATAGTCGCACAACTAGACGCTAACGCGCTAGGTTATTTATAATATCAGTCACATTTTATTTCCAAAGTCGAAGATACCCGATCGAACCAGCTTAACCAAACGTCCTATTAAACTTACGTAGTAACAAATTTAAACTACCAGATTACATATCCTCATCTGACATGAGTTTTTACAACCCATGGATTATATTCGATTACATAAAACGTACCACGAAGAAAAATGTAAATGGCTCACCAGATTAAACCACATCAAACCTCGGTGGGCAAATGTATATTATTCCTGATTAACATTATTAAGCCTCTTTACACAGACGATGGCTCGTCAAGTAATCTCTTCCTTAAATTAAACTGGAAATATTCAAAAGAGGGTAATTTGCAATTTTTTTCGCTTTAACTGGATGAAGGGAGAATAAATTGGCGTTGGTTTTGGTGATGTAAATAAGTATAAGTATTCGGTGATTTCGGTTTTTTGCTGTACACTTACCGTATCAACCAAAAGAATGCGCTTCGATATACCATATTCAATTTCGTTTTGAGGGTTCCGTAGCCAAATGGCAAAAAACGGAACCCTTATGGATTCGTCATGTCTGTCTGTCTGTCTGTCCGTCCGTATGTCACAGCCACTTTTTTCCGAAACAATAAGAACTATACTGTTGAAACTTGGTAAGTAGATGTAGGTATTCTGTGAACCGCATTAAGAGTTTCACACAAAAATAGAAAATAAACAATAAATTTTGGGGGTTTAGGGAACCCCCAAAATTTATTGTTTATTTTCTACTTAGAACTGAAACTCAATTTTTTTTTAATCAAACTCATACGTGTGGGGTATTTATGGATAGGTTTTCAAAAATGAAGTTGCGGTTACTAAGTTGCGGTTGCTTTTTTTTTTTTTTTTTTTCTTTTTTTTTTTTTTTTTTTTTGGTTTTTTTTTTTTCTTTTTTTTTTTTTTTTTGCGCTGGCAACACTGGCGACAGGTCGTGAAAAAACGGCCTCGTAGTTAATTTATTTTAAAATTATTGATTTATTGTGTTTAGTTTGTTTTAAATCTACTCTGTATAGTAGAATTAATGTATAAAGTGACACACGTAGTGTTTGTGACCTGTTTATGTTGTGATAACTCGCAACAGTCGATAATTCGATAAATCAAGTACCGGCTGTCAACTATTGGACTGTGGATTTGTTGAACTCTTCGAACCGGGGGAGTATTCCGTTTTGATTTACCTATTATTTGTGTATTATTTACATACTAAACATCACTTAAACACTGCTCAGAGCTCTGAGCAACATCCCGTACACACACCGGCTACGTTTATGTCTCATTTTGCTTGACAATTGTGGAAGCAAAATCGAGGACGAAAACACTTGCCCAGACAAAAACATTTACTACAAACCCCACTTCACACATAATATATTATGTCCTTATTACCTATGCACACAATCGTCCCTCTCAGAATATAACACGTCCACTCCAATTCTAAATTAGTTATTTTTGCCAATTTGAAACCAAGTTTTGGCTCTAAATTGTTTTGTTGATTAATGTCATTTCGTAAAAAGTAAACTTGTAACGATTTATTCTTGGTGTACTTACATCAATCTTTTTAATTTATGCATATTAAGTTCATTACAATTAAATTATTAACTACTTATAGTAATATTTTAAAAATCATAAGTTTTTAGTCTAATCAATCTACCCACGTTAGGAAAAAGTAAAATCATAAGATAGTAAACTCATTTTTAATGCTATTAAATTGAGAATTCAGTCGGTAAATATCAATCCTGTTAAGCTATCCAGCAGCCTACCTCATTTCTTTTAATAAAGCAAACTTTTTTTTTTTTTTTTCCCAGTTTTTCTCCCTTTCATCTCTAAATTTTCTTAATTGGTCTATCCTATTAGTTCTCACCGTTTCCTTATTTCCAATTTTCAGAAACCAATCCGGAAACCATGCCTGTGATGACCCGTAAGGCTACTGCTCAGGATATGGAGCTAAAATTGAGAACGGCCCTCCAAGAACTAAAGGACTCAAAACTCCAATGCCAACAGCTATTGCAGGAGAGAGAAGACAGTGAGGAGGAGGTCATTAATATTAACAGCAAAAACTCCAGCTTAAAACGGGAGCTAGTAGACCTTCATCAGGATTACCTGAATGTTGTCAGTGAACGGGACCAACTAAGGGTGGTCACGGATGGGTTCCACAGCTGCAGCAACTTATATGAGGAGGCATTGTGTAAAATTAGGGACCTAGAGGAGGAATTAGTCCATGCTAATGTTAAACTTTTAAATTTAAAAAAGGAACAGGATCATACTCAGGCTATGGAAACTGAACATTTGTACAGGGAATTAGTAAATTCAAATTGTAACCCTCATTCCATTACAACAATAGACCTTACAGAGGACTCCTTTCTACAGCATAACTACAGCCATAAAATAAGCCAGAATAAAATTAAGAAATATGCCCGATTAAATAAAATCATTAAAAAATGTAATAAATACAAGAAACAACAGAAACACCATTCCAAAAATATTCAATTAAGGAAGGAACGTGTTTCTCTAGTTAATAAATTAAATAACTATCAGATTAAATTGGAAGATAGTATAAATATTTATGAAATTGACACTCGGCGCTTACAATCAGAAATACAGGCTCTTAATAAGTCACTAAAATCTTTATATAACAAATATGAACGCTCACAAAATCAAATTAAAGAGCATATTCTTGCTACAAATGCATTGGTAGACAAAGTGGACTCACTGACTCTCAACAACATTCAGTGTACTTGTCAGGGGGAATCCAGGAATGATGTTCAGCCTGAGGCAACGGAGGACCCGTGCCAAGCTGTGAAAACTCAGGACTGTGTTTCCAGCCAAGATACAATACCTGACTTAGGTAATTTTGTCTCACCTAATTGTCTAGATTCTAATCTTTCAGTCATGTTCTCTGATAGTATAGGTAGAGGGCTTGGCAAATTGATCAGTAATAGCCTGAGTTATTGTACTCAAAATTATTGTATGCCAGGGTCGACCTACAAACAGGTTATGGCATCTGCAACAAAAACTGTTTGTAATCCTAATACCACCATAACTATATGTATGGGTAATAGTTCTAAGATTAAAAAGGAAGATATCACTGAATGTGTATCAGAGCTGTTAAAGCTAAACTGTAGTAAAATCATATTGTGTGCTTTTCCCTATTTTGAAAAATTGGGTAATAGAAAAAACAATTATATACATATGTTAAATAACCATGTACATTTTCTAGCAGGTCACTATAGTGACAGACTTGTATATCTAGATATCAACACTATTGTTGGTAAACTTAAGTCGACACGGGGTAAGGTGTATCTACCTATTAGATGTAGACACAAAATAGCTTCGCTATTAGCTTTTAATATTCACACAGACATAAATAGTATGTCTAAGTTTAGTTCCATTATTAACACTGCGACTATTAGTAATTCTACTAATGTACAGGTGACTTTAAATGAATATAGCAGTAGTGCTATAAATGTTTACAAATATTGCAATGAGGAGGATCCATCTGTCACCATGGTGAATCCTCAATTAGGGTCTATTACAGATAGGGTCTTGTTGTCTGAGGAGGGCACGGGAGTCTCCGGCCTCACTCCAAATATTAATATAAATTTAAACTAGAAAGTGAGACAACAGAAGGTACTATTAATTCTTGCACTCAATTAGTTAATAAAAAAGGGCCTCAGCAGAACACCTTAAAATTATTCCACCAAAATATCCAAGGAATGTCTTGTAAATTATTAGAAATTGAATTGTTTTTAGAAAAAAGTAAGTTTGACATCATTTGTTTTACTGAACATTGGCTAAAGGATTACCAAATGCTTATTAATTATGAGAACTATATGGTGGGTAGCTGCTTTAACCGTAAAACTATGCTTCGTGGAGGTTCCCTAATATTAATAAAAAATAGTTTTAAATATAAGCAACGTAATGACATAGTAGGTCTCTCGGTTGAACATTGCGTCGAACTGTCCTGTGTTGAGCTAGATAAGCATGTAGTTGTGTGTGTGTACAGACCCCCAAACTATCAAAACTTTTCCATATTTGAATCAATAATGGAAGATGTCCTGGCAAAACTTGCAGCCAGTAATAAATCTACAATCATTTGTGGTGATTTCAATATCAATATTTTAGAAGAACATTCAAATAGTGGTCGGTTATTAAATCTTTTTAAGTCATTTGACCTGACTAACGTTTTTATTGAACCTACTAGAATCACAACATCTTCTGCTACTTGTATAGATAATGTTTTCTGCGATTGTGATTACTTAGATAAAGCCATAGTAAATTGTTTGCCGTCTGACCATAGCGGACAAACTGTAACTTATAGGTGTAATACACCATTGCAAAAAGTACAGATTAAATTTAGACCTATAACTTCTAGCAAATTAAATAGGTTTAATATTTCCCTACAGAACAAGTTAAGTGTTATGAGCCATGACGATATTAATATAAATCAATTTTATAATCGTTTCTTTTCAATAGTTCACACGGAATTCAACAAAACTTTTGAAAAGAAGACAAAAAGTATTTGCCCTAAATTCATATTTAGCGATTGGGCAACTAGAGGCATCAGAAAAAGTAGGGAAAGACTATTTGAGCTTTATGGCCTTAAGCCTTTTATTAACACTGAAACTTTTAACAAGTATGTTGCTAAGTATTCAAAAATTTTTAGAAATACATGCAAGGTTGCTAAAGCCCTGCACATTAGCAACAAGATCAAAACAGCAGAAAATAAAATAAAGACAGTTTGGAAAGTCATAAATAACGAGACTAACAGGAAGAAAATACGTAACACTAGCTACACATTAGATACAGCAAGTGGTCCTAAAAGCTCTAATCAGGAAGTAGCTCAAGAATTTGTAAATTTCTTTACAGAAATACCATTAAAAACTACGGAGGCTCTAAATTCCTCTCCTGAAGTCTCAATGGGTTTATTAAAGGCGAATGTGTCTGGCTGCCTGGCTGAATTTAAATTTAAACACATTAACCCTATGGTAGTTATTAAAGCTTTCCGGCAAATAAAAATCAAACTGACCGAAGATCTATGGGGAATGTCTATCAAAGTTTGTACATCCATACTTGAGACAATAGCCCCATACTTAGCTTTAATTTTTAATCTATGTGTAGACCAAGGAGTTTTCCCTGATTTAATGAAATACAGTAAAGTCATACCTCTTTTCAAATCCGGGGACAGTAAAGATACTAACAATTATAGACCTGTATCCGTGTTGCCAGTTTTTAGCAAGGTTTTTGAAAAGGTAATGCTTGATCAAATGCTCTATCATTTTAACACCAACAGAATCTTACATGATCAACAGTATGGTTTCACCAAGGGACGTTGTACAACTGACGCCGGTGTAACCTTATTAAAGCACATATTTACTGCGTGGGAAGAGTCCCAAGATGCCATAGGAATTTTTTGTGACCTCTCCAAAGCGTTTGATTGCGTAAATCACGACACATTACTTTTGAAACTTGAGCATTACGGACTGGGTAAACTTGCACTTAGTTTGGTAAAATCATATTTGAATGATAGACAACAACATGTTCAGATAAATGGTGTCAATTCACAGGGTTTAAAAATAAAAATGGGGGTTCCACAAGGCTCTATATTGGGTCCTTTCCTCTTTCTAGTATATATAAATGATCTACCCTATTTATTGAAAAACCAACCTCAAAATATGGTGTTATTTGCTGATGACACTTCCTTAATTTTTAAGATAAACAGACGGGCACAAAATTTAGATGACGTGAATAATGCCCTACTTCAGGTCCAAAATTGGTTCACAGCAAACAATTTGGTATTAAATGAAAAAAAAACCAAATGCATAAGATTTGCTTTACCGAATGTTAAGGGTAGTGATTGTGATATATTATTGAATAATGAGAAACTTGAATTCGTAGATAAAACGGTTTTCCTGGGGCTTACGCTTGATTCAAGGCTACAATGGGGTTCTCATTTAACATCTCTTGCGGGGCGGCTAAGTTCAGCAGCATATGCCATTAGAAAAATCCGTCAATTTACTGATGTAGATACCGCTAGACTGGTCTATTTTAGTTACTTCCATAGTATAATGTCTTACGGTATTTTGCTATGGGGACGGGCTGCAGATATTGAGTCTATATTTATTCTGCAGAAAAGAGCCATCAGAGCTATATATAATCTTCGTAGGCGCGATTCTCTAAGGGAACTGTTTAAGGATATTGGCATTATGACGGTACATTGTCAATACATTTACGAAAACATAATGTACGTTAGAAAAAATTTGCATCTTTTTGGTAAAAGAGGTGACAGACATAATTACAGTACTAGAAATAGGGACCAATTAGTTCAGCCAGGCTTTAGACTCGCTAAAGTAGACTCATCTTTCATGGGGTACTGTTTGAGATGCTATAATAAAATTCCACAAAGTATTCTTGAACTGAATGAGACGAAATTTAAAACATGCATTAAACGCACACTATGTAAACAAGCATATTACAAGTTGAGCGATTATATCGCTGATAAAAATGCTTGGCTTAATGCTGGTCCTGCTCCACATGGACAGGGGCGCAAAAATTGATAGCATTAAATGGTATAGTTGGAGCTGCTGAAGATTGTACTTAACTATCTTTGCATTGTATAGATTCAATGTTAGTATTATATAATCGCATAGCCCATATTGTGTGAGTACTATGTGCTAGTAAGCTATCATTCACTGGAAACCTACGGCAGTTCTTGACTTGAATGTGCCCTGGAGGTTGAGAGTATGTCATGCTCACTCAAATGTCTCGCTGATGGTGGCGCGTGTGTCGGACCATTTAGTTCCCTTCAAAATGGTTGAGCTGAATGGTGCTGATCCATGCGTCATGTGCGTGAATGGGCGCTGTCAGTTGTGACTGGTCATCTCTTAGTCGCCATGGTTTATTTGAATTAATTATTTTGTTTTTGAGTTATATTTTGTTTTGGTTTTGCTATGGACACTTTTAACGTGCACATCTTGCTACATTGTTCTCACATAATATACCATCTCAACATGAATGATGTAACCAAGATTTTGTAACAATATTTTGATTTAAAAGAGTGTCCATGGAGTTTCTTGCCCGTTCTTCTCCATAGAGATCTACGCTAGGGAATGGGCAACTACAGTACTTTCACAGTTTTTATGTCTTGTGACTGGGACTGTAGCTACATTAAATGTTCATTTTTGTTTCGACAATTCAAAAGCGCCTGTAACTGGCCTACTTGAAATAAATGCTTTGATTTTGATTTTGATTTTGAATGTTTTTTTTTTCTAAACTGAATAGTTTGCGCGAGAGACACTTTCAAGGTGGTAAAATGTGTGCCCCCCCCCCCCCCTGTAACTTCTAAAATAAGAGAATGATAAAACTAAAAAAATATATGATGTACATTGCCATGTAAACTTCCACCGAAAATTGGTTTGAACGAGATCTAGTAGTAAGTAGTTTTTTTTTTAGTACGTCATAAATTGTAAACCGCAATTTATCTTTCATTCAATCAACTCAAATCTAAAAATAAAAGAACTTTTGATACAAAAACTTTTATATTATGTTACTTGCTGCTATGGAACCGTTCATGGGCTAGTCCGACTCGCACTTGGCCGCTTTTTTTTATTTTGTTAATACTTTTTTAAATGACTTTTTCATGACATAGTATAATATAATAGGATTAAAATAACTAAGAGGGTTGTATTTTAATGTTTATAACTCTGTAAAGCAATATTTATCACCATCGTGAGTTATATTTTGATCATCATTAAGCCTGTCACTGAAAACTATAAAAAAATAGTACATTATGGTACAAGTGTGTAATGTTGGTGATTACCGCCGAGGCGCCATTGAGAACCGAGCCGTTAGGCGAGGTTTTTAAGAGAGCCGAGGATTGTAATCATCAACACACACGTGTATCATACGACGTTTTTCAACACACTTGAGAATAAAATAACACTAAAAATAACTATAATTTCAACAGTGAAAACGAGTTGTGAATTTTTTTTCGCAATGGCGGGAATAATTCATCAGTTTTCCTATGCGCGCGCATCTAACAATGGCGATCGCCCATAGACTAAAAGAATGAGGTTTCTTTTTTTTGGCTTTTCGCGGATAGCGTTTTAGCAACGTACGAAATGGGGAATTCAAAGTTTTATTATTAAAAAAAAAGTAAAAAAAAAAGAAAACAAAAGTTGCATTTGAGTGAAAGTTTTATTTGTTAAAAACTTATAAGTTGAAATTATCTATGTAGATACAAAGTTGTATGAAATGAGCAAGCAATAGGTACATTAATTTATTTGTACTAATGAACACGATCTTTTTTGTACTTATCGAAACTTTTTTAAGAACAAAGCAATTCAACCAATAAAAAAAAACCCTATAACTCACTTGTGAATAATAGCAATGAAAAAGTCACAGTTTGATTACAGGTGTCATTATGTGCCTAATTGCGGTGAAATTAGAGCCACTTTATGAGCAAGTGTGTTGAAAAAAAAATTACGCGTGCCACTGAGGCTCTTTCCCCTTAACTAAATGAATAACAGATTTTCGGTTGGCTAATTATAGTGGAATTACCAGAAATTTATCATCACACAAAATTCTAATTCTACTTAGTTTTGACAAACGTGTACTAGTAAACAATTAACTTAGGACACAGATGGCAGACTGTCAAATGAAAACGAAATTGTTTCACTCGTTGGACAAATACCAAAAAAAGTCTCTTTGTTTTTTTACTAAACTATTATTTTGTCGGTGTTTTGCTTTATCTAGGCTTTTGCACACCAAAACTTTTTTGAAATATCACTTGTTTTTCACTCAGTTTCGCTGTGAATGTATTGCCTAAAATGTTTTTGTCTTAGACGGAATGTTTGGCGAAACATTCATTCCAATATGACCTACTAGTTGTCTAACACAGAAATACTTACTACTATCTTGCTGAGTTAACTTACTTAATTTACTTCCAGCTCAAAGATATTGTAGTTCAATGTCTTTGTTTTAGTTGTTATTGCTAGTTCTACTTGATTGATGACAGTTCCAAAAATAATTCAGTCGTAAAACTGAAAAGATATGTAACAGTTTCCTAATTCATCATTATTATTGTATATTTTGAATGTAAGCAAGCATGAAGATAAATACAAAACAAAAATAACTCACAAAGCACGCCATCGTTGCTCCATAGCCTCACTGACCATAAAAGGGTGATAACAAAGAAATTTACACAAGCAACTGTCTACTCCACTGGACTTTTAGTACCAAAGTTCGTCAATTGATCCCGAGACTCTTGGGTTTTATCCAAAAGTGAGAATAAAGAATCCATGGAGTTGTGTGGGAATGGGGTTGAATGTGACGTCATCAAGGCATGAATTATCGTTGAAATACGTCTGTGTAGGATATAAATCCTTTGGTAATGACTTCGTGCTTTGCTAGTGCCAGGACTATTGTTTTGTAAGATTTATTGTGAAGTTTTGAGTTGAATGCTGGCAATTTCTGCGAGTGAATGAAAAGGAATGACATGTCACTGTTCTCGTATTGATTTTGTTTTGTTCGAAATCTTGGCACAGTGTTAGCAATGACTGACTGATAAATCCTTTGATAATGACTAACTGAAAATGATTTCCGTAAAATCTTTTTTATATATGAATAAATTGATATTTTCGTTTCTGTTCAATTTCGTTGAAAATTAACTGTTTCGCGTACGTTTACCTCTTTTTCTGAGATATTTATTTTTCATCAACCATAATCACGGAAAAATTCAGGGAACCAAAGTAAATAAAAATACGCTTGAAAACATCACGGATAAATAATTCGTTTCCCGGCTTGTAACGTGAGTTATTTTAAAATTAGGGATCACAAGATCACGAGAAAGTAATTTAATTCAAAAAGTCCACAGCATTAAGCCATAAAGACTAGCAATAAAAAGATACAACGTCCAATTCTACGAGTTTTCGTAACTTCGGAAGTTAGGATAAAATGTTTGAAACGGATTTTCTTTATTATGATATCGACCCTGAATGATTATCTCTGGTCCTTATAAGAGACCTCTAAGTGTGCTTCGGTTGTTTCTTCTCAGAATATTCAGGTAGAAAAAAACCAGTTTAAATAAAAACACCATGCAAAAATGTTTGTGAGAACTTATTCGAAAAACAAACATCATTTTTATCACTCAGTGTTATTTCAATTTAAATATGAGAGAAATTAATTATGAACCAAAAGCATGAAGCTTTTGGTTGGAAATGAATTCAAAAGAATTTTTAACAGTAAATTTGCACGTGCTACGAACAATAGTCTCATCTACAGTGAAGAAACCTGGCGTTTTTCCAAAGTATCTTTAAGTTATTCAATTAAAAATATTTTATTGATAACTCCAGCTGCATCAATGATGTTTTTAATTAAAAAAATATTAGTTCTGTTAATGGTTCAGTGCGTTTCAGTATTCAGAAAGAACAATTTTAGAGCACTCATCCAATTCTTGAAACATTTAAAATGCTATTCTATTTTCTTTCTTATACCATGGACATTGGACATAAGGTTTTTACTTGACCCAATTAAAATATTTTTTTACATCAACCTAACCTTTTTTTGTGTAGGTAACCTTTTCTAACCCTAACCGAATTTTGGACAGCCCAAAAAAAAAACCCGAGCCTCACAACACGCAGTAAACTGTGGGTAATCTCAAAATTAATTAAGTCAACTATATTACTTGCAGTACATCGTAACTCTTAACACCTCTATCGCTGCGGGATACCTCCTAATTGCGGGAAATGAACGAAAATTTTTATAGACCCGTAAAAGTCCTTGTCGTAATAAATTGCTACAGTTCATTGCACTCTGAGTATTTGTAATAGTATTTCTTTTACAGGGTTCCGTAAGGAAAGGGTGAAAACGGGATGATATAATTACGATATGTATGTGTTATTCAATAAATAAATAAATAAATCTATACATAAATATAATAAATCTGTAGAAGGGTCAATTCTGTACATTGAAAATATTGAAAAAATAAATAGCGGGGGGTGTTGCTGGATCGATACCAAACCCAAATATGTGATTAAAAAATTTTTGTCTGTCTGTCTGTCGTCTGTCTGTCTGTCTGTCTGTATATGCAGGCATCACGTGAAAACTAACGGTTCGATTTCGATGAAACTTGGTATAATTATACCTTATTATCCTGGGCATAAAATGGGATACTTTTATCCTGGAAAAATACGTAGGAAAAAAAAAATCAGTTTTATTCATAGACGTTTTTCTGTAGAACCGCGAACACACCTGTAGCGCCGAAAGTCGGATTTGGCGGATGTCATTGTCAGAGTTACTCAAAATGGAGAAATAAACCATCCACGCGAAGACCGACATCCGCGCGGACGGAGTCGCGGGCGGAAGCTAGTAAATAAATAAAGATATTGTCATCTGCCTGTCTTTTCGTTTGTCATAGGGCATAGGACTGTATCTTTATACCCGAATGCGGTAGCCAGCTGTTAATGGAAATAAAATACGCATGTAGGCATTCATAATGAACAGACAATAAAAGAAGGCAAAACAAAAATTTTGATGGTACGTAAATTCTGGTGCGCGATTCCAAGTTACACTAGGCAAGTTTTATTTTATCTTTTTGCACGAAACATTCTTTTTCTTTTAGTCTCAGCTCAAGATGGAGGGTTGATTAATACAGCGTTCGTTCGTAAAGAGGAGAAAATGACTTTATTAGAGAGATCGAATCTTTGTTTTATAGTCGACGATTTTTAAAATGTAGACGAAGATTTCAGATGGTAGTGGTAGAAGATTTTTCAGATAGATGAGACTAACAGAAGATTGTTTGGTCTATTGTTTACTAACAGCATATGCTAGAACCGGAAAATCGCAAGACATATCAATGTCATGGGTTTCTGCAAACTGGATTCTGATCCATAATAAGGCTATATACTGGTATAAGAAACTTTTTATACCAGTACCAATCCCGTCAATCCGTCCGTGCAATCTTTTTATTCCCGTGTGGCAATATTCGAGATCCAACTGTTACACTTTAGCAATAAGTATACGGTAGACGACAAAACAAATCTAATTAGTCCGTCAGTTAGATTATCAAAAAATATTTGACCTGTATTTTTTCTTTTATTACGTAAATCAAAATTGACGAAGACACGACGCTTTTTAATTCTCAATACGTCACGCCTAAGCATATTATTTAGAGCGTACTGACGTCATGAGCCCCCAGTCCCGAGTTTTGACGCATTTTATCTTTGTCAATATTCATTGATTTACAAAAACAAAAAAAAATCGGGTTTATTATTTTCCAATACTCTAACTGACGGACTAAACAGATTTGCGATTTATTGCTGGTGGAAACTAGCCTATTATAATTCCGGCTAGTAACTTTCATTTCATCATCATTATCATCATTTATTTTATACTACCTATCGTCAAACCAAAAACCAAAGTAGCAAAATCAAAATTCCTGGAAATCTAACCTCCAATTCACAGCAAGGTCTTCCACGAAACGTGAAAGCTTTTGACTTATATTTCCATTGATAAATGAAAATCTAATCTGCGGTTGACAGCCTCCTTTTTATCTCATGTCCGATCTTGAGGGTCGCTTGTGCTATGTGTTGTAAGTATCCTTATATGTATATAGTTTTTTTTAAGGTATAAGTTTACTTTGTGGTGTATAAACGTTTACCTTATTCATAATATGTCATGAAGACCACCTATGTAAATAAAAGGCGCTTACACGTTGAATTCAGATACTTATTGGAAAGAACATCATTTTACAATGTCAATCATTCATTGACGAACGTAACCTATGTAAACTATTCTTATTCCAATTTTAATATTATGACTCCCTTCATTTTTCTTTACAACGTACTAGAGTTATTTGCTAAATTACCATAAAGGTCTTTACAGTATTACCAACATAATTATTCGCAGATGATTTTTAGTACCTCTTTATCTTTTACTTATTTACTGCATAACCTTAAGCTTATGTACGTCACAAACCTCCGTCACAAAATTACATATTTCCAAAACGATCTTTACTGTAAAACAAAATAAAATAAGAGAACCTTCAAATAAAAACCCTAAAAAACCTTTTTCCAAACTACCCTTCCAACAACACCACGTAAAAATTCGCTTATGGAAACGGTTTTCATACCTCTGAAATGACACTTTACCAGCTTTATTTTAAGGGGAAGTTATGCGTCCTTAACCTTGCCCGCCCTTGACTTGCAATCAATTCGGTTACCCGGGTGTGTTGCCAACAGGTTTTACGGTTCATTTTATTGCCCGGATTTGCCGGGTCGCGGATATCCTCAAGTTTCCTTGTCGCCGACAAAAACAAGTTTTCAATAAATAAGGCTTTTAGGTTGTCTTTCCACTGGAGATGTGCTAAGCTGTGTAGCGAGAAATGTTTTGGATATCAACCTGTACCGTCATTCAATTTTTTTGCTGAGCTTAGGTTTCATGGATGGTTGAAGCAAGGATAAAATGTTTTACGCGTTTGTTGAAGCGTGGGGATGCGAGTTGTGTGACTTTGTTAGATCGGAGCGAGTTGAGTATATAAAAAAGTACCAACATGGCTTTGCACGTTACTGGGGTCATAACCATTATAAGCTGCTGTATTATTCTCTTGAAACACCGCACTATTCGACGCCAAAGTGTTAACGTTAGGTTGCATGACTCATCATGATATTTTGCTTTTGCGGATATAGAAACATCGCTTAACTAAGCTATATCGCACATCTCTGATGGACATGTGGCCTTAGTGTAGCGTTCGACCCAGTCGGATTACGTTCTAATGTAATAGTATTGGGTGTGAGAGGATTAAGTTGTTCCGTAACAGTATGTTTTCGTCGGTTTTGTCTAGGTAAACTAGGTTATGGTGGAGTAGCTATCGTTAACTTATATTTAGTGGTGATTTGGGCTGATGTAGTGCTAATGGGCCATAAGTTGAGATCGATTATGATCTTGTCTGGTCTATTTTGGTCTTGGCTGTTATTTCAGATTTTTCGTACCATACTTATTGCGTCTTTAACGACCTCCAGACAAAAAAGCTCAATCAGTGATTACGATGATGAAAGTGTCAATACTGTATTACTTAGATTGAAATAAACTACCAAACACTCCAACAGTGCGTTATCTCCATTCTGTTGAAAGTCGTTTTAGAAATGTTACCAGTACTTTGAAAGCGATTGTCACCGGTGTACGCCCTGATAATCGGTCAACAAGCAAATTATTTCTCACTGATCATCATCATCATCATCATCATCTTCATCATCATCGTCATCTGTCTATTAATGTTCCCACTGCTGAGACGCAGGCCTCCTCTCTATGAGATGGAATGGGTTATAGGCAATCTACCACGAGGGCCCAGTGCGGATTGGTAGATGTCACATATCTTCTCACAAATACGTAATGAATTTATCTGGTAGTGTTTATTCATTTTATTAGCGAACCTCATGCCAAAATAATAACAGCCACATCGGTAGATCTTCAGGTTCCGCGCTTGCCATTCCGTAAATAGGTAGCTATACCCATTTCATTTTCTCTTATTCATACATTATTTCTATTCTGTATGTAGTAATGTGTACATAAACTGTTAAATAAATACATACCGAGTTTTCGAGTTTTCAAGGTGTCGTAGTAGGTAGATCTTTGAGAGTCGTTACTAGTGGCGCGAAATTCTGACTACCAGTCTTATCAAGGGATATCGTATTACCCCCCGGCCCCGTACTAACTGAGTTGTAGAAGTGAGATAGACAGTCGGTCTGTATTAAAATACTGGTATTTAGTTGCATCCGGTGCGTCTGGAAGTGAACCCCATTATGGTTGGGAAAGGCTAAGCAGATGATGACACTTGAAACAGACCCGAAGTATGTGCAACCTAAGAAAATAATATCGTTTCATTTCCAATGCCATACAAACTCACTCACTTTGTCATCGTCCCTTCGGAAATGCTACCGAGCAAATAATACCCACATATTCCCACTCAAGCCTTTCTGCAGGCTCCGAGATAAGCGTGATCGAGAACCTTCCATAACAATTTGAACTTACTACCTCGATGTTAGTAAATAATAGAAAAGGAAAGTTTTTTTCATTTGGTTTTACTTTCGTCCTGAGTTGATGTTTAGGTGTCCCGAAGGAATGATTTGCTGTATTCGTTTTAAAAAGTTGGTACTATTGTTTTAGTGATATTCTACTGGTGAGGTCTTGTGGCTTGTGAGTCTATACTTAATTAAAATAAAACTATGAAAGGGTTATATCGAAATCAGACGTCATAATGCGGTCTATCATACTGATTGGGCTACGATCGTGAAATGCGTTCTTCTGCGGGAAGCAAACCTCATTAAATTTGCATTAAATAATTAATTACTTTGATGGCTTGATTATTTAATAGAAATAAGATATATTATATGTAAGCAAATAGATACAAAAGCATTACCTATTGAATTAATAATAAATTAGTTTGAGTAAGTAGATATTTTTCTCAAGACACTTCACGAAAATCGTGCCCACGCATCTAATTTCCAATTAATGAAAATGACTCTGACGCGCGGATCTCAATCAAGGCGCAAACCGCAACGACGTACGGCATCTAAGCCGAACTTAACTGAATAGTTCCAATCTCACACGGGATTATCTACAAACAATGGGTTCTTTGTAAACATTGAGTTTACAAACCCTTATTACAAAGACTGAATGAGATGAAGAAATTGGAAATGTGAAAAGTAATAGTCTGGCTATATTGTGATGTGTAGTATTTGATACTTATTTGTAGCCCAACCTCTTTGAGGTTCGAACCATAGAGTCATAAGTGAAGAAATTAATGTTAGAAGATTGTGTTGTCTTACGAAACCCATTATAAAAGAACTTTAACTACAAATACATCGTAGACGTCGTTCCTGATTCCGCTTAGAGTGGATTTCACAAGAACGGTCAGTGAATGTGAATGAATTGGCGGAGGGCAGTTATTTGATATGTAGTTTTAATTTTGTTGTTAAATATTGCAGTGTTTGTTTAACGAAAGTAAGTAAACGTATTCCAGAACATTAAATGACTATTATTAAACTAGAAATAAAAGGTTGAAGTAACCCTTTTAGTTTTACTATCTCTATTTGTCTTACTAATGATAAGGTTTGCATCTGAAGTAGATACTCCTAGCAAGTAAATACTCCAGCTCGAATTGGGTAATGTTTCGGCTCTTCAGTGGGTACATTCTTATTTTGCATAGTGAACTAAAAGCAAGATCTCTTTATTTGTATTCAAGAGTTGTTATAATGTATAAAATAGTTTCTAGCGCTAGGTTATAGTGCATTTGTTTACATATTTCATAACAGTCTCAAAGTTTTTATTGAATTCAACGAACCATCATGTTTATTTAATAGTTTTACGATAAATATTTTGTATTTTTTGAAGTGAAAACTTCTTTATGCGCGTTGAGCGGATTAGCTACGAGTTTCCACTTTTATCGGCAGTCCCCGAAGACTGATGCTTGTTTTTTTTTTGTCTATACTGAAAGTCGACCTCTTCATAGTTGGAAAAGGCTAGGTGATCATGATGACAAATATTTTATCTAAGGAAAAATTGTAAAGCGATAAAAATACACGTCTGTCGCATGCCGAACTAACTGTGTTCCTGTAAGGTGCAGGAATGGTGCCCTGAAGCAGTGACACGGGGTTGCAGACCACGAAGGATACGGCCGGACGAACTAGATGTCTTCCTTGAGAATTGGAGAAATAGCACAGAATCATAATCGTTGGAAAGAATGAAGGGAGGCTTTTGCCCAGTAGAGGGACAATACAAGCTAGCTATAATATAATAATAATTTGTTTGCCTGAAAGTGTACTCATCTGGTTACAAAAAAAAATTAACATCAATCAATGACATTTTTGCCGAGTGGCATGTTTCATGGTATATTGGAGTTGGTATTTAAGCCAATAGAAATCATGGACAGATACACAAAACTACACACAAATTGCAGTGTCTCTTAAAAAACAAATATCTTAAGGTTACTTGCCATCCACACATAAAAAAGTTCACACTCCAAGCAAAACTTCATAACACAAAATCACGGTTCTTTTCCAAAACCATAAGTAGTATTAGAGAAACCCTTAGAAAATGAAATTACAGCTATCAGAACAAATGGGCTCGACCATTTGGGAGCAACATCAATTTCTGTGAAACCTATTTCTGTGTATGTCACAAAAACTGAGGGTTACATTCGGTCAGTTATTACAAGATTTTTTTGGGATAACGTTATTTCGAAATAAAGTTGACAAAATCTCGCAGATTTGTGGGGTTTCGTATGAATATTTCTTTGAGACCCGAATAGCTTTAATGATAGTTGAATATTTTCCACTGCCATAAATCGCACTCTTCGAAAGGACTTTGATTAAAAAAGTATAAAATAATTTTTACAATAGTTTTTACTTTTAAAATGTTTCTTATTCTGTATGTTGATAGTGACAATTGCCTTCACAGTGTTTCTTATTCTTACAAGGACTATCAACAGGGGTTGACATTTAACTTATCCAGATGGCTTTTGTCAATACATTTTATACTTTTCTAGATAATATAATATCACGCCTATAATCCCCGAAGGGTTAGGTAGAGGTGTACCTACCTTTTTATCTTTGTCAAAGTCTTATGTAAATATGGCGAGCCTATTGCCATCAACCGGGCACATATCCAAACTACGTGACAGTACAGTACAGTACAGGACAATGAGAAATTCCTGATAGAAAAACCTTAAAGAACTTTGTGACCAATAGACCAACGAAGTAGCTCATATTTATTAACATAGATATGAAGTATGTCATAATAAAATACAACAACATAAAAACGACCCTGCCCTATTTGAATACAATTAAAATATTTTTACTTAGTAATGGAACCAGTAATTCTTAGAGGGCTTATGGTAGGACAACATACGCAATTAATCATCCCCACATCGACAATTAATTGAAAACCTCTTAAATATTCAAATTCCTTCCGGGTGTTTACAGACAATGTTTTTTAAGCTCTACACACAATAATGAAAAAAACATGTTTGTTTTTGTCCTATTTTGAGGGCAGTGCGGTTGTATGTAATAAATCACTAGTTCGTTTTATACAAACAGTATCGGAGTGGCTCGTTTGAAGTTTTTGTTTATCAGAAAAGAGTGAAACAATAAATTGTGGCTCAATGAAGCTTTTTCTGGTAAGTACTGTTAACAAGTTAGAGTAAATAAAGTCAGTTTGGATTTACTTCTTCACTAAAATAAAACAAAAGTTATTGGCTACATTTGACGACTATAATACATGTCCGTTCGCTAACCAATTGACTCATCAATAGCATGGCGAGGTTATTGTTACTCCAGGATCTTATTTAGGCTGAGATACCACGGCCCCGGAACGTAAAGGGCGAGAAAGGAACATGGATGGGTTTTAGTCGGTAAAAGTCTGACACTCCCTCCCGCTCCGCCCAGAGTGCAGTGGGAGAAGTCATTTGATGATTTCTCATACGAAAAAAAAGGATCTAATTTAGGCTACTATATGATGTGGTATTCATTCCACGATTATTTCATTTATTTATTTATTACATGGAGGACTTACGGAGTTACGGCTAATAAAAACAAAGGAAAGTATAGTCACCAGATGGCCAATTACAAGTTCTTAAGTATAGACGCATAATAGTAATCTATGGTGTAAGCACTAGAACACAAAACACACAGCTTTAATTATAAGTGAGAAGCAATATAAAAACTCAGTTTGAGCTGAAATTGTAAAGAAAATAATACTAAATCAAACAATATAACCTACCGCTACTTGAAAAAATTGAGGCTTAAGCACCTTCTGGCCGAATTCTCACTAACTGTAAATGGATCTAAGTGCCTGCATACACGTATGGGTGGATAAAAACGAAATGTCTTACACATTGAAATAAAATTTTGACAATAACTCTGGGTTATCAATACTGGTAATGAGGATTTTTAACAAGAATAAACAGTCGGGTATTCTACGCCGATCTATCAGTGGTAGCAGATGATACTTCCTACAGAGTTCAAGATAATCGGCTGACTGATATGGAATCTTTTGGTGAAAACAGAGATATTTTATGAAACGTTTTTGGATGTTTTCAATGCGGTATTATGCGGGAATTATTGAAACTTATAGTGTGCCTAATTTTAATAATATAAAATACTTCCAAAAATAATACTGCTTGTATTATTTTTGGAAGTATTTTGTACCCCAAAGCAGGAAGCTAGTCCCCAAACCAAAACAATCAATCTCTTAGAAGCAAGAATCGATCATTATTTTAGAAATAAACAACCATTGTGAGCCCTCTTTATGAAATAATGTATAATATCTTTTGTGTGGGTGGCAATAACGTACCTACATTACATACTGAGTGATCGATGGTTACTGTTTGATATACTGACACTTTATGGGGTTCTTCAAGGATTTTTATTTTAGGGCTTGGCAACACTGATTTGAGCTATTGTTCATAGCATGTCGATGGCAAGCTAAATTGAATTGATTGTAACTGAATAATTATGACGACGAGTTTGATACTGACACGTCACGAGAACAGAGCAGATCGGACACGATATTAAGTTCTCCAGGGCAGTCATCTATTAATTTTCAGCTGCAATTTGAGGGCTCAATACGAAATCACTACTAACGACTCATCCCAAGGACCAAGAGGTCCTCCAGGGTTCGAAGCACCGAGGGAGGGTGGGCTACAGATTTTTCAGATTCATATGCGTATTATAACAGGCACAGGCGGGGCCGTGCCTCGGAAAACACGTTTATATCGTTGATCCCGGCACTCTTTTGTGGTTCTCTGAAGTCGTTACTCACCTTAATTAAGACAAAATTTGTCAGAATAGGGGCGTTTGTCTTAATTTAACTGTATAGCATAAAGTATCTCCATCCTGCATTGAGCTGCATCCGGTTAGACTATAGAAGTTAACCCCTTGGTTAAGACAGACCCCTAAAAAAAGGAAACGAACCACGATATTTTATAACGAGGGACTAAACGAAGCCATAATATACCCAGGGTGGTTTACAAAAGGTTTTGGTTTAAAGCGAGGGTACATTAAATTGGCGTTTAGTCACGAGGTGCTTACTGTACTTTTCACTTCGAGTGCGAAAAAAATAGTCATTTAAAACCGAAATTTACACTCGACAAAAATTCTGAACTGAGCGGTCAGTTTTTTCTTCAATCAGGTCAGCCACAGGTTAACAATTTAAAACACAACACAAACTCTCAACATTTTCAATCCACAGATAATTAGTACCTACATTACCACCTACATCATTGCACATACTTTTCAAAATCAACGATGCACACAAACAACAATATTTTTTCTCGCGTTGAAGAGTGCATTTGTTTTTTTTTTTTCAATAAACCGCTTTCTATTTGCAAGCCAATTCGAAATTTAAATAAAACCTTTGATAAGTTACTCTTTTGTTACCATGTTTCAGAGTAAAAGATCGTTCCATTTTTAAATTGATTTTTACTCCCTAGGGAATAAATGGTCACTATAATCCCGCTTCGTGGGGCTATATTGGCGTACTTTAAGAGCCTGAGAAGTGAAATAGTAGATTATGCACCGAGGGGCTAAAGTTGTGTCTTATGTCACGGGCGTCATATTGAATCTCGAGCGCAATGAAGGATTCGGGATTTAACTCCCGAGCGTAGCGAGGGAGTTAAGAGTTTAACTCACGAGCGAAGCGAGGGAGTTAATACAAGAATCCTGAATGCAGCGAGGGATTCAAGCTAGCCCAAGGCAAATACACCTTTAGCCCAGAGGAGGATATTCTACTTTTTATACCTACTGTGAGAAAATAATAGCCATAGTACGAAACACAAAGTATTTATTAAATAAACAAACAGTAAGAATAATAAATTAACTAATGTTACAGCCAATTACTATTACGGTATTACGGCGCGGTACGGTATTTGTTATTATTAATGCCAGTTTTAATGTTATTCCATTCCTTTTAAAAAATGGTTCGTAGTTATCTAATTATTCTTACAATATTATGTCTTCGAAAACATGGCAACGATATGAAGAAGCAGTCGTTATGATTTTGTAGGAAATCGAGAATATCATCCACGCGTAGTAAGGGTATTTTATTTAATTTATACTTTTCGGGAAACTTACAGCTAACAAAAACAATGCTCTTAAATTATACGGAGACGGCTCTTTAATTATCGAGAATAGCTTTCCTCTTTCTGGTACCAAAGGGTGTTTGTTAGTACTATACTGCCAATTTAGCTGAGCATGTGAGATTCCAAATTCAAATCACATTATTGACCAGTGGGTCATAATGAAATCCAGTACAACATTATTGACCGGCTGTGCCCCCGGCCACTAATGACTCACTTTAGGTTAAGGTTGCTTGACATATAATTTGACATTTTCGAGCAGGTGGTGTAAAAAAAAATGTACATCCTTCTACGATTACAATAGAATTACAGAATGTAAGTTAAACGCCTTTTTGTCACTTTAATTATAGTACATTGTGATACAAGGGGCTAAAATGACCCATTATAGACGAGGTAGTTTTACTACCGAGCTTTAGCGAGGTAGTAATTAGGAACCGAGTTATAATGGGATTTTAGCGCCGTGTGTTACACCGTACTTTTCACTACGATTGCGAGAAAATAAAATAACCATAGGTATTTAATATGATAGTTTATTTTATTAAAAATGAAATGTACAATTTGTACTGTTGTTCTAATGAGATGTTTTTTCCCGGTAACATAATCTCAGTTCTCTGTGAAGACGAATATAATCTTGTGTCGTCTGTGGGGTAAACGTAGGAGATAAAAAGGAATCCTACTTATAATTCAAATAAATAATACAGAAAAAATCTTAAAATTTCGCGCCAATGCCTTTTTTTATTTCTTCTGTAGCTGGAATGCAACTCACACATCCTGCCAAAGACTTCGGCGTTCGGCGCGTTTGGTTCCATTTTTAAAATAAAATGTTTTTTTTTTTATGGAACAGGAATTATGAGTAAAGACTTTGCGTTTTCGAACACCGACGACGAAATTAAAAAAAAAAAAGCTTATTTTCCCTAGGGCTATAATGAGCAATTTTACGCCCCCTCTGGTACGCTATTATGACGGTCTTTTCGAGCAAGAAGAGTGAAAAATAATGTGTTGGACTCCAGTCAAAACAAAATCTGCTTCATTATTCGTGAGATTTTATCGAGATTCTACCATATTAACAATCCTTTAAAAATTACATCTACAGGGATACAAGCAGTACAGCGTGAAGTAAGTGTCTATTTTTTTTTATTCTATTCCCATAACCAGACCCACAGAACCCGGTTAAGAGTGATCAATAGTACATTGTTATCCAAGGGGTGAAAGTAACTTATTTAGTCCCGAGACGGGGTTTGGCGCCCAAGCGTAGCGCGGGCGCTAATTGCTCGAGGGACTAAAGAAGTCTTTAACCCGAGGTAAACACTGTGCTTTTCATTACGAATACAAGGAAATTAAAAACAAAAACACGAAACCACTCGAAAAAAAAATGAAGATCGGATTGCCGCTTTACCGCCTATTTTGTTTTTTTTTCTGTGGCCGGCTATTCAGCCTTTATTTTCACTATAGTCACTGAAAAAATTGTAAATATTTTGCCCAAATTTTTGTTATTTTAAAGAAATATTTGTAACTAAATTATAACTAAGTTATTTAAAATAATTATATCCTGTAATTAATACTGAATTTTATGTTATTTCAATTTTACATCGCGCTGTAATTTACAGGCTGTATAGAAGTCGGAACATGGTTCAATAGAAATGTGAAAATAGAACTAGATTTTTTTTTAATAATGTGACAGCTGTCAGTTGAAAGTGATTCTCCCTAGGGCTGAAAAGTATTACTTTCAGCCCGCTCCTCAGGCAACTTCAGACCTACTTTCCGAGTATGAGTAATGAAAAGTTATTATCATTATCATATACTGCTGTTGTCTTAATTTATTTTGTTAAGTTTTTAACTTCCATACTTCTCGATTAGTCTTCCTCTCAGATGTGACTCCGTTTCTAGTCATATCATCTTCACTCAGATTGGTCACTGTTTTTTTGGAGTTTCCTTACTTCTGTAGCCATGTTTAATTTAAATGAAATATTTCTTACAAACAATACGGGTAGGAGAAGGAGGACCTTTTTTATCTACGTCTGTTTCGTATTTGCAATGTCATTCGCGGTAAAAATTGTGACCCAAATACGGTTGAATCGTTACAAACATAAAAGGAAATGTGTGTGTTCCCAGCTACGTTATTAATTTCTTTCTTTTTTGTTTTAATGAGCCATTATTACACCGACGGAAAGTAGTAACCTAGAACGTACAAATACGACACGAAAAGTTATCTGATGGCTCTGATTCTGCCCATGCGCCACAAGTTCCTGGCATACCTACTTAATTTTCCGTCAGACTATATATTTTATACTAATCTCACAAGGAGCTTAAATCATTCCAAGACAGCTTTAATTATTTTTTTTTTAAACATTTTTCCTCAATTAAAAGTGTGAATGCATTATCCTCTTCAATTTGTTACGTGTTGAGACCTATTGTAAATCTTAGTTACAGTGGAATTAAATATAATAAGATGTCTTCGATAAAGATTTGGAATCATTTCCAGTGAAGTTAAAATGTGAATGCAACTGATTCGACTGGAAGCGAATTATTAGAATTATAAAATATTTCGAACCAGTAAGAAATAATAAAATATTTATTTAAATACATTACTGATTATTTATTTATCAATTATTATGAATTTGTAACGATAGTATCAGGGGTCCTTAAGTAGTGGCTTGTAATGATCAACCAAGGAAGTCCGCACGGTAAAATTACGTATGGTGTTAGGTTTAAAGATATTTATTTCTCATGAGAACTTAACAGTTCACTTATAATGAGATACAAAGTTATTTCTTAATAATATACATTATAGCCTCTGAGGCGATGGCGACGTTAGATGGTATTATATACATGTTTTTTAAATTTATTTTTAAATATGAATACTATTACAGTTTTTTATTTGTTCCGGTAAGTCATTAAACAGTCGTGCTCCCTCCACTAATATTGTTTTTTTTTTTTTGCCATAATTAGTCCGTGCACGTGCAGTCATTAGTTGGAGTTTGTTTTTACTTCTTGTGTTGTACGCTATAGAACTTATACGTAGTTGTATATTTGATTGCACAGAATTCGTGGTGATCTTTTTTTGTGAGAATGCAAGGTGTAATAATATATGTGTAAAGTTGTGTGAGGTTTAGTAGTTTAGTTTTTTCGAATATTTTTTGTTGGATATAGATAGTGGTAGTGAAATAGTACTTTTCATTACTCATACTCGGAAAGTAGGTCTAAAGTTGCCTGAGGAGCGGGCTGAAAGTAATACTTTTCAGCCCTAGGGAGAATCACTTTCAACTGACAGCTGTCACATTATTAAAAAAAAATCTAGTTCAATTTTCACATTTCTATTGAACCATGTTCCGACTTCTATACAGCCTGTAAATTACAGCGCGATGTAAAATTGAAATAACATAAAATTCAGTATTAATTAAATAATATAATTATTTTAAATAACTTAGTTATAATTTAGTTACAAATATTTCTTTAAATAACAAAAATTTGGGCAAAATATTTACTATTTTTTCAGTGACTATAGTGAAAATAAAGGCTGAATAGCCGGCCACACAAAAAAAAAAACAAAATAGGCGGGAAAGCGGCAATCCGATCTTCATTTTTTTTTTTTGAGTGGTTTCGTGTTTTTGTTTTTATTTTCCTTGTATTCGTAATGAAAAGCACAGTGTTTACCTCGGGTTAAAGACTTCTTTAGTCCCTCGAGCTATTAGCGCCAGCGCTACGCTTGGGCGCCAAACCCCGTCTCGGGACTAAATAAGTTACTTTCACCCCTTGGATAACAATGTACTATTAATGTTCAAACGAAAATTGCCATAAGGTTTAAATTTCTAAAAAGAAAATATAAATACTGCAATTATTTATGTTTTATCCCAAACATACCTACTACATTGCAATATCGCAGTGCCTGAAACAAATCGTCCATCCATTCATAACGGACTAATATTGAAACGTCGAACATCTGACGCAGATGTGTTGTCTGACAAACAAACGGGCATCGCAAATGCATTACGAGAAAGTCCAGTAACCGAACGTGACGTCAGTCGTGCTTGTACAGATATAAATATCTTATCAGAGACATTTTGAAGGATGAAGGTTATAATTCAAGTACAGTGTGTCAATTATTTTAATTCTCGCGTACCTCAAATATCTTCGCAACACGAGGTTTCTTTCTGTTAAACTTTTCTAGGTATACTGTCACTTACAGGATACTTTCCGTGATTTTCAATTATTGTGAGCTCCCGATATTCTGACGCTGTTGCAAGCGCCATGATCGCGGCATGACACATCCCGCAATTGTTTGGAAGTCAGTATTCACGATAACGCGCCTGTAAATCCCTGAAAGAACAAGTAGAAGTGTTAGTACAAGATAATCATTTCGACGGATTAAAGTTAAAGTTTTAAACTTTAACATAATTCAAGATGAGCCTATTTCCATCAACTGGGCTATATAAAGTCTCCGGATTACTAAAGAAAAAATCTTTACGGAAAACCCCATAAGCACTTAGGACACTGGGAATCTAACACAAAACTTCACGTTAAGCAGCAGCTGTTGCGACCAACAAACCAACGTTGCAGTTTACCAACCTTCTAGTATTTTCTATTATTTTTTATGCAGTCTAGATAAAGCAAGCTTCCCGACATGAAGAATCGAAGTCTATTCCTACATCAACTACAAATTAAGAATGCGTGTGGCGTTTGTTGCGAACAATAAAACGGCAGTTAACAGTAAACCAACTATGTCAGAACATGGTTACTGCTTTACGTGCTAACTGCGACCTCGTTCACTTGCGCTATCTAGTTTTATTTACTAGGTACTTATTTACTGCTAGATCCTGTTTATCTGTAGTGGACAAACAAAAGCAAAAAACTGTTATTTATTTGAACATCGTATATTGTTCACACAAGCAATAAAGCTATCTCTTGAAAGAAACTGAAAAAAAATCTGACTTTTGCGTCATTTCATTGTCCTTGTCATCAAAGGCATTTCTTTTGGAGTAAGGAGTAATAAAAAAATGAAAGAGAAAGGAGAAAATAATACCGTGACGTCTGACTGGGGAGAATGGAAAAGACAAGGTAGAATGGACTGAATGGCAGGAAGATAAAGATAATGATGACTACAACATGAGCCATTCATAAATAGTTCGAGTTATACCTACGAGAGAAGAGCAGGATGAAGGAAATCGATTTGATGAAGGTATTGATTACTTTGCCGTCATATTCACATAGAAAACTGGCTACCGGTGCCGATCAGCCAGTGCTTATCGGAACCGGTGCGCGGTGGTAGTAGACGCAAGCAGTTTTTATACTTTGTCGCCCGACATCGCCGACCTGCTCATCGGCGCTGGTTCGGCACAAGAATAACAAGTTAACGATATTAGCAGTCATTTTAAATACACGTACAGTAATATGTGTACACTTTCCTTAATATTATAGCTATTTTCGCGAGAAATAACGATTGTAACTAGGAGATTGGATCTTTTTCATAAAAATATGAGTTCCAGAATACTATGTACGTAATAACATTACTTTTTAATCAGTACATTAGGAGAAACACAATTTAAAAAATTCTTAAGTGTTTACATAATTATATGACGTGACTGTACAGGGAAAAAAAAGTCACTGACCGGTAACCGTATAACCGTTCCACCCCTGAACAAACTTATCTCTATCCTCGATTTTACTTGTTTACTCAACAAATATCGATCTAAGGTACAATATTAATAACACCAAAGAAAAGGGGACTTCAAAGAGTACCAAGTGACACACATAACGAATAGTAACAATATTACAAAGATACAATACGCCTTAACTATTGAATACAATAGAACTCTGTCACAATATGTCTTGGCGTTTCTGAACGATACCGTTTCGCGGCTATGTTTGGAACAGATGTTGTCTCAGTTATAACAATAATATGATGACCTAGTCACAGTTTAGTTGTTTCAGGAAACAAAGATAAGTTTGTGTTTAACAGAATTACTCCACGATTCATATTGTACAAGTTAGTAATTTTGTGGATAACCACCAAAGGCCCACAAACATATTTTAATACTATCTTTTATACATGAAAACAATGATCATACGCGCAAACGTAACAACCGTTAAAAAAACGGTTTATCTAATAGACCAAACTACGTTATCTCTGGTGTGAGTTGCCATTTAAAGAACAAATACAACATGCAAAATTGCAAACAGACAAATATTTTTCACTGAAGAGACTAAAACTATAAAAGGGAATGGGTTTAAGAAAATATATTTGACAGCAGTATTTTCCCAAATCAATTTTAATAAACTATTCCCCCTGAAAGCATAATTTTCATACAAAATATTCACATCATAAACATAGGAGATGGAACGCCAAATTTGATCACGGTGATTTAACCTCACAAATTTCAGAACCCCCTCACCATACAATTTGCGTAACCATAACATTATTTTCTTCCGTTAGTTTTTCCACACCATATACCATGGTACTTTTTGAACTTTTCGCATGTATTTGAGACTAGTTTTATCCGTGGTTTTACTCGCCTGAAAGGATACCACTTTTTCCTGAAAAGCATTATTTAATCTGCTCCTACAAAAATGTATCTACCCCTGAATTACGTTGACAATTTTACCAAAAAAGTAAAAATTTTTAGCAAAAAAGTTAACATTAGTTTAGGCGAAAAACTTTCCAAATATACAGACGGATTGACATTATCCTTTTTTATAGTGTCAGTGTGGATGTGTTAACAAAAAGCGAATGTTCTATCTATTCCGCCGTTATTGTTATTCGTGGTGATAAGTTTTTATGTAGGCACGCCACTGCTCGCCCTTCCCCTTGACTGGCCTTGACTCCATGTTAAATAGCGTTCCGCAGGATATCAGGATGTGCGGGGACGTGGGACAAAGGTCAATGACATAACATGACGTAGGGATACTGTTTACTTATATGTTTGTTATCGTGGCGTGACTCTGCGTGTTTTCTCTTATGGGAGTCATGCTTGAAAGGAAAAGTGTTAATGGAACTTTTTCTCAATGGATTTCGGCATTGCGACTCGAACCGTTCTGGGTAAATTAATCATCTATGTGTTCGGTATTCTTTCTAGAAAACACCATAGTGGAACGCACTCATATTAACTTCGGTCAAGCCGGAATTAAAATGGTCACAACGAACTATCTTCCCTCCAATTGTAAGAAATAAACTTTCCACACAGGGTGTACCGTAAATAATAGATCAAACGTAACGGGTAGGAAGCTTACTTAATTTTCAACAACTAATTACGGGACTGTAGGTATATGAAAATATATGGAAAGTTTATTTCAGATTTCTGATATTGATTGAATAAAAACAAAAGTTTCTTCTAAGATTGTTATAATTTGTACGTCTGTTCCTTTCATTGCTATATTTGTCACTGACCCAATCACTGTAAATACAACACCTTTTGTCTTAAAATTAATTTGACTTTAATTTTAATCATTAGAGTTGAATTTGAATAGGAATCACGAAGTTCAAGAATTGTATGATTTCGTTTGATTGTTGCTAAAATATTAATTGTTGAGATTTCACTCGTGCGTAGTGAACTTGTTCTGGCATATATGGTGACGCCCTGATCCGGAATTAATTTGAATTAACTGAACTGATTGGCTTGATTGCGACATCTCCACAGTGTGGTTTCGAATGGTTATACATATAAACTACTAGCATTTCTCCCGCGACTTCGTTCGCAATTTAAACATCTGGTGGAAGTTGTAATAGCTCGGCTAATTTGCATGACATCAATATAATTTATAGCTTATGTTACTCGGTAAAAATGTAGCTTTCCATTGGTGAAAGAATGTTTGAAATCGGTTGAGCAGTTATTGAGTTAAATCGTAACAAACAAATCATATCTTTCCTCTTTATAATATTAGTGTTAACTAGCGGCACGTCCCGACTTCGCACGGGTGGACATTTATTTCCCCCTTACTCACCCCGCCCCTTGTGACTTTCTATTGGTAAAAAAAAATCAATAATGGTTTAGTAGGTACCCCGTTAAACCTCATAAACTTTATTACATCTTTACAATATTATTAGTTAACGAATGAAAAAACGAATTGAAAGACATCATTATTTCAAAACAGTAGGTATTGGCTAGCCTACAACATACAATAATTACAATCAATCAAGTTGTTAAGTGTACTTATACATATATGCCCTGATTATGGCGGAAAATAAGTGGTTAAAAGTTTCATTGACAGGTGGGTAGACCCAGCATAAGACTGGTAGACAGACACTAAAGTAGTATTGATATAAACCCCTAAAAGCACCATCTCAGAAATTCCCAACTGTGGTCGCAACAATCAGTCTCGGTTTCCGTTTTATTACCCAGTAGTATTGGCGACGACCAAATAATGTTCGGTACGGTTTTAAGATTCAACCATAAAACAAAGTTCATCTTGACAGACAATAGAATGTTTATTGCAAACGATTTTAACTTTTACAAGAGCGTTGACCGACCGCTTGGTGTTTACGCTTTATTTTCAATTTTGAGTGATGAGTCGGGATGCGTAGTTGAGATGGAAATCTGGACAATAAATCAAGATTCGTAAAATTTAGACGAAGTTATCACTTACTTTGATTGCGGCTACGAAAATAGTCTTTGTATCTCCCTTAGTATACGGCGTTATATGACTCGCGGAGAAGTCGAAGATTGAAATCAATTTAGAAATTACCCTCTGAAAATTTAGCGCAATTTACCAATAAGTTAGCGTTGATGAACGTACCAACATTCTACAGGAATGTCGACATTGACAGCTTTGAAACACGGTTTAGTAGAGCTGATCGTGTTCACTTTCATTGGTGAAATTCACCCTGGAATTTTAATTTAGAATATAGGGAAAAAAAAAGAGTTAACAACTTACTCATGACTCCATGAACGTCATGCTATCAAAACAAACCGAGCATTTTGGATGTTCATATATAGATATTTAATCATTGAAAATTATCAGCCAATTATAACACGCCAAATTGATTGATAAATCCTGCCAATATCAGCCACCCAGTTCTAACACTGCTAAATATATTGATGAATACCGCGATACCAAACCATACATCAATTTGATCGAGCTCCCATCCACAAAGTAGGTCAATCTTTCCAATTTTATACATATCTCTGGATTCTGTGAGGCATTTTAATCCAATCAAAGACTGAGATGTGATTCGAAAAATAGAATACAGTATAATCCTTGCAATCGGCAAGCATGGGCCTATGTGGGTCTTATGCAATTGGTATAAGGTATAAATTGCAAGGTTCGGCAAAATGTAACAACTATTGCTCTCTACGAGGTCAACGATGACGTCATCAGCCTTTTGCCCTGTATACAAAGATTTGTATCGTTAGATGACCCTCCCCAAAAGTTACATCGCACATACTACATGGAACGATGGATACCAACAGTACCTATGAGTTAACGAGCATATTATAGTATTGAAATGTAATTGCCAAAGAGACGTAAACGTGCCTTATGATTTTTACCGCGGCAAATCTTTACCATATAGCTGGTTATTCTGTAAGTTTCGGATTACAGACATCAAATGGGTCCCCGGCGCTGCCGATGTTCAGAATTACATGTTATTATTGGGATTCTTTCAACGACATCAATAAAACGGGTGACTGATCTTTTACAAGCAGCGAATGCGAATCTAGTTTTAGAAATAATGTACTTATGATTATTTTTGTAGTACTTTTTCTTTAGAATCCTATAAGAACCGTCCCAAATAAATGAGCCTTTTTTTTGTATTTCATCACCACTGCAAACGGGTTGTGTAAAACTCCATGTAAAATACTGATATTTAGCCGAACCTATATAGTAAGTCACATAAAATAGTAAAGTGTGTGTGTGTGTAGTGTGTATAATAATTCGAAGACATGTGTCATCTACCAATCCGCACTGGGCCCGCGTGGTGGATGATATAGCCCATTCCCTCTCATAGAGAGGAGGCCTGTCCCAGCAGTGGGAACATTAATAGGCCGATGATGATGATGATATAGTAAGTCTGGAAGCCGACCCCAGCATAATTGAGAAAAGGCTAGGCAGGTGATGGTGATGATGATCACTACTGCTCTGGAAACGATGAAGGGAAGAAATGGGATCATCGAGAGGCCAGGTGGTCAGTGGGGACGTTAAGGCGCAGACACATGACTTTTAGTGATTTTAAATTGATCATCACGTCTTAACTTCTAGTCTAATTTCTATGAAAAAAATATATGTTATACTAGACCATTTCTTTCATAATTTGATATGTGAAAATGTGAAGAAATATTTTTATAACTTAGTGTAATTAATTTGTGAAGTAATGTCTAACGCGGCAAAAAAACGATCATCACGCAAAAACTATCGGGCGTATTTGCATGAAACTTAAATCATCTCAAAGACAATTTAATGCCCTTTATATTAATATACGGCTTTTATCCGTATTGTGTTTGATAAATCAAGGTGGGTTGTTTTTTCGAATAATCTTGGTGCGGGGCTCCTCGGGGCGACGGGCGGCAGTGTATCGCTGACCACTTTCACGCACGGGTATACGCTATTGCTAAACTTCTCCCACTCGCTCAAGGTCGTTGGCGTGAGGTAGCTCCTTAAAGACTGATTGTAATACTGCTTCAATGTCCTTCTTTATCGTGTGGGTAGTACCTAACCTGGTGTCACAATTTTTATGCTGTTCATGGGCCTGTGACTTGGCTTTACATGCCGTTAAGAAATAAGAACAGGCAAGCTGGTTTCGTCACGATGTTTTCCTTTACCGAAGCAAGTGATTATTACTGCTTCAATGATTCAGGATGATTACGTCGATTTGCGTTTGAAGAATCGACGTTGATAGATTTACTGTTCACCCTGCTTCAACTTTTTACGTAAGTGAGAAAATCTCTGTTTATGCAATTTTAAAGAAGTAGGTGAGTTTACATAGTTCAAGAAATCATTACTTTCTTACGTAATCGTGAGGTTATTCATTGTAAGAGTAGATAAAGGTAGCAAGCTAAAATCCTACATTTGACATGGGTACGGAGTCAATAGGTACCCAATTTGTGACTGCCGTTAAATTAATGTCCCATGATAAAATACGATTGTTAAGAAACAGTGAGGTGCCAACAATGTAGGTACGCCAATAACCCAAATTTTGTTACAAATGTTTGGTCAAAAGTTTCTTCTTTTTTACTTTGGTTTTCTTTGAAGCTTGACGCATCAACCTCATTATCTATTAATTTCGTGACAAGGGGGGTTACCATGACGTCTTAAAGCAGGATTGTTTTAATGTGATTTCAGCGTGGGAAAGTGACAGAGCTATAGAGAACGTCTAGCTCCATCTCTTTCTTACTCCGGAATAAGATTAAAACAATCCTGCTTTAAAACGTCATGGAGGCCACCTGAAATGCTAATACGAAAATTAAGACTAAGTTGTCACTTTGAGAGGTTGCAAATAGTTGAATTGCAATTTTTTAACACAGACACATTTTAACCCAGAGAAGAGCAACAGAAAATTGGTGTTAATAAATGTAATGTTTATTCCTAAATCTCTTAGTAGATAAGGTAAGATACGAAGGACGTGTGATCATCACCCATATAATGTTTTGGCGGGACTTAGTACCTACAGGAAGGGTACGACCACATTCTTCATTACATCCAACGTTAGCTACCCCAAAGGACTGACCTAGCATGTCAACTATTCTTTTTAATTTATACTTGGGTTTTACGACCACAAATTAGTTAAGCACCTCCTAAAATATAAAAAAAATATATATTTCTTATTTCTTGTTGTTTTATTGCTTCAATTAATTATGGTTGATTTACAGGTTTTTTAACACGACTGGTTTTCAGTGTCCCTGAAAAGACCTTAATATTTTTTATTTGAATGTCCATTGGGAATAAGTCGAGCGATTTTATGACACTAACCTATCCCCATTCCTTTTAAACAAACACCGCACAGGATCTCGCGTGACAAAAATAGCACGAAGTTTTTAACCCTATAAAATCTTCTGTATCTAATATCATACGAGACCGTCCGTATCACGTATTGTCCACTAATGTAGCCACCGTGTAAGAGATCGTATTGTTAACTTAATCGCAAAAAGCTCTTAGGGTTATCTCAGGCAAGGGACAAAAGAATTTGGTCCTTATTTGGTCGATCGCTCCTTGAAGTAGGTTCTAATCGATCGATGTTTGCATCTAAACTGGGCACTCCGTTTAGGGTCAGATTCTATCACGGCATAAATTATTTTGTGCTTGATTTTGGGGAACTTGCGAGCACTTTTATGTCGATCACACGTTTTCTTGACCAAGAAAATCACAAGAGGCCACATCTTTCACTTAATTGCATTACTATTGTATCGAAACGTCAACCATCACTATATAAACGCAGACTAACTCGGGTCCTTAATTAAACATTGAAAACTACCGATCCATAAACAAAATTACCTCTTTTAGCGAATGAATAGGCAATAACAATTTGTTTGCAAAAAAAAGACAATTTTATTAAATCTTATTACTAAAAATCCAGATAACTGAATAATGATGGAATACTTGCTCTGCTCAAGCATCCCTCGCTCCATCTTTCCACCTCTGCGTCTATTCCTAATCTAAGATTATATTATGACGGTTGACGGGTTAATCCGTCGCCCGATTATGTCCAACCGCTGAAGTTAATTACATCCGTCTAAGACGCTATTAACCCGTGATTATACGTCAAATTGATATTTCGGTGCAAACGTCTGCTATAAAGATGAAGGAGGTTACTTAGCACTTCATTTTACAGCCGCCTCGGATCTCTGGTGTTTATTAGCATAAGATTTAGGCTTTTATGATTGTGATATAAGATACCACCAGATGTTTGAACGAGAAAGAGATAAAAACATATGTAAGAATATCTTTAGTATCTGCCTACTCCCATAGAGTGTGTATATGATCATTTAATTATAGACCTATATTTTAAAATAAAAAAATGTGAGAAAATTCTTTGATTAAGTAACTAGTTCAGGGGCCTAATTCTGCTATTTTAATAAATTCGTCACTCCAACACGATTCCATTCTCATCCCATTGTCATTTTGCTTAAAGTTCGTAATCTGCTAAATTCACAATGGTCGGTCAATGGTCTCTTAATAAAATTGTGTTCTAATGGCATTGTCGTATTGTCATTATTATAAAACCCTTAGTAGAAATGGTTTTCGAAATCTACTACTAAATGCGAACATTTATTCATGTGCCAGATTTCATGTACGAGATTATTATTCTGTGACATTTCTTTCAATGGAGTGTCAGTGGTTGTTCATTGAGAAGTCATAATGGCGCCATTATGATAGTAGAATTAACAAACTTGTCAAAATTTGACAGAACTTGATCATTATGAAATCAATGATCGAATACTCTGACACTATTGTAATAGCAGAATCGAGGCCCTGGTCCTAGAGGCCAATTTTCTCAATTTTCAGTTTTATTTCCACACGTATATAACAACAAACATACATTCCAATGTACATTATGAAACAGGAGTGAAAGATTCAACTATTGTTGGGGTTGTTTATTTTACTTGTGTAACAAAAGGTCAAGTAAGAAAATGTACTTGATCTTGATCTAGGTATTACAATATTTTTTTCAACACACTTGCTCATAAAGTGGCTCTAATTTCACCGCAATTAGGCACATAATGACATGACACCTGTAATCAAACTGTGACTTTTTCATTGCTATTATTCACAAGTGAGTTATAGGGTTTATTTTTTATTTTATTGGTTGAATTGCTTTGTTTTTGAAAAAGTTTCGATACAAAAAAGATCGTGTTCAATAGTACAAATAAATTAATGTACCTATTGCTTGCTCATTTCATACACCTTCGTATCTACATAGATAATTTCAACTTATAAGTTTTTAATAAATAAAACTTTCACTCAAATGCAACTTTTGTTTTCTTTTTTTTTTACTTTTTTTTTTAATAATAATACTTTGAATTTCCCATTTCGTACGTGGCTAAAACGCTATCCGCGAAAAGCCAAAAAAAGAAACCTCATTCTTTTAGTCTATGGCCGATCGCCATTGTTAGATGCGCGCGCATAGGAAAACTGATTATTTATTCCCGCCATTGCGAAAAAAAATTCACAACTCGTTTTCACTGTTGAAATTATAGTTATTTTTAGTATTATTTTATTCTCAAGTGTGTTGAAAAACGTCGTATGATACACGTGTGTGTTGATGATTACCGTCCTCGGATCTCTTAAGACCCTCGCCTAACGGCTCGGGTCTCAATGGCGCCTCGCGGTAATCACCAACATTACACACTTGTACCATAATGTACTATTAACTGTCTCAACAAAATATTGTAACTTGACAAAATAATAAAATAAATTATATTTAAGTACCATGTTTACTATTTGTTATGAGTTCACAAAAAAAAATATTATTAAACATAAAAATAAATTTTTAGTGTTAAGGGGCCGGTGGAGCATGCGTTTTTCATACAAACGTAATACCAAAATAATGTGAAAATCAAACATATTCTTAAGGTAGTGTGTATTTATTTCGATTGGATTACAGAATATCTATGTTCCCAAACAAATATTTTGAAAGGACTATGATATAAAGGCGAGATATGAGGAATTTAAAATTTCTCTAGAATATTTATTTTTCTCATAGCTCTTGTTTAAATCAGTATCCATGCAAAATATGTGTTTGGGAACCTATATATTCTGTAATACAATCGAAATAAAAACCTAAATACCTTAAGTATATGTTTGATTTACAAATTATTTTGGTATTACGTTTGTATGAAAAACGCATGCTCCGCAGGCCTCTTAATGAAAGTGTTAGTGACTGCAAGTCAGTTTAGAAGACTTACATTGACAGACCAGATTTTTTATGTAAACCAAGAATAGATATTTTGTCTAAGCATTGAGGACAATGACGAAATATTATTATCACGTCATTTTGAGTGAATACTAAATATTCGTAGAAGACACAAATGACTTTGATCTCATTTTAGAACTTTGTTTACGAAATACTGTTTTAACAATACTAACAAAACTAAGAGCGACTTTCATCGACTCTAGTTAAATGAAAATAATCTACAGTATCTTATGCTTGCGACTTCACCCGCGAAGGGTTAGATAATGTCCCACGGGATCGTACTACCAGGATAAAAAATATCCTATGTGTTAATCCAGGAAACTATCTAATTTTTTCAATTTATTTCAGATAACTCGTTCAGTAGTTTTTGCGTGAAAGAATAACAAATATCCATATATCAATCGTGAGAAACTTTCACATTTTTAATATTAGTTAGATGTATTAGTAAGTAAGAAGTAGTTTTTTATTTTTATTTTAACCACATGAGTTACAACAAGTCTTGATGTAGTTAGTGGATATAATTTAAATATCCACTGTTTTTCATTAAAACAAACAAGACTTCTTGAAAGTAACTGGACTTTCAAGAAGTCTCAGTCTTGTTTGTTTTACTAATAGGTAATTATGCTCCAATCGCTTTTATTTTTATTAATTAAAACATTATGCTTTGGCCTTTTCATAAACATCCAACGATATTAACATTTTACCATTAACTAAAACTAAAATTTACCAGTATTTTACCATTAACTAAAACTAAAATTTACCAGTATTTTATTGTATTGTATCGACACTCTTCAAGACATAATTACAGAAAGTATTGACAATCATCGACATCTGCCTACCGTTTTCCCTGCTAAGTTTTAGCCTGCTTCCAGTCTATGTTGCAGCTTTGTGTGTGTGTGTGTGTGACAAGTGCCTATCTGAAGCAATGACAATACACCTTTCATTTTGTTGTGCTTTATTTATAAAAATTATATAATTCATGTATCAAATTAATATAAAATGCTATAAAATTCCAATAAAATAGTCACGCACGATGTAAAGTTGACATGTAATGCGGAAAATACGTCGCGTAGAGACGAGACCCGTCTTCACTTCAGTTTTCAGCGGTAGAGCGACTCTCAAACCGTCAGCCGTGAGAGTCGGACGGGCGCGCTACCAAGACCGGCGAACTGCCGAACATTTAGTCAAACTTTAAATTATACATCTAAGTAATTATATCTGTGTATTACATATTAAATTATAGATTCAATTAATAATAATTGTCGTGTATTAAGTAGTCCTATTTTTCTGTGGGTGTTGTGAAGTGAGTAAAACTTTTCGTGTTTGATAAGATTGAAAAAGTTAGGAAGCCGACGAACGTTGTAAGTACCATGTTCTTCGTAAAACATACCGTGAAGTTTGATAAATTAGTTTTAGAGAAGTCGTTAAAATGTTAAAGCGGGATGTAGTTTTTTTACTCTTGACTTTGTTGGGTTACACGCATAACAGGTTGCTGTTTTTCGATGCGTTCTTAGCATCGTGCGTTTATTTGTACCGGTTTTCTTTTTATGCGACGGTTTGTGTCTTTTTTCAGAGATTATGTGTGATGACTTTTTTTTAGAGCTGGTAATATAAATCTTCAGTAAATTAATAATATTTAAGTACTCAGTGGTTAATTAAGTGACACACATGCCAGTCAATAAAGGACTTCAATAAATCGAATGCTGCTATTTGTAGTGCAACTTTATAATGCGACAATGAAAATCGAAATAAATTCTGGGCAGATACTTTATTATATATATTTCAGATACATATACTTATTTTTAATTATTTATAAATATTAAGATTTTTTAAAATATTATTTTATAATGTGAAATCAAACTACCTTCACATTGTGAAGCTTCTACAAATTCTATGCATTTGTATAGGTACTTAAAATACATGAATTATTCTAAATACCTATAACTAGCGGCCCGTCCCGGTTTCGCACGGGTGGATATTTATTTTCCTCTAATTCCGCCCCTCCCCTTATTTTTTGTAGTAATGAATAAAAAAAACACCTCTTTACGAAGCCGAAAGGCATTTGTTCTCCCCGTTATTGCGATCATTTTTTGTTCTACACCATACCGTTACCTTCTAGTTACGGAGATCTTGGGGGTCAAAGTGCTTTTTTTTTAAATACAAGTTTTTATTGTAAGATTTTTAGTTTAAACATCTCTACGACGTACTGATCAATCCTTCCAACAGCACAATGTTTTAAATGCGTTACATTGAGTTCTGCCACAAAACGTGATTTTTCAACCCAAAAAAAATGCTTTACGTTACTTAGTTTGACGTACAGAATGCTTGGTTGACGGCTTCGTGATGAGGTAGTTAGCACCCTGTATAGCCTATGAATGAAAGAAAGAAAATATATTTATTCGTCGCAAGGTCATAACGTGCATACAATAATGATACTCACAAATAACGTGGCTTCCTATTGGTAAAAGAATATTCAAAATCGGTTCAATAGATTCAGAGATTACCCGCCGCGCCCACACAAAGTTTACCTCTTTAAAATATTAATATAGATATCCAGTTAAATCAAAATTCAATCCCAACCCAAATAACTGAAGTTATTTATCTGCCCTTTTCAAAATAATTATCAACCTGTAATTTGATCTAAGCTAACCTTTATACTTCAAGCGCACTAGCTTGATCAAACAGGTAGGTTATCAAAAATGACTAGAAGGGGAAATTTAACCGCGCCACAAAGGGATGCCGCCCTTCCTGCCTTTTACAACAATCATAACTAAATATATATATATAGGTATTTGTTTTATGTACAGAACGATTTATTTACTTGGTTGACAATTTAATGGGTGTCAACTTTATTGGGTGGGGTGAAATCGAAGACGCAACGGTTATGGATTTGTTTTTTTGGCGATGAATAGTTATGGGTGCATTATTGATAAACGATTTCGGCATTTGCTTCCTCATTTACCCTTTGTTCATTTGATGAATGGGTTTTTCATGAGCTTGTACCTTTCGTTGAAGCAAAACTTTTGACGAAAGGTTTTAGCCACTTACACAGTTACTTTAAAGCAGCTCTGTGAGCACTCTTCTTTTAATTTGTAGCCCCAAATCTTCCATCACTTTCTAGACTTGCAGGACAACCCAAAATGGTGCCCTTTAAAGACGAGTTTTCCACGCACCGACAATGGAAATTAATTATTATTTTCATGGAATTTAACGTTATCAGGCGTGATGTTAATCGAAGTACTCGTATGATGTTATTAAAACATCATTATGGCTGTGTATTTTCATAACTAAATATACTCAACGAACCAGTTTTCTTAGAAGAGAAAGGCAAAAAAAGGTATTAAGGATCCAAATTTTCAAGTATCCAACTATGTATGTGGTTCTACGTGATAGGGCTTGCTAGGGATTGCTAAACATCGGGCAACATTCTAAGATTTCTGAAACTTACGTTACTTTTTTCTTGCTTAAGTTACAACAGATTGATGCTGTGGGTTACTGAAAATCTGATCAAAATTTAAAAAGTAAAGAACATCGATGAAGTAAACGTTTGAAGCACTTTTGAATTTTCGAAAACTCGGTCACTGAAACTATTTGCCCATCCTGCCTATAATTCAGTTATGAAGAAGTAACATACTGGTTCTAATCTGGTTCTTTTTTAACCAAAATGGGCTTGCGTTTTCAACTCATACATTTTTATTAATATAACTATTCGTACTTTTGTAGGTGTATATCATATGTTACTTTCAGTACCTTATTTTATTCTAACAGATTCTATTTATATCTATAGGTTTATTTAAGCCGCCACCATCACAAGTTACTCTAAATTATACCCCTGCTCCGAAACTCAAGCCTTATTTTGCGTAGTATAGGATTTTTATGCAAAATTGGCTTATTGCCAAAATACTACCTATAAACTCGTGTCGTTCAGTTACAACGATGGTTCACAGGAAATGTGGGGACATTAACATTGTGTTGTATTTGACGGTCTTATTTATTGCAATTTATTGTTGGTTTCTTACTGGATTTTGTGCAATCATTAAATATGAAATTATTAGGCCACCCAAACTGGGTGGTCGTAACGATGTGATTTAAAAATACGCGGCCAAGTATTTTCAAAGTTTTATTTATAATCTTTACTTATTAAAAATTGGTGTCTGGTGTTACAAAACTTGTATTTACAAAGGCCAAACTTGTTCCTATTTATTTAGATACGAAAATAGTCATTTTTGGCCAGTGTCGCAAAAAATATTAACTAGGGGTAGGACTAAAACTTTAAAGTTGTTCTAAATAGACAAGTTCATAACAGTTAGGCGTAGATTTTATTAATGGGAAAACTGTACTTTTCTTTAAACCTTAAAGTAAGTAAGTATTTTGTATGTTTAGTGTATTTTTATGTTGTAATGTAATTTTGTGTATTTCATCTATGGGCCTTAAGATGTCTGAAAATAAAATGATTGATTGATTGATAATTTACCGTAATTATAATTTATATCTTCATCAAAGTCATCGGTGAAGGAAAACATCCCTAGAAAACCAGCCCACAGAGAAAAGCTACGAAAAATGCTACAGTATGCTTCAACCACCACTGATGAGAGGCTGATTATTCTATGCTTCAACCCACACTATTGGATAGTCCCTGAAGTGTGGTTACAGGCTAATGCTTATGACGATGCAAAGTTCCTAAGACAAACTAAAGTATCGTGCATTAGATTTACTTTAGCCCGTAAACTAAGAGCCTCATTAGAATTTAATACCTCTATGTGTGGCACTAACGCCACCGACCCTTACGCGGGTAGCATGCATAACTTCAAAGGGTAAGATATGTGGAAATCTGCCACCATACTTTTTGAACGCGGCCATTTTATCTTCGTTATAATAGGAGCAGAGATTTTTTTTTCTTTTATTTATATACTATCCATTTTTGAGGCTTCTTTTTAATCTGTGTATTGGTTAGTAAACAACCTTTGAAATACTTAATTGAATTTCAACTTTTATTACGGTCTAGGTACCTATTACTAATCAACGAAAAAAGTATTCCCTCTCATTGAGAGGAGGTCGTGACCCAGCAGTGGGAACATTATTGGCTGATGATGATGATGAAAAAAGGAGGAACTTCTCAAGTTGACGCCATTTTAAGTAGCGACAAAATAACAAGTTCTAGATCATGGCCCACCATTTATGAGCTCATTAAAGGTAAAAAATAAAAGCAGTTGTCGGTATGTAGGTTTATATTATATCGATCGTTACAAAAACATGAATCAAAGGCGGAATCATTCGCACTTAGTTGAAATTGTATTTATGTCACTGTAAAATTGTAAACCAAGTGTATCTAGCAAGATTGTAAACTCTCGAAAGATTGACAAAAGAACATACTGCTTACAATAATTATAATGCATTATTTTGCAGTAGATTACAATCTATCGAAGTGAAACCGTAATATTGTGAAATCCATGCGACGGAAGTATCTCTGCCCCCATAATCGGGACTTGGGGTACTCCGACGTTAGGCCTGCAGACAGAAATAGGAACCTCGCGTAGCGGGGCTCCGTCGACTACGCTTTTTAGGGGAATATAAGTGTTTTGAGGTTAGGTTATATTAATCGGTTTTTCTCAGGAATGGTGCATTATCTTTTCATGAGAGTGGTACCATGGGGCAAGGGGGACCCTCCCTCCCCCCTGCCCCCTCCCGTCACACCGCGCGAGTCGACTTAAGTTGCATACATTTCAAAATTACGGTTTCATTTCGACAGATTATAAGTAATTTACCAAAAATGATACGTCATATTGTAAGCAGTATGTTCGTTTAATCTTTCGAGAGTTTACAATCTTGCTAGTTATATTACAATCTAACGGTTTTTACAATGTGACGCTGACATTTACATAACCTGGCACCCAACACAGTCACGAAGGAAATCGCAGTCATTTTATATTCTAGATTAATCCTTTACAATATTTGTGTTATTTCAAAAAGAATCCGCACCTCATCATAATTTCGTAAATTAGGTTTTATGACAAAAAATACACAAAATGTTTCTTTACTCACACCCACACAAGCTATTGCCGCGTCTTCATTCATAATATCAAATTACATCCTTTGTTTGCAAATGATTTTCATACTCATTGAGAGATGAGTAGGTATATTTAATGTTTATGTTAACATTTAATTAATATTAAAATCGTTTACTTTTAGTCGATAACGTGTAATTGGATGGAACATTGATACGATAAGAAGAACAAGAAATCGATAATATTAAAGGAATCAGAACATTCATTCATTCATCCATTCATTTTTATATGTATAATAAGGATGTATTTACAAACAAAAAGTATCTGTGTAGTATGTCAACTATTTGGTGTCCACGACACAAGCCTGGTTGCTTAGTGTGGCACTAGATGGCGCTGTGTGTAATGTCTAGCGATATATGTATGTATTTTTTTATTACTTTTTGTTTAAAACTGTCATATGAAAAGCTTGGTCAGTGCCAGTTAGTGATGTATAATGAATATAGTACCATTCTTGGGCTATTCGTATAGGCTATATTCCTACCAGTTCCAATTTTGAAGAGTAGTTTAAAGGGTATTGAATTACTGAACTGATATCACTTCAACTATCTATTTGAGCTTTCAGCGCTTTGCGGTGGGTCTAATCTGCGGCACCCGCTCCCCATCAGGTGCGGGTGTCGCCATACCGTCGCGTGGCCTGACGAACCACAAAAAACTTTACTATCTTTATTTTTTAGGTCAACATCAAAAGACATTTATTGTAAATTGCAACTGAGATGGTTCATTAGTTTATTAAACTTGTTTTAGTGAGTTGATTTCTTTAATTAATTTATTGCTAGGTTCACTGTCTGTTTACCAAGATAATACTGGGTTGTGGAGGTCAGTCGCTCCATATAAAATACTAGTATACAGCAGCATCCGGTTAGACTAGAAGCTGACTTCACTGTCTGTTTTATTGCATTTGAAATAGGTAAGAAAAAGGTTCCAATATTACATACGTTAATCATTAAAACTAACTTAAAAACATAAAGTATACCTACTCATCTCTCTATGCATAACTGATAAGAAAAATGTATAAATGTAAAATATTTAGCTTTCCAATCGATTAAAAGGTCTTAATCTAAACAGAGGAAAGTTCTCTATGTAAATGTTCATCCATTAATAATAATTCAAGCGTCACGCTACCACATTTAATACTTCCTCCATTAGTGGACAAAAGTGATTAGTTTGATAATGACACTCCTAATAACCCATGGCTGCAAATGACACATATTTCATAAGTCACTGTAGGGTCACCATGGTAATATTTCCCAGGTTAAGTTATTTACTAATGATATTCCCCTGGAAGAAATTTTATTTAATAAATAATTAGGCTGGTAATAATGTACGTTGGGATGGTTTGTGTTACATTTAATTACTTTAAGGATGATTTTAATAGCCGATAAAACTGGGGGAGAAAATTGATTTTAATTGGGCTATTGTCTACGAAACTTATTTTTTTTTTAAATTTTAATCAACATTTTAAATACTAAGTTCTAAGCTTCCTATGCCAGATATATTCTAAGTTTCGTGACAAACATAAATAAAATATCTACGACAAAAACTACCGAATTAGGCAAGGCTATAGGAACACAACATTTTCTTGACAACTGTTATTAACAAACGGGACGCCCATTTCTCACGTATATTAACACAGCAATCGAATAAATAACATTATTAGCGGCAGTAAATATGTCACATTTTACCTTTAATTTTGTGGAAGTAAGTAAAAATTACATTTTTCGAACCATTAAGTGCTGGTACACACGTAATAAAATTACACGTACACCGATAGTAACCTACAAGAAGCGCCTTTCTTTTTTTTACCATTTATAACGTTCTAAATTATGTGTTCTAAAAATAAATATCAATTGGAGTTATGACTACACCTATACTGTGTCACTATATATTTTTTTTTATTTTGTAGCTGATAGCCAATCAGATACTATTGCTAGCCATGACCATCATGGCTAACAATAGGCTATTAGTTATTAGGAATCGGACAAAAACATCTGTTTCTTCTACAGGCTATCTATGACGACTTCTCTCTCCTCTGCAATGAAAAGATATTGAAAGAGTGAGAAAAATAAGTTGGAGTGATTGATGATTGTTACTAATTTACGGTTTATTGAAAACTACTAATATGAATAGGGGCAACACATAGCAGTATTTTTTATCTCATATGTGAAAATACATGATTGAGGCTCTCTTATTTATGTTCAAAAGATATACCTACAACAAATGCACAACTCCAAATGAACAAATGCACCACCAGGCTGCAAAATGTTGTATATGAATATACTAGTACCGCTAAATTGAAGAAAAGTTTAACCAATACCTTCTTTGAGCGTACTCACGTTTAGTAACCCTTCTGTTTGGTGTTATACGAGTATATAAGTCTTATTTATTTGTATGTCATATTATTTATATACTACATGACATGTGGAAACTTTTAATTGGCCCTATTTTGTTTAAACTACGAGTATTACTCACTGTCTGTTTAGCTGTACCTAAGTTTTCCTAAAATCGAAATAAATAAATATATTTTTTTATTATTATTTCGTTTATTCATTTACTTTCTTACCTTTTTACATTACACAAGTATTTCTTAATCAATACTTTAGCCATGGAGAGTGGGGTAAGTCCCTTGTCCACTGCGAGCGCATCTCGGTGCATACCCACCTCGACTTTAAAAAAATATTCTCTGACACTTCGCGGCTATGAAGGGTCTTCGCATTTTAAAAGCTTCGACCCCCGCACTTCCGCGGGATGTATAGTATCATCACCGATTATTGTGGGTGATCCATCCGGTTTTCGGTCAGCAGTGTAGGAACTCTTCTATCCAGGGCGTCGAGTCCATTTGAGTATGCCGAAAGAGTACATTAAAACTAGCATGATCCAACCATTGAAACCTGCTTCAGGCGACCGAAGAGTGTTGTTAAAAACTGCGGTAGGGACCCAGACTCTAAGGATGATTGAAATTGGGATGCCAGGAAAGTGTGCGAACTACTGAGCCATTTGAGCCAGAGGTAGTGCAGTCCGTCCGGTCCCATTGACTTCCAGCTCGGTAACGGACAAACTGATTTGGCTATGTCTAATTGTGTTATCACAATTGGCTCCATTTCTGGTATAGGTTCACACACTTGCTTGAGATTACGCATCCATACAGCCTCAGAATGACAAACAGGTACCGACTATATGCTGCATGCGCTAGAAAGAAAACGTGGCGGCAGACGTCTGTCAATTTTGCTCAGGTCGCTCCCAAGTTCTGTACCCGCCGCTTATATCGCGGAATACGATTTGCCCATGCATAAACTTTCTTTCTTCACTAATTCGGTGCGCTCTATGACACGGGACATGTATTCTTGAGGACTGATTTCAGTCCCCGAGAATGCCCGCCTCACAAAGCGCATCACACGTGGTTGTGTATTGCCCTCCTTGAAGCAGTATAGTTTACCGATGAGTACCCTGGCCCCGTCGATACGTCGCTCGATCCTGAGGCCCTACTCCCTAACGCTTCGTCCGTATATTCGGATCTATCCATCTCCCTTGCACACGTCTGCAGATGAGTGCGAGTGAGAGACGCGGATAGATCCGAATATACGGACGAAACGTTAGGGAGTAGGGCCTCTGCGCCGCCAGGCTAGTAAGGCTGGTTTTGGTCGAGTAGCTACATCATGGGGGAACATGACATTAGCAAAACGACATGCTGCAACAGCCCCCACAGAACAGAATCGAGTGTGTATCAACGAGGTCCTCGCTACTCTCGAATTATTATTTTTATTAAACATGCATAGTTAAAATAGTTTTAGCTCCGTCACTATTAAGGATTCTTTCTGATCCTTAATTGCGACGAATCTAAAAATATTTCTAGGAAGTAATGACATGCGGCACAAACACATCCAGTCATGATTCGGATTAACAGAATGTCGCTGCGTAACCACAATATTTTCCTGCGGTTTCGTATACTCTATTGTTGCACAGTTGTTAATGACGCAACCATGTACGCCCCAATTTGTTTTTGGGGCAACGCTCAACAATACTAAAGTTTTCGTCTAAAAGAATTTCAGGAAAATATTTTTCTTTCTTTTTTAGAGTTCCGTTGCCAAATGGCAAAAAACGGAACCCTTATAGATTCGTCATGTCTGTCTGTCTGTCTGTCTGTCCGTATGTCACAGCCACTTTTTTCCGAAACTATAAGAACTATGCTGTTGAAACTTGGTAAGTAGATGTATTCTGTGAATCGCATTAAGATTTTCACAGAAAAGTAGAAAAAAACAATAAATTTAGAGGGTTCCCCATACATAGAACTGAAACTCATTTTTGTTTTTCCTCAAACCCATAGGTGTGTGGTATCTATGGATAGGTCTTCAAAAATTATATTGAGGTTTCTAATATCATTTTTTTCTAAACTGAATAGTTTGCGTAAGAGACACTTCCAAAATGGTAAAATGTGTCCCCCCCCCCCACCCCCCTGTAACTTCTAAAATAAGAGAATGATACAAATAAAAAAAATATATGATGTACATTACCATGTAAACTACCACCGAAAATTGGTTTGAACGAGATCTAGTAAGTAGTTTTTTTTTAACGGCCTAAATCGTAAACCGCAATTCACCTTTCATTTACAACGAACTCCAAGGACTTTTATACTATGTTACATGCTGTTACGGAACCCTTCATGGGCGAGTCCGACTCGCACTTGGCCACTTTTGTTTCTGTTCTCTTCAAATTAATTAATCAGTTTTTAGTATTTCTTATAAAATTGGTAATTTTTTAAATCTTTTCCTTAAAACTTGTTAATATAACCAGTGTGGGCAGGACACGAGTAGATCACCCAGTTTTTTCTAGTTTTTTGTATTTTTCCCTTTTCTTAACTAGAAAACACAATTATAAAACGTTGAAGTCGAGAATTCTGTTTTGCATTTTAAAAGCCTGTTCCTGGAATATTCTTCTTTGTAAGAATAATTTGAGATTTTAATGGTTTTACAAATATTTGAAATACGAGTACCTAAAGACTTGTGGATGTTGCTTTGATTTTAATCAGAATTTTACGTTCCTCTATTTTTTTTTCCTGGAAATCAGATTAGGTACAGACGAAATAGTTTTTATAAAACATTGTATATATTTCCAAGTAACTTACAAATAAGTAGATCTAGGTTAATGTTTATCTATTGATGGATGGTTCGCCTTGTTTTAAAACGAAGAATTGTAATTAAGCAGTACGTTATTTTGAAGGGCACTTTAGAAGAAAAAACATGTAATTGGTATCTATGTGAATTTGCTCTTACAACCTTGCTACCGACGTCATGTTGCTGTAGTCGGGAACATGCTGAATTGGTGTAATTAAGTGTATCTATAGAATACAAGAAAGGTAAATGTATTCACTATGAAATGGGTTCTAGTCAACATCTGCCCAGCCGTTTCTCAACTACGTTGGGGTCGGTATCCAGTCTTACCGGGTTCTAGTATCCTGGTATAATTCACACCTCGGGATCTAAAATAAACACAGTGGGAAATTACTGGAATATTATAATTTTCACAAATCCCTTACAGATTTTCGTTGTATACGATTCTCAAACGTAGAGAACATGAGTGTCAACTGAGTACTTGTGGCTCATCTTTAATAATCAACGTTCTTAAGCGTTTAGGCTCTTGTTCACATACGTGTGTTTCCGCCATGAAAAACTGCATTGTTTCATGCCCGCTGCTTTGCCTTAACACCAAACGTAATTGGTCGTCCGCTGATTGCGTGAATGTATGAAACCAATTGACAGTCAGCAATCGTTGGCGTTGTTTCTATTATACTTTTTGAACTTGACGCTCACTTTTGGCACCTGACGATCATGAATTATGGTCTCAAATACTTTAAGCACCCCATCACAACCTTTACTATTTCATAAACCTAATTCTACACTCTGACCAAAGAATGTAACCCGAAAATTAAGTTTCTCTTGTAACTAAGTCCAGAACAAAACAAGTAGCAAAGTATCTAACATGAATACTTAATATCTTTTTTAATAGGATTATATTCTTCGGACTGGGTCCGCGTGATGGATTATAGCCCATTCCCTCTCATAGAGAGGAGGCCTGTGTCCCAGCAGTGGGAATATTAAATAGGCTGATGATGATGATGATATACTGCGGACATACTTTTCGAGGAAACCCCAATCTTGCGTGTTCCGACGTTATAAGAAATTAATTTTGTACTGTACAAAAAAAATGTTTTCGCTATCCTGCAGACGTCCCAAAAAGTATCAAAATGTTTACAAAATTATTTTGTAACTTACCTTTTTAAATGTAAGGTGGTTAGTACGTAGATTGCAAAGTTCGCACATTTTAATAGGACCTTAGACTCTAGTTTTTAAATTCAAAGTGTACAAGTGAGATATAAATTAATTAATTTATTGGTTTCTGTATTAGAGTTTCTTGGAGGCTGACTGACTGCACATAGTCCTCATACTTAATCTGTAGTACTTATTTATAAATGTAAGTACCTATTTTCAGAATACTTTCTTCTTTACTTCAAGCTAGCAATTTCAAAGGAGGCTTTTCGTTTGAGCCTGCCACGAGATTGCTTCAGGTAACTTAAGAAAACATACCATGTGATACATGGATATCTATACATATAATAAAAGAGTAAAAAACTGTGTCTGTACATAGAATATATTTAAAAAAATAATTGAGGGGGGCTTAGAAACAGTAATAGAGCCCGAATAAAAAAAAAGGTCTGTCTGTTTGTCTGTATGTTTGTACACGCTAATCTTCGGAACTACTGGACGGATTTAAATGATTATTTTTTTGTTGTATAGATATTAAGTCTGTGCAACATATAGGCTATAATTTATCTTGGAAACTTGAACAACTGATGCAGAACCGCAACAGACCAGCTAAACTACAAGAGATACAAAAATGACACCATGGCAAAAATTGTTCCACGTGATGAGCATTTTCTGCCGAGAGAATAAATGTGAAGATCTGGAGCACCTGTTGTGGAACCCCAATAGCCCAGCTACACCACAACACATATAGGAATAATATAGGAATAAAGTCTTAGCAAAAATTGTTCGATCTGATGAGCAATCTCTGTTGACTTATAAAAATCGAAGATCTGGGACACCTGATGTGGAACTCCAAGAGCCCAGCTACACCATAACACATATAGAAATGACGTCTTAGCAAAAGTTGTTCGGTCTAATGGGCACTTCCTGTTGACTTATAAAAAATCGAAGATCAGAAACATCTTATGTGAAAATTATTGCAAAGCTATCATTAATTTCACTGCATAATTATAAAATAACAAGCTATGAGTACATCCACGCAGTGAAGGCGGTTACAGTTTAGGAATGATTTTCGATGACGATGGTATATCATTGAAAATTTGACTCTACTGTCCAAAACTCCCATTCATTATTTTGTTTTATTGAATAAATTTATTTTATTGAATAAATATGTCTTCGGGCTTAAGTTATTTGAGTGTTTAATTTCGTTTTCCATTTATCTTCGTGACTCGGGAGCCTACCCGGTAACGCAGGGTAGCAGTCACTTACATTTTAATTGATCAGGTATCTTCACAACAAAACTATAAAGAGCGCGAAGACTTCGACATTCTCTGAACAGAATGTCGATATCATCTGAAGAATCGGATGTGTCTCAAGATAAAACCGTAGGGCATGGCGACCTTCCTTGGGTTGATAAGGAACGGAGTGCATTTAGGTATACTCCTATGATTGAATACGCCACATATTCCGCCATCGGAGGTATGGTTCAAAATTGTACTTTTTGTGAAGCTGTTAAATGGCAAAAAGAAACAAACGGTATGTGTTGCTCAGGTGGGATAGATCCGTTATTTTCCCGTCCCCGGGCTCTTAGAATTCGACATCAGACGTTTCAGATCTCCGATTTTGACGACCCCGTTGTCGCTGGCATAAGCAACAGGATCCGCGTACGAAGTCGCGGGCAGAAGCTAGTACTATATCATACTACTTAAGTATTTATATACATACAATACGCTAGCTTCAATGCCTAACAGTTTTCAGTCATCTTCAGATTAAAACTTGGCATTATGGCGGCTGTTTTTTCAGAGCCGGAGAACTTAAAAATTTAAATAAAACAAAGATATTATATATTTATGATATTGGCTTTATTTGACTGATAATATTATGCCATTTATGTTCGAATATGATTTTGGGCAATGACCACTTGCCCAAAATCATATTCGAACATAAATGGCATATGCCGTGCCAGGTTGTGCTTTCATTAACCGACTTCCAAAAAGGAGGAGGTTCTCTATTCGACTGTATGTATTTTTATTTTTTTTTATGTATGTTCACCGATTACTCGAAGACGCCTGAACCGATTTGAAAAACTATTATTTTGTTTGAAAGTTGGTCCCATAGAAATATTGTCATGATCTGATCACGAACTTCGGAGATATGGAACGGAACTCTTCAATAATAGACAGCAAATCTGTCGTGATTGCTGCAATCGCTTGGATGTTTATTGTTTACACAACATCATAACCTAACATCACGCCTGTATGCTCTGAGGGGGTACGCAGATGTGTACAGTATACCCATATTTCGACAGTTAGGTATGTTACATAGGATAACGTACAGCAATTTTGGTATTTTCTACAACAAGTGAAGCATTTGCATTTGATAAGAACCATTCTACCACCAGATCTGATGATGAAGCCAAGAGTCACGGAACTCCATAATGAGACAATGTATCCTAGTCGTGTTTGGGCTTGTTGTAATTGTAACGTTATGCACTTTCCATGTGTACCAAGCACATACGTGAACCACTAAAAAGTGAAAAATAAAAACTTTTTTGCAAAAATAAAACCGACTTCAAAAAAAAACCAAAAACGTGAAAAATAACTTTAGCTTCTGAAGTCGGTGACAAAAAAAGTAAATCAATCAAACAAACGTCACCGACTTCAGAAGCTAAAGTTATTTTTCACGTTTTTGTTTTTTTTTTGATTTCAACAATATTGACAACACCATATTGTATTTTTCGAAATTCGTGTTCTCAATCGAGTTATCTTAGTGGATGGTGGATGTTCGTTGAACTGTCAAAATGAAAGCGATTGGCAATGTGAATGCGTTACAGAATTAAGTTTTAGTAATAATTTCGAGTATTTTAAAATGAAAAATCACAACATTCTCACTGCTGGGTCATTCTCCTTAACTTTGTGAGAAGAAGGAGTGGGCCGTAATTCACCGCACAAAAACATTCCCACCCATGAAAAAACTATTCAAAACAAATCTTGTCATGAACATTGTCCTCGTAAATAAATCCTGTAAGCATAGTTTTATGATGGCGTCTTTCGTCAGGTAAAAGAAAACACATAAAATTCATACTTTATGGATCGCGTACAAAGTTAACAATGTGAAAAATAGACCCGAAACTCTATGTAGATTTTACTATGACTCATCAAAGATAGTCGAATATTTTCAAGTAGGTGTTTAGTTTTTGCGTCAAAGGTAGTATACGTATTAAAATCTTAGAATCATTTACTTAAACCTTTTGACAAAGTATTTTATGTAAGAAATGCATTTTTCCAAACACAATTTTTCCGAAGCAATTAATTTAAAGGTTTTAAATTAAACTGTATAAATTATAAAGTTGAACTGAAATGTACAAATAAATATTGCATCTCTTCTCATTTATCTAGCTTATAAGTTAAAACGAATATCAAAAGAAAAGCTTAAGAAGAAAAATTAAACGTCTTGAAAAAGTACTTTTCATTTACAACCACCTTGTATAGTAAATGATCTCCATTCTCTTTTGACTTGAGTCGTAAGCCAACTAAACCCTGGTCGCAAAGAAACTAATTTGTATCAGTACGTCTTACACAACTATTTGCTGGGACTAAATGTTGCCATTTATTTAGTCGTGGTAGACTAAATGACTTGTATTTAGTTACTGGCAGGTAAACATGCTGTATATCATTTTTCTGAACCATGGAGAACATTATTCATAGTTACTGGTATGTTTGTTTTTATTTAGTTTTCTTTTGTTATCCTCGGAAATTTGTACTTTAGCGATCAAGTAAATATTAGTATGGCCTAGAACTGTCGTTCAAGTGTTTTGTCTATGTCAAGTTGTATGGCTATTTGTTTTACCGCCATTACAGAACAAAATCTAGGCTGTAACATCGTTATAAGAAAAAAATACAGGTCACGTTTAAAAAAGAATAGGTAACCTCAATTTTCTTTCCGAAAATGAAACCTCAATTTTAGCCTAAGAATTAAACTAAAGTAACAAACTCAAATCACATTATTTTGATAAAATAGAAACACTTCCTAATTTGCTTTGTGAAAAATAAAGAAGATTTATTAAAAGTTTCCATAAAACAAAAAAGAAAACTAGGTAGAGGCCCTCACGACTGATATCAAAGACGACTGTCCCAATAAATATTCTACACAAATGTTTTTACTTGACGAGTCGATTACCATAATAAATGCGTTCACCCTACTTATACCACACTTTAATTTATGCAAGAACCTTGTTTCGGAAACAACGAATTTAGCCAATCCACAGAGAAATAAATTGGAATATTATACACAGTAACTGAATAATTTTGACATTATAAGTAAATTGTCTGCTTGTTTAATTTAGATTCTAGTTTGACTGTTCGCAGTCTGCTTGAAATACAGACTCGTAGACGATTGGCTTGATACATTTTCTGACAGTAAATCACTAGCAGAGCACTCGCTTTTATTTTCAGTGGGAGATGTTTTAGGTTTTTTCAGACTAAACTAAAAATAGTTAACAAATTGTTGCAAAAAGATAAATAGAGCATTAAATAATTAATTAAAACTTCATGCAGAATTAAGTTTTAACCCAGATGTTACTGAAACTATTTTTGAGCTTCGATATCCGTGATTTTTGAATATGTTTCTATATATGACTCATTATAACTAGGAAAAATGATGAAAAAAATTCAACTTTTCTGGTAAAGCCAGAAAAAGGTGGCCTTTTAAAAGGCCCGTCGTAATATGGGGGTCGTGTACATGTATGGTCGGTCTAGTAATGAAACAAAGTATTATAGACTCAGTATTTAATCAACTTAAACACAAAATTACGGTTATTTGTTTAACAATAGAAATACACACACACACCTGCAAATACGCTTGTTACTGAGTTTGATTGTGATATGCCATAAAACAGTTCTTGGGCTGTAAACGAATTTTCCACTTTTGGCAAAAAAGCTCTTTACTTGGCAAACTTTGCGTCTTAGTTGAGGCGCACTATTCGCAATGATCTGGGAGAAGTACCACTTATATAGCTGCCACGCATTATGTACAGCCATATTATCTAGGCTATGACAGAACAGAGAAAAGTCCCGTTATTGCTACGAATAGAAGTTCGATATAAACCTATGTTCTGGTCCGACCGATCTACCCCTCCCATATTATTTAAAACAAAGGGTTTTATGTTCTTGTGAAAACTTCTTGACTTCATGCAAGGGCTCCACAGTCTCAGCATTTGATCCAACAGTAACGACACTGTTGTCATTCCATTTGCAAACTAGTATGTGCTCAGGTAAACTAGATTTGTACTCAAATGAACCTCTATCAGTCTTTTTGAAGTCTTTGTTGGTGATAAGAGGACACTTAGACGTTCTATTTTCTCGAATCGTGTCAGTCGCTCTCAGGCCCCCCCTGTTATCGGTACGGTTGGCTGAACCAACCCAGAAATAGTTGACGTGGCTGGAGTAGAAGAAACAGATGTAGAAGGCACAGAAACTTCACTATCTTCACCGATCGTGTCAATTCTGCGTCTTCTCTTACGCAAGCTTGACAAAGGCACGTCATCTTTCTCGTCAGAGCTCTGTGAAAACGTTACCTCAGCAGGAGCTTTTAGCTGAGAGCCTACAAGAAAATAACATAGGTACATATTGTTATAATACGAGTATAAACAGAAAACATACCTACTTGTGGGTTCATTGAGATGTAAATAAATTCATAATTACTTTACCTGGAAGATTTTGTAATGTTACGAACTCATCTGTCATCTCCAAAGTCTTCGTCGGTAACATCCGCATTGGCATTCTCAGGTGGGAAAATGATTATTTGGTTCGGCACCAAAGTGTCTTCATCAACTCGCTCTAACTCATCAACAATTTCAACGATATTGAGCGCTTTTGCAAATCGCGTGCTAAAATAGAAATAATCATACAATAAACCCCTATATTACGACGGGACTTTTAAAAGGCCATCAATTTCAAACGTAAAAAATACACATTTGTTTTGCGTTTTGAACCAAACTAATGAGGTTATATATTGATGAAATAACCAACATATCAATATCTAAGCGAATGTCGATCAGATTCCGCATGTAAATAACATAAAAGCTTACCTTCGTGCAGCCATTGTAAAAAAATAATCCAAGATCTTCAAAAACACTTAATATACTTAAAACTGTGTGTTAAATTGTAAACGTAACTGCACCGAATGAAATTTTGATAGCTACTTAGTAAGTTGTCAATATGAATATGCGTGTCAACTGATTGAAACATTACGAAAAATTAAGGTAGATTTAGTTCTTTATTTGGGCCTTTTAAAAGTCCCGTCGCAGTATCTGGGTTAAAATTAACTTACCCAACTTGGCTTTCTTAACGTAAGGACACGGACTTGATCCTAATTAATTAAAAGAAATTTTACACAATGGACTACCCACAAAAATAACTCTAGCAACCTTGACAAGATACCTACTCAATCTTAGGAAGTTAGGAACCCAAGTGAACTGCCTCATTTTACCTGAAGCCTGGTAACTTTCAAAAAACATTCACTGAATTGGTTTCCAACAAAATTGTCCTTAGTGGTCTTGTAAATTGTTCCCATGGCGATGTAACGGAGCCAAACATGCGGTAAATTCGTTCCCAGTGCTTTTCTAAAGATTTACCGTGTGTTACGAGTGTGAGCATGACATTAATCAAGTGCGCGCGTAAGAGGAAGCGCGCCTTAAGTTTACGCTTGTCGTATGTGTTCATGAATAAACTAATGGTTGTACTTGTAGTGTTGTAAGTGGTGAAAAACAAACTGGAAAAGATTGGCGTTCAGGGAACAGCTCTTGACCTTTTAAAGGACTACCTTTCAAACAGGACACAAAGAGTGAAGATTGGCTAGCATATAAGTAGCGACGCGGCTGTATTGTACGGAGTCCCTCAGGGAAGTGTATTGGGCCCAACCCTTTTTTTAATATAAGTAATATAAATGACCTCTGTAATATGATAATACCTAATGCTAAAGTTTTCTCCTACGCCGATGATACAGCCGTTGTCTTCTATGGAAGTTCTTGGCACGATGTCAAGCATCATGCTGAGACAGGTATTTCTCATGTTGCTGATTGGCTAAAATCCAACCTCCTAACGCTAAATACCTCCAAAACGAATTTCATATGTATAACTGATGAGTTTGGTATCGTTATACATACATGTAAGGGTGAATACGGCAATAATTGTAACTGCCCAAGTATTCGCAAAGTTACCGAAATTAAGTATTTGGGTGTAGTAGTGGATAATAGGCTATCCTGGTACCCTCATGTCGAACAAGTAACCGCCAGAATTAGAAAGATAAGTTGGTTGTTCAAAACCCTAAGACATGTTGCACCAGTGGCAAAAGCGAACAACAAATGCCCGTCTAAAAATTTACTCACACAAGTTTACCTTGCGCTTGTACAATCTGTGCTCGGATACTGCATTCCGGTTTGGGGAGGTACAGCAAAGACCAAATTGATACATCTAGAACGAGCACAACGCGCACTCCTAAAGATTATGCATTTTAAAAGGCTTAGATTCCCTACTGTGGACCTTTATAAGATCAGTGATGTACTCTCTGTCAGAAAGCTGTACATGTAGTCCTAACAATATTAAAAAAGCATAAGTCTTTGCCCTTTAATGGTATTACCCCGAAAAGAAGGAAGTTTAGCATAGCGTATACCTTCAACTAAGACCACATTTGCATGTAATCAATATCGTAAACGATCAGCTCAATTGTATAATTGAATAAACAAAAAGATAAACATACATTCGAAAAATAAATATGATTGTAAAGAAACACTAGTTAAGTGGATAAAACCACTTACGTATGAGGACACAGAAGCATTGTTATAACACGCAATTATTCATAAACACACAGACACACACACCCACTTACTCTGATAGACACGCTCATACACACACACACACACACACACACACTCACACAAATACACACACACGCACACTCACAATCTTTAAGTATACTCTTTTATTAATTTCTTATTTTTGTTAGCCTAGATTTAGTATTCTAAACTAAATTTTTACAATTTAAAAATATTGTGTTAATTATCACGCTATACAAAATAGGGAGGGGCGGAGTCTTCTACTACATGCATTATTTGTCTAAAAGACGATTCCGAACACAACAATTTGTAAACCAATTATTTGACACAATAAATTTTATTTTATTTTAATTTTATTTTGTTTTTTAAAAACAAGTTTAGCGAGTTCAAAAAGAGATTATAATTATCTTCGTTTTACCCTCAGAAGAAGAAACCATTTCCTCTTTTAACTATGCTATTTCTGAACAAAAGAATTAAAGGTAAGCAGGCAGTACAAAAAACGTAAATAAAAAAGAACAATAAAAAAAAACATAAATCATATGAATGCAAAACCCTTACGTCATTACCCTTAACTACATATTGTGCCGAAAACGGCACAATAGCTTTAAGTTCAAATAGCCCGCCAAATATTAAACTGTCACATTATTAGCGGTTGCATTTTTAACTAGTTATCTATGAAAAAAATAAAAAACGAGAATATCAGCGTCTAATCTGTGTTACCGTAATTTTATCTGTCAAATTATGACAGAAGGCAGGAGTACTTGGCGCCAAGCGAAGTAACCAAAGTTCACTCGATAAAAATCAAGCCTGTTTATTGTATACTTTCAAGTGAAAACAATATTTTAGCAGGTAAGTTCATCAAATATATGTGCTTATTATTATTTTACTTCACATTTCAATAAATCACTCGTAAAAACGCCAAAATATCTTTGTGCCGAAAACGACCCTTCATGCATTGCATGTTCATTTTTTTCCCGCAAGTGCTTACCTGTTCTCAAATGTTTTATTTTCTATTTTACTTCGCTTGATGGCTGGTTATTGCATGTTGTTGTGTTGCTTTTCAGCTATGGATGATAAAAATATAGAAGAGATGCTTCGTATGCTAGAAAGTGGAGAAATAAAAAAAAAAAGGTTTATTTGGCATACTTATATTGCTTCAAAAAGTGACCTTTTTGAAGCAATATATGCTTCAAAAAGTGAAGCGTATTTTGGCTTCAAAAAGGTCACTTTTTGAAGCAATATATGCCAAATAAACCTCACAAGTGGGGTTTCAAATTATTTGTCCTCTGTAGCTTACTGGGACATTCATATAATTTTATAATATACGCGGGTAAAGAAAAAGATGACGAGAGACTACCCAGTGAACCTGAAATAGGAGTTGTTGGACAAACTGTCATGAGGTTGATAAGAGTGGTTCCTAGACAAAAAAATCATATCGTATATTTCGATAATTATTATACTTCTTTGCCCCTAATGTATCATTTGGCCACTGAAGGAATCCATTCCTTAGGAACCATACAGCGAAATCGTTTGGGGAAAAGTTGTAAATTGCCTCAAAAACAAGACGTAATGAAAAATTGTATACCTCGAGGAACATATGAGGAATATGTCACGAATTTTGATAATGTCGACATATCTGCAGTTTCGTGGAAGGACAATAAACAGGTTATCCTGGCATCCACTTACGTAGGTGCAGAACCTGTGGAAACAATCCACAGGTATGATAAAAAATTGAAACGAAAACTGGAAATACGGTGCCCCAAACTCGTAAAAGAGGATAATGCACATATGGGAAATGTCGACTTGATGGATTCTCACCTTGGCAGGTACAGGATTCGAATCAAAAGTAGAAAATGGTACATGAGAATATTTTACCATCTATTGGACTTATCCATCATCAATGCCTGGATTCTTTACAGAAAAGTAATGGTTCGAAGAGGGAAAGTCAGCAAAGAAATCATGAATCTTGCTGACTTTCGTTCGGAATTAGCAGACACACTGCAAATATTCCACACCTATCCCTAGGGGTCGTCCACGTTCTACATCAACTGCGGAAGCTGGCCCACCTCCCAAGATACGGAAAGGAAAGCTCTGTCAAGTTTTACCACCAAACGACGTGATACTCGATGGCGTGGGCCATTAACAAGTAAGGACACCTAATAGGATGAGATGTATGTTTCCAACCTGCAATTTGTAGACTGTGATAATGTGTGCGAAGTGTAAAGTTCATATATGCGCTAAAAAAAGCAAAGACTGCTTCAATGAACTACACAAAAAATAATTAACTATGTAATGCATGTTGTGCCGAAAACGGCACATGTTAATTTTTGGCAAAAATATAAATAAATAAACAAGTCTGATTTTTTTTATTATTTTTCCTCAAATCTCAGCACCATATGCTATAAAGTATATTTTTTTCAAATTAAAATAAAAGGTTATGCATTTAAGGGTTAACTCACCCAATACCAAATCTTTTATGAGTTTTTTTTAACAGTTTACAATTAATCCAGTATATAATTTTTCCAGCAACTTTTCCCTCAAGTTTTGATCTGGTGAAGTGGTAAAGAACTTAAGTTTGACACTTAAATCTTTGGCACGGGACAAGATGAATCGTTTCTGGCACTAGAACCAGGGAGCAATTAGGAGCAGGGTCTCAACTCGTCAAAACCCCGCAGACGAGATACCAAACCCAATCTTGTCGTACGATAGCAATTTTTTAATCCTAAGTGGGCCTGCGTTTGGCCGTAGCCCGCCTGATGTCACACGTCGAATGAATGATGCCGCAGCCTAAGGTGGAGCACGCTTTCCTGGAACCGATTCACTTGAACTTCGAAGAGATAGAGATTATAAAGATATAATAAAGCAAGCAAAGAAGCTGGCAGTGAATACCACAGGCTGGCGGTTCGCAGAATAAATTTGGAAGCATAATTTACACTATTTTATACCACAGTTTGTCTAACACTATTTTAAGATATCACGGTTCACAAATAACAATCAAGGAAGATATCCCGTAAGTGAAATTTTAAGAACAGTTCGTCTGTCCGTTAATTTGATTAATTTCAACTGATAAACAAACAAAACACGGCTGTATATTTGACGAAGCTTCACATGTACCCACATCAATATTCTACCCTCATTCTCAATAATATTGAATTAAATAATGTAACACAAAACATGATGTAAATTGGACAAGGACTTGTCTTTGACATAATATAAAATGTTTGGGAGCTGGGATTTTTTAGGTAATAATTGTCGCTTTTTCCGTTTTAGAGAACTCTGTAAAGATATCCTTCCTATGGGTGGTATTCTGACTATAATGACGCGAATTCTGTGCGAGAATCTCATAATGATTAGAATTTTAGATAGTTACGCGACTAATCGCACCACTTAGAAAACTTTCGTACAAATTAGAGTTTAGTCCCGTGCAGTTTTTTCTTCAGTTTGACCATAGAGATGTGATAGTGATAATTAACAATAAATTATTATTGTCTATTAAGAAGATCTGATTGAACTATTAAGAAGATCTATTAAGGTTGATCAAGGCCGAACTTGCAATGTTCCAAAATATTGTAGTAGTAAGTACATTTAACTAGCAACACTGTTAAGGCGCAGACACATGACTTTTAGTGATTTTAAATTGATCATCACGTCTTAACTTCTGGTCTAATTTCTTTGAAAAAAATATATGTTATACTAGACCATTTCTTTCATAATTTGATATGTGAAAATGTAAAGAAATATTTTTATAACTTAGTGTAATTAATTTGTGAAATAATGTCTAACGCGGCAAAAAAACGATCATCACGCAAAAACTATCGGGCGTATTTGCATGAAACTTAGATCATCTCAAAGACAATTTTATGCCCTTTATATTAGTGTACGGCTTTTATCCGTATTGTGTTTGATAAATCAAGGTGGGTTGTTTTTTCGAATAATCTTGGTGCGGGGCGACGGGCGGCAGTGTATCGCTGACCACTCTCACGCACGGGTATACGCTATTGCTAAACTTCTCCCACTCGCTCAAGGTCGTTGGCGTGAGGTAGCCCCTTAAGGTTTGGCAACACCATAAATTCCAGGGTTTGAGCAAAACATCATAAATAAAAAAACAAAACTAACGTTGCACGTGGGTTCTTTTTGTGTTTTTTGAATGTGAAATTCAGTTTTTCAGTCGGAGTGTTTTCTAACTTTTTATGCAAACAAACTGGGACCCATTTTCCTCGTTTGTATCCAAACACTGCAAAAATATTTATTCCTAACTCGGTCAGCTGTCGTTTGCAGTGAATTGATATTTTCTAAATATGTCACTTTCGGAGAAAACTGGGGTGACCTATTCTTACTGGTAACACAGTGTTTATGAACATCCATGAGGGGGTCCATATTATGTTTTTTTATAAAATAAAACAACGATAACGTCTGTTTTTTGGAAGGGTTAGACAGAGGTGTGCCCTTGCTGTACCCACATTTCCTATTGAAAAATCCCGATAACAACGGCCTACCTGCCTGGAAACGAATCCATGATCTCATACTCAGCTTTTGCTCTGTGAATACGGAAATTTCGGATTTCACTTATTTATGATTAATTCATTTTTTTTTTAGGTATTATAGATACATTTAATGATTTTTGTGATCTTTATTGGCATTCATTTTGTAAAGTGTTATTTATTTTATACTAGCTGACCCGCGCAACTTCGTCTGCGTAAGACGAACCAACAGTTCCTAATATTAGTACAGATTCAAGTCACCGGACACGGATGTTTCGGGAGGTACCTGCACCGAATCGGGCGGGAGGAAACGCCCGGGTGCTTCCACTGCGAGGATCGACCGGAGGACACGGTGGAGCACACGGTGGAGCACACGGTGGAGCACACGGTGGAAGTCTGCCCTGCGTGGGCGGAGCACCGCCGTGTCCTCGTAGCGGCGATCGGCGGCGGCAACCTCAGGCGTCCGGCCCTGGTTCAATCCATGGTCCGGAGCGAGACGGAATGGGAAGCCGTCACCTCCTTCTGCGAAGCAGTCATGCTAGCGAAGGAGGTGGCGGAACGAGAGAGGGAGAGAGCCTCTCTTCCCGGCCGCCGCGGGAGACGCACCGGGCGTCGGGGGCCACGTGGTGGCTACCGGCCACCGTAGATGCGGGCCTGGGGACGGTTAGCTATGGGCTAGCTAGCCGTCCGTCCGTCTAATGACGACAGGCCGTGTCGACGGCGCGTTCGTGTTCCACGCGCGCCTCAAAGATATGTCAGCATAAGGGGAGGGGCCCGAAAGGACCGAAGCCTGGAAGGGGTTGCGGGCCTGTTCAAAAGAGATACCGCGGCCCCGGAACATAAAGGGCGAGGAAGGAACGTGGATGGGTTTTAGTCAGTAAAAGTCTGACACTCCCTCCCGCTCTGCCCAGATTGGGAGAAGTCATGTGATGATTTCCCATCCAAAAAACAAAAAGGCACACTGGTTTCCTCACGATGTTTCAGCATGCGATGATTATACAATATGCACTGTATGAATCTGAAAAATCAGAAGTGAGACAAACTTTGCGATACACGCTTTTCAATAAAAAATAATCATGAAAATCGGACTTCTCTGGAAAAAGTTATGCGTCATAATCATCATCATCCATAGTCCGACTTCACCCACTGCTGGGTACAGGCCTCTCTTTGTTTGTGCCAAGCTCCACGCTCGTGTGCCAGTCTCATCCAGGATATCCCCGTAATGGCAACAATATCGTCTGCTTATCTCACCTCTGGACGACCAAAACTTCTGTTTCAATTTCTAGAACGCCACTTGGTCACAGCTTTACTCCACCTGACACCACCGCATCCGGCTAGATGACCTGCCCTAATCCATTTGAATTATCATCATTCATCGTTATTTCAGCCGAAAGACGTCTAATGTGTCGCCACATTGACCGGTCTCGTGCGACTCACATCCAGCGGGTTCTTACAACTTTCATCACGTCATATATGTATTGCTCAGCCATAATATAGGTACCTATACATAAAGAAAAACAGGCGTTGGATTGAAAACCTCTTAAAAAAACCAAACTTGAGACATCTGAAACGGGCGAATGTCAGTATCATTCTTTCACGGAAAATCATAACACCGTGATTCAGAAAATGGAATCGAATGAACAACGCCATTTACTATAGAGCACGAAGTTAAACTGCTAGAACATATGCATGGAAAGCGGTCGAACAGATACTCTACCGGCTATGCAGATTTTTAAGGAGGGGTCATGTTGACTATTCTCTTCTTCTCTATCTTGTGATTTTTATTCATTAGTACCATTTTGATTCAATAGATGTCACTGCATGTATCCTTAGATCATGATGATAAGTTCTCCTTAAAAACTTTAACACGTTCATCGCGGAAGCCCATTTATGCATCTAGTTAATATGACGCAACGAGATCTAAAAGTCCTCGTTGTAATCCACAAGGAATGACGCAACGAGATCCAATAGATCGCGTACGACTTGGTCACTTCAAACCTCAATATTTCTATGAAATTTGAATAATCTTATTTTTTTTTTTGTATGTGCAGGTATGGGATGAACAGACCTTTGAGTTCGTTTTCACCGCCTCAAGTTATCTAAAACAAAATACTAGAAAATATTCTAAATAAAAAAACGAGAACTTTTGGATCTCGTTCCGCACATGATAGCAAAAAAATGCGAGTACTGTTAGATCTCGTTTCGCCGATATTGCACGGTATCGATAAAAAAATAGTGGTGGGAAACAATAAAAAAAAAAAAAATAAATAAATAAATAGTTAAATAAATAAATAAAAACAACATTATCGATACAGGATCATTTATTCTAATAAAACAAAAGTAAGGCATTAGAAACTTAATAACTATTTTATTTAGTACAAAAAATGTCAATGTTTTTCATTAAAACACGGAAGACACATAGTTTTTTTACATTTCACACCTTTAACCGGTTTTGTCTTTTTATCAGCTTCTTTGCTAGTCATTGTTCTTCGTGCCTTTTCGTAGCAACTCACACAACGTCTCTTCTTGGTATTTACTATATATTTGTGTTCGATGGTCAATTCCGGATCATCTTTTTCCAGGTTAGAACGAACTCCTGTGAATTTCGTTATGATGCTTTCACTTGACGTGCACTCATCGAAAGTTATCACGGCACTAATTCTTTTCTCATCAAGCTTCGCACGAGATCGCAACGAGATCCTTTAGTTCTCGTTCCGCACTAGATGCAAAATTTTACTATTTGGTCGCAACGAGAACTATCAGATCTCGTTCGTTTTTATTCATAAAAATACTACACCCGAAGTACCTACCATCAGAAAATATATTTATCTCACTCTAGCAGTAAAGAAACATACAGAAATATCATTTGCCGAAACGGGATGGACATAGGATTTCACTTGCGCGATACTGAAACGTCATAAACGAGAACTAAAAGATCTCGTTCCGCGTTGAACGTGTTAAAGTCATAATATAGGTATCTTTTGATAGAGAGCACCGATTACAAAGAAACAAAAATGAAAACCTTCTCTAAGTTATGCACAATATTAATTTGTGCATTGAATCGAACCACATTGGTTTTATAATTTACGAATGATGCTATAACAAAAGGACTTCGTAGAGACACACAGATAGAGACGAAAATTTATGAAATAGTAGAGAAAGGGTTCTGTGTGTGATCCTTTAACAGCTTAATTGCCATATTTATTACAGATTTATTATTTGAAATAAGTGATTCCCAAACTGTCGTTTAAGTGTTAAAAAAGTATTTGTTTAAACAATGATTTGGAAATCTTAAAGCTTAAAAAAAAAAAAACTTACTACGTACGTACTTTGTTATAAAAAGTGAAAACCGTGTGGGTTTTGAACGTGCAAACCAAAGTTACTATCGGAAATCTTACAGCATTAAACAAAATCAAAATGAATATGTATTGCATGTCATTACCGAGGCTTGAACTTGCAACTCATTGTTCGAAAGGCGGCAGCCGTCACCTATGGGCTATTTGTTCTAATGTCAATTGATTAAAAATAGTTATTCTATTACAATGCATGTTATGACGGTTGTCAGTTGTCAAACAGTTGACAAATATAGACGAAATGCATATTGCTCACCCCCGTAACTAATTAGCGTGATAATATATAGCCTATGTCCTTCCCTAGGTTGAAATATATCTCCTTGCCAATTTTCATTACCATCCGATCAGCCGTTTTGTCGTGAAAAGGTAGCAGACAGACAGACAAACAGAGTTACTTTCGCATTTATATTATGGTATGGATAATTATTGTTAATGTGAGGACCACATTTGTATTTTTTCCCACGACTGTCTGGCAGTTTGAGTACTCTAAGCGACCTACCCAAATGTCCTTTCTTTGGTATTGTCCGTCGTTTCGTTGAGCTCCTTGAGTTATAAGTAGAAACACTACAGAGCACTATACCTACGAACGAGGTAAGTGAAGGATTAGTTCTGTTATAAAACGTTACTCAAATGGCGTTACAAAAAAGCATTGTAGGGATAATCCCTACAGTGTTTTTTCTCTTCCTGACCTTTGATATGTTAAATCGTACAAACCAATGAACCCGTAGATTTACCTTAAAGATATTCTTCTAGTTATACAAGATGGGCCAAACTGAACGGGGCGAAAGGAGGGGTTATTTGCTCTCTCCTCAGCCCAAACTACCTTGGACTCAAGGATGTTCTCTAATATAATTTAAACCATATCATACCATTTGACCTTCAACTTTGAATTGAACTTACTGCACTTAACGTAACAGCTTGATGATATAAGGCAAGGTTCGCAGGCCATCGCGTGGTTTTCACCACCACCTCGCACCGAAAACTTATTTCACTTTGTCACTAAACATGCGCGGGCCGGGACGATTTATTTTTCACTAATTTCTTTACTTTCCTTGTAGGTTATAATAGTTTTCAACTGAAAATTTGTTAGGAAAAAATACTATTATTACAAAGTTACGAGGGTAATAAAATACCTATAGATGTAATAAATAAAGTACGGTACTTACTGTCGGCACAGACGCGTTTTAATAATTTAGTCTTAAACTTAGTTCATTTGTAAGATTCTAGATAACAACTTGTTTTACGATAGTTATTTTATTTGTTAAGCTGATCAATGAGAATAGAATATGTCAGCAGGATTTGAGGCCGAACAGATTTATTATAACTTGTAAGTTTCGAAAGATTTATTTTAGTATTGCCTTGCGAGTTTCAAATGTACTTTTGTCTTTATTATTTTGAGAAAATGAACATTCATCATACGAGGTTATGAAGTATTATCATTCGGAACCACCCACTCTATGGTGTATGCCATCCCTTTCTTCTACTTTTCTCCTTTGTTTCGTTCCATCTGTTTCCCAGGATTTTGGACTGCCCTGGTTTCCTAGAATCATATCATATTATCATGTTTGATATGGAGTATTAAGAATAATGATTTTAATTTTTTCATAAGTGTGCACTGTCCCACTGCTGGGCAAAGTCCCCCATAATACCTTCCATGTGCTCTTTTCCCGTTTTCGAGGAGGCACTTTTACGTTTACGGAAGAAATTTTCACACTTTACCGTTGTGGTGTAAATACTCTTTCATATTGTCGTTTATAAGTTTCTATTGTTATATTTAAAATTAAGACATCATTGATTGACTGTCACAGCTCTGTCATATCATCTGCATAATTTTAACACAATAAAACCATAATTCGCAAATGGTTTTATCTTTTCTTTCTCGTATCAATTTATTGTGTTAAATAAAAAAAATCGCAGTACACGATGGCTTCCATAGCGCGACTTCTAAGACCAGACAAATTAGATGTCGATCCGGGGACTTCAACCGCCGATCTAAAATATCGTCACTGGAAGGAGACTTTCACGAACTATTTGTCGGCAGAAGCGGATGAAGCAAAAATACCAGACGGTACTAAACTAAAAATACTTTTTAACAATGTATCACCTAACGTCTACTCATTCATACGAGAGTCAGGAGAATATTCGAGCGCTATACGCCTATTAGATAAAATATACCTAAAATCGAAAAATGAAATCCATGCTCGCTACATACTATCTTCAACAAAACAAAAGTCAGAAGAGACAGTTGCAGACTACATACGCACGTTACAACAACTAGCGTTTGAGTGCTCTTTCACGTCTGTTACTGCTGAAGAATATAAAAACGAATATGTGCGTGACGCTTTAATTGCGGGCCTACGTTCCCAACAAATTCGTCAAAGGCTACTTGAAAATTTAGAAATTAGCCTAGAAGAGGCGACTAATCAGGCTATATCACTAGAAATGGCTGAAAATAATTCTAAAGAGATCGGAAAGAATGACATCTCTGCAAAGGAACTCTATCAAATCAAAAATTCTGACGAAGCGGGTAACAGCTCCAATCTGGCTGCGGCTCCATCACGTAGACGCTGCTTCTTTTGCGGGGGAAACGTGCATCAGAGAATAAAATGCCCGGCCTTTCATGCAACTTGTCAAACCTGTGGAAAAAAAGGTCATTTTGCTAAAGTTTGTAGGAGTGGAGCCACAACCGATAAACCAGGTACCAACGCTGTAGTGCAACCAAAAGACTTAGATTTATCAGCAATTTCAGCAGCGTCACCGGCTAGTCTTCATAAGACTACAGTGTCAATCACCATTAACGAACACAAAGCCGAAGCCTTAATCGACAGTGGGAGTTCCACGAGCTTTATAGATAAAAATTTCGCTCTATCTCTAAACCTGAAACGCCATCCCTGGAAGGAAACGGTAACACTGGCTTCAAATAAACGGACTTCGCTCATAGATGGTTTTTACTATGCAACGATCAAGCTAAGCGAGCACATCTACAAGGAGAAGCCTCTTTACGCCTTAGAAGATCTCTGTGCTGATGTTATCATTGGTCATGATATTCTAAGCGACCATTCTTCAGTAGAAATCAAATTCGGAGGCTCGGCTAAACCCCTTAAGATATGCAACGTAATGGAAGCTGCGGTGCCCCCTGTATCACTTTTTAGTAATCTTTCGAATAATATTAGACCCATTGCTATAAAGTCAAGAAAACATTCAGAAGCAGATAACCAATTCATAAGAGATGAAATCAGTAAGCTCTTAAAAGATCGGACCATTGAGCCCAGTAACTCTCCATGGCGAGCTCAAGTCTTGGTAACAGGAGGTACAACGCACCGCAAACGTCTCGTCATTGATTACTCGTTGACGATCAATAAATTCACGGAACTGGATGCGTACCCTTTGCCAAACATAGAATCGATCGTATCGAAGGTGGCCCAATATAACGTCTTTAGTCAAATTGATTTACGAAGTGCATATCATCAGGTGCCAATCATGCCAACTGAAAAAAAATATACGGCTTTCGAAGCTTGCGGTAATTTATATCAATTTACAAGAATACCATTTGGAGTTACAAACGGAGTCGCTGCGTTCCAAAGAACGCTTAACTATATTATCAAGAAAGAAAAACTGACAGGCACCTACTCATATTTAGATGACGTCACAATTTGTGGCAAAACAGCAGCAGAACACGATCAGAATTTGTCTCGATTCAAGGAGGTCGTGGCTAAATATAATCTCACTCTAAATGAGGACAAATGTATATACGGACAAGAGTCTATTAAGTTACTTGGATACAAAATTGAAAAGAATACCATTCGACCCGATGATGACCGTCTTAATCCTCTAATGAACTTACCCGTGCCCACTGACTCGCGATCACTTAAAAGGACACTGGGCATGTTCGCCCATTACTCAAAATGGATTCGGAATTTCTCGGAAAAGATAAGCCCCTTGACAAAAGTTTCTGAATTTCCTCTCGGAAAAGACGCTGTCGATTCTTTTCAAAATCTAAAGGCTGATATAATGGAATCAGCCCTAACGGTCATAAATCAGAACGAGATATTCACCGTTGAAACTGATGCTTCAGAACACTCTTTAGCAGCTTCACTGTCTCAGAATGGCCGTCCCGTAGCTTTTTTCTCACGCTCACTCAACATTTCGGAACGCCGACATTCTTCAATAGAAAAAGAAGCAAGTGCTATCGTTGAATCAATAAGAAAATGGCGGCATTACCTCATTGGTAGACACTTTTTATTGATAACGGACCAACGATCTGTCTCTTTTATGTTTAATCAATCTCATAACAGCAAGATCAAAAATGAAAAGATAGAGAGGTGGCGTCTTGAACTATCAAATTATAAATACGATATAATTTACCGACCGGGTAAAGACAATATTACGGCTGACACTCTCTCCCGTGTGTGCTCAAGTATGTCCACGGATAGACTGAATGAATTACACAATACCTTGGGACATCCCGGTATCATACGAATGTTTCACTGGGTACGTTCTAAGAACCTGCCTTACTCTGTAAATGATGTTAAGAAGATAACGTCTGAATGTCGTATTTGTGCAGAAATCAAACCAAGGTTTATAAAAAAGCAGGGAACGCTCATAAAAGCAACTACTCCATTCGAAAGACTCAACATTGATTTTAAAGGACCTCTACCAACTAACACTCAAAATCGGTACATCTTGACGATTATAGATGAATATTCAAGATTCCCATTTGCCTACCCGTGCAAAGATGTGTCTGCTGGCGCCGTAATAAAATGCTTGAAGGACTTATTCACTACTTATGGGGTTCCACAGTATATACATTCAGATCGTGGAACAGCCTTTATGTCCAACGAATTGCGGAACTATTTGATAACAAATGGAATTGCATGCAGTCGAACCACACCATATAATCCTCAAGGAAACGGTCAAGTTGAACGTTTAAATGGTACCTTATGGAAGACAATAAAACTATGCTTAAAAACTAAAAATCTGGAAATAGAAAGCTGGGAGCAAGTGTTACCGTTCGCTTTGCATTCAATTCGCTCATTGCTGTGCACGACCACCAATGCCACACCTCATGAAAGATTTTTCAAACATACACGTCGAACTGCAAATGGGGAATCAATGCCAACATGGCTCTTGGAATCAGGCCCTGTTTTGATGCGGAAAAATCACAGAGCATCTAAATACGAGCCCGAAGTGGAAGAAGTGGAGGTTTTAGAGGCTAATCCATTATATTCTCATGTGAGATTACCAGACGGCCGTGAAACGACCATATCGAACAGGCAGCTAGCACCTCTTCCGTTGTCGCCGTTGGAGAGTGATGACGATTCCGAAGATCACTATCAGGACGCCGAGGGTGACGCAGAGATTCCAACTGGAAATGTTCCAGGGTTACCAACAGTAGAGGACTCTCTCGCTCATGATGTTGTAGCACCTCGGCGTTCCACACGAGAGAAGAGAGCTCCAGCTCGTCTCCTGGATTACGTTCTCTGACGCGGGGGTGAATGTGGTGTAAATACTCTTTCATATTGTCGTTTATAAGTTTCTATTGTTATATTTAAAATTAAGACATCATTGATTCACTGTCACAGCTCTGTCATATCATCTGCATAATTTTAACACAATAAAACCATAATTCGCAAATGGTTTTATCTTTTCTTTCTCGTATCAACCGTCTGAATGGTATTGCTGGATGGTGGCACACAAATGGAGTTGATAAAAAATCCATAAGCTGGAGAGCAATACAAAAAAAAACTATTTGGTAGTCATTTTCGACATCTAACCCACAGGATGTTCGGAAACAATCCTCCAGCTTCGCCAAACTACCAGCTCCGTGCTTTCCACATCCACTGAATATCTACAACCTTCACCAGATTATTGACTTTCCGGGTAGCCATAATTGTATAAATTTGTTTAACCCGTATTTACTGTTTTTTTTCACTGACTCGTAAAGTTACCTGTAGCATAAATAAATAATAATAATAAAAAGTACAAACAGTTCATATAGTCCCCATTGTTCTCTCATCTACTGGTATTATACCAAAATCTCTCACACAAAGCCTCAACACTCTACAGATGCCTAATCACACACTTTACATGCTTCAAAAAGCCACCATTCTCAACACCTGTCGAATCACCCGAAAGTTTCTGACTTCATCTACATTATCATCCACTTTCTCCATTTAAATTTTACCTTACATCCTTGGTTCCGACCCGCGTGTAAGGTTTTTAGGCTCTCTTGAATGAGAAGAAATATTAAGAACAACAAAATAATAATAATAATAATAATTTTATTATCAGAAAAAAAGGACACATTGAAACTTTACAAAAAAAAAACAATTTTCAAATAAAAGTGAACATTTCTGACAAAGTGAATCGTTGGTGCCTGTACTAATGATTAAAATCATTGTATCACAGACACCAGCGCCTTCCAGAATAGGTTATGTACATAAAAGAAGAACGAACGTGGACAAAGTGAACTAATCTAGTAGTAAAGATATATGGTAATAAGATAATTTAATTTAAAGTAAAAGAAATTTAAAAATAAAATAAAATCAATTTAAAGTAATTTAAAATATAAATAAAATAAAAACAATTAGTAGGTAGTAAAAACTAAAATTAAAAGTATATCAAAATTAAATTTAAATTAAGCTACTTATTTGTTTATGTTAAAATGAAGGATAATTGTAGGCAAATTCATCAGGAAATTTAAATCAGCTCTACAAATTATCATCCTGAACTTTAATTTAACTCTACTAGAGTTCCCATAACACCCACAAAATAAATTAGCAGTTGGAGCTCTGGCCTCTTTTTTGTAAAAATGGTGGTCGCATCACACGCACCAGGAGCATATAGTCACAAGGCGGGTGCGGCTATGATATTATTATCAACACATGCTGGCCGAGTAAGTATTGCAGTTTTGATTAAAAAGCTGATTTTTCAAGATAATAGTTTCCGCGTCAATTTCCCCTATATCTTAAACCACAACGTTTACTAACAAGCGATGGTGGCTCTTCAAAAGACAAACAAATACGTCGAATAAATTAAACCAGAAGATACACCGATAGTTTCTTGGTAGTAATTACCATAGGGTGCGTGAAGTTTGCTCCTTCCGGGTAATCAGCTCGTCTGCCGATGTTCACACACGTTGCTCGGAGTAATTAGTTAATGTATTCTAATTGGTGGTTTATGTGATGTCCTGTGGGCCGTGTAATAAATAGTAAGTAACTACTTTATGGAGCAGTTTTTTTGGAGAGGTAATTGGTCTCTTAATAATTACAAGACCCTCTCCAATTTGCGACTATAATTATTATAGTCTCAAATCGGAGATTTAACGAAAATTACACGGTAACCAGTTCCAAACGGCTTGACAGTTACCATGTTTTTAACTTCTTAATTGCTTCCAGTCGTTATCATAGTAGCCTTTTTTAACAAATATTCCCAAAAGATAATAGCGTTGAAACCTCATTGGAAACAGAAAAGTGAGCTTGAAAATATACCTCGCCAAGCTGATATTCTTGCACACATTTTCTCCATCGCTGTCCACAATCACAACACCGTGAGCTCTTTCAAGAGATTGCACAAAAACTAATCTAAAGATTCCGTCGCCCTAATCCGATACAATGTTTCAACAAATAACATTTAGTTTCACACAAAAGTGAGCAATAATAGGATCCAATCACGAAAGAAAACTCAATTTTAAGGGTGTCTCGGAGCAGATTAAATTATCTTCTTTTTCTTTTACATGAAGTCTTTGGAGGTTTTTTTTCGTTACTTACTTTTTGAATGAAAAAAAAAAGGAAATTAATGACGCGGACGTATTAAAATACTCGACATATGCTTGAGCTATTGCTTTTATCTAAATACAATGTAATTTTATCAAATGAGACGTACTTTAGAAAATATCTTCGGTCTTTGAAACGGAATTGTAAGCTTCATTCCATTCGTAACACACACGAACCGATTTCACGTCTATGTTTCATTTGAACGATCACGATTTAGAACATATGGTCATAGATTGGCAAGATTATTTAAATGCATCTGACATTTTATCTCACGTTATTAATAGCGAGCAAAAATGCCAAATGCCAACGTCTGTGCATAGGTGAATATTGAGTAGACACGTAGGGCATAGGTATTCATGCAGGTGAACGTTGGATTCCTAATAGACTGGGACTTGTGATGAATTCGCGTGAAGGTGTGACCATAGTCTAGCTAGATAAATGGCAAACGAATTTGTGCGCTATTAATGTGTTGTTTTACAAGAGGCGTCGTAGCACGTGCGAACTAATACATAGTTACATGTTTATTTTTATTTATCTACTGATTTTAACAATACCCTGGTATGTAAAGAAACTGGTTTTACTTGTGGTATTAACTAGGTCATAATTATGTTGAGTAGAATTAATCTCAAATATCGCTACCAGTAATATGTTTGAACAAAAAAAGTCTGTTTTTATGATTGATTTTTCAGCTGCTATTTCAGTATTAAGTGCAGAATCACTGTTGCAAGATAAAACACCTTTTCAATTTTGATTATATTTATTTATCAGTTAGTTTCTGCTTTCAACAGAATTCTGAAAGGTCAACCGTCTAAAATAGAAGACTTTCACATAACCGAGGTTTGAAGCAATTCAGTCCAAAGCCATATCATCACCCTTTTAACCTATTTCTGGTAGCACTTCACTTAGTATTCTGAAACTATCTTGTACTGGCTGGTATTCATACAAAGGAATTTTACAATCGTTGAAAAATCCAATTTGTCGTTTTATTTTAAAGAAGATGAGATTATTGTGGAATATTTTAAAATGGCGGCGTAAGGTAAGATGTTGAATGTGATATGGAATGTCTGTTTCTCATGAGGGTTTAATGCTGTCTTGATCTCTATGTTTTATGTTAGTTGTCCTGGTGTTTGTGAGGTCGTTGACCAACAAGCAGTACTTTAACTTTTTTTTTTTTTTAAAGATGATATCAGAAATGAAATTAACTGGAAAATTATGCCCCGATGCTGAAAATGCTATACTCGTGACACCAACATACCTTGTCGGGCTAGCAAGCTGATGTGGCAGAAGACCCGTGTTGTGCCGCAGCTTGAGAGGTGGTCACTTGCCTATATGACCAGCAATAGGCTGCGAGAGTGATAATTGAAACTTCTGTGCCAGCTACCCAACAAACATTTCAGTCGTTCGTTCGTTGAAGTAATTTAGCGTGTAATACGTCTTAAAGCATCTTATTGATACATAACTTTTAGTCGTATATAACAATCATTCAGAAATCGTATTAACTTCTATACGACTATTTTTATGACTATTATACAGTTTTATGTAGAAACGGCGTCATTTAGTGGTAAAACCAGTGTCGTGATCTTAGTGACGTATATATGACTTTTATCCCACCATTAATCGTATTAGGATCGCGAGAACCACCATTAAGTGACGACCATTTAAAAGTGATAAATTGCACCCTTATACGACTTTAAGACAATTTTTTAACTTTTATACTACCCTTAAATTACCGAGTCTTCTATTATCGTCATGTTGTGTTACAACGAATATTTCTACACGTAACGACAGTAATGTACAAACTGGAGTTGCGGTTCCGTACAAGATTTTATGAACATAAAATAATTGTTTTCAATGCAAAGTAAATCTAAACAAAACGTGTCGAATAATGCTGTAATACAAAATGGATCTACATTACGAGTAGTAGATGCAAAAGAAGACGAAGTGTAAGAAAAAAATGATAATCTGGAATTAAAAAGTGATAGTTCTGATTATGAAAGCGCAAATGAAGATATTAAAAATGATACACTTTGTGAAAATTTAAAAAAATGGGCTATCCAACACAATATTACACAAGTTGCGTTGAGAGACCAATACAAAATTTAAAACAATAGAATTTCTTATGCCGTTTCAGCAAATCCACGAACACTTTTAAATGGTATAAAAGCAAACTTAAACATAATTCCAATGGCTTTATTGATATGTATCCGAGGCCACCTATAAATAAATCATCATTTTAATTAGGTACGTTAAGAAACTTCAATCACTTCAACTAAAAAAAGCAGATTTTGATAGTAGTTTTTAATATGATTGAATGAATGAACGTACTTTACTGACACATGACAAAGATTAAAAATAAACAGTCTTCAAACCAAGAAAAGTAGGTGAAATGGTTTTTTAAACACGACAAAGGAATTTCAGTTAATATGGCTGACAAAATTGAACAAAAAGTATGTGCACTGAATAATTAGTCGTTTTGATGTTGTACTATGGTTGTATCTTTACCAGGTTAGCACGTTTAGTAAAAATATACTTGATTAAATCACTTAATTTAAAGAATTAGCATGGCGCGTTAATTAAATTGACATAATTAGCTCATATTACCCGATAGAACTAATTTCCCAATAGATTGTTTGGGCCCAATGAGTTTTAGCACATCAGATAATTTAACAAATATTAGAAAATGGAACCTTCAAATGGATCTGACACAAATATAATATTGAAGTCATGCAGGCATAATAATTTACGGGATTTATCTCACCATTTTATCACCAAATCCTGTTTGAAAATAATACTACGCTACCTATTTGCAACAAAATGCCGTAAAGCAGCGGTAATAAACACCATTACTCAACGAAAACGTGGGTTTTGCGACTACTACACAACCACTATCTGACCAAAAAGTGGTTTACACGACGGTTACGTTACTCTTTTAAGGCACTGTTTCGTATAAAATGGGCCTAGTCTCGGAGAAGCCAACGTGATGGCGACGTATTTACGTCCAGCTTATGGAACCAAATGTAGAAATCAGCACGTTGTGGCGACTTGTCAAATGTTTGTTGGGTATTTGGTGTGTTTAGTTAATAGTTCCAAGATGAGATGAGACGTTTTCATTGATGAGGTTATGACTCCGTCTGAGAGCGGAGTTTGCGTAGGTACCTGAATTTTGGACTAAACAGTATTTAAACAAATTTTAAGTTTTTATCATTGATACGCTATGAATAAACTTAATTATTCCCTTTATTACTTAATTATTTTTTTACAGATTGGTAGTTTGTATTCAAGACACATAAAAACGGATTCTTTTGGTGGTTCTCCATAAAAGCATAGTCGACTTTGCACTACAAAACAATGAAGTTATGTTAAAGTTCTGATATTGCAGCTTTGCTTTTAACTCTTCATATTTTCCTTTTTCTTTGCTTGCAAATGTGAAACAAAATAGTTTGCTAATACATTTAGTTTTGCAAAACATTTTTAGAAAAACAATCTTGTATAGAAGACAGCGTCGAATCAATACAAGATATTATATTATTTTATTAAAACTGGAACAAAATCAGAATCTCAAATAATACGAGCTCAAAGCCACAGTGACATTGCCCCTATATTTTGCAAAGAGCGTTCGGGACTGCTCGGTCGTTTTCGTCAGCATTTGGAAAACTGACTTGAATAACAATGGCGGCCTTTGCGCTGCACGCACGATTTGATCCAATTTTGAATGTAGATACAGAATCAGAAATATCATATCTAATGTCGGAACTACTCTTAGCGCTGAAGTTTATAGCCTTTGTAGAAGACGTTTCCCGCCGTGTTAAGAAGTCAAATGTACGATGTATGGCCCATTATACGAGTATCTTGTTTTAACGAAAAATACGTTCAGTTTCAGAAGTGATGTCCTTGATGTCAATAGGCTGTCTCTTTTGATCAAAAGATCTACATATTATTTATTTACCGGTTCTAGGAAATTTGCTTCAGTTTCATTTAAGATGAAAATATGTCCACAGAACTTTCCCTCCTATTTCAATTTCCAAGAATCCACACAAAACAACAAACATTCCTTGATAGCGAACACATAGAAACTAACATCACACTAAGATATACACCCACATAGCCAAACAAATGAGACTTAAAGCGAGCCAGAGCGTTCCCGCCCGGGATTATGGCGCCGAAATATTACTCTGAAAATTGAGGATTCCCCCTAACATCAGCTGAGCGTAATTTTCATAATTTGTATTTCCTTGCGGATAAATTAAGTGAGGAGTGATATTGAATAGTTTAATATCATGATATGAAAAATATGCTGATGATAATTATGAAAGCAAAATAAAATCCACAAAAAAAAAATCTGCTAGACAAATACCCGTTGAGCTAGTAACTAATATAATTTAATAGCGCACATAATCTTGCAATAGAAAGATTGAGCATTACTGCGGATGTATTATAAATTTAAGATTGCATGAGAAATAAATAGTTTCAAATTTATATTTAATTTATTTTAAAGAAAAAAAAAACATTTTATCAATTTATTTTTCGGGGATTACGGGCACAATCCATACCATAATATAAATGCGAAAGTAACTCTGTTTGTCTGTCTGTCTGCTACCTTTTCACGACAAAACGGCTGATCGGATCGTAATGAAAATTGGCAAGAAGATGTATTTCAACCTAGGGAAGGACATAGGCTATATATTATCACGCTAATTACTTACGAGGGTGAGCAAAATGCATTTCGTCCATATTTGTCAACTGTTTGACAACTGACAACCGTCATAACATGCATTGTAATAGAATAACTATTTTTAACCAATTGTCATTAGAACAAATAGGCCATCGGTGACGGCTACCGCCTTTCGAACAATGAGTCGCAAGTTCAAGCCTCAGTCAAGACATGCAAATACATTTTGATTTTGTTTAATGCTGTAAGATTTCCGAAAGTAAATTTGGTTCGCACGTTCAAAACCCACACGGTTTTCACTTTTTGTAACAAAGTATTTTGTTTTTTTTTTTTAAAGCTTTAGGATTTCCAAATTATTGTTTAAATACATACTTTTTTTAACACTTAAACGACAGTTTGCGAATCACTTATTTCAAATAATAAACCTGTAAATATGGCACTTATGCTGTTAAAGGATCACACACGGAACCCTTTTTCTACTATTTCATATTTTTTTCTCTATGTCTGTGTGTCTCTACGTAGCCCTTTTATTATAGCATCATGTGTAAATTATAAAAATTAATATTGTGCGTAACTTAGAGAAGGTTTTTCATTTTTGTTTCTTTGTAATCGGTGCTCTCCATCAAAAGATATATTATGACTTTAAAGTTTTTAAGGGGAACTTATCATCATGATCTAAGGATACATACAATGACATCTATTGAATCAAAATGGTACTAATGAATAAAAATCACAAGATAGAGAAGAAGAGAATAGTCAACATGACCCTGCTTTAAAAATCTGCATAGCCGGTAGAGTATCTGTTCGACCGCTTTCCATGCATATGTTCTAGCAGTTTAACTTCGTGCTCTATAGTTAATGGCGTTGTTAATTTGACTCCATTTTCTGAATCACGGTGTTATGATTTTCCGTGAAATAATGATACTGATATTTGCCCCTTTCAGATGTCTCAAGTTTGGTTTTTTGGAAGAGGTTTTCAATCCAACGCCTGTTTTTCTTTATGTATAGGTACCTATATTATGGCTGAGCAATACCTAAATGACGTGATGAAAGTTGTATGAATCCGCTGGATGTGAGTCGCACAAGACCGGTCAATGTGGCGACACGTGTCCAGCATTAGACGTCTTTCGGCTGAAATAATGATGAATGATGATAATTCAAATGGCATGGGCAGGTCACCTAGCAGGACGCGGTGATGTCAGGTGGAGTAAAGCTGTGACCAAGTGGCGTTCTAGAAATCGAAACAGAAGTTTTAATCGTCCAGAGGTGAGATACAGACGATATTGTTGCCATTACGGAGATATCCTGGATGAGACTGGCACACGAGCGTGGAGCTTAGCACAAACAAAGAGAGTCCTGTACCCAGCAGTGGGTGAAGTCGGACTATGGATGATGATGATGATGACGCATAACTTTTTCCAGAGAAGTCCGATTTTCATGATTATTTTTGATCGAAAAGCGTGTATCGCAAAGTTTGCCCCATTTTATATTGAAAATAGTCGTGTTGAAATCAAAGTCACGCACTTCTGATTTTTCAGATTCATGTGCGTATTGTATAATCATCGCATGCTGAAACATCGTGAGGAAACCAGCATGCCTGAGGGATATTTGATCGACGGCATGTAAAGCCAAGACTGAGGACCTTGGGCGGCATAAAAACTCTGACACCAGGTTAGGCACTAACCACACGATAAAGAAGAAGATCGTGTTGGGGCTTATTTCATAAACTTTTTTGACAACTTTAGACCTGGCTGAAGTTTAACTGTGATCGAAGGTCTAGCGATGGAGACGTAAGACGGTCACAAGAGGTCCGAAACAGTTTACAGTAGCTATATCGTGTGTTGGCTCATTTCATGCACTTTGATGAGAACTTTAGTAATAGCTGGAGTATTACTGTCATCGAAGGTCTCATGATGGAGGCTTGGAGACGAAAACATTTGCAAAAGGTTTTCAAGAGTTTACAGCATCTACATCTACGTGTTGTGTTGACCTGCTTGGAGTGTGACTAACATCAAAGGTCTGACTTTGGAGTAGGAAGGCAGATGCGAGAGGTCCGCAACAGTTTGAAGCAGCTTTAACGTGTCGCGGCTCATGCCATGCCACTTGATGAGAACTTTCGACCTAACTGGAGTATGAAATCGTCGAGTGCCCAAGGATAGAAACGTAAGGCAGTGGAAGGAAGAGCCCATAATTGGAAAAACAAAAGTAGAATATTTTGGCGATAAATGTAAACCTATTCGAGAAAAAATCTGTACTAATATTATAAAGCTGCAGAGTTTGTTTGTTTGGTTGGTTGAACACGCTAATTTTAGGAACTGTTGGTTCGTCTTACGCAGACGAAGTTGCGCGGGTCAGCTAGTATTATATATGTAGAATTCATAAACATAGTCTTCAATCTTTTTTCGTAGCTTCTGAATTGCTCGCTCTGTGAATCAATCTACAAGTCAATCAATTTTCTTTTACATTTTATACGTATTTCTATGTAGGACCCCAAAGGTCAAGTTCGCACTCCAACCCTATTACCTTTCTACCTTTTCATTACCAGATCACTTAGGACTCCATTTACTGTGATAAATACAACAAAACACGTGATGGAAAACCATTTGATCAATATTTCATTAATGACTCCTTCTTCAGTCCCTCTTAGCAGGATCAAGGCCTCCATGATCAATCACAAATAAGCCAGGACTAATACTGCATTCGGAAATTAATCAACTAGGACAATTAATCAGGAACGTTATTAATATAAATACACTGTTCAAAGCTTTCCTCTGATTAACTGAAAATTTCGAGAAACCTTTGAAATTTCAGAAGTTAATTTAGATTCTTGGGGCTAGCTTAAAATATTATGCCATGGGGAAGACTTGGGGAATAATTAAGTAAATTCAGATAATAACGCTAAAATACCGTTATCGTAAATACAAATGCCCTTTTCAGAGTCTTTTTTCTCAGAGCCAAATGGGAACGCTTTCGACTCAGCTCACAAGTCACAAGTTCCAGACTAACTGACAGTTACGCAAAATATAATAGTCGGCCTGAGTCTCTATCTGTCACACAACAAAATTATATGCTACTTTGTCTTTTTTATGTACTTATTTGTGAACATGATGAACCCATAACGTGTTCTATGAAACTGGATATTTGGGTGTGATATCATATTTAAGTTATTCTCGGAAAGTCTTCTGTTTACTATTTTTTGAGCCAAATTACAGGCACGAAAGTAACTCGACTTTAACGTCTTTATTAAAATAATACAAAATAGTCTTTTGCTTTTCAGCTTAAGAGTAAAGTTTGGTTGGTTTGGTCATGGTAAATATCCCGTTCTAAATTCTAATGTTTGTGTTAGTGACCATGTCAGTCTAAAAACTCATAAAGTTTTTTCTTTCCAGTTTTTTAACATCCAGAAAAGTAATTATAAAAAAGTAAAACTAAAGTTTCTAGCTCCCGCATCGAGACAGTCCTTCATTTTGCTAAATATTTCGCCGTCAAGCGCGTCATAAAAAGTTCTTTTGAAATCCAGACAAAATGCTAAGTGAGCTACGCCCCTAAAACAATTGTGTCTTTTTCCCTTCATTCTATAACCTAAATACGGAACCCTAACGGCGAGCTGCTTGTGCCATTGACAGATTTTCTTTTCTGCTTAACAAATAAAGTCGGGGTTGCCATTCTCTTAGCACATTTTATTTTCAGTTTATTTCCTAAAATTTCCAAAATCTTAAATCTAGATACAAAATGACTCAAATATATTAAAATTTATTTCTATCTTTCCTTTATAAAACAGAATGTGCTGAGCAAATAATAATATTGAACTATTTACCCGTAAATTCCATTTTTCATGATCTCTCTCACAAAATTAAGGCGTACATTTACCACGCCATCTACCATTCAAGATTACATAACCGCTGCTCTTAATCCAGTGACCACAGCTACATTAATAACACCATCGCAACATACTGGAATACCACTTCCATCGCTATTATTACTGACAAGTAATATTAAGCGCTTTTATTTGCTACATGACCCAGCTATATTAATGTAATTGCTCTCCGTGACCAACCAACACTAGGGCTATCGCAAAAATGGCTTTTCCTAGAATTTTATTAGTCGCAACACAAATACAAAACCTTATCTATTCTTGGCTAGATAGACTTGTTAAACAAGGGACATATTGAATCAGGATATTCCGGATTCGATTCTAGATTTGAATATTTATGTCAAAAACAGGGAATAAGAACATGACCGAGTTCTGAATATGTTAAAGATGGACCCATTGAATCAACTAGCTTTTCGCAGTCCATTGCTGGACGTCAGCCTCACCCAAGTTTCCCCATAACACCCTATTGACCTACCGCAACCAGCCTGTATCAGCAAGCTTGTTGAGGTTGCCGGTCCGGCTAGCTGGGGTACGCTACGCTTTCTGATACACGGTTTCAACTACAGGATTCGTTTGTTCATCATTTATTAATGTTGTTCTATCCAGTCCTTCGTTAAACATGCCAAGAACACTCCGCATTTCTTTTTTTTTTTGAACAAGCACCTTTCCAAGAATATGGCAGTGTCATAGAATGTTCCTGGACGCTAGAATCAACAGTTGCTACCACCAGAAAACCGACAAGTTATTGAAGCTCGACGAAGTCCAAAAGAAACAATTTAATTGTCTTGGATCCTGCAACGAAATTAATCAGAAATGTATGGCGAAGGAGTAAGAAAACCACGACCACTCTGCATGTTAAGTCGGTAACTCCAGGTTGTTTTGAACAGGTTTTAGAATAATGTTATTGCTTTATATTATCACATGTCCTTGACCTACGTTCACCGTTTAGCCAGTCACCCCACACAGTATACATAGTTTTATCTACCGTCCGTAAGCAGTACTTAGTCCGGACTTAACCCCGCGCTTTAATTCAAAGTTACGACTCGACTCTTTCGCAACGGCTAAGAATAGTCCACGATTACTGCACCTTTGTATTGCAGGGGGCGTACATAGGATTATGGTAATCTGCCTCTAATTGTAGAGGGCGACCTGCGTAGATGTTGTTTTGTTTAATACAATTGGTGTTACTTTTGTACGGTTGTTTAGGTACCTAGGTTGTTAGGAAGGTGGAAAGTATTAAGGTGAATTGATACTAGAAATAATTTTGTGAGTAACATAACATAACATCACGCCAGTAAATTAAATAAGGTAGGTAGCGGAGTGCCTGTGTATAAGTATATCCACATTTTGTCTTTAATAATGAAGTCCCATAAAATAGCGGGCGAGCTAATAAGCAATTTCGTGTAACTTGAATATTTTTCAGTAGTTTAAAAATAACAGAAATACTGTTTTAGGCTTTCACGGTTTAAAACTAAACTTATATTGTCACTTACGGGATATCTTCCGTGATTATTATTATTTTTTATTATTATTTATTTTTGTTTTTACTATATCCCGTAAGTGACAATATAAGTTTAACAGAAATACTGTTTAATAAGTTGTTGTACAAAGGATTTTCGAGAGAAGATCAATATGTATAGTCCAAGGCAGCTTTGAGAATAATGCTTTGTATTCGTATTCACTGAACAACATTACGTATTCAAAAACTTTCAGAATGACTAATTGACAACTATTGAAGAAATCACCCTACAAATTAATTCATGAACCCGCATAAAAGTCTGTTGTACTCAATCCCAATTTCTTTGGTTAAACCTCCAACCGGAACAATCAGTTCGAGAATATTTTATTGCGTTTGTATTTCCTTTATCCTTAAATACACTTAGATCACCATTTTATTGTATCACACTCTAACTGTAGTCCCAATGCCAGTATCGTATATTTTAATTAAAGGAGTACTGGTCGCCAAGGTTCAAGAAATCAAGACCGTAAAAGAGCTTACACAAATTGAATTTGTTAGAAGAAATCCCTTCCAAGTACAATGAATAAAGACAATGCTTGTGGAAGAAAAATACAGGACAGTATTGGAGATAAAACGCGTTCTGTGGAACGAAATATTCTGATAAGTCGACCTCTTTCTTGAGCCTTAAATCTGAGACGAGTTACAGTACAAGATTGTCTGTGGTGAATGTTCTAATGGATTTCAAGACTTGATTTACAGGGAGTAAGTAACTTCGAAGCTCAAACAGTTACCATATGAATTCAGTGCTTTATTCTAGTCTCGCTAGAGTGGAAAAAATATATATTTTTGAGAAAAAAGTAGATCCAAAAATACAAAACCTCTAACATCAAAATGTTCACCGCCGTTTTTTTCTTTAATAACTGATCAAAATGTTCTGAGCTGTGCTGAGACTCTCTAGTACATTTACTAACACCTTGTATACAGGGTGTAAACAGACTCATCACAAAATCGTCAACCAAGCATCCTATACATCAAACTAAGTAGACGCAACAATAAAATTATTGCTGGGAAACGACTGTTTTTTAGGAGTGTACAATTTTGTGCTACGGTAAAACTCAATGTAGCACACCTAAATCAGTGTGATGGTGGTTGCTTGGAATAGTAAACGGGTCAACGGGTCAGTATAAAAGAAAATTGTGAAAATTGGAATTTTGATCAAAAATATTTCCGTAACTAGAAGGTTCCAAGGTATGGTCCAGTACAAAAAAAGTGATTGCAATGACGTGGAGAATCTTGCCTTTCGTCTTCGTTAAGGGTATTTGACACCCTTTATTGCTTGTTGATCTACGATTGTCTCATTAATAGTGTAGTGGACACAAGTGTTTCGACGTATACTAAGTTCCAAATCCAGCTTTGGTAATATTATAATCACTTTCCCAATAGTTGCCTGGAGTCTGGATGTTTTTCCAGTATACTTAATAACTGAATTTAGGTATACGAGTACACCTATCAACCCTTTTGAGGAAAAGGCGACAGGCACATACTTACGTACCATCAAATATAAACTTCATCTCCTAAATTTGAAAGAAGATTTGTTATTATACAAAGTTGAACGGAAAATACAAAAGGCTTATAGAAGGCTACTTACAAAGTCGGGAAAGATCAAAAGTACTGTAGGATGTGTTAAAGTTTTAATGAACAATGTTTTAATGAAGCAACCTCTCTTTCCTTTAATTATTATTGAAATAGGCTGTCACAAAAACGTTTGCGTATGACAAAATGAGGTACAACTTGATATTAATTACTTATTAGGAAATTTATTTTATTTGTACTTTGTATACATATTATTATATCCTTTATTATAAACATCGTCATGGGTTTAAAGGATTCCAGGTGAAGTTTGAAAATAAATTGGAAATACACAATAATTATATAGCAGTTCAAAGTAAAATTAATAAGATTTCCATTGTTTGGTTCATTTGTTAAAGTGGTATATTTAATTGGCCTGTCTGTTAATGTTGATGGTTGAAGAAAGAGCGGAAGGCCAAAAAAAGATGTATGGATTGGGTGAGGAATGATATGAAAGAGAAAGGAGTAAATGATGCCGTGACGTCTGACAGGGGAGAATGGAAAAAGAAAACGTGTTCCACCGACCCCAAATAGATTGGCCCAAGAGCAAGAAGATGATATTGGTCTGTCTGACACCTTTTCCTATCTTAGCGGCTGATCAGATTCCACCGAAAGAGAAGCGGATGAAGCCACTGGTAAAAGCTGATAAACTGTAAGTCAACTTAAATTCAATGTTTGATAGTCTCAAAGATGAAAGACAAGTCAATTCTTAAGGCTATAGAAATCATATTCTCGTTCTGTCTAAAGTCAAACTAACAAACATGATGAGCAACATCTAAAAGATCCTATCAAGCATGAGTCACCAGTTGTTACGGGTGGGAGACTCACTAACATCTAACAAAATAATCTCAAAGCAATTTTAAACCCATTTGGCATAATCTTGATCATTCTGAAGACATTCATTTATCAAGGAGATGATTCAGAGATCCAGACAGGGATACGTATGTTGAAGTATAAAGATACTACTACCAGTAAACTAAACTATAATTGAGTAAGCAGTAAGCTAACCGAACTAAGCCCTTTTTTTGAAATCAAACGAGGGTTTTGTCAACTAAACTTGTTGCTATGATTACACACGTAAATCGTAACCATTTGTCTCGCTCAGCACCGATTTACTCACGAGTGAGCTGTTACCTGAAGCATGACTAAATAATATATTACAGTAAAAATAAACATGCTTTACAGGGCTGGGCAGGGGTGTTTTTATATTATTATTAGTGACGTCATTTTATTTCTCGTGTTCTTCTCTGAGGACATCCAAGAGAACCAAAGTTAATGATTTCACCCGAAGAATTTCCAAACTTAAGTGGAAGTGGGCAGGAAACATTGCTACATTGCTTGCAGAACGGATGGCCGATGGGGCCGAAAAGTTCTAGAGTGGCCTCCCACTAGGTGCACCGATGACCTGGTGAAGGGCGCGGGGATCTGATGATTTGCCTTTGCAAACCCTTCTACCCATATGGGTGGAAGGCTTTGCAAAGGCGTTTTCCCATGGGAAAACGTAAAAAAATAAATAGTCCGCCATCTTTGGGAGTTCGCCATATTGAATTTAGAATGACGACATCTAACCCTGTCATCTAAACTAAATATGGTATGCTAACTTTCAGCTTAATCGGAAACCGGGAAGTCTTCCACTTCTAAGATTTTTTTTTTTTAAATATTTTTTTTAAGATATTTTTTTAAATAACTAATTAGTTAGTTATAACTTACAGTTGAAGCTAATAAAAGTGTGTTAAAATCGTGTTACAGCTCTAAACGTGTGCGTAAACCGATTCCAGCCATTTGTTCCTAGTTGAGATACTGCATCGTTTTACTAATAATGTCTACTGTGGTTATGTTCTGCGTTAATTTATTCGTTCCTGACCCATCCGAGGGGATCAGTTGGTACTTTATCTGACCGTTACCGTTACATTGGTTTGTAGAGTTAAGAGCGGAAGATTTAGGTGATTGGATTGAAAACAATTGAAATTGGTTGAAAATAGGCTTGGGTTTCCTTTCTGTATACCTCAGGTTGACTTCTTTCTGTTTGAAATACTATAATGACACTTATCAAACCACACGGGCAAAAATGTAGGTCCATGCCTGTGGTCCATGTTCACCAAAAAGATGACGGTCTGATTATCTAAAAACAGCTGTAATGTTACTGTGACATGTTCCCGTACAAAAATGTGTTTTAAAAAGCTGAACCGACTTCTAAAAAGAGGAGGTTATCAATTCGTCTGTATGTTTTTTTTTTTTTTTTTTTTTTTTTTTTGTGTTTGTTACCTCATAACTTTCGACTGCGTGAACCGATTTTGATGATTCTTTTTTTGTTTGAAAGCTGGTGCTTCCCATGTGGTCCCATTTTATTTTGCTGAAGATCTGATTCTGGTCTTCGGAGATATACACTGGAACTCTTCAAAAATGTACGGCAAATCTGCAGTGCTTGCTGTTAACGCTTGTAGGTTTATTGTTTATACAACATCATGACGTAATATCACGCCTGTATGCTCTGAGGGGGTACGCAGATGTGTACAATACACCCAGATTTCGACAGTGGTTGTTACCTCAGTACTTTCGACTGGGTGAACCGATTTTGATGATTCTTTTTTAATTTGAAAGCTGGTGCTTCCCGTGTGGTTGTATTTTAATTTGCTGAAGATCTGATCCGGGTCTTCGGAGATATACAATGGAACTCTTCAAAAATACACGGCAAATCTGCAGTAACTGCTGCAATCGCTTGAATGTTTATTGTTTATAAAAAATCATGACGTAACATCACGCCTGTATGCTCTGAGGGGTACGCAGAAGTGTACAATATTCCCAGATTTCGACAGTTAGGTGTATTAAGTTTCATTTATTGGGGATAAGCCTATTACCTTGACATGTATTGTTATTTTATTGGCAAGGGTACCTACTTCAAGGGTAGTTTGATGAGAATTTGGTTAGGTTCTGGTTATGGGATCCATGACAAAGGAACGGAACTCTTCAATTCTTAGAAGCAAATTAACGATACTCGGCCAAATCTTTTAAAGGCTATCCGGATATTTGAGTCACGTACCATAACGTCGTTATTAACCGACTTCAAAAAGGAGGAGGTTCTCAATTCAATGTTCCCCGATTACTCGAAGATGACTGGACCGAATTTGTTTTTTAATTGTTTGAAAGGCTTCCCAAAGGTCCCATAATCATCAAGTCAGGATCCTGATAGTGGGATCCTGGAGAAATAGAGGGAACTCTTCAAATTTTATAGGCACACCAGAAGCGATTTGGGAAGTTTTAGAAAGAGTACTTTCTCGGAGTGATCCCATTTAAATTTGGTAAAGATTAGATGAAGAACTTCGGAGAAAGGCAACGGAACTCCTCATTAAATGTAGCAAATGTGTGTCTCTTACTGGGATTGCTGAAATCTCATGTCTGTCTATTGTTTACACCAGTTCATAATAAAAAATCACGCTGGTACGCTGTGAAAGGGTATGCACATGTGAACCACTAAAAAGTGAAAAATAAAAACTTTTTTGCAAAAAATTAAACCGACTTCACACAAAAAAGTGAAAAATAACTTTAGCTTCAGAAGTCGGTGACAAAAAAACTAAATCAATCAAATAAAGGTCACCGACTTCTGAAGCTAAAGTTATTTTTCACTTTTTTGTGTGAAGTCGGTTTAATTTTTTGCAAAAAAGTTTTTATTGGTGAACATGTATGCATTTTTTTAACTGAAAACTTCTTTAAGCGCGTTGAGCACTTTTTGAGTGAACAATAATCATAGAACTCGCGTGACCGTCACGTACGCCTTTCGTAGCACCGGTACCAGTAACCGTAGTGGATCGCTACGATTTTACACTTCTGTCGGTAGTCTCCAAAGACTTGCTCCGCATGTTTTTTTTACAACTTGGTTTGAGCTCACAAAAAAGTTACTGTTACTGTTATGCTTTTTACTTTATTTTTACTTTAAACACCTTCACAACCCACGTACTATTCAATCCATCCAACAGCACAATGTTTGGAGTGCGTTACATTGAGTCCTACCGAAAAACGTGTATACAAATAAAAAAGTAATTTCTTAGCAATAAAATTCATGCGTAGAGTTATTTAGTTGGATGTACAGAATGCTCGGTTGAAGAGTCTGTTTAAAGCTCATGTAACACCCCTATAACACGACCAGCCTTTTTAGATATTATCAAGATAAATCCCAGTCTATAAACACCATCCAACAAACAAACGACAGAAATAACAAATAAATATTCCAAATAGAAATATAATTCTGTCAAAGGCAAAAATACGAGCCAATTATACCAATTTGCCGCAAAATATAAGAAAAGTTCGGTCGCAAATCAGGCGTAATCCTCTTACGAATTAGTTACGACATTTTTATATTATTATACAAAGCTTTCTCGTTTAGCTCCGGATATTGTTATTCTAAAGAGATTTTTGGGAAATTATTAAGTGTAGTCCCTCTCAATCCCAAATTATTAGGCACTTTAAACGAGCATTGTTTTTGTTCTTTACAATCAAAATGGTCTCAAAGCTACGGGGTAATTGCGTAACAAACTTACAATCGCTATGCATTTCGTTTTTGTCGAGCAGGGAGTTCTTTCGAACGTTGAGGACAAAGGAATTTTCTTCGAACTTCTTCGGATTGTATGTTAAACACAATTAATAAATATCGCTGGACATTAACACACAGCGGCATCTAGTACCCACTAAGCAAGGCTTATGTCGTGGACACCAGATGGTTGATATACTACATATACTTTTTTGTTTTGTAAATACATACTTATTATACATATAAACATCCATGACTCGGAAACAAATGTCCATGCTCATCACACAAACATTTGCTCCTACCGGGATTCGAACCCAGGACCCTAAGAACGTAAGGCAGCCTAACTACCACTACGCTATTCGGGTCGTCAAATTGTGGTAAGTATGAGCTAAGAACAGGAAGATTATGATGATGAACGATTCTCAACTCACTGGTTTTGAGATACGTTGCCGTGATACCATGAAAAACCTTATTGCACAGTAGGTAATCATTTGTTTAGGGCCAAAAACTCAACAACCTATTAATATTGAAACAATTTATTTACCGTTGATTAAAATGCAGCCCACGAACGAATATTTCACCTACAGTTTATGGCTATCGAAATCCAATTCCCCGCTAGTTTTTTCAAAGCAAACTGCATTGCGTCCAAAACTCCAAACAAATTGAAATCTGCGTCAAACCAATTTGCAATGGACGTGTGGACTGACAAAGCTGTTTGGGTAAAAAAACAATAGTATCCATTTACCCTAGATAGCTAGATCTCCCTGAGTGCGTACACTCATCGACATCGGCTTTGTATAGACTTTTCATAGACACGAACATCGAATATGCCTGCAGAGTGACATTTTCAAGTGGGCATGGATACTGATGGATAGCCAAATTTGAAATATGAGAAATGGCGAAAAACACTCAAACGATACTCGAGCCCAATTTTGATAAAAACTAAAGAATCATTGGATTCTTGAAAAATCAATATTCCTGGGCAGGAATTGACCCCTTGATTTCGGAAGAAAACACACACTGCATTATTACACCATTCGATAGCATCGCTTATAAGGATAAAATTCAGGGAAATAATGGTATAGGTACGGCAAAATAAACGAAGTTTCGGTATCAACCGAAACTGAGACTAGGGCCGAAGTTTTGGTTTCGGTTTCGGCTTAAAATTCTGTTTATGTCGAATACTACTCTTACTCACACTACTCTTAGATAAATTATATCAACCGTCAATGTGTGTTGTTCTATGTTATTTAAGTTGAACCTAGTACTATTCAAACTTAACAATCTGATTTGACAGGTTTGCTGGGCTTTATTGATTATTGGTTTGATATTCGAGCAATGTTTACTTCAATTAATTTAAATCAACATCTCTAGTTGTTTACAGCGTGCTGAAGTAATATTATTCCTTCATTATTGAATAAAGCGTGAATATACAAGCGAATAAATAATCAAGCAATTCTGAAATATGTACTTTGATTTGCCGCATACCAGCCCCAGTCCATGCTGTAATTTTCACTAGGTAGGGTACTTCATAGGGTACTTAAGTCTAAAATCGAATGTCTGATTCAAAAAATGGCTTGTAAACCAGCCGACATTCTCCTTGGTGGACAAGTAGTTAGGTTAGGTTAGTTAGGTTAGGCAAGGCTTTTGTTTTATCACTGTACATTTGAAAACATTGTCTTATTTCCTGACTATTTCAAAAAGTTATTTACTGTCACACACACAACATTGTCTTATTTCCTGATTTAAGAAGTTTCTAGAGCGGAAAGTATACTATGAAATTGAAGTTGGTTAAAGTGTAAGAAAGTTCGTCTGACGTCACACTTTGCTCACTAGCATAGCAAGTAATCTTTCTTCCAACTGACTGGTTCATGAATGAAGTACATTTTTTCTTGAAAAGACTTACTACTTAAGACTTACTTTCATATTTCATGGAGAGAGGTTTTTCCAAGTGAAGCAAGTTAAATATTGAGAAAAATAACTATTGATTTCTTTTGGTAATTCGTCAAATTCAAATTACAGTAGTATTACTTCCAGCCAACACTTTTTGATAAAAACTTAAATGCCCATTGCAAATTGTTGATCCTTTTAAGAAATTCTGTTTCCTTGTAGCGATTCCAGTACTAAAACACTGAATTTGATTGAGCTGTTGCTTATGCTGCCAGCAAAGCAACTTTTCACCAAATATGTACTGTAGTGAACACAATATTTTGTATACGTTTCCTGTAGGTTATGCCAAGAAATGGAATAGTTTTACCAAATAGATAAATTACGAACGTTATTTGCGTAACTGGTGCAGATCCTGCCAATTTTGGGAGGTATACCTACTTGTTTCGTAACCACAATCCTCACAGGGGGAAAAGCTTTGCGAATATTCTACTTTGACGGTTAACCGGATTCCTGCCAAAACGCTCTCATGATACACAGAACTGTGATTAGTCTTTCCGTAACTGAACTAGAACTAACTTTGACTAAAGTTCTAGAAACTTTCGGGTCAAGAGTTTTGTGAAACCTGAACACTACATTTGAGCATACTATGAATTATTTGTCCTGAGAATTATAAAACAGGCGTACGATGCTTAGATTAATTTATCAATATCAAACATCCGACGTTTTCAACATTTAGAAAGCGTCTTACAAATAAAAACTTTGCTAAGCTCACTACAGACAAGATTCAAGATCTTTGACACTTTTCATTTTTTATAATCGACATAAAACATTTCTCATTTGCAAAAACCATTTATAAATTCTCATTTTGTCAATTGAGTTTATCTTCATCTTTACTTACGTTATCCTCCAAAGAAACACACGAAGGAAATTAAGGAGATATTACGAGAATTCCTGTGGTCCTCCAAGGTTCTCCACCAAACTATTGGAGTTTTTCCTTTTGTGAAAGACCAACATTTGTTTTGTCCTTCTGTTTGTTTTAACACAGGTGACGGAGTTATGGCTATTTGGGAGAGTTAATTTGATAAGAATTTAGCCTCTGTGGCTGACTGTTTCTACAGAGTACAGTTCATGTAACAAACTTAAACCAAGCATCAATCAGTTTTTTAACAAAAAACCGGTTGAATCAATCAGGAAAATAATAACGTAACTCAAAAATAAACCAACAATTATATTTGGATCAAACAAATCCAACACAAATAAGTAACATAGACCCGAAATACCAATCCTTCCGCAAAAAGTTTCAAACAAAACTTTATTGTGAAACCAATTCAAAACTCGTTTGCAAATCACTAATCTGAAGTCGATAAGCCGATATTGTGGCGGTGATACATCACAGTGCTAAACCACACCTGCGAGCCCACAACGCGCATTAATTTAAAGCTTCGCGAATAAATTTTGATAAATTAGATCACTTTCTGAAATACCAATTGAATTGCTGTCCAATTGATTGATTGCATTACTTTCTTTTCACACTTCAATCAAATATCCACCCTAGCTTTTCACGAATATGGTCGCAGGTTCAAGTATTACGTTTGAAGAGGGTGAGAACACCTGTGTTTTGATTAAGGGGCCATTTTATAGGTTATTCAGGAGTCATAGTGTCGGGCAAAGTTGAGTAGTTTATCTTTGTCGCTGTTTGAGAACTGCTTTGAGTTAAGTAAGGATGAAGTTGATTTAGGTCCAGTTACTGGATTAGTTTTTGAAGGTAATAATGGTAATATCGAACGCTTATATTGAGTACTAAGACTACATAAGTACACATATGGTTTTATCTGTTTTGTTTCATAAGCATAATGAAGAAAATCTGGTGCCGGCTCTAGGCACTATAGGCTCTAGGCTAAGAAAGCCACCTGTCAGTGCGTACGGGCTAAATAACTGTTTACTGCGACATTATAGACTGTTATAAAATTCAAAATCCGCGTTAAGGGGCCGGCGGAGCGTGCGTCGTTCATACAAACGTAATACCAAAATAATTTGTAAATTAAACATATTTTTAAGGTAGTGTGTATTTATTTCGATTGAATTACTTACATCTATGTTCCCAAATAAATATTTTGAAAGGCCAATGATATAAATACGAGATATGAGGAATTTACAATTTCTAAAGGAAACTTATTTCTCTCATAACTCTTGTTTAAATCAGTGTCCATTCAAAATATATATTAGGGAACCTAGATATCCTGTAATCCAATCGAAATAAATACACACTACCTATGTTCGATTTACAAATTATTTTGGTATTACGTTTATATGAACTACGCATGCTCCACAGTATGGTAAACCCAATATCTTCATCTTTCATTTAAAATATACAATTTTGCTTTTAGCTACCAAAGCTACATTAACATAGCTCTAGTACGCTCAAAGAATTTCTAAACATTCCTACAACGAATTACGGAATGTATGTGGGGCTCAAATAAAATCATCCGAGTACGAATTTATGTCTTCTTCTTGTTTTCTTTATTTTGTGGACGCATTAGTATTCTTTTCCGAGCCGAGTGACGAATGGCCACTATGTGTGAACGATTTTCAGAGATTATTTGGTTACAAAACGTTTTTCTATTACTGGCATGTCTGGCATCAGCACGGCATCGCTGGCGTGCAATACATTACCGAGATAAAAACGCTATGAACCCTTAATCATGGTCTGTTTGTATGCCAAATTCATTGAAAATCGTTCAGCCGTCCAGGCGTGAAAAACTAATAAACAAATAAACTTTGAAACACGAAAATATGGCAGAACGTGGTAATGTGAATCTTCTAACTTCATCACTAATGTTGGTAGGTGATAACTTTCTTCATTTAAATGGGATTAAAACGGTCGCATTGGAATTAACATTTTGAAATCAGAGTGGAAATTGAAACCTTTTTTCAATATGTGTCCCAGGTGTTACCTTTTTACATTTTTCATTGAAATGGATCCAAAAGTGAAAAAAAGAAATTGATTACATTATTCATGTGAATCTGACAACTATTTATTCAAATTCGAACCATTCAAGAGAATAGTAAAATAAAACGTTTCCAAAAGGGCTCTATTTATCAAAGCAAAGTTTATTTCTGAATGAAAAAGACGTAGCTTTCGTAAAACTTGGACTAATAACTGAAAAAAAGGTTGAAGACAAACAAGTTTTAGCTAAAGATAAATCTTTATGAAACAATTTAGTCTTCTATAAATTTGTGAGTGATTTTAATACAAAATTATTTCGTTTTAACATTATTGTTTCTACTAAAACGGCCTATTTAAGTTTTACTAAACGAGACGACCTTAAGTCCTTACCATTGGAACTGAACTAGAATTGTTATTTCCAACATTACACACTAATCGTTCCAGAGTAGCTAATCCTTTGCCATCCTTTGGGCTCTCTATGGTGTCATCAAGTAACCAGTTAAATTCATTTTTTAAAGTATAGAAGTATGAATATTATTTTACTCCCTTTACATGACGTTAACACAACCGGTCATAGAGATGTAGAATGTTATAAAAACTATTTTGAAAAATCGACTAACAATAGAATACCTGTAACGTATACATCTATTTATCGTGTTGACTCAGGGCTTTGATTTTTATACAACTAATAGGAACTATAGATTTCAGTATCTGGTATAAATTTCAACTTGCTAGGTCCACCCGTTCCTGAGAAAATTGATGGTGACGGACGGACAGACAGAGAGACAGAGAGACAGACGAACAGAAGTGATCAGTGATCTTATAAGGAGGAACCCTTTTTTACCTTTTGGGGTACGGAACCCTAATCAACAAAGTTAAGGCAGTTTTAATCGGACTGAGAAAATAAACTATGGCCCAAAATAACTCAGAACTGGTGCCTTAATTGAAAGGAGGCGTGTCAGGTCTTAATGAGATTATGTATTTAAAAAATGATACGGCGGCATGGCCTGGATGGGACCATCAAAACTGGAAGGAAGACGTAAGTGCTCATGAAAACCGGAATTAGTGGAGCAAGTCCTTTCAGAACCATATTTCGAACCCTAAATCTCGACCTGAGACGCATTAGGTCTGATGTAGAATTTGACAAGTTTCGAGGAGAGCCAAAAGAAATATGTTGACAAAATCGAGTCAAAACTTTTGTTTATTATCGAATAGGCTAACAAAAATAGGTTTATATTTTAGATAAATCTTGTGCCCTTGTATGAGTACAGTAATAAAACCATTCACAGTAAAATAAACACATTTATGAATCAAAAACTACTTTTTTGGTGACATCCAACCTTATGCTTGTACAGAGTTATTAAACAACAAATCCTTTTAATTCTTTTTACTGATCCAACTTTATGCCTGCAATTTTTTGGTAAATTCAATGCGTATTGTAAGCTTTTTTAAAACATGTAACATTATGTTTCACCAAAAATAGAAATTAAGTTACGTCCGATCTTGTTACATATCTATTTATGAGGCATTTAAATTAATTATTATTAAGCACCTAACAATAGGAGCCGTGTCCAGAAGTACCGCTTTCTGAATCAAGCCCTTGATCCAGCTGCCTAACGAGAGCCTCCTCGGGTATTGGTCGACGCTCTTGGTAATTAGACCGTATATAGACTGATACGATTATTGGCACAATGATTGCTGAGTCTACTTCCCACTTGTCAACAACCTCGCGAGCCCAGTCATTCTTGATTTGTTTATCTTTCTCGGATTTCACAAGGTTCTCATCATGCGGCACCGTTATGTCAACAATCATTGCGCGCCGGTCTGATCAATCCACCACCACTATAACAGACCTATTGGCTACAATAGTTCTGTCAGTGATGATGGATTGATCCCAGTACCATGTGGCACTGCCACTATCGAGAACTGGGTTGGGCACGTACCTATTGTAGGGCACTTCCGATTCCACAAGGTTGTATTTTAGAGGTAAGTTGCTGATCGATAATCCTAGCTACAAGATAGTGTCTATGCAAATAGTCGCCATTAGTTAGACGAGACAATGTAACGGTTTGATTCGCCTGGACGGTGGCATGCCCGACATAATATCAACCATGCCGTTCTTCACAATAAATCTCCGGTACTAATTCGTCATCATAACTTCATCCATTATTGCACACACAAAACCCTCGGGTTTCTCCGTATAGGTCCCCGGAACGGAGCCGGGCTACGGATGCTGATAAGTCTACCTACATCGGGTCCATGCAGGGCCCAGAAAAACCGTCCGTGAAGTTCCTTACTCTGCGGTCGTTAGTGGCAAGAACTGGAGGTTTGCGTCAGTTCTCTTTAGCCAAGGAGAGTGACCCCTTGCGAGAGCCCTTGTCCATTGCAACCACATTTCGATGCATCTCCACATCGGTTTCTAGGAAATATTCCTTGAGGCTGCATAACTCGTGATTTTGGAGTCTTAGCGTTTAAGCCTCGACCCACTTCCGCGGGATATACAGTCTCATAACCGAAGAACGTGGGTGATGCATTCGATATGCCATCAACAATTTACGGACATTCGTATTAAAGGCGTCTAGTTCTGTTTGAGTCCATTTGAGTATGCCGAAAGAGTACATCAAATACATGACCCAACCGTTGAAGGCACGCAACTTATTTCCACTTGATAAAAGACTATGATATACTTTTTTCAGGCGGCCAGAGAAGCGCTCATTCAACGGTTGCGATTGCGGTTGTCAGCAACATTGATGCCCAGCGCTTCCGACGTACCCAAATATTTATAGGTTTCTGTTGCTGAGAGGGATCTAAGATTTATGAAATCTGAGAGCTGGGTTTTCACAGATTCCACAATTTCCTCTTGCTTAACATGCATGACCGCACATTTGTCCACACCAAATCCCATCGTGATAGCGCTACTGAAATTTTCAGTTACCTTCAGTAGCTCCATCAGTTGCAAATCGTTACGGGCAAAGAGTTTCAAGTCATCCATGTAAAGGAGCTGAGATATAACCCAACCATCTTTCCGCAAGCGAAACCTAGACTGAATCCTCCAGCAGTGTGCTAAGAGTATTCAAGACTTGACGACATCCTGGATAGCGAAGGACCTTCATGTCGTCGTGTATGGGGCAATGGAGGATTCCATTGCCCCATACACGACGACATGAAGGTGCGCAGATTTGCATCAACTTTATACAACTCTAGCACCCTCTTGAGCCATTTTATGTGGCACCGAGTTATAGGCCTTCTTATAGTCTATCCAACGGGTCGACAGATCCTTTCGGGAACAGCGAACCTGTTGACTAATGTGGCTATATCAATCAGTAGGTCGGTCCCTAGAACCACGGGGCCCGTTTCTACATCCATGTTGAGAAACGGACATGACAGAAATGTCATCTATATGTTTGCTAATTTTAGTTCTCAAAATGTATTTTAGAATTTTATCGACTGTCCGATACAACCCGACTTATAGAGCAGGTTAGTTATACCCGTTGTCAGGAACTCTGGCGGCGACCCTGACTTTAATGGAATAGGGTCGCCAGGCGAGCGTGTGACCTTGTGAACCATTTTAGCCAGAAGTTGTGCAGTCCCTCCAGCCCTGGAGATTTACAGTTAGGCAACGGACGGTCTGAAATAAATAAAATATTATTAATTTTAATCAACTTCAGGAAATAACTTGTAAACATAAAGCACGTGGCACAAGCCCGGTGCTGTGCTCTGATAGGTCAAGCCACCGTGGCGCCGAAAAACGGCTGAGTGTCCGGCGATAATGTCCGATATCATTGTATCGCGTCGGTGTGCGGTCACGAAGTCAATGGAATAGTGCTTCTTCTTCACATAGGCATTTCTGTACAACGATAAAATAGCACTTCTTAAAGGCATAAGGGCGAATTATGTTTGTAGACCCTAACCAAACAAATAAAACTTTCGAGGCATAACACTATATCTCAAGGTCCGACATCTGATTATTTAATTTCAGGAGGCATAAAGTTCTATCTGACAATACGTATTATTTTTACCAACAATCTTTGTAGCATAAAGTCGAATGACAAAATAGTCCTTTCCTTACGCGTAAAATAATTTACAAGCATAAAAACTGAAGTCAATGTTCGACCTTCTAATTAAACCCATATTTTAAGCATAAATACTGTACTTGCTATCAAGCCTTATTCCACGATATAAATTAAAAAATTACACAGATTCGACCTTATGCATTTGTATAACATCAGAACAAAAAGAGATAAAATTATGATTGTTATATGCTTAGAAAGAGCGCGAGATACTGGTTTCAGCTGACTATTAAAGTTATTTTGGTCTGATCTCGATATTCGACCTTATGCGTCTCAGGTCGAGAAATATCAGTGTTCTTTTCATCCTCAAAACAATTTTCAACTAATCACATAAAAATAACGTCAACATATTGCAATTTGACTCTAAAGTCTTAATTTCATCGTTACTTCAGAACATGCAAAGTCCTAAATTCCTTAAAGTGTTTTAATGTGAGCTCAAACTGGATACTTATCGTTACAACACTACAGAGCTCGGAGACTTAATTCTGTTCTGTCCATTACCTTTTATCAAAGATTTCATTAGAGATACAAGATTAATTTCGGGATAAAGTAAAGATTAAACTTTGGGGCGACATCGCATGTAAATATTGCTTTTAATAGAACATGGGGGTTCTAAGAAAGGTCTTGAATGAATTTTAGTTGTAATTTGTTAGTAGACTTTATCACTCTCACTATTCAAATCTTTTAAAAGTCTTGATGAAGAAATTACAAAACGGTCACTCACTGCATTCATTTCTGGGAGCAAAACTTTTATCGCCGTTCGAAGTACTGCGTCTGACGGTTCATCATACCACGTGACATTACCTAAATAATTGTGGTAGTTCATCCTTACAACCAAAAATCAAAAATTGAAATTGAAGTTGAAGTCTGACGTCCTAAGGCCGACTCGAAAACGGAGCGCGGAATTTGATTTGGAAACCAAATAGCGCTGCATTTGCTAGGTGCTTTGTCTTAGCAAACTGGAGGCAAAACATTAGCAACTGTCACAATCGGCAGTCTCCTTTTATTTTTCAAATAACCTATTTTTTGCCACAACTGGGCAAATGTTCCTGTACTGAGTTCTAAAATCTTATTTGTATTCCCTTCGACCAACCAGTCCAGAACGATTGCAAATCGTTACGGTCTTTTATTTAATACCATATTCCTTTGTCACCAGGTACATAATTGTAGCTACAAAATGTGAAAAACTACATCATGGAGGAAGAATACTGTTACAACTGCAGCATCTACGCTGAGGTCAACGACACTGTTTACAGGAACATCTCCAAGAATGAGACAACCATCAACAAGTTCTATTTTTATCAGGTAAGAGAAGAAACAAAGTTTTTGTTAAAACCTATAAAGAGCTGGTGGAGAGGCGATCTTCGCAGGCTGGTAGCAGCTTGCTTATTCAGCAGTAGACTGGTGAAGATTATTCCATTGTAATTATGATACTGACAACTCTTGAACGCAGTCTTCAATCTAATGTGGACTGCGTTCAGATTCTTTATTGATATTCGTCCTAAAACAAAAAAGAATTTTTCATTACTCATACTCGGAAAGTAGGTCTGAACTTGCCTGAGGAGCAGGCTGAAAGTAATACTTTTCAGCCCTAGGGAGAATCGCTTTCAACTGACAGCTGTCACATCATTAAAAAAAATCTAGTTCTATTTTCAAATTTCTCTTGAACCATGTTCCGACTTCTATTCAGCCTGTAAATTACAGCGCGATGTAAAATTGAAATAACATAAAATTCAGTATTTATTAAAGAATGTATTTTTTTAAATAACTTAGTTATAATTTAGTTACAAATATTTCTTTAAAATAACAAAGATTTGGGCAAAATATTTACTATTTTTTCAGTGACGATAGTGAAAATAAAGGCTGAATAGCCGGCCACACAAAAAAAAACAAAATAGGCGGGAAATCGATCTTCATTTTTTTTCGAGTGGCTTCGTGTTTTTGTTTTTATTTTCCTTGTATTCGTAATGAAAAGCACAGTGTTTACCTCGGGTTAAAGACTTATTTAGTCCCTCGAGCTGTTAGCGCCCGCGCTACGCTTGGGCGCCAAACCCCGTCTCGGGACTAAATAAGTTACTTTCACCCCTAGGATAACAATGTACTATTTCTGCACTGGTATAAAATGCCCAAGTTGTTCTCTGCTTATGTACAGTTTTTAGCATAAAGTTTTTAAATAAATAAAAACCGGCCAAGAGCGTGTCGGGCCACGCTCACTGTAGGGTTCCGTAGCTTCCCAGACCATTAAAAATACCAACATTTTTCGTCAGCAAAAATAACTTTGTTTTTCATAGTATTTGTATGAAAAACAAAGTTATCATTTGCGTTTTTTTGAAAAAGTGCTATATAACTCAAAAACTATTCAACTCATCAAGTTGAAAATAATTTTCCTAGAAAGTTCATATAAAGGTCTACTTCTGTGATTTTTTTCATATTTTTTAAACTTATGGTTCAAAAGTTAGAGGGGGGGGGGACACATTGTTTTTGACTTTCGGAGCGATTATTTCCTAAAATATTAATATTATCAAAAAATGATTTTAGAAAACCCCTATTCATTTTTAAATACCTATCCAAAAATATATCACACGTCAGGGTCAAAATTAAAAAAAAAATCGCTCCCCACTTTACGTCTGGGGGAGGTACCCTAATAAAAATGTTTTTTTAAATTTTTATTTTTGCACTTTGTCGGCATGATTGATATACATATTGGTACCAAATTTCAGCTTTCTGGTGCTAACGGTCACTGAGATTATCCGCGGACAGACAGACAGACAGACATGGCGAAACTATAAGGGTTCCGTTTTTTGCCATTTGGCTACGGAACCCTAAAAAATCGCATTGAGACCACAACCAAAAGCGAATTTTCAAGCCCTTGGTTGTGCATGGTCATAATTAGTAGGTATATTCCTGAGAAGGTATTTTTAGGATTAAGTACATAGTCTTTTGTGAAAGTCCCAAAATTCCAATAAGTTCTTTCCCAAAATAGTAGTTCTTAACGTTCTTTTGTTTTCAAGTCACCTCAAGAACATTTTCTTAATGAATTTACTCATTAAAGCGCGTGTCATTAAACCTAATGGCCTGTCAAACAGTCGCGGCAATAAAATAATATAAATGAATGTGATATGTTACCGAAGGGTGGATAAGGGGTGAGGGGGGGGGGGGGTAAAGGGGGGCTAAAGTTAATTGTGTGAACTAACATAAAGGGGGGTCTCGGCGACGTTTTCTAATCTTGTTTTTCACTTTGATTGTGCAAATACTAATGTACTTGGTTAAGTTTTACTTATAAAGTAACTTGGTTTTTGGTGGTCAAAAGGGGATCCTGCCGTTTTTCCGAAAAGATTTTGCCAAAATTTCACTACCCAAACAAATTTTAGCAACCTTTTTTTATACCATTGCAATATTTCGAATGATTTTAGTACGCATATTTTTATTTGGTCAAATTTTTACTTGGCATAATATTACCAAGTATAATGTCATTGTGGCATTTGGTCTTTAATCAAATGATTTATTACAGCAAACAATCTTCAGACAATAAACGTTTGGTGAAATGATTTGTTAAGACAAAAAATATTTGGGCAAAACGACTTTTATTAATAGAAAAAAAAATATATTGTTTTTAGTAGGTTACCGGAACTCAACTATTTAGATTAGGTTAATTTCGTCTTGAAAGAAAATGGGTGGTTAGGTTAGGTTAAAACTGTGACCAGAAACGACTTGTGTTAATAGAAAAAAGAGATTGTTTTTAGTAGGTTACCCGGAACTGAACTATTTAGATTAGGATAATTATTTATTTAAAAAAATGGTTAGGTTAGGTTAAAACTGTGACCTCCTACTAGATTAAGTTAATTTCGTCTTTAAACAAAATGGGTACGTTAGGTTAGGTTAAAACTGTGACCTCCTACGCACGAGCAGAGCGAGCGCAGCGAGCGGTGCCGCGGTAGCGCCCGGCGAGTGCCAGAAACGACTTGCATAAATAGAAAAAAGAGATTGTTTTTAGTACGTTACCCGGAACTGAGCTATTTAGATTAGGATAATTCATTATTTTAAAATAATGGTTAGGTTAGATTAAACCTGTGACCAGGAACGACTACATTATATAGAAAAAAAAAAATGGAAAACTGACGATACAAAATATTTGGCTTATTTGATTTTGCGTAAAAACTCTTTTTCCAACTGAAATATTTGACTAAATAAAAAATGTTAAAAGTACTAGTTGGTAAACAAGTTATAGTTTAAACGTTAATTTCCCAAACATTAGGTTTGCGTTACAATTTTTTGGGAATAGATGTTTTGCTAAATAATAATTTGGCAAATGAAATTATGCGAAAAATTTTTTGGGAACTGAAAAGTCAAATTCCTTTCGGTCAAACAAGGGAGACCCGGTAAAAAGTAATAATATAAAAACAAAGGTACTAACTACCTTAATATTTCAAAAAAGTACATTATTATTATACCTAAATATGAAACGTTGATATTCTAAGGATCTTGAGTTCTTGACCACGTTTCCTCAAAAATTGTTGGTAAGTAAATTCGAATTACTAAGAAACTAATGAGCAAAATTCATTAAGGTGGAGTGTAGGATTAATTGCAAGAAGCGTTCTCCCAACTAAAGTATGGGTCTAGACTTACTCTCTGTTTTCTAATTTGTCTAAGACTGACTTAATTATAAGGCTATAAAATCACTTGGTTCGTGTAGACGGTTTTTGCTGTATTTATATTGTTGTCGTTGTTGTACATATCTCTGCCTTACGTGTGTTTGTTTTTATTTTGATTGAAATAAAGAGTAAATTTATTTGTCATTGTCGAAGGAATTTAGATACTTTAAAAACTTTTCTTTTGATTTGTTTTAGTTAAGGTGGATACAATTTAATACAAACAAAATCATTATTACCTGCTCTGTCGATTCAGTGGTAGTAGTCGAGCGCAAAATTTAGTATAGGTAACGATCCGTTTCAAAGATATGCAATATTTTAATTGCCCACAAAATGATTGAATATGCGCACTTGTTGTACTGTGACTGCACCGTGCGAGCGCCGCGCGCGTGGTCGCCCCCTCCCCCCCCCTGCGACGGCGCAAACGTAGACAGCTGATTCTATATTTTCCCATCACATTTTGCAGACTTTGGACTGGCAATTTTTTTTTTAATGTAAAACTTAAAATGCTTGAAAAGTTTTTTTTTTTAATATATTTGTTTTTTGATACCGAGTACGTACACGAAATTCTTGCAGTTAATTTTTAACACCTTATATAACTGACGAAAATGTGTGTACCATTAGGTATCTCTACCTCTGCCTAACCCTTCATGGAACACAGGCGTGATGTAATGTAAATCTAGTAATTAGTGACATTAGTTAAGTTGGTTGAAACCGAAAGATCATTAGAAAAACTAACAAAGAAAAAAAGTTATTGAAAAAAAACGGTTTATAAAAAATAGTTTGTATCGTACTTCAATTTACAATTTTTTTTTAACTGTATTAAAATTAAGGCGAAAGCGTCAGGGTAGCCCGCAAAATTCTAATTTTCAGAATTTTAATCATCAAAATCGTCAATACAACAAACACTCCAAGGTCATTATGGTCGAGGAACGACTTTTTCAAGGTTAAAGACATTTCTCGACCTTTATGAGTTTGGCGAGTTGTATTGATTTTGATGATTAAAATTTTGTAACTACGTACGTCTTACAGTCGCGAACAATATTTTCATAAACACACAACTTAGCACTGGCCTGCAAATTGCAAAAAACGTAAGAAGATTTGAATTTTGCTGGCTACCTGGGAGCATCAGCCCTAATGTCTCCAAATGTTTTTACTTTCTATCTTTTGTTTTTTAAATTTAATTTTGCAGATTAATAAATAATATCCACATATTTCTTAATGTCTTAAGTTCTCGAAATTTTTTAGAAACATTCCGAGATCCCAAATGCACGATTCAGTTTACTACAAACAAATTACTTTTGAAAACTCTTTGCACCTAAACATAGTACAACTTTGATACTCAGTTCCATCACTTTTAAGTTCAGTATAACATTATTTTATTTTTACCTTTTTTTCTTTATTTTAAATTATCAACCGACTTCTAAAAAATGAAGAGGTTGTGTATTCCATCATCATCTAATTTTGTTTTATGTTTTTTTTTTTCGTTATTTGCGACACAATTCAGTCCTTCTTTAAAAAAAAAAGAAACTGTTTATAAAGTTAGTTTCGTCAAAGCTTTAAAAACCTATTATTGTGTGCTAGTTTAATAGATGGGGTAATCTTTAACCCCTAAAGCGAGCAAAGCAGTCAAGTAATTTATATTGTGCTGTAAAGTTACACAACAAGTCAAGTCACATACAATTCGGATACTTTTATAATATATTTATTCGATCGTAGTTGTTACAGTACCAATAAATATTTGAGAAAAATACAATATTTTTCCCCCTAATACCTCTGAACCGCGATAAATAAATCAGCTGTTCCATACATTTGTCGAGTAATTGCGAAAATAATTGTAGGGAACAGCAGTTTTGTTTTCCCGATTTAGTCTTAAAAGTTGTTCATAATGATAAGTACAATGACCGGTCGAAGTTTATCGATATCGTCCGGAAACACGGTGTATTTACGGTCACCATTTCTGTACAGTCAGCACAATTGGCGATACTATGGGTGCTGCTAGTGACGATCGTGGCTGGCAACGCGACGGTGGTGCTGGCACTGCTGCTAACCAAAACCAGAAAAAGCAGGATGAACTTCTTCATCATGCAGCTGGCAATTGCAGGTTAGTTTGTACTCATGCTTTAGTAACTTTTAAATAATTTCTAGTTGATTTACGGAATCATCTCAACTGGAACTAAGCGTTTACTTTATCTCTCATAATGGCAGTCTACCTACCTATTAACCATTTATACTAACACTAAGATAATGTCTAAATACTATTACTCTGTTAGAATGTCCACTGTCAGCTCTGAGCCAAGTATCGAATACCCAACAATGCGTTTTTATTACTGTGAAGTTAGTGCTTATCAAATCGGTAGTTCATGTTTCTAACACAATGATTAATAGATTAGATACCTGCCTTTTTTGTTTTTTTTTTTCGGATGGGAAATCATCAAATGACTTCTCGCACTCTGGGCGGAGCGGGAGGGAGTGTCAGACTTTTACTGACTAAAACCCATCCATGTTCCTTCCTCGCCCTTTGTGTTCCGGGGCCGCGGTATCTCTTTCGAACAGTCCCGCAACCCCGGCAGGCTTCGGCCCTTGCGGGCCCCTCCCCTTATGCTGACATCTCCTACTATGGACATCACTAGAAGGCTATCACGTTTTAAACTATCCTTCGACTTTCCATAGCCATATTTCCAAAATAAGTCACCAATGAGATCAATACGTAACAAGTATTACGTTTCTTATGACTAATAGGATGATAAAATTCCAGATTTGTTAGTGGGACTAATCAGCGTTCTGCCGGATTTAATCCAGCGGATAACAATCACGTGGCTGGCTGGGTCCATCACGTGTAAAATGATGAAGTATTTACAGGTAAGCCATGAGCCCTCTGGCAATCGATAAATTAATAAAACGTGGAACCGAACGCAATTTTCTATGGAATCTTCCTTTATTTTGCGAAAATATTATGATAGTATATTTTTGGAAGTCGTAAAGATGATGTTCTAATATTTCGACGTAATTATTTTCCGTTATATATAAGGGTGCTTCAAAAGAAATACTACTTACTCGTGTAATAGAGCACGTTGTTTTGTTAATATAGGTAAAATGGAGTTATTGAATTACGGGATCTTTTGAAAGAATATAATAAAGTTATTAATGAACTAGAATAAAAACGTCCAAGTGCCCGTGAAAACCAACAAAAATGTTGGGAAAACCTACTCTACTTTAGGAATAACATTCTTTCGGGACTCCACGATCGGATATCGCTATCAAAGCATTTGTTATTTCACCATTGACACATTTTTGAATTTTCCACATAATCTCTGACGCTCATAAAATTTAACATTGTCTAGGCCCTCCGTACAGTGTGTAAAGTTAAGGGAGCTAAAACCTAACGTTAGTTTGTTAGGGTACTCACTTCTTAAGACTATCATCAACAAACGTGATGATCATTAACATAGTTGCTCATTTTAGGGCGTCGTCACATATTCCTCGACATACGTGTTGGTGGCGCTCAGTGTGGACCGATGTGATGCGATCACCCATCCGATGAACTTTACTGGAAGCTGTAAGTATTCCTTACATTTACAACTTCTACCAAAAAGCAAAATATTTTATTCCCCTTACTTATCAACGCAGCTTCTTTTTTTTTAACGTGTACTTGCCTTAACTTTAGGTTGCTTTTATGAATATCGAATCGTTTGCAGCATCACTACACTTTGAAATCTCGCTCATTTTGTTCACTCAAATATAATGAACTTAAATGTTAGGGGTTTCATCAAATCAGGCCCTAATTGAGTACATATTTATATGTTATTTTTCTTTATGGTGTACCGCTACGAAATAGAGAGAAGTGTATCTTAGGCCAACAAACTCACATTCTATAATACATTTTCTTTTATAACATCACGCAAAGTAAACTTCCGATTTCACTGTCCAAAAATAGATACGTGTCATTCAAAACTTTGAAAGAAGGAAAAATTTGTGTTTGCTACATCCATTTTTCTGATAGAAATCATGACTTAACATTTTTCTGGACTAAATAAAATGTAAGTACGGTACGAAAGCTTGACCAAATAAAATTATTTAATAACAGCTGATCTAATAAGATAGTGAGAATGTTCTAGAAAAAGTTCTTAAGTTTGTCGTAACACTCACAGAGGATCATAACTTAGCCTAAGTTAAACTTAAGGTATAACTTAGACAAACTCCAGCCAACTGTCGTTGCATATTTTGTAAAGTTTGCTGGTAAGCGGGAATTTGTTCCGTTAGCACTGTCCTCGGTGGTGTTGATTATTACACAGTCAATTGTTTTCTAGAAATAAATTATTTTTACGAAAAGAAAATGGTGTGTCCTTCTCTTGTTTTGTGTTCTTTGCAAATGAACTTCATCTAAAAGTGAGGGTTTATTCTTGAGGCTGTTGTCTGGCCCAATATTATAAATCATATTTTACGGTATTTTTGTTCTTTTACAATAATTTATAGTAGGTGTTGTTATCCTGTTCATTTTTAATTAATATTTAGTGGCACAAAAATAACGTGGCCTGCAACACTATTTATCGGTCCATACCAGTCTGTGCATGTCAATCACTTCCCTTGTACGGTGGGCTGCATCAATTGGGTACCCCAGTACCCCGGGTTCGAACGTAGGTGTTTTCAAGGTGGGTCACATCCTGAAGCTGACTGTAAGTACATACTTTCTGTTATTCTCCCAGGGCGAAGAGCTCGTGCTCTTATTCTTGGAGCGTGGTTCGTCAGCTTCCTCTTCTGTGTCCCGATGCTGTTTCTATTCGATGAAGCAGAAATTGAAGGTATGTATAAGCTAAATAATAGGAAATTGGAATCTTTAAGGGGCCGGCGGAGCATGCGTCTTTCATGCAAACGTAATACCAAAATAATTTGTAAATCAAACATATTTTTATGGTTGTGTGTATTTATTTCGAATGGATTACAGAATATCTATGTTCCCAAATATATATGTATTTTTAAATGAAAATGATAAAGGGTTTAAAGGAGACGGAAACGATTACATACATTCTTGGGCCCTGGATGTAAGGAGATGAAAATGGTATGAATCAATAGATTCAGACTTATCAGTCCTTCACTGAAAATTCAGTAAGTTTTGACAATCTGAGAGCCGAGTTATTTGAGGTTTGGTAAAAGTGAGGTTATGTTGAGCTGATTACTAATCAAGTTCTTTAAGCACTAATGTATGTTTTATTCAGTGGATAATGTTTGAAATGTCATATTTTGATTGAAGATGAATGACTTGAAGCCATTAATAGATAACAGAAATGGATTTATCGAAAAGGCGTCCAGAATAAATAAAAAGCACATTTTAATGTAGAACACGGTATATTCATTTTACATTAATATTAAAATGTCGTCTAGAAATCGTGCATTTGGAACAATATGATCTTGGTACCTAGCCCGGCTAGGTTATACTTGCTTTCAAAGTTTGTTGAAAGCCACTGCCGAATCACTGATGGAATTGTTTTACGTCCGCGGGTCGTCGGCCTAGGGTATTGCAGTGATTAGTAGATCCCACAATTATTCACACAGCGATCCATATTTTCAATAATTCCAAGAAAAACAATTCCAAGTCAAACGCGTGAGCGATCTTCGGTGTGTCCAGTATGGAAGCAAGTGTCGTACAAGGTAAGCAGGGTCGGAATCCGTAATAAACAACGAAGTGGTCGTTGAAATTGTAAAATAATCGGGAAAGCACTTAAAACATAACGGAAAACACGAAACGAGTTGAGCAGAAATAATTGACAAGTGTCAGTCCGCTGTAAATGCTGTCAGTGCTGTCACAGATAATACATATGCCTGTTTTTAAAAATATGATTGATTTTATCGATACGAAATCGATAATCATTTAGATTTTTCAGTTATTAATTGTCATTTTCTTTATTAATTAAATACACTATATTGTAAACAAGTATTTAAAGTTCATTTAAATACTTTGAGTTAATTACCTAGTGCAAAGCTTTTCTTTTTATAATTTCTGTAAGTAATCGATTAATTCAATCGGTAATGTTATGAAAACTATCGTTCTCATTTTTCTCCGCTTCCAGATTGAGAATTGAGCTGAATTTTGGTATTTTAATATAAAAAAATATGACTAATTTTTTAGACCATATCTCAACTTATTACAATTGGGCCCACCATTTTCCGTCTCCTTTCTATAGAAAACTTATTTTTCTCATAACTCTTGTTTAAATCAGTGTCCATTCAAAATGTATATTTGTGAACCCAGAAATTTTGTAATACAATCGAAATATATACACACTACCTTAAAAATATGTTTGATTTACAAATTATTTTGATATTACGTTTGTACGAACTACGCATGCTCCGCAGGCCTCTTGAGGCCTAATTCATTAACATTACTTTATTTGAAACCAGCATTGCCCCTTCCAAGCAAATTAAAAATGTATACAGTTGCGATTGGCTTAAATATTTGACAAATCATCTTTATTGTCATAGACCTTCCACCAGCCAATACGAAAGTTTTACTCAATATATTTTGAACTTTATTTTCTCGTTGTAGATTTTAAAATGAATCTAGACAAGTCAACCTACGCAGTGTATGCAGACAATATTGTAGTCTGGCTTCTAATAACACTGTTCGGTTCAGTTTAAGCTCTCACAACTTAATCGGTTTTATTTTACGATGGTTCGAGCGTAAGTCTTAAGGTGAAAGCGTCAGGCTTTCCCGCAAAATTCAATTTTTCTAACGTTTTTTGAAATTTCCAGGGCAATGCTAAGTTTTTATGTTGATAAACATATCGGTCGCGACTGTAAGACGTATTCAGTTACAGAATTATAATCATCAAAATCATCAATATAACCCTCCAAGTTCATAGGAATCGAAGAAGGACTTTGACCGTGAAAAATTCGTTCATCGACTCTTATAAACTTGGAGGGTTGTATTGATGATTTTGATGATTATAATTCTGTAATTTAATACGTCTTACAGTCGCGACCGATATGTTTATCAATATACAACTTAACACTGCCCTGCAAATTGCAAAAAACGTAAGAAAATTTGAATTTTGCGGGCTACCTTGGAGCATCCCCCTTAAAGTACAGAGAATATTGCGTTAAATTTTCAAAAGTATGCAGAAGCTTGACTTGAACATTGTCATCGTAAAAATGTTTACCCTCGCCCAGCTTTGTTTTATTTCCGACTAAAAAGTAAAAATGCAAAGGAAGAAGTTTTCGTGTAAAAGGGTGCATTTTGAAATTTGGCAGCATCGCAGATAACTGTCAGATTTTTCGCCTGACAGCAATTTGCGTCGTTGCCAACTTTTCAAATGCACAGCCTTAAACAAGAATGTGGATTCAGTGAGGGGAATAGAAAACATGACTATATTCACATGAAATATTCTTTATACTACGAAAAAGGTACTTCTGAATTTGTTTTATTCGATCAAAATTTAATTGAATTATATTTATCAACAAACATTTTTTCCACTAACAAGAAAAAAATATAAAATTACACCCAACTTTGGAAAATAACTCTCACGATAAACAACAGCTTCCTTCTGTTTACTTATAACCGACTTTTCTAGAAATAGAAACGGAATGATGACTTTTTCAAAAACATAGCACATTAACAATCCAGTAAATTCCAGGCATATACCAATGCTGGTCAGGCATCAGTAAGCTTCAATGGCGGATATGGATGACGAGCGTCTTCGTGTCCCTGTTCGTGGCCCCAGCGCTGACCATATCCGCATGCTACGGCGTTATCGTGGTTACAATACGTCAGAAAAGCAACCGGGTGTTGGGCAGGCGGGCAACAGCAACGAGGCAATGTAAGTTTTTATTTTACTTGAGGTTTACTTTTGCAGTGACGTTCTTTCTGTGGCATATAGCGTTTTACCAAACCCAAACCGTTGAGAGAGGTCTTCCTGACTTACGAGTTGAGGTTTCAAATCCAGGCAAACGCGTTAGTTGGTGAAAATATTGCGATTAAATCAACATCCTTCCCTTTCACAGAGAAAAAGCCTGTATCCCGCAGTGGGAATGTTTTAAGCTGATCATGTTTCATCACTGTCTCTACTACGAGTATATTTCCCGATCCACGCGTCCATTCCTTCATCCATGACGATGTGTTCCGTGACTTAAACGATATTGTCAACTTGACGCGCGTTTGATTTGGTTTATGCTTATGCAAACACAAACCTGAACACATCAGCTTTCTTTCCCAGAAGATCTCGTTTGAAAATCTCTACCGACGACTACTTTTAAAACTAAGTTTTAGCGAGTCACACTTAATTAATTAAACTAAGTCCGTAAGTAATTAGACTTTTTTGGTCATCCCCAAGTTGTAATTCGGGCGAAAGTTTGTGAAAATGTGATTGGCTGGTTTGTGTTAGGTATCCCGTAAATAAATGTTTATGTAGGCTAAATGTGATCAGAATTAGATTAGTGGTAAATAAATGTGTAGGAAGTTTAGTAGAGCAGTAATTCTCATGGCTAATTCGATAAGGTGTTTTTCCACGGATATCGTACAGAGAGATAAATCGTAATGGAATTTCTAGGTAGTGAGATGTTATTTGGCTACTGAGCCATTATTAGTAAACCCTTAATGACAGTTGGATTAAGTTATCTGGTGGTTTTTTTTTTCGGATGGGAAATCATCAAATGACTCCTCCCACTCTGGGCGGGGCTGGAGGGAGTGTCAGACTTTTACTGACTAAGACCCATACATGTTCCTTCCTCGCCTTTTTTGTTTCGGAGCCACGGTATCTCTTTCAAACAGTCCCGCAGCCCCGGCAGTCTTCGGCCCTTGCGGATCCCTTCCTTTTTGCTGACATCTCTTTGAGGCGCGCGTCGAACACGAACGCGCCATCGACACGGCTCGTCGTCATAAGACGGACGGACGGCGAGTTAGCCCATAGCTCACTGTCCACAGGCCAAGTTATCTGGTCTGCTGTATTATGTGCAGCTCATAGCACAGGCTAATCTGTTTCGTACTTTTTCCTCAAATATGTACCCACACTGAATAAACTTAAAAATTAACTACTTAATTGATAAAATACGTGATTGTAGAAGTTTGTGTTTTATTAAATAGGTTTTAGTTTTCATTCAAAGTACCGACTGTTAGTCCGATAGCGCTAGGTTTTGAGGTTTCAAAAATATTAATATGTTTGTTTTTCGCATATAGTTTCCGGAACATTTGCCCAACCTAATATATTAATTTGTGTCATTTTAGGTACTTGCAGTTGGAATTTTTAACCGACTTCCAAAAAGGAGGAGGTTCTCTATTCGATTGTATGTTTTTTTTTTTTTTTTTTATGTATGTTCACCGATTACTCGAAGACGCCTGAACCGATTTGAAAAAATCTTTTTTAGTTTGAAAGGGTATACTTCCAAGTTGGTCCCATAGTCGCCAAGTCGGGATCTGATGATGGAATCTTGGCGAAATCGAGGGAACTCTTCAAATTTTATAGGATAACGTACAGCAATTTTGGTATTTTCTACAACAAGTGAAACATTTGCGTTTGTTAAGAACTATTCTACCATCAGATCTGATGATGAAGCCAAGAGTCACGGAACTCCATAATGAGACAATGTATCCTAGTCGTGTTTGGGCTTGTTGTAATTGTAACGGTATGCACTTTCCATGTGTACCAAGCACATGTGAACCACTAAAAAGTGAAAAATAAAAACTTTTTTGCAAAAAAATAAAACCGACTTCAAAAAGAAAACCAAAAAAGTGAAAAATAACTTTAGCTTCTGAAGTCGGTGACAAATAAATTAAATCAATCATACAAACGTCACCGACTTCAGAAGCTAAAGTTATTTTTCACTTTTTTGGTTTTCTTTTTTATTTTTTAGATGTTATCTATTTTTTATTACAAAACCCTGTATAATCCACAAAAGAAAATTTAAGTTTTTAGAGTTTACGTGTTTTTGATTATTATGGTGGAACAAAACACCATTCATAATCTGTGACGTTTTTATCCACGCAATCTTGTTATTTGAAAAAAATATAGGTACTTTCTTACTGACCCTTTTGTCAGTTTGCACTGGACGAAAATGACACAAACTGGGTTTGCACACTCCGCAGGCTATCCTAGATAATAGGCTTGTTTCCACCATCAATAATTTGCAAATCTATTTAGTCCGTCAATTAGAGTATTGGAAAATAATGGACACGTATTTTTTGTTTTTGTAAATCAACGAATATTGACAAAGATAAAACGCATCAAAACTCGGAGTGGGGGCTCGTGACGTCACTGTTCGGTATCAACTCACTAAGAATGATACCGAACAGTGACGTATTGGGAATTTTAAAAGCGTCGTATCTTCGTCAATTTTGGTTTATGTGACAAAAGAAAAAATACGGGTCAAATATTTTTTGATAATCTAAGTGACGGACTAATTAGATTTTTTCAGTTAACAAGCCTATTATTTTAAACTTTATATCAATTTTGCCAGTTTTAATTAAAATAAACAACCACAAATCTTCGAATTACTGAAAAGGCAATAGTCAGATGTGACACAAAACGCAATAATAAGCTTCATAGGTACGACTGTATCCACAGGCAAGAATTAGTATTTAGTTAATTTAATGCCATAAGTTTCAAAAATTCTAAAGTTGCTTATAACTTTAGAATTTTTGAAACTTATGGCATTAAATTAACCCAGCGCTATCGGACTATATGCTCGATCATGAATTACGTTACATGGTTTACATTTCTTTATTAATATCTACACAAAACGAAACCCAACCTAGTAATCTTTTTGAAATAACTAAGCCAAAAAACAAAAGAAAATAACAAAACACCAGCTAAAGTCAAGGCCAGAACTGTCAGAACGTGCCCAAACTGACGATGTCTGAGCTCCATAAAGTATAGACTGCAAACCACTCCGGATTTATGTCGAAAATAAAAGGCTATCCGGTTCTTATTGAATAGTAAACGGAGGATCAGAAAAGAAAACGATAAGCCAGGATTATCTTGGAATGAGGAGAGTTAACTTTTGTGGTTACTAATATACAGACACCGTAAACAAAAGCCTATTATAGCTAGGAAGGTAAGCTAGGCATTCTCCAATGTATTAAATAGTAAAGTTCTCCTGCACCTGACCAGTCTGACTAGACTGGTAGCTCTGGAAAGTCGACGACGAAAGAAATGCTAGAGAGTCGGGCGACGGAGGATCAATGTTTTTTTTTCTTGACGAACTTTATTTGTATCAGCGCTAAATCTTTAACACCTGCTTTATAATAATGCAAATCACATTTCACATTTAATGGAAAATAATTTGTCACTCGTAATATTAAGATGAAAACGTGATACCTAATTATTAATTCATTTTCTTTGCGTGGGTCGTAGTAGTCGTGGGTGTCATAATAATTAATTTCGAAAAGAAGAACGTCTATTAAGAAGAGCCTTCAACTAATACAATTAATTATGTGGACGCCTACGTGAACAACATTATTAAAATCATTTATTTTCTTCGGAGGAAACTGGCGCGGGGCGTTATAAAAGTTTCTTTAGGCGTAATTAAGCAGTGAATGAAGCTTATACATGCAAAAGATCAGCCAGCACTCCTTTTCGTTTGGCAGCAACGGATACAGTTCCTATTTGCCGTATCCATAACCGTTTGCAATGTGTAAATGAGCAAGCAAGATACCAAGCTTTCAATAGTAACGATTCAATGCAACCTCTGTGAAAATGACAACAGACGGCAATATTGTCATTTACGGAAGCATTTTCATTTACCTACATTATTACTTACACAATAATCAATCATGTCGCCGATGTCTGTCATACCTACTCATAAAGCTATTGGGCGGTATTGCTGCTTAGGTTACGGTGATAGGCACCTTCGGAATTGTACCTTTACACCGCACAAGATCACGTCTATAAAAGCTGTTTGATAAGCCCTAAAACTAGACTCTTCTTAATCGTGTGGACAAATTCTGACACCAATGTCATAATTTTTATTCTACCCATGGTCCTCTAACTTAGGTTTACATGCAGTTGAAAAATATATCTCAGACATGCTAGTTTCCTCAAGATGTTTTCCTTCACCGAAATAAGTGATAATTATACAATACGCCCATGATTCTGAAAATCAGAGTTGCGTCTCTTGAGTTCAAACTGCATACCTATGACTTAGCAGTCTCAACGGTCACACCACTGAACTATCACTGCATTCCAAACTTATAAAGCTATTTGATAACCCCTAAAAATAGACTAAGAAAGGCTTATTTATATCCAAGTAGTAACCCCCAACAATAACCTACGAAAGGCTTATTTATTAGTCCCTAGTAAACTAGGATTGTAATGGTGTATTTTTATTGCAGACAGTGACGACCTGGACAGCCGTCGAGCCAGCAGCCGCGGCATCATACCGAAGGCTAAGATAAAAACTGTTAAGATGACCTTTGTTATTGTTTTTGGTAAGTGATAGATAAACTATTTTGAATCTTATCCCCTTATTCTAAACGTCTAAGTGTGCCATACATTTTTTGAAGAATAAGTCTAATAGGCATAATTTCCTCGGCTTATACTAATGAAAGGGTTAATTTACCAATTACAGCGGTTTTTGTAATCAGTTCCATGATTGAGGTCCTAGATTCAATTGCAGGGAACAAAAGAATATCGCGTTTACAGTAGGAAGGATCACGGCAAAATACTTGCCTCCCATTACTTATGCGAAGGGGAAGTATCCCTACCCCATTTTGCCAGTCATTCGTACCCCTATGACTGGCATGTTGGTGTAGCAGCAAAATGCACCTTAGCTAAAAATAATACCCCATAACGTAATAAACATATAACTTAGTATACATATTTTAGTTCGTAAACATGTTATTAGTTTAACAACTCATTCGTGTTACAACAACACGTCACAAGTCACGCTGGATGGACAAACACGCATACAACAACATGGGAGAATGATGCTATTAGGGCGTCAGATACATAGTGATTTAAAAAAAGCTTTTCATAACTTTGGTTTTTTTTTTTTAAAAAGCTGGTTAAAGTAACTAGGAATTTAAACATAAAAAATATGGTCAAACAGTTCTGTTGCTTATCATTATTGAACTTTTGATCATTTTTATGAGTCAATTCCTTTATTTAGGGCAAGATTTACTTTGGCAGTTAACTTCCTGACTTTGACACTAAAACTAAGGTGTAGTAGAGTGAAAGAAAACTGTTTTTTTATAGTGATTTGTTTTTGAGTACAGCATTCATAATAAATGTTAAAACAAGCCATACCCTGTCGCTTTTTGTTATCCACAACATCATCTCGCATCATGGAATCAGTGTGCACACTTTGTTAAATAATAATATCTTTGGTATTCCTACAAACAACACAAATTGTTTGGATATTACCTAAATATAATTAAATCAGCTCTTCCTTTATAAATATCACTTCCAGTACGCACATTCTAAGTGATAGGTTACAACGTTAATTAATGGGTGATGCCTCAGAAACCGAAGTATTGTTAAGCTTTGTACTAATATTATAAATTAAGTTTGGATAGGGGAGAGTTAACCTCAAGTATAGCCTTGAGGAAGGTCATGTAAGGTGACATTGTCATGCTTTCTAATAGGTTCTTATATGGCAGTTATTGGACCGATGACCTGGTGAAGGTTGCGGGAATCCGGTGGAGGCGAGTCGTAAGGGACCGGTCAATGTGGCGACACTTGGGGGAGGCCTATGTCCAGCAGTGGACGTCTTTCGGCTGAAATGATGATGATGATGATGATGATGGCAGTTATTTACCAGAACGCAAAATCAAATAGCCAGGCTTAATGTGAGCTTACTATATGTAGGTAAACAATTCAAACTCTCATGGAAACAGTCTCGATGTTATGAAAAACGACAGTGCATTTTGGTAGATTTTTGAAGTGAAAACTTCTTTAGCGCGTTGAGCACTTTTTGAGTGAACAAAAATCATGGAACGCGCGTGAACGTCACGTACGCTTTTCGTAGCACTCATAGCAGATCCGCTACGGCTAGTCCGTAGTGGATCGTCTGCTAGTTTTCACTTTTATCAGCAGTCCAAAAGGCTGCCCCGCAAGTATTTTTTCTACCTTTTTTAGACGGTTATATATAGACGGGTATAGACTACTTTTAAGAAGGTTGACCAAATTTGTTAGTTTCATTTTTCAGTAAGTACAATACAAAATAAACTAAACAATTCGGTCCGATACTATTTCGATCTCAACCTCTCAACCCTTACATTGCAAATCGTTGATATTTCTCAACCACGTCTGCGGACAGTAAAGTGAGGTTACGTCACAATATACAGACTGTGAAAAATACTGCCTCCAATCCTGAGAATAAATAAGACGAGCCAGAGGGCAAGACATGAAATATTGTTAATATTTTTGAACCCTCGTTCTTTTGAACCTACTCTTAGTACTTGAACTGTAAGTGCGTTAAATATCATCGGTATAGGGTATGGTTGAAATTATTTTAATAATCTTTGTACTGTGTCACTTTTTCAATACATAGATCTCAGTAAGATTAAAATTCCTTAAAATTAGAAACTGTACAGTCTTGACTTTTTGCTCATGGTTGACGTTTTTCTTCTCTCCATACTCAAAGGTCAAATCTCTCAGAAAGCCATAAGAAATGTAAGAGCCATCACGATATGACAAGAGGCTACAAAAACTGGCGTCAATAAAAACTGTTTACGATCTCCTCCATCATGTCTAACTGGGAGGAATTGTTGTCTTAAAACTTCCAGAACCCGACGTAAAATACCCATAAATAAATTACCAGTTTAAGTGTTTACATTGGGCGAAGATCATGGGTTTTCGTTTAAAATTGAAAGATTCCGTCGGAAAAGTATTTAATCTTGACTTTGACCTTGCCTTGTTCCTTATTTAATCCGCAAATTGTTTTCTCGAATTGCGGGCTTATTTTCAACATCTTAGGGTTTATAACAATCTCAAAGATTTGCATAATAATTGTCACACTAACGTTCAATCCGAGTAAAATTCAATTTGTTCTTGAAATGGTGTTTTCGCCCTTGTTAGTGAGGCTCTGTTAGTTTAGTTACCGTTATTAATTCCAATGTTCATCATTATTATTTTCGGTATATAATACCTACATATTCCTTTCATATTATTCCTTTCGATCTTATCCCGATCTTAGGCCAAATCTTTAAGGGAAAAATATCACCAACATTAATGTTCATTCAGTTTTATTCTAAAGCAAGACTGATCGGTTCGCTCCCAATTTTCTTTATCTTCGTTTACTTTCTCGATGACACGAATTACCATAATATTATTATGAACAGATATCTGATCTGATCTACAAGGTTTTGTTTTTGTCTAGATTTGTGATTACTTATGTAACATTCTTTGCCTCGTTAGTTGAGATTTTCGAGCATATAATATGGCAATGTCTTGGCACGTGACGGCAACAAACAACAACATCCCTCTTTGTACTATTTATTTGAAAATATGAATCTAATTTATATCATGAAACATAGAAAAGGAACCACGTTTACTTTATTTATTTACGTGTTCTAACGATGAAAGTTTTCTTAAATATAATACCTATCCACATATTTGACGTGTAAGACACTATACAGGGTGTAAACCACCTCATCACAAAGCCGTTAACCAAGCATTCTGTACATCAAGCTAAGTAACTTTACGCAAAAATTATTGTTGGGGAACAACTTTATTTTTTGAGGTTATAAATCATGTTTTGTGATAGAACTCAATGTAACTCACTTAAAACATTGTGCTGATGGATGGATTGAATAGTACGGGGGTCGTGGAGGTGTTAAAAGTAAGAACCTTACAAAAAAAACTTGTATTTAAAAAAAAAAACTTCTTATAAAGTTGTAACTTTGACCCCCCATATCTCAGTAACTAGAAGGTTCCCAGGTATGGTCTAGAACAAAACAATGATCGAAATAATGGGGAGAACAAGTGCCTTTCGGCTTCGTGAAGAGGTGTTTTACACCCTTTATTAACCATACCACATTTTATTGCAGATTAGTTTTCTAGAAAGATTTTCCTTTAGCAATTTTTTTTTCGGTTCAATACTTTTTAAGCTTTGTACACTCAATCCGGTCTTTAAACTCTTCTCGATAACGCAGCTTCAAGCTGATTTTTATCCCTTATCAGTATAAAATTCTGGAACTCGAAGATTACTTTTAATCCGCGTCGCCATAATCTTGTGACGTAATAATCACTCCCGGCGAGGGAACTTTTAAAAAGTTTAGTTGTAAAACCGGACGTTTTTATTGGATAATCCCGAAAGAATATTGTTAGTGCTATCATAATTTACGAATTTTACTACTTCAGCGTTTGTTCCTTATGTTTCTATGTAATGGTGACTTTTTTGATAGTTCTAGAATTTAGCAAACTTTACACCAGTCTGAAGTTCATTATTTTCTCAGTTGATCAGCTCTTCCATAAGATGATTCGGCTAGTAATATTTATATTGACCTTCTTAACTTCCGAGGAACCAAAAAAAATTGTAACATGTAATTGTAAAAATTACAACTTGGAAACTATGTCATATTGTATTATTAAGACTTCAACGAGACACGGGATAAGTTTTCCTATGCTGGTATTTCTTCTGTATAGTATCTTAAATCTCTTTTAAGGTTCCCAAAAACAAAATAAACCCTCATCAAAGGTAAACAGCGCTTCTGACATGCAGGTACCTATCCCAACAAAAAGGTTACAAATCCAAAATAAATGTTTCACAAACATTAATACTTCTTAATTATCCTCTACCATTGTTTGTAATCCCCCTTATAAGCCTCATCCCTCATTTGTCTTTATACCTTATATGAGTCGTTACCATTTAGCCCGAAATCCCCCGGTCCATGGTTCTTTCATGGCATATAAATATAATGCTGGTATTCGCGCCGTCACTTCGTCCCTCGTTTAGCACACCATACATCTTTCAATCTAATAGCCAGCGAGGTATAAAAAGGGTCACGGGAATAATCTGGCAGTTATGTTGACAAAACAATGAAATATTGTAAGCGATTTGTATTTGTGCTCTTTTTTTTGTACTTGTTGAGATCTAAAATGTAATATACTGCATTTATCAGAAAAGCCAAGTCGCAATGAGAACATTTAACTGTAGTTTATAGATTTTACAGTCAAAACTGTTAATCGGTCAAAACCACTTATAATGACTGGTGCCAAAAAAAAAGATGAACCTAGAAGTACCTACATGATAATTTTTAAAGGGTCATAAAAAATAAACCTACCAACCTAATAAGTTTTTAAGTTAAGGGGACTACAGGAGCTAAATTAGCAACTCTATTTGTGGTGGTTCAAACTTCGTTTGAAATACTGTTAGATAAAGTCCTAATCATCTTACACTCTATAGTGGTTGTTACGTCCGTCACTGCGGGCCGAATAGTACAAAATGAGTGCTTTTGATCGATTTACAAAAAATCTATTAATGGGACTAACAAGTAAAACACTATGATGCTAATAATGTTGCTTGTAGAATTATTTGCCAAACAATCAGAATGATCGCATGTATTTTAGTATGGTTTTTACTCTTTATTAAAATAAATTTTTAACCGGCTTCCAAAAAGGAGGAGGTTCTCTATTCGACTGTATGTATTTTATTTTTTTTATGTATGTTCACCGATTACTCGAAGACGCCTGAACCGATTTGAAAAATTCTTTTTTTGTTTGAAAGGGTATACTTCCAAGTTGGTCCCATAGAAATATTGTCATAATCTGATCACGAACTTCGGAGATATGGAACGGAACTCCTAAATAAATGATAGCAAATGGACTGGGATTGCTGAAATCTATTGCCTGTCTATTGTTTACACCAGTTCATAACATAACATCACGCCACCGCACCGGTACGCTGTGAAGGGGTAAGCACAAGTGAACCACTAAAAAGTGAAAAATAAAAACTTTTTTGCAAAAAAATAGAACCGACTTCAAAAAAGTGAAAAATAACTTTAGCTTCAGAAGTCGGTGACAAAAAAACTTAATAAATCAATCAAACAATGGTCACCGACTTCTGAAGCTAAAGTTATTTTTCACTTTTTTGAAGTCGGTTCTATTTTTTTTAGAGATACGTTCGTGTTTTTTTTGTCGAGTAAAATTAATTGTATTATGTTTTTTGAACACTGTAATACTAGCATATATCCTGAAGAATATCATATTTTCTTCTGGTTTTGTTTGTTTCAATGAATCATATACTTTCAGGCATTAAAAAACTCGCGTTTAGCTCCTGTAATCGCCTTAATGTTCGTTATTATAGTTTTGACTAGTTTTTACCGGTCAAAAGTAGTTTTAATAATAATAATAACATTTATTTGCAGACGTTGAAGTCCATAGAATTAAATTTGAAAATATTGACATCATAACATAATCATGAAATAACAAACACGCATAATAACAAAAACAACATAATCGAAAAACATCACAAATTACATAATAATGTCATAATTGAATCTCACAAACAACACAAAAATAACACAATACACGCACATAAAAATCACAAATAGGCATAGTAATAATAATAACATAACATAATAAGAATAAAATAAAATCCGCGTACACCTAGAGCCGAAACTGTGTTTGCAGTCTTACCCAACGACCAAGCATCGGGCAGTCCCACCGGTCACACAATGCTCTCAACATGCCGTGGGTGCTGACATCCGTTCTGTGCCGGAGAGAAACGCAACGTTTTCGAATAACGGCATAAAAATCATCCACTCGCGCATCGGCAAACATACCCGAAGCGCTACAAAACCGCGGCAGCCCCACAAGCATCCTGAAAGCATTGTTATACTGCACACGCAGGGCGCTGTATGCCTTCTGCGTATACTTGACCCAAAGGCTGCAGGTGTAAAAAGTCTGACAGTAGGCTCGAAAAAGCGTCATTTTAACGTCGTAGGAACACCGTGCAAACCTACGGGCCAGCATATTACTTCGAACAGACAGCGCCCTACGCTCTCTCTGGATATCTAAATCGTCACACAGGTCCTCAGTGACCCAGTGGCCCAGATATTTAAATTTCGAGACTTGCTTCAAGGGTGTACCTGGCTACCTGCTAATGAGATGCATGGAACATTTATGTATCTTTTGCCACCACCATTGAAAACAAGTAACTCACTCTTAGCGACATTATACCTATAAGCCCCTGAGCCACCGCATAGTTCTCACAGATCTTCAGCAAACGTCTTAATGCACTGATGGATGGGCTCAGCAAGACCATATCGTCCGCATAGCTGATGTTGTTCATAGCAACTCCGTCAATATGACAGCCAACACCAGTATTGCTGAGCTCAACAATCAGTTGGTTAATATACAAATTGAAAAGACGCGGGGAGCTGATTCCCCCCTGCCTCACCCCACATTCCAATTTATATTCTTCGGACATAGCCCCTGCCCACCTAACATTGTTTATTTGGTTCCCATACCAGAACCTGTTTTGACTGATTGACAGTTTTGACTGTGACACAGATAATTCATTCTAAACTGTAGCATACTCAATATAGATAGATTCTATTTTGCACAAGAGCACATTACTGAACACTTAATTACAAAATTGTTAACCCAAACTGAAACAAAAGCTAAACAATTTATCCGCCCCAGTAGATATAGGGGCTAATATTAGGAGTTCTTTACGCTTGGTTTAACATGATTCACCGATGAAACAAATAATTTAGACCGAGTATAACCTAAGGGTCCTGTACCAGAGCTGAAGAGGAAGCCAACCTACCAACTACTAGAGATTGTAGGTCCTATGTCAGTAAGACGGCTTTTAAGACCACCATTCCCCTACTAACTTAACCTTTGTTTCAGTGTTCGTCCTCTGCTGGTCCCCGTACATGATCTTCGACCTGCTGCAGGTGTACGGCTACGTCCCCGACACACAGGGGAACATAGCCATCGCCTCGCTCATACAAAGCCTAGCGCCGCTCAACTCCGCTGCCAACCCCGTCATATACTTCATATTCTCGAACAGGATATTTCTTAGTCTCAGGTGAGTTTTTTACCTGGATTTTTCCTACTCTCATGTGTGAACTTGTTCCTTGTCTACTAAAAAACTAAAATGTCTTTATCATTCAAATAAAAGTTCTTACCGAGCATCTCAACCATCGTTATGTTACTGTCAACAAGAAGGCGCCTTCTGTCAGCGCGACCACTCATTAAAAATTACCGGGAAGGTCATGGTTCCCTGTTGCGCTTTGGTTAGGACCGGTCGCAACCTTACCTCGCAGGTGAAATCATTAAAATGAAATAAGATCTCGAGCTTTCCAAATGATTCCAAGGTATAATGAAAAAAATCTGTAAAGTCTCACAGTTTCTTTGGTGAAGAACTATGTTTTCAAATAAACCTTATTGAGACTTTTTGGACAGGTAGAACAGATTATGTGATAACCTTCATAACACAAATCCTTCCGAAATTGAGAGAGGTGACAAACAGCTAAAACAAACTAAATTTTTCTTCCTAGGATCATCCCGAGCAGTCTTTATAAAATTCAGCCTAAGTATAAAATAAGATACTTTATAAAATGAACCTTTATTAAAGTAATCTCGCTAATACAGAAAATGTTTTGAGTAAAAAATGTTGTGCGAAGAAAGTAATGATAAGTAACTCGCATAATTTACACATTTCCAGAGATCATTATCTCTTTTTTTTTGCACGGATTTTTTGAGATGTGGCCTGTTAATAGACTTTTTTGGTCGTTACCATGGAAAAATTCACACACGATTTTGATGCCTTATACGCTCTATTAAAATAAAAATCTTGAAGTTGTACCAATTTTATTAATATTGAAAATTATAATGAAAACTAATCTAAGAAGACCTATTTTATTTTACAAAATTCTTTTTGTAAAATTAAATCAAAATATTACTGCTTCACTAATCAGTCATATTTCAATTTTATTTTGCAAATCACTATTTGCAATGAATCCCAAATCCCAATACACTGAAATATTTAAGAAAAACATTCAATAATCGAGTCTCTCTTCATCAAAACTAAGTATAATCAAACAACACTCAATTTAACAATGACTTAACGCAACACTTAAAAACAAGTTCAAAATAAGTACCGTCAATCATTTGAACAAAACAAAACATTCGACAATATCAGAATAAATCATTGTTTCAGTTCATTTGTTCGGCTTAACCGATAATTAAGCGTTAATTTATCCTGTAAAACTCGTTTCTCATAAACTTTCCGTCATTTTCTCAAGTTTAAGTGATTTGAGAAAGGTCGGCACTGAAAATTTTCTTCGCAAAAGTAAGAGACCTTACTTAAAAAGTACAGTTATTAAGATAATCGTGAAGTAAAAAATAAATAACACCAGTTTTTGTAGCGGTCTCAAACGGTCGCTTAGTACGGGCGTTTAGTTTATTTAAGAGTAAGTACGAGTAGGTCTAATAAAAGTTAAGTATCTCGACACTAATCCTTCTTTTTTTATGATCATTATATATATAAATCAGACTAATCGCGATTTAGTTCTGGTAATTAGTAACTTTGTTGGTAAAATTAACTTTTAAGCAGATATTATTTTAAAGAACTCGCCGTTTTGTGGTAAATGTACCTACTTATGTGTTCTGTACAACGTACAACTTTATTGCACAACTTAACCCAAATCAAATCTTAAGCATTAATATAAAACTGCCCAACAATAAAATCCACAACTACACATTTTCTACCCTCATTTCGTACAAAAACAAACACTGGCTAGTTTTTCTGGAATGCTTGCTTTCATAAATATGACAAGAGCAGCTTTTTACGCTTAAAAATGACTTTTAAAAACAACAATAGGTCTTTAACGACGCCATCTTACTTTTAACATGGTACTCAATTTGAGTCAGTGACGTCAAAATGCACTTAAGCACTAAACGGTTTATGCTTAAGTCATAAAGTTAGTCTTATTTTAGTGCGGTTTAAGTGACTATCTGTTGCTTCTATAAGGTCTTGTTAAATATGGAATACGATGAGTCTTGGTTTTGAGGTATTGTTTTATACCTGTTTTAGTTTTTATTAAAATGCAAATACCATGTCATAGAACGATCTACCGATTAAATAAATCAATCGAGTTCAGCAGAGTTTTATATTTTGTATGGTAATACCAGACCTACTTACAAAAAGAATCCAAAATAACTTGAAATTTTATTAAAAATCCTAATAATAGAACAAGTTAACTTTAAGGAAAAGATTTCTGTCAACATTTCGTCAAAATTGTATTAATAAGAACGAAATTAAATTATTACTTTATTATAGAAACGAAATTAAGTCAAACACTCCTAACATATTTTAGAAGCGATATGCTAATTAAACATTCGGGAAACATTTTTGGCTTTAACGTAGACATTAAATGTAATTAAATTGTTATAATTGGTATGTGCTCCGCAACTTTCTTCACTGAATTAATTAAGCCGGTAGATTGGAAAGTATTAATTATTTAACTAGGTACCAGACCGTATTTGAGAGTGGTTTCATAATTGGGTTGTATTTATAAGTATCGTGATGTAGGTATTCAATTTTTGTAATTCAACTTCCTTGTGAACCTTTTGACTAACAATGGAGAAAACACTCAAACAGTCGTTCCGGTTAATTAACAAGCTTTAAATCCTCAGCACTACGAAAGTCCTCTACGTGAGCCCATTGTGCAGAATGCATAGCACACTTCCCAAAACGGTATGATAGCACAACGATTCCCAATTTCATATACGAATCGTAGCCAGCCTACTGACTACAACCACGTGGCATCCTGAAGAACATTACTATACAGCAATAGGCACAATAGCCAACCATCATCATTCAGCCCGAAGATAATTGGTCTACATAAGGACCTTCTCCAAGCATTGCCACATCGACAGGTCTTGAGTTCTCCGCATCCTTGTGACTTTAGAAAATACTGAAAGTATTTTTTCTCAAACAGGAACATTCCGCCATACAAATGGCTATGGTGCTGGATGAGGGCTAGCGACAGTCCTGCCGGGAACGAGTCCCGAGCCCACACGGAGCTGCTGACGTCATCACACAGACGGACTAGGCATGAACTAACTATACGAGTAAGTTACCGGAACCCCTCATGTGCTAGTACTAGCTAACTTAGACTTACTAACTTAGATACTCTAATCTTAGTTCCCCATCCTTGTCTATAAATAAACGAACAGGCAAATTGTAATTTGAACTCAGCCATATTTACGAGTAGGTGTACAAGGTTGCATTTTCGAAACAAGCGTGTTCGGTGAGGCACGTGAGCGTATCGTGGGAGTAGTTTCGCGAATCCAAGATGTTTTCAGAAGCAGTCACGTGCGCCCGAGCGTGCTTCAGTTGCAAGCGAGTGACACGCCAAGCGTGAAACTTCGCAGAAATCGTTGAGCATATTCTTAGCCTACGAAAACTTTAACGTGAAACTAGCGCGTGATAGTTCAAGAAGCAAGCATCATTATGGAGTATATGAGACTCCAGCTGGAGCTCTCTTCAACAATGTTGTGACATCGTTGAAGATATATTACTTCCTGGTTTATTGGGTTGTTGATTCTGGCTTTCAGGAGTTACAGTGGTTTGGGAATAGTATGGCGAGCTTGTCCCAATAAAAAAGAATAGCATGTTGTAGTTTTTATGTGACGTCATGATCATGCATAGTTAGTATTTACGAACTGTGTATTATCACATTATGCATTATTAGTACTAATCCCAGAGGCATAACAAACAACAACAACATACAATACCACTTCATGAATACATTCAGCGTTTTCAAGGTCATTTATTTCAACAGTCGCCCCGACCAATTCTTTCCCGTCCATTTCAACTTTGAAACTTCTTCGTCGATTATTAAAAATTCTCAAGTCTCGCTTCTAACTGTTTTATTACTTTGACTGAAATTGATTGATCCCTCTAGAATAATAATTTATAATATTGGATTTCTCGACTTCTATTCCTATGATCGAATAATGTCCACCGTAAGAATCATTTCTGTAACCTTACGAACTTTGGTAACAGTTTTTCAACCTCATTTGGTATGTGCGACTGTACATCTTCGTTCGTCACCTTATTTATCATTCATCCTATTTGTCCTCGAAAATTTGAATTCGTTTTAGATTTAAATATGGTAGCCATTACCACGTCGTTTTGCCTTGATAGTGTTGATTCCCAGTCCTTACACCGGGCAAAAGTACTGTTTCGAACTCTAAAGATAATAAAATACAACTATACAGGCGAAAAAAAGATTGTTTAGGTTTCAATGAATATTACAATATGAAATATCCTGAATGAATATACACTTATCTGAAACTGACCCCAACACAGTTGAGAAAAGGGTACCAGATTAATTATGATTAATAGACACTTTTCTTCACACTGATGCATTTCCAAACATATTAATTCGAATAACTTTGTCCATCCACCCAGTTAAAGGACGACAGCGTGAAGTTCCCGAAGCAGCGCCTGCATCAGTGCAACAGCACCAACTCCAAGAAGGTTCGTCTCCACCTGCCCGACCAACAGCTAAACAACAATTGTCATCCGCCGCAAAGAAGTAGAGAGGACACGTTCTTGTAAACTTAACATTTACCAAAGTAGGCTTGTATTCTAGAGCGATGCTTAAGTATGAATCTCGATTCGAAAATCAACCGTATTGGTATTTTAATACAGTATTTCGAACAAATATATAAACAATCATGCAAAATCTTTACACGAATTCTAAGCTTGCTTCAGGTTACCTGTTAATCATGAGTCGCGCTGAGACTAATGGTTTTTTAATGTAACATAGCAAAAAGCTTATTATTCAACCCTACGCCCACGTTTCAATTGAGATTGATACTTTATGTTTTGTTTCAGAATACGGTCTTTTACGCTATATCTAATATTTTGTATGTACGTACATGTATACTGTGTAATTTTAATAAGTGTGAACTATTCTAGGAGTAAGATGTCATAAACGAATTGGTTACGATGTAGTTAAAAGTGTTTAATATTTAAAAAAAAACGAATTCATAAATAATGTTAATTTTAAGTTCTGTAAGTATTTGAAAGATTGCACCTGTCCTTTTGCTGAAAATTACTAATAAGTGAGTAAAGTTATATAACAACTAGCTCTGGAGCTAATAAAGTAGCGGAGAGGGGAGTTCAAGCACAGTCAGCGATCAACTATTAATAATTATGTCAAACTTTTACTGTCACGGGACCTACGGAGGGACTGGTGAATCACGGCCGTTTTCTATAACTTAGTTACGTATAACTGTTAGTTTATATGCCTATACTCGTAGCTATCGGTATTTTTATGAACAAAGTTAGCTTGAAACACCCCATCAGCGTCAACTACCTGTCACTTGATTCAAAGAAAAATCAAAGAAAGCTTTTCCGTGACGTTTCGTTTCTAACCATCCGTAAGCTGAATGTCAAACAGACAGAGATAGTAGTCTACCGAAACCTGCTAGTAAGTTATTGAAAATGGCCATTAGAAAGGTCAGGAAAGCCAAGGAAGGAAAGCGATAAAGACGTGTTTATTGTTGTAGAAACTACTGCCATTTTTTTCAAAACTACGGGTAATAGATACAAGTTTAAGAGAGTGAACAAGTAGCACATCTGGTTTTACGGGCAGATGCTATAATTGACTTGCAATTTATGATATTGTATATTGTTTTCCGGTAATGTAGGTATCATATTTTTTTGAGTTACCTTCATAATATCGACAGTTCGACGGTCGCTGTATCGACAACGTTCCATCGACGTACTTTGGGGCGGGCAGTCGATGCAGCTAACCATCGATATCGTGTACTGTCGATGTAACGTATTATCGATACTGTTAATATATTATCGCACTATCGATTTAGTGTACTGTCGTTTCTTTAACTCGTCGATGGAACGTTGTCGATACAGCGACGGTCGATGTAGTTACTGTCGATATTGTGAAGGTACTCGTAACCCTATTTTTTTTGGGTGTGTAATATATGCTATAATAACAGATAGCATATTTTCACTTGAAATAACGTTCACATCATATAATTTTCATATGCTATAAAAACAAATAACCTAATTTCATGTGTTCTAATGTTACATGTAATATAAACTTCTTATAATCTAATATCATTTAGAATAACGTTAATTTCAAATAATTGTCAATTTGTATAATGCTGTTTTAATATTACGGTCAAATGAAAGTTAGGTCAACTAGACCTAACTTTCATTTGACCTAATTTTCATACTTACTAATTTTCAGCTAAAATTTTGTAATGAATAAATAATGCGCGCTAATGGTCACTGTTTTAACCTAACCTATATCAAATGGTAAATGGTTAATGGTTTAATGGAAACATTCAGCGAGTTTTGCCGTAACATTATTACTTGTGCTTCAAAAACCAAGTTCAGTGCTTCTGAAATAGAAAAGATTTTTTTCCAAATCCTAAATAAATACGAGTATCTTTCTTAAAGTTCGTTTCAAAGATAATGATTGTAATTAAACGAATAAAAAGTGTTTTATTGTAAATTAAAGTAGCGAACAGGATACAGGGACTATTTAGAAAAGTATCTACATTTTCGGTCTACTATTTTGTACGACGTTCTAGATCTCTTGAACCAAACGTGTTGTAAATAAGTATAATGTAAGTACAGTACCCGAGTGAAGATACGCACATCGCGAATTAGAAAGAGACTATCACACAGCATTGAGTGATAGAGACAACGATAGCATAACTTTTTCTAAAACTCGATGTCCCAAAAACCCGATATCAGACGCTTCACTTTGCGAAAATTTTTTAACTTAATTGAAGAAGGAAAAACTTAATACTGATCCAAGATTTCCGGATTTCAGCAATCAACATCTTCTTCTGGTCTACCGATGGATCAAAAAAATTAAATTAAAGATGCAGTTGAGCTTATATTCCTTTGTAATCTTGTCGGTGTATTATGTGAACGTGGAATAAAACAAAAATGACAGTCACACTCTAGTGAATCGTCTGATATTGGCTTGTGAGTTTTAAATGGATAATTGTATGTTCAAAACATTTATTAGAAATAACGTCTAGTATAACGGTGCCAAACCAGATTGGAGTCAAACTCTAGTCACTGTGTTTTACGTGTATTTTAATTAAATGTGTAATAATGTACTTCGATAATTATGATGATATGATGTTTTGTACACCGACGGTTTATTTAAAGCTTACTTGAAATAACTGTCACAAAATAAAAATAGCTCTTCAAGAATCTTTTGGTGTAGGGCCATAATTGGAATTAACGCTGTCTCATTTTTTCAATGCAATTTACACAAAAATCTTTACCAGCGGCGCGGCGCCCCCGTGGTCCTCCCTTCATTAGAGCACCAAAAGATCCTTGTAGCACTATAATTGAAATTTTCAAAATTGGTTTACAAGTATACTCATGAAAACATCACTATCAGGAACTACACTGTAACAAAACATAAAATTTAAGAATAAATGTATATGGAATCTACTTGTTTGCTTTTCATTTACAACATACCGTTCATAAAACTACATAAGACAAAAATCACAAGGGAAGAAACCCATGTAAAGAGACACTGAGTGGTAGAGAAAAACAATCTAATAGTTCTCTTGGCCGTAGGTAAGCCCTACTGTTGAATTCTTGGGTTCGATTCCCATGTCGGCCAAAGTCTCATGGGATATATCCATCAGGAATTTCTCAGCTGTAGTTTCATAGTCTGAATTTGTGCCCGGTTGATGGAGGCACGCCCAGTTACACATCGGACCTAAATACATCGGAACGAAGGTTTACAATAGGTATTTTTACTTATTTAAAAACAAATCAGTACTATGTAACTACAAAAAGACTGACTGACTGCTACCCAATTGAATCTCTTCCCGCTATTAATAACAGTGATAAACGTAGATTAGAGAATTCATCCAGGATAATTGATTGTGTGTCAACTTGGAACATAGAAATATGAAAAGACTTTTATAAAGTTAATTTATCTTGAAATGCTCTCAAGGAGAAACGCCAATTTTCTATGTATTGTATGCTAAATAGTTATGTGATATTGTTCTAACAACAAAGGATTTTCTTCTTCTCGGACAGCTTTAGGCTAGCACTTCAGATCTGACCACCAACCCGAAACTCGATCATCCGGTGACAGTTTCAGTATGGTCAGGTGGTATTGGGGCTGTCATATCTCTTTGTACTGACTGCCTCGAGGAATACCAACCCATTGAAAAAAACTATCATCATCATCATCATCAGCCTATAATGTTCCCACTGCTGGGACACGGCCTCCTGTCAATGAGAGGGAATGGGCTATAATCTACCACGCGGGCCCAGTGCGGATTGGTAGATGTCACATGTCTTCGAATTTTTAGTTCTAGGACATGCTGGTTTCCTCACGATGTTTTCCTTCACCGTTTAGAGAGCAGCGGCGATGAAATAAATTACACAAAGTAATGCGCCTGTCTGGGTTCGAACCCACGACTTACTGTTCGTAAGTCGGGGCCGCCACCACTGGGCCACCGCTGCTCTCAAGCGGTAAAAAACTATGCTATAAATTAAAATAAGTTGACGATACTTCAATCTGTCCATTGTACCACGGCGAATCTAGATGTACACGGCAAAAGAAGATAGTGAATTTAGAATACATTCAATTAAATCACATTAGTTGGTTGAAGGCAATAATGGATCCCATCTCCCATGCAAAAGAGGAGGAGCCCCTGACAACTAAAAATGACGTCATGTGGATGTATTATCAGGCAAAGACACCTCTGTCTAACCCTTCGTGGATTACGGACGTGATGTTACAATATCACACGCACATACCTAGTTTCACACTACCTAGTTTCACACGCACATACCTAGTTTCACACGCACATACCTAGTTTCACAAGCACTAACTAATAATAAACCAAATTAATAATATTAATTTTCTTCAGCAAATAAACTAAGTTAAAAATACATTAGCACACCATTAAAATTCAATCCACAGTAGATTATCATTGCCGCGACGGAAGAGCCAAGCAATTTTTGTGAGAAATTGCGTTTTTCCGTAATTAATTTTCATGTCAGAATGTTGGTTGTGATTTTTAAAAGCCGTTTTCATAATTTTGTGACGATGTCCCTTGATTTTTCAAGCGTTAGATGTTTTAAGTCTTTCTTTTTCTTGGTCGAAATATTTCTGCTTTTTCACTTTCGTTTTACGGTTGGCTTTTTTTTCCTTTGTTTCTGCTAATTTAACACTCTGGGAATAAGTAACGGAACATATGGGTAACTTTTTTAGCTAGGAGGGATCTTTTTGTTAATTTCCGTTGTCCCATTGTAGGGCAAAGGTCTGCACCTATCTCCCCCAGTCCTCTGTATGACAATATTATCCACAGGGACCTATCGTTAAGAAAACATGAAAGCAACAGAAAGTGCACAATATGTGAAATTGGAAAATTATCTTATTTTTATTTATTATTTCGACACACTACTACTTGAGGTCACAATACATCTAGCAAACAATACGAGTATCACAGCAATCATGTCAGAAGGGAAATTTGATTAAACCGCGTCTCTAAAGACCTAGAATACTAAAATCCCGCAGTGTAAGGCGTCGGAACACGAATGGTTTCAAATAAAAGCCCTCGCTTTGGCCCAAACTATATTGTGTCTCTGATTACTTTCACTGAAGCTTCCAACTTATAAAACATATTTGAGCCAGACATAGGACGATCGTACTCTATTTCTCTGCAATATTTTTGGATTTTGATAGGGTTGTCAAAGTAATTTGGTGTTGGTGTTGAAGACAATACAATCTTGGCCAAATTGGTAAAATGTTTTGAGCTTCATGTAAAATTTGCTGGTGTACCTCAAGGAAGTGTGCTAGGCCCAATTTTGTACTTGTTATACACATGTGACATCCCAGAACTGGAAAACAACACCATTGCGACCTTTGCAGATGATACTGCAATTATGGCTACCGGATCAAGTCTCAGAGAAGCAGTAGAAAAAGTTCAACTAGCTGTGAACAAAGTTTATAACTGGATACAAAAATGGAAGATCAAACTGAATGAGTCAAAATCAATTCACATTTACTTTACAAACAAACACTTGGACTATCACCCAAACTACTAAATCGTACGCAAGTACCTTATGCTAACACAGCCAGATACCTTGGCATCACTCTCGACGCCAAGTTGCGTTGGAAAGCTCATGTCAAAAAGAAAAGACAGGAACTCGATATACGATATAAAAGTATGTATTGGTTACTCGGAAGGAAATCTTGTCTATCAATACATAATAAAATAACCCTATACAAGCTTATTTGATGCCAATCTGGACGTATGGCATCCAACTTTGGGGCTGTACTAAACAAAGCAACGTCAAAATAATCCAGCAATTACAAAATAAAGTACCTACTTAGGGATGCTGTCAATGCACCCTGGTACATAAGAAATGACGACCTTCATCGTGACCTTAAAATGGAATTCGTCACCACCATTATCCAAAAATTTGCTGAAGCCCACGAACACAGACTCCATCGACACGTGAATGTTGAGGCAATCCAGCTGCTAGACAACACAGACTTAGTGCGTAGGCTAAAAAGAACTAAACCTTTTGAATTAGTGTAGTGTACAAAGTGATTGAGTAATAGTAACAATGTTGTGCTATACATAATAACACATGAACATAGTGTTTTATAAATTTTATTAGACTCTAAGAAAGTGCTACGGACTTGTGTAAAAGTGCAAATGAACACTATTCTTAGTTTTAACATATTCTATCACGTAACATATTATGTTAGAGTTCAATTGCTTATTAGTCTTTTAGGCTAGATCGTAATTAATAATTTTGTTCTTAGTAATAAAGTATATTAAAAAAAAGTTAAATATAATAATTAAACATGTCTTCGAAGGAGAGCGCGTAGGTGTGGATTTTGAAGAAAACGTATGTTTATCTGTAACATAATATTGTTTTATAAGCCTACAAGGAAGAAATATTTTTGTTAAAACTATGGTCAACTGTAACTCGGGTCTTGAAGCCTATCTTGTGACCAAGGGTTATGATAGACAATTGGGTTTTCTAATAACGAAAAGCAGTTCCAAAAATAATTCTACTACTGTTTCAAGGTCTGTCCCGCCCAACAACTTTTGCTTACTGAATACTACACACTACATATATACCTCCTTCGTCGTCAAGAGACTCCGAAAATAACTGACACAATTATCAGATAGTTTGCAACCAAATAACTTGCGTAGGAGACGATATAAGTGCCAATCTAACCTACTATAATTACCCTAGAACTTTCATAACTCAATCTCGTAACTACTACCAACTACTTATTTACTTATCCGGTGTCAATAAATAATCGCCTTACTAGCGTCCGGTACGAAAACAACAGTGTTATGTGATAAATCATGTATCTAGAAGATTCATGTACTAGCCACCCGCCCCTGACTTGCACGGTTTTAGGACACAGTGAAACATCGAGATTTCTGTATAAGTATAATATGCAAGTTAATATTTGTTTTTGTAAACATAAACCTTTTGAAATAAAATCTCTGATGAATAGTAAAAAAAACTCAAAACGATATAATAAGTAAAAATCCTTATTCGCATGAAAAAGCAGGAAGTGAATGATGGTGTGACCTGTGACGATTAACAGGACACAACAGATGAAGAAAATGTGCTGACTCCTAGTAACACGGGGCAAGGACAGAAAAATGATGAGATGATGGTCGTGAAAACAGCGTCTATATCTGTTGTGAAGTTATTTAGAAGAACAAGACGCTCACACAGAAAGACACGAAAAGCAACCTTTTTTCATAATACATGTAGATGATAAATCACGTATCCAGTGGATTTATATCCAGTATATGTATGATGAAGCGGGCATAAGGTTGAGTTATGGCGATATTGACCTTTTCCAAGCTTTGTTTGTGTACCGGATTGGGCAATGTCCAGGGACGGACGACTTGCTTCAAAAGGTTTCTATTGAAGTCACGGGATGATGTACGTATAAAATTATCATTTAATTAAGTCACATTGTGTGTTCGCTGCTTATTATGTTATTTGACATCGTTGGTGCAAAACCTACGTGTTTAAAGCAAATTGGTGAAAAGTTGAAGTGTATTTATGTTTTTATTTACAAACATTTATTTTTTTAATACAATTTAAAGGTCAGTACAAGAACGTTTTACTGAGTGTTATCAAAATAGTAATATTAATAATAGTACCTCTACTAAGAAAGACTTACTACCACTATTGCTGTAAGAGTAGACTCTTAACAACTTATTTTAGGCTTATTATGTATGAACTAGCGACGTGGTCCTGCGTCGCCTTTTACGATTTGATGAACCATCAAGATTTCTTTATTCAATTCAATTATGAAAGTTTAATGCGAATGTATTAATACACATAAACCTTAGGGAATACAATCTCCATCGATAGTTAAAATAGCATCAAGATTTAGATGTATAGAAAGAACAACGCCGTCATATATAATAAATGTATTAAGTATGTATTTACAACAAGAACAAAAAGTATCTATGTAGTATATCAACTACCTGGTGTCCACGACACTAGCCTCGTTGCTTAGTGTGGCACTAGATAGCATTTGTGTATCGTCTAGCAAAAAAAGATACGACCAAGCTACATAGCGAATAGACTGATCTATAGGGTGTAAAAAACCTCTTCACGAAGCCGAAAGGCAATTGTTCTCCCTATCATCGCGATCATTTTTTTGTTCTACACCATATCTGGGAACCTTGTAGTTACGGAGATATGGGGGGTCAAAGTTACAACTTTTTGACAAGTTTTTTTTTAAATACAAGTTTTTTTTGTAAAATTTTACCACCTCCACGACCCCCGTACTATTCAATCCATACATCAGCACAATGTTTTAAGTGCGTTACATTGAGTTCTACCACAAAACATGATTTATAACCTCAAAAAAAAAAAGTTGTTTCCCAGCAATATTTTTTGCGCAAAGTTACTTAGTTTGATGTACAGAATGCTTGGTTAACGGCTTTGTGATGAGGTGGTGTAAAATTAGACCTCCAGTCGTTCACCCCTGCTTCGCTTCTTGGCGAAAATTATTTGGCACAGCTAAAATTAAACCCAGGCACTTCAACTAATGATGCCCTATTATTTCATTGAGATGGCATGTCTTAAACTATCATGATGGCACTTACCTATCATTATGATAATGTTATTTATAGGTCTAAGATCAATTTGTAGTACTCTAGACAGTTATTAAATACTATTATGTACCATAGGTCCTAGCAATTTGTAAAGTTCGCTCGTGTAATGTTATGTGAGTGTCACTTTGTCGCTATGCTGTATGATGAAGTAAGATTTTGTCAATTATATATATTTTGTTCTAGATCTTCAATGGAGCTCGTGGCTTAATAATAACAGCGGCTCGGGTCGTTTTTCAGGTTAAGCCGTGCTTGCCTAGGTTGGTCCGTGGATGGGTGACAACCCATTATATACCGAGTTCAAAATCAAAATCAAAGCATTTAGAGTTTAGCGTTCCCTCAAAGTACGGTAAGCCTTTGACCCGGCTGTGGATTGCACATCTTTGTCAGTCGTTTTTATTTATTTATTTATTTATTTATTTAGCCCGTTAAACTGGGTGAGAGATTTACTCTTTATGGCTTTGTTGTTTCGTTCGTTTGGCTAAAGGATGTCTCTCAACTCAGTGTGCCTTTTGGCAAAGGCCTCCTCCAGTAGTTTCCATTGCTTCCTGTCTTGAGCAACTCTCCTCCATTTGGGTCCCGCAGTAAGTTTCAGCTCATCTTCCCATCGCATCAGTTGTCGTCCTCGACGTCTTTTGCCATCTCTAGGATACCAATTTGTTATGATTTGGCTCCACTTTTCTTGTGTAGATCTCAACATATGACCGGTCCATCTCCATTTTTGTAGGTCTATTTTTTCCAGGATATCTGTTAATTTAGTTTTTGCTCTTAATTGCACATTGTTAATTCTATCTTGCCTTCTTGTTCCTGTCATGCTTCGTTCCATACCTCTCTGGCACTTCCCTAGTTTGTCTCTATGGTATTTTGTAAGGGACCATGTTTCACAGCCGTAGGTGATGCATGGAAGAATACAAGCATTGAATACTTTTCTTTTCGTTGCCATATTGTGGTCTTTAGATTTTACAATTTCCTTGAGAGACCAGTATCTTTTCCACCCGTTAGCAATCCTCTTGTTTATTTCCTTGGTTGTTTGGTCTTTAGGGGAAATGATCTGGCCCAGGTAGCAATACTCGTCAACATATTCAATTTTTTGACCTTGGATTTCAATAGGTTCCATTTTTGAGTTGGTCATCAGTTTCGTTTTGGTTATATTCATTTGTAAACCCACTTTAGAGCTCTCAGTGTTTAGAGTTTGGATCATCTGCTCGAGTGCTTTTGGATTTTCTTCTAGTATAACCAGATCGTCCGCAAATCTTAAGTGGTTTAGTTTTCTTCCGTCTATGTTGAGGCCTAGATGTTCCCAGTCAAGGTTGCGAAAGACATTCTCTAAAACTGCTGAAAACAGCTTCGGGGACATTGGATCTCCCTGTCTGACTCCTCGCTTGATCCGGAATTCTTTGCCCAAAGCTTCTAATTGGATTTTTGCTTTACTGTTTGTATATATAATTTTAATAATGTTTATATATGTTGCAGGTATACCTTGCCTTTCTAAGCTCTCCCATATTGCCTTATGACTAATGCAATCAAATGCCTTTGCATAATCTATAAAAGCTATATATAATGTTTTGTTGAATTCATTATACTTCTCTATTATCTGTTTGAGTGTGTGGATGTGGTCTATTGTTGAAAAGTTCTGTCTGAAGCCGGCTTGTTCCATTGGTTGGCTTTCATCTAATTTTGCGCTTACCCTGCCCAAAATGATCTTTGCGAATATCTTGTAAACATTCGACATTAGGCTTATTGGCCGGTAGTTCCCGATGTCGTCCTTTGCGCCTTTTTTGTGTAGTAGGATTATATAAGAAGTTTCCCATTGTGTTGGTATATATCCACATTTCAAAATTTGGTTGAACATCTTTGTGAGTATTGGTACTAGTTCATCAATAGTCCCTCTTAGCATCTCGTTTCTAATTTTGTCCGGTCCAGGTGCCTTCTCCATTTTTTGACTTTTTATTGCCTTTTCCACTTCACTCTTTAGAATATCAGGTTCACATTCTGACAGGCTGTCTGCTGATATACTCTTCAGTGGTTGTGTAAGAGGGTACCTACGTGCGTCTTTGTTTGCATATAATTCTTTGTAGAATTCCGTGGCCAGTTCGTGTATACCTTTCCTGTTTGTGATGGTATCTTCGTTTTTCCTTAGTTTAGGCACCCACTCTTTTCCTGTTTCCCTGAGTTCTTTCAGTGCTTTTCTTACACCGCCTGTTTTCGTTATTTGTCTCTCTAACACTTCTAGTCGTTTGTTTTTGCGGTCTCTTCTAATATGTTTATTAATTTGTTTGCTGATTTCTGCAATTATTTTTATATTTCCTTTGTTTTTTCCTTGCGCTAGTACAGATTTCCTGCGGTTTATGAGTTGGATGGTCTCATCGCTGAGTGGATATTTGCTTTTTCTTTCGTTATTATTGTTAGTTACAGTAAGTTGTTTTTCTAATTTTCCATAGCTTGCTCTGATATCGCATTCATTTTCATATGTCAGCTCTTGTAGATTAATTGTTAACGACTGGCCGATTTTCCTGAAACTCTCCTTGGTGATTTGCGTTGGACTACAAGTGGTAATGTTCTTCCTTGCTCTTTTTGGTGGTGCTGGCAGAATAGTACTTCTGACCATGCGATGATCTGTGTTGAAATTCAGTTTTGAGATCACTCCTGTATTTGAAAATGCCTTGGGAAAATTGCTTATTATATAATCTATTTCGTTTTTAAATCTGCCATCAGGTGAAATCCAGGTCCATTTATTCTTTGGGTCTTTTTTGAATATACTGTTCAGAAGAATTAAATTGTGTTCTAGCAAAAATTCCACAAGCTTTTGCCCGTTGGAGCTTCTTTTACCATGTCCATGTTTGCCCAATACATACTCCTCCTCGTTTTGTTTTTCTCCGATTTGAGCATTAAAATCACCCATCAGTATTATATAGTTGTTGGTATAATTTCTGATGACTTTTGCAAGTTCGGCATAGAATGTTTCTGTGTCTGATTCTGCAGCTTGCTCGGTTGGTGCATATGCTTGTATGATAGTCCAAGTCTTTGTGTAGTTAGGTATGTTGATATTAAGCACTGCTATCCTGTCAGAAATACCAAGGATGTTCTGTATTTGCTTCTTCAGTGTCGTCTTTATGAGGAATCCCACACCCCTTTGGCCTCCTTCTTCACCTTTGTTAAACAGTATGTAATCTTGGTATTCAATAATTGTTTCACCTTCTCTCCTCATTTCGCTGATTCCGAGTATGTCCCATTTTATGTCTTGAATGGCAATATTCAGTTCTGTAAGTGTGTCTTGGGTTCTTAAAGTTCTAGTGTTTAATGTTGCGATGTTGATTCTGTTTAGTTTTCTACTATATTTAACTGGAGGGTTTTGGTCTGAACTTCCCTCGGTGACCAACCGTGGTGGGAAGGTTTTTTGAATATGTTGTTTTGAATTATGTTTTTCCTGTATTTGTTTTGTTGATCCGGTTCTAGTTGTTTTAGTTTTTATAGGTTGTTTATATGAGCTTGTTAGTTTTTTGGACTTTCTGAGGTCGTAGTAGAAGTAGTTCTGTTCCTTCCCATGTACTGTAATATGTTTGGTTTCAATATTTCTTTTGGTCCAGTAGTGTTTGTTTTATTTGTTTGGGTTTCGGGCTCGTTATGAGTGTACGGTTTTTTCAGTGTTGATGGGGGTGAGTTGGGAGATACAGTCATATCTCTCTTCCTTTTTCCACGCTGATTGTCCTTCTGCTTTTTAATTACAAGTTGGTCTCCTCTCACAAAAGCTATATTCCCTTTTTTCCATTCTTCCTCGATTTGTGGCTGTAGTTTTTTCCGAACTTCGAGTACATCCTTGGGAAAGTCTTCTTTGATATAGATGCCTGTTGGTAAGTTAGATTTAGATTTTAATATGAGATGTTTCTTCCACATAGTAGAGAAAGTGACAACTACTGGGCGATTTTTGCTGGTTTGCGCTCCAATTCTGTAGATATTGTTTATTTCGTGGCTGTCTATATGTACTTCTGCTTCTTCTATGATGCCTTTAATGTGGTCAACAAGTTCTGCCTCTTTTTTTCCATTTTCATCCACACCAAAGAATATCAGGTTGCTTTTTCGCTTGTCTTTTTCCAAGTTAGTGATTTTATGTTCCAGTGTTGTGATTTTAGATTTTAAGTTCTGGTTTTCTTCCATTAATGTTTTCATCTTTTCATCAATTGCTTCCATTACGTTTTTAGTAACTGCTGTTGTTAATATATAGGTTTGTTGGTTCAGTTTTTCATCTAACTTTGCGTCAAGTTTTGAAAACAATATTTCCATTTGTTCATTCATTTTATTTTATTGGCAACACTATTTTTCGAGGGTAATTTGCTGTTCTTAATGGTAACCCTATTTTTCAATTTATTAATTATTTTTGTTTGCAACACTGGCGTATCTGTCTTTTAGATGACAGTTTGATAGATGACAGTATTGACAGATTGATTTGCAGCGATTTTCACTAGTTTTTAGGTTATGTCACTATCTTTTCACTGCACTTTTTTGGATCAATCTTGGCCTCTGCTGCAAATTCTCCACTTTTATAAAGGCTTTGTTGATTCACCAATTACGAACCACCAAAATGTCTCAAGATAATCGCGCTTTTGCACTTTTTTTCGTTGTTTATTCACGGAGCTCACTGACGTACGTATTGACAGACTAACTACCGGAACCGGACTTGTCTTGACAGTCGTTACTGGTAGTCAATGTCCTGAAAGTCTGACAACCAGTCTTACCAAGGGATAACGTATTACCCCACACTGGGTTGTAGAGGTCAGATAGGCAGTCGCTCCATGTCAAATATTGGTATTCAGCTGCATCCGGTAAGACTGGAAATCCGATTATCCGAGTTGGGATAAGGTGAGACAGATGTTGATGATATCCTAGACCTTTAGTGCGTTAAACGTAAGTTGGGAAGTCAGCCCATCATCACCTGATAAAGATTTGTATATTATAATATCCATGTATTAATTTGTATTACTATCGTTGATACGAGACAAGTCACAGTAAGGATCGTTTGATCATAAATAAATAATAAATAAATATCACTGGACATTACACACAGCGCCATCTAGTGCCACACTAAGCAAGCAAGGCTTGTGTCGTCGTCACCAGACAGTTGATATTAACTACATACTATGTACTCTTTGTTTGTAAATACATACTTATCATACTTAAAAACATCCATGACTCGGAAACAAATGTCCATGCTCATCACACAAACATTTGCTCCTACCGGGATTCGAACCCTCCCGGGTTCCTGGCCCTAAGAACGTAAGGCAGCCTCGCTACCGCTGCGCCATTTGGGTCGACATATTAATTTATTTATTGCGCTTAACATCCGACAGTACGGACATAATTATTTGCCATCTAAATAAATGCTATCAGCAGTTTTTAGGTATCTGAAAATTAATAGAATAAAAGATAAAATGTACATTTTGATCTATAAAAAAAAACAAATGTGGAGAACCTTTTTATACTACAACATCTATTTACTTATTACCCATGTTTGCAAAGTAATAAATGGTTTGATTTCATTTGAAAAAATAAAATAAAAACTATTTATTTCAGTTCACGAAATCCATAGAATGTCAGTACAATAAGAAAAAACTTAAACAACTAGTGTTAGTAACTAAAATGAAAGAATACAAAAAGACAAAACCATTATTAATTTCATCACGTGGGTCCTAACCCAGTGTTGGACGTACCGCGTGTCCAACCTATCCGCTATAACGTCCAGGAGGCTGTTGGTGCAGGCGCGCAGCCTGCAGAGCGCGGCGGCGTATCGCTTGTGGAGCACGGCGTGAAAGCCTACGTCGTTGTTGTACTGGACGCGCAGAGCGCTGGACGATCATTGCGTATATAATGAGCCCACAGGCTGCACGTATAAAGCGATGTGCAGTGCGCTCTAAAGAGTATTATTTTAACACTCGCAGCAAAACGCTTGAACCTGTGAGCTATCATACTTGCTCTGATCGATTGCGCCCAACGCTCCCTGTTCATGTCCTCGTCATCACGTAGGTGTTCAGTGACCATATGCCCAAGATATTTAAAGCGGGTGACTACCCTCATAGGTATTCCGTTTAAAGTAACGAGAGGGACCTGCTCCGGTGACTTTGTACCCGCCTTAAATATAATATAAATATTATCATGAGCTCACTTTTTAAAACATTATATTTGAGGCCATGCCTAGCCGCGTACATTTCACACACGTTAACTAATTTCCTAAGGCCGCCGATCGTTGGGCTCCGCAAAACCATGTCGTCCGCGTAACTAAGATTGTTGACACATATGTTGTCTACATGGCAGCCGACATGAATGCTGCTGAGCTCCACGATCAGCGAATTAATATATAAAATAAACATAAGTGGGGATGACAATCCACCCTGTCTCACTCCACATTGCAGTCCATATGGATCTGATAACATGCCTGCCCACTTGACATAGTTAAGTTAAATAATATATAATATAGTTATATAATTCTGAGTTATGTTTTGTTTTTAACTTTGATCATAATTTTTAATTTTTATTTAAATTTTGTAAGTAATGTTATTGCCATTTGTAATCAAATCAATCATCAATCATTTTGTAATGTAATGTTGTTGTCATTTTAATGTAACAAATAATAGGGGCAAAAGTCACGTGTAGACATATCAAATAAATTACCTACTTTTCGCATTTCCCTTCCTCTTTGACACTCAAAAAAGTGTTACATGTGAACGCGGCCAAAAAAAGGGCAATTGTGTTTAGCACGTCCCGCGCCCGAAAGTGCGAAATAATGTTAGTCACTTCCTCGGAATTGCGTAAAAACTTCGTGAAAGGACAGTCCCAAACCACAACGACGTGCTTCTTCCGTCCTGGTCGGAACCACTCTGACAAACAGTAGATCAAAGATAGAAGGTGAGTTACATTCAAAAAGATTTGGTTTTTTTTACAATCGCGTCAACGTTGTTTTAAATTTTTCCACCACTTTTTTTTTAACTTTCACCACCCAGTGACAATAGAAAAGTTTACTTTCGCACGATCAAGTAGTGTAAAACTCACCCATAGCGCTAAGCCCACAGAACTATTGACTTAACATTTAGCTCAGCTTTCTCGCAGCAGGTAGATCCCATTACTTGTCACAGGTGACAAGTAACAGACGCGTCTTATGCTTTTTCACAAACTAAATAATAAATTTTCCTCTACAACATCAGTACTCGGTTTGTTTTCTTTCACTTTTCAATTTGCTCATAGAAAGGAAAGGTGAAAACTACGATAGACGTAAATCCACATACGAGTACTTAGTTCCCGTGGTGGTTTCTGCAAAAAAAGCATTCCTTTTATAGGTAGTTTTTCTAGAAATGGAAACTTCCCCACTACTGAAAAAAATTTTACCTTCTGCAATTTTCCTTCATCACATCTTCAAGCTTCATTTACTAAGAAACTAACCGTAACATAAGAGACACGCAGTCGTATAGCGAGCGCTTTAAAGCGATGGTGGCTTTGGGATAGCTTGAAGTGCATAGAATTAATGGTAGGTATCTTTGTTTAGCGTAGTATGAACTTGTGAAGCGCTTTATTGTGGCTTTATGTGAACAGTTAGCTGACGTATTGTGTTCATACGACAAATGAAAAATATATCATAACATCATCATCCAGCTAGCCTTTTTCCCCACTACGTTGGGGTCGGCTTCTAGTCTAACCGGATGCTGCTGAATAGCAGTAATTTACATAGAGCGACTGCGTATCTGACCTCCACAACCCACTTAATACTGGGTAATATGATACCACTTGGTAAGACTGGTCGCCAGACTTTATGGGCCACTGACTACCTGTAACGACTGCCAAAGATGTACAAATGTCAGCTGGAACACGCTTACGCTTTCAGCTTAACACTTAGAAAGTATATCACAAGTATAAACAAAATAGAAATGAAAATGTATGTAAATAATACCGCCATTTTCCACAACTTGAAAATGAGTAGAGAGCAAAAGGAAGCGGTATAGATTCAAATTGGAAATAGAAAGAGGAGATAATTCCTCTATAATCTATATATACATATAATAAAAGAGTAAAAAAACTTTGTACATTAAATATATAAAAAAATAAAATAATTGAAGGTGGTTTAGAAACAGTAATAGAGCACGAATCCAAAAAAAAAATCTGTCTGTTTGTTTGTACACGCTAATCTTCGGAACTACTGGACGGATTTGAATGATTTTTTCTTTGTTGTATAGACATTAAGTCTGGGCAACATATAGGCTATAATTTATCTTGGAAACTTTAACACCTGATGCAGAACCGCAACAGATGAACAGACCAGCTAAACTATAAGAGATACAAAAATGACACCGTAACCAAAATTGTTCCACGTGACAAGCATTTTCTGCTGAGAGAATAAATTTGAAGATCTGCAACACCTGATGTGGAACTCCAATAGCCCAGCTACACCATAAAACATATAGGAATGACGTCTTAGCAAAAATTGTTGGATTTGATGAGCACTCTCTGTTGATTTACAAAATCAAAAATCTGGAACACCTGTTGTGGAACTCCAATAGCCCAGCGACACCATAAAACATATAGGAATGACGTCTTAGCAAAAGTTGTTCGATTTGATGAGCACTCTCTGTTGATTTATAAAATCGAAAATCTAGAACACCTGTTGTGGAACTCCAAGAGCCCAGCTACACCATAACACATATAGGAATGACGTCTTAGCAAAAGTTGTTCGGTCTGATGGGCATTTCCTGTTGACTTATAAAAAATCGAAGATCCGAAACATCTGATGTGATATCACTAATTTCACTGTATAATTATAAAATAACATAAGCTGGGAGTACCTCCACGCGGTGAAGGCGGTAACAGTTTAGGACTGATTTTCGATGACTATGGTATATCATTGAAAATTTGACTCTACTGGCCAAAACTCCCATTTATTATATTATTATCGAATAAATATGTCTTCGGACTTATGATATTTGAGTGATTAATTTCCTTTTCCATTTATCTTCGTGACTCGGTAGCGTACCCGGTAACGCAGGGGAGCAGTCACTTAGATTTTCATTGATCAGGTATCTTCACAACAAAACTATTACCATGCCTAGAAAGAGGTCAAATCTTTTCCAATGTTCAAGGAGCTAAAAGATTGAGGATCATAAGATCCCAAGAATTTACCGAAGAGCGTCAGGAGAGACTTGATGCTGTTCGAGAACATCAGGCTGCAACTTGCTCCGTGGAAACCTCTTCGGATCGCGAAGCACGCCTGTGTTCTCAGCGTATTTACGCATCTACATCCAGGTCTCTAGAGACCAGTGAAGAATAAATGCGCGACTGACCGCTGATCGTGAGCGACATGCATTGTCTCGCGAATCGGAAACGTTTACCGATACAGAATCACGTTTCAGTTCTCAGCGTATTCGCACATCTACTAACAGGTCTTTTGAAACGAGTGATGAACGTGATGCGCGACTAACTGCGGCTCGAGATTATCATACATTGCCCCGAACACGCACACAACAAAATATTCATAATCAGTTAGAAAGTGAGAGACAAAGTATTGCTGGAGTACGGCATGAAGAGACAGAAGAAGAGCGCGAGGACTTCGACATTCTCTGAACAGAATGTCGATGTCATCTGAAGAATCGGATGTGTCTCAAGATATAGCCATAGGGCATGGCGACCTTCCTTAGGATGATAAGGAACGTAGTACATCTACGTATACTCCTATGATTGAATACGCCACATATTCCGCCATCGGAGGTATGGTTCAAAATTGTACTTTTTGTGAAGAATGGCAAAAAGAAACAAACGGTATGTGTTGCTCAGGTGGGAAAGATCCGTTATTTTCGCGTCCCCGGGCTCCTAGAATTCGACATCAGACGTTTCAGATCTTCGATTTTGACAACCCCGTTGTCACTGGCATAAGCAACAGGATCCGCGTACGAAGTCGCGGGCAGAAGGTAGTTAACAATATTAATTTTCTATTCCATACATATATGTCAAAAACAGCGTAAGTAACTGTAGTCGTACAGTCCCAAAACAATATATTCAGAGAATCGTGTAACAGTGCCCTTTAAATCCGAAATAGCTCGAAGACGGCAAATGGGAATTTAGGTATTTTCATAGTTCATTGTATCGCGAATCGTCACCAACTGGGTCAGTAGGTACCTAACCTAACATTCGTAGTCCCTTCAATTCGTGTTTCGTATATTTTCATGTAAAAAGTAGGATATAGAAAACGATATACATTATTGATTTATAAATTGGCCAGTTTGTCGACTCTTCAAGTGACCAGAGCTGGACTATTTTCTGGAAAAAGAATCAGCATTGCCTTCCAACATGGAAATTCTGCCAGCCTTCTGGGCATTTTTCCTATTGCCAGCGATGTAAACGAATTTTATGACGCCCTGTAATAATTTTCCCTTTGTGATACTTTTACAAATTTTGCTATCATTATACAGACTGTGTATGAGATGGGGTCATCACGAAGCCGTGAACCAAGCATTCTGTACATAAAACTAAGTAACTTTACGCAAAAATTATTACTGGGAAACGCCTTTCTTTCGGCTTTGTTAAGAGGTGTTTTACACCCTTTAGATCCATAAATTGTAGTTTGTAAATAATTTAAATCTAGGAAGATTTTATTAGATTACTTGAATTCAAAATATTAACCTTTTGGACGCCATTGTCACATATATGTCACAAGCAAGCGCGTGCCCCGTACGCCAAATGACACAAATATATGACAAAATAGTAGATGAAATTGTGGCTTGGCGTGGAGGGCACGCGCGTGCGTTTATGCTGTGGCGGTCAAAAGGTTAACGCAATGAGTGTCTCATGTGTGCTCTGCTACATTCAAGTTTCCTAGTAGAAAGATTAGATAATTTTCTAACATCGATACGTAGGTAACATATTTGTTTACAAACTAAACTCTACCCCTTCCTTTAATTAAGAGTACCGTTTCATTGTCCGCTACATGTTTGTGGACGTGAGAAGAAAATCACGGATCACGGGCCTTTACGACCCGTTTATTACGGAATCCGGAGTTCCGTAAATGTTTGTCATGCGAACACGTTGAAAAGGGGCAGTAAAGGGGAACCTATATTATTTTAGTAGCGATTAGCACCCATGATGTAATGTTGTGAAGAGCGGCATTCATTAAAATTTGCTTTTAGACTAGAGAGCAGCGAGCATAATTATAATCTTATTCAGCCAATGATGTTCCCACTGCTGGGACTCAGGCCTCCTCTTTGTGAGAGGGTTGGACCAAAATATAGCTCGCGGGCCCAGTGCGGGTTAGTAGGTGTCACATATCTGCGATTCGATCGATTATAGTATGATCGATTTTTTGGTTATTGGTTCTTTCACCATTTTCAGGGCAGTGATGATTACATAAATTACCCAAAGTAAAGTGCCTGAATGATTTCGAAAATTTTCGAATGCACGACCTTCGCGTCTTTGATGCTTCCCAACCTATGGACACAATCTTCAAAAAAATATGTTGGGGAAAATCAAAAAGAAAATAGACACTGAATGAAACCGATAAACATGCCTTGCGAATAAAATAAATAAAAGCTTTGAGAGACAATAGTGTGTCATTAGAGATTGATACTTTTAGAAACATCCAAAAAGCTTTCAATCTAAGTCATTTCACATTTCTTTTTTTTTATCTTTATTATTTTATTTAGTAAAGTTTCATCCAAATTAATTTCAAAATATTCCATAACTTTCTGGACAAAGAATGTCACCCGAAATAAAACTTGGGATAAAGCCTAGGTTTTATTTTTTAGCTTTGGACAAGCTCCTCATTATTCTGTTCACGTAGTACGCGGTACACAATGAAAGTAGAAACATTTTTAAAGTAGGTATTAAATTATATATAATAAGAAGTTATTCAAACACTGTATTGAAGAAGTCAAGTGCTGAATTTCAAATGATTAACTTGTGAAGTGGTGAGCCGTAATTCACGTTTTTCATAGCTGTTTTGGGAACCCGTTTCTAACAAATATTTACTGTATAGTACCGAGTTGTTCAATTAAAACTGTAATGAGAAACGATTCAGAAGTTTTGTATTCACACTACTTATTAAAAACTACTGCACTTTGTTCTCCTTTTGTTTTGAAAAAGAATAAAAATCAATCCACAGAGTCGACATTTTATTGAAATACTAGCGGACGTCCCGCGGTTTCACCCGCATAGTTCCCGTTCCCGTGGGAGTACGGGGATAAAATATATCCTATGTTACTCGTGGATAATGTAGCTTTCGAATGGTGAAAGAATTTTTAAAAACGGTCCAGTAGTTTTTAAGCCTATTCATTACAACCAAACAAACAAACAAACAAAGTTTTCCTCTTTATAATATTAGTGTAGATTATATAGCACTTGTAAACTGAAGAGTATGGCAGAGGTACTTATAGCACACCAGCATTTCTACAGCTGTGAGTTTCTTTTATTACCTACATTTTAACAAAACAAAAATCATTACCACGCAGCTTGCCAATAAATAAGTTTGTTTATTATTACAAACATTGGAAGCTGTTCAATAAAATGCAAATCCCCGTAAAGGTACATAACATATGAATAAAGATGGCAAAGACACTGATACATTCTGCCTTGAATTATTCAATATTGGAGCGTATCAAAGCTCGCCTCTATTTTGTTAGGAAAAATATAATATTGTTGGCATTTTCCTTAAGAAAACTTTTGTTATGACTTTGATTGTCATGTAGTGTTTAGCTGTTCACTATGAAGACAGATTTAAAATTATCAAGAAGAGACTCAATTTAATTATCATCATTTACATTAACTGCATGTCCTTCTCCTATGTTACTTGGGTCGGCGCACATTTTGTTTTTCCTCACGCTATTTTTCATCATTCAGCCGCAAGACGTCCACTGCTGGACATAGGCCTCCCCCAAGTGTCGCCACATTGACCGGTCCGGGGACCTGGTGACGGCAGCGGATTCCCGCAACCGTCACCATGCAGGTCATCGGTCCACTAGTGTGAGGCCCGCTATTATTATCTTCAGTTTACTATTAGTAAGATATTAGCATTATATGTAGAAGCATCATAGTAACACATACCTACAGACATATTCAGAACCAGTTTCAAATTAAAATTCAATATTCTGAGTCAAATGTTCCAAAAAATGGCCCTCAAAAACACTATGCGCTACATCTTAGCGTTGCACCTGGAAAGTAGTACTGGCGGAACAAACTCTTCGGCAACACGTCTCTGTCTGTTCATGATCTGCCTAGTCTTTTCTAAACCATTATGTTAGTGTCGACTTTGAGACAGGTGAGAGCAGCGGTGGCTCATTGGTGGCGGCCCCGACTTACAAACAGTAAGTCGTGGGTTCGAACCCAGACAGGCGCATTACTATGTGTAGGTACTCCCTTGATTGTCCTAAAATTTTTTGTCCGAAAATCATTATCCATAACACGTTTGCTATAAACTTCAGTAACCATAATGTTCAAAACACCGAAATTATGTTTTACATAACTAACTTTACTTCTAATACTATTTTGTCATAATATCGAATACTATAATAATTGAATCTCCTAATTTTACATGACATAAAGTCGTATACGTCCTAAGTATTGTATCACATAATGTGTATGATTCCGAATGGTTATTTATAAACCTAACTTTTAGGGATTTTTTTAGGGACTAACAGTCGCTAAAAAATCCCTAAAAGTTAGGTTTTAGTGACAGAAACGAATTGCTGTAAATCCGACTCCACGCAGTCTTGTCTGCCCTACCCCAAGAGTGTTATTTAAAATCGCGTAGGCGCGGAGGGGCGAGGCGGGCCGCGAGGTGAGGAGCAGGTGGCTGTAACACTCGCCGCCGCGGCTGAGGCTGGCCGGCCATGCCGGCCAGCAAGCCGAAGCTGCGGTGGTGAGCGTTAAACCCATCTGCGACGATAAGCTCGCGTGAGGCCGCCGGAGCCCCGCAGCGCCGGAGCCGTGACAGAAACCATGCCTGCTGCATGACGCTTGCTTGTTTGCATACTACATGCTTGCTTGCATACTGTATGCTTGCTTGCATGCAGCACGCTTGCATGCATGCTTGCTTGCTGCATGCTTGCTTGCTTGCTGTATGCTTGCCGCATGCTTGCTGCATGCTTGCTTGCATTGCATGCTTGCTTGTTACATGCTTGCATGCTGTATGCTTGCCGCATGCTTGCTACAGGCGTGCCGCATGCTTGCTGCATGCTTGCTTGCATTGCAGGTCAACGCCTACATACGATTAAACATTTACTTAGAATAGGACTTATGACTTTTATTGAAAACCATTTTATGTCTTTTGTATATTATTGATTGTAATACTTATGACAAACGGAGTTAGGGCTTATTATATTTAGGGATTTCAACTTTATGGCATATGATGTTATGTGATTTAAAGTTCGGGTAAATTATCATTCGGACGAATGATGATTATGACAAAAAAAATTATGTCATTTTAGATTATGGATAAAAAAGTTAGGTAATACGATAGAGAACCCTATGTGTAATTTATTTCATCATCACTGCTCTCAAAAACGGTGAAGGAAAACATCGTGAGGAAGTCGGCGACGCGACTCGTGTACGAACTTCAATGGATTTGTAAGGCGGCAGTCGCTTGAAGACTAAAATCGTTGAGTATCGAAGATTTGTGTAGCCTTGTGTACGAAGGGGCATACAACTACTAACGGTATTATGTGTTTTCCGCGGCACGGAGGCGTCTCTGTATGTTATGGGACTCTACGATCCAACCTCGGCAGCGTAGCTTTGCCCTTTTTTTTTTTTTTTTTTTTTTTTTTAGGATGGGAAATCATCAAATTTTAATGACTTCTCCCACTCTGGGCGGAGCGGGAGGGAGTGTCAGACTCTTACTGACTAAAACCCATCCATGTTCCTTCCTCGCCCTTTACTTTCCGGGGCCGCGGTATCTCTTTCGAACAGTCCCGCAACCCCGGCAGGCTTCGGCCCTTACGGGCCCCTCTCTTATGCTGACATCTCTTTGAGGCGCGCGTGGAACACGAACGCGCCGTCGACACGGCCTGTCGTCGTTAGACGGAGAGATATAAAATTTTCAACCGTTAAAAACCACTACTTTAATTTCAAAACTTCATCATTTAGAACCCGCTACAGTATTTCAAAACTACGCAAATGTCAAATGGTGTCCTTTGATTTGAACAACGAGTGTCTGACATTAGTATTCGCGTATCGTCGCTCTCGTGACACGGGTCTACGTGTTGCGGCGTGACCGCTACTCTGTATGTTTCTACGAGATTAAGTTTACTCTATAGATATTTATTGAAACGTGACGATGATTTTAGGAGTTGTAATGGACGACGAGCCCTTCATAAATATGTAATTTTAGTATAAGTAGTTTTTGTGTAAATAATGGGGACCTATATGTCTGTCTACCCCCAAACTATTATATACTAAAAGCCTTAAGCATTGCACCATGGCTCGAAATGTTGCATCAGCCATTCGTGGGAGGGGATACGGTCAGGTTCGAACCTGTCCGACCTGGAATATTACGCAATAAAGAATATTATTGCATCAGTTTTACGGGCTATAGTTGAGTAAAGTTCCCTCAAGGACGCTCAGGTGCTCCCACAACTTGCAATGACGTGATTATTTATGTAAGGGGGACCGATTAAATTGGCGATAATCGAGTCAAATAGTAGTAAATAGAAACATGTAACCAAGTCATTCTACCAGCTAATCAAGGAGAAGTCTTCAAGAAGTTAAGGAAGAGCTCCATATCAGACAGATTGTCATGAGAAGTTAATGTAGAATCATAGTTCCAATGAGTCCCACGCACCCCAAGTGTTAAATTCCTTATATATGTCACCGTAAAATTGTCAAATACGTTATATTGTAATATCTCTAGCGATATTGTAAAATCTCGAAATATTGTCAAAAGAACATACTGCTTACAACAAAACGCATTATTTTTCGTGGAATGCATGCGATGGTAGTCAACTCACGCGGTGTGGAGGGAAGGAGGGGTCCCCCTTGCCCAGTGGTACAACTCTCATGAAAAGATATTGTACCATTCCTGAGAAATACCGATTATTCTAACCTAACCTTAAAACACTTTATATTCCCCTAAAAAGCGTAGTCGACCGAGCCCCGCTTCGCGGGGCCCCTATTTCCGGGTGCAGGGTTTAAAGGAACCTAACTAACCTAACGGGGGGGTGCCCCAAGTCCCGATTATGGGGGCAGAGATACTTCCGCATGTTCATTTGACAATATTTCGAGATTTTACAATATCGCTAGAGATATTATAATATATCGTATTTGACAATTTTACGGTGACATATACAATCTTATGTAAAGTCTTGTGCCCCGCTATGTAAACCTATAACTATAAAATATAAAGTGTTAAAAGTAATCGCGTTCAATTTATTAGACGCATAGAAGAACCACCCCAACTAGTTTGTCCATATAAGCTGGGTAAGCCGCTGAGTCCCAGCATTGGGATCATATGGGCTGGGTCAGCAGCCGAGCCCCAGCAACTGGTCCACACGAACCGGGGTGAGAAGAACAATAATAATACAGTCCATTAAAAGTATTTGGCCTCCCTATACGAGTCGAATACATAACAAATTGGTCCTTCGAGCCGGATAAGCAGAAGTGCTGGTATAATACATAGCGCGTAAATAAGTGTTATAAGCGGGCACATAAACTGTAAGTACTGAACAAAATTAACTTTATATATATCGTGAGTGAATAAAGTGCCGCGATAGGAAAAGTGATATTCTGTGTACCAAAATCGCGATCAAAGCGCGCGTTAAAAAAAGGGGTAAGCAGAATAGTGGGACTCTTATCTCCCACTCTTATTGTCACCCCTTGCCACGCCATAACCTCGACTGCTGTCGTAGTCGAGGGTAGACGGGCTGCCGGGCACTGGAAGCCGTTTTTTTAATGCAGTGTCCATTTTGGGGGGTCTTTTCCATAATCGCCACGCTTGGCAGGCGGGTTGAGATTATAATATGAATTACATCAAAATTTGTAAAAACGGTCACAAAATGACAATTTTTAATACCTAATAGCGTCTGTGACTATTTTTTTTTTTTAATAATTCATATTATTATCCTATTGTGATTCTGCTAAAGCTGCCATTTCAGACCCCCTATAACTGTCGTTGCTAACAGTAGACATAACTATGCTGGTAAGAGTCCCACAGACCAACTCTTTCAATAAGAAACGATCATTTCATATTTCTACAAACCATTGAGAAGTTTTGTAGATAGATATCGGAAGTAAAATTGGAAACAAAATTACTTCAAATCTCTGAAATATTTTTATATCTTCCAGAAAACCGATGTAAGTAATCGAAATGTCTTCACTTCACACGTAATACCCTGAAAATCATAAAATACCAATAAATTGACAATTTTCTGTTTCAATGGCACCAATTTAGATAAGATCTGTCCTCTAATACAATTTTGTGTTGCTTTGATTGATATTGAATTTGTACTCCAATTTAATGACAAGGGACCTCAAAGAATGGTATGGGTGTGTGATCAAAGGGACTATATTTATCATCATTGTGTTCTATCACATGTGTAACATAGGTACATCGGCACTCCAATAATTATTCTCAGAATCATTATTAACGATTTCTTCACTCTTGACTGATTTGGTCTATTGAACCTATTCTGAGAAGTGGATTGTACTAATAATTCGGATGAGCTGCAATAGCAACTTTGATCCTTGAGTTTGGCATGTAGGGAAATACCTCATTATAGGAAATATCCCGGGTAATATGCCCGATATACTCGCAAAGGCTGGCCATGCTGTTGGATAGAATTTAATCTACCTCAGTCCCATGGCACATACTCTTTTGGATAACAAACGATGACTTCGTATCTTGAGTTGGTTGACGTGAGTCTCTATGCTGACGTACCATAGACAACCGCGCATCGTATATAATATGCTCGATGAACGCTTACGCACTTGTTACGAAAGGAGTTTAAATAAAAAATGTATGTAGACTTGGTAACAAAAGAGTACATTCTACGCATCTACCTACATTCTCCATCACAGGAGAACTAAAGTGAATAATCGAATCAAATACTTTGTCCCTTTTAGTAACAAAATCTTTTACAGAACAAAATTTTCATCAGATATTGAAAAATTAAATTACATTCAACTTTTCATATTGTGGGTAATTGAATTTTTAGCTGGTATTGTAGGTACAATATTTTTCGTCAGCTAATAACGTAACGGCTCCAAAGGGATCAAATAGGGTACACTGTCACACTTCGTTAATAGGATATTGGGTCGCAATATGAGTGTGTGTTAACATGTTATGCAATCATATTGTATTACGCCGTAATCGGCCATTGCTGAACTATATTACAGATTTTGCTATTATGATAAATCTAAAATATTGGCAAGACTGTTTTGTAATCGAACAAACAAAGATAAGAAACCATTCAGGTAATTTCCTATATTTAAACTTATGTAGTACCTTCTCATCTAGTAATAAATACTTTATTTTCTTCGTTCACAGATAGAGGAACGTTTTTATGCTTTAAATCACACAGGCTATACGTATTGAAAATGTAATGACGTGTGAACATTTAAATAAATTTTGTTAGCATACAGCCAAATGATCTCATTTAATTTAACACATAACTACAACCACACAAAAGTTGAATTCATCTCATCAACAAACCAATATCATGAACCAATGGCATCCGCGTCTTCCCTAGAAAAATAACGAGTTTCATTACTATGAAAGAAGATAAATCAAGTTTGTCCAAGAACCGACAGAGCTCATGCTGTCGCAGACGAAAGTTTAAATTGCAGAATTGAATCGTGTGGAAAGTTAGACATGTCACTGTAGACTGAACTGTTCGATAAAATTTTCATTCGTTTATTTGGATTATTGCTTTGTTATGAAATGGAGGAAAGAAGAATAACCAAACAAACTTTAAACAAAATATTCTGTGTTTACCTATTATCTTAATTTGATCGAGATTTCTCTTCTATGAGTATTTTTGAGAATGTACATATATACGTGATCTCTAAGTGCGGACCTGAGATTGCGTGGCGGTCTGCCTTTATTTTTTTTGGTAATTCTCAGAGAAATGACAGAAATTGACTTAGTTCAGACTCCGCCAAAGCAAAGCGGAGAGGGGATGTGCAAGATTCGACCAATCATAGGAGAGACGAGACGCGCTATAGATTTCAATGAATGTGATTGGTTGGTTTCCGCTCGTCTTTGGTGGAGTCCGAGTCAAAAGACGGCTTTTAGAAAACAATTTCGATGTTCAAATAGCCATTAGACAGCCTTTTCAACTATGTGTTATTTATTATTCGTCAATTTATCAGTTTGCACGAAAACCGAAACCAGTATCAACCGAAAAAAGTTTTTAAAAACCGGCCAAGTGCGTGTCGGACCACGCGCAATGTAGGTTTCCGTGGTAACCCGTTATCACAACTAGTACACTAGGCTTTCACACGTTGACCGGTACAAACCTTTGCTACTTTTGACCCTTGAACTTGCACGACAATGGATAACTACACCTATAGAAGCAGCACAAATCGTCGCCCTATTGCAAGAAGGGCTCAGCCAGCGGGCTGTCGCAAGTCAGCTCCACATAAGCCAGTCCTGTGTTCCGAAAGTTTATAAACGCTTTTGGGAGACTGGTGACTTTATCCCGAGACCAAGATTTGGACGGCGCCGGAGCACATCGGAGAGGGATGCCCGTTTTATCGTGTCAAACTCTCTCCGAAATCGACATTTGAATGGTGTCGACGTCCAACAGGAGCTCCGAAATGTCCGTGGGGTCCAGCAAGTGGACAGTTCGTCGTAGACTAAAACAAGCTAATTTGACTGCGAAAAGGCCTGCCACAGGCCTGAAACTGATGGCAGGTCACCGACAAGCACGCCTTCAATTTGCTCGCTACGATCTTGATTGGGAGGTTGAGTGGAGGCGAGTCCTGTTCTCCGACGAGCGCAGAATGCGTTTGCACGGCAGCGACCGTAAAGGTCGTGTCTACAGGCGGCCTGGGAGCAATTTGCGTAAATGCGCAGTGCTGTTTCGCTGAGACAGTGGCTTATGGGGGCGGTTCTTGTATGATGTGGCCGGGATTTCCTTTGACGGTAAAACGGAGCTTGTTTTCGTGGCTGACGCGGGACGTGGAGGCGGTCTAACTGCAGACTGCTACATTTCTGATATTCTGCTGGAACATGTCGTTCCTTATGCGGGATATATCGGTGATGACTTCCTCCTTACGCACGATAATGCTCGTTGTCACACTTCCCGTGCCACAACAGCTGAATACCTCGAAGAAATCGGTATCGCCACATTGAACTGGCCAGCGCTCAGCCCGGACTTGAATCCCATTGAGCACGTGTGGGATAAAAATATCTTATCTTGATTTTTTCTAGATTTTTCTAGCCCACAGCTTAGCTTTTAGAAGGAACGCTACTGGAACAAAACTTTGCACTTTAAAGTTTAATATTTTGTAAATGGAGCATTAAAACGAAAAATAGTAATAGCAACTCCTAAGTCATTTTATAAACCCTTACACACGATGGGGTACCTAGACGAAGTAAAAAAAAAACATTTCACATTTAAGGGAGCTAGCCTAAAAATATATTTTATTTATTTTACCATTTTGTCGGCGTAATTAATATGTGTGTATACACACCCCTACAAAATAACAGCTTTCTAGGACTAACGGCCTCTTAGCACAACCTCGGACGGACGGACGGACATGACGAAACTATAAGGGTTCCTTATCAGGACTATGGAACCCTAAAATTCGGTAACCTAATTCTTCAGCAGATAGTTTTGTATAATCGGAATGCAGGAAATTCTTGCAACCACGAAGAAAGCCCATCGTACCGTCGAGTCACGTTTTAGTATAAATATTTTCGCATTTGTTTTAGTTTCTGTCTCTTTGTTATCTGTAGATGTGACAAGGATTGATTAGTTGGTTTGTTTTAATTTGAACAGCACATTTTTTCTATTTCGTTTTTTTTTGTTTTGGATAGGAAAATAACTATGAGACAATTTTCTTCTGAAATGCGATGGATAAAATGGATATAATCATCATTAAAGTCCAAGGCTAATGGGCTTGCTGGATACCTAATAAGCTTCTACCATTTCTATTTAGAGGGGACTCCAGGGATTCACAATGCGATTGAACGATTCCCCAACTGCTGTATGTGTTGTCTGTGCAACCAACTGCAGGCTTTTCCCAAGTATGTTGGGGTCGGCTTCCAATCTAACCGGATGCAGCTGAATACCAGTATTTTACATGGAGCGACTACCTATCTGACCTACGCAATCCAGTTAGTACTGGATAATATGATACCCCTTGGTAAGCCTGGTTGTCAGACTTTTTGGGCCACTGACTACCTGCAACGACTGTCAAAAATCTACAAATGACAGCTGGGAGCAACGGCTTAACGTGCTTTCCGAGGCACTGAGGAAATTCGGAATGTAATGGGCGGTTAGCTATCCACAGACCAACCTAGGCAAGCACAGCTTAACCTAAAGATCGAGTTACGCGCAGCTCTGCGCGACATGGACCAGGATAAGCTGAAGAGCGAGGTGACGGGCCGCGGAATCGCCTGGCACTTCAACCCCCCGGCATCCCCACATATGGGCGGGTGCTGGGAGCGACTGGTGCGCTCAATCAAGAACGCACTAAAGGCAACGCTGCAAGAGCGTGCCCCCCGCGAGGAGGTACTCTATACCCTCCTTGCCGAAGCCGAGCTGATCGTAAACAGCCGGCCTCTCACGTATGTGAGCAACGATGTCGAGCACCCAGTGGTGTTGACCCCCAACCATCTCCTGCTGGGCACTGCCGCGGGAGATGCACCATGTACGCGGCGTCATGCCGCCGACCTAGACTCCCGCCGTATGTGGCGACGGGTGAACGCGCTGGCCGACCTCTTCTACCTGACCGACCTGCCGACACTTCAGCGACGCAGCAAGTGGACAAGTGACGTTCCAATTGTGAAATTGGGTGACGTGGTAGTGATTACAGACCTAGCGTCTGTAATCACTACCACGTCACCCACTTTTTACTTTCTACACTTAACCACGAAATCAGTGGACCAAAAGGGTCATTAAAAGTTTTTATCCTGGTACGGACTCTATAAATAAGAGTGGTAGACATAAGAACTAATCATGGGGTCCTACGTCGACCCGTTGTAAAGGTGGTTGTGCTTTCTACTGATGGAAATGTAGTCGGATGAACCCTCCTACAGGGGGTGGAAATGTTGAGAAGCACAACCATTTCAAACTATTTACTTGTTATAATAAATAAATAAATCTAGCCTTGAGCAAATACCTAGGACATTGCAAAGTCCGTAATATTGATCGGTCGCCTTGTAAAAACCAAGCTTTGAATACATTAAAGCCAGTAGGTTTAGATTTAATAGGTAAAGATAGCTTTTTTATGATTTATATTATAAATCGGGACTTAATGATGTTGCTAAGTACCCCAGTAGGTACTAGGTACGTAAACATAATAATTTATCAAGTTTTTCCTTAATATCATCAGATTATTGACTTTAATCCGTATTTCTGGGCTATAATATGACTTTATATTAATGGATTGTGCTGTTTTAAGGCTCATGCTACCTACTGGGGTACTTAGCAACATCATTAAGTCCCGATTAAAATATTCAAATATTCAATTTGTTTTATTTCATTTATTTATTTTTTTAATTAAAAAAATCTACTTAATTGTTACTCAAAAAATAAAATTTACTAATTTAATAAATTTCTTAGTATAGGTAATTCATTTAATATTATTTTAATATTATTTTGGTATTACGTTTGTATGAAAAACGCATGTTCCGTCGGCCCCTTAAAACAAAGATCTCAGTACTACTCAAAAACTTAAACCGTTAAATTAGCCCCACCGCGTCCGTTTACGTTATGGTACTGGCCCTCATATTCCTTATGGTAAAAATTTGCACTCGGAGAAGTGCACATTTTTACCATAAGGAATATGAGGACACATCTAATAATTTAAATCTTAAGTGATAATAAAACAATCCTCTTATCGCTATAACTATAACGATAATGTCAGTAACCGTTATTAGTCTAGTTACTAACCGAAACTACTTGATATAGCAGTTATTTGTAACGATGTTAGGAAACTATACTGTTAGTGTGTACCTAAGTAACAAGTTATTGTCTAGACAAGTAGTGATGCTGTGTTATTGTAGATGTAATGGCTATTCGGCTATTTGGTTATAGCAAGTATCAATGTTTGAAACAATTTGTGGAATTTATGTAACTGTTTATAGTTTCAACTTATTGTCATTCAAATGTAATTATCAAACTAAACACTACAAGGTACTGCTCTACTTGTATTGCCCGTATATGCTGGCTATACTGAAACCAGCATAGTTAGTAGTAGTAGTAGCCAAGTTAGAGGCCCATGGGTGGCATAAAAACTCTGAGACGGTTAGGCACTAACCACACGATAAAGTGCAGAAAATATTTTTTTTTTATTTCATTTCAATTATAAATAAGAGTAAGAGTATTTAATTAAACGTATAGTTGTGGTGTTAATAAATTAATCTTTTTTTTTTTTTTTAGGATGGGAAATCATCAAATGACTTCTCCCACTCTGGGCGGAGCGGGAGGGAGTCTCAGACTCTTACTGACTAAAACCCATCCATGTTCCTTCCTCGCCTTTTATGTTCCGGGGCCGCGGTATCTCTTTGAATCTGATCTGATCTGACTTAAGGCAGATTTAAAAACAAAAACTGGAACTTGATTTATCTGTCACTCACTTCTGTAGCAACTATTGTTTATCTTTTGAATATTTCGTCTTGACTTAAAAACAAGTGGAGCATCATCAACACCGGAGCCACTTCATAAATAAGCGCGTTTTAATTGCCGTTTGTTGTTACTACTCTAGCTTTGACTTTCGCGAGAGGAAAATAAATTAAAGTTTTCATTATCCCCAAGAAGGTGCACACAAATGGTAAATATGTGTATTCGTTAATTCCGAACAAATATAAATTTTGCATCAGTAATAAAAAAAATGTTCCATACATTTTGACCCTCTAGGAAACCGCTGTCTAGGTTTCTGCACCGCTGACTTTTTTACCTAATCTGTCTTCATCCAAGCAAGTTTATGTGAAAACCTATCATTAACCTAAAACATTTCCAGTGCCAGAATACAGGCCTTCACTTTGTGACAGCCTTTTGTTTCATTACCTAATTTTCGTCTAGCAGATATACTAAGAAACAATTATTTAAGGCGAATCCCCGCATAATATGAAACTTAAGTTGTTAATTTTAACAATCATAAGATAGCCAGTTACGTAAAACTGAGTGTGTAACCCAAAAATGTATACGATTTAGGGCACGCTCGTAAACATGTAACAATTAGTGACAGCTGCTCACCCATAACTTGCAAACGTCGTAATAGCCCTCCTCTCCCCGTGTATACTCCTTTGTAAAAGACTTTTACTACAGGCAGTACGGAAAACAGATTCTTTTATAAGTATTATAATAATACATTATTGTTTTATTTGCATTGAACAAAACTTTTGGCCTTAGAAGCTTTTACAAGGAAGATGCTTTAGTCGCACGTCGGCGTCCTACCAGTTCTGGTCAAGATACCAGCCGATCATGCGACAAATTATGGTCGTGACCGCGTAAGTAGTACGCGTACTCATAAAATCAATTAAAACGAGTCTAGATTTCAGAACAAAACATTTTCTGTGAGTTCTATGACCCATTATTTATGTATCTGAAGATAAAGATGCGCTTCGGTGTGGAGGACTCCAGTCCGTTATACAATGACGAAAATAATAACTGGATTCCCAAAAAATACCGGAAGCCCTGTGTCAACCCTATTCAAAGTTGTTAAAGAAAACCGAAACACTTTGAAAGATAATCCCTTTCCTAAGGCTCATAGTCATAACTTTACGGATATTCGACATCATTACGGATAGACTCGTATAAATGCATCAAAGAGTGATGTAACAAGTCTTCTCCATAGAATCTCACCTACGAGTAAACAGAGGCGGATACCAACAACCGTCCATGGCATAAACTTCAACATTATCAGCACCTCTACATATGTCGATACAACAAGAGCAGTTTTCGTAGCTGAAAGTTTCCTCTCCAAAAACTATTCGACAGGAATTTAATAAGCATCAAACTACCTTCACCTACTCTTGGAAGGTGTGGAGGAGCACTACAAGCTACCGAGCAGTGGTTCACGGTCCATTGCTCGACAAACGACGCCCGACTAACGGTAGAACACTAGACAGCTTGTTATTGGGTGCACTTTCTATTCAAATACATTTGAGAATATGTACGGGTAGGGGGGCTATTGGTTTAGTGGAAGGATGGACCATTAGAATTTTAGTTAGCTACTGATACTAAGCTAACTTAGCGATTCTTCCAAAAGTTATTCATTGCAGAAGATTGTGAGCTTTGATTATATTTGTGAGCCTATCATAAAAGGAACATCCATGATTGTCTTTGACTTTGGTATGTGATAGTATCTGACAGTCACTGACTGTCAAATTCCATGTCGACAAATTTTGATACTATCCTAAAATATAATTTGGTGACGTGTTACTACCATAGAGCAACACAGGCCACCGGCGGACCGGAGTGCTCTATGGTTACTACTGAATATTTTAAGTGTATCTTTGTCTCGTTGTTACTGAGTCATTTGTCTATTGTTCGAAAGATCTCTGCAGAAACTAGAGCTTTATAAGGTGAAATAAATCATACATTATAATTATATATTTTTTTATTATATATTATTATATTATATATTATCATATATTATATTTGGCCCCAAACTTGTTCTTGAACATCACTCTTATTGTGCCATAGCCGTCATAATCAGATTAGACAAATGCGTATTTAATGAGGTGGTGGTGGCTTGCAACAATTAGGCTTCAAAACCACAGAAATTAAATAAATATATTCGGTAATTTGACAGCAGGGTTGGAAGTTTAGAACCAAGCCTCCACCGTCAAAAGAGTCACTTTGCTTAAGGAAAAAAAAACGAGGCAGTCTTTGGGCCGACTGCCGATAGAAGTGAAAACAAAAAGTACACAAGCCCCGCCCCAGTCATAGCACTGATTAAAGGATATGTCAAGCGCACCCCAGTGGAGCTACGCCGTAGCGGATCGTCTACGAATGCTACGAAGCGTACGTGACGGTAACGCGAGTTCCATGATTTTTGTTCATCCAAAATATGCTCAACGCGCTTAAAGAAGTTTTCACTTCAAAAAGGATGAATTATTTATCCGCATGTCTCCCAAAACTCTTGTCACAGCCAACTCCCTTGTCGCGCATATAATATCTAGACAGTTTTTACAAGCACCGCTCCGTAAGCATCGGATAAATCTCGATGTGCCCTACGAATATTCTAGATCCAGAATAGTACTGTTTGACTCAGCACCACTTTACACATGAAATAAGTTTTCATTCAAGCCATAAACATTGATAATAAATCGGTACTTGAGATTAGTAGGGATTTAAGTGAGTTTGGCTGTATTATAAATTCGTCACATGTGTGAATTTAAACACAGGTTTTTGTGCGTATGTCTAAATCTTCATAGAAAATTGAAGTTATACGGAAATCGTAGGTATGCCTTCATTAGATCTGCTACTAACATAATATTACAACTACAAGATCTAAATTCTAACTGCACAAAAACTATAACATCGTTTACTAAGTACTGACAAAAACTTGACCAATCTACGAACATTAAAAGGACCTAATGTTATTCTTCGATTTCTTTTAATTTATTCAGGACTTTTATGGTACCTTTTTTTTCGGATGGGAATCCATCAAATGACTTCTCCTACTCTGGGCGGAGCGGCAGGGAGTGTCAGACTTTTACTGATTAAAACCCATCCATGTTCCTTCCTCCCTTTATGTTCCGGGGCCACGGCATCTCTTTCGAACAGGCCCGCAACCCCGGCAGGGCTTATATGGTACCTAACGTCCAATTGTAACGAAGATTGGAATAACTTCAGTTTTCCCTTGAGGTCAAAGCTAACAAAGTATTCAATTGCTGTGATTCAAAGAATCCTTTCAGATTCATTCGTTTAACTAGTCAAATATTGCGTTGTAATTTAAATCCTGAAAGCGGTTATTAAACTCTAAAAACGTAGAATTTATTTTTTTCATAGCTTACTTTCACTGTCACCAGTAATACAGACAGTCAGGGACATATTTGACGACAAAACTTTTAAAATCACCGACTGTTTACAACACCGTAAACGTTCTGTTAACCAAACAAGGTAGTAAAACAAACGGTTAGTCGTAGGTATGGCAACACTGGACGCGATACGATATCGTGCTTACGACGTATTCACGATAACATCAACCACCAAGTTACTACTTTACTAGTTTTATTTGTAAAAGTTGGGGCTGAAAATTTACGACGGCAATAAGTTATTGGATTTTGGATAGAGAGATGTTCGTGCTGTGACAACGACTGTGGAGCAAGCCAACAAATTAAAGAAATAGCTAAGAGCATGTCACTATTATGCGACGCAACGCTACTCACGCGAAGGATACAAGTGAAACACGCGCGTGTCGCTTCGCCTGAGGTCGCAAACGAGGCCTTCTTAGGTACCATAACACTTGCAGAAACGTAGAAATCTAAAGCGTTCCTCAGAATTATTTTAACAGAACTATCCTTGAAAAACGAGATACGGGATTTATTTGTCGCTTACATAACAGAACAATACCGCGGAAAACTTACCATTTTTACTTACCAGTTTTCGATACCTACTTATCTATAGAAAAATTGTGTGTAAATAATAAAAATATATACGTAAAATAATCCTCGCCATTTTATTTAACAAACCATACGTAAAGCTTTGAATACCATATAAAAATATGATTAGTTCTCAGCACATACCTAACGTCGCGGCATAAAGGTCACTGTCAATCACATCGTAAATTTCAACCAGGCTTTTTATGGTTCACTAAACTCCGCTCGCGGCTTCGCCTACGTGAATCGTATGTGCTCAAGCTTTAGTTTTGTTGCGATAAAATAACCATATTTCTTCTAAGTCGTTTATGGATGGAAAAAGTAAAAAAAAGTGGCCACTATACAATCCGGCTGGACAAGTCTTTCCTGAGAACCAGAATCAACAGTAGCGATCACCGGATAAAGCGCCGAATCAATGAAGCTCGAAGATTACCGGAGAAACAATTTTGTCGTGGAGCCCGCAACAAGCAGTAGAAATAACAGAGCTAGGCAAATAAGCACAAATAAACGTTTACAACCGGAATGAGCACAGTTGCACTAAAATTTGAAATCATCATTTACATTCACTCTTTAGCTTAGCGTGTCGATGCCAAATATTTATTAAATACATATGTTTGGCCCAAAATTCAACTATGAGGACTACGCTCGCTGATGCAGTCATAAGATCGTCAAGTGTGCAGGTGTCAGGGCATGCGGCGCAAGATGGGAGATGGGCCATTGTCTGCGGAGACATGCCGCATACACATTTAAGATCTAAGCCGTCCATAAACCCCCATCTGAGGAGATAGTCTTTGCTACGGCCGACCTGGGTTCGGATTCTATTCAGAGATTTCCAAGTCGGCCACGGCAAAGTATTCCAAGATGGAAAGCTTTCAGACGGCTCGGTGAAGCCCTCAGGGGCTTAAGAAATTCCCACCAGAGATCACATCTCACTGTGGAGGCATTACTAGTATTAAGCTGGGCCAAAGCACCCAAAAAAGCTTTTACGGCCTTTCGGCCTCTGGGGCACCGGAACAAAATTGTGCATTGGCTGGCGTGAATCAGCTTGTAATTTCGTCCTCTCGTTGCGGCTGGCTATGGTCCTATGAACCTTTGGAGGCGCAATCTCAGTTAATGGATACATCATTCGTACCCGGGGTCGGTTTAAGGCAACCACTAATCTGGCACGTCTCATTTAAAGATGTTTCCACTAGATTGGCATGGGCAGAACGGTCCCATACTGGACAAGCATATTGGCCAGCGGAAAAGCAGAGCACCATTCTAGTTGTTCGCAGAGCTAGAGGAGTCGCCTCCCATTTGGTAGATGTAAGGCAGTGCAGTAAGCTACTGGCGTGCACCTTCATTTTTATTGATTAACATTTTTTCATATGTGAGTGACCGGTTTAAAGTTATACCGAGGTATTTCTGGTGATTACTATGTGCGATTGGTAGCCCTGCCAAGAGATGTTTAGGTTACGACCCGCTTGTCTGTTTCGGAGGTAGCAAACGCATGATTGCGTTTTTGAAGGGTTTGGTTTCAAAGTGTTTTTTTATAGTAGTGGCTTAGGTCACTAAGAGCTGTGGAGAGAACGGCTTCAATATCTTCAAAGTTGGTATCTTGACCAGTGAGTGCAAGACTGTCAGTGTACAGGAAGCGCTTTGTGCTTGGGCTAACTGGTTGATCGTTAGTGTATACGTTGAATAGTAGTGGGGCTGGCGTCTATTTTTTTGGGCTTCTATCTTCTATCTTCAAGAAGATTTACCTGAAATCTGCGGTTGCTGAGCAGTTCACGGAGGATTCCTGTGAACTTTAGATCCTTTGTCAGGGCAGCCACCTTCCACAACAGCCGTTTTATATTCACAGTGTCGTATGCTGCTGATAAGTCCATAAATACTGCACCCATCACTTTCCTTGTTTCAAATCCGTGCTCAATGTGTTGAGTGAGGTTAAGAACCTGGCTGCAATAGGATTTACCAGGTCTGAATCCACCTTGAGGTGTGTGACGAGATGCGGGCCTGTGGACGGTTAGCTATGGGCTAGCTAGCCATCCGTCCGTCTAGTGACGACAGGCCGTGTCGACGGGGCGTTCGTGTTCCACGCGCGCCTCAAAGAGATGTCAGCATAAGGGGAGGGGCCCGCAAGGGCCGAAGCCTGCCGGGGTTGCGGGCCTGTTCGAAAGAGATACCGCGGCCCCGGAACATAAAGGGCGAGGAAGGAACATGGATGGGTTTTAGTCAGTAAAAGTGTGACACTCCCTCCCGCTCCGCCCAGAGTGGGAGAAGTCATTTGATGATTTCCCATACTAAAAAAAAAAGAAAAAAAAAAGGTGTGTGACGAGATAACAGTAGTCTTTCGAACAGCTTGTAGGTGTGGCAGAGTAGGGATATAGGATGAAAGTTTTTGGGTCGTCATGTGATTTTCTGGGTTTTGGAATATCAATGATTTTTAATCTTCTACAAGGGTAAGGGACGGGAACGTTCACTGAACCGGCTATAGACATCTACATTGCTATACTAGATTCATCGCAAGGGTGTAGATATCCCAAAGTACAAGCTGAAAGGTCCTTAAATTGTATTACTTACATCGGCACCCAACAAATCTAACTAATATCTAATCTAACTAAAATTATGAAGATAGAGTACGACTTTTGTGAGTTTGTGTGTAATCTCTGGAATCACAGCACCTATTTGAAAAATTCTTGCACCATTTAAAAGGTCACTTTATTCCAGCTATTTGCTATTGCTTTTGCAGATTTTCTGCTTCTCAATTTGCTACTTAGCCTGGGCCAAATTAAGATTGAATTTCTTCAATGCTTGAAGTATCATGAAATCATAAAACATATAAAAACGGGTATTTATCGCGAATTTACCTTTAATTTATCATGATTACTCCCAAACGGACAAACTTTTCAGTTTATATGAGCAGAGATACCAAGAATATAAAAAATGCCCATAAGTTTATTACGTAGTGAGTGCCAATGTCCAGTGTTATCGGTTTGCGGTCGTTTCCCCCCGTTTATGACCCATAGTGCTGTTGACCTCACTATGTTTTATAACCGAAGCAAGTGGCTTTTTGGTGGGTGAAGGTAAAACTGTTTTGATAGGTAGCTGATTGAGCAATAAATCAGAGATCAGCAGGGTTTTGAAATGACAAAATCATCATCTACCTAGCGTTTTCCCAATAATGTATAGTCAGCTTCCAGTCTAACCGAATGAAGTTAAATACCAGCATTTATCATAGAGTTACCAGCCTATATGACCTCCACAACCTAGGTAATGTTGTACGATGTGCATCTTATGGAAATCCGTCAGCATTCGTCCATAATGTAACAATCCAAAATTCGCTTTTGTACAAAAACATGATAACATCGGAAATGTTACACCACAGGCGAACGCTCCGGTGAGGGAGCGCCTTAATATGGCTGCAGCCTAAGCCTAGAAATAAAGCCTTCAACTTTTAGCATTTTTGGAATTTTTTAAATCAAACAGCTGTCAAAAACATGTGTCAATAATATTTGCCGAAGCAAATAAATGAAATTAGAAAAGCATGTGTATTTAAACCTAAAATAAGATTTAAATCAAAATTGAAAGTTTGAGATAAAATGGAATCGTAGAAACCAATCTGATATCCAAAAAACAAGAAAAATCATAGTAAATGACGGACATGGAGGGTCAGTATGGAGAAAATATTAACACAAAGATGAACCAATTATGTTTATGCTATCATCATAATAAACAGCCCGGCTTCATCTCTTTGCTTGTGCAAGCCTCCACGATCTTGTGCCAGCCTCATTCCAGATAATGCTCTAATGATTCATGATTAATTGATGGTTCCCTCTGGACCACTTCTACGCCATAGTAATATTTATGTTCGTGACTGTAGGTACGTTGATAATAAGGATAGTTAATCTCTATCCTTTCCTAAAAGCGAAGCCGCGGGTAAAAGCTAACACCTCTATTAAAGTTATAGACTCCCAAACTTTCATGGTTGTTCTTAATAAGCGTCGTTAAGTCGTTATTGACCATTATGTTGATCATAACAATAAGGTTATGAAGATAATAATGTGTTATCATGACAATAGTAATATAACGTCTCCTCTCTGGCACGTTGGTCTAGTGGTTGCTAGCACTAGGACTGAGCATGAGGCCTAGCCGCCTAGGGTTCGATTCCTTGGTCAAGCAAAGTGCGTTTTTTAGTAAGAAAGTTCAAACTAGCAGCGTTGGTGTATATGTTTGAGCCCCGTTCATGGCAATAGGTTCTACAGACGGCGTAATGTGATTGTACTGTATTTAAGCTGCCTAACCCTTCCATGATTACAGGCTTCACTTCAAGCTGTTTATTTACAAGAAAAAATGGATAGATACTTAATTGAATAAAATGTGGCATTACTTGTGTGTCATTGTGTCATATGCACACAAATATGTATTTATTAGTATTTTCCTTTCTTTCTTTCTTTGTCTTACAAACATAAATGCTTTTACAGATAGCGACGAAGGGTCGTCGGAGTCATCCATATCAACAAGTTCAGGGGAAAAAATAATCTTCATGCCTGCAGCTCTACCCTTGATCCTAGAACTGCATGACATAAGAAAGGACGATCCGTTGACGCCTAAATTGAAACCATCTGACTCTGTACCACCCTTAGGAGCTACAGGTATAAAGATCAAAAAGCACAAAAAGGGTAAAAAGAAAGCAGTGCCAGGAGCTAAGAGTACTACTAGCGTGTCGACCGCCAGTCTATCTGATACTAGTTCCATTGCTCCTTCGGCTACAGATGTTAACGAACAGTTCTATGACGCCCATGAAAGTTATCATGCTATTCCAGGTTTGTTTTTTTTTTTAAATTAGCATTCGCATATGATAGGCTTAGAGTATGGTAAGAATTTGCTAAGATGGTTTGGTCATGCGGAGAGAATGAGTGGAAGGCGACTCACAAAAGATATTTACAAAGCAGATGTGAATGGCAATAATGGGAGGAGACGCCCCAGACGGACAGACACTGACCTTATTTGGTTAGGTTCTTCAGAAAAGTTAGAGGCGTAGTACTCCCAACTGGCGTGCGTGTATGAGCAGATGCATGAACGCGGAAGAGGCAAAAAAAGCATGAGTTTATGTATGCATGTATTTATTTAAACTGCATGTACAAGAGTGCTACATAGGCGGATATAATGACAATGACATAATTTCCTAATGGAAAAAAGCTTACGGATAATTATGTATGTTTATTCGATCGAACGCCTCAGACCATGTTACTTGCTGGTATTATATTTTAGCTTTAATGAGATCCATCCTTTTGTTGCGTCATCGTAGAGTTCAGCCCCCGTATTCACAAACGCTTGGAATGAATTTCGATTCGACAAGTCGTACGTCTATTAAGTGGCATAACGAAAAGAAGCGAGATAAACATACGACTTCCCGAATCGAAATCGAATGGAAGCGTTGTGAATATGGGGTCTGATATCCCACGGAAACAAACGACCAAGCTTCTTCTACTCATGGTCTCCGTTAGCGACAATCATCCATCTATTTTGCCGTGAGGTATGAAAAAGTTGTAAACAGACATACGTTACGCATGTATTATATTAAATTGGTGTAAGACCTCTCACTTCCGGCGCCATTTGTTGGGGCACTGCCCAATAGTCTTACCGTCGTCGGTCACCAAGAATCAAGTAAAGAGGGTCAAGACTTTGGTAGGTAGGCAACTTCATCTTCAAGACCGTTTTATTCTCATCATTTTCTTGCCCTTATCCCAATTTATTTGGGGTCGGCGCAGCATGTCTTCTTCTTCCATACTCCTCTATTTTTCGTCATCTCATCAGACACTTCTTTTCTTACCATATCCTTCTTAACACAGTCCATCCATCGCTTCTTTGGTCTTCCTCTACTCAAATACCCATCCACATTCATACTCAAAACTTTTTTCACGACATTTTCTTCATTCCTCCGCATCACATGCCCATACTACGACAACCGATTACCACACAACTTTTCAGTCACCGGCGCCACTTTCAGACTTCCTCTAATATACTCATTCCTTACTTTATCCATTCGCGTAACACCACACATCCCCCTTAGCATTCTCATCTCCGCGACATGCAGATGCCTTTCATTTATCCCTTTTGTGGCCCAACATTCTGATCCATACAACACAGCAGGTCTAACCATTGATTTATAAATCTTCCCCTTAAGTTTTAGGGGAATGCTCGAGTCGCAAATCGTTCCCGTGACCTGTCGCCATTTCATCCATCCCGTGCTAATTCTGTGCTTTACACTACGATCTATTTTGCCATCGCTTTGCATAACTGAACCAAGATACCGAAAGTCGGAGCAGACAGGAAGAGACGCGTCATCTAGCGCTGTGGCTCCAGAGCTGGAGAGACCGCCAAAATCGCAGAACATGTATTCAGTTTTACTTCTGCTGATTTTCAAGACAACATTCTCCAGTTTCTGTTGCCATTTCTCTAGTCTGCTCTGGATCTCAGGTCCATTTTCACCGACAAGAACAAGTCGTCGGCAAACAGCATACACCAGGGAGCCTCTTCTTGGATGTCCGACGTCAAAGCGTCCATGATCAACAAGAAGAGGTACGGACTTAAAGCCAACCCTTGATGCAAACCTACAGCCACACTGAACTCATCGGTGTTGCCAGCAGCCTGCTGACCGGACGTAGGTACAAGATTGACTGTACATAGCACGAATTAACTCTACGTACTTCCCAGGTATACCTTTCTCTTTCAAGGCCCACCACAACACATCCCAAGGTATCATACGTGTTCGGTCTAAGCAACCGAACACTTGCTAACGCAGCAATTTACAACAATCGTTATACTTGTCGCTATGTGACAATTTTATTAATACTTTAACATCAGTGCATTACGAGACATCAAACGGACCGGGTGCATTCATAACAATCATTCAACATAACATTTTACTTTAAGACATTTTAACATAAATCTTGAAGAACTTTATTAACTCGTTGTAACCAAATCCAAACTGTGCTTTAATACTACCTGCGACCTTGCACCCCGAAAATATTGGTCCTTCGAGCCGGATCGCGCGCGTTTCGAAAAGTAATCGTGAGTGCTGCGTAAACAACAATTCGGTGTGTTGTGGACTAAGGTGGTATTCTGAACTGTTTGGTGACTGGATTACGCTCCTGATCCAAGGAGAACATCAACGGTGGTATAACAGCAGACAACAAGTAAGATCTTTCCATTATTTTTTATACTTTGGGAGATTTTACGATCTTAAACATCGGGCGAAATGGCCGAGCTCTATGACGTCCAACTGGCGCTCGCCATCAACATCGAAAAGATCGGGGTTAATTTGAAGAAGACCAGTGTACAAAGGCGAACCTTTGAATACTTGAAAAACTGTTTGAACAATTTAGAAAAATACTGGAATGAGTATCAATTTAACCACGAACGTCTTTTAACGGAAGTAAGTATGTCGCATGCATACTTTACGAAACAAGAGCATGAGAAAACAAGTAATTCGTACCAAGCTGTAAAAACGCTGATCAACCAGATGCATCAACAACTGCTGCAGGCTCCATCTAAAAGTGATGAACAGGAGTCTGCAGAGGAACAGCAGCCGGGAGAACATAGTCAACCCTTGGAGTTGGGTCAAGAAGCCCGTCGTGCTTGGATGGTAAATCAGGGTACAAACAGCAAACTCGACGAAATGCTTCGCAAGCAGGTAGCTAATTTTAAGGCTTTCCGTAGAACAGTCTCCACCATCAACTTGGAACTTATTTCCGACAAATGGGAATTTGAAGATGTCCTCAAAACACTGCAATCTAGGTGGATAGCAGTTGATACTCTACATTGGGAAATCGAATGAATTAAGCGAAGAAAATGGAGAGTATGAAAAAACATTCTTAAGCCATGAAAAACAATACAACAGTCTGAAGAAGGCGATTAATACAAAAATGTGGTCTGTGGCTCATAGAGAAAAAACTACACCTACACTTGAAATACCCGTTTTTAGCGGTAATTATAATCAGTGGACGTGCTTCAAAGATTTGTTTCAAGAAGCAATACATAACAATCCGTCGATTTCAAGTGCCCAAAAAATGCAGTTTTTAAAAGGCAAAGTCAAAGGCGAAGCGGAACGGCTCATCCAACATTTACCAATCAGCGCAGATAACTATTCCATATGCTGGGATATTCTGCATCATAGATACAATAACAAAAGGGCTATATTCTCTTCTCACATGAACATTCTTCTAGGATTGCCCAACATGCAACAGCAGTCCTTACAACAAATCAAAAAACTGCATGACACAACATTAGAATGTCTAAATGCTGTCCGCAATTTAGACATTGATACAACATCGTGGGATCCTATGGTGGTACACATCCTATCCCAAAAACTAGACTCTGACACGTATACCGATTACATAGAGTCTTTAAAAAATTCGCGGGAGCTACCCGTACTTCAAGAATTTCTGGATTTCCTGGAGACCAAATTCATCAATTTGGAGTCAGCTCGTCGCAAACAAGACAACGTCCAACAAAAGGGGCCTAATAACCAACAACATTCCTCAACAGGCTTCAAAAAACATAACAACAGTGGGAATAATGGAACCTTGAAAAAGACACTACACGTGTCGAAGTTCAAATGTCCACAATGCAATGGAGAACATGGCCTCTACAATTGCAAAACTTTCCTGGAAATGCCCACTGAACAAAAGCTTGCAACTACGCAAAAACTGCAAGTGTGCATTAATTGTTTGTTTAGCCATAACGGCAACCAGTGCACTTCAACAAAACGATGCCGCAAATGTACAGCTAACCATAGCACGATATTACATGACGCCTTTGTAGGGCCGACGGCCTCTCAAGTTTCTAAACATACTGAACCGACAGTCAGAGTCTCTAATGCGTCACAGGACGGAAATGCAGAGATTCTGCTTACAACTGCTCTCGTGAAGGTCATGGCAGCCGACGGGACTTATCACAACATGCGTGCTCTTATCGATCAGGGTTCGCAGATATCTTTAATAACCGAAAAGGCCGCTCAGTTGTTGAAGATAAAACGCCAAAAATGCAAAGGGGTTGTTCTAGGCGTAGGCGCAAAGGAGAACAATTGTAAAGGGTTAGTACACATAACATGCAGGTCTATAAACAGTGACTACACTTTTTCAACAGAGGCCATGATTATGAACAATTTACTTAAAAATCTCCCCAACCAAACATTTTCGAAACCTTCATGGTCATTCACAGAAAACATTACTTTGGCGGACCTGGAGTATTACATTAGTAGGCCAGTTGACTTGCTGCTCGGAGCAGAAGTCTACGCTAACATCATCATGGAGGGAATTATCAAGGGGACTAACACAACACAGCCTATCGCTCAGCAAACCCACCTAGGGTGGATATTGTGTGGAGGCTCAACAAAAACTTTTCAATGTAATGTAGTTCTGCACAACTTGGAAGACATGCATAAATTCTGGGAAATAGAGGACATAACAGAACAACCAAACCTATCTGTCGAGGATCAGAAATGCATTACGTTTTACTTAAATACCACAACTAGGAAAGAAAACGGGCACTACGAAGTCAGGCTACCAATAAAGGATAACATAGAAAACAAGTTGGGTTCCTCAAAACAAATGGCTTTAGCTCAATTTCGAAATTTGGAGCGCAAGTTTCAGAAACACGAAACTCTAGCCCTACACTACAAAATGTTCATGGATGAATATTTACAACTAAAACATATGAAGCTAGCTTTGCCAAGTAACATCACTCCGGAGTGTTACTTACCTCACCACGGTGTACTACGAGAGGAATCGACTACAACAAAATACAGGGTTGTGTTTAATGCATCTGCGATAACAACTTCAGGATACAGCCTTAACGATTCGATGCATAAAGGACCCAACCTTCAACAAGATCTGCAACTATTATTGCTAAAATGGAGGCAATACCAATACGCATACACGGCAGACATTGAGAAGATGTATAGGCAGATTCAAGTACACGAATTGGATCAACCTCTACAAAAAATAATTTGGCGCAACAATGCTCAATGTCCTATACAAGCTTATCAACTCACAACAGTAACATATGGAACAAAGGCGGCTCCATTTTTAGCTTTAATGACACTGAAGAAATTAGCAGCAGATGAACAGAAACATTATCCTGACGCGGCTCAGGTGTTAAACAACGATTTTTACATGGATGACCTTGTTCACGGGTGTCATTCGATTGACCAGGGTAAGAAACTCATATCAGATTTGATGACCTTACTACATTCAGGAGGTTTTAACTTGCGTAAGTGGGCCTCTAACGAACCAACATTAATCAACGACATATCAAGTCATCAAAATCCTGACACAAACATTGTATTCAACTCGAAATCGGAGGCAACCTCGAAAACACTGGGTCTGTGTTGGAACACAAACAATGATAAATTCTTCTTTCGTTGTAATTTTTCTAAACAGTGTTCAAGGCCAACCAAACGCAACCTACTATCGGAAATATCGAAATTGTTCGATCCGTTAGGCTGGTTAACACCATTATCAACTAAACTAAAATTACTGTTCCAAAAACTATGGGAAAACAATTTACATTGGGATGAGGAAGTGTCCGATGACATCTTCAACGATTGGGCCAAAATAAAAGCAGACCTAGACAACATAAAAGGCTGTGAGGTACCAAGGTGGCTGAGGAACAACAGTGATGACATCATCGAAGTTCATGGGTTCTGTGACGCATCCATGAAAGCATATGCATGCGTCGTTTATGCGCGCATAAAACATAAATCGGACGTAACACTCATCGCCGCAAAATCAAAACTCGTGCCTCATAAGAAAACCCTTACGTTGCCAAAACTGGAACTTAGTGGCGCATACTTACTCTCTAAACTAATAAATAAAATACAGAATGCCTTAACAAATAAACTAGAAATATTTGGATGGACGGATTCGATGGTAACACTAAGCTGGATACAGGGTGAGCCTAACCGTTGGAAGGCGTTCGTCGCAAATAGGGTTGCCAAGCTCACAGAAACAATGCCTCCTGACTGCTGGCGTTATGTTAAATCAACGGATAATCCAGCGGATTGTGCCAGCCGTGGGATGTTAGCGTCGCAGTTGAAACAACATACATTATGGTGGCAAGGCCCCCAATGGCTGAAAACATGGACTCCAGAAGATGAAACTGAAAAACAAATATTTATCATCAACGAGGAGGTCAAAACAGTCAAAGAACAAGTTAACATCGTGCAAGATTGCCCAAATATCATCGATCGCTTTTTAGAACAATACAACAGTACAAAGAAAATAACACATATATTAGCATGGATATATCGAGCGATAACACCTACACGTTGCCGTAAACAATTGCCGAGCTATCTCACATTACAAGAGTTGCGCAAAGCTAAAACAATTATTATAAAACATGTGCAAAATAAGGAATTTGCGACGGAAATAGAACACATGTGCAAACATGGTAGCGTTGGCTTAAAAAGCCAATTATTAAAATTAGATCCGATTATTGATCATAACGGATTATTACGTGTTGGGGGGCGATTGAAGAACGCTAACATAAGTAAGGAGATGCGGCACCCGATAATCATACCACATAAGTGTCGGTTGGCGGAGATGCTCATCGACGAAGCACATCAAATAACATTTCACGGCGGACCACGTGTGACCCTCGCCAAACTACGTCATTACTATTGGATAACGAGTGGGAACAATGCTACCAAGAAGCAGATACGAAAATGCGTGACTTGCCGAAAACATGAATCAGGAAGACAGTATCAACTAATGGGCGATCTTCCCGAGGAGCGATGCAATCCCGCTCCACCCTTCTACCACACAGGCGTCGATTACACGGGGTTTGTGGACATTAAAACAAACAAAGGACGTGGAGTAAAAACAACTAAAGGATACGTGGCGGTTTTCATTTGCATGGTCACTAAGGCCGTGCACTTGGAGCTGGTTTCGGATTTAACAAGCTCTGCCTTCTTGGCTGCGTTGAAGAGGATGGCAGCTAGACGAGGAGCTCCACGACATCTTTACAGCGACCAAGGAACTAATTTCGTTGGCGCCAACAATATTTTGGAGAATGAATACCAACAATTACAACAAATTTTCAACGATAGTTTCTTGGCAGAAGTGACTGAAATGAAAATCGAATGGCACTTTAACGCACCATCATGGCCGAGTGCCGGAGGCTTATGGGAAAGAGCTGTAAGAAGCCTTAAGTTCCACCTTAAGCGAGTAATTGGTGAACAGAGACTCACATTTGAGGAATACTCGACTATTCTTGCTCAACTTGAGGCTTGCTTGAACACTAGACCTCTGTGCTCCATAACAGAAAACATAGAAGACCTCGACTTTTTAACACCGGCACACTTTTTAACAGGACGCACAGGATTAACAGTTATTGAAACAGAAAGTGATGCCAGGACACGTTGGCATTTAATTCAGAAGCTATCCGAAGACATTTGGAAACGATGGAAGTCAGAATATCTAAGTCAACTAACAGCGAGAAGTAAATGGTTGAAACCACAACAAAACTTGAAAATTGGTGATTTGGTCATCATTCAAGAAAACAACATACCTGCAGGAAAATGGGCTATGGGAAGAGTGGTAGATGTACACCCGGGCAGAGACGGACTTGTACGAGTGGTGTCATTAAAAACTAAAAATGGAATCTTGAAGAGACCTATCATAAAGCTTTCCCTATTACCAATTAATTCACCGGAAACAAGTGAACAAGAACATAAAATAGAAGAAAAACAAACAGAAGTCCGTCAAGAAGAGAACATAACAAGAAAAAGAGTAAAGCCGGTAAGACTAGGCTATGTCAACTTTATGTCTTTGGCACTAGCATTAACATTATTTATGTCAGTCGCAATCAACACTGCGCAAGGCATGATGTATAACATTACAAAATTAAGGAATAATCAGTCCTTATATTTTGATCCTGTGGCCAAAATGAATCTCATCCGTGACAAATGGACTTTAGTCGTCTATTACGATATGTCACCCTACTGGGAGGGCACGACGGCGCTAGAAAAACTATTAACTCATTTAGATACCACGTGTACTAATATAAACAGCGGTGTTTGTAACATGATAGTGCCACAACTGCAGCATGAGTTTCTCGAACTAAGATACTACAACACGCTCCTGCTGACACAACAATTCATTACTCACTCCAGACAGCGTCGTGGGCTTATCAATGGGATAGGTTATGCGGCGAGTTATCTCTTCGGCGTATTGGATGAGCGTTTCGCTGAACAATACACTAAGGACATAGAACTTATAAAGCGAAATCAAAATCATTTGGCTAAACTTTGGAAGAATCAAACATCAGTTGTAGAGTCAGAATACAACATTCTGAAACGAACTGAAAGGATTATTCATAAGCAACATAAAACTATAAATCAACATTTAGATATATTGGACAGAATAACAAATGGAGTACAACTAGCAATGAGTAACATGAGTGCGGTTCAAGGACAGATCGTAACTGCATTGACTGCAAATACTTTGCTTGAAACATTAAGGAGGAGTCAAGATACTTTACTAGACACTTTGACGGACATTCGCCATGGTCAGTTCAACATACATTTATTAACGCCTAAACAACTACAACAAGAACTCAACGTCATTGCTGGCCAACTTACGGATGATCTAATGCTACCTGTCGATCAAACTGATGTAACAAAACTGTATCATCTATTACAAATAAAAGCACGGACCACTGAAAAATATTTCATATTCCAAATAACATTCCCATTAATCAGCAGAGATCGATACAAATTATACAGAGTGATACCGATTCCTAAACAATTCGGTAAGAATATGACAAGCATCCTGCCAAAATCACAATACATGGCAGTGAATCTAAAGAAGGACTCATACATACCAATAAACAACGATGAGCTTTCAACATGCCTCACTCAGGAAGAGACATACATGTGTTTGCTAAAGAAGCCTGTTTACCATCTAGGCAGTGACAACAACAATTACTGCAACCTCAATCATGAGACTAACCAATGTAAAGTTGAACAAACTTTATGTTCAAACATGTGGGTACCGTTGAATGATCCTTTTGAGCATTTATATCACTGCTGTAACAACTATTCCATTAAAATCATTTGTGGAGAGCATATCACAGTCGAACAACTTAACCAAGCAGGATTAATATACCTCGGACAAGGTTGTGTTATCAAAGGGCAAGATTTTACCTTGCATGCAAACGCAAAATTTGACAACAACGTAACGGTTCAGTCAAATATTTACGTACCCAAGATTGACCAACTAAACAACATTATTAATATGAGCATACCGATGGAGTCAAAGGCTCACGACAACAAAACTGAGGAAGACGAAATAGATGACGACTTGCTCAAAATCTATAAACAAATCAAGCAGATGAAAAACAGCGACGTAGAACTAGATGAGATGTTGTCACCACATGACATCCATCACTACGTGGTAATCTACACCCTCGTGCTGGTGGCGGCTGCGGGCACGGCCGTGCTCCTGTGGCGGTGGCGACGACGCCGCATGCGACGCGTGATTATCTCCCCAGACATCGAGCTACAAAGTGTAAACGACGCGAGTGCTAGTGCTTGTGCGCGACTACATAACAAGGCTGATCGTCAGCCCAGTGCTCAAAGTGCAGTGCAAGTGTGCGTAGTTAAAAAACAAAATAAATCGTGTTCGCCAATCTTAAACATAAACTAGAGACATTAAGAATATACCCTAAGTACTTTTCTAAACGCTATTGTTTCTTATTATCTTAATTATCACTACTAACATTAGGTTACTATCATCTTAGCTAACATGATTGTACTATCTCAACTGCATCTTTGCCGCCCCGGAATATGTTCGGTCTAAGCAACCGAACACTTGCTAACGCAGCAATTTACAACAATCGTTATACTTGTCGCTATGTGACAATTTTATTAATACTTTAACATCAGTGCATTACGAGACATCAAACGGACCGGGTGCATTCATAACATTCAACATAACATTTTACTTTAAGACATTTTAACATAAATCTTGAAGAACTTTATTAACTCGTTGTAACCAAATCCAAACTGTGCTTTAATACTACCTGCGACCTTGCACCCCGAACAATACGCTTTCTCCAGATCAATAAATACCATGTGCAAGTTTTTGTGTGCACGTCTGTACTTCTCGCACAATTAGCGGAGTGCAAAATTGGCGTCCATTGTTCCTCGACCTGGCATAAACCCAAACTGATTTTGAGTGATCTTACTCTCCTCTCTTATCCTTTTCTCTATCACTTTCTCCCATACTTTCATGCTATGTGACATGAGCTTTATCCCCCGATAGTTGTTACAGTCCTGCACGTCACCTTTATTTTTGAAGGTGGGCACAAGCGAGCTATTGCACCATTCTTGTGGGATCGTTCCTTCATACAACAACTTATTGAAGAATGAAGTCAGCCACATACATCCGTCTTCTTTTAAACACTTCCATACTTCTACTAGTATTTCATCAGGGTCCAAGGCTTTTCCATTTTTCATACTTTGAACTGCCTTCCTCACTTCATCCATGCTAATTTCCCTCACCAAACCTATATTTACTTGTACCTCTTTAAGCACACCGCCCCATTCATTCTCTTCATTCGTTAGCTTTTCAATATAACCCTTCCATCTCTCTTTTATTTCATCATCTTTAGACAAAACTTTACCAGCGCCGTCTTTCATACACTTGATACGATGTATATCTCTCGTTCTCCTTCTCTTGCTTTTGTTATTTGGTAGACCTCCTTTTGGCCTCTAGGACTGTCCAGTGAGTCATATAACTTCTCCTGCGCCTTAGCCCTGGAAACTGCTACCGCTTTTTTTGCCTTTCTCTTCCATTCCTTATAAATCTTCTTCTTTTCTTCTTTTAAACTGTCGTTCCCATTTGCTACACCCTGCCATTCTTCCGCAACCTTTTTCTCTTTCAGACTCTTTTGCACATCTTCATTCCACCACCATGTATCTTTATCTATCATACCTCTCTCTTTGGATTCTCCAAACACATCTTTTGCTACTCTTCTTATACAATCCGCCATCTCTTTCCAACATTCATTCACAGCCATTCAAGACCGTTTTATTTTATTTCACAGAAAACCAAATATCGGTAAATTTAGCCGCTGAAATCACCCACCTTGACACCAACCCGGAACCGGCGAAAGCAGCCGCATCGGCAGCGAAACCACCCGAATTGGAGGCAAAAGCACCCGAAATGGCAGTGAAAGCACCCGAAACGGCAGCGAAAGCACCCGAAACGGCAGCGAAAGCACCCGAAACGGCAGCGAAAGCACCCGAATTGGCGGAGAAAGCAACCGAATTGGCAGTGGAAACACCCGAATTGGCGTCGGCGACGTCTCAGCCACATGAAACAAAACCTACGGCTGCAAAGGCATTGGAAACATCCCCAGTTATCGTTAGTAATAACATCATATAATACTATCAACCTGCAATTCCTGAAAGGCTATTAAGAGGTTCACCCTACAGTACACCCACATTTAGCCAGTTATGTTTAAGCTCCATACATGATGTACAACCTCATCACGAAGCCGTCAACTAAGCATTCTGTACATCAAACTAAGTAACTTTATGCAAAAATTATTGCTGGGAAACGCTTTTTTTTTTGGATGATAAATCATGTTTTGTGTTAGAACTCAATGTAACGCACTCAAAACATTATGCTGTTGGATGAATTAAATAGTACGGGGATCGCGGAGGTGTTTAAAGTAAAAAACATATAATAAAAACTTGTATTCACAAAAAAAAACTGGTCAAAAAGTTTGATCTTTGACCCTCAATATCTCCGTAACTAGAAGGTTTCCAGGTATGGTGTAGAACAAACAATGATAGCAATGACGGGGAGAACAAGCGCCTTTCGGCTTTGTTAAGAGGTTTTTTACACCCTTTATAGTAGAAGTCAACCCTATTACCACCAACTGGACACAACCTAATACTTCGAGCTGCTACTAAGAAATCTCTTGTTGAAAATCTCACACCACTTTGCCCGTCTCGGGAATCAGGACCCAGGCGCTCATGCTCAGAGTAGTATTTGCACTACCACAAGATCACGTGGCAGTCAGTTTAGTTTATTAAGTATACAACTTTAAAAATAAGTAAATAAGTGCATTTCAAGTCTAATTTAAATGTAAAACTAATTTGATAGATAAAACTCAGTTGTTAGCACCAGAGTAAAATTTACGCAAGGATCTTTTCAAAGCATTTGTTATAAACTTTCGATATAGGATAGGTAAATAATCAGATGTTTGTGTTTATTGTAGCAAATTCCTATTCATGATAATTATTTTACTACCTTCTCCCGCAAAGATGATACAGATTCACTGAAAATACTGGGCTGGTTCTCAAGAAACAAAACGATTCAAGAAACTTTCAGCACTGAAATAGTGCGTACTACTTCAGTGCTGAAAATTGTATCAAAATTAAAATGAACTAGGTCATCAGTCTCATTCTTAAAAAAATCACATCACATGAATAAGTATGATAAAAGAAATTTCAAAACCAGCCCATTCCTAATACTTCCATTCAGTCCGTCTCAACACGCAAAAGAAATGTGTGGGCGATAGAACCGTCCCACACCGTTTCCAAGACAATAAACATCTCACAATAAACAGCGTGATACAAACACACGCTCCATTTGATTCCAATCCTCAAGGAAAACACCTGTACATATTTTTTTTTATATAAGTAGAGATATGTTTCTTTAAAGATCTTTCGAGTAAACTAATCGTGTTTATTTTCTTTGCAGAAACCAACCGAGCCGCCGTAATAAGCCGTTTTACTGGTGTGTTTAATATAGAATATTTTTAATAAATCTACCTACCTTTTATGAATGAGATGAGTATCGGTGAAACTTTTGTAGATCTTTGACAGTCGTTACGGCCCGAAAGTCTGACAACCAGTCTTACCAAGCGGTATCATATTAACCAGTACTAACTTGATTGTGGAGGTCAGATACGCAGTCGCACAATGTAAAATACTAGAATTCAGCTGCATTCTGTTGGGTCCCCGGGCCCACGTCGATAGTTTATGGGCCACACCCTCTCACAGAAAGGAACCCAGTGTCAAAAATGGGAAAGCTGATTATAGTTAATCCCATAAGCAAAAAATACACCATCGTATTTTATAAAGGCTCCCACACACAGGCGCGTTTTTGCGTTGTCGCGTTTCTGCGTCCCACAATATTGTGATATTTGTTTTTAGTACATTATGTATTGGGTATTATGTATTACGACATAATAGGTCTCTCTGAAATCAGAAGACTTGGTAACTCAATTGAAGAATACGAAGACTTCGTCCTCTACTACATAGGGGAAACACCAGGACTTTACAGTGTAGGATTCATAATTAAAAGGCACCTGAAGAATAACATTGAAAGTTTCACAGGATTGTCTGAGAGAGTAGCGCTGTTAAAAGTAAAAGTCAACAACACAGAAATGAGCATAATCCAAGTCTACTCTCCCACTGAGGCTGCAAGCGAAGATGAAATAGAATTCTTCTATGACACTGTTGACAGAGCTTTAAAACTATCAGGAAAAAACAAAATAGTCATGGGCGATTTTAACGCTAAAATTGGCCAACCGCAGTCCGAAGAAAACCTAGTCACGAGAAGTCACGGCTATGGCAACAGAAACAGTAGAGGCGATAGACTTATTGAATTTGCTTATGAAAACAACTTAGCTATAATGAACACCTTTTTCAAAAAGAAAACCAACCAAAGATGGACTTGGAGATCTCCTGATGGCGCAACAAAAAATGAAATAGATTACATTCTAACTAACAATTACAGAAGTATCCAAAATATGCAAGTTCTAAATGTAACCTTCCCCTCAGATCATAGACTTGTCAGAGCCACACTACTAATGGAGACAAATACGAAAAGTCGAAAATACTTTGGAAAGATAGATTACATTCTAACTAACAATTACAGAAGTATCCAAAATATGCAAGTTCTAAATGTAACCTTACCCTCAGATCATAGACTTGTCAGAGCCACACTACTAATGGTGACAAATACGAAAAGTCGAAAATACTTTGGAAACATGTCAAAAGAAATACTTAAAAATGAAGAAGAAGTAACAAGATACAGAGAAACACTAAACAGCTGCTCAGAAAACCTACTACACAACTGGCAAGATACCGATACTGTTCAAGAATGCTACGATAAAATTATAAATGCCATAGACAGTAGCCTGAAAGAAGCTCATGTATCTCATACACGCACGGAGAAAAGAAGTATCCTGTCAGCCCACACGAAAAAGTTGATTCACCGAAGACAAATTGTAGGAGCCAATGGTTGTAGGCACCGTACACTATCACTTAGTTGATGTTGGTTAAGTTATGGAGTACACAGAAAGAACCACAAGTTATGTTTGAAGTTATATTAAAATGTAGAAGTTACAATAGTTAAAGTGGTAGCGATTCTTTCTCTTGACAAGTGGTTAGTTCCACAGTTGTTGTCTGACTCGCCCTGCCTAGCGTGAAAAGTTACAAGTATAGCGTAATATTTGTGACGCACGACATCCAAGTAGGTTGCTGCGTTCGCAAAGTAAATGTACGGTTGATGAGGGTTGATGAGACCGTACACAAATATTACAAACAACCAAGACAAAGACACGATCTATGAAAAATGAACTAAAAGCTTTGTACAAACTTGTAAGTAAACAGATAAAAAACGACTATAAGGCGCACCGCATACAAACTATTGAAAAACACCTAAATGTAACGGGCAGCGTCAAGAGAGCGTACAAAGAACTAAGATCACACAAAACATGGATTGAAGGATTTCAAGGGACAACAGACAAAACACATAATAGGTCGGAAATATTACGAATAGCAACGAATTTCTACAAAAAATTGTATAGTCCACAAGACCAAACGAGTAACCTATTCGACACACAAGTACCGATAATTGAGGCTGAAATTACCGAAATAGACGAAACTGAAGTGATCAGAGGAATAAATTCACTAAAAGAAGATAAGAGTCCTGGCCCTGACAAGATTACAAACGAAGCTATTAAGCTAGGAGGTACACATCTAATAACACCACTCACACGACTGTTTAACATGGTACTAAATTCGGCAAGCACTCCCAGGCAGTGGTCAGAGTCGGACATAATCTTGCTCTATAAAAAAGGTGACCCAGGTAACATTAGTAACTACAGACCAATAAGCCTTTTGCCCGCAGTATACAAATGGAAAAAAGGATAAGAAAATCCATCGAAAAACACCAACCTATTGAGCAGGCAGGCTTTAGAAGAGGCTTCTCTACCGTGGACCACATCCGCTCACTAGAAATGCTGATTGAGAAGTATCAAGAATTCCAAAAGCCATTATACATAGTTTTCATTGACTTTCAAAAAGCTTTCGATACCATAACCCACTCAGCGATATGGGAAGCCCTGCATTCTCAGCAAGTAGAGATGAAATACATAAGAGTTTTGAAATGCCTTTACGACAACTCTACGAGCAGAATAAAACTGGAAACCACGGGACCACCTATAAATATAAAGCGAGGAGTTAGACAGGGGGATCCTCTACCTCCCACCATCTTCATAGCGGTGCTAGAGTCAATCATTGGCAAACTAGACTGGAGCAAATTCGGCTTAAACATAAATGGTAAATATGTTAACCATTTGAGATTAGCGGACGACATAGTCTTGCTATCAGAAAATGCAAAACAGCTGCAGTCAATGATCAACTCACTTTACGAAGAAAGTAGAAAGGCAGGTTTAGAGATAAACTTAAACAAAACAAATATTATGACGAATCTGACGAATCACATCGAAACCACCATATGCGTTGAAAATACGCCTCTAACTTATGCCAGCAGCTATATTTACCTGGGAAAAAGGATTTCTTATGACAGGCGAAATAATGAAATGGAAGTCGACAGAAGAGTTAAAAACACGTGGAAAAAGTTTTGGAGTCTAAAAGAAATACTTAAAAGCGATATGCCTATAAAAACTAAGAAAAGAGTTCTGGATACCTGCCTACTTCCCTCTCTAACATATGCGTGCCAGACATGGAAATTCACCCGGACAGTAAAAAGTAAAATAAGGTCATGCCAAAGGAGCATGGAAAGGAGTGTCATGAAGAAACGAAAAATACAAAAGATACCACATACTCGTTTAAGACACAAAACTAAAGTATTATTTTGTAATCAAATTCTTTAATCTTAATCAATTTTTTTGTAATCAATTTTTTAATCATTTATTTTAAATCAAATCGTTAATCAATTTTATGTAATCAAATTTTTAATCATTTTTTTTTGTAATCAAATTCTAACTAACTCTTCTTATTTTAATCAACATTTCAATTCATAATAATTATAATAATGAATGATTACTACAAAAATTTGAATGAATGATTGATTATCTGATTTTTTAATTGTGTTTATTTATTGTTTTAATTGTTATTATTATTTCCTTTATTCAATTTTTAACAAACTCTTTACATTTTTAAATATTAATATAAAAAATATATAAAAAACATTTAAAAATATAAAAAATTGTAGCCCACCGGTATCGGGAACAGGGTCCAAGCTACCGGCGGTCAGGGCTCCAGAGAGAGGAACCTCCTAACAATACGAGCCGTGTCCAGGAGTACCGCTTTCTGAATCAAGCCCTTGATCCAGCTGCCTAACGAGAGCCTCCTCAGGTATTGGTCGAGGCTCTTGGCAATTAAGCCATGGGCTGACACGACTATCGGCACAATGATCGCCGAGTCCACTTCCCACATGTCGACAACCTCGCGAGCCAAGTCAAGATACTTGATTTGTTTATCTTTCTCGGCTTTCACGAGGTTCTCATCATGCGGGACCGTTATGTCAACAATCATTGCGCGCCGCTCTGATCGATCCATCACCACTATATCAGTCCTGTCAGTGATGATGGATTGATCCCAGTACAGTGTGATACTGCCATTATCGAGAACTGGGTCTGGCCAGGTCTGGCACATACCTATAGTAGGGCACTTCCGATTCCACAAGATTGTATTTTAGAGCAAGTTGCTGATGGATAATCCTGGCTACAAGGTTGTGTCTGTGCAAGTATTGTTATTATTATTATTAAAGAAAATGTTTTATAAATAATGAATTGAACTGAATTGAATTGTTTAATACGATCTGTTTGTGATTGCATGCATGTTATTTGTAATGCAAGAAATAAAAGGCTTTTTTATTTTGATTTTTTATTTATTTATTATTTTTATATATTGGGACGCATGCGATCCCACGCTGTATTAATAACGCGGGGCGCTAGCGTTTCTGCTTTTCTGCGTCCCGCGATATGAGTAGAATATCGCGCGATAATAACGCGCCAGTGTGGAGGGAGCCTGAATTTGTCATCTCTGCGAGTAATAATGGATACCATGACTTCCAATGGCTGAAAAGGAGAGATGTAATATTAAATTCTTGGGATCTTTTATGAGTGTTGTTAAAAAAATATGGATCATTTTTGTATCTTTCCAGATTACAGCCGCCTGCATAGAAGAACCAACTCCGGTCATTAAATTTTTGAAAAACATCTCCAACAAAACACACAAAATACTACTTTCCAATAATCTAAATATGCAACTAAATAAACAATCAACTCACACTTTTGTTTTCTTAATCCTTTTCTTTTCGAACTCCGTAGGGAGGCAAATAATATAATTAGTTTTCGTCTTTTCATGGTTATGCAGTTATCAGTAAATAAGCTTAAACGTAGAATACATCGTACCGCCTAAATTATCTGCTTCTGCCAGCGGCAAGTTTCAAAATTGTCCCATGGGATCTTACTACCGGGATAAAAAGTATCCTATGTGTTAATCCAGGTTGTAAACCACAAACATTTCATCCAAATCCGTTCAGTAGTTTTTGCGTGAAAGAGTAACAAACATCCATCCATCCATCCATACACACATACTCACAAACTTTCGCATTTATAATATTAGTAGGATGGTCTATGGCCAAACTATGTCTATGGCCTAACCCCCCCGAAAAGATACGCTGACACACTCATATTTTGCTGGCTACATTTTTAAAGTAATATCCAATGATGAGAGGAATATTATTATCGTAAAACAAGTCCTACACTTCTGATTTTTCTTAGAAAGCCTGACATAAACTCAGTCAAAAGGAAATTACGTATCTTACATATAAAATGCAAAAGAACGTTAAACTTTTCTCAAGAACTCTGTTATCCGCGATATTTGTATAATTTTATGACTGTTCACATACACAGCTAGGAACAGTAAAGCTTGACTCAGACAAGCTTTAACTCGACCCTCTTTTAAGGGTGGATGGGACATCGACGCTCAAACGACGTTTTCAGTACAGCCAATGCACAACTTATAGAATTATTGATTCCGAACCCCAAAAAAAAATGATGTGTCCTACTAAAGTCCATTACCTAAATGACCAAATTGTACTACTTTTGGCAAACGAGGTACTGAATTCGTGGTAATCGTTTGCACGTCTGGAGTACCTCCCACCTTTTATAGTACAGCGTGGTACTTTTGGCACGTAGCCCTGTTGGAAACTACGCAGTCATCTTGATTTTCAATACAATCTCACAAATGCTTACCAACACTAGCGCCCCCCGTCATGAGAATGACATTCAAGTGCGAAAAGAATCATGCAACAATATACGTCTAAGGTCCATGTTCACCGAGAATATAACAGTCTGATTATCGAAAAACAGCTGTCAATGTGACATGTTCCCATACAAAAATGTGTTTTAAACAGCTGTTTTAGATAATCAGACTGTTATCTTCTCGGTGAACATGGACCTAAATCTACAAAGGAGCACTTGTGACCACGTTAGTAGTAAGAATTCATCATCACCTTCTCCTGCACTTATCCCAATTTATTTAGGGTCGGCGCAGTACCTGTCTTCTCCTTCCATGCTATTACATTACTCGTCATCTCATAAGACTCTTTTTTACCATATCATCCTTCACACTGTCCATTCAACGTTTCTTCAGTCTTTCTCTGTCTTATACCCAGCAGTTATAATTTATGGAGAGATAATAATAATTATCGGATCTATGACCGAGCATTTTTGACATTAAAATATTGTTTAGTCACCTAGATAAACAAACCACCATGTTTAAATTTAGTTATCAGCTGAAATTATTTCCATTCGGTCTGTCTAGTGTTACGGATAAACTAATCAAATTTTATACAGTACCAAACGTGTAAATATAACAGAGTTATTTCTTAAAAAAAAACTAGTTTGTCTGAGTCAACCCACAGGGGCATTATACTTTAAAGAGGTTTACTGTTCACTCGACGCTTCGAACTATACAACCTCCTTTGTTGCATAAACCCAACAATAACTGTCACTGTCATGGCGCCTGTCAGTAATCAGTAGCACAGTAAAATTTCTAGTGCCGCTATATGAAAATTTATAGCAGTATTATTTATATACCGGAAGTCCCGCATTTAGGGGCTTCCCGAGGCTAACAACCAAGTAAGTGTATTCAGATGTGTACTTAGATTATCATCCTGATCCGTTTTAGTCAATTTGAAGAGTATCGCTGTGTTTTTCCATCATGTGCAGTCAAGTCCACCTCTCCACTTCTCTTCCTAACAGAAGTGTTTAGCAGGTATGAATTTAACGTTCCGTAACACCACACCTTTACTTAAGGGGTTAGGCAGGGATGTAATCTATGTATATTAATGCAGAGTAGTCCAGATGTCTAAGTGTTATTGTGATCTTGTGATAAAAATCTACAACTGAACACACAAGTTCTGTTATTTTTACCCGACCCGATTTTAACCCTTCCCGGTTATTACTTATATAAAAACAATAGAGAGAAGTATTTATAATACACCCATATATCAGGCCGTTCCCAGTCATCAAAATTTAAGCCGAGAGTCTTCCAGTACTGGACGAAGGCTTTCTTCAAAAATTACTTTTTAATACGAAACCGGCGTTTATCGCACAATTAAGTTCAGAATTCATTACATTTCACACTAGCGGTATTTTATTTATTTAGTTTTCCGAGTTTAATTTCACAGAAACTATAATCTAAGTACTTACAACGTGGTTAAATTCCTTTAAATGCCTAAATATTTTACGAATATATTCAGGTGTAAGTTTTTGTAAATAGAATATTATCATAAATAAACACTATTCATCATCATCATCATCTGCCTAGCCTTTTCCCAACTATGTTGGGTTGGCTTCCAGTCTAACCGGATGCAGCTGAATACCAGTATTTTACATGGAGCGACTGCCTATCTGACCTCCACAACCCAGTTAATACTGGGAAATACGATACCACCACAAAATATTAAATTAACATTATTATTTATAAAATAATTTTATTTTATCAATAATTAACATTTTTTTCTGAATAATATCAGCTTTCCGATTTCTATTATTAGGCTGTTTTGCAACTTCATTTCTTTGCTGCTCCTGGTAGGTGCGACAACAAAGCGAGGAAAAAAAGTAAATTTAATCATAATTCCTCCTAATAAATGACAAAAAATCTTTTCGTGCCATTATTTTGTTTTTTTTCGTAAGTGTATTAAAAAAATCGTTTGAAACACGTAGACCTTTTTTCACTGCGGTTCCATAACCACCTTGCCTGTAAATTCCACTGTGGTTGCAATGACAAAGCTTGCCCACTTGTAGTCTTGTACCAAAAAGTACTAATTCGTAACAACTAAAACATTCACAGAGCCAGAGCGAATAGTCCACTAAATATTCACACTGGAATCCTAAAATTTACTATTTGACCACGACCTTACACTTTAATTGCCAAACAAATTAATTAATTCCTCTCAATCCAAGGGTCTGGAAAACCGAGCTTCATTCAGTTTTCATTGCAAGTCAAAGTGCTTCCCATCGAAAAAAAATACTACCCCGCCTCCAACGAAATTGTTATGGCAAAATTTGTCCCTTCTCGATATAGCTATAGTTAAGGTAAAGGCTTTAACAGTAGCCTGTAACAGGCTGATTTGATTCTGATTGTAATAACTTTTGACAGTTAGATTAACTGCAAAGGGCCTCAATAAAGTAAATAGTCCCTTTTCATTTTGCCATTGTCAACACTAGCTACTTTGCGAGCGCCATCAACGACGTTTAAAATGTCGTAAATAAAAATAATTAGATATATTTTTTGAATAATGAATTCTTAATTCTAAAGCGGTCCAGACGTGTGTAAAGTTGCGTACAGACTATATAACATAACATGTTATACAACATTGCTATGTAACATGTTTCAGATCATGTGGACACTGAATGTTATAAAACATTTTATAATAACATGTTATTGATATGTACAACAATGTTATATAACTTAGTCATTATGGATAGCACTGAAGAACCAAACAGTGGTTATATAACATTGTTATATTGCATTGCTATTCTAATGTGTAGGTACAGTATTGTTTTACGTTGCAATGTTGAATAACAAGGTTACATAATATGGACGTGTTATAAAACACAAGTTATATGTATAATATGTTACATAGTCTATACCCACCTTAATTTATCGTGAAATGTAACACAAATTCTGTGTGTAGACGGCACTACCAGCGTTACATCGATTAAATATTCGAATTCGTTGTCAATGTAATGTTTAAACAGTAAAGTACTTTATATTTAGAAAATGTCGTAAATGTTACATTTCGCTGTTTATTTTATGAATTCTTTATGATCTTGCAAATAATTTTATGAAAGACCAAGGCGTATCACATGTGGGACGAAAGATGTATTAAATATTTTAAGTTTACTTAACGTCAAATTTGTGTTTGCAGCCATGGAAAAGCCAGCTCGCTTCAAATCAAAGAGTAAAAAACCAGCCGCGAAACCTAAAACTTCAAAAAAAAAAAACAAAAGCGATGGTAATGAAACTAACTGCGGGCCTAAAATGCCCGCTTTAGCAAACATGATATTAATCATGTTAAAAATTTTAAATTCTAAAAATGCACTTGTTGTCATGATCATAAAGTCCATTTTAAGAATATATAATATAAAGTGGCAGATAAAGTGGCCATTTTAGACCCCCTGACCGTGTTGTGATTTCTGATCCGACCACGACATAGAACGGATATTTTACTATTGCACAAAATGGTTATTTTAATTGTGTTTTATTGTGCCACTAATCCCATTAATTTGTGCCTTGTACTTTTTGAGTAATAAGAGTACGATTGTGGTCGGGCTGGGGATCTCGGTTCCTGACCCGACCACAACCAGATCTAATAAAATATCAATAGTCAGAAGTTACTGATTATGCCAAAAATATGTGTCAAATTGTGCCTATGGCACACGAAATTCTTTTACTATTCAAATCACAGAATATATCTTGTTTCGGATCATCATCATCATCATCATCTCAGCCAAAATACGCCCACTGCTGGACATAGGCCTCCCCCAAGTGTCGCCACATTGACCGGTCCCTTGCGACTCGCATCCACCGGATTCCCGCAACCTTCACCAGGTCATTGGTCCACCTAGTGGGAGGTCTTCCAACGCATCGTCTTCCGGTTCGCGGTCGCCACTCCAGAACTTTTCGGCCCCAGCGGCCATCCGTTCTGCGAGCCCTGCTGCCCTGCCCACTGCCACTTAAGTTTAGCAATTCTTCGGGCTACGTCGGTGACCTTGGTTCTCTTGCGGATGTCTTCATTTCTGATTCGATCACGCAAGGAAACTCCGAGCATAGCCCTCTCCATTGCCCTTTGAGTGACTTTAAGCCTTTTGATAAGGCCCATTGTGAGCGACCACGTTTCGGTCCCGTATGTAATCACTGGCAACACACACTGGTCATAGACTTTCGTCTTGAGACACTGCGGTAAGTTGGACGAGAAGCTACCGCGCAGTTCCCGAATGCTGCCCAGCCGAGTCGGATTCGACGATTGATCTCTTTCTCTAAATTAGACTTACCTAACTGGACCGTTTGTCCTAGGTATAGATAATCGTCTACAATTTCGAGTGTAGAGTCTCCGATCTTGATAGGAATTCATTATAAAACATATGACATCCGGGTATTTATCGCGAATTTACCGATAGGAATTGGTGTGACATGAGCATTCAACATGACCTTCGTCTTGTCCATGTTCATTTTTAGACCCACTCTTTCGGAAGCTCTACTGAGGTCATCGAGCATTGTACTGAGGTCCTCCATGGTCTCAGCCATGACCACTATATCGTCGGCAAACCGAAGGTGAGTGATGTACTCGCCATTGACGTTGATGCCTAGCCCTCACCAGTCCAGAACCTTGAAGACATCCTCCAGTGCAGCGGTGTACAGTTTCGGAGATATGACGTCTCCCTGTCTTAAACCTCGCTGCAGAAGGATAGGTTCCGAGGCTTGGTCCTGAAGTCGGACTGACATGGTGGCGTTTTTGTACAAACACTTCAACACCTCGATGTACCAGTAGTAAATTTGGCATCGTTGGAGAGACTGCAGTACAGCCCAGGTCTCGATCGAATCAAAGGCTTTCTCGTAGTCCACAAACGCTAAACAGAGAGGCAAGTTGTACTCTTCGGTCTGCTGTATAACCTGCCGAAGCGTATGTATGTGGTCCACGGTGCTAAAGCCTTTTCGGAAACCGGCTTGTTCGGGTGGCTGGAAATCGCCAAACCTGCGCGCGAGACGATTCGTGATGACTCTTGAAAACAACTTGTAGACATGGCTTAGAAGTGAGATGGGCCTGTAATTCTTCAACCGGGCATTGTCACCCTTCTTGAAGAAGAGCACCACCACACCCCTGCACCATGCCTGTGGCGTTTTCCCCTCGAGTATGACGGAATTAAACAGCTTCTGAAGGGCCTTAAGTACCGGTTTTCCACCCGCCTTCAGGAGTTCGGCCGTAATTCCGTCATCCCCGGATCAGATCGGAGAACCTCTTTTTCTGATCTGTACGACGTGTCTTGGATTTGGATCTTTGCTGGACGGAGCGTAGATTTCATTAGTCGAGACCTTTCTAGCTTGATATTGATGTTCAATGTGCCTCTTACCATGTGGTGATCGCTCCCGGTTTTCACCGAATTGATCACAGAGACATCATTGAACATTTGCTTCTTGGTTGACATGATGAAGTCAGTCTCGTTTTTTGTTGCACCATCTGGGCTCTGCCAGGTCCACTTTCTGTGCTCACGCTTTTTGAAGAAGGAGTTCATCATATAGAGGCCCTCCTTCTCCATAAAACTAGCCAGTTGGTGGCCCCGGTGGTTCCGACGTCCAACTCCAAATTGCCGGGACCTGCAGCTCGTCCCCGTCTCGTTTGCCCAGTTTTGCGTTGAAGTCCCCCATGACAACGGTGAAGTGAGTTTTGAAACCATGCATGACTTTTGAGATATCCTCATACATGGTCTCCACTTCGTCGTCGGGGTGTGCCGAGTTCGGGGCGTAGACCTGTATGACCTTCAGCGAATATCTTGAGGATATTCTGAGTATAAGGTACGCCACCCTGGTCGACATACTCTCGATCTTCAACACGTTTTTCACGAGGGACTTGTGGACGATAAACCCAACACCACCCTGGGACTGGCGGTCACCCTCTCGGAAATAAATCAGGTTGCCGGATTTTAGGATTATCGTGTCCTCCCCCTCTCTTCGGACTTCAGATAATCCCACAATACTCCATCGCAGCCTGCTCAATTCCTCCTCGAGTTCCGCTATCTTCTCGTCGGTCCCGAGTGTGCGCGTGTTATAGGTTTCCAGGTCCAGTCGTTGGTATAGGCAGCCGGATCCCATCCGGGGATTCTTCGCACTTTAATTAAGTATTAATTTCAACTTGATGTGTCGACGCGTAACTACCCACATTTCAGCTTTAAAACTTAAAGCAAAAAGAGTCAAGTGCATTTCCGTTAAATAGATCTAGAAAATATTATAATCGACAATTACATCACAAGTAAAGGAAAAAGTCTGAAAACTACGTTTTTATATTTTAAAAGGTTAATTCTTAACTATTAACATCTTGACCCCTGTATTATTAGTAAAAGTATGCTGCAAAGGGTTCAGCTTGTACTGGTACTGTTTAAACGAGTTAATTTATGTTTAAATTTCAACTTATCCGTTATGATGTGGGTTACGAAACCCTCAAGATACGAACCCGACTCGCATTTGACCGGTTTTCATACAAGCTTAACACACTAATGTAATGCTACAAAACATAGTGGTTGTATTTTTTTTTTATATTCATTTAAGTTGACACACGACACTACATAGAAGTCGTGCACACATTCAGTAAAATAAAATAAGAAACTGCTTTAAATAATAGCATAATTTCACAAAATAAAACTGCGTGCAAAATCATAGTGAAATTGCATAGCGTGTGATTGACACACTTTATTTCTTGATTATTCAATTTTATCCGAATCAAGATATATTCTGTGATTTGAATAGTAAAAGAATTTCGTGTGCCATAGGCACAATTTGACACATATTTTTGGCATAATCAGTAACTTCTGACTATTGATATTTTATTAGATCTGGTTGTGGTCGGGTCAGGAACCGAGATCCCCAGCCCGACCACAATCGTACTCTTATTACTCAAAAAGTACAAGGCACAAATTAATGGGATTAGTGGCACAATAAAACACAATTAAAATAACCATTTTGTGCCATAGTAAAATCTCCGTTCTATGTCGTGACCGACCTTCTGTCTATTAATCACGTATTTAAAGTATTGCATAGATCACCGGCCGGGCGTATGTGAGATTTATTTATTTATTATTATTTAGTCTCACTTGCTCAATATGATTTGGGGCATTTAAAAAAATTATTTAAGGAACTATCTCTTTCAACGAGTTTTTGCCGTTTGGTTGAATATAATTGCTGTTACTTTTTTTTCCAGGTCCTACTTGTTCAATGTTTTTGGCGGAACTAACCAGAAAACTAGCTTCAAAAAAAAAAGAAATAGAAGAAGAAAAAATACAAAATTCAAATATTATTCGTAAGTACAAATTCAAGTTTACGATGTGCCCTAGATGATGGTTGCCCAGAGTCTAAACCTAAATATTAAATGATCTTAAGGAATTGACTATAGACGCAGAATGGATATCGGTTGGTTTCGATTACTAAGTGTGTACCTTTTTTTTTCGGATGGGAAAATTTTCACACGACCCTCCCCCGGTCTGGGCGACGCGAAAGGGAGTGTCAAACTTTTACTGTCTAAAACGCATCCATGTTTCTTCTTAGCCCTTTGTGTTCCTGCACCGTGGTTTCTCTTTCGAACAATCCCGCAGCCCGGCAGGCATCGGCCCCTACGGACCTCTTTATGCCACCTTCTTCGCTATGAAGTGAAGGCTTGTACCACGTGTACCTGTGTACATCATTCAAACTCCCTCCCCCCCCCCCCAAACAACAATATTACGTCGGTAATTTTAAAACAGCTCTTTCCTGTAAAAGCGCAAACAGCACATTTTTACCCGACTGCGCCTATCCTTTGTTTTTGGGTATGGAATGATGTCCTGAACACGTCGTAATCGTTTGTGCGTCGCTGTTCCTTCCATTTTGTATAAATTGGTGTAAAAATACTCTTAACGAAACGGAAAGGCACTTATTCTCTCCGTTATTGCGATCATTTTTTGTTCTATACGGGTGAATATCAAAGCAGCTAATTTTACGTGTCCACGTTGAGAATCAAGGTGTTAAATGATAGGATGTTTCTGATTTTTTTTTTATAGTAAACTACGTACTTGGTGCAACTAGGGCCATATTTCTTATTTAAGTGTATATAAATAATCAGGAAAATTAAAATCACCTTAAAATTCCAGTTTGGTGGCTTGTCCCAGTTCCATTTTTTTATATAATTACCACCAAAATAACAATTTAAGTTACTTACAATAAAAAAAACAATTTCCTTAGTTTATGCGTTAGTCACATTATCTAAAAACAATTAAACCATAATTAGAAAATCTAATTTCAAAGCACAGGACACTCGATCAAAGTTTGTCCAAGCAACACACCAAAATTGATGGGCACTTTTTCAACTTACTTTAACATGAAGAACTTACGCGTTTTTTTTATTTCGACCCTCTCAGTCGTGCGCTGGACTTGCTTGTAACAGGTGTGTGATTAGTGTTGCGATTACCCGCCAAAAACGTAAGTACTCATCTTGGGTGGCACTTGTTCAATTTTGGTGGATCGATTTGCTGTTGATTCTAACGTGTTTTAATAGTAAGCTACACGTTATAGCTACTGATTTGGGTAACGCATATATCAGTGATATTAATTTAATTGTAACATAAAACCCCTATTCTTTAAGTTTTTTTTATGCCTGGTTCCAAGTTTGGTGGCTCAATTTTGGTGGGTTTGGTCGCGTTTTCACATACTTATGATACATAAATAGCCAGTTTTTACGTTGCAAGACAGTTTCATTAGCAAACAAATATATGTTATATACTTGGGAGTAAATAAGACCTATTAATAAAAGGGTAACATACCAAAGATCAAGTTTCTTATTTTTTATGTTGTTGTTTTTTGGAATGGCATAACAGACCAATGAAAAGAGGCTGCTTAAAAAGAGAATGGATGAAAGAAGAAGAAAAGCAAGAAAAGTGTTTCATCATCAGCCTACAGCAGACCACTGCTGGACATAGGCTTCCTAAATGGCAATAAACTCGATTCTCAGCAACTCTCATCCAGTTGCTACCAGCCACTCTGCGAAGATCGTCACTCCAGTCACTCGAGTCTGAGGGCATCCCATCTTACGTTTACCGATTTGCAGTCTCCACTCAAGAACGCGTCTACACCAACGGTCATCGGTTCTACGTCTAATATGGCTGCCCCATTGCGACTTCAGCTTAATAATTCTGTGACCAATGTCGATAACTGTGGTTCTCAGTCGGATCACCTCTTTCCGGAGATCCACCCCACCTCGCTCGCATAGCTCGCTGATCGACCTTGGATTTATGAAGCAGCCGTACGGTGAGCAGTGACGTTTCGGTCCCGTAAGTCACAACAGGCAAGACGAGCTGGTTGAAGATCTTCCGTCTTTAGGCCTTTCCCAAATGCTGCCCAGCCCAGCTGAATTCTTCTGCGAGTCTTCCGGTCAAAAACCTTCTCATAGTCCACAAATGCAAGACAGAGCGGCCGATTACGCTCTTCGGATTTCTGTATGATCTGCCACAGAGTGTGGATGTGGTCTGTGGTGCTGCATCCTCCTCGAAACCTAGTCTGCTTCGGTGGCTGGAAGTCGTCGAGTCTTCTAGACGATTCGTGACGACTCTTGAATACACTTATACACGTGGCTAAGGAGCGAAATGGGTCTATAATTCTTTAATAGGGTCTCTTGTTCCCCTTCTTGAAGAAAACAACGACCACGTCCCTTCTTAACGCTTCTGCGGTTCTCCCAGATAACAGGACCGAGGTGAAAAACTCCTGAAGCTCTCAGGAGCAGGCCGCTTTCAGGAGCTCTGATTTTATCTCATCCTCATCAGGGGCTTTTTCATTTTTAAGCTGTCTAAGAGCCGCCTCGAGTTATGCCTTAAACAAAGTATCATGTTCCCTCGGACTGCCAATGCCCTGCGCTCACTCTCTAGATCCGCGTCATCGGACAAATCCTCCGTCACAATGTGCCCCAAATACCTAAAACTGGTCTGGTGGGCACTTTCGATTTTGGTGGGCGATTATCAATTTTGGTGGCCACACCACACTTTAAACTTAAATATCTTAAAAACTTATCGAGATATTCCTGGGCCTCTTGAAGATTATTTAAGCTTGGGCTTTCTATTTTTTTACCAGATTCTTATTTTTTCACGAAAACTGGAAAATAAATTTCGCCACCAAAATTGCCAAAAATGCACTTTGCCGATATTCACCCATACCATACCTGGGCACCTTCTAGTTACGGAGATATTGGGGGTCAAAGTACCAACTTTTTCACAAGCTTTTTTCTAAATACATGTTTTTAATGTATGTTTTTACTTAAGGGCTTAACTTCACACCAATTACCTTGAGCATGTGGGAGGAGCTTAGCAAAAGCGTCTACCCGTGCGTGATAGTGGACAGTGATACACTGCCGTCCGTCGCTCGCAAGAGCCCCGCGTCAACGCGCACCAAGATTATTCGAAAAAACAACCCAACTTGATACATATTATTCCACATGATGGTGACTGTTGCTTATCATAGGGCTTGGAACAGTTTTGTATGTAGTGTGGCCGGATTTTTTTCCGCCATTTTGTTTTTTTTTTTCAAAGTACGTCCACGCACGCACAGGGCCTATATAAATCGTCCAAAAAGTTCAAACCCCTATTTACGGCCTTTTTAATGGTATTTTTTTTTTGTTCTTAGTCTAATACAACTCAAATGAAATGAAAATTAGACCATCATTTAGATTGTCTTATCTTTGCGATTTAATTGGATGCAGTCAAGTGCAAGTAATCGTGTATCGGACGGCCGAAATATCTAGATGAAACTGTGATATATGTAATATTTTTTCGGAATTTAAATCCGTGCTGTCTACGAATAAACCACAATAAAAAACGACTCGCTCTAAGTCGTTGGCGTAAAGTGGCCCCATAAGCACCTCCACGGCCTCCGTACTATTCAATACATCCACCAGCGCAATGTCTGAGTGCGGTACATTGAAGTTTACCGTAAAACGTGATTTTGCACAGCAAAAAAAAAAGTCTTTTCCCAGTTATTATTTTTTCATAAAGTTACTTAGTTCGATGTACAGAATGCTTGGTTGACGGCTTCGTGAAGAATATGTTTACACCCTGTGTAATGTTTGGTCAAGGTGTGTGGAAATATGAGTACAATACATAATCATACTCCCACATACCCCCTATATTTATTCTGTATAAGTAGTTTAGTTTAAGTCTAGAACAATTGTTTTCTTGTTTAGATGGGCGTTGATAGCAGCGACACATTTAAAAACTTTTGCAGCCATCATTGTTTTCTTCGTGATTGAGCCCGCTGTCTATGTTTAACTTTTAATTTTTAATAACAAAACTTTCTTATTTCTAGAAACGATAATAGACAGCATCACGTGCGCTTTACCCATCAAGGTTTCAAAAAAAAACTCTCCGCATAAATATCCTTCTCCTATGAAAATAGAAACATTACAGTCATTTGCTCCAGAACTGACGCGTATGGACACATTAAGTTTCATCCCCATAATTACCGATCTTGAAAATGATGATGTGTCTATGCAGGAAACAGAAATACTTCCAGAAAAGCCTACAGGATTCAAAATGCCTAAAATGCCTGTAGTCAGTAGCGAAATATTAAAGGTAGCGTTAGCAAGGAACAGGAAGATGTTGATGCGTGACCAAGGAGTGAACACTGGAAAAGAACTCTTTGTGGCTGCTGAGATATCTAGACATGTTCACACGCTAAGGAAAATATCGTTGATAGCTGAAGAATTTAATAAGAAAACTGGTAAGGCATACAGTTTACTTTAATGTATTTTGTTAATTTCGTTTCTGTTTACATTTAGACGCTGTGGCTAGCTCTGGACATAGATAACACGAAACATGGGAACCCTGCTCAGCTGAAGATTCACAGATCAATCCGCCCTGGAGTATTAATGTGGTGCTATGGCCTGCGTGTTCCGTTGTGTACATGTTTCAAAAAGTGATCGACGCTATGGCGTCAAACTTGCAGACAAATTCAAGGCCGTTTCCAATTAGATTGCTTTCGATACGCTATTATGGAGATTCTGTTCATATGAGCGCTTCTGCTCCAAAAGAATTGTATCACTCTTCAGCATCATTAAATATGGTATACATGTATGCGATCAAGCTTGATGTAGAACACTTCGTTGTGCGTAATTTAATAAATGTAATGTTTTCGCAGCTAAAAATTTAAAAGAAATAGTAGACAGTGTCCAAGAGGATCTCATAAAGAAATTGGCAGAAGTGGAAGAAGAGCAGAGATATGAGTCAGAAAATGCGTTTCGCGTTCAAGGAACAGCTGAAACCGAAAACTAAGAAGTTTAGTTAACATTTAAGAAGAAAATATAAACTGACTTTTGCGACACGTCAAATTTCCAGTGTCAAATAAAATGCATTAATTTTTAGCTAAACATTAAATTAATATTGTATTAAATAATAAATAAAAATAAAGCATTACTTCTTTGGCTTTCTTTATCGAAATTCTTTAAATACAAAAAAAGAAGGGATCTTACTTGGAATTTGCTAATAGTATGAATTCCTTCTTCTCAAACTAAATTGGAAACTGTGAAGCATTCAAATTTTAAAGTGGAAATGTGAACGGCACCAACAATTGTTTGTTGTAGTTATTTTTACAACGTATGTAATCCAAGGTATAGGATGCAAGTGTTTATTGAACAGACTGCATAATCAAGAACTATTTGTATTCAGATATCAAATTCTTAGTATTTAGTAAAGTAATCCATAAAAAAAAAAATACGCAAGTAATATTAATGTTAAACACACAATGGAAAAGAAGGCACAAGATGCAGAGAGTTCGAAGGAAACTCTCAAATTGCATGATTCCTCACGAAGAACTAGGTTGAACAGGAACAATTCGAAAGAGAAAATATGGAACGGTATGACAAATTCTGTTTTTTAGAATTGATATTTTTCATTTTAAGTTCAATTTTAGAGCACTAGCCAAACTGAAGCGAATCTTGCGTGGTGTTGTTCAAACTGGCGCAAATGATGGCGATACTTCAACTAAGTCACAAGTAATCGCCTCATTGGGCTTGAGTTAAAAAAATTCTGAGCAAAGCAAACCAATGCCTTTCTAAAAAGTTCAGTTCAATAAACAAACCCGGGTAATATGATAGATTTCTCGTCAAAAATGAATTTAAATGAATGCAATACAATTTCATTCTAAACAGATCCACCAAAACTAAAGACTACAAGCAAACTGCCAAGAATTGTTCATATGCCAACGAAATACCAGAAACCAATCGTAAAACCTATCAAATCGAGTGACGACTCCGGCAAGTTGAAGATATTATTAATATTCTTATATTCTTAGACTCCCAGACTTATTTGATTAGAATTCTATTTTAGGTGACTCGTTTCCCGGCCCAAGTAAATTGGAAAACGTTCCAATGAAAAGAGATGGTATGAAGCGACTGTATCTTCTATGTTCTTTTAATCTCAATTATTTTATTTTTTAGATTTTCCTCGTACGTTGAAATTGTTTAAATAATCTTTCACGATTTGCTATTCGATTCCTACATTTACTGCAACTAGATGTTTGTTTTAGTTTATACCATCATCTGCCTAGCCTTTCCCCAGCTATGTTAGGGTCAGCTCGCAATGTAACCGGATGCATTTCAATACCAGTGTTTTACCAAGACCGACTGCTTTTCGGGTCTCCAAAACCAGCTATAGAGTAAAAAGTTAAAAATGACAACCGGAAACAACTATTGATCAATCTGTCTAAGGCGTAAAAGCTTCGGTATATAATGGATAGTAGATATTCAGTCCAATCTCGGGAAGCATTCTTTCACCTTTGCAAAACGTCCCGTACGACTATTATGATTTAGCCGTGAGTTTAAGAAGTAATTTTAATATTAACCTTAAGATTTTTTCCCGAATGCAGCTGAAAAACTAAAATTAAGTCATATACCACGGCTGAAATATCAGAAGGATGGATTCAGAGAAAACAACGAGCCATTGAATAGAAACCGACCTAGTACCAGCAACTATAACCAATACATACCAGAATGTCGAAACGTTCAGAGAGTTAACCTTTTCATCAATCCAGGTAATTTTCATATTAAGGATCGACTGATGTCAAGAGCAGGCCCATTTTGCAATAAAAAAAAGAAAAATGAAACCAACTGAAGTAGCGAACAATCTTTCTTTAAAATAATATAAAAAATTATTCACTATTTCATTCATTATTTCTGGATGCACGGAATCCAATAATAACAATATTGGAGTTGTCCATCAGAAACTTAACATTACGTGCATGTATTGATACAAAAGTAGGCAACAAAACCAATATAAGCTGCCCTCTTTATCTATTGAAACTCCATTACTACGCCAGGCCAACCAGTTTACCACCCACTTACAGCTTGTCACCAATTTGATAACAATAGTTTACATATTTTTGGTTTATTTTGATTTTCCAGAATTCTCTCCAGATGATCTTGGTCCACCAGTGTCCATACAATCAACGAGACCTATACCCGCCCTGGGGCAGATTTATGGCCGTATCAATACGATTGATAGTGATCGACTCAATGGTAAACAAGTTGAAGTATTGTGTTGTTTGGAAATACAATTTAGGAATAAGTTTAAATCTGTGGTCTGATAGCAGCAACCGTTTGAGCAATTTTTTTTTAAAGGATGCCTAGTTTTCCTATAACTTTTGGCGTAACATTGTTTATTTGCGGTGTACGGGGACATCGTCACATTAAACTTTTACCAAGGATCCAGTACATGTTTTTAGAATCACAGCGGTAAAATTTTACGTCGCTAATTTAAAAAAAAATAATGTTTATACCTTTTAACCGTGTAGGTGTGTTTGAATGAATAAGTTCTTCCATTTAAATAACCGCCGATAAGATAAATTTCATGTCACGATGTCCCATAAACTACTGCATGATATTAGCAGTTTACTAGCTTTCCTCTCCATTAAGGGGCCGGCGGAGGATGCGTATTTCATACAAACGTAATACCAAAATTATTTGTAAATCAAACATATTCTTGAGGTAGTCTGTATTTATTTCGATTGAATTACAGAATATCTATGTTCCCAAATATGTTTTTTGTTTGAGAGAATAGTGATGCAAAGACGAGATATGAGGAATTTAAATTTTCTATAGAAAACTTATTTTTCTTATAACTCTTGTTAAAATCAGTGTCCAATCAAAATATACATTTGCGAACCTAGATATTCTGTAATTCAATCGAAATAAATACACACGACCTTAGGAATACGTTTAATTTACAAATTATTTTGGTATTACGTTTGTATGAAATACGCATGCTCCGCAGGCGTCTTAACCTATTTTAAAACGGGTCTCTCTATCGTACTTATTATTTATTAGATGAGTGTTTTAAATGATGACTTCCAAAATTGACAGTATTTCCACACTAATTTTTTACTTGGACAAAAACATGTTGAACCAAAGCTAAGTCGATAAAAGCTAATAAGGTTATGGGACCACTGAGCTGTAGAGACTATAATCCTCTGGATGTACATCGGTCAACATTGACGAAACGTTCGTACGAGCTTAATTCAAAAGGTTTTTGTGTTTACCTGACCATATAAACTGTTAAATAAATAATAATTTTCTATTTGCTTATCTAGATTTTTTTACGGCGTTAGGGACGCCCGCTTCTATTCTAACATCAAATGATGTGACCACGAATTCTAATGCTCCAAATGAATTCTTTATGTCTAGCTCAAGTAACGGTTAGTATAATAAGTTACTCTTAAATTAAAAAAAATAAATGTTGCTGTTGCTTATTATAAGATGAATGTCATCATCTACCTAGCTTTTACTCAACTACATGTAGTCGGCTTCCAATATAACTGGTTGCAGCTGAATAACAGTATTTTACATGGAGCGACTGGTTAGCAATCTGCAACCCTGTAAATAAATAATACCTACTTTTGGCTGAAATGATGATACGCTTTGTAGCGCTGGTTGTCATACTGAAAATGTATATGTCACCGTAAAATTGTCAAATACGTTATATTACAACATAACGTGTATCTCTCTAGCGATATTGTAAAGTCTCGAATTATTGTCAACTGAACATACGGAAGTATCTCTTGCCCCCATAAACGGGACTTGGGGCACCCCCCCCCCGTTAGGTTAGTTAGGTTCCTTTAAACCCTGCACTCGGAAATACCCCGCGAAGCGGGGCTCCGTCGACTACGCTTTTTAGGGGAATATGAAGTGTTTTAAGGTTAGGTTATATTAATCGATATTTCTCAGGAATGGTACAGTATCTTTTCATGAGAGTGGTACCACTGGGCAAGGAGGACCCCTCCTTCTCTCCACACCGCGTGAGTTGACTACCATCGCATGCATTTCACGAAAAATAATGCGTTTTATTGTAAGCAGTATGTTCATTTGACAATAATTCGAGACTTTACAATATCGCTAGTGATATTACAACATAACATATTTGACAATTTTACGGTGACATTTATATGGTCAGGCCATATATTAATTTTAAAACTATGAATAATTTTCTATTTACATATCTAGACTGGTTTCCGGCATTAGGGACGCCTGCTTCTATTCTAACATCAAATGATATAACCACGAATTCTAGTGCTCCAAATGAATTCTTTATGTCTGGCTCAAGTAGCGGTTAGTATATATATATATATATATATCTTTTTTTTTGTCGTTGCTTATTAATACACGAGTCTCATCATTTGCCTAGCCATTTCTAAACTACATGCGGTTGGCTTCCAATCTAACCGGTTGCAGCTGAATAGCAGTATTTACATGGAACACTGATTATTTAGCGATTCCCTTGGGGGAGGTCTATGTCCAGCAGTGGATGGTAATCATACTTTTCAGATCTACAGTTGACAGCCGGAACGAACGGCTTATGGTAAGCGTCCACCTATCCACATCAAACTGATCGTAGTATTATTGAACATATTTGCTGATCCGCACGGACGGGACGTGAGTTGACTACCATCGCATGCATTTCACGAAAAATAATGCGTTTTATTGTAAGCAGTATGTTCGTTTGACAATATTTCGATAGTTTACAATATCGCTAGAGAGATTACAATATAACGTGTTTGACAATTTTACGGTGACATATACAAAGAATACTAAGTTTGATGCGATGCGTTCGATGCGGAAAGGCACGGAGGGAACTCGTTATGTATGGATGATCTTTCGGCCACGGCTTGACCTCGGCAAGCGTTGCAACCTTGAAGATCGTCCCGAGCGGCTGTTATAATTTAGGCTGCCCAGTAAGAAAAAATCTAAAGTAACAAACGTTTTCCTTCACCTTAAAGATACGTTTGCTTAAAATTGCAGTTTATATAACTGTTCTGTCAAGCACTGCTGTTTGCTTTCACGGTTTAAAATAAACTTAACACTGTCACTAAATGCCTGTCTGTTTTGAAATTTTTGATGGAATAAATTTATACTGCCACTTACGAAGTTACGGGATATCTTCGTCATTATTTATTATTTTGAGCTCCCGATAGTCATTTCGCGATCATGGCGCTTGCAACAGTATCGTAATATCTGGCACTTAAAATATTAAATAATCACAGAAGTTATCCCGTAACTTCGTAAGTAGCAGTAAAAAAAATATTCCGTCAAAAATGTCAAAATTCAATATAATAGTCCGACCTTACCCACTGTCAGGTATAAGCCTCTTTTTGCTTGTGCCAAACATCTCGTTCCTGTATTAGCCTCACGTAATACATGGGAAATCATCTAATGACTTCTCCCACTCTGGGCGGAGCGGGAGGGAGTGTCAGACTTTTACTGACTAAAACCCATCCATGTTCCTTCCTCGCTTCTTTATGTTCCGGGGCCGCGGTATCTCTTACGAACAGGCCCGCAACTCACCTAATACCCTAACTTAAATATATTTTATTTCTTTATAATTACAAAATAGCTGGATTGACTATGCATTCCCACCAAGAAGACCTTCAACGGTGGTCCACCATAGTTTTGGAAACACACATCAGCACACAGAAAAACTTGCCGAAAGAAATTGAACCCACCAATGAAGATGTTAGTGGGTGGCAAATGCCACCGGATGAGGAATTACCTACAAGAGACAATGAATCAGGTTCGTCGTCATTTGCAGCTAACAGGGGATGTTCCTAACTAAACGCTTTTTCTTTCTTAAATAAAATAAACATGACTCTGTTTAGCCCGTCAGTAAGATAACCGAAAATTATTAGATACATTTTATTAAATTATTAAAAAATGACGAAGATAAAACGCATAAAATAATATGAGTCGGGGCTTGTGACATTACTTGGTGGTAAAAAATGTACCCACATGTAACGTCACACGTGTTTTCGACGCACTGTATCGTCTACAATTTTTGTTTACTGAGTAATTTGTTTTTTTTTTGTGTTATCGAATATTGTTACTATTATACGCATTCGAACAAACGAACTCTTCACTCAGTGGCGTTTTTGAGGTCCTTATAAGTGTACTTTGAACACTCCAGCATGGTTTGGCCAGGAGTACCGCAATCGCACTGGGTACCGGTGTGGTCTGTAATCCCCCATTTCACTAAATTGCCTGCCTAAAATAAATGTTGTTTTTCTATTGCAGCTTTAGTTTATAAGAGTCTAAAAAAATCAAACACAGTAATCCTTAAAAAGTCACAGCAGTCGCAGGTAGACGAAGATATGACAATGACGATGACGACGAACCAAATATACTGCGTCGCTGTCTCAATTGAAAACTCTAAAAAACCTTCAGTACCGAAACTGGGAGTGGAATGTTGTACAGGTGAATATTTTTTTATTTTATTATTTTGAAAGTTTATCAGCCCATTTCATGAACACTAGTAACAATTCACGGCTTAGGATAAATAGAAACTGCCGGGGCTGCGGGACTGTTCGAAAGAGATACCGTGGCCCCGGAACATAAAGGGCGAGGAAGGAACATGGATGGGTTTTAGTCAATAAAAGTCTGACACTCCCTGAGTGGGAGAATTTTTTTGATGATTTCCCATCCGAAAAAAAAATCGGACAAATAGAAAAAAATCTTTTTTTATTTCTTTCCACAATGTTACGTACAGTAATACAATAAAAATATGAACTTATATTGTCACTTACGGGATATCTTCCGTGATTGTTTGGAGCTCCCGACAGCGTCGACATATCGACGCTGTTGCAAGCGCCATGATCGCGGGTTGACTGCAGAATGCGGGTGGTTGGAAAATAAATTGTTAGGAGCAGACAAATCTGTCTGCTCTCTTTCTTTGTCTTTTGGTACGCGCACTATTGGAACTCGACACTAAATCACGATAAAACACACAGTATCACCAGGTTTTGTGGAGTCCTTATTGTGATGCCGACTGCTACTTTTGAGAATACTCAAAACTGGATTCCACGTAAGTACTGTATAATTTGAAGCCATCCTCTAATTGCTAAGCCCGTAAGTGGCAATATAAGTTTAGTTTTAACCCGTGAAAGCTTAAAACACTGAGTGAAGTAAATAAAGTAAGTCAGTCAGTGAAGTGTGATTTATTTGGGTTTTTTTTTTTACTAAGAACACAAATCTAGTCAAGTCAGGCGCATTTCGACAGACTGCCCTGGATAACTAAGTAAGTAAGTTAGTTATTAAGTAACTGTTGCAGATACAAGTTCACTACGGCAACAATCGACCGTGGTACTATGCAACACTTCAGTTATGCCAAGAGTCGAGGAAGGCACTTTTACATCCAAAAGTTATGTTTGTTTGAAACCTTCACGGCCGTCAAAAACTAAAGGTATTAAAAGAGGTTTTTGTTCATAATTCAAACACTTTGTAAACAGTACATTGTAGATTGCAATGGGTTCTCGTAGGTTATTTGGTGCTCTATAATCAAAAGTGCTTGGCAACGAGCTTCGACACCAGTGAGTGTTGCGACTGACTGTGGAGAGAACAGGTGAAAGAAATTACATATAATATAGAAAGACAGAAAATACTAACTTTTACTTTAATTGTCACGTGCACTTCTGGCTTGTGCCAAATAAAAAACACATGCCAAAAGTGCACACAATTAAAAATAAGAAGACCAAAAAAACAAAATAAAACCTTTAATCAAAATAAAACAATGCGACACTGTGTGCCTCGCGGCTGCTCCAAATAGTCAAATAATGCTCTCTCTAGTCTTGCAACATAATGCTACTACGCAAAAAATCACGTGAACGGGGCGACAGAAGCCCATAAATGGTTAAGCAAAAACCAACAGATGTTTTTAACTAAGGAAATACACTCGAGAGCAATGAATCCGGGTCACTTAAAGAATCCTAAAAATCTCGGAAACTAAAAATGCTAGGTTAATGCAATAAATTGTATTTAATAGACAATGTAATACTCCTTAAATGAAGGTATTAAAACTTCTTAGTTATTGTAAAGTTATATCATAAAAAAATCAAATTTGAAAAAGGGCCACTTTCGAAGATGGATCTACGAAATTACAGCATTTGGTTTTGCTTTTGTTTGTAATCTGTAATTTATGTGGGTACATAAACCATGATGATAGTGCTCTATATTCATTATTCAAGTTGAAATTATGTCGCTTACGCCTGAAGAATGCACCAGAATACTTACAATGCTGGAAACCGGCCGGAGTCAGCGCGATACAGCCAGGACTGTCGGTGTGTCGCTGTCAACAGTACAAAGAGTTCTCCGACGTTACGAAGAAACTGGTTCTAACCTACGCAGACCAGGAACGGGCAGAACCAGGTGTACCACAGCACGAGAAGACCGATACTTGGTGAACACCATGCTTCGAAATCGCTTTCTCACAGGAACTGAACTCACAAATCAGTTTCGACGCCTCGGAGGAAGTAACCCAAGTGCATGGACAGAAAGACGTCGGCTTGCTGAATCTAACTTAAAACCCCTTAGACCTGCAAACGGCCCTAAACTGGAGCGTGGGCATCGTATTTCAAGACTAAGATATGCCCAGAGCCACGTAAATTGGAGTATTGAAGATTGGTCAAAAGTTATGTTCTCCAACGAATCAAAATTTATGCTCTACAAGCACGATGGAAGACACAGAGTGTATCGAAGGCCAGGGGAAAGATTCAAGCAAGCATGCATCGAAGAAAAAGTAGCCTACGGTGGTGGGTCTGTACTTGTGTGGGCCGGAATTTCTTCTGAAAGTCGCACAGAGCTGGCGATCATAGAAAACGGCTCTTTAACTAGCGTAAGATATGTGGAAGAAATCCTCAATGATCACGTTGGTCCATTTATGGTCAATTTAGGTGAGGATGCTATATTTATGCATGACAATGCCCGACCTCATACAGGTAGGATTGTGAATGACTACCTTCAAGAGATTAACATTACTCGTATGGAGTGGCCAGCGCGCAGCCCGGATATCAACCCGATCGAGCATGCTTGGGACGAGCTAGGCAGATGCGTAAAACAACGAAACCCTCCCCCAATCACGCTTCGTGAGCTCAAAATTGCTCTCACAGAGGAATGGGAGAATATTCCCCAAAATCGTATAAGGAACTTGGTGTACAGCATGCCAAACCGCGTAAACGCAGTAATGGAAGCACGAGGAGGCAATACGAAGTATTAAAATTCAAGAAAATCGTAATAAAGTTCAAAAATTTCATGTTTCCTATTTTTGTTTTAAGGAGAGATCAGCAATTTTTTTCTTTGTGTAATTTTGTGTTAATAAAATGTATGGTGACTCATATTTTTTTTACTTTCATTTAAGGAGTATTACATTGTCTATTAAATACAATTTATTGCATTAACCTATCATTTTTAGTTTCCGAGATTTTTAACATTCTTTAAGTGACCCGGATTCATTGCTCTCGAGTGTAATATTGTAGAAACCAAAACTGAAAGAGTTTCTCAATTATTTCAGATGCAAATAACAACACAGGTTCTACAAATGAGAAACAACATACAATAACCCAAGTACCCCGGGTGCCAGTGCCATCATACACTGATTGTTTTTCAGAGGTTTTACAAGAAACAACCAATTTTGAAATTATTGAAGGTGGGAAAACTTGTTATTGAAACATCTATACGTAGAAAATCTATCATTTTGAGGACCTCTGGCAAAAGCTATAAATCAAAATCAAACTTAGACCAAATGAAAACTGACCCAAGCTAATATTTTGAAATTAACCGTTGTCCATTGGCCATATTGTTTCTTTAAAAAAAAAGCAGATTTTTCAGAAAAGCTTAGGTACATGCCACAACTTTATTTCGTCAATTATATTTAAGTCTCATATAATAGGGGGTAGCCTAGCTCCGTTCAGGATAGACTGAGAAGTTTCCGAAAAAGCCGGGTTAGGGGGCAACTCGTCCACTTTGAAACTGGGGACCATGGACCAGTTGCCCCATTTCAAAAAGGTTAGTGGTCAACTCGTCCCACAACTCGTCCCCTATAAAACTTTGCTAGAATAATTAATTTTTATTTCACTTAACACAGGTATTGCATCAAACAAGACACCAAGCAGTGACACCGTCATAAACAACGAAAAGCTCGGTAACACAACTGTTATACAAACCAAAGATGAGAGCGAAATGTGTGATGGAGATGATTCCACAACTCTAACGAGTTATAATACAAATCAAAGCAAGTCTAGCGATACAGCGACCACGACCACTACGTTGCTGGTGTCTGATGCTACGGTCACTGATTGGTCCTGCCAGTATCAAAGTGAAAATAGTTTAGGTAAGCCACATGACACGTGGCAGCGGCAGCTTCAAGTCATAACATTGTTATCTCTACCTTTTATTTATTCTTGGCTTTGGACATCGCTCGTTGCCCGTGGAACAAGTTTATTTACTACAAAGCCCCGGTCAGACATCACAAGGCATGCATCGCGAATGGCTTGCCAGGTTTGTTAAGTGTCGACAGGGATGTCACTGTGAGCATTCGTCGATGTGATGATGTGTCATTTCTTTAAGCCTCATTCATGCATGGCAGTAATTTATTATTTAAACATCACTATCACTACAAACTATAAAACAAAGTCTTCCACCGCGTCTGTTTGTCTGTTCGCGATAAACTCTAAAACTTCTGCAACGATTTTCATGCTGTTTTCACCAATGGATAGAGTGGTTCTTGAGTAAGGTCTTAGTATATAATGTGTACGCGGGCAAAGCCGCGAGCATCAACTAGTATTTCATAAAGTAATAATTGCCATTTCTTAGATGGCCCACCTGATAGTGGCACCCTTAGACACGCAATGACCAAGAGGTACCACAACGACAGCCGCAACAACGAATTGAGGGAACGTTGCATGAAATGTCAGAGATTCAAGAAGTTTCCCAGCAGTCGGTATAAATGTAAGTTTTTTAACTTTTACATTGACTGAAAAATATGTTGAACGCAGAGCCCGCAGTGCAAGTGGTAAAATATACGACAACAAAACAGAAAAACCTTCAACAACACCAACAAGGCTTGCATCCTTTTATTGATATGCATATGCTGGTTGAAGCTACCATCATTGTGCATTACCAAAAAATAAAGGTTTTAACAAACAATAGTCTTCCTGACCGTTTTATGTCACAGTGGACCATTTCTGCGGAGATTAGCCATCGGCGCGGGAGCACGGGTTCACTTTCTATTCCTTTACTCTTATAGTCTAATGTCCAATGAGACGGCTATCCATCACTACCGAAGAGATCGGGCTTATCTTAGGTACTTTCCGGACATATCATACCGCTAACTTACAAACTTAACTTAGGTACTTTCCGGGGCACGGACATATCACACCGCTAACTTACAAACTTAACTTAGGTACTTTCCGGGGCACGGACATATCATACCGCTAACTTACAAACTTAACTTAGGTACTTTCCGGGGCACGGACATATCATACCGCTAACTTACAAACTTAACTTAGGTACTTTCCGGGGCACGGACATATCATACCGCTAACTTACAAACTTAACTTAGGTACTTTCCGGGGCACGGACATATCATACCGCTAACTTACAAACTTAGGTACTTTCCGGGGCACGGACATATCATACCGCTAACTTACAAACTTAACTTAGGTACTTTCCGGGGCACGGACATATCATACCGCTAACTTACAAACTCCGGGGTACTACTGAGAAAATAATGGAAAAACTCAATAGCACTTCTAGCCCGACCCAGGAATCGAACTCAGGACCCCACGCTCAACAGTCGGTCTAGTGACTATTTATGAGGCCAACGGGGCAGTTCAATCTTGTTGACCAGGCATTGTTATTTTTTTTTTTGTGCAATGGTCCGAGTTTATTTATAGTCCTGTTGTCGGGAGATCTTCCTTTTTACCCGACTGCGCGACGCAAATGAGGGTAATGTGTTTATCAGTCTATGCATGTAGGTTTGTTTCTATGTGGCGTTCTAGAGACCAAATGCGTAGGCCGATTTTGATCATTCTTACGCTAATCGATTCGTCTTAACCTTGCGAGTGTCACTAAAGACATGACAGTAATCAAAATTCACCACAGCGACAACCAGACGCCATATTGTCAAAATGAAAAAAAAAAGTCGATCGTTGAATAGGTCATTTTAAATAATAGTTCAGAATATATAACGATTTAAAGTTTTTTAACAAAACAATCATTCTCGCTAATTTTCTTACTTATTGATTTAAGTTTTTATTCGTAACTAAAAAGTATAAAATAATATAAAATAATTTAAAGAAAAACAAAAAACCCGACTGCGTAAAAACTAATTAAAAAAAAATACTAAATATATAAAAGTTAATTTTTTCACGTATTTTTTAAAATTAGTTTTTACGCAGTCGGGTTTTTTTAAATGGAAGAACTACGAAGCTTATTCTTCCTTCTTTAGAATTCAGAACGTCCTAAAAATACATGCAATGTGTTAATAAGTTCTTGAAGAGAATAAGAACACGATCGAAGAGGCTTTTCACACTCATTTATAACTCATTTACAACAAATTCGTACCTTTTAAATAAAATAAAATATTACAAGAACTACTTATTAATAAATATACAGAAGTCAAAAAAAACTTTTGCTAAACAATTCTAGGAAAAATACCGCCATAAGTCACAAATATGATTTTAGAAAACTCTCATTTTGCGAAACCTAATAATGAATAAGTTATTCTGGAAAATTTACAAAAATAGTCCAAAATGAAACTGTCCCAATTTCATTTCAAATATTTTCAATTTCCGCACTTAATATTTGGTGTCACGAAATTACCTAAACCATTCTGACGCTGCCGCTGGACTCAAGTAATAACTTTATAAAACTTTTTTTGCAAAAAATAAAACCGACTTCAAAAAAAAACAAAAAAAAAAGTGAAAAATAACTTTAGCTTCTGAAGTCGGTGACCTTTGTTTGATTGATTTAATTTTTTTGTCACCGACTTCAGAAGCTAAAGTTATTTTTCACTTTTTTTTTTGTTTTTTTTTGAAGTCGGTTTTATTTTTTGCAAAAAAAGTTTTTATTTTTCACTTTTTAGTGGTTCACATGTGGTTGATACACATGGAAAGTGCATACCGTTACAATTGCAACAAGCCCAAACATGACTAGGATACATTGTCTCATTATGGAGTTCCATGACTCTTGGCTTCATCATCAGATCTGATGGTAGAATGGTTCTTATCAAACGCAAATGCTTCACTTGTAAAATACCAAAATCGCTGTACGTTATCCTATAAAATTTGAAGAGTTCCCTCGATTTCGCCAAGATTCCATCATCAGATCCCGACTTGGTGGCTATGGGACCATTTGGAAAGTATACCCTTTCCAACAAAAAAAGAATTTTTCAAATCGGTTGGGAAGCGACGGAGTTATGCGCGAACAAACATAAAAAAAAAAAAAAAAAAAAAAAAAAAAATATAGAAACATCCGAATTGAGAACCTCCTCCTTTTTTAGAAGTCGGTTAAAAAAAGAATTTTTCAAATCGGTTGGGAAGCGACGGAGTTATGCGCGAACAAACATAAAAAAAAAAAAAAAAAAATAGAAACATCCGAATTGAGAACCTCCTCCTTTTTTAGAAGTCGGTTAAAAATGCTTTTATTACGCTATCTGGCTATATTTTATCGCTATATTTTTATATTTCCGACGCAGTACCTGCAAGATCATTCGGGCCGTGGCGAAATGGAGGCTCCATCCGTCGGTTATGCTGCCTACGGTGGAACCACGTGTGGAAGAAGACTGCTGAACGATGGGCCACCTGGGCCAACAAGTCTGTTAAGTCAAGAAGGTGTAAGTAGAAACAAAACCTAATATAAAACACATTACCAATAGCGTAGGTACAACAAAAAATATTTTAAAAAGATAAAAAGATTATTTTTTTCTTAAAATTCGAATGTTATTATTAGAATACGAGTGCTACGTTAGTTTATCGGTAGCAAACATTCTTTTAGAAGCATATGCTCCTGGGTTCGATTTCTAGGTCGAGCCAAGTGTTGTTAGGGTTTAACGTACGTCATTTCTCAGGAACAACGTGGGGTTGAACCTACCTGTCTCATCGAATTATGAGAGTAAATGAACAGAGACTGCAACTAAACTTACATATTTGTACACTATAATTTGTATCTTCTGCGTATTTGGCTAGTCCCCGTTGATTTTAGCCACCGTCACCGAAATTTAGTCTGGAGTAGTTTTGGTAATAAAAACAGCAGTTTCCAACAAAAATGAAATACGTTCAAGGTGAAAATATATGGAACCTGTTGGTCTCTTTGGGGGAGGAGGGGTTTGTAATGATGTATACTGTACATTAACAAATACACCTTTTCTTGAGTTCGTGTAGTTAGTTACAAATTGAGTGCTGACCTGACATGGTTTTATTATTTATTTTACAGTCCGCTCGAACTTAGTACGATCGGGTCTATGGGCAGACGTTGATGTACAAACTACTACTGTTCTTTTCAATGATACAGGTACATACATATTTTTTAAATGCACTTGCTCTAAATATTCGAAGACATATATTTTTGGCTTCCAACAATCTGCTCTGGGCTCTCGTGGTGGGTTAAGGCCGTCTTATAGACAGAAGGCCTTTCTCTACATTAGTACTTAAAAATGCTACGCCCCGATTGTTTTTTAACGGTACGAGTTGGTGTACCACGGAATTAACAATATTGGTTGTAGGTTCAGTTTGATATTGCCGAAACATAAGTATCAAATACTTATTTCCGAAAACAAACCTACTATTTAACCATATACCGATCTACAGCCGGTACTACATATAAATTGCTCCTTTACTATAAAACCTCTTGCAAAGTGATCTCAATCACTCCACACTAGATATAGGTACGGCCTATTTCCGCTGATCCAAGTACAGGCACGAGCATACATTCCCATAATTAACGCAAAATTCCGAAGCGCTTTTATAGTGAAATAACATTTGCAACTTTAAGAAGTCTTATATCAAATTAGAATAGGCATGACGACAGTTTCAAAATATTGCAAATCTATTTAGTCCGTCAGTTAGAGTATTGGCACAGGAATGGTACATTATCTTTTCATGAGAGTGGTACCAATGGACAAGGGGGACCCCTCCTTCCCTCCCTCTCCTCCGCACCCCGCGAGTTGACTTCCATCGCATGCATTTTACAATATTACGGTTTCACTTCGATAGATTGCAATCTACCGAAAAATTGCGTTATATTGTAAGCAGTATGTTCAGTTGACAATATTTCGAGAGTTTACAACCTCGCTAGAGAGATTACAAACTAACGTACTTGACAATTTTACGGTGACATTTATAAATGTTTGTAACTCACAATTTATTCCACCATAACTTATAAACGTCTAAACCGATTTCGATGTACGTGCAATTGACTGCAACAGTCGGGACCCATTAAATAATCTAGATTATAATCATTACATCCAATATTGTTCCCCACTTTTCAGTTGCAGTCCGTTGTTCCGTGTTAGAACATTTTATCGAACTTGTTTTTTTCTTTTACATTTTTAGTTAAAGTTGGTTATTTTTTACGCTGTCGGGTTTTTTTATCTTTTGGATTGCGTATGCTCGTAACTGTACCTAAGTACTTCTTACTACTAATATACCTCGTAAATCAAGGAATCGCTTCGCTGAAAAGATAAACTTTCTCTTTTAGGCATTAGTGCGTTATGGGAGCAGAAATCTGCTGCAATTAGCACTATGGTCAACGTGGGTGGTGACTTCCAGGCTATCTCCAACCAAACTGATATAGGTAATTTATTGGTGTTTACATACTGTAACTATTAATTATAAAAAAAAAATAAACGAGGAACGTTGACCGCTCGGTTTTTCCTCAATACTAACCACATTCGAATCTCAACCTTGCTCTGTATAGCTTCATTCTAAAACCTTAAAAGAACTTTTTCTTATTGTACAGTCACTTCTAATTATATGTAAACACTTAAGAATTTTTTAAATTGTGTTTCTCCTAATGTACTGATTAAAATTTAATGTTATTACGTACATAGTATTCTGGAACTCATATTTTTATGAAAAAGATCCAATCTCCTAGTTACAATCGTTATTTCTCGCGAAAATAGCTATAATATTAAGGAAAGTGTATACATATTATTAGACGTGACTGTATACCTATTTACTAACCTTTCGTCGCAATAAACTATTTCTTATGTTGGATAAACCACAATAAGAATCATGTATCTAATCCACGACCACAAATTGAAGAGAAAGACGCCTAACGCGCATGAACATACATTTTGGTAGTTATAAAATGGCATGTGCCTCTGTCTCCCTTGGCATGAGCAAAAACTACAATATGTTCTCTGTGAATAATTTTAGTAGGTTCGGGATTCTACAAAATCGTCATTCCCACACAAATAAAAAAAATACAAACATACTAATTAAAGTTAGGAATGCTACGTTCCTTTTAATATATCGTTTGCTGTATTCACGGTCATCTAATATAAATCTAAGTCCTGACTAACTGAATGACTGATATGTCAACGCATAGCCCAAACGAGTAGGTATCCACTTAAGACGGTGCAATAGAGGTTTGAATTTTCTGTGAAACTTTATAAAATGCTCTGGGTCGATTGACGCGAAAATTAGTGCACACACACTTCAGTTAAAATTGTAAGACAAGTGTGTGTGTATGTCAAATAATAACTCACGTAGACGGGCGCATGGTGCATGGTCTCGCTCACTCAAACGTACTGAGAATCATACGATGGTGCGAATTGACTTTTTCAGTGTGAAAACATTAACACCACCTATGTTCAGGGACATCTAACGATTTTAATCCTTGCCTTTGTTTTCACAAAGGGAAAACCTAATGTGATAAAAACGGATAAGATTCTATCAGGCTGCCAGTTTCCCAACTGCCAACCAGTGAATCAGGATCAGTGTACTCGTACTAGTTTCAATAACAATTTCACTTGGAAACCTGACAAAACCGTGGCCGTCGGAAACTCTGTTAAAAGTTGTCAATACGAAGGTAGGTCTCACTACTGTTGTTTCATAAAGTTACTTTAACAATTTTGGCCTGATTTTACCAACGCTAAGGTCCATGTTCACCAAAAAGATAACGGTCTGATTATCTAAAAACAGCTGTGACATGTTCCCATGCAAAAATTCGTTTTAAACAGTTGTTTTTAGATAATCAGACCGTCATCTTTTTGGTGAACATGGGCCTTCATCGTACAAATAATAAGCTATCAAAGCTGTGCTGATGGCGAAGATTGTAACTTAGATGGCTTATTTCTTGGAAACGTGACGCTTCAGAATATTTCTGCTCGTTTGTATTGATTCCAGCAATGTTTTTTTTTATGCCTCACAACACTAGGAATTTTGCCCGTTTCATGAGTGCATTTAATGCACAAACAGCCAGACCCGGAACAACTACCTGTAGGTCATACAAATATTTGTTCCGTGCGGGGATCAAACCCGTGACACGCTGCGCAGCAGCCAATCGCTCAGCCACTGCAGGTTGTAAACTTGTAACTTTAAGGGCCCGTATAACCCAAAATCGTGATTTTTGAATGGGCCTCGTGTTAATATACCTAAAGCATTCACCTTGGGATTAATATAATTATGGCAAAGTTGAGGACTGCTTCTAAGGTTCATACGTTTCGGAAACGCGATTCCATAAAATTTTCTCGATAGAAAACTACCTCAGTTACCTCTAAAATAAATTTCAAACCTATGTATTCAATTAAAAACATTAAATTAGGTCATGAAACTTTTCAGGATAGTCGAAAAATATATAACGCAGTGTTCATACGTTTTCTTTTTTTTTTAAACGTTTTATTTTCATCGTAATAGCCTCTTCTCTAAAATTACAAGCTTTCTAACCAGTCACAGCTAGGACCGCCCTGCCCCCCGGCCCTCGCTAGGACCCCGATGCAAAAATTGTCAGTGCTGGTCAGTGCGGCCTCGGCCTTCAGACGTGGGGGATGATGGGGGGGATGTATTTCTTTGTTTTCGCGCAGAAAACCCGATTGACACCGATTTATGTTCTAAAGAAATTACTTATTTAAGTAACATGAAATTTAGATTAAAACATAAAACACCCGTGTTTTTATTTTTCCAAAATATTGCAGTTTTCATTGATAAAATCATTTTTGAAATGGTTTGAAATCGAAATCTTATGTCAACGTCAAAAATTTCAGTAGGTAAACGTGCCTGTTATCGAGAGATACGAGTATACTCTTATAAAAAAAATTTTTTTCGCAAGAAAAACATTTTATTAAAATTATAATAAAGTAGCATGCGACTAAACCCGTGCAGAGGGGTTTGAACTTTTTGGCCGGATTTTCTTTCGCCATTTTTTTTTTTTTTTTCAAAGTATGGGCTACGTACACGACCTATATTAATCGATAGCTGGTATCAATACAAATAAGTTACGTACGAGACAAAAACTTACAAAGCGTCACGTTTTCGAGATTTAAGCTATCAAAGTTGTGCTGGTAGCGATCACAATGCCATATATTTCGGAAACTTGACGTTTCAGAACATTTTGTCTCGACAAAACTTGTTTGTATTGAAGCCAGCTGTCGTGTCTAATCAAATCAAAGTTGTGCTGAAGATTCCATCAGTAATATTCCATCAGTATATTCGGTGAGTAAGGCCAAAGAAGAGATTGATAGATTAAGAGAGGAATGGAACATAAAAAATAGTACTACTTTTTTTACATTCCATTCCTCTGACAGGGGAGAATAAAGGAAAGAAGAACTTTCGTTTTATAACGCCACCAAAGAAAATGAGGTAAGGGCTAAAAGAAGATAATGAGAATGTTTTTGTAATATTCCAGATAAAACACCACCACAAGTGGAACAAACAACAAGTGTATTGGAGGAAGTAGCAGTTATTTTGTTTGATATACCTACAGGTAATTATTACTATTATTAATTTCCTTCTCCGTTTCCTTAGATTTATTAATTCAATAATAAAGAGTAAAAAGTTGAAGTTACTAGCAGTCGATAGTGCGCTAATGGAACACTACATTGGTTAACACGATTGCAGACACATTTTCTAACTTGAGTCGTACATTCGCATTATTAAAAAAAGATAAATTCACTTTCTATTTTAGTGACACTCACGCCGCTGGCACCCCAACCGCATGTCTCTATCTCTACTACGCACACGACTCGCACCTCTACGGTCTTGTATGTGCCAGCGTCGACACGTGAGAGCAAATACGGAATTTTCTATCTACTACGCGTTTAAATCATGCTACTGGCACGTGTGCCACTGCCGGGAAAGCCACGTGGTTGCCTACTGTACCACTTTCTGCTATTCCTTATACTACACTGGACAGTCATTCTATATATACTTATTCACAGATACGAAAGATCTACCGAACTACATGACCGATAAGAAGACGAGCACGCCGACGTCGCCCACGCCCGCACCTGTGCACTCGCCCATACCTGCTTCTGCAACCGCAACCGCGCCCGCTCCCTCGCCAGCACTTGCATCTCCGCTCACGCCTTCGTTTGCACACCCACACGCGCCTTCTTTCACAACCTCGCCTACGCCTTTGTTCGCGACCCTACCTGCGTCTTTGTTCACGACCCCACCTGCACCTTCGTTCGCGAACCCGCCTGCGCCTCTTTCCGCGACCCCACCTGCACCTTCGTTCGCGAACCCGCCTGCGCCTCTTTCCGCGACCCCACCTGCACCTTCGTTCGCGACCCTGCCTGCTCCTTCGTTCGCGCCTCCACCCGCATCTTCGTTCGCAACCCAGGCTGCACTTTTGTTCGAGAACCCACCTGCACCTTCGTTTGGGACTCCACCTGCACCTTCGTTCGCGACCCCACCTGCACCTTCGTTCGCGACCCCACCTGCACTTTCGTTCGCGACCCCACCTGCACCTTCATTCGCGAACCCGCCTGCACCTTTCTCCGCGACCCCACCTGCACCTTCGTTCGCGACCCCACTTGCGCTTAAGTTTGCGCCCCCCCCTTCGCCTTTATTTGCAGCCTCGCCTGCTCGTTCGTTTGCGCCTCCACCCGCATCTTCATCTTCGTTCGCAACCCAGCCTGCACCTTTGTTTGCAACTCCACCTGCATCTTCGTTCGCGACTCCACCTGCGCCTTTATTCACGCCCCCGCCTGCGCTTTTATTCACGCCCCCGCCTGCGCCTTTAATTGCGACCTCGCCTGCTCCTTCGTTTGCGCCTCCACCCGCATCTTCTTTAGCGCTCTCACCAACACCCTCTTTCGCGCCTCCGTCCGCATCTTCGTTCGCAACCCAGCCTGCACCTTTGTTAGCGACCCCGCCTGCGCCTTCGTCCGCGACCCCGCTCGCGTCCTCATTTGCGCCCCCGCCCGCACCTTCTTTCGCGCCTCCGCCCGCGCCCTCGTTTGAGCTCCCGTCCGAGCACCCATCCGCGCCCCTTTCCGCATCCTCATTCACGCAATCGTCCGCGCCCTCATCGTTGACCCCGTCTGCTGTCCCGTCCGCACCCCCATCTGCGCCCAAACCAATACGATTCAGTACACATCAAATGCAAATTAACAAAGATGACTGTAACATGGACGCCATAAAACCAAAGGTCATCCAGTGCCACAATGCAGGTAAATTAATATTAGACGACAGTGACATGACTGTTGTTTCTATAACTTTATGAAAATGTTTCCATAAATTATGATATTGCCATCTGTTGCCGCTTTAATAGAGTTACATAAACATCAATCTTGTCGCTGCGCTGTGTTTGTTCATTACGTAGGCGACTTTGTTGGTATGGTTTGAAGCTGCAGTCTCATTCAGAATTGGGTATGCCTCTGCCAAGCTGCGCCGTTCCCATTCTGAACCTAGTCTGACTTTGGACAGTATTTTTTCATTTTATATATGATCAATAAAATGGTTCTACTCAATTCCAATTCGCGAGATATGTTGAAGTATCTCGAGAATTTTCATATACCTCAAGTAACTGAAACAAAGCTAGGCTTCCTATCTGTAAAGCGATTTTACTCGGACGCGCGTAGCTTACGGGAGTGCGCTCACGTTACCAGCGGGCCTAAAATGGCCGCTTTTGAAGAATCATAATTTGAATCATCTTAAAAAAATTAAATTGGTAAAATGGACCTTAAAATCATAGCAATAAAGTCCATTTTAAGAATTTTAAATTTTAACGTGATTCAAATTATGATTCTGACAAAGTGGCCTTTTTAGACCCCCTGCTGCCGCCGTTCCTCTGTTGGCGCCCTCTCGCTCGCCCGAGTGCAGGGCGCTCTTAGTAAGTTACTGTCGTCTATGGACGAGTTCAAACGATGTCCATTGTATATTTAAAAAAAATATTCTTATGCCACAGAAGCGGATGTGGGTTTTCCGGGTATCTTTACCATCACTTCTTCGACTTCTGGCTGCGAAATAACATATTACAGACCCGAGGCTAGGTCAGGTAAGTTTTAGGGTGAATTTAACTTTAGTAGGTAAATGTTCTTCACCAATAAAACTGATCGCCACTAAACAATTAAACAGCATCCAAGACGTTATGAAACATGAAACAGATTGTAAACACAGACTAAATATTTATATTGTTTACACGTACACTAACTTTATAAATTAAATAAAAATATGTACAAGTATCAAAAAGGATTATAGGGCGTCGAAAAGTTGGTCCACATCGCTGTCAACAGGTAAAATGCCCAGAAGGCTCGCAGCAATGCCACGTTGGATGGCAATGATTCTTTGGCCAACAAAAAATAGGCCCGCCCTCTGGTCACGTGAAGAGTCGACCAACCGCCAATAGATTGTTGGATGTTCCTTCTTAGAAATGCAGTTTCTCATTCTGAGAGATAACTTATTTTTGTGAAGAGGGGCATGAAGGATTACTTTTTCTTGTTATTTTTAAGCATTTATTAAATATTTTTATCACTCTGCAATTATTTAAACCGATTATATTATTTTCAGAAATAACACATATTCCCACTGAAATAAGAACTGAGCAAGCATTGTATCCTATTTTAAGAAAATTCTTCTCAAACGCTGGTTCTACAATGAGTCGAGAAAAGGATCATTTAGGTAACTAATAAAAGACACAATTAGGATTTAAAACTGCCAAAAACATTACACCACAAATAGGACGTGGTTCTACCATAATGTGCTTAACCCACAATGTCTAATGAATCCAAACCAACATTCTAAATATATTGTATTGTATTGTACAACGGGCTGGTGTCCGCAACTCCACGTCAAAGCGCGCATTTTGCGTATAGGCTATAATTCACCACCATTCTAAATATAGTACCTACTTTTACTTTTCAGCACATTACCTAAAGTTAACAAAACAATAACCGACTTCCAAAAAAAACACTAAAACGTGGAAAATAACTTTAGTTTCGGAAGACGGTAACCCTTGTTGGTATCATTGACTTCCGAAAGTAAAGTCATTTTCTATTTTCACATCATACCGAAGCAGAAATTACAGATTATTAAAGGACATCGCGGTGGTCTTCTTCCTCTACCAATTGAAAATAAAAATCACTTAATTTGGAGCACTAATGACGGAGAGATTTGGGTAAAAATATGAAAAAAAGAAATGCTTCACGAATACATAATAACAAATGTTATTATTTTGTAAAATCATTCATTAAATTGTGACAGACAGTTTACATGGCGCCTAGCGAGTTATCATAGAGACAGCTGAAAGAATTTTCATTTCACCACAGTAAACCTTTTCCTTTTTTAGAATTAATCCCCAATTCAAACATGGAACAAGCATCAATTACTAACTTTAAACTCCCTTCTATTAAAGTTATGAGCACTGGAACCCAAATATCACCCGAAGATTCTGTCGAGAGGGCTTCGATGGGCGTGACCACATACAGCACAGTGCTGGCCGAGAGTACTACCAGCTATTCTAATGAAGCCATTAACGGTAACTAGTTATATTATTCTTATAAATTATTTTTCAAAACACTTCCTCGAAAACTGGTTCTTTTTGCACTACTATTAGGTTCAAAATGCAGTGTATTTCACACACGTGCGTTTTTCATGTTTTTTCTACACATGTGCAGAAAGTGAAATTGCCACAGATAACTATACCTATACTTGGTCCAAACTGGTCAATGCATAATTTAAAAAAACATTCACACCTGACTATAGATAGAGTCACAGGTGAATGTTTTTTTTTACTTTCGGAAAAGCGATCTACGTTTTTTTTTACGGCGGCGTAATCATTTTTTGAATATTCAATGTGTTTATAAATTTAATATCATAGATAAACATGATTCTTTAAAACTAATATTTTTTTTTATAAACAAATTAACATTTTATTTGTGTTCAGAATTCAAAAATATATAAAAAAACTATTTTTATATAAGACTGTATAATAGCTTCATACCTTTGCTTCTCCTTCAACCTGGCGAAAGCAAAGCGCGGAAAAAAAAATCATAGTCTCGTAATAATTCATGACACAAATATTTTAAGAACATTCTTTTATTTTATTTCTTTAAAAGTGTATTGAAAAACGTCGTTTGATACACGTGGACATTTGTTATTGCAGTTCTCGGCTCAAAAACACCCTCGCCTTACGGCTCGTGTGTTAATACCGCCTTGAACGACAATAACAAACTTTCTCCAATCGTATCAAAATGTACTATGTATTTCATTACTCATACTCGGAAAGTAGGTCTGATGTTGCCTGAGGAGTGGGTTGATAGTAATACTTTTCAGCCCTAGGAAGAATCGTTTTCAACTGACAGCTGTCAAATATTATAAAAAAAAAACTATTTCTAAGGTTCTATTGAAACATGTTCCAACTTTCTACACAGCCACTCAATTACAGGGCGATGTAATTTGAAATACTTAACATAAAGTTGGGAATTACCTATAATATAATTTAGTTTAACTATTTCTATGAAATAACATAGATTTGGCCAAAATATTTACCATTATTTCAGTGATGATTATAAACAGGGGAAATAATACACGGTGGACAGGACATAGACGACACAAATTCCATAAAAATGAGACAGGTTTTTATTATTGTGATGGTTTTTTTTTTAAATAAAATATTTGGTTATGTTAATAACCAAATTAAAAAGTAGCACACGTATCATGTACTGGAACCGTGGTAACAGTATGTCTCGATGACTCTTTCCCCATATTCCAATTAAAAACTTCAAAATGATGTAAAAAAAATAGCTAAATAAAACATTATAACCTAATACTAACTAGGTTTCCATTGGCGCCATTTGGCTACATACAGAACCCTTACAGCAGGTCCTTAGGTCCTTAGTCCTTAGTTTCTTCCGCCGCGGGAGACGCACCGGGGGCCACGTGGTGGCTACCGGCCACCGTAGATGTGGGCCTGTGGACGGTTAGCTATGGGCTAGCTAGCCGTCCGTCCGTCTAGTGACGACAGGCCGTGTCGACGGCGCTCGTGTTCCACGCGCGCCTCAAAGAGATGTCAGCATAAGGGGAGGGGCCTGCAAGGGCCGAAGCCTGCCGGGGTTGCGGGCCTATTCGAAAGAGATACCGCGGCCCCGGAACATAAAGGGCGAGGAAGGAACATGGATGGGTTTTAGTCAGTAAAAGTCTGACACTCCCTCCCGCTCCGCCCAGAGTGGGAGAAGTCATTTGATGAATTCCCACCCTAAAAAAAAAAGGTCCTTAGTTCTTATGCTAATTTAATTTACAGGTCCTACACAAATAGAACGTTTTGATATTGCTATTCAAGCCGAAGACTTCCAAGCAAATCCTGTAGAAGGTAATCTTTAGTTGCTTATTACGTTATGAAACGCAGCGACTCTCTGTCTATTTGACAATGAAACAGAGAGCAAGTCGCAAGCAGGCTCATGAAGGTACGATTCCAAAAGCGAGCTCCATCTATGCGTTTTCCGCGAGTTAGACATAGCGACAGGTCGTGATACTACTGCATTTTGCGGTAAGTCACCAGCGGAATTTTAACTTCAGTCTCCATAACTATTTCTTAGATCATCATCATCCTCTCGTTCTTATTTTAGTTGAAATCAATGCGACACATCTTTTTGTCTCATACATAAAAAAAAAACTATAATCTCTTACTAAGAATCTGCATTCTTAATAACAGTCAAAAGAAATGTTTGGAAGGACAAACATTGTTTCTTTTAATAAAAAAAAAAAATTAAAAAAAATCCAACAGCTTCTTGTGACATGCTTCTCATTCTATCGCATCATTTACACGACAACTACAGACCTGTCTGTAGAGTTTGTCTGAGATTCCTACGTGGTGTAGCTGTTTAGTGGGGTGTCTCAAGAGTTCAGTCATTCGCCCGCTGATGGGTGCCAACTTACCCCTCCTGCATCGTGAAGCTTCCTTAGTCACCTTGTCAGTTAAATGGTAGGCCTGTAAAACGTACATGCCAACATAGCTACGTCTTAACTATTAGTTATTGTTATTTTTCATAATACCTATTAAGTTTGTTAGTTTTTAATTTTTATTTCATTTATTTCTAGTTTTTAACTTTGAGCTTTTCTTTTGATTACGAGTATGTCTCGACTGTTTGGAGGTGGGCGTTAATGACTGCGACACAGTTTTATACTAATGCAGTTGTTACCGAGCACAGAGTTTTTGTAAACTGAGTTTTCTTTTCAATAAAATTATTATTATTTCGTTTATTCATTTTATAAAACATATCATTTACATTTTTAAATATATCTTAAAAAAATAAAAAATACATTTAAAAACATAAAAAATAGTGGTCCACCGGTATCGGGAGCAGGGTCCAAGCTACCGGTGGTTAGGACTGCAGAGACAGGAACCTCCTCACAATGCGAGCCGTATCGAGGAGTACTGCCTTCTGAATCAGGCTCTTGATCCAGCCGCCTAAAGAGAGCTTCGATAGATGGTCATCGAAGCTCTTGGCAATAAGGCCATTGGCCGTCACGACAATCGGCACAATAATAACCGAGTGCATATTCCACATGTCGCGAACCTCGTGTGCCAAGTCGAGATATTTTATTTGTTTCTCTTTCTCAGCTTTTACGAGGTTCTCGTCATGTGGAATGGTAACATCGATTATCATTATGCGGCGCGCTGATCGGTCTATCACCACTATGTCAGGCTTATTGGCGACAATAGTCCTGTCAGTAATGATAGACTGATCCCAGTACAACGTGACATGGTCTTTCTCGAGAACTGGGTCGGGCACATACTTGTAGTACGGTACCTCAGATTCCACAAGATTGTATTTCAAGGCAAGTTGCTGGTGAATAATCCTGGCTACTTGATTGTGCCTGTGCAAGTACTCGCCGTTAGCCAGACGAGAACAACCAGAAATAATATGTCTGATGGACTCACCCGGAAGGTGGCATGCCCGACACACGTCAACCGTCCCGTCCTTCATAATATATTTCCGGTAGTTGTTCGTCAACATAACTTCGTCCATAATCGCACAGACAAAACCTTCAGTTTCCCCGAAAAGGTCGCTAAAACGTAGCCAGGACACGGACGCTAGAAAATCTACATCGGGCCCATGAAGAGCCCGGTAGAAGCGCCCGTGAAGCTCCTTGCCCTGCCATTCTTTCTTGCGGTCATCGGTAGTAAGTGCTACAGGTTTGCGCCAGTTCTCTTTGGCCATGGACAACGGGGTGAGTCCCTTGTCCACTGCGACCACATCTCGGTGCATACCCACATCGACTTTAAAAAAATATTCTCTGAGGCTGCACACCTCGCGGTTGTGGAGGGTCTTCGCATTTAAAAAGCCTCGACCCCCGCACTTCCGCGGGATGTACAGTCTCATCACCGATGATCGTGGGTGATGCATCCGGTTTTCGGTCAGCAGTGTACGAACTCTTCTATCCAAGGCGTCTAATTCGGTCTGAGTCCATTTGAGTATGCCGAAAGAGTACATTAAAACCGGCATGACCCAACCGTTGAAGGCGCGCACCTTGTTCCCACCTGAAAGAAGGCTATTTAATACCTTCTTTAGGCGACCGAAGAAACGCTCCCTCAACGATTGTTTCATGTCAGTTACGTTAATGCCTAACGCTTCCGACATACCCAAATACTTATAGCTCTCGGATGGGGAAAGGGATCTTAGGTGTATGGAATCCGAGAGTTGAAGTCCCTCGGATCCCATAATCTCCCCTCGCTTTACATACATGACTGCACATTTGTCCACACCAAATTCCATCCTGATGGCGCTACTAAAAGTTTCAGTTACTTTCAGTAGCTCCATCAGTTGCAATTTGTTGGGGGCAAAGAGTTTCAGATCATCCATGTAAAGCAGATGAGATATAACCTGACCATCTTTCTTCAACCGGTAGCCTAGTCCTGAATTCTCCAGCAGTATGCTTAGAGGATTCAGGGCTAAACAGAACCAAAGTGGACTCAGACTGTCGCCCTGGAATATTCCCCGTTTAATCCGTACAGGTTCATCGTTCCCCTGGATCTGTCGACATCCTGGATATCGAAGGACCGTCCTCCATTGCCCCATACATGACTCAAGGAAGGCGCGTAGAGTTGCATCTATCTTGTACAACTCCAGCACCCTCATGAGCCATGAATGTGGCACCGAGTCGTAGGCCTTCTTATAATCTATCCAACATGTTGACAGATCCTTGCGGGATCGACGGACCTGTTGGCTAATGGCCATGTCGATGAGGAGTAGCTCCTTAGTACCACGGGACCCATTCCTACATCCATTTTGAGAGGCAGACATAATAGAGTTGTTGTCAATGTGTGTATTAATTTTCGTTCTCAAAATGGATGTAAGAAGTTTATAGACCGTCGACAAACACGTGATCGGTCTGTAGTTCTTGGGTTCCGCGGGACTACCTGACTTATGGAGCAGGTGGGTAACGCCTGTTGTTAGAAACTGCGGTAGGGACCCAGACTCTAAGGATGACTGGAATTGGGATGCCAGGCAAGTGTGTGAACTACTAAGCCACTTGAGCCAGAAGTTATGCAGTCCGTCCGGTCCTGGGGACTTCCAGTTCGGTAACGGACGAACTGCTCTGGCTATATCTAAGGGTGTTATTAGAATTGGTGCCATTTCTGGAATAGGTTCACACACTCGCTCGACATCGCGCATCCAGTCAGCCTCAGTATGACAAACGGGCACTGACCAGATGCTGCGCCAGAAGGAACTCGTGACGGCATCACCCGGGCGGCACACGTCTGTCATATTTTGCTGAGGTCGCTCCCAAGCTCTGTATACCCACCTCTCATCGCTCTGGAACATGCGATTCTGCGAGTACCGATCAACCCGCCGCTTATACCGCCGAATACGGCTCGCCCATGCATAAACTTTCTGCTTCAGGAAGTCAATGCGCTCTGTGACACGGGACATGTATTCTTGAGGGCTGATTTCAGTCCCCGAGAATGCCCGCCTCACAAAGCGCATCACACGTGGTCGTGTATTGCCCTCCCTGAAGCAGTATAGTTTGCCGATGAGTACCCTGGCCCCGTCAATACGGCGCTCAATCCTGCGCTGCCAGGTTGGTACGGCTGGTTTTGGTCGAGTAGCTACGTCACAATTTGGGAACTTGACATTAGCTAAACGACATGCCGCAACAGCCCCACAGAATAGGATCGAGTGTGTATCAACGAGGTCCTCGCTACTCTCGAATACATTCTTGAGTTGCGAGTCCAGGGCACACACCAACGCCCTATTTTTCTTATGCATGGGTAACCGTGGTAATCGGGGCCTAAGTTCAACAGAAGTTGATCGATACTCATGAAGGGCATCCTCCAGTGCGCTCCTCAATCGGTCGTTGCACTGGCTACTTACCGTGGCAACCCTATCATCCTCCTCTACAACAGCAGGGTTGGACCGCGGTGGGGTTGCATCAATAGCTGACGCTTGTACCGCGGTTTGTGCCGGAGTTAAGATGATACAGTTGCTCAGTACCTCTGAGCGCAGCCTATCAAGCGTGGCGTCGTCCAACAGATGATTGCGATGGATGGCCCGCACTTGATCCGACAGTCGTTGGGCCGAGGTGTTGACGGTTGGCTCAAGATCCTGAAACACAGACAGCATCCTAACACGGTACGCAGTGAGGTTAGTTCCCCCCTCTGTAGACCCGTAATATGCGCGCATGACGTTCTCGTTCATAGACTGAGTCCATCTCATGCGCTGCACACAACCACCGGTAGCGGGGACCCGGCGCGGGGCCTGTTGGCTCCTAAGTCCCAAGCTCTTCGGTGGCCGGCCTCTCCCCGCACGACGTACAGGTGTTGGCGACGTCGGCGGAGAGAAATATTCGTCGCTGGAGCTCGACGCAACTGCCGCAACCGGTGACACTGGTAACCCGGGGTCCGGCGGCGGCGAGGCGAAGCTGAGCGACGAGTCCGGGGGTGGTGGGCGTGCGCGTCTTGCTGCTGCTCTCGTAATCATGTCGTTATTTTTCGTTATATCACATTCTTATGGCTTATTGTTGGTTTTTTCATTTTCGGTTTCATTTTGACTTATGACAAACGTCATGTCAACTCGTGGTGTAATATTTCGATTATTCCTCTTTTGATTTTCTTGGTGATTTTCGTTATAAAATTTATATTTGTATGAGTTGCGTTGGATATTAAAATTACAGCTATTGTATATCAGTATCAAAACAAATTAAAATAAATTTAAATTATTATTTAACTCAACGAAATATCAAAGGCACCAAGATATTTCTGTTTTTAATGTTGATATTTAATTTTTTTAGACATAGAAACACAAATGTCAACTTTCAAGGGAAATCGTGAAGAATTAGCGGGGGCCGCACCTTCGTATATTGAAGTAAAAGATGAAGGTGAAGTTTTTGAATCTTTCACTCGTTTTTTTTTCAATTTTAAACAATCCTAAGATAAAAATAATAAATCTCTCTCTCACTAAGTCTGAATCCAAACCTGTCTGAAACCTGACTGTGTTCACGCACATATTGCCAGTATATAAGTTCTAAAGAATATGGGGCAAGCTTGACCTTGCCTAGCCATCAACCGGACACAAATCGAGACTCCGTGTCGGCTACTGAGAAATGACTGACAAAAAAACCCAATAACAATCGAGCCCTTATGATCAACAGTAGTGCTGCAACCACCAGAATAAATAATTATTATTTTTATTTCGTTATCATTTTTTTACAGAATGTCTTTTGATTGGTAACGATACGGTAAAGGAGCAGATGGCTGCCCAGAAGTGTTTGACTATTCAAAAACTTGAATTTACAGGTAGGCACATTCAAAATTACATGACCACAGCTGCCTTTACAGAACAGAAACTCAGTACAGTCGCACGTCGATGACTTAACCTGCATTTCTGAAACTCACTTGTAGTGTCACAAGTGATTTTCAGAAATAATATTACATATTATATTATACAGTCTGTAATGTTTTCGTTACCCATTATTTTTATTTAATTTTCAGGCACAAATATAATGTCTATATCATCAAAAGAGCTGTATAATAATAAACCTTTATCAGAAACAGGTAAGCCGATTGTTGATTTGTTTTACAATATAAACTACAGTAATCTGAACTGTCATCGTCTAAGAAACAAGTAGACTGAGAGTGAGACTTGTTTTTCTTTTCAAATATTTATTAAACGGTATCTTGGCCATATTAAATGCGATTTTAAAGCATGAAGTAGACGTCTAGCAAAATCTTAATATTTTGCCAAACTGAAGCGATAAGACGGGACTTCACGATTGTTTCGATAATTAGAAATCGAACGACTTTTCACTCCTGTTTGAAAAAGTGCTTAATCGTTGACACAATCGGGGCGAACGATTAGCTTCAGTATGATCAAAGCTTTAAAGTTCACTACCGGTATTTTTGCCTGCTATACATTGCTTGTTCTATTTCTGACAGAAGATAAAGCTCTAGGAAGCACTACAACTGTGGGTCTAGTCTCAACGGCTGCAGGAAGCAACGCATTAATGGGTCCAGAAGATCCAAGCAATGCAACTATGGATTCAAATGCTCAAAACAATGTAAATGCTTCAAAATCTACAAGCTGCGCTGAAACTGCTGCTTCATTATGCTGCTGCGGTGGCCCAAAAGCTGAAACGCCCAGCCCTATGAAAGTTTCATTTGGTAAGATAATTTAATCCCATTAAGGATTTTTATTCTAATTTTATCTTTACATCTGTTAAAGAGACCCTTTTTGGCGTAAAAGCTTGGACTCATTAGCATATGTGTTAAAAAACCTTAAGCCGCAGCTGTTTGGGTAGGCGAAAGCAGTTTTAAGACATGATTATTTAAGACGGGAAGTTTATTTGGTCAGAGTTGTCAAATATTAAATCCTCAACTTGATCAATTGCATGGTCTAATAAAACAAGGTCTGGCATGCCGGGAGTGACATATGCCTACGTCACTATTCAGTTGCCACTTTATTGCGACAAAACACGAAATTATGGAAACAGTTTCAGGAACCATTCTATTAAAAAATATATAAAGCATTTAAATTGTTGTTTTCGTTTGCCTGATCAGGCAAAATAATTTAATTTTATCCTATACCAATGTAATAGTTACTTAAAACTTCAATGTTTGATCGGATTCGCACGGGGAATCAAGGTAGTTAAGGAGTTATTCTTTAGCGCTACTGGTAACACCGGAACGGGCTGTCTCATTGACATACCGCCATTTCGTCATGTATCGCTACTCTTTTCTAACACATGTGCCGATCTCGCTCAATGACAGTGTAAACAGTGATTTCCAACATTTATTAAAATTTGTGGATGTCCAACAAGTTTGTCTTTTGTCTACACTAATATTATAAAGAGGAAAACTTTGTTTGTTTGGTTGTAATGAATAGGCTTAAAAACTACTGGACCGTTTTTAAAAATTCTTTCACCATTCGAAAGCTACATTATCCACGAGTAACATAGGATATATTTTATCCCCGTACTCCCACGGGAACGGGAACTATGCGGGTGAAACCGCGGGACGTCCGCTAGTTATATTATAAGCATAAGCGAATTGAAACCGGGGCGAGTGCGCAGCGTGTGCACGGCGAACACGCCGCAGGTGGGCAGCGAGTTCGTGGTGTGCGATTCGTGTTTTGTCCAATCATTAATTTTATTTTTCTTAGCGGCGGATTCGCTGGGCACACGTTGCGAACTCGCGGCGAGCTCGCTGCGCACTCGCCCCGCTTTCAATTCGCTCGCAACTCGCTAGTGTGATAAGGCTCTAAGAATAGAAGTTTAAAAGGCGGTACAATATGGTTTTTAATTTCCCCAAAATTAATCGGTGGCCAATGAATATTATAATTGGTAGTGATTCTATGCTGCATTATCGAATGCTAAATCGTGGTGAGGTTAGCGTTTGATAAGATACCTTTGTACCGTTTTTGGACCTTTGTTCTCATAAATAGACTACCGAACCTTGGCTTGTAATTTGAAGCTTGGAACCCTAGGATGGTTACGGGATTCTTTTTGTCACCGAAAACCTACAATGCGGGTAGAGCTAAAGGCAAAAGTTAGTAGGAATTTAATAATTAGATCAATGTTTTACTAGATTGAATTTCCCCAGATTATTAAGTTTGAGAACCATTGACAGCGGTGATGACGTAGACTTGTCACCCACGTGACTTCTGTGTCTCGGAATGCTATACCTGGCTGACCTGGCGAAGTATATTATTGTACCATGATCAATTGCACATTCCATAGCAAGTTCTCAAGGTCTCTGCATCACCCAAACGTTGACTGGTAGAATTCCTGTGGCATTAAGTGAGACCGAGGCGTCTATAAATTATCTGTGCTAAAAAAAAATGCTATCGCTGTTACCCTGCGGTGTGATCGCAGCTTTACACAAATAAGAAAAGATATCAACATAACGTCACTGTTCCAGTTTTGTACTTCAGAATATTTTTTTATTTCAGTAATTTTGCTTTAAAAACTGTACGTGATTCCTAACATAATAAGCCAGAAATACTTTAAATATTTTGTTGTAATCAGTTTAAAACCAAGGATTTTAAACAAAATGACCTGCAGTGCAAGTACGTAAAATTCGATAAGACTCGTGTTGATAAATTTGACAGTTATTCTCGATAAAATGAGGTTTTGTCGAGTCAAAAACTCATTTTATCGAGAATAACTGTCAAATTTATCTTATCGAGCCCTATCGATTCCTACGTACTTGTACTGCTGCTGTTATTGAGTACAACAACACCAAAATATTTTGACATTCCCATTTAGATCCCAGATTTAAACACTACTATCCCTCTAAAATATAAATACAACTGTACCAGCGACACGAAGAAGAAGATCCCACTGCTGGGCAAAAGCCTCTCCTCGTGGCTCTTATATCTTTAACGAATTAAACAGAACACCACCAAAATGACTGTGTTGAAAAACATAAGTCCGTCTTTATACAGTGCTTAATGTGCATAAAGTTTTAATAAATCAATAAATAAGAGTAACCAGCATAATGTAACGGCTGTGCACTGCTAGAATACGGTATTCCCAGGGAGTAGGTCAAAAACCCACCACCTGGGCACAGTGCGGGTTTGGTTACTGTTCTAGATCTAGGGCATGTTAAGATAAGATAAGATAAGATAATTTTTATTTGTTCAAAACATGAGTATACACACATAGCATGCAAGATGTTACATTAGATTATAATTATTACGGTCATGTTTTGCCTGAACGGCGTACAAATATAAGGTGTTGGACGCTACACAGCATCAAGTGATTTTATATTGGTTCATTACACACAGCAAAATAGCAATTAACCGTAACATAAAAAATAAAAGATACAATAAAAACAATCAAATAGTGTCATACGCTGATCATAGTAAATAATACATAATAAATTATCAAATGTCAAAGCAATTACTATTAATGAAAATTAGGATGTCATTACACAAGTCAAATTAATTTGTCAGTTAGAAATTCGTCAGTGCTGTAATAAATTTTCTGTAACAGTAGGTTTTTTAATCTAGTTCTTAATTTGTCAGTGGTTAATTCCCTCCAATGTTTTGGCAACTTATTATAAAGAATTGGCGCCATACAGAAAACACTTTTGCGCATTAGAGTTGTCCTGGATCTTGGGATACATAACTTACTATTGTCGCGTCTATTTCGAACTACTTTATCTGACACTAAAGGGAATAGCTGTGTGTTAGTTTCCTAACATGCCCTAGAATGCCATGCGTTCGTTGTTTTCCTTCACCGTTCAAAAAGTAGCGGTGACGAAATAAATTACACATGACATAGTAAATTGTTCGCTTGGTTTTGACCTATGACCTTATAAATTGTTAATCCGTGTCGATGTCGATGCCACGGAGGCATCTGAGCGGGCCTAAAGTGGCCGCTTTAGCAGAATCATAAGATTAATCGCGTTAAAAATGCTAAAGTGTTCTGCTAACGTGGCCATTTTTGACCCCTGTCCTTCAAAAGGAATTAATATTTATATCACACATGATACGAATACGAATAAATCCTTAGACTTATATTTTTCTACAAAAACAAGATTAAGTAAAACTTATTACCCGACTGCACGACGCAAAGGAGGGTAATGTGTTTATCAGTCTATGTATGTATGTATGTATGTTTGTTTCTATGTGGCGTTCGAGAGACCAAATGCGTAGGCCGATTTTGATAATTCTTACGTCAATTGATTCGTCTTAACCTTGCGAGTGTCACTAAAGACATGACAGTAATCAAAATGCACCACAGCGACAACCAGACGCCATATTGTCAAAATGAAAAAAAAAAAACGATGAACTATGTCAAGTAGGGTGTCGTTGAATAGTTATTTTAAAATCCTCTTTAGGTTTCTTTAATCATTTTTCATTTTAAATAATAGTTTAGGATATAGGTATTACGATTTAAAGTTGTTTAACAAAACAATCAGTCTGGCTAATTTTCTTACTTATTGATTTTTAAGTTATTATTCGTAACTAAAAAGTATAAAATAAAAAATTAAAGAAAAACAAAAAACCCGACTACGTAAAAACTAATTTTAAAAAATACGTGAAAGAATTAACTTAAATAAAAACTAAAAAGAAAGAAACAAGCCCAGTAGTTTAGAATTATGTAACAAATCATAAATTCTAATGCAGAACAGAACGACTCACAGTCGGGGCCCATTGGGAAGATTTGATTGGTAAAATTTGAATGGGCCCCGACTGTGAGTTTCTTTCTTTTTAGTTTTTATTTAAGTTAATTTTTTCACGTATATTTTTTAAATTAGTTTTTTTCTCTTTACATATTCTCTGTGGAATAAATTTTTGTCGGATTCAGATTGACATAGCCTTCTCGTCTGCCTAACCTATTTTAACAACATTTCGGATTTACGAAATTGCCCAGAATCCTTTTAGCGTTCCTTGCTGGTTAATAGGTTGTTCAACAAATATTGTGATTTAGATTTATTGATTTTGGTAAATTGCTGGATAGGTCCTGAGTCATTACTATTCATACTTATGAATGGTAACATCTGTGGTAAGAGTTTAGAATTTCGGTTTTTGTTTGAATTTAGTAACAGAAATGCAAAATTATCAAGTCAAAAGAAATGAAATCTAGTTTAGAATTGACGACTGTTGTGAGAAGATCCAGTATCCAACGTCAGTTTGCATGGTGTTCCATTGACTTCGCCTTTGATGGTCAGGCTGTTCCCGTCATGTGCTTGCGAGATCAAGATTCTCGGGGCTCTTTCAATACCAGCCAGCACCCGCCCCCCAGTCCTGGCATTTACTCGTTTCCCTGCTGTGGCTGGGCAGTCACTTCAGCCACTCTTCCCTGCTGATCTTCTCTCGGGGTGTTGCGCTTAGGACAGCTGGACCGAAGATGACCCCTTTCTCCAAAGAGCACCTAGGACTATCTATACCCCTGTGGGCGTACAGGTGATGCTACAACCTCCCTGACGCGGTGCGTTCGGTGGTCTTGCCTCACTGCCTCTACTTCTAAGGCATGGGCCAAGGCGCCCTTCAAGGTCTCATGATGCCCAAGTCTCACGGCAGCTCTAACTTCTAAGTCACGTATTCCATCAACGAAGGCCTGTACCAGATTTCCATCAATCAGTGCAGGGGCAGACTGGTAGGCTTTCCGAACGAGTTTTTCAACTTTCAGGGCCCACTGCTGTAGGTTCTCGGCACTACGTTGAACACGGTCCTTCAACTTGGCACGGAATACGTGCTCCAGGTGCGCGTCGCCGTATCTGGACTCCAACGCCTCCAGCAGCTGCTCGTAGGTTACATCCTTGCCGAGTGCCTCGAGAATAGTTAGGGCCTGGTCTCGGAGGCCCAAGGTGAGCGCGGTCATGGCCTGTGGTTTGGTCCATCCATTCGCTTTCATGACGGCTTCAAACTGAATTCTATAGGCCGACCACGACGATGTTCCGTCGAATGGAGGAACCTTAAAACCACGCGAAGTAGGTGCAGCAACCAATGGAGCTACCGTCCCGGCTTCAACCTTTAGTTCGCCCAAAGCTTTCTTGACCCCAGCAATCTGAACCTCGGCCTGTGAGATGCAGTTCTCGTGCTGTTGGACCTGATCTTTAATCACTTTCAGGTCCTTGCCGAAAGTTGCATGAAGATCCTTTATGAGGATCATCTGCTCCTCTTGACGGCGAGCCTGCTCCTCCTTGTGTCGTTGCAATTGCTCTTCCAACCGGCGAGCCTGCTTCTCTTGACGGCGAGCCTGCTCCTCTTGACGGCGAGCCTGTTCCTCCTTGTCTCGCTACAGTTGCTCCCGTAACTGGCGTCCCTGTTCCTGCAGCAGCGCCATTAGAGTAGACAAGTCTGGCGCCACTGATGCTGAAGAAACTCCAGATGGGCCAGCGACTGGCTCTGACGTAGGCTGGACACCACCCGGTGTCTGTGTCGGAGAATCTCCAAACCGCCTTTAGTCCATATCCTGCTGTCGCTGACTCCTGGTACGGATACCCTCCGTGTCGTCCTTTGGTAGAATTGGCATAATTTATCTCTCACTTCTGACACCGGTTTGTTACGAACTTGGTATGAGATAAAGTAATTTCTACCGATTAAACAACACAATAACTTTATTAATCTCAAAACAATTTAACTTAATCACTAATACACTACTGTTCGCAATTCGCTTAGATATCGCACGTTAACTTCACTTCGATTCGCTTCGTTGTGTAGCCAAAACAAGACTGACTGTCGCGGCCCTGAGCGGTATATTTATACTCGCCAACAGACACACAAAACAATAACCACGAATATTCTAGAGGGTTATAGAACTGCCTCAAAAAAAAACACTAACAAAAGAATACGTAGGTACTTGTACAAAACAAACCAATATGAACCGTATGCCCTAGGCGTACGGTCGAAATTATAATGTCTTTTTATAAATAGGTCGCGAATTTGTACCTACCTAACTTTAAAAGTAATAATAATGGAAGGCACTCGAAATTCCAACGTACACATACTGTAATCACGTGCCTTCTCGAATGTTCTAGTAGGTCCGATGTAACAATATGTTAGCACAACTCTCCACAGAACACCTTTCATGCATTTGTTTTCATTATAAATGTATGTACACTAATGTTTGCGCAAATGAAGTTATCTGAACCTGAATCAGCGGCAAAGACACCCAATAGCAATGGAAGACAGTACTAACACCGCTTTCTATACAATTGTATGAAAGCGCTTCCATAGATAGCGGCATTGTCGCCTGTTGCTGTTTGTACAGATTTACTTAGAAACCTATGAATTAAGACTAAAAAGTGACGTTGACTTAACTGTTTTTTTAATAGGCACCGACCCGTGCGTGGCCGTCCTTAATTGCAACAACACATCTACCTCAGCGAGAGGACTGGAATCTTATTATGAAGCAGGTACCTAAATGCAACAAAAACAATACACATACAGACAGCTATCTTGCTGGCACTTTTAGTAATGACACGCAATAGTAAAAGAATTGCATTGCGAAGAAATAAATAAATAAATATCGCTGGACATTATTATTAATACACAGCGCCACCTAGTGCCACACTAAGCAAAGCTTGTGTCGTGGACACTAGATAGTTGATATACTAAATATATCCTTTTTTGGTTGTAAATACATACTACATATCCATGACTCGGAAACAAATGTCCGTGCTCATCACACAAACATTTGCTCCTACCGGGATTCGAACCCAGGACCCTAAGAACGTAAGGCAGCGTCACTACCACTACGCCAATCGGGTGAACTGTCAAATGTCCATGTCTCTTTTGAATAAAGGCGCGAACCCACCGCGGTGCACGCTGTACACGGGCACGCGGCGCACGTTTGGTGCGTGGCTTTGTTGGTTTGACAACGTGGGTCTACGTTTCCACTGTAGTACACGTGGATGGCTCACCCGGCGCGGGCGCGCGGAGAGGCTACACGTACAACGTAAATTCATACATAGCGTGTGTATGGTTTGCAGTAGACACAGTCACATACATTTTCTTGCAAAGCGAACCTCAACATACGTGCGTAGCCTCTCTGTGCGCCGCAGTGGGTATCCGCCTTAACGCTTCCCTGGAGATAAAAGAAACTCACACAGACGTACATGTGTTATTATTTTTATAGAAATGTTACTGAACAATTTAATCAAGAAGGCGATACTTGGAAATACCACCGGAACACATCAAGCACCTGTCCCTGATAGAGTAGAGAGCACTAACAAGAGTAAGTTAACAACATTTACGGCATGATTTAGTTAATTATCAATTTAAGCTGTTGATCATATGGTTTCATTATACGACTACTTCCCTTGTAATTCTAGCCAAGATATCATTCGTGGTGACATATCGATAATAGTCAATATGTGTGCCTCTCAGAGCCCATCGCTAACGTTGGAGACGCTTGAAGGCGCGCCATGAAGCTTTTTTATTCATAGTGATGTACTTTATACTTTTAGGAAGCCGACCTAGCGTTTTCTACATGACGACCAGCACCAACACCCACGTCGGACTAGAAACTAAGTCTATAGGTCTCGCTGCGTCTGACGTGACCAAACTAAGAGACATGAACAGGACTGATGCAGAGATACAGTACATTGTACAACAAGAGATGGCAGGTCAGTGTGTTTTCTTAAGGTACAATTTCGTTACCAAATCTCAACGACAGAGAGCGATACGACGTTTTGGATTTTATGTTACCTACCCCATTGTGTCAAGAAGAAATATAAACAAACTGTATGAGTAGTAAAGATAAATATAAACAAACTGTATGAGTAGTAAAGATAAATCCTATCTTGTCGTCGTCTATACTTCCTTCCTTACTGGTGTAAACTGAGGCGATGGAATGAAAGAAAAAAGTAAAAAATACTAATTAAAAAAAATTTGTTTATCTATCAACATTAACATTAGCGTATGTAAAGTTTCGTGTCCCTGCTATTAACGGTTGATAGTTCTCTCGTGAAGAGGCTAACCTAGCTACAGGATCAAGTCATGTCTGTCATAAAAATGTATTGCCACCAGAACGAAAGGTGTTTGCAAAAGGACAATGGGCGTTCTGGCCCATCGGCGGCCTTCAAAGAAACTAGTAGCATTTGAAAGGTGAGTGCTTTTAGAACAAATATTGTTCAAGGAGTACGATCAAATATCATTTGGGGATAAAGACAGTTATACGTAAAATACGGAATTATTATATTTTTTTCATGTTGCAGTTTTTGTTTTCATGACAAAACATAATAATCATTTCATTTTGTTAATTTTGACGTAAGCATCAATAATTAAAGTAAATTAAATATTGGGCTTAAATGTTAATGTCTACACAGATTCACGAATTTATTTAAACCATTTCTAATAAATTTATAACTAACGAAATACGGTTATCGGTCGCCGCTGATGACACCATCGCAGTATGGTGCTATAAAGAACACAATGTACATATACTCGTACGTAACTGACTGTGCGCGACTGACCGTCAGCGCGACGAGAATTCAGGCCTAGGTTGCTGAGCCCACCAGTTTGGTATTTATTTTGGGCGAGAAACCAAAAGGAAGAAATTCTTTTGCTTGCTAATTTTTTAATGAAATTATCGTTGATGATGAATGATGATTAAAGCCCAATCATTATTGTAGTTATTAAGTACAATATATTATTATTGTAATTTGGTATTATGTTTTGATTTCAATAAATCAACGTGTTTAATAAACCTTTTTATTTAACCTATCACAACATAAGAATATTTATATACGTATATAATAACGTAATCATATCATTTTAGTAGACTTAGATTATTTTTTACGTCAATGTTATATCATCACAAGATGCACAAAATGGAAATAAATAGTACAGATGTGGCCGCCGATGGGACAAACTCCATACAATTTTGCCCATTGTCCTTTCGAGTCAATCAGTTGGGAAGAACTGGGTTGAAATTCAGTTGCAAAATACTGAAATGACCACATACATACTAAATAACAAGGCATTTAAATAAAAACTTATAATCACTGTGATTTTGACAGGATTTTTGTCCTTAATGCACTTAATTACTATGTTTTTGAGAATGATGCAGAATCAAAGGTAACTGAAAGCAAAAATTACCACCTGTCACAAGTCGCCTGTCGCCTGTATAAGTCGAATCGCTGTGTCTGTCAATGCGATTGGGCGACGCACGTTGCCGCTGCGGTTTGCGGTTCTGTCTGGCACTTTTGAAACAGCACAGAATGCAGACGTTTTTAAAAATAACCTCCAGATGATTCTTTCTAATCCCCGACGCAAAAACGACGGGGTGTTATAAGTTTGACGTGTATGTTTGTGTGTGTGTGTCTGTCTGTCTGTGGCATCATAGCTGCCGAACGGATGAACCGAGTTTGATTTTGTTTTTTTTTTGTTTGAAAGGTGAAGTCGGGAGTGTTCTTAGCTATCTTTGAGGAAAATCGGTCTGAGATGGCGGCCCCCTCAAAATGGTGGATTACATATTTATTCAAGAACTCCCTCAATATGGGTATCAAATGAAAGGGCTTGAGTACTAGTAAATTACTATACACTAGGATACATTTAAAATCAAAGATGGCCGCCATCTTAAAATGGCGAATTCGTTTTTTACTACTACTACTACTTTTACCTACTATTTATTGATTATATGAGGAAAGTAGAGTGATGACTGGTACCTACGAATAATTGTGTCGGGGGTTTTTAATTTTTTTATTTAATTTCTTTGTCATTTGTCAAATGGTTTTGAAGTGTGTCATTGTTGAGGTGCTCTTCGTTAAAGAGTTATATTGGCTTCTTCCACTATACTTGCCTATAATATTTTTCCTTGCAGAATGCTGTGTCAAATATATCAGAGACCTTATGCGAATCTTTCGTCCTGTCAGCCTGGTTGGTTGTGTGGTTACGCTTACCCGTCAGTTTATCAGCTAGCTGGTACGGATGTATCGTGATCATCACGATTTACGATCATAACCCTCCTTTGGCTTTACCGTAGTCGGGTAAAATGCATTATGGTATCGTGCCGAAGAGTCTACCTTAAATTCGTCTATTTCATATTCTCTTGTTTCCTTTCTTCAAAACAAATACCTACTTATGCATTCCCGTAAGCAGGTCGTCAGTTATAAATAACTTCTCCTTTACGAATGTTCGTAAAAGTATAATATAAATAGCTTGTTATTCCGAGGTTAACCCTCTGCACGCTATGTCATGTGACATGTCATAAATACGTGTGTTTGTGTAATCTGTTCTGTTTGTCATTTAAGGATGTCAAGAGAATATAATTATGGGGTTCCGATTTATAAGAACAAAGCCATTTCAGGCGTATGCAGATAGGGATAATATTTTGAGTGGCAAATCGTAAAATAACCCTTTATTCTTTAGTGTGTTAAAACCGTTTTTAGTATTTAAAAAAACTACGAGCAATCCAGATCTGTTATGTTATTACATATTTACAGGGCCAAGTGACGATCCTCTATATTTTGTTCCAGTCAATATTTTTTTTGTAAATAATGAAAAAGACAAGTTTATCTGCGTTATTTGATTCTGCTGGTCGTAAAGTTTCATTAGTGAAACTCGCCCTAATAAAATCTTGCGTTTCATGTCTACTAGTGAATGAGTGAATATTTGGATCTATCTAGACCCAAATAAAGCAATTGATCACTAGCAACGTACCGTGAAATGTAATTACTTTTTTTCGAATGCGTTATTCTTACTTAGACACTTTTTCGTATACCCAGAATGATATATTTATTTTGGAGGCATTCGTGGCCAATATATCGGGCGGCACGAAATATTCGGTTGATAGATCGACTCAACTTGATTTATAGTTTCTCTTCATAGCAGTGACATTCAATCAATAAAATAGTGACCTTAACCACCATTTTAGACCCTAGTTTAACGACACATTAACCTATAATATCTGGCTGAAAAGTTTGGCTTTGCAAAGTGTTGTCTTTGCCTTCTATAACCGTGTGTTAATACCATTTAAGAGCAAAATTTTCTGTCAAATGCGACCTTGGGAACTGTAGAGATTGTATGGTCGAAATTATTTCTAAAGGCGCTCATTGGGAGCATTCTTCAGTCATGTAACGGATCAGAGTCCAACATTACATCAGTGAGTGGCAAGAAACAAGAATTAAAGTGCGCAGCCTGTAACGATACAATGTGTAACCAGTCACTTTTTCTGTAAAACTTTGGTTTTTTTTTTTTGTTACGTTACAGACGAATGCTCCGTGGAAGGAACGCCTCAAGAGATCATAAAGCGTCATATGATGTGGCGAAAATTGATGCGTCTATATTGCAAAATTGTTGTTTTACATTGTTTATTAAACTAAATTCGTAACTCCCTTCTTTTTTAGGTCCAAGCTCTTGTCGTGACGAGATTTTATCCGGGTTCATTCTGGACCCCGTTTCCAGTGAAACCCCAACACAAACTGAAGGAATCGACATGTTCGAAAGTGAGTAGATAATAAGTTCGGGACGTTTGGGTTTACATTATACGTATTATTAATTTTATATTTCGTATATAATGAGAGGCAGAACATTGTGTCAATTTAGAAGTCCGGCGAAGTCAGGTGACATCGTTTTACACGGGGCAAAACGAATTAATATATGCTTAGGCAACGACCTACCCATAAAATACAATTTTTTTAGACAATCCAACATGACACTTAAGGGGGAGGCTTAAGTCCAGCGGTGGACGTCTTTCGGCTGAAATGATTATTGTGACAGTGGGACAAATATTTTTTAATTTAAATACTTTGCAATAAATCTGTCAATGACATGACTGAACAAATTCAAAAGGCTTTTTACACCTTTTTCAAATGAATATGCCAAATAACCATAAAATAGCTCTGTAAGTACACAGCGTTCCATCACGCCATACGTTTTCCGCCCCCTGCATTTTACAAGGGGTGTTCGGTGATTTTTCACGGCATTTATTCCGAAAGCCCTTTACAATTGCGCGTAATGACATGGAAGCATTCCACTTGTATGGGATATAACACGCTTATGTGACGTTTATTTTCTATTGCTATGCTGAGAAAATTGAGTATGTTTCAAAGATTCACAAGTAGTTTTTAGAGACGGAAGGTTTATTTGGCGTACGGCCGTGATTGTTTGATTTGAACAGCAATGAAGTGCACCGATCTTTAAATAATTTCCATTCTCATTGCATAAGTAAAAAAAAACGGTTTCCTATCACTTTGGTTTCTTGTCATGGCGGCCAATAGCAGCGAAGATTGGTCATCGCGACGGAAGATATGACAGTGCACTATCTGTGCGCAAACACAACCGCAGTTTGGACCTTTGTTTGGTGTATGCCACATGTCTTCGAGTAATGGTGAAACAATAATAATATCTGCGACAAGGGGTGACCCGCCATTAGGTGGCCGTGACTACTGCACCTGCTTAGATATTTACAAATGTTTAAAATAATATAATGCTTGTAGTGCCGACCCCGCGCAAGAGCGCCTCAATGATAACGTCATACGACGGTCTCGCCGCGTCCATCCAGTTTCCAGCAATGTCGGAGATGACTGTTAAGACTGAAGCCAGCAGAAACAGTGGTCAGTATGATGAGGGTTGTAATTTACTCAATAAAAATCTTAAATTCAAGCGCTGACGTACAATGCGCAAACCTAAATAGCGGATGAATAGTTGTCGTTAGACGTTCTTCATTTTTTAAGCACGGCTTGTATTTAAGAATAAAATAATTCATGACAAACAACTTTTGTCTAAAAAAGTCTCTGGCATTCAACAAAAAGAGCCATGTTATGTAACACTTGTTTTAAACTTTCAGTGACACCTCAGTACACCCCTTACGTGGCGGGCATCGATACGGAAACTAACACTAGCTACAAAAGAGGCCCAGGTAAGATAGACCCACAAGCCAGGACGAGCAACTATAGCGAACGTTTAGTAGGACGACCGTATCAAGCACGGTTCAGACACGGGCCTTTGCTCGACCCTGCCTGCCGGGGCTGCGGGACTGTTCGAAACAGACACCGTGGTTCCGGAATGTAAAGGGCGAGGAAGGAACATGGATGGGTTTTAGTCATTAAAAGTCTGACACTCCCTCCCGCTCCGCCCAGAGTGGGAGAAGTCATTTGATGATTATAAAAAAAAAACGGCCTTTGCTTGACCCTGGGTTCGAAGTAGTGATGAAAGGACTCGAGACTTTTATACATTTGTAGTAAAGACTAGCCTCGATTTTGAAGATTCAACTCCAAAATTACGACTTGGGGCTTGTTATAAACGTGAAAGAGCAATAGGAGTTGTTTATTAAGACCCTCACAACCCAGTTAGTACTTAAGCTGGCCCCTTATTCACAACCATTCGACATTTTCGTTTCCGTGTCGGTAAGATTCAACTCCAAAAGTACGACTTGGGGCTTGTTATAAACGTGAAAGAGCAATAGGAGTTGTTTATTAAGACCCTCACAACCCAGTTAGTACTTAAGCTGGCCCCTTATTCACAACCATTCGACATTTTCGTTTCCGTGTCGGTAAGAGTTACTTGCTGCTACGGAACTCTTCATGGGCGAGTCCGACTCGCACTTGGCCGCTTTTTTACTATTTCTGTGGATCAGTCGGTACAGTAAACTTGTAATGGTACACACCTAAACTCATCAAGTTTTCATTCAAGTTGTCAATTACACTACGCGCGTCTCACGACTGGCGACTCGCACAATTCACAAAAAAAAAACGACACTTAAAATGGGTCTTGGGTTCAGGGTTGAAAGACTCGATTGAGTTGCAAGCCGTCGTATCCGAGTCGAGATTTTTTAAAGACTTTAGAAACCTAGAGTTATTTCATTACTGGTTCGAACCCAACACATTGCTATATTTTATTCGTAATTTATGTAAGCACGTAAAGTTTGACTAGCTACGGCGTAGCTGACATAGACTACCCGGCTACGCCATACCTGCTACGACGTAGCAACAAAGAATATTTAATTTTATTAAGGGGGTGGTATCTGCTAACGAGATGTTTCTCCATGTAACTCCTCTTTGATGAGTGAATATAAATGTGCAAAAATATATGTTGCTCATTAGACTCTAAACTTTAAGTGGTACAATTGAAATAATTCAAACTTTAATACTACTATATGAAAAAAATGTTAAGTACATTTTCGTAGCATTTTCTTTGAAATTTCGTAACTTCTTTTAAACGGCATTAAGTTTTAGTATTTTTTTGTTTCACACAAATATTTGTCGCTTTTTTCTTCACAAAGTGTACAATTGGAATTTTGATCTAATGATTTATTACGCTACAATTAAATAAAAAACACCCATTTCGCTTTATTCGTCCCGCAGTGACTGACGTTACAACCACGTTGTTGTGCTTGCAGCTGATTAGAACTTTATACTAACAGTATTTCAAACGAAGTTTACAAATAGAGTTGCTAATTTAGCAGATACCCCAGCCTTAATAAAATAAAATTAGTACAGCATCAGATATTTTTTGTATCAAGTAGCATTGTTCAAACAAAGTCCTTATTTTATACAGTTGCAGAGAATCTCGCACAAACTTCTGTGGTACATACCAGTCAGAAGTCCTTGGAAGTGAAAATTTACACGAACTCGAATAAGCCATTGCACTCAAAGACCGACTCGCAAAACAGTAATGTTTTTTTTTTTAATTTTAATAACTTTTTCGTTTTCTTTTATACTTTTTTTTTACTTTTTCTCTTTTACTTTTCTTCGGGGCTCGAACGAAACGAAAGCCCGAATGAAAAACCCGTATAAGATCACTGGTGTGTCTTTCCCTCTGTCACAGCCAATTTGCTCCAAATATGCTGGAGTGATTAAATTGGTTACACATATGTATTTACGTGCCCTAAACACGAACGTAGGAATATTATCAAAGGGCACACCACAAAAGTGGCGATAAGTCCCCTCTTTGAGGAGTGGCTTGAGAGGCACTACGGCGTCTTCATCTTCTGCCTGACGCAAGTCCTCACCGGACACGGATGTTTCGGGAGGTTCCTGCATCAAATCGGGCGGGAGGAAACGCCCGGGTGTTTCCACTGCGAGGATCGACCGGAAGACACGGTGGAGGTCTGCCCCGCGTAGGCGGAGCACCGCCGTGTCCTCGTAGCACCGATCGGCGGCGGCGACCTCTCGCGTCCGGCCCTGGTTCAATCCATGGTCCAGAGCAAGACGGAATAGGAAGCCGTCACCTCACCACCAGTCATGCTAGCAAAGGAGGTGGCGGAATGCGAGAGGGATAGAATCTCTCGCCCCAGCCGCCGTGGGAGACGCACCGGGCGTCGGGGGCCACGTGGTGGTGGCTACCGGCCACCGTAGACGCGGGCCTGCCGTCCGTCCGTCTTATGACGACAGGCCGTGTCGACGGCGCCTCAAAGCCTCAAAGAGATGTCATCACAAGGGCCGAAGCCTGCCGGGACTGCGGGACAGTTTGAAAGATATACCTTAGCCCCGGAACGTATAGGGTGAGGAAGGACTATGGATGGGTTTCAGGCAGTAAAAGTCCGACACTACCTCCCGCTCCGTCCAGAGTGGGAGAAGTTATTAATTGATGATTTCCCATCCTAAAAAAAAAAAAAGGGGTAAGTTATGAATGTCTCAATCTGTAGTCTATGAAGTTAAAATAAATAGTAAATAGTTACAATTTTAGTCTTAACAGACGTAAATTATGAAAGTACAAAAATACAGGAACACCGAAAAGTAGTATATGGTCTTAAAATAACATGGTAAATCCCATACGCGAGTTCGACAGACACTTGGCAGGTTTGTTCATTGCTAACTTGACTGCTGGGAGTGATTTTCACGTTCGAAAATTGCTGTTGTCTAATTTGAATTAATATTTTTGATTTTATAAGATATTGGATAAACCATAAATAAAATCTCACGTTTAGTTATTTATTTTCTAGGTATCAATGCTCAGATGAATTCTCTATCCCGTCTGATCGGTAAAAAGAAGACAGATACTAGTATCCACTCGCAGATGGCCAAGAAATGGATAAATGAATCCCCCTTTGAAACAAGTTTGTATTTATAGTTCACAATTGGTTCCTACTTTCAAGAATTTTGGAGCACTATAAAGCCTTTTTATCAATTGCAAGTAACCTTGGAGCCCTTTTTTATACCAAGCCCGTTCTTCTTCTCTGCATGTCGATGCACTCTAAGGCGCAGGACAAATACAAGAGGCGTCGAGCGGAGGCGCAGAACATGGCAGGCGCGCTAACGTTGTCGGAAAGGCGAGGCACGGGCGCATCCTAGTCTTTAAAGTCTATATTGTCACGCATTTTCGCCGTCTTGTTCTCGCCCTGTGCATGCCACTGCCAACTGCCAACTGCTGCGCCGAGAGCGAGGAAGCGGCGCCCGCAACGCGCCCTCGCCATGCCGTCTCAGTATGCCTCTATACATTTTGTATGAAATATCAAATAAGTGACTGACCGACCGCGCTGCGACTGCGCCGCAACACCGCCCGACGCCTCTTGTCCCGCGCCTAATTCTCCGACCAGTATATAGCCTCCAGCCACACTATATATAGTTGGCTTCGTTTTAACCCTGGATGCCTGATGATTCTGTAAATATTCTGAGTACCCATTCCATAATGGGCACAACATGTAGCTTGTTTATTTCAAATAAATATACCTACTATTCGCCGATGATCTACAATCTGGCACAGCCCTGTGTTTACTAAAGTCTAAAGGTCGATTCACCATATCGTCATATCTTCCTAGTAGCCATAATTTTTTTCAAACAAATCGCTCATTGTTTAAATGTTGTCTTTTCCGATTGTTGAAAGATAATGTTTCGATTAGGTACGTGTTTCCGATTCGTGATGCCAGCTACAATGATCTTCTGCATAATATCGACACGAATAAAATATCAGCCTCGGAGCAATTTTAATTTTTACGTATTATTTTCTACCGTCAAGACCCGAGAGACGAGTAATAGCATTCTTCATACCGCTATCATGACCCAGAGCCTTAGGGCCTTAGGGCGCTAGTCCACACGATGGTCATTACCCGACGCGATTTGGTGCAATGCCGGCTAACGTAGTTCACTACTTCGTACCCTGTACGTAGCCTATAGCGACGACATCTGTCGTCTCTTCGTCGTGGATTTATTGACCATTAGTACAACAATCGCGGTCAATTCTACGCAGAAAAAAAACGTTAATACTAAATCATACTGAAAATGATAACTGAGAAGATATACTCCAATTTTAGCTGAAAACAAGAAATTGTTGCATGGCCTATTTTGGTTGATGAGCACTCAAGAAATGCGAGCTAATAGCGTCCTATTTTAAAATGAAACGAAAATCATTTTAATAAATATGCCATTATACAGGATGTAAACAACCTCATCACGAAGCCGTCAACAATGCTCCTGTACATCAAACTAACTAATTATGGGTGAAAAATCATGTTTTGTGGTAGAACTCAATATAACGCAAACAAAACATTGTGCTGATGGATGAATTGAATAGTACGCGGAGTTCGCGGAGGTGTTCAAAGTAAAATCTTATAAAAATATCGCAATGACGGGGAGAACAAGTGCTTTTCGACTTCGTTAAGAGGTTTTTTACACCCTTTATTAAACACTATACTGAAATGTGAAGATAATAAAATTAACATGCAAGACATCATAGTTGCTTATGTCTAGCTGATAGATAAGGCGTGACTTTAAGGCAAGAAAAAAATGTTTCCATTTATATTTTTCTCTTCAGGTCTTCATCAAACGACGTTTCCAAGTTCTCACAAATCTAGTTCCAAGAATGGTATGCTCCAGTTTTTTAATTATACACACATCAACACGGTCTAGGGATATTTCATACTCAATTAAATAACTCGAAAAGTACTGGCCGCATTGGAATCTTTTATACACCGATTTGTTTGTAATTTATCTCAGACTAATTCCAAATTATGATTCCTATGTCCAGCAGTGGGCGTCTTTCGGCTGAGATGATGATGATGATGATGATGATGATGAATTCCAAATTCAAATTTTTTGAAAATTCTTTTTTTTCGGTGGCATAAAAATGTCTTGATGTATAGGAGAGGGAATTTTCATTTGTGCGAGAAAACAATACGAATTACGTTTAGATAGTTTTTTTTTCATTTTTAAACGAAAGATAAAGTTAAAATTGGGGTATTGTAGCCATGCAACGCCGACATTTGACGAGGGCGGAGATGTTACGAGCTGTGGGAATGCTGGAAGCTGGATCTGTTCAGCGTAATGTTGCTGAGGCCATAGGGACCCATCAAGATGTAATTTCAAGATTGTGGACACGCTATCGTGCCACAGGTGAAGTAGCGGAGAGGCACCGGGGGCCAAGTCGCATCACTACCCCCAGACAAGACCGATTTTTGCAAATTACTGCGCGAGCTCAACCAAATGCAACGGCGACTCAATTGGTCCAAAGGCTGCGAGTGGAACACCAAGTGCTTGTGAGTGACCAAACTGTAAGAAGGCGACTGCATGAAAGCAATCTACGCTCTCGTAGACCACTCCAGGTCCCACCTTTACGGAGAGGCAATCGTGGACGACGATTAGAATGGGTTCGGAACCACGTGGACTGGGGCCGTGAGCAATGTGCTGTTCACGGATGATCCAGGTTCGGCTTCCATCCAGATTCACGAAGGACGCGTGTTTGGCGAGTTCCTGGACGATGGAGCCGTCTCCAGAACCCTCAAGAAGTTCACCCATACCAAGGAGGAATAATTATGGTTTGGGCAGGAATTCGTCATGGAGGACGGACGGATCTGGTTTGGGTGCGGGGCAATATGACGGCAGAACGATACGTCCAACAGGTGCTGGGGCCCGTAGTCTTGCCCCACAGAACACAAATGGGGCAAGATTTCCTGCTCATGCACGACAATGCCCGTGCACACACGGCGAGAACGGTAGCAGCTTGGTTACATACACATAATGTTAGGGCCTTAGACTGGCCTGCTCAATCACCAGATCTAAATCCCATTGAGCATGCGTGGGATATGCTGCAAAGAAGAGCTCTGAAGGAAGTTCCTGAAAATCTGGCTACAGAAGATCAACTTTTTGCGCACCTCAGAAGGACATGGGACAATATTCCGCAGCAAGACATTGACAACCTTGTTCTGAGCATGCCGAATCGTTGCCGATGTGTTATGAACATCATGGGCGCTTTCTCAGACTACTAACTTCAAGTTTATAAACACAAATTAAATGATTTTTTTTTATTTTTTTTCAGTTTTTACTCACAAATTAAAAGTTAATTCATATACGGTTTCCGTCTATGCTTCATTTTTTTTTTCATAAAATCCTGAAATTTTAATCTAAGTACCTTAACCATTATTAAAAAATGGTAGAATATTAAATAACGTATCTTTTAAATATATACATGTCACATAAATAATTAACACATTGATAGTAATTCGCTTTTTTTAAAATATCGCTAGACCGCTTGATGTTTGTATTATTTAGTGTTGGTATTCATTTCATACAAGGCGTGTAAGAAGTCCTTTTTTAGTGTTCCTTACCCAAAGTGTAAAAACGGACCCTATTACTAAAACTCCACTGTCCGTCTGTCTGTTTGTCACCAGGCTGTATCACATGAACCGTGATAGCTAGACAGTTGAAATTTTCACAAATGATGTATTTCTAACACTGTTTTAGGCTTTCACGGTTTAGAACTAAACTTATATTGTCACGGAAGATATCCCGTAAGTGACAATATAAGTTTTGATGTTTTTCTGTTGTCGCTGTAAGAACAAATAATTAGTACCCTTAATGTGCCAGCCCGAATCGCACTTGGCTGGTTTTTTAACTAGCCCTGTACCGATGTCAATACGGCGCTCTCTAACAGAGAGCGCCGTATTGACACTTGCATTTGAGAAAACCGCTTTCTGCTACGACTTAAGGGTTGTCTAGATGTGCAGTTGACTGTGCCAGCCATAGATATAATAAAGAAGGAGATATTATGCCCGTTAGACGAAACTGTATCGGAACCCTGTGTCTCCCCTTTGCCCCTACCACACATGTAATTCAGTAAAAGCAATAGATACGCAGTCGCGCACACACCCGCATTTCTGAAAACAGAACGTAGTACACAATCAATTATAACCCTTATGCCATCAAACACATCATGTATATACCATGCAACGTACAACTTACCCACACAAAAACATCGGTACACAAGCACATCACTACGAGTTAGTAATTTAACAACTCCCTCAATATGGGTATCAAATGAAAGGGCTTGACTAGTAGAATACTATACGCTATAATAAATTTCAAATCCAAGAGGGCCGCCACCAAAAAATGGTGAATTACATATTTTTTTCACAATTCCCTCAATATGGTTATCAAATGAAAGGGTCAACACCAAAAACCGGGAATACCTTTAAATTATGACCCTATGGGTCGGGCGGGGGTTTTTTAAATTTTTAGTTTAATGTAACTTGTTACATTGCTTATCCAGTCACTTAGCGACAAACTTAGGTAATGGTTGAGGAGCAATGTATTTATTGCAAAAATAGTAGGTATTTGCTCATGACTGGGCCTCTTGTGCCAGTCGCGCGGACACCGACACGCCCCCTTGCCACTTCTCCTGTTTTTAACCGATTTTTATATTTCTATGATGCCAGCGCAAGCACCGGCTTTTATATAAACACAACACCTCCTTAGTACTCTATACAACTAACAAAACTGATGACTATGACTGGACGAAAGATCTACTCCAATATCTACCTTCAGTAAACAACCGTATCGTTGACAAGTATCATAGTAACAATCTCGTAAATTTCAAACAATGTTTCATTTGAATTAGATCGTTTTTCATTTGCAGTTTATGACACAACAGTGGTTACCAATGAAGCCAATCAAATAAGAAAATCTTGTACTTCTACTTTGGAAACTGATACTTATTTATGTGCTGACGATGACAATCCAGTGCCATATGGTTAGTTTATTATTTCTATAAGTTCTACGATTTGTGTAGTTTGTGTTTGTTGTATAATTTCTTGGAACCTCGTTATCTACTAGCATGAGTACGACAGCCCCTTGTCCAGTCAGCCTGCTACCAAACTCGGTGGTAGGCTTTTTTTTGTTAGGTATCTTATTTTCTTTCCAAACTGCAATTTTCTGTTAAATATCTTTCAGAACTACCAACCCTAATTTTATCAAAAGATAGCCTGGCGGATGTATTGCCCATTATACAATCTAACGATGCTCATATTAAGAAATCGGAAAACAAACTCGCTCTTAAGCCAACAATGGTGGACGTAGTTACATCAGGTATGTTAAAACTAAAAGTAGAAGTAGGTATTTATTAAAAAGGTTGAACTAAAAATCAACGATGATTTTCCAATTTTAGATAAAGTCTATGTATCCAAAGATGTCAAAGAATGTATGCTTCAAGCTTGCCCAGAGATTTGCGAGACAGGTACATTGATGCCTTACAATATATATGATTTTTCTTTTGTACAAAAAGTCATACTAGTTCATTTCTCCCCTAGAACCTCCATGTCAGATCAACAAGGGGTCCAAATTGAGTATCATTTTAAAGTTGGACAGTTATATTAAAAATAAATGTGTGATATCGATAAGCTTGCAAAAAACGAGGTGTAAGAAATAGGTAGGCGGTATTTCATGTTATTTTCATTTAAGATTACTAGTCTTTGATTACTATAATTTGTAACATTATTACGTGGAAATGTTTTCAGGACAATCAATTTACGTATTTCGGTACCTCGCGCACTACGCGGCCACGAGTCAGCTTCAACCAGCAAGAAAGTTTGGTCACACGTCCAGTTTTTTTCAAGATATACCTTGTCGTGGCCGGGTAGTTAGTGAGGTCCCATAAAGAACGCAGGAGAACCAAGAACTGCATGCGGTGACGCTGGCTAAGAATAATCAGTAAAATCAAGATAACTTAAACATTTTAGATTACGGTTTATTCACAATATTATTTGTTTAAATATGTTGTGAAGATGTCCAAAAACAATTCTCATTTAATAATGTTCTTCTTCTTCTTCTTCGTGTCGATGATTTCCCCTTTTTATTTTTAAATTGTTATCGACCAGTACTCTGCTACCTCGACAGCGTTGGGTAATAATGTTACACCATATAGTTATGGTAACCACCAATATGGGTTTAGGGACGGAGCCGCTAGATCTGACGTACCCTAAGAAGTCTGCGTGTGTGGTGACGACTCAGTGTGTCCTTCCTGACACGCCGCAGTGCAGCGGTGGACAGTTGTATCTGCCGAAAAGTCCTGGTAAGGTTACTTCTCTCTAGAAAAGAAAGACTAGAAATAACCCTCTTTAGAAGTAAGTATTAGAAATCGGGTGAGAATAAACCAAATAAAAAATTGACCAGGCGATTGTTGTGTTTGGTGAGCTACTTAAGTGCTCGACGGTTTTTTTTTGGGTTACTGTTTAAAAATCTTATTTATGTACACACAAAATACTTAACAGGACCTAGTAAGATAGAAGATTTTTTCCTCAATTTGTATTGAATAAATGGCTTTAAACTTGCTTTGTCTGCGTGAATAAAACTAGCTTATAGATCTATAATTATATATTTCAGATTGTGTGTTTGTGTACGGAGAGCCTCGATGTGTGGTCCACAACGTTTGCACCGACGCTGCAATCCAGCTTGATGCTCCGCCCGATAAGGGTAAAGTACCTATTCTTGATTCCGCTCTAGATTAGTGTTGCCCAAATGCAAGACCAAGACGAGACCTTAGCCAGTCTTGGTCTTGGTCTTGCGTCAATACACCTGGTCTTGGTCTTGGTCTTGGTATTGCGCTCTCAGTCTTGGTCTTGGTCTTGGTCTTGCAGCAAGAGTCTCGCAAGTCTTGCGAGACTCTACTACTTAGACTAGACTAAACGGAAAACAGACGAAACGTCGGGCTTATATTAAAGGTAAAATTCGCGATAAATACCCGTTTACATACATTTCATAATGTAGACTAGACTACTTGCAAATACCTATTAGCCTATTGCTATTTACATACATCTTCAAGGTCATTTAGTTTTATCCTCTTGTCCCTACCAAAATAGGTAATCATTTTGTGTGCCTCTGTCCGTACTCTTTGATACACTGCGGCGTCTTTGTCGGTAAATGATCAAGTAAGTAGGTACATACTCGTAATACACCGACCGACCAACGGTTTATTCGCGGAATGTCAAATTTTACCAATCAATCATGAACCATAATGCTTTAGCGATAAAGTTGAAAATCTGTTATAGAAATTTGGCAGATTGTAGTAGCTTGATGTGCTGGCATCTGTTCCATAACATTGGCTGGCCTAAAACCTGTTACTAGACCTACTCGACTCGCTGTTAGTTTTAAATTTTGCTGAATAGAAGAATAACATAAACTTTGATACATAAGTTACATAATGTTTACCAACCTACTAACGTTAGATCTGCACATTAGACAAGCATAATATAATTCTATAGGTAGATATACCTACAAGGTATGAAATTAACTTTGCCAGAAAATTATGTTAGGTAAGTACATTTTTATCACATGGGAACATAAATTTGTGAGTAACACGCTACCTACTTAATAAATAGTCGAAATATAATAATCAATACAATACATTTTAGTGTTATGACGATACGGTTTTGATACTGGAAAACGACTCTCACAATCAGGATTGAAACCAAATCCCAACTTAATAACGCCCAAATCTCAGTTTGACTTAACTGCGAGACGCAAGAGTCTTGCAGGCTTAGTCTTGTCTTGCTCAAATCTTGCAAGGTTCAGTCTTGGTCTTGGTCTTGCTGCAATACGTCGGTCTTGGTCTTGGTCTTGGTCTTGCAAAAATGCAAGAACAAGACCAAGACTGCAAGACCAAGACTGATTTTGGGCAACACTACTCTAGATCATCGTGCAAGCTACAGTAACACCATCTCATTGCTGTAGCATCATTGTTGGTGGCATTTTCACGTCAGCTACGTCTTGGAAATGCCACTATCACGTCAGGTACATCATAACAGTGACGCCATTACGTCGGCTAGCTACGTCGTAGCAATAACATCAATAAGCCTGCTACGCCATGGCAATGCCACTATCACGTCAGCCGTCCTTTGTTTTTTTTCCTATTACATATCTTACCTAAATATATACATATTTATGTAATTTATCATCACGATTTTTTGGCTTCCTAGTACTCAAAATTAAAGCATCTAGACGAAACCAGCCAGAAACCCACAAAACATTGTCTCTGAACACTATCAATTGAAACAAAATAATAAATCACTCAATTGTGTCAATTTGCTAATGTAGCGAACACAGCATTGTCTACAAATAACATAATTCAATTTCAGAAGTGAATGTGAAGCGGGAATATGTAACTCATTCAGTCGGGCAGCTGACGTCTCACTGCCATGTTAGAGATGGGAGTCAGCGAAGTCACAGCGGGCTCAGCAGCGAAATTCTCTCGCCAAAAGGTAGGGACAGCCCATAATAAGTAATGTTATTCGAAAGCAAAACTGTCTGTCAAGTAATAGTATAATTACCTTCTGTTGCCATTTAAGATTATGCTGAGCTTTGGCTTCTCTCTTTCTGTCTGTGTGTCACCTTTTGAAAGAAAGGTAATTTTTTTTTCTTTTGCCGCTGAACGGATTTCGATATTGGCACACGAACAGAGCATTACTTGTATTAGAAATAGGATACATTTTATCCCAGTACTGGGATAATTCCCGACCTCCACGCAGGCGAAGCCGCAGGTAAAAGTAAGTAAAACTTCTGCAGTTTTGTCTTTGTGTTCTGTTATTATTTTCGTATGGTAATAAGGTGAATGTTATTTCCTTCATAATACTGTCTGTCACTGTCTTTTAACCTTATATGGTAACACTTTCGTTAAGTAAATCTTTTTAATTTGTTCGCAGCAACAAAACTTGACTATGAAATAAAATACTTATAAAAATACTTGCTTTAATAAGCAGCAAAATAAGCAATATCGTTTCCAACATTTTGTCGTAAAATGTGACAAAGTTGTCAGTTAATTCTATAGGTTTTAAAAAGCAAAAAGCTGCCAACAGTTTGTGGTTACATCCTCCAGCTAAAGCGTGATGCTACTACTAGTATAAAAATAAGGGAACATAAAGTTTGTGCGGTAAAATGCCTGCGCCGAAACAGTATGTAATTTGCCCTTTATCATCGGGAAAGTGCCCTAAAATACGCCCTGAGATACTTTAGCGCTGATTTATTAAGCGTTGGCAAGAACGCTACAGCATTGGCCAGGAATCAACGACGTTCTCTGTGTTTACATGAAAACGGGAAATATATGCTTTTGATCACAGAGTACTGACACGCAAAAATCTTGAGCATGTATTTGTTTCTAAACAAAGGGGGTTCAACTTATTTTCTATAGATGCTGTCGCCCAATCATCGTTCTGTTTGTTCTGCGCAAAGATTTTGATTATTCTATTTAGATTTAGAACCTATGTCCGGTGCCAGCCACTGGTTCTATGTCTTTTATTAGTACAATCAGCGATTCTCTACGCACTTCGAATGTTTTCGTAACTTATAGTAAATAACACGTACAAATTGGCTATAAAATAGAATTAGCTAGAAATTCATAACGTTATCATTCCTGTGTTAGACAAAAAATAATTATAATTTTCTCCGAGAACCCCTGGTCTAATTCTTTAAAAGTAACCTTTCCTGGAATGAAGAGTACCCCATGCCCTTTCCAGGTACCTGACAATATTATGTACCCCTTTGCATAAAACATTTTTAATAAACCAATGGGTTTTATTTATAACTAGCTTCTGCCCGCGACTTCGTACGCGGATCCTGTTGCTTTTGCCAGCGACACCGGGTTCGTGAAAATCGAAGAGCTGAAACGTCGAATTCTAAGAGCCTGGGGACGGGAATATAACGGATCTTTCCCACCTGAGCAACACATACCGTTTGGTTCTTTTTGCCATTTAACAGCTTCACAAAAAGTATAATCTTGAACCATACCTCCGGAATATGTGGAGTATTCAATCATAGGAGTATACGTAAATGAACTCCGTTTCTTATCAACCCAAAGAAGGTCGTCATGCCCTGAGAGACACCAGATTCTTCAGATGTTATCGACATTCTGTTTATAGAATGTTCTTTCTCTCTCACATTCTAACTGATTATGAATATTTTGTTGTGTGCGTGTTTGGGGCAATGTATGATAATCTCGAACAGTTAGTCGCGCATCACGTTCATCGCTCGTTTCAAAAGACCTGTTAGTAGATGTGCGAATACGCTGAGAACTCAAGCGCAATTCTCTATCCGTAAAGGCATAGGCATCTTTCTTCACTGGTCTCTAGAGACCTGGATGTAGATGCGTAAATTCGCTGAGAACGCAGGCGTGCTTCGCGATCGGAAGAGGTTTCCACGGAGCAAGTTGCAGCCTGATGTTCTCGAACAGCATCAAGTCTCTCCTGACGCTCTTCGGTAGATTCTTGGGATCTTATGATCCTCAATCTTTTAGCTCCTTTGGAACATTGGGAAAGGTTTGACCTCTTTCTAGGCATGGTTATAGTTTTGTTGTGAAGATACATGATCAATTAAAATCTAAGTGCTCTGCGTTACAGGGTAGGCTACAGAGTCACGAAGATAAATGGAAAAGGAAATTAAACACTCAAATAACATAAGCCCGAAGACATTTATTTATTCGATAAAATGAGTTTTGGTCAGTAGAGTCAAATTTTCAATGATATACCATCGTCTTTAAAAATAAGTCCTAAACTGTTACCGCCTTAACCGCGTGGAGGTACTCCCAGTTTTTGTTATTTTATAATTTTATTATACAGTGAAATTAGTGATAGCTTTGCAATAATTTTCACATCAGATGTTTCTGATCTTCGATTGTTTATAAGTCAACAGGAAATGCCCATCAGACCGAACAACTTTTGCTAAGACGTCATTCCTATATGTGTTATGGTGTAGCTGGGCTCTTGGAGTTCCACAACAGGTGTCCCAGATCTTCCAATTTACAATTACTGTTTCTAAACCCCCTCCAATTATTATTTTTTAAATATATTCAATGTACAGACACAGCTTTTTTACTATTTTATTATATGTATAGATAATAGATATAGATGTTGCCCAGACATAATATCTATACAACGAAAAAAAATCATTCAAATCGTCCAGTACTTCCGAAGATTAGCTTGTACAAACAAACAGACAAACAGACATACTTTTTTTTTTGGATTCGTACTCTATTACTGTTTCTAAACCCCCTTCAATTATTATTTTTTAAATATATTCAATGTACAGACACAGCTTTTTTACTATTTTATTATATGTATAGATATAGATGAACTACAGATGTTCCAAGAAAAGCATGGGCGTAGGTATTCGGTACATAATCATCGACAAGCTATCTCCACGTTACTCAAACGGTGCATCCACACCGCATGTTGAGGTAACATTTCTAAAAATGTTATCAATTGTTACCAAGTGTCGACTGAAAGTTATGAAACATTACTTAACATAATTTACTAACACGTCAACTTATAATAACAATAAATAAAACTTGGAAACGTTGCTCAACATAAAGTAACTGCGGTGAGGGCTACCACAGGGCACGCGCTTGCTTATCACATGTATGTGAATATGGCGCGCCTTAGTCACAGACATGGCGGTCAAAAGGATAAAAAACAGGAAGATTACCGAAGCGTATATCTTTTCTGGTTTAAATGTATTTTAACTTATTTCTGAGCATTTCTTCGTTTGTTCCTATAGTGTATAAGGCGCTGTATGAGACCACAAAACTTGTGGTCAGGAAGGAGATGAAGCAGCTCTCTTCTAAAAACGCTACTGTGGCTACCGCCCATGTTGATGCAGGTCAGTGTTTTTTTGAAGAACTTTATTAGGTGGACTACGCCATAAACACATCTTGGGGCTTTCACAGCAAGCTGTGAGAGGGGCTTGAATCGGGCAATAATAAAAACAAAACCTTTGAAAAAAATAGTGAAATTGAATATGGAATGAGACAACTTAAATAAGCCACATTATAGTCGTACCTATAATAACATTATAAGCTGAGACTAAATGAATAAGGTACGTTTTGATGCTCACCCTTTACATTTCATTGAAATATCATCGGGATAAAAAAATATTTCACTGAATAAGTAATCTAGTCTTTGTGAAGACAATAATCTATTAAGTGTATCAGTATGTTTACAGTGTGTAGGTGTATACCTAATCAGAATAACTAATCAAAATTCATCATATTTCGTAAACAGACCAGAGAAATCTTCTGTCAGGCGATTGCCTGACAATAAGGCTTCATCAAATAATAATGAATTTTCGAATTTTCTTAGTATGTATAATTTTCATTTCAATTCAGTTTGATTAAGGTTGACATTAAGGGTTACCAATGAGCGGAAGTCCTTGATGCCTTGTGTTTATTAATTCAGTGAGTATGAACAGATGTCAGGCAAAGAGTTCCACTTGATAAAAGGTTGGTATTGTGAGTTATAAACTTCCAAGTCGGGATCAAATCTGCATGTACTTCGACATCAGTCCTACCCAATAGGCTAGTTTCCACCATCACTAAATTGCAAATCTATTTAGTCCGTCAGAGTATTGGAAAATAATGGACACGTATTTTTTGTTTTTGTAAATCAACGCATATTGACAAAGATAAAACCATCAAAACTCGGGAGTGGGGGCTCGTGACGTCAGTACTCACTAAGAATGATACCAAACAGTGACGTATTGGGAATTTTAAAAGCGTCGTATCTTCGTCAATTTTGGTTTATGTGACAAAAGAAAAAATACGCGTCAAATATTTTTTGATAATCTAAGTGACGGACTAATTAGATTTTTTCAGTTAACAAGCCTATTGAAGCAACCAAAAATAAACATCGTGTGGTAATATGGAGAGAAATTATATAAAAGGTGTATTAATACCCTTAACAAAGCCGAAAGGCACGTGAACTCTCTATCATTGCAATCATTTTTCAACCGACTTCTAAAAAGAGGAGGTTCTCAATTCGTCTGTATTTTTTTTTTTTGTGGTTGTTACCTCAGAACTTTCGACTGGGAGAACCGATTTTGATGATTCTTTTTTTATTTGAAAGTTGGTGCTTCCCGTTGGGTCCCATTTTAATTTGTTGAAGATCTGATGCTGATCTTCGGAGATATACAATGGAACTCTTCAAAAGTAGACGGCAAATCTGCAGTGATTGCTGCATCCGCTTGTAGGTTCATTGTTTATACTACATCATGACGTAACATCACGCCTGTATGCTCTGAGGGGGTACGCAGATGTGTACAATATACCCAGATTTCGACAATGTTTGTCACCTCAGAACTTTCGACTGGGTGAACTGATTTTGATGATTTTTTTTTATTTGAAAGCTGGTGCTTTCCGTGTGGTTCCATGTCAATTTGGTTAAGATCTTACGCTGATCTTCGGAGATATAAATGGAACTCTTCAAAAATACACGGCAAAGCTGCAGTAATTGCTGCAATCGCTTGGTTGTTTATTGTTTATACAACATCATGACGTAACATCACACCTGTATGCTCTGAGGGAGTACGCAGAAGTATACAATACACCTAGATTTCGACAGTTAGACGTGTAAAGTTCCATTCAATGAGATCTCGGAGAAATAGAGGTAACTCCTTAACTTTATAGGCACACCAGAAGCGGTTTGGGTAGTTTTAGGCAGAGTACTTTCTCGGAGTGATCCCATTTCGATTTGATAAAGATCTGGTGACTTCGGAAGATAGGCAACTGAACTCCTTAATAAATGATAGCAAATGTACTGGGATCGCTGAAGACTCACGTCTGTCTATTGTTTACACCAGTTCATAACAAAAAATCACACCGATACGCTGTGAAAGGGTAAGCACATGTGAACCACTAAAAAGTGAAAAATAAAAACTGTTTTTCAAAAAATATAACCGACTTCACACAAAAAAAGTGAAAAATAACTTTAGCTTCAGAAGTCGGTGACAAAAAAACTAAATCAATCAAACAAAGGTCACCGACTTCTGAAGCTAAAGTTATTTTTCACTTTTTTTGTGTGAAGTCGGTTATATTTTTTGAAAAAAAGTTTTTTTTGTTCTGGACCATAACTGGAAATCGACAAGTTACGAAGATAATGGAGGTCGAAGTAACAACTTTTTCAAAAGTTTTTATTTAACTAGTTTTTAAGGTTACTTTACTATGGCTAATTTTCCCCATGACCCCTAAAATATCCCAAGCACCTATCAGCACATTCTATTTGGAAACGAAGAATCACTTTTTGGATCAACCAAAAGCACGGGACCGGTCAACGTGGCTTTTCTTTGGGGAGACAACGATAGAGAAGAGTTCAACGATATAATAAATTGGACGAGCATCAGCGATATAATCGTCCAATTTATAATTAAATTGCACGATTAGGTATATCGCTGATAAAAATGCTTGACTCAATGCCAGTCTTGCTGCACAAGGACAGGGGCTCAAAGATGGATAGCACAAATTGCCATACCATCTCAACTCAACATGAATGATGTAGGTATCCAAGATTTTGTCACAACATTATAATTCAAAAGAGGGTCCATGGAGTTTCTTGCCATTCTTTTCCATAGAGATCTACGCTAGGGAATGGGCAACTATGCTTTCAGTTTTTATGTCTTGTAACTGGGACTGTTGCTAGATTTAATATATTTTCATCTTTGTTTCGACAGTTCAAAAGTGCCTGTAACTGGTCAACTTAAAATAAATGCTTTGATTTTGATTTTAAAAATAATGATGACCGCGCAGTTACGGATCACGAACTAGCAATTTATCTTCAGAAACCGGACATTACATTTTTTTTACGTTTCATCCAGGGGTGGACGCAGCAAAGTTCGACTTTCCAAAACTGTTAACAAAGTCTGCCGGTATAATTACATCCGAAAATATGATGATGTCCAAGTCGCGTTGCCTCTGCAGAAAAAAAGGATCTCATTGTCATTGCAGTACGTATTTTGTCGTTTACATAGAAATATTAGGCGTCGGGGAGACCCTGGAAATTAAAACCCACAATCGCACAATTCATTTTTCTATTTTCTAAGTTGATCTACTAAGTGTCCGGCAAAACAGCAGTGCAAGTACGAGGACTCGGTTAGATAAATTTGACAGTTATTCTCGATAAAATGAGTTTTTGACTCCATAAAAACTCATTTAATCGAGAATAACTGTTGAGTCCTATCGAATCCTACGTACTTGTACTGCAGGCCCGTAATTGCAATTTGAGGGGAGCGCAAAAATCAGACGGAATAGTGCGATTGCTATAACTAGAGGAATTATCCAGGAAGAAAAAAGGGGAATACAGTTGTATGGAGAAACGCAGCCCTTGTCCCCCCTTTTAAGTGCAATGGGATAGGTGACACGGTATGTCCCGCGAGTTTGGAAGGTGGGTGGTCATTCTCTCTGGGGAGGTGTCACATACGCATTTGAGATCTAAAAAAATTGAATTAAAAAATGATCAATCAATTTCAGAGCGTTCATCGCAGCATGTTAAGAAAACTGATTTTCATGAAAGCCGTGAAGAAATTAACGAAGGTAACTTTTTACTCTAGTTTAACTTCGTCGAGGGCAGAGTAATCCTTAAAAACAGCCTTTGAATATATGTTTTTATAAAACAGCAGTGATTGATGGGAAATGCACGAACTTTTGTGTCATGAAACAATTTTTCTTTTTTTCTGACTTTTGTTTTTACGATAAAAAATCATACACGTAAATGTTCTAGAATGTTGCGACGATTGCATGGGGAGTCATCTGGTTACTTCGTGTCGTTACTACAGCAACTTGCTCACGAAACAGCTGGGACGCGTCAAAAACAATCGTAAGAGCTTTGTAAATTAATTGTTGTTTAAAGTGGCAATCAATGTAACCGCAATGTACGGCAAGTCCGCTCGCATGTTCCCAAAGGGATAGGCAGTGCAATGTAGTAGCGAGCCTATTGCTACATGAGTAAGTAAATGGAACAGAGTATAAGCTTCAATCGGTTGCTCCAGTGCGTGACCACTAGCCGATTGTCGCAAACGCAGTGAGAGTGGAAAAAATCGGTTTACGCTGTCACAGCCAGTTGAAAATCTCAGGGTTGTCAGGGCAACACACGTTGTTTGCTTTGTGACAAGTTAGAATATTTTAGTGTAAAAACCTGGTATTTATTAAAAATGGTTGTTTATTGTACTGTGTGTACGAATAATACTAGAATTTTACAGAATTATTATAATCACAATCATGAATACAACCGTCCAAGTTCACAAAGTTCGAGGAACGACTTACACCTTGAAAAATGTGTTCGTCAACCTCTATGAACTTAGAGGGTTGTATTGATGATTTTGATGATTTTATTTCTGTTACTACATACGTCTTATGCCCGTTTTCACCGACATCCCCTAAGTTTATGGGATCCCCTAAACATAAATAGGGGACCGATAGGGGATGGTTTCTGTTTCACCGACATTTAGGGGTCACTTAAACGCTAAAAGGTCCCCTAAATTTAGGAGGTCGAAATTCCAGCCCATAAACCAGCACCTAAGTATGTGATCTCCCAAAATACGAAGATAGATTCTGGTCTCAACGAACTTTTTGTAAATTTAGAAACTGTTTCTACAATATTCAATGCTATAAACGTAAAAACAGCCGCAGGCCAAAAATATATCGGAAACGACCCAATTATAATGAAACTGACTTTTAAAGGAGATATAGGTAAGTAAAACTTCAGTGTTATGTTTTTTGGAAAAGATTAAACTCGCCTTAGAATTTCCTGATAATAGGTGAGTACATAAGAAGAGAGAGGCCTATACCCAGCAGTGGGTGAGTTCGGGCTGTGGATGATGATGTTGAGGTGAGTACATAACACACGCAAGTTTTTACCCCTTATGTCCCTTGCTCTTAAGGCGCTTAGACGAGCTAAATTAGCTACTCTATTTGTGGTGGTTCAAACTTCGTTTGAAATGCTGTTAGAATAAAGTTCTAATCAGCTTGCACTACAAAGTGGTTGTTACGTCAGTCACTGCGGGCCAAATAGCGCGAAATGAGTGGTTTCGATCGATTTACAAAAAACTATTGATTGGATTAAAAAACTAAAACAGTATCATGCTAATATATTGTTTGTAGAATTATTTGCCAAAAAATCAGAATGATCGCATGCATATTAGTATGTTTTTTATTGTTTGAAAGATATTTTTAGAGGTAAGTTCGTGATTTCTTTTTATGGAGCCAAATTAATTGTATTATGTTTTCAAAACAGTATCATGCTAGCATATATCCTGAAGAATATCATATATTTTTCTGGTCTTGTTTATAGCAGTGAATCATATACTTTTAGTAATTATAAAACTCGCGTTTAGCTCGTGTAATCGCCTTAAAATAAATTACACCTCGTGGTACTTCTTCGTAGTAACATGGTTTTTTGTTGACAATACTTTATCAATTTACCTACCTACCATTCACTTGTTAAGCAGGTAGGTACCTTATTACCTATTATTAATTGATGTTGTCTCTATGGTTCCTACAATGAAAACATTTTATTTTTTTAGAAATAATTTTATATCTCTATCAAATCAGTTATTGATAGCATTGAGTTTTTATGCTACGGGTAACTATTTGTTGGCCGTGGCAGACATGGGTGGCATCCGTGTGGCTACTTGAAGTCGAATAATAAAAAGAGTGTTTGCAGCAATTATAGTGACTCTACGTCCGGAGTATATCAAGTTTATTGAAACCAGTGAGGAATAAGTTAAGTGAAGATGGGGTTTTATAATATTGCAAGGTTCCCTATGTAATTGGATGCATTGATTGTACAAAATCTATATATATAAAATGGTAAACTGACTGACTGACTGACTGACTGACTGGGTGATATATCAACGCACAGCCCAAACCGCTGGGTCTACAGATTCCAAATTTGGCAAGAAGGTTCCTTATGTGGTCTAGGGGTGCGCTAAGAAAGGATTTTTCAAAATTCACCCTCTAAGGGGGTGAAACGGGCCCCCAAAGTTTGTATGGGAAAACAAAATTAGTTAGACTATTTCATTCAAAACTTCACAAGAGTACTCCTATTGATAAATCAGAAGAAACGGGTTTCAGTTTTTTTCAAAATTCAACCCCTAAGAGGGGTAAATGGGGTGACAAAGTCTGAAAATCAACGCACAGTCCAAACCATTGGGTCCACAGATTCGAAATTTGGTAAGTAGGTTCCTTATGTGGTCTAGGGGTGCACTAAGAAAGGATTTTTCAAAAATCACCCTCTTAGGGGGTGATTCGGGCCCCCAAAGTTTGTATGGGGAAACAAGATTAGTTAGACTATTTCATAAGAAACTTCACAAGAGTACTCCTATTGATAAATCAGTAGAAATGGGTTTCAGGTTTTTTCAAAATTCAACCCCTAAGAGGGGTTAATGGGGTGACAAAGTCTAAAAATCAACGCACAGCCCCAACCGCTGAGTCTACAGATTCCAAATTTGGCAAGTAAGTTTCTTATGTAGTCTAGGGGTGCACTAAGAAAGGATTTTTCAAAATATAAAATGGTAAACTGACTGACTGACTGACTGACTGACTGGGTGATATATCAACGCACAGCCCAAACCGCTGGGTCTACAGATTCCAAATTTGGCAAGAAGGTTCCTTATGTGGTCTAGGGGTGCACTAAGAAAGGATTTTTCAAAATTCACCTTCTAAGGGGGTGAAACGGGCCCCCAAAGTTTGTATGGGGAAACAAGATTAGTTAGACTATTTCATAAGAAACTTCACAAGAGTACTCCTATTGATAAATCAGTAGAAATGGGTTTCAGGTTTTTTCAAAATTCAACCCCTAAGAGGGGTTAATGGGGTGACAAAGTCTAAAAATCAACGCACAGCCCCAACCGCTGAGTCTACAGATTCCAAATTTGGCAAGTAAGTTTCTTATGTAGTCTAGGGGTGCACTAAGAAAGGATTTTTCAAAATATAAAATGGTAAACTGACTGACTGACTGACTGACTGACTGGGTGATATATCAACGCACAGCCCAAACCGCTGGGTCTACAGTTTCCAAATTTGGCAAGAAGGTTCCTTATGTGGTCTAGGGGTGCACTAAGAAAGGATTTTTCAAAATTCACCCTCTACGGGGGTGAAACGGGCCCCCAAAGTTTGTATGGGAAAACAAAATTAGTTAGACTATTTCATTCAAAACTTCACAAGAGTACTCCTATTGATAAATGAGAAGAAACGGGTTTCAGTTTTTTTCAAAATTCAACCCCTAAGAGGGGTAAATGGGGTGACAAAGTCTGAAAATCAACGCACAGTCCAAACCATTGGGTCCACAGATTCGAAATTTGGTAAGTAGGTTCCTTATGTGGTCTAGGGGTGCACTAAGAAAGGATTTTTCAAAAATCACCCTCTTAGGGGGTGATTCGGGCCCCCAAAGTTTGTATGGGGAAACAAGATTAGTTAGACTATTTCATAAGAAACTTCACAAGAGTACTCCTATTGATAAATCAGTAGAAATGGGTTTCAGGTTTTTTCAAAATCAACGCACAGTCCAAACCATTGGGTCCACAGATTCCAAATTTGGCAAGTAAGTTTCTTATGTAGTTTAGGGGTGCACTAAGAAAGGATTTTTCAAAATTCACCCTCTAATGAGGTGAAACGGGTCCCCAAAGTTTGTATGGGGAAAAAAGATTAGACTATTTTATTCGAAACTTCACAAGAGTACCTACTCCTATTGATAAATCCAAGATAGCACCGAGGAAAAGTATTTTGTTTTTCATCTCGGGTGTCGTTTACATGGTTTTCGAGGTCGCTGATTACAAAAATGAGATCGAAATGAAAATCGAAATGGCGTTGAAGTAAAGTTTTCGTCATGTGTGTCGTTTTCATGGTTTTTGGGGTCGCTGATATCGAAAATGAGGTCAAAATCAAAATCCAAAAACGCACCTATGATTTTTTTTTCCTTTTTCCTTCATGGGTGTCGTTTTTATGGTTTTCACTTAACACAAATCTAAGTTTTCTTTAAATTTTGTTTGTCTTCGTAGCTACGTATCCTTATGTAATTTAACGGCCATAGTAATTCCATCCTAGACAATAATTTAAGATTTTACACAATACTTCTGCAAATTTCCTCTGTTCTGCTTTGAAACCAACTAATTTATGAGCAACCCAGATATGTATATCTTTAAAACACTGCTAGATCTTGAATTTTACTTACTCTTTGTTTTGCGCAATGAAATTCCCTCATTAGGGTTCCGTAGTCAACTAGGAACCCTTATAGTTTCGCCATGTCTGTCTGTCCATCCGTCCTCGCTTAATCTCTGTGACCGTTAGCACTAGAAAGCTGAAATTTGGTACCAATATGTGTATCAATCACGCCGACAAAGTAGTAAAATAAAAATTGGAAAAAAAATGTTTTATTAGGGTAGCCCCCCTATATGTAAAGTGGGAAGTGATTTTTTTTTATTCCAACCCTAACGTGTGATATATTGTTGGAAAGGTATTTAAAAATGAATAGGGGTTTACTGAAGTCATTTTTTGATAATGTCAATAATTTCGCAAACAATCGCTCCAAAAGTAAAAAACAATGTGTCCCCCCCCTCTAACTTTTGAACCATAAGTTTAGAAAATATAAAAAAAATCTGAAAAGTAGAACTTTATAAGGACTTTCTAGGAAAATTATTTTGAACTTGGATGGAAACAAGTTTTTGTACAAAAAAGACAAAAAGTTGTACAAAATAATCTCTGGACTAAGTTCGTAGTATAATCGTATATGAAGGCATTTTTTTTAACTTCGTTAACATATTTTATTATCCTGAACGTATCTTTTTTCAAACAAAAAAATAATTATTAAAATCGGATTGGATTGAACACTTATTGTGACAGACGGGAAACTACGGAACCCTACTGTTACACTGAGCGTGGCCCGACACGCTCTTGGCCGGTTTTTTTGAATTAAAATTACCCCAAATTCAACGCGAGCAAAGCCGCAGACAAAGTTATCTAATACATAAAAATATCGTGTCACATTGTTTGTTATCGAAGTCCTCCGAAACGACTTCACCGATTTTTTTTTTGTGTATTTTTGGTAGGTCAGAGAACAAGTTGAAGGCTACTTTTATACCTCTAGGTGACAAGGGTGGTTAACGCGGACGAAGTCGCGGGCAACAGCTAGTATGAAAATATAATAACCAGGTGAAAGCACAACACCTTGAAACTAGTTAAAATTATGAAATTAATCTGTAACATGAAGTAAAATTAAATTTATTATATTTTGTAAGGTGAAGATGATGCAGAGCTCTTTAGAAAATAATAGGAAGGGGTATGTCCTTAAAGGAACGAAAATCTCGAATTAACGATACGCGACGCTGAACGCACAACAAACATTTTCATCTCACGACTATGAATTACATAAGACCAGACGTGTCAAAAACAAAATCAGTAATAGACCACAGATAATACGCAAGGTATCGTAATGTAGGTACGCACAGAGTAGGTAATTGTTCAAGAAAATTTGAAATTTATGAAAATTTTAATGAAATCATAATGATATTGTTAATAGACCATGATTAATTAATATCTGTATCCATTTAGGTGTTTATTTAAGAGATTTTAATAAAAAAAAAAACATGTTTCAGAGTATCGATAAATTCAAAAACGAATCAGTCACCACTATCGAGAACAAAACGTCACTTGTTATGAGTCCCCTAGCTAAGTGATGGAAATGGTGGTGAAACAAACATTTTTTTGCGGGCTAATTTAGGGGAGCTTTTAAGCTAAGGGTCCCGTACGTAGGTGGTAGTATAGGGGATGTCGGTGAAAACGGGCATTACAGTCGCGAATGATATTTTCATCAACATTCAACCTAGCACTGACCTGCAAAGTACAAAAAACGATGGCAATTCGGTGTGCCGCGTCATCGCATCTCAATCTAAATTATTTCTGAGAGTGTTCACATCTTCGCTATAAATAAAACGCGCGGGTCCATTGCCCCATAGCCGTTGGAATAACATTTTTGAACTAAGAACTTCAGTGTGTGAAAAGGACTTTAAATGCAGTTTCAAAGCAGTCCCGCTGTAGCTGATCGCAGACGTGGCTAGCAAGGTAGGCCTCCTTAGTAACGTACTAAAGGTTTTCCAACTGTCCACCGTCAGGCTGATGCAATTTCTAGAATATTCGAATCAGCGCCCCTTTATTTTGTCCGCATGATCCTTGAGATCAGACGTAACCAAATGCCCAATGTACTTAAACTGGTCCTCTATCCAAAGGCAAACCATTCAGATATATCGGCGGTACCGTTTCCTGAGCACCACCCACCGCTGCCGCAAAGACCATGCATTGACTTTTTAAAACATCATGCTCATCCGCGTAACCCTCACAAATACGTAGCAACCTCCTTAGACCACAGACCGACGCGCTCAACAGAACCATGTCGTCAGCATATTTCATTTCATTCATTTTTCAAGGTCTTTATTAGTACTTACGGTTTACAATACAGTTTACAAACGAGCTTATTCTATTTGTACACCAATCACGATTTATGTCGTTACACAGGCAGGTATCGCCTTTACAAACATTAAAACATGTTGCTACTTAACACTATTTAACAATGATTTAACTTACTTATTACTAAATATTCAACTACGGGGTATGTGCAAGTCTTAGTATGGACCCACATAAATTTTAAAATGATTTACTGTACAAAATGTACGCTTTAATTATAATGACTATGATAAAACTAAAATATGAGTTAAGTAGCGGGTAGTCCGCAAAAAGATCACGCATTCACCGGCCCAACGAGCGGCGTCGGCTAGTAAGCGAGCTGTCGTCATGATGCGTCATGGAGGAAATAGTGATGGAGCAGTCGGTATCGATTGTACGTACGGGCGTACGGTAATGAACTGAGTCTACTTTTACCAATCAACGATATTAGGAAGTTACGATGTGCTGGGTTTTTATATAAATAACGTGCAGTTTTTAAAATGAAATCTTTTATGAATGGATAGTTTAAACGGTGGTGTAATGTTCTAAGGTTGGTGCGAAATGGTGTGTTATAAGATAGTTTTAGGGCTTTATTTTGTATTATTTGGAGTTTGTTATATTTGGTTTCCGATAGACTACACCACACAGGTGCTGCGTAAGTTAGGCAGGGTCTAACGAGTGTAGAATAAATGTGCAATTTGGTTGAGGAACTAAGAACAGATTTGCGATTCAAAATTGGTTTTAATGAATTTAAGGCTTTAACACCTTTACTTACAATTAATTCAGTGTTCTTATTCCAATTGAGTGTCTTGTCTAATATAATACCTAAATATTTAACCGAGGGACGCCATGTAATCTGGAAGTTATCAATATTTACAAGTCTGGTGGGAAGTGCGCGTTTCCTGATAAACAGAATGCCTTTAGTTTTGGTTGAGTTTACTTTAAGTTTCCAGGTTTTAAAAAAAATACTGAGTAGTTCCAGTGAGTATTGTAGACGTCCTGTTACTACATCAACGTCTTTGTGTGTCGCGAAAGTTGCCGTATCGTCAGCGTAGATGGCGAGTTGTGTGTGAGCCTGTTTGGGAATGTCATTCAGGTACAGTATGAAGACGTAAGGGCCCACGAGCGAACCTTGGGGCACACCGGCTGGGATGGTCTTAGGGTCAGAATGGTCATTGCCTATATAAACTGAGAACGAACGATTTCGCAGGTAGTTCTGGATGAGTTTTACTAGACAAAGAGGAACTTCAAATTTAATTAATTTGTGTAACAGGCCATCATGCCAAACCGAATCAAATGCTTTTTCTATGTCTAATAAAATCATGCCTGTGGAGAGGCCTCCGTTTAGCCCGTGAGCTATGTGCTCCGCTACTCTGGCTAGCTGTTGTGTGGTTGAGTGTGAGCTACGAAATCCAAACTGTTCGGGGATCAGAGTATGTGCAGTTACTTTAGTGAGGCGGGATAAGACAATGGCCTCTAGGAGTTTCCCTAAGCATGGTAGTAAACTAATTGGGCGATAGCTAGATGGGTTGAACTGATCTTTCCCAGGTTTTTTTATTGGTATGATTTTAGCGTGTTTTAATGCACTTGGGAAGCATGCAATGCGCAAACAACCATTAAACACTTTGGTCAAATAGACAATGGCTTTTTGAGGGAGGTTTTTCAATAAGCCATTTCCCAGGCCATCAAAACCAGGCGCTTTGTTTGATTTTAGTTTACCCAGAAGTTTTCGGATTTCATTCGGCCTAACAAGTGATAGGTAGTCACCCATCTGGTAACAGTCAAGCAGCCCGATCGATTCTTTTACTGCCTCTTCAATACTAGAATCACTAACCCAATGTTTAGTTAAGTTCGTGTTTTCAAGGAAGGAATTAGCTAGAGTCTCACATTGCTCATGTACAGAGGAGGTGGTGGTGTTATTTGACATTTTAAGAGGGGGAATTGAGATAGGTTGATGGTTCAATGACTTGACCACTCTCCATAAATCTGTAGTGGGATTGGTGACTTTCGCTAATTTGTTGTTCCAGGCATGGTCATTTAGTGCTTGAATCCCAGACTTAATACATTTCTGTATGTTGTTCACTTGTGAGAAAAGCTGACGTCGTTTAAATGGATCGTACCTACTCATCAAGGGCCAGTTTTCGAAGACGATTTTTGGTTTTGATTTGTGACCTGATCCGACGTGGTAGTTTATAACCACTATCACTGGGTAACTTAGGAACAGCTTTGTCTCTTGCGTTTATGACAGATGTGGTGAAGTGTTCGATGGCAAGGTCAATTTCCAAAGGTGTGTTAAAAGTGGCTTGGTTCAAAGTTATAGACTCATTCAAGTGGGATCTATAACCTTTCCAGTCCGCCTTTGTATAATTAAATATGATGCGCCTATGTCTGTTGACTTTACCAGTTGCAGTGAAACAAACAGGTAGGTGGTTTGACGAAAGGCGAGTGATTACCTGAGGCTCTGAGAGGTGATATACAGAGTTAGCTAGGATAATGTCAGGTGTAGATGGTGTATGCGTACTATGGTAGTGGACTAGAGTAGGACAAGATGGAGCAAGGATGTCATATTCGTTGTTTATCATGTGATCAAAAAGTACCTCGCCATAGATGTTTGAGCGGGAGCAATGCCAATAAAGGTGTTTGGTGTTCAAATCACCCATTATTAGGGTTTTTGAATGCACATGAATCATTTTGTCTAAGTCTGTGGCTAGTAGGGCTAGGTTAGGAGATTGATAAGCTGAGATAAAAGCAATAGTCTGATTCGATACAGCAACTTGTATTCCAACACATTCGAGGTTTTGAGTGACAGGTAAATTTAATGGGGCATGTTCAATGTCAGATTTTACCAAAATGGCAACTCCCTGACCGAGTCCATCAGGTTTCTTGTCGCACCGATAACAGGTGAAACCTGGAGTGTGTAATTTAATATTCAGGGATATTCTAGGTTCTGACAAAGCTATGATATCAATAGAAAGCTCGCTTACCAGATCCAACAGTTCTGCAAGTTTAGAGCGAATGCCATCAGCATTCCAGTATAGAATTCGCACATTTTGTGTTTTACACATATTGACCAAGATGAATTAAGATTAGAATTACTTTATCCATCATATTGGTACATCCTAGAAATTGGCTCTTGATGATTTTTATGGTCATCAATATGGCTAGCATGTCGGCTGTGGCCGGATCTTGAGCATTATCTGCAACAGTGGCCTTTTGGGTACTGGGAGCAGCAACCAAGTTCCAGGGTCGCCCGTCGACAACATTATTTTTCAATGGGGGTTTCATAGTCCTAGCAGCTTTTGAGTTGATCTTGACGTTCTCGCAGGATTTTTAAATAATTTTCTCTCTCTTTACATTGACGAAAGTTGGCAGGGTGATTTCCACCACAGTTGCAGCACTTGGCCGGTTGATCCGGGGTCTATTTGGGACAATCCTCGGTCTGGTGGGGGTCGGTACATTTAACACAGCGAGGCGCTAAGTTGCAGTTGGCGGGTGAATGGCCGAATCCTTGACACCTGTAACACTGAGTTCCATAGCGGTTGTTGCTTCGATATTTTCGTATTTGTACTACTGTATTACAAAGGAGCCTGATCTGTCGAAATTTTGCAAAATCAGCACCAGGTGGCAATTGAACCAAGAAAGGAGGGCAGTAAGAAGATTTTTCAGCAGGTACTTTCATTTTACGAACAATCACGTTCTCGAATCCAAGCGAGGCGATTTCAGCTGATAGTCCATCCTCGACGTAGTTAGGAAGACCGAAGATGACTGCTTTGAACAGCTTCTCATCCTTTCGCGAGTAAGTGTGAAAGGCTATGTCCTGAGTGCTCAGACCGTCTTTGATGGCTTGATGACTTTCAGGTGTATGGCAGTTGACAGCTACTCGATTATTGCGTCTGTACTGCAGGTGAAAATGTTTCGAGTGGGACGACATTGTGGTTCTTATGAGCTCGTGCGTCCAGGTGGGTTCTATGTCTAAGACGATAGGAGGAATTCGGGCTGTCCTTTTAGTGGCAGCATCACGAAATCTTGCACTGCAGTTGGCAGCCGATGATTGGTTGTCAGGCAGGTTGCCAAAGCTGTTGCTAGTTTTGATTGGCTCCGGTAGGATTTGTTCGGCTTGACGCACAGTTCTTTTGGGAATTTTCCATTCACTGGTTTTAATGGGGCCTTCCAGGGGGCGTTTGCCAACAGAGTTGGAGCGTGTCAGAAAACGATCCATTTCGACAACTTTTTCAGTCGTCAGCATAGCTTAAATTGTTGACGCATACACCGTCAACATGGCAACCAACATGCTCACCGCTGAGCACGACGATTAGTGCATCCATGTAAAGGTTGAAAAGGATGGGTGAGGTCAGGCCGCCCTGCCTCACCCCATACTCTAACCGATACGGCTCCGACACTGCCTCCAGCCACCTGACACTGTTGACCTGATGCGTATACCAATACCTGAAGATAGCCACAAGTTCATGCGGTAGATTTATGCTCGCGAGCTTATCCCACAGGATATCATACGCCACCAGGTCGAAAGCCCTGGACAAGTCGAGGAAACACGCGTATACGGGGGTCCTACGATCCGTATAGTATCTGACGGTGTGCTTAAGACACAGTGTGGCACTTTCTGGTCTGAAACCAAATTGGTTATCGTGAAGGTTTACATACTTATCTAACTGTGTATTAAGCAAACCGTCAAACACTTTGGCTATGATGGTGGCCAGTGAAATAGGCCTATAGTTTTATCAGCAAGGTCACCGGTTTTATTTTTCACAACAGGCACCACCACAGACCTCATAAGATCCGAGGGCAGGTAAGAGTGGCTCACACACAGTGAGAAAAACATCGCGAGGACTCGATTAATATGTGGGCCAGCATGTTGCAAGTGCTCAATGCTGAGGCCGTCATGCCCTGGGGATTTGCCTCTCGTCATGTTCTTGATAACTGAGGCCACGTCTTTGGCCAGGTATCGAACCCCCACCACCACATTAGGCAACCCAGCACTGAACACACCACTTGTCGACCCCAGAGGGGACTGTATAGAAAAATGCTCCCTAAAAACATTCGCAATGCTCTTATGGTCACTAACTCCATCGACGCTCACAGGAAGACTCGGCCTACCGTTAGCTTTGCTCGTGTGCTTCCAAAACCCACGGAAGTCACCACTAGAATGCTTCTCAGCAAGAGTGTTCATTCTAACCTGTACTTCACGATCTTGACATGCCTTCAATCGTGATTTAAACACCCTTCTGGTCTCACACATTTCTGCATACATGATGCCAGACCTAGGCCTACCACACGCTACCCACTCAGAAAACTTCAACCTTTCTTTAATATCGAATTTGAACACACACCACAAAAATTAATTATTTATTTACCAACATACATCTACCATTACAGCTAACCAATGCGGTAAATGCTCCTTAATTAATATTTAACTTAATTGTTACTTATAACTAATACCTATAACTAATTACAAACAAAGAATTAACGCTCTTTCTCCAGGATATCCTTCGTTTATCTTCCTCATGATGATCTCAGCAGCTTCTTTGACCCCTGAATCTGTTGAAGGTAGATACTCCTTGTGGCCCTCGCTGGCCACTCATAATCTGACACATGTTCTGGCAGCTTTTATATATGCTGATGTCAATCGTATAAGAAAAGTCGTTGAATGTAGTTCCATATCAATATACGTATAATTACTGGTACACTGTGCATCTCTTTATTTCCAATTGGTTATGGGCCCAGATAATGCCCAGTATATACCCAGGTATTGCCCAGTTAATGCCCAGTTGATGCCAGTCAAATAATTGTGATTTTTTCGATGATGTTGACGGATGACGTAAACGGTTCGTCAGGTTCCATTTTTGGAATTAAAAAGCTTGACGGAGCTGCAGGATTCCAGGTTTGGAAGTTTCATGTAAAAAACTATTTGGAATGTAAAAACTGGTGGGAGGCTGTGGAAGCCGAGGAGATTAGTCCTGCTCTCAAGGAAGCTGATCGAAAAGCACGAACTACCATATGTCTGCTGTTAGAGCCTTCATGTTTTGCCCACGTGTACAACGTGAAGACCGCGCGTGAGGCATGGCGCAATCTGTGTGGCGCATATGAGGATAAAGGCTGGGGCAGACGAATAGCACTACAGCGTCAGTTATGGTCATGTAAGTTGGAAAACTTTTCATGTATGGAGAATTACGTGTCAAAAGTAATATCCATAGCACAACAATTAGCTGCAATAGACGCGAAAGTATCAGACGACTGGATCATTTCCATTTTACTTGCTGGATTAACATCAGATTACAACCCGATGGTAATGGCAATAGATAATAGTGGAAATGAAATTAGCTTAGAGCAGATCAAAACTAAACTGCTGCAAGAAGCTAACAGACAAGCTGAAGATAAAGCTGGAGCTGGTGAGCAAGCATTTCTTTCTGAACAGAAAAAGGCATCTAAAAACAATGCTCGGAAACCAGTCCGCAAATGTTTTAAATGCCATAAACCAGGACACAAGGCAGCTGAGTGCAAGCAGTTTCATGCCGGTGTGTGCCTGAGTACGGCAGATACAAGTGCCACAAAGAGAAGTGGCTGGTATGTGGATAGTGGCTGCTCAAACCATATGACCTGGAATGTCGAAAAGTTATGTAACTTGGAAAAAGTAAAGAGTGACTTGAAGATTAAAGTGGCCAATGGAGAAGAAATACCAGTTGAAGGTAGAGGAGATGTTAAAGTGAGCGGAAGTTCAGATTTCACACTGAAAAAGGTTCTACATGTTCCTCGACTATCCATGAACTTGATATCAGTGAGCGATCTTGTAAAGAAAGATTTCGCGGTTAATTTTGATAAAAGAGGTTGCACTATCAAAAATAAAACCGACCAAATAGTTGCGACTTGCAATGAGGTTGATGGAATTTTCAAATTGAATGAAAAAGAACAATACGTCAACGCGACATTGTCAGATAAACCTCTGTCAAACCTATGGCACAAAAGGTTAGCGCATTTAGGTAAAAATTACATGCTGAAATTAAAAGATATGGTGACTGGTATGGATTTCGACAGTAAACAACACATTGAGCCATGTATTCCATGCATTAAAGGTAAGACGTGCAAAAGCCCATTCAGAAACAAAGGCACACGAGCAGAACAGATTCTAGAGTTAGTACATTCGGATATCTGCGGTCCGATGGAAGAGCCATCATTTGCTGGTTCCATATACATGTTGCTATTTATCGATGATTATACGCGCAAGACGTATGTTTATTTCTTAAGAAATAAGAGTCAGACTTTTGACAAATTCCGAGAGTATAAGGCGGAAGTAGAGAAAGAGACTGGTAAATCGATAAAATGCCTTAGATCTGATAATGGTACTGAATTTTGCAACCATGTTTTCGACAGGTTCTTCAAGTCAGCTGGTATAAAGTACCAAACGACAGTTCCTTATACGCCTGAGCAAAATGGCGTAGCTGAGAGGGCGAACAGATCAATTATAGAAAAAGCAAGAACGTTGCTTTGTGAGGCGAATTTAAGCAAGAAATTTTGGGCTGAGGCAGTACGTACTGTAGTTTATTTAAAGAATCGAAGCCCCACAAAGGCTGTTTTGAATAAAGTACCTGAAGAACTTTGGTCCGGTAAGAAAGTAAACTTGAGTCATTTAAAAATCTTTGGATGTTTGGCGTTTGCATTAAAACCGAAGCAGAAAAGGAAAAAGTTAGACATGAAAACCGAAGCCTTGATTTTTATTGGCTATACCGATCTTACGAAAGGTTACCGACTCATGCACCCACAGACTGGTAAGATAACAGTTGCGAGGGATGTGAAGTTCTTGGAAAATGTGTTTCCTGGTACAAATGTAATGAAGAACGCAGTTGTTCCTTTGTCCATTGAGGAGGAACGAATTGAACCTGCGATTTTGGATGCACCTTCTGATGTCCATACAAATGTTGAGGAAGATTTTCAGGATGCAGATACAGGAAGTACCGAATCCGCTACGAATGAAGAAGTGAGTACAGAGACGAGTATAGAACCGAGATACAACTTGCGCTCGCGGAAACTGGTTGACTATACGAACACGTGTATCAACGTTCTCGCAGAAATTGACGGCGATCCGACGACTGTAAAGGAGGCCCTTGCTAGACCTGATCGTGCACTGTGGCAGAAGGCCATGGACGATGAACTACAATCGTTGAAGGAGAATCAGACGTGGACACTTGTTGACTTACCACGTGATAAGAAGCCGATTCAATGTAAATGGGTCTTTAAGATTAAGCGAGATAGTGATGGTAAGATCTCAAAGTACAAAGCTAGGCTGGTAGCGAAAGGATTTACACAGGTACGTGGGGTAGACTATAACGAAACATATTCTCCCGTAGTGAGGAGCTCGACTTTGCGACTTTTATTCTCATTATCTGTAGAATATGATTGGGACATAGATCAGTGGGACGTGACGACTGCTTTCCTTTATGGCAAATTAAAGGAAGACATTTATATGTTGCAACCTGTAGGTGCTATCACCAAAGGTCAAGAGACTAAGGTATGCAAGTTAAAAAGGTCGTTATATGGTCTCAAGCAAGCATCGAATGCTTGGTTCAATGAACTTGACCGGGAGATGCTTAGTCTAGGTTTCACGCAATCGAAAATAGAGCCGTGTTTATACCAAAAGTTACTAGGAGATAGGGATAGGGATAGAATAGTTATAGTTATTTACGTAGACGATATTTTTATTTTTTGTAGTGATATACACAAAAAGGAAAAAGAAAAATTGAAAACCGAGTTATTAAAAAAATTCAAAGTCAAGGATCTAGGTCATGCTAGACATGTCTTAGGTATGCGACTTAGGAGAGACGAAAACAACATTTATCTCGATCAGGAACAATATGTTATTAATGTTTTAAAGGATTTTGAAATGACGGACTGTAAACCAGTCAACACCCCCATGGAAACGGGTATCAGACTAGAAAAAGCTTCAGACTCTGATAATAGGTTACCCTATCAAAATCTGATAGGATGTCTGAACTATTTAGCTCAAAATAGTAGGCCAGATATCGCGCACGCTGTTAGTGTTTTATCACAATTTAATAATTGTTATGATGAAATACATTATAAGTGTGCAAAACGGGTGTTAAGATATCTAAAAGGGACATCAGATTTTGCCCTAACCTTCCGAAAGTCAGGTAAATTAGAACTTCTTGGCTACGTGGACGCGGATTGGGGTGGGTCATATGACAGAAAATCTTTTACGGGTCTAATGTTTATATTAGGCGAAAATTTAATAACGTGGGAGAGTCGTAAACAACGGTGTGTAGCTCTGTCGTCAACTGAGGCGGAGTACATAGGTCTCAGCCAAGCTTCAAAGGAAGCGATTTATTTACGGAGTTTGTTAAATAGTATAACAAATAATGCTTGTGCTAAACCTGTTGTTATTTATAACGATAATCAGTCTGCACATCACATAGCGAGAAACAAGATGAACCATAATAGAACGAAGCATATCGATATTAGGTTTCACTTTATTCGCGAAGCAATATTGAATGAGTCAGTAGAGGTGACGTATGTGTCTTCACAAGACATGCTGGCAGATATGTTAACTAAGTCTCTGCCAGGCCCCAAATTCAAAAACGCTTTAACGAGATTACCCATTAAGAGGGCGGGTAACGAAAGTGTGACTTAAGTTTGATATTATGTACTTTGTTTAATTTTTTAGATTTATTAGTAATGGTTTTAATCTCTTGTTTTTGTGTCATTTTATGATGTCTTGGTATTTGAAGACGGTGTGTGGACATGTGGCAGATTAAGGGGGCATGTTGAAGGTAGATACTCCTTGTGGCCCTCGCTGGCCACTCATAATCTGACACATGTTCTGGCAGCTTTTATATATGCTGATGTCAATCGTATAAGAAAAGTCGTTGAATGTAGTTCCATATCAATATACGTATAATTACTGGTACACTGTGCATCTCTTTATTTCCAATTGAATCGTAAAATTGAATCGGCTGTATTCCTCCCACGAAACTGTGTCTAGCTTCTGCTATTCGTAGGGCCAGAGCAAGGAAAAGAATAAATACCACTCGATATTCCTTGCACATTTTGAAGATAACAATTATTATTATTAATATGTAGGATTTGTATTTAGTAAAACTTTTTACTAAAGTTCGATACTTGTACGTTAGTTCACTGTCGGCGACTGAATCTGAGAGCCGTCTTCGAGTGGTGCCTTATATACGAAGCGATCGTCAGGAAATGCATATACGTCACTCACGATTCAATATGTGTGCGTTGCGTGATCACCGAAGAATTATCACGTGTCAGGGCGGGAAAAAAAAAGCTGCGTAGTATTTTTACTGTTTTTTTTTTTTGATTAATTTATTTATAAATAACAATAGCAAGATCTAGTTGTCGTAAATATTCCAGAATTGCTGTAGCAAACAAGCTGATGTCACCGCTCAAAATAATATCTCGGGAATTTTCAACCTATGCAAATTATCAAGTTTAATTTGACTTGTTATTATTTATGTTAATCTAGACGTATTTTTTCTCGATCATTTGATATCTCTCTTGCTTGGTCCGGTTCTAAAAACCGTAATAAAAAATCCAGTAGCGCCCTTGATTTAAAAACGGGGCGATCAGGTGATAGAAATAACCCTTTACAACTTCGATAAGTAGGTGTTACCGCAGCAAATAGTCATTGACCTCAAATTTCATTGCGCATCGGTATTTGGTTCGGTACAGACGTACCGAATAGTCAAATAAAACATGAATTTTTATGATAACGAAAGAATTCCATTCTCATGCATTAGTTGAGTACTTCTGAACGTAGTTATTTACTTCTGAACGTTCTAATTTATGAAGGTAGAAATTTATTGATTTTAGTCTGATTTTTAGAATAAAATTTTCATCAGATCTTTGTTTCAAGTCAAATAAAGGCGATTTCTGCTGACAAAGAAATTAATTAAAACGTTTAGAAAATCTAAAATTCATGCTTTCTAACGCGCATTCAATTTTTAAGACAAAACAGGATAATTAATTCGAATATTTTGCGCCATTTTTATCTCAGAAAAGATGAAAAAAATAAGGGCCAAGTGCACCAATAAACAGATGAATGAGCGCCAATGAGTTACTTATAGTTAGTTTCTATTTACATATATATACTCTGATAGTAAGCGCTTTCTTAGAAAGTAGTTGACTTTCCGCAGTGACGGTTAACGTAACATCAAGTTGGCGGTAACTCTCGGCAAAATTACAGTTGTAAGCGAATTAATGAAAATGTACGGCCGCAACTTGAATACAAGTTAATTATCAAACGTGTAGTTAAATTTCCTTTCAACTTTACTACAATTTGACTGAGAAATACTTGGCAAGTGTTGACGTCTTATGGCCGAGTAACTTATGGGTATCTTATAGGTAATCGCTTGCTTTGCCAACTCTCTTCGTCAAGTTTGATTTAAATTGCGACCGTAGATTGACAGCAAGTTCCAGATAAGGTGGCTATTAGGGTAATTCTACCAAAGACTATAAATACGAACGACATGTGTAGGAGATAAATGAAAACTTTCAACGGGTATTATAGTACAGCCACTTTATTTAATAAACTTATAAAGAACTCTGAGTGTTTGATACTAAAATAGAGAATATTTGAGCAATATAATTGAAGAATATAAAAGTGAGTAAAATACATTAGATGACAAACTCATTTGTCTGTTGTTTGTATTTGTTTCTCTCTCCTTATTATATAGTGTCTTCTCTTCTATATGTGAACTTGAGTCAGAATCGTGATAAGACGATGATGAATTTCTCTCTGCGTTATTTTTTGTGTTCATTCCAGCTTCTGAGTCATTGCTGGAGGGATAATCGTTTCCGCTTTGAGGGATGACTGGCTTCAATGCGTCTTTGTTAGTTTCTATTGATTTCGTATAAGTATTGTCAGATTGATTATTAATAATTGCAAGCAAGGTATTATTTTCAGAATTTTCTGAGTACGTATTACCAATCCGAACGACTACACTAGCATTAGGATCGCTATTATACAAAATATTGCCACTACTCTTGACTACGGATCCAAACACGATGTTTCGTCCTTTTAAATCACCTTTGAAATGAGGCTTATTTTTCTGGTAGGTTTGGATACTATAATAAATTCCTGGTCCAGTCCAGTTCGAGATACTATTAAAGGGTTTCTTCATTTTGTCCTTCATTTTGTCCATTTCGTCCTTCATTTTTTCCTTCATTTCGTGCTTCATTTTGTCCATTTCGTCCTTCATTTTGTCCTTCATTTCGTACTTCATTTTGTCCTTCATTTGGTCCTTCATGATGTCCTTCATAAAATTATCAAAGTTCAAGTTTCGCCGTAGCCTATTATTCCTTTGTAATTTATCTACATTATTTGTCTGCTCTACGTATGATTCTGGAACAATGTTGAGAGTGTCTCTTTTCTGTACCTTTAGGGCTTCAATTACACTACCACCTTCATACACGGGTGTCTGCATACCATTGAGTTGCGCTTTTTGATCTTCTTGCTCCTCTGCAGCTTGTATCCCTTTAACAACAAAAAATATAAATTAGATTTCATAGAACCGAAAAAAGACTAAAATTTTGGAAAACATACTATATAAAGTACTTACTCGTAATAACATTACTAGTAATGAGCAACGTTGCTACTGTAACGGACAACATGCCAGCTACAGTGTGCTTTCGATACTACGGTCCCTTCGTGCCAGCGCCGCTTTTTATAGGGGCAACTCGCACGTCATGCGCATGCGATAACACTCCGCAGACTGTTTCATGGAATTAACAGTTAAATAATTTAGTTTCATGATTCATCATCCTAATTCGGTATGTAAAGTAAAAATTAACCTACGCTGATTCCAAAACCATTTGGAGATTTTAGGGTCTTATGCCTTATTTTTCTATTTTTAGCTTTCTATATCACAAGATTGTGTTTATTTTCACAATAATACTTGTAATAATTTGACTTTCATTTGACCTCTAAATTACGTCATAACGTAGCCTGAATAGACTAATTCCTTCGTGCTTTTCAAGATAAATTAAAAAAAAATACTTTTGTTTGTCATACCGTCAGTGTCAAATCAAAACTGTCAATGCTAGTTACTGTGTTATTTATTTGAATGCATCGCGCGCTGATAATTTCGCGTTCAAATGATCTTCGCAACAAAAAAGACGACGCCCAGGCTTGTATTCCATATTTACTTCCTTGCACCACTTCTTTTTTAGCGTTTCTTTCACATTTACAAACAATTTGTGTCGGCTATTTTTTGTAGTGTTTTTACATGACGGTATGAAGCATTTAGCACTAGTTGTCGATGACAGTTTCATTGCACGGATACGCAGCACGGATAATGGATAGAAATTAAAATTTGCTAAAAATCGTAGGAAAAGAAACTCAAACAAAAAGTTCACATCACAGTCACGATCACAGCATTCACATTTCACAACAAAATAAAAACACGTATCTGTCAAGCGTCAACTGTCATCAATGTCAACTTTGAAGTTATTTAGTGTTTTTTGTATGTACTGAAAACGTGGCAAAGACTTAAAGCTATTCAGGCTATGAAATGACGTCATCACGAATAATACTTTAAAAAATAATAAAAAAGAAACTGTAACTTGGAAAAAAAAAAGCTTAAAATTAGTTGCTTAAAATTAAATGTTTTACGAAATAAAAATGTAAAAAAAATACCTGAAAAATACTTTACATACCGAATTGCGTGCATAGTTATACCTCGAATCGGCGTGATTTGTTTACGCCCCTATGACTCACACAAAAATTTAATCATAATAGTTGATATCACGTAATCCGATAGAGCGCAGCAATTATTCTTCGACCTTAAATTCCACTGGTCTTTGGTTTAATACAGATGTATCAAATAACAACGGGCAAATACCTACTGGTAGTCGTCATTCGAACATGTGTTAGCTTAGTTAACACACCAGAACGAAATGTAACGGATGAGTGACCTTACTTCTTCATTTAGTTAAGTACTATTTTGTAGGTATTTGCAGTATAGATGCTCTGAATAAGCCAGAAAAAAGACTATCGCTGTCAAAGACATCAGTAAGATCAGAATTGTAGTCTACTATATCCCAGCCACTTAGATTTTTTAGGTACGAACTTTTTGACTTGAAGAACACTGATGGCCCAAGTTATCTCTCAGCTGATAGGATTTTGTAAGTTTCATTAATTACGCCAATCATTCGACTTAGTAGCAAAATAAAATAAAGTCGTCATATAAGTTTAAAAAATATATATTTTCTTGTTCGTCAGAATATAACATTTATTACAGTATGCAAATAAAAGTTCTATTCAATTATGTTCAGTATAATTTTTTATTAATTACATTAACGAGATACATAGCTTTGAGTTTGAGTCATTAATTCAATACTTGCGACATGTGTAGTTTATTTTTATTTTTCCTAACTGCACGTCATCCACAACTTCAGCGCTGCAAGCTTTGTAAGGTCGACTTTCATCGAGCTCGCATCTTTGATTGAGTTTATTTCTCCGACATGAGGTCTCGCCAACTTTCAAATTAAGGAAATATTTGAATCCAGATACAACTTGGTGTTCTAAAACACTACATAATTCAAATGTCGCCTGTAAATGCCGCGAGAGGGCGCTAGTTTGTTTCATTTAAATAATTTTAGTTCTGTGGAATCCGCCATCTGTGCAAAAGACGATCTGTGACACTGCATAATTTTATTGTACAAAGCATACCTGTTAAATATATTATTACAACGTTCATGTCTTGAAATCGGCGTTTCATTAAGCGTTAAGAAAACAAAAGACATTTTGGTGACCCCGAGCAAAACAACACGCTTCCTACGTGTGCTGCGTTTTTTTTCCGGCGGGAACGAGACGACGCCACGCGATCAACGCGTCCCCCGAGGCCGCCAGCGGCGCCCGAGAGCAAAAATCTACGGAGTTTTCGGCGCGAACGACGCGATCGAGCTCCCCCGAGGCCGCCTGCGAAGCCCGAGTGCAAAATCAGCGGGGTTTTCGGCGGGAACGAGGCGACGCCACGCTATCCGCGCGACCCCCGAAGACGCCAGCGGCGCCCGAGTGCAAGATCTACGGAGTATTCGGCGGGAACGGCGCGACGCGACGCGATCGAGCTCCCCCGAGGCCGTCAGCGAAGCCCGAGTCCAAAAGCAGCAATTTTCAACGGGAACGAGGCGACGACGCCACGTGATCTACGCGACCCCCGAGTCCGCCAGCGGCGCCCGAGTGCAAAATCAGCGGAGTTTTCGGCGGGAACGACGCGACGCGACGCGATCGAGCTCCCCCGAGGCCGTCATCGGAACCCTAGTGGAAAATTGGGACTATTGGACGCCTACAAACGAATTGTACGACACGTGAGTGGGCTGGTGTTTCCCCCCAATTAATTTCCCTTCCTTTACCAGGTATCTATTCTCATTTTTTTAAAACATGAGTGTATACTCGGATTGCGAGGATATCAAAGATTTGATAAAAAGAAGAGGCACTTTAAAATGTAAATTAACTTTGTACAAAAAATTTGTCACAGCTTTGCCCTTACCTACAATTTCTGGTGAACAACTCATTCAATTAGAAATACGAACCCAGTCTATGGCTGAGGTTTTCAAATCCTTTGAACAAATCCAAGATAAGATTGAGTTGTTGTGCGCTGATTTAGAGGAGCAAGAAAAAGAAAGAGAGTCATTCGAGACCTCCTATTTTGATTCCACATCTAAAGCTTTAAATACTATCCAAACAAATAAACCAGAAGTAGTTTTACCTAAAAATGGTGTTCCATCTGATAGTAACGATTGTGTAAAATTTCCTGAGATCTCTTTACCTAAATTTAGTGGGGATTTCAAAGACTGGCTTGAGTTTAAGGAAACATTCGATGCCTTAATTCACCAGAGTTCACTGAAACCAATCCAGAAGTATAAATACCTAAAAAGTTGTTTACAGGATGGAGCCCTAGAAGTTGTCAACTCTCTCGAGTATTCCGCTGATAACTATGCTATTGCTTGGAAGGTACTATGTGAGCGGTATAGCAATCCAAATCTGCTTGCCACAAACCATATTAAATGTCTCTTTGATTTGAGTCCAATTGAGGACACAGCAAGCGCTCTCAGATCGTTGATGGATAACATAACCCGTCACTTACGAGGTCTGCGAGCTTTAGAGGTTCCCAATGCAGATTGGGGTCCTGTCATTATTCATTTTATGTCTATGAGACTACCCCCTCACCTACAAGATAAGTGGGTAGAGCGAAATAACACAAGAGAACTGGCTTCTTTGCAGGTTTTCATTAATTTCATCCGTGCCCGAGCAGACTACAATGAAAGTTTGATGGCCAAGCGACCGATGGAGTCAAGCACTTCTAACAAGGCTTTGGTAACTACGACCTCCAACAACACCAACAGTAATAGTAGTAAAAAACATGCCAACCGAACGGTAAGCTGTCCACTATGTAAAGATAAACATTATGTAAATCAATGTACCAAGTTTTTGGCTCTGGAGCCTGTGCAACGATTGCACTCGGCTAAACGACTTAAGTTATGTACTAACTGCCTCAGTTCTAGCCATGCAGTACCAAATTGCAAGGCTAGTGTTTGCAAACATTGCAAGGGTAAGCACCATTCATTGCTTCACATGGAAAAACAGTTGCATGACACAGCAACTGCTACTCCTACAACACTTTTAAACTCGCATACTGTTGAGTCATCCGAACAGGCTAGATCCAGGACAAATGCTGTCCCTAGCACCTCGCGACCAAGCGAACAAACTATACCTACTCAAAATACACACACAAATACAGTTGCTTCGAGACTGGTTTGTGACAAAGTTATTATCTTATCTACTGCCATAGTGCATATTACCGATAGTTTAAACAAGCGACATACATTGCGCGTTTTGTTGGACTCAGGTTCACAATCCAATTTTATTACACAAAAAGCATTTAGGCTTTTAAACATACCTAAACATAAAATAGATATGGAAGTCATTGGTTTCAATGAAAATTCTTCTAAAATCGATTATTATTGTGAGGTAACATTACAATCAAAAAGCAAAAGTTACTCTAATACAATAACCTGCTTAATAGTACCCACTATTTGCGATTTACCAAAATATCCTATTAATTTAAAATCTTTGCATATTCCAGGACAATACGAATTGGCTGATGAAAACTTCCATTTGGCTGGTGAGATAGATATGTTGCTGGGAGTGGAACTGTTTTACGACCTACTGTGCATCGGTCGTCACAATTTGGGAGACGGCCTACCAATATTGCAAAAAACTAAATTAGGATGGGTTGTAGCTGGTTCATTTTCACCAAACCCTAAACCAACTTTAAACCGGGTAAGGTGCAATTTTACTTTAAAATCCCAGTTGTGCAAATTTTGGGAAATCGAAGAGTGCACAGGGGATAATTTAGCACAAAGTTATCATGACTTGTCAGATGATGAAACGCAATGCGAGAGGATATTCATGACTCACACCCGTACTTCTGATGGCAACTTCGTGGTTAACTTGCCACTTAAGGCGCCTACCAGCTTGCTAGGACAATCGAAGGGCATAGCGCTGCGTAGGTTCAAGCAACTCGAAAAAAGGTTTGATAGTGATGCACAGTACAAACAATTATATTCAGATTTCATGAAGGACTTCGAAAAAAAGGGTCGCATGATACAATTAGATTCAAATTCTACCGAGCTTTGCAACTATTTACCTCACCATGCAGTGGTTAACCCTCAAAAGGTTTCCACACCCCTAAGGGTTGTTTTCAATGCCTCCATGCCTACTTCTACAGGTGTGTCTCTCAACGATTTACAGTATAAGGGTACAATTAAGCAGGAACAACTTATCGATATTTTACTACGCTTTCGCATGCACAAGTTTGTGGTTAATGCTGATGTGGAAAAAATGTTTTGTAACATATACTTATCAGCGCAGCAACGTCAGCTACAATGTATTCTTTGGCGATACGAAACAAGCCAAGATATACAAACCTATGCTTTAAGCACTCTCAGCTTTGGGTTAAAGTCAGCTCCACACATCGCCACACGATGCTTATTGCAATTGTCGCATGAAACTCAAGCTTATTTACTCACACAATCCACAGTTTCACCTGCAACTGCTGCAGCAGCCAACGCGATAGCATCCGACTTCTATTTGGATGATCTCATCACCGGTGGTGACGACATCGAGGAGGTGATCAAAATTGCCCTTGAGATTGATAGGATTTTGAAGGGGGCTAACTTTATACTCCGTAAATGGAAATCCAATTCACCAGAAATACAAGGTACATTCTCAAATAATGATGCCAATACTCAAGAGACCTGTCAACATACACAAACATCAAACACACGATTAGGTGATGATTCTCACAAAATATTAGGACTAGAATGGTCTAGTCACACCGATAATTTAATGTTTTCAATTAAAACACAGTCAAAACAATATAAGGTCACAAAACGTAACATCTTGTCTCAAATATCAAGTGTTTTTGACCCACTTGGTCTTATAGGCCCAGTTCTAGTTGTCGCCAAGTGCCTCATTCAAAAGTTATGGCTAGACAAGGCTGACTGGGATCAAAAATTACCTGATGACCTAAAACAGCAATGGGAAACATTTTACAATGGTTTGCAGAAGCTTAATACTATACAGATACCAAGGCACATTAGAATTCCAGATTTTCTAATAGTTGAAGTACATGGATTTGCAGACACTTCAGTTATTGCATACGGTGCTGCCATCTATGTACGTTCCATGAACACACAAGGTAAATTCCAATGCCGTTTACTCCTAGCAAAGTCTAGAGTAGCTCCTATAAAACAGAGGAGCATTCCACGATTGGAGTTGTGTGCAGCTCACCTCCTAGTGGAAATTATGGTCAAGGTAAAATCTGCTTTAAAATGTCAAATTAATGCTGTAAAATACTGGTCTGATTCTAGTATAGTCTTGGCTTGGATAAAAACAGAACCATATAAATTAAATACTTTTGTAGCAAATCGAGTTGCAAAAATACAAAAATTATCAGATGTAAAGGACTGGAATTGGGTACCATCTTCCGAAAATCCAGCAGATGTACTGTCTCGAGGTACAACTGCTGAAAAGCTTATTTCTTTTAAGCTTTGGTGGGAGGGTCCGTTGTGGCTCTGCCAAACTTCTGATCATTGGCCAAAATTCAATGCAACAATAGTACAACAATTAGTATCTCAATGGTCAGATATTACAAAAATAGTACGTACCTTAGCATATCTACAAAGATACATACACAACTGTAAACATAAACATCATAAACATAGTGGTTGGCTTACAACAAACGAAATTAATAAATCCATGGAATCACTAGCTAAATGTGCTCAGATAGATTCTTTTCCTAAAGAGTACGAACTCTTACAAAACAAACAAGAATTACCAAAAAATTCAAAGCTTATTAGCTTAAATCCATTTTATGACAATGGGGTAATACGAGTAGGTGGTAGAATTGGCTTATCACAGTACAACTATAATAAAAAACACCCTATTATATTACATAACGAACATACACTTACGAAATTAATAATAACTCAAGAACACCTACGTCTACTGCATGCGGGACCTCAGCTTTTGCTTTCATGTATACGCGAACGCTTTTGGCCTATTAAGGGTAAGGTACTTGTCAATAGGGTCGTTAGGGAGTGTGTAAAATGCTTCAGAGCCAAACCTGATACTACTATACCTATTATGGGCAGCTTACCTGGTAGCAGAGTCAATCCAGCTCCGCCATTTAATACAGTAGGTCTGGATTATGCAGGTCCTTTTCTGTTACGCGACAGGAGAGGTCGTGGATACAAAACCTATAAGTGCTATATAGGTATATTTGTGTGCTTTGCGACGAAAGCAGTTCATTTTGAGTTAATTACAGGCTTACATACCGAGGCTTTCTTATCCGCGCTCAGACGATTCACCGCAAGGCGGGGTAAACCTAAAGAAATCGTAAGTGACAATGGTACTACATTTGTTGGTGCTAACAACGATTTGAGAGAGCTTCATGAGTTCCTACAAAATTATACGGCAGATTTGACAACTTCTTGCTCCAACCAAAGTATAGATTGGAAATTTATTCCAGTATATACCCCGCATATGGCAGGGCTAGCTGAAGCCGCTGTCAAGAGTTGTAAACTACACTTAAAACGGGTGTTAGGGCAAAGCTTGCTTATTTACGAAGAATTCTCGACAATCCTAGTACAAGTGGAGTCCATCCTGAATTCCCGTCCCCTCTGTCCTCTACCTACTTCAGACAAACCCGACTATATCCATGTCCTAACGCCAGCCCACTTCCTAATCGGAAGACCTACAGTTTCGTTGCCAGACTACGACTATGATGATGTCCCGGCTTACCGACTAAGCCACTACCAACAACTCCAGCAGATACAGCAAGGATTCTGGAGGAGATGGTCTCGAGACTACATCGGCCTGCTACAGGAGCGCACAAAATGGCGCAGCGCGAAGGGAGCTCGCCTTGCCGAAGGTACCATCGTCGTGGTCAAGGACGAGCGTCTACCGCCCTGCCAATGGGCCCTCGCCAGGATCATCGCCGTGCACCCTGGACGCGACGGCATCGTTCGTGTGGCTACCTTAAGGACCAATAAGGGAACGACTATCAAGCGTTCTTTTAATAACATCTGTCCATTACCAATTGATGACAATTTTTAATTTTCTATTTTTCGAAACTTTAGTTTCTAAAACTAACTTACTCATCTAGAACTTATTTTGATTTTTCATTTGTGTTGTAAACTCAACTTTCTAATTTTAATATTTAACATTGTATAATTTTTTCTAGATTTGAAACCGTTTCAATTTAAATCAAGTACCAGATTATCTTCAGTTTCAAGGCGGGAGTATGTTCTAAAACACTACATAATTCAAATGTCGCCTGTAAATGCCGCGAGAGGGCGCTAGTTTGTTTCATTTAAATAATTTTAGTTCTGTGGAATCCGCCATCTGTGCAAAAGACGATCTGTGACACTGCATAATTTTATTGTACAAAGCATACCTGTTAAATATATTATTACAACGTTCATGTCTTGAAATCGGCGTTTCATTAAGCGTTAAGAAAACAAAAGACACTTGGTATTTTGCTTCTTCAATTTTGACCAAAGTTAATGCTCTTTCTCCGCGATTTTCTTTGTTCATTCTCTTCATGATACTCTCAGCGGCTGATTTTACTTCTGGATCCTTAACTGATATCCGCTCTACTCCTCCTAGAAGTCTTTGGGATGTTTCTGATATTTGTAGTATTAAACCGAGCAATAAAATAAATACCACTCGATATACCTTGGACATTTTGTAGATAATAATAATTATTATTAATATGTAGGATTTGTATTTAGTAAAACTTTTTACTAAAGTTCGATACTTGTGCGTTAGTTCACTGTCGGCGACTAAATCTGAGATCCGTCTTCGAGTAGTGCCTTTTAAACGAAGCGATCATCCGGAAATACATATACGTCACTCACGATTCAACATTAGTGCGTTGCGTGATCACCAAAGAACTATCACGTGTCGGGGCAGTCAAAACTGCAAGCTATGTAGTATTTTTATTATGTTTTTTTCCTGATTAATTTGGCACCAATACGAACTATTATTGTAATTGATAACGAACAAACAAAAAAAAATTCCGTGGGGAATGTCCCAGAATTAGGGTCGATAACTGCTGTTGTTAATTACCAATAAAATGTCGCTTATCGTATGAAAATTTTATCTTCTCCAAAGTCCATATCAACAAAAATTCCTGATGAACTGCGCTGAGTAAAACGTCAACCTTCGATTCGAAAACTATATACGTTTTTTCTAGAATTCGAGTTCAAGATGAACTTTTTAGCATCTTGGAGTCTTGAATCGTCTCCGGGTGTTAATAGTTGAGAGCGCTTTATAAAAGATGTAATTTCGTACCATGTATTGATAAAGAATTCTTAAATCATCAGTAATAGTCGATTTTGGTGATATAAAACTATGAGAAATTTTCTGACTTTTGATCGTCTTGTTTTGTTTATCTTGACCATTTATTCACTACTTTAATTCATTATTTGATAAGCTATTAGAACTTTACATAAATGATCGTATTAGATACTTTTAAGCCATGTTTTAGTCACGATTAACTCTTTACTTAAATTCACTTGAAGAAATTTAGTCTCTTAGGCAACGATCGTTCAGTTGATGCAGGGAGTATCCGCCACGTGACTATCCATAATAAAAAGATGGATAAAACGTGGTTGGATTTGAGATTGTTGTAACATTACATCATCAAATTTCCCAGTTTAAACCAATATGGTGACACAGGAAATTACATGTTGTTATCACTGAATATTTTTTGTGCGTGCGGAATTCTGTAGGTACTTTCAGTATATATCATAGCTAAATTTGTCATTAAAGACAAATTTGGGAATTAGGGAAATAAAGGATAAAGGGGAAGGGAAGGACCTTTACTCAGTACGAATTTTTCGGTAACTGAAAAAGTAATTCGGACAGCCCAGACCGGGACTCGAACCCGGATCGTTTGGTTACGCGCCAAAGGCTCGTACATAGGGTCTAAGCTGATATTTATTAGGTAGGAATTTACTGTCCTAACGTAAATATTCTTTATAATACCTCTACTTTTATTTAGTATAAATGTGTTCTGAAGAAAAAATTTACGAATGAATACCGCTGAAGATAAAGATATGGAAATTTATAGTGTAGCCTACTAAGTTCCCTGAGGTTTTTTAGGTACAAAATATCTGATATGAAGACTGTCTACCCGATGAAACAAGTTTTTGGCTAATCATATATATAATTATATATAATCCTTTATTAAAAAGTTGATGTGACGTTTTCATTGTTGTCACTTTTCGTTGCTATGGCGACCAAAAATTTGAGCGTTGAGGTTGCTCTGATCCAAATCAACTCAGTTCTTCCGCCGATCCAAATACCCACCCATACCATGATGGTTCCACCACTATAAGGATGGACTTCCTGGCAAGATTTTAATCGCTGTTGGCGTCCAGGGGTTCTCCAGTGTCGTATACGTCTTGTATCCGGTCTCATACCAAAACAACTCATCAGAAAAGCACACGATACGCCATTGTTCTTCTGCCCAATTTCTGTGTTCAAGAGCCCATTGATATCGAATCCTACGATTGTGCATTGCTATAGGTGGTACCCGTAGCGGTCTTCGGGAATGAAAGTTCACTTCATGCAAGCGGTTTCTGACTGTTTGGTCGCTAATTAAGTTCCCTGAAGAGTGATGAAGCCTCACGGCTAACATCATGGCGGTTATTGTTGGAGCTCTTCGAGTTAAGATTTGAATGTATCGGTCTTGTCTCCGTGTGGTGCAGCGATACCGTCCTCCATGGCGCTCAGCCACGGTACCAGTGCTACGGTAACGTGTCCAAAGTCGACTGATAACACCCTGACTTGTATTCAGAGCTAAAGCCACAGTACGTTGCCGGGAACCAGCTTCTATCATTCCCACGGCTCTGAGCATTTCTTCCCTGCTTAAATGACGTCGCCGCTCCATAATAACGTTGGTTTTAATCAGTAGTAGGGAAACAGTAGCACTAATAATGTCTTCTTTTTTTTTTTGTTTTTTTTTTAGGAATGACCACTCGTAGTTGCAACTCGATAAGGTTGCTTAACTACTTAACCGAACTATCCTGTGGGTGGCCAAAAATTACTTTAAGGCCCCCAGCCAGGGCTTACAAACTAAAAATATTTACATTTAAATGACGATCACAAAGGGCACCCCCTGTGGGGTTCGGGCCTCGACTTAGTGCGTCATTATCGGGAGGGCAGCAAGGGACAGGCTGGGTCGGATTATTAATTGGGGAGTTTATCATCGTTACATGCTCAGCGTCGCGGGCTGGCTCGTCGAGCAAGGGTCGGGGAGTAATGATATTACTGGGAGGTCGCGGCGTGCCTCGGCGGCGAGACCGGATTCGGGGTTTGTATGTGTGTCGTCTTGTGTGCTTTCTGAGAGTGCTGGTTTCCCTACGACTCCTGCAAGAGAGTGATGGGGTCATCGGGCTGGAGGAGGGTGGACCTCGGGCGTCGGATCCTAGATATCGCGGAGGGGACATAACTAGCTGCTGAAACGACTAACGGGTTAGGGTGTTTTTCGGCCCTATCGAAAAAACCCTTAGTGAGTCGCTTCATACACTGCTGGATGGTGGGGATCTTGAGGTCAACGTGAAGTTGCTCATTCCTAACGTACCATGGGGCTCCCGTGGCCTTACGTAAAAATCGGTTTTGGAGGGTCTGCATCCTATGAAGGAGATGGGGTTTGGCGTGCGCGAACACGGGGCACGCGTACGTCATGATGGGCCGAATGCACGCGATGTAAATGCGCAATTTGCACTTAAGTGACAATTTGCTACGCGCATTCAGCAAGCAGTGGAGCCTACCGAGAGCGAAGGCGGCACGCGAACGTACCGTCTTGATGTGCTCACCGAATCTTAACCGCCTATCGAGAATGACTCCTAAGTATCTGGCATGCTTCTCCCAGGGGATCGGCTTGCCGAACATGGTTATCGGACTAGGGGAGGGGGGGAATCTTACGCGGGGGCTAGAGAAAAGTACTGCCTGACTCTTATCGGGGTTGACCTCGATTCTCCATTTCCGGAACCAATCGCCTAAGGCTCTTGCGGAGTTTTGGAGAATACGGTAAATGTTGGATATACTCTTACCAGAGTAGTAGATGGCCGTGTCGTCAGCGAACAAGGCTAACTGGGCTGCTCTACTCTTAGGTATATCGCTCGTGTAAAGCGTGAAGGCTAGAGGGGATAACACCGATCCCTGCGGGACGCCTGCACGTATCGGATGAGGGGATGAGAGCGCACCATCAATACGGTATTGGAATGTGCGGTTCGACAAGAAGTCTCGTAGTATCAGTACGAGTCGATCCGGCACACCGAGCTGGTATAGCTTGTATATCAGCCCGTTGTGCCAGACCTTGTCGAAAGCCTTCGCGATATCGAAGAACAAGGCACCGGTCATCAGTCCCCGCTGGAAGCGGGCACTGATGTGCTCGACTATGCGGTGCACCTGTTGGACGCAGGAGTGTTGAGGTCTAAAACCAAACTGCTCTGTCGGAATTAAGCTCTTTGCTTCGGCGAAATCTTTGAGTCGCTTGTAAATAAGTCTCTCATAGATTTTACCAAACACATTGAGCAAACTAATGGGCCGGTAACTACTCGGCGAGAACTTGGGCTTACCCGGTTTGGGAATACCTATTACGGTGGCCTGTTTCCACGCTTGAGGGAACACGTTATTGGCCATGGCGCTATTGAAGATAGCGGTCATTAGCACTATAAGGGCTGGGGAGAAGAGTTTGAATACCCTATTGGTGATTCCGTCTGAGCCAGGGGCTTTCCTATGCTTAAGGCCCTTGATTATATCCTCCACCTCTTCAGGGGTGACTGAGGGTAGGGGATTATCAGGGTCTTCTACGGGGGGTAGTGAGGTCCGGCGTTCGACTTCAGCATCCACCTCAGCGAGGTGAGCTGGGTCTACTGGCTGGGTACTGGGGGAACATTGCGCTTCTAAACTAGCTGCCAGGCATTCGGCTTTGTCGTCGTCGTCGAAGGCGACGGTATTATCTGGGCGCGTGAGGGGAGGCATGGAGGCAACTTGAGAGGATTGTAGTTTCCTCTGAAGTTCCCAAAAGGCCTGGTGGGTCGGTTCGAGTTCGCTGAGCGTCTTGTCCCACTGCTCGTCACGAAGCTTTTTGATGCATCTGCTTACTTTGCGTTGTAAACGGCGCATAAAAACTTTGTTACTCGCACAGGGAAAAGAAGTATAAGCACGGATGGCCGCGTTCTTCTCGGTCAACAGTTCACGTACATCGTCCGGGAGTTTCCAGCGGTGGTCATCCGCTGGAACTTCCCTTGAACAAACGTTCAGGACTGACTGTACGTGCTCTGTGAACGAGTCGATCGCGGCCTCCGTGTCAGCTACAGTCACGATGTTGTCGGGGATTTTATCCAAGTGAGGGGATTCGGTGGATTTCAGCAATTCGCTTACTTTCTTCCAATCCGTGATCACTTTGGTGGGAGGGGGCTGAGAAGGGTCCGAATGACCGTTTCTCGGGGAAAACTCTATTATCACGGGTCTGTGATCCGAATTAAGCTCGTCGATCGTCTCTATAGAATGTAATCGCAAGTTTACGTTCTTTAGAAGCACGACATCTAGCACGTCGGGTCTGTGATCCGGGTTATTAGGGTAATGCGTGGGACTCATCGGAGCATGACATCGAAGTTGTAATAATGTCTTCAATGCGTTGTATGTTTTTATAGGGAAAATATTGACAGCTGATTTTCATCTTTTACTCGAATTTGATTGACAGTTCATGTTTCAAATTATGAAATGCACCAAAAAGCATCCATATAAATTTATAAAATCATAAATTTATTACAAAGCCACATCTCAATCTCAAGAAATCCGCATAAAAATGCTTGATCCCTAGACACTTTTGATGTGTGTATGTAAGTTGATAATTCATATTTATTTATCATGTGTTTTTTAGCACAAATCTTTTTCGTGTGCGTTTCATGGCCAAAAATAGGCAATTGCCTTTAACGTTAATAAGCCTAGTGACCGTTCATCCTGACTAAGACCAAAATCATGCCGTGCTCTCTTAGAACATTGGAACCTGCTCGAAAATTTTGTACGGAAACTAGCGCCAGCTATCCTTGAGGATGAAAATTATTTACTGGTTGGGTTGCCACTTTATAACAGTGATAAGATTTAATTGAAAATAACAATTTTGATAAATTAGATAGAGAAACCATATTTATTTAATCTACACCAATCTAAGCAAATATAAAAAAAATAAAAGAATTAAATCAATCAATAATAATAATAATAATAATCATTTTATTTCAGACAAATTTCACATCCATAACAATTGTTAGTAAACATGACCTTAAAAACTATGTTAGTAGAACATGTAGGTTTGACATATAATACATAAAGGGGCAATCAAATTTCCCCGCAATGACATTCAGGAGACTGTTTGAGCTGCCCCGGACCCTCTGCAGTAGCGACGCAGCACGCTTACGTCTGATAGCTACAAAGCCATCAGTGTGCGCATCAGCAAACATTCCCGACGCACTACAGAAGCGTGGCAGCCCCAGCAGCATCCTGAATGCATTGTTATACTGAACTCGAAGAGCATTGATGGCTCTCTGCGTACAGCTTGTCCAAAGGTTACACGTGTAGAACGTCTGACAATATGCTTTGAAAAGCGTTACTTTTACTTGACATGTACAGCGAGCAAACCTACGGACAAGCATGTTGCATCGAACCGCCAATGCTCTTCGTTCCCTTTCTACATCCAGATCATCTTTGATGTCTGCAGTAACAATATGGCCGAGGTATTTAAACTGTTGAACACGGTTCAAGACACTACCTGCTAGCTTTATGGAAGGAAACCTATCTGAGGACTTTGCTCCAAAAATAAGAACCTCACTCTTTTTGGCATTATACCTTAAACCGTGCTCCTCAACATACCTCTCACAAACATCCAACAGCTTTCTCAAGCCTGATATTGAAGGGCTCAAGAGTGCCATATCATCGGCGTAACTGATATTATTAAAAGCCACTCCATCTAAATAACAACCGGCCTGCAAGCTACTGAGCTCACTAATGAGACCGTCTATGTACAGGTTGAATAAAATCGGAGAAGTCAAACCACCCTGCCTGACCCCGCATTGCAACCTATACTCATCAGAACTCGCATCCGCCCAACGCACACAGTTCACTTGATGACCATACCAGTACCTAAATATATTTACCAGCTCTAATGTGTGCGTACTCCCAGCGGAAAAGTGTCGAATTTCATAATTTCTGCTATGCAGATAATTAGTGTATGATATGGTGTAAATGTGTATGGTAAACTTAAATTTGTGTATCCAACTATTCGGGAGATATTCAACAAAAACTGTTTCCGCTGGGAGTACGTACTCCTAGCGGAACTTTTTTTTTCCAATGGACGGACAAGAAAAAAATTACATACAATAATTAGTGTGCTACGAGGAGTAAATGTGTATGCATAAATGAAATTTGTGTGCCATAAAACTGCGAAGTTGTTCAAGTTTCCGCTGCGGGAACGTTTGTCGATTTGCTGAAAAACATATAAAACGGCTTTGCACACAGTTGTAAATTTTCACACACGTTGATTTGAATTTGTGTATAATGTTTGTTGAAGCTGAATTTGAAAAAAACATACCGTTCAGTAGATATAAACGTGAAAGTAAATTAAGGTTATTTGGTCATAGAACCTAAAATAGGAATACTAGAGTTTAACTTGTAACGTTTACTTGTATCTTGTAAGCGTTTACAATGTCTTGCCAAGTTTCACTTATGTAATCTTAGTAATTAATGAGCAATGGCAGCATTTCTACCACGGGACCACTGCATTGTTTGACATCCGATTGTAGGACTTTTTAACAAAAAATCAAAATAAAACACATTCCAATATTCTGTGTATCAATACAACTCCTCCTATGTCAAATTTCAGCTCATTTCACAAGGTAATTAAAGAGATATAATATAAATACCAGAACAACCTCAGTTCACGGATAAACCGACCAAAATTGAATGGTTACTAAAAAGCGGCCCTGCAGTATAAAGGGGTAACGTTCTTAAATTTCCAGTGTTGTTCCATTGTTGAAATTGGTACAGGTGGGCACACAATTTTTAAACAATTCACTAATAACTTTAGTGATAAAAATAGTAGGTCACTTGTTTTCTCTTAAACTTAATAACTCAGTATTATCTTAATAAGATAGTATTATCAAATGAGACCTCCGGTTACCGGAAGAGACCCGGCGGGGGTCAACCAGCGACAGAGGTGTCGACTCCGACGCACCTACGGAGGATGAGTGGCTCCCGCCTGCCCCGCGCACCGGAACTAGCCAGCTGCGTTGCGGACGGAGAGCCGTTATGTGTGTACAGGCGGTAATTACTGTGTAAACACCGCCCGTGATTGCGTGGTTCGCGAGCCCGCTCGCGTCCACACGTGTGTCTACATGAATGTGTAGTGATGCATGTGTGGTTGTAGTTACGCGCCCTGCCTAAGTTAACTTTGCACAGGTCGCGCAGCTAGGGTGTGTGTTATCAATCAATCAATCAATCAATCAATAATTTTATTATCTTTCCCGGGAGCATGCCCTATAGTAGACCAAACAGTTTCGTCTCAGGTGTGCGATGTGCCCAAGACAAAACAGTTTTGAGACAGACTTGTCTTTATGAGGCAAGTATGTCTCAAGACAGTCTTGTCTGTAGTGTGCGGTAGCCCTTAGGGTCTACTGACGTCATGAACCCCCACCTCCAAGTTTTGATGCGTTTTATCTTTGTCAATATTCATTGATTAACAAAAACAAAACATTCGGGCCCATTATTATTATTTATGTTTTTTTCATACTTCGTTAATATTGTTTTTTTTATTTCAATGAGTTATTTTCAAATAAATATTTGTAAGTGTATACATTTAATGCAGTTTTATTCTCTACTAAACTATTGTCTACGCACCTGTACAAACAATTAAACACAATTGGGATATTATACTGGAAATTTAAGAACGTTACCCCTTTATACTGCAGGGCCGCTTTTTAGTAACCATTCAATTTTGGTCGGTTTATCCGTGAACTGAGGTTGTTCTGGTATTTATATTATATCTCTTTAATTACCTTGTGAAATGAGCTGAAATTTGACATAGGAGGAGTTGTATTGATACACAGAATATTGGAATGTGTTTTATCTTGATTTTTTGTTAAAAAGTCCTACAATCGGATGTCAAACAATGCAGTGGTCCCGTGGTAGAAATGCTGCCATTGCTCATTAATTACTAAGATTACATAAGTGAAACTTGGCAAGACATTGTAAACGCTTACAAGATACAAGTAAACGTTACAAGTTAAACTCTAGTATTCCTATTTTAGGTTCTATGACCAAATAACCTTAATTTACTTTCACGTTTATATCTACTGAACGGTATGTTTTTTTCAAATTCAGCTTTAACAAACATTATACACAAATTCAAATCAACGTGTGTGAAAAATTACAACTGTGTGCAAAGCCGCTTTATATGTTTTTCAGCAAATCGACAAACGTTCCCGCAGCGGAAACTTGAACAACTTCGCAGTTTTATGGCACACAAATTTCATTTATGCATACACATTTACTCCTCGTAGCACACTAATTATTGTATGTAATTTTTTTCTTGTCCGTCCATTGGAAAAAAAAAGTTCCGCTAGGAGTACGTACTCCCAGCGGAAACAGTTTTTGTTGAATATCTCCCGAATAGTTGGATACACAAATTTAAGTTTACCATACACATTTACACCATACCATACACTAATTATCTGCATAGCAGAAATTAAGAAATTCGACACTTTTCCGCTGGGAGTACGCACACAGCTCTAATGGCATATCTGCTTTGCGTAATTTAGCCCACAGTACATCATAATTAATCATATCAAAGGCTTTCGACATATCAAGGAAGCAAGTAAAGACAGGACTTTGATTATCTACGTAATATCTCACTGTCTTCTTTAGACACATGATGGCAGTCTCTGTTGACAGCCCCTGCCGGAAGCCGTGCTGTGCATCATGTAACTTAATATTCTTCCGTAGAAAGGTGTTTAAGAGACTGTCAAAAACCTTTGCGATAATCGTTGCCAGGGAGATCGGTCTGTAGTTTGACTTATCCGACATGTCACCAGTTTTATTTTTAATAATTGGCACCACTACAGTTTTCATCATGTCACTGGGCAGATACGAATGTGAAATACAAAAATTATACAGCAAAGCTAAGACACGGGGCAGATGCTTGCCAGCGTGTCTTAAATGTTCAACACTGAGTCCGTCGTGACCGGGTGACTTACCACGTTTCATCTGACTAATTGCATTTCTTACCTCCTTAGTTGTAAATCTTATGGTAAGATTGGTCATTTGTGACGACGCGGTACTAAATTCAACGTCACCCGACGACGGCGAGGGTCCCAGCGGCGGATCAATAGCAAAAACATCCTTAAACAAGTTAGAAATATCAGTGGCGTCAGACAGTCCATCGACACTCACCGGGAGGACAGGTGCATGATTCATGCTTTTAGTGCTTTTCCAAAAATCCCGAAAATTATTTTTGTCATGAAGTAAGGCCACCCGATCCATTACTATTTGGTCCTGGTTGTCTTGGCACCATCTAATTTTAGCTTTAAACGTCTTTTTTGCTTTAACCATATTATTGTACAATTCACCACGGGAGGGTTTGCCCGCTGACACCCATACCAGAAAACTTAGTCTGGCCTCCCGATGAGCCTCGCTAACATGCCGATTCCAACCTTTAATATAACCACCTTTTCTTTTACAACGCGGCCCATCAAATGAAGCAACAGCAGCGTTGCTGAGAATCTTTATTAAATTATTATATAATTGGTCAATAACTAAACGATGTTCTAATATATTACAATTCATGTCACAACAATTACGGAAGTCATCAGGAAAATCAATAAATTTTAAATCATTATTACATAGTTCACTATAGAATGTCAGCTGTTGCAAATGTCTGTTACCCCATAATACTTTATTTATTTTACTGTTACTCTTATTCATAAAATTTAAAATTGGATTAATAAAATTTAAATTACAATTTATAAATAAGGGAAAGTGGTCAGACCAGGTAACATCATATTTTACATTGACACTAGTAACTGACTGATAGGCTGACTCCGTCACCACACAGTGGTCGAGCCATCTTTGACACCCATGAGCCTCGCTGATAAAAGTGTACGCACCAGAGTCAATACCTAACATATTTATGTCCGCACACAACCACTTTTGTTCAACACAAAAATTGCGCAACTCGTTGCCAAAAAGTTCGTTAGGATGGGAATTAAAATCGCCTAGAATATATACAGATCCTACCTGCTGCTCCTCAATAATTGCATGAATCCTACTTAGGCAGTCTGTGAACTCACTTAGGTTCTCCGCACAGTTGGTCGGCATATAAACACTGAACACCAAGATTGGTCTATCACGTAACACTATTTTAATCGCTGATATACGCACTGACTCACAGTCAATCACAGATACATTCGAAAACGCGCTTTTCTTCCACAGCAAAGCGACCCCTCCATAAGGCCTGCCATGAAGCAAGCCTACTGACGTGTCCACTGCCGATGTTCCGGTGTAGCTAAAGCCCGCATCAATTCCACCAAGAAAATTCAAGTCATGAGGCATAAGCCAAGTTTCCTGCAGCGCTATGATATCTGCTGATCCACATAATATCCTCACGCTATCTATAGATCGTTTGACCGATTTACAGTTAAAACTAACCATGACACACTGTTGGTTCTGCGTTGTACTCATGTTGTAGTTTCGTTATCGCTAATCCTTTTGTTTGCAATGTTTACAAAACGACGGAATGAAATTCCATCGGGCCATAGTTTTGCATCCATGAAGATATTTAACTTTAGCCTAGGAACAAACACTTTATACGCATCATAATCTCTTTTTCTCTTGACATTTATCCTCTCTAAGGAGATATGTATTCCAGTTTTCTGCCGTATATAGCTGGAAATATCCTCTGGCGACGCGTCCTTGGCAACATTATTAATAAACAACGGAACTTTAATGTCCGCCGCCTTGAATTTTTCTTCTGGGCGTAGGCTTGCCTCTCCTCTCACACTAAGAAACTTATTTCGATATCTTTTCCTCTGCTTTATTTTCCAGTCTCCTTCTTCATTTCCCATTTTCCATTCACCTTCTGCACTTGCAATTTGAGCGAAGGATTTTATCTCTGGATGGGGGACTATGTTGTTGATGTGATCCCCTGTACTGTTAGAAGACGTAACTTGCACCTGCGCCGCAACTGTCTTCGACGTCTCAACGTAAATTTGGGAATTACTTTTAGGACTACCTTCAATAAATGGATCGTTCATCACTTTATTCTCATTTTGTACAATTGCATTTCCAGTTAATGGTATTGATGCATTTGCATTTTGGTCAATTCTAGGTGACTTAGCGGTGACCACCACCTCATCCACCGTATTTAATATTGCATATTCACTATCGCGAGCGTCCACAAATGTTACACTACCCTCTGATTCATTTTTGTTGTCTTCGTTGATTTTGAAATTGGCCAAATCGGTTTTCAATGTGCATAGATCCACTTTTCTGGCATAGTTTTCCTTTATATCCAACATCTCCTGTTGTAGAATTACTATGTCTTTGAGTAATCTTGTGACATCTACATGATCAAAAGTTACAGGAGGAAGTTTGAATAGATTGCGTGCCACGAAAATAGGGAGTTCCTCTGTATCTAACTGTCTCATTAATCCCACTATATCTTCTAAGTCCCTTTGTGATTTTCCTTCCTTTTTCCTTTGTATCTTTCGCTTCGCCGTTTTAACGGATTCAAAAAGGAGATTTTTGGCCGTTACAATGTCCTCTTCAGAGAATCCACTATTACAAATCCGGATCAAACTCACTGCATCCATAACGTCCATCTTATTTTGAATGAAACATAACAGTTCATTTATCACTATGTTGCAACTAATACATTTTACGACATTCGATGCCATAATTACAAAATATCTCCGATAACAGTGCGCGCGCGCTCGCGTCGTGACCGAGACTGATATCAATGATAGAGACGTTTTTTATTCATGGTTACACTATCAACCATCTGTCACCAACTGACAACTGTCATAGCATGCAATAGAACAGCTATTTTGAGCGGATTGTCAATAGAACGTGTAGCCCGTTGAGAACTACCACTGACTTAGGAGCTGCAGGTCGTAAGATCAAACCTCGGTCACGACACACTTTTTGTTTTTATTTTGTTAGATTTTGATTTAACCACCACGGATAGAGAGCGCTGCTTGTATGATGACGGAAATACGGTTGAGAGTACCGTCTATCTCATTATATATATTGTAGTCTTTGACCAAAATATGAACGCAAAAATATTCCAAACATACACACATCAAAAGTGTCTAGGGATCAAGCATTTTTATGCGGATTTCTTGAGATGATTTATATTCCCAGCGAAAACAATGTTTTTTTTTCTAACTATCCAGTAAATCCTACAGCATATTATTATTTTTGTTTTTAATTAACAGTGGCGAAACACCTGTCGCCCTCTCTGGAGAAGATCGAGCCAACAGCCGAAGTTTGGACCATGCAACCCAGCGGTCGAAAAACGTTGGCCTGCCAAACAATGCATCATCATCATCATGGGTATCATTACAATCCCATAAGAGCCGTGTCTTGCTGCCTGCTTTCTGCATCAATGAGCTTGACTAATATTTGTAAATACGATAAGGCGCATTTAAAGTCGGTTTATTACATGTTATCCGCTATCGAAGGAAGGTTGAGGAGACTAAAGTTGAGTGCTCCGAGTATGTATTGTCAATAGATGTCTCTGTTTTAAGTTTTTGCATCTTTAAGTTTTCGGTACCCGACTGTTGATACAGTTTTAGAAAAATTTTGGGTTTGTAGATCATCGTCTCTGTCACTTTTATGTGTGTTCAAAAAGCTCCTTCTGCATCATCAACGGCCGCGTACTGAATTGTTTAGTACATTGAAGTTTATTGCATTGTACGTTTACAAAATCCTAGTAGATGTCACTTGTTTTGCCTTTAAACCATATATTTTCACGTCTAATGTTTTTCAAAGAAAAATTAGTGTTAATCCGTCATGTCATTTCACAAACTTTTTGTCGATGTCAACAGGGCCTTGCTTTTAAAAAAAGAAAGTAAAATAAAACAATGGTAATTGTTACTCTGTTTTATTTGATACGTTATAAACTCTGTAGCAAAAGGTATTAAAATGTTATTTAGAGCTAGGAAAGTGTTGAAATGTGATAAACCTCCGTCTGTTGAGCCCCGCCGAATCGGCGCGACGTTGTGTCTACTTCGCAAATAGATGAAGGGTTAAAGCGTCTAGAGACGGTTTTACCAATACGAGACACCGCGCACTATGCAGCTACGATCACGACTTGAACAAAACAGCAGTGCAAGTACGTAGGATTCGATAGAACTCGATTAGATAAATTTGACAGCAATTCTCGATAAAATGAGTTTTATCGAGAAAAACTGACAAATTTATCTAATCGAGTCCTATCGAATCCTACGTACTTTGCACTGCTGGTTGGACACCCGGTTTCTAAACTTTCTTCCAGCCCGCGTAGCATGACCACCGTAGAAACGGGTTTTTTCGAAGAAAGAATCGACATTTTTTTGTTGATCTGTCATTTTGTCTATTCTTCCGTCGACAAAACCTGTTTTTACGGTAGTCATACTACGCGTGCTGGGGTTCTAAAATATTAAATTCTTAAAATGGACTTTATCGTCGTAAGCATAAAGTCCATTTAAGAATTTTAAGTTTTTTTAAGGCCCGCTGGTCGAAGCTTCTTTCAGCGGGTCTTTCTCGTGTTTTGTCTCATACGCTTCGATCACGGACCCCGAAGCCGTCAGAGTGCACGTATATCGATCGCTACACGCTCTGCCCATACGAAGAAAGTTTCGATGCCGCTTCTAGCAGCAACCGTCGTCGGCGTCTCCGCACTCTATTTACGGAGTGGTCTAGATTATTAACAGAATACAATTTCTTACGTCACTAGCTATAAATTACATTTTTCTGTATCTATGGCTCTGCACAAAGAAATATAGAAATAATTGTGTTCTACATATGAGTCCAAGAACTTAGAATTATGACAGTTATTTCTTTACAATATATCCAAATAGTATCAAGCTAGCTATAATATACATAGATAGATATAGAGATATACCTTGTGGCATATACAATTCTTTTGAATATACAATAATAATAAATATGTACAAACCAGTTCAATTTACAATTGAAGAGAAAATATATTATCAGCTTTTCAGAAATAATTGATTTTTAGACATTTTTCAACACTACGAAACGTGTTTATATATTTAAAAATAGTGTTGAACCATGTTTCTGAACAAAATATTTTAGATATTAACTGTACAATAAAAATTACTAGAAATCATCCCGTTTCCTTGCCCAATTTTAATTTAAACAAACACCAAAAGCGTATATTTCAAAACTTTATAATATAGCATTACAGGCAAGTCCAAGGTATGGTGTGTAAGCTTGTAACGTTTTAACTTGACTAACATAACTTAAGACATCAAGGTGGCGCTGCTTGCTTAGCAAAACGTAATCAGCCTACTGTCACATTCAATACATTTCAACCTTTGTTCCAAATTCCACCACGTCTCAAGATATGGTGTTCAAGATATTCTATGCGAAACAGGCATGCGATACCGGGTTTCGGTGCCATAATAAAACACATTTTTACCGTCTTTCACTACGGGACCGAAACCGGGTTTCGCCCTAATGAGGAAATGTACATGTACTGTACTGTTTAAGAATTTCCACATAAAGTACTTACGGGATTATATCCGTGATTTTCTTTGGTTTCTACGAGCACCCGATATTTCGACGCTGTTGCAAGCATCATGATCACGGGGGTTTTAAATGTAGGTACTGTCTGTACTGTACATTACGTGAATCACAGTCACAGATTAAAAAGAAAAAGAATACAATGACATAATAATTATCATGAATGAAACTGGATCATGCCTTTGTTGATCACCGCCAGATAATGAATGTTTCAGTTTCGTAACTCTACTGATCACCGCCACTACGGAATGTTTCAGTTTCGTAACTCTACCGATCACCGCCACTACGGAATGTTTCAGTTTCATTACTTCTACTCATCACCGCCACATACGGAATGTTTTAGTTTCGTAACTCTACTGATCACCGTCATCACGGAATGTTCCAGTTTCGTAACTTTACTGATCACCGCCACACACGGAATGTTTCAGTTTCGTAACTCTACTGATCACCGCCACACACGGAATGTTTCAGTTTCGTAACTCTACTGATCACCGCCACTACGGAATGTTTCAGTTTCATTACTTTTACTGATCACCGCCAGATACGGAATGTTTCAGTTTCATTACTTCTACTGATCACCGCCACTACGGAATGTTTCAGTTTCGTTACTTCTACTGATCACCGCCAGATGCGGAATGTTTCAGTTTCGTTACTTCTACTGATCATCGCCACTACGGAATGTTTCAGTTTAATTACTTCTACTGATCACCGCCAGATACGGAATGTTCCAGTTTCATTACTTCTACTGATCATCGCCACTACGGAATGTTTCAGTTTAATTACTTCTACTGATCACCGCCAGATACGGAATGTTCCAGTTTCATTACTTCTACTGATCATCGCCACTACGGAATGTTTCTATTCTTTCTAGTTGAAATTGAGATATACTACGTACTAGTTTCCACACCTTCCTGGATACACCCATAATTACTTTAATAGTTGTGTGCATATAGCCCACAGAACATATAGCCTAAGAATTATTCTATCACCATATTTGAACGGGGTAATCAATTAATATGTCACCGTAAAATTGTCAAACACGTTATATTACAATATAACGTGTTCCTCTCTAGCGATATTGTAATATCTCGAATTATTGTCAACTGAACATTACGGAAGTATCTCTGCCCCCATAATCGGCACTTGGGGCACCCCCCCGTTAGGTTAGTTAGGTTCCTTTAAAACCTGCACCCGGAAATAGGGGCCCCGCGAAGCGGGGCTCCGTCGACTACGCTTTTTAGGGGAATATGAAGTGTTTTAAGGTTAGGTTATATTAATCGATATTTCTCAGGAATGGTACAGTGTCTTTTCATGAGAGTGGTACCACTGGGCAAGGGGGACCCCTCCTTCTCTCCACACCGCGTGAGTTGACTACCATCGCATGCATTTCACGAAAAATAATGAGTTTCATTGAAAGCAGTATGTTCATTTGACAATAATTCGAGACTTTACAATATCGCTAGAGATATTACAATATAACGTATTTGACAATTTTACGGTGACAAATACATTTCATAATAATTAACTATTATTGGTCTATAGTTTATCTTAAATATAACATTCATTAGGTTTACAACAAAAAGTTAAAAGAGACAGTTGAATATCAAACATAATAAGGAATGTAACCAGTAAGTAAGTACAAGCAATGATAACACGTTAACATAAAGTCTTCTAAAATAAAATGCACCTTGTTTTAACATACGAGTATAACAGTATATAGGAATTCAGTCAGTATAATAAGAACTAATTCGTACATTTGTGGTACAGCTTTCATAGAGTTTGCGTAAAATATGACAAGCGTAATATTAATAAAATCACATTTAAGCCTTGTCAAAGGTGTTTTGGATTTTAATTGGTGAAAAACATCGCAAAATTGCATGAGTGTGTAAACCTGATCTTTTAGCTATAACATTATCAAGCCAAAAGCAGAAAAAAAGTGCTTACAGTGATTTTATAATGGGGAGTGGCAATAAAATTGTGCTTATGCGATCGGAATTATGATTTCCAAATTTATGTCCTTAAAATAGATTTGTTTATTCCCTGCACATACAAGCAATAATTAAGATATTAATAACTCAGCGAAAACACCTAAGACAAAGCACTACCTATCCTTAAGATAATAACAAATAATAATTTACAATACACGACTCTTCTATCACCAAAAACCTCGATATCCCTGTTCACCGTTACCTGCACCGAGTGAACGCTTGCAAGCGATTATGACCCTGATTGTCTTCGCAATAAACACTATTATGGTTTGGCACGATACTCTTCCACATACACTTTCAGTTTAATCACAGACGATCCAATGAATCCTGAAACAATTTGCACTAATTATTTATTTATACTGTAGTAGAATTTTATACACAGCGATTATTATGTATCACTGTTTCTGGGGTTCAAAGGTTGACAATATTTTGAAAGCTTATACAGGGTGTGAACCACCTCATCACGAAGCCGTTAACCAAGCAATCTGTACATCAAACTAAGTAACTTTACGCAAAAAATATTGCTGGGAAACGACTTTTTTTTTGGGGTGAAAAATCATGTTTTGAGGTAGAACTCAATGTATCGCACTTAAAACAATGAGGTAGAACTCAATGTAACGCACTTAAAACAATGTGCTAGTGGATGGACTGAATAGTACGGGGATCATAGAGGTGTTTAAAGAAAAATCTTACAATAAAACTTGTATTAAAAAAAAAAAAACTTGTGGAAAAGTTGTAACTTTGACCCCCAATATCTCCGTAACTAGAAGGTTCCCAGGTGTGATGTGGAACAACAAATGATCGCAATGACGAGCAGGACAAGTACCTTTCGGCTTCGTTAAGTGTTTTACACCCTTTATGTAGTTAGTTTTATGATGCGTCGACAAAAAAGCTACTAGAAAGTTGCGTTGCCAAAATGAAAATGAAAGTTCAATAGTCTTCAATTCTCATTTTCCATCAAGTTGTGTTACACTCATACATTGCTAGTTCTCATCAATATTTGAACTTATGCAATAGGTGGGTTTCCTACTCCAAAAATAATTATTGATCTCTCTCCATTTTGGCGACTCTTAAATAGGTTTTTTATGAATCGACGAATGTGGATATAATTGTTTAAGGAAATGCCACTTGAAAGATGCCCTTTTGTTTTTTTTTCATCAACTATGGATCATATAATAGCTGTGTAATCTACTCACTTCCAAACTATTCTCAGGCCAAAGACCTAGGTGTAAACACATGGACCAGCGAGTCCCATCCGCAGTCGGCTATCTGATGTGGCCTCAGCGCGTTCCAGTCCAGTCCATACGTGAATTCAGAGTGATGCCTTATGGTTTCTAAGGGCTCACAACCGCGTTTTAGGTCCCATATCCTGGAGAAACATAAAAAGAAATACTTACAGAATCATCATCATCATCACCTGATTCCAGTCTAACCGGACGCAGCTGAATACCAGAATTTTATATAGGGTGACTGGCAATTAGTGTACGATCCTTAAACACGTGATTGTACTCATGATAACAAACAACTTTTACTATGGGACCAAACAGTACATTTATGTTCGCCTAATGTACGATTTTATAATTAATTTAAATTTTACTTTAACAATATCAATTTTCAAATTTTAATTTGTTTTGCTGATTTTTTTTTGTTGTATACCCACTAAAGGTTAACATGTCTATTTGATGGCTACCATTAATTATTAATATTTGAGGGGATTGGCGCTAATAACCGAAATACAGGCTTTTGCCTAGTTCGGTTACAGATGGTAAATTCTTTTGTAAATTTATAAAACTAGCCTTAAGAATATATGTAACATTGCAAACTTTTATTGAATAAATTATTATTATTCCTTTAAATGTAGTGAACAGCTGATTTTTTTTCGCGTTTTTAGGTTTAGTCTCATAATAAGCAATACAAGTAAATGCTATCAGCAGTCAGGTTTTATATTTCACAAAAACTATGAAATTGACAGTATATTTGGACACACACAGGACCACAAATGTATAGGTAGCAGATTAGTAGTTGAATATCTGTTGAGTTTCTAAGTATGTAGAAGCCACATAATTTTGTATTTGATATTAGGTATGTTACCTTTTCTATCCTAATCCTATTTATTCTAAATCAAATTTAGTCATTCAATAAATAAATAAATATCGCTGGACATTACACACAGCGCCGTCTAGTGCCACACTAAGCAAGGCTTGTGTCGTGGTCAACAGACAGTTGATATACTAAATATTATATACTTTTTGTTTGTAAATACATACTTATTATACATATAAACATCCATGACTCGGAAACAAATGTCCATGCTCATCACATAAACATTTGCTCCTACCGGGATTCGAACCCGGGACCCTAAGAACGTAAGGCAGCCTCACTACCGCTGCGCCATTCGGGCCGTCAAACATAGCTTTACCGTTTTGGTAACAATCAAACCTACATAACTATAGACTAAAGATTTTTTTGTGAAACAATTTCTTACCTTGTAGTAAAATCATAGGAACCAGCCGCTAAAATGGAGGGCGCGTGAGGAGAGAACTGTACTCTTCTAACAGCGCATTCACACCCTAAAACAAGAAACACACTTAATTAAAACAGTCAACAAAAGAGTAGGTATGCAGGCTAGCAATCTTCTTACGACTATTATAAATGTAAAAGTCTGTAAGGATCGATTTTTGTTATTCTTTCACGCAGAAACTACTGAAAGGATTAACAGATTACTTATAACCCTTTTCCACTTTTAATAGTAGTAAGAAGATAGCCTGTAAACCTAACTGTTTTGCTGACTGTACCTATTAGTACCTAGACCCATTTTTAACCAGATAAAGTGCCATGTCATAGGGGGCGCTTATTGCCATCAACCAGACACGAATCCAGGCTCCGTGGCTGCTGCTAAGATACTCACAAGTAACATATTAACAGTTTACCTGACCTGGGAATCAAACTCTGGATCACTTGGTCAGCAGTGGTTGTGACCAGTAGACGAACAAGACAGTTAAAAAATTCACAAATATATTATTTTATTGCCATGACATGCTATCATGACATGCATTACACCAATTTTATAGCATATAGTAAGCCAATAAATATATAGTAGCTAGGTACAGTACAGTGTGAACATGTCCATAAAAATGTATGGTGCGTGATATTGATGTGCTATGAACTATTATATGCTATTATATTATAGCATAGTCTGAAAGCAGGTTTAGCCATGAACCAGCCATGACTTTTGACAGCCGAAGGCTTGTTCAACACTGAGAAATTACGTACTTCATCACATTCCCAGGTATATTATCATTACATCCGAAATTTAACATAATTTAATTAAAAATTTAACAAAAATTATTTCATCCTAGAGAAACACTTTTGCCATTTTCAAAAGATTTGCTGAAAATATTAACTACTAGCGGACGTCCCGCGGTTTCACCCGCATAGTTCCCGTTCCCGTGGGAGTACGGGGATAAAATATATCCTATGTTACTCGTGGATAATGTAGCTTTCGAATGGTGAAAGAATTTTTAAAAACGGTCCAGTAGTTTTTAAGCCTATTCATTACAACCAAACAAACAAACAAACAAAGTTTTCCTCTTTATAATATTAGTGTAGACTTATAGTTTAATATTATTTACCTTTGAGAGTAAACATAGGTGAGGTAAGCCTCCTTAGATCCCACCCTCGGATGAGACCATCAGAGCCGGCCGTGGCGAGAGCGTGAGTTTCTGTTCTACTCCAATCGCATGACAGAACCTGCAATATCGATAAAATTACTAGATGTCTATACTCGTCGGGCAAGATCGTGTACAGGCAGTCAGTGGCCTGAAAGGGTATCGTATTACCCAGTACTAACTGGGTTGTGGAGGTCAGATAGGCAGTCGCTCCATTTAAAATACTGGTATTCAGCTGCATCCAGTTAGACTGGAAGCTGACCCCAACATAGTTGGGAAAAGGCTAGCCAGATGATGACGAAACAGATACTGTTCCTAATCCTATGGTGCACAGGCTGGAAAAGAGTAATTGAATACCAGTATTTTACATAGAGCGACGGCCTATCTGACCTCTACAACCCAGTTAGTATAGTACTGGGTAATACAAAACACCTTGGTAAGACTAGTTGCCTGAGTTTTTGGGCCCCTGACTAAATGTAACGACTGTCAAAGATCTACAAATGACAACTAGGACCAACTGCAGGCACGCAGGAAATTCGGTATGTAATGGGTCGTCACCCATCCACAGACCAACCTAGGCGAGCGCGGCTTAACCTAAAGATCGACCCGAGCGAGCTCTTCAACAACAGCAACACAAATCTTAAAATTAAACTCTATTGCAAAACTCCAAGTGTCAAATTACCTCAGCATCATGCGCCTTCACCACCGCAGCAGGTCGGGAAGGTTCGCTACACGTCCATAGCTTGAGGTGTCCATCACCAGACACAGACGCAAAAGTTGCCGGCGAGTGGGGCGAGAAAGCAGCCGTGTACACCAGTTGAGAATGACCCACGAATGTACTGAGGCATGCTTCTGATTCGGGGTCCCACTGAAATGGTTGTATTGAGTTACCGTTAGTAAGGCAGTTTTGGGTTATTTATATATTGGTGGTTTGAGTTGGACTCAAATTATGAAGGGTAAATACGGTCAGTAAGCTTAATTATGTTACAAACTTGTGTATAAACAGTTGGTTAACAGACGCGGTATCATTAGAAGTACATTTAAAAAAACAATAATGTCAAACCATTACAAGAACAGAGTAAATGACAAAAAAAATCTTGTTAGTACTTAATTCAGATAGATTTCCAAAAACTATTGGATAAGTACTTATTTTTTGTATTTTCACGTAAACAAAAAATAAAGACGATACAGTGTCGAAAACTTGTGTGACGTCACATTTGAGTACATTTTTTACCAGAAAGTGACGTAACAAGCCCCCCACTCATTCTCATCTTTGACGCGTTTTGTCCTCGTCAATTTTATTAATTTGATAAAACAAAAACACGTAAGTATCCAATATTTTTCGATTAAACGGAATCATATTTTTTTAGTCAGGAATTATATTCTTTAAAAATCAAATAAATTGAATAAATAAATAAATATCGCTGGACATTGTCACACAGCGCCATCTAGTGCCACACTAAGCAACGAGGCTTGTGTTGTGGACACCAGATAGTTGATATACTACTTAGATACTTTTTGTTTGTAAATACATACAAGTACTTATTATGCATATAAACAAGCCAAAGCAAAATCTACACTTTGGAACATGGCATTGTAATGAGTTAATCATTTACCCTACTAACGCCAATGACTACTGGAGTACTTATTTAGTACAATTACCAAGAATGATCAAATCTTCATCCATGAAATTTTTATCCACAATGATAATTATGAACACTACTCACCAATTTAACAGTAGTGTCCCAGCTTGCACTCAAAAGATGAGTCCTCGGCCAGTCCACAGAGCAGACCTCACTGGTATGAGCCCTCAGGACTCTCAGTGGGGCCGCACAGCCAACCCTCCACACTATAACTGCACCGTCGCCCGCACCACAGGCTGCTGCACTCTCTGTTGTGCCTGACCATGTCTGAAAAAAAGATTAAAAGGAACTTAGGTAATTATCAAATGAAAACCATAGTTGCTTGCTTATGCTTGGCTTCTTTGTGATTTTTTTTATCTATGTTTAATTTTTATTAGTTGTAAATACTGTTAAGGGGGATGCTTCAAGGTACGATGAACGAATTTTTCACGCTCAAAGTCCTTCTTTGAGTCTTAGGAACTTGGAGGGTTGTATTGATGATTTTGATGATTATAATGCTGTAACTTAATACGTCTTACAGTCGCGACCGATATGTTTATCAACATACAACTTAACACTGCCCTGCAAATTGCAAAAAAAACCTAAGAAATTTGAATTTCACGGGCTACCTTGAAGCATCCCCCTTAATTATTATGTATTTTGTCCTGTGTGGGCTAATAAATGATTTTCCTTTCTTTCTTTCTTTCTCTCTTATGGCTCTCTATAACCAGGAGACTTGGTAAAGGTTTCAATTAAGGGGCAGGCGGAGCATGCGTTTTTCATACAAACGTAATACCAAAATAATGTGAAAATCAAACATATTCATAAGGTAGTGTGTAAATATTTCGATTGGATTACAGAATATCTATGTTCCCAAATAAATATTTTGAAAAGACAGTGATATAAAGACGAGATATTACGAGGAATTTAAAATTTCTATAGAAAAAATATTTTTCTCATAACTATTGTCAGTTACTCTTGTGTTATCAGTGTTCATTCAAAATATGTGTTTATAATATTCTCTAATCTATATATACAAACCTATATATTCTCTAATCTAATCGAAATAAATACACCCTTAAATAAATACCTTAAGAATATGTTTTTAATTTACAAATTATTTTGGTATTATGTTTGTATGAAAAAAAACTCATGGTTTATTAATCAAAATAAAAGGGCATTTAAGCAAAAAAAATATTTATCCCTAGTTTCTAAAAGCATTACATGGGACCTCAACATAACCGGTGAAATGTGGGTGTACTATTAGGTACCTACACCTCTGCCTAACTCTTCGGAGATTACAAGCGCGATGTTATATATAAGTTGAAGTTAATAAGCATTGTCTAAATACTTAACATGAGAAAATGCAAGAAAATTTGAATAATTTATATTGATATTAAGTAATTTAGTTCAAACAAAAAGATTTGCAAGATTTTCTATTCCTTCATAACATGCTGTCGTAAATTTAACTTAATAGTGGGAGCATGAAATAAGCTACCAGAAGATGTAGTCTCAGCCCAAAATATAAACTAACTTAAAAATAGACTAGACACACATATCATACTGCAAGTCTAATATCTTTAAGTCTCAAAAATCCAGTGAGAACAGAGTTGTCTCAACAGAAAAAACCAGAAGTCTCTTTCAAATAGAGACCACAGATCCCCTATTTTCATAACACATGCAGAATTATTTTCCATTGTATCACAGTTATTTGTGAGCACTCACTAGAAACCTCCACTCAAATCTGTGTGGTTCTTTACTCAAAAGACTATTTTAAACTAATTTGCATGGTAGTGATAGGACTTTACCAAGAGCAAGTCTGAGCTAATTAATAATGAAAAAATTTGGTTGCAATAACGATGCTTGCGAGGTACAGATCTTATTGCAACCAAATGTTTTCATTATTAACTAGCAATCAAATGTTTGTGACAGCGTTGTTATCTATGTCGAGACTGCGGGCCCTGGACTTGAAAAAGAGACTGTGACCTTTTAGTTTGTTTCAGCATTCGATTTCATCTAGATTAACAAACATGTTTGTTGAATACAAGTAACAGAAATAAACATCATTTAGAGGCAGTAGACAGAAAGTAAACAAAGAAACCTTTTAAATATCCATATTGCTTAGTCAACCATTACATGATTATGCTTGTACTATTTTACTTTCAAGCAAAGGCCTCAGCATTATTTTCATACTGTTAAGACATTGAATGACTACAACAAAGCAATATTTCAACATTTTGCAAAATTATGGGGTATTCATCAAACGTTACACAAAATCATTCCAGAATCGAACCTCTAAAAACATAACAAATCCCGTACTTAATTTAACCAGGAACTTAACTCAATTGTCTATAAATAAATGAAGTACACATATGATAGTAATCCTGTTAGTTGATGATGTTTAGTGTGTATGTATATGTGTTGTGGGGCTTCAGTGTGAATAGACAGCAATGTTTATGTTTTTATGATTTTCTCTAGGTTAATTTTAGGGCTGAAGATATGGGAAGAGTATTAATGCTACATTAGATATGCCCATAACAATCAAAAGGAGGCTGGGACAAACTGGTTTTGGTAGGTGAAGGACAGGGTGTGCTTGGGGGAGGCCAAGTGAAGATGTGGACGGCAATAGACCGAGTCAATTGATTAATTATTTGATTAATGAAATGGTATTGATGCAATCTTTGATGCAATATGTTTTATAAGATGTCTTAAATGAATTTAAAGACTGAAGATAAATTATTCTTTGTAATAAATGTTTCGTTTCAATTTAATTTCTAAATAAATTATTTTATTTTTTCATTAGACGAAAATTAAGGCCAGTACTTATCACCATACTCATGATAAGAGAGGAATTCAAAAGGATTACCTACTGCAATAAAATTGTTATCAATATAGTCCAACCTATGGACTCCATTTTCAAAGCAAGACAAAATCAACTTACCACATCAAACAGTCCATCGTTCCACTCTAGTTTCTGGACTTCAATGATCGTGCTACCATCAGGGGACAGCTCTAAGAAGAACAAGGTTCCACCACCAGCTAAACCGTAGTACTGGCTGGTTGCAACTGCCAAGGTATCCGGCCTAGTCCGAGAGAAACGGACGCTGTAGCCATGACGGCCAGGCGTCAAGAATGTTGGCATGCTGATGGTATAACTAAAATAGAAAAAAAAACAATTTTGAAAAACAGAACAAAATGCTACAGAAAACATCGACATTTTAACTTACAATTTTCCAACTCAATACGTCACATTGCTTTACATAAAACTGTCAAACACTAAGTTGGGTATCTAGGTCAAGTTGTATTAGAATCCTATTAGTTTTCGCCGTGTAAATAATATTATAATCCTCAATTAACGCAACATAACCTTTCGAGGCTGTCACAACAAATGTCAATTTTTGACGTTTGGGATTTGGGGGCGCAACGATTTCTTACCTAAACTTAGTGAGGGGACATCAAATCGATTCCAATGTGCGAGGATGCGTCATCCGGCTTAAATCTTATTAGTACGCCTACGAATAAAATCCAATTAACTGGTTAACGTATTCTGCAAGAAACCTCACATGTTACCTATATATAAGCCACATTTCCTGAACCAAATCATTTCTGGTGAACACTTCAAACCTTCCCCAGTTTATTCAAACTAACAACTTGAATAAAGTGTTTCTTCTAACTTATTTCCTTTTACTCATCCCTTACTACAACATCCACCAAAATGTTGGACTACTTCGCGTTGGCGTTTGTGGTTGCAGTGAAAGTATTTAAGAAAACTACTCCAAATGGAAAAGTTACGGTTTACCTTGGCAAGCGTGACTTCATTGATCATATGGATTACTGCGATCCCGTAGATGGAGTTGTGGTGGTGGATACCGAATACCTGAAAGGAAGAAAAGTTTATAGCCAGGTGCGTTTACTACTACGCAAAGTGCAGTGTTTAGTGAAATTCAAAAAGTGAAGTGTGTGCAAAACAGTTGATTATAACGTAATTTCTAAATTATTTCTCTTGTTCTTGTTTAGCTCGTGACCACGTACCGCTACGGTAGGGAAGAAGATGAAGTCATGGGGCTGAAGTTCTCAAAGGAAATGGTCATCGGCCAGGACCAAGTTGTACCAATGATCAACTCAAAAATGGAACTTACACCTGTCCAGGAGAAGCTGCTGAAGAAGCTCGGACCCAATGCTTTTCCTTTTACTTTCAACTTCCCTGACCTGGCCCCAAGCTCGGTAAATTAAAACAGTTTCTAAAACATTTTCACTATCCAACGAAACAAAAGGATGCTTACGAATTAACTTAATTCTATAGGTAACACTGCAGCCCTCTGAAGAAGATCAGGGCAAGCCCATGGGCGTAGAATACTGCGTCAGGACTTACGTCGCTGAGCAAGAAGACCAGAAGAGCCACAAGAGGAGCTCAGTGACCCTAGCCATCAAGAAGGTATATCTGGAATCAATCAGTCAGATTTTAACGCGAAAGCTACTTGATATTTCAGACAAGATAATTTGGTGTGTCTTTCTGTTATTCAGCTCCAACACGCACCAACTTCTCGTGGCCGTCGTCTTCCTAGCTCTCTCGTGAGCAAGGGATTCACTTTCAGCAATGGAAAGATCAACCTCGAAGTCACTTTGGACAGGGAGATCTACTACCACGGAGAAAAGGTTGCTGCCAACGTTATCGTGTCCAACAACTCCAGGAAGTCTGTCCGCAACATCCGTGCGATGGTTGTGCAGCACGTCGAGATCACTATGATCAACTCTCAATTCAGCCGTCATGTGGCCTCGTTGGAGAGCCGTGAAGGATGCCCTGTTACTCCTGGGGCCAGTCTGTCTAAAACCTTCTACTTGGTACCTTTGGCTCGCAGCAATAAGGACATTCGTGGTTAGTGTTTATTTTTCGAAATTAATGTTATGAGAAAAAATTTACAGTTGCTTAGTTTTCTAATCAACCCGACTTTACAGGTGTGGCTTTGGACGGTCACCTCAAGGAAGATGATGTCAATTTGGCTAGTTCTACCCTTGTACCTGACGGCAAATGCCCAGCTGATGCCATTGGTATCGTTGTCTCTTACTCCGTGAGGGTTAAGCTGAACTGTGGAACTCTTGGTGGAGAACTTGTTACCGATGTTCCTTTCAAACTACTCCACCCAGCCGAAGGTGAAAATGCTTTCAATTGGTTCGAAGAACATCTGGTGATTAAAACCTGTCGAAAGTTTCTAACGTTTTTCCCGTACTTTCAGGCTCTGTTGAACGTCAACGCTTCAACGCGATGAAGAAAATGCAATCCATCGAAAGACACCGTTACGAAAACTCTCTCTACACCAATGAGGAAGAAGATAACATTGTATTTGAAGACTTTGCCCGTCTTAGGATGAACGAGCCCGAGTAAAGCTTACCTACTTCAAAAACAAAAAAAAAACAGAAAAAGAAATAAAATGCAAAAAAAAATGAAATCAAGCAAGTAAAAGTATCAGAGTCCTATAATGTCATTAACATCTGACGAAATAAATTGTGTAGGATTATTAAATAAAATGTTCAGATCAGCAACAACATGATCGCATCATATAACGTAAACTGTTAACGTCATTTTCATCAGATGTTGTGTACTCAATCATTCAATTTATTAATCTGTATTATTAAAAAATATCAACTTATCATGTATTAAGAACACATTGTACTCTCGTGTTAAAAATTGTGCGAATATAAAATATGATTTCTGTACCTTCCTGTAATCCTCTTAATAAAATTAAACTTCACCAGAAATTCTTGACTTTTCTTACACCCTCGACTTTTACACTGATTCTAATGGTTTGAAGTATCAACTAGCACGTCTTGTACACCACTGACATAGGACTGAAGATGTAATACAAGTAACGTGCGTTTTTGCATATTCTATTGTTACTCGATTTAAAGGGGTTTTTATTTCCCCGCCCTATTTGGCGCCCCATGCATAGATTATAAAAGACGATTATGCAGAGGCGTTGTAACTGACAGCCACGGTCCGGTCGTGTGCATTTGACTTATAATTCGGGGAAATTGATATTATTATAAACAAAAGACCGTTGTGCTGGCGAAAATGATGACTAGCAAACTGAACTGCAGTTAATAAAAATTAGGACTTGACAAATGAAAAAAATATGTTGTGTCTGACTTTGAATCGATAGAGCTAAAGTAAATACTTGATGTTAAAGCACAATACTAGGACTAAGCGCCATGAAGCCTTACGTTGTCGAACATTTAAGGTACCTAATACCAGCTTGTAGTGAAGACTAACATTATTAGCGGGTAGGAGGTGTTTAAGAATTTTACCTATGTCATAATATCAAGTTACTCTAAACTACCTAAATGAGCTAAACGCGAGTTTTATAATGAATAAAAGTATATGATTCACTGTATTAACAAAACCAGAAAAATATATGATATTCTTCAGGACATAATAGGTACAATTAATAAAATTTGACTCGATAAAAAAAAATCACGAACGTACCTATCTCTAAAAATTTCTTTCAACCAAAACAAAAAACATAAGTACCTACATGCGATCATTCTGATTTTTTGGCAAATAATTCTACAAGCAATATATTAGCATTACAGTGTTTTAGTTTTTTAGTCCAATCAATAGATTTTTTGTAAATCGATCGAAACCACTCATTTCGCACTATTTGGCCCCAGTGACTGACGTAACAGCCACTTTGTAGTGCAAGCTGATTACAACTTTATACTAACAGCATTTCAAACGAAGTTTGAACCACCACAAATAGAGTTACTAATTTAGCTCATCTAGTCGCCCTAACTTCCTTTCTTATCAATCAACTTGTGCAGCCGTCTGACAGTTATGTTCCCATTACAAGCACATAAAATAGGAATTCTCTCGGAACTCCGTAATGTCTAGCAAGACAATCGTATAATAATAATATCGTATCAGATGGATTACAAGTATATTTGTGGGAACCAACTCGCTCTATCTAGGTTCTGAAGAATGTTTCCCGTTCTACTATCCTCAAAATTAGCTTGAAATGCGAGGCAGCCAATTTTGGTGCTAGGCATTTCTCTCCTGGGAACATAATCTTGATAATAATTATAGCAATCAGCCTGGTAGGGTTCATTAGCCTGGTGCTAATGTAACCTGGGGATAGCCCGCGAATTTCGTTTTTCAACCGACTTCCAAAAAGAGGAGGTTCTCAATTCGTCTGTATGTTTTTTTTTTTTTTTTTTGTATTTGTTACCTCAGAACTTTCGACTGGGTGAACCGATTTTGATGGTTCTTTTTTTATTTGAAAGCTGGTGCTTTCCGTGTGGTTCCATTTCAATTTGGTTAAGATCTGACGCTGATCTTCGGAGATATAAATGGAACTCTTCAAAAATACACGGCAAAGCTGCAATAATTGCTGCAATCGCTTGGTTGTTTATTGTTTATACAACATCATGACGTAACATCACGCCTGTATGATCTGAGGGAGTATGCAGAAGTGTACAATACACCCAGATTTCGACAGTTAGACGTGTAAAGTTTCATTTAATGGGATCCCGGAGAAATAGAGGTAACTCCTTAAATTTATAGGCACACCAGAAGCGGTTTGGGTAGTTTTAGGAAGAGTACTTTCTCGGAGTGATCCCATTTCAATTTGATAAAGATCTGGTGACTTCGGAAGATAGGCAACGGAACTCCTTAATAAATGATAGCAAATGTACTGGGATCGCTGAAATCTCACGTCTGTCTATTGTTTACAGTTCATAACAAAAAATCACACCGATACGCTGTGAAAGGGTAAGCACATGTGAACCACAAAAAAATGAAAAATAATTTTTTTTTGCAAAAAATATAACCGACTTCACACAAAAAAGTGAAAACTAAGTTTAGCTTCAGAAGTCGGTGACAAAAAAACGAAATCAATCAAACAAAGGTCACCGACTTCTGAAGCTAAAGTTATTTTTCACTTTTTTGTGTGTTTTTTTTTTCAAAAAATATAACCGACTTCACACAAAAAAGTGAAAAATAACTTTAGCTTCAGAAGTCGGTGACCTTTGTTTGATTGATTTCGTTTTTTTGTCACCGACTTCTGAAGCTAAAGTTATTTTTCACTTTTTTGTGTGAAGTCGGTTATATTTTTTGAAAAAAAAATTTATTTTTCACTTTTTCTATGACCTGGAAATTTACTTGACCGGCAAATTGCAATATGCCAGTCACCCTATATACAGCCTCTGAATTTCAGCGCGATGTAAAATTGAAATAACATAAAATTTAGTATAATCAGTTTTTTTTTTTTTTAAATAACTTTGTTATAATTTAGTTACAAATATTTCTTTAAAATAACATAGATTTGGGCAAAATATTTACTATTTTTTCAGTGACGAAACTGAAAAATAAAGGCTGAATAGCCGGCTACAGAAAAAAAACTGGCCAAGAGCGTTCCTTCCTCGCACAGGCCCGCAACCCCGGCAGGCTTCGGCCCTTGTGGGCCCCTCCCCTTACGCTGACATCTCTTTGAGGCGCGCGTGGAACACGAACGTGCCGTCGACACGGCCTGTCGTCACTAGACGGACGGACGGCTAGCTAGCCCATAGCTAACCGTCCACAGGCCCGCATCTACGGTGGCCGGTAGCCACCACGTGGCCCCCTACGCCCGGTGGGTCTCCCGCGGCGGCCGGGAAGGGAGGCTCTCTCCCTCTCTCGTTCCACCACCTCCTTCGCTAGCATGACTGCTTCGCAGAAGGAGGTGACGGCTTCCCATTCCGTCTCGCTCCGGACCATGGATTGAACCAGGGCCGGACGCGAGAGGTCGCCGCCGCCGATCGCCGCAGCGAGGACACGGCGCCTCGACGTGCTCCGCCCACGCAGGGAAGACTTCCACCGTGTGCTCCACCGTGTCCTCCGGTCGATCCTCGCTGTGGAGACACCCGGGCGTCTCCTCCCGCCCGATTCGGTGCAGGTACCTCCCGAAACATCCGTGTCCGGTGAGGACCTGCGTCAGGCGGAAGGTGAGGATGCCGTGGCGCCTCTCCAGCCACTTCTCAAAGAGGGGACTTACCGCCACTGTCGTGGCGTGCCCTAGGGGGGGCTACCCTAATAATTTTTTTTTTTCCAATTTTTATTTTACCACTTTGTCAGCGTGATTGAGACACATGTTTATACCAAATTTCAGCTTTGTAATGCTAACGGTCACAGAGATTAAGCGAGGACGGACGGACAGACAGACATGGCGAAACTATAAGGGTTCCTAGTTGACTACGGAACCCTAAAAAACAAAATAGGCGGGAAAGCCGCAATACGATCTTCATTTTTTTACGAGTTGTTTCGTGTCTTTATTTTTATTTTCCTTGTATTCGTAATGAAAAGCACAGTGTTTACCTCGGGTTAAAGACTTATTTAGTCTCGGCGCTAAATAGGTTACTTTCACCCAAGTAACAATGTACTATTTCAGAAAGCGCATAAACGAATGAATACTTCCAAAACCGGCTAAAAAAATAATCTAACTCCTGCTACCCTGGCCCTATTCCTTCGTAGTGTTTATTACGTTAATGTCAATAAAATGACAGTGACTTCTTTAGTGACAGCTTGATCTCGTAAAACAAAATTACCTACATGTGTTTTTATATATGTGTGTGCAATGTATTTTTATATATATTATGTGTGTGCAATGTATGTAACTCTGAGTTGTTTCTATAATAAACATTATCTACATGTTTCGTAATACTTAATGGCAAAAAAAAAAAATGTCAATAAAATACCTTACCAGCGAGTTAAAACTTAGCTGTTCCAGATCAATAAACTTGTACTAAATACCACAACATTCAAGTGGAAACCACAAAAATGTTAAACTGTTGTGTGGTAAGGTGTAATAACTTAGGGAACTAACTAATTACAACATAGGTGCCTATGTAATTACGAGTATTAAGTTCTTCTCACTACAAAGTACTTAAACCAACCTTATTCATCTTTCTTGCGCTTGTGTTTACAAGCGCAAGAAAGATGAATGGTTAGTTAGTTTTTTTTACCTAAGGGCCAGGGTCAAAACAGTTCTCATAGCCAACAAAACATCTTTCATCTCTTGTTTATCATATTCGGAGGATTAATTTTTCAGAAATTCTTTCTTACGGTGCTCTCGGGTTCACCGGGAGCAATTTGCCTGAAATGTAACAATCCGAGATCCGATTTTTTAGAGAAACAAGTGGACTTCAACTTGCGTGCGCCTTTATGTATCAAAACATCTCTTTCATGATCCTAGAGCCAGAGGTTTAGGCTCCTCTCTTCCCGGCCGCCGCGGGAGACGAACCGGGCGTCGGGGGCCACGTGGTGGCTACCGGCCACCGTAGACGCGGGCTTGTGGACGGTTGGCTATGGGCTAGCTAGCCGTCCGTCCGTCTAAAGACGACAGGCCGTGTCGACGGCGCGTTCGTGTTCCACGCGCGCCTCAAAGAGATGTCAGCATAAGAGAGGGGCCCGCAAGGGCCGAAGCCTGCCGGGGTTGCGGGCCTATTCGAAAGAGATACCGCGGCCCCGGAACATAAAGGGCGAGGAAGGAACATGGATGGGTTTTAGTCAGTAAAAGTCTGACACTCCCTCCCGCTCCGCCCAGAGTGGGAGAAGTCATTTGATGATTTCCCATCCTCCCATCCCAACTACCTTTCAATTTGAAAACTTTTTACAGCCAGAAAGTCGGCAAAAATTTAACGTTATTTCTGCGAAAAGGAGTTTAAATTAAAGGGACAGACAGTCACACCCAAGGTCCCTTCAATCAAGGGCGTAATTACCGCTTATTACTCTCCTCTCATCGTTAAACAAGTTTTGGACAATGGAAAGAAAGACTGTCCTTATAACTTTAATTGCGAAAAGGGTTCGTCCAAAAACCAGTTTGACCACTTCCTAGTGTGGGAAAGGACAGTTTAAGCAATGACCCTTTATTTGCGTGCAGTTTTTTACCGGTGATCTTCAATTATTATCTCTTTTTCTACGTAGGTACTTTCTGTTGGGTTCTACTTGAAATCGAATGACGCGAATCGAATAACACTTGCTGGAAAACGTTTACCTACTCGATAGTACTTGTACCTAAACGTTTTCGAGCAAGTGTTATTCGATCTCGCGTCATTCGATTTCAAGTAGGGACCCCCTTTCTGTTGGCTCTTGCGCATTTTGGTGCGCGCTTTGTTTTAATAGGATATCAAAGACCGTATCGATTGCTATTTTTGTTACTTTCCGGTATTCAAGGTAATCTTTCAAAACATGAATTCCTTTAGGTCTTGTAATCAATCATCAGTCGGTTACTAGGTGTTTCGTTAATTTTATAGATACCTACCTAATTATTTCCAAGAGTTGGAAGTTATAGAAAGTTCACATTAGGTATTTAAAATATTTCAGATTTGGCCCCCTTTTGATTTAGCAATCAAGTCATCAGCTATTTGAATAAAATATTTGTACCTACCTACAAAACTACCGGTAGGTAAGCAAGCTAGCAAAAAAGAAAATTACAATTACTTCGGGTAAAAATAATTACCCATCGCCTATTAATCTCCTTTCTCATCACAAAACCAGTCGGACGAGTTCTGGACAATGGACTAGTAAGACACTGTCCTTACGTCTTCAATTGCGAAAAGGGTTCGTCCATAAACCAGTTTGACCACTTCCTATAGTGTGGGAAAGGACAGTGTTAGCAATGACCCTTTATTTGCATGTTATGTTCCTTGCCATTTTCTGAGTGGGACACACGGACGTGAAGTTAGTAGTAGAGCGTGTTATTTTATTATTCTTTTGAGAAAATGAGATTTGTTTTAAAAAATTTCGTTATACTCGTACCTATCCTTCGTATCGTAGTGTGGAGTTAGTAAAAAATATTCTAAGTACTTTCTTGAGTATTTTTCTTATGTCAATCTTCTGTTCTACCACCTACCTAATTTAATAACGATGAAAATACTAGTAAGATAAAGTACAAAAGTTATAATGTCTTCCAGAATCGTCGTTGTCATTAGTTATCATCACAGATTCACAGGGTCGATCGCCTGGTCTAAAACAGGGACGACGCGGACTTTGAATTATGAACTCATGAAAAAGCTCAGTAACTTTATTTCTGAACAAAACAATCCCTATTCAAAGTTATAATAACAGACTTTTAAAACAATTTATCTTTACTAACCATCAACTTTTTTGTTCAACCCTTTCTTGACGGGACATCCCATTCACAGTTCACCCCATTCAAGAAACAAGTGCCGCGCAAGGGGTCACGATACAAAACAAATGCCATCCACCTCGGGCCGTAATATTTGCAAAGAAACTGGACAATGGTTCCCACGTTGCAACTGGTCAAACTGGTTATTCCTGGTTTGTGTAGCCGTCCGTGAGGGGTGGACAAGGACACCCTGTGACCGTCTTGGTTATTGTCTGATTGGTAGGTACGTGACAGCGGATATTTGGCAAGGATTAATGTGTGGGAATGTTTGACGGTCGTTACGTAGGTATGTCTGTTGTAAGGGAAGTAATAGTAATTAGAAGTAAGGGAAATTGCGAGAAATGAAGGTAGGTAATGTAAATTAATTAATCTCGTTTGTAAACACAATCTTCTATGACAACTTGGGCTGTAGGTACCTCGAAATCTCTACTTGGTTGATCTCATTTAATCTAGGGTCGCCTGTATCCAGGTCGGAAAACTCACCTTATATGAATTCGGAAATGTCCCCTACACTTATTTTTGTTGAAACTAGGAACCGTGTGTCACCTAGTTTATCGAAGCATGTAAGAGAACAAGAGCTGGCACTGTTGAACCCCGACATTACGTGGCCATCTCGTCTCACTACGGAAGTATTAGTGCCGCCACGCCTCGCACTGAACACCTGGCACCGCTAAGTGGAAGATTTGTAATGTATTCAATACACCTACCTTCTATTTAAGAACATAGGCACCATGTAAGAGCAATTACCGATTGTCACGCCTGTGCAGTTTCTAAAATGTCAGATGATTGGAATTGGGATGTAACTTATGTACTAACTATATTTTGAATAATACAAGTAATTCAGACTGGTGGTCAGATAGGCAGTCGCTCCATGTAAAATACTCGTATTCAGCTGCATTTGGTTGGACTGGAAGCCGACCCCAACATAGTTGGGAAAAGAATAGGTAGATAATGATACAATATTTTTTTAATAACATTTATTTTTCACAACGAAATTAAATAAATTATACAAATGCAGATGATGATGAAAAGCAATTCAGACTAGGGTTGCCTAAAATCATTAAGAAAATTCTTGTTGTAACACGTAAGTTATAGACCTGCAGAAGCACTTCTAAACTGAATGACACTAAAATTAATATCAAACACCCCAGCATCAATTATGCTACAAAAAATGCAGACCTATTCACCAAAATCGTTCATCTAGAGGTGATGAAATATGAAATTTTACACTAACATTGCATCTACTACAATAAAGAGGGCTCAACACAGCAGCCCTTGAACTTTTTTCTTCTCGTCCCTTATATTTTTTTCATCTCAGTCGCGTGCGCAATTTGCATCCCTATAGAGAAAGATCCCGGGAGCATTGTGCTCCCCCCTGGTCCATGTGGCAAAAAACAACCTGTTTCATTTATTCATAATTGTATTTAACGATTTATAGAGAGGTCGACTGAAGAAGTAACATGTTTAACTCGGTGGTTTGTTGAGATAGAAATGAGTTTAGTGAGCTTTTGGAATTTAAATAAGTTTGTTTTGACACAACTTTTTGAAATTTTATTAGATATATGAAAGTATTTACAATATATACACACTAACACTATAATAGAAATAAAAATATGTACAAGTATCAAAAAGGGTTACAGGGCATCGAAAAATTCGTCCACATCGCTGCCAACAGGAAAAGTGCCCAGAAGGCTGGCAGCATTGCCACGTTGGATGGCAATACTGATTCTTTGACCAAAAAATAGGCCCGCCCTCTGGTCACGTGAAGAGTCGACCAACCGCTTGGCGATTTCCCGAAATACTAAGTGGGCACTCGGACCCCATGGCCCTAGTGTTTCAACCCCAAACGGCTCAAACACATAATTACCAATTAAATTATTGTATTTGCGCCGTTTGAGGTTTTCAGCACCTGCAGAAACATTGATGTTTTGACACAACACAGTACTTTGTTGCAGAACACCTTTGTGGTCCCAAAACAGTTCATTACTTTCGACGAATATTTAAAAAGTTTATAGTGTTGTTTTTTTTTACAAAAATAAACAATATGTAAGTGCAACTTAAGTTTTTAAACTAGCATGCTCACTAACTTCATCGTTAATACTGAAAACGGGGCGAGGATAGTAAACATGCTAGATATCAAGTTTTCAGTGTTAATGATAATACGAGTAAGTACCTACATCATCTCCATTGTCTACAATTTTCACACTAAAGATTTACAATTAAAATCAACCATATATCTTGATTCAAAATGCGAAACAATGAACTCATCACCCGCATCCAACAAATCATCAGACAGTTACAAAATGGCGACGATCAAGATTATCTTTCTCAACCTGTTGGTCCACTAGGGACATGGGAAACCACTGACCCTATTGAATAACCCATTCAAAAGGACCCTGGTGTGTGACCCGATGAATACGTTAAGGATTCTATATGAGGGTTTATTGTCAAACGAGAAAGGTGAATACACTTTGAATGTGAATTCCTTTTTGGGTGACGATGTTTTTGAATGAAACGGGATTCCATTTTAAGCGTTTCATTTTTAAGCTTGCAATAAATACTTAACCAAACCTTAAAGGTTCGGTTAAAAAAATCTAAAGCTGAGTTTGTTATAGAAGAAAAGAAAGAAAAAGCATTGGAGGACTTGAAAAAGCACAAAGTGAAAACGATGATAGAACAGGCAAAAACTGATATCAGCTTCTGAAAATCTTTGCCCAGCAGTGGGACAGGATGTGGTAATAATAAAATCCAATCCAATTGTAAAATATTGCTACTTGCCTAGGCCCTGTAAACAGTTAAAACTACCGTTAGCATCTTTCATTAACTTTATTGACCACGACTAATTAACATTTATGGAACTATTAAAACCAAGAAAGGGCTCTCGGATGTTATTCCAAAGATAAAATATCATATTAACGAATGGAATAACTACCTAGTTCGTGCTTCAGCCTAGGCGGATCTTAAAAGTAAAAGTCAAAGGAACTCGACAAGACACGCATAATGATTATAACTAAGTATAAGGTGGTATGCAGATTATATCAATAGCAAATGGTGACGTCATAATGCTTTAATGCGGGCTATGTAACACGTCTTATGTAACGTTGATATTGTTGCCCTACAACCCGGTACGGAACGATACAGATAATAATTTCGATCAAATTCTTGAAGCAAAAACGTTTTAATGAACGCCAAAGAATTTTTACGGTCAAACTTAACCAAACTCTCGTACTTATAAAAGAGACTAGAATATTCCTTTAGATGAGAATATGAGGTGGTTCTTTAATTTAAGTATTTATAGATTCAACGTCATTAATTAACGATTTGGTTACTAAGATTTCATGATCAGCTGTATCATTTTATTGCAATCTTCATAAATCTTTGTCATCGTTGTTTTTGCGGTCGGTCGGCTGAATGATTGATGTGTGTCCTATCATCAAAACTGTTTACAAATTAAATAACATTCTTCAGTCATTCCTCCAAAGACTGTGATTTGCCTTCCGTTAATAGGAAAGCTGTGATTCAATTCTGCCGATCACGTCCCGAGAGCATTGACGTTTTTTCTACAAAGTTTTTATCATCTATCTAAACGGTACTTTAGCCATAAAGATATTTTGAGATAATACCCACACTGTAAACACGATTTTCCTTAAGTTATTAACTGGAAAGCGGGTTCCCTTTCCTGTCTGGTTGTCTGACTCGTTGGGACTATACTTTCCAGCAGTAAAGACGTTAATTTGCTCATTTGCATTTGCTGCAAAACTTGTGGTTCATAGTTTTACGAGTGAATTCACAAGGAGCATTGCGTAAAAAGTAAAAATATATTTGGTTCGTTACACAATCCTTTAAATCCCCACGACACAGAACCTTTACCTTGTAACAGAGAACGATTGACTTTTGTCTTATTATGATGTCTCGCATTAATGCAACAATGGACATGTGCGCAGAAGCCGTAGATGAAGTAACACCAAAAATGAAAACACAAAATAACAACAACACAGCTTTAATTATAAAAATAAATAACTATAACAAAACTACATTACTAAACTAATTTGTTGTCCAACTTTCTAATTGTAATTACTATGCGACGCTATTGGCTGCAGAACGTAAGCTTGGCCAGTTGCTCTGTCTACAACATGGCCTGTTGAAGGTTCTAGGAACAGTCTCGGAACTGTGGTTGCTGCACTAACTTCTGGTTGCTGATGTTGCCTCACCCCCGCTCCACCTTCGTAGGGTACGAAAGCAGGAGGTTCTAGGTGCTGCTTAGGAACTGAGTATTGAAGGAGTTGAGCTTGTTGCTGAGGTTGATACTGTGGCAACTGACCTTGGTTCTGGGGTAAATATTGTGTCAGTGCAGGTTGATTTTGGTATTGCGTCTGTTCAGGTTGATTTTGATTCACATACTGATTTTGCTGTTTCTCTGCATCGTCTTTGTGGCTCACCACTAACACAACTTGATTTTTCTCCTTTGGTTTAGGATCATCTTCTTTCTTTCTGAACTGTTGACGCCTTGGTTTTGGTTTATCATAGGATTCCTCCTCTTCCTCATTTTCGTATTCTTCTTCTTGAGAAGCCTCAGCTGCTTCTTGTTCTTCTCTGTTTTTTCGGCTTTGCTTTTTAGGTCTCGGCTCCTCTTCTGATTCTTGCTCAGATGTTTTTTGATGTTTCCGTTCTGATTTGCGTACTCTTTCTACTTTAGGATAGGCTCGCTTAGCTCGTTCTCTCTCTTCATAGCTTGATTTTTCTGGATCATAATCATCATTACCATATGTTGGCGAATCATCATTACCATATGTTGGCGAATCATCATGGCCGTAGTTTGGAGAATTGTGGCTGGGCTCATCGTAAGGGTCGCTGTTGTTATTCTCGCGGTAGGAACCATCATCACCGTCATCTCCAATGTTATCGGCATTACCTGCGTGGTTCAGATCCCAATAGTGTTCTCCATACCCTCCCTTTTTGTCTCCCCATCGTACCTATATTTTAAAAAATACGTTATTTATGTTCCTTTTTATTAAACTTAATACATGATTATAAAGCATATGACATACGGGTATTTATCGCGAATTTACCTTTAATTTAATCCCGACGTTACAATACATACATGATTCTATTAACGAATCGATTGTAGTTCTGTCGATAATTACTAGTTAGTACAATAAAATACATAAATAGGTATATTATTAATGTAAATGTTAAGACAATTAGTACACAATGTCAGTTTAGAGATTATGTTATTCAAAAAGAAAGAAAGTTAGCATCATGGTTTTGCTATCAAAGATTGGACTTAAGTTAGTGTAAGTACTTAGTTCAAGTGAATGCAACTTAATAATTAAATCGTTATTAAAGAAAAACACCGAAATACGCATACGTTGAAATAGATATAATTATCACAAGATTCTCCTTAACTTTGTTTTCTTTTCATTCATCAACAGTTTGCGAAAAGTTTATTGTAAATTACAAACAAAAAAGAAATAAATAAACAAATTCTCCTTTTTTGTTGTAATTATTTGGTGATGTGTTTTGTCATTGTAGTTTTGTTTAATAATAAATTGAGAAGGAAAAACCTGCGATTAAATAATACTAATATTAAGCATAGAAAGCATACTTTGGCAGAGAACAGTCCTTCAGAAGGCTTGGCCCTCTCATGTCTTTCAGTGAAGTGTCGTTCGCTGCCCAACCGATGTCCCTGATCAAACTGGTCAGCTTTCGGCAAGTGTCTATACCTTCAGCCAAGCGAAGCAAAGCGGGAAAGAGAGAGAAAATAGAAAGAGGTTAGAGACAGAGCGAGATAAAGGATGTGTATTACTTTTCCCATGTCCCTGTGGTTCTTAAAGTCTTTCTTCTCGTAACGTTGCTCCCACGTGTTAGGGTCCTCGCAGACGTGACCAAACTCTATCTTGTATGGACTCAACTGTACTGAGAAAAAATCCCTATAAAGCAAAGAATTTTCCATTCTTACTTATGTTATTATGGAAAAATTCAGGAATATGTGAAGATCGTAGCTAGCTTTAGTGGCTTTGTTTAGTGTCTGTCAACGGCCATTCAAAGTAAGCAGGTATGTATCTTTATTTGTATAAACTGTGGTAGTATTAAGAACATAAAAGTTATTTTAGTGCAGGTCACATTCCGCCATGATAAAATGGCTTGCATGTTATTTAAAAACCTGGTTCAAAAAGCGGGAGGAATTCTCTCTAGAGTATGATTTCAAATTGAAATAATGTTTCACACTAAAATTGCCTCCAAAGACGGTAAAATCTAATCTCTAGAGTATCCAATAGTGAATGGAATGACGACAAAAGAAATATTTTGGTCACCAAACCCCTTTCTCTAATTGCTACGGCGCAAAGTGTGTCAATGTTTGGCTATGCTGCAACTTATTTGCATGCCAGCGACAATAGAAACCAATTAACTTGAAGGTTGACACTTAAGTTTTACAACGGGGCTGTTTCACGAGAGCTAAATTAGTCATTAAGTGATAGGACCTCTTTCAGTGCTCTGAAAATTCTGACACTAGCTGGCAAAAAACTAAAAGAATATAGAGCCTAGAATTGATAAACTAAATTCCCAAGAATTACTAAACACTTTCTTCAAACAAATGTAGTAGTAAAGGATGTAGATAATGTATCGTAGTAGTGCATACTTACTGGAAAAATTTCGCTTGTGCTTCAATAGTAGAAGGGTTGCTTGGAGGAGTCCGAACTGTGACAGGTCTTGCTACTCCCCAGACTGACCCAGCATGGACAGCAAGCAGACACCACAGCCATTTCTGAAAGTATCAAGAAGTATATGTGAGTAACAGAGAACACGTGGTCGTCAAATGATATTCTAAATTAGGGATCTGAAAGTTTGTTGTTTTGTTTTTGACATTCAAAAGTGCCGTAATGGTCTAATTGAAATAAATGGTTTGAGTTTGTAAACACTAGTCAAACACCACAATTTTCGAAACGAAAACATAGAGAACTTGAAAACGAAAACACTGTAACACTGAAACACTTTCACTCAATAAAACCCATTGACATTTTCCATTTAACAATTCTGATTTTGATTAAAATAATAATTAAATTGAAGTACAAAATACCGTAATGTCAAGACGTTGTGGCATCTTGGCTGTTTGATCGAAGGTTTGTGCTCAACTATGCTGGTAGTACATTTATAGACAAGACTGTTACAGTTCACTTTGTGCAGTGGTTGACAACAGTTATCAAGTCAGCAATCGAGCTAGCAATCGAGCTCTAAATAGTATCTTTGGAACTGCATATGTCAAGGGTATGAATCTTTGTAAAATTATTAAGATGTTTTGGAAAGTTAGAAGCAAAAGGACAATAATGAATATTGTAACAGAAACGCAAGAGTCGTGATAACTGCCTTAGTTGATGCTGCAGCAGATGATTAAATCATCTGCTGCAGCATCAACTAAGGCAGTTTTGAATGGTGGACAGACGAGAAATCTGACATAGGCTGATCTTTGAGCCATTTTAATAAACTAGCTAGACAACGTCAGTCGTGGATGCACAAACAACATGCTACTTGTAAAGTATGGCTGACAAACAAACTACTAATACATATACATCTTTAGGATGGATAGAACTCTAGTAAACAAGAGAACTTAACTTCTGATGGAACATAGCCAATGCTAACTGAGATGCCTAAGTCTCGGGCAAGGAAATAAAGTTCTTTGAAACATGGGGTCTTCATAAAGGAGTTTTGTACTACGATGTCATCTTATCATGCAAGATTTAACAGCGATTGTTTACCATTTTCCAAGTCAAATGTTGACTATCTCTGGCAATCTCAGATGCGCCCATTACGAATCGTGCCGCGTCATTGACTTCAAAGTTGTTCGGCTTTCCGTGGCCAATTGTGAAAATTTCTGTTATAGCCCGATTGGCTATTATTATGGATTAGGATGAACAAAAACGTTAATCTATATTTACTCAAGAGTCGGCAAAAGAAATTGATTCCTGTTTCTACTGCATTGGTCGAGGAAATTTACTTTACTGCCAACAACAAAAATATATTTGAGACAGCGTTACACATGAATGTGTTCAGTAATGTGTTAGTGATAGAGCTAATATAAATTTGATTACAAGCTGCATCTATTACCAATTCAATCTCATGTAAGTACAGTCAGCAAAACAGTCAGGTATGCAGGCTAGCAAATCTTCTTACGATTATAAATGTAAAAGCCATTATACTTTCACGCAGAAACTACTGAAAGGATTTGGATGAAATTGCAAACAGATTGATTATAACCCTTTTCCATTTATAATAGTAGTAAGAAGATTGCTAGCCTGTAAACCTATTTTGCTGACTGTACATATAAATTTATTTGGCTTCTAAAATTCTGCCCCTAAAAAAGATAATCAAACCTGAAAGATGTAGCAATAACATTTTGCGCTTTTGCCTTTTAGTGTTGCCCAAAATCGGTCTTGGTCTTGCAGTCTTGGTCTTGTTCTTGCATTTTTGCAAGACCAAGACCAATACCAAGACCGACGTATTTTAGCAAGACCAAGACCAAGACTGAACCCTGCAAGATTTGAGCAAGACAAGACTAAGCTTGCAAGACTCTTGCGTCTCGCAGATAAATCAAACTGAGATTTGGGCGTTATTAAGTAGGGATTTGGTTTAAAACCCGATTTTGATAGACGTTCCCCAGTATCAAAACCGTATCGTCAATTCGTCATAACGCTAAAAGGTATTGTATTTATTATTATATTTCGACTATTTATTTATTAGGTAGCGTGTTACTCACAAATTTATGTTCCCATGTGATAAAAATATACTTACCTAATATAATTTTCTGGCAAAGTTCATTTCATACCTTGTAGGTATATCTACCTGTAGTATTATATTATGCTTGTCTAATGTGCCGATCTAACGTTAGTAGGTTGGTAAACATTATGTAGGTACTTATGTTTCAAAGTTTATGTTATACTTCTATTCAGCAAAATTTAAAACTAACAGCGAGTCGATTAGGTCTAGTGACAGGTTTTAGGACAGCCAATGTTATGAAACAGATGCCAGCACATCAAGCTACTACCATGTGCTAAATTTCTATAATAGATTTTCAACTTTATCGCTAAAGCATTAAGGTTCATGATTGATTGGGAAAATTTGACGTTCTGCGAATAAACCGTTGGTCGGTCGGTCTGTTAAATGTACCTAATTATTTGATCATTTACCGACAAAGACGCTGCGGTGTATCAAAGACTGCAACAAGTGTATCACACAGCATTTGACACTGTTTGAGCGCCGCATCCGTCGCCACAGAGTACGGACAGAGGCACACAAAATTGTTACCTACTTTGGTAGGGTTGGCACAAGAGGATAATATTAAATGACCTTGAAGATGTATGTAAATAGCAATAGGCTAATAGGTATTTGCAAGTAGTCTAGTCTACATTATAAAATATATGTAAGCGGGTATTTATCGCGAATTTTACCTTTAATGTAAATCCGACGTTTCGTCCGTTTTCCGTTTAGTCTAGTCTAAATAGTAGAGTCTCGCAAGACTTGCGAGACTCTTGCTGCAAGACCAAGACCAAGACCAAGACTGAGAGCGCAATACCAAGACCAAGACCAAGACCAGGTGTATTGTCGCAAGACCAAGACCAAGACTGGCTAAGGTCTCGTCTTGGTCTTGCATTTGGGCAACACTATTGCCTTTCGTGTAGACCAAGAATGATTATAAGCAGCAACAACTAAAACAAACATTCTTAAGATTAAAGAAGAATACAATAATTTAGCCCCCAAAAATAACATAAGGTACCCTTACCAATGATGCAACTAACGACGATAAAATCAATCGTTAATCCACGATTGGGTAATCCAATGTTTCAGAGATTGTGTAATCACTGATTGGCGTTTCGAAAAAACAGTTTAAAATCACTTTTATAAGGTTGCGTGCAATTAGGAAGAAATGGAGCGGACGAGCCAAAAAATCAACCTCTGTTTCCAATAAGATGATTATTATTTAATGGTTTCTTGCTTGGTCGCTTCTGTTCTATTTAGAACATGCATTTTCTTATCTTACAAGCAGTATTCATCAGATTATGATTTTTTCTGCATTCCATGACCGTACCGACCGTTCGTTTTGGTTTTAGTATATTGTATTCGTGTTTTTTCTCGGTATTCCTTAAGCTGTATGAAGACCATGGTTATCTATCCGCCAATGCCTTGCATCCTGCATCCCTCAATTAGTCCAACATTCCAGAGGTAAACGTAACGTCGTTTCTAATAACCTCGTTCATTTCTCGCTCAGCTCCCAATACTATTGTACGATAAGATGAAAAAATAAACAGTTTAAACAAAGTAATATCTGAGTCGACTACCGTGTAATGAGATAGTAGACCATTACTCAATCTGTAATTACTACATCTGTTTTAGGTTTGTGGCACAATTAGGATAAGAATTACCTATACCTACTGTTCGAATTAAACCTAATTAAAGGAGTGTCTGAAACAGTATTTTATTATTTTTTACTTTATTTTTGTTTATTTTATGTGTGTGTATTTGACATTTCGTATTTTTATTGACATTCGAATTTGAATTGTTTTTGTTGTTTTTTTCCCACGACTGTCTGGCAGTTTGAGTACTATAAGCGACCTACCCAAATGTCCGGGTTCCCTACTTGGATTCGAATGACGCGAGGTCGAATAACACTTGCTCGAAAACGTTTACTCGATTGTACTTGAAATCGATGAATTATGAGCTCGACCGTTCAATACCTCGATGCATCAAAATCTCGAATAACTATAAGCTCGATTCATCGGCAGCGCGAAGGCTCATTATCTTGAAACATCATTTCTCGACCGACCATCTAATCGATTTACAGAATAGATACAAGGATTTTTATATAAACCTACTTACTGAATAAATATCATTTATCAAACTGTATACCTAAATACTGGCCAGGATGACTATTAGTCATCCTGGCCAGTATTTAGGTTACTTTTTGAATCTGCGAGTAAAGACTGGGTTCACAAAGTGGGAAGGGGCAACGTTTGGCTTGGTATGAGACAAGGAGGGTGAGAAGCATGTGACAAAGGGTGAAGAATATAAATGTTGATGGAGGGAGAGGAAGACATCAAGTGATGGATGGATTGTGTAAGAAAATTTAGACAGGTTGGAAAAAGGATGGCTCACAATTTTCATCAGCCGCCTTAAATGTTGCGAAATATTCAAAGAAAGACGAAATCTCACCCTAATCAAGCACGGTAATAGCTGGTTACAGCGAAAAGATCTACTGAAATGCTCTATAGTAATTGAGTATGTTCTTAACAATCTTAGTTACGATATAATCACGAGATGTGTAAATGACGTCATATCATTGTCAAACATATTTTGAATTTTTGGAGCATAATTATCTACTTCTGATGAAATGTCATACAACTTTTTACAAAGACTTTCGCAACGATGTGTCAGATGTGTGTATTATAATAAAAACGTCAAATAATCGCCGTTCGTTATTTCTGTGCCGTGTGAGGTACATTATAAGTTGATGGCGCATTGTTTGTTTGTGTCGACATTTTATTGATATACTTCATTATGTACCTAGTTACGATGGTAATGACATTATTACTGTGAGAGACCGCTATTGATGTGCATTGTCTCATATGAGATTATGATGAGGTCAATAAAATTACTCATAGAGACGGGGCATTCTCTTAGAAATTGCAAATCAAAATATCCACGTTTTTGCCAAATTACTTGTTCTCTTTGCCTTTTATACCTAGTTCGGCAAAAAAGTCCGTCATTGTACTTTTTGTAGACCTTTATAAGAGGAATATTCCACCATGCATTGTTTTGTTACATCTCAAAGGGAATAGGCTTGGCTTTTTCCGACATTTCCAACAATTATCGTAAGATTTCAATAAATTTACACAAATATTATTAAGTATTTACACATACGATATTAGGTAGGTACTCTTTAGGTACTTGCTCTTATATAGAAGTTTATTCACACAAAGTAGCCTTGTTATATCATTCATCTTACATGAATGCCACATGTCACAATACAAATAGGTACCTAGCTCCTTACGGTAATGCACTCAGTTTACAGCCACAAGACCGCACGAAACTAATTGAGATCGTTACGTGGAATAAGTAACATTATAATAAACTTTCATACCGATCTCTCGTTAACTGACGTTGGGTATTATAGTGCCGAAGCAAAGTGAATGTTATGACTTTTCCATCAAGATTTTATTTCAATTTAATTTTAATCACTGCTAGGCGTTGCGCAGCTTGTTTGTTAGTTTCCTGAAAGTTAATTTGAAAGATTTTGGTATTTTATTTGTTTATTATTGCGCTCTATCACTCTAGGTATGTTATTTTTGAAATCAAGGTAGAAATGCATGACTTTATATAATCAAAAAAACAGTTTTTTTTTGTACCTACATTTCTGTTAGTTCTAGTAGTTTAGTTCTGTTTGTTTCTATTTGGACTGATTAGAAATCCTGTTATGAATCAGCATGAAAAGCTTTAAATTTATATTGTCACTTACGGGATATCTTCCGTGATTATTTATTGTTTTGAGCTCCCGATATTTCGACGCTGTTGCAAGCAAAAGCGCGAGCAGAAGCGGGAGCTCAAAACAATAAATAATCACGGAAGATATCCCGTAAGTGACAATATAAGTTTAGTTTTAAACCGTGAAAGCCTAAAACAGTGTATGAAAAGCTTTATCATGTTCATGATAATTTCGAGGTCAGCAGGGGCCTAATTCTGCTATTTTAATAAATTCGTCACTCCAACAAGTTTCCATTCTCATCCCATTGTCATTTTGCTTAAAGTTCATAATCTGCTAAATTCACAATGGTCGATCATTGGTCGGTCAATGGTCTCGTTATTAAAAAACCCTTAGTACAAATGAATTTCGAAATCGACTACTAAATGCGAACATTTATTCATGCCAGATTTCATGTACGAGATTATCATTCTTTGACATTTCTTTCACTGGAGTGTCAGTGGTTGACCACTGAAAAGTCATAATGGCGCCATTATGATGGTAGAATTAACAAACTTGTCAAAATTTGACAGAACTTGACCATTATGAAATCAATGATCGACTACTCTGACACTATTGTAATAGCAGAATCGAGGCCCTGGGGCCTAATTTTGCTATTTTAATAAATTCGTCACTCCAACACGATTCCATTCTCATCCCATTGTCATTTTGCTTAAAGTTCGTAATCTGCTAAATTCACAATAGTCGGTCAATGGTCTCGTAATAAAACTGTGTTATAATGGCATTGTCGTATTATCATTATTATAAAACCCTTGGTATAAATGGTTTTCGAAATCTACTACTAAATGCGAACATTTATTCATGCCAGATTTCATGTACGAGATTAATATTCTATGACATTTCTTTCAATGGAGTGTCAGTGGTTGTTCATTGAGAAGTCATAATGGCGTCATTATGATAGTAGAATTAACAAACTTGTCGAAATTTGACAGAACTTGATCTTTATGAAATCAATGATCGAATACTCTGACACTATTGTAATAGCAGAATCGAGGCCCTGATTGAATGCAAATACTTTCCGAAATTTTCACACTAAGTAACCTTTTATTTCTTAATCCTTATGCGTGCACATCTAAATTGATACAATTTCCATTTTTATTTTTATTAACAGTTGCTGAATTATTCAATTTATTATAATGCAGAGTAAAAATAAAGATGTTTGTGTAATGGAAAAAGATCCGATGGTTTAATAGAAATTCTCAACCCATGTTGAGAGTAAGCGATAGCCAGAAGCTTACAAAAGGTTACAACTGGCGTTGTGAAACGCGAATCGTGGTCTTCAAGTAAGTATGCCAGTGTGGTACATGTACAACTATACGATTTCCGAACGATCCGCATAGGCCCACATCACGACGATCCACAAGCCTAACAACAAATGATACAATGTAGCATAAGTTGTGAGTGACAAACCGAATGCTGAAGGCTTTGTACATAATTAAATGATACTTTCTTTAAATATCATAGCAACATTTGTCTCCGAAGAATGAAATTACACTCGCCTATTTCATATAATTAGTAATGTCTATGTTAAATAGTGGTCTATGTCCAGTATTTCAATAGTAACCTGCAGCCTGGAATACTGCCCGGTGGCTGGAAATAGGTGTACCCTCCATTCATTGAAAATATAATACTGCCAGTATTGTAGGTGCTATTTATTTGACTTTGAAAATACAGCCGTCATGTTTGTTATGTATAAAGGGTGTAAAAACCTCTTGGCGAAGCCGAAAGGCAATTGTTCTCCCCGTCATTGCTATCATCTCCATGACCCCAGTACTATTCAATTCATCCATCAGGGCCTCGATTCTGCTATTACAATAGTGTCAGAATATTCGATCATTGATTTCTTAATGATCAAGTTCTGTCAAATTTTGTCAAGTTTGTTAATTCTACTATCATAATGGCGCCATTATGACTTCTCAATGAACAACCACTGACACTCCATTGAAAGAAATGTCATAGAATATTAATCTCGTACATGAAATCTGGCATGAATAAATGTTCGCATTTAGTAGTAGATTTCGAAAACCATTTGTACTAAGGGTTTTATAATAATGACAATACGAAAATGCCATTAAAACACAATTTTATTACGAGACCATTGACCGACCATTGTGAATTTAGCAGATTACGAACTTTAAGCAAAATAACAATGGGATGAGAATGGAATCGTGTTGGAGTGACGAATTTAATAAAATAGCAGAATTAGGCCCCAGCTCAATGTTTTAAGTGCGTTACGTTAATTTGTACCACAAAATATGATATTTCACCCCACAAAAAAAGCCATTTCCCAGCAATTTTTTGCATATAGTTACTTAGTTTGATGTACAGAATGGTCGGTTGGTCGGACGGCTTCGTGATGAGGGTGTTTAAACCGTGTATGATAAGCAAATCTCTTGTAGCTTGGGGACCAAAGCATGTTTATTTAAAAACCGAAACTAATGATAGTTGACCTCTCAGATATACGCAAAATGTTCAATAAATCGAAGTTATATTGAATTCAGGAAAGTTTTTGAATTCTGGTCAACATAATTTAGGCCACGACCATAGCGATCATGGAAACGTGAACAAAGATTTGTACTTATACAAGAATGGGACTGTGGTAGAAAAAACTATGGAAACTTTCAAGGCATATTGTCAAGGTGAGAGTTCATCAAATAGTACCATAAAGTACACGAGTGTTAGCAGATAAACCATTCCTAGAGTTCAGTGAAGGTTTTTTGTACGAATCTCCTACAATAATAATTTGTGATGAACGATTGGAAACATTGAATTGGTTGTGCTCTCATAAGTATAAGAACCATGCTGCTGGTGCCGTGAGTTCCTGCCATTGTATTCATGGCAGAGCGTAAAAGTGTAAATTGATTGTTCTCTCCTAAGATAAGTAAAAGTAAAAATAAAATACACCTGGGTAAACCACTTGGGTGGTTTGTTACGGGTACACTACTGGCACCCGGTGTACCCGTAACAAACCCATTAAATGCATCTTCTTTGGATATAAGGACAGCTTGTAAAGAAAATGATGAACATGAGAATACGGTATAAGGCTACGGAATGATTTTAACAGAGTCTATAAAATAACAAATTAACTTTACACACAACAATGCAACGCAGTCACAAAAAGTAAATCCATTACAAATATTAAGAAATAAACACTAAATTATTTGGCATTGATGTTTCACTGTGAATCTTTTTCATGTCGAATTTCAAAACTCCGCTTTGAAACCGTCGGAATTCAAACTATGTTACTTTATCAGTATAATTAAACAGTTTAAAACACATTAGTACAAATTAATGGATAATAATGGATGCTGCAATTTTAATGATGCATTTACTAAATAAAAGAATTACGTGATCTGTTTACATCACTTTCAGTTTTTTATAAGTGATTGTCCATCTGTAAGTCATTACAGAATCTTTTTCCTCGCTACTTTAGTCTACCGAATTTTAGAGTCCATTGATTAATTGGTTTTTCCGCGTAATCGATTTTCTGTCTTCTGAATTTTGTGTTTCAGATACTTACATTTTGTGTTTGTCGATTAGATCATCAAGATTATGATTGACTTACAAGCATCTAGCAATTCATATTTGGTTTCCAGTTTCGATAAAATCCGCTCAGCCTCTACAAACATGATTGTGGTTGTACTACTAATAGACCGTAATGCAGCTCCTGTTAGAGTGAATAATGTTGCACAACCTATCACTTCGCGCAGACTTCTTTGGTATTTACATAAAAACTTGAGGTATCAATTGATATGCAAAGAAACAAACAGCAAACAGGGTGCTATCATTAAGAGCCAGTAATGACAATACATTCGCTAAACTATCAAAACTTTTCCTTATTCGAATCAATAATGGAAGATGTCCTGGCAAAACTTGCAGCCAGTAATAAGTCTACAATTATTTGTGGTGATTTCAATATCAATATTTTAGAAGAGAATCCAAATAGCAGTCGGTTATTAAATCTTTTTAAGTCATTTGACTTGACCAACACTTTTATAGAACCTACTAGAGTAACATCATCTTCTGCTACTTGTATAGATAATGTTTTCTGCAATTGTGATTATTTAGATAAAGCCATAGTGAATTGTTTGCCGTCTGACCATAGCGGACAAACTGTAACTTTTAGGTGTAAAACTCCAATACAAAATGTTCAGATTAAATATAGACCTATAACTTCTTGCAATTTAAATAGGTTTAATATTTCCCTACAGAACAAGTTAAGTGAAATGAGCCAAGAGGATATTAATATAAATCAATTGTATGACCGTTTCTTTTCATTAGTTCACACGGAATTCAACAAAACTTTTGAAAAGAAGACAAAGAGTATTTGCCCTAAATTTATATTTAGTGATTGGGCAACTAGAGGTATCAGAAAAAGTAGGGAAAGGCTATTTGAGCTTTACAGCCTTAAGACTTTTATAAACACAGAAACTTTTAGCAAGTATGTTTCTAAGTATTCAAAGATTTTTAGAAATACTTGCAAGGTTGCTAAAGCCCTGCACATTAGCAACAAGATCAAAACAGCAGAAAATAAAATAAAGACCGTTTGGAAAGTCATAAATAACGAGACTAACAGAAAGAAAATACGTAATGATAGCTATACATTAGATACAGAATGTGGTTCTAAAAGCTCTAATCAGGAAGTAGCTCAAGAATTTGTAAATTTCTTTACCGATATACCAATAAAAACTACGGAGGCCCTTAATTCCTCACCTGAAAACTCAATTGGCTTATTAAAGGCGAATGTATCTGGCTGCCTGGCTGAATTTAAATTTAAACACATTAACCCTATGACAGTTATTAAAGCTTTCCGGCAAATTAAAATCAAACTGACCGAAGATCTATGGGGAATGTCTATCAAAGTTTGTACATCTATACTTGAGACCATAGCCCCGTACTTAGCTTTAATTTTTAATTCATGTGTAGACCAAGGAGTGTTCCCTGATTTAATGAAATACAGTAAAGTCATACCTCTTTTCAAATCCGGGGACAGTAAAGATGCCAATAATTATAGACCTGTATCCGTGTTACCAGTTTTTAGCAAGGTTTTTGAAAAAGTAATGCTTAATCAAATGCTCTATCATTTTAACACCAACAGAATCTTACATGATCAACAGTATGGTTTCACCAAGGGTCGTTGTACAACTGACGCCGGTGTAACCTTATTAAAGCACGTTTTTGCTGCGTGGGAAGATTCTCAAGACGCAATAGGAATTTTCTGTGACCTCTCCAAAGCTTTTGACTGCGTAAATCACGACACATTACTTTTGAAACTGGAGCATTACGGACTAGGTAAACTTGCACTTAGCCTGGTAAAATCTTATTTGAGTGATAGAAAACAACATGTTCAAATAAATGGTGTCAATTCACAGGGTTTGAAAGTAAAAATGGGGGTTCCGCAAGGCTCAATATTGGGTCCTTTCCTTTTTCTAGTCTATATAAATGATCTACCCTATTTATTGAAACACCAACCACAAAATATGGTGCTATTTGCTGATGACACTTCCCTAATTTTTAAGATAAATAGACGGGCCCAAAATCTAGATGAAGTGAATAATGCCCTACTTCAGGTCCAAAATTGGTTCACAGCAAACAATTTGGTATTGAATGAAAAGAAAACTAAATGCATAAGATTTTCATTACCGAATGTTAAAAGTAGTGGTGGCGCGTGTGTCGGACCATTTAGTTCCCTTCAAAATGGTTGAGCTGAATGGTGCTGATCCATGCGTCATGTTCGTGAACGGGCGCTGTCAGTTGTGACTGGTCATCTCTTAGTCGCCATGGTTTATTTGAATTATTTTGTTTTTGAGTTGTATTTTATTTTTGTTTTGCTATGGACACTTTTAACGTGCACATCTTGCTACATTGTTCTCACATAATATACCATCTCAACATGAATGATGTAACCAAGATTTTGTAACAATATTTTGATTTAAAAGAGTGTCCATGGAGTTTCTTGCCCGTTCTTCTCCATAGAGATCTACGCTAGGGAATGGGCAACTACAGTACTTTCACAGTTTTTATGTCTTGTGACTGGGACTGTAGCTACTTTAAATGTTCATTTTTGTTTCGACAATTCAAAAGTGCCTGTAACTGGCCTACTTGAAATAAATGCTTTGATTTTGATTTTGATTTTGATTTCGCTTGAAACTCTTGAAAAACCAAACGTAACACATATCATTTCTTCGTTTATATTCATATAAACTGCGTGTCTTTAATGGTACCTACCAACAGGTAGAATAAATCTACGAACGATTAAATATTATTCAACATTACTTAAATTGTATAACTGGCTCTTAGATAACTTTCCTCAGTCACAAACGATTAATAAAAACAAACCGTCTTCAATTTATATTTCTAAATCTAAATTCATTCTTAGATATGCATGTTAGTGTAAATTCATCTTTCGAAGAGGACCACTTTGTATTGTCGTCCGATTCGTCGATCTCGGCCGAATCGACGCGGCCGAGCGTAAAATCGTCGATAGAAAGTGTTATAAATTCGTTTTCTTTCTTATTTATAAGAAGCTGATTCACACCGTGGACGCCATTGCTATCGAGTTCACTTACACTATAGTACATGAGTTTAGAAATGGACACCAGAATATTGGTAAGTTTGACTTTTATAACACTTTTATTAATAGGAATATTGTCACCTTAAAATATTAATTGGGAAAAATTAAGCAGTTATCTTGTCAAAAGGAATTGTCTGTTGTAAAGATAGCAATCACAGTTAACACTAAAAAAGTTCTTTGCAATAAAGTTTAGCCCTTCTTTGGGCTATCTAATATAGGTAACCGACAATGCCAAAAATTATAAAATTTACACATTTTACTTGCAACTTGTTGTAACTTGTAAAATTGACAGTTTGTCAGACGTCCTGTCTTCTTGCAATTGCCCCCTGATCCTAGCAATAATTGAAATATTCCTTACGCAATTTGAACCTGGAGTTGGGGACACCAGCCCGTTATACAAAACAATAATTGAAATATTGTGTGCATTGCACATAGATACCTGCCTAATTAAGTATCTATTAATCTCTAATTCGCCTACTAATTTAATTATCATATTGCATAAATCACATGATTGTAATTAATCAAGTTATGAACGTGTTAGCGCTTGCGGCCATTGAGATAAGGATTGGGCAATTAAATCGCAATTATTAGTGCATAAATTAATTGCAATGTGTAATGTTGACACTTGTAATACAAGTTTGTTATGTGTTTAGCTATTTAGACCTAGAATGGAGCCTAAGTAGAATTACTTTTTATGATTACTCTAATTCTGTGTGGAAGGTTTCATGCTAAAATATTGTGCTTGAATATTTTTGAAAATGCCTAAAAACTCTTCATAAATAAGATACGCAATTGATAACACATTAAAAGTATAATTTAGAGTCAAAAGTACGTTCAAAGTTCAGTAATCTCAGAAAATTAAAATAATATTTATTCCTAAAAACATTTTTGTCAACTTCTTCTTTAGGCAGCTACAATTTGAATCACCCATTATTTACCAAACGAATTTAATGATAGGTTGTTTTATATAACAAATACGTTATTATTGTACTCCAATTACTTTATAATGTCTTAATTAAAAACGTAAACGTAACGTTATACTTAACTAATAATTAATTCACTGCTTCTGGTTAAATTTTCCAACAATAAATAATTTTCAAACTGGTTTTTTTCTTCAGTATAGGTATACGTTATATCATAGTGTTCAATTATCTTAACGAAGACTGAATTAATTTTATACGAGTATATCAAGTAATTAAAATAATAGTTTGATAGCGATTTCATTGGGACGGCTAGATTATTGTAAGGATTCTTTTAGACTAAAACTCTTATTCACTAACACCAAACACAACGCTTTGATGAATGTCTAATAGGTAGGTATTTTACTGGCCGAATCACAAGTGAAATTAAACACATACATAACAACATAAACTCAACTGAGCACTTTAGTTTAGACTCACTTTAAATATATATGTGTCTCTTTGAAAACGGGCATTACTTTTAATTTCAAATGCTGTTGTCGTTTGAAATCTATTTTCAAATTAGTCATCAAGAACTCTAAATGCCTCCTCTAGCTCTTTACGTGTATTCCTTTTTGTCTTGATTGTATTGTAGTTATTTTAATAGGTAAAGAGCGTTATACAGCATTTAACTGTACAATTCGATTTTTATCTAATCATGTATACCATTCATATTTCCAGTTAATCTTATCCTGTACGGTGCTAGCAACATCAGCATGGTCGAGACCATTCTACCCGGTACCCAGAGGCCCGATGCGATTCACCAGGTTTGCTCCCCCACCGCCCGTACAACTGCAGCAGCATGCACCGCATCACCCCCATTCATTGCAGCAGCTTCGAGCACAGCGGCAGGTGCCACCTCATGTGCAGCCACATCATAAAATACCGGGTAAGTTTATTTGTCATTATTCATTCATTTACGCGTTGCGTTGGAAGACTTCGCACTAGGTGGACCGATGACCTGATGAACGGGCACGTGACCGGTCAATGTGGCGACACTTGGGGGAGCCCTATGTCCAGCAGTGGACGTCTTTTGGCTGAAATCATGATAATGATTGTCGTCTTTACTTCCATTATTTGCTTGACGCAATAGTTTTCTAATCAAATGCCTGAGACCCAAAGCAAAAAAATACAGTTTTCTCTTCAATAATCAACTATTCAACCTTACCTTACACTTTCAGTCGAGTCAGCAGAACTAGAAGAGCCAAAATGGCAGCGTCCGAAGCGTGGTCACGACCATGATTACGACCACCACCACCACGACCATGACCATGACCACAAAGGGACCAGTGGGGTCACCGGCCCTGTTCACACATTTGTAAAGACGGATAAGAATGCCAACTACAAATGGGGTGTCCGACACCATGTGGGGGACAAATACGCGTCATAAACCCTAAATTTACCTCTTTTCAAAATTATTCATATGTTATTTATTTAGTTGTACTTGTAGATGTAATTGCTTTACTAATTGATTAGAATTATCTAAGTTTAAACGTTGTTTTATTGATCTGCGTGAGTGAAGGCCTGAATATCTGACGCAACGGTCGAATAAAAATGTTAATGTGTGACTGGAATTCAGAATCTGACTTATCTAAGCTATACTGAGATTCTTGTTCACAATTTCGCATCCAGCTTTTTTTGTATATCCCGACAAAAAATGTATGTCCTGATGAAACCGGCATGTCCTAGATAGAACCATAAATTCAAAAATACAAGTGATGACATGTGACATCTAACAATCCGCACTGGGCCCGCGTGGTGGATTATATAGCCCATTCCCTCTCATAGAGAGGAGGCCTGTGCCAGCAGTGGGAACATTAATAGGCCGATGATGATGATGACTACTTCAATGTAACCTAACAGAACAGAAGAAAAAGTGGTCATAATCGCTCGAACCACTCAGATTCTTATGCTCTGAATAGTTTCGTCTTACGAAACACCAATAACAAGCCGTTAATTTCTCAGAAGGCACATGGCTAATCTCTCACATTACGCATTCTCTTATAATCGAGTTGTAACTGGAGTTATTCGCTCCAGCGGTCGAGGCGACCACGCCCGGTCGATACACGTTGCACCATCTTGTATGCGCTCACGTGTTACGGTGTTACGGACTGTCACTGATAGCGGTGGTCGATGATATAATTAAAGCGACGGGTACTAGAAATTTTAACCAACAGCGTTCCCACCTGTGGACGCAGTACCGGTTCCTTCTCAAGAACGGGGACTGGGTTTTCGGTACTGGACTTAGAACCGGGATTTCCCAGGAAATTCGGCACTTTCGATACTTACTACTTACGTACAAATGTTACTAATCTACTGTATGAAAGCCACGTGTGCGTGCAGAGAACATACAAATATGTAAATATCTGTTGAAAAATGAACTTGTAACTTAATTGAAATGAACTTAAATTCGAGATATACAGTCTGAAGCTGATTTCTAAGGCACAAACCGACCTGTGATTGTAACTAAGCAGCAAGAAGGGCTCCTCTTCGAATTATAATCGCTGTAATACTTGTGTTTTTAAATAGTTATTATGTCTTTTTTCGTCCCGTAATCACTTTGTTTTTTCCACTATAGAATAAGTCTTTTACGTCACATAAACACTTTGTTCCTTACACTATCAGTATCATTAAATAGACATTAGCAAAACAAAACTATAATGCTTTTTCGACATCAAAATAACAAAAAATTATAAAATTTTACAAAATTGGGAGATAAAAAACATTATTCTCTTTAAAATAAAAGTCTTAACATGAACAAATGAACATGAACAAAACCAAATTTATGTTGAATGCCCATGTAACATCCATGTACTATCCACTCCTATCACAAGCTCGGAGACACTACACTCGAAGACGACTAACATTGTACCATAACATAACTGTACCATTTGTACCAGGTACATGTGTACCTGGGACAAATGGTCCAGTTAGGTAGGTCTAACTTCGAGGAAGAGGTCAATCGTCGAAGTTTGCGTGGTATCTTCTCGTCCAACTTACCACAGTGTCTCAAGAAGAAAGTCGCCAGTGATTACATACGGGACCGAAACGTGGTCGCTCACAACGGGTCTTATCAGAAGGCTTAAAGTCACCCACAGGGCAATAGTGAGGGCTATGCTCGAAGTTTCCTTGCGTGATCGAATCAAGAACGTGGACATCCGCAAGAGAACCAAGGTTACCGACGTAGCCCAAAGAATTGCCAAACTTAAGTGGCAGTGGGCACACATTGCTCGCAGAACGGATGGTCGATGGAGCCGAAAAGTTCTGGAGTAGCGACCGCAAACTGGAAGACTTTGCGTTGGAAGACCTCCCTCTAAGTAGGACCGATGACTTGGTGAAGGTTGCGGGAATCGTCTGTAAAATACCATTTGTTCATAAATCAAAGCGGGTGATTATGGTCACTTGAGAGAAAGAAATAATATAATGTGATAAAGATAGGTCAAGATAATGTCAAAATAAGGAATGGTCACAAGTCACTGATTGTTGCCTCAAATGACTTTACTCCAGTTTAGTGGTAATCAGAAAGTTAAAAAGTCACAACATAACGGAAATGTTACTTAAACTCTTGACTTAAATAGCTTTAAATGTTCATTTAAAGTACTTTATGACGCAATATACCGTTTTTATGTCACTGCTGGTACTTCATAACTGTCTGTGCGATAGCGGGTCGGATTTCCGACTGGCCAATTAGGGCATTTTAAAATTTATAGTTCTGCTAAATTGATTACGCAAATCTTGGGTTTTTTATTGAGACCTAATTTTAGTTAAGTACGCATTTTTTGGAAGGATTCTTTTTTTGCTCTCTGAATCAATTTAATAAATATAAAAATAAATTTAATAAATAATAATCCGAAAATATATTGACAGAGACACACACTGTCTCGCGTAGCAACAAAAACTGAACGGAACAACTTACTGCACCATACCTTGATTTTACGCTTATCTAATGACCGCACGTGCAAACGACTGTGAAACTAGATCTGGTCAATTATTTTAAAATTCTTATGATCACAGACCTTAAATAAAAACACGAGCTAAGAACCCCAGCAATTTTTGAAGTTCTAAATTACATAAAACAGTCCCTCACAACACCCAACTCTAACCACATCGTAATATGACTGTATCTGTTAATAAGAAGTGGCGCAACAAACTCCCCAGCAATGCATCTGTCTTTCATCTCAACATCCAAATTTCAATATTAATCAAGATCGCAATGTCAGATTACAAACAAATTACACTGCATTACATTTAAACTGTCCCCTTGTTTATATCAGCATTTATTTACACGACAGTGTATGAAAAACCACTTCATACTTTCACTACTGCATGTAATGGAAGTAAATGTAATTATGAGGTAATTAATTCCTCGTATGCATGTGCATTGTCATTGTCATCGCGATAACTTGTGTCTGCTTTTTGTTTCGTTCATTGTGTTTGTTTTGATATTAATAACAATAACATTCATTTATTTTCAGGCGACATTGGCCCATATGGTGCAACCACACCGCAGTTACTTTTTGTAGAGCAACGTTTCTAAGTGTTATTTATTGTTATTATATGTTGCCGTTTTGGATTTTAATGTTACCTAACTTTCGGTCAATGCGTGGCCGTGGTAACGTGGAATAATTTAATGATGTGCAACTCTGATCCCCAAGACACAGACTAACGTCTAGTTTGGGGATCACCGTTAAACCTGTTAATTTGTGCTTGATTATTAATAAATAATTTGAATTTGAATAATTGATAACCAATCTCAACATGCGGTGTGGATGTACCAATAGATACATACGAGTATCTGCCTTACAGAAATAAAATACAAATTGTGTTAGTAAAAGAACCATATAACTACGTTAGTAACAATTCACTTGTGCATTCACATTGCTTCTCGCGCAATTTCATTCTTGGTAAACGGGAAGTGCCATAAACGTTTTAAACCTATAGGGTACTTCCGGTTGACCTAGAACTGTCAATTTTGGTTAAAATCAAGGTTTTATACTACAAGTAAGGAAAAATTCCGAAAAATAAAAAAATTGAAAATTAAGTTAAATTTTGTCACTTACAAGCTTTCGCGAAAATCTAAATTTGCCCATATGTTTTTATCGTGCTGACTCAGGACTGTGTTTTCATGTGGCACTTGCGCGTGGAAGTGACGGAACACCACTCCCTGCGAGCAAAAGACGAGGTGCAGATAACAGGTTGGTATTTGCACCACGAACGCAAGTAAATTCCAGAGAAAACTTTTGAGAGATCTAAATCCAAATCGATCGCTGAAAAAGCTCGTTATTGAGAGAAGTCTCAAATATGTCATAATATAGTCGATCTGTCTGTTATCAGAATGGGAACTGAGATATCAAAGATACCATACGTGTGTTAACTAAACATTGATCATAATAAAATATTTGCAAGGCATCGCAGACAACGCCCAGAATTACACACTAGCGTATCCAAGTTCGCTCTAAATTAGGTTATTACTTACAACTTATAAGTCTTATAACACTTATAGGCAAGTGGCGTGTTCCGCAACGTATGTACTGACCGGTTATCAGTTACATATATGACAAAAACTGGGCCATGTACTGTGCAACTTGCTTGATAAATATGTGTATGGTTTTAAGCTAACAAAATGCAGACTTACTTACTCCATATGGGGCTAAATGAGACATATTCTTTAAAGTTTATTAAAATTAAGGCATATAACCATGTGGTTTTGGTTAAAACGTATGAGAAAATGGATGTATAGGTCAGACATTTTCTTGATAGTATATTAAAATTAAGACATCATTTTGTATAGTTTTGGGCAATAGGTATGAGTCCCTGTCCATTTTCTCGTGATAAGATAATTGGTTATTAATAATACCTGAGGACAATAATTTTTAAATTGTGTAATAATCTCTGACGTGTGTCTTTTAGTTGCTAATGAAAAGTCCCTTGACCAACAGTGAGCCTTAATCAAAACTTACTGAAAAAATAAACAGGTCTTAACGTTTTCGTACCCATAGATTCGCATTATTGTAGAACCTGGTTCCTAAAACAACTTTGACAAAGGTCTTTGATCATTCAAATCGGTCGGCTAAGCTCTCCCACTTTCTAAAAAATAGCCCACACTCCAATCGGCTCCATATAATTTATTGTTAGGATTTCACCCACAAATATTGCCAGGTGCCATTCTCGGGGTTCAGGTAAACGAAGAGCAAACTAGATTCATAGGAAATCGTAAAATAAGAGCTAAAATTGTAATAAAATTATATTTTATGGCTGCGATCGTTACCAGTAAGTGAATGAGAGATATTCGAAACGTATAGTCAAATTGAAATAGTTAAAATTTTAATTCAATGTAGTAAGCTAAAAATTGAAAAAAACGGATAGAACGGAAATACAACACAGGACCTAGACATGTGGCAGTATAGAAAGCTTTCAAAGTGATTCTTATTTGAATAATGACATATTTTAACATCAATCTGACACTGCTTTTGGTAACCCTTTCACTTAAAAACATCCACAATACAGGGTGATCGATATGTTCTTGGCAGAAAATTGGTTTTGGATTGCTAGTGTAAAAGACTTAAACGCGCGCGTATTGTAATTTTTTTTTATGTTTATGTATTTATTTTGTCATATCCAACTTATCAATATAAACTACAGCACCATGTTGTAATAAACAGCTAATCATAAGTACTGCCTCGTTGGACTAGTTGCAAGCGGTACTCTTGGACACGAAGTCTTGGGTTTGAATCCCGAGCCAGGTAGTCTAGTAAATCTTATTACGGTAACCCATTAGAAATTTTCCAGAAGCAAACCGGAATCTGAATTTGTGTTCAGTTGATGACAATAGGCCCCCTTTTTACATTTTACTTAAACATAACTGATAAATAATTCACCACCCTCAATTATAGGTTCACCTCTACCTATATCTCTTTGGGATTACAGGCGTGATATTATGTTTAATGAAGCTGAAATTAATACAGATACAATCGTATAACAATATCTTGTTATGTACTAGATGTAGGTACAATGTTGCGCGCATCTTCACGATGGTGACCCGAGATTCGCTGGCCGTGCAAATGTCATAAAACCTGATTATACCTAGTCGCAGTATTCCGACCTATTCCGGTTCAATATTCGAACGTAGATACTAATGTGATGGTACCGTGTATAGTAACTACAGTACACATAAACGAATACATAGACGCTTGCTGTAGAAGCCGATTTTTTGCATGCTGTCCCTGAATTAATCGCATAATGTTGCAGATACTTTCTTGTTCTACTATGGGCCTACCAAAATACTTTATTTCTTCGTTTCCCAGATCAGCATGATCCATATATTTGTAGCCTACTCTCAGAAAGCCACTTTGACTGATTCGCAACACGCGTAAATCGTCCGTCGGCGGGACAATGGGATCGGAACGAATAAAATAAAAGCACCAGCTATGAGTCATTGACTAAGATAAGTTACCCAATTAGGCGTTAGTTTGCGGAAATCCAACATCAAAATTCAATGACTTTCATTAAAATTCAATTGACTAAATAAACTTAGTTTTATGTCTACTTTAAATTGCATTACATCTCTACACCATTTTACATTTAATGGGAAATCTATAATTTAAACGACCATTGAATGTAACAGTGTTCAATAACCTCAATGCACTTTGAATGTTTATTTATGTATTTTGTTAAAACACAAACAGTAAGTGTTTCCTATACTTCATACAGTAAGAGAAATGGCCACCAAGTACAGATTTACTCGTATAAGGAAATAAAGTTAGGAATAAGGACGACCTCTTACTAATTATAAAAAAAAAAACAAAAACGCAAATTGCAACCTGATGGTGCAATTTGTTTCAAGGACTTATGACATAAATCTTTTAAAAAAAAATATGGATCCACGGATCCTAACCAAATTCACTTCTCTTGGAGCAAAAACGTGCTTCGAATATATAACAATACACACACGTGCATAATTTTGTCATAAAGTATTACTAACATTACTGCTCACTTACTTTCCATAAGCTAACGAGACGTAATGCTGCCAGATGGTCTACAAAGATAACTCTCCATTATAGGGTACATTAGAGGTCTATAAGTAAGACATTATAATAGAGATTTAGTTTGGCGATTGTCTTTTTGGAGTTCCGTACCCTAAGGGTACCAACTATTGTAAAAGGTTGGCCTAGACACCTACTACCTTATTACAAAAGCCTAGGTCATCTGTCAGGCTATCTGTCCCTCTGTTTATCACAGGAATGTATTTTTTGTTTTTTTCTTTTATACATATATGTTAAACAGAAAGTAAGTTTTAGTGGTAACAGTGTTTCAGTTCAATAATCATCGTCATCATCAGCCTATTAATAAGTACCCACTGCTGGGACACAAATGCCTCCTCTCTATGAGAGGGAATGGACTATAACCCACCACGCGGGCCCAGTGCGGATTGGTAGATGTCACATGTCATCGCTTGTATTTTTTGGTTCTAGGCCGGTTTTCTCACCGTTTTGAGGACAGCGGCAGTTCAAAAATAGGTACACGCTATTACTGAGAAATGGCATATTCATTCGATGGTTGATAGCAAACACAACAAGAGCTAGCAGTGTGCTTTTAAATTACGCTTAAGCATTAGTAAGAACTCGACAAAATAATAAAATGCTCATTCAAGCGAATGGTTACAATCAATCACAAAAAACCGAGCATGGTCAATGACATAAGACAAACCACTTTACTCAGATAAGAGCTCTCAATAAAATCTATGAAGCGTAATAAAAGCTTTTATCTAATACAGACTTATAGCTCGAATTTGCGAACTAATACCGGACATTATCCATCACAGAAGTAGGCAGTAAACCGATCTTCCACTTCCACATAACTTACACTTCTACGGAACGTACACTTTGCTCGAAGTGGTTGTCTACGTTAGCTGCACGATTCATTTGTTCCAGCAACGCCTCCGTGCGTAGAGTGGCCGTAGGCTGCCGTAGGTGATCTCATTTTTATATGCAAAGCAAAGCTTAGTATACGTGCCATGACCAGCACTGGAGCACTTCCTGCTAGTATCTATCTAAGCTTTCTCGCATGAACTCATATGACTTGCCCCAAGCGATGTTACATCGATGCCCATAACTGTCGTAGTATCGTGTATCACTGTACGTTACAAGGTAATTAAATTGTATCGGCTAGTATGGAAGTATGTTACATTAATACATTTACGTAACAGTCATAAATAGTTCCGATTGATAAGTAGTGAGAAGTGACTCACTGTGTAACTGTCGAGTTGCAAAAGCTCGCTTAGATAAGCCGCAGGCTTTTTTCAGATTGTAAACTTGATTTGTTTGCAATTTGGTGATCTAAATACCTTAATGATTTAAATATATTGTGCTTTAATTAAGAGAGGTCACGATTTTTATTTAACCTGGTTAGAACTGTTATAATAAAAATATTAAATATCCCTGTATTATTATTATCCTTTTACGACAAAGTTCCTGGACTCGTAGATAATGTAGAATATTGACTTTTATTAACGCTAAAGTGCTTAACATTCAACTGACTTAACATTGAAGAGGATAGGAAATATTGAAAGGTTTTGTGACCGTCTATCAAATGGTCATAATGATCCAGTCTAACCAAGTTAACTTCACAGATAGTTTAAGCAAAAAACATCTATTGTTCTTTTGAACGCCATCGACCCGACTGATATAATTATACTGCCCTTACCCCAAATGAATTGAGATAAGAGCAGGAGGACGATGGTGATGATACACGACTGATATGCACGACATAACCTCGAACTGAAAATAAATTAATTAAATCCTTCAATTGCCAAAACACAATCAATTTTCTCTGCCTCTTACAAACTAACAATATTAACAAAGGTTACTAAAAACTTTTTTGCAAAAAATAAAACCGACTTCAAAAAAAGTGAAAAATAACTTTAGCTTCTGAAGTCGGTGACCTTTGTTAGATTGATTTAATTTTTTTGTCACAGACTTCAGAAGCTAAAGTTATTTTTCACTTTTTTTGAAGTCGGTTTTACTTTTTGCAAAAATGTTTTTGTTTTTCACTTTTTGCTGTGCTTGGTACACATGGAAAGTGCATACCGTTACAATTACAACAAGCCCAAACACGACTAGGATGCATTGTCTCATTATGGAGTTCCGTGACTCTTGGCTTCATCATCAGATCTGATGGTAGAATGGTTCTTATCGAACGCAAATGCTTCACTTGTTGTAGAAAAATACCAAAATCCCTGTACGTTATCCTAAAAAATTTGAAGAGTTCCCTTCGTTTTCGCCAAGATTTCATTATCAGATCCCAACTTGGTGGCTATGGGACCATTTGGAAAGTATACCCTTTCCAACAAAAAAAGATTTTTTCAAATCGATTGGCAAACGACGGAGTTATGCGCGAACAAACAAAAAAAAATAGAAACATCCGAATTGAGAACCTCGACGACCCACTGACCCTCCTCCTTTTTAGAAGTCGGTTAAAAATCAAACAAAATATGATTAAAACAAAAGTGAACGCATTTGTGCTGTTGAGCAATTGATATTTTGTGAATCTGAGAGTGCATTGGCATTAAGCTCGATGCAAGGCCAAAACCATACAATGTGCACTCAGGAACCTATTTAACTATTACCTAGGTAGTAATTTAGTTTAACAATGTACTATTTTTGTAACTAAATAATTTAGTTATCGGTTAATGGAAGCTGAAGCTGAAGTTTTAATTTTAATGTCTAGACGTTTAGTGTTATAATGATTATTATGTCACTGTCAAACTAAGTGTTATTTTTTACTACTTTTTATTTATTTAATTTTATGTACAAGAGCGGTACATAAACGGGCTTGATGCCAATACAAACCTAGGTTTGGTTTTGTCATTGTTATAAATAAATTGCTGCAGACATTCGTGTCTTCTGAGTATTTGTTAGCTACCACCCCGTTATTGGTTCAGCAATTGCAAGCGCTAAAGTTACTGCTGAGTATCATAGATTCAATTCCGAGGTCGGATATAGCGGTACTCGGTGTTTCTTTCAAGAATTAATCAGTAACAGTCCACGGTCCCGTGCCCTGGCGATATGTGGATGAACAACAGCTAAACCTGCATCTACTATTTCAGGGAATACTGACGCCATGCAGGGTTAGACAGACAAATATACATAATATGGTATTCACCGCTGAGCAATCTTCTCATAGGTACATAAAAGAGGATGCGCCCAACTTGTTGTCATGAATGAATACAAAGGGCTACAAAGAGACCTATTGTTTGCAGTTCATCGATGATGTCACTAGGTCAAATGTCATGGGACGAGCCTATCGATCGCTATTTATTGGGCACGTTTCCAATCAGTTTATTAGTGAGATTTATAGGTACTTCTGACTAACCAGGATACTGAAACCGTGACCTCTTAGCACGCTTGTGGTGCCAATGTAATTGGAATTATAGAGCTAAGTAAATAAACCATAAATGTCTATTTTCCATGCATATGTCTGTTGCCCTTTCACACTTAAACCATTGAGTCGATCGTAATAAAATTTGACAGTTATGTCGCCTGGAACCTAGGGAAGAAGATAGCTTTACTTTAAGGCTGCTTTTTGCCGTAGAATTTAGACGAAGTCGCGGGAAACAGCCATCTGTGACCTTGTTCATCTGCCTAGCCTTGTCCCAACTATTTATGTTTTTGGGGACCGCTTTTAGTCTAAAGTCTGAATACCAGTCTAAACTAATAATATAAAGAGGAAAAATAATATTATAAAGAGGAATAATTTGTATTGTGTGTGTGTGTGTGTATGTTTGCAATGAATAAACTCAAAAACTACTGTGCTGATTTCAAAAATTCTTTCACTATTGAAAGAAAGAAAGAAAGAAAGAAAAAAGGCGTGACGTCCGCTAGTATTTTACAATGTGCGACTACCTATCTGACCTCCACAACTCAGTTGGTACGGAATAAAACGATACCGGTGGGTGAGATTGGTTGTCAGACTTTCGGGCCACTGACTACCTGTAATGACTGTCAAAGATCTAAAATTGAGAGCCGCGACCAACGGTTTAACGTGTTTTACGAGGCCAGGACGTATCTCGGTATGAAATGGGTGATCACCCATCCACAGACCAACCTAGGCCAGCGCTATTACATCTGAAGATTGGCCCGAGCAGCTGTTATCCTTTGGCCAAGAGAGATTTTCATTTAACTCACAGGTAAACCATGGCCTTGGGTTAAGAGACGAGATAGTCTGTATCCCATGAAAGTCGTGATAGTCGCGAAATTGCTGCAAAAGCTAGTTATAACGTATATTTATACAGATCTATAATTATGTAGATATATTCTATGTATAATATAGTAACTGATGCCGACTAAGACAGAAAATCTCTCCACCAGCACAGGTAGGTATGCAAATTGGTTCAGACTGCATCATTTACAACCATAACTGCACTAATAAATAGGAATAAAAATCGTGCAGTTAAAGATCTACTTGAAAACGATGCCTAGTGCTGTTGTTGGTGAAAACAGAAGTAGTAAGTTTGTTGACATTTTTCCCCATGAGGTAACAATAAGGTTTTGACTACATCATCTGCCTAACCGATTACAGTTTTTGGACTCATAGAAAAATAAGTAATTGAAGAAAAAACATTTAATTAACAGACTCACCTAAGAAAAATACTCCTACACTTCCCAAATAACCTGCTTTTTTTTTTTGAATGAACGCAACATAAAACTAACAAAATAGCACACTCAAAAAAGTCCGATGCTCCAATTTAATTTTCGAATCACACACACATAAGTGCATTTTGCCACACCACTCCCGCCTTTACCACCTACGAGCTAGAAGGGGTGCCCCTATATATAGTCACAGTTACTTACACGCACCGCATGATACCTACGTAAATACGTCGCGAGTGCAGTGGCCATTCAGAATTCTTTTTTTTTAATCAGTATTTTTTTGTGCGTGCAATATGTTACGTCAGTGTGTCACGTTGGCAGTATTGGGGTGTGTTTTGGCGGCACCCCAGCATCAGTACCAACCTCAGCATCAACAGGTGAGTTTTTCAAGTGAATTTAATTTATTAGGCATAATTTTATACTTCCATTTCAGTTCTTTTACCTCCTTTTATAATTTAATAAATTTTTGACCCAATTTAATCATGATAGATTATAAAACTTTTCTAAAATTAAATATTTTCCCTCCAATAACTAGCAAATTAACAAAAGTTTTGTGTGTGTGTGAGTGAATTAACATAACTCCATAATAGATACTTTTATAAGAAAATATTATTTATGTTCAGCGATATTTATGGTTTTTCTGATCATAGATTAGAACTAAGTAACCCAAAAAAAAATTGAAACGTTATTATAAATATCTTATCTTATTATTAATACTTATTAAGATAAGATATTTTTAATAACGTTTCAATTTTAACGTAAACAATTAAACACAAGTTATGTTAAGGAAAACTTTTCCCTGAGTAAATAAACAGTAATAAGTTTTTCACAGACCAGCTATTATATTATTACACTAGCGGACGTCCCGCGGTTTCACCCGCATAGTTCCCGTTCCCGTGGGAGTACGGGGATAAAATATATCCTATGTTACTCGTGGATAATGTAGCTTTCGAATGGTGAAAGAATTTTTTAAAACGGTCCAGTAGTTTTTAAGCCTATTAATTACAACCATACAAACAAAGTTTTCCTCTTTATAATATTAGTGTAGATTAGGTACCTATTCATATTTAAGGATTGACCTTTAACTCATGGTGTCGTTCACCGCTGAGAATTCCAGGCCACCTATACGCTATTGTTAAAGATTGCGTTAGTCCCAGCCTCAATTACAAGGACTGAGCTATTTGAGTATTTAGGTGGCATCGTGTGAACTTAGTGGATTTAGATTTGTTATATAGACTGTTAATTTTAAACCTAGCCTGGTATTTCATGAATGGATTGTTATTTTTAAAGCTATAGTAAAATCATAACACGGATCTGAGCATTTAATGTTGCATTGAAAGCAATATAATCGTTCAAATAGCAAGATGGGTTGCAGGATAACAGTGATTTGATTTCAATGAAGGAATGAATCTATGTTCCGAAATAAATATTTTGCAAGGACAATGATATAAAAACGAGATATGAGGAATTTTTAAAATTTCTATAGAAAAAATATTTTTCCCATAACTCTTGTTTAAATCAGTGTCCATTCAAAATATGTGTTTGGGAACCTATATATTCTGTAATCCAATCGAAATAAATAAATACACACTACCTTAACAATATGTTTGATTTACTTACAAATTATTTTGGTACTACGTTTGTATGAAAAACGCATGCTCCGCAGGCCTCTTAAACGATCGATAAATTTAATGATCATTATGAATCTAAGCTTCATAAATTAAAGAATAAGACGAACATTGCAGAAAATTCCGAAACAGTTGCGGTCATACAATTTTATATACTGATATTTATTTTATTTTATCTGACTGCGTGTCCTTTGAAAGACCCAATGAACAAATGCATTGTGTACGCATAAAAGCTGGCACACGGTCAATGGAAAGGTTATCAAATTATATCGATTTGCACGCTTTATCTTACCATTCTAAGATAATTGAAGCCATTCTCCTATGCGTTGCATGATGCATAATAATCATTATAATTTTTTATAGTAAGTACTTTTCTTTCTTTCTTTAAACTTTTTCATTTGGTTCTTATTTATCATGGCTCTCCTGACATCAAAAATCATACCTAAAATGAGGTTACATAATCTTCTTTAGTCTGGTCCTTATCCACACTTTCCCAAGAGTCTGCACGTGTGGTTCCTATTTCTTCTAGATCTTCTTCTTATTATAATTATATTCACACATATTGTGTTTTCAAAGGTTGCAATGGTTGTTAACTTGTTACTTCATCCTTTACAAAATCTTCATTCATTCATTGGTATGAGAAAGCGTTTCTTTGGACATGCTCTAAGCTTTTGAAGACGACTAGGTCAAGGTTTTTTTCTATATTATTCTTTAACTTTACAAATGTTTGTCATGACCTAACCGAACGTATTGAAAATAGGTAGATCTTTTGATTTTTGTTTCTATTCTTCCATTTCTTGTAGTTTTGCCAAAGGTTTCCAAATAACAATAGTGTCGGCAAAAATTTCAAAAATTCCATCTGTGACAGAGCTACATACCTACAAACTTTGTTATAGATACAGACAACAGGATTTTTTATAAAGACTACAGTAGAGAGATAAAGTCAGACATCACCACATACAAAAATCTTAGCGTGATTCAATTATCTTCATTTATGATCTAACGTTATGAAGACATGCAACGATGGTAACAATCTTTAGCAACAATATAAAAAATAGGAATCAATCAAATCTGAAAGTGGCACATCCGACATTAAATCGCAACACATGTGACCGTGTTGCTTCACCGAACAACATAATGTGTGCAAACAGACCGGAAAACTGGGCATCAATTTTTACACAACAAACAAATACACACACACGTGTTTTTGGCAACCCATGACAAATCGAGCGAAACGGAACAGGGTACGCCGTACGCTGTTACAATGTTCTTGCTTGTTACACTTTGACGTTTCGTAATGTCAGTGGCGCGTTTTATTTGAACCGTGCTGTAATTGGATTTATGTTATGTAAGAGTTTGATCGCACTGATTAACGCGAGTGGATTCTTGGCTTTATTTTTCTAATGCAACTGCGTGAAATTGTGCCTCGTCGTCTGGGTTTAATTGGTCGTGGATACTTGATTGTTGTTATGACTGTTATGTGTTTTTAATAAGTATGTGGTTATGGGTAATTAGGTGTGTCTGGTAAAAAAGATTACTGTGTAAGTGTAACATTACATGCTCAATGCTCATGTACAGATCTTATCGTACTCCACTATAACACTAACATTAGCAATATCCAGTATATCAAAAAAAGTTGCCATTTGAAACTTGGGTCTTTGACTAACATCCAAAAGTCCAAACTTGAGGTTTACCAGCGTGCTATGGAGTGCAGTATCTTAGATGTAAAATTAACAGACCGTATTCGAAACACTGCGCTTAAAAAACCGGCCAAGAGCGTGTCGGGCCACGCTCACTGTAGGGTTCCGTAGCTTCCCAGACCATTAAAAATACCAACATTTTTCGTCAGCAAAAATAACTTTGTTTTTCATAGTATTTGTATGAAAAACAAAGTTATCATTTGCGTTTTTTTGAAAAAGTGCTATATAACTCAAAAACTATTCAACTCATCAAGTTGAAAATAATTTTCCTAGAAAGTTCATATAAAGGTCTACTTCTGTGATTTTTTTCATATTTTTTAAACTTATGGTTCAAAAGTTAGAGGGGGGGGGGACACATTGTTTTTGACTTTCGGAGCGATTATTTCCTAAAATATTAATATTATCAAAAAATGATTTTAGAAAACCCCTATTCATTTTTAAATACCTATCCAACAATATATCACACGTCAGGGTCAAAATTAAAAAAAAAATCGCTCCCCACTTTACGTCTGGGGGAGGTACCCTAATAAAAATGTTTTTTTAAATTTTTATTTTTGCACTTTGTCGGCATGATTGATATACATATTGGTACCAAATTTCAGCTTTCTGGTGCTAACGGTCACTGAGATTATCCGCGGACAGACAGACAGACAGACATGGCGAAACTATAAGGGTTCCGTTTTTTGCCATTTGGCTACGGAACCCTAAAAAGCAAATCGTTGACGTGGCTCAAAAGGCTGCCCAACTTAAATAGGACTGAGCAGGACATTTATGTCGCATACCGAACGAGCTGTGGGCCCGCAAGGATCAGGATTGGTGCAGCGCTGCGGGCCTAAAATGGCCGCTTTAGAAGAATCATAATTTGAATCATCTTAAAAAAAAAAATTGGTAAAATGGACCTTATGACCACAACTATAAAGTCCATTTTAAGAATTTTTAATTTTAACGTGATTCAAATTATGATTCTGCTAAAGTGGCCTTTTTAGACCCCCTGAAATAGTGACACGAGGTCGCGGCAGACCACTATGGAGATGGCGGGACGAACAGAATGTCTTCCTTGAGAATTGGAATGAGGTGGCACAGAATCGTGACCGTTGGAAGGAATGGAGGGAGGCCTTTGCCCAGCAGTGGGACAATATAGGCCAGCTATAATAATAATATAACATTTAAAACCATTGCCATTTTCCATGAAACACATCTAGCTAAGATTACAGTTAATACCACTTTGTTGTCAACACAACATTTTGTTGACACGATAGTAAGTTAGACCTCCATTCAACCTTATACTTGTGATGGTGGCTTTTTGTACAGACAACTTTAACAGATATTCAGGTTTATCGCTAAACCGTTAGGTTCAAGGTTGTTTGTCAGTTTCGGGTAGCTTGATGTGCTGACGTCTGTACAAAAACTTATCCTACCTTACTGTAACATAATTGACCAGGCTCTAACCACTTTTAATTTTAGAACATCAGCAGAATATCAATAACATTCCATTATTACTACAGTAGGTACTGTATACCACTCAGAAACTACCCTCATCAACATTATCATAACTACCCTCCACTAACATACCTATCATTAAACCATCCGCTCACCACCACCCCTTTGTCAGCAGGCCGGAGGCTATGACCCACACCTACTCAGACAGTACCTCGCAGACCAACAGGCCGCAGCGCCTGCGCACGCGCAGACACAAGTGCTTCAGAGGCCACAACACGTTCAGCAGCCAGCACCTAGACCTGTAAGATATCAAAACATAACTTAAACACCATTATCATCCTAACCTAGCATTTTCCTAACTTTGTCAGGGTCAGTATCCAGGTCTTCTTCCTTGTTACAATTTGAGGGGCATCTCAGATTAAGAGCCCTCACTGCCGTTCACCTAAACATTAATGTGGAATTTTCTCGAATCACAATTTGCAATGATTGTGATATTTTCGAAAAAATCATATGTAAGTTTAAATTCTTCAATAAGTTCTAACAGCACAAATTACTGTTTCCCCCAAACATTTTACTGTCACCAATTTACTACAAGCAGATATTAACGATAGATTTCTGAAATCTTATAGCATTCGATACAAACTCGAGAAATACTAATCTGGTCCATCATTACTCAAAATTGACATCAGAGTGACTAGTGTATCTCTACCCTCAGAATCCCCAACAACTTTACACGGTCCAGAGCGAGTCGTACCAGCCCCAACCCCAACCCCAGCACCAGCCCCAGTACCAACCACAGCCGCAGCAGCAGCAATACAGACAACAGCAGCAGTACCAACCGCAGAGGGCCCAGGAACAGCGCGAACCAGAGGAGACGTATGACGTAAGTTGAAAGATGAACACAAAATGTTTCACCTAGTTCAAAAACAGAATTATGTAGTTTCCACGGGTCGGACACTAGCCTTCGCTCTGTGAAACGGGAGAGGGCTAGGTGCAATTTTTAATTGCAGGTCATTTTGCTTTCCTCATTTCAAGTGTAGATGGTCTTAGATCAGGTTAAATGTCAACTCCAACGAAGGCAACTTGGCAAGAACTTATCAAAACGGCGGCGTTAGCCTTTTCTTGAAAAGCCTAAATTGCTTTTACTTCTCAACGTTTAATTAAAACGATGAAATAAAATTACAGCACAAATTCTTTTTAGGAAACAAACTGCAACATCTAAAACTAGGTTACATTAAAAAATAAAAATATCAGACAAAACTAGGAAACATCATCGTAGTTTATTTTCAATCTAACGGTTAACTGACAATTACAATTAACAGTAACAGCGAAGCCGTTCCGCAATATTTTGCTGTAACTATCAAAATACGTAAACCGACTCCGGAATACATCCAACCTAGTTTAGTTCTCATTTCCTTATAGCCGATACAATGTCCAACCGATGTATAGTCAACACGGATGGATCAAATTAACAAGAGCGGGACTACGGCCGGCTGCAACTTTCACTTGGAACTCGTACAGGTTGTCGTGTAGCTGTACAATTGTAGATAAAGCGCTTAAGCGCTCGCTGCGTGAGATCAGCTCACGATAGCCGATGGGAAATAACTTTCTTTGATATTTGCGTGGTGATTAATGGGTTCTTTTCTACTTTTTGATGAGTGATGAGGTATATTGGTGTAGAAACTACGAACAGGTCTGCATTTATTGTGCCTGACTGATGACATCGAAGAGAACATTTTTAACAGTTCATTCGCTGAATATTTCACAATGACTCAACTTGGATGTCATTTGCACAAATATTCTGTCCTGTTTCAACGTTTCGATATCGATGTTAGTAGGTAGTTAGGTACATCTGCTTGTTCCGTGGACAGCAACCTTCATCAGTTGCCTTAATTGTTATTTCTTGCTCTACGGCCCAATAAACATTTAATGAAATTATTCGAAGTCAGCAAAGTTAGTGGTACAGGTAGCTGTTAAGGTATTCCAGACCATCGCCACTCATGGATAACCACCGTTTATTTACTCACCTAAACCATGAAAGTTTCCTGTACCACAAACTACTAATTTCTTTTTCTCTTCCAGTCCAATCCTTCGTATCAGTTCGGTTTCGACGTGAATGATGACCAGTACACCAACTACCAGAACCGCAAAGAACAGAGAGACGGAGACACCATCAAGGGTTCCTACTCCGTAGTCGACAGCGATGGCTTCATCAGGACCGTCACCTACACTGCTGACCCCAAGGAGGGCTTCAAGGCTGAGGTAGGCATACACTTATCGTAAGGAAACCAAGCATGCCTTAGAAATATTTCTTGACAGCATGTAAAGCTAACTCAGAGACTCTTGGGTGGTATAAAATCTCTGACCCAAGCTAAGGCACTAACCACGTAATAAATAAGAAGCAGACTTGATAGTTAGATGGAAAATACCCTGCATAATTGGATAAGCACAGACCAAGGCAGAATGATACTACCATTGCACATGAATAGGGAGGTCTATAAGATGTCGTGGGCACATTTTAGAATTGATCATGATGTTGTATTTCATGAAATGGCACACAGAATAACACATCATGAAGTGATTGATTCTAAAATCTAGCCATGACATTTACATAGCGAGCATTGATTCGGTCCTTACTCCTATTCCATCATCATCAGAAGAGGGTGAAACAGGAATGGTGTTCTAGTAACAGTAATGATTCCAGTATACTTACATTATAGCTCCACGAGCTCATACTACCGTCCCTCTTCTTCTGTCTGGAGTCCAAACGTACTGCAGGTTATCACCGAAACCTTTTCTCGATGTCCCACACATTTGCACGACGCGCTTTGCTACATCGTTTATTGTGCGCACAGCCAAGGAGTGGAATTCGTTGCCTGCGTCGGTGTTTTTATTAGACCCCAATTTCATAGGCTTCTCTTGGGTTAGCTCGTTCCAACGTCTACCTCATCTCAGTCCTCAGGATATGACTGAAGTCACGAGCCCAAATAATATAAAAAATACGTAACACGACGACTTTCAATAGTTTTGTTCTTATGTTCGAAGAAGTTGATCTAAAAATCTCAACATAAGATAGGTGTTTTCAGATGAAGCCATTAGTCATGACTCATGTTCATTGTTAAAATATTTTTAGTTCACAATTTGGTTCTTTCCAACAATAGGTAAGTAATACAAGTCAGACTTGATTCACAATAAGTAGGTCAACCAGATCTTCAATGCGATTAAATAATGCCAACTAAGTGCGATCCTGGCCTAGTTTAATATTGTTGATAGGTATAGGTATTGTTTAGATGCAGTCGAAAATAATTGCGATGGATTTGTTAAAGTCTTAAGAAGTCTGTACTCGCAAGAAGACAGTCCTTTTCATAAAATTATTACCGCCATGAATTAGCAAACTGGGGCCTAATTCTGCTATTTTAATAAATTCGTCACTCCAACACGATTCCATTCTCATCCCATTGTCATTTTGCTTAAAGTTCGTAATCTGCTAAATTCACAATGGTAGTACAAATGGTTTTCGAAATCTACTACTAAATGCGAACATTTATTCATGCCAGATTTCATGTACGAGATTAATATTCTATGACATTTCTTTCAATGGAGTGTCAGTGGTTGTTCATTGAGAAGTCATAATGGCGCCATTATGATAATAGAATTAACAAACTTGTCAAAATTTGACAGAACTTGATCATTATGAAATCAATGATCGAATACTCTGACACTATTGTAATAGCAGAATCGAGGCCCTGATGACTTTACCTACATCTCATATTTTTTTTAAATGAGGTATTTTTTTCAGTAGCTCTACTGTACAAATTATCTCTGGGTAGAACTACAACGTAACGTCACACTTGTATTGTCTTATGAAGAATTATACTTTTTAAGTTCCATGGCCAGGACATAGACATACAACGCAAAAAAGGTAAAGTCATATGAAAGGATGTGCTATACACAGACCATCAAACTGGACAACTTTCTCCATGGGACCACCATCGTAATCGTAAAAACATGATCAGCTGTCTCATACATTTGGTCGAGTAGGTATTGGAATTTAATATGGGGCAGTTGATTATTTTTTCGCGATTCATGGTGGTTCCATGGAAAAAGTTGTTCAGTTTGATGGTCTGTGGAACACCCTTTCCTATGAATATACCCTTTCTCTTACACGTTGTATAAGCGATGAGCACAAAGCGTCTTTCTTATACCAAAATTCATTCTCCCAGGTCTCAAGGCAGCCCACAGACATCGTAGTGAAGGTCCCGACCCCCAAGCCACAGCAGCTGATCCAACCCCAAGTGCAGCACGCGCAGCCCAGGCCGCAGCCAGCTCAGCACCAACAACAGCACGCCCTCCCACAACAGTACTACCGCTACGAGCAATAAGCTAATACGTCATCAATTGTCTACATAATTTACTGTTTTTAGGGAAAGTTGAACAAAAAAAATGTAAGGGTCCCCATTTGGATATGAAACCCTAAAACTGGGTGAACCAAAATGGCAGTTAAAAAGTTTGAAATTAAAATAGGCTGATATTTTTACAATAGAGATTTTGCACAAAAAAATATATTAGGTTAGTATGACCCCAAAAATTGCAGCGTAATGGAGGTCTAATCTTATTAAAGTATTTGACAAATAAATACGGCCGTAAAAATTTCTGTTTTAAAGTATGGTTTCCCAATTAGTTTGAAATTATCAAGTCATATTTTTAATAATTTAAACCAATATCGCACAGATAATGTAGACATTTTTATTAATAAGTAAGTAGTTTGCGTGTATTATATAGTTTTAATTATGTAGATACTCCGTGCCTCGTAAATTAAGCTATGAATGTCATGAGTATTCAAGGTTTGTTTTTATTGAAACCAATAAGGGCAAATAGCTAGAACATGGGCGACGAGATGAAGTTTATTGTAGTAAATATATTCTTATTTATATTCTTAGAACCCATTCTTCACTAAGAAAGGGTTGATTACTTAAGTCATGACTTCATGAGTTTAAATTCTTGCCTTTGTTACTTACTGTACCTAATTTTCTATGCTAAATGAGTTTACTTTGTGTGAACTGTCTCCTAAAAATACAATCGAACACTTAAAATATTTGAACATGTGAGTGTGTATGTAGCTTACTAAATGTTAATAAAGATACAATTATTAAAATTTTAATCTTATTGTTTTATTAGACCTGCCCCTAACCTTCTTGTGGACCCTCTGAATCGTAACAGCTCTGTTTTAATTAAACAAACATGTTTTTTTCGATTAAAATTTATTAAATCTTTGATACATTCGTTGTTCATAACTTAACGTAACATGAGCGATTCTAAAAGTCATAATAAAATAAATTATTCACAATGTTATGTTCTTTCATAAAATCTATTCATTATTTAATAAATATTTCCGTCAAACAACGGCAAATAGAATAAATATAAATATCTATAATAAATTAACAAAAAAATAAAAATAATATTCAGTCTGTTTAATAAGCTAACGCTTCATGAAAAATGGCCGATAAATTATAAGTTATTAATCCATCGGCGATTTTACAGTTGAATAAATGCACCCTTTAATACCAATATAGTAAAGATTTTCCTCTTTAGGAAAAGACTTCTCTTACAACCAATTTAATCAAATAAAAAAATAAATTAATAAATGCATCAAGAGCCTTGTGATTTTCGTAAAATTTACAAGAATTTAAACACGCTGTATATTCCGTACTTAGTTAATAAATTGTGCTAAAACTGCCACCGATAAGGATAGGTAAAATTAGCGAAATACCGAATCTTCAGAAAGATAACCTTAAATGGCCAAATTCATGGCCATTCATGGCCTTCATAGATACAAACACAAACCCTAGTTGAAAATAACAACGAGAATATTTCCCGACACAATCTTTGTGACTTCTAAAATAAAATATAATAACTTATTTATTTCCATTGCCAGCAAAAAAAGCAAGCAGATTACTGCAAACAGTCGAAAAGAACTTTTTCCTTTCAATAAATATTTAAAACACAAAATGGCGGTAACTAGTCGCCATCTTGCAAAATTATCTAATGGACGGATGTTTTTTTTTAATTTCACCTAATTTTTTCATAGCAAATGGTCTAAGTCTATGTCTATGGCGTGTCTACGGCGCCGGGTCTGGTCTACAGACGCAGCCAGACTCTACTAGCACGTAGTCTTGACCTGTTAGAGTCACTGGACCCAGTGGGAGTACCAAGAATAGGTAGGGCACGTACGTTTGTGAACATGTGCCTCTTATCAGCGAGCATTCACTTGATCTGGGAAAAAAAAAAGTTCATTTAATTGGGGCATTTTCCTTACAACTTCTATGGCTGATTCAATTACTACAAAATAAATTCCGAGTAGCATTATCATAGCAAAATCAAGCTGTAAACGCAGGCTTCCTCTCATTGATATGACAGTGAGGGCTATATCATTAATTCCGTGTCTCGCCACAAATAGGGAATGCAAAAGTTAGCCTACAGCTGCAACAAATCGACATGACGCAGGACGCATGTCGATGAAGCGGCTATCTAAAATCTAGAAAGAACTCACTAATCAAAGGGGGAAAATATAATGACCACCAAAAATAAATTTAAGACCACTAACATCTATCACCTAAAATATCAATTGATTTGGGTTGGCCTAGGCAAAACTAGTTTGCACGGTTATTTTTTTATGAACCATTCAGGCGGGGCTTCGTCACCGTCGACCAGCCCCCGTATTCACAAACGCTCGGAATGAATTTCGATTCGACAAGTCGTATGTCTTTTCTTTTTTGGCATGAAGAAAACGAGCGAGATAGACATACGAGTTCCCGAATCGAAATCGAATCGAAGCGATGTGAATATGGGGTCGAGCCTCCCTCGACTCGGATGCAAGAGCATAACAGTTCAATTACATTATCTAAAAAAAATTTTTGGTTCTACTTTCACGATAAAATGTGTATCAATTTTGGTGATCATTTACTAATTTTGGCAACCAAAAGTGATTTTTTAGCCGTAACAATTTGCTAAATCTGGTGGTTCGTTAATTTAACCCTAATCAAAAGTGAGAAAAACGTAAAAGATGAACAGATTGGTAGGTCCAAAACAATACTCACTCGCAAACCTCAAAGACGACTTGCTGGAGTAAGTCTGGGAACTTCTGCACGATAGTGACGGGCTGGCCTGAAGTTAAGGACACTCCGTACATGGGAGCAGTAGTGTTGTACCGCGTCCGGCATAGACGAGTGCCACCGCACGAGTTTGTGGACGCCGGTGTTAGGCCAGGCAGGTTTGAGGAGCGACCTAGAATAGACGGGTTTACATTTTACTGTGGCAAGCCATGTGATAGGATTTCCCATTGGAAAAAATTACGAGCATATCCACACAAACTTTCATCCTCTATTTTACCCCGCATTTTCAAAAACCCTTACTAAGAACTATCTGCTTAAAAAGTCAACGAGCTTTAGACCCACGTTGTCTGTCAGTGAATTTAAGATTTTTATTCAGTAAATGTTTGTCATAGAGAAATTCTCAAAAGTAGGTAGGTACCTACCTAGTTGTTCTCAAATGTTATTAATCTGAAATATAAGACAACAAATCAGGCAACTATCGAGTTTAGGCTGCCATCATATCATTAAATATTATGCTGAGGTGGGTGGAGAACAAAACGATTCTTATCTCTATAGGCATGAAACCAATTCAAATTCAGTGTCACTCTTCACGGAATATAGTAAAAAGCGTTTTGTTTTCTCCTACACTAAAGAAAAGCTGCACATGCTAAGTAGCTAAAAAATACAGGAAGTCTTCTTCATGCATCTTTGATCTTACAAAGCAAAAAATTGCTCCCATCAATTCTATAGATGAGAATACGACACTTTCGCACCCTCCATTCATCGACCTCTAGCTGTCGACCTTGTCAATGGGCAAGCAAAAAGCACCACAGATTCTCAATAGTGCTTACTCCCCGTACGCGACCTCGGACGATGCGAATGATGACAAACGAGATGCGCGAGCGTCGGTTGTTTCCTTCACGTGAATACCGCCGTCGGTGTTGTGGAGTTGGCAAGCTCTAACATTAATACGCTATACTTTCTGATTAATTTCGTTGCGAGATCTAACAGACAGTTAAATTAATTCTCTGGGACTTCGCAGAGCTTCATTGTCTCGGCGCTTTTCAACAGTGGCGACCACTGTTGATTCTGGCTTTCAGGAGTTACAGTGGTTTGCGAATTAAATAGTGTGGCGGCTTGTTAAAAAAATGCTCTAACTAAACAATATCCTTCATTTGTTTTCCTCGTCGCACTATCACAACACGCGTGTGGCTTGGACATGAAGCACGTGGTCAAGCAGTGACAAACTCATAAACTGAACTGAGAATTTCAATACGAACAAAAACTCACCAGTTCTATTGCTGCCACTGCTATGCGTAATCGTGCCCTCCGAGTAACCGGCGTGTGCATCTAGCAACGCTCTCCTCATAATGGCAGGGTCTACTGTCCGAACTCCTCGGCCTTGCCGTGAAGACTGCCATGGTCCCGACTTTAGAGCTCTGTTCACTAAATGTCTGAAATAAAAAAGGTTGGTGGTTAATGGTTAATTACCTACATGTGAAAAATACTTAACGGAAAAAATCCTCAGGAAGGTACTCTTAAAATGACTGTGTTGAGAAAATGCTACACTTCAGTCAGCCCATCGTCGCAATTCAAATCTGAATACGTCCTCGGTGGCGAACGCCTCTCTTAACAAAAACTAATCTATTTAAATGTAGCTAGTAATTGTAAAATGAAAGCTAAATCAACGCAATGGTCCATACCTAGCATTGTGTTAATGTCAAGAGGTGGCAAAGCGTTGACCCAAAGATGGTAAGTTATGTTGGCAACAAGTATCTTCCTCACTTACACCAACAATAACAAACCACGCATTATTTCCAATTCCCAGACTTCTATGTTATAGTCTGATAGCGCTGGGTTGTTTTGATGCCAAAATTCTAAAGTAGCTCATTTCTTGCCTGTGCATACAGTCGTATCTCTGAAGCTTATTATTGCGTTTATTATCCGATTTGGAGTACAAAAAATTTCGAGCTAATTCATGGAATTGAAGGTGAGGTACACCTAGAAAAAATTGTGCCGGCGCCCATGCCCCGTTCTCATGGTTGTTTCAATGTTTGTCCCCCCCCCCCCCCCGAACCAAAAAAGTCAGAGCTCGATCAATGAGTTTGGGCTTCAAGGAGATCGGCAGATATCCTTCGATTAACGTCTTCATCAAGCATATTTATGTTATGCTAATCATTTTTATTTATTGAAAACTTGGGTATAGAACTTGGGCGGCATAATGAAAAATGTTTATATCCATACGTTCTATTTAATTATTGCGTTTATTTTAGTTGACCAGCAAAAACGAACTACCCCAATCTCAGTGATCTCAGATATTTTGTGGTTGAATAACTTACTTACGATTTTTGTGTAATAATAAAAAAGGTTTGTTAAAATGTTAAGTTATGCTCTATCCAAATTATAAGTTTATTTGGTTTTACTTTTGAGAATAGCCCAATATGGGTTATCTCCTGTTTGTATACCTATATTTTTTCAAATAATAAGATTGCGTGGATTAAACGACACAAATTATGAATGGTGTTTTGCTCCACCATAATATCAAAAACACGGTAAACTATAAAAACTTGAAGGAATTATCTTTTGTGGATTTCACAGGATTTTGTAATAAAAAATCAATAAATATCTATAAATATCGTGGATGAATTCGTCACAAAATATTCTGACAATAAAACTCGTAAGTAACACTTATTTCGCCGTTCTTTTAGAGTTAGTAAGGCGACGTGTTAGGTACCTACTGGTTAAATACAGGCAGGGCCTGATTAACCCTTAGGCTAATTAGGCTGCAGCCTACGGCGCGCGAATCAGGGGGGCGCGCAGAAATCAAGTCTACGCATGCACTATTAATCTAGCATCATTGCATCTACCTTCAGGCCTGGGCTGGCCATATGAGCAAATCCGGCAAATGCCCGATGGGTCGGATGCCTGATGGGCCGGTTTGGCCGATTGGCGATCGACTTTCTTTTGCTATTTAAAAAAAACCTCGCAATACTTACTACTATTAAAATAACGTCGTCTACCGTCAAGCCGAGTACCTAATTTTAATTTACTGGGACTCTATCTGTAGCAATGGTACTCCCCCGGCTCAGATTTTTTTTTTTTTTTTTGTAAGTAGGTACATAAATTGTAACGTAGCGTAGAGTAGAATCACTCTCGAACTGAAACATTTTAAGGGTTCTTTGTTTCTTTCTCGTGTGGTTAGTGCGTAGGTAACGTGTCAGTTTTTATGCAGCCCATGGGTCTTTGACTTGGCTTTAAGGTGAAAGCGTCAGGGCGGCCCGCGAAATTCTATTTTTCCTGGGTTTTTTGCAATTTGCGGGCCAGTGTTGGGTTGTATGTTGGTGGAAGTACTGTTCGCGGCTGTGTGGCGTATGCGGTTGCAGAATTGTAGTCGAATTGCGAATAATTTTTATCACAAAGATTCTTTTATTCTGCCTCTAGATTGGCACTCCTATTGGATTTTCGAATGATCGACCGGTGTAGAGAGAGGCTGAAATAAATTAGGAGCCTCTTGCCCCAAGGCCTTAATAGGCAATTTTGGCATGCATACACAAAGCATAAAATAGAGCATGTGGACATTTTGATCTCAAATTACATAATTATTATTAACATCAGAATTTAAACGAGGCACCGTGTCAAAATATTCGAGCTTGGTTTGCTCGCTCTTGCAACCTACTCTATCTTGGATCTTTATATTGTCCATCATTATAAGCCAACCAAGTCACTCCAATAGGTCGAAACAATTCAAGCCTGTCCAAGGAAAGGTGTCAATTTTTTTCGAGCTTTGATTTTCAGGCTAGTTCGTCTTGAATCTTGGCTTTATCTGCAAGTCGACTAAATAACTCTTGTATAAAGGGTCGAAACAATTCTAACCTGTCTAAGTAGGGTGTTAAAATTTTCGAGCTCACTTCGCTCGCTCCTGGAGCCTTACTTGTTTTTGGATAAGTACCTAACATCTATTTCTGAATAAAACTGAAGAAAATCTAACTTTTCTGGAGAGGAGAGCTCAATTTTTAAAACCTTATAAGGTACTTTTAAACCACGTTAAAATATTCACACTAGTGAACAAAGTCAAAACTAATATACCTACTACTTTTTAGGCCGACCGTATCGGTACCTGGCGGGGCGCGTCCTCATAATTAGCCTAGGGCGGTCAGAAGTCTTGATCAGTCGCTGAATACAGGGATTCCCGTGGATAGAGATGACACAAAGTGCCTATGTACATAAATCAGTTACTACTTCGTTTAGTAAGTTTAACGAAAGTAAAATTTTCAACTATAATTTTATTTTCGTCTAATAGTGATCAAACCCTACGCAATTAGGTACCAACCTAAAATGACAAATTAAAATAGTAGGTTGGGCAAATGGTCCGGAAAGTACCTACATGCCAAAAACAAACAACTTTAATATTTTTGAAACCTCAAAACCTAGCGCTATCGGACTAGGTACCTACCCCTAATCCAATATCTATGTAGTCTGTGGCTCTAGTCACACTCACAATATTCATGAATACACAAGAGCGCAACAATTTTGGCAGGGTCTCGTTCGCTCATCGCTCCATCTTTTGTGGGATATTCCAAATGACAAACCACAGACCATTCCTATAGTAGTGTCATCTATGACCTTTACCAAACACTAATCGAAACCAAGTGTCAATTGCAAGTTACAACTCTTACCACTAGATGTCACAAAATGAAATCAGGAAGCATCTACGTTCCGTTACGTTCAGCAATCAACAGACGTAATAATCATCATTTTGCAATTACAGTAAGTGCGGAAAATAATAAGTACAGTGCATTAAAGTAGAAAAAGAACAAAGATGAGGCTTAGTGAGAAAGTTCCCACGAGTGAAGAATGAATGTAGGAACGTGCATTTGAATTAACGGAACTTCTGCGTATTTCATACTTTATTACCTAAAATTGGATTTTGCATGATTAGCATTGTTTTCGCAAAGCATGAAAAACAACCACGTGTATTAACTGGTAGACTTCATCGTACTCGTACTTTGGCAGCAGAAAGAGATAATTAATAGCAGGGGTTGTAGATAGGACCCAACACAATAGGTAGGTAAGCACTTGTCTCTAGTAATCTAAGCAGCCTAAATACCTAATCTACCTATTGAGATAGTGACAGTGACACTGCTAATAAATTGCCGTTTGATCTAAGTAATATATTTTACAAACGTGCTACAGCAATAACATAAATATAGGTAGGAGCAAACAAGCAAGCAAGCACGCAAGCTCGGGAGTCAAACCACCTAGGGTTTATTATGGCATCATTTAGTCCCTCGTTATAAAATATACTATTTAAGTTTAAGAATCGCTTACAAAAGTCAACTAGAGAGAGAGAGAGAGAGAGAGAGAGAGTAGAGTCGAGTCCACTTCCAGCTCACACCATATTTTATAGTGGAATACTTATAGTAGTGTTTTATTTAGTACCTAGTATTTCCACCGTGTCCCGTGGTTGCTGCGTCCTTCTTCCCAGTGACTTATAAAAGTGTCCTACCGAATTTTCGGCCTCCTCAAGTTCAGCCAAAAACAAAACTGAGTGTAAATTTTTAATATTTATTTTCCTGTCATCGCTACTGACAACTTTTGAGTTTTAAAATCAAACTTACATTTTCACTTACGGAATATCTTCCGTGATCGTGCTTCCGTGTTTTGTGCAAGAAATACCTAATTCATGCATATTAATTAAAACTCGTTTGGCTGAAGAAGCAGTTTTCTACTTTTGAACACTGCAAATTACCATCAGTAAAACAATTTAAATTCTAAGTTATATTTAATAAGTAAGACGTTACTAAACGTCAACGTTAGATCTAAGTCAAGAGATGATACAACCGAATTACTATTTGTTAGGTAGTACTATATCCGAACTATTTGGTAATATTTTTTTTAAATCTTCATTTAATGAGAAGGGTTTATTCACATAGCGAACATGTTAGATACCCTCATAATATTATAATCATTTGCTTGTCATATTATTTTGGAAGTCCTGCTAAACTGTAACGCACTCAGCACTCAAAGATCCTCTTCCATTTCATTTTCGTCTTCCAGTTCGGCTTCTAATTTGATAAAATTGCTGGGCAACATCAGTGACTCATCTAATTTTAATTGTTTTGGCGCAATGGGATCTTTATTTTCTAAAACCGCTGACAGATCCTCCTCCGTTATCAAATCTTCATAAACATTTTTTGACATAAACCCTCCGAGACCAGTTTTCGGATTCTCACCAAAAACCACCTCACTGGGTGTTTTACACAATAACACGTGAAATGTTGTATTCAGCTCATGTTGCACGTACTTCACTCCATCTTGCCACTTGGTGTGCTGTGTTCTCAACAACCAATCATTTAACTTCTTAAGAATGTCTTCATTTGATTTCCCTCTAAAATCAGTGTTGGTAAAAATGGATTCTGATGAAACGATTTTGATTCGAGGACATAAGCTAGAAATCCGTCTACAAATAGGCTGTGCCAAGGCAAGTCCGTTTTTGGATTGCAAAATATTTGGAGCACCAAACACCAAAAATATTTCTAATAATTCTTCAACCGCTTCCACGACACTTAAACTTTTTATTGGTTTTAAGTGTATATATTTCGAAATAAAATTTCGGTACACCATCAAATATTTATATTCGTCGGCGTCTTCATTAGTGACACCTAATATGTCCACTTGACCTCGTGAATAAAGCTCCGGACTTTTGTAAGTTGTATTACCTAAATCTTCAATCAAATCTTCAGCCTGTAATCCGAATTTGGAAGTCGAGCAATCTGCGATCTGGTCACAAGAGCTGTTAAAAGTTTCATCTATTATACTTTCCCTTAATTTATTTGCTTTCTCAATTCTTCTGGCACGTCGTTCCAAGTTCTTATTTTTACAAAATGCACACATTTGCAAATACACTGTTACACTTTCTGTAGTAATATTTCTGTATTTACGTTTTAACTCCACCATCATACGACTTCGCCCGCCGTGATCCAAGTTGATATGGTATTCAGCTATAATGTCGTACATCTCTTCCATTGGCACATACATTTGCCGTCTGTCATCGCCAGGAACTGGACCTGCGAACAGTTTTTCTCCGTCAGGCGTTATCACAATTTCGTACTTTTTTAAGCGACGATAATCCGCCGGAGTTTTCTTCGTACTAGTTTTTGCAGCTTTAATCTTCTCAATAATCCAATAATATTTCTCCCGTGTTAACAATACTGAATTAAGCGCCTTCTTATTGTTAAACACATCAAATATTCTCCGGTAAAATGCTTCTCGATCCACATCTTTATTGACTTTTGTCCTTTTTGGTGGTTTTGGTTCGCAATCTTCCATATTTAACACAATCTAACCGGGTGTTTTGGAAAAAAACTAGCAACAGCAGAACAAAAACTCGCGTCGATGTTTCTATGATTGTACACTGACTGGGGAGGGCACGAAATGGCAACATGGCGGGCGCGTCAATGCCCGAAGTTATCCGAGTGCGCAGACCGGACAGAGCCGAACCAAACACGTCTTTGTTTGTACACATGCATAACGTATTAATGCCGCGTACCGTCATGGGGAAACGCGTATTACCCAAATCCAATTAATAACCGGTTGCAAAGCTAGTAATTATTATAGCTGTAGATACATTAATTAGGTATCTACAGCTATTGCTAGTTCTTTGTATTTGTTGATTTTGAGTGCTTATGTTCTAATAATAAATGTAGAATATTTTAAACAAAACCTTAATCCTACCGGTTGTTGATTTTCGTCCTGCCTGCACATATATGAATAAGCCAATATTTAAATAAGGCCGTTTCTGAAACTCCTAAGCACAGGTGGCGCTATTAAATTTGGACCACATAGCTTAAGTCCGTTAGAAATATTATAATGCATCGAAGCAGCTCTATTTCTATCGATATTTTTTACGGTTATGGTCTTTGCAAGTCTAGCTAGTTCCTACCTAAACCGTAAGAACTAAACTCTTTTGCAAAAAAAACGGGCACTTTTAGATTTTTCTCTCCATTTCAATGAAGAAGAACAAAGAAGAGGTTTTTATTCATTTGAAGATGTATTTGCGTGTAATTTGAAGCATCCTAGCATGATTCTTTACGTTCCAAATTTAAAATTTAAAATAAACAAAAGAAAATTATTGATTATTGTGGATTATTGTAAAATTGCTTAACTAATGGCGCGAATTGCTGAAACGGTTTTTTTACTGTAAAATTTTAAAACTTTTTGGATATTTTCTGAAATTAAACAATTTAATCTTTCTTTTTACATTAAACATCACTTTTTGATATGAGTGATAAAGCGTTAAGGGCCGATAAATTTATAGCCCTACTTAAAGAAGGTTGTTCGCAAACTTACGTGTCTCAGCGGCTAAATGTGAGTCGTTCAACTGTCCAGGGCCTCGATTCTGCTATTACAATAGTGTCAGAGTAGGCGATCATTGATTTCATAATGGTCAAATTCTGTCAAATTTTGACAAGTTTGTTAATTCTACTATCATAATGGCGCCATTATGACTTTTCAATAATCAACCACTGACACTTCATTGAAAGAAATGTCATAGAATGATAATCTCGTACATTAAATCTGGCATGAATAAATGATCGCATTTAGTAGTAGATTTCGAAAACCATTTGTACTAAGGGTTTTATAATAATGACAATACGACAATGCCATTAAAACACAATTTCATTACGAGACCATTGACCGACCATTGTGAATTTAGCAGATTACGAACTTTAAGCAAAATGACAATGGGATGAGAATGGAATCGTGTTGGAGTGACGAATTTATTAAAATAGCAGAATTAGGCCCCAGAGAACTTCGTAACGGTATCAAGGGATCCGTTCCGTCAAAAGAAGACCCGATTTGGGAAGAAAACGATGCACAGAACCAAATGATGACCGCTTTTTGGTGAGTCAGGCGTTGCGGAATCGTAAGGTGTCAAGTGTGGACTCGAAGAAGAGCCTTGAAGAAGTAAGAGGAGTACAAGTTAGCTTTTGGACGTTCAGGAGGAGGCTTTTGGCTGCCAGTATCAGGAGTTACCGTCCGGCTTGGGGCCGTAAATTTCTCTGTGAGCACCGTGTTGCTCGACTTCAGTTTGCTCGAAACTGTGCTTCATGGACTCTGGTGGACTGGAATAAAGTATTGTTCTCTGATGTTGTGTGAAGAGGACTGACGCCGAGTGCTGCGAAGACCACGGACACGCAATGCGGAAGTGTGTTTCGAAATAATCACTCCTTAAGGCGGAGGCGACGCGTCATGTTTTGGGCAGCAATTAATTCGACGGAGCGTACGGAGTTAGTTTTCATAGAAAATGGAACATTATATGCACACCGGTACATAATGGAAGTCCTTATTCCATATGCACAACCCGCATTGACTGCACTTGGGGAAGATTCCATTTTTATGGACATCAATGCGCGCCCGCACCGTTCTGGCGACATGGAAACGTACATGAAAGAACTTGGGATCCATCGTTTAGATGGGCCAGCTCGAAGACCTGACCTCAATCCAATTGAGCATATCTGGGAAGTTCTAAAGAGTCGGTAAGACCAATGCAACCTGCTCCACAAAACATCAGGGAGCTGAAAAGTGTCATTGCAGAAGAGTGATGGGAACGTATTCCTCAAAACGTTATTAAAAACATCGTGGAAAGCATGCCCAGAAGGATTCAAGCTGTGATTTTAGCAAGAGGAGGTCACACTTGCTATTAGGTTTTTACATTTGTAACTTTAATTAATTTAAAAAAAAAAAACAAAAAGAAATCTTGTCTTTATTGCCGACCACTTCTTATTGTTTTTCCGGGTACATCGGTTTTTAAAGAATTTACGGATTTTTTTAATTCACTTCACGTGTATTAATTTACACGATTATATGTAGAGAGAGTATACAGCAGACTACGTCAAACAATTAAATCACAACGATCAACAATTAACTCAAATCGACTTTAGAACGTAATTTTCCTTAGGTGCCCGTTTTTTTTTGCAAAAGAGTGTATTAAAATCACCTCTTTAAAAAACAACGTTCAATAAATTGACTGTAAAACAGTCAATAGAGACCGACCTATTGCCGCGACGATGCGATGCTGTGGCAAACAATATTGCGTGTTCGCAAAATTAATGCACTGTACCTACTGGCTGCTGTTTTATTGTTTTAAATTTTATTATAATCTGCTTGATTTCTATCTAGGTCAATGACCTGTTATTAGTTCTTTGGAGAGGTTCATGCCTGGGTGGCTCATGACATGTCTGCCTTACCTTCTGGATATAATTGGCTGTCGAGTGTAAGGTTTGGCTTTATCGTGACCATTTGTCGGTCGTAGTGAGTCATGCCGCCATGAAGTTTGGACCCGGCTATGGCAATAAGGTTACCCTCGTTCCATGGAATTTGATGCAGGGTTTCAGGGAGGTATTACAGAAGTCATGTCATGCCTCTGTTAATAAAGAACGGACTATAAATAACAGTAGATATCTGTAGTCCTAGCGTTCCTAATAGCACCTTAAAGATCGATCTTATAGGTATAGGTCCTAACTCGATTAAGTAACCTAATAGCAACCATAGCAACTCGTTTAAAAATTTGAGCAAACTTGGGGCTTAAGTACCTAGGTAGCCGTAGTGTTTTTTGCACTACATCTTATTGAAATGTGGAAATCGAACGGGAAAACTTGGAATATTCCATACACAAACGAAGCCTTCAAATGTGTGACGGGAAAATTATAGAAGGTAGGTACTAGGTTTCCTTATCAAGGCCGCAATAGGCACACCCACACTTTGTTAGTGGAGCCTTTGAAAAATACTCATCCGTGAGAAAGCTATCAATTACCCACTTTCTTTGAGTTGGTAGTGTTTGAAACATACAAAACCGGAAATGAAAAAACCGTTTAACAATAAAATGTTACCTAGGATAGGGTGTTCCGTCCGGACCTGAACAATCTGTTCCTTGTAGTGCATCACCCCACGTGTACTTCAGTCTTGGACCACAGTCTGCAACCACGCAGCATGCTACGAGTGCCTGGAATGTATGTGAAAGAAAAGTTAACACATGTCATGAAGAATAAATTAATGCGCACGCACACGTAAATGTTGAATTTGGTGTTATTTGTGAGAAAAGAACTACCTAGCTAGGCGACTAGGCCTACTAGGTAGTAGCGTGTTGTGATTTTCTTTATGTGTAGGCGGGTTTGTGTTAAGTTCTAATAAAAAGCTTTGATTTTTTTAACAAGGTTTCATATTCCCGGTAACAATAGATAGGTACCTACTTCAGACTTTGTAACCAAAAGCTAAGTCTATATAAATAAAATATGATTGGCCGCACGAATTCATCGCCGGCGCGTGAGTCGCCGTCAGGGCGGTATGTGTGTCGTGGCCGAATGACACAGATCCCCCTGCCACGGACCATCTTTGACAAACAAAACCAGTCCTTCACTTGTCTAATTCTATTGGATTCCTATCACAGGAACTGCACATCGCAATGTTATCGCAAGTAAAAAAGAACAGTCTTAGCCCAGGGGCCAAACTGAAAACGTGACTAAGCAAGTAGTTATTCTTGTATAGTAAATAATAACACGATCTTGACCGTGGACTTAACACACTGACTCAGAATATTATAGGATGCTGTTTGTTTAAAAACTTTTCTGTCACTAAAGAAGACATTGTTAACAGCACGGGGCCGAGCTTTGAGATAAAAGCGCAAAAATGTTGGGTATTTTAAAAAGGATTTCAAATTGGTCTCCAGAAAAATTAAATCCAGGATTTTTTCATCACCTGGTAGGTATTAAATTCTTTGCAATATTGAACCAGCAGATTAAAAATAACTACCTACTTAATTCTTAATTTCTGAAAGCTCATTACTGTGCTAGCTAACTTCTTTGTTTTTGAAAATAAATTAACATCGACCGGATTGCATCCTCAACAGTAAAATTCCAAAGCCGATATGACATTTGTCCGAAGTTCATTTCATTTCATTGGAAACGAAAGGGTAACGTAGTGATGTGCGGTGAATTGAAAAGACCCCAAGAAGAAAGTGTCAGTGTCAGATTTCTAGGTCATATGTGAATAACATGTCATTGAACTCACTTCGTATAACAAGCTAGTGATAAGTGTAGGTACATTGTCTTACGAGTATTAGCGATTTTCATATCCAGAGAAATTTGTAAATTATTGAGTACAGCATGTTACTTCCTCTTATCTACTTTGTAATATTTACTGTCCGTGATGAAATTCGTGTTTCAAATTCTACCAGCTGCTTTTTGTTAACATATTATTTCAATAGGCAAATTGCATGAAAGTTGCATCATAGTCCTTCCTTCCGAAATCGATTATTCGCATCACAGTGTTTCCTTTGACGCAATATTTTGTCCTCTGGGATCGATCACTTTATTATTATAGTGTCTATTGAAAGTCTCAGTGGACCCAAGGAATAGATCAAAAGTGAAATTTGAATGAAGAAAAAGCAGCGAAAGTGTTCATCGGTCTCTTGGGTCTATTGTAATGGACAACACGTTCTTGAACGACATTTTGAAGCTCGATTTCCGAGTAGTAACGATCATGGTCATAGTAATTTCGTTAATCTAAAGAAGTTTAGGTGAGAGAGATCTTGAACACTTGAAATACTTACCGTAGGTACCTACCTACATGCTTTCAAATAGTTTCCCTGTTTGTTTTGGCACGTTATCAAATGTTAGGCATGCGCTTAATATTTACTAGACATGTGTACAACTTTCTACTACAATGCCAGGTAAGCATAATGGATGTATGAGTGGAGAAAAGTTAGGTGACAGCAACACAATGCGGATGCAGGATGAAACAGTTGGCAGCTAGCTCTAAAAAACCTAAAAGATGGTTTTTCTAAGATGAAAAGTTACTGAAGCTTCGTTAAGTGGAACTTGAAAGTTTATTATTAACTTCCAAGTTTCTATTAAACTTACGCTTGCTACGATTAAACTAAGAGTATCTCCTCTTAGTTTAATGTTGGTTGTAAGTTATACCTAATTATGATTGCCTACCGTGCACATAAACTTAACGTTAAATTAACGCGCTTACGAATAAACTGCAAATTTAAGTAAGTAACGGAGATAGTGGTTTGCATGAAAGTCGTATAGTACCTACTTCCTTTTGCGGATAGTCACCATGTCATCAAGAGATATAGAACATAATGTCGGTCAGCAACCTTCAACTAATGATACGTTAATGCGCCTAGACGGCGAATGGGTGCCGTGGATAACAGTAAAATACAGATAAACTTCACCCACTGTTTTATGCTTTTTTTACCTATCTCCTGAGCGCTTTTCGCTCCAAATGCATAGGCAATGAGTCAGTCAACCATGCAGCATATGATTTAAGATAGCTTTATAGGATCTTTATAAGTTTAAGTTTTGTCTGGATTATGTACTAGTTAAACTAACTGAAATATTATTGAATTCTTTGAATTTAAATTTGGCCTGAATTATGTACGGTCAAACAAGCTATTTGGTTTAATGTTTAATTAAGCCACAAATTACATTGTAAAATGTAGGTAAACCAAATAGCTTGTTCGACCGTATTAATCAAGCTGACTGAAATAATTTTGAATTCTTTGAAATGTGATTACACAGTATTGTTCTGTAAGTTCAAAGTTCTGGAACTTTCAGATGGAATCTACGAACTGGTTAAAATAGAACAGTTTAAATCGCAGAGTGTTAAATAAAAGCAAGTTCTTTTTAACTATTCCATCGAGAATATTAATTTTCCTTATCTCGTTGTAAAAAATGAGGGCGCCAAACGAGTCAACATACCACAAATGAGCGGTAAACTTTGATAAGAAGCGATCGATAGGATTGGAAATCAATCAAGGATTTCTAAATAAATGTTTGTTTTTTCCAGGATTAATAAATATGTAAAATTATAGATACTTATCTAGCTTATTTTAAGTTATGGAAATAAAAATTTAAAAAAATATTGGACTTCATTTAAAGTTCTAAGTACTTACCAAATGAATGTAAATTGATAAACTTCTTGAACACATTTTATAAATTAAACTGTGATTTAAATTAATGAATACTAGTAACAAAAATAATTATGCGGCACACTTTTATACGCGAATTAGCGGCCAAATGTGAAGATGATACATTCGCGTGAGTACAAGGGCGTGCGGTCGACGCACTGCCCGCGCAGACAACAAGTGGTGTTCATTATAACGGGAGTTACGCTAGGAGTCCTCAGAGCGGGCACAGGCGCCTACTTTACCTTCCACAGCGGTGGCTCTCTCCATGGATATTTGAAATTAGCGCCATCTATTTAACGTAACATGACTTAATTTGCCGATTCATCTTTTGCCGGTTTTACAAAACAGCTTATGACAGTTCGTCTTGTGATACGGAACAACACTATTCTGAAACATGGCCGCATGGCTCGGTGACAGCGGTCGCTTCGATATCTCAACACAAAACACTTTTAAACCCTTTACGATAGGGCATTATTCAAACGATAATAACACTGATTTAAAATACCTTGACTTGGATAGCAAGTTTGATAATTTCCAAGTGCGTAATTACGACGAAAAAGCTTCTGAAAGCAGCGTGACGTCGGAAAGCGAAATAATTCCCAAGGACAAAAATAAAGAAATTCTTATTGGATTTTCTCAGTAAGTTATGTTTTGTACTTTAATTTATTTTCCATTATGCTCAAAGATGAGAGTAAGTATTGCGTATTTCGCCGCTTGTTGTTTCTCGTATTCAATTTGACTCGGTCAGCTGTTTGTCAATAGTGTTCCATCTCTTTCGCACTTGCGGGGTTGTATATAAGTGGTCTTGTAGCCAATGTATCGTTTTTGGGCATTCTATTTTGGTACATTACCATCACGATGTGATGCGAATATCCTAATTTTGTGTTCTCCTATGAGTACACCATTGAAAAGCGAGTAAGAGGTATGTTAATTAGAGTTAGTTTTTCATTTAATACCTGCCTTGGAGGAATTTGATCATAGTAACCACTTCAGTAACCTGTGTTGTTCCAGGACTATTTTTATTCAGTGCAATTTCCTTGCACTAAACAAATGTTTTCTTATTAAAACCATAACTTCATAATGTTGATAAACTAAAGGTTGATAAAAGGCCTTGTTATTGCCCCTTGGATACCTACCAATTAGCTACCATAATTAAAAAACCAGACCCTTATCAATTCAGACATTTGATACCTTCCATAGACAAGTATGAAACTGACAAGCTTTTCTTTTTCAGTCATGATGACACAGTATCAGATATGCAAAACTCGGACGTCACATCTAGCATGGATAAGAGCAAGAGGAAACAAGAAGACAGCACCGCGAGGTACAAATGTGAATATGAGGGTTGTGAACGCACTTACAGCACTGTTGGAAACCTGCGCACACACATGAAAACACACAAGGGTGAGATCACTGTAACGCAAAATGTAGAATACACTGCTTTTTAATTTACCCTTCAATTCATAAGCTTTTTGCATACTACCAATTCAAACAAACATCACTTTCATGGCATTTTGGTATCTACTAAAGATGATTCAAATTCCATTTATTCAATTCAGGTGTAGATTAGAGCCCACATCAACTTATCAAACTATCAATTACTGAACAATACCTTCCTGTAAACACTTCCACTATAAACTCGGTGATAAACAATAAACAATTATGACCTTTAACTGCTTTTAAAGCTTGATTCAACCAATCAAATGGCCTTAAAACTATGCCCAAGGCGAGATCTGTGCATTTTTCTACCATACTATTACACTGTCCTTAAAGTTCTGTTTTCTTTGCCCCTAGTATTGCAGGTTTCCACAGGCAGTGGTTACCACTTACCACTAGTTGGGCCACTAGCTTGTTTCATATTCTATGAAAAAATGACTAATTTATATTATTCATAATTAATTAACATTTTATAGCTAACTCATTTACAATGTTGCATACATTTATATGCAAATATTTATGTAAAGTTGTACTTGTGAGAAAAGCACACTTGCCTTGCAAGCTTTACTAATAGTCTTACTGCATCTGAGTATATTAAATAAGATTTGCCTTGAACATTTAGATCTGTGAGATCTATGAACTAAGACCATGCCATCCCATTTCCATATAAAGTTCTATTTCTTAGTCAATCTCCGTTGTTACCTATCTTGTATATTTTTAAAAGCCATTGAGTATTTATTAGTGTTATACATTAAACTTCTGCAATTTCCATCTGTGTCTTTCGTGTCTTCAGTCCATCAATATTTATTTATTTTATTTATTCTAATTCCCAAAGTATTAATGGTTTCTAAAATAGGTATCTATTAGCATACAGGTACTTAATTTGATAAAGTAAATAAAATTAACTTTACACAATCTTCAGAATTATTGAACCATTCAAAATATCTTCAAAAGTGCTTAGTAACTCATTAATCTTGCGTTAAACTGGTATATTCTAGTTTCCTTAGATAAAATAATTATTATCAAAATTCCAGTTTTTACTGGTTTGAGGTGAACATTATCAATGGATAATGGTCACAAAAAAACGGCTAAAACTAGTAGAAACTGGAAAAGTTTACCTTGGGAGAAAAAGTTTATCTTAAAAAAAGTAATCAAATGAAGTACCTACCTAGCAAACAACAGTTGTACTTAGATACTATTAAAATTTGACTTATCACTTCATATCGCCATTAATTAGGTATTTTCAAACAATTTCTGAGTTGGTAACATCGTCAATTATTTTCTGATGAGATTCGTACTATGTTGAGAAATCAGCCCAATCACCACAATTTATGTATCTAGCTATCAGAAATAAAACGACAGAATATCAGGCTTTTGGGCAGACGATGTAGACTTTAAGAGTTCATAATGCTCTTTACTGAACTCATTATGATTGTCTTGCTCTCATCCCAGTTTATTGGGCTCGGCGCCGCATGTCTTCTTGAAAACTTCTCTATGGATCATCATCCCTTAGTCAAACCTTTTCTAGCTCTATATACAGTCCTTCCGTCTTTCTTTGGAAATACCAACTCTTGAACATGTTCTTTACATTTATCGGTCATAGCAAACAATATACTTACAGAACTGCGCAAAATATGGTGTAGGTTCATCGACCTTGGACAAATATGGAGAGCTTTTGTTAGTTGGTTTTTGTGTGACTATAAGTGATCAGGTGATTATTTTCCTAGCAAAAAGTCTCGTGAAAAGGTTGTTTATAGTGGTAATATTGTGTACCAACTAATTACTTCTCCTGTTTGGAGATCATTAGCGGCAATAGCTCGAATTTGCAGTCGAATTGAGACTTCATTATAATAAATGGGTCTTGAGAATCTCGCGATCTTTCGCCGTGTCGGCTAATGGGCTTAAGTACAAAAACTGGGAAAAGGTTAAATTTATTTATCACAATGAAGGTGTACATAAATGTGTCTTTAAGGCGCTACCCCAGGCAAAATTAGCAACTCTATTTGTGGTGATTCAAATTTCGTTTGAAATACTATTAGAATAAAGTTCTAATCAGCTTGCACTACAAAGTGGTTTTTACGTCAGTCACTGCGGGTCGAATAGTGCGAAATTAGTGATTTTTATTCTTTATAAAATCAAATATCCGTCTTTTGAAAAAAAAAAACTAGCATTATGTTCATTATTAAATTGTCTATCCATTAGTAAAGAAGCAAATCAAAATAATGTTAACTTTACGAGAAGAAGCATGTTATAAATATTTTTTTCTCATTTTTGTGGTTTCATTGTGAGGGGATTTATTACACATTATGAGACTTAAAATAAAAATAAAAACTACCACTTTGCAGTCTAAGAATATGTAGAAATTTAATGTATTTTTATTACTTGGTATTTCTTTTGGATAAAGAGGAGTTGGCTCCAAAAAACTGCACAAAAAACGGCTTTTGCTTGGGGTAGCGCCTTAAGTTATTCATTTTCTCGGTGTGCAAATGCAGGAGGGGATTTTTCGACCCTTATATCCGAGTAGAACCTGAAACTGTATTGCGAAAGGTGGCAGCAGCTTTCCAAGCAGACAGCTCCAGCAAAGTCGTTCTACAGGATATGCCCCTCGCAGCTCCACGCTCTTCGATTGAGCTAATGCCAAAACAAAACTCCTATTGATAGCAATCTTCTGTAGCTTCTGGTGCTTAATCTTCAAATATGTAGGTACTTAAGTACCAGAAAAATGTGCCCGGTAAATAACTCAAGGATCTATACATATAAGCATGATTTGCAGAAAAAAATTGGCTACCTAAACGCAATTGGTACTTATGAAATCCTTTTTTTTTTCAACCTTCTTAATCTTCCTTAAGAAAAGTTGTCTGTCCAGTTCCAGTCAGATGGTCTGAATCTGACCTAGGGGTTTTGCACTTATGCTGTTACATCCTGTATAGGTACATACATTCCCAGCTCCTATCCGGTCTCTGCTATCCAGTGTAGATAGTCAGAGAACAACAGTGAACCCTGAGTCACAGTTTATGACAAGATATCCTACTTTCTTACATTTCAAACCTGCTTTCGTCAAGATCGTAATGGTTATGCGTAACGAAACTGATTTGGCCAGAACTTGTAGATAACTCATTTGCTGCAGTAGGTTAATCTCAGTCACCCACGCTCTTTGTTACACTTTCCAACTGTGCTGTGTGTTCTCGTATGTTCTAGACACTATTTTAGGCACACAAAAGTTCTTAAGTGAACTCTTTTCTAGTTCCACAAACCATTATTCGGAGATTTTTTATTACTCACTTAGTCTTCCACAATACTAAAATTAAGTAAGTGGTATAAACAAGCGAAAGAAACTCTGTCTAACCAAACACACAGACTTGTGCAGTACGATTCTGTGGTCGTGGGAGAATTTCCACCTTGGTTTCGCTCGGGGCTATCTATCGGGTCCAGTACTATCCTCATCTTTCAAGCTAGAACCAACCATAAACATTCATTAAAGGGGTTTGAACTTTTTGGCCAGATTTTTATCCTCCATTTTAATTTTTTTTCAAAGTAGCGGCCACGCATAAGACCTTTATTAATCGATAGCTGGTATCAATGTCGTAGCCAATTCGTATAACACGCTGTATTACATAATGGCGCGCCGGATTGTAAAACGTCTCCGTTATGGACGTCGCTTTGTCGAACGTATCGCCACTACAGTCCGGCTGAACGTGACGACGCCGACGCCGCATTACATAACGGCGACGTTTTACAATCCGGCGCGCGATTATGTAATACGTGGCGTGTTCGACGATTTGGGTGCGACATCAATACAAACAAGTTTTGTTTGAGACAAAATATTCTAAAGTGTCACGTTTCCGAGACATGAGCTATCAAAGTTAAAGTCAATCCACTGATGGAATCTTCAGTACAACTTTCATTTGACACGCATAAAACGTATATCAATCGATACCTGTCATCAATACAAACAAGTTTTTCTCAAAACAAAACGTTCTAAAGTGTCACTTTTCCGAGATATGAGCTATCAAAGTCTAAATCCAATCACTGATACTTAGTATCTACTATATAACAACTTTGATTTGGTCAGACACGCATAAAGGGCGTCAATCGATAGCTAGCATCATTTTTCCGAGATTTAAGCTATCAAAGTTGTGCTGGTAGCTATCACAACGCCATATTAATATTTCGGAAACTTGACACTTTGACGACCCAAATGGCGTATTGATAGTGAGGCCGCCTTACCTTCTTAGGGTCCTGGGTTCGAATCCCGGTAGGAGCAAATGTTTATGTGATGAGCATGGACATTTGTATCCGAGTCATGGATGTTTATATGTAAGTATATTGAGTATGTATTTACAAACAAAAAAAAATGTCCCTATGTAGTATATCAACTATCTGGTGTCCACGACACAAGCCTTGCTTAGTGTTGCACCAGATGGCTCTGTGTGTTAATTAATGTCCAGCGATATTTATTTATATACTTTGGAACATTTTGTCTCATACAAAACTTGTTTGCATTGAAATCAGCTACCAATTTTATTAATATAGGTCTTATGCGTGGCCGCTAATTCAAAAAAAAAAACCAAAATGGCGGAAAATAACCAGCCACGCTTCATACAGAAATGTTCCAAGTGCTTTGGTTGAAATCAGTTACGTGGTCTCGGAGAATAGCTTGCACGCACATAGTGAAACATGACCAATGAAACGTGTATTGTTGCGTTTTCATCATCAATACAAAGATCTTAGTTACCACATTGCAACCCTATCCTAGGAAGAGGTTTACATTGAAACTCGATTCTTATAGAAAGTCGTCAACTTACACTTTCTTCGGTGACGTTATTCTGCTATGTATTGCGTTATATAACACGTAATATAATATTACGTCGTTGTCTCTTTGAACTTTACTTATCTATTTTACAGATACTGAGTTTACCTACTCACTAAGGAGATCACCCAGCCTCCATACATTTTTAGGCTATTTTCAAAAGTGCAAAGATAGAGCATAACATAATAAACATTTTTTACTATTACACCCAAGTCGTAAATTAATTCACCGAGAAATTATTCAACCACAAAATATCTGAGGTCACCCAGATTGGGTAGTATTTTTTTGCCGGCCAACTAAAATAAACGCAATAATTAAATAGAGCTTATGGATATAAACATTTTTAATTATGCCACCCAAGTTCTATACCCAAGTTTTAAATAAACAATAATGATTACTATGATAAAAACGCTACTGGTCGATGATCAAAGGAGATCTGCCGATTTCCGTGGAGCCCGAACTCATCGATGTGTTTATCCGGCCCGTCCTAACCTTCGGTGCTCAGACCTACTCACTCGACTTATTGCAGAAGTTCCGTCTTGGGGTCTGCCGAAAAGCAACGCAGCGCAGCATCCGAACGAGTCACCTATTTTTATTCTGGCCTTGGCGGTGCTGTTCATCCTCAGGCTGATGATCTGGTCGCGTTATGCATTTGTGTTGTATAGATTTTGTAGTTTTTTTAGTACTTATCCTTAAATGTCTCACTGCTGGGTCTAAAAAAAGCCTTCCAGGCGCTCTTCTCCTGCGCCACCTTGGAACATTGCCTTCGTGATGCGCGTTCAGATCATGACCCCACCTCCTTCTAGGCCGGCCGAGGCACCCATCGTGTTGACCTTTGCCCAGCGGTCGTTGTGCATGCGGCCCTCGTAACCTACCCAATCCCATTTGAGCCTAGCAGCATTTTTGTATTTCCTGTTTTTGAGCGAACCATTGTGTTCCGTATTTTATGTAATTCCTTTATATCCAGAATGCTCCGTCGCTTTTTGGCAGACCCCAAAGCGGTATTTTTGCAATAAGTTGAGTGGCTAGGTCTGAGCACCGTAGCTTATGATGGGCAGGATAAACACATCAATGAGTTTGAGCTTCAAGGAGATTGGCAGATTTTCTTTGATCATCGACCAGAAGCGTTTTTTTGTTATAATAATCATTATTACTTATTTAAAACTTGGGTAGCATAATAAAACATATTCATAAGCTCTATTTAATTACTACGTTTATTTTAGTTGGCCGGCAAAAAAGAATATTATTAAGTACCCCAATTTGGGTGATCTCAGATATTTTGTGATTGAATAATTTCTCGGTGAATTGAGTTACGACTTAGGTGTAATAATAAAAAATGTTTATTATGTTATGCTCTATCCAAATAATAAGTTTATTTTGGTCTGCCGGCACTTTTGAAAATAGCCCAATCTGGGTGATCTCCTTTCAATTTAATCCCCAGTAAACAAAACAATTACAAACATCATGCTTGGCATCACATCTTCGCCTCTAATTTGACACTACATACAAAGTTTTAAGCTACCAAATAAACCAAGGTCCATGAACAAAATAAGTGCTTTGATACGTTTAGCTTTCCTTATGCAACTCCACTCCGGACGACGCTGACTCTTCCATATTCATACTTACTGGAGTATCATTTGTTGGTGTATGTATAGGCACATGTACTGACAACTACACACACATATACTACTATTCCAGTAAGTGTGGACCGCATCCACAAATATTCATCTGTGGCAGTTTGATCAATCTTTGATACAGAAGACAGTCAGCAACAGTGCTTGCCACTCCCTCTGTTGTACCCTGATATTGGGTTCTAGAATTTCCTCATGTAGGTAGGTACTAGACGTTCCACTGCAGTTAAACATTGTGGCTTAGTCGACATTTCAAAAACGCATTGTTTTACTGATACCTACATACATTGTCACTAGACAGGGATCAAAACGCTTGCCCGCAATGTATGCACGTGGTTTCCTCAGAACAGACATACCTGTTCAGGTTGGCAGGCAAATACATTCGATCATGCCACCCGAACATGTATTGTGTCTAGTACTTACCCAGGCGGTTTTTTAACACACAAATATTGCTAGTTACTTTTGTAGAAATCTTTACTTGTCATTATTCCAGGTGAATACAGGTTCAAATGTCCGATGCAATCATGTGAGAAAGCATTTCTGACGTCATACAGTTTGAAGATTCACATACGCGCGCACACGAAGGCGAAACCCTTTGCTTGCACCATTGGCGGCTGCAGGAAAGCTTTCAATACTTTGTACAGGTATGTGGCATTATTATACATTCTACTTGCCGTGGCTTAGATTTTCAAGATTTTCCAAAAACGTCCCGCACCTAAATAAATCGCGGCCCAAACAGCTCCAACTAAACTAATTAAGCGCAGACTATGCCTCATCTCGTTCCTGCACAGGTGCACTCAAGGCGACTTCTTCGCTGCCACCATCGTTGTGGCAGTGACAAAGTTTTTGTTCTGTATCATCGTCAGCGTCACGAAGAAGTAGGAAAATAATCATCCCTATTACTTGCCATAAACTGACGGGTAACCATGGCGAATCAATATAGTAGCATAAGAGGATCGACCGGAGGACACGGTGGAAGTTTGCCCCGCGTGGGCGGGGCACCGTCGTGTCCTCGTAGAGGCGGCGGGGGCCACCGTAGGCGCGGGCCTGTGGACGGTGAGCTATGGGCTAGCTCGCCGCCGCGTCCGTCTGTTTTATGACGACAGGCTGTGTCGACGGCGCGTTCGTGTTCCACGCGCGCCTCAAAGAAATGTCATGCGTAAGCAAGGGCCAATGCCTGCTGGGGCTACTAAGAAGGAACATGGATGGGTTTTAGTCAGTAAGTCTGACAATCCCTTCCGCTCCGTCTAGAGCGTGCGTGCGTGCGTGCGTTGGATTTTATTTTTTTTTGTTTGAAAAGTGAATTCGTCGGGAGTGTTCTTAGGTATGTTTGATAAAAATCAGTCCAAGATGGCCGCCGCCACAAAATGGCGGATTACATATTTATTCAACAACTCCCTCAATATGGGTATCAAATGAAAGGGCTTAACTAGTAGAATACTATACACTATGCTCGATAAATTAAAAATCCAAGATGGCTGCCACCACAAAATGACGAATTTACGAATTAAGAATAAGAATAATTTATTTAAAAGAAAAAGGTTTACAAAAGTATACATTTATGTGCAGTAGAGTTATTTTTAACAATTGTATAATTAGTGCTTATAATTAAACTACAATTACATTATATAAAACAGACACACATAATATAGAGAATATATTACAATATATCATTATTTCTGTTTAACTTTTAGTACATTGTGTCGGGGGTTTCTTAAGTTTTTAATATTTTATTTTATAATTGGTTCAGTTCTGCCAGAAATTACCTAGCTCTTGCAAACAATTTTAGTCTACCTCTTTATAATAATAGTTTAGATTGCGCGTCACGGCAATAGTACAATTGTGAAGCGTAATCCATCTTCAGCTTTTTAACGGTCAATAAGATGTTTTCCTAATGAAAGATCTTAAAAAAGCAACCCACTCATCTTTTCTTTTGCTAAATTTGCGTTAACTGCACTGGTTTATTTCCTAGTAATTTCTGGATGTACTTATACATTTCTTCTAAAAAATATAGTTTTGCGGAAAACAAATGCTCTCAAAAGAAACTATTCTATAAAACACGTGGTTTATATTTTTGTTTGCAGATTCACTTAGTGGTATGGCCGTGACGTAATCTGCATTAGCTCTAAACAGACGAACATGTTTACAGACATCAAACGCTTTTTTGTGGTCATGACTGGACAACAATATAACGTGTAAATGCACTTATTGCAATACTCTTCTGCTTGGGAGATATGACTAAAAAAGTTAGCAGTTTTGTCTCCGACTCTCCCCTCGTGATATATTTTATGGATGGTATTTAAAAGTACTTCAATTTATTCCCATTTCATTTACCTAATTTTGCCTGTGTTCCACCAAATATACTGAATGTGCACCAAAATATGTTAATTAAAATATGTCATAACGAGCATCTATTTAACAATTAAACACTGTATATTCTCCTTAAAGCGTAGTCGACAGAGCCCCGCTTCGCGGGGCCCCTATTTCCGAGTGCAGGGTTTAAAGGAACCTAACTAACCTAACGGGGGGGGTGCCCTAAGTCCCGATTATGGGGGCAGAGATACTTTAATATTTGGTGCACGGTCAGTATTATTTGGTGCACGATCAGTATTTTTCGGAGAAGAAAAGATTTTTGGTGAACACAAAAATATTATCCATATTTTATTACCATTAGATTGAGGATAAACTGTGACTTAAATGTTCTTTGTTTTAAATAGGATGTTCTTTTCTACAACCTACACCATCCCCATGTAAAAGTTTAAGGTCCAAAAAGATAGCATCTAGGATGCTCAAGATACATAGACCCTTATAAAATTAGGGTAGGTCTTGTCGGACTGTAGATTAGAATTGTTTCAAATCTATATTTATTCTTACCTATTACAGGTGACGGAATCGTCTTCTACAGAGTTCCGCATTATGATAAGAGACTAATACTAAAAGATTATTTCACTTCAATCGTGACAGATAGCTTGAATGGAAATAACGGGTAGATATGAAACATGATTTGGGCGTACTTACTCGACGACGTACGCAGACAAAATATTATACGTTGATAAAAAATCTATATCGGCTTTTTAGTGAGAGGTCAAGCTGGAAAAAAACGCTCTTTATGCTAGTATGTCTTTAAACATTTAACCAGTGGTTCCGTATCGGCAAGAAGGTCGTCATAATTAGTGATCACAGGCATTCTCCTGCCCTAACCCCATTTTGTTTGGATAGGTTGGTAATACCTAAGCTCAAAATAAATAAAGCCAACCTGTTTCTTCTCATAGAGTGCAAAATGATCATTAGTTCACCACGCTTGTTCAAAGCATGCCGTGGTTAAACATCCCAGGGTACGCCGTAGTATTGCTATGCTACTCGTGTAGGTTACTTTAGTTTTTGATGACTTAATAAAACCATAAGTTGATGGTTCAAGCTTTATTTACATTTCGCCTAACTACTTAACATCATGATGAGACACTTCTTTCGTTAATTTTATAGCACTTTATCCTGTGTCAAGTTTTATTGAGCAAGTTAATTTTTTTCACAGATTGTGTCAATAAATCCCAACTAGCAAAATAATCCAATAATTAGTGTTAATTAATAATTTTCTTTATAATTTTTGTGTGCAATAAAGAATAAGAATAATCCTGGAATACGATTTTATAATGCTACGTGGACTTATAAAGCTCCGATTATGGTTTTGGTGGTTGCTACTGAGCTTTTAACAGCATAAATGCATGCTGTTTTTACTCAAGTACGTTTAACCCTATAATTTGTACTTATATCGGTACCTATATGGGATCTTATTTCCTTGCAAATATAGGATCAAGACTCCTATAAAAGCATGATACAGGAGTAATTGCACTGAAGAGTAATTACTCCGGTAACTCGGACTTACGAGTATATGCGCCTATAAAATAACATCTGCGGACCATTTAAATCTTAATACCCTTGTAGGAGCATGTACCAGGAATATATGCACTAAGGAGCAATTACTCTTGTTATTTTTACTTATAACCTCATTTATGCTAATATTTTATAGCCAACATAAGTAAATTAAAGTTAAATTACAATAAATCATTGATATAAATTCATGTTAAATTAATGTAAATCATTTGTGTTTTAGTTTTACTTATGCTTAAAAGTAAAGTTAAATGAATATCATATCCATGATTTAAAAACAATAAATCACCAAGATTATAACAGCACTCGGTAGGATAAAATGATCAAATCCATTTATCGTATGCCGTTTTAAACCTAGACATATTTATATAGGCATTCCACAGTAGTGTTATAGTCCAAGTAATCTCAAACAATCCTGGTTAAAACTCTTAAGAAGCCACTTTTGCTTGTAACGACCAGTACAGGCGAAAACACGCTTCATATAGTTTTGCAAATTTTATTGTAGGATTTGACAACAGCCATTTTGATTAGGTACAAATGGTGAAGACCATATCACGGATTCTAGCTAGGGTTCTGGACAAGATATTATTATTTTAGTACTACTTTAGATGGAAGAGGTTCGGACTACGAAAGTACCAAATCTTTGAGCGATAGTGAAAGCGATAATAACGAAGAACTTTCGGATTATAACAAAAATTTTGAACTGGGTTATTCTATTAAAACTGGGCTTTTCTCTTTCTTTCTTGGGACTTCAAAATTTCTCATCCTGCATTAAACTCTTTACCTACTTGAAATTTTAAATATGAGAATACCTACAATGTTTTGCCTTAAGACGCACGAACATTACTAGATACCAATAGATACAACCTACATGTCAGTATTTCAGCCCCAGGGCACTATTGGCACAACGGTTTGATCAAATGTTTGAAAAAAAAAATGTATGGTAATGTTTCTTGTTTACCAAATGAGATTTCTCTTAACATAAATGTTGATGGAATAAGTACCAGTTTTCAACAGTTCGAGATACCAGTTTTGACCTATGTTATGTATCATCTTCCAAGTTCCAAATTTGGCACCGTTTGTTGGTTAGTACAAAAAAAAATATTTTTTGTTATACCTAAGTAACTAACCTACCTAAAGTTACCAGCTTCATGACGAAGTAGCATGTATGATTTTTTAATGTTTACCTATTTGTAATTTGTTGTACATACTCGTAAGAAAATAGAGAAGGCTGTGCCCGTACTTATTGTGGTATTGTAGGAGATCCCTAAACATTTGTGTAATATTGCCAAGACATCAGATTAGACTAGTTACAAATTTCACATTCGTCTCTTGGGAAGTGATCATAAACTTCGTAAGTAGAATAATTCTCACTCCAAGACCAATTTTGATATTGCAATGAACAATCATTGCTATCATTGAAGTCACAAGACGTGACCTTACAATTTCCCCTATTTTAAGTTCTTTAAAGATAGGAAATCTGTTTGGTTAAAAATCGATCGATATCCAGGAACATAGTCTTGTTTATATCGTCGGCAACCTGTTATATAATTAAGTCAAATAAAAACAATGTTTAAACTAATGTTAAACCTAGCACGTAGCACTAACCCTTATAATATTCCTATTCATCTGGGCATTACGGAACCCTAATCGGTAACAATGGCGAATCTTCTTCGGTTTGGAGAAAACCCAATATAAAACCAATATACTTATATTGGTACTATGTCACTCTTGGAAATGCTAAAAATTCTTATTTTAGGACTATATCACACTTGGAAATGCTCACCAATAAAATGGCAGCTGCCTTCAATATTGATTTAAAACTAATTAATATTAAAATGTAAATAAGCAAATTTCAAGAGGCGCTTTAAAATTTTGATCAAAACCATGATAGATTTCACAGAAAATTCACGTTCCCATACGAATAAGCTAACTAAGACTACCAATTTGACAACAATAAGATTTTTCTACTAATAAATAAATAATCCTTCCATGCCGTTTTCGGCTACGGCAACCGCTTCTTCCTAAACCTACTGGCGTCTAGCATGGGCTCTCATGTGGCTAGCAAATCCACCTTTGTTTATAAATAGTCTTGCACAGAGTGGACACGTGAGAGCACCATTTACATAATTGTAATTTATTGCCGCTGGTGGTCGGGCTTTTAGTTCGTCACGCTTAGAGTCTAATTTTGAAAGCCGACGAGTTTCAAAATCAAAAACATTCTTTTTAACTAGTGACCTCCACTCTCCGCGGTTAGACGCAAGGTCTTCCCACTGAGATGGATCTACGTCACAACCCTTCATGTGGCGCTTAAGCACATCCTTATATCTTAAGAGTTGTCCGCCATGCTTTCGCTTGCCCTCCTGAAGTTCTGAATAAAGGATGCGCTTCGCCACTCTCTGTTCCGACATGCGAGCCACATGGCCGCACCATCGAAGTTGCCTCCTCATGAGGTATGCCTCAATGCCTCCCACATTGGCTCGTCTCAATACTTCAGTATTGCGCACTCGATTAGACCAATGAATGTTAAGAATTGAACGGAGGCAATTGAGATGAAATCGGTCCAATTGCTGAATGTGACGACGGTACGGTGTCCATGTCTCTGCAGAGTACAGAATATTAGGCAGCACAACAGCCATATATACTGATATTTTTGTGGCGCGCTTTAAGTCGTGTGAGCAGAAGACCCTGGCATTTAATTTACCGAAGGCTGCAGCAGCAGCACTGATTCTGCTGTTGATTTCGGCGTCAAGGTCACACTTTGATGTTAATGTGCTCCCCAGATATCGAAACTTATCAACATGATTTTGATGATTTTTCTGCTATGGTTGACATGAATAAATTCTGATAGTAAAAAGTACTTAAAAATATTTTTTACACAGTACAACAATGCGCGATACTGTCACTTCGACTGTTGCACAATATGAGTTTATAGAAGCATTTCTAGGCGCGTATTAATCTTATGTTTTTCTATAACTTACTTATATTGAGATTTCAGGAGTAATTGCATTGACGTTATTCAATTACAGGAGCAATATAGGCGTGTATGGCATTTCAGCGGTCTAATATAAATACATTACAAGTAAAAGCAGACTTATAAAGTGGGCCATTTTCGCAACTTGTAAGCGGATATAAGTCTCATATAGTCCTCGATAAATGATGGTTCTAGGATAATTTAAAAACCACTTTTTGCTAATTGGGAATGTCTCGCTAAAGTTGAGTAGAAGCTTGCGCAATAGCCTGCTAGTGGGTGTTGTGCATTAGAAACAGGACTTATAGAATAAAAAGGAGTACCTATACCATGTTCACTTTCTGCCTTAGAGGCCTGTTATGACTTCCCTGGGGAGTTTCGCTAAGGATATCCGCACCAGGAAATGCATAGTGAATGAAGGAATCATATATTCATATCATGCAAAATCGCGGCATACGATGCATGAAATCAAATCGGAATGTTTATAACGAAAAAGAATCGAACATAACAACAAGTCGATCAGATTTTTTGACTTGTGTAATCATAAATAATACAATTTTCAAACAGAACCCAGTGAGTCAGAAAGTGGTCGTGATTTATGTCTTTGGACGTTTGCCAATTGATTCAACAAAATAGCAACAACAGTTCTCATGTGCTGTGTTAATAAAGATGTGTTTATGCATAAAATGAACGAACGAATGAGGAACGAGTGAAACGGAACAAGTACAAAACTTCATACTGAAGCGAACTCTTATCATTAAACTCTGTTGTAAAACGTGGCATGTTCAGCTAGCTACTCTTCTTAAAAGATAAACAGAAAAGTTTACCAAAAAACAACCAATCATAGCTGCTAATATTAGAGTTCACGAGAAGTGAAATTATCATCAGGCCTAAGAAGATTTCCAAAAAAGTTTAGGTCACTCTTATATTTACGAGGCGTAAGTCACGTACGATTATACCATTACAAACTGAAAAACATGAAATCTAATCTGAAGATATGTATTAAAAAATAACATGGGCTACCAGCTTAAATGTTTCACCTTTAGTTGCAATAAGCCTGATTTGAATCTAGGCACCAATTCGTCCCTGCAGGATTTTTCTACTCCTGCCGAGGCTGCGGGACTGTTCGAACGAGATACCGTGGCCCCGGAACAAAAAAGGCGAGGAAGGCACATGGATGGGTGTTAGTCAGTAAAAGTCTGACACTCCCTCCCGCTCCGCCTAGAGTGGGAGGAGTCATTTGATGATTTCCCAGCCGAAAAAAAAACAAGGATTTTCTACTACAATTCTCGTGTCATCGTAGTAACTACTGTATGGATAAGAGGCAAAGATAAGAAGCTATACAAATTTGCAAGTCATACAAACAAACTAGAATGGTGATGTCACGTGTTGGGGTGGTTGTTTGACCAAAATAACAAGAATCCAGTTTTAATAAGATTCTACAGCAGATCCAGGCTAATCAACAATCTTAAATTATCTTGTTTTACGTTTCTTGTGTAGTAAGCAACGACCTATTGTCGGGCCTGCGATAATAATTTTGTAATACCAAATGATATGAAAACAGTAACCATGGAGTTTCTTACCGGCTATTCTCCATGGAAACGACCAACGCGAACTGTACACCTTTGCACCTACATACACACACTTATGCATAACCTACAAGTACCCATATATAGGTCTATATGAAATAAAATATTTTGTTTTTGATCAAATCTTGAATTCTTATCACTTGTTACTCTTTTGGAAATCAAGTGTTAGTATATCCTTTTGTATTCTCAAATTAAAAAGAAAAGCAATAAAAAAAAACTGTTTCCCGTGTTGTAGGCATTTGTGCTTTGACAGAAAAATAATAAGCTTTAAGCACGGTGTTACAAAAAATACTTAGGTAAGGTATCTTTTCATTCCGTGGTACTTTCCTAATGTGAGGTGCTCGTGGCAAAATAATAAGAGCCGCTCGGATCGATCTTTAGGTTAAGCTGTGCTTGCCTGCCTAGGTTGGTCTGGATATGGGCGACCAACCCTTACATGCCGAGTTTCCTCCTTGCCTCGGAAAGCACGTTAAGCAGTTGGTTCCAGCTGTCATTTGTAGATCTTTGACAGTCGTTACGGTTAGTCAGTGGCAGGCACGTATACAGGGGGGGATAGTTGGGATTTTTCCCCCCCGAAACCTGACTGTCAATAAACGGGATCATAACCACTGCGAATTATGTGAAATACACAGTGATTACAGTGAGCAGTGGGGCAGTCGTTCCATGTAAAATACTGGTATTCCGCTGCATCCAGTTAGACTGGAAGCTGACTCCAACATAGTTGGTACAAGGCTAGGCAGATAATTGTTGTACTTTCCTAATATTTCATGACCATGTTTGGGCGTGACCAGCGTGACTGATAAGTGATATGATAATAAAACCCGCCTTGCGTAGATAAGATGTTATAAAGAGATAAAAAAGGCTTACATCATTATAAAACATTGGTCTCTATAGCTATTTATAATCTTCTGATGATAATAAAATCACACACCATATAAGGAATTACTTAGGAAAAAGACCGCGCCGTAGTAGGATCAACTGAATAAGTATAACAGAGATTTTTAGGTAATACTTACTTTAGTACCTATACGTTAAAACAGTTTTGTGTATTAATAGTATAATCTTGAATTCGTATGCGCTTGCGCACAGCAGCCGTTGCAACAGTTGGTAAAACATTCACTGTTTCACGGTTTTGATTTTTAACCATGTCCAGCTCAGAGTCAATCTTTAACATTGTTTTAAAGTTGGTACCGCACGCGCACAATCAAGCCCGGTCTCCACCGTAGCGGATGACAAATACAGATCTCCGTATGTCATCCGGTGGAGACCGGGCTTCATTGTGGTATCTCCTCTCGGAGAGGAGATACTAAGGAGCTAGGGTGTGTCCACCGAAGCTGTGCAGACATGCGTACCTACTTGCTAGACAGGAACAGAGATATACAGGGTGTCTCATTCAAATCGGTCAGTATGGGAAAGTCTGAAACTATAAGACATACGAAGATCTGTTCTGAGGAGCCATGTCATCGATTTTAATAACAAGAAAAACTGCATTCGTACATTTAAAAAAACATCTGTACTCCGTTCGGGAATCGAACCCGGTTATTTTGAAAAAAAATAACCTACAATGTTTCTCGCTCGATCGTTTCCTGAGAAATATGTTTATTTCATGGTCGGTTAATGATTTCTATTAAATGTAACAACGTTGTTTAGCCCCGACTATGCGGAGCGAACAGGAAGGGTATTGATTTTAGTAGTATGTATGTAGTGCCTAAAATATTCATGCTATTTTGAAGAATAAGGTGTCAATTGATTCCTTATTATGGCCAGGGTAACCTACATTTTAACCGACTTAAACAATAGGAGGAGTCGATTTTACCTTGTAAACCCCGAATTTTATCGTAGTTGATTTAGTAGTAGGTAGTCGGGTTTTTAGTGGTAACACAAATTCTTGTTTGTGTATGCTTTTCTAGCCCACTGCTTGGCAAAATCTAAATCAAAATATTTTATTTCACATAGGCCTAGATGGTAGCACAGAAGCGCTGAATAGTAGCTGAATCACTGTTCACAATGGAATCTTCAGCTGAATAAACCTGCTGAATAAGTGCGTTAGAGGCGCCTACTCAGCTGATATAACTCTGATTTGTGCACAAATTAATCAAATAATAAAAAAAAATATAGTATAAAATAGGTTGATGATATTATTATAAAAAATTAAGTCTTTTTATTTTTCCTTTGTAATTTGACAATAAGCTGTTTACGTATAAAATCATTACATTTTCTATTCAAATTCTGTTGTTATTTTCGTTGCCTAAACAAAAACAAATTGTTATTATATTGTATACATAGGTTAGAATCTAAAAAATGGCAGACAAGCAATGTGTGCCGTATTAACCACAATCAAACGGCATGAGCTGGTTAAGTGTCCAGTCGTGGTACATGAATCAGTAACGAGCTGTTACGAGGGGTTCTTGTGTCACACAAATCAGCTATAGATTCATATAAAGCTTGATAGTGGGTAACATATCTTAAACGACGCGATTAGTATATACTTACATACAAAGCGCTGAATAAAGAAGTCTTCAAGGTCTTATTTAACGGCACTAGTAGATTAATTGTCAACTATAGTACAAGTATTCAGCTCTCACGGAGATTATGGGTAACATGTGAGCTAATATAGAGCAGTTTGCTTTAACTTAGCATCATATAATGTTCACCCATAGTGATCATGTGGGCTTTATAAGAGCTATTATAAGATTGCGTGTAACAAGCTGATCAACATTACACAAATTCCACTGTGTGCAGCAAAAGGCATTGTATCTTTATTATTTGAAGCCACAGAATAAGTGATTATATTATAGTAGCTCACGTGTTCTTTCTTAAAATGCAAGTTGTCTAAGGGTACACTTCTGGTCTTCAATTCAGAATACAGCTTAGTTAAAGTCCACAAAAATCCTTTAAATTGCTTAAAGCTTTAAGCAATACTGAACTTGTTACGTATATTAACGCTGGAAGCGTTACAGTGTGATCTCCGTGACGCATAATAATGTTCTTATTCAGGTGAAAGCTCACTTTTCACCTATTGCAGATGGAGTGTACTGTAAAAACTCTTCATAAGTGCCAAAGTTACCGATGTTACCTCTTGTGACATCTTATAATGTAGATTTATGCTACTTGGGGGGCACTTAGAAAACTACGAAAAAGGTGCACGGTTTGCGTTGGTCGTTTCCATGGAGAAGAACTGGCAAAGGCATACTTATTTTATTTATTTTAAAAGTAAGTCGTAGAAAAACGTCATAAAGAAAAATATCTAAGCTGAAGGTTGTAGGTACCTAAACGGAATGCCGTCAACACTTATCATTTATGTGTGAACTGTTCACACGTGATGGAAGAGAAAAGATTTATTGTCATTTCGTAGCTAATTAACGTGTCATTTTGTTTGTGGAATATTTGTCAGGTTAACAAAACATAGTCTTAACGCCACAATGCACGGTGATATCACAGAATCCGAAATCGAAATCTATCAAATGAGGACGCTAGAAAACTATCCAAGATCTTATAAGAACCGATGCATTGGACTTCTAAACACGTCAAACTGGGAGTAGAATTTGTGGGTATTAACCCACAACTTCTCTTCTACTCCCAGTTTCAGGATTCGACATTACAGGCTCATGAAACCTTGCCAGCTTTGTCTGTGGGATCGATGTTCATCAGTGGCGGTGACCTGCACTCACCATCTTATATTAGGACCGGCTTCCGGACTAGCCGGATACAGCTGAATACCAGTATTTTACATGGAGCGACTATTTGACCTTTACGACCAGTTACTGGGTGGGTACTACGATACCCCTTGGCAAGACTAGTTGTCAATCATTCGGGCCATTGACCTACCTATAACGGCTGAACAAGATTTACAATTTGGCAGTCGGATCCAACGGCTTAACGTGCTTTCCGAGACATGGAGAGGACTCGCTGTGTATTCCCATCCATAGAGCGACCTCGAGAAGCGCAGCTTAACCTGGTAGATCGTCGTAGCGTTGCACACACCTCCCAAATGTTGTACTCATCACTAAACGCGTTTGTCGCCTTGACCTTGAGCCCGCGAATCTTAGATGTACACACTATTGGTTGTTTACATAATATCCACGTTTTTTTTCCTAAGATTAGATAACAAACCTTACTTAATTTTATTACGACGTATTTTGAGTACAATACAGTTATACTAGTAGAATACTTACATGCTTTTGGCTTATTTAAAAGTGCACTTCTTGACTACTATCATCTTCGCGCGAAAGCCTTAGTCCACCTACCACTAGTTACTCGTTAGGCACAACCCTGCTTCTTTTTATGCTAAGGCTACCCTGGTTTGTGCTAAACATATCCCGGTCTTACCCACGATTCTAGGTAAACTTTGGTAAATATTAATTATTAATGAGTGATTCTTCCATCTTCAGGCTAAGGGCACATCAACGGCTGCACAGCGGCGACACGTTCAACTGTAATGCGGACGGATGCACGAAGTTCTTCACGACACTTAGCGATCTAAAGAAACACATACGAACACACACACAGGAGAGGCCTTACAAGTAAGTAGAAAAACCGTAACAATTACCGTAAAATAGGGGAATGGACATGGTGAAAAGAGACGGTATTTCAACATTGAGTTAAAATAAATTATTTGTAACTAAAGTCGCAGAGTAGCTGTAGACTGGACTAGATAATGATGCACGCTAAGGAAAACTAGAATCTGATCGTATCATCGTACGAACTCGTTGCCTGCTAATAAGCGGGTATTGACAGTCGAGATAAATATCTTGATAGGCTTGATTTAGCGACATGTCGTTAACTGGAGATTTATCCTCGATATATAAGGTAAAACAAGCATAAAGATAAACCAAACTTGTTACTATTACCGAGTATTACCAGAAATACAGAAAAATGCAACACGCATCGTAAGTGTAGAATTCACTTCCTTGAAAACGGGTTCTTATCGCACTTCGATTAGGTTTAACATGCAATGTATTTCACACACGGCGTTTCGTGCGGGAGTAAAAACTTATACTAAGTTCAAATCGGTTCAAAGCCTGTAGTCGGGGGTAAATGTTTTTTATTTTAATTTCGGAGCAATAGACGTCTTGTCTTGACGGCGTAAATATTTTTGCATTAGTCAAATTGTGTGCATAAATCAAATCGAAGCTCACGTTTGGATTACCAGGTCCATGCCAAGGAATGATTCGGCTATCGATAGTGTAAGCTCACTTATGCGCGATGTGTGACGGTAAGCTGAAATATACTTATTGATGCAGCTACAGTCTATAATAAACCTATATGAACGTAATGTAGCACCAAATCCGACACCACAGACACAGTCTAGCTAAAGTCCCAGACTTGTGTTCCTTACACAATTACATGATGCCTTTCCAAGCTGTCAATATCATTATACCACTGTACTGAATATATCATTACACTGAGACAAGACATCTGTCTGCCATCTGTTTGTACGTCTCTTTGATCATAAGTCAACGTTCCCTACTCGACCATTGTCGCTTCATAATTTTAGAAATGACTGACAAGACAAATGGGTAATGTAGTAGGTTTCGTGTTTCTTTGGTGGGTCCACTGCCAAACGGCTCTGTGAAAGTGTATCCTGGCAGGAGTCCAGTTTATATAAGTTTAGTAAACATTTGTGTTTTCTAAGATGTTATCGTTCATTGTAGCAGTGATAAATAGGTCATTATGATCCGTAGGTGGTCTAGTGAACGGGCAGACTTTACTGTGCTACGTCACTGAATCAAATATTTATTCATCCCGGATTGTGAGTCCGTAACGTCGCAACACCCATGATTTTGGCAAGTTTTTTTTATCGAATCCGTTACGTGAAGTGTTGAAGCCCCAAGTTCTGAAAGGATGTTCGAAACGTCGATTTACTGTCTAATTTCATGCTTGCTGTGATCAACGTTTCAGGAAACTGTTATAAGAAAAAAAAACATAGCGTATGACCCAACAACATGTTAGTGCTTTACAATACTTACTTGATTTTTTTTTAATTTTGCGTATTTTTCTTCCAAAAATTTCGTTTAAATTATATTCTTCTGTCATGTCGACCAGCGTCATTAAGGATTGTGCGGTAAAGGATTTTCCACCTAACTTAGTTTCCCTTAATTTCCAGATGTCGAACAGAAGGCTGCGGCAAGTCGTTCACCGCATCGCATCACCTGAAGGCGCACGGGCGCACTCACTCGGGCGCGCGGCCCCATGCCTGCACAGAACCGGGCTGCGGCCGACTGTTCTCTACCGCCACCAGTCTCAAGGCGCATGCCATGAAGCATCAGGTGAGTTTCATCAGATGTAAATACCAAGTCGTTTACCTCATCAAGGCACACGGGTGGCTATAGTCGAAACTAATTTTTTTTTTAATTCTTACATCTTTCACTGACAGTTTCACAAGTGCTTACCAATCTAATTCCTTTATCCCGATCCTGACCGGTCCATTTTTTTTTGCTGCCATATTTATTATGCGAACCGCTAGTCTGTGGAATTCACTGCCGGCTTCTCTGCGTTTCTGCAGCTGAAGTTGGATGTGATGGACGAGGTGTACGCAATCCAAATTTGCGCTACAAGCTTCAGTGAAGACGACATCGCCGCTGCTGTACCGCTTGCTCAACAAAAGTGATCAGGTGGTGTACTGTCGGCGTGACGGGACTAAGAAAAGCTTAGAAGACATCATCACGCTGCTAAAGGAGGTCGACTCTTGACGATGTGGTGACGTTCGTGGCGAAGGACTCACACAGGCTCCCTCCCGTCACATTCGACCACGTGGATGTTTAGCCTGTTGAAGGAAGGACAGTTTTGATCTCGCTGGGAAGCCCGTGCCTGAAAAGGGACTGATTCGGGCTGATGATGGTTTTGTGGCGGTGTGGAGGAGGAAGCGCCGTCAACGTACTAACAAGAACCGCTCCGGCACGGTCCCATTGGAGCCCAACGTGCCTAGTCGTGCCGCGAAGCCGAACCACCGGTATACAATTCCCACGTGCACTACACCACTACGATGGAGGACATCTGGAGTACGTGCGCCAGAAGACATACAACATTAGTTTTAGTATATGTGAAACCCGAAACACGTGTCTTGTATTTTTATGTATAGAATCTATATACAAAATTTCAAAGATGTATCATAAAAATATACAAAGTTATAATCTTGTTCTCCGTACAAAATATGGTCACCGACGCGTGCCCCATATTTTTGTACGGACAACCACAGCCACATAAACGCATAGTAACATAGTGCACAAACAAGTGAAGTGTTACTAACATGGAGTTAAGGTTCTTTTTACTAGCACAATTTGTATTTTATTATATGCATAAACAAACAATGAACAGTATTTATTTGTTAAACCTATTTAAAATTAGTGCACCTTAATTTATACCTAATTTATTAGACAGTTTCACCATACCATGTTAGTTAGTTTTATCTCCTGTTAAAATGTTAACGGGACATTAAGAGTAGCGAGTGTTTCACCAAACGCTAATCCATGATTAAATGTCTTAATCAGGCATTAAATTTAATTGCTGCCTTGAAGGTCCGTTAAATTACTAACAGGCATTTAGAAAGTTGTCAAAATCATCAAAATGGAAGCAGCGTACGACTATATTATCGAAGATCAAAGATCAAAGAACCGCAAAAATGATCTTAGGTATATAATAATATGAATACGACAATACTACCACTCCGTATCGAAGCCGCAAGCAAACTGCCGCCGGCAACCAAAATCCGCGCGTGCCGCCGGGCATGTGTGGATGCGCCATTAGAATAACAAAATTTGAAAATGGGAATGACATAATTATGTACCGACAAAGTAAAATGTTGCAAGAACACACTCAAACTGTATTACACAACTGACACTATAATTTAGTTGTATTATTTAACGCGAGTCTTTGATAAAGGGCTAGCTAAAATGATGCATTGTCAGTGAAAATTGACATGCGGCATTGAGACTTTTTATTTTGGTTGGTTTTGACAACTGACCGATCTATGAATGAAGAATACATGACTCATTCACTTAACATCGGGTTTCGTAATGTGGTGTTATTTTATTCTGGTGGAACGTAAATACCATAATAACTTAATATTAGTATGTGTATAGAATCCCGGACTCCGATGTAAATATATTTTTCAAAAATATTAAATTTTGTTACACAAATCTATATATATAAAGGAGAAGTCCACTCACTGACCACTCATCACGAAATCTCGGAAACTACTGGGCCGTAAGGACTCAAATTTGGCACAAGCACTCTCTAGGGGGTGCAGGCGCGTACTAAGAAAGGATTTTTTAAAATTCGCACCCCAAGGGGTTGAAAAGGGGTGTCAAAGTTTGTATGAAAGTCCTATGTTTTTAAAGTTAGAGATATGAATGTAAAGCCTGAATGTTCCTTTTGGCTTCTAGGTGCTCACTAAGAAAAGGTTTTACGAAATTCGGCCCTTAAGGGTACAAAAAAGGATTTTTAATGTTTGTATGAAACTCACTGACCACTCATCACGAAATCTCGGAAACTACTGGGCCGTAAGGACTCAAATTTGGCACAAGCACTCTCTAGGGGGTGCAGGCGCGTACTAAGAAAGGATTTTTTAAAATTCGCACCCCAAGGGGTTGAAAAGGGGTGTCAAAGTTTGTATGAAAGTCCTATGTTTTTAAAGTTAGAGATATGAATGTAAAGCCTGAATGTTCCTTTTGGCTTCTAGGTGCTCACTAAGAAAAGGTTTTACGAAATTCGGCCCTTAAGGGTACAAAAAAGGATTTTTAATGTTTGTATGAAAAAAGTTAAACATCCAAATTAAATCTTACGTCAACGCGTTATTGCATACTTTACATTGAAGTGAGAATTCGGAAACCGATATGGATCCAAATTGAATTTTACGACAACGCATTAATGCATATTTTGAAATAAGAATTTGGAAGTTCATTGAGGGCGTAATTTCTAGGTGGCCAGTATGTTTCAGTGATATGCAGGCGTCTGCTGAAAGGTATTGCAATGAGGTTCTATAACGTTTTAAAGTTTTTATTCCAATTTCTATGTGGCCAGTATTTTTCAGTATGCAGGCGTCTGCGGAAAGGTAAGAAAAAAGCGTTTCAAAAAACGAACTCAAGCAATACACGATCAAGCTCATTTCTATTCTGCGATATTTTGCTGTAGGTACTATCTAATTTGCGTTGAAATATTTGACATCATCGTTGTTTGGTTTGTCTTCGTTTTGGTATGTTTCACGTAATTTTAAATTGGAGGATAATCATTTTACTGTGTTCTTACCTATTTCCTGGTTGGAATTTTGTTATGTCTATTTCTTTGCGAATTACTTATTGTGTATTTCACACTTAGCTTTGGTGTTACTATAATAGGTTTTTTAGTATTAATCGTTCTTACTAGAAAAGGTGTCCTTGAATACCTATGTTCGTATTTTAATTTTTACTCTATCCTATTTAGTGCATCACTCATGGCAGCGGGAGACTTATTGCCATTTGAGTTCCAGGTGTTTCAAACCTTCAAGGGACAAACAGGGAGTAAAAATAATCCGATTCTCAGAAAACTTCAATGAAGGTCATTTTGATGTTTTAATTCCGTTGGCCAATTTGAATGTGAAAGCGCGTTTTTTGCGTATGGGCAAATCCACCACGCGGTCCCAGTGCGGTTTGGCAGATGTCACATGTCTTCGAATTTTTGGTTCTAAGACATGCCTTTCCTTTCCTTTCGTTTACTCACGATGTTTTCCTTCACCGTTTTGAGAGCAGTGGTGATGAAATAAATTACACAAAGTAATGCGCCTGTCTGGGCCACGTGTTCGAGCCAGCAATGTGGGCCACGTGTCTTACAACTGGGAAAGGTTTCAACCTTTCACCCAGGAGCGGTCAAGAGCTGTTTATTGTTCGATGCGTAAATACGTTACTGAAATGTCTTGCTATGGCACCTACGGAACCGCCTGTGAAGTCATGGCAGCGGGAGAACTATTCCCATTTGAGTTTGAGGTGTTTCAGGATGGTATTTTATTGCTGTTTTAAACACCAACGTATGAAACACGCGAGTGAAACCGCGCGGGTACAGCTAGTTAACTCATAAAAGTAGAAATCGTATCATTTTATGCGGGGACTGGAACATCGATATGCTAAAAGACACTACACAGACAAGAGAATTAATATCAATTTTGAATAATTTCAACTTATTGGCACATATTAAAATGCCCACCAGGAAAAAAAGCTGCATTGATCAGATAGCCAGTAATATCTCAACCCTAGACACAAAAAGCAGTTTACATAACCTAGCCCTCTCAGATCATGATACTGGACAGTCATTAAAGCTTTTTCTTCCGATAGCTCATAATAAACCGAAGATTCCAAACTTCTTTTATGAAGTCAAAAGAGATTACAATACAAATAATATTAAAAAATTTCTTGATTGTATTTCAGCTTTAAGTTTTAATGAAATATATGAAGAAAGAGATTGCAACAACGCATTTAACATGTTTCATGACCTATATATTCTCTTTTATAAACTATGTTTCCCTGAATTAACAATTAAGAAATATAAAAACCAATAAAAAATAAATGGATTAGTAAAGGTATAAAAATATCGTGCATAAAAAAGAGAACTTTATATTATAATTACCAACATGATGCCATAAGCAAAAATTATTACAAAAAAAGATACCGAACCTATTCCAAAATTTTAAAAACATGTATATCACAGTCACAGTTAATAAATAACAATAACCATTTAAATAATTCAAAAAATAAATGTAAAGCGACATGGTCTATTATAAAAAATAATTTAATTAATGATGATAGTTTTAAAAATGACATCAAAGAGTTAATAATAAATAATAATACAATTAACGATCCTAATGACATATGTAATCAATTTAATAACTTTTTTATAGAAATTTCCAATAAATTTAACAATAGTTTTAACGTAAGTAACATTGACATTACCACTAACACTAACAGTATCTTTTTGACTCCTGTAAATGAACAAGACATTGAAAAAATAATCATCACTTTAAATGATACCAACGCAACTGGATATGATGAAATAACCACAAAAATAATAAAACTGAGCAGTAAAAGTATAGCGGCACCTTTAAGCTTTATAATTAATCTGTCATTTGAGACAGGAACATTTCCTTCTAGATTAAAACAATCTATAGTCAAACCTATATTTAAAAAAGGTAACCGCACGGATATGTCCAATTATAGACCCATTGCAATGATCCCTATCCTATCAAAGATTTTTGAAAAGGCAATGTACGGGAAAATGATCAACTTTCTAGATAAAAACAGCATACTTACTGAAAACCAATTTGGTTTTAGGAAGAATAGTTCAACGACACTTGCTTGTTTTACTTTAGTCAAACTGATATCTGAAGCCCTCAATAACAAAATGTCTGTATTATCAGTATTTCTAGATATGAGTAAAGCATTTGATTTTGTCCCACACATGATCGATTGCTTAGCAAAATGGAGAAATACGGCATAAGAGGCAAGGCACATGACTGGCTTAAAAGTTATTTATCAAGTCGACAGCAAAGAACAGTAGTATCAAAAATTACCAAAAACACAAAGAAAACATACAGTTCTGACCTAAAAATAAATAGTTGTGGTGTTCCTCAGGGAAGCGTATTAGGACCTCCATTATTTATAATTTACATTAATGACCTTTGTAAGAGCCTGAAACATAACTGTACATTATTTGCTGATGACACTACTATCACAATAAAATGTTCAAATAGGAATGATCTAGAAACCGACACTAACAATGATATATTGAACGCAATTAAATGGTTGGAATCTAATAATTTACGTGTAAACATTGATAAGACAAAGTTAGTACAATTTCAAACAAATAATTCTTTGGTAAAACCACCTCAAATATGTCAAAATAATTCAATTTTGGAACCCGTACCTTCCACATCATTCTTGGGAATAGTTATTGACGAAAAATTAAATTGGAAAGAACATGTTGATAAAGTCTGTACTCGACTTGACAAATTTGTGTTTGCTCTTCGAAAACTGAGGCGAATAGCCAGCAAAGAAATAGCCCTCAAGGCATATCATGGCTATGTTGCATCAGTACTGCGATACGGCCTCGTGATATGGGGAAATTCAGTAGATGTGAATAGAGCATTCATTGCACAAAAAAAATGTGTCAGAGCTGTGTATGGTGCAGAATATTTAGACCATTGTAAGCCATTGTTTAAAGCGCTAAAAATTCTTCCACTTCCTTGCCTATATATTTTTGAGCTATGTATGTTTGTAAAGAGGTATTCACACATGTTTCCGTTGTATGAACACATTTCTAAAAGAGTGAAAAGCAGAAGCCCAAATAAATTACTTGCACCTAGCCAGAGACTACATTTGTATAGCAGGAATTCCAATTGCATGGCGATTAAAATATTTAATAATTTACCCGCACGTATCAGAGTGCTGCCCACTAATAAATTCAAGAAAGCAATATTTCCCTGGCTTTTAGACAACTGCTTCTACTCGGTTAATGAATTTTTAAATTATAAATTTTGACATTATTTTTATCACCTATTGACTTGTATTGCTCATTTTGATTTTATATTTTTACTTTTAATCATTTGACCATTTGACATTGTGTAACTACTAATTTTGACATTTTAATACTTGGTCACATTGTAACTTAATTTAATTTTAATATTTCTACACCGGTAACGGTAGTGTATGTGAAACTGACTAATTTTAAGATCTTAATGTACCATATACTCAGAAATAAATAAATCTTATCTTATCTTATCGACATTTATTTTAATGGCTGAATGACTAATGTCTGATTATGAAAAAGTTGGTGAAATTGGCCCCATTACTAAACCCGGTGTTAAGTGAATGAGTCATGTATTATATTCCAACATCTTCTAATCCTACGTACACGACTAACTTCGAGCAAGTCACAGCACTACTGCGAAAATTGCAACCGCATCTGCAGGCCGTCGGTAAAGCCGGCGGCAAATTCAGCGGCATCGGCAACGCGGTCTAAAAGCCGGCGGCAAACCCGGCGGCATGTGTGTATACGCCATAACGTTCTTACGTTTCGTGGTGTTTGTGGTATTTTATTTTGAAATTGTTTGTATATTGAAAGTGTTTTAAATTGAAACAATAATAATGCCCTGTAAGAGAACGCGTGAACGGGACCCTAATTTCTTATCAAATGAGAAAGAAATTTTAATAACTTTAATTGCAAAATAAAGAAGTAGTTGAAAATAAAAAAAAAAACTGATGCTGTCACAACTGCAGCAAAAAATGAGGGATGGAGAATTTTAGCTGAGGAGTTCGTATTCTTCAAAATAATGCCGCCGTTCTTTATAAATTTCCAAATAAATTTGATCTTCGATAATATAGTCGTACGCTGCTTCCATTTTGATGATTTTGACAACAGACTGACTAAATGCCTGTTAGTAAGTTAACGGACCTATAAGGCAGCAATTAAATTTAATGCCTGATTTAGACATTTAATCATGGATAAGCGCATGGTGAAACACTCGTTACTCCTAATGTCCCGTTAACATTTTAACAGGAGATTAAACTAATAACATGGTATGGTGAAACTAGGTCTTAAGTGGCAAGTTACAAGTGCAACTAGGCTTAAAATAGGAGGACTCCGAGGTGCTAAAAGCACTAGCACTAGTCACTTCCGACACCCCCATGATTGAGCTGTTATCTATCTTAGTCTGGGCCAAAGTTGGCTGAAAATAAATGAGTAATGATATAAAAAAATGGTTGTCTGTAAAGCCGGTTTACGGATGATAATTTTACGTTATAACGTAATTTTTCATGATATTCACGATTTTAACTTGAAAAACAAAATTTCATTTCCCTCTTCACCCCCATAAGGCTTGAAATTCTAACAACACCGTTGCGTTAGCTTCAAATCTGTATGGTTCTTTCTTCAAAAGACCATCTCAGACACTAATCTGCATAGTTCTCATATGAGTTGAACAAGATTGTCTAGACTTTAAAAGAGACTATGACCTCTGAGTTTGTTTCGCCTGTTTCTTCTCAGAGTAGTCAGGTACGAAACACCGGCCCCATCTAGTTTAAAAAAAATGACGTGTCAAAGTGTTTGAGAAAACCTACTTACTGAATAAATATCATTTATCATTTAACCATACGCCTAGATAGCTAATAAATTTTTTGATTCGAAAATTAAGGACTTTCCACACACAACTTCATCGTCTTTTTCAACCTTTTGTGGGTAGAATATTATCAAAAACGCTGAGACACGCATAAAATTAATTTTCAATCGTCAGCCTAAACACAAAATTTTAAGATCCTAGCTTTAAAACTGACAGACTTTCATACAAACTTTCATCCCCTATTCAGTTTAATATGGAAGAATATTTTTAAAGGTCTTCTAAAAGACGCCATCGATGATAAGTAGTCTGACCTGTTGATCATCTTCTCTCTTTCTTTATAGTGTGGTTAGTGGGTTAAGAGATTTTATGCCGCCCACATTTTTGATGTGACTTGGCGTTACATGCTGTCAAAAAATATCCCTCAGGCATGCTGGTAACGATGTTTTCCGTCACCCAAGCAAGTGATAATTATACATTACGCACATGAATCCTTGGCAGTTCGACGGGCACACCACTAGGCTATCACAGCTACCTGTTGATATTAATCAACACATTTGTGAACCACTTACAGCCGTTTTCTATAAGTTACTTACGTATAACTGTTGGTTAATATGCCTACTTCAGTAGCTGTTTCTATAAATAGAATATCCTATCCGCGTCACCTACCTGTCACTTGATTCATATAAAATCAAAGCAAACTTTTCTGTGACGGTTTCTTTCTAACCGCTCAGTAAGCAAAATGTCAAACAGACAGTGATAGCAACCTACCGAAAAATGGCCGTTAGTCGAAAGGTCAAAACTGTTTGAAACTATTTTTATTTGTATGAAAATAATTAATTAATCATACGGGACCGGGAGCAAACTTTCCCATAGAGATAAAAACAGCCAATTAAAGGGAGCATTTCTTATATGGCTGGCTGAAAACAAAGAAAGAAATTACATTTATTTGGCACACGCCACAAGTGCACACAGTACTAAAAAAAAAACTTGGAAATAAACAAAAAAAAATTGTGACACTGTGCCTCACGGCTGCGTCAAATAGGCCCAGTTTAGCAAACGGCCCGGACAACAGACTAGTGCCCGACGCTGGTTTTCAACTGGACCTGGAAAACGCCAGTGTTGCGTTGCGTTTAAAAGCAAATATTAGCGGTTTTAGGCTGTTGCAACGTATTTTCTACGTTGCCTAAGCTGACTTACTAACTTTATCTTCGTAATCTAACCTTATGCACTTTATTATCGAATTGATTTATTTTGATTAATTAGAATCATGAACTTTGTTCAGTCAGAATATTTAACTTTGTTTGAGTACCTACTCATAACAAAAATAAAACTAAAAAATCATTTTGTAACTAATGTCAGTTGAAAAGTGTTTTAGTTTTTGGTAAAGTTCGAAAGCATGTCGATGATGCTTTCAATTAGCGAAACAAAACATTTTGGCGTGCACCCAAACAAAAAAAAAATAATTATTTCGACACGTGCATTAATTTTGTAGGCATACCCACCCAATTGATCTGGACCACATTTCTTTATAGTATGTTTTCATGCTGTTTGAAAAATAGTGTGACTCACCGCCCAACTCCCGCAAATCGGCTGATTCATGCGCAGAAGTGCGTTGTTGTCGTTAATGTAGGCGGTACCGGATATTTCAGTGACTTTCAATAACTTCTGACTTCTGAATAGTCCAAGATTATGCATCAGACTGCACAGGAATTTTGGTCACTTATTGTCTTTAATCCGAGCCCAGCCCGTAAATGTCGTTAAAACATGATTATAAACGTGAGCGTTTTCCTTCCACAGATCAAAGCCGAAACGACTATCAAAGAAGTTATTGAACCTGTCCAAAAACAAACACAAGCACCAGCGTCCAAAACTGCCGACGATCTCATGAACTGGGACAGTCTCCTCGAATCCTTCGGCAGAATCACAACAGAATCCAACTCTACTGATGGCAGCTTAGAGGACATCACGAAAGTCAACACCGTCGACATAACCGACCTACTCTTCCCAGACAATACTCACAACATTAAAAATATCGAAACTGACGACTTGGCTGTAGATTACGACTTGGCCAGCCTCACTCTATCACCATTTGCCGTCGAAAAAACAGACAAGAAAATCCCCAACGAAGAATCTTGGGTTCACGTCAACGATTTACAACCCACAGTGCCTTTGGAATCACCTTCCATAGAGATGGGACATCCCAAACTAGAAGTTAAGGCTAAAGCGATGCAGCTAGCTTTAGCTAATGAAATCGAAGACCAGGCGCCGTGGGTGGACGTCAGCGCTCTAGCAGCTTCAATATCAGAAACACCAGTTTGCATCGAAGAAAAGACCCCTGAAAGCATTTTCACACTAGCGACTTTCGTCCCCACTCATATGCAGAGTTACATAGACCTGAATACAGAAGTTGCTCCGACCGCGAATCTTATAACCCACGACTCGTTCAATCTAGACACCCCAAGTGTATTAGACGTCGGCGATAAAGTGTTCAACGATAGTGAAATAGTTACAAATCTCGAAACAAACAAAATTGAGACAGATCTAGACCTATTTTTAGGTTCTGATGACGATAGATCTTTGAATACTCCACCTCCATCTAAAGTGCAGCAGAACATCGAAATAAACCCTGCCAACTCGGTCCTCTTCAACACTGACTTGGATTTAGAAGATACATTATTGTTTGATAATGAGCCACCCTCTGATATGTATGTGGTGCAGACTGAGAATATATTTGGTAAGATGGCGAAAAGAAATACCCTGGAGCAGTTGGCAGCTGACGCTGGTATTTGTTCGTGTTCCGATTGTAAGTGTGATCCGAGTCTCGGGGAGTGCAGGAATTGTATGGGCACAATAGAACCTGATGATCCTCCTAAAAAGCAAGGTTGCTGCGAAGATACGTGCTCCTGCGTCGATTGTAAATGCGACCATGCGGCAATGAAGTGCGCAGTGGGTTGCGGGCAGGCCACAGACACGAACCACAACACATTCTTACATTACCATAGACGACACAATAATTCGAACTTGGAAGATTTAGGAATTTTCACTGTTCACGAATGCGACGAAAGTTTACAATCGTCAGCGGTGGTGAAAAGTTTGTCATGTTCATGTAGCTCCCACGCGGAACCAAGTGGCAAATGCGATCGAAATAAAGTTGAAAAAAAGTCGTGTTGCAGTGAAAAAAAGTCCGCTAGTGTTGAGAAAGCTTCGTGCTGTAGCACTGAAGTGTCGAGTTCCGATGAAAAGTGTTGTAGCGACAAAAAGCCATCGACTGGCGAAAAGGAATCATGTTGTGGAGGCGACAAGTCATGTTGCGTTACAATATGTTTCAAAAAACTCGACGCGTTTAAACAATTTCTTTCTGATAACGACCTTATCCACGCGTTAAAAACGCATAACTTTAACCTAACATCTAGTTAATAATTGTAGCTTTTACAAAACATTGCATTTAACTACGTACAAAAGCATTGAGTTTCTTGCATTGCCATCCTTACGCTGTTAGTCTGCCCTAAGTGATATTTTGTCCAATTTAAGCAATATTTTATGTAAATAACTGTGTTTTGTTGTTTTTACACATGTCTTTTACCGTAGTGATTTTATACATGTATGTTATTGATATAGATCAATTATTCATATACAATGAATTTGTGCAATCATTTTTTGTTACAATGTATTAATAAGTAATGTTAAAGTTTTGATAACTATTTCTCCAATACAATAATTATTGCTCTCTGTCCAAAAATAATTTAGTAACATAAAAGTTCCAAGGGGAGTACAAAATATAAATTTCATGTACTAGATTTCAGTCATGGGCTGCTACTGGCCCTAATGATTACGTACTTTTACGTAATTACATCATAATATTATGTTACAGTAATTCTCCAATCAGACAAGTGTCAATAAATTGAAAGTGCCATACGTTAAAATATACATTATACATTGGTACTAATTAAAATTCATTGAATGATGTAAGAAATATAAATGTTTGGTGCTATTAATAGTTGTAAGATATCCAGTGCCTTAAATGTTGTTGTACTTACAATGTGCTTAAACTGTACAAATGTTGAATAATTTTATATGAGATTTTTATTCATTAGTTTATTATAGATGCGATAATCTTAATGCTATAAGGTTTCTAGTCCACATAACAAATAAAATGCTTTTTATTATTTTGTTTGTTTTATTGGATTACATTGAGATCAATAACCATGTGGTTTTCTATCAGGAGTTACAATCATTTCAATAAGCATGCTAGAATTGGGACACTAAAGGGAGAAGCTTAGCAGTTACGCTGCTATAGATTTGACTTCCTCGAGTCTTGAATATATGCAATAGATCAAGTCTAACAAAATTAAAATTTCAGATGCTTGCCTAAATAATAGGCATTATGCTTACGCTAAATAGAAGATAATACAGGCGTTCAATACATTTGTGACTGATATTTAATCAGTCCCAATATTATACATGATTTAAGGAATATGTAGACATAAAAGTATGAGTATTCTTACATTGATCTGACAATAAACACAAAAGGAATGTTTCACAACATACAAATACTTATGAAAAAGTTAGTGTGACCTGTATTGCACCACTTCCAAACAACGAACCTGAGTTACATTTCCATTCATTAAGATTTTACGGAAAATGCAAAAGTAGCCATGAAACTAATTTGTCTTTCATTCAAGTCATCTTTACAAATGGTGCTATACTTTTAAAAACGACACACATCACTGACTAATACAAAAAGATGCTAATATAAAAGATTTCACAATCCTTAGCGCCTTTTCTTCTTGTCATGTCGCCTGGCTCGAGACATTGCTGCCCGATGCCCAGGTGAGGACTGCTCAGAGCTGCATTCATCGCTGTCTGTGTAAGCCTGAAAGTCATAGAAAATATATATATATTTTTTTTAATATAATAAATGGATAGTCCAAAATGCAGATATTTCAATGAAATATTTTTGTTTTTAATTCGAAGACATGTGACATTTACCAATCCGCACTGGGAACGCGTGGTAGATTGTAGCCCATTCCCTCTCACTGAGAGAAGGCTGTTTCCCAGCAGTGGGAACATTATAGGCTGATGATGATGATATGAAAGAGAAATGAAATAATGACCAATGTCTGTTAAGGGAGAATGAAAGAAGAAAATGCATTGTGCGCACCCTAAGTACAACTGGAAAGGGCAGGAAGATGGTGATAAAGTCAGAGAAGATGAATAATAGTTATGGTCATGGATAACATTCACCTGTAAAAAAAAGTTGTAATCTATGAAGTGTGGTATCAATTTGCAAGTTAAATCGTAAGAGATAATTTCAGACACGTAATTCACTGAGGAACTTGTTTATTTAAGACAGTGAAACAATGATTGTTATAGAAACTTGTTTACCTTTTCGTATGGATGCGGCTCGCTTTGTTCGTCAGTCAGAGTCACACAAGCCATGAGACAGGCAAGCTGGAAGGCCGCACCGATATACAAGCCATATCGAATCACTGTACTCATCAAATCTTCAGCGAAAATCTCACTAGGAATCATTTTAATGTCGATCAATAAAATAAACACAACTGAAATGGAAGCAAGTGCACATTTATAAAGAACGATACAGCGAATTAATTATCGGTGTACTCCTGGAGTAATGCTAACAGACGCAGCATTTGATACTGATAGTGGTAATAATAATGCTCCTGGGGTGATATTTTTACAGTAGCATGGGCCAATGATCCAGGAAGGGACGTAAGATCAAAACAATTACTCCTGGACATTTTGAAATTTTTAGCTGTCACTTTCAGATTCAGAGGCGTAGTCTAAAAAATCAATACCGAGTATGAATGTTGCTAGATTGAAAATAAGGCTTTGTTTTGGTCTGTAGTTATCATAAGAGCTTCCTCACTTGGTACCTACTGCGCGGCTTTATGGGGACGCTTCTTTAGAAGGTATAGAAGGTGATACTACATTACAATGATTGTGTGATTATTAATATAATAGCGTGTCTGTTCTGCGGTTGGTTGCGGTTATGGTGATATTTATTATACATTTAAACTTCAGAAAGTGCAATGGCATCAAACCGCTTGATACGGGCATGGTATGAACAAGACATACGGGCCAATAAATTCTGATCACAATCATACATCGTGTATGATTAATTGACACCTTAATGAATACAAAATATGATCCAGTCAACAATTAAAATTCCTTATTTTATCGAAAACACTCTGATTTAAAATCTAGTTTCGTTGGCAGCACTTTTTAACCCAAATGGCGGGAAATTCGAATTTTGCGTAAATTCTCTTAGGATATGCACGCAACTGAAAAATAAACAGTCCGTAAAACAAAAGTATAAATTAAGCCAACCCCAACTTTAGAAGAAAACAATTACACCAATGTTAAAATTGCGATTGGTCTGGGTCGTAGCCGAAAAGCCTAAATCGTCTTTTTCTTTCTTGTCGTCAATCACTTGAGTCGGCTAGATTTCATATAATACAATTAGCATAGAAATGAGGCTAGTTATTTTTACTTATAGTGGTGAATGGTGAGTAGGCAATATTTATTTTATGACCCGTTAATTTTAGTCTAGAGAGTAGGTACTTACCTATTTTTTTTAACGGCGTAATTTATTTATTTTATTTTATTCCTATATTTTTGAAACTTGATTTCCGTGTTGTACAAACAAACCTTTAAAAAAATTCTATATTGTACTTTTGTTAGAAGGCACTTGGAATATGCATCTGAAATATGGAACCCATGTTACCACAAATACATTGACCGCATTGAGAGCATCCAAAGAAGGTTCATAAGGTATTTATTTTATTTTATTTTATTTTACAGTTTTAGGAAAACTTACAGCTAAAAATTTATACACTATTAAGATTTTAAAAAAAGTAAGGCCAATTAAAAGTTTTCACAGATAGAAAAGAGCTTATAAACAAAAACAAAAATATTTACGAAGGCAGACAGTGTTTGTAAAGACTAACTAAGAAAAAAAGTGTTTCAAAAAGCGCGAATTGCATTCAATTAGTTGACATTATCAAAAAAGAAATTACAAAGAGTCCTTTTTAATTTTGAGATGCTAGTACTGAAAATGTCGATGTCGACGCCCTGGCCAATTGCATTATATGTATGACTAGCTCTTATTAAGTATGAGTTTCGTCTGTATTTTGTTCCTACCACAGGAGTATGCAATAGACGGGTATTGCGCCGAAAAGTAGAAGGAATCCGCAGTCCAATTTTGCTCAGCAGTTCGGGAAGCTCGGTTGAACCGTTGGCGATTCTAAATAAAAACGCCAAGTCAGCAATTCTTCTACGTTCAGAAAGAGGAAGTAGATGGAATCTTTTACAGCGTAGGAGATAAGTGGGAGAATAAGTTTTAGACCGGAATTGAATATACCTCAAGAATTTTCTTTGTATGCCTTCCAATCTGTTTATGTATAAGTTGTAATTGGGATTCCAAACTTGAGAGGCATACTCAAGGTGACTGCGAACAAAAGTACAGTAGAGAATTTTAATGGTTTTGATGTTCCTGAACTCGGACGAGACTCTTAAAATGAACCCTAGTGATTTTGATGCTTTATTAATGATTTGTTCCACGTGTTGATCAAATAATAATTTTGAATCAAATACTACACCCAGGTCTTTGACTGTGCTAACCCTAGCAAGGGATCTGTCTAAAAGTTTATAGTCAAATATGATAGGTAAGGGCTTCCTAGTGAAGGAGCACACGTAACACTTGGAAACATTTAAATGGAGCTTGTTAGTCATGCAGTAGTACTGAAATCTATCTAGGTCCTCCTGCAATGATAGAGCATCTGACAAGGTGGATATCTTAGACATAATTTTCATGTCATCCGCGTATAGAAGAATTTTAGAGTGAAGGAAGCAAGAATCAATATCATTGACGAATAAATTGAATAAGAGCGGCCCCAATAAAGATCCTTGGGGAACTCCAGATGGAATACGCATTGACCTTTATGAATACCCATTCAGCACAACAGTCTGGCACCTGTCCTCCACATATGACTTAAACCAACGGAAAAGATTACCCCTAATGCCCATCGATAGAAGTTTCCGCATGAGAACTTCGTGATCAATTCTGTCGAAACATTTGGCATAGTCCGTATAAATGACGTCGATTTGGGAACGATTAGACATAGCCTCTGACAAGAAGTCACTACAGAGAACAAGGTTTGTAGTAGTTGACCGACCACCCAAGAATCCATGCTGGTGTTCACTGAAACTGAGCCTGAGAGCAGAGTAAACTTGCCTGTACACAATTTTTTCTAATATTTTAGCAAAAACGCATAACTTGGATATCGGCCTGTAGTTGTCCACGCAGTTTCTCGGTCCCTTTTTATGAATAGGAGTAATATAAGCCGATTTCCATATAGCCGGCATAACCCCGGTATTCAGAGATCGCCTGAATAGTATTGTTAGAGGAACCGAGAGACTTGCAGCACAGTTAAATATGAAAACCGGCGGGAGCTTGTCCGGACCAGCAGATTTATTTAAGTCCAGGTGCCTTAGCAGTTTCATAACTTCGTCTTCACAAACCTCGATAGCGGCAATATCGTAAGGACTGTAATCAGTCCGCTCACTGATAAGATAGTATTCCGCACTACTCTCAGAGCTGGTGGATTCACAAAAGTTTGACAGAAAGTACTCGCCAAAGAAGTCACAAATTTCTTCACCATCGCTAGACGAGCGGTCTCCAAACCACAGCACAGAAGGGTAGGAGTTGTTTTGTTTTTTTGATTTTACGTAGCTCCAGAAGGCTCGAGGGTTGTTACGAATAGCAAATTCTACATTGGCCATGTAATCATCAAACATGGTCTTCTCCAAATCCTTTGCACGTTTCCGTAACAATACAAAAGATTGGTAGTCCGAATCGTTCCCATACTTTTTAAATTTAGCGTGGAATGTCGATTTTTCTTTAATAATTTTTACTAACGGAGTCTTGTACCAGAGGGGGTATTTCGACTGGGAAACAACTGTTTTCGTTGGAATATAAGTTTTGTGTACTTTATTTAAAACATCATTAAAGAATGCTACGGCGTCATCCAGTGACCTATGTATGGCCCAACTCGAATTGCCAGTCAACAATATTAAGATCATCTTTAATTGCTGCATAGTCAGCAGAGCGATACAAGTATTTAACATAGGGACGAGCTGGCAGACTATGCAGCTGAACAAAGTCCGCCGTGATACATAAAGCGTTGTGGTGCGGATCTTCAGGAACTAGGGGATCAATGCAGCAGGAGACAGATACTTCGGTGTTGGAAAACACCAAGTCCAGAATCTTATTATTTTTGTTAGGGTGACAGTTGTACCTACTGCAACAGGTTACATGCGTTAATGTTGTCAAAGAAAGTGGATTGGACCTCACCACTCAGGTTTGTGGGGTGGAAAGAATAACCATCATCTGCAGGGACCCAGGTTATATTGGACCATCTATGTTACCATCAAAAAGTACCGTATCATTCGGAAAACTACAATAACCTGTGTAAAAAATATCATATATTACCTTTACTCAACCGCCGCGAGATTTCTGACTGTGTGTGTTTGTTGAAAATTTTTAACAACACTATAAACTGTAGCGATATTTTGTCAAAATATTATTTGAAGTCTAAACGATACAATCCACCTTTATGTGTGCCATTTGCTTCAACTAATTATAGGCAGAATTCGTTCATTGTGCGTGCAAGCAGAAATTTAAACAAGCTTTGTAAACAGTACGATATAGATCCATTCCAAACTAGTGTGTCGTCAGCCAGGAAGTGCTTGAGTCAAAGCTTCTTCATGTAGTTGCTTTTGTTATGCTGGTTGATAGGCAGTGTGAGCAACATTGTAATTATGCTGTAGCATATACACAGAAATTTAGCGTGAATGTCCGTAGAATTTAGTTTTTTTCTCTGTATTTTATAAGTGGAGACCTATAATTGGCTTTCAGACTATTGTACTGTCCTTGATCTGTTTGTTTTAGCTGTAAGTCTCCCATGTTATTTAAATAAATAAATAATTAAAATTTAACATAAACTCGCTTTTGTCCAGTTTTTGTAGTTTGCAGCACTTTTTAACCTGAATGGTACAAAACTCGAGGTATTCCTGAGAGCGCACCTATTTCTAAGCGCAACTATCTAAGCGCAATTAAATCATTCCTCGGAGCGCAACCATTAGTTGCGCTCAAAATTTTAAATTAAAAGTATTAGATGTTTATTCCTCAGAGGTGCAACCATACATGATAAAAAAAAAGAGAGGGGTATGATGAATTCATTCATTTTAAATCAATTGTCCTAACTGTTTATATGTTAAAACGGACTTCCAGGCAAACAGATCAAATATTTTTAGTGGAAGTAAGTATTTATGCAACTTTTGGTCAGTAATGTACAGAAGTACTAGGCTATCAGGAGTTGAAGATGGTATTTCAATCACAAGTTTGCTCTGACATAATATTAAACAGTAAGTACCTACTTATTTAGATACCCCGAATATAAAAATACACTACCCCTTGAACTTCTGCTAGCCTAGTACATTTTGATGGGCTATCAAAATGTAGAAAAAGAAAAATCACGAGTGGACGTTCAGGGACTCGACGCAGAGAGAGGTTTAGACTACAGGCCCATGTTGAAAAAATTATGGGTCATGTGAACCACCAGGTGACCTATCTAGAACGATATAGATAGGTCACCTAGATAGGTCAACTGGTGGTTCAAATAACCCATAATTTTTTCAACATGGGCCTGTAGTCTAGTGCTTTAAAACTGTCCATCGATATAATGAATTGTCCTTTCTCTTGTATTCATGGTTGTGCTCTGAGGAATAAACATACAATATTTATAATTTCAATTTTTGAGCGCAACTAATGGTTGCGCTCCGAGGAATGATTTAGTTGCGCTTAGGTGTTTGCGCTTAGAAATAGGTGCGCTCTGAAAAAAACTTACGTTACCTAACTCATATGTAAGATACATCTTGTGCAGTTAAACAATCCATGAATGACTAGCGAACGTCACACGGTTTCACTCGCGTAGTTCCCGTGCCCGTGGGAGTACGGGGATAAAATGTAGCCTAGATGTTACTCAGGGTGAATGTAGCTTTCCAATGGGGAAAGAATTTTTTGATAATATTCGGCACAGTAGTTTTTGAGTTTATTCTTTACAAACATACACACAAAAATACAATTTCTTCCTCTTTATAATATTAGTGTAGATGTAGATGAGTGCGATTGCTTTCGTTTTGCGCACTATCACTGGAAACGAATCACTTAATTGAAAAAACGATTGACATCATAACATTCCTTTTGTGCAGTCGATTTGCGTCTCGTGGATCAGCTGGTTATTTTAATAAAATGAGACTAACTTTTATTGGTAAGTAGGTATTAACTATTTGTTTACGGCATACAATTAACGAACCACCAGATTTTGCAAAAAGTAACGGCATAATAGTACATTGTTATCCAAGGGGTGAAAGTAACTTATTTAGTCCCGAGACGGGGTTTGGCGCCCAAGCGTAGCGCGGGCGCTAATAGCTCGAGGGACTAAATAAGTCTTTAACCCTAGGTAAACACTGTGCTTTTCATTACGAATACAAGGAAAATAAAAACAAAAACACGAAACCACTCGAAAAAAAAATGAAGATCGGATTGCCGCTTTCCCGCCTATTTTGTTTTTTTTTTCTGTGGCCGGCTATATAGCCTTTATTTTCACTATCCTCACTGAAAAAATTGTAAATATTTTGCCCAAATCTTTATTATTTTAAAGAAATATTTGTAACTAAATTATAACACTAAGTTATTTAAAAAAATCATGTTCGTTAATTAATACTGAATTGTATGTTATTTAAATTTTACATCGCGCTGTAATTTACAGACTGTATAGAAGTCGGAACAATGGTTCAATAGAAATGTGAAAATAGAACTAGGTAGTTTTTTTTTTTAATAATGTGACAGCTGTCAGTTGAAAGCGATTCTCCCTAGGGCTGAAAAGTGTTACTTTCAGCCCGCTCCTCAGGCAACTTCAGACCTACTTTCCGAGTATGAGTAATGAAAAAGCACTTTTTATGAAATAGTAAATGATCACCAAAATCAATCCCCATTTTATCGTGAAATTAGAACCAAGAATTTATATTTTTAGTTAATGACCACCAGAAATTGAACTTGTATGCTCTTGCATCCGAGACGAGGGCGGCTGTCGACGGAGCCCCGCTGGGGGGCTCGTGGGGCTCCTACTTCTGAATGGTTTATAAAAAAAATAACCACGAAGGGTATGGCGGGGTATATCCGCTCGGATCGCTATTCGACCCCGCCACACCCATCTAACCTAATCTATCCGTGTCGGGGTGCCTCAAGTCGGCCTAGGCAAAACTAGTTTGTCATCATACACCTTGGTGCTCAATTTTTATTTTAGGTGATAGTGTTCACAACTCACAAAGGAATTTTTTGTGGTAATTATATTTTCCCCCTTTGTTTACTTATGACGTGTAATCCTGGTCTGGTTGGTCTGGGGTCATACTGCTGGCGATCGATGGAGTCATGATCGATATTACTCAATCAAGTCATGTTTGCTGTCTATCTTCCCAATGACTGCCCCCTTTGATGCATTACGATTACATTACGTTTATGTTTAGGCTAACCGCTTAGTCAAAAAAACAAAATTAAAGGGTACAATTACAACGTACCCATGTGTGTTTCTTCGTACTCAATGTCAATCTGCCTAGCAACTATGTTGGGGTCGGCCTCCACTCTATCCGAATCCACTTGGATGTTACCAGTGCAGCAGTGTTTTACATGGAGCGGTTATCTACCAGGACGCCACAACCTATTAAGTACTGGGTAATGATACCCCACGCTTTAGCTGGCTGTCAAACGTTTGGTCCACTGCCATACATGTCCTGTTAGGGCTGTTAAAAATCTACAAATGACAGCCCAGGCGAACGGCTCTTAAGTGCTTTCCGAGGAGGAAACTAGGCATATAGTGGATCGTCAGCCATCCCCGAATCTTGGCAAGCGCGTTTTTAACTTTGACGATCGACCACTGCGGCTGTTTTATTATTTAGCCACCAGCTTGTAGACGTGAGTTTCCTAAATTGTAATTCGGTAAATTGTTGGCATAAAAATCGTCGCAAAAATTGACGAACTTATCGATGACCGACATGGCTCTCTTTCAAGTTGTTACATTACACGCGAATGTTACTGGTTACCCTTGTTTCTAACCTACCCTTGTTTCTAATAATGACTTTGTAACCAGACCAAACCAGAAACTTCAATTATAAACTTCTAATTCAAGAATATCGGTTTATGGGCTGACGGTGGTCTAATCAGGACCTGATCTACGGGTAAAACTGACCATACCATTATAGGGTGTTTTCTATTAATGACTATATTCCTTTGCTTTTGCAGTTATCTATTTAGGTTTTATGGTTTCGGAAGAAGAAAATGTGTTGCACCGACCCCAAATAAAATGGGACAAGGGCAGGAAGAGGGAATGGAAAAGTGGATCGACCTCAGACGAAGACTCATCTTATTTTTCTAGCAGTGAGAGCTACGAGTACAGGGATAGAATGCCTGTCGGTGGCGGCTATTTTAACCTTGAAGGAAGTATTCGGAGAGAATTCGCTCTGGTAATTATATTGTTTCGTTCATCTATACAGGATGTAAACGACCCTATACGAAGCCGTAAACCAAGAATTCTGTATATCGTCAAGAATTATTGCTGGGAAATTACTCTTTTTGGGGTAAAAAACATCGCAGTTTACGGTAGGACTCAATGTAACGCACTCAAAACATTGTGCTGGTGGATGGATTGAATAGTACGGGGATCGTGGAGTCGTTTATAGTTAAAATCTTACATAAAACATAAAACTATATAAAAAGAACCATGCGGAGCAGTCATTGGGGACTGCAAGTAGAAGTGAAAACTAAGATCTACTACGATCTGCTACGAACTAAGATCTGCTACGGATTGTGCCCCGCGCACGCCTAAGGCCCCGTTACCACTATATGTCGTGACGACATCTAATCGTGTAGTTTTATGTGTCGTGGCTTGTCTATTTAAATGGAGGTGTTCACAAACAGCACCCTGTCAACCAAGCATTCTGTACATCAAACTAAGTAGGTAACTTTATGCAAAAATTATGGCTGGGCATCAACTTTATTCTTTGGGGTTAAAAACCATGTTTTGTGGTAGACATTTATTACTCTACCCACAATGTAAATATACAGATATGGTAAATTAAAAGTGAAAGAAACAATTATCGACCCTGTCGGGCACAGCAAATTCTTAAATTAGTGGAGAGAGGAACCATTTCTTTTTCTGGTTGTTAAGATTAATAACGAGTATTTCTATTTTTATTCCATTAAGTATTCATATTTCCATTCATTTTCATAATCTACATATTAATATTGGATTTACCAGACTGACCGTTAATTTATATAATTATATTGTAGAACTCAATGTAACGCACTCAAAACATTGTGCTGATGGGTGGATTGAATAGTACGGGGTCGTGGAGGCGTTTAAAGTAAAAATCTTATAATACAAATTAATATTAAAAACAAAATTGCAACTTTGACCCCAAATATCTCCGTAACTAGGTTCTCAGGTAATGCTGGTGTAGAACAAAAAAAAACTTGCCAATGACGGGGAGACAAGTGCCTTTCGGTTTCCTTATGAGGTTTTTAACCGACTTCCAAATAGAGGAGGTTATCAATTCGATTTTTTTATGTTTGTTACCACAGAACTTTCGACTGGGTGAACCGATTTTGATGATTCTTTTTTGTCTGAAAGCTGGTGCTTCCCGTGTGGTCCCATTTCATTCAGAAGTCGGTGAAAAAAACACTAAATAAATCAAACAAAGGTCACCGACTTCTGAAGCTAAAGTTATTTAAGTAGACTTTTTTTTGTGTTTTGTGAAGTCTGTTTAATTTTTTGCAAAAAGTTTTTTTACAGCTTTTATAGGACGAAACAATCAACTGTCGTCTACAACTTTCTTGCGGTGACAACAAATTGTCGTGACAGTGCGAACGGCCAGCGCGACAGTTGTAAAACGATAAATATTGTCACGACAAAGCAACGATATAGACTGCCGTAAAATGGCGTCGCGATTCAATGGGAACAGCTAGCACGATATAATAGTCGTCTGACGATAAAAAATGTTGACGAAAAACAAATAACAAATAGTCGTTATAATGGGAACAGCAAGAGACGACAGGCGTGAAACGATAAATAAATCGTCACGACATAGTGGAAACAGGGCCTTAGTGGTGCTACGCCGTAGTGGATCGGCTACGAGTGCTACGAAACTTTGGGCGACGGTCACGCGAGTTCCATGATTTTTGTTCACCCAAAAAGTGGTCAAAGCGCCTAAAGACGTTTTCACTTAAAAAAAAAACTTGTGAAAAAGTTGGAACTTAGGGAGAGAACTTAGGTATGGCTTAGAACAAAAAACATATCGCAATAACAGGGAAAACAAGTGTCTTCGGCTTCATTAACGGTCTTTTTACCATCCTTTATACCCGGTCTTTGAACAATCGCTATTCGATACAAAAATGCGCTTAGGCCACTAGACCAATAAAAAATAAAGGAGCTAGTCTACTGCGGCCAAGGAAACGAATCAATGCGAAATCGGCGTGATCGTGTACAACCGTGTTATACACGAATGCGTTGCTTGCAAACAAATGAAAAGTGCACTGAAGTGCGTAACGTAACCTTTACTTGTTCATCTTACGTATAACTTAGCTTTTTTAGGATGGGAAATCATCAAATGACTTCTCCCACTCTGGGCGGAGCGGGAGGGAGTGTCAGACTTTTACTGACTAAAACCCATCCATGTTCCTTCCTCGCCCTTTACGTTCCGGGGCCGCGGTATCTCTTTCGAACAGTCCCGCAACCCCGGCAGGCACGTTATCAACCCCTTATTTTCGTTTGTAGGAAGCAGCGTTGGCGGCCCACGCCGCGAATATGATCTGCTCTCCGGTGTCCGTGATGATGCCTCTCGGCAAATTGGCCATGGGGGCAGGGAGAAGAACAGCAAAAGAATTACATAAAGCCCTACATCTTTCCCGCAGTGGACAGGTAATTACTGATTGCGATAGGATTAATAAAATAGGTATCTACTCTGGTCGACGTGGATTTATGTAGGATTGATGAATTCTATGCGAAATAGCAACAAGATTTGTGAATTAAATTCATATACTGGACATTGGACCGATGACCTGGTGAAGGTTGCGGGAATCCGGTGGATGCGAGTCGCTAGGGACCGGTCATTGTGGCGACACTTGGGGGAGGTCTATGTCCATTAGTGGACGTGTTTCGGCAGAGATGATGACTCAAAATTTTCAATTCCTAAATCATTTATTTTATTGTTTCATTTTCACTTTTGTTACACAGATAATCCCCACATTCGAACAAATTATTACCAGTTTGGAGTATCTGCCAGGAGTGACTTTAGATATGGCCAACAGGATATATGTTTCTACTGAAAACAATATCAATAAAATGTTTGCTAAATATGCAGAACTCGTATTCAAGTCGTCTGTAGAGAAGATCAGAGCATCGGATCCATGGGAAACTGCAAATACCATCAACCGATGGGTAAGGACCTTTATTTATAATTTACTACCTAGGCGTTGCACGCGACCTTCGTAAGCGCGAAATTATAAAAAATATAGGCACGTATTTTTCAATTACTATAATAGGCAACATTACAAATCTATTTAGTCCGTCAGTTAGAGTATTGGAAAATAATGGACAAGTATTTTTTGTAAATCAATGAATATTGAGAAAGATAAAACACATCAAAACTCGGGAGTGGAGGCTCGTGACTCGTGACGCCAGAACTCGCTAAAAAATATACCGAGGCGTGAGTTAACTCATCGTAACACGCGTTTACGCTGAGCTTGTAGCCACCGCCAGCATGCGTCGTATTGCAACTATGCATTTAACGTAAATTCAATAGAATTATTTTTCTTTGCATTGTATTCAGTCTTGCATCAGTCACCGGCTTAATATCCTGTATTTTTATAATTAAATTAATATTGTAATAAATAAATATTTTTTTAAGTTAGTGTACTACGTGAGCTCGACAAATGGATGTCCGATTAACGCTTATGCGACAAAACTGCACTGCGACTCACCATAGTTCGAATGCACGCTTGTGCGACACACTGAAGATCGACATCACGCTAGTGCGACAAACGATTGCGTGTGAGTCGCAGTACAGTTTTGTCGCATAAGCGTTAAATCGCACATCCATTTGTCGAGCTCACGTGGTACACTCGGACTAAGTATAGGTTTAGTTATTTGTGGCAATTTTCATTCCCGCACACGTGTTGGAAAATGAAAAAAGGCACGCGTATGAAATACATTGCATGTTGAACATAATCGTAGTGCGAATACAATAAGTTTTCGAGGAAGTGAATTGATAACATATTCCTGATCACAAGTGCTGCTAAGCCGGGCCCAACTCGCAAAGAAAAAAGATAAATATTCGAATGTGACGTCCAAGCCAACCTTCATATCAGTTATTAAGATAGGCATCAGAAGAAAAAGTCATAGATTGCTCTCCATAGTATTTACATAATTAAGTCGAGCAATCTTTTAATATCTTTACAACCCAGGTAGCCGAAAAGACGAGGAATAAAATAACAGAGTTGATTTATTCACGGGACATAGCCGCAGATACATCATTGATTCTTGTCAACGCTATATACTTTGCAGTAAGTACACATTATTACATTGCCTCGCCTTTCCTAATGATGTGATGGTAAGCTTCCAGTCTAATCGGATACCGATGGATACCAGTACTTTACATCGAGTGACAACCTATGTGACTACCACAACGCTGTAACTGGTAAATACTATATTCGTTGGTAAGACTAATGTTCACCATTTTTAGCTCATTGTTACCACTGTCAAAGATCTACAACAATGACAAACGGAACCCTTTTTTGCGTTTGTATAACGGAGTTTTAAAAAGAACCAAGAGCAATACGAAACATCTTTGATTATCGGCCAAAACTGGGCATTCTTTCAAGTACTTATCCAATGTTTGATATCACAATCCAAAGTATTTACAGTGATTTTGAGTACCTATGTGTTCATCGTTATACTTATTAAAAGCAAATCTTCAAGCAAGTAATAGGAACATCATTTTCTAGGGTAAATGGTTGAATAAATTTGACAAAACCATCACGGACGACTTTTTCTCGCCTGCTGGCAGACGCAGAATACTGATGATGTCTCGACAGGGCACTTATAATTACTGGAAGTGTGACACTTTGAACGCTGAGGTACCTAACATCCCTTATGTTTATTTACACTTCCGTAGAATATTCCATATTAAAATACACCTACGATACCTAAACGAATGTCTAAATAATCGTTGATTTATTTTCGGTTCGTCACCAAAAGTTAACAAACCATACACAATATACCGGGCATTGTTTTGAATTTTGGCACTTTGATGTACTCGTCAAGAGTTATGTCCGATTGGTCTCCTAATTTTTTTGCATACAAGAAGTCCCGACTCGTCATCATAAGAAAACTAATTGATGTTTTTTTTTTTCAACTTGAATTGAATTCCCGATTTGTCACCGGTGTGCGTGTTCAACTGTCAGTTAGCAAGAAAAATGTAGTAGGTATGAATTTTAAATCAATTTATTTACAACTACCTGAACTTTAAAAGACATACAAACATAATACCTGCATTATAAATAAAAATCAAGCTTTTCGTTGGTTAGCGTCAGTATAGAATACGTCTCGTGCCTGTAAAGTACCAGCTGTCATAAGTAAGTAGGAGCCTATCTCATCTGATACATAACATGCATTTTACTTTAATTCAAGAAAACTACTCACGCCAATAAATGCCAGGTTCTCTTAGGACCTAATCTAATCTAATTGAATCTCAAAAATATTCAAAGTAGTGTCATAATAGCAGATTATACAACGTGTACCAGAAAGGGTATAGTCGTATGAAAGGGTGTTCCACAGACCATAAAACTGAACAACTTTCTCCATGGAACCACTATCATAATCGCGAAAAAATAATCAACGGCCCTGTACTAAATTCCAATATGAAGTATGTTTTTTTATTACTTTTAGTGTTTATTTGCAACATTATGCCTTTGCAATGTGACTTACTACATTTTTAAGGTTTTCCATACGTGCATTAATAACATTTTAGATTTACGAATTATTAGCCCTAATGCAATCAGTATCGTGAGTAGAGCCTTAGATTAAAGTATTGCCCATGACTAAAATTGCACCCTGTATACATTTTCGTAGTCAATGGTACACAACTCGTGAAAAAAAACCTAGCTCCGCTCAGTATTCTACTCTACTATTACTACTACTACTCTAGAATCCTTGCTGCTCTCGGGATCTAACTTAGTCGAATTAAATTCCCTTTTTTTCACTATTTTTACGCTATATGCGTATCAAAGAGAAATATACACGTTGTGGTTTAGTAGTAACGGTATTTTACGTTGTTTTTCAGAATTGTTAAAATACCACCTTGAATTTATGCCAACCCAAGTATTTTTGTACCGAATTTTGCTATTTATCGAAAAGAGAATTTTATAGGAAAATAGGAGTGAAATGTATATTGATCAATTTTGGCCACCGACCTAATCTTATAATAAAAAATAACCCTTTCTTGGCAGTCGCGTAAAAGTGAATTGTATAGTTTGTTCATTTGATGATACTTTAGAATCGATGACTAATCGGTAACGCCCCGTTCATACTATGTCGTGACGAATTTATTATTGGTTTTTAGTGGGCAAAAGTCGTGGACGACATTTATCGTATCGTTCTATTTTATCGTTCAAATACACAAGCCACGACACTTAAAACTACACGATTATCTACACGACATAGTGGGAACGGGGCCTAAGACCACCTAAGACAAAAAAAAAAACAATTGTACATTTTTGATGACGATTAGAAACAGCAATGAGTCGGGTAGGTCATGCTGCAGATTTTTTTTTAACATTAAGTATGTTGAAAAAAAATCTATACCTGCGAAGTATTGATTCATAAATTGAATGTGATAAATTTTCCACCAGATCGTAGAAATACCTTACGCAGGTTCAAAGTCGGCAATGATAGTGGTTTTACCGTACAGCGACAAGAATTTAAGATATCTCCTGCAAGAATTGAAAAGTAGACCAGATCTATTAAACAGCGCTTTGAAAAAAATGAAGAAAACGGACATTAAACTCACGATGCCAAAGTTCAAAATTGAGACCGTACTGGATCTGAAAAAAATATTAAAAGCGGTATGTGTTAATTTGTTAATTAATAAAACTTTTTTGCAAAAAATAAAACCGACTTCAAAAAAAAAACAAAAAAGTGAAAAATAACTTTAGCTTCTGAAGTCGGTGACCTTTGTTTGATTGATTTAGTTTTTTTGTCACCGACTTCAGAAGCTAAAGTTATTTTTCACTTTTTTGTTTTTTTTTTTGAAGTCGGTTTTATTTTTTGCAAAAAAGTTTTTATTTTTCACTTTTTAGTGGTTCTCATGTGCTTGATATACATGGAAAGTGCATACCGTTACAATTACATCAAGCCCAAACACGACTAGGCTACATTGTCTCATTATGGAGTTCCGTGACTCTTGGCTTCATCATCAGATCTGATGGTAGAATGGTTCTTATCAAACGCAAATGCTTCACTTGTAGTAGAAAATACCAAAATCGCAACACGTTTTCATATAAAATTTGAAGAGTTCCCTCGATTTCGCCAAGATTCCATCATCAGATCCCGACTTGGTGGCTATGGGACCATTTGGAAAGTATACCCTTTCCAACAAAAAAAGAATTTTCCAAATCGGTTGGCAAGCGACGGAGTTATGCCCGAACAAACATAAAAAAAAAGAAAAAAAAAAAATAGAAACATCCGAATTGAGAACCTCCTCCTTTTTTAGAAGTCGGTTAAAAATGACTGCTCGCGTCCGTGTGTTGTCATATAGGTTTCCTAATTTTTGTAAAGGAGATCACCCAGCCTTCATACATTTTTGGGCTATTTTCAAAAATAAACTCATTACGGCCAACCAAAGTAAACTTATTACTTGGATAGAGCATAACATAGTCAAAATTTTGTATTATGACACCTAAGTCGTAAGTCAATTCACCGAGAAGTTATACAACCACAAAATATCTGAGATCACCCAGATGAGGGTATGTTTTTTCTGCCGGTCATCTAAAATAAACGCAATAATTAAATAAAGCTTATGGATATAAACATTTTTTTATTATTTTACCTAAGATCTATACCCTTATATAATAATGATTAGGTACTAAAATATAAATGCCACTGGTCAAGGGAGATGTGCCGATCTGCTTGAAGCCCAAACTCATCGATGTTTTTATCCTGCTCGTCCTAATCTACGTCGCTCTTTGGCAGACCCCAAGGCGGAACTTTTGCAATAATAATTGATAAAAACATCGATGAGTTTAGGCTTCAAGCAGATCGTTACATCTCCCTTATATAGATAGATAAATCATTTATTTAGTGCACACAAAAGACATAGCACAACACACTGTTAACCGTACTGGTTCAACACTCAGAAGCAGGGACTTAGAATTTAAAACATTTGATAATAACTTCAAAATTCAGCTTTATTACTATAGTCACAGCAATATACGAGTACATTAATACAGTAGATTAAGAATGCAAGGCAAGTGACTGGCTCCGAGGTCGAAGTACGAATGACCGAGGATGGCCGGTCTATCGCTCAAATGCTCGTCTACTATTAATATCATTCCCGCCTTTATACTTGCTTGTGATTGGTCGAGACTTTGACATTTTGGCGACCAATCACATGAAGTTCCTAGATATTATTGTAAATAGTTGCCAACATAAATAATTATTATGGGTATGATTTAAATATTTATAACAACACTTTTTTATTTTTTTATTCTTGTATTTAAAAGGGGTTTTTGTCCACACGGACATGCCTACCCCATCGTACCTTATTACCTATTTACATAAATATTAGGAATACTTACTTATTATGTTTGTACTTAATATAAACAACACACTTAAATGATATAGTTAAAACAAAATGATATAGTAAAAAACAAGGTGCCTATATACAAAAAGAAAAACATATTTACGAAATAATTATAGTAACACCGTGACAGACTTCAAATAAAATAATAATAATAACAAGTAGGTATGCAAGGTGCGGTGTGCATCTCAAGGTTGCACCAAATGGGAGTCCAGCTCAGCATGTGTCAGGCGTGCACCTGACACTGATATTCTGCTGGATCCCTGTTTTTTTTTTTTGTGCTTTATTACTAAGAACAAAATTCTTAATAATTAATTACGATCTAGCCTAAAAGACTAATAAGTAATTTAACTCTAACTTAATATGTTACGTGATAGAATATGTTAAAACTAAGAATAGTGTTCATTTGCACTTTTACACAAGTCCGTAGCACTTTCTTAGAGTCTAATATAATTTATAAAACACTATGTTCATGTGTTATTATGTATAGCACAACATTGTTACTATTACTCATTCACTTTGTACACTACACTAATTCAAAAGGTTTAGTTCTTTTTAGCCGAGAAGAACGAGAAGAAGACCGACAATAACGGAAAGAAGACCGGGAAGAACAAGAAGAAGAACGGGAAGAAGACCGTGAAGACCGAGAAGACCAGGACGAAGAACGGGAAGAATACCGGGAAAAACGCGAAGAAGAACCGAGAAGAACCATAAGAAGACCGGGAAGAACCGTAAGAAGACCGGGAAGAACCGTAAGAAGACCGGAAAGAACGGGAAGAAGACCGAGAAGATCTTGAAGAATACCGGAGGACGGGAAGAAGACCGGGAAAACCAGGACGAAGAACGGAGAGAGCGGGAAGAAGACCGGGAACAACGAAAAGAGGAACGGCAAGAACTCGAAGTCTGGGGAGAACGGGAAGACCGGGAAGGAGATCAAGAAGAACGGGAAGAATACAGGGAAGAACGGGAAAGAGACCGGGAGGACCGGGAAGAACTCCAGAAAGATCGGGAAGAAGACGAGGAAAAACGGGAAGAATGGGAAGAATACCGGGAAGAACCGGAAGAAGACCGGGAATAATGGGAAGAAGATCGGGAAGAAGACTGGGAAGAACGGGGATAAAAAAGTTTATAACCGTAAGTTCTATTTAAATATTGCATTTATTTTAGTTGACCGGCAACAAAAATTGCCCTAATCTGGGTGATCTCAGATATTTTGTGCTTGAATTGTTTCTCGGTGAATTGACTTACGACTTTGGTGTAATAATATAAAACGAACAAGTTTATTTTGGTTGGCCGGTACTTTTGAAAATAGCCCAATCTGGGTGATCTCCTTTGCTATCTCCAGTATTTAATTGAGAGTACTTTCTCTCCAGGTGGCCTTGTAAAATTCCACCCTGTATAGGTAGGTAACTTTTTATTTTTATCTTAAGTGGGTCGTATTAATGAAGAATTGTTTTTTTACTAATTTGCAATTTAACTAGGCGTGAAAATTGCAAAAATAGATAAAAGGAAAACTTTTTAAGTAATTCTAGTGAATTTATAATGTGATCAATAAATAGCGAATGAATGTAAAAAACCTTTTAAAAACATTCCAGGTTGGGCTGCAGGCTATATTTAACAAAAGATACTCAGATTTGAATAGAATAATCGATCATGAAACTGTGTTTGTAACTGATGCAGTACACAAAGCGGTTATTGAAGTAACTGAACTAGGAACAGAAGCAGCCGCAGCTAGTGGTAAGCCATTTTTTTTGTAATTACCGTCACACTTAGAAACGTTATTCAATCATTGCAGACCCTTTAGTTTTATTTACCTCTGGACACTAACAACCCAACATTAACCATAATGAAACGAAAAGTTCACTGTGATTTTGAAAGAACGGTTATTGGTAGAACAACAAACTAAACATAAAACACTTAAAGGGCACTGTGTTTTTGATAGTGATGCAAAACTGGGGGTACATAAACTACTGTAAGGACTGTGATTGTAACAATATTGAAATTTTCTGTCATTATTTTAGGATAGTATTCCGAAATATATCTACTGGACAATCTTACGTTAATTTTCATTAAAGGTACGAACGTGTCTGAGTGCGGCAGTTATAGCCTGGTTCGCACTGTTTTATTTACACGTGGCCTTGACTGAAATCTACTCTAGGAACCCAAGACATTTATATTTTCCGACTTTTATCTTCTGCACATAGACATTGACATACTGTTTATACCTGTCTACCCAGTAGTTCGTCCAGGTAAATAATAGTCAACCCTACGTCTGCACATTCTATATGTTTTATACTTTAAGTCCAATATAAAAATTTCTTATTATCTTCATGTTGCAACATTTAATAAAAAAACATTTTTTAAATAATTAAAAATATTCTGTCCGGGATTTTTTTTGTCTGCCCATTTTTAATACATTTTCTAATAAGTATACGAAATTTATTATAAAATGAGTTTGATTTAATTATCAACCCGATGAATGTCGATTTAGGTTCGGATTTTAGACTAGTACGGCACTTCCGATTGCACAAGGTATTTTAAAGGATGTTGCTGATGCATAAATCTGGCTACAAGGTTGTGTCTATGCAAGCACTCTCCGTTAGCTCGACGATAATACCCAGAGGCAATGTAACGGATTGATTTACCCGGACGGTGGCATGCCCGAGTGGTTGTTGAGAGTCTTAGCATTTAAATGGCCAAGACCTCCACACCTCCGTAGGATATACAGTCTCATAACCGAAAAACCGAAAACTTCGATATGTCGTCTTCGAAATGTATGGACCCCATACGGATACGGATCCAGGGCGTCTAGTTTTGTGCGGCCCTTTACGGGGCCCCAGTGTGGGCGGCTCTCCGCCTCAAGGAGCGCCTTGAGGCGGAGAGCCGCCCATTATCTGAACGCGCCCCAAAAGGTGGTGGCCGTGAAGATGGTCCGTGGGTACCGCATGATCTCTCACGCGGCGGCGGGCCTGCTTGCCGGATTGCCGCCATGGGATCTGGAGGCGATAGTCCTCGCGCAACTGCATGAATGGCGCGCGGAGGCACTACGCCTGGGGGAAACTCCGCTGCCGCGGCAAATCGCCGCTCAGCGGACAGACCTCCGGCGCGATCTCATGGCGACATGGAGAGAGCGACTGTCGCAACCCCGTACTGGGCACGCCACGATAGTGGCAATAAGTCCCCTCTTTGAGGAGTGGCTGGAGAGGCACCACGGCGTTCTCACCTTCCGCCTGACGCAGGTCCTCACCGGACACAGATGTTTCGGGAGGTTCCTGCATCGAATCGGGCGGGAGAAAACGCCCGGGTGTTTCTACTGCGAGGATCGGCCGGAGGACACGGTGGAGCACACGGTGGAGGTCTGCCTCGCGTGGGCGTTCCACGCGCGCCTCAAAGAGATGTCAGTAAAGTGAAGGGCAAGGGCCGAAGCCTACCGGGGTTGCAGGACTGTTCGAAAGAGATACCATGGCCCCGGAACATAAAGGGCGAGGAAGGAACATGGACCTATCCAGTTCAGTTCAATTTAGTCAGTAAAAGTCTGACACTCCCTCCCGCTCCGCCCAGAGTGGGAGAAGTTATTTGATGATTTCCCATCCTAAAAAAAAGGCGTCTAGTTCTGCATGAGTTCATTTGATTATGCCGACAGAGTACCTACTTTAAAACTGTCATGACCCAACCATTGAAGTCACGCACCTTATACATATACGTTTCTCAGGCGGCCAAAAAAGCGCTCCTTCAACAATTGCTTCATGTCAGCTACATTGATTGAGAGCTGCATTCCTACAGATTTCATAAACTCCTCTCGCTTTACATACATGACTGCACATTTTATAACTTCATTCATGTTTTTTTAATTATTTTATTGAGCGGAGAAAATTGGCGACATGGTATTCTTGTTCAATTTGGCGTATGGTCAAACGACTGATCTGAACTGATAATCAAACACAGCAGCAGCAGTAGAAATTGAAAAGCTCTGTAGGTACTAAACTAACTCAGCTTGAAGAATGTATGAAGAAAGTCATGTTTAATTTTTCTTAAGGGTTTTACTGACAATTTATTTCTGTATCTCTACTTTTTGGGTGTTATTGGTTTTTCTCCATCACCTGTTTTATGCCTACGCGTACCGTACTAACCGTAAAGCTGCATTTTGCGGTTACATTATCATGTTATACTAGAAAAATATGTCACCCTTCTTATTATAATTTAGCGTTCGTTAGCTTACTCGAAAAGGTTCTCCTGTCAGTTGTGTATTCGTGATTTCAGCATTTGGACTCCTACCAATGTCTGGCAGTATTCATTATCCAACAATGAAAATGAATCGTCCGTTTTTGTTCTACATCAGTGCTTATCAAGAGCAGCTGTTTGCGGGAATATTTACTGGAAATACTTAAAGAACTATGAAAGTGACCATTCTGGCGAACCTTTTGGGAACCAGTGTTATGTTATTTTATGTAAATATACCAATAAATTAAGTATAAAAGACTCATTATATTTTAATTATCTTTAAATGTTTTTATCAAAATAACCATACGTTACATCATAGATAATATTTCATACAAACAGCAAGCAACAAGGCTGTCCAGTCACACAACAGCAACAATCACTGTAGTAGAAAAAAACAAAAGCAAAGCCGTGGGTGGATAGATCCTCATACTCCATCGAAAAGGGAGATTTTTATCCAATTAGGCTACAATTAAATAAAAACCTGCCTGCTGTGAGTGACGTAACAACCACTTTGTGGTGCAAGTTGATTAGAACTTTATCCTAACAGTATTTCAAACGAAGTTTGAACCACCAAAAATAGAGTTGCTAATTTAGCAGATACCACAGCTTTAAGGCCGTGTTCAAACCACACGTATAGTCGGCCGCCAATTTCGCAAATGTTTGAACAATAAAAGCGAATCAGTCGGCGGCGGCTGAAAGAAATCTTTCATACATTTTGTACTGGATACTCACAGTCGGCGGCTGATTATACGCATTGGTGTGAACGTAGCCTAAAAGTAAGCGTCGACGCTCGACCTATCCGCATCGGACGAATCGCATCAAACGGACCGTATATAGTATTATTGAACTGATTTGAGCGATGCATACGGTGCGGATCAGTGAACGCACTTGTGCGACTTTCTAGACAAAGAATACTACGATCAGTTGGATGCGATGCGCCCAATGTACGCCCAGTACACTCAATTAGCAAATAGCTGATAAACTTACTCACGTTGTCAAATGTACAGAAACATAGGGGTACTTTTCTTTTTTTTTGTTTTATTTTAAACAACATTCATTGCGTTATTTACGTTATATTCAGACGAACCTTAGGAACATAGGAACTAATAGATCGCATAGAACTAAGTATAACAAGTTTAAGTGCTTCGCGGCATTACTTTTAATAAGGAATGAAGTTATTATACGCCATTAGAACGCCAATATATGTAGGTACACATTTTCCTAAGAAAACAATTTTCGCGAGAAATCACGATTGTAACTTGTAGATAGGATCATTTTAATAAAAAAGGAGTTTCAGAATACTATGTTCGTAACAGTATGAAATTTTAATCAGACAACAAAATTCGTTAACTACCATCATTAGCATCAACGGATTCCATTTACGACGTGAGATCTACTTCACTGCGGGCGAGCGGAATAGTGTGATTATCGCCATAATATGGCTGTCCGAAGCTTATTTGAGTGGGAAAATACTTTTTCAAAAATACGCTTTCGCTCTGAGACCAGGTACAATCTTTTTCTCTAAAGTTATTGGTGAGTTATTATTTTTGAGTTGTTATTCTTCATTTATCCTTTTGCAAATTAATTTCATTTTTACAGTAAATGGTTAATACAGTCATAATCGAGAACTTGTTTCACAAAGTTTACGTAAAACCTAAGTTAACGCATAACTAAGATAAATCTTGTGCAGTAAAACAATAACATGAATGATATGTGCGATTGATTTTATTTTGCGCACTATCATCAGAAACGAATCTCTTAATTGAAAAAACGATTGACATCTTATCGTCGAAGTCATGTAATTTCCTTTTGTGCAGTCGATTTGCGTCTCATGGATCGGCTGGTTAATTTAATAAAATGAGACTAACTTTTATTGGTGAGTTATATCTATTTGTTTATGACGTTAAGTCTGGTCGATGTTACTCAATCAAGGCCAGTTTGCTATATATCGTCCCAATGACTGTAGCTGTCGACATTTCTGCAAGATACCGTCAACACCACAGGGTGTAAACAACCTCATCACAAAGCCGTCAACCAAGCATTATACATCAAACTAAGTATCAAAAAATATTGCTGGGAAACGACTTTTTTTTGGGGGTAAAAAATCTTGTTTTGTGGTAGAACTCAATTGAACGCACTCTAAACATTGCGCTAATGGATGGATTTAATTATTAGTACGGGGGTCGTGGAGGTGTTTACAGTAAAAATATTGCAATTAAATTTGTGTAAAAAATACAAAAGTTGGAACTTTGACCCTCAATATCTCCATAACTAGAAGGTTCCCAGGTATGGTGTAGAACAAAAAAATGATCGCAATGACGGGGACAACAAGTGCTTTTCGGCTTCGTTAAGAAGATTTTTACACCCTTTATTATTATAATACTTATAAATGGAGCCGCGGCTGTTATACCTAGCGCAAAAATCTTCAAAGTTTCTAATTATTCAATTTTTACATTAGATTATACAACGAGCTAGCAACGTTTTGTTTGTTCAACGTTAAAAGCTAAATACTCGTAGAAATCTACCGTTACTATAGGCAAGTTATATTTAATAGATGGCCCGCTGGTTGACACGAAATCAAAATATTCGCCAATCTTCAAAATAAGTTGCAGAAGTGCGCAACCTAATGATCGGCTTGATGAACTTACCGATCACCAAGACAATGCTCAAAGCAAGGTTTAGACGAAGCCAGTGTTGGCTGCCAGGCCAGCGCTGGCTTGTTAAAGCCTCGTGTAAACAGTTTTTCAAGACAATCCAGCGCTGGCTGCCAGCAGTGTTGGGAATAGAGCGCCGGCCTATTTTTCAAGCTAGTGACCAACACCGGCGTGCCCCGCAAACCCCGCGCCACGGTGAGGACGCTTGTAGACGCATCGCGCCAGTCGCTGGCACTTATCCACACGTACACGTTTGTTTACGTTCACTTTTGTAAACGGATACATAACGTGAGCACACCACAAGATTAATCCAGGGATGAAATAAATCCATTGACCTTATCTAAACAATACGGGCCAGGCCAGCACTGGCTTGGCTGAAGACTGGCGCTGGCTTGGCGGAAGACTGGCGCTGGCTTGGCTGAAGACTAGCGCTGGCTTCGCTGAAGACTGGCGCTGGCTTGGCTGAAGACTGGCGCTGGCTTGGCTGAAGACTAGCGCTGGCTTCGCTGAAGACTGGCGCTGGCTTGGCTGAAGAGTGGCGCTGGCTTAATACACGAATGGTACTGGTGTGTACGGCCTACCCTTCATCCCTTCATCCTTACCTGTTCAATTATGAAGATCCTAATTCGAGAATATCGATCTAGGAACTATAACAGTCGATGCCTTTAGCGTTTTCTATTGATATCAATAAATGTTTTTGCAGTTATCTATTTAGGTGTCATGGTTTCGGCAAGAAAACATAAAGCCAAATTGTTATCTTCTTCTGAAGGGAGCTTCGCAGCTGGAATGCCTCGCGTCAGTGGCTATTTGAACCTTGAAGGAAAAATTCGGAGAGAATTCGCTGTGGTAACTTTGCACATTATTGTTACAATCAACTATACCTAAACCTGTTTTCTGAAAAGGGCCTAGTCCACTGCGGTCAAGGAAACGAATCGATGCGACCTGCGTTGCTTGCAAACAAATGAAAAGTGCACTGACGTGCGTAACGTAACCTCTCCGTGATAACGTAGCTGTAGTTGCTGAACTATATACATGATCGACTGAAGCCGATTCACGTCTTTAAACATAGTCCATCCCTCATTTTCATTTGTAGGAAGCAGCGTTGGAGGACCACGCCACTAATATGATCTGCTCTCCGTTGTCCGTGATGATGCCTCTCGGCAAATTGGCAATGGGGGCAGGAGAAAGAACAAAAAACGAATTATTTAAAGCCCTACATATTTCAAGCAGAGAACAGGTAATTATTAATGAGGATAAGATTCATAAAATAGGTATCTACCCAGGTCGACTGGTGGATATAAGATTGAATAATTCTATGAAAAATTGCAACTAGATTTGATAATCAAATTCATAAACGCAACATGCTTTATGTTTGTTATATTAAATCTTTGTTACACAGTTAAACACTACATTCAAGGAACTTATTAACAGTTTGGAGTATCTGCCAGGAGTAACTTTAGCGATGGCTAACAGGATATATGTTTCTAGTAAAAACAGTATCAATAAGACGTTTGCATCTAGCACAAAACCAGTATTTAAGTCGTGTGTTCAGAAGATCAGTGCAAAGAATCCACAGAAAACTGCAAATACCATCAACGAATGGGTATGGATGAAAGAGTTAATTTACTTCTTTTATTTACAATTTACTTTTTAAAATACCGTTGCCCGATCACAATTTCACCACAGCGTCCAGTATAAAAATGGATGCCGTTGCATTTCCATAAGCATTAAAATTCGTATCACAAGTGCTACTGAGCCGTTCCACGTTGCAAAGGACAAGATAAATATTAGTTATTGGAAAGGCACCAGAAGGAGAAGTCATAAACTGCTTTATTAATACAAAGTAACCTGCACAACCCAGGTGGCCGAACAGACGAAGAATAAAATAACAGAGCTGATTAATTCACGGGATATAAACGAAGATACATCTTTGATTCTTGTCAACGCTATATATTTAGCAGTAAGTACACATTATTACATTGCCTCGCCTTTCCCAATGATGTGATGGTAAGCTTCCAGTCTAATCGGATGCCGATGGTTACCAGTACTTTACATCGAGCCACAACCTATGTGACTACCACCACGCTGTAACTGGTAAAGACAATATTCGTTGGTTCACCCTTTTCACCGCCGCGACTTATCTGGTTCCCATGTTATCCCATGATAACGACAACAGGCGGCAATGTTTAACGAGTTTGAAAAAGAACTGAGAGCAACTCGAAACCATCTTTGGGATAACGCCCACAACTGGGCATACTTTCGAGAGTCGCTAATGTTTGCTACCACAATCTAATGTATCCAATTGTAAGTACCTATGTTCACCATTATTTGACGACCCGAATGGCGCAGCGGTAGTGAGGCTGCCTTACGTTCTTAGGGTCCCGGGTTCGAATCCCGGTAGGAGCAAATGTTTGTGTGATGAGCATGGACATTTGTTTCCGAGTCATGGATGTCTATATGTATAATAAGTATTTATTTACAAACAAAAAGTATATATGTAATACATCAACTGTCTGGTGACCACGACACAAGCCTTGCTTAGTGTGGCACTAGACGGCGCTGTGTGTAATGTCCAGCGATATTTATTTATTTATTATTATATTACAAGCAAATCTTCAAGCACATTTTTTTAACAGGAACATCATTTTCTAGGGTCAATGGTTGAATAAATTTGACAAAACTTTCACGGACGACTTTTTCTCGCCTGCTGGCACACATAAAATACCGATGATGTCTCGACAGGGCAGGTACAATTACTGGAAGTCTGACACTTTGAATGCTGAGGTACCTAATATTCTTTACGTTTATTTTCACTTGCGTAGAATAGTCTATATTGAAATACACTTATGTTTGTTACAAAGTTCTTCATCCCATTGCAAAATCTACATGTAATATTATTTTAGCTCATAAGTAATTAGTTGTTGTGAGGCCCGATTTCAATCTAAAATTGCCATAATTTTACTTACACCAGTCGAAACCTAAATGAATTTCTAAATATCCGAACAAACAAAAAACAGTAAAGTCGGTGGCAAAAAAATAAACCAATTACAATTAAGACTTCCAAAACTAACTTAAATCCAGTATATTTTGTTAATTTCACACATTTGTGTTTTTTTGGATGTCGGTTGTGGAATAAACAATACTACAATACTTTGATTCGAGAGAATAAATAAGGAAGTTGATTAATACTGTCCATAACCGTTTGTCCCTCAATAAGTGACGATTAGAAATTGAAAGTGTTGTATGATTTTTTCACCAGATCATAGAAATACCTTACGAAGGTTCTCAGTCGGCAATGATAGTGGTCCTACCGTACAGTAAAACTGGTTTGGGGGTTCTTCTGCGAGCTTTGAAAGTAGCACCAGATCTATTAAACACAGCTTTGATGAAAATGAGGATAACGAACGTTATTCTCACGATGCCGAAGTTCAAAATTGAGTCGGAAATTGATCTGAAAGATGTGTTTGTAAAGGTAGGTGTTATTTGTTAAAATCGTTATGAATACAAGAGCAAAGTGGACGCAAGCCGTCTAACTTGTCATTTGATAATTGATTTTAGCTGTTACCTGCGACTTCCTACGCATTGAAGTTTGCATGAAGGGGAAGCTCCGAATTATTCTTTCACTGTTCTAAAAATTCTTTCACTAGCTAAAGTCCGGTTGCGGAGCACGAAGAATTTCGTACAATGACCTGTTATTACCTGTCTCTGTCACTCCCGCGTAAATATAATGAGTACGGTATCGCTCGCACAGATGCAATGGCCGCCGCGCGCCGTCCTCAGGAGTTGTAAACTTTTTGAGGTAAGAATTCACTATTAAGTGAATAGTGAATTCTTATGAAAATAAATGATCTTAAACCTCAAAAGGTTGTTAGAATATTAAAACAAAAAGGGGTATTACAAAAAATTAGACGTCGATTTTATAAATATTTTGAAGGTAGATTACAAATCAGTGCCCGCAAAATGTTCGTTCGACACAAATGTAAACAAGTATCTGTGAAACACATATAAACGGTGGCTGGAACTGGCTTTTATCTAAAACACTGTAAGGTTTGTTCTTGTTTGCATGTGGCTTTTTGGTTGGCCTTGAGTCACGAAATATCCAGACATAAGTTATTTTTATTTCTGCCGAATTATTAATTGTAACTCGATTTTTACATTTAAATAAATTATTTGCATCAAAACAATAATTTATTTAATAAGTTGGTTTTTCTTTCTCCTTCAAATATTTCATGTAAACCGCACATAATAGAAAAATGTTTGTGACCACTGTCAGTAGGTAAAGAGGTCATTGTACGAAATTCTTCGTGCTCCGCGACCGGACTTTACATTATTCGTGGGCGTAAATTATACCACTTGCTCAAAAAAGTGACATTTGACATTGACAAAAAGCGAACATAACGATAGTCATTTTTAATCTTGTAAGTGTACCTACTGTGTACGTGTTGATTGGGTATTGTGAGTCATGTAAATAAAACAACTGATTCGGGCGAGTGCTAGTACATAACTGAAAATGAATATTTATTTATTTCGCCATTGCAAATTGGCCTACATACAAATCGTTGATGACAATGCACCACATTATTTCCCCCTTATAAAAATAAAATCTTTTTCCTTTGTTAATTCGTAAATACACTTACATGAAAATACACATAGTAATTAAATATTCTCTAAAATCATACACTTAGCAATATAATGGTCCAGTCACTAATATTTATAAACAAACAACAACAAAAAAATAACTTAATAACACTTCGTCGTTACACTAATCTTCTAGTTTATGATAAACGATGGAGAAACCGCGTTTTAGGAAGTTCTTCATACGTTATGTGCTCCTTGTGCTCCGTTCGCGTGCTGGCTGCAACACATGGAGACCGTTTGAACCGGTGGCGGCGCCGCCTGCCCTTGTCTGCCGTCAATATGACGAGTCACATTTTTGTAGAACCTTTTCCTACACTTCTTGTACATGTAGACCACCAATGCTGCGACGGCGATGATGAAGATGCCACCCGTCGTCATTTCGGTGATAAACACACTGAATCCTCCAGACCCGGCGCCGGCGGCTGTTTGGGCCACCACGATCTCTTCCTTTGAGCCGCAGTTTCCCATGTTTGTAAAAATGGCAATTTTTTTTAAATAATTGGTCTTCTTAAAGAAAGTGTGTTATTGCGGTGATTTGCTAGTGTGTTTGTCGAGTCTTTGTCTTTCGCTGTTGTGACAGTATTGCAAAATCGTACCACCGGACGTATGACGCGACCTGAACGTGTTTTGTTCGGCGCGGTCTTATTATTTTCCGCTGTCTCAGCGATCTTGTGGTCGTTTACTTGAGTACTGCTACTTTTCAAGCATGCTAAAGGTTCGTTTACCTTTTCATCGGTTATAATGTAAGCTGGTTTTAATCTGTCCACTGTTACTATTGATGTTTTCTTCGGGATTTGTATTTTGAAATATTTTTCTCGTTTCTCTAAAACTTTATATGGGCCTTCGTATGGCGGGGTCAGTGGTTTTTTTACAGCATCCGTTCTGATATATACGTATTCACAGTCTTTCATGTCTGCATGAATATATGGTTTATGACTTGTAGCGTGGTGGTTCCTATTAAAGGGGCTTAGTTTTGCCATTGTCCTTTGGAGAGTCTGTGCATACGTTTCTGGTGATGTATTTTGCTTTGTCGGCTCGATAAACATTCCAGGCAGACGTATGTTTGTTCCGTATTACATTTGAGTTGGGCTTATATTTTCTCTCAATCGAAGTGCTGCTCGTAGTCCTAGTAGAACTATGGGTAATTCGTTCGACCAGTTTGTTGTGTTTCCGCGCGCGATCAGTGCGGTTTTCATTGATCTATGCCAGCGTTCAACTAAGCCATTTGACTGCGGATGATAACTAGTTGTCCTGGTTTTCTTAATACCAAGTGCCTTAGTCAGAGCGATAAATAAGTTTGACTCGAACTGTCGTCCTTGGTCCGTGGTTATGGTGTTTGGGCATCCGAATCTTGTTATCCAGGTGTTTATGAGAACTTCCGCTACAACTTTTGCTGTTATCTCTGCTACTGGTACAGCTTCCTGCATTCTTCTTCTCTTGTTCATCTTGTTTCTCTGTCGATCATTGTCACTATGTATCTGTTGCCGCCCAAATTCCAACGTCAGTATTAATACGCGGCCAGAAGTAGTGTTCGGTTATCATTTTCTTCGATGCTCTCATCCCGGGATGAGTTAGGTATATTGTGCATAGTGTCGAATACTTGTTTTCGAAGTGACTTCGGCACATACGGTCGTAATTTTAATTTTGTATTTTCGCAGATTAGTTGTCTCGTTCCTGTTAGCTGTATTCTTTTCCAGCTGAGGTTGTTTTTGTTTAACAGCTGACTGAGATCAATGTCCGTGTCTTGCATATCTGCCAACTCATTCCAATCCACAGGCGTCGGGCGGTTTATCTGTTCGACTCGCGACAATGCATCGGCCACCGGGTTCATGTTACCGGATAGGTGACGTATGTCTGTTGTGAATTGTGCAATGAACTCGAGGTGACGCAGTCGCCTTGAGGCTATCATTTTACTTGTTGAGTTTTGTCTAGTAGTGAAGGCGTGACATAATGGCTTATGATCGGTGTATACTATCAACTCTCGTCCCTCGACATAAGGTTGAAAATGCGTTACTGCCATGTAAATTGCCAGTAATTCTCGATCATATGTGCTGTATCTTGATTGAGTCTCACTCAGTCCCTTTGAGAAAAAGGAAAGCGGCTTCCAGTTTCCTTTTTCATATTGTTGTAAAACGGCGCCAACGCACGTTTGAGACGCATCTGTCATCAGTGATAGCGGAGAATGCGTTGTTGGTGAGGTCAATGTAACGGCGTCGCTTAGACTTGCCTTACACTGATCGAATGAATCTAGTGCCTCTGTAGTCCATTGTATTTCAGTTTTGTCGTTCTTCTCCGATCCAATCAGGTATTTGTTCAACCGAGCTTGATGTTGGGCTGCTTGTGGTATGTTGTTCCGGTAAAAATTAATCATGCCTAAAAATCTTCGTAGCTCTTGCACGGTTTTTGGTATTGGATATTTGGTGATTTCTTCGACGTTGTCTGGTAATGGTTTGATACCTTCTTTTGCTATCTGATATCCAAGGAATTCTATTTGCGTTTTGCCCAGTACGCATTTGGCTTGATTTATTGCAATGCCATACTCGTCTAGTCGTTTGAACACTTCATGTAAATGACGTCGGTGTTCGTTGATTGTTGATGACGCTACTAATATATCATCTATATACACGAAGATAAAGTCGAGTCCTGCTAAAACTGTGTTCAGGAATCTGACAGAGGTTTGACCTGCGTTACGTAATCCGAACGGCATTCTTGGAAATTCGAATAGACCGAATGGAGTGATTACTGCATTCAGTCTTTTCTACCTCTTGTACTGGAATTTGATTGTAAGCCCTTTTTAAATCGATCGTTGAGTATATAAGTTCCTGGTAATAGGTATGTGAAATCTAGTACTCTCGGAATCGGGTATCTGTCCGGTACAGTGATCGCATCAATCTCCTGTAGTCACCACATAACCGTAATTCGCCGTTTTTCTTTGTTGTCACGTGCAAAGGGCTTGCCCACGGGCTCTTGGAAGGTCTGCATAACCCTGTCTCTAACATATGCTCTATCTCTTTTTTCACTCTTAGGTACCTGTCCGCCGGCAAAGGTCTTGACTTGGAGTGAACAGGGTGTCCGTTGGTGATCATTTGATGAAGTACGGTGTGCTTCGGTTGTGACTGTGCATCTATTGGTCTCAGAATGTTTGGATAGTCTGCTAAAATGTCTGCATAATCTTCGGTTAAATTTACGGTCCGTAGTGTCGGTGTGCTGGACTTCATTAACTTTGCGTTTCTCTGAAGTCCAGTCGTGCCATCTATTAATCGTTTATTCCGAATATCCACCAAAATGTTATTTTTTTCTAGAAAATCAGCTCCCAGTATTGGTTGCGTAATATCAGCAACGATGAAAGTCCAATGGTACGGCCGTCTCAAATTCAAATTCAACGTCAGCGTTTTGTCGCCATATGTTTTAATTCGCGTTCCGTTTGCGGCGAATATTTTATTATATGTATCGTCTGATTTTAAATTTCCTCTTCTAGGTATTGCTGAAATATTAGCACCAGTATCAACCAAAAAACGATACCCACTTTTTCGGTCGGTAACGCATAGGGGCGGTTTGATGGTATGATAGCGCTGACGACCGCCTCTGTCAATGCTGAACTCAGTTTTCCGACGGTTTCTTCCAATTGCATGGCTTTTCGCAGTTCCGGGCTCGATTCCTGTACCAAAGATGATACTTGCATAACCAATTGGGGCTGTCGGGTGGAATTCTCGGTCTCGAGTGGGACCTCGCGCGCGACAGGCTTCGATTACGTCTATAATTACGATGTCCTTTGTCTTAGTTGGATTTCAAGGCCGCTATTTCCATGGTTAGCTTACTCATTTGATTGACTAACTCAACCATAAGCTGTGTTTGACCACCTGATATTTCCGAGTCTTCACCAGATCTTCCTTCCAAAATCTTGTCTGCTATAGCGGCGAGGTTGTCGAGTTTTTGATCTTGACTGACCATTAACACTGCTCGAACGTGGTCAGGGAGTCTTGACATCCACAGGCTGTGCAGGGTTTTTTCGGCCACCTGACTTTTACGGGCCAATTCCCTCATTCGTCTCAACATTTGCGACGGTTTTTGGTCACCTAATTCCACTTCACTGACCAGTTTCTGGAATTGTCGCTCCTCTGACTCTTCGTACACGGCTAGGAGTCTTTCTTTAATGGTTCCATGTTTATTGGTGTCAGGCGGTGAAATTATTATGTCGGCTACCTGACTTACTGCGTCTTTGCCGAGTTTGGAGACTACTACGCCGTACTTTGCTTCGTCGCCCTGCTTTTGGGGGGCAATCATTGCTTGTCTCGAACTGAGCGAACCACACTGGGCATCTCGATCCAAAAATCCGGTATCTTCAAGGAAATTCCCAGTGCTGCAATTTCGGCTTTACTGATGTCCGTCGCTCCGCATACTGGTGTCGCACTTCCACAACTTCCGCTTGAGTTCATGTCTTCGGTAACTATGTGCCTCTTGAAAACCAAATCAGGGAGATCCGCTTGTGGAAGGCTGATAAGGCTGTGCAGTGCAGTTACCACGACACGGGGAAATCACCAGAAATCAATTTTACATCGCGACGCGCGTCAGTACTGTTCGATATCGGGGTCACCAGATGTAAGTGTACCTACTGTGTACGTGTTGATTGGGTATTGTGAGTCATGTAAATAAAACAACTGATTCCGGCGAGTGCTAGTACATAACTGAAAATGAATAATTACTTATTTCGCTATTGCAAATTGGCCTACATACAAATCGTTGATGACGATGCACCACAATCTATTAAAAACAGGGAAAGAAAATTGTACTGAATTTCATTCATCCTCCAGGGGGAGAATGTGATTTAAATTTGGAAGACTTACCGAAATTTATATTGAACTACATCTGTGTTTTCACCATTGAGTTTGTATATGTCACCGTAAAATTGTCAAATACGTTATATTACAATATAACGTGTATCTCTCTAGCGATATTGTAAAGTCTCGAATTATTGTCAACTGAACATACGGAAGTATCTCTGCCCCCATAATCGGGACTTGGGGCACCCCCCCGTTAGGTTAGTTAGGTTCCTTTAAACCCTGCACCCGGAAATAGGGTGCGGTCGCCTACGCTTTTTAGGGGAATATAAAGTGTTTTAAGGTTAGGTTATAATAATCGGTATTTCTCAGGAATGGTACAATATCTTTTCATGAGAGTTGTACCACTGGGCAAAGGGGACTCCTCCTTCCCTCCACACCGCGTGAGTTGACTGCCATCGCATGCATTTCACGTAAAATAATGCGTTTTGTTGTAAGCAGTATGTTCATTTGACAATATTTCCAGATTTTACAATATCGCTAGAGATATTACAATATAACGTATTTGACAATTTTACGGTGACATATATAAAGCATCATACACCTTTTTGAAAAAGGAATACGCATTTATTATGCAGTTATAATTATTAAGGCGCTACCCCAAGCAAAAGCCGTTTTTTGTGCAGTTTTTTGGAGCCAACTCCTCTTTATCCAAAAGAAATACCAAGTAATAAAAATACATTAAATTTCTACATATTCTTAGACTGCAAAGTGGTAGTTTTATTTTTTATTTTAAGTCTCATAATGTGTAATAAATCCCCTCACAATGAAACCACAAAAATGAGAAAAAAATATTTATAACATGCTTCTTCTCGTAAAGTTAACATTATTTTGATTTGCTTCTTATACTAATGGATAGACAATTTAATAATGAACATAATGCTAGTTTTATTTTTTTCAAAAGACGGAAATTTGATTTTATAAAGAATAAAAATCACTAATTTCGCACTATTCGACCCGCAGTGACTGACGTAAAAACCACTTTGTAGTGCAAGCTGATTAGAACTTTATTCTAATAGTATTTCAAACGAAGTTTGAATCACCACAAATAGAGTTGCTAATTTTGCCTGGGGTAGCGCCTTAAATAAAATTACGAAAGCCGACGAGGCCGTATGAGCTTGATGCCTTTGCTTTTCCGACAAAAACATATTAGTCTAGGAATTTGCCGCGTTTTTGTTTTCTTCAAATACATAAACGTTAAGTTTATTTTCATTTATTTTTTTTTATTTAATTTGCTTCCAACAAAATCCAAGGAAAATTATTAAAAAACTTACGAAGAATTTTCAACGTGGAGAAGTGCGAAAGGCCTATCAATTTCAGAATCAGTACTTCTTGTCTATTTTGATTATTTATCCAAGACTAAGAATCCGAATACACTTTGGTGCATATACTCAAAACTGAAAGCTACAATAAGCATTAAACACTGCATTGAAATAAATAGATTAACGTAATTACCGGCTTTTTTAAAAAGAAAATTAGAAGGGCATTGCGCAAAGAAGTCTAAAATTTTTAGGACTCAAAATGTGGAAAAAATTATTAATGAAGCTCCTGACGGAATTTCTGGCCACAAAAGTAACTATACCTACATGATTTAACTATGAATATTTCGTATCTTAGTAATGGTAATTATTCTATATATTTACCTGTTTTTTATCTTTGTGACTCAATGGTGCTTGCCGCGGATGTGAACTTGTAAACTTAAAGGTGGAGGACGTTGAAAATCATTCCAATGAGTTACTGCTGAGGAATGAGCTATGAGTTCGCTATTTGAACACCATTATACTTGGACTTCAGGATAGCAAGGGACAGATCGTTGTGGAGATCAATCACTTGGGGAGGCCTATGCCAAAGACAATACACAATCACGAAACCGATGTCTAATACAAATAATAACATTTAATTATTTTGTTTTTTTATACAACCATGGTTAATATTAGTAGTACATAAGTAGTTATAAGATGAAATGTAACATGTAAGATTGTTAATAAAGGCTTTTATTATTATTATAATTAAACTTGGACTTCTACTTCAATCTTTAAATCTGTAAAAACACAATTGGATAAAAAAATCTCTATAGAAAAATATACTAAAACATGTCGTTTTGCGCTTATTTTGAGTTGGATCTCTGAAACCTTATGGAATTTAATGATGATTTTTAGCCTAATAGATAAGTAACAATGTTATCACAAATCGTGACGAAAAATTTTCTTATTTTTCCACGTCGTTTTCTCGTAGTTAGCATCATGTGTTTTGGCGCTTACGTTATTTTATTATAAGCGGGCACACACTCTTTCTGTCTCTCGTTTCGCACGCGGTAGTAATAGGCTAGTTTACACCATCAATAAATTGCAAAATTAATTAGTCTGTCAGTTAGAGTATTGGAAAATAATGGACACGTATTTTTTGTTTTTGTAAATCACTGAGTACTGACAAAGATAAAACGCATCAAAACTCGGGAGTGGGGGGGCTCGCACAACGCACTAAAACTATAGCACGGCGTGACGTATTGCGAATTTTAAAAGCGTCGTATCTTCGTCAATTTTGGTTTATGTAACAAAAGAAAAAATACGGGTTAAATATTTTTTTATAATCTAACTGACGGACTAATTAGATTTTTTTAAGACAAGCCTATTTCAGTAACAAGCGGGCCTTCACAGAGTGAGGACGTATGACTTTGCTGCGCGGGGGTCGAGTGTTCTTCGTAAATATATTCCAGTGAGTGTACGCCGACTACCACATTTTAATCCGAAAAGATGTTTTCTTCTTTTTTTAAATAAAGAACTTTGCTTCTTTATTATTAAAATTTCGTTCAGTTTCAATAGTAATATTATGACGGCGCGCGGTGTCAAGTTTGTATTGTATGTTTGCATGTTTGCAAGTTTAGATGTAGGAGGGTAATCTTCGGAACTACTGATCCGATTAGGATCTGGGACTTTTGCTTGATAAACATTTGCGCGAAAGACACTTGCACGAACGAAAACCCAAAAAAAAAACACCTAAAAAAAACTTTTTTGCAAAAAATATAACCGACTTCACACAAAAAAGTGAAAAATAACTTTAGCTCCAGAACTCGGTGACCTTTGTTTGATTGATTTAGTTTTTTTGTCACCGACTTCTGGAGCTAAAGTTATTTTTCACTTTTTTGTGTGAAGTCGGTTATATTTTTTGCAAAAAAGTTTTTATTTTTCACTTTTTAGTGGTTCACATGTGTTTACCCTTTCACAGCGTATCGGTGTGATTTTTTGTTACGAACTGGTGTAAACAATAGACAGGCGTGAGTCTACAGCGATCCCAGTACATTTGCTATCATTTATTAAGGAGTTCAGTTGCCTACCTATCTTCCGAAGTCACCAGATCTTTATCAAATCGAAATGGGATCACTCCGAGAAAGTACTCTGCCTAAAACTACCCAAACCGCTTCTGGTGTGCCTATAAAGTTAAGGAGTTTCCTCTATTTCTCCGGGATCCCATTGAATGGAACTTTACACGTCTAACTGTCGAAATCTGGGTGTATTGTATACTTCTGCGTACTCCCTCAGAGCATACAGGTGTGATGTTACGTCATGATGTTGTATAAACAATAAACAACCAAGCGATTGCAGCAATTACTGCAGCTTTGCCGTGTATTTTTGAAGAGTTCCATTTATATCTCCGAAGATCAGAGTAAGATCTTAACCAAATTGACATGGAACCACACGGAAAGCACCAGCTTTCAAACAAAAGAAGAATCATCAAAATCGGTCCACCTAGTCGAAAGTTCTGAGGTAACAAACATCGTCGAAATCTGGGTTTATTGTACACATCTGCGTACCCCCTCAGAGCATACAGGCGTGATGTTACGTCATGATGTAGTATAAACAATGAACCTGCAAGCGGATGCAGCAATCACTGCAGATTTACCGTCTATTTTTGAAGAGTTCCATTGTATATCTCCGAAGATCAGCATCAGATCTTCAACAAATTAAAATGGGACCCAACGGGAAGCACCAGCTTTCAAATAAAAAAAGAATCATCAAAATCGGTTCACCCAGTCGAAAGTTCTGAGGTAACAAACACAAAAAAAAAAAAAAAAAAAAAAAAATACAGACGAATTGAGAACCTCCTCTTTTTAGAAGTCGGTTGAAAAAATAACAGGCGTGATGTTATGTTTACCTATACACTAAAAATCATAATTAAATTCCATAAGGTTTAAAAGAGCCAACTCAAAATAAGTGCAAAACGAGTGTTTTTTTTTTCTATTGAGATTTTTTATCGAATCGTGTTTTCGCTTCAACAGATTTAAAGATTAGGTAAATTCGTTACGATCCTATATTTGTGTGCATTGTTCAATGCAGATACACGCACACACGGGTTAATATCGAGTGAAGTGATCGCATAAACCAACTTGATCTCTTAGACGATATTGTTTTTAAGTAAATAAGAGTATTATGTAGTTTTGGTGATATTGCGCGATCTAGATCTCGGTATCTATATGACCTAAGAGTTCGCTATTGGGACACCATTAAACTTGGTGAACAGCATTATGCAGTGTTATTTGTTTCTAACACTAATATATTCTAATAAAACTACATTTATAGACTGTAGTTTGCAATAAAGTTGAATTTATTTATTTATTTTATTTATTCTCGGTAAAACAAATGTACCTACATAATATTTATCTATTTATTTTTCTTTAAGCGTTTCATCGCCCTGTTTAAACAAGAGTAAGAATTGTATTTGCTTATTTGCAATTTAGCGAGCCCCAAAAATTGTGGAAACAGACAAATATGTAGAAAGCGTGTTTTGTAATTATAAATACCTACCCGATGAAAAAAACATTTTAAAATTCCAGCTGGGGATTAGGATAATATTTGATAATAAACGCTCAGATTTAAATGGAATAATCGAAGATGAAACTGTGTTTGTAACTAAAGCAATACACAAAGCGGTTATTGAAGTAACTGAACAAGGAACAGAAGCATCCGCAGCTACTGGTAAGCTAAATTTATCAAAAACTAGCCGACCCGACAGACGTTGTCCTGTCCTACCTATCTACTACCTACCTACTACTACCTACCTGCTACAACCAACCTACTACAACCTACCTTCTACTACCTACCTACTACAGCCTACCTACTACAACCTACCTACTACTACCTACCTACTACAACCTACCTACTACAACCTACCTACTACTACCTACCTACTACTACTACCTACTACTACCTACTTACTTCTACCTACCTACTACTACCTATCTACTACTACTTACCTACTACAACCTACTACTTTTTTTGCATAAGAACCTTCTCCTGACAATAACAAACACAACAAAAAAGAATTATTGAAATCGGTCCAGCCATTCGGCGGTCGGCTTCATTTTTATATATATTATATATAAATAGATATTGACATTACCGCCACATCCAGAAATGTTATTGAATCATTACAGACCCTTCACAGAAATTAGGCATTATGAAACGAAAATTTCACTGTGATTTTGAAAGAGCGTTAGCCTTCCAACAACAACCTTAACATAAAGCAGTTAAGACCACAGTGATTTAGACAGTAATGCAAAACTGACGGGCTGTAATTTTTTTTCTTTTTTTTTTGCATAACAGCGTTCCGATTTTTTTTATAAAAGGTGTGTGTATTCAATTCAATTTATAAAAGGTGTATGTAAACGTGTCCGAGAGCGGCAGTTATAGTCCAGCTCTCACTGTTTTATTTACACGAGATCTTGTCTGACACCAAATTGCTTATCTTAGGAATCCAAATCATTTATATCTTCCAACTTCTATCTTTTGCACTCTTTGACTGAACGATTGCACGGGCGCTTCTAAAAACTCAGTCCACTGCTGGACATGTTGGCTGGTTTCTTCCCAGTCTTTTTTGTAAGGTCGTTGGCGCACCTGACTGTAGCTTGCAGCTAGATTAAATCTGGTATCTACGTTATGTTTTGTTATGAGCTCTGAACGTGTATACAAAATGGCACCTCAGTGCTATTAAGCGTTCAGGAGTTCCCAAGTTAGGAGAAAATCCTTGGTCATTCGGTACTTCTTAATTTTCCGGGTCCAGGGTCTATATAAATTGTCACTTCTTCAAAGTACGGTAACTCTTTTTCAGTTTCAAATGACAAGGTGTCCTTGATGACAAGGTAATTCTTTTTCAGTTTCTATTGACTGAGTTGACCTCCAATCACCCCCTTGTTGTCTTTCTTAAATCTTCAGTTAGACCTCAACTTTGCACGAATTTATGTGGGACGTAATAAATAAATAAATAAAATAAAATAGCTTTATTTTCCTTTTACATTTTTGTTGACTTAAAATTATGATTATTGTTACAATTTGGCTCCAAAAATGTTAGTAATAATATGTTCCTATTTCTATGTACTGTTATTAAAATATATTATGTACAAGGACCGCTAAGTAGCGGTGAAAGCCTCCTCCATTCGTTTCCATGCTGTTCTGTTTCTAGCTACTCTGCTCCAAGTTTTACCTAATATTTTTATAATATCGTCGCTCCATCTTATTGGTGGTCGACCTTGTCTGCGCTTTTTGTTCAGTGGGTACCAGTTAGTAGTGATTTTCGTCCACCTTTCATCTGCCACTCTTTGGAAATGTCCAGCCCATTTCCATTTCAGTCCAAGTACCTTTATGGCCACGTCCTTTGCCTTGGTTTTAGTTCTGATTGTTGTGTTCTTGACTTTGTCTTTTAGTCTGCGGTTCATGTAGCTCCTTTCTATTCCTCTTTGGCAAACTTTGATTTTTTCTAAGTTACGTTTGGTCAGGGGCCATGTTTGGCAGGCATATGTGAGTGTGGGAAGTAGGCATGTTTCCATGGTTTTTGTTTTTATTTTGGTTGGCATTTTACTCTTGAATATTTCTTTTAGAGTCCAGTATTTATTCCAGGTAGATTTGATTCTTCTTTCTATTTCTTTTCCTGTGCAGTTTTTAAAGGTAATTAGGTGTCCTAGGTAAATGTACTCTTCAACGTATTCTAGGTTGGTAGATGAAATTGTCATTGGTGTTTTGTGCCTGTTTGTCATAAGTTTTGTTTTAGTTTGGTTTACTTCTAAGCCCACTTTTTTGCTCTCATCAAATAGCGACTCTAACATAGACTGCATTTCATGTGGGTCTTCTGACATCAGCACGATATCGTCAGCGAATCTTAGGTGTGACAAGTATTTCCCGTGGAGATTTAGGCCCTTGTTTTCCCAGTTCATTGCTCTGAATATTTGTTCTAACACCGCTATGAATATTTTTGGGGAGAGCGGGTCGCCTTGTTTAACTCCTCTTTCGATTTTAAAACTACTTCCTGGTTTCTCGAGCATGATCCTAGAGTTACTATTTTTGTAAATTACCTTAATTAGATCGATGTACTCTTTGTTAATTCCTTGCGTTGATAGAGCTTGCCATATAGAGCTGTGAGAAATTGAGTCGAACGCTTTGCTGTAGTCGATGAAGCACTTCACAGGTATAGAGCTTTGTCATACTCGTTGTATTTTTCCAAAATCATTTTAAGGGAGTGTATGTGGTCTATGGTAGAGAAGCCACTCACAAATCCTGCTTGTTCTACTGGTTGATTTTCGTCTATTGGTTTTGTCAATCTTCTTAGTAGAGTTGCCGAGAATAGTTTGTAGAGATTTGACATAAGACTAATGTGGGTGACAAAAAAACTAAATCAATGAAACAAAGGTCACCGACTTCAGAAGCTAAAGTTATTTTTCACTTTTTTGTTTGAATTCGGTTATATTTTTTGCAAAAAAGGTTTAATTTTTCACTTTTTAGTGGTTCACATGTGTTTACTCTTTCACAGTGTATCGGTGTGATTTTTTGTTATGAACTGGTGTAAACAACAGACAGACATGAGATTTCAGCGATCCCAGTATATTTGCTATCATTTATTGAGGAGTTCCGTTGCCTATCTTCCGAAGTTCTTCATCAGATCTTTACCAAATTGAAATGGGATCACTCCGAGAAAGTACTCTTCCTAAAACTACCCCAATCGCTTCTGGTGTGCCTATAAAAAATTTAAGGGGTTCCCTCTATTTCTCTAGGATCCCATTAAATGGAACTTAACACAATTAACTGTCGAAATCTGGGTGTATTGTACACTTCTGCGTACAGTGTCTGTGATGTTACCTCGTGATGTTGTATAAACAATAAACAACCAAGCGATTGCAGCGATTACTGCAGCTTTGCCGCATATTTTTGAAGAGTTCCATTTATATCTCCGAACACAGACAGAAAAAAAAACACAGAAAACAAAAACAGTCGAATTGAGAACCTCCTCTTTTTGGAAGTCGGTTGAAAATAAACTGATGATCAGTAACTGTCTTACTAATTTGTGTCAATGTGACAAGTGTGACTAACAGCAATAAATTGAAATTGAAAAGATGTGCACTAAACTAACGGAACACAACAGCTTGTAGAATGTATGATGAAGAGAGTCATGTATTAAGTTTTCTTCAGGGTTTAACTGTCAATTTCTTTCTGTATCTCTACTTTTTGTTTTTTTTTCCATCACCATTTTTGTGTACCGTATTGCACCCAGGTACAACACAAATACCTACACATATTAAAAGTATGAAGGAGATTGTAATACTCACTTGCGTTTTGTCTCAAGAACCCATATAAATTTACTACCAGAATGTTATTTTAAAAGCAATGAATACCAGCTCCTTATAGCTAAAAAAATACACTTTTTCTTGCACAGTGCCATCTACAATTTTTCGTTGGAAGCTGGCTCTGAAAACACCTCATTGAGGACCGATTTTCATTTTTTTTTTATCGAAGTCCTTTTCTCCATGTGGTCCCACTGTCACCAAGTCAGAATCACAGTTAAATCGAGAACAACCCAAAATTTTTTTAGACATATACAATTTTTTTCATAATTGTTCTTTGTGGTTAGTAATCATCATCTCATGTTGCTGAGCTGATGAACTAGTTGTATTTTCACTATCTGTAAATATTTTCATCAAAATAACCATACGTTACATCATAACACTAATCTAACATCACGCCTGTCGTTCCCGAAGGGCTAGGCAGAGGTGTACCTAATAGTATACCCCCATTTCACAAGTTACGTCTAACGAGGCAGTCAGACAACGTAATATTTCAAAACAATATCAGTACAAACAGCAAACAGTCCACTGCAGTAGAAAAAAACAAAAGCAATTCTGTGATGTGAGACTAGGTGAAAAGGGAGCTTCCGAACGGACGGGTCTGGGTCAGAAAACGAAGTTCACCTCAAGAACAATTTGTCAAGAAAGTCAGAAAATAATTCAATGATATTAGGCGCCATTTACATGATATTATTATTAAACTTAATTGCGATCTTTATGTTTCTAATCAGGCGAATCTTTGAAAAATAGGAAGATCTCGAGTTTCGTCCAAAATCTTTCGGATTGGGAATGAGTGCGTTACGTATACTGATTGTTTTCTTATACCGTGTTCATGATTGCAGGAATAAACGCGGTGATAGCTGTTCCTAGTTTGAATATGCCTATATTCCACGCCAATCGTCCGTTCTTCTTCCACATTAAATGTCTCAAAGAACAGTTGTTTTCTGGAGTGTTTTCCGGATAGTAAGTGCGTAAATATTCAATAAATGATATGAGAACTCTGGTGCAACAGTGTTTTGATTCTTGAGTTTTGTTCACCCACAACTGAGCATAACAAGTTGTTGTGCTTGTTGTTTGATTTTTTATCTTCTTTATTTATTTTCAATACATTCTATTTTATATTAATGTTAAACATCTCGAAATAAAATACTACAAAAATATTTAAAATAGTAGCCCACCAGTGCTGGGAACAGGTTCCTTCCTGAATCAAGCCTTTGATCTAGCTGCCAAGCGACCGACGTTGGCCGAGACGACCATCGGCACAATGATTGCTGTACTCACGTCCCACATGACTTAAAAGAATGAAGTTATTACATTTAGAACGCATGCGATTCTCAGTCAGCGTGAACGGGGTGGTGTACGTGTGTTAGTATGTACTTATTCACGTAGGAACGCGCGGGCGCGGCAGCGGGTGCGGGCGCGGAGACGTGCCGAGTTCGTGTTCACATTGGCCGCCAGGCGTTTGCGCGACTCCGTTTCTAGCGACAAGTTCATACTGGTTGAACTTACTTGACGTCGCGAGTGAATCGCGCGCTCCGCCGCTAGTTCGACGTGAACACACACAAACATCTCACGCGTTTGATATTGCCGCGAGCCTGCCGCGCGCGCCAGTCGCTAGCTTGCCCGAGTAATTTTGAAGGGTGTCTATAACATTGCCACAAAAAAACCATAAATTTTGGGTAGTATTTTTTGACTTAAGACAACAAAGTGTCCCTATTCACGGAGTTGAAGGCATTTTTGACGTCAACCTTGAGGATGACCTCACCTTTCTTTGAGTGAAGAAAAGATGATAAGGCATGTACGGCTGCCTCACAGCCCCCTCTGGAACCAAAACCAAGTTGTAGGGGCTGGAACTTAGTTGCAAGCATCTCACTGTATAGCTTGAAACATATTTTGGCAGCCATACGCCTGTAAGTGCAACCGACGGCAATTGGACGAATTCCGCCGTCCTTCTTGCGCAGGGCGCATAGGATAACCCCATAAAAGACATCGACGACGGCATCGTTCACGCCGCCGGAGAGCATTAAGTTGATCAGAACCGCAAGCTCTTTCAAGAGTGACTCACCAGCTTCCCCAGCGCCTGAACTCAACAAATCTTTCAAATGTTGTGGGGTCAGGCCATCGAGGCCGCCAGCAGAACCACTCCGGAAGTAACTAACGGCTGCAATCAACTGCGGGGCTGTAATTTAAAAAAAAGTTGGATCCTGAATTAGGCGGTCGCGATGGACGGGCGGGTCGGGGAAGGTGAGATCATCCGCAGGCGATGGATGTTTGCTCTCCAGGGTTGAAAGAGTATCTGGAGAGCAAGGTGCCACCACATCACTGCAGCTGAACAGTATTCTGGCTGCCCCCTAATGTCACCGTCACCTAGCTTAGATTCCGCAAGATCACAAATGTCTTTCTGTTTGCTAAAAAAAGGTAATTTGGAATCTCAAATACGGGCCGAATTGTTGCAATTATCTTTAATATTTTTTTTTGGACATGCAGAAGCCTGAAAGGGAAGGTGAGTGAACTGCTCCCATGCTCATGGCGAGATTGCCAATTGTTATATATTGAAATCAAACACTATGATGTTTGTTATTTTTCTGAGCTTATTATATTTTCTTGTTTCCTGGCGTGTTTTTAATTGTTTCTTTTTTTATTTATTAATTATACTTTTGTTTGAAATTAAGATATTTGTAAAAGATAATAAATTTTGACACTAATCGATCGATCTTGATTGTTAATCAAAGTTATTTGACCAGGATCTGTATCCTGATCTGGCGAAAGTATTTTCTCATTGTTGTACCTATTTATGATAGGTTGATCACGAATGGGTGGCCCTCAGTTATAAGTAGATAGAATGAACAGGTACAACATGATTTTGGTGTTGTTTGGCAATTGTAAACTTTTACTACACAATAAATGCTGCAACGATAAGTGCAAAAAATAAATTAAAAATTTTAAAAACCCCCGACACAATGTAAGTACTAAAAGTTAAATAGAAAATAATTCGTTCATTCGCCATTTTGTGGCGGCGGTCATCATGGACTGGTTTTTATTAAACATAGCTAGGAGCAATCCCGACTAACCAAAAAAAACAAAATCAAATCGGTTCATCCGTTCGGGCGCTACGATGCCACACACAGACTGACAGACACACACACACAGACACGTAAAACTTATAACACCCCGTCTTTTTTGCGTCGGGGGTTAATTAAACTGATATGAACAAATTACGGACGCGACTCCAGACGCACCGTCCGGACGTGAATGTTCTGTCCGGACACCGGACTCTATAGTGTACTTACGTCGGTATCTGTCCGTCTTTGGTGTCCAAAACGTTTTTCTTTTTTTTTTTCCGTATGGGAAATCATCAAATTACTTCTCCCACTCTGGGTGGAGCGGGAGGGAGTGTCAGACTTTTACTGACTAAAACCCATCCATGTTCCTTCCTCGCCATTTATGTTCCGGGGCCACGGTATCTCTTTCGAACAGGCCCGCAACCCCGGCAGGCTTCGGCCCTTGCGGGCTCTTCCTTCTATGCTGACATCTCTTTGTGGCGCGCGTGGAACACGAACGCGCCGTCGACACGGCCTGTCGTCATTAGACGGACGGACGGCTAGCTAGCCCATAGCTAACTGTCCACAGGCCCGCATCTACGGTGGCCGGTAGCCACCACGTGGCTCCCGACGCCCACACTGGGGCCCCGTAAAGGGCCATGGGCCGCACGACCCCCGCATAGAGCCTGCGGCAGGAGGCGTTTGGCCCCCCAAGGTTGGGCAGGAGCCGCCTGAAGGCAGCCCTGGTCCGTTCCAGCCTGGGGGCCTGGTGTCCACAACCTTCATTACGTACCGATTAAACCGCATTTAAAAAAAAACGAGTTAATTTTGTAATTTGCTTAGAATAAAATATTCCACTTGTTAACGCTAAATCCCTAGGTTTTCTATAAAGTATGTTCTGAATTCCTGATCGCTCGAAAACTAATTAACGAAAGTATTCCAACTTCTATCAAAACACTACAAAGTCTCACACATGCGCAGTAAACGTATTTAGGGTAGCAGTCGTTCTCATTCATCCCCTAAATCCCAGTTGAATGTCATTTGTCGTGCGGCTCACACCTACCCGAGCGTTAGCGCGAAATCGTAAACTTTTACGATTTTAGCGAACGATTTGTTCGTCAGTTAAGTGAAAAACCGCACATTACCGTCTCTCCTGTGATAATACGTGACGTGGATATGTATAATTCTGTGCTATGAAAATAATATCTTAGTAAAAGTGAAGAAATGTAAAAGTTATAAAGCAGTAATGGAACACGATGTACGTCAAACTTCGGTTGTTTTTTTAAATAATTGGGAAAATAATAAGTTTATAAATGGATGTGAATTTTTGGATTTGCCTGATTATAATACAATTTCAATTGGCATTTTGTGTGAAAGGACAAAACACGGTCAAAAGTGAGTACTTTGGAGTTTTTATTTAAGTTTCGATATTGTGAAATGTTTTGCTTTTAACTGACTTTAATACAAATTAATTTTTATGTCAAAAACAAAAATATAATGTAGGTATAATAATATTAGGAATGAAAGAAAATACCAATAGGTATTTATTTTTGTGTCCAAGAATTTGATTTTTAGTTTAATTAATTTGAGGTATTTTTTCTAATTTTGAAAGGGGCGCTTACTAAGTTGGTAATTATTTCTAGTAAGGTACAAAAGAGTTTAGTTTTGAACATTACCGCTAAATTTAAATTATATTTTTAAAGTCAGTTAAAAGTTTATTGTTAGTGGAAAAACTAGCATATATTTTTCTCTTGTAGATTCTTATCGTCGAACAGATGATACGATAAACACGGATCTCAAAGAAGAGAAACCACTAGAATTCTTAGTCAGTCACCAAACCAATCAAGAAAGAGATTATTTTCTCCCTCCAGTCTTTACCAATCACGAGGAAATTGAGGAAGAGGACGAAGAAGATGAAAATGCTTATTTAGACTACGATTACGATGGCAAAGAGTCAAATTATAAAGATTCCCCAGACTTGGCAACAGTTAGGAGCGATGCTCACGACGTATCCTCGATAGATGATAAGATACCGCTGCACACAGCTAAAGATAACTTGCCAGTTTTTCTTTTAGAACCTGAAAACACTTATGTAGTTAAAAATAAACCGGCTTCTTTAAAATGTCGAGCAGCTAATGCTTTAAAAGTAAGTAATGATTTAATGGCTTTATTTCATCAGTTTGTCCTTGTTTTATAATTTATGAATTTTAATTGGAAAAGTGTAAGTGGCATTTGACCTGCAGCGGGTCACAAGTTTACAACAGCTAACGAAATCATCATTTTAAATTGGATTTTTAACAATATTTTGATTGAGCGTAGTTTATGCATTAATAATAATAATAATTTATTTATTTGCTCAGACAACAAGGATCCACGTGTTAGTAACAAAAAAAAACTAACAGAACTATGTTAGTGTATAATAATAATTATAACACAGTTCATTTCTCACTCTCGTTTTTTTTAAACAAGACAAATGGTGGTTTTGTACCTTTGTCCACATGTTGTTCACAGATGAAAAGTTCCTTGTCACTTCCTTCTATGAAAAAGTTTTGTTAATGAAATATTTTCATGTTATCGAAACAAAAATGAATGTAAAAAAAACTTGCAATTTGGAATAAATACTTACTTTTACTTACATAGGACTTGTACACTTATGACACTTAAAATCACGTTCAGGGCTGTTGACCAAAATAATATTTACCAATTACAACCAATACTGTCGTTAGTTTGGACAACAGTTGAGTGCCAAATCTTTCAGAAACCAGACTTCTCAGACAAATGGCAATCGCTCTCTATAGCGTTTCATATATACGAGTACATAACGGTTTTTATCGGGGTTCACGTAAGCTTTTCGATAGCTTGTATAGCTTATGCGGTAAAACACATTGAGCTCTGTACTTATTTGATTTACAACACATATGCTTAATAAATAAAAGCTTACTTTGTTATGATCTATAGAACGTCACGATGTCTGGGCCCTCAGTTGAGTTTGACTACCTACTAAAGGGGGTTATTTCATTTAATTACAACCTTTCTAAAATTAGGCACTGACAGAATATTTGTACAAAAAGACGAGCATCAAACTAATACCACTCTTTCTTAAAACCAAAGGTATTTTTCAAATGCAACGGAGTACAAACACAAGCGCTTAACTTCGAGTTTGTGGATCCTCAAACTGGGGTGCGGATCATAGAGGGAGAGTGCAAAGTGACGAGGGAAAACGTAGAGGAGTACTTTGGGAGTGACAAGTACCAGTGCTCTTGTTTTGCTTGGACCAGCCGAGGGCATATTCGAAGCCAGCCCGCTACCATCGAACTAGCTTGTAAGTACCTACATTTCTTTCTTTAAAACTTACTTTAGACATAGATAAAAACTCTATAAAGGCCAGTTTATTCATTGGCTAAGTATGGTATGTTTGGGCTTGTAGCCAATAACTTGTTACTGGAAACTACTTAATGTATGCCGTACTAGTAGTCCCTTTTGTTAACATGCACTTATGATATTTAAAACTTTTATAAACTAATCCCAGAAAAATGCATGTTATGTTCAAAAATAATTCGGTTTAAAAAAAATGATGTACCATACAGTTCGATTTAATAATAAAATCAGTTCTTCCATTCATTTTGGTCGTGTATCTAATGTATATCAATGATGGTAGGTATACAACAAATTCTCGTTTCGTGTCTGTTTAACTTAACACTTAGTTCTTCTATATCACAAACTTAGTGAATTTTGATGCGGTTCTGACCATAATTTAGAGAACTTTTTGTAAAAAGTTTACGTGTTATGAATTAATTGAAATATTTCATGGAATGTTGTGTCATATCGCCACATCAACGCAGGCGATGCGGGTTACAAGTAATACTATAAATTAACCATGGAGCCTAAAAGTTCTAGAAGAATTATAAAGCGATGAGTAACGGTTGTAAATAACTTTACATAAACTCTTAATAGGTACCTATGTAATGCTTTCCTATAGCAAACTAAATATAAACTTTTAGATATAAAGAAGCACTTCTCGGTGGCTCCACAATCCCAGCTCGTGAAGCAGTACACGGCGGTGACATTTCGCTGCGAGCCTCCACCGGCCGCCCCCTTTGTGCAGATCTACTGGCTCAAGAATGGAGCGCCGGTCGTCGAAGATGATAACGTGCAAGTGTCCAAGGATGGAGATCTGCTTATTAAACAAGCTACGTTATTGGTGAGACTAGTTTTGGTACATGCGTTTTTGATTTCAGGAAAGGTTTCACGAGGAATAACACTATTCAATTAGGATTGTCAAAGTCAAAACAAAAGTAATTTATACATATCTGGTGAATCAATACTTTTTGACCGTCATAATAGTTTATGTACACAAGAAAGTCATACCATACCAGCCTTGCACTATGAATAAACGAATGAAAAAGTAGTGGTTTGTAGTAAAACTCTTACGCACGGTTTCGGGAGTGAAAATCAATCACGAACATCATCAAAAAAATATTTTAATTAACACCAGGCCCCCGGGCAATTGGATCAGTTTACTTTTAAAGGATTGATTTTTATGAAGAAACAGTATTTCAAGTTTTCCAAACTTATTTCCAAAATTTAAAATGTATATTGCAACGGAAAGTTCCTTTAACCAAGTGAACAAAGACTTGAATTCCACGGGCACTGGTTCCGGACAGATTTCAATTGTGAAACAATTTTCAGGACATGGCGAACTACACATGTGTCGCTGAAAATTTAGCGGGGAAAAGGATATCCGAGCCCGCCCTGCTGACGGTTTTCGGTACGTTAAAATTCCAACTCGTATTAGTTTATTTCGTTCTTTTGAAATAAAGTTGAAGCAATTTCCTCGACTCTCTTTCATGGTCTAACTGTCTGCATGAATTATAGCAATCAATAGGTGCGTACCCAAGAAATGAAGCCAACATAAAAATGACGATATCCTCTTTAATGATCCGTGCTTCTGTATTAGGCATGTCCTCGCCTTGGAGGATGTCCTTCATAACGGATACTTGTGCATGTTGATTCTAAAAATATTTGGGATTGTTATTAGGATTAACTTTGATGACAACATAACAATGTTTCTAAGTTAATCTTGGTCGTCACTGACATATTTAATATAATAACCTGCCCTTATCCTAGTCAATGGTGGTTGGAGCACATGGTCGGCTTGGACCGACTGTTTCTGCGATGACCAAGGGAGGGAGGATCACTCGGGCAGGAAGAGAGAAAGGACTTGCACAGCACCACGGCCTCTGAATGGAGGTCAACCTTGTATGGGACCCAATGTACAGAAAACGCAGGACTGCTTGGATTGTGATTTAGGTACGTAAGCGACGAAAAATTTAGTAAAATGTTACTTGAATGTGTATCTTACGGAAATGACACACAAACAAAGTCCGGTCTCATTATGAAAGCGTCTATAATATCGTAATAAATATTCCGGTCAGTGAAATCCAATATTTTATAATTTAATTCTTTCCATACATTCGTAGGCTCATTACTTTTTTAGCATGTCACATACTGTACGTGTTATGAAACGTGTAACGTGTAAAGAATAACTTAATTTGTTTTCTCTCTTATAGATGAACTAGACGAGTTGGCAGATGAGTCACCAGATCTAATACTAGGTAACTTAACATTTAATTACAACAACCATGTATCACTTTAAATAAATTATTATAAAATAAAAACAATAGAATTAAGTATCACTGAACTTTTTTTCTTTTAAATGCACGTATTTTCTAAGACACTCAATTATTTGCCCAGGTCGTTGGTCTCAGTGGTCGGAATGGTCTAGATGTGACTTGGACTGCCTCCGAACTAGAAGGAGACGTTGTCTCACAATCAATGCCTGTCGAGGTATTGACTACCAAGTTGCGCAGTGTCCTTTGTGCGTGAGGACATCTAAGTCTGATATCAACGATGGTAAGTTATATTCATTCTGTCTACTGATTTGTTGGAATTTTCCTTTGTTAACGATATGACATAAACTATTATTTGATTAAATATATCAGTACTTAATATCTTACGTTTTACAACTTAATTTATCGTGCGCTGTAGATATAATACAAGGTACAAGAAACATTGACGCGCAAAATTTCTACGTTTTCAGCTCTGGATACTGAATAAATAGTATCAGTGCACGTTAATGTTCGAAAAAAAAATAATAAATTAAATGAATTATTAATTAATTAAGGTACTTATTAAAATATTTACTTTTTTCATTCATTTAAAAACTTTTGTCTTTTTTCACAGGATCTTCATACTGGCTTTTATTTATTGCGTTGTCTATAGCTTTCCTAATATTTATAGTTGTGATTATATTGGGAGTAAAATATATTAAAATTAAGATGAATGATACTTCACCTTATGTAAAACCACCTTCAGGTACTTATCTCATTTTTTTCTTCTAATTTTATATATTTTATTGTATTTAAGTCAAAATACTTATGCCTACAATGAACAGTAATGTTGAAACGGATTCTATTTGCTCCAATACCTAAGTAACAGTGGTTTAATTCTAGATTATTCACGTTCTTTCTACTCCCACAGGTTCAAATTACTTCGGCAACGTAATAAAGAGAACTCTGACCAATCAGCCGGACTTGACCATTCACGAAGAGTTCCAAACTATAGACTCCCGGAGGACACACAGGCATATGAGCACGTCCACAAACACACGACACGAGCATTTATATGAAGTACCACAGCTAGCTAACAGGTGGGTGAAATGACAGGGATTATTGTTGAGACTGTGGAAAGACCAATCCGGTCCTTAGAGACGGAATTTGTGAAATGATTGCATGTAGGAGATAAACATTGTAAGCCTAAAGTAATAACTGATGACAATATGGTTTCTCATTAAGATTTCAATTAATGCATTAAAAAATATACTAAAAAAAACGTTGCAGTTTTTTATTTGTTATTCATTCAATTAGATTAATCTATCACCAAAATAGAATAGAATTAATTTATCACTCTTGAACAGTCTCTATATATTATTTTATTCGCAGCTACATCACGCCTATAGACCACGAGGTAAGAACCGAAAGAAACGGCAGTGAAAGGAATTACGCTTGCAAGGACAGCGTCGAGTCAGACCGATCTGACTCCAGTTGCTTTTTGAGCTGTGAGTTCTTCTATGCACTTTCCAGAGGCACCAGATTGCGAATTACTGTCACATTCATTTTTATAAACACCAATCTGAAGTATATTTACTTTAATTTAAATTAATTTGTTCTTTCAGTTTCATAATCATATTCACCTGATCCAATAATAACACAGATCTTTAACTTCCTCAATCAAATGCCTCTTAGCTTTATCAGCTTTTACAATTACCACATAACCGTAATTGATTTGCATTATAACGGAACATTTCTTTTCAGCCGGTTCGTCGTATGGCAATGAAAGTGTAGAAATGTCACCATCGCTGAAAAACAATGCATCAGTAGATTCAAAATTCTTCGCTAAACACATAGATGTAGCTACTTCAAAAATAGTTGCAGCGGATGGTGATTGGTTGAACCTTAATAAATGTGGAGTAAGCTTGTTTATTCCTGATGGAGTCGTGGATAAGGGTGAAGAGTTATTCTCAATTGAGGTCGCAGACGACGATTGGAATAGGCCACTGTTGCAAGAAGGTAAATTGAATTTAAGTTTAGGCCTTTTGACCTGGATAGGGAATCGAGAACGGTGCGCTAGATTTGGAACCGGTTTAAAATAGGGTTTGGTTTAGTTTGAAAGTGAATTTTGTAATAGGTTTTAAAATGTGAGCTTTTGTGGAAAGTGAGTTAGCAAACAATATTTCTTGGCAACATTCAAAGACAGTTGTCTTTTTATACGTTGTGGGTAAATTAACCAAGCTTTAAGAAAGATTACACATGGACTACACATGGCCGAAAATGATTTTACTCCTACTGGCATAATATCACACATGCTCTTACAATCTAAACAAACTTGCTGATGCTCGCGGCTTCGCCTGCATGGAGTTCGGTAATTGTCCCACTGGATCGTACTAGCAGTTAAAAAAGTATCTTCTGTGTTAATCCAGGTTATAAACTATCTGTGTGCCAAAATCCATTCAGTGGTTTATGTGTGAAATAGTAACTAACATAAAGCCACCGTCACAAACTTTCGTAAGATAAATTCCTAATATTCTATTTTAGAACGTTGTATTGTTCTATGTAAAAGACTTAAGCCAAAACACTGTAAACATACTTACTTGACTTTCACTTTCTTCAACAAACAGTTAACTGCAAACACGTTAAATCCCAAACTCCTCAAGTATTACCAGCTCCGTCTGAACACCTGCAACAAATAAAGGCGACGCAAGAAGGTTGTTCTTCATATTAAACTTGGCCATTTCAGAACGAAGTAGGATTACATTGAGCCGTGATGTGACCTAAATCTCAAATGTCAGACTGTTCTGACCTATAAGTCGCGTCGTCGAGGGCCTAGCGGTGTTATTTTGGAGCTGGGTCAGAATTGATTGCCTCCAAATATGCTCGTACATAGTTAAAGCAGTAGGTTATTAGATATTCGTAGGATTACAATGGCTTCGGTTATATTCTATCTGTTTTGTGGGGAATGCGACCGATGGCCAACAATGTAGCAAGGAATTGTAATGGATATTGTTCTGCTGTGGTCATTATCCGATATCACATTCAAGGGAACTCTTAAATCAGAGCGATACGTACATAAAGGAAGTTAGTTATAAAAAAGCATAAATGAAGAGATGTGTTTTTCTTTGGCAGGTGAAACTCAACTGAGCCCGGTCATACGGTGCGGTCCCAAAAACTTTCACTTCAGCAAGGGTGTGGTTTTATCCTTTCCGCATTGCGCAGCTTTGAAGAACACCAGCTGGCTTCTCTCAATCCTCCAAAGGCCCGAAGAAATCAACTCGAGGGAGTGGCGAAAAGTTTTGACTTTGGGCCAGGAAACGCCCGGGAGCCCACTGTTCGCACAAGTCGACCCTTCCAAAGTTTACCTAGTGAGCGAATTTCTAAGCGACTTTGTTCTAGTCGGCAGAAGTTTTAGCGGTCTAGACGCCAAATTGTGCAAACTCGCGCTGTTTATATCTAAAAGAATGGACGACAGCAACTACAGCTTAAAGATTCATGTGTTTAACGATACACCTTACGCTTTCTACGAATGCTTTGAAAGTGAAAAGCGGTCGGGCGGCTCTTTGTTATGTGATCCTAAAACTATTTATTTTCAAGAAAATTGTTCTGATTTATGTATTAATATTAGAGATGTAGGAGTCGGTTGGAAGGTACAGTCCGGAGGTAAATACCAGGAACTGTCTTATTCTCAAGTTTGGAACATGACAGTCAGATCTCTGCATTGTATATTTGTATTGCAACAAACAGATTCAATAAACTGTTTAGAGCTAAACGTATCTGTTTACCAGAAGCAGAAGCAATCAAATTCTGTCAATTTCAATTTCAAGACAAACGACTTGAATTTTAATATCAACTGCAAGAGATTCAGTTGTGCGAGTATAGAGACTGTTAATATATTAGAGAACCCGTTCAATTATTCCTCTCTGACTAAGAAGGAAGGTAGGTATGACTTTGTGTATAAGAATCACAGCTTTAGGAGCTACTTTAGCGTTGACAATAATTACCGAACTAATGTGTTGACTAAGTCGGACAGAGTGATACTATGTAAACTGTTGGACTCTCAGACGGCGAAAGGGAACGACTGGAGACTGTTGGCTGAGAAATTGAAAGTTTGCTCGTACTATTATTATTTCTCCAATACTTGTTCTCCTACAGAAAATATATTGAATTTATGGTTGTGTAGAAATAACGACGTGAACATGCTGGTCAATTTGTCGCGGGTTTTCAGGGAAATGGGTAGGATTGATTGTGCGACAGTTGTGGAAAGGCGCTGTTTCACCAACTGAAGGAAATGTAAAGAAATGTGAAACAATTGTTGAGTTTGGATAGAGGAAAATGTTTCGCCACTTCCTTTATAGAGTCAATCTTTTGAGGAATTATTTCAACTTACTTTCCAATTATGTCATCGTTGTTTCCCTTGTTTGTTTTTCTTGTTTCTATTGTATTTTTATGTATTTTTTAATTGTTATTTTCTTAACATTCTTACGTTGTTTTTTGTTTTATTTTTCCACCTATTCAAACTCAACGCTTGTTATATTTTGACCGCTGCTTATTTACTTTTAACAATGCCACTGTTTATAACGTTTTTGTCGTTATGAACGTACCTTTTTCTATTTAGATTTCTTAATACTTTCCTCACTTGTAAGCGGAGTTTTCTTTTAGTAAGAGTTTTGGTACTTTAGCAAACACTATAGTAGGTATGTCCTTATCAGTATTGAGATTAACTTAGGAAAGCTTAATATTTTACTAAAGAGTATGTTTGAAAAACATTATTAGTTGTATATAAATAAATATTAATGAACCAAATAGATACTGTATTGTTTAGATAAGAAAATTAAGTAGCGATTTCAAATTTTGAATTAAAGTAAATATTTGGAAGCTGTTGTTTTGTTTATTTAAACCTTCATCTGAGAGCGATAGTGTCTGTTGAATAAATAGACCTTGAATGGAACTTTCAAGGCTGCAAACAACTGAAAAGCTATCCAAGAATTACTTAGTCGATACATGACTGAAGTTTGATACAATTTGGGAGAGGTGTTTGTTTAGTACTAGATTACTACAAACAAAGTAATCTGAGATGTAGAAGACCTCCACTCATACAATGTTTTTTTTAAGTTCAACTTCATAAAAATGGAGCAAAAAAAGTAAAACAAATACTCCTCTTTAAGACGCCTGCGGAGCATGCGTATTTCATACAAACGTAATACCAAAATAATTTGTAAATTAAACATATTCCTAAGGTAGTGTGTATTTATTTCGATTGAATTACAGAATATCTAGGTTCCCAAATATATATTTTGATTGGACACTGATTTTAACAAGAGTTATAAGAAAAATAAGTTTTCTATAGAAAATTTAAATTCCTCATATCTCGTCTTTGCATCACTATTCAATCAAAAAACATATTTGGGAACATAGATATTCTGTAATTCAATCGAAATAAATACAGACTACCTTAAGAATATGTTTGATTTACAAATAATTTTGATATTACGTTTGTATGAAATACGCATCCTCCGCCGGCCCCTTAAGCTTATTAAAATAATCTACAAAAACCTCAAAAGAAAAATTTAAACTTATAAAGAAAAGTTGTAGAAACCACTAATATCTTAAACATTTCTAAATAGGTGCCAAGAAAGGAGGTCTGTATCACAATAGAGTATCCCCATCATGAAATAGTAAATAGGTTAAAGAGATAATAACCATAACACCTCTTCTTTACGAGAGGATTTCTTCGATAGAATTGAGCGGAAACTGGTAAAATTGTTACATGTGGGACATGTCATAAGAAACGAGCGAATCTTCAAAAATGACATAGGTACTATGTAGGAATTGGTCCTTGAATTTGTAACTGCATCGTAAATCACTTAAGACTGGAAATATTTTTAAAGCTATATTTTTCCATCAGGAGTTCAGCAGCCACGGAGTCTGGATCACGGTGCTCGATTGATTGCAATTAGCTCGATGCGTATTACGTGGGACATAAAACTTAAATGGCGAAATGTGGGTATACTATTATTTACACCTCTGCCTAACTCTTCGGGGGTTACAGGCGTGATGTTATTTTGCTTTTTGTGAAAATATTAGTTTTTATTTATTTATAACAACAGTATTTAACATAACGCATATATTAACGTTGTTCCATGGTTGGAAAACAATTTCCAACCCTAATAAGTATAGGTATTCCAAAAATATACAAACCTACAGTATTTCATGTCGTTACTTGCAATGTTGTGAGGCTCTTTTTCATTCGTAAAAGCATTGTAATTTCAAACGCATACATACTAAATCCAAACAAAACGAAAACAGTATTTCCGTCACACAATAAATTCCAAACACGCCTGCGTATTTTACTTGGACCGGCCCACGGCACACCGTAGGAACGTGGTCTCAATTATTAAACAATGCAATCGTCTCGACCGGTACAACCCTAGCTTTAATACTTGAATACCTAGTATTTGGGTCAGGGAACGTGGAGTATACGCCGTATCGTGTAGCGATACCAGCAAAATTATTTAGTGATATCTCGACATGAATTTCGGAACGCTTAGTGAATTCCGACGAAAAAAATTGTTCGTTGATTTTTTTGTAGACCTCCCCTGCCCTTCTCATTCCCCCTGCCCGTTCCTTTAATATTCTTTGTAATTAGATTGTCTTTTGTTAAAAAAAGGATGTTTGAATTGTTCTAGTGTTAGTATTACTATTCACGTAGGTCAGTAAGTATTCATGGTATGTTAGATTTTATGTTCCGGGTTCTGACTACCTGTGGCTGAATTGAGATCGTGAACTGTTTACTTATACTTATATTCCATTTAAAAAGGATATCAGTCTGTAAGGCTTGTGACCTCCATTTTCAACCGACTTCTAAAAAGAGGAGGTTCTCAATTCGTCGGTATGTTTTTTTTTTTTTTTGTGTTTGTTACCTCAGAACTTTCGACTGGGTGAACCGATTTTGATGATTCTTTTTTTATTTGAAAGCTGGTGCTTCCCTTTGGGTCCCATTTTAATTTGTTGAAGATCTGATGCTGATCTTCGGAGATATACAATAGAACTCTTCAAAAATAGACGGCAAATCTGCAGTGATTGCTGCATCCGCTTGTAGGTTCATTGTTTATGCAACATCATGACGTAACATCACACCTGTTTGCTCTGAGGGAGTACACAGAAGTATACAATACACCCAGATTTCGACAGTTAGACGTGTAAAGTTCCATTCAATGGGATCCCGGAGAAATAGAGGTAGGTAACTCCTTAACTTTATAGGCACACCAGAAGCGGTTTGGGTAGTTTTAGGCAGAGTACAATCTCGGAGTGATCTCATTTCGATTTGATAAAGATCTGGTGACTTCGGAAGATAGGCAACTGAACTCCTTAATAAAATATGATAGCAAATGTACTGGGATCGCTGAAGAGTCACGTCTGTCTATTGTTTACACCAGTTCAAAACAAAAAATCACACCGATACGCTGTGAAAGGATAAGCACCTGTGAACCACTAAAAATTGAAAAATAAAAACTTTTTTGCAAAAAATATAACCGACTTCACACAAAAAAGTGAAAAATAACTTTAGCTTCAGAAGTCGGTGACAAAAAAACTCAATCAATCAAACAAAGGTCACCGACTTCTGAAGCTAAAGTTATTTTTCACTTTTTTGTGTGAAGTCGGTTATATTTTTTGCAAAAAAGTTTTTATTACTTTTTATGTAGACACACAGGCAGCCATACCTCAGACTCACTAAGATTGAAAATGATAAGTTTCGCAATGGTAGCCTACTTACTAGAAATATTTTGGAATTGTGTCTGTCATATTATTCTTACTTATGAAACGTCATTTGCGGTCAAATTAATGTAATTAATAACAGAGTTATAGCGAGAGCGATATTGATTTTTAATTTAATTGAAAGGTATTATTCAGGCTCGCATGTTTTCCTTTCATTTTTCTGAAATAGGAAAAACGCTAGGTTTGAAAGTCGAATGACTTTCTTAGGTAGGAGTTGTTTGAGACTTGACCTCTACTAGTAATGTGCATTTGAGAGTGTAAGTCCATAAGTCTTATTGATAGATGATCCACATTACCCGACATTAGGTACTTAACCAAAGATTTTTGTTGATTTAGTTTCAACGAGCTCAGCTATTATTGACGGCTCTTTAGTAAATTGGTCCCGGTCATTTGGGTCCCGCGGGATGAGTTTACCAAATTATTGTTTTTATGTCATTTTCTTTGGTAGATTGGTCCCGCTATTAAAATTAAAAATATCAAGACGCTAACTGAGTTGTGATAAACAAATGAAGGAACTTTGTCGTTCAAAAATTGTTGATGCTCAATTGTTTGGAATAAATGACGTCCTATTTATGTTGAACATTTTCAAGGATAGCGAAAGCTTACAATAATAAAGGCAATAATACTAAACACATGACAAAATCACATAGCAACAACACAAAACGAAGAAAAAGAATTTCCTTCACAGGTTTTAAAAACACAGAGCCACAAGGTAGACTCGGTAGGTCTTAATTGGAGGGCACTTAGTTCAGGAGCCCTCTGTGTGAACAACTGTCCTTGACGATCTTACGGCTTTTATACTAATAGCGAGCACAGTTGAGGAGGAATTTAAAAGTTGAGCTCCTGGTTCAGTGATGTTTCTTTTATGATAAAGTTGATTTTGAAGTTTGGATTTAACTAAATGATTGGTACTAGATTGCTACTTGTGTTGGCGTAGTTTTAACTTTGAATCTATAAGTAGGGATCTCGCATAGATGAGCAGTTTGAGCTTGAATTTCAGTGATTTTGAGCTTTATTTTTAGTAGGTAGGTAGGTATTTAGATTAATGATGATTATCCATGCTTATTTTTGTGTTGAAAAGTTTTATTTGACTGAATTCTATACCTATTCGGTACAAGTGTCTGGAATCGAATTTCCTGACATAATATTACGATTTTAATTATTCAAAAATTAATCAAAAGTTCTTCTTCTTAGTTTTGTGTTTTGATCATCATCATCATCTACAGCCCGAACTCACCCACTGCTGGCATATCTGGTAGGTATAGACCTCTCTTTAGTTTTGTTTTAATTGAAGTAAAATAAAATTAAACTTTATAAGTTTCTACCGATGATGGATAATGGTTTTCATAAAAGAAATGCTCGATTGGAAGACTCCACGCCATTGTTTCCACAAATATCCTGCATTCTTCAGAACATCCGAGTTCATATCTTTTATACGCACACTCAATCTTTGCACAATGTAGTACTTTGCGCACAAAAGATAACAAATTGTGCTTTTAACGCACTCGTTTGCACGATAGTGCTTGGGCACTTTTGTTTGAAGACACATTGGTGATTTAGTGTGTCTCATCAGGTCTACGATGCGTGAATATATAAATAATATGAGATAATAAATGTAAGAGATGGAAATGTAGAAACAGTGACAATATGATGGCGTAGATGAGTGGTCAATCTGTTATAAAGTTGCGTTGATTGAAATGATAGCTATGTTTCAGTTTCGAGTATTTGATTACATGATCTACATACACTCTAATTGTTAGGTATTACTAGCTTCTGCCCGCGACTTCGTACGCGGATCCTGTTGCTTAAGCCAGCGACAACGGGGTCGTCAAAACGAAGATCTGAAACGTCCGATGTCGAATTCTAAGAGCCCGGGGAAGGGAAAATAACGGATCTTTCCCACCTGAGCAACACATACCGTTTGTTTCTTTTTGCCATTTAATAGCTTCACATAAAGTACAATTTTGACCCATACCTCCGATGGCGGAATATGTGGCGTATTCAATCAAAGGAGTATACGTAAATGCACTGCGTTCCTTATCAACCCAAGGAAGGTCGCCATGCCCTACGGCTATATCTTGAGACACATCCGATTCTTCAGATGATATCGACATTCTGTTCAGAGAATGTCAAGTCTTCGCGCTCTTCTTCTGTCTCTTCATGCCGAACTCCAGCAATTCTTTCTCTCTCACTTTCTAACTGATTATGAATATTTTGTTGTGTGCGTGTTCGGGGCAATGTATGATAATCTCGAGCAGCAGTTAGTCGCGCATCACGTTCATCACTCGTTAAAAAAGACTTGTTAGTAGATGTGTGAATATGCTGAGAACTCAAGCGTGATTCTGTATCGGTAAACGTTTCCGATTCGCGACATATGCATGTCGCTCACGATCAGCGGTCAGTCGCGCATCACGTTCCCCACTTGTCCCTAGAGACTTAGAAGCAGATGCGTAGATACGCTGAGAACTTAAGCGCAATTCTCTATCCGTGAACGTCTCCGACTCGCGAGACAATGCGTGACGTTCACGATCAGCGTCAGTCGCGCATCACGTTCCCCACTTGTCTCCAGAGATCTAGAAGTCGATGCGTAGATATGCTTGGTACTCAAGCGCAATTCTCCATCCGTGAACGTCTCCGACTCGCGAGACAATGCATGACGTTCACGATCAGCGGTCAGTCGCGCATCTATTCTTAACTGGTCTCTAGAGACCTGGATGTAGATACGTAAATACGCTGAGAACGCAGGCGTGCTTTGGCGAAGAGGTTTCCACGGAGCAAGTTGCAGCCTGATGTTCTCGAACAGCATCAAGTCTCTCCTGACGCTCTTCGGTAGATTCTTGGGATCTTACGATCCTCAATCTTTTAGCTCCTTTGGAACATTGGGAAAGATTTGACTTCGTTATAGGCATGGTTATAGTTTTGTTGTGAAGATACCTGATCAATTAAAATCTAAGTGACTGCTCCCCTGCGTTACCGGGTAGACTACCGAGTCACGAACATAAATGGAAAAGGAAAATAAACACTCAAATAACATAAGCCCGAAGACATATTTATTCGATAAAATAAAAAAATGATAAATGGGAGTTTTGACCAGTAGAGTCTTTGATATATTCTTTTAATCTTATTATCTTAGATATTCATTGATATACCATCCTCATCGAAAATCAGTCCTAAACTGTTACCGCCTTCACCGCGTGGAGGTACTCCCAGTTTATGTTATTTTATAATTATTCAGTGAAATTAGTGATAGCTTTGCAAAAATTTTCAGATCAGATTTTTCTGATCTTCGATTTTTTATAAGTCAACAGGAAATGCCCATCAGACCGAACAACTTTTGCTAAAATTTCATTCCTGTAAGTGTTATGGTGTAGCTGGGCTATTGGAGTTCCACAATAGGCGTCCCAGATCTTCGATTTTTATAAGTCAACAGAGCGTGCTCATCAGATTGAACAACTTTTGCTAAGACGTCATTCCTATATGTGTTATGGTGTAGCTGGGCTCTTGGAGTTCCACATCAGGTGTTCCAGATCTTCAAATTTATTATCTCAGCAGAAAATGCTCATCACTTGGAAAATTTTTGCTATGGTGTCATTTTTGTATCTCTTATAGTTTAGCTGGTCTGTTGCGGTTCTGCATCAGGTGTTCAAGTTTCCAAGATAAATTATAGTCTATATGTTGATAACAAAACCCAAAATCATTCAAATCCGTCCAGCAGTTCCGAAGATTAGCGTGTACAAACAAACAGACAAACAGAGTTTTTTTTTTTTGGATTCGTGCTCTATTACTGTTTCTAAACCCCTCTCATTTTTTTTTTTTTTATATATTCAATGTACAGACACAGTTTTTTACTCTTTTATTATATGTATAGATAGATAATTTGGTCACGAAACGAAAATAAAACAACGTATCCAATGATTTGTACTAGATATGGTTATACTCGTAAGGTCGGTGCTGTTAGGAATAGCGTTGATTAGGGACTGAGTGATTTGGGTTTGCGTTATTTCGAGCAGAAGTAATAATGGACAAAAAAACCCTAATTACTTCATCCCGAAATAATGTATACGAAAATAACTTTATTTCCGTTTCTGGACTTGGAGTAGATATTAATTCATAAGTGGTACTTTTTCAACGTAGTAAACACGATTTATTGTCATTGTTGTTTCTGTATTCTATTTCTAAGAACTCAAAACCACGTATCCTACCCAACATTCCACATATCGAAACAAAACAGATCTTAGTGCTCCATCATTTGTCAGAACAAAGTGGCAAGCGTTCCACGGAAGTAGACTCGATGAGCGCATGAGTTGACGTCACACGTCACGTCGCGTCTCGTCGGCAGCCATTGTCTGACGTCACAGGTCCCCTTCTTCCTGCAACGCGGTGGATCGTAAACTTTATGCGAAGATTCGTCTCGGTCCGTACGTTAACGTGTAGAATATGTATTTGGATCCGTTCTGCTCTGATGTTCGAGCTTAACCTTCCGGTAGGGAGCAGGGATGACGACTGGTTGGCTTTATTTTATATGTTTCATTGTTGAGCTGAGATTGCAGTGGCTTTTTGATAGGTATTGGTTTTGGGGTTATTTAACATGGCGAAAATGTCTTAACATATAGTAGCGATTGATTGTATTGTATGTATAATTAAATATAGAACGAGAAGTAAAAGAATTAAAAAACAACCACCGTACCTAATAGAGAAGATTTTTTAATCATTATAAAGCGATGAGTAATACGACTGTGCCTGTTCGAAGTCAACCATGATTAAATAGGTATTGCACTTTTAGTTAAATACCAGTGACACCCGGTGGCTCGAGCCACTGACTCCTGTCAATCTCTGTTTTAGCGAGGGGAGCAAAGTGTATTGTCGTGTCGACACCACGGGGGATGCGAGCCTAAACAAATACCCTCCGTAACACGACACCCTGATTCACGCATTAAATAAATATTCACTTTAGGACATCCATCCAAAAAATTCCAATTAATTTTCCCTAAATCCATAACTTTCGAACAAGTTGATCGAATCAAAAACGACCTCGCAGACGCTTTTAACTCCGTAAATAATAAATCAAGACTCCAACCCTTCAAGGAAGTTTATGAACTTGTTAAAAAATATCCCAAATGCCGGAAAGCACTCACTTAGATTAGGAAAAAAATATATTACCAGTATTGGCGTAAACATAAAGTTTTCGCCACCCACTAAGCATTAAGAGGTTTTTTAAATTTATTCACCCTTCGATTTTCGGCAGTTTCTTGTGGAAACTTTGAGAAAATTTCAGCGATTAAACCGTGCGGAGTGCACAAAGTTAAGGGTTGAAATTTGCATAACGATCGACCTATACGTTGTCTGGCTACATCGGAGTCTGTCGAAGTTCAGCTCAGACGTGAATTTGCAATCACTTAACGCTTTGGTAAAAATAACACTAATATAACTTTGAGTAGTTTTTAATTCAAAGTCAATGGCACTTGTAAATCGACTCGATTTGGCAAATGTTTTTTCTTGGCTTTATCTGGTTAAAATTGAATTCGAATGACCAAGTAGTCGCTTAAATTACTATAACGTAGCTGAGTTTTTTGGCACAAACCTCACATACAAAAAAAATTGGCCAAGTGCAAATCGGAGTCGCGCATGACGGATTTCGTACCATCATCGTAGTAAGAGAGCCCAATTTAAGTTATTATTTGTTGTTATATCAGCAACAGAATAGAATAGGTATCTTTATTTACGTGAAATATAGTACATTGAGGTGTTAAAGATAAATAGGTTTCACATATTCCGCTTAGTATAAATTCAGCATGTAAATGTTGTTAAATAAAAACTAAGCTAACAGCGCATAGGTACGTACCTATAGCTGGGCTTAAAGGCTAAAACCTCGCTTATTGTGTATTGTACAACAATTATAAGTTTACAACATAATTATTGTACATTTAAAAACGCAAGAGTTAAAATACACACAATAGAATTACCACAACAATTAAACAAAAACAACAACACTTTTAGAACAAAAACAATTACCACAACAGTTAAAGTTTAAAAAAAGCAAGAGTTACGAGTACAAATTTAATAGAATATTTACTTATTGCTTAATTCTTGTTGTTTTCTTTCCAATTATTTAATGAAGATTACACAAAACAAATAAATATATTAGGTTGGTACGTACAGTGAAATCATTAATACACATTCTGTGAAAATTTTAACAGTCTATACCTATTACGGACCTACAGCCCGACAGACAATACAGACAGACAGTGGAGGCTGAGTCCCGTTGGTACGTCCGTACCCATCGGATACGGAACCCTAACAACTTTTTACATGGAATGAAGGATTTCGATAAACCCTTCTGCTGATTTTTAATTCAGATCTATCATCTGCCCAGTATAGTTTAGCTGGTCGGCTAAGCGTAACTCGAAGATCAAAACTTGCTCTTCATATCAACGCTATGATCAAATTAAGTTCCCCATATCACCAAGTACCTAAGTACTGGCCACTGCACTCTCCCACAAACTACTAAGTTCTTAATCCTGACTTGATGAGGCATTGTCTGCAACCCAGACGAACATAACTACGTACGAGTAAATCGCCGGGTAAATATCCCTTAATGAGCCATTTCATTGCGTAGTGAGACCACTTGGCAATCAAACTGATTCAGACGCAAGTATCTAAAGTGTGTACCTACTTGGGTGCGTGGCGTGTGGAGAGGTAAACAAGACCATTCGTTTGCTGTTTATTTCTTCCTGTAAAGTAGTACGTATGAACTTAATTTATTTATGATCTGTCAGCAGCTTTGTCAGATTCCCGTGAAAAGATCTTCATGAAAAGTAGTAAACGTTGAAGGCTAATTTTTAATTCTACTATGTTTATATCCAGTTGGTTTTATTTACAAGTCTGATTAAACTACTTTAAAGTTTCCCTCCGGATATCTTTGGCGATGATGACTATACAAAAGAAATCGCAACAAGATACAGGACAAATATAAGTTAAGTTACAGAAGAACAAAAGAATACAATACAAAGCAACATTCAATTTCCTCTAAAACAAAAGAGGAATGAAAAGTCGTAATCTATGAAAGATGACGCTGCGATTTTTCTTATTTTAGTGGTGTTTCTCGAGTTAGCGGCCCGTTGGGCCCCACGATCTCTTCCGCGACATAAAACCTGCAACGTTAAATGATAATTATTATATTGTTCAAGTATTTCGATGTAGCTGAATAATATATAGGCATTGTTGCGAAGTGGTCTAAGTTAGAGAAGAAAAGGTGAAAGGGAAAATGCATTTTGTAAATAAATCAAGGAAGTTTGGAAATTGCTTGCTCAAGTTTGACAGTCTACTGACAAAAGTCAAGTCTTAATAAATATTGAATGTGGTGGTAGGTCTTGACGCACTTTGGGGATTTTGTTTGATGTCAACAAGATAAATACAATTAAATAATATCTTAATTTTTAATCTAGGGTTATCGATAAAACGTTTGGTGAAATCGGTACGGACATAAAGCAGGCAGGTTCCGGACACCGGACCTGGCCCGTTTCCGGTGTCCAGAACTGTGGCCGCTATTTGTTCGTACTAGTTTGACCGAGCCTTTGAGATGATGAAAAATAGAGGAGTATGGAAGAAGAAGACATGTTGCGCCGATCCCAAATGAGTTGGAATAATCATCTTCATCATCATCAAAATGATGATGATGAAGATGAGTTTGACGAAGTTTTCATTTTCTGGATGATTTTATTCATTTGTTTAAGAACTTAATAGATTTAAAATACAAAAAAAACGCAAAAGTTTACACATTGCTCGCGTTCTAAACCCTCTTGCTCTTCCAACTTGTTCCAAGTTCACCGGTTGTCCCCGCGCTTCAATGAGCACAGTAGGCAGGGGCAAGGGGGAATATTTTAAGGGGAGGCACGCCAAATTTGGACACTTTAATGCGAGTTTTGATGTTTTATGTTAATATCCAGTTGGCAACTTTGCCCAATAGTCATTGAATTGTCGATCGGTAAGGCTTCGGTAGACATTCACGATAACAAATTAATTTCCGATATTAATGTGGGAACGAAACGGTTGACGCAGCACTTTTTATTTCCTCTCCAATTGAACAAGTTTTGAAATTTTGTGGACGGGGCTGTCGTAATTTTTGAGGTTTCTCCATTAGTTAAGGTTAATTTAGAAAATAGTAAAAAAAAATATATAGCAGACTCTTTGGTCCAATGGGTGCAATCTCTACTTCGGAGCATGACCTCCTGGGTTCGATACGATTCGGTTTTTCCATCAAGAATTTCTCAGAAGCAGCGTGTTGTCTGGATTTGTGCCCGATACGCAGCGAAATTTCTAACCTTTCGTAACAACATAGACATGGTGTTATATTTTTTATGCTGATAACAAATTCAAATTATAATTTGTTTTTCTTTTACATTGAGCTTGGCATATTTTTTTCAGCTGCACCACAAAAATAAACACATCATAATATTTTTTTTCCAAAACCCGAAAACCGGAAACATAAATTCTATTTACCGTAAGATCTTCAAAAGAAACATAATATAAATATTTAACAGTCCTATCCCTTGTACTATAAAAACATTGCTCCTATAAAATCTTATTGACAAAAAAAATGGCTGCGGTATAATTTCGATCTCAACGGTCAAGAATTCGACGTACCTACATTGTTGGTAAACTATAAACATTGTATGATGTTTTTTGTACAAAACAGACAATGAACATCGAAACCCTGTAGTCAACGCTTTTAGTGGACAATATTTTGACGTATATGGTCGGTTTATTATCTCCATTGATTCCTTCTTCTTTCACTGAAGAAACAGTAGACATCAACCAGCCATCATATTTTATACCTTCTATAAACATTTTTTCTGTCTTTCCCTCAAATTTTGCGTTTTAGAGGGTTAACATGAAACGCATAAAAAATTATTTGTGCTCATTTGAATTTCATCTTGTATGACAGGCTGGTTCATACATAATAAACGTGGTTTAGTCTTCGCCTCCCTGTTTTGATGCGTAGCTTGCAGGTTTTTGTGATGTCAACGTTACCTGTTGAGTGTACAGTACTGCAAAGTGTTTTAAGATGAGGTAAACTTGAGACATCACCCTTTTTTTTTTTTTTTTTTTAGGATGGGAAATCATCAAATGACTTCTCCCACTCTGGGCGGAGCGGGAGGGAGTGTCAGACTCGTACTGACTAAAACCCATCCATGTTCCTTCCTCGCCCTTTACGTTCCGGGGCCGCGGTATCTCTTTCGAACAGTCGTATTCAAATGATCATGAAAAAAAAATATTTTATTTTGAAAATGAGTGTTGTGAGACAGGGAAATAATATCATCACACTCATCTGTCTAGCCTATTCCTAATTTTGTACTGGGGTCGGCTTCCAGTCTTACCGGATGCAGCGGAATACCAGCATTTTACATGGAGCAACTGCCTATCTGACCTCCACAACCCAATTAGTAAAACAACACACAGGTTAACAGGGAAATAATCTATGAGTTGAAAGTATCAAATTACTTATGTCCTTACAAATTGTACAAATTTAAAAAACCGGCCAAGAGCGTGTCGGGCCACGCTCACTGTAGGGTTCCGTAGTTTCCCGTCCACAATAAGTGTTCAATCCAATCCGATTTTAATAATTCTTTTTTGGATTGAAAAAAGATACGTTCAGGATAATAAAATATGTAAACGAATTTAAAAAAAATGCTTGCATATACGATTATACTACAAACTTAGTCCAGAAATTATTTTGTAAAACTTTTTGTCTTTTCTGTACAAAAACTTGTTTCCATCCAAGTTCAAAATGATTTTCCTAGAAAGTCAAAGTTCTACTTTTCAGATTTTTTTCATATTTTCTAAACTTATGGTTCAAAAGTTAGAGGGGCACATTTTTTTTTTACTTTTGGAGCGATTATTTCCGAAATTATTGACATTATCAAAAAATGATTTTAGTAAACCCCTATTCATTTTTACACACACGGACGGACGGACGGAAGGACGGACGGACAGACCGACATGGCGTAACTGTAAGGGTTCCTAGTTGACTACGGAACCCTAAAAAAGGTGGGTGTTGGTTTTCGCTTCCTTCCTTCATGAAAAGAGAAATCACCAATTCATGACCTCAAGTTTCACCAACTACTTTTATGAGCGATATACTCGTAAATTAATAACAATGTTATTTTCCCGCGCAACCGTACCACTCGTAAACGTCAACAGTATTTTTATGACAGTATTTCATTGTGCGTAAAGGCATTATGTGATTATGCCAATGACGTTACAATAGCAAAACATGATGTATTAAAACGTAATCGTACAATGCAAGCATTTAATTTACTTTACTTTATAATTTTCTTGTTTTCTATACTGGAAACAGAAAGAGAGGAAAAGAAGTGTTTATACTTAGACTAGAACCCATTTTCAGTAAAGAACTAGCTAACCACATTGTAGTGTGGGTTAGCCTGCTCTTGATCTCGATCTTGTTTGATAAAAAGCGAGAGACGATGAACAACTCTTTAAAAGCTCCGAGCCGCAATTATGTTAGCTATTTTGTGTCCGAAAGATCCCAATTGCATGTTACTCGACTAGTAATAATCTTTTTGAGTTGGTGTCGAAAACAATGAGATTGAAAATATTTTAATTTTAAATCCTACATTGTAGTTACTATAAAATGTTATACCTCGTTGACACCACTTGATACCGTCAAACGCTTTTCTATTCGATTTCTATCTGAAGCGAATTTTGCATATAAATCCGTTGGCGCCGCGACGTCGCATCCCGCTGCAGTCCCGGACGCATTCCCACCAATCCCGGGAATTTATTAGTATGGGATCCCGGACTAAAAGCGGGGGCGTGACCGCTTCAGCGAAGCCGAAATGGATGCACATTCCCGTTTAATAAGACATGAAGAATACTAGGGCTGTGTCTTGAATACTTTTGATACGAGTACCTACTGCTTAATTTTTACATTCAAAGAATTCAATAATATTATTTTTAAGTAAAGTGTGACTTCTTGTATTAGGTGTGTGTTTGCCTTTATTTATTGGAATTAGATTAAACAGACATGGTGTAATTCGAAATAAATGAGAAATTCGGAAATTGTACTTTGGTCTCCCCGATATCACAGAGCACTTTCGATGCAGGTATCTACGAACAAGGACTTCGGTGGTTAGCTATTTACAATAACTAAGCCAGTATACATGGCCAGTCATCTAATGAAATAAAGAGGTATTTTATGTAAATTAATGCTCTAAACCTACACAGTGTGCTTTTATGCAACGTTTTAAACCATGACATGCATAGATATACACAATTCATTTCCGCTGTAAAGGAAATATCAGATTATTCATGCAGGCTTTATTCAAGGGTCCATATCATTACTATCACTCTTAAGTCTCAACATAACCACACGACAAAGACAGAAGATACCTCTGGCTCTTTCTACAAATGACTTATTCCTAGTTACGGATACATGTATTCGAAACTTTTTGTTCTGTAGGCATTCTTGGTCCCCTCGGAGGCTCGGAGACGTTTTATATAATCCATTAAGTTGTCAAGGAAGATTGATATAACGAGATCAGGATCAACTTACTTGGGTGCATCGCTAAAGACGCCTCTGATCTTTGTCAGATAACAAATCTAAGTGAAAGAAAAACTGTCTCTTGAGGTAGGTTGTTAAGTACGAGTAGGTATACTAAGTAATGTTATATCGTGATTCATGAAATTTCATGACAGCTTTAAATATCTATATTTTTTGCTATTATCTTAGTATCTAGTACGGTAAGCCGCATGCCAGTGTTGAAACTCCGTACTACGTTAGGCCAGGTGAAAGTCTAAGGTTCATGTTCACCAAAAAGATGACGGCCTGAATATCTAAAAACAGCTGTTTAAAACACATTTTTAAACAGCTGTTTTTAGAAATCAGACCGTTATCTTTTCGGTGAACATGGACCTAAGAGTTGCCTGATGTCATGCTGCCTATACTCTCACACATTTTTTCTTCATGTTCAGGTTGGTGGCAAAATGCAAATCTTTGGTAAAACTGCATACAGCAAGTTATTTTTACAAGCTTTGAATTATTTTTGTGTTTAAACTACATTAGAAATGTCTTTTAAATATTTGTATCGTGCGAAACTAAACGCAAAGTCCAAACGAGCTACTTATAGCTTATCGAACGTAACGTCTCCCGCTAATAATCCGTAATTTTACACTACGCAGTCCAGAAGAAAAATATCCGTTAAATAGTTGGTATAGTTCCACATGCACAATGATCCTCAAAACGTATGCAGTGGAGTGCAACTGACTAGCTCTGTTACTACATTGGGTGAGCTGCCCCGTGAAGGCTACAAACAAAAAAATCACTCTTCACTTGGATGCATACAATCAACAAGCAGGAAACAGCGAACTTTTGAAAAATTTCCGACATATCCGCCCTTTGTGGAGATCAAAGATTATGGATACGGAACAGAGATGTTAGTGATGTCTGCTTCATTGGAAACGTTAATATTTGTTTTCCTTTTTTATTTGAGCTTACAATCGATTTGCGACATGATGATTGTTTTTTATTTATCAAAAAAGTGTGCTCCTTACAGTTTTGGTATAATCGTTTTGTTCTTGTAGAATCGTAGAATCAATTGACGAGTATTCAATTCAGTGTAATTTACCCATTAAACCAGCTACGATGGGGATATTGTGGGGTTTTAAACCTTAAATTGTTAATGGGTCCAATCCTGTGGCATTGTTTTTCTTATGTTTTTTTTTCTCAATTTATGTCGTATCTACTGCATCGTCTATGACGGTTGTCATTTTTCTGCTCCGCGGGAGGGTAGTGTGACAATGCGCTTCAGTAGGGGAGGGAGGCAGGCGGGAGGGGCGGTACATGTTCGTGATGTTTTCATTTTTCACTCACTTTTCACAATTTTTTACACAAAAACCCTGTGAAAGAGACCGTTTTGATACAATTGGGGCTCATACGCCGAACGTCGGATATTCCCGCCAATACTTTATTTCGTTTGATAAATAACGCATCGATAGTTTTAATACGTGCGAAATGCGCTTTTATTTAAGTAAGTAATGATGAAATACGTGAACTTACTTTGATTGAGTGGTTTTTGGTTCTTTTTCTTCTGTTTATACTTTTAAATTGACTTTTTAAAGTTTCAGTGTTGGTCTGTTGGTGTCAACTTTCACCAACATATTTTTTTCTCTTTTTAAATGTTATTATGTTAATAAACCTATTTATTTATGTAAGGAGATCATTAGTATGTTAGGGTCAGCTTCCAGTCAAACCGGGTGCAGCTCTTACATGGAGCGACTGCCTATCTGATGTCCACAAGCCACTTAGTACTGGATAATACGATACTATTTGGTAAGGCTGGATGTCAAGTTTTCGGGCCACAGACTACCTATCACCGTCGTTATACTTTTCGTCGCTAGACCTTTAACAGTGGGTGCATATTTGTAGACCACATATATCATCCGGGGCCAGTGGCTTCACACTTCCGATTCACGGAGGAAACTCGGTATGTATTGGATGGTCACCCATCCCCAGACTGACCTCAGCCTCACCTCGGTGACAGTAAACGTCCACCCGTGCGGCTATTATTATTTGGCCTCAAGCCCGACTTTCAAAGTATCATAATGAACATAAATGTATTTATTTAATTTGAAATTAAACGTATCAAACAACAGAAAACGGTATAAATCAAAAACCCTACTCCAAAACAAACATTCAACCAACACAACTATACCTCAATACCTGTAGCTACCGGTAAAGCAATAGCCTTCAACAAAGAATTTGCAGCAAGAATCAATTTATTCACGCGTACGGAACCCCTCGCCGTCAAAGGTCGCCTCGCATATCGCTAAATTGTCGGGGGGTCGTCATTAGGATGCCTCGAAGGATCTCTAATTGTTTCCGAGCCGGGAAGTATCAATTTACAAGCAATTTGTAATCGTGATTACTTCGTATTAAGCGTTTGGAGTTTGATGATCCCATATTGTAAAATATGGTACGCCTCTAAAACACTACGGTAGGAACATAAATTAATATTAAACCTATCATTCCTGAAGAGTATCGCAGCGGTGTTCCTATGTTACACTGACATTCCGCCAAATTATTCCTACAAATTATGACCTGGTGAAAGTTGTCCGCTGGATGCGAGTCGCACGGCACCGGTCAATGTGGCGACACTTGGCAGAGGCCTATGTCCAGCAGTCTTTCGACTGAAATGATGATGAATGATGAACCGAGAACAGCGGCTACCGCGAAACTCCTAATGAAGAAGACCTAAATTATTTTACCCGTCCTGGGAATTGAAGACTTCATGGTCATCAGAAACTTTTGCGATCACAGGACCTACGATTTTGTCGGCAGGTTCTAAAGTGTTTTACCGATATTTGTCCACCATGTGGGGTAATACAACCAAATTCAATTGGACGAGCAGAGTAAAATATTCATAGCTCGACCTAACCCAGTTATAAATCCAACCGGCGCAGCGTCAGGAAAAACATATCTGCTGTTAGGAAACAGATGTATTTTTTCTCTGTTACAAAGATGTTTCTATGTTAAAATATATTTATTTTCACCCCCTGAAAGATTCCCAATGATTTTAAAGTCGGTCTATACATATAGAGTCAAAGTGATTAGGTCATTGAAACCTAAAAATGGAACTTCTTAACCGTGGAATAAATTACAAACCAATATTTCTCCAAGGAAGATGAATTTACATTTAAACTACCTATATGAGCTTTCAGTATTCAAATTGACTCGACAATGATGACACTGGCCTTAGAACGCAGTTTATAAATGTGTATTTTATTGGTGAAACTCGACCTAAAAGTCACCTTTATCTGAGGTCAAGTACAGACGAATAATTTATTAATTTGACAATCATATATACGCTCTAGATTTATCTACGATTATTTTTCTTTTATCAGAAAGAACAATGGCCATAACTTTAAAATTAAAAAGTTATTGTTCTCCATACTCAGTGGCGGCGTTATTCGAGTTTATGTGCGTTTTTATAGCCTTTTAATTCATTTTGTACTTACGATCGTTAAGCAAATAAAAGCCTTGCCAATAGTTAAAATTATAGCGGCGTAAACCTTTCAATTTTTACAGTACCTAGTATTTTATGGTGATGTGAGCATAAAACTGGCTTATACTAGCGGACGCAAGTACAGCTACCGACCGGTATCGTCATCAATTTTCAGGTGACTTTGGTTTCTTTAAAAATAAAGAAACTTGAACGTTTCCTACTATTTGGCAGGACATATTCAAGTTCTTCTTTTAGGACTACTATCATCTGTTTCATACATTCTGTCGAGTATTATCAATACTTAGCTTAAATTGTAAGCAATGTTTTCGACTGCCTCGTTGGTCAAGTGGTAGCAAGCGCGGCTGCTGAGTATGAGGTCCTGTGTTCGATTCCCGGTTGGGCAAAGTGTTTTGTGATTATGAAGCAATATATTTATTTATGTATTTATTTATATAATACATGGAAGACTTACAGCTAATAAATACAGGAAATAAAAAGGAAATCATAGTCACTAGAAAGCCAATTACAAGTCCTCACGTATAGACGTATTATAGTTATTTATGATGTAAGCACAAAAACACAAAACACATAGCTTTAATATAAGTGAGAAAAAAAAAAGTTATAAAAACCAAAACAAACAATAAACACACATATATACTCATACTCTCTGGTATATACTCATTATTCTTTGAAAATGGCCACTTTACAGGGTATGCCAAAGGAAAACTAATTTTGTAACTTAGTTTACAATAAAAAAGTACATGCTAAGGAGCTTGGTCCCTACTTTTTCCCTTAAATCGTGTACCCACTATTGAAAGGTAATCTAAAATCCTATAAGTATAAACATATAAATACTGTTCTTTGCGTCCCCTCCGAACTGCATCGTCTGTTCACTCCACGCAGAGCTTCAGCACTTTTATCTCCGAAAATAAATTAAATTCCTGGAGACGAATGACTTTAAAATGAAACAGCAATAGGTACGTTCACGGTGACTTGATTAGCTCAAGGATCAAAGTCTCGTTTGAATGTAGTTTAAGAATTAGGGGTCGTTTTGCTCTTTATTATGGTAGCTAAAGGCATATTTATTTTTTCTTTTTTTTTGGGATTAATTTCCGACTGTGTAATGTGTTTTAAAGTTATCTTAAAGGCTTTGTTTAGTACTCAAGGTAAGTGCTACTCAGTGTGGTTAAATATTTTACTAAACGACAAATAGCATTATCAAACTTGGCAGCCAATGTATTGGGCGGACGTCTAACCACTTACGGAAAACTTAAACGGGATGATATTTTATCTGAAAGAGGGTACGCTCTCATGTACATATAATGGGTAATAGTCTGTTTGTAGTTTCAATTAAAATTAACACAGAAACTTAAAATAAAGCACATAATGTTTCTTTGAAACCAATCTTAAAACTACAAAGTCTCAAACCATTTTATTCAGTCGCCATCTTAATTCCAATTAAACGTTGTAAACTTGCAACACTGTAACAACGCTGGCAACGCTAACGTGGCGTGAAAGTAAAAACATTGTTTGTGGTATTTCTCTCCGCTCGCGTGAACGGCCTCTTGAAATAAAGGCGTAATTGAATTATCAGATTGTGCACGAAACGGGAAAATGTCGACGATATTCATTTATAATAGGAGTTTGTTGTATAAACTATCGTCACGATAATGTTTTGTGGGATTACGGAAGGATTTATTTCGGTATTTCGATAAAAATAATGTTGTTATCACAGGTTGCAGTGTTCAGAATGGATTACGTTAACAGGCACAACGTTTATGTTAGTGATATAATTATCAAACCGTTTAGTTGTAGAATAATTATGCAGAAATTTAGTGTATTTAATCGTTTTCAGTTAACTAGCCATAGTTTCTACTAACAACGCGAGTTTATGACCTGCACTCGGCAATTTTTAAGTTAATAAAATATCACTGCCATTAAAACAGAGGCTATAAGTAATAGAAAACTCGTTAAAATGACTATCGCCATAAAATTTTATTCAGTTTTAAGTGACAATAAAATCGGAAAACTAAAAGACCAACAATAATTTTGTGTGATCTCGACGACAATAAAAGTACAAATTATACTTGACAATTCGAAATTATACGAGTTTTATAGCCGTGAATATGTGACTTTCAATAAAATGTCTGTTTGAGGTCTGCACGTCTCCTGTCTGGCTTTTATCCGGGAAGACAGACTAGTTTTCTGTTTTATTAAATGCAAATGTGCAGTTACGCGTTTATGAATTTTTGTAAAATATAAACGGAGGGAACGTCTTCGAGCAGAGTGAAAATTGTAACCAGTATATTTACGGCTGATGCTCCAGGGTAGTCCGCAAAATTATTTGTTTTGTTTATATCCAAAAAAGTCACTCAATAGGTAAATGGAAAGATGGTACCGGCCATTCTTAAATTCTTATTTGTATTCATTAATCGTTTTTGCGACCATCATCCGTCATTCAGTCATTCCTCCGATCGTCGTAGCGTCATTCAGATAAGAGTTTACCAAATATGACAAATTTTCGTAGATAATTTTAGGATTCCGTTTTTTTACTTTTGACTACACAAATATGATTTGTAAAGGGTATGGATACAGCTCCATTTTTTTTGTACTAATTAAAAATTAGGGGCGACCGATCCCTGACCGACTTTTTTTTGTAAGGAGTTACAAGGGGGGACTTGTACATGAGACTTTAGTAATAGGTACACCTTTGCCTAACCCTTCTGGGATTACAGACGCGATGATATGTAATGTTTTTTAAAACTCAGATGTAGATTTATTCATTTTATCCATTTTTTGTTGTGGTACATTGTAACTAGTAACATCATTTTTTATTTTATTTTATTTATTAGGGATATAAAACAGCTACATGCTACAAAAAATACATAAAATTCTTAAAAACTAGAGAACACAAACATGTAACCCACATATTCACGTCTTTACAAAAGAATAACAGGCTGTGTTAGATTTTACAGAATACAGAGCCTTCTGTGACGGCTGTATTTAATGTAATATAAATTAATTTAATTTTTGTCTATTCCCTAATTTTTCATAATTTTATTTAATTTTATTAAATACATATTACTTTAATTCCATCATCACTACATAGTATAAAACAAAGTCGCTTTCTCTGTCCCTATGTCCCTATGTATGCTTAGATCTTTAAAACTACGCAACGGATTCTGATGCGGTTTTTTTTAATAAATAGAGTGATTCAAGAGGAAGGTTTATATGTATAATATATGCATATTATAGTAGAGAGAAGCCGAGAAATTTAAAGATTTGTAATGTGATGTCGTAACAAACATATTTTTCTGCGCTGACATTGCAAACGCTGTCTAAACCTTACGAGATTGATCAAATTTATGTACTACGGAATTGCATATCTTAAAAAGATGAATAAAAAAGTCCGCGACAGCATATGTTTGTCTCCTAAGGATAACCCACAGTAACCATTTTTATCTTTTACATATTACAAAAAAAAATATGGGTTATTTACCAAGCTATTTTAAACGATACAGTATCATTCCTTATTCAATATAAATAAAATATTATAAATACATTTGATACGTTGTGCATCTCATGTAGATCAAAATTGCCCTTTACAGCATGTGATTTAAATGAATATTTTCGAAGATATTATAGATTTAAAAATTGCGGGACGTAGTGTTTGCGGCGGTACCGGCCGACCGGGGTCTATTCTAAGGTTAATTTTCAAATCGCACTTATAGTAATTATAAGTACATAAGATTAGATAAGATTAGATTATATAAAACCATAATTTATGGATTGGAATTTTCTATTAAGATCTTGGTTAAAATTTAGAGTTAGATCAATTTAATATTAGGGAAATTATTTTCAAAAATCGTAATTTAAGGTGAGGTATGTAAGTTCAGAAAAAGAATTTAATAGAATAGGTATCTTTTGTTGTTGATGATTGTTGATTATCTTTTGTTTTTAGTCGCACGAATAGCAAATTATTTTTTAAGTATTTTTAATTTAATTAAAATCGTAGTTTTAGTTGAGGTATTTCAGTTAAAAAAAAGAACTGAATAGAATAGGTATCTTTTGTTTTTGTTTCTAAATGGTAAATATTTAGATATTTTTTACTGCGGCACATACTAATAATATGGCAATTTGTGCATAGGTCGTTGTACAGTGAATGCCAGAAGAGTCTTACATAAGAATCTCTTACGTACGTGTGAATCAAACAGCGAGTTGCTTAGCACTGACAGTTTATTATAAAAAAGTGACATCTCCGTGAGGTTGCAACCTACACAGACTAAAACCTATTTACACATATATAACAGAATCATACATATAGAACTGAGTAAATTTTGTACAGAAATTATAAAGTCATGTCTGGAAGACGTCGTCGTTCGAACATAGGTCGTAGTACAGTGAATGCCAGAAGAGTACGTTCAGCAAGAGATGAAGAATCGTCAACGGAACGTGAGGCTCGCCTCAGTCAGGCTCGGGATAAGTATAGAGCTGAGAGAGAGAGAGAATCTTCAGTAGAGCGTGAGGTTCGCCGCAGCTGGGATCGAGATAGGCATACGGTTCAGAGGGACAGAGAATCGTCAGTGGAGCGTGAGGCTCGACTCAGTCAGCTTCGGGATAGATATAGAGCTGAGAAAGAGAGAGAATCTTCAGTAGAGCGTGAGGTTCGCCGCAGCCGAGATAGGGATAGACATCGAATACAGAGAGCCGGAGAATCAAGTAAAAAAAAAAAAAAATAGCATATCAAAACTACTGGATCGATTTTAATCATTTTTTCAGTGAGTGACATAGGCTATATATTTTATACCCGTGCGAAGCCGGAGCGGGCCGCTGTGTTTTTATATACAACGTTCACAGTTTTCCTGTAGTGTATTTAGTATCAGCATTGTATCCGTGCGAAGCCGGGGCGGGTCACTAGTTTAATAAATACATAGGTAATTCAATAATTGATACTATTCAATATAATTTGATTGATTTAATTTTAATTCAGTTTCGTTGAATCGATTTAAATATATTACAAATAAGTACAAATAACTCAATTAAGTACAATTCAAAATAATTCAATAAAATGCAAAACAACTCAATTCTCTTTACTGGTTTTTTGTCAAAATATCTATAGCTTTTATTTTAAATATCTGATTGGATAGAGTAAATATGTCAAGCTCCATAAAGTGTGTATTGTATGTTTCAACAAGGCGACGAAGAGGTGCGCGCATTCCGGCGTTAGTTTTCCACAAGTCTGTGTGGAACAGTCGGGGTACGCGCACCCCCCGTTGGACAACAGTTCTGGGTACTCTGAAGCATAACTGATTAGCTAGTGAGTTCAATACAGTTGAATTTATTATTACATATGGTCGTATGGTCCCTTGGAATTATTTAACATTTATAGTTCAAGGACCGCAAGAACTTTTTCTCCACCATTTCCAAATCTGAATGGCGTATTCCAATTGGGAGCGAATCAGAGTTTGGTATAATAATAAGAACGTAGAGGGCCGCTCAAAGTCACCAGATGATCGCATGACGAAGCCATACATACGAAAAGTCTTGTTTATTATGTAATCAACATGTATGTCGAAATGTAGACGCGAATCCAGTGTGACACCCAATTCCCGGACATTCACAACACTGACGATGTACAACTTTCTTGTTTTTAGTAAATGAAATACTATGACGCACCGTCTTCCGGTTCGCGTTCGTCACTCTAGAACTTTTCGGCCCCATCGGCCATGCGTTCTGCGAGCAATGATGCCCTGCCCACTGCCACTTAAGTTTGGCAAATCTCATCGTAGACAAATATAATAAGTACCTATGCATTGGAAAATGTCTACCCCTGAGATACTCTCTATCCAATAAAGAAGAACTTTTGAAATAGGCAGACGTTGTTAAAAATTTATCACTAAACAGAATCAAACCAAAATATAGACGAATTGATAACCTCATCCTTTTGGAAGTCGGTTTAAGAGTAACTCTTGGCTCTTGCAAAATTTTGTGCAAAAAAAACACGAAAATTCCACCATATACAAGAGATTGAGACAACAAAAAATACTCAAAAAAATGCGTTCACACTCCAACCATCCTCCTTTACCACCCATAAAACCACCAAAAAAATCCCTCCCTTAATAACATAATAATAAAGACAACAATATGTCTCCGGGCTACTGGCTACCAGTTCGTGCCTCGTTCAAATTGGGCCAATCTACTCGCCAGGTGCGAGGGGATCCTAACAAATATTTGCAGTTTCAGGATCCAGTTATCCGTAGTAACAACTTAATAATGATCTAACTTTTACAATAACTGTCTGTCAGTTTAACTAACGAATAACGTGTGCTAGTGGGGTGTTTCATTTGAACTGATTTCGCGTTGAATTCTACTAATCTACTAATATTTATAAATGCGAAAGTATGAGGATGGATGTTACTCTTTCGGATTTGAATGAAACTTGGCACATAGATCGTTTACAATCTGGATTAACATATACGTACCTTAAATAGATAATTTAATTACTGAATTCCACGCGGGCAAAGCCCGTAGCATAAGCTAGTATTCATTATTTAATTATAGTCTGAGTTACTTGAGAATGGCGTAAATTAACATAACGCGACATAATTCCCGCCTGTATTCCGTAAAGTAGAAGGGTTTGGACTTCTGCCTTATCCAGAAAGACGTACCTATAGTTCACCCAGATTTCCACAGTTACTATTAAGTTCCATGTAATTGGGGTCGAGTCTATTGACATCAATCGGGCACAGATCCAGACTTGCTGCTACTACTTTTACTTATCATTGCACACCGTACTCCTCTCTGTGAAAGAAAATGGGCCATATTTGACCACGCGGGCCCAGTGCAGATACGTGAATGACACATATCTGTCACCTGAGCAGCAGTGGTGGTGATGCTGAAATAAATAAACAAAGTTATTCGACTCCTCGGGTATGAATCCACGTCCTGGAACTGGTAAGTCCGTGTCGCTACCACGCGGCCAACACTTCATCGTCTGCCTGAACTTTGCCCAACTTTGTTGCAGTCGGCTTGCAGTCTAACCGGATGCGGTTGAATTTCAAAATTTTACATGGAGCGATTGCCGGCCTATCTGACCTCCACAACTTACTTGGTACTGGGTAATATGATACCCCTTGGTAAGGCTGGTGATCAGACTTTCGGGCCACTGACTGCCTGTAACATCTGGGAAGATCTAAAAATCACAGCCCAAGAACTTAATGTGCTTTCCGAGACACGGTGAAAACTTAAGAACACGTGTACAAAATCGAGCCACGTCACATATGACGAAAAACATGGTATATTAAATTGACTTGTCGCAAACATAATACGAATAATGTTCTTGTTTGTAAGTGAAATGTAACGTATCGATCGTCGTGACCTTCACATCGAGGGAACAAGAAATATGTTCAGTACATGTAAATAAGTTATTTGTATTCGTGCTATTTCTTGTAAGTAATACCGGTTTGGTTGCAAATGAGACCCGTATTTTGTTTCTTGTTGGAATTAACACAGAAACTACTACCTTCCGTCCTTAAAGGCAAACAATGCCTATATAGTTTTTGTTTATCCCACGAAATTGTAGATAGTTTTACTATGGTATAAGTGTATAATAGTGTGTGTGTGATGACAAAAAAATATTTCAACTAAAAATACTATTAGAAAAATGTTCGTAGGCGTCGAGGCTACGTAATCGTAGCTCAGTGCTACGCCGTAGCGGGGCGCGTAGCTTATAAACCGTAATAGGTAAACAACTTACCGTGTGTAAAATATGCAACGTATGACGACACGGTATGACGTGTACTTTGGCTAACCGTACTACTATCCATCTCTCATAATCTCACCTCAAATACCTAACCAAAGAGGTCCACACACGTCAAAGAGAACTTAAATCCCTAAACAGCATTCAAAGCCAGCAGCAATACATCATATTTAGCGCGGTTGCGATCAATCAGAACTAGCTGTCGTGCGGCCATTACTCAATTAAGAGTCGTGATGGATGGCGGGGGACGTTTCAAATCTGTGGATATTGTAATGTGAATACTCAATGTGTTTTGCGTGTTGAGTGTGTGGTCGTGTTTTTCAAGAATTTGTAGGTTTCGACATGAAATGTTTAGTAGCAATCTAAAAAATCACAAACGTCATCAACTTTTTCCTAGATAACATAAACAAGAAATTGTTTATTATGTCTTAAAAAAAACGACTTTAACTGCTTACTTCACCGTATTGAGAGCAGTGGTGATGAACAACTTAAGCGGTGTGCCTGAGTTCCATCCCACAACCCACAATTGGGCCACTACATCCTCTTAAACATTTTTGCTTGTAAATTAAGTTTACGCTGACTTCAGTCAAAAATCTTCTTCAGTGGAGAAGAACAGACACAATTTTTATTTCTTTACCAAATAAATGCTAAAATTCAAAATTTGAGAAATAGCTTGTTGCTAGCCTAAATACCTAATGCGAAGTCCTGGGATATCTAGAGTCGTGTCCGTATCTGCACACACCACAGCCAGCTATGTCCCCGGTATTGGGTCAGCTTAGTATCTCCAAGCATTCAGCTGACGTACAACATTGCTTTGGTTAACCTATGTTTAGCGAAGATTAGTTAAATATAGTTATAATAAATTGTAATAAACATGGCTCTATAGGACTATCATTTATACCTACTAATATAAAAGTAATTGAATTACGTCGTTAAGTAATAGAGGTAAAGCATAACTCGATTTCTTTTAAAATTTCCCAAATTAAACATTTTATCCCGAGAAGTTCGGATAAAAAATGCTTATTTTTTATATTTCGGATGTTTTTCGACCTTTCTCCCGCTTTATCGTCACAGATAAAGCAAGGTCACTCACAATAAGTACTTAAACGATTTCCGATAGTAGGGCAAGGATAAAAAATATTTACCAAGCAGTTAATGAATTATACCAGGAAATGTAGCCGGCAGCGGCGTTTCATCTAAATAGGTCGGTTCCGTAACCACTTGAAAACAAGTGGGTTGAGGACATTTTTCTTCAACATAGATTTTGACCAATAACTGCTGATATGATTTTCAATAGAAGCTGTTAGTAAGGTAATATATGAAATAATATTAGTAACTGTCCCATAACAAGACAAAGACCTCTTCTCATACAAAGAACGCATGAGCGTTAATTACTACGCGCGCTTATTCAAAGCACATTATTAACACACAATGACATAGTTACAATATTAATACTAGTACCTTAAGATACAGGTCTTATGAACTATTCGGCTAATAAATTGTATTCAAGGGTCATCATTTCATCATTCTTGACATTGATCTTGTTTGAATCAGTCTAGTGGTTGTCAAGAATGTCCTAACTCGCGATTGTTGGCAGCAAAGGCGCTCCGCTCGTGCTTAAGGTAGCACGTATTGTGGTAGGAAAAGCTGTTTATCCCTTCATTTGAACGTTTCTCCCTCTAGCCTAATATGACGGTCCTGAAATGTAGGAGCATAGAAAAGTTCGATTCTGTGCTGCCAGGTGGGGTTCAACCCTAGTCCATTGAAATAAAATTTGCTAGTCGTGAACATAATCATTGAGCTATTGATATCTATGTATTTATTTGTTAAAACTTTATGCACAAGTAAAAACTACACTTAAAGTACTTACGGAATCATATCGCGTTATTATCCCGTAAGTACTTTAAGTGTAGTGAAAAACCGGGAAAGTCTAAAACAGTGCACAAGTAAAAACTGTACAAAGGCGGAATTACTTGACATTTGAGTTAGTGTAGCATTATAAGGATTTGATTTTTCAAACTGCCTTTACAAACTAAAGCAACGTTTTGATTTGCTGCTAAACAAATGTATTAATTAATCAAATACATTCTGCTTGCTTGTACAACACACAAATCTCCTAATCCAGTGTGCACCTACAAATCGCTGTTTCCACCATGTCGTCACCCTAACTCTTGCAGAAAGGAGAATCTGAGCAAAGTAAATATTTAGCGAAGCAATTAGCGAGTAGCTCACAAGTACCCCCAGTAGCCAGGGTACGCCAGCGTACTACAGGGTACGGCAAGGGTACGCCTGAATGTCAGATTCTTGCGTGTTCAGGAATTTCTGCCCTGTTTATTAATTACTTATTCCAAACTATGAGGGCAAACTTTATGTTTTGTTACCAAAAAAGGGGTCTGTTTTATCGTGCGTTTTATTTTCTATACGAGTAATAAAATTTAAAAAAAAAAATGTTTTTCGAATGATATTTGTACAAAAGCAGGCGCTATGTTCGCTCTTTAGTATATCTACAAGATTGTATTCATTATACATAATACATGTATCCGAACATTGAACCTCCTCTTTTTTGGAGTCGGTTAAAAATACTGTATGTGCTTTATAACTAACGCGTATTCTTCTTCTTCTTAGCGTGTCGATGGCAAATATTTATTAAATATGTTTGGCCCAAAATTCAACTATGCGAACTACGCTCGCTGATGCAGTCATAAGATCGTCAAGTGTACAGGTGTCAGGGCATGCGGCGCAAGATAGGAGATAGGCCATTGTCTGCGGAGACACGCCGCATACACATTTAAGATCTGAGCCGTCCATAAACCCCCATCTGAGGAGATAGTCTTTGCTACGGCCGACCTGGGTTCGGAGTCTATTCAGAGATTTCCAAGTCTGCCACGGCATGGCATTCCCAGGTGGAAGTCTTTCAGCGGCTCGATGAAGCCGTCAGGGGCTTAAGCAGTTCCTGCCAGAGATCACATCTCACTGTGGAGGCATTACTGTTACTAACCCGTATTGAAAATGTTTTACACCAACATTTAACCAAAAAATTAGACCAAACAAAGGACGCTGATTGTTTAATATTAACAAAAAGCAGTGTACCAACCACACGGCACGGGTATGCCCAAAGTTACAACGTTGTCAAAGGAAAAATTTAAACTCCCTCAAAGCGTTGTCACATTTTTCAATTTGTCAAAGCTGAGTTATGGAAGCGCCTATCTGGTTCACATGACGCAGTGTAAAATGTATGGGCCAGATAGCAGACGTGTTTGATAAACGTTGAGGTGGTGGATGAATATTTTTGACGAAGTTTGTGACGTACTTGCTGACGATCGATATGTGGTAGGAAAGCGAATTACCTTTTAATTTTGAATGCCTTCTAGTTTAAGACGCCGAGTCCATGTCTTTATCGGAGGTGCTTTTCTTGTATTTCAAAGTTTTTTTGGTGTTTTTTTTATGTTTACTAAAGAAAAGACTGCTGCGTTGATCTGGTAGTCGCAATCACGACTGCGGTTCGATTCCCATGGGTCAGGCAGATTGTTATTTGGTTTTTCTATCAGGAATTTCTCAGTAGCAGCCACGGAGTTTGGATTTGTGCCCGGTTGATGGCATTAGGTTCGCCCCCTATTACAGAATGCGGATTGTGGGTGTACTATTATCTCTGTCTAACCCTTCGGAGATTTTAGGCGTGATGTTATGTTATGTTTCTTTCGTTATTCACAGACGATGAAGGTTCATTCAGCCTTCGATCAAGAATACACGATACAAAACAATGTCGAAATGTGTCGACACTTTATTTTACAAACCTTTTAAAAAACTAATACTAAAACCGTTATCATTTATCTCTCGCAGACTCCTTTCTCCGTTTTACATAACAGAATATTTATATTGTAGCTGGCAATCTAGCCGTGAAATATACACAGCGAAAACAGGAAGTGTGTCGAAAAGGAAATAATAAAACATGTCGGTTTTGGCCCTCAAAGAAACAGTGTACCTACAGCGAACCGCGTGAAAATGACGGTTACTAACTAACTAACTTTTATATTAAATGGTAGAACTGTTTTTAAATAAGTTATATGTTTGGGTGAATATGACCTAAATTTTAGAACTAAGGTAAACTCCACGGTAAATCCACTGTAATTATTTTGTTTAGCTTATATTGTTACATACTTTTTATTTCAAGCCGCGCTACAGCAGCCATGAAATATAATACTTGTATGACGAAAGGTATATAGGTAGGGATGCTCCTTGTCAATTTATGAGTTATGATATCCTGGATCAGGTTGCGGTCCGGTGGGTTTTGGTCATAATGCATCGATATCACTTTGTTACCTTTTCCAACAGCTAGTGTCAAATTAATCTTAAATATCACTTATTTACTGTTAAAAGTAGGCTAAAGATCGTCTGAAATTGCTTACATGCCGTAAGAAAACGTTGTAGTCGATGTTTGTTTCTTTTACGTACGAGAAAAACCCATTTTCTCGCAGTATGAAAATTATTTTATCAACATGCATTAATAAAGTTACCTACTGCACACTGTACACAATCCCTCTAATTAAAGTTTCAAGATTTATGACAAAGGACATAACTCACACGAGACGCACGTCCGACAATAACAAGCAAGGTCCGTTATCTTGAGAAATATCGCAGACTCGTGCGACGGACCCCGGCACCGCAAGATGTAGATAGTACTGGATCTAATTGAAATACCCCGGGAGAGGGCAGATGTGGCGTTGGATTACCCGCCCTTTTTACAAAATAGTTGAACGAATCGAGACATTAACGTTATTTCTTTACTGTAACTGTTAGTCTGTGTCATCCCACAGCTGGGCAAAGGCCTCTCCCATGACTTCCAAATTCTTCGATCCAGGGCCAACGTGGACCACTGGTCGTTGGTTTTGTCCAGCTCGTCCCGCCATATCCTGCGAGGCCTACCGCGTCGCCTTCAGGCTGTGTCAGGGCTCCACATCGTGGTTATTTTGACCCACTCGTCAGGCATTCGGCAGACATGGCCAGGCCAGTCTCACTTTAGCTTGGCGGCTTTTTGAGCAACGTCAGTGATTTGTATTTTAGAACGCAGTGTGGTGTTGCGTACATGGTCGGTAAGTTTGACGCCTAAGATGCAGCGTTCCATTGCACGTTACAACGTCCAAATGGGAAGAATGTTCGTTATTTCTTTACTAGATATATTTGAAAGGTATTGTCTGGTAATCTATATATATAAAGGAGAAGTCCACTCACTGACCACTCATCACGAAATCTCGGAAACTACTGGGCCGTAAGGACTCAAATTTGGCACAAACACTCTCTAGGGGGTGCAAGCGCGTACTAAGAAAGGATTTTTTAAAATTTGCACCCCAAGGGGTTGAAAAGGGGTGTCAAAGTTTGTATGAAAGTCCTATGTTTTTAAAGTTAGAGATATGAATGTAAAGCTTGAATGTTCCTTTTGGCTTCTAGGTGCTCACTAAGAAAAGGTTTTACGAAATTCGGCCCTTAAGGGTACAAAAAAGGGTTTTTAATGTTTGTATGAAAAAAGTTAAACATCCAAATTGAATCTTACGTCAACGCGTTATTGCATACTTTACATTGAAATTAGAATTCGGAAACCGATATAGATCCAAATATTGCATTTTACGACAACGCGTTGAAATAAGAATTTGGAAGTTCCTTGAGGTTTATCTTCAGTTTTTAAGCGGAATTTCTAGGTGGCCAGTATGTTTCAGTGATATGCAGGCGTCTGCGGAAAGGTAAGAAAAAAAAATCCCTCCGGCAAGCCGCAGGAGGAGGTAGATTTCGAAGAAGGTGCTGGAGCGTCCGACTATTGAAAATTTGTATAAAGAGTTGTAGTTATGTGTACAATCTACAAAAAAAAATATGATTTCAAATCGATCGTTGTCCTGTAACGGAAAGTTTACCCTTTTTAAATTCTCTCATAAGAGTTTAGGATGGAAACGCCCTCAAATGTTTAGTTATAATTTTTTATTTCGAAAACTATAAGTTTTATCGCTAAACTTTGAAGGTAGCAATTGTAAAGTAAACAATTTGCTTTCAAAAAAAAATATTTGCGACGTTCAAAATGTTTACTGTTTCGGAGATATGATTTTTTTTCGCAAAAAAATTGGAATTTTCAACCCCCTCCCCAATTTAGGGGTTGCATCAAAAAAGTGTTAATTTAAAGATGTCTGTATTCGTACTCAGAATGATAAAAATGAGAGACGGTTCAAAAATTTTCCATAGAAAAAAAGTTATGGCCAAAAAACTGATTTTAGAAAAACCGCCCCCCCGCCGCCCCCCATGGACGAATTCCGCCCATTCACGAACTTAGCCTAAGTTTTGACCGTTTCGATTTTTTGGCCAAGTTTGAAAGCAATCGGTTCATAATTGCGACCTGTAGAGTGTGGCTAAATTTTGCTTGTCACCCATATACATACGTATTCATATATATCTCCGTAGGTGAGAGACCAATAGGTAGATTTTTTTTTTTTCAAAAAAAGGAAATCTACCTAAAACGTTTCATCAAGCTCATTTCTGTTCTGCGATATTTTGCTGTTACTAATTTGACATCATCGTTGTTTGGTTTGTCTTCGTTTTGGTATGTTTCACTTAGTAATTTTAAGTTGGAGGATAATCATTTTATTGTGTTCTTACCTATTGCCTGGTTGGAATTTTGTTATGTCTATTTCTTCGCGAATCACATAATGTGAATTTCACACTTTGGTATTACTTTAATAGGTCTTTTAGTATTAGTCGTTCTTCCTAGAAAAGGTGTCCTTGAATAACTACGTTCGTATTTTAATTTTAGTGTTGTATCTTTGGTTTAGGCTGGTGTTGCAAAAGAATAGCTATAAAAAATTACATTCCCAATTTATTTGTTACTAATAGGTTTTGAGCATTGTTTAATTAAAATGGATAATCAAATTATTATCACTAATAATGGGGTGCAAATTCTTAGCCAAATAGTAAATATTCCTGGCGATGGCGCATGCTTATTTTCATCTCTATCCTATTTGATGCATCACTCATGGCAGCGGGAGAATTATTTGCATTTGAGTTCCAAACCTTCAAGGGACAAACAGGGAGTAAAAATAATCCGATCCTCAGGAAACTTCAATGAAGGTCATTTTGATGTTTTAATTCCGTGTGCCAATTTGAATGTGAAAGCGCTTTTTTTGCGTATGGGCAAATCCACCACGCGGACCTCAGTGCGGTTTGGCAGATGTCACATGTCATGTCTTCGAATTTTTGGTTCTAGGACATGCCGGTTTCCTCACGATGTTTTCCTTCACCGTTTTGAGAGCAGTGGTGATGAAATAAATTACACAAAGTAATGCGCCTGTCTGGGCCACGTGTTCGAGCCAGCATTGTGCGCCACGTGTCTAACAACTGGGAAAGGTTTCAACCTTTCACCCAGGAGCGGATAGGAGCTGTTTATTGTTCGATGCGTAAATACGTTACTGAAATGTCTTGCCATGGCACCTACGGAACCACCTGTGAAGTCATGGCAGCGGGAAAACTATTCCCATTTGAGTTCGAGGTGTTTCAGGATGGTATTTTTATTGCTGTTTTCTTGTAATATTAACTTGGAACATTTTCTTGCAACATTAACACACTAAATTTCATTTGATAAACACCAACGTATGAAACACGCGAGTGAAACCGCGCGGGCACAGCTAGTGTTATAATAAACCAGAAGTTCAAGCCTCGCAGCTCATGCGCGGGGTCTTGGACAGCACTGAGATCTGTGAAGGTAAACACCAGAAAACCTGGACTTATAATTAATGTAAGTCTGAAATAGCCAACTGGTCGACCAAACGTGGTGATCAATGCTTGTGCCTTCTTTGTATGTGAAGAGGCCTTTGTCCAACAGTGGGACAGACATTATTTTTTGGTCGTAGACTAAGCAAAAAAGTCTTAAAGTTGCACACATTTACGACGACTGTGGCATGGCATGCAACTGTACAAATTACAGATGTCCTAAGGTCCTGTTGCCGTCCCCTCGGGCTCTGAGATTTGTGACGTGACTGGGGTCATGTAACACGGAAGACACACGGAATAAGTCACTACTCGCGCCATGCTCTTTCTAAACAACTTTTCATTTATTTTCCCCACAGACGCGTCTCGTTTGAGCGCTTGTGGCCAAGAGGTGAGGCAACGGTGACCACTGACTACTCGTATCAGGTCAGCTTCTTTGTCTGCTTCTTTCGCATCCAATTGTAAAGAAAACATGTACGTAATATTCTTTATAACTATTAATGTTAATGTCACCTTTCCATATGACCTAATTGTTGATGTAGAAAAAGCGCTGCGTGCTAAGCAAAGACCTCGTTTATTTTGTGCATGTTTCGTTGAATAAAGCTATGAATATTTAATTCAAGAACGTCTTTATAAAGCCTTCACATGGTAAATGTATTCTGTGCTTTTTAAATAGCAGATGTTCTTACTACTTACTTAGTTTCAATAAGTAATGCCCGGTTGCTACTAAGACTAGGAACTGAAACTAAAATGAATGCCTTAACACAAGTGCTAAGGGTATAATTTTCTAATATTTTTTTTATACAAAAACCTTGTCTCACAGTGATTGTTATTGAACTCCTCCGAAACGGCTTAACTGATTTTTTTTGTGTATATTTAGTAGGTCGAGAATAGGTCGTAGGTTATTTATAGTCTCACACAAACACATCAAAATTTCCACGGCAACGGCTAGTTTAGTTAGATAAAAATGTAAGTGTCACTTTCTGTTAGTGAAAACAGCCATTTTAGTAGGCGATGAAAGAAGGGTCTCCAGTCAACCCGCGATCATCGCTCTTGCAACACCGTCGAAATATCGGGAACTCAAAATAGTAAAGATATGAATAATCACGGAAAATATCCCGTCAGTGACAATATAACTTTAAGATATAAGTATATAGGTAATTATGTACTTACAGTAACAAGCAATATGGTTTGTCTGAACTAAGTTGATTCACTTTAATAATCTACATAGGTATCAAACCTTAAATCTTGTTATTTTTCAACACTTGAATAATATTCACAACGGTTTGGTTAAAACGGGTATTAATTAGGCATTGAGTTAGGAATGGCTTGGTGTTGGAGAATTCAAAAAATCAGCTGAAGGAATGGTTGTAGAGACTTAGTGCTAGTATAAATACTTGGACTGACCTCCCCAACAGTGGCGACACATTTTTTTCGTTGGCACTTTGGTTTATGGGCCGAACTTTATTTGTAACGTGAATGGTCTCCTTTTTATGAAACATTTATTTTCTTAAACGCCAGACTTTAAAAATATTTCAGAATCACAATCAAAATATTCCCAATTTTACAATTTTACGATTTTGCCAACCCGCCAGATAATTTGGGCACGAAGCAAGAAAGTTTACATCTTATATTTTCATTGACGTGGAAATTTTTGTGATGTAGTGTAAATTGTAAGAGGACGCGATCAATTCTGAAGGTAATGAGGTGTTGATTATTAATGTTTTGAAGCGGTGTTTAATTATAGGGATAGTAAAGTTATTTAATTTATGGTTTAGATTATTTTAAACGACCTAAGTTTGCAGTTTGTGAAGAGACACCTTAAAAGTATAAAGAAATATAAAGTTTTCACATAACTTTTTACTTGTAAATTGTACAAAAAGAAGATTTAAAATACTTTGATTACATTCGTCATCATCATCATCAGCCTTTTTAATTTGCCCACTGCTGGGACAGGCCTCTACTCTATGAGAGGGAACCTTGCATTACTGTGAGAATAATTTATTGTTTGATCGGACACGGTTCGTTGCTGCTACTTAGATGTAACTTGTGGACAAACTTGCCCGACCCAAGAATCGAACCCAGGACCTCATGTTCAGCAGTTCTTTACTAATTTATATTTATAGTCTAGGTATCATGGAATTTTGCCACCAGTACAAACATGACCCACATCTTCCTACACGCTCCCGCTCACGTCTCGGCCCGCCCCCCACGGTCAGTAATTAGTGGTCGCTACACTCGCTACAAAACTTCCGAGTCATTAGACGGGGCCCGTGCTAATTGCGCGCGATCGCCCCTCGCTTTGTACCCAATTAGTTCGCTACCTAATAGTTGGCAACACTGCGTCGCTGCGCTCGGTAATGCCACGTCAGATGTGTTTCTTATCTATTAAGGGTTTGGGGTTAATAGTGGGTAGGGAAAGTGGGAGTTTTGGGTATTTATTAAGGGTTGCAAATGTGTTAATGTAAACTAACCGCAAGGTAAATACTTTTGTGTGTAGTATAGTCGAGTAAGTAGAAAACCTAATTAACATACATATATAAGGTCTATCCGTTCATACACGAAATCTTAAAAAAAAAGAATCAGCTGTTCCCTACAATATGTTCGCACAACCCGTCAAAATGTATAGTAGCTGTCTTTTGTTTCGCAATTTTTTTTTTTTATAATGATGAGTACAATTAAGAGATTTTGTGTATGAACAGGTACACCATATATACGAGTACCTACTGCTTTAAAATAGGTAAGTTGTATTGTAATGTATTGTACAACGGGCTGGTGTCCACAACACGTAAAAGCGCGTATTTTGCGTATCGGCTATAATCCACCACGCGGGCCCAGAGCGGTTTGGTAGATGTCACATTTAGTCTTCGAATTTTTAGTTCTAGGACCGGTTTCCTCACGAAAGGTAGGTAAATAGGTAAGTTTGTTGATGTATAAAGCAGTTTAGTTTACCTACATTGAAATCAAACCAAGAGTAATCTTGGTTATGAAAATCATTCGATCTACTGAGCCTACCGCTCTTCTCTGCTGTCTGAACATGGGCCTCCCCGTCTACACCACAACACCCTGTCCTCTGGTCCTGCGCATCCAGTCTTTCACAGCAACCTTCATAAGGTTCGGCAACTTCCTCATCTATATCGTCTCAAGCTACTTTTGAAGTTCATTGAACCTTTCTGCAAGTATTATTCAGGTAACATTGACTTGAACTATACCTTACTTCTTTTGTGAAAAACAAAAGTTTGGTTAATAGATTTAATCAACTGAAATAACTAAGTTAAAAACCCAGTTTTCCTAAACTGACCCAGTAAAAAAAACCTAATTTATTTCTAATTTAATCACAATATCTTCATTAACTTTAGTAATTATCCGTTTACAAACAAATTACGAGAACCATTACTGCCACACAATCAGTGGGCGTCCCATTTTTAGCTATAAAGCTATCCCATTCACGGTGCCGGCCCATTAGTTGTTTGTTTAGCAAGATTTGTGGGGCACCAGCCGTGGCGTGAATGGGACAGGGTCAAGACTGGCGCCGAGGCGACGGCGATGTTTCGCTAGGATTGTAGAAATGTGGATAAGAATTGGTTCGGATAATATAGTTTGGGATCGTGGGTGATGATATCGTCAACATTCTTTTTTAACACGCTAAGCGCCATTTGTATCATTTTCGATACAGAATATACAAACAATTGTGTATCATTTTCGATACACGAATACCATTCCAGTCTTTAGCCTCGTGTATCGTTAACGCGCACGTTTTTATACTATGAAAATATTGCTCTGGCCTAGGGGATTTTTCTGGTGTATCGGGGTTGGGATTGGTATTTTTTGGAAATTATGAAGAAATATGTAGGTGAAAGAAATAAAACAGTATTTTTGTAGCATTCTGAACAACGCCCGCGAACTATATTTTCTCCAACCGTATTCTTCACAAGATAGTGCTTCATATTTCCTGAGGCTCTTCTTGGTTTCGAAGTCGATGGTCCGGTTAACTATTATCACAGGCCCGTGTATCGAAAAAGATACACACTAGAGGGAGGGGTGGGGGTAGAAAAAAAATATCCGCAATAACATCTAGATGGTTTTAAATTTTAAAAAAAAATTCTTCCGAAAGGTCGAATTTGGGTGGTTTGGCTTGTAGGGCTTGACGCCGAGCGTGTAAATGCCATTTTATAGAGAGAGACCCAAAGGGTAACCAACGGAACTCTATTACTAAGCCCCCGCAGTCCGTCCGTCCGTCTGTTTGTATCTCATGATCCGTAATAGGCAGACAGTTGAAAATTTCAAATACTTATGTTGTAGCTATAAAAATTACCTGCCACGATGTACGGACCCTTTATGCGCGAGTCACACTTTTCCGTTTGGCTTGCATGTATGGCTACATAAATGACGTGGACGAATCGAAAATGCGCCTGTAGTTCCTCTTTACCCCCATGAAAACATATTTTAAAAATCTACAGGAAAGAAATCGTAACAAAATCCATACTGAGACCCATTTTCCACGACGCATATCATTATTTTCTTCTAACCGAGTGATTCAATCCTTTTCAAAATAAATCAATCCAATACGTCGACTGGATTATAGCACCCAGGCATATATTTTCACTGAACCACAATTATTTACGCAATGTAATGAAATGGTCGGAATTATACTGAAGGAAATTCCTGACCGATGAATTCTTATCCAGTTTATTTCACATTTCACGTAGCATCAAACGTTAGACGTCTCGTAGCCAATGAGTAGTCTCGTAGCAAGCGAGCATCGTAGCAATAGAGCTGCAGTGCTACGCCGTAGCGCCGTAGCCGGCATTGCGTGTAATTTATCGTCTTGTATCGGAAACGCCTTCGTGGTGCACCACTAATATATTGCTATCTAGGATAAAAGTAAGAAGAAATGGAGAAACATTTATTTCTACATAAGTACATGAGAAATTACGTTAAGAAATATAAGACACGTTGAAAAAAAAGCGTGAACGCAAAATTACTTTATTGGTCGTAGTATTGTTCACTTCTACGCTAATATTATAAAGGGGAAAAATTTGTATTTTTGGGTGTGTGTATGTTTGCAATGAATAAACTCAAAAATTACTGTGACGATTTCAAAAATTCTTTTAGCAATGGATAGCTACATTATCAGCAAGTAACATAGGCTATATTGTATCCCCGTACTCTCACGGGAACGGGAACTACACGGGTAAAACTGCGTGACGTCAGCTAGTAAGACATATTTAAACATAAAGTTTAAGGGGCCGGCGGAGGATGCGTATTTCATACAAACGTAATACCAAAATTATTTGTAAATCAAACATATTCTTAAGGTAGTCTGTATTTATTTCGATTGAATTACAGAATATCTATGTTCCCAAATATGTTTTTTGAGAGAATAGTGATGCAAAGACGAGATATGAGGAATTTAAATTTTCTATAGAAAACTTATTTTTCTTATAACTCTTGTTAAAATCAGTGTCCAATCAAAATATATATTTGGGAACCTAGATATTCTGTAATTCAATCGAAATAAATACACACTACTTTAGGAATATGTTTAATTTACAAATTATTTTGGTATTACGTTTGTATGAAATACGCATGCTCCGCAGGCGTCTTAATATTAGGCACTCAACTGAGAGCAATAAGATCTGTTTTTACTCAAGAATCCGTTCTATAGCCAGACAGCCGAAAAGTTTTATTATCAAAACATTTTCCACCAACATACTTTATCAATTCTTCTAAAACTTCGTCTATTTACCATACCCTTTCATACGCCGGGTTTACGTCCACACTTCAAAACTTGGAGCCTCTTTAAAACTACAAACTATTTTGCCATTTCCGGCCTACTTTATGAAAAGGCCTCCGTCCGTCCTGGCCTCTTAAACCAAAAAGCAGTATCTCCATAAATTGAAACTTCAGCTTTTTTACATCTTGAAACATCTACCACCAAAAGGACGAATAAAAAACTGTATGTTTTTAACTTAGAGAAAACAATAGGAAAAATATCCCTAGATCTCATTTTTGTCAGTGACGGTCCAGTGGTAACGGTCCAGTGGTACTTACGAGTCATAGTCAAAATCTAAAACTTAAAACAAATCCGATGTGAAAACGGAAAAAAAACAGTGGAAACGTCCAAAAAAATAATGAGAATCGTACTCACGTTCACATTCTCAGTTTTCTTGAAAAATTGATTTTGTTGAGTCACCACATTTTGGCTGATGGAGGCAGCGTAGTTCGTCGACGGCAAAGATAAGGCCCTCTACACACCGCACGGACGACCATTAATATCAATCACCGTGCGTCGTGTTCTCTCAATAGACTGTATAGTGTGATAACGGCCTATAGAAAGTGCTGAAAGAAAGTTTGTTGTCCAAAATGTTGGGTATGGATTTAGTCGGTCTTTCGTGTTAATAGTGTGTTTGTAGCGTTCAAGGGTATTTTTCATTTTTAGTCAAGGTTCATCTTAACTAATAAAGACAGTTAGTTTTTTTGCTGTGTGTGTAACGTTTTCACGCCCAAACCACTTAACCGATCAGGTGTACAGAAAAGGTACATACCTTTCATCCCGCGAAAAAATACTGTTTTCGAGGAAAACAACAAGGACGTTCTTGTGATTATATTTGGGCCACGTATCTTTCGAATCACGATTGAATTATATTATAACAAGCAGAGTACAACCCGAAATGATTATCATATTCTAAATGAACGCGAGTGATTCTTAAGAGGCCTGCGGAGCATGCGGATTTCATACAAACGTAATACCAAACTAATTTGTAAATCAAATATATTCTTAAGGTAGTGTGTATTTATTTTGATTAGATTACTGAATTTAAAGGTTCCCAAACACATATTTTGAATGTACACTGATTTAAACAAGAGTTATGAGAAAAATAAATTTATTATAGAAATTTTAAATTCCTCAAATCTCTACTTTATATCATTGTCCTTTCAAAAAATATTTACTTTGGAACATAGATATTCTTTGATACAATCGAAATATATACACACTACTTATGAATATGTTTTATTTTCATATTATTTTGGTATTACGTTTGTATGAAAAACGCATGCTCCGCTGGCCCCTTAATAAAGCGATATTAAACCGATTCACATTACTTTTCCTTGGTTTACTTGTAGTGAATTTGCAAAATACTTCTGGGCCGATATTAATAAACTTAAATTGCTATTTAAACAATAAATTACACAGTGCTTCAACGATATTCTGGCACTCGAATAACAAGATGAGAAGGAGCGTTATTGACTACAGTAATCTAGGCTCTAAAATAAAACATAAATATGAAACATTCGAGTAGATTCACTCGCTACAGCAGTAAAACAATAATTACAACTGAGTAATTAAATCAGGCGATGGCGGAACTCGTCAAAATTTACGATAACTCATAAATTGAATCGCGAATTTAGTGCCGTCTTATAATTCAGAGAACTAGTGGCTCGTGAAATCTCCCCTACTAGGAGAACTAGATAAAACTGGTCATTTCAAATGCACCAGACTAGGAATATTTAAATAGATCGCGTAAGAGAGGGAGACCACAGTACCGCTAGACCAGGATTATTTAGTGTGAATAAATTTTTGTTGGTTTGTCATATTAAACGCAATGTTTTGGCATAAACTTTTAGAAATCTTTCTTTTCTCGCATACTAAGTATGAAAATAGAAGATGGTGCTCGGTAAATTCCTTTATCATTTTATGTTTCCAAAAAGCAAAGAGTCGCCCCGTCCAAAATACTGGTATTCAACTGCATCCGGTTAGACTGGAAGCCGACCCCAACATAGTTGAGAAAAGACTAGGCAGAAGATGATGAAAAAGTAAAAATAATTATGATCTCGAACTTAAGCGTTAAATTCCATCACATTCGAAACTTACATTTTTAAGTCACGTTCTTTTAGCGCCAGTCTTTACTTTGATTCCTTGACCACTAGTACGGCCCCAAGTCTCCGACTCGTATTTATGCGTCTGAGATCGCGCATCCACGTAACATAAATAACGTCGAATGGCACGATACTACAATTTATGCGCGCACCGCAACACTGCAGTGCGATCGGAAGCCGAACGAATTAACTGCACTTCTTATGTAAACTCAGGGTGTATGTAAAATTGGTAGTTTACATAAATCGTGTGTAAACTTGGAGGTATGTAAAATTTGTTGTTTAGTGTTCAAGTAGGGGTGGGTTAGAGGTGGAGTTTAGGAAACAAGCTGTCTGAATTATGTTATCATGAGTTGAAAACGGATTTATAGGTTTTCTTTACTGAATTTTTCCAAACCCCTGCTGGTTTGGTAAAAATCCAGAGTAAAATGTGTCCATGAAAAGTAGAGTACGACCTACATATAACTTATATAAAGTATTAATAATATTACTTTTCCACAGCGTCTTCGTTATACATATAATTTGAATAATTAGGGGTATTTAGAATGGATATAAAAAAATACATATCGGAAAGTGTGTGAGGAGCACACAACATAATAATATACTGCCTTAGTAGAGGTTTGAACTAAATACAGACTTACGAGCATTCTAAGTCAAGAGCTTCTGGTCCCTCTCTCTTTTAACATAATAATATTTAAGGTATTGCTTAGAATTTTACCACTATAACACGAAAGTATAAAGTATTCTTCCGTCAATATTACTTCCAAAAAACTTTTAAACCAACTACCGAAAATCAAAAACCTTTACCATTCATTTCTAATACCCCTTCCCAGCCAGTCCCATGACATTCCCCATACAACTTGGCACAACTTGGCCCAAGCGGGGCGCACCCCATACGGACATGAGTCTGCTTTCCCTACACCCCCATCGCGCTGTCAATACTTAATGATGCTTTCCGGTGTCTTCACTTTCTGTAAGACATCTTTCTTGATGTTTTTCGAATAATGCCATTTCCGTTGTTCCGTTTTTGTTACGATTTGTGTATTGAGTGGTAGTTTGCTTCGTAACGTTGTAAAGGTTTGGTATTTGGTCTAATTATAAACATAATTGACCTATAGGAAAATATCGTGACAAAACCGGTACCTATCTCTTTCAACCAGTAATTCGAAGAAAACCCATCAACCCACAGTGAGCCCCTCTCATTGAGCAGCCGGTGTCCCGCCAGTGACAGCCCACAAAATAGGAACATAACTAAGTTTACTACTACTCACTCACACTTTTTGTATGTTCTCTTGAATACCAAAAACAAGAAATAGACTGCAAGTAACGTTTTTAAACCGTTTATAAACAAAGAAATCAAACTTCACCGTGATACGTTTTGTGGAAAATCACATCAAACACAACATATCTATATAATAAACATATGTCGATGTGTATAAGGTATATTTTCTTTTTACCGTAACATGTAAATTGTGTCTGTCAAACAAATTGATACACGTCACGATGAAACAGCGCGCTAAAAGGTTGTCGCTCTCGGAAATGGGTGATCGAGCTCAGAGAGTACAAACGTGCAGAGAAATATGTTTGGAGTATGTTTATGTTAGAGATTAATACTATAGCTATCAAAATCTTTGTCAGTTCTATTTTTCTCACATTAAAATTGTTCACTATATGATTACCATAGAAGTTTTCGTAATACGGTAAAAGTAAAGTAGAAATAAATTTTATTCTTCTTATGAAGTTGCCGTAGCAGAAGACGACACGCACGTTTAAATCCGAGATAGCAAGCTGCTAATAGGGTTTTAAATCGTTACATGATGAACTCAATTCAAGCCTGCAAAATGTAGTGCAATTAAATCAGGTCAGCAAAACACAATCTCTCCAACAGCAATAAATATAACTGCCACAATCACATCGTTTTTAAACCAACAATACTTTCAAGCACTTCACGAGACATCTTCAGAGCGCATTGTTTTCTCAGAAAACGTATTATCTGGTAACAAATAGCTAGAAGCTCTTGCGAACCGAGGGCTGCTCGTGATATTTCATTTTTCATCTCTCCAGTGATGTTTTTGTACCGCGAGAAAAGTGCAAATGACGCTTTACCAAGATTTCCGAGAAAGCAGGTCGCGGTGATACTGCGCCGGTAACAATGAGGACTGGGGTTAGTAGTCCAGCGGTTTTAACAAGGATTACAGTAATTTGTATCTTATTGTAAACAACAAATATGTAGTTTTAAAAAGTACACGTGGTTTTTAAAAATGGAAACGTACACATTCTGACCGGTTCTGACGTATCTTAGAGCGTCATATGATTTTATTTTATAATAAACAAAATGGTTTCTTCACGAACAGATTTTGTGTCATTAAAATGGCTGATCTGGTTAAAATAAAATACCTTCTATGAAGTGATAAAGATTTGTTTTGTCAGCTCAGCAATATCTACTACCAAAAATGTTATTAGTAGACATACTATGACTTTTATCGAAGCTGATCTAGGAAGAAAATCTTAGAAATAAAAGTAGAAAAAGAAAAGGCAAAGAAAGGGAAAGAAGAAAAGGAATGAGAGAGTAAATAGTGCGTTCAAATAAAATCCTCGCTACAACCAAATCACATCATTCCTTGTAAGCAACAATGAAGGTATCATAGACCCACTCACGAAGCCTAATTCCACACCAATCAATTAAAATTCCAGTCAGCGTCGTTAGTCGCGCCCGTCTGCCGCGCCGACAAAGGCAGAGAGGGAATGTTAACAGCGTTTGCTTCAGATTAAGCTATTCACAGTCCGACCGTATTGTCTAATTGTCGTATTGTTTGGAGACCTCTTGCGGGAACAGTTCTTGCGATACTCGGTTATCTTCCCGTAAAGCGTTTAGTTCATTTAATTATGGAGAAGCAAATGTCTGGATGATTTCGTTATAATTCCCGAGAGTTGGTCGCTAAGGTTATTAAATTAAGTGCTTTTAGATGTTAGGTTTGTTTCTCTTAGTTGGTACTTTTGGAGTTTTTAATGTTTAAAGAGCTGTTAGTATGAATCTTGCTATTTAAACATTTAAGTACCAAAATTAAAGTTTCGTTTCAAATTAAATTTTAAAACTTTAAAGTTCTTTTTAAACTGTCGTTTTCGTAACTACCTCGGCACTCTAATTTTAGTTAGAGAAGATTACTTCAATGGACATGTGGTAGAAATGTTCATCGAATCATATATCAAGTTAGTTTAAAACTTGTATCATATATTATTCATACTGATCTTTCTTCCTGTATTAACAACGAGGTATCGATGACACGGAGACTTTCGACATGTCTTGCCAAAATACAAGGGGTAGAAACAATGTCATGTTGTTTGATAAGTTAAAGCCATGTATTATCACCGTTTTTCCTTCATTACATCGTCATTAATCTTAGTGTTTCCTCTCCGTGCGATGTATCGACTCGGAGAGGTTACGAGACATCCCTCCTCGCGTTCCAGCCATTTCACCGGCAATCTGAGCGGCGATGACGCGGCTCTTCCTCGCTCTATGAAGCACGGTTGAGGTGAGGTACCAGTGATGGCTGTTTTGCTACTTATTTTTTTTATTCTCTCTTTTGTTAGGCACAATTATTTGTTTGCAGTTGTCTTGACCTGAAAGAGGTTCTTTAGTCAGGTTTTTGGTTTATTACAATAATTACATCCTCTGCGCCGTTCTCCGAGGCTCGCGCCCGGTAATCTGAAAAAGAGACACGATTAATTTAAATTTTGCAAAAGCACGGTACATTAAATCAGAATGTACGTGACGTTGATGTCTTGAAAAATTTGATGGTAAATTTATTGGTTAGTGCAGGATATCGCAAGTAAAATTAAAAAGACAAGTTGTGCTGTAGTCGTCCAGGTAATTCCGCTTTCATTACCACCACAGCTCAGGGCTAACGAGCAAAAAGCTCGGCGGCATACCCAGCGGTCCGAATTACCCTGATTCTGGGTAATTACAGAGTACCAACCCTATCCTGAACACTATGTCACGGTGACGTCATTAGGGTAAGCAGAATTGTTGCAAAAGGGCTGTGATTAAAAGGCTGTCTACAAAGGCTGAATCGGTAATTATCATTGCTTTAAAAAGACACTTAATTACCAAAAGCTGTGGGATATGCTAATTTTGTTTTGACGTGCCAAGTTGTGGGTTTGTGAAGTTAAGCGGAGGCAAAGTTACGAGTTCGCAAATCACTTTTGTGGCGACTTTGTCGAGCCGTATGTGGGGAACCCTTTTCTTCATTGAACTTTAACGATTCGTGTTGAATATAAACAGATGGTGCTTTTGCTGAATATCTTTGGTAATTTTTAGATAACTTTATGCAAATGTTGCAATTTTTAATAACCCGATGAGAGGGTGAATCCTGTAAGGAATTTACGATACAGTTTCGTTTAATCATTATTTCAGGGAACGTAAAAATAAAAAAGTAAAAGGAAAGAAAACCAAGGAAAAAAAATAAAATTTTCTCTGTCGTTTTGTCTGTACTTATATCTTTCAAAACGCACAATGTTCCTAACATCTTAGCAATCATCCGTAATCCAAAAGCAAACATCCAGAAATATGCACATGCATTTAATCAGTAGCCGGCCAGACGGCGTTATCTCTGCGGCATCGCGCCCAATTACTGGCTCCTGCCCGCCCCCTAGCGGCGAGGGATGAAGATACCATCGAGATAAACAGCGGGTTCGTTGTATGTCGGATTTATTATTTTTGCTAATTGACAATCTGCCAATGTGTTGGAGTTTAAATTACAGTTTTATTTATGGTTGTAAAATTTTTATGAATGTTTTTTGGTAACTTGTATTTTTTCAGTGCTTGAAAATCGATGATTACCGATGTCCCCCACTTGCTTGTTTCCCACTGGTGGACCTTGACAAGACATTTAAAATTATTACCCCTGGGCACCAATAACGGACAGTGACCGCAAACTTATTGTAAAGTATTATTGCCAGTAAGACTGGTTTTCTGTCTTTCGGAACTCTGACTATACGTAACGACTACCAAAGATCTATCAGATAATAACCAAGACCAACAAATTAACTTGATCTATAATACACGGATTGTCTCGGTGTGTAATGGATGATCATCCATCCATGGAGCGACCTCAGGAACCATTGCTTAAGTTAGAAGATCGAACTGTGAGGCTGTTACACCTTGCTACAGACCCCCACATAAATAAATCAATAATAACGTCTAAATACATAAACATTAATAAAGTAATCGAATGATGTTTAAGGAAATTAATAAAGTATGTGGTCTTTTCATACGTCTTTCAGGCATCGGCAATGTAGTCCAAACAACCTTTGGCGAAGTACTTCACTGTTGATCTACTTACTAACCTATACCAATGACGTATCTTATCCACTTGTCTACGTCAATCTCCTCCAATTACGTGTAACACTAACTCAAATATTGCCGGCGATAATCCGGACACGAGCCGTCCTAATGCCGTGAGTCTTTAAATAAGCCAGACAAATGAGGTTAAGCACGTAAAGAATTAGTGAAACCCCTAGATAATTGCCTTCTACCAACCCCTGGTAGCAGGGGTGCGAAAGTGCATGCTTTCTGCCTATTACGGTAGTTTTTGCATTAAGTGCATGTAAGTGCGTTGGTCATAATGTAAAAGTGTGTATTTTTTTCCAGATTATTTTTTTTTAACACTGCCAACTTTGCTGTCAAAAAAGCCCGTTAACTGTAGAAAGTTACTGCTAGCAGAAAACCGTTCACTATTTCTACTGGGTACATGCCCGCAGGTATCATCCCAATAAAGACGTCGAAAATGGTCGTATTAAAGCAAAGAAGGAACGACAATAATTCACCAAGACCTGCTGGGCAAAGCGGTTTCTGGAACCTTCTTAAAATAAGTGAAGTGATTAGCTGTTAATCTGTTAATTAAATAGATAATTTGGTCAATCAAGCACAGCTCTTTTTAACGTAATTTGTTACCATTGTATTGTTTAACATTCCAGTAACCGACCTATGTAGGTAACTATGATAAACACCCTAAGGTATACTGGTAGAAAATGCCTTGGGCATTAAGTTAGCATTTGTACAGTTTTTAATTGTGCATAAATTTTAAATAAATAAATAAATAAACGTGAATTAATATGAATACTTTCCTACCACCTTGTCCAAATAGTAAGAACTGGCAACACCTGTATCTTAAGCAAATAAATTATTCTTATTCAAAGCACAACCACATTGATAAATCGCATTGTGTATTTAGGTAAAATTACCAACGTGTGTTCTAAAAATATAATGTGTATCTAACATGATACGTCCAATATTCAGATAATAAACCCATACAATGTTATCTTTGTCGCCCCAATTCGCGAATACGTCGCGTCCACCCCATTAGACATTCTTACACACAGCCTATTGCACCAACTCTTCCCACTACCTTTTGCGCAACAACTCATTCGATCTTCAACCTTAACATGGTGAACATAGAGATGTATGTGAAAAAAATGGAAGGTAAAGTTTTATTGGTTTTCTCTCGTATCGTATGACATTGACCGTTTTCGAGGGTAAAGATGAGTCACCGGTCGAAATAAGGGAAAAGTTGTGGACATTCAGGAGGTTTCTTCCAGACGAACATATAAATGTTATTAAGTGACGTAGTTTTATTGTTATAACCCTGTGATGACTGTCTGGAACGGCCTTTGTGTCTGTAGTTTATGAGGCGAATTGTGTAAGCGAATATTGGAGGCAGATGCCGGTGTCGGTGTTTAGGATATTTGTCTGTATATTGATCTGGAATTATTTCCGATTCCACAATATTATCTGGCTGTCAACGACAGGACACGAACAGGCGGCATGGTAGAAAGTAGACCTAACAACAGTAACAACCAAGTGATGCAAACTAGTGTTGTTACACTTGATTTTCTATAAAGCATTAAGCAAAATTTTGTCAATTAAGTAAACGTCTTAAGATCTAGTTGCAAGCCGCATGCGGACCGAAGGCCATATCCTTGACACGACTAACGAGGATTGAGTAAAAATATGGGTTAGTCACTCGATGAATATAAAACATCTTACTCATACAGCCACATAATCTGGTTAGTGCTCGCCCAACTATGTTGCGGTTGACTTCCAGTCTAAGCTGATACAGCTGAGTAACATACATAACATAACATCACGCCCGTAAGCCGCAATGGTGTAGGCAGAGGTCGAGGTTTACCTAATAGTACACCCACATTTCGCCAGTTTTGTTTAAACCCCATGAAATAGAGGGCGAGCCTATTGCCATCAACTGGGTAAAGTGCAGACTCCTTGGCTGCTATTGAGCAATTCCTAATGGAGAAACACTTTGCCTGATCTGAGAATCGAACTCAGTACCCCATGGTCGGCAGTCACGCTTGCGGTTCTTTTTTTCTTTAGTAATTATTATCATTATCATTAAGTGTCACTTCATAAGTTTTGGCACAACAAGTAAATTACCAATACACAAAATTGATACACCCATACATAACTAATAAACAACATAATAAAATAACAAAATAATAAACTCATCCTCCCCAACACGGGGCAGTAAATGAGATATCGATTATACCAGAATTTGCGTTTCACCGCACTTCATAATAGAGGTCTCCTGTGTCGGAACTATCGACAAAAACCCACAAATGATTTGCAATTATGCAGTCTCAATGGACTTATTACATCAATAGAGGGGGACCGCCGGGGAGCTAGCAACAATTGAATTTTAACGACCTCTATAATACTCAGGACATACGGCCTAGAGAGTTTGCTGGTCTGGGAGAATTTGTACGTAAACTTATTATTTTTAGGTAAAATGAAATAAGTTATGCAAATAACGTAACGTTTTGAACATAATCTTACGATTTATGTGCACGTAAAGTAGAAAATATGAAGCGTTGTTGGTTCATCATCAAAATCTCCTGAAAAAGCATGACGACAGTAAAATGCGTGACGTATTGAGAATTTTAAAAGCGTCATATCTTTGTCAATTTTGGTTTACGTAACGAAAGAAAAAATACGGCTCAAATTTTTTTTGAGAATCTAATGCCGGATGAATTCGTTTTTTTTTTGTCGTCTATTAGTGTAAAATTTTGCAATTTCTTTCTATCGTAACCATGAGTTTCTGAAGCTAGCACCGACGATGATAACATAAAACGTTTTTGATGCAGTCAGCAAAATAATTTTGCAATGGCAAACAAATAATCCACTTCAGCCAACACCATAACATCCGCAAGGTCCGTGTGTCCGCTCAAAGATTCGGTCACAGATGGCGGTCCAGATTTGTGCTGGCAGGACGATCCTATTTGTGACGAAAGAACCGAGAAAATAGGCTTAACATAAACGTTAATACATAATTTATATGGCTTTAGACTCGTTACATGGACTTAGTTGCCTTTGATGTGGACGAGTTTTATCAAATCAAAATAGCTATATCGATTTTTTTGTGGTTAGAACTTGTAAGGGTTGTAATTGTTCATGTCTTGCATATAGGGGGGTGAATAAAGTTTTTAAAATTGAATGAAATTGATAAGAATCTGTCCAACGCTGCCAAAGAATCGATTATTTACCACACCAGAGAGCACACTCTCTGGTGTGGTAAATAATTGATTCTTTTGTTAGGGATAAACTGTACAGACTTGAGTCTTTTTTTAAGGGTTCCTTTATGCAATCAATAGTATTCGTCACTATTAACTGCAATTATATTATTGAAATAAGTTGAGAGTGAATGAAACCAACACCATGCTAACGATTCGGTTTCAAGCTGTACGATATGAATAAATGTATTTCAAATCGTCACCGCCATTTATTAGTCAAATAACAAATCACACACGATTCAAAATTCTAGTCACACGCGGGGCATGTCGCAGAATAATTTTACACAAAAACTATTCTCCAATTAGAGAGCAATTTAGTACAAGAAGGGGACAAATTAAGGGTCGTAATTATAATCAATTAGGTTAGGGCGCGCGTGCGCACGTGCGACACACGCGCCATCTAACGAGCAACTGCGAACTCGCGTCGATGATCATGTGTCAAAGTGACATGTCAGAGCTTAGGATTGTTACTGTTTGAAGATTATGAGGATGAGAGAGAGTAGTTAGTGCTCTTTGAGTTTGCTTGTGCTTTGAGGTGGAAAAAGAGGGTACTAATATTATCAGGTTCTTTTGATTTGTTGTAGTAGAAAAAATAGCGGCCCGATTATCTTATGCAATGTGACTCGCGTCAACATGTTTGTCATTTGTTTTCTTCGCGTTAGTTCTGTTGCATCGCAATTTGTGTCGTGGTTGCTCGTGTCTTGCTCTATGCTATGTTTACAAGCTTTTATTTAAATTGCAATGTTTGTTTTTATTTGGGTCATATCTTGAACTGATTGTTAGAAGAGTTATACCCAACCGATTGAACAAAAGTTTTGCACGTTTAGTTTGGATGTCAATCCATGGTTAGCTAAGTGACTTCAGTGTCCCAAAGATACAAGGACTAGTTATTTTTATGCACTCCCATCATAGTCTCAATTAAATGGATTTGGTGAGATTAATACGTTAAAAACGTATGTCACAGCATATTTAAAACCTTTTTAAAGTGAAACTTTTATTACATCGTCTCAAACTTTTTCGTCTGTGTGTTGCATGTCGCGTGACGGTCGGCCGCGGCGTAGGGATAAAGTGAAAGGCGCTCATCAGAGCAGCCAAGGCCAATATGGAGGTGCCTATAGTTCGCAGCAGCTGACCGTGTAGTGTAAAAAATGAGAAAATTTTTAGTTAAATGTCTACCATGTGAAAAAAAGTTTCACTTTACCGTGGTTTCATAAAACCACACAATCCTTTTTTTATGTTTATTTCCTATAAGCATGACAAATTTGTTTTGTTTTCCCTAATCGCTGTCGCAGCACATGTGTCGTTCGAGCGAGTAACATCAGGTTACAGTGTCTATATCTAGCTACAAACAAAAGAAAAGGTTTACTGTCTGCTATACATTTGATAATAGGCAAAGTCTTTGTACAAAAATAAAAATAATAGTGACCCCTTCAAATATGTACTTGCATGAAAAATTCCGCTCGATGAGTCAGTTGTAGGTAATGAGTCAATTGTAAATGTAAAGGAAGTGGCGGCAGGAACATAGAACTCACAGATACACAGATAATAATACACAATTATTCTAGAATAAACTTACATTGTCACTTACGGGATATCCTCCGTGATTATTTACTATTTTGAGCTCCCGATATTAATAATCACGGAAGATATCGTAAGTGACAATATAAGTTTAGTTTTAAACCGTGAAAGCTTAAAACAGTGTTATTCAAGAATACGTTTTTCTCAACTAAGTTAAAAAAGACATTTAAGGTGGACGCACACTTATCCGCGCCGAAGGAATCGACCGCTCCGAAAGAATTTTTTCTCATACGTATGACGTCATTCTATTCGTCCGATTCGACGCAGATAAGTGTGCGAGGTTTAGTAAGAATCGAATTTTAGAATTAGTAGGATTTCATACAATGAAATCCTACTAATTCTAAAATTCGATTCTTTCGGCGCGGTCGATTCCTTCGGCGCGGATAGCTGTGCGTCCACCTTTAAGCGTGGAACTATTCCATCACAGGCCGGAAGGCACGTTTTCCTTTCAATTTGAATAGGCCATTTAATAAGTTCTACAAGTACTCGAAAAGTCAAAAAATTTCCTCCAGAGTTCAGAACAATACAGCCCAACCCTCAACCCCGAAAAAACCCGAACTGAGATTTTTTGGCACAATAGCTGTTCTTTAGAACCAATAGAACAATCAAACACGACACGACTCGACACGTGTCCATCACACTCGCTCAGTCGTTCACTAATGAATGAGTGAACGGTGAACAATTGTGAATGGGGACGGTGACGTCACACAGAGCCGGACACTTTTGAAGCGTGATTGTATTGTGCTTGCGGCGTTTTTGCGGACTGGGCTATTGTAAAGATGTAAAGTGTGATGCATTCGATATTAGTTCTTGGAACATTGTGCTATTAAAATCACCAAACTATTTAGATAGTCAAAAATCCAACAGTGCTTTTTTGACTCGCTGGAATACGCACAATTGGATCTTCAATGCTGAGCTCAATACCGAAATTTGAAAATTCAGTGTGCTGTAAATTATTGTTGCGTTAAACGTTTTGGTATTAAAAACAGTCGGCCTAAATCTACCAATATAAAATGCTATTCAAGTATGACAGCTTACGCAGCGGACAGCAACAAAACTTTGTTTAAAAGGGGTGCGTGCCATTTGATATAATAACAGAAAGTCTAACGTTCACGTGACCTAATTTCATTTAATATACTTTTTGTTTATTACAACGATGAAATGATATCAGTAATGAATTATTGATATCATTTCAGTTTATCTAATTTTATATGGCTTAATTAACATTTCCTATAATACACTTTTAAACTAATATTAATTTAGTATAATATTTAGTTACTATAATATTCAAAATCTATAGTAACGTTAATTATAATTTTGAAACGTCTACTTTTTGAATATTTTTGCAAAAACTGATTGGACTATAAACGCCTGCTACTTTCGTATTCCCCCCCGACTCTCTCGAGTGCCAGATCTCCTCTGTTGTTAGAGAACCATCTGGGTTAGGTTAGGTTAGAACAGTGACTACTAGCGCGCGAAGGCGAGCGAGCGGAGCGAGCGTGCCGCGGCAGCGGCCGCCGAGTGCCATATCCCCCTATTGTTGGAGAATCATCTGGGTTAGGTTAGGTTAGAACAGTGACCATTAGCGCGCATTACTTATTCATTACAGAATTTTTGCTGAAAATGAGAAAATATGAAAATTAGGTCAAATGAAAGTTAGGTCAACTAAACGTTATATTAAAACAGCATTACACAAATTGAAAATTATTTGAAATGAACGTTATACTAAATGATATTAGAGTAAAAGAAGTTTATATTACATGTAACATTAGATCACATGAAATTAGGTTATTTTGTTTTTATAGCACATGAAAATTGTATGATGTGAGCGTTATTTCAAGTGAAAATATACTATCTGTTATTATAGCATATATTACACACCCGGAAGGGCTGCAAATCGGTCCACAATTAGAGGAAAAAAACTTGGTAAAAAAATGACATTAAACTCTTTCTCTCTGTAACATCGAAAAGCTTACTATCGAATCTTCCATACTTAACCCTACATTCATCTCATCCTTACAAGTTCATAATTACAAATGATACTCAGAAAGTACTCGTCAAGTTAATTCTCTAAGCTCTTTGAACTATCGCTGGCAAATTCATATTTTCCCGGCCAATGGGCTCGAAAATTACTGGACTTATACGTGCGAAGTGGTGGAGGCGCGAGGCGCCCCGCGCTCTGTGCCGCGAGCTCTGTGCGTGTGCCGTGTGCCAGAGTGCCAATGTAAGTTGTAGTGACAGATTTGTTTTAATTGGGTTTCTATGTTGTGAGACATCAAAAATTACCGCCAGCTGCTTTAAAGATATGTGATGCTATTAAAAAGTATATTCACAAACTTTTTAGTTAGAAGGGTATTTTGCTAACATGTTTTTTTTATGTTATGAATTGAAATGTAGGTTTCTTAAGAAAGTTTTAACAACTGGTAAGTAAGTTAGTACAACAATTCATGTTTTCACTTTCGACACGTGTGTCACAATAATTATGTTGAAGCTGGCCTGAAATTGTTTGTTTTACTTTATTACTATTTCTTAATATTGTGTTTTTGCTTCTTTACATCATCATGATATGGTTGCAGAAAATACAACCCTTAATTATTAAAAGGTTCAACTTTAATCTTCCAGTTAATTCCAACTCCAACGTTATTTAACTTCATCTTTAAGAAATACAGTTCCGAAGTGTTTAGTTACCCTCTAGTAATAGAGCTACAAGTTTTCCACTTCTGCCTTGCATCTACTTTGATAAGATACTTGTTCCGAAGTAGTATTTATTTGAAGTCGGAAGTATTAGTAGGTACTGGGTGTTTATTTAGGGAAGTTATCGTTCGATAATATAGTTTGTATCGGTTTCCTTTGTACGGGTTTTCATCAACGAACACGACAGCATAATTTATTCCAAAAAATCATTTTGCAGTATACAATTCAAAAGTGCTTCACATTTTGAAAGACCGACTCCCACAAAAATATTTATAGTTTCCTTTTAAAAGAATTCACTTCTAAAATATTTTTCTCTATTTACGACTGTTTGAGAAGCCTTTCTTGTGAATAAGTTTTGCTAAAGTTACATTTTTCTTAGTAAACTGTAAGCGAGCGAAGTGACTTCTCGCAATATTTCTCAAGCACTGGTAAAAGGTCGCTAGTACTGCATTTGGAAACGGAAACAATTTCACAGTAAAAGAAAATGTCTTATAGCAACTATGGAGTCTTGAATAAATAATGTAAAGATTATAAAGAAACGGTAAATGACTGGGTGAAACTACAAATCGGTCACGACTTGACTATAGTTTAGTAAATTGGAGCAATTTACTGTTAAACCGTCTATTGTAATTAACTGTTGTAGCGGGAATGGTTTAGAAAGGGTGAGGCGCGGACTGCCGAGCAACATGTAGTGAGTTTGATCCCCTCGCGGCACTATTGGCGTTTCTTTTCATCGCAAGAGGCGCACTTTGACCGTGCATGTATGCAACCACATTGATCCATACATTACTTAAGGTTTTTTTTTTTAAACACATTTGATATTTCTGGTGAGCATGCTGCCCGAGCGGTAGTTGCTGTCGGATATTTGGTTTATAATTATGACTTGTTTGCGGTGCAAGATTTTACGTAACGTCAGTATGCTTTAGTGCGAGCTTCATACTAAAATTCGAGTAACGTCTATATCGCGTAGATCGAGTTTACGTCGTTGATAGTTTCGAGCACATTGCTAACATTTGAGTGTATAACGCGAGTGCAAGCTACAATTTTGATAGCTTGAATACGAAACACAGTCACTTGCGAGCGTGAAAAGTTGTCACTTAAGATTTTGTGGTGAGAGCTTCGTGGGAGTGGTGAAATAAAAAAGTAATTTAATCCAATTTCATATTGTGAATAAATCTTACAATGGAATCTCGTATTGTTTCGTTTGGAGAATGTTTGAGACCACAACAGCACAAGATAAGCGTAAAGCCTCGTATTCATGGTAAACATTAGTTTAGCAACATGTTTGCAAAGGAGAAAACTGAAATACTATGAAGCTTGGTACTTTATTCAAATTGGACTCAACCACAGATAATACTGTATTAATCGGAAGAAAAAAAAATATAGTTTAACTTAATTATATCCTAGTCACGTAAATGTCCTGCAAAATAAAGATTTTAATTTTTGAAGTTTTTTATTTTTAGTTCACAATGCAACACAGGTAGGTTTTGGTAACACCATGTTTTACGTTCCTATGCATATTATCGCCGCGCTAATTATTAACTATGAGGATGGTCGTACTGAAACGCATTTTTTTAACTCAAAGTTATAAGAAAGGTTATGCCTACGCTTTGGTTACGCATAGGAAAATAATGCGCATAGGAAAATAATGAGCAAAAGTAATTAAAAATTACTTGTTCCTACCGACATGTTTGTGCTTTGAGCAAATATACTTGAGAATGCATTCAGTGTAATTCGGAACGCGCTGCGCTGAATGACATTTGTCAGTGTCACGATACATACCTACGTCCGTGTGACAGTTACATTTGACTGCGTGCGTTCTGTTCGGTTTATTATTCAGTGCATTTGATCTGATCCCATTTTCTCACGACTCCTGCTTGCTTCGTTGTACTCGATTGATTCTGTGAACGAGAACTTACCGGCTCGCTATACTGGACTACGATTTACTTCAAGACTTGGTTTTCGACGATTGGGAAAATCGTGTTTTTGTTTGCTCGACGTGGTACTACACTAACACTATTTGTATTATAATAATTATGTATGTTAGTCTGTAAGGTATATATCTATGGGCCATATATATATGGGTTCCTATATATTTATGTTGTGTCAACCCAATTACTCTTATAAACTGGCACTGCATTTTACATTTCAGATTTTTTACTATGGATTGCTGCAATTGTAATGAACCTCCGCAGCTAATCAGGTACTTTATCATGCCCTAGACATGGGTCCTGATATTATTCGTGTCGTTGAAGAATGGAGAAATGAAGAGGTAGTTTGAATAAAAATATCATACCTATTTTGAATTGCCAAGAAAACTACCTTTTTTAGATAGAATATGAATAAGAGAGAATTTTGATGAATAAATACACATTAAAAAAAAAACTTGAGTAGGTATTGTTTTATTTTTCTATTCCTCGTCTCCTGCCTATAACAGTCACACAATACAATACAACATATCTGTGCTTGGGTCAATGTGGCGACACTTGGGGGAGGCCTATGTCCAGCAGTGGACGTCTTTCAGCTGAAATGATGATGATGATGATCTATATCACAGAGATAAGAATATTACAAGCAAATATTTGTACTAATAAATTATAATTGGACCAAAACTCAGCACAGCGCCATCTATTGACATTATTAAAACTTCTCTACATGGACACTATTAAATCTTTAAATATTATTTTCTCGAAAATGCAGGCAATTTCCAGCTTGAAACTTGAGATTAGGCAGTATTTTGTGCCGTATTATCCGTGAGAATTTTCTTTACAGTGGTTAAATTATCTCAGAATAAAGTACCAAAATAGACCATGTCCTTTGCGTAAACGTTGACGCGTTCGATACGTCAAAAACTCTCACTAAGCATACAGGTGAGATGCGTATAGCTTGCATTTGGCGCTGTAGATACATCATCTTCGTAATTCCGAAGATTTCATACTAAATCAATTCGCCGGTTCGTAATCTATTCTTAACTACTAACGAGTGCCGTAAATTACGTGTAATTACACACACGTTCACAAAAACGACTCCACAATGTCCAAAGATAAAAAGCATATAATTCCAAAGTTTAAACGTTCGGTTACACAGGCTATGTGCAACCGACCACACGAGCATAAATATGTAGCGGTGGACTCCCCGTGCATATAAATGAACGCTTTCAAACGCATGAATCCTTTACTACAGTCTATTTCATTGTGAAACGTGGAAGAGTTTGAAAGTTTGCTCAAAGAGGACGATGTCTTTTATTGTCATTTTTGGAATATAGCCGATTCTTTATTAGATGGGTAGAGATGAAGTATGGTCACATGTGTTTTTGACTTATAAACATAAAATAACTTTATTACTAATAACCTTTGAACTTTTGTATCATTCATATTATGTCAGTTCTTTCCCCTAGTGAGTCAGTCTGTCTTCTATTTATTTTTAGTTGAATAATATTGTCCTGCACTAACTATGTCGCAGGTACATTTGAACACAAGGCTCAAATACCACTCCGAGAATCAAGTTTCTGCGGGAGCACAGGATTTGATATCAAATTTTATTTTGATATCAAACCCGCAACAAACGCACCATCCAACAACCCACAGCGCTAACCGCTATACCATAAACAACGCTTCTAAAGAGCGATACTGAGCGATGTGCAGTAGCCAGTAATCTCGATAGTAATTAGTAGAGATACAGATTTACATTTAGATTAGCATGGTATTAGCATGCTGCCGCCATAACTCTTGCGGTGCGCCCGCGCCGCGCACCGGTAGCCCAAACGATACGCCTGATGGCTGATTAGCAAAAAGCGTGCATACGATAGTTCTGTACTACCCATTGTGCAACGGTTCTCAATTTAACCCCTGGGGAGAGTGACTTGCAGTAAGGGGGTAGATACCGGACATTTTTTGCTGGAGAAGGGTGAATGCAATTTATTATGAATTGTGTATTGTTTAGGCATAATTATAGATATTGTATTGAGTAAAACTGAGGGGCCCTTACGTAATTACTTTAACTTGGGTTTTTACAGACTTTTACGAGATTACAGTAATAATGATTTTATAATTGTACACTGTTCGCCCTTTCAAGAGGATGGTTTAACACATAACTAAAATAAAGACACGGTGATGGTAACAATTATTAGTGGTTGTATGTGTACCCACTAAGAAAATTTATTGCATTATCACTGCTCTCAAAATGGGGCAGTAAAACATCGTGGGGTATTCAATAATTAGAAGACAAGTGTAACATTCACCAACCTACACTGGACCCAGATGTTGGATTTACTCCTATCCACTTATAGACGGCCTGTGTTTCAGCACTAAGAACATTATGAGCTAGCTGACTTTGCTTAAGCTATGTAATGACGTGAATTTATACATGTTTAAATACGAGTATTGCAAACTTTGACATCCACATCCTCGTATCATTTAGTTTACTCGCGCTGTTTGTCTGTTTGTTGCGTGTTCGGATCGATGCAGTCGGATTGCGATCGTGATGCGGGCAGCAATGGCGGCCAACAGCCCGAAACAACCATTGTATTGTCAATTATCACGGCAAACTAATCTAGTAGCTCTGTTGTGAGCCAGTGAGTGAATGAAGCTGATTTGTACCGTGTAATTCATGTTATGAGAGCAAATAGTCGAAGTGAATGGTTTGTAGATGAAGTAAATTGGTGCAGGGAATGGGAATTGTGTTATGATTTCTATGGCGACTTGCGGGTTAGTAGTGATTTGGCGCTTATTGCCATAACAAGCAACGTTTCAGTAGAGGGTGTTGTATTGTACCAGTTTTTATCTATATTGCCATACCAAATACTCCTTACCTTGTAATGTTTGTGTTTTTGTACTTACGTTTTTGACTATAATCCAAAATTTGTATCATACGATCTTTCCGAATAACTGCATAGCTTTAATTTGGAGGCTTAGCATGCATTTTCGCCTTTTAATTCGTATTATTAAAAGCTTTCAGTATATTTTAGTCTTCTTAATCTTTGTTTACTTTTGTGATGTCAGATTGACAATGACAATGACAAGCCTAGTTTTCTCTTTAATTTATTGCTGTAACTAGGAGTTGTAGGTTGAATACATTTGATGTGACATGTGAATGTTCTTTGTAACAATTTATTCTTCTATGTTCTAGAACATTATAAAAAAACATAATTGCATGACGACGGGAAGCCGAGCCTGAAAATTCAGTCTGCGTTTGGTCCTCGAGCCGGCAACAAGCTGGAAATTACTCTGAAATATTTGACATGGTCGCTAAGCCGGTGAGATCTAGTCCTGGCGTCATTTTAAAGTCCTGAAGTCATGAAAGGCTACAACTACTATTGCTGCTACTACTGGTGCTGCTGCTACTCGTACTACTGAGAACCTGGACACGCACAGCGGGTGAGCCTCGACCCTCGAACCCTCCAAGATTGGCGTCTGCGAGCGAGCCTGTCACTGCGGCGAGCGGTTTCTGCCAGCTGCGAGTTTTGTACCTAGACCTGGACCCTTATCACGTTACCTCGGCTTCCCTAGGCTAATAAATCTTCATCATTTCGTCTCTTGCCATTTTTCTTGCAACTTTACCCAATGCGAACTTACATTTTCCCTAGCCAGGAAAATGTAACGTCACAACCTCGGTAAGCATCCATTTAAAGTCGTCACAAGTAGTTAGTGTTATGCTCCGAAAGTCTGATTAGCAGTCTTGTAAAAGGTATCGTATTGGTTACTATCTACTACGTACTATTACCCAGTACTAACTGGGTTGTGGAACTTGTGGAGGTTAAAAAGACAGTTACTCTATGTAAAATGCTCGTATTCAGCTGCATCTGCGGCTTAGCCGATGATAATGGTTTCCGTACTAACTAAAATTATAGGGTAAAAAAAAATTATACTGTAGGGCGAAAGTTAGTTATCTAAATAAACGGAATAATTTGTTTGTAGAAAGTCCTAATTCCTTTGTGTTCCACGTACAAATTGAGCTTTTATGCTTAAACACAATTCGTTCCCTCAATTTGTACCCGACTCGCAAACCGGATCAAAAACGTGTCCCGTCAAAAATCTTATTTCCCAAATTGTCTCCTCAAAGATCGGCTGACGTCCTACAAGATCTGACGTCGTTTACCTCTGATACACTTCACTTAGTAAGCTTACACAATTTCTTTTCCCTAATAAGAGTTCCCTTTAAAGAATTACTTGCTTTTTATTGCCTTTAACTTGCTGTAAACGACTACGGAACCCGGGACGGACATCAAAGCCGGAGATAATCCAATAAGGTGCATTACTTGGCCTTATAGCCCGGATAATTTGAGGAGGGACCCGCCTTAATCAACGCTGATAGAAGGAAGGACCTTTTTATATTCGTCAGGTGATAGAGATGTGACGGCTGATGAATTAGGAAGGCGGTGTGAGTGTGAGTGGCCTGTTTTTTGTAGATGTTGATTAAAAGGAATTAATTAGTTCATGTAACTACGTACAAAAGCCTTTTCTTTATGTTATTGAGTGGCGATTTTCGGAAAGCACTAGACGTAGTTTCTTGCATTTGGAACTGAAAACCCGCCTCTGTACTATGTGCTTGAAGTGTTAAATAAATAAATAAACTTTATTTAAAATAAAGAAGAACGGTCACGACCCATAGAAAATTTACCCAGGTCCGACACAAATGAAACATATCTCAGTTTTTTTGGTACTTTAAATATAGCTAAAATATCTATTTTTTTATAATCGAAATCAATGGGTAACACCAAAATATTACCTTATGTTTTTGTTCAGAAGACTTAAATCACGATACAATAATAATGGAATTATAAAAGTGACCTGGTTATAACGACCCGAAAGTAACAAAAAAACTGAGATATGTCTCATATAAAGTAACAAAAAAACTGAGATATGTCTCAATCGTGTCGGGTCTGGGTCACAAATGACCGTTCTTTTTTACATTATTGGTGCATAACCAGTTGATCTGATTTAATCTGCCTATGCTTTTTGTTCTTAATGGTGGTTTGAAGAAGGTAAGTAGCAACAAAGCCAGATTGTCAATAACAGTTCTAGGTGCCAACGAAAGATCCAAGTTTCACGACCTAATTCGTAAATACGATAAGATTAAATCGTCATACTGCGTAAGCCATCGTTGGCTGTCGACGCTGTCAGTTTGGCGCCACAGCTTGGCTCCAACAGTTCACTGACCTGGTATTTCCACAGTTTCCCATCGTTTTTCTTTTTTCCCGCCGTATCTCAGACGCCCATTGAATTATGTTGTCACTAAGATTAATGAGATTATGTCGATGTTGCCGAGACTGCGTTTTTTCCTTTTAATTCCAAGTTTTTGGCTATATAGGAATACTTTTTGTGTAACTGCTGGGTGAGTATTATGATTTCATTGGAATTAAAACATAAAGAATGCATTTTTCAATTTCCTTTATAATTGCTGCAGTTATGTTTCTTAAAAAAAAAAAAAAATTGAAACTATTTATTTCACATGCAATCCTTAATTATAATACATCCGCAATAACGCTCAATCTTTCTATTGTAAGATTATGTGCGCTATTGTTATTACCTGATTACCTGTGTATTGTGATTGATTGATGATTTCAGTTTTTTTTTTAATTACTGGTTCAGTTGATAAAATCCATAAACTCAGAGTCATGGATGTTTATATGTATAATAAGTGTGTATTTACAAACAAAAAAGTATATATGTAGCATATCAACTATCTAGTGTCCACGACACAATCTTTGCTTAGTGTGGCACTAGGTGGCGCTGTGTGTTAATGTCCAGCGATATTTATTTATTTCTGACACAGGCAATGGGTTGAATTGAACCGTTTGAAAACCGTACTAGCCTATCAATTTGAATACTATTTTCAAAGTACCTAAAGACCAACTTATCAAAACACAATGGACCACAAGAACCACAGTAAACACAAATTCATTTCGGATACTTTCTCATAAATAATTTGACGTCAGTAAACTGTCCGTACGTCTATAAACGGATTGTTTGTTATTCGGACTTGTTCGGACCTCTCACAGGAGAAATAAATGGAGTGTCGGTTCACCGCAAAACTGTTCGGTTAGAATTTCAATATTGTTAGCACATTTTAAGCAATATTTTGAGTTATTAATGACTAATAATTTAAATATGAAATGAGTTTAAATTGTGGCTTAAACTATTTTCTTAAATCATGGTCTCGCAAATCACGCCTTGTAACCCCTGAAGGAAAAAGAAAGAATGAAAGAAAATACATTTATTAGCCCGTACAGGACAAAACACATAAAAAACATTATTTACAACTAATGAAAACTAAACATAGATAAAAAATAAAAATAAAAGAAACAATAGGTCCTGAACAAGGTCAAAAGGCCCCTATCTCAGCATGGTGCTGTAACATTAAAAAACGTCACAGCGCTTTTTTCAAGGGTTAGATAGAGGTGTTTAAGTCCCATGAACCAGGCACAAATCCAGACTCCGTCGCTCAGGGCACGCCACGATAGTGGCGGTATAAGTCTCCTCTTTGAGGAGTGGCTTGAGAGGCGCCACGGCGTCCTCACCTTCCGCCTGACGCAGGTCCTCACCGGACACGGATGTTTCGGGAGGTTCCTGCACCGAAACGGGCGGGAGGAAACGCCCGGGTGTTTCCACTACGAGGATCGACCGGAGGACACGGTGGAGCACACGGTAGAGGTCTGCCCTGCATGGGCGGAGCACCGCCGTGTCCTCGTAGCGGCGATCGGCGGCGGTGTTGTGTTCGTTGGTTGTTGAATCAAAGACACCGTTGGGTAGACTTGGTTTATTACAGGTTACATGGTAGGAGTATCACAGACGGGGTTTCCAGTCAGACAGCCATTAGGCAAGACAGATAATGCATAGTGATGTGTATAATAATAACATACTAAATAGTGATGTTACAACATCCCCCTTGTTGAGTTTAACTTTAACCCCTGACAAACAATTATAAAGAAGTACTATGCTAAACAACTTAACTTATAAATGACAACATGTTTTGTGATACTTAAAACTACGTTAACACTAGACAATATTCATAATAATACTAAGACTAACATTTGACCTTAACTTTATACATAATTCTAAGTTAATCAATTTCTTCAATTAACCTTCTTGTTGGTCTTACAATACGACCTGACCTTGTTGTCACTTCTGAGGATTTTTGAGAAGAGGATTCTTGAGGCCTAGACTCCTGTCTGTCACCTTCCTCTCTCCCCTGTGACGAGTTGGATTGCATAGGAGGGTTTGTGAAGTTATTAGAATACTTATGTCTTAAGTGTATTCTATTTCTCCTATACTTAACACCATGGACATCCTCAACAACATATGACGTATTGTTCATCATTCTTTGTTTGACAATAGCTTGCTCCCAGTTACTTTTGGGATTTCTTTTAAAATAGACATGGTCATTATAATGTAACATTGACAAAGACTTTGTATTTCTATCATAATACTTAGATTTGTTACTATTATTTTTCCTGACTGACTCTTTGTAATCCTGAAACGTTACAACTTTTGGTTTCAATTTTTTATATGACACTGGAATGTTATCTCTTAAGTTTCTAGACATTAGCAATTGTGCTGGTGATGCTAAATTGTTTTTTGACGTATTTCTGTACTGTAATAAAGCTATATATGGATCGGTTTTGTTTTCTTTACATTTCCTTAGCATATTCTTTATTATCTTGACAGAAGATTCAGCCTGTCCGTTCGACTGTGAATGATATGGGCTAGTAACTACATGTTCTATGTCCCATTCTTGTAAAAAGTTTTTAAACTCTATAGACTGGAACGGAGGACCACCATCGGATACCAATGACAATGGTATTCCATGACGTGCAAAAATTGATTTCAAATGTGTAATTACATTTTGAGATGTACTGTTTTTATTTAATAATGCAATCTCTATGTATTTTGAGTAATAATCTGTGACTATTAAATAAACTAAATTATCAAAATGCATTAGATCAATACCGACTTGTTGCCATGGATATTTACATATTTCAAAGTTTTGTAGTGGTTCCTTTTGGTTACATGGCTTGAACTTTGCACATATGAAACATTGTTCTACTAGATTCTTGATACTACTAGACATATTTGGCCAATACAAAGATTCTTTAGCTAAAGTTAAGCATTTATTTATACCTTGGTGACCTTTGTGAATTTTTTCTAACATTTCACTATACATAGACTGTGGTACTATTAATTTTGAACCTTTGAATACTAAATCTTTAATGACATGGATTTCTCCTTGAATGTTCCAAAATGGTTTTACCAGTGGACTGACATTATTTTTATTTTTTGGCCAACCTTCATAATAATACTTGATCAATAATTGCAAGGATTCATCAGTTTTGGTTTCCTGTGTTAACTTCTTGCTATATTCTTCTGTGATTGCTAAATTAGCATACATAATGTTGACATGACATGACATTTCTGACTCATTTTCAGGTGTGTAATGGTCTTTTAAAGCTGCTCTTGACAAAGTGTCTGATATAAACATTTCTTTACCTGGGACATGCATAACTTCCAAATCATATTTTTGTAAAGTTAACATCATACGCTGTAATCTAGCGGGAACATCATGTAAAGGTTTTTTAAATAAATAGACTAAAGGTTTATGATCAGTGTGCACTGTGACTCTATTTCCATATACATATTGGTGGAATTTTTCACAACCAAATTGAATAGCTAGCAGCTCTTTTTCTATTTGAGCATATCTTTCCTGGGTTTCTGTTAAAGTTTTTGAACTATATGCTATAGGTTTGTTTGCTTGTAAAATGACTGCACCTAAAGCTGACTTTGACGAATCGACTGACAAGACTAATGGAATCTTGGGATTATAATGAGCTAAAACTGGTGAGTTAGTAATCTCATCTTTTAATTTATTAAGACTTTGACTATGATTCTCATCCCAAGTCCAGACTGAATCTTTTTTCAAAAGATTTCTTAATATTTGAGTTTTTTCTGACAGGTTACTTATAAAAGGTCCTAAATAATTGATCATACCTAATATTCTCTGTAACTCTTTGACATTTTTTGGTGTGGGCATATTGACAATGGCTTTGACTTTCTCTTTGTCTGCCCTGGCACCATCTTTACTGAAGATATAACCCAAGAAACATACTTCAGAGACTAAAAATTTACATTTTGACTTATTAAATTTTAAATTGACTTGACGTGCTCTCTGCATGACTTTATGTAATCTTTCATTATGAACAGATTCATTTGGGCCATAGACTAATATATCATCAATGAATATTAAAACTCCTTCAATATCACCAAATAAGTTCATCATGACTCTGAAAAATTTCTGACGAAGCATTTATTCCATATGGTAATCTTAAATACTTATATCTGCCAAATGGTGTTTGAAAAGTACACAATTCAGAACTATATTCATCTAGACGTATCATCCAAAATCCAGAAAAAGCATCTAAATGTGAAAAACATACAGCACCTTCTAGCTGTGACCTAATTTCATCAATTGACTTGAGTGGATAGAATTCCCTCATGATATTTTTATTTAGATTCCTAGGATCTAGACATATTCTTAACTGACCTGTACTTTTTACAGTTACGACGACTGAATTAACCCACTCAGTAGGTTTTGTGACCTTCTCAATAACATTCATCTTCTCCATGCGATCCAACTCTTCACGTAATTTCCCTTGTAACGCGAATGGAACTTTCCTGGGCGGATCAACGCATGGTACTGCTTCAGGCTTGAGTTTAAGATGACAGACTGGAGGTAGACACCCAAGACCCTGAAAAACATCATTGTATTGTGTAAGAATTTGTTTACAAAAATTTTGTTTTGTTACTGAAAATACACGTTTTATTATACCTAACTTTTCACAAGTTGGTAGACCAAGAACATTTGGACAATCTAAGTTTGCTACTATAAACATTATAGATTCAACAACATTATTGTTGTTTATACTCAAATTACAATTTAAGTTGACTTTGCCTAAAATTGGAATGGCTTTTCCACCAAATCCTGTGACATTTATTTGGCATTTGACAAGCAATACTTTTGACAGATTGTTTTGACGTTTAATGTTATTGTATGTTTGTTTTGACATAATGTTGACATCTGCACCTGAGTCTATGATGCATTTGATTTGTTTATTACCTACTGACAAGTTAATTTCCCAAGACTGTTTAGAATGACTACTTTCCAAAGTGTTGACCTTATTTTGATTCTGACTGTTTGTATGTGACTGTGAATACTGACTACTGTTTGTATGATGACAGTACTGTATTTTGTTGTGAGATCCCTCAGACTTGTGACCATTTTCATCTTTGAGATGTAAACACGGACACTGACATTTTATATTTTGACTATTTAATTGAGTGAATCTCTCTGACCTGTGACTGTATTCATCACTGAGATGTAAAATATCTTTTTCACACCTCTCAGACATTTCACCATTTCTCTCACAGAGATAATGTGAATGAGGACGTTGACTTTGGGACTTTTGACTATATGAGTCTCCGTGAGATCTCTTTGACTTGTCACTGTTCTCATCATTGGGATACGGTGACTGTGACTGTGACTGGTCTAAATATGACCATTGTGACGGTGACTGCTTTGACTGTGCTGACTGACTGACTGGTGACTTTATTATGTGTGCCTGTTCGGTGTGTCTGTTTGACTGACTGCTATGTAAATGACTGTTATGACTTTGGCTCGACTTTGATTGACTGTGACTTATATGTTTTTGACTTGACTTTAATTGACTGTTCAACGTTCCAACAAAATATTCTTGACTACTATCTGAATTAAACGATTGCAACTGACTGACTTTTTTATTTTTAAAGCAATATTTAGCAAAATGACCAAAAGATTTACATGACCTGCATTGCATGCCTTTAGCTGGGCACTTGTAGCGATGTGACTGTCCACAGCGGCTGCATGTCTTCGAGTTGCTGGTGTGGTCGCTGCTTGGAGCTGGACCACGACTGCTCGAAGCTGACTGGCGTTTGCTCGAAGCTGACTTGCGACTGGAAGCTCGCTGTCGGCCTTCACCTCGACCACGGCTCCTTCGACTGAGATGCATGACATTTTCACTGGCGACGGCGCTTCCTTTGACGATTTTCTCGGCATCTTGCTGTGCGACTATGAGTGTCATCGCCAGCTCTTGCATTCTCTGATAAGTCAAATCAGGTTCTTGCAATAACCTCTGACGTACATGCGACAAATCCATGTTGAGGTTTGCAATGAAAATATCCTTGATGAGCGATTCCCTGAGCGTGCCAAACTCACATTCTTTGCTTTTTATTTCTAAATCCGTGAGGAAATCGTGGATGTTTTCCGATTTATCCTGCTTGCGTGTGAAGAACATGTATCTGCACATCGTCACATTTCGCCTAGGCTCGAAGAAATTGTCAAATTTGGATTTCACTTCATTGAGCGTGCACGCTTCAATTTTTAGGTTGAATGTGTTAAATATATTTAAACCACGTTCTCCGATCAAATGCAAAAGAATTGCAATCTTACGTTTTTCGGTTGACTTGTCCAGGCCTGTGGCTAACAAATACAGATCCAATTGTTGCCACCATTTCTTCCACGCCTCCGCATTATTGTTGGCTGGATCCGACGAGATGTGGAGCTGTTTCAGACTCGTGCGCAGACCTGTTGTGTCGGCGCCATCTTCGTCGCCACCGCGTGCGCTGCCAGGAGGATTCGGCATTTTTACGTGCGTTCTTCCTTTTTCGTTTTAAATGACCCACTTCGACACCATGTTGTGTTCGTTGGTTGTTGAATCAAAGACACCGTTGGGTAGACTTGGTTTATTACAGGTTACATGGTAGGAGTATCACAGACGGGGTTTCCAGTCAGACAGCCATTAGGCAAGACAGATAATGCATAGTGATGTGTATAATAATAACATACTAAATAGTGATGTTACAACAGCGACCTCTTGCGTCCGGCCCTGGTTCGATCCATTGTTCGGAGCGAAACGGAATGGGAAGCCGTTACCTCCTTCTGCGAAGAAGTCATGCTAGCGAAGGAGGTGGCGGAACGCGAGAGGGAGAGAGCCTCTCGCCCCAGCCGCCGCGGGAGACGCACCGGGCGTCGGGGGCCACGTGGTGGCTACCGGCCACCGTAGACGCGGGCCTGTGGACGGTTAGCTATGGGCTAGCTAGCCGTCCGTCCGTCTAATGACGACAGGCCGTGTCGACGGCGCGTTCGTGTTCCACGCGCGCCTCAAAGAGATGTTACTTGACTCCGTGGCTGCTGCTGAATAATTTCTAAAGGAAAAACCTAATAACACACCAGACCAGACCTGGGAATCGAAACCCAGAACCTTCTTTTCAGCAGACACTCTTGCGATCTCTTGACCAACGAAGCAGTCAACACACAAAAGCCCATAACTACAAACCTTTGGTTTATCACAAAAACAAACAATATCCTAAAAATACCCACACTCCAACCAAAGTGTGTTGTCAGCAACAGGTGACAATGAAAACGGGTGTGACAACAACAATTCTCCGTGAACGTGACTGCGCCGCGAGCGGCCGGCTGGGTAGAACAACAGCTTAGCCGCGATGACGTTGTTATACTGGTGATTTGGAGTTAACAGTGACGGGGTTATTTGTTACTGAGATATTATATTTTACTTGTTTTTTTATTATATTATGCCTTGTGTCGTTATAATTGACAGGTATTATACAGACCATAGCTGCTTCCAAACAACAGCCTAAGTAGAAATGATGATGAGATGGCGGGACAAACTCGATCATGATCTGAACAATGGGCCACATCAGCGCTGTATAGATGCAAAATAAAAGAAGGAAGGAATTTGCCCTAAAATCAAACACAGAGACAGCTAATGAATATAGTAATTGTTGTTATTGACACCGTACTAAAGCCAATTCTAACCGTACTAGCCAAGAGTATACTTGATGTAAGCAGCTCTATTGTTTCATTCAGGCACATAAACGAATACAGATACTTTTACTCACAATGAACTAAATGGCGTCGAAGCAGTAACTACACAGACACCAAAATGAAAAAAAGGAACAACCTAAACAATTTAGCTCACCTGAATAGCCGCTTTCAGCTTTATCTCCGTAAATAATAATTAAAAAGAACCAACCGCGCAAAGGTAGAAACAAAACAGTCTCGTCTCTTTGTTTTACAACTTTTTGCCGCGGTTTTGTCTGAGTTTCTGTGCGTTTTTTGTTTGCTAGCCACGAAAATGTTTTACGGCTAAAGTTGTGCTTTCCAAGCTATTTGAATATGCAGAGCTGTGACAAAAACTAGGTGGACGATGAGGATTATTCTTCATGCTTTGTTTTTGTTGTTAAAAGTCGCCCCCCTGTTGTTAGATTGTGTGGTAAACGCTGTGTTTGGTTTACCTGTGTCTGTTTAAGGTTCGTACTGCAAGTTGCATTTTGCGCAACTGTCTAGCTTCGGTTGCTAACTCTGTCTGTTAGACATTTTGCTTACTGACTTATTTGACTGACACTATTTTGGTTAGAAACAAAACGTCACAGATAAGCTTTCTTTGATTTTTCCTTCGATCAATAATTATTGATCGAAGGATTTTTCTATGAATCAAGTGACAGGAAGGTGACGCGGATTTGATATTATTTGTTCATAGAAACACCGATAGCTACGGAAAAATGCATATGAACCAACAGTTATACGTAAGTTATAGAAAACAGCTGTTACGTCCTGGCCACAGCTACGAGCGGCGCGAATTGCGGCGCGACAAGCGGTGAGCGGCGAAAACAAATGGTAGACAACATATGAAGTATGCCACAGCTACCGGCTGAGCGATTTGCGGCGCGACCTGCGGCGCGGGTAGAGACGCGCAAATGAAACAAATGAGCGAGTATCGAGGCGGCCACAGCTCAGAGCCACATGAGTCAGAACGGCGCGCGCGGTGTCAAACAAATAATATTGTTTTTATCCCGCGTCCAGCTAATATAAACTAAAAAAAATTGAAATTAACATGAGCTTTCAAGTCTTTATATATGTGGCCGAGAATATAATCAAACTTTCGATGATTTTTTTTTTTTAGGATAGGAAATCATCAAATGACTTTTCCCAATCTGGGCGGAGCGGGAAGGAGTGTCAGACTTTTACTGACTAAAACCCATCCATGTTCCTTCCTCGCCCTTTATGTTCCGGGGCCGCGGTATCTCTTTCGAACAGGCCCGCAACAAATTTCGATGTTTGCCCTCGTATATAAAAAAACTTATCGGGATACTTACTATATTCATGGTACAGAGTGGAAAAATCCGCCATGTTCTCTCTTTTCTGGTTAACTGGGTGCGCTCTTATTCTTAACTGAATGATATCTTGAGCTAATGCACTTATTTCAAGGCAATACCCTGCCACTTTTGATAGGGCCATTTTAATAATATTCTCTAAATACGTCCACCGCTGACGCCGCCGCGGTTGCCACTAGTCGAGCTGTGGCATACCACCGCGAATCGCGCCGCAAGACGCGCCAGAAGACGCACCGCAAGACGCGCCGCGATTCACCCAGGCCGTTAGCTGTGGCCAGGACGTTAAGCAATCTATTTTGACGGTCGAGTTAGAATGGCGCAGCTGCACCAGATTTTTGTTACGATCGTGTCGTTCTTAAACCACCGCGAATAAGGATACTTGAAGTTCTTAGTTGCTATTCCTAAAACATAAATCTAAATCTTATAAAAAAAAAACATTAATAATCAAAATATAATTTACATCCATTGCCAAGTTACAAAGTTAATGCCATGATAAATTCAAAGGAATTGCTGTTGTGATTTCAATATACGGTCATTATTTCCCAATATAAGCGGACTGTATGTTCTTATGAGAAATAAATTTCTTTAAACCGAAACCGACCTAATTATAGAAATAATTCGCAAAAGTTTTCACCAGGGAGCTTTATTATTTCAGACAAACACATTTTATTTCCCATCACTTACAATTTCCCTAACAATAATTATTCCTCTCTTCTGTTTATATTGATTCGTTCCATTTAAAACATCTTGAGGGACCGCCATCTGTCACGTTGTACGATCGTTGTTTTTATTTTTACTTTTGGTTCCATTTTGTTTTAGACAGCATTGATTTTTATACGCAATTTAAAGGCCGACTCGGTCTATCAATTAGGTATGCATATTTTCAGTATTTAATGATAAGTAAACGCCAAGTAGATATTGGCTAGTTAAAGCTAAAAAAGACAAAGCTTACTTACATTCATAAAATAGGAATAAACTACTTAACTTACCAACTCACAAAAAAAAAGAAACTGAAATCTGTAGTACATAACTAATAATTTAAAATCAAGGATATGGAATGAGGAATGGCCAATGCTTAGTCACTCTAGCTTTGCAAGAACAGCGACTACGCAACGCGTCGTAGAGCTACGTCTACCATGCTACGGCGTAGAACCGCTACGCTTTCTATTAGCTACGTAATTGCTGCCTTATTGTGTCTGTGGAAAACTATGATTTTCCTTTAAAATAACCATTTGAAACCGTATCCTTATATCAGAAATTGCACCGTTCCTATTATTAAACCAGAAAATATTTGGGACACGTAACGGCAGTTTAGAACACAAAGCGATGCCGATGTGCCTCCTCTGAATACAATGTGTTACGATTAAACCTGGAATGGCTCACTGAGGCCGTTTTGACTGCAAGTTGAAATTTGAAGCATTGTAAACCTAAAATGTATCGGATAGGTATTGTACTCGTACCTTATTAACTGATAAACAAGTTGTTAACAAGGTGTTGTGTTCTTTGCTAACAAGAAAAAAAAAAACGATTACAATTTTTTTTCGGGACTTTTAAACACAAATTATTAAACTTCAATTTCGTTTTCTAACAGATTTTGTTTACTTGTGTTTTTTATTATTTTCAACTGATGAAATGTTTCCCAAATTTTTTATTGGAAAACAATAAAGATGTTCTTTAGTTCAATGTGCTAGTGAGATGACTTCAAATTGAGACCATGTTTGTTTTCCGACCATGTTTGTAAATAAAATGTTGCTTCTATTGATTTTCACTCAATAGGTTAATCAGATCAGTGGTATACCAGTATTTTGTTAATTAATTTAAAATAATTATCACAAGTTTATGGAAAGTTATGGCTAAAACAATATTTTATCCAAAAAGTTAGTGAACAAAAGACCAATTTCCAGATTATACACATCTGAAACCTCTACACAAAGTGCATTATGGAGACTAGAAGGGATTAAGAAGTACATTATAGGGATAGCTCTCAGATAAACTTCAGAATACCTACCTCTTTTATACAATCCCATTCATTTGTCAATTAACTGCATAACTTAATAATCTTCTCCCCCAAAACCACATAACCGCAATTAAACTCAACTATTAATTCTAACCGCCACCTTTTAATCACGTCATTCTCCAAGTCAAAGTACAGTCGGAAACAAACGACAAACGGAGAGGAAACAAAAAATAAGCGTAATACGAACAAATGGCGGGCGTTTGGGACAAAAAACGTGGGCCGGTCTTTAATTGATTTAATTTGTTCCGAGTCAAAACTCCGCGGCGGGGAGGTGTTGCCCTGTCGTGTGGAAGTTAAGGCTACTTTACATTGGGATGTTGGGTCGTTTTATTTAAATGCTTTGTGGGAAATATTGTGTTAACCTTACACTGACTCGTGTCACTGAGAGACTCTTTTAAGGGAGATATTATGCAGGAAATTCACCCTTATACTATGTCACTGAAACGACTATCGGCACAATGATCGTTGCTGAGATTATTTTTATACCACCACAAACCTCTGCGAAACGTCGTTCTCGTCTTCATCTATGTAGATACTTAATTCCTTTGAACCCAAGGCGTTATTCTGTCTCACATATCCTGGCAGTAGGCCTAAATTTTACTCTCATCATAAAATTGCAATATCGTTTGGCAATAATGAGTTTGTCCATCAAGTTGAATGATGACAATGCTTGAAATATGTATAAACCTATGTTGGTATTTGAAAAAAAAATCTAAATATTGGCGACTTCAACTTGCTTGAAGTCACGTATTGTTGTTGAGTGGTTTATGCAGTGTCAGTATGCACACTCCCCAACTCTTTTTCCAGGAGCTGCGCTTTTCCATTTGTTTTCATTAAAGCTTGTTGTCGCCTGTGATTCTGCGAGCCGACGCGTACATTTATTGACACGCGGTACAAATAACACTATACGACCTGATTTATTGGCTTGTACTAAGTAAATAAATTTTCTTTTTAATGTAAAAATATGAATAAATTCGGATAAAACAACAACGGTATTTTGGTTGATTAAATACATTTTCCACCAGCACTTACACTAAACATATACATTGGTTTTTACGATACAGTTTAGCATCATACAATTTCAGGGATGCTTTATTCGATGAACACTTTTATGACGATATTCGAGCCCTAAATTAACATTGACACCTGAATTACTATAGTTTAGCAGACCGTGTCTCAATAATAATGTAATGAATTTATTGTAAGTTTTCTGCTGAACGAAGATCTCTATTAATTGAATTCTATAAAATAGTTTAGAGATAACTGCACCTGATTACATTGATACATTTCCATTGAATTTTACCTACAATGAACGGTACTTTTGAATTGTAAATTGATTCTCGTTCAGTGCGAATAAAGCGCCATCTAGCGTCGCGTCGCAGTTTTATTGCAAGCCTGGGGGAGCCGCTTTGTGATGCAAAAGATTGATGCCTATCTCTTGCACTTTAGAATTTCGATCTACTAGTAAAAATAAAGATTGGATGTGTTTTTGTAAAAATAAATAAGTTCCGTTTTTGGGAGGCATTTTTACTGGAGATTTGAGCAACATAGCTCGACATAATTTATTTCTGGGGCTAATAAGATGAGCCAAATCAGATTTGTTTGTGGCTATACTGGCGACACGAGTCTCATAAGGAGGCTAGCGAGCGCGCGGTGTAAACGTTATGTAAATACGTTGATTTTTTTATTAAAATGACTTGTTTTACACAGAATATTTTCATAGTTTTACTAATTTATTCATATCTATGGATAATACCGTTGTGCTTGTTGCCAAAAATGTTACTAAAATGTTATGAGATAATTTCGATTCAAAAATCAACGTATTTACGCTTGGTTTACACCACGTACATCTCTAGCAAGAGCCTCAATATGTTTACTCAAAGTTACCTACCCATCTGGCTTTTGGTCCTGTAACACTACTTCAACCTTGCCTCGTCAACGATTCAGAGGGGGTTCTACTCCACCAGCTATAACCACGTCTAACCAAGTGTCCTGCTTACCCCATTCCAGAGTAGCCACATCTTTGGCCTTAGTCGTAAGTTGGACTGTATTTTTACTCCAAAATTACTCGAAAAGTTACTGTTTTCTCAAATGAAGCATATAATTTTATTTTAGCAGGTAAAGTCGAGTGAATACCACGTAGTGCATAAAAGATACGGGTGAATACGTAATGCTGTATGCTATGTGACGTTGCATTGTACGGAATCCGACGAGGATTTTATATCGCTATAGAATAGTGAATACTTTATTCTTCTTCACTCATAGTAGGATATTGAAAGAAGAGAAGTATATTGCTTTTATGATATTTAATATAATATGTCGCTTTGTATATGAGAGATTTGTATAGAAGACCTCGTGGCTAAGTAATAACAGCCGCTGTTGGTCCCGGCTGTCATTTGTACATCTTTGACAGTCGTTACAGGTAGTCAGTGGCCCATAAAAGTCTGACACCAGTCTTACCAAGTGGTATCGTATTACCCAGTATTAACTGGGTTGTGAAGGTCAGATAGGCAGTCGCTCCATGTAAAATACTGGTATTCATCTGCATCCGGTTAGACTGGAAGCCGACCCCAACATAGTTGGGAAAAGGCTAGGCAGATGATGATGTCGTTTTGTATGTGGGTACACTGGAAAAAAAAGAAAAAATACACAACATCACGCCTGTGACCCCCGAAGAGTTGGGCAGAGGTGTACCTATTAGTACACACACATTTCACCAAATATGTTTAAGTCCAATGTAAAAGAGAATGAGACATCAACCGGGCACAAGTCCGAACTCCGTGACAGCTACTGAGAAGTTCCTGGTGGAAAATCCAATGACACTGGCCGACCTGGGAATTGAACCCAGGACCTCGTGCTCAGCAGTCACGGTTTGCGACCACTAGACCTACGAGCATTCCTACAATGACTAATTTGATTGTACCTGAAAAATAAAAGACTACCACCATCACGATGCATAATTTTCAAGTGTACATAAACCCATTTCAGTATATTTTTGCAGGTAGGTACCTACCTAGGTAAATATCTAGCTGAAATCAGATTGTTGTATGATAATAATGTACATAAGATTGGTTAATTCCTCTAAAAGATTAAATGCACCCAAAGCAATATTTTGATGACATACGAATTGATAACTTTTTTTAAACCAGATAAAACCACGGCAGCCACCTATTATACCCTACACCACACGTGGGTAACATTGAAAACCAAACAAACGATGGTACATTTTTCATAGCTATTACATCATTTGAAGCCGCTGCGGTCTCCAGCTCACACAAAATGCGGCGTAAAAAACGCCAAGCAGTCTGGAAGCACAAAGCATAGAATTTATCGTCCACCTCACGTGCCCGAAACACGCGCACATGGATATAGAAATAATTACTGGATACGCCAGCTTCTGTTTAAAAACACACCGCATGAGTTCGAGCGCACGACCACAACCGCATACGCTACAACTCTTTGATTAAAAATACAGAATTGACCGCTTTGTGATAACTTAACTTAATAACATTACTCATTTTTTTTATTAGATCAGTAACCTGTACCTGTGTGTGTGTGTCCTGTGTACCTGTACCTGTACCTGGACAAGTGAATGATGATGACTTGATAGAACTTGATTCTATACTATTATTTACCTAGCCTGCTCTGTCCCACATTGAAAGAAAGAAAAAACGTTTATTAGCCCGCCACAAAAACAAAATGGTCAAATAACAATAAGAAAAAAGTATACAATGAAAATGGTTCTGTACGAGGCCAAAAGGCTTCCATCTCAGCATGGTGCTGTAACATATATAAAAAAATACAGCGCTGATATTCCGACATTGGGCAAAGGCCTCCCTCCACTTTTTCCATTTCTCGCAAACCTGACCTTAATCTTAGTAAACATCTTGCCAAGGATAAAGTCACCATTATAACCTTTTTACTCCTCACTAGAGAGTATTTCATTAAGTTAACTTGATTTTTTTTTAAATTTATATTTCTAAAAGATGTAGGCAGCATCTGCATCACAGTACATGACATTAGTTTCATTAGAATATAACCATGCTTACCTATTATTTACACATTATTTTTAAAAACAGCAATTGAAAAAGTGAAAGGAAGTCGTTTATCTTGGTATATCTTTATACACGGTTATTTTTTAATTACTTTAAGGGCGGATAGTACTCATGAAAATGAACAACTTGTACTATGGGACTGACTATGAAATCTGGAAAAAAAAAATCAGCTGCTGTCTACATTTTTTCGAGTTACGCGACCAATAATGTATGAAGCAGCTTATTTTTTTGAGAATGAGGAGGGATGAAACGCATGTGACTAAAAGAGTGATATATAATGTTTATGGATGAAGAGGGGGAGGAAGGCCAAAGAAAATATGGATGGATTGTTTGATGAACGATATGAAAGAGAAACAAGTAAATGATGGCGTTACATGGGAGAATGGAAGAGAAGAAAACGGGTTGCGGTGATCCCAAATAGAAGGCAAGGGCAAGATGAGGACGATGATAAAGACAGGAACTCTTCTAGCCACGCTACACCTCTGTAGGTAGCGTTCCGTCGTCCAAGTAAACAATGCTTGCTACAGGACAACTTTCCCTTTGCGGTTTATATGGAATGCTTTTTCAGAAGTACACAGTATGTGGTCGCAAGGCTTTACTAAAGCTTGCTTGTTTAAATATTTCTCAGATTTTACTATTGTATGCTCGATTAAATGGACTATTTAGATTAAAATGTATGGAACTCGACCTATTGTTTGCAATTTTCGGGATTATTATTTTGAACGCGGGCCAAAGTTATGCACATGTATGATTATCACTGTAGGATGGTGAATTATTAATTCACATTTAATTTACCTTCAGTAGAGGAAGACCAAAGAAACGATGGATGAAATGTGTAAAGAATATTGTGACAAGGAAAGAAGTGTTTGATGAGATGACGAGTAATACACAATTATGGAACGCTGCGCTGAACCCTGACGAATTGAGATTAAGGGCAAGAAAATGATGATAATCGTAAAGAAATGATTAAGTTGGTTATAACGTAATGATTAAATGTGGAAACTATGATTAGTTATTTTCATATTAAACCAGCATATTATACAACGTGTAACGTTAAATGCGCAAAACCTGAAAATAGTTTGATCTGAATCACGAACAGAATCAATTGAACTACTTTTTAATATAGGTCACATCAAAAAAAAAATACTTCATTAAAATTTTTGCCCAGTCTATTTATTAATAGGTCAAGCCATCACGTGCGCAAACCCGCCAAAATAGGTAAACAAATAAACTCAAATGCTTGTCGTCCAATTTAAATTTTCTCATACACGGGATAGTAATAGTTCTTGCCAGTTAATCTAGTTGCCATTAAAACTAAAACAGCACATAAAACCTTTTAATTTTTTTAATGTTTTTTTTTCCTCAGAATTAGGTCAATTGAATTAAAAATCATTTGGGGTGTGAGGTTTTGCGCATTTAACGTTACACGTTGTATTTCTGACTGTGATCTAAGTAAAACATACTGTTATTGAGGCCACAAGTAAAGTTATTGGAAGTAATGGGACGTCATAGCAGGTTAACAACGGATAATCATGTACAGCAAAACAAATGAACAAGAATGTCTCCTTACGAAGTAATAAGAAAAAAAAAATGTAATTTCCTTCACTTATTTATACGAAAACAAGCATATTTACTAACTTATTGAAGATAATCAGTACCCATGGTTACAGTCTAGCAAAACGCAAACACTTTTCAGATTTTCCTCTGACCTAAATAACCCAATCCAATCACGCAGCGATACAAACATTTCCAGGAAAGACCGGTTGTCAGTATTTCGAACTTCCGACTGTACGTAACGACATAACGTATTTGTATGACAGCCGGAATGAAATTCCGATCATTCTGATCGAGGCAAAGAGAGATCCAGGAGTAGTAGGTTAAAGAAATGTAGGAGGATGTATTAAACCAACAGACAAATAACATAACATCACGCCTGTAATACCTGAAGGGATATGCAAAATCAAAATCGAATCAAATCAAATCATTTATTCTTTGCAAACATGGGTAATAGTAGGTGTTCTTTATAATGGAGTTCTCCACATTTTGCCGTCACATGAGCATGCAAATAATTGATTTACAATAGAATTATAATTTATAATAAGTGGCATGTCATTGGAATAGCATACTATAAAAAATAAAAAAAATGTCAACATGGTCAAAAAAATAAAAAAAATGTCAACATGGTCAAAGCAATAAAAATAAAAAAGAAATCAATCAATCAATCAAATAATCAATCAATAATGTCAGCGGAGGTGTACTTAATATTACACCCACATTTCGCCAGTTCTGTTTAAGTCCCATGTATTAGCGGGCGAGCCTATTGCCATCAACCTGACCCAAATCCAGACTCCGTGACTACTACACGTGGTGTATTAAGCCACTAGAGTTCCTAGTCGTATGTATTCCGTTTCCCTGTTTCCCTTCCGTGGACAAGTTTTTAAAACCCTTTATCACTTTGGACTTCTTCGAGAAAATCACAAATCTTTAAAGCCAAAAACTTAAAGACGGCACATTAAAAACTTTTCACTCAAAACCCGTCAATTCTAAACAAATAAGACTTCGAAACCGATTAACATCTTGCTCTATAAAAAATCAACGGTAATTCTAAAAGGAAAGTTGTTGGCAGGTGCAGTCCTAGACGCATCTTCACGCTTTGCCCGACGGGACCGACGCAGCTCTTGTAATCCCTTAAAGTGCTCAAAGTGAGAAAATAAGGGTTAAGTTTTAAAAGCACTCTGTCTGGCTGGGGTTGTGGTCTAAGTGGTCTGGTCAGAGCGATTTCGCTTTAACAAGATAAAATAGATCCGTATTCATTTTCTAAACTTTCCGCAAATTCAAACAAAGACTTTTTTCCGTCATGAAAGATCTTTAAAATGAATATGACGTCTATGAACATTGGACATTGATTTGTGGATCTAAATTGAAGTTGATAGCTGAAGTTTTCATGGAAGATGATACCGCGTTTTTTTTCTGAATCGGTTATAAACAACAATTGTCGCAGAATGCTGCAAAAAAACTATGAAAAAAATTCTGAATTGGCCTTCCTGCATATACCTATCATCTTTAACACAAAGAGAGAAGTCATACAAGCATCCAGCTAACTGCTTTTGACTTATACCACATGCTGAGAACGTACATACGACAATCGGATCGGGTTTTAAATAAATAATGAGGGAACGCTAGCAGCCGGCACGTCACGACACTATGATGCTTTCTTTTAATAATGCCGCCTAATAAACGCTCGGACACACGCGTTCTTTGTAGTTCTTATTGATTGCAGCTCTTGATAGCCGTTGTTATTTGAAGAAGTTATGTTGATTTTTTAAACAGTTGGAACTTGTTGTAAGTGGATGAAAGTTTGTTATTTAACTGTTACAAAACTTTGTGTAGTTGTTGATTTCTGCGTCATAGTTTTTTGTATTATTAAAGGGGGTGTTTCATGGTCTGGTAGCCCACTTTGACGCTTTTCTTTTATTGATACCGCCTAATAAACGTTTCGACATACCGCCTTTTTTTTGTGATAGCCGATTGTGGATTTAAAAAGTTTCGTAAATTAGTTGACTTTTTAAACAGTTGTAAATGGTTGTAAGTTGGTTCGTAAGTTTTGGTAAGACTTGAGTTTTCTGTTAAACTATTACAAAACTTTTGTATTAAAATTATTTGTCTTACTTTGTTTTTTAGTGTATCATTTAGGGCTGGCTATGGCCACTTTAGCTACATTAATATTCGTAATTATGTTAATGATATCTAGGGCAGAATAAATTGTATTCGAAAATAATTTTTGACATTAATGTTTTACATATTTAAACAGACCCTTCCAATATTCCCGTTGTCGTCGATATTAAAATGTTATAATTACACACTCTAATAAAATTCCCTAACCCGATTTCTCCTCCACAATCAGACATGATTACATGCTTTATAAACCAACAGTAAGAAATACGTCTCCGATATAAAGGCACACTATAATTTCCGAGACATATTACTAAATACCTGACAAGGGGCAAAGCAGTCGGTATGACGGCGACGCGCGACGCTAAGTATACCTTTGTGGTGTCCGACCGTTCTTTGTAATGCTATTTCTGTAGGTGATTGTCGGCAATTATGGATGCGAAAGGCAAATTGTTGGAATATCCGACAGCTATCGAGTAATTGTCTCAATTAAATGTCGCCTTTGTCGACTGATTTAAATTTCTTTGTATATTTGAAAATAGATTTTATGTGTCTTTGATGTGTTGTGAGGTTTAAAATAGCTGCAATCCGTTTCCTGTTGAAAACAAAATCAAAATAAATCAAACTACCTAATGTATTATGTGAACATTCCTGCTACGAAAGGCAAATAATAAGCGTCGTAGAATTTCCGTAGCGACTTCGTAGCAGCTGCTACGAATGTGATCTTTAACGTTTGCTTTCCTGTTTGTTTACAGTATATTAAACATTGTATTTTGTAGTGTGCAAGTGTTTATAAAGTCTTTTCTTGGAGTGGACTTTAAACTTATTTTAATCAAAATTATGTCAAACACAGCGAGATTGACGGTTCAATTTAAGAAATATTTTCATGCCTGAATATTGGTCTGAAAGTTTCATGGCAAGCAGATCTTAATCAGACTGTACTTTATTGTCCAGCATGTGGAGTTTTATAATCAGTTTTGGTCCTAGTGATACTAATGTAGTCAAGTCTTGGTAAGCACTAATGACAATCCAGTCAGCACGATTGGATCGCCTAAGAGAGAATAAACCAGAAACTTGATTTATACTTCATACGCTCTCATGCTGTTTATTTCATGTGAACAACAAACTAACTAGCAACTCAGCGATCTTGGAACTTAACTAAAGCATCCCAACTAGCAGTATCATTCCGTTCGTCTCGTACTCCATTACCCCTACCGCGGCCGTCAAAACGTTCTCACCATTCGGTTATCTTGTTAAATGTAGTGTGGCGGCCATATTTCACGTTCCTTCCGCCCGAGTGGTCGCCGCCGGGTTGCCGCCGGGTTGTCTGCTGTTACTTGACTCGTGAGTTGCTGGTTGCTGGCGGGGTGGCAGGTCATCGAGCTTGTAAGTATGGCGATGAAGTTATCTAGGGAGGTTAGAATTTATAGTGGTGGACGGTTTTAAAATATTAAAATAGGTTTTGGTGACTGCAGATAAAGTAAGGAGGCGATTATAATTTACGATTTTAGATCTGTAGGTAAATAATAAACAAAATGGTTTTTTGATTAAAAGCTGATCCTGATTCAGTTGTAAGTCGAAAAGAAAGAGGACTGAACATTGACAGATGCTTTAGTACATTATCTGTCAGAGTTCTGTGTCTGCAGTAACGTCCGATTTGACTGAATTTTAATTCGGAAACAATGGAAAATTTAATTCGTCAGAGTGTTAAATTAGATTGGCAGGCTGTTTGTAGCAGACCGTTTTGATTTTCTTCCAATAACAATCATATAAAGTGCTGTTTGTGTGTACACGTCCAGTTCTATCAGAAGTAAACCTGTACGTACCTCAAAGGTTCAAACAGTTATAAATATCATTCGAACTTCTCAAAACCAAGCAGACACACAAAAACTACCAACCAAACGATACTATCATCATTTTTGTCAGCAAAAACTAAATGATTCTCCGACCACACCTTCGACAGGTCCTCGATATATCAGCCAACAAAGGAGACTGGTGTTGAAGTGTGAGCCGCGGGTCACATACGGGATATAAATAGCCCCGTGTTGTCCCGGGAAATTTGCGGGAAATTGATAGCGGTCCCAACCCTATTTGCATTTTTTTTTCTATTTACAAGTGTACCTTTTGTCGTGGAATAAATGTTGGTGAGCCACGTTTGTTATATTTTAAAATATGCGCAAAGGTTGGTGGTGGTAGATATTTGTTTTTTGTTGTTGAATGTGGGTGAGAGAATAATGTGGGCTATTTTGTGGGTGATTGAAAAATGTGTGGTTTCCGCCGGTTTGAGATTCGATGTGGGTATTATCTGCCTGCTTTGATACAAGATATGGAAATGATGTCTGTCACAGGTACAATTCAACATTTTGGACAATTTTTTTAAGGCAACACTTGGTTAAAGATTACGACTCTATCACCACACATATACTTACTGCCTAATGTACTGGCGATATGCGTCGTCATTAAACTGATGCAAAAAATTAAGCATCCTAACAAAAAAGAACTTTTCAGCTTTTCGGACCCGTAAACAAAAGAATGTTAATTAATTCCAAACTGCAGATTGACATCTTCACACCTAGTTAGGACTCAAAAATCCTTCACCATAATACTGCGTCTTACCACAAATTCCCATGTATATTAATGAGAGTGCAAACAAAAGAGGTTCCCTTGGGGCCCCGAAACAGGCGACATCGGCGAAATTTCCTAGTATTTGCGAACAGGGGATTACCGCCTGCCCTCCGCCCTAGAGTACTGCCGACAAATATTGACATTTCGCTGTTTTAATGCCGACGTCAAACAATCGACGATTTAGGGGGCTCTCCCGTTGACGGTAGTGCATTTGATTGTTAATTGGTGTGGGTGTGTATTTGGTCAAAAACAAAGATTTTCATTCATTTGTTTGCGTGGTGACAGTGTTAGGGATACCTTGTTTGTAACAAAAGCTGCTGTGACACATGAGTAATGTGATCTGCACAACGACTGTACGTACAGGCAACAATAAATTGGATTGTTTTAAGTTGGTGACTACCAAACTGCGTGTGTGTTCCTTGATGGTTTTAAGTTTTACGGTTGATAAAAGTTCCGAAAGTAACAATTAACTTCAAGTTTAATAATAATGAGCAAATTCACACAATTTATCTAAATTCGAAAAAAAAACTGCCCAAGATACTTTTTCTTTCACACCTTTCAAAAAGTTAAACAGTATCAAACCCCGCCACATTTCCGCGAGCCCAGCTTCTCGATGGAACGATAGCGCACACCACAAATAAGGGGCTCTCATTGTTCCACCCAGCCAGCCGGCCCGGCCCCAATGGCAGCGCAGCCTTTTTTTACTTTTCATTTATTTCGCGCTTCTTAATTCCTCACACAGTACGAGATAATACCCGGAGCGTGTTTGCTGTACATCAAAGTGGCAGATGTATACTTTGTGTATGTATAGTTGATATTTTGAATGGAATCTTTGAGGTGTGGTAAGATTAAAAGGAAAAGTGGGTATGAGTGTGAGCTTAGAAAGTGGTTGGAGATGGTATAAACAAGAGAGAAATTAAATCTATAAGCTGGCCTCCTTCGTTTCGTCAGTTATGTTTTAGTCCCATGACATAGCGAGTCTATTGCCATCAACAAACACAATCCAGACTCCGTGGTTGCTACTGAGGAATTACTGATGGAAAAACGAAAAACCCAATAACACTTTGTCCGACCCGGGAATCGAACACAGGACCTCATGCTCGGCAATCGCACTTGCGACCACTCGACCAACGAGACAGTCAAGTTGAAGTTGACTTAACTGAACGCTAAAAAATCGTTATTGGCTTATTCAATATTTGAAACCAAGAATCATGTTCTAGTAGCTCTATCATAATAGGCATACAAGAAATATTACCCTCCAAACAAGACCAATCCCCTTATGTGCGTAGTTTACATACTCCTTGTAAGTTTTGGGCTACAGTGAAGACCTAACATAAACTATTTCCATTTTGCACTGTCTTGAACTCGTAATGAACGACATTGGAAACTAACCTTCCCTTGATGACAAGGGCGGTTTTTGTAGATACCCATAGGCAGGTAACTACCTATTATAAGAAAAAATATTGATGTTTCTATGGACTTAAAAACCGAAAGTCGACAAACTACGTACTACGACAAGATTTTATTCCAACATTGTGGAACTCCGAGTCGTCTTGATTTCGACGACACTTTACTACTTGTCTACAAAAAATATATTTTTAATGTCTATCTGTCAGATACTTACACTATTACCGTTGAAATTTACGATGCAGAAGATACATATTAATAGGGACGTTAAAAAAAAACTAATTAGTCCGTCAGTATTCGTAACACTACACTGCGCTCCAAAACGCAAATCGTTGACGTGGCTCAAAAGGCTGCCCAACTTAAATGGGACTGGGCAGGACATGTTTGTCGCATGCCGAATGAACTGTGGGCCCGTAAGGCTCAGGAATGGTGCCCTGAAACAGTGACACAAGGTCGCGGCAGACCACGAAAGAGATGGCTGGACGAACTGGATGTCTTCCTTGAGAATTGGAAAGAAAGAGCACAGAATCGTGAACGTTGGAAGGAACGGAGGGAGGCCTTTGCCCATCAGTGGGACAATACAGGCTAGCTATAATATAATAAATAATAATAGTCCGTCAGTTAGATTATCTAAAAATATTTGACCCGCATTTTTTCTTTTGTTATGTAAACCAAAACTGACGAAGATACGACGCTTTTTAAATTTTCAATACGTCACGGCTTGGTATAATTTTTAGTGAGTTCTGACGTCACGAGACCCCACTTCCGAGTTTTGATGCGTTTTATCTTAGTCAATATTGATTGATTTACAAAAACAAAAAATACGTGCCAATACTCCAACTTACGGACTAAATAGATTTGCAATTTTTTGATACTGTCGTCATGACTACACTCGATGTCATCGTGATATCACGAATTTAGAGAGCAGCGGACGTTGTGGTACAAGACAACGCTTAAAAGTTATTTTATTTTGTAAGAAATAAACTTAGTAATATGACTGCAATAATGCACGAATTCGAGGTCATTTACACGGGTCAAATATTCACTGTTACAAATCTATTTATTACTGCCTAGAGTTTGTTATGCTACATCCAAATTAACCTTTGATTGTATTTGTCCACAACGTCTTCATTTTTCCCCTTTTTATTCATCCGACTTTTCCCTCATAAATAAAAAGTTATAAAACTCGTTTCTATTAATTCGGTTTGTGTAATATCCATACCATAATATAAATGCGAAAGTAACTCTGTTTGTCTGTCTGTCTGCTACCTTTTCACGACAAAACGGCTCATCGGATCGTTATGAAAATTGGCAAGGAGATGTATTTCAACCTAGGGAAGGACATAGGCTATATATTATTACGCTAATTACTTACGGGGGTGAGCAATATGCACTTCATCTATATTTGTCAACTGTTTGACAACTGACAACCGTCATAACATGCATTGTAATAGAATAACTATTTTTAAGCAATTGTCATAAGAACAAATAGCCCATCGGTGACGGCTACCGCCTTTCGCACAATGAGTCGCAAGTTCAAGCCTCAGTAAAGACATGCAATACATTTTGATTTTGTTTAATGCTGTAAGATTTCCGATAGTAACTTTGGTTCGCACGTTCAAAACCCACACGGTTTTCACTTTTTGTAACAAAGTATTTTGTTTTTTTTTAAAGCTTCAAGATTTCCAAATCATTGTTTAAATACATACTTTTTTTAACACTTAAACGACAGTTTGGTAATCACTTATTTCAAATAATAAATCTGTAAATATGGCACTTAAGCTGTTAAAGGATCACACACGGAACCCTTTTTCTACTATTTCATACATTTTCGTCTATGTCTGTGTGTCTCTACGTAGCCCTTTTGTTATAGCATCATGTGTAAATTATAAAACCAATGTGGTTCGATTCAATGCACAAATTAATATTGTGCATAACTTACAAAACAAAAATGAAGGTTTTCATTTTTGTTTCTTTGTAATCGGTGCTCTCCATCAAAAGATATATTATGACTTTAAAGTTTTTAAGGAGAACTTATCATCATGAGCTTAGGATACATGCAGTGACATCTGTTGAATCAAAATGGTACTAATGAATAAAAATCACAAGATTGAGAAGAAGAGAATAGTCAACATGACCCTGCTTTAAAAATCTGCATAGCCGGTAGAGTATCTGTTCGACCGCTTTCCATGCAGCAGTTTAACTTCGTGCTCTATAGTTAATGGCGTTGTTCATTTGACTCCATTTTCTGAATCACGGTGTTATGATTTTCCGTGAAAAAATGATACTGACATTCGCCCGTTTCAGATGTCTCAAGTTTGGTTTTTTGGAAGAGGTTTTCAATCCAACGCCTGTTTACCTATATTATGGCTGAGCAATACTTAAATGACGTGATGAAAGTTGTAAGAATCCGCTGGATGTGAGTCGCACGAGACCGGTCAATGTGGCGACACATGTCCAGCATTAGACGTCTTTCGGCTGAAATAATGATGAATGATGATAATTCAAATGGAGTAGGGTAGGTCACCTAGCAGCATGCGGTGATGTCAGGTGGAGTAAAGCTGTGACCTAGTGGCGTTTTAGAAATCGAAACAGAAGTTTTGGTCGTCCAGAGGTGAGATAAGCAGACGATATTGTTGCCACTACGGGGATATCCTGGATGAGACTGGCACACGAGCGTGGAGCTTGGCACAAACAAAGAGAGGCCTGTACCCAGCAGTGGGTGAAGTCGGACAATGGATGATGATGATTATGACGCATAACTTTTTCCAGAGAAGTCCGATTTTCATGATTATTTTTATTGAAAAGCGTGTATCGCAAAGTTTGTCTCATTTTATATTGAAAATAGTCGTGTTCAAATCAAAGTCACGCACTTCTGATTTTTCAGATTCATGTGCGTATTGTAAAATCATCGCATGCTGAAACATCGTGAGGAAATCAGCATGCCTTTTTTTTGTTTTGGATGGGAAATCATCAAATGATTTCTCCTACTCTGGGCGGAGCGGGAGGGAGTGTCAGACTTTTACTGACTAAAACCCACCCATATTCCTTCCTCGCCCTTTATGTTCCGGGGCCGCGGTATCTCTTTCGAACAGGCCCGCAACCCCGGCAGGCTTCGGCCCTTGCGGGCCCCTCCCCTTATGTCAGGCGCGCGTGGAACACGAACGCGCTGTCGACACGGCCTGTCGTCATTAGACGGACGGACGGCTAGCTAGCCCATAGCTAACCGTCCACAGGCCCGCATCTACGGTGGCCGGTAGCCACCACGTGGCCCCCGACGCCCGGTGCGTCTCCCGCGGCGGCTGGGAAGAGAGGCTCTCTCCCTCTCTCATTCCGCCACCTCCTTCGCTAGCATGACTGCTTCGCAGATGGAGGTGACGGATTCCCATTATGTCTCGCTCCGGACCATGGATTGAACCAGGGCCAGACGCGAGAGGTCACCGCCGCCGATCGCCGCTACGAGGACACGGCGGTGCTCCGCCCACGCAAGGCAGACTTCCACCGTGTGCTCCACCGTGTCCTCCGGTTGATCTTCGCAGTGGAAGCACCCGGGCGTTTCCTCCCGCCCGATTCGGTGCAGGTACCTCCTGAAACATCCGTGTCCGGTGAGGACCTGCGTCAGGCGGAAGGTGAGGACACCGTGGCACCTCTCCAGCCACTCCTCAAAGAGGGGACTTACCGCTACTGTCGTGGCGTGCCTTGCACGGGGTTGCAACAGTCGCTCTCTCCATGTCGCCATGAGATCGACGACATGTAAAGCTAAGACCTTGGGCGGCATAAAAACTCTCACACCAGGTTAGGCACTAACCACACGATAAAGAAGAAGATCGTGTTGGGGCTTATTTCATAACCTTTTTGACAACTTTAGACCTGGCTGAAGTTTAACTGTGATCGAAGGTCTAGCGATGGAGACGTAAGACAGTCACAAGAGGTCCGAAACAGTTTACAGCATCTATATCGTGTGTTGGCTCATTTCATGCACCTTGATATAAACTTGAGACCTAGCTGGAGTATGATTATCATCGAAGGTCTAACGATGGACACGAAAGGCAGTCACAAGAGGTCCGCAACACTTTAAATCTACTCTATCGTGTCTAAGGTTCATTTCGTACACCTTGATGAGAACTTTTAAACCTAGCTGGAGTATGACTGTCATCGATGGTCTAACGATGGAGACTGAAGGCAGTTGCAAGAGATCCTCAACAGTCTACAGCGGCTATATCGTCATTGGGCTCACTTAACGCACCTTGATGAGAACTTTAGTAATAGCTGGAGTATTACTGTCATCGAAGGTCTCACCGGCTCGGCTCGCCTAGGAGACGAAAACATTTGCAAAAGGTTTTCAAGAGTTTACAGCATCTACATCTACGTGTTGTGTTGACCTGCTTGGAGTATAACTAACATCAAAGGTCTGACTTTGGAGAAGGAAGGCAGATGCGAGAGGTCCGCAACAGTTTGAAGCAGCTTTAACGTGTCGCGGCTCATGCCATGCCAGTTGATGAAGACTTTCGACCTAGCTGGAGTATGAAATCGTCGAATGCCCAAGGATAGAAACGTAAGGCAGTCGAAGGAAGAGCCCATAATTGAAAAACAAAAGTAGAATATTCTGGCGATTAATGTAAACCTATTCGAGCAAAAATAAATTGTTACTTACTTGAATCTGTACTAATATTATAAAGCTGCAGAGTTTGTTTGTTTGGTAGGTTGAACGCGCTAATTTTAGGAACTGTTGGTTCGTCTTACGCAGACGAAGTTGCGCGGGTCAGCTAGTACTGTCATAAATATCTAATTCACATAAATTTTATAACAGCAACCTGTTGTGTGATTGCATGGTACGACAATAGGTATCTAGGTTTGTTCTACTCTGAACCGTATGTCTTTTATTATTTATCCACGAAAAAAATTGAGGAAATAACCAAGAAACCGTGAAATTCAGCTAACCCAAAAAAATCGATGCAAGAAAATACTATTATTAGACGAGTAAGTAAGAGATGATTCAATAGTAAAAAATTGTTCATTGCTTACCAGTAATCGTATGTTTATCTTTATGTGCAAATTGTTCTGTTTCATTTTGGTAGTCATGATCTGATGACCAAGGTAACAGCCAACATGTTAGCAGTAAAATAAGTTTTCAAAAGTAGCTGTGTGGCACACTTTGATTGCTGAAAAACACACAACTTCTTCATTTTCCTCTCGAAACTATTAAAAATTGTTTAAACGTAGACGTTTATAGAAATTAGGTTGAATTTCCTTCGGACTAGGAAAGCATGGTGCCTAGAGAGTCACGCCACAGCATTTCTCATAGCGATTTATGTTTTTATAGTTTTATTGTGCTATTCGCCAGCGGGCCGCGCTCAGCGGGGCTCCGCGATTTACAGCACTTTTTTCGTGTATTTTTTAATATAAAGCAGCTGAATGTAAATATTTGGGTCAAAGCAGAATTTTCTGCGTGTTTTAATAGAAACGTGACGAAGAAAAATCAATGTTTTCCATGTTCTTTTTTATATTTATCTTTGCAGTGCTAATGAGGATAAAAAAGAATAAAAAGGGACATACCTGATTGTGCTAAAAACGATTTATTAAAAAGGTAGGTTTACCTACAAAGGCAGGTAGAGATTATACTTTTTGATGCTTAAAAAATATGTGTTTATCCCTAATAGCGATCATTTCATCAAAACTTGAATTCAACCTCATATTCAAATCCAAAAAGATATCTAATTCAAGACGACCCATTCAGTCGCAGATGTTAAAGAATTTACAAACAAAATTTTCTTTTTCATTCATCCCTGATATTCAAATTTGGGAGCCTGTGGTGAGGGGACGCCTCAAAGGCTATAATTACGAGTGCCCATTTGGGGTCGCGACGTCATAATCCGCCGAGTAATTTCACGCTACTGAATGATACCAAACATGTGATGTGTATTAATATTTTGTTTGCGGAAACTGGCTACCATCGGAAGTTGTGGGATAGGAAATTAAAATTGTGAACGCTCATGCACAATTTTGTTCCTAAAACACAATATCTGACGATTCATATTTACAACGTCAAAACCCTTATCGCAATCCAACAAATTGTTTACACGACAACAAAACACAACATGAACATAAATTGCGAAAAAGTAAATCTAGTTAGCGAAAACCGAAAGTTCAGAATTAAATTGCATTCAAATATTTCAAAGGTTCGTTTAGAATCCACAAAAAGCAGCAAAATGAAACATTTTAAATTCTAAATAAACGGTTGAATGCATCGTTAACAATACCTCTAGAGAGAAGCGAAATAAAATTTCCGACTACAGAATTGAATTTCACTCGATAATCGCTTCTAATTGTGCGACGCTTAAGGGCTAGATTTGCATAATTTTTGCTCGGGCCGATCCCGCGGGAACGTTTTATGAATTTTGCATAAATAAATATAAATTGCGACGCCTTTGATACGGAACACTATCGAGTTTGGAAGTTATCTCATACTCCAAGAGTGTTGCGGCAGATTCACAGTTGGACAACTTTGTATATTGTTGGAAAAGTGCGAAATAGTTAGATACTCGCAGACATGTCTAAATTTCCAGTTTGTTTCCAGTTTGCCGCATGTTGTGCACGCATTTTCGCGTTTGAGATAAAGAAAAGCGTCGGAACTTTATTTGAAACTTAGCCGTGTCTAGTGGAATTATTTTGGAAAACTTTTAATAAGAAAAAATCATAGATTGATGAGTAGTATTCAATTTTTAAAAGTTAGTATTCTCCAGCTGGCAACACTGAGACGAAACAACAAAAAGTTTCAGCGGTCAGTCTAAGTTTTAAGTCTAACGCAACAGCCAGAGTTCACCGACTAAGGAATACACCGCTTGTTTCACTTCACCATGTCCCGGCTGCAGTAACCCCATGCAACGGTGCCTTGGAAATTTATGAAACTTTATAAATAACGTCTTACTATATATAACCCTTACCTACATATTTCTACTCATGAAACCGCAGAAATCAAACAAAAAATAAAAGAACCAACTCTCGATAAATTCCATTTATCAGCTTTCAAAATCCCATTAAAAACTGTCGCTAGAATCGAAGTATTTTTCACACATTCCCAATAACAAGTTCTTTGAAAGTTCTTTCACGGCCAATACGTGTGTGGAAGGAACCATTTCGTTTGGAGTACAGTCAGCTCAATAAGTTATGAAGCCTTTTAATTCAGTTTTTGTATTATTTTCGTTCGCGCGGCTCGAAGGAGTTGTAATTGAATTACACGGCTTACCCGAGCACGGGGACAGGGAAGGAATTGTTGTTTGTTTTTTATTTGTTTTTCCCTTTTTTTAATTTCGAAGTTTAAATAGTGTTGCCACGCGTACTGTTTTGAATTCGATTCAGGGTGAGTTTCAACAACGAAGTTGAACGCTATCGACACATTTTAATTGTGTCCAATAGCGGTCAGTTTTATTGTTCTGGAATCTCTGCTGTGTGTTGATTGCGTGAATATTTGCCGTTTTATAATATTTATGTTTAAAAGCGTTACAATAAGTTGACATACATAAACATGAGGGTCAAAATAATATAATTTTAGTGGTCTAGATACAAAGACTAGACTAAAAGACTAGATTAGACTTGATCAATGAAAGTATAGTGAGAAACTGAATTGGAACCAACGGAAGCATCATATCTTTTCTTTAGTATGAAACCATTATTGTAAATTATTTACATTGGCATACAAATGAATAAAAGAAAAACTGTCTTGCAGTGTCGTCTCCACGATCGTTATTCCTATACAAACTTATATCGGCAAGGCAGTTCTTCGAAGACTATTCCTATGGATTCCTGCAGGAGTGCTTACATAACGACAACTCATGTTACTAATATTATAGGCTTTACTGGTATATTTTGTTGTTTTATTATACCTTTGTAAGCTTCAGGTTTCGCTTTTGGGGTTATTGAACTGTAGTGCGTTTTATGTACTGTAGTTTTTCTATCAGTTTTAATCAATCGAAAGTAAAAAAAGCATTTAGGAATATTACAGTATTTAATATGCTGCACCTACCTGACTATCTTTAAATCAAGCCACGTTGTGCTACGAACTTCTACGCTCGTAGCAAATGCCTACGCCGCGTAGTCGCTACGACTCATTCTTTGCACATTTCTGTTGCATTTATGCTACGTAATCTCTCTAATACAAATTACTGCTTATACATAAAATAACATACATAACATCACGCCTATTTCCTCGAAGGGTTGGGCAGGGGTATACCTATGCTGTACCCACATTTCACCAGTTATAATAAATAAATAAAATACCTCAACAAAAACATTACCAAAACCAACGTTCTCATATTTACGAGTGCGCACATTCCACAATAGGCTTATTCGCATGCTTTACACGATTACATTGAAAACGCACGAGTTCGGATTAAAATGACTTAACGAAATATTTTCGTACAGTAATCCCGTATTATACTGAAATTATTGTGTTTTACGTAATATGTTTATGTTTTGTTTATAAATGAGTTGGTAATTAGGTTACTGTAACGTTTAATACTTCGTGGTTTTGGATTACGATACAATACGGGTTTGTTGATTCATATCTCGCTTATAGAAATGTAGATTATTTTCGCTTTTAGAAAAAAGATAAAAATTAATGTATCGTTTACTAGTCATTATTATTTTCGCTTTTAGAAAAAAGATAAAAATTAATGTATCGTTTACTAGTCATTGGTTTAGTGGTTCATTTGACTTCTACATCCTTCAAATAGGCTAGTTTCCACCATCAATAAATTGCAAATCTAATTAGTCCGTCAGTTAGAGTATTGGAAAATAATGGACACGTATTTTTTTGTTTTTGTAAATCAACGAATATTGACAAAGATAAAACGCATCAAAACTCGGGAGTGGGGGCTCGTGACGTCAGAACTCAATAAGAATGATTCCAAACAGTGACGTATTGGGAATTTTAAAAGCGTCGTATCTTCGTCAATTTTGGTTTATGTGACAAAAGAAAAAATACGGGTCAAATATTTTTTGATAATCTACGTGACGGACTAATTAGATTTTTTCAGTTAACAAGCCTATTGCACACAGACAAGGCTTGTTGGTGGAAAAAAAGTAAGCAGTATTCATTATTTTTGGATCTTTCTACTTATGTGTATATAAATATACTATATTATACTATAGGCATAGCGTTATAATTTATGTTATGTTTCTAACTACATTGTACTTCACAAAAGTGGTAGTTAAACTTGTTTTTAATTTGGGTATTGTTATTTTATTATTTATCCCCTATAAATAATAAAATAACAATACCCAAATCACACATTATGTAAATATCTCGTTACGTACATTCAAAGCCCTGTACACAAAATGCACATATTCGCGCAGCAAGCAATCTTATGAAATGCACACTAATTTCCCTCCCTAGCTCCTAAGGCTTCCTTCTTTCCTTACCCCAACTATGAATACCATCATCAGACTAGGCGATTATCATATTTCACATTTATTATACTAACTATCAATTCGTTACACTACAACCTTAACGATATTGTTTTAAGGTTAAATTTTGATTGCGTTGACTGCAACTGAATTTAGTTTTGGAAGTGCATCTGCAAAGTTGTTTGCTGTTAGTATGGACCTTATAGTAACAGATTTAAGGTCGTGTTTAATGTTTGGAAAGTGCATGAAAGGCTTTGGTCTGGAGCTCTTAGTAACAAAGGGTGTTCGCAACAAGTCTCAAGTCGCCGCGGACTCCCCTCAAGTTTGTATGAGGTTTGTCTCATACACGTCAAAGTATTTGCTGAAAGTATTAGCGCGTTTATCGGGCTGTTTCCATTGGAGACCACTTTCTTTCAGGATATTGAATATCATTAAAATTTAGATTTTAAAAGCAACAGAAAGTTATCTTGCGGTTATAATGTGAAAGCCATATTATTTTTTTGTTTAAGTGGATAAATGAACTTTCCAGTTCTTTATTTTAATTTTCTTTTCTTTTATCTTTTTTTACTAATGCGCACTTGTGGCATGTGCAAAATAAATATATTTAGGTCCATGTTCACCAAAAAGATGACGGACGATTATCTAAAAACAGCTGTTTAAAACACATTTTTGTATGGGAATATGTCACATTGACAGCTGTTTTTAGATAATCAGACTGTTATCTTCTCGGTGAACATGGACCTTAGTTTGTTTCTTTCTTTAAATATGCAATAAAGGAATTACAAACAAAACTACTAGTGTGTTATGTTCAAATTTTTGAATTTGAACACAATTCTCAAATTAAATTAATTTTATATAAGTTATCTTTTTTTATTTTTTCTTGCATTTTGCAAAAAAAAAAACTCCAAAGTTGCAGGTCGAAATGCAAATATTACTTTAGGTAGGTAGTGAAAGACAGGGTGTTATTTTTTTGCTGTAATCTGAAAATCAAACCAAAACGTCTAACTATACAGGGTGTAAACCACCTCATCACGAAGCCGTCAACCAAGCATTCTGTACATCAAACTAAATAACTTTGGGAAACAACTTTTTTTTTGGGGTTAAAAATCACGTTTTGGGGTATAACTCAATGTAACGCACTCAAAACATTATGCTGATGGATGGATTGAATAGTATGGGGTTCGTGGAAGTATTTAAAATAAAAATCCAGCAATAAAAACTTGTATTTAAAAAAAACCTTGTCAAACAGTTGTAACTTTGACCCCCAATATCTCTGTAACTAGAAGTTTCCTAGGTAGGTATGATGTAGAACAAAAATATGATCGCAATGACGGGGAGAACAAGTGCCTTTCGGCTTCGTTAAGAGGTGTTTTACACCCTATAGGATCACTTTTATCATGATCTCTTCTTCTCGTGTTCTCTAAGTGGCACTGAAATAATTTTAAGTGATCCATAAAACTAATCTATTCACCACTAATCCTACAACTCATGGTACAATGGATACGTGCAGATTGCGAGTGACTTCCAATGTTTTCCGTGGGCCGGCTGTTGGCACCGACTAAGTGGGGCCAGATTTAACGTTCGACACAGCTGATTTATGTGTCTACCCTACACGAGAACGTGATGTATAGAATGTGCTAGAACTGTGCAGAGTGCGGGAAATAGGCCATGTATAGTGTGCTTTTTCTGATTGGCTTTATTTGGTAAGACTGTTCATGTGTACGAAAATCACAAACCAAATAAACGTACTGATTTGAACGACTTGATCTTTGTTACCCTAGAATTGCATCCTTAAAAAAAATTGAGCCGACTTCAAAAAAGTGAAAAATAACTTTAGCTTCTGAAGTCGGTGACCATTGTTTGATTGATTTATTAAGTTTTTTTGTCACCGACTTCTGAAGCTAAAGTTATTTTTCACTTTTTTTGAAGTCGGTTCAATTTTTTTGCAAAAACGCTTTTATTTTTACCTTTTTTGTGGTTCACTTGTGCTTACCCCTTCACAGCGTACCGATGTTATGTTATGAACTGGTGTAAACAATAGACAGACAATAGATTTCAGCAATCCCATTCCATTTGCTATCATTTATTGAGGAGTTCCGTTCCATATCTCCGAAGTTCGTGATCAGATCATAACAATATTTCTATGGGACCAACTTGGAAGTATACCCTTTCAAACAAAAAAATAATTTTTCAAATCGGTTCAGGCGTCTTCGAGTAATCGGTGAACATACATAAAAAAAAAAAAATATATATATACAGTCGAATAGAGAACCTCCTCCTTTTTGGAAGTCGGTTAAAAACAAGTTGTGTTGCAAACAAATATAAAAGTTGTATTGACTTTATTTCAGACGTGCATTTTTATCTATCAATGCCTTCTGTTTTTAGGTGAAAGCGGTAAATGAAGACACAATATTATATAGATTACATGCTTTATACTTTGTTTGCATGGAATGATGTACTGCCTTAATGGCGAATCCCGCCAAGTCAATTTTTAAGCTGTGTCTGTGACCATTTTAGTATTTTCCTCTGAAGCGGCAATTTTAGGCCCCCAGACTTGACATGTCTTACTAAATTACATAGATCGGAATACAATCAAAGTTGCAGTAGGTACGACTTAGTTATTTACAAAATTAGGCAGGTAAAGGAGAACACACTAGCCAGAATTTTAGTATTTTTTTGTTTTAATTGGTAATTGAGAAGTTAGTCCAACAGGCGGCATGATGAATATCCTGTGCTAAAGCTGGGTGGAGAGGAGGAAATGGGCCATGTAGCTTGAGTTATGAGTGTTTTTAGCCTGATTGGTTCTTCATAGTTTGGTGAAAGTAAACTGAGTTGTTTATAGAGTTAGACCGCATATGGTTTTAACGAATTCGAATTTTTGTGTAGGTACATTGACGAAAATTCTACCAAAACACTGGCGGTTATTTATTGAAATTTTTTCAGCTTGGGATTTTGTCCTGTATTGTGGGTGCGTTAATACAAACATTTGTTCCGTGAAGGTATCAAACAATACTATAGTAGTCTTTGGTATCAAACCCGCGACACGCAGCGCAGCAGCCAGTCGCCCAGCCACGGCGCCAACCGTGCCATTATTAAATCACATATCAGTACACACTGTTTCTGAACAGGATACCTTGTAAATTAATTATATTTTAAGCCTCAAATAATAATGAATTTTATTTGCTGTACACTTATGACATGTTTATATTGTCCTCAAACCCACAAACAACCAACAAAACTTAAGCCATTTGTAATTCTTCAAGTTTGATCTTAAAAGCTTACAATTTTTGAAAACTTCCGATACTATTGTAGTATTGTCCCTTATTTCATTATTTCTAAGACCACTACGACATTTTATAAGTACATTAGATTCGCATTAGCCCAACAAGGTGAGATGAGCTCTAAAGGAGATTTTCTTTGCCGTCGAAGGGGAAAATTATCTTGATCGGATAACTACCCCTGACTACCCCATTTTAATTAACTTGACGATATCTGTACATTAGTTGGTTTGAAATTGTGTGTTTACAAGGTGCTTTTACAAGGTGATTTCCGATTCGTTTGTTGATGAATGGTGCGCCATACTGCACGTTTACACCACACGTTGTATTTTTGATTATACTGGAATTTATTAGTATTTAAGTCGGTTTATTTTGAGAATAAAATACTTGTATTTTATTTTATCGTTTAATTCGATTGTCGATCGTCATCATTTCAGCCGAAAGACGTCCACTGCTGGTCAAAGGCCTCCCCCAAATGTCGCCACCCGTGTCGACGAGTGTCCCGTGCGCCTCGCATCCAGCGGATTCCCGCAACCTTCACTAGGTATAGCCTTTTAATATTGTATAATGTAGGTGACTTGTCACAATTTATTGTTTATAGTTAAGGTTACCGTCATAAAACTTATTTTAACAGCGACACAAGTGCAGGAAGATCCTTCCAATGAAACAAGCAAAAGAAACTTAATTAATAGCAAAAAGTAAACTACTAACTGTAGCAGTAAAACTCTATTACTTGACTTTTACTACAGCCGTTTAGTTGAACTTTAGCTTGTTATAAAAGTAGTTCATATTTAACTAACTGCCAGTTGTTAGCCACGAACTTAAAATTAAAACTATAGCAAACATTTTGAGGAAGGAAAGTCTATAAGCAGCCTGCAGTTTTATGTTAAAGTTTCCGAACAAATATTTGGTCATGTGGCAAATTTATAGAAATCGCTAAAACTAATCATGATTATTTAAAATCTTACAAACATAACACAATGGAACTTAATGCTGACACAGTATTTTTTATTTAAAAAATCTTAAAGCTTTTAGTGAAATTAGGAAATGGAATGCCCGCCCATACATGCATGGTTCCCATAAAAATAAAAATAAAACAAGTTTACCTCGTAGATGAACCTTACTGACTTATTGTGAATTATGAGTGTGGTTTTCAAATAAAGGTAAACAATGTCGAGAAAAGAAACTAGTATTAAAATAAAAATGAATCCAGAGCACCTGTGGTGTACCGTGTACAACGTTTTGTTACAAACAATTAGCATAAAAGCGCAGACGTGATGTACTGTTGCGGCTTTTTCCAACCTACGGACACAGAGTAGGCAAATAAGACAGATGTGATTACTCTGTCTTAGATTTTTCTTCAGTAAAATTTAAGAACTACAAAAGATGATCAATCTTTATTAGACACTGCAGCAACAAGATTGCGTTATAAGTAACTCTGTGAAAATGAAAACAGGCTTTTCTTACGAGTTCCATATAAACAGATTTGTAGTTGCGAGGTCTACCGTTGCGATTGGGCAGCTTCGCCACTGCCAAACATTGTCTGCGGTATTACTTTATAATAAAAACAAATTAATCATCATAAACTCAATTATTTATTTAACCTTCGTGCCATAAACAATAACAAAATACCAAATAAATACTATCATATTTCATTATACTTAACATACTTATGTCTAAGTGGTTCGGTCTAATAAATACAACATGTCTGTGTAGTCCTAAATACCTCCGAGTCGACACAATAATTTACACACGCTTTGTTTAACAATGAATTACCTACTAAGCCTACTTACTAAGGTTGGTTATATACTTATTTATTTTTACAATAAATGTATGTGTGTAGGTACCTGTTGTTTCGTTTTAAAATCAGGATTTTTTTCTCATTAGTTGGCTGAATAAACTGTATTGTTTCAAGATTTAATAAATATTATTACTTGAATCAAAAGAACATAGGTACCTAGGCTGGTACACTTATTTAATTGGAAAATTAGTAGAGTGCCTGAGATTAGAATTTATATGTAAAATCCGAGTTCATTGTAGTAGGGTCGGGATTTTATTCTTGTTATTATCTGTAGTACCTATCCGAAGTATGAAAGAAGTAGACATTGAAATTAGGATAAGGGCAGCAAAATGATGATGAAAATTATAAAGGGTGTAAAACACCTCTTCACGAAGCCGAAAAGCACTTGTTCTCCCCATCATTGCGATATTTTTTTTGTTCTACACCATACCTGGGAACTTTCTAGTTACGGAGATATGGGGGGTCAAAGTTACAACTTTTTGACAAGTTTTTTTTTTAAATACAAGTTTTTTTTGGAACACTTTAACTTTTAACACCTCCACGACCCCGTACTATTCAATCCATCCATCAGCACAATGTTTTAAGTGCGTTACATTGAGTTCTACCACAAAACATGATTTATAACCTCAAAAAAAAAGTTGTTTCCCAGCAATAATTTTTGCGTAAAGTTACTTAGTTTGATGTACAGAATGCTTGGTTAACGGCTTTGTGATCAGGTGGTTTACACCCTGTATTATACATCACCAATACGTTAGTCATTTGTTAGGTCTCCGTATGTACATTACCACTTATAGGTAAACAATGCAAGGCTTTCTAGGTTACCCCACCACGACGCGAGAGTGCACTAAAATTAAAGGCACACACAGTGTGTTAGTGAGGGCGACAGCACTTGTAGCTAAAAGCTCAAAACTCAGCCCTCTGCATCAAGTATTCAAGTGGCACCGACGACAATGCCGCACACCTGCCGATGATGGGATGTCGCAAGGTACGAGATTCTGGCTTTGTGTTCGTTTGAACATTTTACTAAATAGTACCCAATTTCTACAATGGGTTTTGATCGTATCATTTTAAAATTATGTACGTAAAACATTGCTTTATGATCACTATATACCCTTGTTTGAGTATGTACCTATCTATCGACTTCTTTGTTTGCCTTCCAAAATAAAAATGAAATACCAACTAGCAAAAAACCTAGATTTCTAAATGGCAATCGCATATTTTCATTTTAAATATTTTTCTGCTTACATCTTTAGACTTTCTGACAAAACAAACTCATTTGACAAACTGATTTTCATGCTGTTTTCACCAATGGATAGAGTGGTTCTCGAGGAAAGTTTAATTTATATAATTTGTACGCGGGCGAAGCCGCGTTCATCAGCTAGTTGATACTAATAACTTGATTGATAACAATTTGGGTGTCATGTATGACAATATGATATTGGTTATAACAGGACGCCCGTATTGCTTTCGTTTTAAAATTACGCTCAGTCGGTCCTACAACTTCCGCACCCGCTTTTCTCTAACATCTTAAGCCACAAAAAACCCTTTGTTTGGGGTCCGCAGTAACACAGGGCGCCAGGTGCGCTCCCGGCCCAATCAAGGGACGACAAATTGTTACAACCAGCCCTTTGATGATGTTTGTCTCGGCCCTACATCGGAATGCCATACAGAGCGATGAATTTTTCGCATTTTTGGGTTGTTCCACCGACGAGCTCGATGAATGCGAATGAAAATACGGTTTGTCCTTGTGCTGTAAATAAATTTGCCGTTTTTGTGGTTGTCTTATTTGTGGTAGAGGCCTTTTTCATTCTTTGGTACTATCTCGTTTCAGAGAACAAGGGTGATTTGAAATGGTATCTATCTGATGCTCTATTTGACTGCTGTTCGAGAAAAATTTGATCATTACATCAGTTTTTTTTTATGTAAACAGGCGCCTGCATGATCCTTCAGCTTGACGAGTTGTTGGTTGGGGTACGGCCACACTTCTTGTGTTATTGTCGTGACGGGTAGTCAAAAGCCGGATAGACTGGCTACAAAGCGGTATCGTGTTACTCATTATCTGTTTTGAGGAGGTCTGACCTCCTGTAGTCGCCCCAAATAAAAGACTGGTATTCTGATGCATCTGGTGAGGCTGGAAGCCGACACCAGCGTAGCTAGGCAGATGATGAATGACGAAACTTTAAAACGTAAAGTAAATAGTAGTAGTATCTTTTAATTGAATTTCATACAACATGCTTCAACGTTTGACTTCAAAATTAAGTTAACGTCTTCATCATTATAAAACTATTAAAGTCGCCAACCACATAATGCACTTTACTGACCATTACATTCAATATACGTCGTCTAAGACTATCACAGCTAAGTCAAAGATATAAAGAGTTTAGTTTATCACTAATGTCAGCCAGGGAGAGACCTATTTCAGTAGTGGATATTCAGAGAACTGCTTTGAGTATGAATAATGAAGCAGAGCGCTATGAAACTTCAGGGTTTGTTTCAACTACAAACTATTTTTTTAAACAATGTATTCAAAATGACTGAAACATATCATGCGCGTCTAGACACTGGGATCCTTAAGTCTTCAAACATTCTCACAGAAAGGAGACCGATGTCCCAGCAGAAAACATTGCTGATAAATACATGTCCGTTAACTGAATAGTCCGTAATCTACATTTTTGAAATACCACTCGTGACAGTTTTAATCTTCGTTCGTCTTATTCCTACTCAGAAGGTAGTAAGGGGATATTACGTGCAAGCAAGTACCGAAACATTGTAAGTTGCTTGTTTTAGAAGTGCAAGAGTGTTCTACAGACTTATATACGAGTTCATGCTTACATGAAGAATTACATTTTTAATTTCCGTTTGTATTTTAATTTGATGATAATGGAAACACCTAGTTTTTGTATACTTACTCAATCATCATCATCATTTCAACCGAAAGACGTCCACTGCTGGACATAGGCCTCCCCCAAGTGTCGCCACATTGACCGCTCCCGCGTGCGACTCGCATCCAACGGATTCCTGCAACCTTCACCAGGTCATCGGTCCACCTAGTGGGAGGTCTTCCAACGCATCGTCTTCCGGTTCGGGGTCGCCACTACAGAACTTATCGGCCCCATCGGCCATCCGTTCTGCGAGCAATGTGCCCTACCCACTTACTCAATACAACAAAGGATTTAGTCGACGCCAGATCATGATTCATTAGAAATAAATAATACTAATCACAGTTAGAAGCCTGTCCAATCTTCTACTTCTAAAAATACACCGATGATTTTCACAGGTTATCTAAGCTACTATACATATCAGAAGAAACGGGATAATGCGCAACACACAATGCCTATCATTTTGTCAGCTCTATAATATTTAATGCGCGACGTTGAAGAGCAGAGAAATTTAGTGAACCTATGAAGTAATGGATGAGGAATTTCAATTTCCTTCAAAACCCTGAGGTATTTTTTTTTATAAAGTTCCTAAATGTTGCATAATGTACTAAATAAGAAAGAAAAATTATTTATTAGACTCGCACAGAGCGTTTAATAAAACAACAAAACAAAAGGAAAACAACAAAAAGATTTCATTGCTTGAAGAATTCGTCTGCTCGAGAATGTAAATATGAATGTAACCCAGGTCTCCGCTTGATGTGGTCATAGTTAGTTCAGGCAGATCTTAACCTTAATTGAGATAGTATTTGGGTGAGTGAGCAATGAGGCAGTTACCTGTCTACTAGGAACGTCAAACTGCAATCACGCATCAGTCTCCGAAGCGTGGTATTACAGCAATACCGTCATAGCATCATTTACGGTCAGTGGAGGCCTATATTCGTGAATGTAATGTTAGATGAAGGTATTATGTATCGAAAGACATGCGCCTCTATGATGAGATTTAAAAAAAACAATCTCTGTTGGATTTAGTTTAAAGTTTAATTTTAGTATAAAACCCAAGTAGATATAAATGGAAAAAAATCCACGAGTGTGAAATACACTGCAATTCACTGCATTCTTAACCGAATAGTAGAGCGATAAGAGTCAGTTTTCGAGGAAATGCATTGAATAATAATCTATAGTTAACATTTTTTTTTGCCGTCAAACTAAAAAAAATCAGATTCAGTGAAGAAATAGATATTATTTGTCATGTAGGTATATTTTCTTCAACTGCCGTTAAACTATGTTCGTCATATTACATAATAATAACAGACTAATTACTCATAATATAATAGTATGTAAATTAACGTAGTAATTGTTCATGTAATAACGTTCTATTAATGTTGACGTTCAAAGAGCTAAGCTCGACAATTAAACTAACCTTTGATTAATATTCAACCCAATTTGGCAAGAGATGTTCACAGAATAACATGAGTTCAGGGGGTTCAACCAAACCGGCACGGACAAATTGCAGTATATTATGAGTCACAGACTAGTTAGTGACTATGGAGCAGCGGCAGCGATTGTCCTTGCCGGTTTAAACGGGCCTCCAATCCTACAATTAAATAAGCGATATTTTTAATCGCGCTTTCGGAACGGCTCAACGATTTCGATAAAAGTTACAATATAGGAGTTAACGTGGGAGAAAAATTTTGACCTAGCAAGGTCTCCTACCTGGGATTTGTTTTTCTTTATTCCCACCCGAGCAGAGCTCGATCGTCTAGGTACTGAGTCTAATGGGCTAAGGCTGTATCATGTTTAATAAATAATTAGTAAAACATACATCGTATACATTTTTAAGTACGCTAAAGAATTTATTTCCATTCATTCATAAATACATCAAAAGTACGTCAACTTTGTATTGAGAATCCTTTGCGTTCGCGAGTTAATTCTTAAATCTTAATGAATTGAGTTCCAAACAGTGTGCCCCACAAGTTTTTTCTTTCTCTCATAGCTGATCAAGATGCTGACTATCTGGGGATAACTTTTATTCGTGATTTAGACCAACCAAGCCGTTTCCAGTAAACAACAGCTATCCTTGATTCTGAGAGTTTTCTACCTTCATTACCTATGTTGCTCCGAAATATAAGCTATCCTTATGGCAATAAAACACTGTTCAACCAAATTGATTCACATTGATTGAAAGGCGCAGAAATGGAGGGCATCGCTGACCTGGACGTTATCTTTTATGTGTACACGTTTCAATTTTGTTGCTCCATCCGAATAAAAAAATAAGTGAACCGTGTATGTACCTATAGAATCTTATTACTCAGGACATAAGGGTGAATGTGGCCGACCACCTGTGAGCGGGGTAGTACATAATAATATGTACTGTGTGCATACAGTACATCCATACCTATTTATATGTATGTATGTACCATAGTATAACATGATCATAATTAGCCAATAAAATTCCCACTGCTGGGACACTGGCCGCCTTTCTATTGGTTGGAAGACCTCCCGCTAGGTGGACCGATGAGCTGGTGAAGGTTGCGGGAATCCGGTGGATGCGAGTCGCAAGGGACCGGTCAATGTGGCGACACTTGGGGGAGGCCTATGTCCAGCAGTGGATGTCTTTCGGCTGAAATGAATGAATGAACGTGCAATAACGTGTAATATATTATCTAAGCATAAATATTAAGATACTGATGAAACGTCCCACACACACATTGTGGTTTAAAGTACATTACAGTACAAGAGATCATAAAATTATTAAATCTAAAAGGCGAAGTCACATATTCGAGACGTGATTTCCTAGATTCCCCGCGGGAGACTGGCGGACGAACTGAGTTTGCTCCATATCACATACAACATGCAAGATACAATATTTAATAAACTGAACTGTTTTCAGAATATGGTACAAAGATTATTATTTTATTAGAAAATCCTTTTTTATACCTGTATACACAAACTTACTTCTTAAACCTGTTTCTGAAGTAAGTTTGTGTAACTTACTTCTTAATCCTTTCCTGGGATCTTAAATCACAATGTTATCATGTTTTGTGTAGCAGCAGAATGTGATGAGTTGAAAACATGTTGCATATTTATAAGTGAACTACTTTGCTATAGCAAAAGTATTTACAAGCAAGATTAACAAGAAGTTTTCAACAATATTATGTATTCTTGATAAAACCGCTGAATGGGCCTGCACCTAAAAATGTTTACTTTTGTAACTCAAAAATGACCAGGCCTGCTGTATCCTAACATTGAGAATAAGGTAAGCCGAATATGATAATAATAAGCCATGCCCTCCCTGTCTATTCAGTGCTTATACTTGCATGTTACAAAATATGTATTTTGGGTATCAACCTTTTTAGGTAACCTACTCTGAATATTCTAACAGTAATTGAATATTTGTATCTAAAATTCCATTAGACCCTTGCAATAGACTCAGACCTTTTAAATTTATGTATCCTATCATTGCTATCGCTCAGTGCCCTTATACGGTACGTTAAATTGATACCTTATGTACGTACTATGGTACTTGTATACCTGGTACATGACTTGGGCGGGTCCCCTCGTTCAGTTTGATCGCGATATATTGCGATTTAAACTTCCTACGACACTATTGGAGACTCTTTGGACGTAAATAGCTAGACATTTTGATCGAATGTCAAATTATCGGGGTGATTTTTGAATTTGGAAGCGGAAATAGTTGACAATCTCCGTTGAGTTTTCGACCAGTAAGCTTTTTATAATCGCAATGTTCAACGTTCGAATCAGCAAAAATAAAATGTTTTTTATTTCTCTTTTGTTTATATTGTATTCCTCTTTTATAGGAGAGCCAACGAAACGGTTATAGTGTCGCGCAAGTTGCGAAGAAGTGCGATTAAAAACATTCGCTGTTTGCTCATAAAAATACGAGGCTGCAAAACAAGAGAACAGTCGCACGCATTTGGAAACTTGTTCTCAATATCCCCATAACGTTTATTTTGGTAGCTATATTTACTTATACTTGAGATATTCTAAAGAATTCCCAAGTTGCCCTGTAGCTGACATTACGTCTTCCAAATGGCATTGCCGACAAACAGAGGGGCGACGACGACGGAGGGAAATATCAATCGCTTCAAATTGTGCCCTCCGAGGGAGGACCTTGAATGCCAAACTCACAGCTTGCCTAATGATGCATTACTCAGATTCACCGAGCTCTTACCTATAGACGGCATTATCTATTCTCTTATCAACTCAACGAAGATTAAACTCTATCTTCACACATTAAAGTTGGTTTTTGACTGGATGTAGAGAGAGTGTTACGTCATTATTAATAAGAAGACTTGTCATAAGCAGGTTATCGAATGTTCCAACTATTCATTCTTATCGGAACGTCAAATTCATCGCATTGATGTCAGAAAAGATAATTTTTCTCTCAAGATGTACAATGCTCCTCGGTATGTAAAGTAAAAATTAACCTACGCTGATTCCAAAACCATTTGGAGATTTTAGGGTCTTATGCCTTATTTTTCTATTTTTAGCTTTCTATATCACAAGATTGTGTTTATTTTCACAATAATACTTGTAATCATTTGACTTTCATTTGACCTCTAAATGACGTCATAACGTAGCCTGAATAGACTACTTCCTTCGTTCTTTTCATGATAAATAAAAAAAAAAAACTTTTGATTATCATACCGTCAGTGTCAAATCAAAACTGTCAATGCTAGTTACTGTGTTATTTATTTGAATGCATCGCGCGCTGATAATTTCGCGTTCAAATGATCTTCGCAACAAAAAAGACGACGCCCAAGCTTGTATTCCATATTTACTTCCTTGCACCACTTCTTTTTTAGCGTTTCTTTCACATTTACAAACAATTTGTGTCGGCTATTTGTTGTAGTGATTTTAAATGACGGTACGAAGCATTTAGCACTAGTTGTCGATGACAGATTCATTGCACGGATACGCAGCACGGATAATGGATAGAAATTAAAATTTAGGAAAAGAAACTCAAACAAAAAGTTCACATCACAGTCACGATCACAGCATTCACATTTCACAACAAAATAAAAACACGTATCTGTCAGGCGTCAACTGTCATCAATGTCAACTTTGAAGTTATCTATTAGTGTTTTTTGTATGTACTGAAAACGTGGCAAAGACTTAAAGCTATTCAGGCTATGAAATTACGTCATCACGAATAATACTTTAAAAAATCATAAAAAAGAAACTGTTACTTGGAAAAAAAAAAGCTTAAAATTAGTTGCTTAAAATTAAATGTTTTACGAAATAAAAATGTAAAAAAATACCTGAAAAATACTTTACATACCGAATTGTTGGATTCTGTCTAACTGTTGTAAATATTTTTAGAGGGGGAATCATCATGGGAGACTTGCTTTTTAGTTTGGGTCATGAAGACTTGTTTGTAAATCAAATATAATGAATATAGTCCTTGTTATAGTTTTAATGTTTTGGCATTGGTAATAGTAGAGTTTATTTATAAGCTCCGTTTCAGAAATTCCGCCTAGAAGCAAATTACTACTTCCATCTTATGAAGTAAAATAAATCAATACCCAATACGCATCGTTGTTCCATTTAATTAATAATTTATCCATCTGCTCCATGTAAAAAAAATATACCAATACAAAATAAGTCGCAGTTTATATCCAACCTTAAACAAACATAAAACCTTCTACACACAAAAAGGACATACGTACAGTCCACAAAACAGTTCCTATCACGCACAGACACTTTTCAACTGCCTCCAGCCAAGCCGCGTCTAATGACCGCCTCTTTAGAACAAGACGTGTTTTTTTCGTCCCCACACGAGGCTTCCCATCCTCCCGGCGCCTCAGACGGGGACGTAAAGAACACTTGCAAGACGTTTTAAAGTGTTTGAGAAAGGATGGTGTACTTGTAAGGCGTGTAATGTATGTATGTAGATGGAGTTATAGATATGTACGTTTGTAGCTGGAAAAATGAGAGGTATGACCGCTTCCATTTATGCAAATTTGTTAGAAGTATCTATACGTATTGATTTATTCAAACAATCTGTTCAACAACAGACCACCGTGCACCGTCTGTTGTTGAACAGATTGTTTGAATTAATAAAAAATATTAATCAGAAATGAATGAATTAATAAATCAGAAAATCATTTTTCATATCCATGGAAGCAGCCTAACCATTCATGATGTATTAATCACCATGTAAACAAGTTAATTAATATCAGCCGCACAGGTCGACCTCCTTGAAAGAAGGTAAGGAGGCGACATAGTAAGTAGCAAAGGTGAGGCAGATGGTTAGACGGTTTCGATAGATATGGTAGGCTCACTTCCTTGAAGAGCGCAGGTAACTTCTCGTAAGTCGCTATCCTATATGTAAATAAAAAACCTCTACGTCTTCGGCCAAATCTAGAAGTAACCGATTCTTCAATAAAACTAACAGTCACACAAGTCAAATCACCGAAGAAGATAACAATATCATAAAAATAACTTTACGATAACGTCAAGGTATGCTCCACCCAACGGCACTTATAAGCTTCTATAAAAGGCCCAACTAAACAGACGTAATGTTACGAGGCCATGTAAACATAGTTATTATTTGAGCGGCTCCGATGTCTAAGCGGCTTATGTGGAAAAATCAATTTCGTTTGTCGTTGCCACTAGGGACACCGTCAATTTAATATAAAACGTATGATTGTGTGCCTGTTGTCTATTTTTAACAATGTTATTTAACATTAGTGTCAACAGGTACAGATATAGAATACTGATCAACTACAGTGTGGAGTTGATCAGTATTTAATGTAGGAGTTGGCAGCATTAACTGAAAGAAATAGGTTTACAAAACGAAAAAAAAATTGAAATTACACGCAACCACCTGAAAATGACTTCACCGACCATTTTTGTATGAAACATAAAAGAAAGGATCAAGCCATCACAAACATTGAAATTCACTATCTACCTCATAATATTGGAATTTTCTAGCGATTACCTCTATTTTTTAAACTTCTGTGTTTACTTGTGGACAGCACTGTGGAATCTGTGGATTACATTAGGTATAACCAAATTGCTATTTTGTTAAACTAGTTGTTAGTTCTTATAATGTAACGGTTTGCTGTTCCTTTCAATAAAAAATAATACCGCTTGACAGTAATCAAGTAAGTGCATCTTTGAATCTTAAGCTTAAGAAAACATCGAACTTAGAAACCACTTCGATGGAGAAAGCCAACATTAACTATTTTATCAATCAGTCCTGGCAAACCATTCAAGCTATTCCTCAAACATTGCCAACACACAAACGTTATTGGTGTCGAGTATCGACAGAATTAATTTACAAAATAATTCAATTTTTTATATAAACTTTTAATATTTTACGTTACCCTGGATGTGTAAAACAGGCTGTTGGTAGATGTAGAATAAAACTCTTTTACGGCCATTTTCAATAACTTACTAATAGGTAACGGAAGGTTGCTTGCTATCTCTAACTGTTTGACATTTAGCCATATAGCTTTTTTTTGTCACAGAAAAGCTTTCCCTGATTTTTCTATGAATCATAGTCCTTCGAGTGACAGGTAGGTACATGACGCAGATATTCCAAGCTAACTTTGTTTATAGAAACACCGATAGGTACAAGACGTATAGTAACTAACATTAAGTTATAGAAAACAGCCGTCAACGGATTTACCCAGAAACAATGTTTTGCAATTATCCAAACTGTCCACCACAAACATTGTTAATATCATACAAACACGCACCTGTGTCGCCAGAATATGTTTAACAAAACACGGCAGATCTAACTTTCATTGTAATTAAAACCAAGCTGCCATTGGCCATGACAGTCATTGGTAAAAACCTCCATCAACAAATTTTGTTAAAAGGGAAATCTGTTTAAAACCAGTTGAACCATACATTGGTTCAACTGGTTTTTAACAGATTTCCCAGCAGCAATCCCAGCAAACTATCCGAACTATCCACCGGACATTGCCACCACACGACGCGTAACCCTACTTGCGTCGACAGAATTAATTTCCTGGCCTATAACTCTCGTATATTGGACGCAGCCGACAGTCGCGAGTGTTCGCGATTTATAGTCGCAGTGTCGCCTACAGGTAGTGGCTATAGAATTATTGCTAAGCCTTTGTTGGGCTCTGCTGGTATTTCTTTGATTTTGGATCTCATTGAGGGGTTATGGGATGTCTGGTACGGATGTTAAATATGTGAGAGGGGTCAAGGTTTGCTTGTAAATGTTTTATTGAGCTATTATTGTTTTTGTTCACGCCCGTGTGGTGTGCGTGGTTAGATGGATGCAAAGACATTTCAATATAGGTAAGTACCTCATCGTCCTACCTAAGTATCCATGTAATAGTACGATGGACGGGGCAATGCGTAATCTGCTTGCAAGAGCCTGTTGGTTAATGTCGGTAGGTACCAGTGTGGCGTTTCAAACTTGACATTTACATAATTTTGCTTTATATTGCCATTGAAAAATGATATCACATGTCCTCTTATAGCTCTTCTATTTATCTCAAAATAACTCTTTTGTTGAAAGTAATTATTAATTCGGTTTGACAGAACTCACCTACATACTTGCTCGCCCCAACGGAAATTCATATGTATATGGCTAGATGTACATACGTAGGTACGTATATTAAGTACCTATCTAGCTACCCCGGGAAGCCCAAGCGTGACGCTATGTTATGTTATATTGGCCATCGACGACAGCTATGAGTGTTCGAGATTTATAGCATAGTGTCGCCCGCAGGTAGCATTATAGGGTTATAGCAAAACCCCTGTTTTGTTCAGATGCGTTGATAAGCATTTAGTCAAGTGGTCGGTATTTCTTAAATGTGGCTTTTGTGAGAGAGATTGAAGAATGTGGGGTAAGGCCGTTTCAATTGGTACTTGAATGGTTGCGGCGGAAGGGTCAGAAAATTGGTAGAGAGTTTTCTTACTTCAGCAATAATTTGTTAAATCGCATTGGGAACTGGCCATAGTGACGGCCGAATTCTCATTTGTACTTTAAACGTCACAATACAAGTCACTACCTTATTCTCAGCAACAATCAATTATTGTAAAAATGTATTATGTTAGATATTTTTGGTGCCACATATAAAAATTGACATTCGAATGCGAACGCAATTATAAATACGAGAATTGCCCCTTCTAATTCTGTTTTTGTAGCACATTCAAACTCGCGACAAAATCTTGCTTTACAAATATCAGTATGTATGAGTTTAAGATCACTTTGCTTATTAGGTATAGTATTTAATTGTGAACAGAGACAGATTCGACACCAACCAAATTAACAATTCGGTAGTTGGCGCCTGCTTCTCAGGGCGAATTTAGTTAGTTTTATCAATGAAATTCGTCCTTACAAATTCAACAAATCAGCCAAAATGTGTTATTGTAGGGCCTCTAATTATTTAGCACCACAAACTAATAACGAGCCCACAATGTACCAGTTAGTAATGACGTCACAATTACCTACTGCTAGCCAGAACAACGGGAGCGGTGACAAAGGGACCGCCTGTCTTTGTGGAGTCGGAATGTTGATCAAGTAATTAGCAACTTACATAGACACCCGTGTCCTTGAGGACGTGAGTGTGTCGTGTGTGGATGTGGTACATTTATGTGCACAGATAGGAACTCTCTGTGAAGAACTTGACCAGCTGTTCCGTGTATTCTAAAAACAAATGACGAACTATTTAGTCCCTTTTCCCTGACGTACTTTATCATCTGCCACCCCAGCCTTTCCCAGCAACGTTGGGGTCGGCTACCAGTCTAACTGGATACAGCTGAATACCAGTATTTTTTGCCTATCTGACCTCCACAACTACTACTAACTGGTAGTACTGGGTAATACGATACCCCTTGGTAATTGATTTCCCTGATGTTTTTACTCACTAATATTTACTACTTACGTCTTTGCTAGTAGCTTGTTCCCCTTTGATTAGAAGCAGGATTTGTCTATACCATAGTCATCATATCATATTCCTTAGGAAATATCCTGATCTTATTAGTTGACCGTGAGCTGAGGAATATGTGAGGATCGGTAGCAAGTGTTGTACTCTAGTTTCAGTCTATATAACTCATGGGGAAAAAAAATATACTTATATAACCATATGCCAACACACCGTCCCTTTCTTCATACAAATAGTCATACCTAACAGCGTTTGAAGCACTCTCCGCTCAGGGAATGCCAAACGAATCTGTTATATACTGTCTCGAAGGATCCTTCTTCATCACCTTTTTGAAAATATATTAGGGGTCGGCTTCCATGCAGTCTAACCGGCTCTCCGAGAGCGACTGGACTTAAAGGATCCTTCATTAAAAAAAATACCATATGAAGGAGATCCCTAGATCACCCAAAACCCTCTGCATAAATAAAATAAAAGAAAACCTAATAAAAAGTACCATCTCCACTTCCCTACTTAAACAGTTCAGAAGTAAGGCGCGAACGCAAGTTATCGCAATAAATCTGAACAGAGCCAAGTTTTCATTGAAAGCGAGTAACGCAACTTTGCCTAATGGCAACCGGAGCGATGGAAATGTCTCGAATGATGTATGTGAAGAGAATTTTCTCGAAGCGTTGTTCGAATTCAAGTTTAATTTGAGTAGGTGTTGTAATTGTTTTGCGACGTTTGAATGTTGGTGCGTACCTGAACTGATGTGATTGCTGGTAGATAACAGCCGTGTGTTATCATCATCGCAGCCTGAATTTATCCACTGCTGAGCCTCTCTTTGCTTGACGATTCCCCACAATCTCTCCTCTCTACCTTGACGTGTTTGAGTGGGTTTAAATTAAGAACATGTAACAGTGAATTGCTTAGCACTGACAGTTAACTTGAAGTGACATGTGCGTGAGGTTGCAACCTACACAGACTAAACCTGCTTTCAAATCTATAACACCACACGTTGTACACTATTCCAGAAATGTGGAGATTATCGTGCTCATAGTTATTAACTAAGATCTCTTTTCTTTTGGTTTAGCATAGCATCTTACACGCAACGTTGCCAGTATTCAGCCGGCATTAAAACTACACTATCGTGAAAGCTCAGTAGGTCAGCCTATTCACCATGTTTTGCAAGCCTTTTAAAGGTGAATCGTCTACACAAAACTGCGAATCTAAATATCCATATTACAACCTTTATTGCCCCACCCAATACTAACAGAACAAAACATCATGCCTGTTTTTACCGAAGGGTAATGCAGATATTATGAACATATAAGTACACCCACATTTAGCACGTTATCTTTAAGTCCAATATTAAAACTGCTTTGTTTAATATTAAACCTACAAAATAGTTACAAAATGGTAACCCTCGGATTCGCCACTATTTTCCGATCCCTGCATTAAAAACTGCTGATGACGAAACTGCGGCCCGATGGACCGTACGTCGGCACATCGGCTAAGGGAGGGTTGTTTACTCTCAGGGAAGGCTCAGGTGGTCGCGCACCGGCAACACTTATACTAATCTACGCTGAGACAAATAGGGCCCTACACGAGGACGACGTGGCATAGAATTAGGAAAGTGTAGAGAGAGAACTTTTTCTTAATTTTCAATCTGCTTCGTTGTTTTGTTTGCCCAAAACTCCGTCGCTGCCACGGTCTTGTTGGTGACAATGCAGAGGAGACTTTGTTTACATACTCGTATGAGATACAGAGGTCAGCTCCATATCTACACCCTGCTGCAGCTCTGCCGAGGTAGCCACTTTACTTTTTTCTTTCATTTAAATCTATACTTGTATGGACTTGACTAAAACACCGTGATGTATGACTGTAACAGACGTTTTCTAAATACGATGTTGTAAATGTATTGTTTTAAAGGATATAAAGTTGGTAAGGTTTGATTTGTGTACAATTAGAAACACACACTTTTAAGATTTGCGACTGTGCTAACAAACATAAATAAAAATTAACATAATAAAAGACTTTCCCTTACATCCGATTTGTCTACACTTGTAAGCAAAGAAATTACATAAGGATTTCCAGCTTCCCTATCTACTCCATTCTCCGGTCTACCCGTCATCCATGGACGAACCCTTGAGTTAACGAGTTGCGCGCCATACCTGCAGGTGCGCGGTCTCTCCTGCTCCCAGTTTAATAACGGGCTATTTTTACCACGACATGTGTCACACGATGCGGGTAGGATAAAATTATTCGGAATATCCTGTTTTTGGTTGAAAATATGTACGAGTATTTGCTATTGATTGGTAATTTTACTAAGTGGCTGTCTCCACTAGCGAGAGAATCGGAGCGATATTATCGTCGTGTCATACATTCTCTACGTAGATGAACGCTACGTAGTCTACGATTAATATGATGAACATGGACCCTTAGAATGGGAAACTTAGGTCTGTCCCAAACTCTCCCATGTTTGTCCAATTTACGCCATACGGCGCATAACGTCTTGACGATGGCATGTTAGTTTTAATATCAATAATTATTGGAAAGTACCGCCAGAACAGAGAAGAGTGGCAGAAGAAAGTGAAGGGCAATACCCAACAGTGAGTGATTCCGGACTGAAATGATGACGGTGATGATGGGAAAGTACATAATATCTAACATTAAGAGAGAACTTTACTCTTAATAACATAGACATCGTCCAGGAATATAAAAAAAACTAGTATTTTGTAAGTACTATTATCCCACTGTAGGACAAAAGCCTCTTTCTTCCTCCATAGCTGATCCACTGCCCTAGCAAAAGAGAGAATTGTTTCAAAAGTAAACAACTAAATCTCGAGTGACACTGTTGACAAAATTCTATAAAATTATTACATCAAGGGCTCTTTCGTACAGTTGTGAAATGAGGAGTTGTAGTCTTGAGAATTCTCTCTACTCGCTAATTGTCGTAATAATTATAGTTTTGAAATTTGTGAAGACTTTTGAAGTCGTTTTGCCTTAGAAATGTAAGTTATTTGATGTTGTATTCAAATAAGTTGTAGTCGTGTAGAGTCGAGAGTTATTTAAGCAGCAGAAATAATCCCATTTAAAACATAACTTTTACATTCACATGTTCATTTTACATGTTCATACAAAGGTAATACCAAAATAATTCGTAAACCAAACATATTCTTAGAGAGTGTGTATTTATTTCTATTGGATAACATAATAACTAGGTTCCCAAATATATATTTTGAAAGGACAATGATATTTAGACGAGAAATCAGGAATTTAAAATTTCTATGGAAAACTTATTTTTCTCATAACTCTTGTGTAAATCAATGTCCATTCGTAATATATATATTTGGGGACCTAGATATTATGTAATCCAATCGAAATAAATACACAGTTCCTTTAGAATATGTTTGGTGTACGAATTATTTTGGTATTATTACGTTTGTATGAACTACGCACGCTCCGCCGGCCCCTTAAAAGGGTCCTTCTGTCTTAAGTTATTACGTAATTCGCTAACCTACCAACATCTTATAGTGACCATATCATTTTTAAAATCTTTTACATTTAAACAAATAGGTTGACTTGGCAATCGCACTAAACAATGTAATTTAATATAATATGTGAGAGGTACATTGTGTTTTCATGCGATTGCTAAGTCAATCTATTTATTTAAAACTAGCTTCTGCCCGCGACTTCGTACGCGGATCCTGTTGCTTATGCCAGCGACAACGCGGCGGGGTCGTCAAAATCGAAGATCTGAAACGTCTGATGTCGAATGAATACTAAGAGCCCGGGGAAGGGAAAAGTGGATCTTTCCCATCTGAGCAACACATACCGTTTGTTTCTTTTCGCCATTTAACAGCTTCACAAAAAGTACAATTTTGAACCATAATATGTGGCGTATTCAATCATAGGAGTATATACGTAAATGCACTCCGTTCCTTATCAACCCAAGGAAGGTCGCCATGCCCTACGGCTATATCTTGAGACACATCCGATTCTTCAGATGATATCGACATTCTGTTCAGACAATGTCGAATTCGATCAGAATTCAAACGTTCGTTGCGCTCTTCTGTCTCTTCATGCCGTACTCAAGCAATTCTTTCTCTCTCACTTTCTAACTGATTACAAATATTTTGTTGTGTTCGTGTTCGGGGCAATGTATGATAATCTCGAGCAGCAGTTAGTCGCGCATCACGTTCATCACTCGTTTCAAAAGACCTGTTAGTAGATGTGCGAATACACTGAGAACTCAAGCGTGATTCTGTATCGGTAAACGTTTCCGGCTCGCGAGACAATGCATGACGTACACGATCAGCCAGTCGCGATCTGGATGTAGATGCGTAAATACGCTAAGAACGCAGGCGTGCTTCGCGATCCGAAGAGGTTTCCACGGAGCAAGTTGCAGCCTGGTGTTCTCGAACAGCATCAAGTCTCTCCTGACGCTCTTCGGTAGATTATTGGGATCTTATGATCCTCAATCTTGTAGCTCCTTTGGAACATTGGGAAAGATTTGACCTCTTTCTAGGCATGGTTATAGTTTTGTTGTGAAGATATCTAATCAATTAAAATCTAATTGACTGCTCCCCTGCGTTACCGGGTAGGCTACCGAGTCACGAAGATAAATGGAAAAGGAAATTCAACACTCAAATAACATAAACCCGAAGACATATTTATTCGATAAAATTAAATAATAAATGGGAGTTTTGGCCAGTCGAGTCAAATTTTCATTGATATACAATCGTCATCGAAAATCAGTCCTAAACTGTTACAGCCGCGCAACCGCGTGGAGGTACTCCCAGTTTATGTTGAATTTTTGTTAGAATAATGCATGAGTCCTGTGTTAAATAAATTATATGTTTAAATAGTGTAATTGGCTCCGGCCGTTCTATTTAAGTAAGTAAATAAATAAATAAATGTTATTTTATACAGTGAAATTAGTGATAGCTTTGCAATAATTTTCACATCAAATGTTTCTGACCTTCGATTTTTTCTAAGTCAACAGGAAATGCCCATCAGACCGAACAACTTTTGCTAAGACGTCATTCCTATATGTGTTATGGTGTAGCTGGGCTATTGGAGTTCCACAACAGGTGTCCCAGATCTTCGATTTTTATAAGTCAACAGAGAGTGCTCATCAGATTGAACAACTTTTGCTAAGACGTCATTCCTATATGTGTTATGGTGTAGCTGGGCTCTTGGAGTTCCACATCAGGTGTTCCAGATCTTTAAATTTATTCTCTCAGCAGAAAATGCTCATCACGTGGAACAATTTTTGCTATGGTGTCATATTTGTATCTCTTATAGTTTAGCTGGTCTGTTGCGGTTCTGCATCAGGATTTCAAGTTTCCAAGATAAATTATAGCTTATAGCTGACCAACGCAACTTCGTCTGCGTCACATAAATAAGAGAGAAACGAAAGGAAAAAAAAACCCGTTTTTGCAACATTTTTCATTCCTGCTCCGCTCCTAATTGTCGTAGCGTGATGTTATATAGCCTAAAGCCTTCCTCGATAAATGTGCTATCCAACACAAAAAGAATTTTTCAATTTGAACCAGTAGTTCCTGAGATTAGCGCGTTCAACCAAACAAACAAACAAACTCTTCTGCTTTATAATATTAAGTATAGATGAATTTTATAGATTGAGTTAAACCGATTAGATAGAAAAATAGAAAAAAAAAGCTTCGAGATTATTTACAGACCTCAAAATTGCTTCAAGCCATGTTATATCACTTTTCACTAAAAGTACAGAATTATTATAGAAATATTGTGGTCTGCCACGTGGCTTTACAACAACTTTTTCAGTCAGTCATACACAGATAACCAAATTACACGACAACCGACTCGAGAATCGAATTCTTGACCACCTTACTCATAGTACTGGCTACCTTCTACCAACGATTGATCATGAAATAACCCTAGTAGCAATTGCCGTTGGCTTCCTTATGCCAACAGTTGGGAATGTATTGGCAGACGGTTAGTTGTTCCGCCAACCTAAACTTAAAATAGGCCCATTGTCATAAACATGCACTATTTGCCCAACGAATAGCCAACAAAGGGCCTTCTGTTACTATTCCTACTGGTGGGTGATTTTTGCAGGGATTTCAGTTATTATAACAACATTGGGCCAACTAACGACGGGCCTGCTGCATCTATTCCAACTGTTGGGAAATTTTTGTAGGGATTTAAATTACTAAAACAACATTGGGCCAACTAACGACGGGCCTGCTGTTTCTATTCCTACTGTTGGGAGTTTTTTGTAGGGATTTAAGTTATAATAACAACTTACATCGGTCCAACTTAAACCTTTCAATGGGTAAAAAATACTGGTACAGGTATAATTACCCAGTATGTTGAGCTTACTAGTACTCTCTTAACTCTTAGTAACTCTTAGATTTACGAGACATATTTTTCATATTTTTGTTTATATTTGAGATTTATGGTTTATACTGTAAACAAAGTGCAAAATTGAAAATTAAGGATAATTTAAGAAGGACATTCCGTCACTAAACGTCCTTGGTGGGCGGTATGTTCATGCCGAAACCGTAATGATAATATCGTAAAGGTTCAAAAGTTGTACCCCAACCTCGATAGATGGCGTTGTAGTCCAATTAGAAGTCGCTATCGTTGTGTTACCACGATTTGGTTGGGTTCGAGTGAATTTTAGTAAATATATTACCAGTATAGGCGCGGCACAGAAACGAGCCCGTAAGGGTAACATGTGTTCTGTGAACACGAGTGGCGTATGGCGGTGGCGCAGGTTGCGCGGGAGGGCCCCCGCACACGCGCCAGCGCCGCGCCGCCGCCATACGCCACTTGTATATGACCCGCGCCTTAGATCAGAAAGCAATTTGGTTTTATTTCAACCCTAATAGTATTCACACAAGGTTGTAAGTTCAACACTACCAGCTCGGTGTAAACATTGGTAGGCAAATCCACGTTGGCCCCATCGCAAGTTGGGCCTTCGTAGGCAAATCCACGTAGGCCATCAGTTTTGGGCCCAACCCGCAAACTGCCCGCCAATTGTATGCATTTGCCAACTAACCAGAGGTATGTGGCCCAACTAAATGCCAACAAAAAATGCTACTCGGGAATTGAATAAGAACTCTCTTTGACCTTTTGAAAACAGTTTCTAACTACCCAACATTTCAAATATCGTTTGAAATGTTAAACAACTTGAAAAGTGAAAACTTCAGGAGTAAATATTGAACAAAGTTACGACGGATCATAATTCTGTGAACCTAGTAGAATGTAACTTGGAGATAATAACTCCATCATTTGATCAGTTCAAATTTCTTGGAACTTCCTTTTAAATAACGATAAGTACTTTCGAAGTGTTATTAAACATAAAGCAATTTAGAACAAGACCGAGGCGAATTTGTTGGACAAAAGTAAATAAACTCACGCCTATTCTCGTGGGGGTAGGCAAAATGCTACAGTGGGCCTAGCACAAACATGTGGAGGGCACGTAACGTAAAATCGAACACACTAGTTTCGCACATGCTGTAAAATACAGAATAGTTGTATGTAATGGACATTGCTTCGCGCGTTTGTTCTAGGTCCTCTGAACGCCAAATGCTAAAAGCAAGGTATTTTATCTAGTTCTAATGATTAAATCACGTTTATTTTGCAAAAATTGGTTTTTGCAAACAGGTTCGGCTATACAATAAATTACTTAAAAGTCAGAGAGTGTACAAGCATACCAACATTTAAAAAGACGCATAACATAAGTTAAGATTTGTATACTAGACACATAAGTTTAGCTTTTTTATATTAGACACTGCATAAGTTTAATGTGAACTGTTCTGCATGTTTATTTAGAATAAACTTTGGTGGCATATTATTACTATCGGTACTAATATAAAAAAGGTATGTAACATTATACTATCTTAACTTAGCTAACTAGTTAATTACGTAAGTAATGACTTAATAATATTTGTCGATGACAAATTCTATCGGGCGCACGCCTTGTAGTAACTTACGAGTACCATCACGCCTTATCATAAAATGTAGGTGTACGTAACAAGTACACCACACCGAGACGCGACGCGACGCGACTCGGCGCGGCGGTACTGGAAGTGATTTTGCGCAGCGGTGCGCGGCGCCGCGAGAAGCATCGCAATGAAATGTGTATCGTTTCGTGTAGTAAATAACGTTATATTTTGAGTCGGTCTATTAAAATGTGCGCACAGGATCGCGTCTCGGTGTGAATTGACCCTAAGTCCTAGTAATTCAATCCAAACTCCGTGACTGCTACAAAAAAGTATCCTAAAGGAAAAACTCAATATATCACTTTGACCTACCCGGTAATCGATCCCTCCACCCTCTCATGTTTAACAGTCGCGCTTTTGCGACCACAAGCCCAACAAGGCTGGCCTTGTAGCCAGAGGCCAGTAAGTTTAATTGACTGGGTTTTGACTTGTATAATGACATCCTAATTTTCATTAATAGTAATTGCTTTGACATTTGATAATTTATTATGTATTATTTACTATAATCAGCGTATGACACTATTTGATTGATTTTATTGTATCTTTTATTATTTAAGTTACGGTTAATTGCTATTTTGCTGTGTGTAATGAACCAATTTAAAATCACTTGATGCTGTGTAGCGTCCGACACCTTATATTTGTACGCCGTTCAGGCAAAACATGACTGTAATAATAAATTATAATATGTAACATCTTGCATGCTATGTGTGTGTATACTCATGTTTTGAACAAATAAAAATTAACTTATCTTATCTTATCTTTAATAAATATCCGAAGCACAAAAAACATGTAAAACCAAGAAAATCTCATGTAGAACACTGCCCCAGTTTGCATTCAACTGAAGTTATTCCATAACATACAAAGTACATTCCAGAGTAAAAGCATTTCTTTCATAATGCTATTCTGACCCAAAGAAAAGTCATAAAACTTCATTGCATCTCCAATATGAGATATTTCTATAGCTGTACAACCAATCACGCGTATATATGTCACCGTAAAATTGTCAAACACGTTATATTACAATATAACGTGTTTGTCTCTAGCGATATTGTAATATCTCGAATTATTGCCAACTGAACATACGGAAGTATCTCTGCCCCCATAATCGGGACTTGGGGCACCCGCCCGTTAGGTTAGTTAGGTTCCTTTAAACCCTGCACCCGGAAATAGGGGCCCCGCGAAGCGGGGCTCCGTCGACTACGCTTTTTAGGGGAATATGAAGTGTTTAAAGGTTAGGTTATATTAATCGATATTTCTCAGGAATGGTACAGTATCTTTTCATGAGAGTGGTACCACTGGGCAAGGGGGACCCCTCCTTCTCTCCACACCGCGTGAGTTGACTACCATCGCATGCATTTCACGAAAAATAATGCGTTTTATTGTAAGCAGTATGTTCATTTGACAATAATTCGAGACTTTACAATATCGCTAGAGATATTACAATATAACGTATTTGAAAATTTTACGGTGACATATATAAGACAAGTACCTATGTAATATGGAGTTTAGAGGTTATGGCTGTGATGTTATGTTATATTAGTATAGTAGTAAACTGCCGAGTTAATTGCTGGATAAGCAAGTGCCAAAAAATAAGTATTAATCTAGTAGCGTTAGACGGTGGAAAATGCAAGAAACCAGGCAGTTGTGTTACAGGTCAACCCTATTTCAAGGAAATACCTCCATGATCCTCCGATCTATGTTCCTCCGATCCATGTGTGTACACAGTTAGCGCGATACAGTTGGCGCAGGTTCGAGTCTCGCACGATACTAAAATTTGTATGGCCTACAAGTAGTTGTTTCGGGTTTGGTTGTTTATATACGTGAGTTTAAATAACTGTAAACGCATCCACGATATAGGAGTAATTCATAGTGTGAGGCAATGTATAATAAAAAAAATATCCTTTTAAATTCTTTATTAATAATAATGTATAAAAATCTTGTGGACCTTAACAATAAATTCCTTTTAGATTTTTCCTTACCTACCTAAAAAGAAACCATTAATCTTGCAATCAAAGTTGTAAATAATTAAAACAAATAGTGTGAAAAAGCCAGTGATAGCAGACGCGACGGGGATCCCCTTGCCGTCCGGTATAACGCATTTAATTAAATTTATGACTTGTACACTTGGTTGACTGTACAAGTCCTTGAAGACATTATATCACAATTTATAAAGCCTTTACGTCGAAGCGGTAAGTGTGGTTTTCTTACTTCGAGTTTTACATGCGGTGAACTTTGCCGAGGACTTCTAAACATCAAATAATAACGCGTCTTTTACGGTTTAAAATAATATCTTATTAACCAAGTTACAGTATAATATTCTTATTTAATATAGTGTAAATGGAAATATGTTAACAAGAATGAGCTTAACTTTTAAAGGTTGGAGATACTTATTTTAAGACTTTAACAGGAAAATTACAAGTAGATAAGTTATGAAAGAACCGGGGATGACTAATAACCTACTTCTGCTCTTGTACTCTCAGTTTAACAAAGAAATAAAGAACACATAATACGACAAAGGTCCAAAAAATTAAAAAGAAAATCCGTCCCCGAGCTCGTTTAAGCATTTCCCAGCAATTATTTATTATCGCGACCAAAGCCGTAATCACAGGGGCCCACAAAATGGAGACCAGAAAAATTTACATGAAAAATTCTCAGCGAGCAAAAGGCGGAATCTAAATAATAAATTGTCCATTGTTAGGTGTGGTTTTTTATACAAATGTATATTTATTTATGCAGACAACATAATGAATTCTCCAGGGATTCCCGATTATGCAGATTTTTTTAGCCTGTGCCCTCTGAAGCGGGCGTATTATGAATTGTTAAAGTTAATCGTCGGCCTGTGCTGTTACGAGAATGTATGAGCTCAACTCATGCCTGTTTGACTGAGTCTCACAGAATTGTAGAGTACATTTTCCATACTTTATTTACCCTTTGCTCAATTTTCTTCATTACACATACATAGGTATAGGTACGTTGTTACGTTTTCTAGATTTCTGCAACAGTAAATGTTTACTGCATAGGTAGTTTATTTTATTTTTCACTAAGAGCCATGCCTTTGTGTTTTTATGGAATCTATACTAATGTTATAAAAGGAAAGATTGGTATTTTTGAATGTAACGAATAAACTTAAAAACTACTGGACCGATATATGAAAAATTCTTTCAGAAATGTATAGCTACATTATCAGCGAGTAACATAGGCTATATTTTATCTCCGTACTACCCTGCACTCTCATGGGAACGGGAACTATTCGGGTAAAACCGCATGACGTCCGCTAGTCATTTATAAACAGAAAGTATAGTAACGTTTTACAATCAGTAGCGATTGATGTAACAGTTAGTTAACTACGATATCACAATTCGTTTGTTCAATGGAGCATCCTTATCAGAATAACACTATTCCTCATAATTCAATTAAATCTAGTCGAGCGACCGTTAATGAGCTCCAAGGAGCCATAAAATAAAATTATTAAACATAAAATTAACAGTTTTCGAGTCATTTGCGTCGATTCGAACTCTTTAGGAAGTTAATGTAAACGGGAAGTATATTAATTCGCTAAATTTTTGTTTTTGTGCAAAGAAATTATGTTATTCATTCATTTTGATCAATTTCTGGTGATTGACGGCGATGAATTGAACCACGGTTGTTTGAGTGTTTTGTTGTAGCAGTCTAGACAAAAAAAAACGAAACTTTCAAAGCAATCGTTGAAATTCCTTCACAACAACTTTACATAGATTGGACATAAATGCGAAAGAACTTAATTACATTTTTACAAACGCATTATTTAAAATATTGTAGTGCTACATTCCAGCAGCGCCAACTAGTGACAATTACAGAAACTAAATCAAACATCAAGTGTTCATTTTCGCTACGGGCTTTCCCGAACTTTCGTTCCACTTTCGTATCGTTTCAAATATTTGACATAGATGGCAGTAAAAGCGTTGGTTAAGAAAACAAAAAACAATTTGTTTGAATAGTAGCTCGCTTTAGATGTTTGGAATTCCGGTATGATGCACTACCGGATGATGATACATTCAGACATTTCAACACATTCTTCTATGACAATTCCGTCGACTCATTGTACAGCTGGTCACTATAATTTTCCTCTTTCCGACACTCAAATGCAAAAAATATAAAGTTCCTAGAAATCTTATAAAAACTAAGGATGATGGTCTAATTTAAATAAATTGGGGCAGTGTGATTCGCTGAAACATTTTTATTAGTTTTAAACACTGCAGTGGCGTTAGGTACTACTTATAATTATCCTTATTCCCGGAATTAATGTCAGTGTTACCAGGTAGTTAATGAATGCTCAGATTAAAGCAGTCTTTTGGATTTTCAGCCATCAGCTCAGCGGCAAGACCCAAAAGGCTCTCAGTGTTTCTGAAAACGGGCATTGCAAAGGTTTACTACAGCTTAACTGTTAATAAGCTATATAAAGTTAAAAATATAAATTAAATTAAAATAAAGTTACAAACTATCTTTAAAATATTTTAAGAAAACAAAATACTAATGTTGTTAGCTGCATTTGTATTTTTGCAGAAAAAATAAAGCTTTGAAGATACGAGTACACGAGTTAAACAGGTTATTCATAGCACGAATTCATAAATATTATATGCTTTTGAACACTGCTTAGCGTAAACTATTAGTCAGCAATGATGTAAACGTTGTTTTCATTCAAGTTTATACAGGATGTTTTGCAAGATTGCGAAAATAAAAAGCGAACGTCAGAGATCAATGTGATGGGCAGAGTTACCGTGTGCGTTGTTGCACACGACACGATATTTCTTCTGATGTCTCTTATCGTATGTAGCAGATATATATATACATAAGCTGCTACCTGTTTCTCAACAACTCAAATAACGTTAGACAATAGCATTTTGGGGTTAGTTTACAATGGAATCCGGGAACAAGAATAACAATTATAAATGTATAACCTTCATTGTGCTAAGACATTTAGGTATTAAGTAGCCTGAAACGGCATGTACTTTGAAATAAGATGCTGTATTTATCTCATAATAGCGTGGGAACATTGTACAATACCCCTCATACCTCACCTCTCAGTAATATTGTTATGCAAATTACTCGGTAACTTTTGGATTAATTAAAACAATCAATTTTTCATAACCTTTACATTTAAGGGAATTCGCGCGTTTCATTTCATGCAGCTGTCAAAATATAAAGGTCACACTTGGTGATTACGTAGTCGCATTTAAACATCCGGTTTATTTCAGTAAATTGAATTAACGCGAACAATTAAGTCTATGGTTTGTGTATGGGATGCTGTAACATATTTTTAATTATGTAAGTACTGCTTTAAATCTAAAGATAGTAAAATATATAGGTATATATTTTTTTTATGTCATCATTCTACGTAGAACGAATTATCAATGTGTAGATTTGATCGATTTTTGGTAGTCAGTCCGTAGATAATACACTATATAATACAAGATAGATGCGCAACTCTGGTTTACGTTTTTATTAAAACTGTGTACCTCAACTATTAGATGGCGCTGTTAGTTTTTGTTCAACCAAATAAATACAAAAAGTAATTCTTGACTGAGGATTCGAACTTATTCACAAGGCAACCGCTGTCACCGCTAGGCTATTGTATTGTACAACGGGCTGGTGTCCGCAACTCCACGTCAAAGCGCGTATTTTGCGTATGGCACCGCTAGGCTATCTACTTTACTGTCTAAAATAGCTGTTCTCGTTATGACAGTTGAAAGCTGTCAAACAGTTGAAAAGTTGGTGTCCTTAAACACACAGATGACACACTATCACTATCTATGAAAATTTTTTTTGAAGCCAATGTATGGAAGTTTCACGGTTTCACCCCCCTGAGTCAGTCTGAGACCGGGGTACATCGCCCGCGTCACTCGGCTCACCGTTTTTGTTAGATTCTTAATCTTAAGTTCCTCTACTTGTTCCGTAATCCATATTTATAGTGTAAAACAGTCCAAACCCAAATTAAAAATCCAATTTTCGTTAAAAAGTTTCACTAGCATACAATTTAGTACAATTTGACAGTTGTTTATACCAGACCCCTACGTGTCAGATAAAATCCGAAAAAACCCTCATTATAAATCGATATCCAACCATCAGCTATTCTGACACTATTGTATAACAGACTCGAAGCCCAGTTGTGGTGCTGGTGGCAGGGGCGGATTTCCCTATAGGCCCGGGTTTAGGGCGGCAAAATTTGGTTGTTTTTTTTTTGTAGTTGCCCATGCGCCTACGTGTAAAAACTCAAAAATGTGTCCATTTGTTACAGTGTGTACATAAATTGTTACTCACAAATAGAAATGGTAAGAATCGGTATCTGAAATACTAATTGAGATAATTAAATAATTTACAGACTATCGTTTTTTTTTTCATTTTAATTTTATTTCTATAGTTTTTTAATTTTTCATGCTTTACAGCACATAGGGGGAGGCAATCTTTCGTAGGCCTTGGGCAGCCTACGTATCCACCCCTGGCTGGTGGTCTCGACTAAATAATAGTAAATTGTTACCCTAGAGGTGAAAGTAACTTATTCAGTCCCGAGACGGGGTTTGGCGCCCGAACGAAGTTCGAGGGACTAAATAAGTCTTTAACCCGAGGTAAACACTGTGCTTTTCATTACGAATACAAGGAAACTAAACATAAAAAAAAAATCATCAATCGACAAACGGTGACCAGTCAGTTCACCAAACATTAATTCACAAACTTTTACTTGACAAGCAACGATTAGAAAACACATAATTTGTCATTTCATCATTATACAAGTTTAACAAATAATTCACTTCGTAAAATAATTATCCGATAAACTTGTATTTAATAACGTATTATTTCACAAACAATTCATTATTTTTTCGTTTTATCTCATAAAACAACATTTGAAATAAAGACATTACACATTTATTGATTGTGCCATTCCAAAAAAAAGAAAATAAATGAATTTGGTTTCCTATAAGCACAAAATTTGTGACAGAAATGAATCGCTGCAGAAACGACTCCACCTAGTCTTTTCTGCCCTACCCCTAGAGTGTAATTTAAGCCCGCGTAGGCGCGGAGGGGCGAGGCGTGCCGCGAGCTGAGGAGCAGGTGGTTTTAACACCCGCCGCCGCGGATGAGGATGGCCGGCTTTAGCCGGCCAGCAAGCCCTGTGCGACGATAAGCTCGCGTGTGACCGCCGGAGCCCCGCAGCACCGGAGCCGTGACAGAAACCATGCCTGCTGCATGTTGCATGCTGCATACTGCATGCTTGCTGCTTGCTGGTTGCATGCATGCTGTGTGCTTGCTGTTTGCTGCTTTCTTGCTGCTTGCTTGCTGCATGCTTGCTGCTTGCTTTCTGCATGCATGGAGTATGCTTGTTTGCATGTTATGAAAAAACTATGCATTTCCTTAATTTTTTCTTAAAAAAGAGTCATAAAAAAATACTAACTAGCCTGTAAATTATTTTGTTGAAACGTGATTTATCCAAACGTATCTAAGTAAAAAATGAAAAATTTATAAATGAATAAATGTCATCTGATGCATTTGATAAAAGAAGTATTTGCCAAATAAATGTTTGTAAAACGAATATTTTTAACATAAAACATTTGCGGAATAAGTTGTTTGCGAAACAAATAGTAGACGAAACGTTGGTTGTAAAATGAAAATTTGTCAATGGACTTTTGGTAAAACATTAGTGGACCTCGAAAAACACATCAAGATCGTATTGCCGCCTTCCCGCCTATTTTGTTTTTTTTTCTGTGGCCGGCTGTTTTTCATTTACTTCAATGAAAAAATGGTAAATATATTGCCCATATCTATGTTATTCTAAAGAAATAGTTGAAACTAAACTATTTAAGTTATTTAAAATAAAATATTTGTATATTATTATAATAATAGTTATTTAAAGCTGTATAGAAGTTGGAACATGAAAAGTATTACTTTCAACCCGCTCCTCAGGCAATTTCAGACCTACTTTCCGAGTATGAGTAATGAAAAATAACTTTTCTATGTGTATCCTTTACTGGGTGAAAATCACTTAAGACGAGATAGTTAATAGTTCCTTCCTTCGCATTTTACTCCTTGCACAATTGCACCATGAACTAAGTAAACATTTGTTACGTACGTGGAAAACAAAAGACAACTTTTCCTCACGATAATGTTAACAATGGACACGATCCGCCTACGAATACAAAAACAAGCACACGGGAGCACCTGTTTTCGCAGCAAAACGTTGTTTCAAAAATAGAATTATGTTTGGTTAGAGGAACACATGCGCGAATATTCCCGCCAATTTGTGTGCGATACCACGTGACAAGGTTAGTGCGACTACACACTCGATGAATGGAGGAGCGTTATATTTATTATTTGAATATTATTTGTAGCGTAGTCGGGCAATAGTGATAAACAATACTGGAAGCGCTGACACGAAGGGAACACCTGTATGGAACGTTATTTTACATTTATATTTCTTGTTCTTCAAATTATTTATGAGTTTTAGTTGTTTATTTTCTCAGTTCCTACTATTCCGCGGCTGTATATTTACATAAATACGTTCGTAGTATTTTGATTGGGAAACGTATGGGCTTTGTTTGCATTCTGGCGAAATCTTTGAAATGAGCGGAATTTAAATTCAAACATTGTACTAGTATTGTGCGATGTTTCATATTTTTCAGCCGTCAGATTACTTGATTTTGTGATTCTTTCACAACGTCAACATCCTCGTAACTCATGCAATAATCGGTGAAAAATCAGTGAAGTGAAGTTGCAAAATCGTGACATCCATGAACAATAAGTATTTCTGCACAATACACTAGAGTTAGTTCATTAGACGATTTTCGAGAGTACAGGAAATACAACCGCTCGGTATTTCAAAAGCGATACAAAAAAATCTGAAGACCTTCAAAACAAACATAAACAAACCGACTAATATTTGTTTGAAATCTTAATCACTATAAATTGAATCGTAGCCAACGCCGCGCCTACAGCCAGTGGAAGACGAATGTGTAACCTTCTTTACATCGCTCGTCATGTGACGAAGTGGGTGGTCCACTATTTATGTCGTGACGAAACTCGGCGTCACGTCCCGTCGTATAGTGGACATGATAGCTCACGATTCGATTTTCGACGTCATTGTTTTCCCCACGGGATATAATAAACCTGTGTTGATGTTTTAATCGGTAATAAATGTATTATATTATTAAGTTTTTGTGAGTCAATGCCCGGACGAGTTCCTTTCTTTAGAAGGGACAACACGACGTTCTAAAATTGAATTTTCTTGAGTCATTGACAGTCCTATAACGTTATTTTTATGAGCTGCCAATTGCTTATTTAGCTGTTGTTATTCTGACAGTAGGCTTTTTCTTTGTTATGTACGGCAGGCAGGCATATTTGTATGTAGTTTAAATGCCATATTATTACCAACATGTGAATGATTACATCAGTTTAACCAAAATACAGTTGGAATTTTTGCTGATACAATTTTACCTTCAAATACCTCTCAGTTTTAACTCTGGACGATTATTTTTACAGCTCAAACAAACATCTACCTTTTGCGCCGCAACTAAACCCAACATCAATCTTAGATCCATTCATTGCCAGCATTCTTAGCTAATTTTAAACGTAAGAAATAAAAATTCAACTAATAAAGTCTAATCTCTTCGGTTTTACGATTATGTCTAATCCGTCTAAATGTCTACTAAGGGTCGATGGTGATGGTGATTATAATCATGATCGGTATAAACTAGCTGACACTTTATTGCGTCTACGTCCGCGCCAGCACATTTTAGCGGTTCCCAGGATTAACGCAGCAATAAAAAAACAACAAATTCGCACATTAACAAACAATCAGTTTACCGTAGTTTTGTCCAAAGTTTAAATAAAACAGACGTTAAGTGCCACTAAACTCAAGAATTCACTAACAATTAAATTTTGGCCAAAATAAATCTTTCGTCTTTTACGTAAGCCCAGATGCTGTGTTATCGAAATGTCTGCGGATTGTTAGTGCGGTTTCTATTCATTTAAAAATAGTAACGCGAATCAAAATAAGTTTTCAAGGAATTTTCTCCAGGCTAAAAATAATAGAGAGGTACGGCCGAGTCATGTTTGTTTTAGTAGTGCGGGGGCTAGAGGGCGCCACGGCCGAATGCGAATGAGTTTTTAACCGACTAAATGAAAGCTTGTTTTTTTTCTTTTTTATGGCTTCACTGCTGCTTTTCCATTTTCGAAAATTGAGTTTTTTTCTGAAGACTATAAACCCCGCTTTGTGAAAAACCCTCGTTGGTGTCAAGTTTTATGTTGTGTGGACCAAACTCTTTTGTTTTATAGGCTCTATTTTCTTCAAGAATTTAGCTATTTGGTATCTTTAGGTCAACTAGAGTGTTAATGACTTTTCCCAAGTGCAAACAACTAAATAATTCTCTCAGTTCACCAACAAAAATCTTAGAACACTTAATCCGTGCCTTTTCAACTTTTCTTTATCAGTAGGTAGGTTTTTAACTGATTTTCTCATTCATTGTTAAGATTTTAAAATATGTTTTAATTGCATAGACGTAGAAATTATTTGATGCGTCTTGGGTCCACTTTTGCTCACCAGTGTGTGGTCTACTTTTGTGTACGTAGACTAGATATTCACATTACTTACACAACTTTGCGCCACATATTGTAAACGATCCAACAGCTCGATGACAAAAATAACCTTGAAAAAAAAAACAAAACAGTAATTTTTACCTTTACAATTGAAAAAACAAAAATATTTGTCGCATTATTACATAATTTGCGTCCTTGCAACCTTGCCAAGTTCTTCACGAATGCGTTGTCCCGGCTCAAATAGAAAAGCATTTTATTATTTAGTACCTACGTATCTTTAAAATATTATATTTGAAATGCAAATGGCGTGTGAGATTATCACGCCTGTTGAGTTGAGGAATGTGATGGCGATGTGTTCTGTTTGTGTTAATGTCTGCTACATCTGCTAAAGATTTATAAAAGCAGGGTTAAGGGCCTAATAATGAGGAGTTGTTTTGATTCACGCATCTTTTATTTTCAAGATTATTTATGTTTTCTGAACGTGTTTCCCTGAGACTTAAATAAGCATCAGATGGTTTTAATCACGTGACTCACTGACTTTAGGTACTGGATTTTTCGACTCCCTGATATTTTTTGTTGGTGTCACCAAATGTAACAACAGATTCTATGAAATTTTTATTCAACTGCATAGTTACCAAGAAATCGACAATTTGAACAAGGAATATCTAAAAAACAATGTCATAAATAAAAATAATAAAGAAGTGTCCTCCTAAAGTATATCTTCGATTATTTTGCGTTACATTAATTTCTAGGACACAATCATTCGTTTGTCTACAACCAAATAAATGTCCCTGTCTCAATATAATAAAAGAGAGGTCTTGAAGTGACCTAGTTATATTAAAGACGTTAACATTAATAATCATAATTTATTGAAACCTTTGCGTTCTTGAGTATTAATCAGCAAACGTTCTGAAAATCCGTCAATGCTGATGTTATTTTTCGTATCGTAATAAGGGCCAAGGCATATAGCGCATGCCACACTGCCAGCTAGCGAGCGAGTCAGGGGAGGCATCATTTCACCTCTTTTCAAACTTTGGTTCACACCACGAACTACCGAAACAGCCGAAATGAAGTATGGAGAAAGGCTCGCCCGGGTTACTCGCTCGCTAACTAGTAGCTGGCAGTGTGGCCTGCAATAAATATCGACACTTAGAACGTTGAAATCTGAAGATGACACATTGAATGCGAATGGTGCACTGCAGTTCTAAGTATCACAGATTATATTATTTTATTTGATACTTACAATCTCAAAGAAAAAAAAGAGATCACAGGAATTTTGACTTATAATAGCCAGGAACACACTGTGGAGAATAATGATCTTTGCGACTTTGTCAGTGACACAAAAAAAAGGTTAAAAATGTATAAAAAGAGTGTACCATTCGTCAACTGTTAAACTAGAGTTAGAACTCCCTTATAGGCACCTCGCTCACTAAGCGGCCACGACCAAAATCCACAATGTTGGGTCCTTCCCTCTGGGAACGTATCATAAATCACGAATTTTAAAAGACCGAATTTTAAAAAACCGATAGACGTTCCCGAAAATTGAAACGCCGAATGGTTGTTTGATCTAAAGTTTAAAATCCCGAAAGTTTCTTTTCCCGAAAGTTTAAAATCCCGAAGTTTAAAACCCAAAGTTTAAAATCCCGAAGTTTAAAATCCCGTAGTTCAAAATCCCGAAAGTACATTTGCTCGACAGTTTAAAATCCCGAAGTTCAAAATCCCGAAATTTTCACCGTATCCGAGAAAAACGATTTTTTGTTAACCAAACCACAAAATACTTAAAAGTTGCCTAGCCAGCAGCAGCACGCATGCAGCAGGCATGCAGCAAGCATGCAGCAAGCATGAAGCAAGCATGCAACCAGCAAGCATGCAGCATGCAGCAGGCATGGTTTCTGTGACGGCTCCGGCGCTGCGGGGCTCCGGCGGTCACACGCGAGCTTATCGTCGCAGAGGGTTTTAACACTCACCACCGCAGCTTCGCGGCGGCGAGTGTTAAAGCCCTGCTCCTCAGCTCGCGGCCCGCCTCGCCCCTCCACGCCTACGCGGGCTTAAATTACACTCTAGGTGTAGGGCAGAAAAGACTACGTGGAGTCGGTTCTGCAGCGATTCATTTCTGTCACAAAATTTGTGCTTATAGGAAACCAAAATCATTTATTTCTTTTTTTTTTTGGAATGGCACAATCAATATGTGTAATGTCTTTGTTTCAAACGTTGTTTTATGACATAAAACGAAAAATAATGAATTGTTTGTCAAATAATACGAATAAAAGTTTTCGTCCATTCGGAATTTCGTTCATTCGGGATTTCGTCGATTCGGGATTTTATCGATCGGTATTTCATCCATCGATACGAGTATTTCGTCCATTCGGGATTTCGTCCATTCGGTATTTCGTCCATTAGGGATTTCGTCCTTTTGGGCATTTAAACATCTGTATTTTGTGTTTCGATATAACGACTATCAGCACTTAAAACTTTCGGTATTTTGAATTTCGATGTTTTGGACGTCGGTATTTCAATCATAGGTATTATAAACTTTCGGGATTATGATACGTACCCTTCCCTCTAGTTCTACTACAAGGTGAATCAAACTGGTCGGACAGTCGTGCGACCAAGTTTTTTCCAGACTTGTTGTGTAGAGCGCGTTTGGGGAAGCCACTTATGATCGATAAAATAAAGACGGTTTAAAAGTTGTGTCTGTCTGAGTCCTAACTTCACAAGTAATTTGGCATCTCACGAACGTTTGCACATAAACAAGTCTTTAAAATAAACATAGCAGTGTGTTTAGATACTCACATGAGAATGAAATCACTGAAGATAAAAGTAATATTGCAGGGAATGCCTTACAAGAATGGTTTCGCCGTTAATCAACTCACTATACAAAGAACAAAAAAACAATTAAATAATAACGCCTAGATAAGATTGCTCATAGTCCTCAGACACAAAACATATTGCTTGCAGTAATGCGTGTGATGATGGAGAAAAAGTACATTTGATTTCGAAGATGATGATACCTCATCATCTTCGAAATCAAATGTACTTTTTCTCCAAGTTTTTCTTCAAGAACGGCTTCTACCGAAGCCGTTCTTGATTTGATGAAAAAACTCCTTATCATCTGCCTGCCCTGGTCCTATGTTACTTGGGCTCGGTTGTTTCTTTTATTCTATCCTGTCAATCGTCACGCTATCATCACCGTCCACCGATACGGGTTTTTTATAGGAAATTGAATTAACTTTCGAAGTGCAGACAGTGGCGCAGACAGTTCAAAGGAGACATATTTTTTATTTGGAGATTAGGCCACCCACATAAAATGTAGCATTTAATAATGAAACGAACACTGATTCTCGAGAGGGAGATCTTCTTTATAACATCTAGATTACAGTGGTTATATTAGTTAATCCTTGTCTAACCGGAATAAATGCGAAAAATCTGCAAAAACACTCGAAATAAACAGAAAGAGTAAATGTCAAAATAATGAAGTTGTCTGTCAACCACTAAAAAGCCGGATTTACAATGTTCCGTGCCACGTTGATTGTTTGTTTGTAAGCGGAAAAAGCCCCTGTTTTTAACAACAGGAATGATTTCACTCGCAAAAAAATATCATACATAATTTATCTTATTTAGATTTTGTCAGCTGATTATTTTGGCACCTTAGCTATAATAGTCAAACTAGTCATACGACGGTTATTCTTAGATCAAGTAAACAATGTTCACTGATAATTTAAATTTTATTTTACAACGGAAAATCTTTTATTTGACTTCCTGCGGGTGTTGGCGGAAGTTTTGTAAGGTGCTTCCTTATCAATACTCATGGGTAGCTATCTACAGCTTATGCAGAAGTTTCCCGTATCTTACAAAATTCAGGACGAAGGGCCTCTGCATGAGCTTTAGCAATACCCTCCTTTTCTGGTCAAAGATGTTGCTATTTACGTAGGCCATTCTAGTTTCAGTCAACTAGTTATAATTTAAGTAGGCTGTAAAACTTTCCAGCAACTGGCGACCAGTGCGATGCAACTTGCATCAAACGTCACGCGATTGTGACTAACTGACTAATATTGTTTAATTTGTACAAGTTGAAGTGAAGTGAAGTCCAATAAAATTTTCTTTTTTTAATTTTCTTTTATCAGCAGTCGTTATTTCAAATTGCAATATCCGTGCCACTTGAGCGTAAAGGTCGTGACCAAGCTGAAAAACTTTAGGTATCTCTTCTGGACTTAAATAGTATTCAAACTGTTGGAAAATCCGAAAAAAATCAGATATCCTGTACTGATACTGAATATTGGACCCATTTCTTTTTCGCGTTTTCATTTTCTGTCCCATAGGGAAAGTTGTTCACTTTGATGGTCCTAATCACACCCTGAAATATGTTCTACACGCTGTATTTTCACCGGCTAGCAACTATTACATAGTTGACCTCTCAAAACAGACACTTTGAATTACGTGGCTAATGCACTAGCGATGCATAATAAACTGCAGAGTTTATTTTCAAAGAGCTCGATAGCAAATTAATTTTGTTTTAACCTTCAAATCAACCAATCTTGCATTGTTTACATTTTTCAATGGCATACTCTTTGTGTATGATTCTTAACTCTGAGTCTTGAAAATAGGGTTGATATTTATTTGATGCGTGGTGGCGCTTTTCATCACGACGGGTGCATTCCTGCACTTTTATTTTCAATGTGACTTTTCTCAATGTCAAAGACCACAAGTTTATACAATATGTTAATTTACCACATCTGCACGATTACTTCACTATTTTAAGCTTACCTACGTCTTAGAAACAAAGACCACGGTTTTTCATCATTCATTAATCACTTAGGTATTACAGGTGAAAAATATACCTGGAGTAATTTAGATACTGTGTGGGAATTAGAACCTAGGTAATCATCACGTAAGTCAGACTGGTTTGTGGTAACAGTGGGAATCTTCGTACATTCGGGTATTGCATAAGACTTGACAACTTCTTATTACATCACTCATCCCGTCTTTTGCCAAGATCTTCCTCATTCCCTTGTCATAATAATTCATGAAGATTACCGACCATTCACGGGTAATTAAACGTTTAAAAACGAATCATCAAAATTAAATACACCGTGACTACAAGACTACAAGTTATTAAACAGAGCTATTACACAAGATGTTTTATCATTCTCCCAGCGGATACAATAAATTGTAACGCAAGACAATTATTAACTTTAATTGCAGTATCGTTGCACATAAATACAGGGGTTTTTCGACAAACCTGTGTTGATGCCAAATGCGACATAATTATGTTGTTTTCACTGATATTCATCAAGTTCATTGGCAAGGTCTTCTATTTCTTCAGTTCCACTATTTTCCTTTTGCTCAGGTGACTGGGATACGTAGGTTTGATAGGCATGCTCTGATACTCATACCTACGTATAAATAGGTATTGCTTTTCAGCTGAGTCCGATTAGCTTGGAAGCCAACCCCAAAATAATTAAGAAAAAGCTATGGGTGTATGCTTTTCTGTGGAAACTAACTCCAATTACAAAATCAAGGACTACGTTGAAGACAAAAAAGTTTGGCTATAGTTCCTTCTGCGCATGCGGCTTCCCTGGTAGCTCATAAACGGCACAGATTTGTGGATGTCTCTAACTATTCTCAATCTCTTTATTCTTTTTCTTTTTATTCAGATTTTTACAATAGTTTTCAAATCATTTTTTCTCATCTTTTGCTCAGAATAGTTACAGCACTGATGACAATATTTGTGTCACATGTTTAGTTTAGTTTTTAATTAAATTTTCTTTTTTTTATTTACTTACCTTTGTGTAGATGCTTTTTTTGTGAATGAGTGAACATTGTAGGCTTTGTAGATTCCCAGATGCTGTTTAACTTCAGTCAAATATTTATCTTGTTTTACATTTTTTGTAAAGTAAGCAACGACCTATTGTCGGGCCTACGCTGTCCTCCCATACTTACTAATGCTGTAACATAATATTATTGTAACACCAAATGATTTGAAAAGAGTAACCATGGAGTTTCTTGCCGGTTCTTCTCCATGGAATCGACCAACGCGAACCGTGCACCTTTTCGACGTTTTATAAGTGCCCATCTAGGCCTATGTGAAATAAAATATTTTTATTTTGATTTTCAATTAATCTTTTCCTAACTCTTCATATTTTAGTAGTATTGTGAAACGCAAGTAAATAAGTCGATAGAGCATAATATCTGTGTGGTTACCTAATTATCCCAAGAGTGTCAAGTTTCAAAGGAAAAGTTTAAAGGACTGTAAAAAACTGTTCTACCATAGGTTCGTCGTCGGAAGCTCATTTCCTCTCCGTCCTTATCTTGCATCTTACCCTGAAAAAGATGTTTTTCATATTTTCCAGGTCAGCATAAAAATGTGATATGTGGTAATTTTCCATGATCATACGTTTATATTGGTGACGAGGGCCTGTCTAGCCAGAAGTGGTCGTGATATAGTAGGTCACTTAAGGTTCGACGTTTGTCATCTCAGCCTCGGACTGTCAAGACATAGCTCTCAAGTTCGAACCCAAGACATGCACCTCTGATTTTTTGGACCAATGTTCGTATTGTTTCATTATCACTTGCTTCGGTGAAGAAAAACATCGCGAGGAAGCAAAATTAGCTTGACTGAAAGATATTTCTCGACGTTATGTAAGACAGACGCCCATGGGCGGCATAAAAGCTCTGACCCCAGGTTAGGCGCTCACCACACGAAAAAGAAAAGACTCACAACTTTTTCCCAAATATTTCCATTGACGTATTACACCGCGGTAACTAATATGACACGGCCTCTAATCATTTAGGGTCTACATCACGCGCATACGCGGCGTGTCACGCACGGCTATTCCTGGAACATTGTTTTAGAAACAGATACAACGCATGACGCCTCGTTTGTTACGTGTTAATGTATTCAGATTGAAGTAGATTGGATTACTAAGGGCTAAGGGCGCGTTCAGAATTAAATAAATTATCATTGATCAAACTGATGACTGTCTACGAGTTTCGTATTTCTAAAACCACTATCAACAGGATTGACATAGTAAAGTTTTTCGATAGCTTATGTCAAGCCACATTTTTGACTTTTCCGGCCTGATAGAATAACTATCGCTTTATTCGCCCTTGGGTCCTTTAGGGCGGAAAATTCTTGAATTAAAACCATTCTAATTATTCTCTTTACATTTGTCATGTTTGTACTATCTTAGTTACGGTTATGTCAGCAACTAGGTTACCAGCGCATGGCCCAGAAATATGAAATCCAGAAATCTTTACAAATTGTAAGGCGTGAACTAACATTCCATCTACATACATTATTCTTTCTTGAATTAGCACAAAGACAGAAATCAACCATTTTTTTCGCTCTTCATAAATTTTATGTTCCTTAAATAAATCTTTTTAAAGTTTTTGTCGTTTCTTCTTCGTGCTTTTGACCATCAGTTAGGTTATTGACTTGAACTTTTTATAACAAAGACTAGTTTTAAAGTTTTAAATATAATGCTGACGCCAAGGCAGGTTTGAAAAACATCAGCATGTTAATTTATGAAATAGTGGTGACAGACAGACTGACAGAGCGTGAGTGATCCTACAAGAGTTGTTTTTCGTAACTACCACAGAAAAGCGGGTAATGTATTTAGGTACGTTAAATACTGACAGAAATAGTATTGCAAAAAGTTACCATGAGAACATTGAACCGTCTTAAGAAGTCGATTTAGACATAGACATTACTAAGGGAGTCGTAGGGAGAATCATAGCCAAAACAAAAAAAAATCTCTAGTTCATCATACGTTGTTTCACCAAAAAGTCAATACTAATACAAGACGAAGGAACCTGAGACTTCGTTTTATAGATCACCGTTCAAATTAAGAATCAATATTTTAGAAATGGTAAGTACACCGCTACAAAGGAAATCATTAATTTATAACTGTGTGAAAATACCTTTATATAGATCAAGTCAGTCGGAAATCGATTTCCTTTGTTTTAAAAGAAATTATTCGAAGGTCGTGAATTATTTGGAGCAGTTCCTAATTGATAGGGAAGGTTGTGCACGCCATGTGTCTGTCAAAACCTATTGTAATGCTATATAAACTTCAACAAAGAATTGGTAAAAACTGTCCTAAAATCAAAGTTTGATAAAAAAAAAACATGGGGTAGTGCAAAACAACACCTAGAACGATTCTTACATACCAACTCATTTTACCTCATCCACGTCCATACATCTAGTCATACACATCAGACCTTTCTATAATGTTGTCAGAGAGTAAAAACATATTTTTGTAAAGTAGATACGTACTTTGGAAGGATGGTGGTTGTATGCGTTTGCCACTGCGGAACACGGAGGAAGAAACGGAAATTCAGTATTAAGACAACATGATTCACAACCTGGAAGATTCCAAAATAAGACTGCAGCAACACTTCCTTTGTTCCCAAAATGTCAGAAAACACACTCCTGGCAATACTGTACATTAACTACACACATTTCTGGCAACCCTTGCCAGATATTTGCATCAAACAATATGGTAACAAAAAGGTGTGTGCTAAATATAATCGGATGTAACGTGCTGTTATTTCGAGAAACGCATCAGCACTCAGCATCGATGCAGCATGACTCAGCCGGTCGGAATAGACCGCTCTGAAGTTCAAATGGTTTAAGAGATGCATTCTCGTGTATTTTTATCCGTGAGTACTGATTGAGTTATTAGTTCGGAAATGGGATAGTTGACTGACTGACTGATAAAGAGTGACTTAGGAATGGCGGGGAAGTAATTAGAGCAACAATTAAAGAGATGTTTTTAGTAGTTATTGCATGCATTGTCACGAGTGCCGATACTTCGTAGTTTGCATCTTGGGTACTCAGCTGTCACCACCGCTATCAACCTTAAGCGACAACAAATAAGCTATTCTGGTTTAGATTATGCTGACCAGAACTACAATCAAAAGGAAACATGCTGAAAGGTAAGGTACCTAAAATCATGAATTATTTACATTCACAGCCCGACCCACCCTCTGCTAAACCTAGCATCATGAGGCCAACCGGCCTCTTTGCCTGTGCCAAGCTTCACTTTCCTGATTTCCCTCCATAATCCAATTATGAGTTTTTGTTATTATATATGTCACCGTAAAATTGTCAAATACGTTATATTGTAATATCTCTAGCGATATTGTAAAGTCTCGAATTATTGTCAAATGAACATACTGCTTACAATAAAACGCATTATTTTTCGTGAAATACATGCGATGAAAGTCAACTCACACGGTGTGGAGAGAAGGAGGGGTCCCCCTTGCCCAGTGGTACCACTCTCATGAAAAGATAATGTACCATTCCTGAGAAATATCGATTAATATAACCTAACCTTAAAACACTTCATATTCCCCTAAAAAGCGTAGTCGACGGAGCCCCGCTTCGCGGGGCCCCTATTTCCGAGTGCAGGGTTTAAAGGAACCTAACTAACCTAACGGGGGGGTGCCACAAGTCCCGTTTATGGGGGCAAGAGATACTTCCGTATGTTCAGTTGACAATAATTCGAGACTTTACAATATCGCTTTAGAGAAACACGTTATATTGTAATATAACGTATTTGACAATTTTACGGTGACATATATACTTCACTTTTTACCTATACATTTTACATCATACCATGAGAGTCCGCTCCACCCATATTTCATAACGGACTACTTAAATTTGCACCTGTCGGACTTGTTTAGTACCTCGGAATCACACAAAATACATTTTATAGCTCATAAAAGTAACAAGCAATTTCAGAAATAGCTCGTTGTTGCTTTTACAATCATGAAAACGTGACAAATGGAAAATTAAGCGGCCAACAAGGAAGAGGTTTCTGACAAAAAGTCCAATATTATAAATTATATTTTAAGACATTCTTTATGTGTTTTCTGTCTGCAAACACTAAACTCGGTAATTTATTTAGATTATTAAAGTACTATTTAAACAGTTTTCCAAAATCACTTTGGATCGTCAAAGAAACTCGGTCAACTATGAAAGTAAACTATGCATCATTGAATAAGACATAAATTAACGTTTATATTAGTTACAAGCATTAATTAATTACATTCAATGTTTAGTGCATAAAATATGTGTCATTAATATTATTGTAAATGGTCTAGTAATTTATACACGTCCTGTTCTAATTATATTTCCAATCAGACTGTTATTGTTAACAGTTGTGTTATGTGCTTTTGAACGAAATAAATAGGACTGAGTTCCATAAAATAAACTAATAAGTTATTGTCAATGTATATGAAATTGGTATAAGTATACCTTATATACCCATTTAATCTAAGGATTGCCTAGTTGGTTGAGAGGTCGCAAGCGCGACTGTTGAGCATATGGTCCTGGGTTCGTTTCAGGCAAAGTGTTATTGGGTTTTTTCATCAGGTATTTTTCAGTAGCCTTTTACATGGGACTTAAATCATAACTGGCGAAATGTTGATGTAGGTACTATTAGACACACCCCTGCTTAAACCCTCTTAGATTACAAGCGTGATGTTTGTTATATTACTCTAACGTAGGTCTTGTAGTATAGTCACCAGCTATCATTGAATAATTCAAACATGAACATGAATGAGCAGTAGGTACATTATAGTGAGGATGGTAATAAAGTACCTAAATAAAGTGATCTCATTAATTAGACTGGCCAACTGCGGTCATTGTATACGAGTATCATTGCCTGTAATGAATGATGCAATCCTCTTGATTCGAATACTAAATAATACCTATAAAACGTACAAAGATTATAAAAAAAAATTGAGAAATTTTTCCGTTTTGAGCTCTCCGGGTCTTCCATCATAAACCTAGACACATTAGCAAGGTCATCAAAGTCATCATCAGTTTGTTCTTTTCGCAACTATGCTGGGTTCGACATCTTCCAGTTCCAGATGCAGCTGAGACCCAGTCACAAAGACCGACTGCCTTTCTGACCTCTACATTTTTTTCACACTTCATTGACTGAGAATAAATGAAAACCTACTATTTTGCGACACCAATATGTAGTTAAATGGGTCCTGGTTAAGCCTGATTAATAGTAAAAGTCTGTCCTATTTGGCACATATCTAATACGAAGATTGACAAATAAAAGACACAAATGAAACCAACCACTAGGTTGTACGCAAAAAATCTTGTAACAATTAGTTTTATAGAAAAAGTAGTTCGTTACAAATTCAAGAAGAACAATATAATTAATGAAAGCCATACATTTTCTAAGAATGAGTAATATGGTGGCTCTGAATGTTCTCACATCGGAAAGATTTAATACGACACATGACAAATGAATGAGATTTACTTGGGAAGTTAACACGCTTTAATTCAACTGTTAATGTTCCTGAAATTCAGCTGGCGTTTAACTGTTGGTGGGGAAACTAAAATCTTTTCATTACTGTTAAACAAGTGTAGGGATTATTTTTGTGTAAAAACCGTACAACTTAACATAAGTACGTATCTCGAAGGAGTTTTACTATATAGAAACTGCCTAGCCCTTCATGAATTCCAGGCGTGATGCTGTTTGTCATGTATGTCTTTGTAGAAATACGAAACGTTTTGAATGCGAATGTCACTTGTCTTCATTTTTCGCGTAAGAGCGAATTAAAGTTCAGTTTTGCTTTGACCAAACACGAGAAGTTTACAGTATATTAAGAAATTGAAAACAGCACAAAATTAAGTAGGTCCTACTTCTGCAAAAACTTACTCTACGCACTTATTATCGCACTTCTCAGAAAAAGATGAAAAAATGATTCAAAGTATACATAAGTTATTTATACTCGTTCTTATTAAATTTATAAGCTATGCTGTCCTAGATTCAGGGAATTCCTGAGACCACGTCAAGATCTATATTCTTAAACCACGAATATCTAAATTCTTTGCCTATCATTAATTATAAACGAACACTTATGTTTTTATTAACGTCCAAGGGAGACAGGGAAAAATTTACTGAGAATGAGAACACCATCTAATATTTATTATAAAATGTTAGTGAAGATTCTTCTATAAATTCTTGAGCAGTTTAAAAAGCTAACAGGCTTAAAGGGTTTTGTTCCTAAACTGTTCAATACTCCTGTCTATACAGAGCATGTTAGTTTCAAAGTAAAACTGACAGTTGCAGTACTGCGACAAAACTATGTTTTAACGATCATGATTGGGAGTAAGTATATTCTTATAACAGTGTCAGGATGATGCAACAAAAATAATATAAACACAATTTTGAAATACCTAACTTCTGAGTATCATGCCCTAACTTCTAACTAACTGATCGTTTCCTAACGTCGAAATCCGAAAACGCTCAAATGTTTACGATATTGGAAATCGAGTTACGGAACTCAAACGGAGTTGAGCAGGACACCTAGAAAGGCGCAGTGGACTAAGGCTGTCACCGAATGGCGTCCAAGAACTGGCAAAAGGAACGTGGGTCGGCCGGCAGGGAGATGGGCAGACGATATAGTTGCCATCAGAGGGGAAACCTGGATGAGGCTGGCACGGGACCGTGGAGATTGGCACAAGAAAAGAGAGGCCTATACCTAGCAGTGGGTGAGTACGGGCTGTGCATAATGATCGTTTCCTTGACAATACAAAAATTGCCTGTAAGTGGTTTAATTGAAAAACAAATCAATTAAAGTCGCCTCCTTGTTACCCTATCGCCGTTACAATCAAACATCTGGCTATCAACAAGATCCAAACTACAGCAACAAGCCCTAAGTCTCCGTTTCAAAATCAACAGTTTATCTAAGCGCATTACCACTTGGACGTCTTTATCTCGCAGATGTTCGAAGCCAAATGCCAAATAACACTTAAACACCTGATCGGCCCTAACAGGCTGGCAACACGCCAAAGTAAAGTTGCCAGAAGTGAAAATCATTAGTGTGTCTGTGATGACTAATACTTGTATGGAGTCTTTGTATGGTGATTTTGTTTCTATACGGTATATTCCTGAAATAGATCAATGAACTGGTATCAACGATAGCCTTCTCTTCTTTTTATAACTTCAATAAAAAGAAGAGAAGGCTATCACCATTAAATCGCTTTGTATTTCTATGAGTTTTAACGGGTACGTATCATAATCCCGAAAGTTCATAATACCTATGATTGAAATACCGACGTCCAAAACATCGAAATTCAAAATACCGAAAGTTTTAAATACCGATAGTGGTTATATCGAAACACAAAATACCGATGTTCAAATGCCCGAAAGGACGAAATCCCTAATGGACGAAATACCGAATGGACGAAATCCCTAATGGACGAAATACCGAATGGACGAAATCCCGAATGGACGAAATCCCGAATGGACGAAATATCGATGGATGAAATACCGATGGATGAAATCCCGAATCGACGAAATCCCGAATGAACGAAATACCGATGGATGAAATCCTGAATGGACGAAATCCCGAATGGACGAAAACTTTTATTTAATAGCCGTATTATATGCCCCTAAAAAGCGTAGTCGACGGAGCCCCGCTTCGCGGGGCCCCTATTTCCGAATGCAGGGTTTAAAGGGAACCTAACTAACCTAACGGGGGGGTGCCCCAAGTCCCGATTATGGGGGCAGAGATACTTCCGTATGTTCAGTTGACAATAATTCGAGAGTTTACTATATCGCTAGAGAGTAACACGTTATATTGTAATATAACGTGTTTGACAATTTTACGGTGACATATATAAGCACAAATTTTGTGACAGAAATGAATCGCTGCAGAACCGACTCCACGTAGTCTTTTCTGCCCTACCCCTAGAGTGTAATTTAAGCCCGCGTAGGCGCGGAGGGGCGAGGGGGGCCGCGAGCTAAGGAGCAGGTGGCTTTAACACTCGCCGCCGCGGCTGAGGCTGGCCGGCTTCAGCCGGCCAGCAAGCCGAAGCTGCGGTGGTGAGTGTTAAAACCCTCTGCGACGATAAGCTCGCGTGTGACCGCCGGAGCCCCGCAGCGCCGGAGCCATGACAGAAACCATGCCTGCTGCATGCTTGCTGTATGCTTGCTGCATGCCTGCTGCGTGCTTGCTGCATGCTTGCTGCATGATTGCTGCATGCTTGCTGCATGCTTGCTGCATGCTTGCTGCATGCTTGCTGCATGCTTGCTGCATGATTGCTGCATGCTTGCTGCATGCTTGCTGTATGATTGCTGCATGCTTGCTGCATGCTTGCTGCATGCTTGCTGTATGCTTGCTGCATGCCTGCTGCTTGCTAGGCAACTTTTAAGTGTTTTTACGTTAGGTTTACAAAAAATCGTTTTTCTCGGAAACGGTGACAATTTCGGGATTTCGAACTTCGGGATTTTAAACTGTCGGGCAAACAACCATTCGGCGTTTTTATTTTCGGGATTTCGTCCATCGGTATTTTAAAATTCGGTCTTTTAAAATTCGGGATTATGATACGTACCCGTTTTAACAGGGTTGATACAAGCTGAACAGTTGTTTATTTGTTATATTTTGACTTGTTGACTTCAGTTCCCTTGTTTCTTGTGTCGTGGAAAAGACATATTCTGTACAAACTTACGTACGTACCATTGACGAGTCTAGGAGCCAACAATACGGCAAGCCTAAAAGGGTAAGCCTAGCTTTTAGACTTGTTTGAAAGTCCACTAAATTACATACCTATATAAAATCACTTGTTTTTTCATAGGAGTAAGCAGAAATTACATTAAATCACCTGTTACGGCTATTACATATTCCATTTGCTTAATAGACTACTTACTTTGTACTCTGCCAATATCACCAATAAGGTCAGTATATAAGTCTCTCTCGTGCGTCTCTTCCCGGCGGCGCGGCGTATCCTCTCACGTCTGCAGCTCATAGACTAATGGAACTGACTGTTCAGGATGGTTCTCATGTATACTGTTCACCCGACTACGGCAAAGCCAAAAGGAAGGGTTATTTATGATGTAATGTATAGCCAGTTGTATATTGATTGTCAGGCAACTAAGGCCCATAGATAAAATACACAAAATAACATAACAATAACAATAAACTATTACATATTTTAAACCTTATAAAACTATTATTAAACACGCAACGTTGTCGGCGTCGTATTATGCTCTGACAGTTCGGTGGGCACGGGTGACAGGCGATGCTGCTGTCATGTCTGTCTTTAACCGTGCTAATATAATCATTTAGCTGACTTTATGTACCTCAACTTGCAAGTACGGTATTGTCACCTCTGGAGGCAATTTTAATTACACTCCTGTGACAGCAAAACAGCAGACAACAAAAAAAAATTGACACGAAAAACGGCACATTAAAAATAAAACAGGCACTACATCATTTCTGATTCATTACAAAAAAAAACTGCAGGCGCCATCACTATCGCTGCACGCGTTTCCTCTATTAATCAAATCTAGAAAAATAAGATAAAGAAGAACTAAGTATGATCACCTGTCAAGAAACAAGTCTTTTAATCTCAAAGAACACAATTTATGATGATATCATTATAAATTAAAATGAGAATGACATTATAAATAACACGATTCATAATGAAATTACTTCATTGTGCTGATTTTGTTTGTATTTTAGTAAATTTGGCATGCATGCTCATATTATTAGACATTTGTCACTGAAGCGGAACGAAATTAGGTCATTTGTATCTGAGTAATAATATTTAGAACGGCTTTTATTCATCTCGGCAGTTTTTGCATATGTTTTTGCTTCGGTTTTGACCTGGATGTTATAGTGTACACTACTTGAAAAGCACACTCGACGACGGAACAAACTTTTTTTTCGCAAAAAGTGGAAAGTCGGATTATTTAACAAGACAGATGTTTTAAGTGTTAAAAATATCGTGTGTCTCAACACAACACAACAACAACAGCAACCCATAACAGCCATAACTCATATTTTAAATCATGAAAGAAATATTTGAAAAAGTTACATTTAATCAACTTCATTCTGACAAAAATTCAGAAACAAACCGTTTCACGATTTTTTTTTTGTTTTTTACTACAATAAATATTACAAGCGTCGCTATAAGAAAGTTTCGCATTCTAGGTCAAACAGGTTTAATAAATTACCCTGTAACTCGTGTACGACACTATTATGTTATTATTAGAGAACACATCACTATCTGTGTACTGACTTTGGAATGATCGAGTAAATAGATTCTGAAAAATTATGAAAATTCATAAAGAAATAATGGACATCGATTGGGTACTTATAATTGACATTTGTTTCCAAGTCATGAATGTTTATATTTAATAAGTATGTATTTACAGATAAAAAGTATCTATGTAGTATATCAATTAGTGGTGTCCACGACACAAGCCCTAGAAGGCTCTGTCTAATGTCCAGCGATATTTATTTATTATTTACACATAAACATTATGTTCAGCGATTTCTGCCTTCTGTCATTGGAAAAATATGTAAGTTTCATCATCATCATTCTGCCTAGCCTTTTCCCAACATGTTGGGGTCGGCTTCCAGTCTAACCGGATGCAGCTGAATACCAGTATTTTACACGGAGCGACTGCCTATCTGACCTCCACGACCCTGCTTAGCACTGGGTAATTTAACACGGGTGCGTACCATTTGATATAATAACAAAAGTTTTAGTATAACGTAAAAACGTAAAAAATTTATAAAAGTTTTAGTTTTTAAGTTTTAGTATTAATATTGTCATGTAAGTGAATAGTGTAATTCTTATGAGAATAAATGATCTTAAACCTCATAACGATAAAAATATATAATGAGTTATTGATATAATTACAGTTTACCTAATTAAATATGGTTTAATTAACATTTTCTATAATGCACATTTGTACTAATATTCAGTTAGTATAATATTTAGTTAGTATATATATATTATTTAAAATCTAAAGTAACGTTTAATTGTAATGTAGTTTAAGTATGTATTTACAAACAAAATGTATATATGTATTATATCAACTGTCTGGCGACCACGACACAAGCCTTGGTTAGTGTGGCACTAGATGGCGCTGTGTGTAATGTCCAGCGATATTTATTTATTTATAATATAATTTGAAACGAACTACTTTGTGTTCTAATTTTTTGCAATAACTGATTGTACTACAAACGCCTGCTACCGTGTTCCCCCCCGACCCCCTCGAGTGCCAGATCCCCTCTATTGTTGGAAAATGACCTGGGTTAGGTAAGGTTAGAACAGTGACCATTAGCGCGCATTACTTATTTATTACAGAATATTGACTCAAAATGAGTACCTAAGTAAGTATGAAAATTAGGTCAAATGAAAGTTAGGTCAACTAAACATTATATTAAAACAGCATTATACAAATTAAAAATTATTTGAAATGAACGTTATACTAAATGATATTAGATTAAAAGAAGTTTATATTACATGTAACATTAGATCACATGAAATTAGGTTATTTGTTTTTATAGCATATGAAAATTATATGATGTGAACGTTATTTCAAGTGAAAATATACTATCTGTTATTATAGCATATATTACACACCCATTTAATACGATACCCCTTGGTAAGGTACTGGTACTGGTGTAAGGTGTAAGTTTATACACGTAAATACACACATACGTTCATTGTAGTGTACGTATTTTAGCTAACAACTAGGATAGATAACCGGTATATCGACAGGTTCAGAGTCCTGAGTGAGATCTATTTAAAGGCTTATGTACTACCTACTCAATCAAACTCTACATACAATAAACGCCCTTACTGACCGTGCTTGTAAGTTAAGTTAAGACGCCTGCGGAGCATGCGTATTTCATACAAACGTAATACCAAAATAATTAGTAAATTAAACATATTGCTAAGGTAGTGTGTATTTATTTTGATTGAATTACAGAATATCCAGGTTCCCAAATATATTTTGATTGGACACTGATTTTAACAAGAGTTCTAAGAAAAATAAGTTTTCTATGGAAATTTTAAATTCCTCATATCTCGTCTTTGTATCACTGTCCTCTCAAAAAATATATTTGGGAACATAGATATTCTGTAATCCAATCGAAATAAATACACACTACCTTAAGAACATATTTGATTTACAAATCATTTTGGTATTACGTTTGTATGAAAAACGCATGCTTCGCCGGCCCCTTAAGGCGCTTAGACTAGCTAAATTAGCTACTCTATGTGTGGTGGTATTTATTCTAACAGCATTTCAAACGAAGTTTGAAGAAAGAAGAATAAAGTTCTAATCAGCTTGCACTACAAAGTGGCTGTTACGTCAGCCACTGCCGGCCAAATAGCGCGAAATGAGTGGTTTCGATCGATTTACAAAAAAACTATTGATTGGATTAAAAAACTAAAACAGTATCATGCTAATATATTGCTTGTAGAATTATTTGCCAAAAAATCAGAATGATCGCATGCATATTAGTATGTTTTTTATTGTTTGAAAGATATTTTTAGACGTAAGTTCGTGATTTCTTTTTATCGAGCCAAATTAATTGTATTATGTTTTCAAAACAGTATCATGCTAGCATATATCCTGAAGAATATCATATATTTTTCTGGTCTTATTTATAGCAGTGAATCATATACTTTTAGTAATTATAAAACTCGCGTTTAGCTCGTGTAATCGCCTTAAGTCTTTAACTACAAATTGTTTCTAACCCAACTCGATATCGAAACCGTCACAATAATCGATTTGATCGTAAAATCAATAAAATCTGTGTTTATGAATGTCGCCAGAGCCTAGTTAACTCGGCGTCGTAAAATATTGGGTTAATTGTTCGTTGTTCTCTTTGTTGTATAATGTTCAGCATTTCATGTCAAGGACTTATGCATAATACGCGTAGATGATGGCCTGGTCTGGTTTGCAAAATTTATGCGACAGTATCGCAGAATTTGTGGACGCTTCGGCAAAAACGAAACTTTTTTTAGGCAGTAATTTTCACGGACAGATGTACATACATATTTTTATGCATACTGCGGCAACAATAGCCACTGTATTCATTCTCTGCTTCTTCTGCTATATTATCCTCCTAACACCATCACATTTCAAAGGACAAACTTCACATTTTGTTTTGAAAAAGAAAAATGATGGTAAAATATGATGACTTTGAATTTTTTTTTGATCAATTGATGTTAAGTCATGACAGAAAGGATACGTATGAGTACTCTTCTAGCTTATAGCAGCTTCTGCGCATTTCTCACACCTCACCTTTTGCATCTCACACGAGGACAGATGACATATCTATTTCCACTGATAACAAACAGCCAAGTACTCCACGTGCAGTCCAAATAAGTAGCGCATCTCGGCCAAATTCCAGCAGTAACGGCGACTCACGATAATTATCCGCGGTCTACAATTTATTACCAGCAAAATCAAACACTCCGTCGCACGCGCATCACAGTTTACTAATCAAAAGATTTATCTCACAAACACATTTTGTTTACGTCGTGGCGCCAGCGGAGGTATACCGAGTTTTTTTAATGACAGCAATAATATGAATCAAGGAGTTTATAATTTTTTGAATGATAAATAATTATGTGGGTTATTGGGGCGTGTTATGCATGTGTTTCTCAATGCCAGTGATGCAAAGTACTTTTCATTACTCACACTCGGAAAGTAGGTCTGAAGTTGCCTGAGGAGCGGGCTGAATGTAATACTTTTCAGCCCTAGGGAGAATCACTTTCAACTGACAGCTGTCACATTATTAAAAAAAAATCTAGTTCTATTTTCACATTTCTATGCAACCATGTTCCGACTTCTATACAGCCTGTAAATTACAGCGCGATGTAAAATTGAAATAACATAAAATTCAGTATTAATTAAAGAATATAATTATTTTAAATAACTTAGTTATAAATATTTCTTTAAAATAACAAAAATTTGGGCAAAATATTAACTATTTTTTCAGTGACGATAGTGAAAATAAAGGCTGAATAGCCGGCCACAGAAAAAAAAAACAAAATAGACGGGAAAGCGGCAATCCGATCTTCATTTTTTTTTTCGAGTGGTTTCGTGTTTTTGTTTTTATTTTCCTTGTATTCGTAATGAAAAGCACAGTGTTTACCTCGGGTTAAAGACTTATTTAGTCCCTCGAGCTATTAGCGCCCGCGCTACGCTTGGGCGCCAAACCCCGTCTCGGGACTAAATAAGTTACTTTCACCCCTTGGATAACAATGTACTATAGGTACATGATTTCTTTAAATAGAAAGGAAATCAAATATCTACTTGTATGTAAGTATGTATACTTAAGAAAGCCGGTACTTGTCAATTGAGACGAAAAGCAAAAAAAATATGACGACAAAAATCAATGATAACAAAAACAAGGATATCAACATCAACATACTTCCATCACATGTTACAATAATATTTAAACCCTTTCGTTGCATCGTCATCGTTGACAACAGCGCCACAGCGACCTCAAATCTAAAGATTTATTTCACAAACATTTTTGTTTACATCGCAGCGCCCATGGCGCCGGCGCCGCGGCGCATCCGATGTCGCCATCTTCCAATAAATCTTGTTTTAAAGTAATTTTTTATTTAGGCCTTCAACAACATGGTTTTATTTTATTTGATGATTGTTGTTTTTCATTAATCTTTCATGAAATAAAGGTAGCCCTTAAATGTGGTCGTGTGTGGCCCGCGTAGTGCGCGAGGTACTAAGACTGTTTGAGCTGGATTTACCAATAACATGCTCGACCTGTAACAGTCTAAATTACTACTTTGTCCTTCTTTATTTTTAGTTCAGGTACCATCATCATTCTCATCATTCTCTTGCCCTTATACCAATATATTTGTGGTCGGCGCAGCATGTCTTTTTCTTCCATACTCCTCTATTTTTCGTCATCTCATCAGACACTTCTTGTCTTGCTATATCCTTCTTAACACAGTCCATCCATCGTTTCAAGTTCAAGTAGGTACCAACTGTTTAAAAATAATGTGCTTTCAACGATAGTAAAGTAGTTCTAGGAAAGGCATTATTCTGAACCAAAATTAACGTGTTTCTTTTGTGAAATTCTTAACTGATAATTCATCAATATTATAATTTGAAAATTCCTCTGTCTGTCCGTTTATTTACTATCTGGATTTTAGGACATATGATGAGAGATACTTTTCATCCAGCATAGTTCTTTCATTTGGCTTTACGACAGAAAGCGGATGGAGCCGTAGGCAAAAGTTACTCTAGCATACAATCAAAGAAACATCACATTACTATAATGCGCATCACCTTCGCAGCACAGTCAACAAATCATGGCTCCATGAGACGAATTTCCCGAACGTCCGCGAGTGGCGCCAACCGAACTATACGGGGCCGCTAAATCGAGACAGACGCATTCCGGACCACGGTGTGTTTACAAACGCATGTTTGTCATACTAGACGCGCTGTTTATTTGTATCTGCGTTTTTGGGAAGCCACGGGGTTTATTTGGCGGTGTATACCCTTCTTGTTGAAAATATAGGTTAATATCGTTGGTGAACGAACTATCCAATAACTGGGTTGTGGAGGTCAGATAGGCAGTCTCTCCATGTGAAATACAGCAGCATATTAGCTGCAGGAGTATAATATATATAGATATAGGTATAGTAGCAGTATTTGCTATCAGCAGTATATTTCAGCTGCAACCTGTAATACTGGCAGTCAACCCCAAAATAGTTTTGTTAAAGTTAGGCAGATGATGAAGCTGATCGTTGGTGAAGGCAGTCTTTGACCTTTATCCTTTGTCATTAGTCATCACCAGCCTCTTGCAGTCCATTTCTAGTTATGGGTTTGCCAAATGTACGTCGCTGAGGTTAATCCTCGCCACCCTCATCAATCTATTACCTTACCTGCCTGCACTATATCTAATTCACGTATTACTGGTACCTACTTAGATTCTACTTCCAAACTACCTAAGGTCTCTTACTACTTGTAGATGCGTATAGCTGGGGGTCGCTGTCCCTTTCAGTTTGTAGTCTACCCAGCTCAGCTTCAAAGACACCATGACAATAATATTCTTCGTGCCATCAACAAACGGTTCTGGTTACGGTTCAGTTCTGTTGTTATTTTTCTCAAGGGATTTCCTGTTGTTCTGGAAAAACGCTAGACTGAATTATAATAACACAATAACATTAGACACAAAGAACAACAGTTATCTTATAGCCAACCATTAAAACAAATTTCATTACTTTTGACGAAAATTGTAGCATTCCTAACTCGACCGAGGCGGAGCGGAAAACTACCATGGAACATTAAAAATACCGTCAAACGTGCACAGAGCACGGAAACGCTGAGTCGGCAAGCGTTTAGAAGATTCAAGGCGACGAAACTATTTTGAAGGCACAACTACTCTCTTTTCATCCTCCATCAAAGCCTATTCAAAGCTGTCAGTTTCTATATGGGTGACACTCGCCGATTTGTGTGGAAATTGTTGACAATGTTGATGTAACTGCATCCGGTTAGACTGAAAGGCGACCCCAACATATTTGGGAGAAAGAAAAGGATAGATGATGATAATGATGTTGACAATGCCACCTCTAGTGCCCGACGCATGATGTTCGTGCTATGTGTTATGGAGTAATTTCCCGTATCACATGTTATTTACTAAACATCGCTTATTTCAGACGTGAACGTTAGTCATCAGTTTATACATATTGTAAATTCAATACGGCACATTGACCTTCCTTAGGCATACAGAGTTGTTTTTAATTGATGTGCTAAGTGCTCGGATGGTTAACATAATGTAGTATGCTTAAATACAGTCTGACAGATATTTTTTCATAAACTAAGTACTCAGATAAATTCTACAAAAGTTTTAACGCTCCTGTACTTACGTAATTAAATGTACACAATAGCTTGTCTTTTTAGTCCAGTTTGTCAAACCTGCAAAAACTGCAAATAAAAAGAAGCTCCAAAAAATGTGACCAAACCTAGTTCATTTTCCACCTGAACCTGAAATACCTATAACATACGCAAATAACACTCCACACCACCGATCTAACTAAATTGTAAAATAAATAATCACATAAAAACATTCGAATCCACAGAATAGTTCCGGCGTGCTCATAAATCTCCACGAGTCGTTTAGATCGACCTTCTGCGACTTTACAATCGGCAGACGCAGATAAAAGTATTTTTACTTTACTTTTCAAGGGTATAATAAGTATGGTATTTTCCATACGCAAAATACGCGCTTTGACGTGGAGTTGCGGACACCAGCCCGTTATACAATACAAAGTATGGTATAGCTGAAAAAGTCAAATGCCTAAGACAACCTTGACTGGAAGAGTTAAAATACTTTCCAGGAACGACAACAAGAGCTTGTGTAACAGGCTAATGTTGCTTGAATGTTGTCATTAAATTGAAGATGACAAAAAAAACATCTGTGTTATTATAACGCAATGTAAACTTTAGAAAACATACAATCATCTTCATCATCATCATCATCAGCCTATTAATGGTCCCACTGCTGGGACACAGGCCTCTCTATGAGAAAGAATGGGCTATAATCCACCACGCGGGTCCAGTGCGGATTGGTAGATGTCACATGTCTTCCATTTTTTTGGTTCTAGGACACGCCGGTTTACTCACGATGTTCCTTCAATCATTTTCAATCGTTTTAGTCGAAGTTAACCAAGGCTATATTTAAACAACGTCAATTAGTTAAAATGAGAAAAATCTGTTGAAATAACAAGACCAAACTTATTATGTCTACATTCTCCAATCTGTGTCGCAGTAAATGCTCGCGCGAATTCCTTGGACGTTAAAGCAGATAGGGCAACCTGGGCAACTCATCGCTTGCTAAATGCGTCTCGGAGAATCTCTGGTATGCCAGGTATGTGAGTCAAAATAAACAGCCAGGGCCTTTCAAAGAATTTAGAGAAGAATGTGGCGAGGAATATATCAATGAAATCCAGCAGTTCTATTTTCTGCCTACTTTTCGTTAACTTTTTTCAATGTACTCAAATTAAAACATTTTCTATCTAACATAAGGGAATTTATTAATTGGCCTACACCAATATTTTTAAAAATATCTTTTTGTTTGTCCGTATCGATGTATATTCCAATAGAAAGCTAGTACATTATAAACTGCGACTCAAATTATATCTCAATCAGCCGATAGAAGGAGTTGGAAACATTTTCATAAACTACAAAATTTATCAATCAATCAATAGTTTATTTTGTGAAACATAGGTATGGTTACAGATAGTATATCGTCTAAAATATGTGCACTATGTTTTGCCAATATAGGGCGTACAAAATGGCGGACCAAATTAACATAAACAAACAATTACAATTAAGGCAGGAATGTCAATAGAATAGATGACATAACAATAATAATTCAATTTAAAATACATAAGTCAGTTAAATTTTAATAAATACACGTGTTACACTAACAACTGTTATTTAAGAATAGTAGTCTGTTTAATTAAATGCTGTTGTTTGAATTTGAAGTGGAAAATAAACGAATAGAGTTCAAATGTAAACACTTTTGCTTCAATGAAATAAAAATAAGAAAGTTATGCATCATTTTGTTGGCTACGATCTTAGTAAGCTTTTACAGATAGTTGAAAACCTGTTCATTGCTCCAAATATAAACAAAGTTCACCTTCTCTCGTAGTTTTGTAATGAAGTAAAACTGTACAATCAATTTAAGTTTATGTTATTATTTTTATTCATAACAGGCTGGGAAAACAATAAATTAAATAGATGAATGCGTCCAGAAAACTTCATTATCTGTTCTTTGCCTGAAACCAGATATAAAGTCACGTTTCCTCTATTTTCTTCAGGACAATTTTCCAAGAGCGGGATCTTAAATCAAAGTTATCATAAACCACTCCCTTTATAAATGTCACCAAAACTCCAAAGGTGATAAGTTGTCGATATGATACGAAGGAGATAACTCCATAAGTACTAACCTAAATCGAGATAAAACAGTCTTGCAGCGTCGCACCCAAGCATCCAGCCAGCAGCGCCGGTATTCAAGGCATCCGCGTGCCGGAGTGGGACATCAGTAAGTGGGTCGACGGCATCCGCTCCACGGAGGTATGCAGCCCAATAAACTGTTTATATTTACACTATGCGACCACTCACGGGGAAATTGTGACCTTATGGTTCTGACGTGGTGATAGAAGTAGGGAGAAGGTAAAAGTAATAAGTAGCTAACTAACAGTAGGAAGAGGTGAAAGTGGGGGAATGTATACATAGCTGTAGGTATAACAAAACATTACACAAGTTTTTCGTGACATTCGATGGACGCGTGTGGTCTAAAAACAAAAAGAGTCGATACACAATATCACCCAGAATTTTCGCAAAGAAGCAAACAATTTTCTCAAAGGCGCGTGTCTTCTGACGGCAAAACCTCAAGGGCCCACAAAAGTTAAGCTTTCTAGATAACATAAAATTTATTAAATACACGTGTAACAACTAACAACTGTTATTTATTAACATTATTCTCGCAAACAGCACACACATTCAAAATTCTGTTGACATAAAAATGGCCGACATTTGCAAAACAAAGAACATTTAAATCTAATTCTGGAATCCTGACAAAACACTTTTCAATATAAAACATTGTATGTAAAATAAAATTCGTGTTGTACGAGTGAACTCAGTCTCTCAAATGTAACATTCAGTCCAAGGTTATAATTATGGCGAACGCAATAAATTCTTCAGAAATGGCAACCGTGATTCGGCTTAAGAAGGTGGCTACGTAATTTTGTCGTCGACATAAATAGGGACACGAAATATGTATATTTATGTTGTTTATTGAGCAAGTAAGTTTTTAGTTTATATTTATGTAACTGTGTCCAAAAATTTACGTTTTAATGAAAAGGCTGTTTAGTGTTGCTGATTCACCATGTCAGAACTGCTACTAAGTACGTAAATAATGTGACGAAAACGAAACACTAATATTTAATAATATATACTTATATTTTAATAATTAATGTGTTGTAGGTGCATTTGACTACGAATAGATACCGATAATCATCATCATCAACATTTTAGCCGAAAGACATCCACTGCTGGACATTGGTACCGATAATAATGTGACCTTTTTCATTTTAAAGTTAATGTCATATAATACGAGTATGTTCTGCGTTTAGCATGATCATTGTCTCAACGTGTGTGTTTTTCTGCTTTGCCGTCAAGGAATAAAAACACGCAAGTTATTGCAAACCAATGACCGGTTTAAGGTACAATTCCGTATTGTACTGGTTGCAAGTTGCTCATCATCATCATTATCTCAGCCAAAAGACGCCCACTGCTGGACATAGGCCTCCCCCAAGTGTCGCCACCGTGGCCGGTCCCTTGCGACTCGCATCCACCGGATTCCCGCAACTTTCACCAGGTCATCGGTTCACCTAGTGGGAGGTCTTCCAACGCATCGTCTCCCGGTTCGCGGTCGCCACTCCAGAACTTTTCACCCCCAACGGCCATCCGTTCTGCGAGCAATGTGCCCCGCCCACTGCCACTTAAGTTTAGCAATTCTTCGGGCTACGTCGGTGACCTTGGTTCTCTTGCGGATGTCTTCATTTCTGATTCGATCACGCAAGGAAACTCCGAGCATAGCCCTCTCCATTGCCCTTTGGGTGACTTTAAGACTTTTGATAAGGCCCATTGTGAGCGACCACGTTTCGGTCCCGTATGTAATCACTGGCAACACACACTGGTCATAGACTTTCGTCTTGAGACACTGCGGTAAGTTGGACAAGAAGATACCGCGCAGTTTCCCGAACGCTGCCCAGCCGAGTCGGATTCGACGATTGACCTCTTTCTCGCAATTAGACCTACCTAACTGGACCGTTGTCCTAGGTATACATAATCGTCTACAATTTCGAGTGTAGAGTCTCCGATCTTGATAGGAATGGGTGTGACATGGGCATTCAACATGACCTTCGTCTTGTCCATGTTCATTATTAGACCCACTCTTTCGGATGCTCTACTGAGGTCATCGAGCATTGTACTGAGGTCCTCCATGGTCTCAGCCATGACCACTATATCGTCGGCAAACCGAAGGTGAGTGATGTACTCGCCATTGACGTTGATGCCTAGCCCTCTCCAGTCCAGAACCTTGAAGACATCCTCCAGTACAGCGGGGAACAGTTTCGGAGATATGACGTCTCCCTGTCTTACACCTCGCTGCAGAAGGATAGGTTCCGAGGCTTTGTCCTGAAGTCGGACTGACATGGTGTGGCGTTTTTGTACAAACACTTCAACACCTCGATGTACCGGTAGTCAACGGTGTTTGCTCAAGTGTCGTTTAAAAATATTATTGTTCAGTCAAAACGGAGGTCACAGTAAACTTCTCCACGCAGAGCCAATAAATAAAAGCATTTCACACTCATTTTGTTTATGCGTAATAATAAACATGTAATCACTCAAAAGTAACCGCTAAGTGACGAGAAACAGTTGCTGTCGAAAGCTTACCCATCAAACAGTATATATGTCACCGTAAAATTACCGTAAGATACTGTACCATTCCTGAGAAATATCGATTAATATAACCTAACCTTAAAACACTTTATATTCCCCTAAAAAGCGTAGACGACGGAGCCCCGCTTCGCGGGGCCCCCTATTTCCGAGTGCAGGGTTTAAAGGAACCTAACTAACCTAACAGGGGGGATCGATATTTTCTTTTCCAGACGTGCGATTTTCAATCTGTTTTCGGTGTTTTTAGACATAACTAGGCCTCCGCCTACGTACTGACCATAACGCGCGCATTTTACACGCGCGTCTGGACTTCATCCCTAAATTCCAGAGATATTCCTCAAAATTAATTATTTTTCCAAATTTTCCTTCACATTTTAAATTAGATTATAGTTGTAATAGTACTCACCCTTCTTCCCTGAATTCTGGTCCGCGTTCCGTGTCCCGGTCTCCAGGTTGTGGGGTGAAAATCAAAAAATTTTTCTTTCGAAAACTGGTTTTTTGACCAAAACACAAAATTTTTATTCGGTCCATAGTAAGTTTTATTCGACAGCTCGCTAGCCCGCGCGGAGACGCGTCTCTGGACACCGTAGACGTGGGATTTTCGGCAAATTTTTTTCTTTTCAAATTTATTCTATAGAGTTAATTTAGGCCTGTAAATAGGGATTTCGTAAGGGAAAAGCTCGTTTTTAACCATTCTGACGTGTAAATATTTTGTTTTTGGGAAAATTTTAATTTTATTGTTTTAGATACTCGTATTATTATATTGTAAAGTTATTTGTTGTGACAGTCGTAATTTAGAGGGCGACTATATTATATGACATTTAGATTTTAATTTGATTATTTTATAATTACTTATCGTGTTCCCCCCTTTACAGGGTCACATAAGTACCAGTGTGTTCTCTTAACCTCTCCTCTAGAGCAGATATTGTTGTTTCGTTCCCCTCTTTACAGGGTTCGACTCTAGCAGTACCTGCTCCTAAATTCTTAAGATGTTTCGCACCCCATCCAGCACCGTGAGGGCTCAAGGCTCTAGTGGCTCGCCGCGATCGGCGGAGGAAATGGTGCCTTCGTCTGTGGCCGCGAGGAGGAGAATCTCCTTCGGAGACGAGACTCCTGCGCCGCAGGGAGGCCCTGCCACTCCGGGGACGCGCCGAGCTGCTATCGATGCCTCAAGACCGCTCACAAAGCCTGAGGCTAAGTGCCGCAGTCGCACCGAGGAGGCGAGAGCTTGCCTAAATAAGGCCAAGCTTAATCTAGGCAACTCTCGAAACCTCAAGGCTGAGATCAAGACTGCGGTGCTTGAAGCTATAAACAGGCTTTATGAGCTGGTCAAGGAGTCCGAGCGAGATAAGGGCCCTTCCGCACCCATCGCCATTCCGAAACCCGCGCCCACTGCTGACCGTAGTCCCCATCCATTTTCCACTGAGGTTCTTGCTGGCCAGACTGAGCTCCTAAACAGCTTGAAGGAGCACATCTCGGAGTTAAGAGACAACTCAGACAAGCTCGATAAACTCCGAGACAGTCTGGCCAGCAGGCGAGAGGTGGAGGAGACAACCTACGCGAGTGTAGCGGGCGTCAGTAAAAGCCACACCGGGGCTCAATCCCTGGAGCGAACGACGCTGCACTCTGTGGTTGTCTCCTCAACCCAGGAGATGGATACGGGGGACGAAATTCTCGAAAGAGTGAGGAAAGCAGTGGACGCGAAGGAGGGTTGGGTGCGTGTCGAGAGGGTCCGCAAGGCCAAGGACCAGAAGGTTATCGTGGGGTGCGCAACCACGGAGGAGAGGAGGAAACTGAAAAATCGTTTGGAGAAGGCCGGAGAGAACCTCGTCGTCGAGGACGTGAAAAATCGGGACCCGCTTCTGATTCTCAGGGACGTGCTACTCATGCACAGTGACGAGGAGGTGCTGAGAGCCCTTAAGAATCAGAACCGGGAGATATTTCACGGGCTCGGCGATGAGGAACAGAGAATGGTTATAAAATATAGACGGAAAACACGTAACCCGCACGCGAACCACGTTGTGCTTGGTGTGTCCCCTACGGTCTGGAGGAGGGCGATCGAGGAGGGAAAACTCCGCATCGACCTCCAGCGAGTTCGCGTAGAGGACCAGACGCCTCTGGTGCAGTGCACCCGCTGCTTGGCATACGGGCACGGGAAACGCTTGTGCACGGAGCCAGCCGATCTGTGTAGCCACTGTGGTGGACCACATGTCAGGGCAGACTGCCCGGATAGACAGATCGGCAAAGCAGCGGTTTGCGTGAACTGCACCAGAGAAAAACTAGGGGCCACCGAGCACAACGCGTTCAGCAACGAATGCCCAGTGCGAAGGAAGTGGGACGCATTCGCAAGAGCTTCGATAGCTTACTGCTAAAGTTGGCGGTGCGACCACTTCCAAACACAGATGTGGTATCAATTCGGCCCAACCGGAAACCAGGCGCGTTCAGGCAGCCACCGGGGTTGGCAACATGCGAAAAAGTAAATTGAGTCCGTTTCATGGGAAACTGGCTCAAGTTATGCTGGAGCGGGTGCCAGCTCTGGTGGACATGTCAAGCTGTGTCGAAATTGGTAGTACATTAACAGACCTAAACCCATTTTACGAAGAATGTATGAAATTAAAAACAATAGATATAAAATTAAAAATGATATTTAATTATATATTGAATATATACTGTAGATATCATACAATTAATAAATAAAATAGATATTAGAACAAAAATTTAAATGGGAAACAAAAGTAATTAGAGCAAGAAATCGTAATAGGGGCATTAATGTAAGGGTTAATAATAGACATAAATATGATTATAGTAATAAATTTTAAAGGACATTAGTGAAATAAAAATTGTTTTGTGGTAAAATAGCAATTGTTAATAAATACACATTAACAAGATAGTAAAGAGTAAAGTTAAATAAATGTAAGAGATATTATAAGGAGTTACAAAAATAGGTATTCTACATCACGCAAAACCAAAACGCACTCATGTGGTCTCTCCGGCCACCCTTTATCGTAGACAAACAAAAAATGACAGATGTTAAGGGCTCTGATCATGTTAGAGGAACACTGGCTGGGGCAGGAGTGGTTTTTAGCCGGTTCGAGTCCGGCACTACCTCGACTGTCTCACAAGAGAAATTCCTGTGAGATAGTCGAGGTGTCCGCGGGGATTTCCCACTCCTGCCAAAACAAAAAAAAAAAAAAAACCTAACAGGGGGGTGCCCCAAGTCCCGATTATGGGGGCAGAGATACATCCGTATGTTCAGTTGACAATAATTCGAGAGTTTACAATATCGCTAGAGACATTACAATATAACGTTTTTGACAATTTTACGGTGACATATACAGCACAAGACTAAGGAACTTTATTTTTTTTTAAAGATATGTCTCTCTTGCTAGGCTTTGGTTAATGTATGGTTAAATGAAGGTTTCATTCTTGAGGTAACAGCAACCGCAAACCGCGGCTGCAATGCTGCCCAAACGTAACGTCTCGTGACTGTGTCAAGTGTTCAAGAGACTGCTAAATGTTTGGTACTAGCCTTTAGGCGTCTGGCAAACGGGCGCGTCTCTTGGACGTATTTCAAGTCAGCGACGCTTCTCAAGCTGTGTCACACGGCACGTACGCTCGGAAGATACGCGACACGCAAAATACTAGTATGCAGAGACCTAAAGACGCCTTCACACTGTGACGCTCGATAGCGTCAGTGATCTGCGAAACTATTTCGTGTTGTGACGTCTTAACACATGACGCACTATTTTCTTGTTGAAAATATTTTTCTATAGCTAAGTTATAAATATTTAGTCTGTACTATTTGTGAGATTGTTTGGTTATACTATTACTTTTATGACGCAATTGAGTAATAAGAATACGATTAAGAAATCTGAAACTATTTGTGCGGTACAAATTTTTCGTAGCAAAACCTTTTGGTGCTACGTTTGCTACGCGTGACGTAGCGAGTTCGTAGCATGTCGAGTACCTACTGCACAAATTATAACAAAATAATGTTTTAATTCGTATTTATTGATTAGCCCATTCTTTAAAACTTTTTTTCATAATACTCTTTCTTTCGTTACAAGTTAGAATGATTGTAACCGCAATTGATTTATTTTGCGACATTGACTTACCTAAATCTAATCTAGGTAAAAATTGAGTTTGGTTTATTAATTCAATATGACACGGGTTTAGCAGCTAAAAAACTTTTAAAACAGCAGTGTAATAAAATAAACTAATATATTTTATTCCCTAGAAATGTAAATCGGCACATAATAAATTCGTAATTCTTTGTAATTGTGGGCCGGGTGAGAATTCCTCTGAAAATAAACGGTAAGGTCAATAACACTGACGCTTATGTTATAACATACTGTTTATTTTAACGATATAAATCTTTACCAATGGCTGCGATTGAGAAAACATACTACATTTTATATTATTTTTGGTCTGCTAGCTAGTCATTACGAGCAGATATTCGCTTCGAATTTCATCAATTGGTTTCCTGAACACACATCATCCAATTGTTTTGCGTTTTAAAATTAAATATTTTACTAATATAATGTTATTTGAATACTATATTTGCTTAACACTCAATGCAAGATACAGGAACAGAATCTAACTAACATTATTATAATTTAAAACACTTAATAATTTATGGTTTAAAAGGATATTGTTGAGAAAACGTTGACATTATTATTATTTTTTTTAATTAACAATAACCTTAGATTTCTGTACACTCATTAACATTGTATTTAAATTGAGTATCTCAGTAAGTGAATATTGTTAATTCTTGATGAGAAATAATAAAGTTCTTAAACCATAAAACCACCACTTTGAAAACAATACCTTATAGTCACTTTGAACAACCTCAAGAAATACCTATTCTTAGACGTCGACCACACTGCGGACCCTCAACTGCTGCCCATAACTCATCACGTTAAATTTTCACCTGCGTACCGCAAAATACGAGCTTCACTTCAACAGGACCATTAACATTTCATTTGAAGATTTGTGAGCGATGGCGATACACCGCATTCCTTGGACCCATGTCATTCTGGCGTAGTGCCAAACGCCGAATGCCGCCACTTCGTATCGCAGGTGTGTAGGTGGCTTTATACAGAGCTAAAAGGTGACATTTGGTTTATTCGTGGTTATTGTATATTGTGTAGGCTTAATAATGGGGCTCTGAGTTTTAAAAAGAGCCTTTTTCTTTAGGGTTGGGTTACACCTACACCACAACACCCAGATAGATCGTGAATACACCTAGATAGATCGTGAGAAAGAGATATCAAACTTTCCCTTATTCAAAGTTGGCTTATCGTAATAACTGTTCGTGATAAGATTTACTTTCGGTCGGCGCAGATATTGTTGTACCTAAATAAGACGTGTGGTTTCTGCTTTTATTTTAACTACTTATTCTAATATCACATGCTTGGACTCAAATAATTTGCATATAACTTTGGATACTATAGTCTATTATAACAGTAGTTAAATTAAAATAATGTAACGAAACACTTTTTTTATTTATTCTGGCCTGTATTTGTTGCTGCCCTGAAGAATATAGAAATGTAGACTATATTTATCGTTACCATAATCGCTATTAACATTTGATTGGTCAAACGAACAGGCGTGGCCCGCGTGGCGCTGACGCAGATGAAAATCGTAGTTCTAATAACTCACGATAGATGTCGACCCATCACTGGCTCCAAAGTTGGCTCCAATATCGTTCCGGTGTTTTCGTGGAATGTCGGCGCTTATTTTCAGGCCAATGTTTAGATCTAAGGGCGCTTTCAATTTAAACGTTTCGTGTCGCGCCGCTGCAGCACCAAAACAGTGCGTTTGTCGTACTGCGTACGGACGTTCGCTTGTTTTCATACAAAGCGCGCGGCGCGGCAACAGTGCGGCGTCGGTAACACCGCGCATATCGGCGTCGCACGGTTGCCGAGTTGCGAGGTTTTGGTGAAATGTTTGGCCAAATATTTGAGCAAATATTAGTTTTGTAGCCAAATGTGGAGATTTGGTGTGACTATGTTTTACGTCATATTATTTGGATGTTGATCTAAGGAACATGCTGATGACTGTATAACATTTTATGTAATGTTTTAATGCATAACAACAATAACAGTTTATTTTTGCCAATTATTTGTTTGGAAGGACAGAACAAATAGAAAATTATATTAATATATCAATACCACAGGGTGTAAACACAGTTAGCCGTCCGTCCGTCTAACGACGACAGGCCGTGTCGACGGCGCGTTCGTGTTCCACGCGCGCCTCAAAGAGATGTCAGAAGGGCCGAAGCCTGCCGGGGTTGCGGGACTGTTCGAAAGAGATACCGCGGCCCCGGAACGTAAAGGGCGAGGAATCAACATGGATGGATTTTAGTCAGTAAAAGTCTGACACTCCCTCCCGCTCCGACCAGAGTGGAAGAAGTCATTTGATGATGATCCTAAAAAAAAAAAAATGGGTGTAAACACGAACCAAGCATTCTGTAATTCAAACTAAGTAACTTTACGCAAAAAATATTGCTAGGAAACAACTTTTTTTTGGAGTGAAATATCATGTTTTGGGGTAGAACTCAATGTAACGCACTCAAAACATTGTGCTGAAGATGGATGGATTGAATAGTACGGGGGTCGTGGAGATTTTTAAAGTAAAAATCTTACTATGAAAACTTATATTAAAAATAATAAAACTTGTCCAAAAGTTGTAACTGTGACTCCCAATAGCTCCGTAACTAGAAGGTCCCAGCTATTGTTTAGAACAAAAAAATATCACAATGACGGGGAGAACAAGTGCATTTCGGCTTCGTAAAGTGGTTATTCCTATCAAGATCATCTGAATCTTTCAAAGGTTTTTCGCTTCGTTTTATTTCACGAAACGCTCTTTGATACATATTTAGCAGTTTAAACACAAAACATTGTGCCGTGATGGAATGCAATTGTTGCAGTTAATAGAAACGATATTTGAATAACAAATTCTTGAAAACAATGGGCACCAAGCGACCCGCGTGTTACTACAGCGACTAGAGAGAAAACGAATCAAAGAAATTGCTATAAGAATTTCGTGGAGCATCACGATCTGGCTTGCGACACAGGAAATTATCACGAGCACGTCGTTTCACACAAGACGTGTCGGTAGTCGCATCACATGAGTTCATGAACGATGCGTTAGTGTGCCCACCACTGCAAGCGCGAAACAGAACATGAGTAACTAATCACAAAAAAGTCTGCTTTAAAATAACACAAATAAAAATATACATTTAACTAAACTACACGCGCAAACTAAAAAAAAAAGCTATTACGAAGGAATGTCGAACTAAAACACGCACTAAAATAAAACTAGACTTGTATTTAGAAATGATTCATACGTACACATGTTACAGTGTTAGGAGACATGTCTGTAACCTTTTAATAGATAGTTTAGCAGAAGGCAGGTTAAAATTATCTCCGCATTGAATAAGTTCTAACAGAGAGGTTGCACAGCTATTTTGAAGAGCCGACTGGATCATTATCGGTGAAAACGTAGGTAATTTTGTTTTGTTTCTTTTTGATTTGACCTGTATCACATCTCCAAATCATCTGCAAAACGGGACAAATTAAAAATAAAAGTAACAAATCTGCGGTGCAGCGTTAGGTACTCTACAAACAACAGAATCAGAGGAATCAGTGGACCACAACAAAATTTTTCTAACAGAAATCAACTACATAAGTAGGTACACGTAGCAAGCTCAATGAGATTCGATTATTCTAGTTTATCTCTGGTGGAAAAGGAGTCGGTCAAGAATTGTTCAGAGGCTGTGGAACTTTAACTTGAAGTTATGAGTTTTCTGGTAAATGTATTTTTGTAAGTCCTTCATCTATTGGCCGAATAGGGTAGACGATAAAAAAAATATTATTAGTCTGTCAGTTAGATTATCAACAAACTAGCTGACCCACGCAACTTCGTCTGCGTCACATTTTTTTTTATATAAGGTGTTCAAAAATTTACTGCAAGAAATTTGAGGAGTTGTTTGGACAAATAAAAAATAATCACGAAAAAAAATTATATAAGTAACGATCCGTTTCAAAGATATGCAATATTTTCACTGCCCACAAAATGATTGAATATGCGCACTTGACTGTACTGTGACTGCACCGTGCAGGCGCCGCGCGCGTGGTCGCTCACCCCTGCGACAGCGCAAACGTAGACAGCTGATTCTAACTTTTCCCGTCACATTTTGCAGACTTTGGACTGGCAATTTTTTTTAATGTAAAAACTAAAAATGCTTGAAAAAAGTTTTTTTTTTTGGAATATCATGTTTGTTTTTTGATACCAAGTACGTACACGAAATTCTTGCAGTTAATTTTTTAACACCTTATATATAGGTTTTTATTTATATTACAATCTATCCTAATAAGGCTACTAAGCAATTTTAATCTAACTTAATTTGCTAAAAGTAAAATTATAGCTGTGGAGAGCAGCGGTGGCCCAGTGGTGGCGGCCCCGACTTACGTTCAGTAAGTCGTGGGTTCGAACCCAGGCAGGCGCATTACTTTGTGTAATTTATTACATCACCGCTGCTCTCAAAACGGTGAAGGAAAACATCGTGAGGAAACCGGCATGTCCTAGAACCATAAATTCGAAGACATGTGAATGTGACAATGCGCACTGGGCCCGCGTGGTGGATTATATAGCCCATTCCCTCTCATAGAGAGGAGGCCTGTGCCAGCAGTGGGAACATTAATAGGCCGATGATGATGATGATGATGAAAATTATATCTAAGAGCACGTCCATTGCGTTTACTTAGCGTCTATTAAGGCGAAGTCACTTTGTTCTTGTGTCCATATAAATAGCTAGGTACTATATTACACTCGCGGTAAAGTCACAAATATATAACACAACATTACACTACACTAACTCAAAAGGTTTAGTTCTTTTGACCCTTCTTACTATGTCCGTGTTATCGAGGAGCTGGATGGCCTCGACATTAACATGATGATGAAGCCGATGTTCGTGAGCTTCTGCATATTTTTGGATTATACTGTTTACGAACTCTATATTCAGGTCCCGATGGATGTCGTCAATTCTTATATACCAAGGCGCGTTAATGATGTTCTTGAGTACTTTGTTCTGGAATTTTTGTATAATTTTTAAATTGCTTTCTTTGGCGCAACCCCAAAGTTGTATTCCATAGGTCCATAAGGACTGATTTTTAGAGCAGGATTGTGTTAGGAACTGACAACGCGGAATGCCTTCCTAGTAACCAGTTCATGCTTCTGTAACGAATTTTTAATTCTTCTCGTTTCTTTTTGACGTGGGCTTTCCAGCGAAGCTTTGCGTCTAAAGTCATACCGAGATATTTGGCAGTGTTTTCGTACGGTACACTTTTATTGTTTATGTACACCTTGTGTTCCGATTTCTTCTTAGTGGAGTCAATGTGAATGGATTTTGTTTCATTCAACTTGATCTTCCACTTTTTGGTCCAATCATAGAATTGATTGATTGCTGTTTGTACTTTTACCACAGCTTCCTTGTGATTAGATCCTGTGGACATTATTGCGGTATCATCAGCAAAAGTAGCAATAGTTGCATTTTCTAGTTCTGGTATATCACATGTGTACAATAGGTACAGGACCGGGCCTAGAACACTTCCTTGTGGTACACCAGCTTTTATTTCCTTTAGTTCAGAGTAAGCATTTTCTTGCCTTACTCTAAAGAGTCTATCAGATATATTATATGATTTTAATGTATCTGCGAACTGTTTTGGCAGCATAGTTCTTAGTTTATAAATCAATCCCTTGTGCCAAACTTTGTCAAAAGCTTGGGCTACATCTAAAAATACAGTGGTGCATACTTTCCCATCTTCAAGAGCTTTTTCAATTACTGTTGTAATTCTATGTACCTGATCTATAGTTGAATTTTTTTCTCTGAATCCAAATTGATAGTCTGGTATAATATTGCTATTTTCTATAATAGGTTTCAGTCGTTTTAAAAGCAGTTTCTCGAAAAGATTTGACATCACTGGCAGCAAGGAGATAGGCCTGTATGATGATGGATCTTGAGGTGGATTCCCTGATTTGGGGATCATGATCACTTCTGCAACCTTCCATAGGTCTGGAACATGCTTTAGTCTAAAAGAAGCATTGAGTATCTTAGTGAGTTTTACTAAGGCTTTTCTTGGTAGATTCTTTAGGATTTCCCCTGTGATAAGGTCATAATCAGGGGATTTATTTGGACTGATGTGATCTCTGATTTCTTTAGAAACTTCTTTTGGTGTGACAAGTTTTATCTCTTGGTCTGCTTGTTGTAGTTGTTCCCAGTGGAGATCTTGGTCAGCGCTCTCGATTTGTGTAAAAGTGTCCGCTAAGTGTTGTCTGCGTCACATAAGAGAGAAAAACGAAAGGAAAGAAAACCCCCGTTATTGCAACATTTTTCATTCCTGCTCCGCTCCTAATAATCGTAGCGTGATGTTATACAGCCTAAAGCCTTCCTCGATAAATGGACTATTAGTTCCTGAGATTAGCGCGTTCAACCAAACAAACAAACAAACTCTTCTGCTTTATAATATTAATAAAGATACTTGACTCGTATTTTTTCTTTTGTTACATAAACGGATGCCATGGTGCTGCTGGGTCCCACTGCTGGGGCGCTTGGAGAGATGCTAAAAGTCTGTGAAGCCTAGTCACACGAACTTATTTATAACTAGTTGACCCGCGCAACTTCGTCTGCGAGTGAGGAGGAGGAGGAGTTAGAGAAAGTGTGAGTCAACCTTAAAAAATAGACATGTGCTATCGCGGACTTTTTTTTTTAATGCTTAAGGGGAACAATTCCTTCGTACGTGATTGCTGTGTAACTTTAACTGCGTTATGTAGTGCTTGCAACGGAAGCAAAGAAAAAAGAATAAATCTTTGTCTTTGGGAAACTTTTCATTGATGCTCCGCTCCTATTGGTGATGTTAGCCTTCCTTGATGAACGGGCTGTCCAACACTAAAATATGTTTTTAACTCGAACCACCATTTCCTGAAATTAGCGCGTTCAACCAAACAAAAAAACTCTTCAGCTTTATAATATTAGTGTAGATTCTAGTAGGTAACAATTTAATTTCTCGGAAATCTTTGCATTCATCGCTTATATATTCTACTTATGGTTTTCCAAATAAGGGCTTCCCTCGAAAGCTTGCCCATGCTGGCTCACTGGAGACGGCTGCACACATAGATGTAAGTCGTATCTATTTTGTATATAGTGTGTTTCTTATTTTTACTTTTTTTTACGTATTAGGTTAATAGATAAATGGATTGTATTTGATCTGAAATACAATTTATATTATTATCATTTACGTTTGCTTCCTTAGACACTTGATGACAGTCATACTCCAGTTAGGTCGAAAGTTCTCATCAAGGTGCATGCAATAAGCCGGGACACGATATAGCTGCTGTAAACCGTTGAAGACTTCTTGCAACTGCCCTTTGTCCCCTTCGTTGGACCGTCAATGACAGCCATACTCCTGATACTCCTGCCAGGTCTAAAGTTCGCATCGGAGTGCATTAAATGAGCCGAAACGCGATATAGCTGTTGTAAACTTTTGGTGACTTCTCGCTTCTGTCTTTCATCTCCATCGTCAGATCATCGATGAAAGTCGTACTCTAGTTAGGTTAAAGGTTCTCATCAAGTTGCATGAAATGATCCTAAGGGCGCTTTCAATTTACACGTTTCGAGTCGTACAACAAACGCACTGCTTTGGCGCCGCAGCGGCGCCACACGAAACGACTAAATTGAAAGCGCCCTAAACACGATAAAGCTGTTGTAAACTCTTGCGGATCTGTTGCAAGGCCTTCCATCTTCATTGACATAGGTACCTTTGGTGACACTAAATTTTGAAACTGTTTATGTTTTAATGCTGGTGCCAATTGTTCCCTAGTCAAAAAATATGTCTCACGTAGACTTCATGTAGGTGCATTTACAACACACTGTAGTTTCTTCTAATAGGGGTAGAGAAATCTAGCGTTTCGATATCTCGGGTTATTTATTGTTTTAGATCATGATGCACCAATCATATTTTACATTATATATGCTAACTACAGTTTTATGTAAGCGCGTAGGCTTCATAAACTCTATGTATGCTGTCTTCGTGGCGTGGAGGTTGTTAGATTCTTACGCTGTCTGATTGGCAAGGTGGTCAGTGTTTCTCTGTTGACTTTTGACTGTGACTTGAGTTGTCTAAAAAGGCGAGGTGGCCAATTAGACGGTGGTACTGGAGGTCTGAATGGCGAGGTGGCCATTTAGACGGTGGTACTGGAGGTCTGAATGGCGAGGTGGCCATTTAGACGGTGGTAAGGTGGTCTAAATTGGGCGAGGAGGCCCTTTAGACGGTGATGTGGGTGGTCTGAAGAGCGAGGAGGCTCTTAAGACACCTGTGACTGTAACTGAAGGATATCTGAAGAGCGAGGTGGCTATTTTGATACTGTTTACTGTGACGATTTACAGAGAATTCATATCCTACGTGTGAGATAAAATAATAACCTTGTGAAATATTGCCATTGAATTGTGTGAAGCAGTGAATACTTTGTTTTATGCTCGCATTTCACCCAAATGACGTCCACTAGACTCCGTGAACACTGATGATGTCGAGGAGGATGCTGCTTCTCCGACATATATTTGAATATTTGAATAAACCAAAATTGACGAAGATACGACGTTTTTAAAATTCTCAATACGTACGTATTGTTGGTAATTTTTAGCTGGTTCTGACGTCACGAGGCACCACTCCCGAGTTTTGATGCGTTTTATCTTTGTCAATATTCATCGATTTACAACAATAAAAAAATATTTTCCAATACTCTAACTGACGGACTAAATAGATTTGCAATTTTTTTGATAATGTCTCTGAAAAAGGTTGGCAAAGTAGTTTCAAGTTCGAAACGACCCATGAATTAGTTCCTCCGAAAATTGTCTTGTTCAGTTCTTCGAGTGCGCCTTCTGTGCCTCTTTACTTCGCGTAATCCACAATCAATCATGCGCAACAATGTTTGTCTGTGTGTCTGCTTCCGACCGCTTTGATCTCGACCTTACTGACACCCAGCTTTTGCCAAATAACTGAAACACAGGCATTTCAGTCAAGAATCAACACTTACATACATTACGGAAAGCAAAAAATTATGATTCTTATTTGTTGGATGTCAGTCATAATTTATTTTTTAAGCTTTAAGTCTGACAGTGTTGGATAACTTCCTTGTATTACAGAATGTTGGTTACATGGGCTATTAGACTCTCATTATAGGAAGTTACTGCGATCAATCTTTTGGAAACACTTTCATATATTACGGTTTGATGAAAAATACAAACCTATATTAAACAATATTCATAAATTAAATAGATAACATATAGACAACTATAACTTCTATAGTATTTAGCTTTGAGAGCAGCGGTGGCCCAGTGGTGGCGGCCCCGACTTACGATCAGTGAGTCGTGGGTTTGAACTTCGAACCCAGGCATGCAGGCGCATTACTTAGTGTAATTTATTTCATCACTACTGCTCTCAAGAACGGTGAAGGAAAACATCGTAAGAAAACCTACCTATGTCCTACAAACAAAAAATCGAAGACATGTGACATCTACCAACCCGCACTGGGCCCGCGTGGTGGATTTTAAGCCCATACACGAAATACGTGCAGTTCCGGACATCAGCCCGTTTACAATACAATACAAAACCTATAGTAGGACTAAAACTAAAAAATTCACAAATAAAGTTTCGATTTTTTGCTGCATTGAACTACATAAACCAGTCAAATCTGCCCTCGTAATTGAGGATACGGTATTTTATGATACTGATTGTTGCAATGTGGGCGCTACTTCTGCCGACCGTTCGAAGTAATACAGGCGTGATGTTATGTAATAATTATTTTTCTGACCTTGGCCTGACATCGGAAAAACTTCCATGCATATTCAAACAGCATTTAAAGTGGAATTTGCGAAAATATTTCATCTGTCAGACTTCATTCTCCTGTATTTACTTTAGAGTCTGGCATCAAAATTATGATGAATACCTTCCATGTGTTATTTTAATGCAGCAGTAATGTGTAGATGAACACATCTCTAAGCAATCCATACGACACTAAATAACTGAATTAAAAAAATATGCGTAGAAGATCCTAGATTGTCTAGAAATAAACAAATAAATCGGAAAGAAAACTGATAAGCTCGCTTATCTTATCTTTTTATCACGTCATCTTTTTAAGACTCAAATAGGCGTTCTGGAAGTAGGATGTAGGTTCAAACTCAGATAAACACTTAAATTCATTTGTTACTCCTCTGCATCTCGAGGAAATCGGTATGTCGTCGAACCAAAATAATGTTTAGTGTCTGAAAAGGTGCAACCTTCCATTTGTATCACTTAACGAATGGCTGGCACTTGAAGCATTTCAGTTGCATAACGATTTCATAGCAAACAGTTGGCAGGTTCGCAGTTTTACTAGGAACGCATTATCTTTCCCGTTTGATGTCCATGCTGTAACGTGCACACGTGTTGTCATCTAATTTGATGTCCACAGAGGACGCTGACAATTGTTTTATAGGTCATTTTACACACCTGAACTAGAACTAGATGTGAATTTAACACGTCCGTTAACTCAGCCTATCAAATTTAAATGCAAGACATAGACGTCTCCCAAGCCGCGCCACTGCACCACGTTGTTGTTTTGTTGTTGTTATAACCACGTTGAAGTCACCTTAGCGTAATATCATAATCAGCATGTAATATTCCCACTGCTGGGACACAGGCGTCCTCTCTATGAGAGGGAGGGCGCTTTAATCCACCACGCAGTTGTCGATGCGCCCACTTCCACGTACACAGTGATGACCGGTCTGACACAACCAGATAGCAGACGCATTATGCGAACCACTGGGGTTGGCTTAAGACGCCTGCGAAGCATGCGTATTTCATACAAACGTAATACCAAAATAATTTGTAAATTAAACATATTCCTAAGGTAGTGTGTATTTATTTCGATTGAATTACAGAATATCTAGGTTCCCAAATATATATTTTGATTGGACACTGATTTTAACAAGAGTTATAAGTAAAATAAGTTTTCTATAGAAATTTTTAATTCCTCATATCTCGTCTTTGTATCATTGTCCTCTCAAAAAATATATTTAGGAACATAGATATTCTGTAATCCAATCAAAATAAATACACACAACCTTATGAATATTTTTGATTTACAAATAATTTTGGTATTACGTTTGTATGAAATACGCATGCTCCGCCGGCCCCTTAATGGAGAACGGTAATTGGAGTCACTTTCATAAGAAAGTGGCTGGAATTATTCTGGACCGTAAACAACTCTAGTGGAATCGTCAAGTTGTGTCAGACTGGGCGACGAATTCTGGCTTCGTTTTAAAAATTATTTTATAGTTCTTTTGTTTTGTAAAATAACAACGTTTTATTTACGTCTCAAAATGATATCCGATTATATAATGAACATATATTTCAGATATTATTAAAATAAAACTAAATCCAGTTGTAGAAGCAAAACAACATAAGTGCAGAGTACAAAATTGAAAGGGTATAAAAATAAGGGTTAGCGGTAGACAAAATTTTAGGGGATAAAAAAATATACTCGTATATCAGTGGAAATACTTTTGGAAATCATAAAATTGTATAATTTAGTAATAACAAAATTAGTTTATAAAATAATAGTTTTATGTAAAACCAGCATAAACATATAATAGAAAGTAAAAGAAACACTGAAGTTATAGTATAAATAAATAGATATATTAGCGGATCATAATAAGAGATAGACTGTGATCTCCTCGGCCTCCTATAAATCAATCGCAAAACAAGAAAAACACTTGATAAAAAGGGCTCTGATTCCCATGTCAGAGGGACACTGGCTAGGCAGGAGTGGTTTTTAGCCGGTTCGAGTACCTCGACTGTCTCACAAGAGAAATTCCTGTAGGATAGTCGAGGGACACCTCGACTACCCCACAGGAATTTCCCACTCCTGCCCAAACTTAAAAAAAAAAAAAAACCACCACGCATGCCCAGTCTCGAGGTCACCTTTGTTACAATATCCAGTCCAGAGTACAAATACAACTTATCTCACTACAAGAATTGATGGATGCCAGTGATAGCGCCAAACTCGTTGCGAAGTTCAAGGGCCCATCATGCCAAATGTGAAATGCTATGATCCGTTCCGTTCACATGCACGCCGCGCGGGTTGAGTGTATTGTGGACCCGAACTTTCTGAATAACATCAGTAAAAATGTATGCTCTATTAGGGCGTCCGCCCCTGGTGCTGTTCTCATCATCATCATCATCATTTCAGCCGAAAGACGTCCACTGCTGGACATAGGCTTCCCCCAAGTGTCGCCACATTGACCGGTCCATTACGACTCGCATCCAACGGATTCCCGCAATCTTTACCAGGTCATCGGTCCACCTAGTGGGAGGTCTTCCAACGCATCGTCTTCCGGTTCGCGGTCGCCACTCCAGAACTTTTCAGCCGCATCGGCTATCCGTTCTGCGAGCAATGTGACCTGCCCACTGCCACTTAAGTTTGGCAATTCTTACTACGGGCTACGTCGGTGACCTTGGTTCTCTTGCGGATGTCTTCAATTTTGATTCGATCACGCAGGGATTCTCCGAGCATAGCCCTCTCATCAAAAGCTGTTCTACTCTCATCAAAAAGTCTATTTTTGCTCCCTTCTATATATAGCATGATCAAATCAATCTAAATAAAAACTAGCTAATCTATAATTTGCAATTAGCGAATCAACAAAGTATGTTCATGCGTCACGTCCTCTGAAGTAGGAACAAACAGTTAAATAACTATAACTGTCGGTCGAAGTATGTGACATACTACTTGGCCGGTTTTGGCAACATGGCAGACGGTCTGAGGAATCCGAGACGACGCCACACAGGTACTTTTAAGATTAGGGCTGCTACGACTAAAGTCATATCATGAATTAGACTAACTTTATTTTCGACTGGAACATTTTCAAATACTAGTAGTGCATTTTCATGTACATGTACCTTATCCATTCTCCTTCTTCCTCCTCTCAGACCATGTGTACTTGGAGTCTGCCATCCTTGTCTTTCTCTTCCACTGAGCAACATTGTGTGCGGTGTCACTGTTGATTAAAACTTCTTCCAGGCCTTTTTCAACCGTGGACGTAGTCAACCCACTGGTTTTCTACCACCAACTCATTTCGTCGTTGGCAGGCTTAGTTTACTTCAGTGCCATTACTCTACTATTACGGTTATTAAGTATCTCGATTCATGCCTACATTCAGCATTAAAGTTATTTCAGTCAATAGTTAAACATAGCAAGAAAAGACCGAATTCAGAGTATTGAGAGGTTTTTTTTTTGTCTGATTATCTCCTGATTACTTTACAGTCGAAGCACTATGATGGTAATGCAACTGCATTAATCACGAATTTTTAAATGCTGTTTTAAGTACCACTTCAAAAGGAAGCATTAATTAAAGAAACGCCCGCCAATGCATGTGTCGTTTTAACGATAATGCATCGGTGTTGACAGAGTGCACATAAAGTTAGGTGAAACGGCTGTGCCAAGACAGACAGGTTTATTATTCCCCGAAAAAGATCACGTAATAACAATGAAAAAATAACGTCAAACGATGCAGATTTCATTACGTGACTTAGGTCAGTTTTGAGATCAAAAGAATGATTATTAAAGCACTGTGTTTCCGTCGCTTTGAAAGACATCTTTACGATGTTTTCGAATATGTTGTAATGTCATTAAGTTTGGCATCTTAGCAGAATAAGAATATAACAGGATACAGAAAAAACTAGAAGTGGACCTTTATTTACCGTCTACGGTCTCCTCCAGCATCCCTAAATCATGGAAAAGCGTAGTTGCTAAACACATTATCTACCAATGCAACAGACAACTACTAAAAACAACAAATCGATCGATAGGCAGAACGAAATGCCAACGCGGTCCCTGAACTCAGATTAAAAAAAAAACATTTCGCAACCAACATTCTAATTATAAAATCCATTTTTTCCTAAAAGCGTTGTTATTTCCCTTCGTAATTTAAACGCCAGGTTATTTCGAGTGCGCAAGCGCATTAGCGGATGCGTTAATTAGCTCAAATAATTGTAATTGTGCTGCAAATAGCTCATGAACTGAATTCTGGTGAAGATTTCGTAATTAGTGGATAACGTCTAAATAGAATTTCGGGCAAACTTTTAGCGTCTGAATTCTTTGTACTACATACCTAAGTATTCTAATTACAATGGTATATAAACTTTTCCTTTTGCTACATATTTCCTTCAAGATCTTCGTCAACACAGTTTGTTTTTATTTTATTCATGGTATTTAAGTCCCTCTCTATGAGAGGAGGCCGTGTCCCAGCAGTGGGAACATTATAGGCTGATGATGATGATGATGATTTAAGTACTTAGACATTTTATACACTTAACAAAACCAATCGTTATTCTTCTATCCTTATCAATTATTTTGGGACCGGCGCAGCATGTCTTCTTGTTCCATACTGCTCTATTACTCGTCATCTCATCAGACACCTCCTTTCTTGCCATAACACCCTTCTCACAATCCAAGCATTCATTCTATCAATCGGGCCAAAATAGCTTATATAAGACTATCACATTGTATTGGCATTATATCTACTGGTCGAGTAGAACTAAGATAAATGTTTTTGCCCATGGTACCATAATAAAATCGTCTTTTTGGCAAAATCCGTATGGAAGGTCGGATGTATAGCCGATAGGAAATTCCATGCGAGCACGCGGCCTGTACAAATATAAATATTTATCATCTTCTTACGCTGGACACAAAATATTTCTGTCCCCAAGAATTTCACTAAAAACTGTCTGCGAATCGTAAATATATTATTTTAGCTGTTTCGTTTTGTGGCGGAGTAAAGGTCGAACTAAGTATTTATAATCTAAGAGCGATGAAAATAATCAGGAATGTTACGGAAGGTACTACTAAGGTCACAATATTGAAAGAAGGTCGGAGCAATATGTCCCATAAAAACGATAATTTATAGCATACGTACAATATCTGCGAAGGTTGAATTACGAAAATGAAGTGGTAGACGATTTGGAAGAATATTCAAGAGTCAACACGGATATCATCAATTTATTTCGTGTCCACTGTTAATTTGGGGTCGTAAAAGCAATAACAAATTGTTCAAAATTTACTTTTGTCTGTAACTTTGTAGAAAATAAACAAAAATAACCGTTTAACCAATTCTAGTCTGTTTTAGCGAATATAAAACAGAATAAACTAAACAAACAACCAAACCTTCACAGAAACAAAATAGCTTGATTGACGATCATATTTTACAACGTCTTGAAAGCATCAAGAATAGAAAAGAAATAAAATCAACAAATAACAAATCATAGAATACATAACAAAAGTCTAAAAGAAGAACAAATCAATTAGCACCTGGTAGTAACCTTGCACAAAGTCATGCATAAGTTTATGGCAAATAATATTTTGGCAATTGTAACCAAAACATAAATAGGGTACACCCACGATAAGGCCAAAATAACGATTTGGGCACAATCCAAATGTCATTTTAGTGTACACAGTCATCATGCCAGGGCAAATATTCACAGAGAACCCTTTTGTTTTCAAATTCTTAAGGTATCATAAAATCATAAGTCTCATCGTCCATTGTCATACACATCATTAATACCAGTGGTATTCTCCCATCTGGTCATGAGGTGACTTAGCTAACCTGTATGTCTTTAAACGGAGTTTGAACCCAGGTTGGCCGAAGCATGAAGAAACTGCTCCAGGTGGTTCATAGACTATTTCTATTAATTTCCACCTGGAGCATAATTGTCTTTGTTTCACCCGCGTTTCAGTCACTTAATATTGCTACCTGTATGATTTCTTGTCTGCACGTTACAGAAACTGAAGACGCTTAACTCGAAACCGAATTCTGGGCCGGCTTAATTTAGATTACCATCGACACAAGAATGGTAGTGACATCGATATAAAAACTAGTGACATTATCGTTTGTGAGCCAGTATTAACCTGTCCCAATTCCTTTGAAAACATAAAACTGAAATAAAAGGGGAATCACGAAAAACTGCGTTTTATTTTGTGCTCATTCGGTAGCAGTAGTGAGAAGATTTATCTTTACGTCAGAATTTGTGTGACTTCGGCTCTGCCAGTTAACATGTTTGTATCAATTCTGACAAGCTAAAGAACGGTCAAGGCAAACAATAGCGAAGGCAAAGTGCCAAAGTTGTATTTTATACGCTATATATATTGTGTTTTAATAATATTAAACTAAATAGCCCTTTGGAGAAAGCCCGAATGGGAACCGAAATAAAAAGTCTGTCAAAATCTTAGAAAGCTCAGTAATCAGTACCATACTCATTATGTTTATCAATTTAAATATATTCACGTTTATCCAAACAGATTCTGTAGTCTCGAGTAGTGCAGTCCTATCTGTCTGCGTATCTAATTTAGCAACATAAGGCTTTTCTTAAATTCCCCATCTATCTACGAGTACCACTACATCTTTGAATGTTCAAACAAGTTCCGTCTAATGAGGTTGTTCTTGGAGTCGATGACAGTTTTATCTCCATCACATTTGCCAAATTCAGAGGAGACCAGGATTGTGTGACAAAAAAAAAGTTTGTCTTGCCAAATTTAGTCACGGCAGCGTTCAGTTAGAGCTGGCAAAGCAGAACTTTATTTTTATAATTTTCATTAACCCTGCAAAAAAAAGCGAAGCCCATCCAAAAAAATAATTACGTTCACGTGAGGTAATTACCGGTAACATTGAACTTGGAACCTGACAACCCTCACAACCCACCTTGTCATGGATACCATCACTTGCCAAATAACTGTTTACGCGAATTCCTACCTTATTACCTTGGTTTCTAGACCAATTGTTCTGTCATTGAACAACAAGCAGGCATTCGTCAAAAACATGACAGCGTAATGTATTCTGGCTTCGATCCAAACCCAAGTACTACCAAAAGAGATTTTGGAAAGGCAATCGACACTGTAGAATGTTTCAGAGAAAATGTTTTTGAAAGTTTTAAAGATGTTTAAATTGATACAGTGGATGATTTACAAAATTTGTTTAGAGAAAATGAAAAGTTATTAATTTAGTTTCGTGAAATATTTTTCAGACATTATTGTATAATCGTCTGAGAATGTCCGTGACATCTGGGGGACTAGTTACCTCTGGGGGATATTTTTGTCTGGAGGTTCGGCTGAACTGTTGCCTATAATATATATCATTTATTATTAAATCAACGGACATAGTAAAATATCCCCTTCCAATTAAACCAGAATGCTTATACTCAGACTGCTAATGCAATATTTATGCAAGATATTCGTTCCAATTTAAATAATTCCCTGAATTCTAAAGCTCAATTTTAAAACAATAACACTGATGATCATATTACACTAGATCCCGGTTCCACCACCATATTAATAGCTAGTACTACTCGAGATACTAACATTAAATCAGCAATAAAGTTTCTTAAAAAATCTTCGCGGCACATGAGCACATACCAGGCAGGAGCGAATAATGTGGAGGAGATAACGGTTACAGAGTATTACATCAGTATGCGGAAGCTGGCAGACCATTGTTCATGGCCCAGGTATAATGAAGAAGGCACAAAAGTTTTAATAACAGTACCAAATAAAACCAACAGACAGAGAGCTTAGGAGCTAGGGAGTAAAACATTCTAGAGGAGTGTTGACACTAAAGTTGTGGACTTATTTTCCATTAAGTCCACATTTGTCATGATGCGATGGATGCACGAAACCGTGTAAGCTAGCAGATGAGATAGTAGACTTTTACTTGTTTGTGGGTGATTCGGGGTTTAAATCGTTGATGATTATAGTCATCTTCCTTCCATTGTTCAAAGCTAACCTTCTGCAGTTAACTTCTGGAATCACCGCCCGCGCAGCAGTCGGGATATTTCCGTACTCCCAGCTCAATGCCACGAGGCCAACAACATCCACTCAATGAATTACTCATTACTCTACTACTGCAATTAGGACATTTTGTTCATCACTGTTGATGTAAGTTCTCTGTAACTGATTTAGTGATTATGTAAATTCAGCAACATTTGTAACATTTTTTTTTATTTACCAAACAAATTATCGTTGGGTTTAAGTGAAAGTAAAAAAAATGAAAAAATTATCCACTTATTTATTTTGGTCCCATCAACATTATACAATTTAATGGTAAGCGAATACCTTATGGTTAATTTATAACAATAAGTTAATTATCACATTGCTTAAATAAAGTACATAATACGTAAAGTTAACACTTAAATTTTTATCAGCCAATAAGTTGTGAGAAAGTGCAAAAGAACGAACATTATCCAAAATCTTTCCTAAGAATTATTTATTTAAATGTTCACCTATTCCTTCTTACAATTTTATTTACTTCCTCCTTCACATAGTTATAATAATAAAACACCCATCTCTTATATCAAAGCTGATACTTTCATTCATGTCCAAGTCATTCATCCATTCAGTCTTATATAAAATTTATTATCATTCTTCTTCTTTTACAACCTCTTTCTTTTCATCTTCACACCACAAAGTAATCACAGCTATCCTTTTCTAACCTACATCTCAGTCACACTTCAGCTCCTTTCAATGGGTCCATATCTCTGCCTGAACCAGGTCATAGCGACGTAGTCTGCCTCATATACATCAGGTATCTCCTTATCGATGGCTTCGCAGTAAACCATTTTTACTGAAGGCTCTCCGAAAAGTCTTTCTTCATACTTGATGAGCTGCTTGAAGAATCCTGTGTTCGGTCGGATTTGTGGTCTGAAACAAAGATAGTAAAAGTTAATGAAATCGAACAGAAAAAAAAATCTAGAAGGAATCGATTTATGACTTCATACGCTTTAAATTTACGATGAACGGAAACAATAAAGTGTTTCAAATTACCCACGTAATCACGTCTTTCGTAACGATGAAATCGAGTATTTCAAGCGACCATTCATAAATACAGACATCAAGAAAAAAAACCACAGTAGAGGAATATTCTTTGTGTTACTCACCGTCTCTGCTTCATATGATAATAGGCGTCCCTCAAGGTCATCTTCTGCCATTTGACGAGATATGCCAAGCAGAGAGTGACAGACCTGGAAATGCCAGCCACACAATGCACCAGCACCACATCACCATTACAGACGACCTGATGTAAACAAAGTTCATTAAGCAACTGTTCTAGATCCCGGTCCATTACAATCAAACAAAGTTATTTAATCGGTAATGAAAATATTCACGTTACATTACTGGGCCTGAAATGTGTAGCATAAACAAAGATAATCTAAATCGCAATCGTGAATTGAAGGAATTCTAAGCTCTAAATCAAGATTCGATCTACAAGAAAATTTCAGTAAAATTCTGTAATTCTTACCTCATTAATCAGGTCAGCTACACTTTCCATATAGGGGTGCATATCAGAGTTTGGTGTGTCCAAGAGCGGTACGAACTGCCTTGGGACATAGTCTTCTGGTGGTGGGGGAAGTTCTGGGGCAGCACTGACGATAAGGCCAGGGTGCAAGGCTCTCACAGCTCCCGGCAAAGCATGGGCCCCACACACGTAGAGAAATGGGGTGATGCGAGAGACACCAAGAGGACAACCCCTGTAACAAAGAGGATGAAAATTAATACTTTTCTATAATGAAGAAAATAAAAGACCCGAAATTTTATCTCGATAGAGGACTGATTCAATACCACAATACAAAGAACAATTAACACCTCAAAAAATCATTGGGAAATCCTTAATGTTTCATAAATATAGCGAAGATCTTCCGCCCAAGGAAGTCTCACTTTTTAAAAGCCTTTCTTCAAACGATGGCTATCCATCACAAATCAAATTGCCTTGATCAGAGATAAACATAACTGAAAACGATCAAAACATGATAACAGACAGCAATCCTGACCCGAATCACGACAACACACGGACTGTGGCACGTAAACACCGCATACCACGCGGTTGTGTCATTCTGGCCTCTTGCCAACCGATCTGACCTAGCGAACTTGCTAATGCTATGTTACTCTTCTATGAACTCTTAAGTTCTTCTGGGTTCAACTTGTTTCTACGTACGATTGTTTTGATCAAATATTTAGTGAATTCATTTATTAGAAAAAAAATTCTCGGTAGTTTGTTGGGTTGAAGTCTGACTGCTTTAAGATTTTCAACTCTCCCTTGGTTGTTTAAAGACATTGCAATACGCAAAGAAAAACGATATTCAATATCCAATAACGATTAATTAATTAAAATATATAAAAAAAATTATGTAGCATCGAAATTGTTTTCATATGAAAATATATCATCGCAAGAGTTTTCAGTTTCTATGATTGTTGAATTCACTGGAAATTCCTCTTGTTCAAAACCTTTAATTTCAAGCAGACAATTAAAAAGTAGTAATTACTTGTTTAGCTCCTCCTTGGTCAGAGTCTGCGTGTCGACCACAGTCGGTTCGTTCCCATCTCCTACACTCGCGACCTTGTCAGATACGGTCAGGACTTTCATACTGTTTCACCAAACTACAACAACTTTAATTAACTGTCTGTCACTTCACTGTCCACTACCACTTTTCACTTCAGAATTCAATTCACAATCTTCGTTAAACCATTGAAGAGTTTTCACAATTTGTGAATCTCTCTTCGCACACAGTTTTGTAACTTCAACTTCTGCAAAATCTGTGTAAATTCAGAAATTGTGAACAATTAAATGATCACGGTTTATAAATTATCTTTGCAGGAAGTAGCAGCTTCAGGTTCTTCAGTAACTTTTGAATATCAGTATCTTCAGTTAGAAAATCGTCCAGTATAAAATTATCGTGTCTAATATCGATGCGGGAGTTTCCGTCGAGCTAGCGTGCGTGCGCGCTGTGTGAATGCTCCGGCGCACTGAGTGAGTCGACGGAGGCACCTGTACGATCCCTAGCCCGTGACGCCTCAGGATTGCAATATCCGGCATTCCGCAGTTTATTTTAACACAACGGTGACGCTTATTTTGTTTACAATGCTCACGATGCTGTTTTTGGTTTGAATGAAGGGCTTTCTGTGTTTTGTTTCGTTCGAGAGTTTATTTGTGTGTTAGAAACGAATGATTTGATCGTCTAATTCAGTTTAGATAAACAATTTCAGCTTTCGTCAAGAAATATTGTTTGTTTTATTGATGAAACGTGAAAAATAAAATTTACTGTCAATTTGTTAGATGATTGGGTGCATATTTCAACTACTCTTATTGAATTGTATTTTGGATATCCATTGTTTCCGTATTCCAAAATAATTTAATGTCTTATCTCGTCTTGCTTAATATTTTAGAGGAACACAATTATTTTGACGTGCCCTTTGACATCGTTACCTTCTCTACTTCCTAATGTTTCTGAAAATCTTTCCTGAAAACACTGCCAATCGCCGCTACATAAAATAACGACATCTAAAAAAACGTGACTTAACACGGAACATTTACTGTTCCGTGTGACTTAAGGAAGATTATTTTGTTCAGTAACACAATGAATTAAAAGTATGCTCAAATCACCATTCTTGCCGGTTTGAGGTCGGCGCCACGCGCCAGCGTGTCTTTTCCATAGCCAAATGGCAAAAACGGAACCCTTATAGATTCGTCTGTCTGTCTGTCTGTCCGTCTATCCGTCCGTATGTCACAGTCACTTTTTTCCGAAACTATAAGAACTGTGCTGTTGAAACTTGGTAATTAAATGACGAGATGAGACTCAAAACGCATTTGAATTTTGCTAAATGTAAGGTACGCGTGACAAACAAACGGTTAACTCATAAACCTTTCAGAGCAGACATGAATTTATAAACCAGGTACCTGTTAATAAATAAACGTCTTATTTCTCTCACAATGTAACCACAGTACAAGATGTAGGAGCTATAAGCGGATCGTCCGCATAACTCAGGTGCGACTTCCGGGCGCGCTCGCCTTGGGATCATATCATTTTACTTCTAGATGCTTTCCGACAAAATATAACTGCTGTAGGAGACAAATTAAATGCGATTTATCATTTAAACGATTATTTGACGGTTTTATGTTTGAAAATGTTATGTATTGTTATTAAAATGGGTGGCAGTTAATTTTAATAATGAGACATTTCAATTCGAAAGGAAGATAAGATAACAATAGCCAAGTTACTATGCTGTTTCGCTTGTTAGATACTACAAAATAAAATTTTAACCATCACCGAATTTCTTGTTGTAGCATGATTCTTTTAACATGCCTTTTCATTTTTGTTAGGTCACCAGCACAAAATTACAACCTTCCAACAGTCTCCCGTTCACTTGTGGATCTAGCCAAAACTGAAACGAATGGTTAGAGTCTTTCAAAATTTAGAAGCAGGTCTTGAAACCTAAGCCTCACCATTTTTAAACCTATTCAAAATTCCAAACAAAGAGCATAAAACCTCTTTTCAAAACCACATGTCATGTAATACAAAACCAGAAATACCTGTATCTAGCACAATCCTGTATCTAGTTGCATATACACAAGTATTTGCACATCGTGTTATTGTACTCGTTCAAGAATATACGAATTAAATATATTCTCTCAAAGCAGTTGGAACGTTTGCACGCAATAAACAAAAAGTGCCGAGTGAAATGCAGCCGCGACAAAATTAAATAATCGGCTAAATACTATTTGATGCAGTATGAGATTAGGCGGCGTACAGTGTTGCAGTCCAGCTGTTTGATTTAATATTGTCTTCTTCTTATTAGCGTTTCGAGGGTAAAAAGTTCAATCAAAATTACGCTCACAAATGCAGTCATAAGGTAACCATCTGTACAGGTGACAGGGTATGAGAGTGGGACTCAGACCTACGCCGTCAATGAGGAGTTCATTGACGGCGTAGATCTGAGTATCACAGTAAGTAACTTTCCATTTTGAGGTGCATACCCTCTCATGACATTTGCAGAAATATTCTTTGCTTAATTGAGCATTACGAAAGAAGAAGTTTTCGAACTTTCGGGTTTTTGACCACCCTCAACAACTGTCAAAGATCAAACTCCGGGACCAACTGCTTAACGGACTTTCGGGGTCACTGGATGATCACGCATCCACGGACCTACCTCGGAAAGTGTTTCTTAGTCTTGTATATGTAATTTTCTTTGACAGTCGTTGCAGGTAGTCAGTGCATGGCCCAAAAAGTCTTACCAAGGGGTATCGTATTACCCAGTACTAACTGGGTTGTGGAGGTCAGATAGGCAGTCACTCCATGTAAAATACTGGTTTTCAGCTGCATCCGGTTAGACTGGAAGGCGACCCCAACATAGTTGGGAAAAGGCTATTGCAACCATCCTAAGAGCTGACATCATTAATAAAAAACGGAATTCTAAAAAAAAAACTTGTTTTATTTAATCCGCCGCATAATATTTTTGGAAATATAAAAATGCATTTAAGTATCTGAAAATAAAAACCTAGATAATGTTATTACAAATAGCACTGAGACGTGCCAATTTGCACACATTACGCCTTTGGGAGTCCGCTGGGGAATCACGAAACGATATTTTACGGATGATTCAACATTTTTTATTGGATTGCTTTTATTTTATTTTTATGATATCTGGAGCAATGTTTATGTATGTAATGCCAATGTAATATTTATACCGTTTACTTACCTATCTAGTGCATAGTGACCAGAATCATAATTATGCTATTACGAGTACGTTTTAATCCTTTCATTTTGGGCAAATAGCAAGGGCACTTTCACAATGTAAGTACCTACTACTTAAATGATTATTTGAAAGCCAGTCACTTGGAGAAGGAACTTTCACCTTGGAACTTGATAAACACTATCTACCTGTACCATAATGCTAAGAGCCGTTATAATATGACCGTGTTTATATTCAGCGCCATCTATCTAAATGATCTTGAACTACGGGAGGTTTGGCAATGACAATAAGTTTCAGTTTTTCACCGCGTTGGTGTATGGCAGTTTCAACGAGATACAGCTATTTTAAGGTGCAAGCCTCAGGGTGTCCGCGAAATTCAAATCTTACGTTTTTTGCAAGTTGCAGGCCAGTGCTAGGTTGTATGTTGATGAAAATATCGTTCGCGACCATAAATAATCTTATAATATAAAAATGAATCGCAAAATGTGTTGGTAAGCACATAACTCAACAACGCCTGGACCGATTTCACTAATTCTTTTTTTGTTGTGTTTGTTATTGTCAGGAGAAGGTTCATAAGAAAAAAAAAATGAAGTAGTAGACTACCTACGTAGTAGTATACTACCTACGTAGTAGTATACTACCTACGTAGTAGTAGGTAGGTAGGTAGTAGTAGGTAGGTAGTAGTAGGTAGGTAGTAGTAGGTAGGTAGTAGTAGGTAGGTAGTAGTAGGAGTAGGTAGGTAGTAGTAGGTAGGTAGTAGTAGGTAGGTAGTAGTAGGTAGCAGTAGGTAGATAGTAGTAGGTAGTAGGTAGGTAGCAGTAGGTAGGTAGTAGGGTAGTAGTAGGTACGTAGTAGTAGGTAGGTAGTAGTAGGTAGGTAGTAGGGTAGTAGTAGGTAGGTAGGAGTAGGTAGGTAGGAGTAGGTAGGCAGTAGGTAGTAGGTGACAGGACAACGTCTGTCGGGTCGGCTAGTACACTATATAATACAAGATTCGCGACTGTAAGACGTATATTATGTAGTTACAGAACTATAGTCATCAAAATCATCAATACAACCCTCCAAGTTCATAAAGGTAGAGTAACGAATTTTTAAAGGTCAAAGTTGTTCCTCGACATCAACATACAACCTAGCACTGGCGTGCAAATTACAAAAAACGTAGGTTAATTTGAATTTCGCGAGCTACCCTGGAGCATCAACCTTAACGGTAAATAACGTACCGCATGATGTATCTCAGATATACGACGATTTATCTTTACTCTTGAAATACACAAGCAGCTCTGACACCAAAAATGTCAACACCTGTAGTACCTATCATGGCGTTACTCCTGTATTACTAAACATTAACACCTTTTGGTAATACGACAATTTACCCAGAATGAAGACTATAAATAATTAAGACAAGCTACAATGAACTCCGACTTTTAACCAAGCAAGTGATGTGATACCATGTAAATTTAACCTAGTGATACCATGTAAGTAGATAAGAACTTTGTTGCATGACCAATTAAATACAATATGATTGATTGCTAGATTTTTTTCGTAATTTTTCAATTTTACTTTGTGGATTATATGTATGTACAGGTACACTAAAAAATACGGAGATATCTAAAAACACAAAGGGTTTTAATATTTAGAAGCTAGTCGGCTCAAGTATTTGGATTTTCACTAGTTATTGCTATACACGTACGTACCTAATATTATGCAATTCAAGAGCTTGATAATTACTAGCTGCATTGTTCAAGTAACAACCGCTAATGATTACATATTATTAAGTATTACCTATCTGACTGTGAATACGGCGAACTTTGGACACCGATATAAGCGGTACCGAAGTAGGAAGTGACGAACACACCTACCTAGTACCTACCTACCTTAATTGTTCAGCAAAAAGTAAAAAATTTACCTACACAAAAATCTTCCATTTATGTAGTCTACTTATCTTTTTTTTGAAACGTCTGCAACAAGAAAGATTGACAAAACCACTTCCTGAATCATACATCTTCTATAATATAAAAATGAATCGCAAAATGTGTTGGTAAGCGCATAACTCAACAAACGCCTGGACCGATTTCACTAATTCTTTTTTTTGTTGTGTTTTTTATTGTCAGGAGAAGGTTCTTATGAAAAAAAAAAATTAGTACTACCTACCTAGGTAGTAGTAGGTAGGTAGTAGTAGGTCGGTAGTAGTAGGTAGGTAGTAGTAAGTAGGTAGTAGGTAGGTAGTAGTAGGTAGTAGTAGTTAGGTAGGTAGTTGTAGGTAGCTTTTTCCCTCTTATGTGACGCAGACGAAGTTGCGTGGGTCAGCTAGTAGGTATATATAAAAATCAATGCCACTTTTCGTTGTAATTTTATAACTCAAGAACGGGCTCACCTATCTAAACCAAATGTTTAGGCTTTGTTTATGTGAAGATTGCACAAAATCAGTCGAGCGGTTCTTCACGCAGACAAAGTTGCGCGGGTGAGCTAGTAGGTTAAATATAAAAATATAAATTTTAATTAATTAAAAAACTCGAATTTTTTTTGACACCTGCCTGACTCCAGGTGTCAAAAAAAATTCGAGCTCGCTTCGCTCGCTCACGCAGCCAATTCCTCTCTTATCTTAACTTTGTAAAACGACTAAGTCACTTTTAGACTAAACAATTTTAATCTGTCAAAGATAGGGTGTTAAAATAGTGAGCTTAAAATTTTTACTCGCACCGTTATGCGCTTGGCCCGAAAGCTGGCGACGCCCTTGCTTGTATTTCATGGATTTTCGTAAAGTAACGCCTGATTTCATTAAAATGTTAGACGATAAAAAATATTAAGTCCGTCAGTTAGATTATCAAAAAATATTTATATTTTTTCCGTATTTTTTCTTTCGGTACGTAAATCAAAATTGAAAAGATATGACGCTCTTAAAATTGTCAATACGCCTAGGCATAATTTTTAGAGTATACTGACGTCATGAGCCCCCACTCCCCAGTTTTGATGCGGTCTATCTTTGTCAATTTACAAAAACAAAAAATATGTTTTCATTACTTTCCAATAATCTAACTGACGGTCTAAATGGATTTGTAATTGTTTGATACTGTCGTCATGCCTATTATCAAAATTGTATCCATTTTTTTTGGTTTAAAATGAAATTCCTGGAAAATAGGTAAAATTAAGTAAAATTATGCAAAGTTGTATCAGCGCCTGTCAAAATCGATCCAGCCGTTTCAGAGATAAGCCGGAACGAATAGACCCACAGACTGGCACACAACGGAGTAAAATGGGACACGGACGCGAAAAGTACAACATTCAGAGCCCCCTCCCTCCCCACATTGAAATAGCTATTCATGTAATTATAAGCCATTATTTTATCCATGAAGGGGGCGCCGTAGAAATCTTGCCCAGGGCGCTGGTAGTGCTAAAACCGGCACTTTGGTTCACCTCAAACTCATACAAAAGAATTTGTCTTGGCAACAGCACTGCACTTAAATGATAAAACGAAACGTTTACGATGCAATACAAAACAAATTAATCATCAACACTTAACAATAAATGCTCTGAACGAAAATATATATGGAACTGCAAAAATAAAAATAGAATGAATTTGTGCTACGGGCAGTCCTGCAAATATTAAATAAAAAGACGTCGAGTCCATAAAAATTATGAATAAGTGCTAAGTTTTATATAAATAACAATTATAAAAGATGGATGAAAATGATACAAAACAATGACCAGTCATTCTCATGACTGGATGTTGTAAGCGACACTGGTTATTGTATCTTAGAGCAACACAAACCATTATAGCTGTTGTAGCAAATTATGAACATTGATCCCAGCATCAATTCTAGGTAATCCACGCAATTTAAAACGTTTTTTATTCAATCTTGAATCATTCTTAATGATGTTATGTAGAAATACGACAAATCCGCAGTTTGTGAATGTCACTATAGATCTATTTAATGTGCTTCAGAGTTTTCTCAATTCTATTAAAACGTTAGCGTAACGTCGATCATTTACATGCTTCGTAATGATGATGCCATCACGTCCATCACCCATTACACTTTCTTATATTGATCACCCATTGGTGATGATATCCGTCATATTGAACAACTCTGCTGGTGATACCATGAATCATGCCTGAAAGCTTTTAAAAGCTGTTTTCATGTCCTCGATAATAGTATTTAGTGATAACTAAATACAGTAAAACAAATAGATTTATCGGATCATGTCATTAAACCCCTACTGGCTTGGAACTGCTGACTTTTTGGCCATTCAATCACGATTCAGTCATGTGACAATCTAGAACAATTATAATGCTTGACGTTGGACATTTGAACTGACTAGGTACGCAAAAGGGATGGCGCGCCTGGTTGCAAGTGTCCGGCAATCGCTCCTATGGGCTTTGCTCCTGCCGCGGCAAAAGGAACTCGAATCAGTACGAAGTTCCACTGGCCGCCTCGCATCTCGTGACTATGTTCATGTGTGAGAAGAAAAAAGTCAAGATGGCGACCGCGTAAAAAATGCTTCTTCATCACCTCGCGTGCTGTCCGTTGACTATCCTGAAGAAAAGATCTATCTCTGATCTTCGGAGTGCCGCGTCATCGCATTTCAAGCTAAATTATTGCTGATAGTGTTCACATCTTCGCTATAAATAAAACCCGCGGTTCCATTGCCCCATAGCCGTTGGAATAACATTTTTGAACTAAGAACTTCAGTGGACTTTGAGTGCAGTTTGAAAGCAGTCCCTCTGGAGCTGATTGCAGACGTGGCCAGCAAGGTAAGCCTCCTTAGTAACGTACCTAAAGGTTTTCCAACTGTCCACCGTCAGGCTGTTGCAATTTATAGGATATTCGAATCAGCACCTCTTCATTTTGAGATTACCGCAGCGTATCGTTTTTTATTATAAGTCAATTCATATCCTTAGAATCGACCGTTGAACTATACGCACCACTTATTATACATATAAACATCCATGACTCGGAAACAAATGTCCATGCTCATCACACAAATATTTGCTCCTACCGGGATTCGAACCCATGGTCGTCAAAAAAAGCTGAATCACTGCTTGCAAAAAAAACAAAGAAACTGTTTTTATTTAAATTATACATACAACATTCATAAGATAGGAAATCTTGCGCATTGCCAACAAGTAAAATGGTATTTATTTAGATTTTTTTATTTTTCAATACAAGTGTATCCTCCTGTAGGAAGTCCTCGAAAACTGATTCTTTTCGCACTACGATTAGGTTCAACATGCAATGTATTTCACACGGGTGCGTTTTTGTCAGTTTTCCAACACGTGTGCGGGAATGAAAATTTCTATACCTATACTTAGTCCAAATTGGATCAATGCCTGTAGTCAGAGGTGAATGATTTTTTTATTTCGACAAAGCAATATGCGTCTTTACGGCGTAATCATTTTTTGAATATTCTAATTGTGTTTATACTCGTAAATAGAAAATCATAGATACACATTATTTAAAACTGATATTTACATTTTTAGACTAATTCATATTTTTTTGTGTTCTAAATTCAAAAATCTAAAAAATAAAACATTTTTTTATATTAGGCTGTATATCGGCTTCATACCTTTGCTTCTCCTTCAACCTGGCGAAAGCAAAGCGCGGAAAAAGAAAAAGAAATAAAATCATAGTTTTGTAACAGTGACAAAAATATTTTTCGTTCCTTTATTTTATTTCTTCAAAAGTGTATTGAAAAACGTCGTTTGATACACGTGAACATTTGTTAATTGCAGTTCTCGCCTAAAAAACACGATCGCCTACGGCTCGTGTGTTGTTTGCGCCTCGAATACAAAAACAAACTTTCTCCACTTTTGTCAGCACCATGCGTACACATTGAGCAATAGCAATGAAGTACTGCTATTGCTCAATGTTTACCTGGGATAGGTACCTATATATACATTACCTATCCATCGAGACCTGAATTTCAATCAAAATCCGAAAGATTTTGGAAGAAATTCATATCATGTTTGACAATTCGTCTACTCGTTATAATAAAAACATAATGAATATTGTTAGATTTATGCCAACCAAATGTCCATAAAGAAGCGTCGAACGCATGGCTTAACGAGGCGAACTCTTTCCAGGGCTGGCAGTCTCGACAGAGATAACGACATAATCGTTAACATTCGTTTGCTAATTACTAACGAATAAATTCGGTTGCAATAATTACGCTTACGATAATCGCGTCTAGGATGTAGAGACTTTCGTTATTCGCAAGCATCATTATTGCAACCGAATTAATTCGTTAGTAATCAGTGATCGAAAGTTAGCGATTTTGTCGTTATCTCTGTCGAGACTGCCGGCCCAGAGACTGAAGGGTTCATGCTAGCAATACAGGACCAGGTTATAGAAATTAAAAACTATAGAAAGCACATCATTAAAAATCTACCAAACGACACATGTAGAAAATTCAATAGTTCCCCGGAAACAATTCAACACATAACTGGTGCCTGCAAATCAATAGCTCAAACTGACTACAAACACAGACACGACCAGTAGCCAACATAATCCACCAAAAACTGGCTCATCAGTGCAAGCTTATAGACACTGTAGTACCATATTATAAATACGCCCTGAAACAGTACTAGAAAACACCACAACAAAGTTGTACTTTGACCGAGCTCTCTTCACCGACCGCACAATTTATTATAACAGACCAGACATCACATTAATTAACAAAGTTAACAACACTGAATTCTTAATAGACATAGCCGTACCAAACACTCACAACCTACAAACTACGATAGCCGAAAAATTATCAAAATACACCGAATTAAAAGACGAAATAACCCGACTTTGGCGCCTACAAAAAGTTATAATTGTTCCTATAGTTATTTCGTCAACAGGAGTTATTCTTAAACAGATTCATCAGTCCCTGAGTTCCCTCAACTTACCAGATAGCACCTAGTCACCTACTACTTACTGCAAAAGGCAGTGATTTTAAACACATGCAGGCTAGTTAGAAAGTTTCTGCAGTGTGAGTCGGACAATATAATACAGTCTGCGTATAACCGCATGGAATCTAATGTTTCCGTTCCCGTACTTAACCCAACTAGTGTTGCCCAAATGCAAGACCAAGACGAGACCTTAGCCAGTCTTGGTCTTGGTCTTGCGTCAATACACCTGGTCTTGGTCTTGGTCTTGGTATTGCGCTCTCAGTCTTGGTCTTGGTCTTGGTCTTGCAGCAAGAGTCTCGCAAGTCTTGCGAGACTCTACTACTTAGACTAGACTAAACGGAAAACGGACGAAACGTCGGACTTACATTAAAGGTAAAATTCGCGATAACCTTTGAGACGCTGCTAGTTAAAGGCTTTAACCACCTTCATTTTCCAGTTGCACGCTGCTGGTTAAAGCCTTTAACCAGTCGCATTTTCAAATACCCGCCTTCAAAAAATGCATTAAAACTCGACTGTACTTACTATGGCCATGCATTTATGGTCTCCACTACATTCTCAACAATATTTCGCAACTCTATAATAATTATCTGTGCCCAAATGCATCGACAAACGTCAAAATGAAATAAAAAACTTTAGTGTAAACAAATCCGGCCATTTTTTTCCGTGTTGCGCCGGCGCCGTTTCGTATTTAAATTGTTTTCTTATCGAAATAGTCGTATTTTAGTATAGTATTATACATCAAAATGAAGGTGAAGAACCGTGCTACAATATAGTGGTTAAGCAATTTAGTTTCGGAATCTCAAAGTTGCAGTAATTTTCCTGTGAAAAAGTGATAGGTATGTATACCTAACGTGCTGTATGTAAACATTGAATATATAATTTTATGTGATTAAAACGTGTATATTATCCGAGAAATATTAATAATTGAGTATGGTGAGTACATTTTAGAATTTTAGAAACAACAAAAAGAGGACTCGTAGAGTTAAAAAGTTACGTAAACATGTGTGTTAAAAAGTACCAGCGGCCCAACTGCTACTGGTGATATAGGTTCCCCAGTAACTTTGGATTCTAATAGGATCTACATTCCAATTAGAATCTAATAAGATTTTGGTCTTATTGGAAAGGGAATATAATCTAGTTTCTAATTAGATTTTTTTTATTGATAAGGAATTAATAGTTTTTCGTAAAAAAAAATATTTTTAATCGCGAAGTAGCCGTTACGTGACTGTTTTTCAAACTCAACATTTATTTTAGAGTATTAAATTAATATTATATTTCTTGGTTTTTGGTTAAATAGATTCCTTAACTATTCAGCTATTCACAGTAAATTTTATTTTGGTCTAAGTCTTGTAGTTTGCGATCGTCAAGTGTTTTTATATACAAGGGTCAAATTACACGAAATAACCCTTGACCTTGTAGCGTTAGCAGCGTTCTTTCCCCGCCCAGTCTAGCGTTCGGAGCGTTTGAGAGGTTAAATACCCATTTACATATGTTTTATAATGTAGACTAGACTACTTGCAAATACCTATTAGCTTATTGCTATTTACATACATCTTCAAGGTCATTTAATATTATCCTCTTGTGCCAACCCTACCAAAGTAGCTAACAATTTTGTGTGCCTCTGTCCGTACTCTGTGGCGACGGATGCGGCGCTCAAACAGTGTCAAATGCTGTGTGATACACTTGTTGCAGTCTTTGATACACCGCAGCGTCTTTGTCGGTAAATGATCAAATAATTAGGTACATTTAATACACCGACCGACCAACGGTTTATTCGCAGAACGTCAAATTTTCCCAATCAATCATGGACCTTAATGCTTTAGCGATAAAGTTGAAAATCTGTTATAGAAATTTAGCAGATGGTAGTAGCTTGATGTGCTGGCATCTGTTCCATAACATTGCCTGTCCTAAAACCTGTTACTAGACCTACTCGACTCGCTGTTAGTTTTAAATTTTGCTGAATAGAAGTATAACATGAACTTTGAAACATAAGTACCTACATAATGTTTACCAACCTACTAACGTTAGATCTGCACATTAGACAAGCATAATATAATACTATAGGTAGATGTACCTACAAGGTATGAAAATTATGTTAGGTAAGTATATTTTTATCACATGTGAACATAAAGTGAGTAACACGCTCCCTAATAAATAAATAGTCGAAATATAATAATCAATACAATACCTTTTATCGTTATGACGATACGGTTTTGATACTGGGGAACGTCTATCAAAATCGTGTTTTAAACCAAATCCCTACTTAATAACGCCCAAATCTCAGTTTGATTTATCTGCGAGACGCAAGAGTCTTGCAAGCTTAGTCTTGTCTTGCTCAAATCTTGCAGGGTTCAGTCTTGGTCTTGGTCTTGCTAAAATACGTCGGTCTTGGTATTGGTCTTGGTCTTGCAAAAACGCAAGAACAAGACCAAGACTGCAAGACCAAGACCGATTTTGGGCAACACTAAACCCAACTGATGAACACTTGACTTAGGCCCGTGCCATCGGAAATTCCCGGCTAGCCGGAGGAACAAAAAAGTCAAAACAATAATAATAACACAATATACAAAAAACAATCACCGAAAACATTAGTAAATAGTTCTCTCCACAACAGGCGTTATCCCAAATCACCTAATCCATAGCCTCAAAGTACTAAAACTAAAAGAAACACTTTATATCACCTTACAAAAAGCTGCAATTTTAAACACATGTCGTACGTATTGTCAGAAAGTTCATGCAAATAGAATAAAACGAAATAGGTCCGCATCACAACACACCCTCAACTTATCACGCTGCATTTACTTTGGTTTAGGCCCGTAAATGTAGTTGAAAGTACCAGTAAGCTGAGAAGCAAAAGGACATTCCAAAAATAATAATAATTTTATTCAAATAAAGATTGTAGATTTACAGCTTTTTAGGGTTCCGTAGTCACTAGGAACCCTTATAGTTTCGCCATGTCTGTCTGTCCGTCTGTCCATCCTCGCTTAATCTCTGTGACCGTTAGGACTAGAAAGCTGAAAATTTGGTACCAATATGTGTATCAATCACGCCGACAAAGTGGTAAAATAAAAATTGGAAAAAAATGTTTTATTAGGGTAGCCCCCCTATATGTAAAGTGGGAAGTGATTTTTTTTTATTTCAACCCTAACGTGTGATATATTGTTGGAAAGGTATTTAAAAATGAATAGGGGTTTACTAAAATCATTTTTTGATAATGTCAATAATTTTGTAAATAATCGCTCCAAAAGTAAAAAACAATGTGTCCCCCCCCCCCCCCCTCTAACTATTGAACCATAAGTTTAGAAAATATGAAAAAAATCTGAAAAGTAGAACTTTATAAGAACTTTCTAGGAAAATTATTTTGACTAAGTTTGTAGTATAATCGTATATGCAAGCATTTTTTTAACTAAGTTTACATATTTTATTATCCTGAACGTATCATTTTTCAAACAAAAAAAATTATTAAAATCGGATCGGATTGAACACTTATTGTGACGGACGGGAAACTACGGAACCCTACATAGAGCGTGGCCCGACACGCTCTTGGCCAGTTTTTACACTAAGTACATTAATAACAGGTAACACATTATTGTATTCTACAATACGGTGGATGATGCTCTGTCGTCCTAGCTAGGCTACAAAATAGCCTGTGTTTAGGAGACACAGTTTCGATCCCTAGTAACTAATTGGGTCTGGTCGTGTTACATGTGCAGATTGACAAAAGTGATAATTAACAGATTGTTATTGTAAATGAGTTACAAATATAATAATAATAATAAACCATTTATTTCAGGTAACAAAGACCCATAGACAACCCCATAGACGACCCTATACAATTTTTGTTAGTGTAAGTAACTTAAAACTATGTTAGTAACACTTCACTTGCACGATGCTACCCCACTACCCCACTGCCCCAGTGCGGAAAAGTACAAGATCCTGTGATCAAGGGGACCAGTGTAATTTCAGGTACATTTCACATACCTACCTATCATCATCAGCTGAAAGACGTCCACTTCTGGACATAGGCCTCCGCCAAGTATCTCCACATGAACCGGTCCCGTGTAGGTATCTCGCACCAAGCGGATCCCCACAACCTTCACCAGGTCATCGATCCACCTAGTGAGAGGCTTCCCAACGCAACGTCCTCCGGTTCATGGAAACTGGTGGTAGGTACCTAAGTAGCATACTGGCGCTGATCTTTTAACTGAACTTGCAGTAACACAGACTCGTGTCAATAACCTCTGCTATCAGATGTTGTTGTACCAATATATTGAGCAGTTATTTTTTAACAAATAAATGATCAAAACACAGTAGATCAATAGCCAACAAGTGGATATTTAAAGTAGTCTACCCACCGACGTATCAAATTGGATCAATGGTTTAATAACGAATAGAGGACAAACTTTCAAACAGTCATTCTTATTTACATAGTCAAATATGAACGCGCAAGACTTGTTAAAAATATATTTATTAGTACACGTGTCCTCAGCATGCCACTGAGAAAAAAGACCTTCCGAAATAGAGAAGGAATGACCTGCCATGTTTTGCCACGGATTTTTTCCTGCCAGTTTCGAAGGAAAGTTTTACCTTTCACATTTTCCTTCTTATACTTTTCTTCCAAATTAACCTTCTTTTCAAAGTAAATTCCCATTGAATCAAATTACCTTCTAGTTTTTTCCGTCTGAGTCAACACAGAAGATACGAGTATCTATAGGACGGTAATATTTTGGAACGGAAACCAAATTATTTTTCAGTACACTTCCTCGAAAACTGGTTCTTTTCGCACTACGATTAGGTTCAAAATCCAGTGTATTTCAAACGCGTGCATTTTTCATGTTTTTTCTACACATGTGCACAAAAAACATGAAAAATGCACTATACTTAGTCCAGATTGGTTCATTGCATAATTTAAAAAAAAAAAACTTTTGTTTTAATTTCGGAAAAGCGATCTACGTCTTTCTTTACTTATAACATTTTTTGAATATTCAAATAGTGTTTATAAATTCAATATCGTAGATAAACATGATTATTTATAACTAATATTTACTTTTATAAACAAATCAACATTTATTTGTGTTCTAAATTAAAAAATTAATAACACTGTATAACGGCTTCATACCTTTGCCTCTCCTTCAAACCTGGCGAAAAAAAATAAAATTTAAATCATAGTCTCGTGACACTAATATTTTACATTATTTTATTTTATTTCTTCAAAAGTGTATTGAAAAACGTCGTTAGATACACGTGGACATTTGTTAATCTAGTTCAAGGCGGTATTAACACACGAGCCGTAAGGCGAGGGTGTTTTTGAGCCGAGAACTGCAATATCAGCTGAACGCGCGCGTACCCGTCTCATACAAAATCGTTGTTTTCTATGGGCATAAGCTGAATAGAGCGGAATAAGTGTGCGTAGTCCCTAATACGGAAGGAACTGTGGAAGGTATTTCTTGAAATTTGCTATCAATATTCCGCCTAAATTATATATGTATGGGTACTCAGGCTGACTCAGATTTATGTTTGGTCTAGGCTAGGGGCCGATTAGGCTATGAGGAGGATGGTAGAGTAGGTATACCATGCAGCCTACTTCATCTAAAATCCTGTCCTACCTGGGCACTAGGTTAGGTATTAGAATTAGCTCCAGGTAGACGAACTCTTTAACGGTCAACAACACAGGCACGAAATTTTGTGTAGAACACATTCTATTAGGATAGGTACCTAGGGTAATAGGTTATCTGTTTTAAGTTTCAGCATAACATTGCTACTGCACTACACTTGGTTCTATACTTTATTAGTATGTACTTTAATCAAAGACAAAAAACTACAAATTATACCTTCCAAACTCATTCCTTCCAAATTATCCTACTATTTTAATTGGAGTAAAGATCTATTTGATTTTGAGTAGAAATACCTGCGAGAAATACTAACCAAATTTGGTTGGGATATATCATCATTTGAACATCTCATGGAAATGAAATTAACAAGAACCAAACGAAATCCAGTCAATGTAGCGACCCTTGGGGAGGCCTTTGTCCAGCAGTGGACGTCTTTCGGCTGAAATTGAAATGATGATGATGAAACGAAATCTAACTGGCATAGGTAAATAGTACATCGTTAATAAAACACAAATTGCTGTTTATTAACTGAATTAATCGAAAGCCCAAGTTTGAAATAAAGATTTTAGTTGAAAAATTAATAATTTATGAGATGAAACAGCGTGGCAGGTAATTAAATGCTAGTTGTCAATTTGACTTTGAAATGAGTAGACAATAAAATGTTTTTGAATTATTTGAGGAATCAGTGGTACAGTTTACAGAAAACAGTATTTAATCAAGTTAGAAAATGTCTATTAAAGTTAAACCCATGTGTGACTTTAAAACAATAGACATGGTTCATTTGCTATTGCGTATTTTACACGATACAAAGGTATAAATTGACCTACTATTTTGATCGGAGTAAAGATCTATTTGATTTTGAGTAGAAATACCTACGACAATCACCATCCAAAATTTAAATTCGACTGACTTAGAAGGATTAAACATGGAAGGTTCAATTGAGTTCCTTCAGAAAGACAGGAGTCCTTCTAAAAATCCAAGTTTTATTCCTTCTGAATGAAATTCACAAAATATAGAAGGAAATTCCATCTAAATTATTGGACGGATTTTCCTATGCATATATACCTTCGAAGTATTCGTTCTATTTCGGTTGGAAAAAAAAATATCCTTCCTTATTTTGGAGGGAAACTTGTTATCATCCAATTTAGCAGGTAAATATTAGAAGGACCCCTAGAAGGAACCTGTTTGGGAGGATAAATTCAGATGGAATCATCGATCATTTTTCTCATGACCCTGATGATAATACAGAATACTTAAATCTACGTTACATTGACTTAATACTACTGGAAGACTTACATGTGTGTATCTGAGGCTGGACCTCACAGATCATCGGCAACAAAGACTACAATGACGGCAACAGTCATCGTGTCGAGTGTCGACCTTATGTCTAATGGTTTTGGTCATCATTAGTTTGATTGTAATTGACAATTTGTTAGTGATTATAACGACTATTTGGTACACATGGGTGACATGGTGAGAACAGTGGCTGTTCATAACTAGATTTATTGTAATCGACAATTGGTGACTACTAGATATTCGTTAAGATCATGTCACTGCTTACCACATGCCACCCACGTGTAGGTACCTACACGTGGGTGGCATGGTGAGAACTGACTATTCATAACTACATAGATTCAAAAATCAGCAAACAATCAAAATAAACAACACATAAAACTAGAACAGGTTCTTGACCAGTCTTGAACTATAATCACAGCTGGCCGCAGCAGGGCTAGACCGGACGGAGAGGACGTCTCGTCTTGTCTTTGATATAACTGCGTGATCATGGATGGACTCTAAGATAAAACGATTACTCATCACCGAATAAAAAGGTTACGGAATAGTACAAATAAATTGCAATCTAGGACGGAACGTTCAAAGTCCAAAGTCTAAACTCCATGTTTACTGTACCGGCTCGACGCTATATAAAAGATCGCAATGGCTTCGGAGAGGCAAAGTCGAAACAACCGGCAATCTAGAGCTACGGCAGACAATTTCAGGCTGTTATTATGCAAACTATGATAAAAAGTGTGAGGATTTCATCCCATTAAGGTGCCTACGTACGTACATAACTTATTATATTTTGTACATGATCATTGTGTGGTGATTGTTATTTCTTGCTTTCTTTCATTTGGAGCAAACAAAACAGTCTTGGAGATATCGATTAACCTACTTCAGCATTAAAGTTACTTAAGTATACATATATGTAATAGATTGTTTTCCAATGTTAAAATCATCAAAAGTAAACCTTTTAGTGATGTTATGTTTACCTAACAATGTGTTGTCAAACTGTTATCAAACGTGTGGCGAGATAGTGTTAAAAATAGCTTGAGCGACGTTGTTCTGTTCAAGTCCAAAGAAAAAATAAAAATTTCTAAGCCATTTCACTTTGTTGATCAGTGACTTTCTTTATGCAGTCAATAACAGGTGACTTACAGATTGTCATTAATCTTTATCGGATTGGAATTGGAAAGATTAGTTTTAATTGAGTTTAAAGCCTTTGTTTCACTATCAGTTTATCACGGATTTATATCGCAAGTTATTTATAGAGTGCTCTTTCACATACTTATTGTATCTACTCGCAAGTTTTAGTTGCTACTTGCCATCGATTTACACAATACACATAAAAGTGTACTCGTAGATCATAATGTTCAACATTATAATATTTCGTATAACTATTACAATTTTCTAGACAAGTTTTGTTTTTTAGTTGTTGTCTCGACACACTTTGATAACAACAGATACTAATATGCTATTATCTTGTTTAAATATTTTAATATTTGTAGAGCAATGCTTACTTTATCGAAGATATTATAAAAGAATAATCTAGCAGTTAATAAAATAGCATACTTTTGTCACCTAAATTCATTTTTGATTCGCTCCATAAAAATACTGGACTAGAAATCTTGAAGAAGTTTGGAAAAGGCTAAGCACAGATCGCACAGGTTCGAGAGAAAGGGGAGGCCATTTGCTCAGCAGTGCTAACAAAAAAAAAATGAACTGAAAAGTTGCGACCGCGGCGCGCGGTAATATTTTTAGTTTATGTTTTAAACACTCATTATCATCATCATCTGTACCGCCTTTTCTCTACAATGATAGGAAAAGGCGGATGCTGATGCAACCGGATGAAACTAAATACCAGTATTTTACATGGAGCGACTACATATCTGAGCTCCACAACCCAGTTAGTATTTGCTGGGTAAAACGATATCCTTTGCTAAGACTGGTTGTCAGGCTTAAACTCTGCCAGACAACTAGTCACCAATATCCAACATAAGATTAATTTTGTATAAATAAAATTTAATTTACGAAGATTTTTTCTTAATTACAGGTAACCAAGACGAACATCAGCAAGCTCCCAGTGAATAAAGCTGAGAATATTACAAAATAAGAAATATCAAATAAGTGCGTCACATCAAAGTTCAAGGTTTTATCAAACCGGTTACGCAAAATATTGTGGAACAATTAAATTACATTCCGAAGGTAAAAACAACACGGCCGGTACGCTGTCCGACGTACGCATAGTGGCGAATACACGTAAGTAGGTATAATAACTCATTGATAGCAAGTTAGCCCGTCAGCCGCCACTCAGTCCGGCCGGTATCGCGCTAGTGTCAAGCCGCAAACATGATCCTCCTCCTACTGTTGCCGCTCGTGCTCGTTCTACTGTACTATTACACCACCAGAAACCACGATTATTGGGAAAAACGCAATGTGAAATACGAGAAACCAGTGCCAGTCTTCGGAACGCTATATGATAATGTTGTGGCCAAGAAAAGTATCGTAGAAATAGCCGTGGAACTGTACAACAAGTACCCCAATGAGCCAGTAGTGGGCTTGTACAGAGGAACAACACCTGAACTTGTCGTCAGGGACCTGGATATAGTGAGAAGGATCCTCAGTGTGGATTTCGCGTCATTCTACCCAAGGGGAATGGGTAGGGATCCTGAACTTGAGCCCGTGTTTCTTAACCTGTTCCATGTCGATGGTGACAAATGGAAGTTATTGAGACAACGTCTGACGTCGACGTTCACCACCGCCAAGCTAAAGAACATGTTCCCGCTAGTGGTGCAGTGTGCAGAAAAGCTGCAGCAAGTCGGCGAGGACATCGTGAACCGCGGCGGAGACTGCGACGTGCGCGAACTGATGGCGCGCTTCACTACCGAGTTCATCGGCGCATGCGGTTTCGGTATACAGATGGACACCATCAACGACGAGCACTCCCTCTTCAGAGACCTAGGCAGGAAGATATTCAAGAGAACTCGGAAGAATTATTTCGTTGTAGCATTGTATGACCTCTTCCCCGACTTCAGAAGAATAACTCAAATAGCTTTCCGCGAGTCTGTGTTGATGGATTCTATAGAAGAAATCGTTGTAAATATTCGCAAACAGAGAAACAACAAGCCCATTGGTCGGAATGATTTTATTGATTTGCTTTTGGAACTGGAAGGAAAAGGAAAGATAACGGGAGAGTCGTTGGAGAAGAGAACTGCAGATGGGAAACCTGAGCATGTGGAGATGGAGATGGACCTCACGTGTATGGTGGCACAGGTGTTCGTGTTCTTCGCAGCTGGGTTCGAGACTTCTTCATCAGCGACCAGCTTCATGTTACACCAGTTGGCGTTCCATCCGGAAGAACAGAGGAAAATCCAGGAGGATATTGATCAAGTACTTGCGAAGTACAACAACAAACTGTGCTACGATTCGATCTCTGAGATGACACCACTGAGTAACGCATTCAAGGAGGCCATGAGGATATTCCCCTCTTTAGGAAACTTACACAGAGTGTGTGCGAGGAAGTACACGATCCCGGAGTTGGGCTTGACCCTCGACCCTGGTGTAAAGATCATCATTCCAGTGCAGGCCATTCAGAACGACGAGAAGTATTTTGATAATCCTACTGAGTTCCTCCCGGACAGATTCAACGATCCCAATGTGGAAAAGCATAAGTACGCGTACATGCCGTTCGGTGAAGGACCTCGGCAATGCATTGGTGAGTAGTAACCCTGACTTATTTAATTATAATTAGAACTAGTTATTATTCTGTTCTGCGTTAGTAGCAACATATCATTAATTATTCAAATAAATATTAGCATACTAGCTGACCCGCGCAACTTCGTCTGCGTCACATAAGAGAAAGAGAGGGTTACAGAGATTGGGTCGTAAGCACCTATAATACAATTTTCAAAGAGCACATCATACACATCCTTCCGCATAATGAAAATGCGCGCCCGGTACATGATCATTATTTTGCTGCGGAGTTATTTAAAACGGTGTATCTCCTAAGATATGCATTGAAATCAATTTACGTGCAATACGAAACGCGTCCATCAATTCTGTTAATATTGTTGATAGCAAAATTTGAAGTAGATTGGACCAAGGAATCACATTTTCCCATACAAACTTTGCCCCCCACCTTTTCACCCCCTTAGGGGTATAATTTTAGAAAATCCTTTCTTATCGTATTATAGGCATACGATAAGAAATGATTTTCTGAAATTATTATACAAAAAATACACCCTCCAAGCTTCAGGTTTCTACAATCTGCGGTAAAGGCTGTGCGTTGATCTATCACAGTCCTTCAGGACAAAGCATTTTTATTATTTGTAGATAGTAGGATTTGAACTCGTTTGTATTTGTAACTTTTCGGGCTTTATGTCTGATGTACATACATTCGTATAGTCTACATTTTCTTCGTAGTATTATTTTATTTGTAAATACAGGGTGGAAACGATTAACCGGGCAGAAAGGGGAGCTTCCTTAACCGTTGAGTACTAGAAACAGGATCGAATGGCATCAAAAAATGTTTTGTGTAAAATAGCAATTTTCTTGCTAACTGTACTTTTTTTTAATCTGTGAATGGGGATTAAAATTTCACGAAAAATTACGGATGGTTTCCTAAGACCATTTTCATGTAGCTGCAACGGTTAAGGTTTATAAGGTAATTTTTATTGGCATCAAAAAAATTGTTTTATGTAAAATGGCTATTTTCTTGCTAACTGCACTTTATTTTGTAATTAAATCTGTGAACGGGGATCAACATTTAGCGAAAAAATTATGGATTGTTTCCTCCAGACCTTTTTCGTGTAGCTGCAGTTCCCCTTACTGCCCCGTTTACCGTTTCCACCCTGTATTACCAACTACTTATACCGAGGAAAGCCGATTTTCTTGAGTTCCGCTATTTTGGGCGTATTCACTTCAAAAATCAAATTTCAAGAAAATTGAGAAATTATATTTACCTGTATTCGATTTGAAGTATTTACAGCCACTTTTAAAGGTTTATACTTCATTGGATTTTGTTCTATAAGTGTATGAAGTTTATTAATTTTAAACACAAAACCCTCTTTTTTTACGTCTCTGGATGATTTTTTTTTAAAAATGCTGAAATAGGTATTTCTTTATTTTTAATAATAAGTATTTCCTCTGAGTTTCATGATTCTAGAACAATCTAAAAAAAAAAATTCATACAAACTTTAGCCCCCCTTTTCACCCCCTTTTGACCCCCTTTTTCCAAAATTTTCGATAATTTCTATAGCCTAAATGTTATTCTGAGTTTATTTAAATAGATTAGTGAAGTTTTCATCAAAATCCGTCCAGCAGTTTTTACGTGATGCGCATTCAAACAAACAAACAAAAATTTTAAAAATGGTTTTAATATGTTCAGTTACTTATTTTAAGTCACCCTGGTCGGTATTTTTTTTTAAATCTTCAATGTACAGACTTTTTGGTCTCAACGATTTTATTATATGTATAGATTCCTACATACATTGGGTTCGCCTTAGATATATTATTGCATCTTTGTCTGTATACTATTTTATAGATAGGTAATTTAATTAAGATGTAATAAAGATATTATTATCGGTCATCCATTATATCAGCTATATTTTATACAGGAATCATATCTTGTAGAATATAACAGGCAGTTAGAAATAATCTTATTTTATGGGGCTTAGTAATTGGTGGTGCGGATAACAGTTATCCCGATAGTAATACAACCTAGCAACATAAATATGTTTCACTAGATAAAAACATGTATTTACATACCTACATATGTGGAGCAATGAAGATTGAAACTCATAATTTACTTGATGAATGAGAATGCCTACTTTAATTTAGTAGTTAACTATCTAAAAATCTGGTAAATACACAATGAGGTCGCATGTTTTTCCCTATAAACTTATAAAGTATTGAGCAAAGATGTATGTTAAGTTTAATTCAATAACAATAAATTCTAAATACCCCAAACCACGACCTCTTTCTATATCACGAACAGGGAAAACCTACAGACAACTAGTCAAGACCCAAGACCCTCGTAGTTCAGCAAGCTAATTATTTTGTAAAGAATTCGATTCTTAGGTCGAACAAAGAAGTATTGGATTTTTCCGTTGGGAAACTCTCCGTAAATAGGTTTATGTCCAATTGATAGCAGTAGGCTCTACCCTTATTGCATGGCGAAATGTGGATTGAGGTTCACATAATTTTATTCTATTACCATTTCACTCATGAAGTCGGTGAAATCTCGCTAAACAATCAAAGGAAACCTTTAAGGAACTAACTTTAAGTATATTTCTTGTGTTCAGGTGCACGACTGGGCGAGATGCAGTCCCTAGCAGGCCTCGCAGCAATACTGCACAAGTTCAGCGTAGAGCCAGCGGCTAACACCAAGCGGACATTAGAAGTGAACCACGGAAGCAACACTGTGCAGTCTATAGAAGGAGGATTGCCGCTAAGACTGAGACTGAGAAGCAAACAGAGTCATGTTACTGCCTAAGTTATAAGCGTATAAAATATTTAGCATTAATATATTTTTATAAAATTAAATGTATTCTGTTTGGTACATAAGTAACATTTATAAATATCTTTATTTTTCCACCATCTAAATGATACCTAATTGTTTAGGTATAATGTTAGTCTACTATACATAATTATTAACTTTACCACTACATTAACTTCCTACAATAAAATTGTTATCTACACAATCTAGAAACTACCTAACAAAACTTAATTGAGTAAAATTTGTGCCGCTTGCGATACCCATCACGACTGTTGAGTTTTTGAGCACCTAAACTCATTTTCTTGGGCTATGTTTAAACTTGTAGAAATTCTGTTTAGGTACCTACAATTTGATCATTTTACTAAAACCCACAATAGACGAGAAACACCATAGAGCCCACCATTGAGGTATGAGTAGTTGTGTCTGAACGGTGTACAACGGAAGTCAGCTTGGCATGCACATTTAAAACTGTCATGCTACATGCTACTTATGCAACGAAATAAATACCGAAATAGCGCTAAATTGTCAAAACCTAGCTCAGCGCCGAAAGTTGAATTTCAGCGCGATCATATTACTTACCTATTTATGCATCAATTTCATTGTCGCTTAGTGCCCCTCTCACAAAACGAGGCCTGTAGATATCCCAGCATTCCCAGCTGTAGGAATATGATGCGCGTCATGAACGCATGATTTAAAGTGCAAACTATTGCAAACGGGCAGAATATAAACGACTTACATGGGTCATGATGGGTCTTGTTATAGTATTAAAAGTCAAGTCAAGAGTAATTAGAAAACAATGATCACAATAAAATTCACAATAATCTGTGAGCCATTCAATTGTTTGTTAAATGAGAAGCGAGGTTAACAAGATCTGGCTAACAATATCCACTTAGATTTACAGCCTGACAAAATAAATTACGGAATTTTCTTATTGAAGTTGCTGCATTGATAATAATTATTTTCCACTGATAAGCTTGCCCATTGCGTCATGTTTCCAAATCTCAAGATAATTGTTATTTACTTTGGTATCTACGAAAACGCATGTGACTAAAACAGTGATGGATATGAATTTTGATGAATGGAGAGAGAAGAAGGCCAAAGAAAATATGGATGGATTGTGTGAGGACATGACTAGAGAAAGGAGTAAATGATGCCTTGTCGTCTGATTGTGTGAGGACATGACTAGAGAAAGGAGTAAATGATGCCTTGTCGTCTGATTGTGAGAGGACATGACTAGAGAAAGGAGTAAATGATGCCTTGTCGTCTGATTGTGAGAGGACATGACTAGAGAAAGGAGTAAATGATGCCTTGTCGTCTGATTGTGAGAGGACATGACTAGAGAAAGGAGTAAATGATGCCTTGTCGTCTGACTGTGTGAGGTCATGACTAGAGAAAGGAGTAAATGATGCCTTGTCGTCTGATTGGGCAGAATGGAAGAAGATAACGTGTTGCGCCGAACCGAAGTAGAACGTGACAATGGCCGGTAGATGGTGAAGAATTCGAACTTCTTCTTCGACATTTTTTATATTTTGCTAGCCCAGAACTTCGTCACTTTCACCGCGTCGTCGGTGGCAGCGTAGAGGTCACTTGGGCTGCAATTTTTGGGCCAAGAGGGCAGGATAGGCGATGAAGCTTACTTTGTGACACAGCTCCACAGCCACACCCCTGTTTCATTGCGGTAGCCCCACTTGATCGTAGCGGCGATCGGCGGCGGCGACCTCTCGCGTCCGGCCCTGGTTCAATCCATGGTCCGGAGCGAGACGGAATGGGAAACCGCCACTTCCTTCTGCGAAGCAGTTATGTTAGCGAAGGAGGTGGCGGAACGCGAGAGGGAGAGAGCCTCTCGCCCCAGCCGCCGCGGGAGACGCACCGGGCGTCGGGGGCCACGTGGTGGCTACCGGCCACCGTACCACTGTGGACGGTTAGCTATGGGCTAGCTAGCCGTCCGTCCGTCTAATGACGACAGGCCGTGTCGACGGCGCGTTCGTGTTTCACGCGCGCCTCAAAGAGATGTGAGCATAAAGGGAGGGGCCCGCAAGGGCCGAAGCCTGCCGGAGTTGCGGGCCTGTTCGAAAGAGATACCGCGGCCCCGGAACATAAAGGGCGAGGAAGGAACATGGATGGGTTTTAGTCAGTAAAAGTCTGACACTCCCTCCCGCTCCGCCCAGAGTGGGAGAAACTATTTGATGATTTCCCATCCTAAAAAAGAAAAAAAAACCCCACTTGATGAGGCTAGCGTTACTTTTTCCTACTTGAATCTGAAGACGGTTCAATGACATAATTAGGACTTACACTCTGCAGGAAGATGCTTACTTGGTGGTAAGTATAGTGAGTGGGAGGAGGACAGCTATTTTCCCATACATCGGGGTTAAATTCAAAAGAAACAGCACTTTTAGATCATCCTCATAATAATTATGATACCGGTGTTACCCAGAGGGTTAGGCAGAATTCTAAACCTTCTTTTGCCCAATTATGGTAACCGAATTCAGTATAGAGGGCGAGCTGAGCGAACTTCGAGCTGCTAATGAAAACTTGATACTTATTAGGAAAAACTAAGTACCCAATAGTAGTAAAATATCATGATTATATATTGCTTAATAAATCTCTTTTTATAACAATTGATATTGAAAATGTACATAGGTAGGTCATCTTGCATAATACAGACAAAAACAGAGCTTGCAGTGAGCATAGCCTCGTGACGGATACGATTTTAATATGCAGGGACCTATGTCAAGGACATAACTGTATTTATGTCGCAGTTGATTATGCTAACAAGCCGTAGGTATATCATTACATCCATTTGGAGCATCTATTTTAGTTCGTGGTATCGTTTCCAATTGATTTAGGTACATACATGCGCAGTACATCACTAACTGACACTTACAAAGTACACATTTCACCCCTAGATCACCACGCATCACCTAAATCAAACAGACTCAGAGCAAGGACACTCCTATTATGAGGTCCCATATAAATTATCAACAAAATAAATAATACTACTATTTATGGTTACTTATATATCTATGGTTTTTAGTAAAATGTCAAAACATTGCGTGTTTAAAAAAAAAACTGTCGTCCTCATCCGTACAAAATTATAATCCCTACTTGTTTATTTATTTTTAATGTTATTTCTATCTCTTTTTGACTTTTTAACTATATTATAATAAAATGTCTTTTCTGTTTGTAAAAATATACTATGGACCATGCAATACATTTGACACATGCATCCATAAACCGCACCTATTGTCTGGTATAAGAGGTACTTACGTTTTTATTTTGTCCACACTTACCATTCTTCTTCAACTGCCATAGTCTTTCTTGAAGCCTAAGTCATATTTACATCGTCATTATCATTCAGCCGAAGCGACCATAACCCGACATACATTTAGTAAGCCCCTCCCAAGCCTGGCTTCAACGAGCAACCCTGCCCTTCCTGTAAGCCCGTGACGCCATCAAAGCTGATACGAACGGAGCGAAAAGAAGACGTGCGGACATTGGTTGAAATCTACGTGATGTCTCTCGTTTATCCTATAATAAATTAGAAGAATCTTACACATTTCCTCTCCTATCGCTCTTCTCGCTTTGGTAGAGTCTGGGCCTTATGATTGGATTTCCATTTCATACTGACGACCTGGTTAATCCCGTTTGTAGGGGCCTACGGGCTGTTAATACCTCCGCTTGACCTAACTGCGTAATGAAAGCTTCTTCAAGTGAAAATAATCGACGCTCTTGCCTATAATATTGCACATTTCCGAGTTCACATTACAATAATATAATATTGCACATTTCCGAGTTCACATTACAATAATATAATATCAACATCCTTGTGGGCCAAAGACCCACAAATATTAAATTCTTCTGAACGCGGCAGTTCACAAGTGATCACAAGCCTGGTTTAAAGTTTTAATCCGCTTCTCACGAAATGATGAGCAGTCTATTGGTATGATAATTATGTCCCGCCTATCGTTCTTAAATACTTGAATGTCTTTGGATCTAGATAAGAGTTATGAACCCTAACAGCCCACATTGTCTTAACAGATCGCCTCCAAAAAGTGGGTTTCCGAGTGTCTCTTGTGCCAGTTAGGTTCACAAACTACTGCATGATCGAAATGTGTGGACATGAAGTAAGACTGCACCGCAATCACTACATTTTGTCTGTATTTAATACAAAAGCCTGTGTTCCGCCAGCCCATACCTACAGACCCCTGTTAATAACGTCAGAGGTAGACGTAAGTAAGTAAGTGAGTGGGACCAGTCAATAAAATGCTGAACGAAAACTGGATACACGTACTCGGTACTGTTTTCGGAGTTCGTGGGAATCTGCTTAGTTAGAAAACGAGTAGCGAGGCTGGTGCAAAGATATTTGGGGAAAACCGGGTGACCTACGTATATCCAGCATGTAGTGATGATAAAAAATGCCCTGTCGTGTCCAGATCTCAGCTCTGACTCGGTGAAACCTACTGAGGCCGTGAAGTTACACTCAAAATGATTAATCATCGCAATATTGACAAAAAGAACTGGCTTTCTGCAAAACCTACAGGCCTCCTACATTGACTACGTCCTCTTCACAACACATGAATCCGTTTCACACCATGATCTAAATGGTCTTATTTTGATATAATTACGGTGAATTTAAATCTCCCGCTCTCTACAAAAAGCCCCTCGATTTCAGGTATTCCGCTGCAACATAAAACACTTGAAATTCAACACGTGTTATGAACGAGACCCGGTTGCTCAGCGCGCTATAGAGGCGGTCCTGACGTCAGCTGTTAAGTTCCGCCGAGGAAGAGCCTGTCTCTGGTTCTGGACGCTCCTCAACCACCAGATGTTCAGGAGGAACAAGTACGAACCAAGAGACTATTGGCTGCAAGACGTCGATTTATCTTCTTTCCCTGACTGTACGGAGTGCATGGACTGTTGTAACATGCTTATTAGAGAAGAACCAAAACCAGAACCGGAGAAACCTGTGACATATTTTAAACTCTAAAACTTAAAAATATTGTTTTATAATAAACGCGTTAAATCGCTATTGAGTCAAACATCTATCTTAGTTAAATACAGGGTGATTGGTAATTGGGTGCAGGCCTTGAAACGGGGGATACTAGACCTTATTTGCAACAATTTTAACCCCGATACCTTGAGGTCCAAACTGGGTGATTTTTTTGATTCCTAAAAATGTTCCACCTTTACACCATAAAGTGCCGATTATGAGAAATCTACTCTATTCAGATTAAACTGATACTTTTCTGATAGCACATAAACGAATGTATCCTCTGAAAACCAATTTATCAAAACAGTACATCTGTCTTTGGCAAAGACAGATGTACTGTTTTTGTTGCAAATAAGGTCTAGTATCCCCCGTTTCAAGGTCTGCACCCAAAAAGACAATCTTCTGAAAATTTCTTGAAAGTTTTCTTGTACCTATTTCGAGGCCAGTTTCTCAAAAAAAAATGTATGACACTTGTCGTGCAAATTACAGAACCGACTTTTTTGTCTCATTAGCTTTCCCAAATGGTACCACAATAACCTCTTTTAGTATGTGATGATTATTTTGGTATAACGTTTGTATGAACTACGAATGCTCCGTAGGCCGGATGCTCATGAACAATCGTTGGTTTCTGGTCATTAAAGTTGTCCAACTTAAAAAATAGCATTGACTTTTTTGTCACCGACTTCCGAAAGTGACTTGTCGCATGTCCATCCGCTATCTTGAACCAAACTGTTCCGACGCCCGGTTATGCGACCAAACTTTCTTCCTGGTCGGAGCTTTTGCGGTCAAGTCGCAGTCGTGGCCGCATAGTGCGCGAGGTCTCTAAGTAGGTGATACTTTGTCTGACCTAGGCATCGTCTCCTTTCAACATTTAATTGGCCAGCGAAATTCAAACTTTCTCTTTTTTTTCAATATTTTGCAGTTAACATTTGAAGCGACTATAAAAAAAAAACTATTGAAGGACTTCTTATAATTTATACTGGGAATATCGAACGTAGAGGGTTGAATAAACGATTATTTTTAACTAGCTGCTGCCCGCGACGTCGTCTGCGTGAAGGCTCTACAGCACCAAAAATACCAAAGATGCCAGTGCTCCACCCCGTAGGTGATAGCGTAAAAATATGTAGCCTATAATATGTTAACCCGACCTCTTAGGCTGAAAACAGTGCTCGACCGACGGTCAGCGCTGACCGTCGGTCGGCGTAACTATAATATGACGGTACGCGCGTGATTTGGTTTGCGTACCTACCGTCAGCGTAGCTGTGTGCGCATTCATAGACTTGCATAGATATAGCTACGAGTACGTCGACCACGGTCGAGCACTGTTTCCAGCCTTAGTAATATTCATGCAAAATTTGAAGTAAATCCATGAAGTACTTTTTGCGTTTAGCCCGGACATAGGTACATACAGACAAACAGACAAAAATTCTAAAAACTGTATTTTTGGCTTCGATATCGATTGTAGATCGCGCCTTAAGTATTCTTTTAAAAAAAATATTACTTAAACACGTGATTGTGCTCATGATAACAAACAACTTTTACTATGGGACCAAAGCTGAAATCGCGAAAAAAAAGCTCAGCTGTTCAGTAGGTACATTAGGCGACATAAATGTACTGAACACCTGATTTTTTTTCGCGATTTCTGGGTTGGTCCCATAGTAAGTAAAAGTTGTTTGTTGTCATAAGCATAATCACGTGTTTAAGTATCGTACACTAATTACCAGTCACTCTATATGTATAGATTTATTTACAGACATCGCTATTGATTATACACTGATTATACTTAACCTTTTGACCGCTACGTCAAAAACGAAAAAGCGTGCCCTCGGCGCCAAGCTATGAATTCATCCTTTATTACCTACAAAATAGTAGTGAGTTCGAAAATATATCGATAGAGCACTACTTAACTATTTATTTTTTAACCTAGAGTATGTTTTTAATAAAAGGTCTATACCGGAACAATTTAATACAGAAGTTTTACTACATCCCGCTTTGTTTTTTAAGACAGATATAATAATGATATGTGTCGCAGTTTCGGCGTTAAATCCACAATTCAAAACAACAATCGATAAAACCAAGTCAATATATTCAATCATGACGTACCTACCTACTTTCTTGTCACTTGAAGACGACAGTGGCGTAGCTGGCACGACTTTTTTAATTTTCTCGCCTCTGCACTAGAGGTGCGCAACCGATATTTATTAATAATATCGAAATAAAAAGAGGTACCTATTTTGTTTTAACTATGGCTTTCTTCAAACTTCCCTAAACGAGAAATCAAACATGAGTTTTTGTAATTAGAATAAATTTTGCGATTAAATAAAAGGTTAATAATGGGTGACCGCATCCATTACTATTAAAATTTAATAACCATAAAGGAACTACTCTACTAAAAAAAACGCGTTTGACGTCAAATATAGACGACTGTGGCGTCTTCGGCACAGACAACACAACTGTGTGATAGATGGGCATTACAGTCATTAAAATTAATCGATAATCAACTAACACTCGAATTTTAAAGAGCGCGTAGTTCAATTTTATAACATTTTCTTGATTTCTCAAACATAAAAGTTCAATAGCAAATGTTTTATTTATTTACTAGTGCAAAAGTTAGAGTAAATTAAATATAACGTAGGTTGCCGTCGAGGTCGATATTCTTGTTATATTGACTGCTACTTACATCACTACGTGTCCTGTTATGGTGACTGGCGTTGAGGGCATTGTGTTTTTCGAACTTTATGACTGGTTTTCTTTTTTGTCATTTTACGTTACGAGTACTAAAGATAAAATCTAAAGCAAGCAATTCACTGCAAATAAGTTAAGAGTCAAGGTACATAATTAACAAGGAAAATAAACAAAACAATGCTGTTTCAAGGCATTTATTTACGTTTAAAGTGCGGTCACGCAGGCGCGACTGTGGCGTGCTAGGCACATTTTGGTTTGTCGTCTATACACTAAGGTAAACTTGCATAATTCGTACCCCATAAGGGAAAACCATCATATTTAGAAAATTAGGAAAGATAAATTAGTTTTAATTATTAGGAATTTTTGTTTGCTTAATGCTTTATTGTTTCTATAATCAAATTTAACATAAACCTTATAAACTTCTCAAAAATAAACAATTTAAAAAAAACTGAAAAAAGTACGATTTAAGACCATTCATCCCAAATCGTACTTTGAGTTTTATTCATTGGTATACAGTATTGAGAATCAGCATCAAAATCAACAATGTGTTACTAAAACAAGTAGGAATTCTTAACAAATTCGACGGATGATCTTCGCCAATTCTCGGCAATCATCGCTAAATCGTACCAGTACGTTTTAAGCTGTTTTAAGAACTTAACTCAAGTACGAAATAGGAGCAAGAGCCAAACAAATTTTAAATTTACCGGCCAAAAAATTGACAACAGTTACGAATATGATAACACGTCAGATGAAATCGTAAAGATACACATTAATACGTATCAAATCGTAAAATAGGTTATACACGACCTTATTTGAATAAAACTCTTACGAAATGTGTAAAAATATTACAGCAATAGTCGAAAAAAGCTTACTTTTTCAATATTTTTGTCGAGAGCAGCTTCACAGGTGTTATCTGTCAGGTGGTAAAATGGCCGACTGTTATTTATATTTTTTGACACTAGAGGCGCTGATAGCTGTTACCAAAGCCGAGTTTTAAGTGGAGTACGAATTTGGCGTAAGTACGAATTAAGCAAGTTTACCCTACTGTGGCGGTCAAAAGGTTAAAAGTTTCGGGCACATTCCTAGCTTTCGCGTCATCTTCTACCTAATATTTAAAGAGGAAAGATTTGTATTTTTGAACTAGGTAAGTACTGGAAGGATTTGAAAAATTCTTTATATTAAATTTTGCTCCGATAAAATAAACATAAAAGTGGTCAATATTTTCCATAATTAAAAGTGTTATATATCCCCGTAAAGCCTTGTTTACGGACTATCCAGTGGTGTTTACATCATATCGTGATTCTTGTGCGTTTGTGAGTACCTAATAAGCAAATTACCTTCAAAATTTTATAACGACTGCGTTGTTGTTACGTTACCTAGGGTAACCCGCGAGTCGCTCGCTTTTACGTACACACAATCGGCGCTTACATGCATGCTTGCTTGCCGTTTAGCTCTCCAACTACTTCAAGCTTTATGCCGCATATTAATAAATGTCTTTAGCTACAAACAGCAAAAGACCGATAAAATTGATACACGTGCGCGCCCGTCCAACAATACTGAGAATCTCCGTCACTCAACGGATCGAAAACAAACTTCAAGCCCCACAACTATTCCTAAAACTTCTGGCTCTCAAAACACTCCAGCCGATACGATGAATGTGACCCTAAGGAAGAAATGTAATCAGTCCATGTCTACCTCAAATATTCAGGAACAATGTTTTAATAACAATAATCTTAGAGACATAATTAAGGAAGAATTGGCTGCTGCTTTCAAGTCATCTTTTAAAGAATTACTTTTGGAGCAATTGAAAAACATTCAAGGAGAAATATCGGAATTCAAAGTTTCGCTTGGGTTTTTCAACGAGCACTTTGAAGAGTTCAAAAAACGCTTTGATGAAAAGGAAACCCTTATAAACCAACTGCGCAACGATAATGCAACCCTCCAGCAGAGTGTTAGTGAACTTACTACACGATTATGTATCGTAGAACAAAACATGCGTGAAAGCAACGTGGAAATTAATGGTATTCCTGAGGATAGGTCTGAAAACCTAGTGCAAACGCTGCAAAAGATCGCAAAGGTGACATGTTGTGAAATTGGCGACAGTGACGTTATGCAAATCACAAGAGTAGCCAAACTGAATAAGGAGAGCAACCGTCCGCGCACTGTGATCGCTAAGCTCCGCAGCCCTCGCCAGCGTGACAATCTTCTAGCTGCTGTAGGAAACTTTAACAAAAAACACCCCTCGGACAAATTGAGCTCGCATCACCTAGGCCTACATGGTAACAGAGTGCCTATTTTTGTAAGCGAGCATTTATGCCCTACTGGTAAGCAACTTCATGCAGCAGCACGGATATTGGCTAAGGAGATGTCATTTAACTTTGTCTGGATACGTAATGGGCGAATTTTTGTACGTAAAGATATTTATTCGAAGCCTATCTACATTCGCAATCACGATAGCTTAAATTTAATGAAAACGACAGATATAGCTATTTAGAATTTAGTTTACTTCTGTCTCTATAATAGTGTTCTTCGCGTTATTTGTATTCGCAATGTTTGATATTTATTATCAAAATGTTCGTGGAATTAGAACTAAAACTGAAGATATCTATAAAAACATTCTACTTACTAGCTATGATGTAATTGCATTTACTGAATCTTGGCTAAACTCTAATGTATGTAATGGAGAGTTCATTGACCCGCGGTACACAGTATATCGTAGAGATAGATTAAGTTCTAAAGTATCCAAAAAAGATGGGGGAGGGGTTATGGTTGCTGTTTCTAGTAAAATTAAATCTAAACGAATGAAAAGCTGGGAAAGTGATTTGGAAGATTTATGGTTATCTATTGAGGTAACTGTGAACAATCATACTAAAAAAATTGCACTATGTGTTATCTACATGCCCCCGCCTGTCAAACTGGACTCTCTACAATGTTTCCTAAATAATGCTACTATTGCGCTCAATAATGTCGATGATGTTGTGATTCTTGGGGATTTTAACTTGGGTTTTATCGAGTGGAAAAAGAGAGATGATGACCTACATCTTTCACCATCAAACTATGAAAACGCACTGGGTTACTCATTTGTAGACTTTTTGTCGGTTAATGAACTCCACCAATTTAATTCTATTCATAATGCAGATAACAGATTTTTAGATCTAGTCTTAAGTAAAATATCAGATGTAACAGTTACTAAGCCCATTGATCTGCTAAGTAAACTGGACTCCCATCATCCAAACTTGCTTATCTCTATTCCACTGTCAAACTTAGAACAATTAAAACCAAAATATCGCTCCGGTTACAACTTTTTTAAAGCTGACTATGAAAAAATCATAATGTATCTTGGAAATATAAATTGGTTTGATGCCTTCAATAATTGTGTTGATGTGAATAAAATGGTTGACATCTTTTACAGCGTCCTTCAGAGCGCTATTGATAATTTTGTACCCATTTACACTAAGAAAAAATCCAAGTATCCGTCTTGGTATACTGCCTCACTTATTAGGACCCTATCTGAAAAAGAGAAATTTAGACAAAAATACCGCAAATATAATAATCCCCGAGACAGGCTAACCTTTGAATTACTTCGCAGTCGCTGTCATACATTAATAAATAACTGTTATACCTAATTCATATAAAAGTAAAATTGAAAACGATATTCCAAAAAACCCTAAAGCTTTCTGGCGGTTCATAAAGGATAAAGGTCGTGGGGAATCCTGCATTCCTGCTGACATGTTTATGAATGATAGGCTCGCACGTAGTGGTCCTGAAATTGCTAACCTTTTCGCAGATCAATTTGTGTCTGTTTTTAGCCATAACCCTGTTACTAATAATAATAATAATTCAAATAGATTCTTAGGTCCTGACTCTGTCCTAAGTACCATCAAGTTCACTGAAATGCAAATTTTTACCAAGCTCAAACACATAGATACCTCTAAAGGGGCTGGACCTGATTCCATACCACCTCTGTTAATAAAACGCTGCTGCCATGAACTTGCTCTACCGTTGCTACTTATTTTTAATTCTTCTCTTGCTGAAGGAATCTTCCCTGATGTATGGAAATGTGCAAGAATTGTCCCGATTTACCGAGGTACCTTTATATTCGTGGCGAGGCATGTGCCACGCACGTGCGAGAGCGAGCCAACGTATGTCGGCAAATGCTTCAAGATCGCCTCAGTGCAAGCATTACATTAGTTGTGGACGTAGTCGCGCATGCACTTTTGAGGTGTGCGCCGCGTACGATATCCACGCACGCCTCGGGTCAAACAGCGCGCAGCGCATGCTCGGGCTGATCCAACCGACACATCCAAACGCACTGAGCCGGCCGACACACGCTCGCCGCACACGCGCGCCTCGCACGCGCGCATCTTTTCGTAGCGCATGCTTCGCAAAAAACATTAAGAGGGTGAATATTTCATTTCGTGCATATTTGAAGTTTTGGAGAAAAATAAAAAAAAGTAACCTAATCATGTTCTTTATATACTTTTTTAAAAGTATATAATGATACCAGCTGGGACATATCAAAGGGACAGTAATTCTAGGCGATTTTGACGTTTGTTTTTTTTTAAAGAACGGTAATGAGATTTCACAAATACGGTAATTAGATCTCAAGATACGATATTGAGATAAACTAGTAACAGCTAGTAACCAATAAAACATTTAAAAAAAACATAGTATTTTACACGTGTAAACCTTTTAAAAATGAAATAAAATATATAATATTAACATTAAAAATCATTACCATTCGTGTCTTCTAATTACCATTCGAATTGGTGTCACTGACTCTGGCAGAGCCACCATCAGGGATTTTCATTTTGAAAACACAAAAAAATTGTCGCTAATTAGTCGAAATTTGTCGCCAAATATCAGAATTTGTCGGTCACTGGTTCAAAAGATATAAGGGTTTATAGGTGGCCGATCTGGAGAGAGTCTCCCCAGCAGGGCCACATTTATATCTCAAAAACTAGGGCACCTAGCAAATATCTCTTTTCTCCCATAATTTGTCGCCAATTAGTCGGAATCAGTCGCCAAATATCAGAGTTTGTCGGTCACTGGTTCAAAAGATACAAGGGTTTATAGGTGGCCGATCTGGAGAGAGTCTCCCCAGCAGGGCCACATTTATATCTCAAAAACTAGGACACCTAGCGAAGATGTGTTTTCTCCCATATTTTGTCGCCAATTAGTCGCAATTTGTCGCAAAGTCACAGATTTAATCGGATCTTAGTTTAGGAGATATAATGAGTTCAATTAGTAAGGTATAGTCCAAGAGCTAGGTCGAAGAGTTCACGAAAAATACCAAGAAAAAAATATTTCTATTAATATGTGTAATATACTTCTAGTTTTATCGGTCTAAAGTCTTTAGAAATGTCCGAGAGAGATAAATTCTCAATTTAATTCATGTTTTTATGTTTTAAATTACTAGGTTAGAGTGGCTTAAACTTCTTTGAAAACATTAAACCTTGCTCTTGGTCTATTTGGTGAAAGATGTACAGTCGCATGCAACTGTTTTACCACTTTACAATGTTAAGCTCTAATTAACTTTAGAATAATAAATAAATGTCGTACCTTTAGTAAAATGTTTAAAATACTTAAACGTTGAAAAAGTATTGTCAATTGTAATCAAATTTTATTATATAAAAATGAATTTCCATAAAGTTCGTTTGATGTGTGTTGTGTTGGTGTGTATTTTGAGGTGATTGCGAGTGTTGTGTTGTGGGTATGGACGGGTTGAGTTTTTATTTTATCTTAATTGAGGTTAGAATAATAAAACTTCTGTTGTCGAAATATAAAATGATTTATTACCTTAAAATTATTGTACTTTCAGAAAATGTTACAAATAGGTATTTGTAACATTTATAAGTAGGTACTTATTCAATATTATTAACAGATACAGTTTGTGACTTTGGATGTTAGGGGTAATCTCCGGTAAAACTGATCCGATTTTGAAATTTTTTTCACTTTTAGTCTAGGCTAATAACATTATGACCGATAATATTATGACGTTATGACCAATAGGAGCGGAGCCTCAATGAAAAATGTTGCAAAAACGGGGAAAATTATTTCTTTGGCTCGATATCTCTGTGACGCAGACGAAGTTGCGCGGGTCAGCTAGTTAGGTACCTATATATGGATTATATCAACAACTCGTTCGAAGCAGCTCATCTGTACACGCGCATCTATCTCTTTCTTACTTACCGTAAATGAAACGGAGCGCAGCGATCTATCTGCCAGCGACTAAGTGGTAAGTGCACATTGTGTTAGATAAATAATTACATAATTATATGTATTGTAGATTTGTTTATAGGTAATGAATACAGCTTTCCTATGGTGGGTTGAAATTATAGAATAAGTTTACATTTATTTAATTCGAAACAAACATTCCTCCATAAGACGTCATAGATACTGTCTAGAAACTACATAAAGTATTTTGTACTCGCTTGTACCACTGTATGGGGAAATTGAATTCTTTAATATCTTTTTAATTACACACCGACTAAATCTGTAACTTTGCGACAAATTGCGACTAATTGGCGACAAAATATGGGAGAAAACACATCTTCGCTAGGTGCCCTAGTTTTTGAGATATAAATGTGGCCCTGCTGGGGAGACTCTCTCCAGATCGGCCACCTATAAACCCTTGTATCTTTTGAACCAGTGACCGACAAACTCTGATATTTGGCGACTGATTCCGACTAATTGGCGACAAATTATGGGAGAAAAGAGATATTTGCTAGGTGCCCTAGTTTTTGAGATATAAATGTGGCCCTGCTGGGGAGACTCTCTCCAGATCGGCCACCTATAAACCCTTATATCTTTTGAACCAGTGACCGACAAATTCTGATATTTGGCGACAAATTTCGACTAATTAGCGACAATTTTTTTGTGTTTTCAAAATGAAAATCCCTGATGGTGGCTCTGCCAGAGTCAGTGACACTTCGAATTGTAGAAAATGGTATTTAATGGTAATTAGAAGAATGGTAATTAGATTCACAAGTATTTCTAATAAATATTTGTTATTTTGAATAGGTAAAGGCTTGTAAGGCATATACAACAAAGAAAGACTTGTACTGGATATACTTAGCCAATAATTATATAAAAAACACAATATTAATTACCTTTCAAAACGCGAATGGTATGTAGAAATATTTTGAACCACTTCACTTTTTGCACAGGAGAATTCAAAATTACGCCGCCATAATCGCTCTCTCACGCGTCCGTCTAGCTTGGTAGTAGAGCAGACACTGACGCCGAATATTTCTTGTTTAGTCTACATCGCTGTGGCGCGTAAGTACGAAAATATCGGATTGAGAATATCGTCGAATGGTAATTATGAATGAGGGTAGGGACATTTTTGAAAGTTATATGAAACCACTTAAATATGGTCTTTCGTAAAGAATATATATTATATAATATGGATTAATTAATATATTAACCGAAAACGTATTACATAAATCGTTCTTCCTACAGATTTTTTACTAAAATGCACCGATTTATTAAAATCTGGAAGAAGGGACATGGATGGTAATTAGATTTTTGGCTTGTTTTTTTAAATTTGGTGCACTTATAATAAAAAACTAGATTTTTGAAGCGTTGCGCCTAGTACTGTTATAAGTTAATTAGATAAAAAAAAATTCAGGTAAAGATTTTTTCAACATTTAATGTATTCTTTATCGCCTGCCGCGTAATTTGCACGAAATGAAATATTCACCCAAGAACATTTGCTTCACACGCGATGGCTCGACCCGAGCATATGTTGGTATAATTTTTCAACACGCACGCCTCAAGCAGAGGCATTCGTTGTGCGCCGTTCGTGGCCCTCCATGCCTCAAATCGCAGTCTGTAAGCTATATTTTATCCCCGTACTCCCACGGTAACGGGAACTACGCGAGTGAAACGGCGTGACGTCCGCTAGTCAGTCAGGGTACATTTTACGGGGATTGCTCAAAAGAAAACAAGGATGATTTCAGATTGTTTGTATTGAAACAAAATTACAATGTTCCTCTCGTGTTCAGTCACACTAGCATTAATTAAACAATTTCATACCTACTGTATTGCAACGTGGCACGACAAAGCGCGAAGTTGCCAAAGCAACATATTATGGCACATAGGCCGGATGACCGTGGTTGAAGCCTGAGAGGCATCATAAAAGCGCTGATTCCGTCAAATTGTTTCATAGAAGTGTGGCTGGATGTAAGTCCGGATTTCATAGGTGCTAGTTGAAACGCTCATTCGCGTTAGTATTCTCTAAACATTTCTGCGAAAGTGGTCTTATTTTTCGAAGGAAGCTCCGTCAAAAAGCAGGACCTTGAGGCATGCAGAATGGGTTCTGTGACTGTCAGTCTTAGTAGAAGCCCCCTTTAGTTTGGCAGCTTTCATTTTAATCAAGTTAGATTTTATGGCCTATGTCGCAAACCCATCGAGGTGCACGCTGCCCACGGCCACGCGCCGCACTTTAACTGCGTTCAATCATTTGTTTGATAACGTGGTTCTACGTTTCCACTGCAGTACACACTACACGCCCACGACTATGTACATCTGTAGCGTGTGTGGCCCACCGTGGCATAGGTACTCGTGGGTTAATATTCGTGTAAAGCGTGTACCGCATACACAGCGTGCTTAGCGTTGACAGCGTTGAGCTATGTAAGCGCCTTATTCGAGAAAGACACGCATATACTAATGACGTCAATTGGTGTATAGCGCGTGTCCGTGGTTTGCAGTTGACACAGTCACATATATTTCCTTGCAAAGCGAACCTTAATTAACGCACGTGCGTTGCCTCTCCGTGCGCCGCGATGGGTTTTCGCCTTAATGCACGCGAAACACTCTTCACTTACGTGAAGAGTGTTTCGCGTCTTACGGTCATAAGTTTAACATTAAAAAAACTTCATTATAAAACGAATACAACAACAAAATCTTTATCTAGCTGAACTGCGGACATTGTGTAACTCAGGGAAACGGAGGAACCATAATTATGTATAAACTCAGGGAAACGGAGGAACCATAATAATATGTATACAATCAGAAGTAATTTAATAAATAACAAAGGTAGTATCATTGTAAGCGTTTCGAATAAATCGCAGAATATCGGCTCGGAGACCATACGGTGCAACATGCAATGGATATGTCACCGTAAAATGGTCAAACACGTTAGATTGTAAACTCTCTAGAGAGATTGTAAACTCTCGAAATATTGTCAACCGAACATACTGCTTACAATATAACGCTTTATTTTTCGGTAGATTGTAATCTATCGAAGTGAAACCGTAATATTGCGAAATGTATGCGATGGAAGTCAGCTCGCCTGGTGTGCAGCAGGGGGAGGGAAGAAGGGGTCCGCCTTGCCCCATGGTACCACTCTCATGAAAAGATAATGCACCATTCCTGAGAAATACCGATTAATATACCCTAACCTCAAAACACTTTATATTCCCCTAAAAGCGTAGTCGATGGAGCACTGCTACGCGCGTATTTCTGTCTGCAGGGTTTAAAGGAACCTAACTAACCTAACGTGGGGGTGCATCGAGTCGCGATTATGGCAGAGATTCTTCCGTCGCATGCATTTGACAATATTACGGTTTCACTTCGATAGATTACAATCTACCGAAAAATAAAGCGATAAATTGTAAGCAGTATGTTCGTTTGACAATGGTGTCGATTCTGTTGTGCACAAACTAAACTTAATTTAGACTATTGCTATCTTTTACTAAAAGGCAGTGCGAGAAAAGGACGGCTATAGCTATGCACTAAGTTAGAAATGTCAAACTAGTTTATGCCTTGCGCTTCCCCGTGTTTTTAGTCGACATGTTTTTACGTGCACCCTTCATTTGTATGGAAATATTAGTTCGAATTAAATTTGACAGCTCTAAATTACGTCCGTCTCTTTCTCTTTTTATTAGTGAGAAAAAGATAGTAAGAGCCTAAATTAAGTTTAGTTTGTGCACAACAGAATCGACACCAATCTTTCGAGAGTTTACAATCTCTCTAGTTATAATACAATTTAACGAGTATGACAATTTTACGGTGACAGATATAACAATGCTCAAATTGTGCGTGTATGGTACAATTGTTATACTTAAATATGAGATAACTATAAAGGCGTACTAACCAAATTGACCGTCGCACGAACACGCGCATGTCGCACTCACTTTGTTCGGCGAACCAGAATACAGCGGGTGACCTCCGGTTTACGTTTACGAAACAAGTTGGTAACATATGAATGTGACGATCGCATATTACGATACCGATCACTTGAACCTGCAGAGGCTGCGGGACTGTTCGACAGGGATACCGCGGCCCTGGAACACAAAGGGCTAAGAAGGAACCCAGATGGGGTTCAGTCTGTAAGTCTGACACTCCCTCCCGCTTCGCCCAGAGCGGGAGGAGTCATTTGATGATTTCCCACCCGAAAAAAAAAGAAGGGTCAGTTCAGATAGAACAGAAAACCCTCCAACGGCTAGAATAGAATGCCTTTTTTAAAAATATAATTTAGCTCTTTAGCTCTTTACCTACATAGAAAGTTACTTAGAAGAAATAACATTGGTATTTTGACATCATTTTTATTTAAAATCAAGTCAAAATACCTGAAAATATACTAAGTTATAATAGTTGCAAGTTCCACAATACAGTAACGCCACCGAATTCTGAACCAATCTCATTTCAGTATAAAAAACACACTACCTACAATTTCATAAATAATTTTATTTAATTTACAATGTTGAAATAATATCGAATTATGATTATTAGATACAAGTTTAAAGTTAACTACATACACCTAACATGGAATTAACAATAAAAAAAATATGTATTTTATTACATCACCGATCACGCCATGCCCGAGGAATATCAACAGTTGAAATTAGAAATAACGTTGGGCGTGCTATTGGATTATCAACTTCACGCTCTGAGCCGAACGATGCAAATCCAACAACGCGGTCATTTTCCCTTGTGTTATTTAAAATTTGCAACGTCAATATGTATAAAAAATAACATACCACATATTTTGTACAATACACAGACGAACGGTCAGTCAGCGGTGCGGAACAAAGCTTACGATAACCTTTGGAATCAATTTATTTTATAATAAATTTACTTCTCTTACCCGTCTCGTATGCTTTGCTCCGCTAACGATCACACACACAAACAATCCATGCATACAAATAAAACCTTAGAAAATATGTCCTCATAAAGTTGTTGAATGACATAAGTATTATATTTATTTCCGACCTTCAATACTTCGTGACTTCGAAATTATATTTCAAAATGATTGCTATATATAATGTTTAGTTTTCGCGTCACAAACATTTAACAATCCGATAGACGACCCACGAAAACATTTGAAATAAAAATCTAGGCTTCCAAGAAATAAAAATATATTTTAAAAATAACTTGGAACTGGTGTAACAGGGATGATTCCACTAGATTATGTTCAGAAAAATACTTCATTGTCGTCACATTTTTGTGTATTAACTTAACATTTCGATAACATACATGTATGCAGTGTGTTTTTTGTTATGAAGTTTCTGTTTTGGTAAACAAACATGCTACAAATATAATTTTCGCTTCAATCATACAAAGTTATGTAGGTATGAAGGCATTTCATCTTTATTCCGCAGTATTAATTATATCACAGACTGCTTCGCAATTACAAAACAAAATCGACAGTTTTCTCATGTGGAAATCTTAGTCCGTCATATTTGTTTACCAAATGTGAAAAGTAAATAAAAACACACTTTACAGTAATAAAGTAGTACAGTAAGCAACCAGCAAAACGCGCGGCTTTACAAAAACTTTATTATTTCACAAATCAACGACACTACTGATTTATTGACATTAACAACAAATAGCGCTTCTGGCTCGAGTTTACATAAAAAGTATTTATATTGTTACTCCTTGCTTATATACCAGTTGTGATGTTACGAGACTCGAACTAAAATGGACTTTAACCTATGAGAATTGGGCTACCGATACATCAATCAAACTAGTAATACGCCGTTTCCGGGAACACTTTTGTTGAGAAAAATGTTTGTGAACTAGAAATACATGGATCATTGGGAAATTTTACTTAATTAACGTTACTAGCAAAATTCCCAATATTTCCAGGAACGACGCATCAATAATCAAAATAAAATACTCGATCTAGACCTTTGGTCTTCGTACACACGAACGACCCTAGAACCCATCTACACAATTCAAATGCTGTCTGCTACCTAAACGACTTACAATTTAATCCTTAACGTCCTTACAATTTAGAAGCATGGAAGCATTTCTTTCGTTATTTGTTACATAATGTAAATAACAACAAAAATATAATTTATAGCCTCATACTAATACTCTTCTATGTTATTGTTCGATATTGATCGAGAGTGCGAATATAATCGGCCAGCAAATAACTAAACCTAACCAATATACGTGCCTTAGGACCGGGTACGTTAATTTTGAAATAAATAATAATATATTATCTTTTTGGACTATGTGCGAATTTTTTACATTACCACAACCACCAGTTTTCTATAAAACTCGAAAACCAGAAGTGCTAATAGAATTCTTATCGTTAGTAGGGCAGTGTCGTATCATCCGTGGTCCGGCGCCCCGGGCCGGCGTACCGGCAGCCGAGCCGGCGTAGTGGCGCGACGGGCCGGCGTACCGGCGTACCGGCGCGGCGCTAGCTAACGTTTGTAGTCTCTCGGATCACTCGGGCCTTGCGGTCCCACTTTAAAGTCACTTGGCTGTCACAAACTCATTTCACTTGGTTTTTCACGTGTTGTAAGAACTCGTAGTAGGAGAACGCGGACTCCACTCGGTCCTCGACTAGTCGCTCCGTGAATATGGTCCGTGATGGGGAATTGTCTCTGTGGAATACAAGATTATTTTAGTAGAAAACTTATCGTAGTTCATACGACTTTTCAGCAATAGTGTAACGTGTGTAAATAGCATTATTTTGGAATACAACCATCCGAAAAGCCTCGAACATCGCGATATCCTTTCTTAAACTGAGAAGAAGTAACGCATCAAACTCCTTCGCAATACAATTGTTTTTTAAGTTACTAGAACTTCCCATAAAAGACTAATAACAAATCTTCGTAAACCCACCTCAATATAAGTATATCGGAGGCGTACGGCCGGTCATCGTTGAGCTTGTCGATGAAGGCGTGCAGCAACGCGCTGCCCTCGGTGTCGAGGCGCGGCAAGCTGCGCAGCTCGTCCGGCAGCTGCGACACCGCCGTCAGACCGAACGTCTCCGACAGGAAGGCGGGACTCACGCCCTGGCACACATACAGGATCATGTTCTCGCCGTCGTCCAGCAAGTACGCGCCGTTCACGTTTATCCTGTTGAGGTTACAGTATACAGATTTATTTTCTGTGTTTTGATACCTATTGGACAATACATCGGCATCACAGCCGAATTTGGTGGGCGTGTTAGTACTCATTCACGTTGACTCGCGGGCGCGGTGGTGGGCGCGGTCACGAAATATCAAACATATGGCGTAATATCCAAGTGTTCACGTACACAACGCACGTGCGGTCTAAGTAGCGGGCAAGCTAGCGACTGGCGCGCGCGGCGGGCTCGCGGCAATATCAAACGCGTGAGATGTTTGTGTGTGTTCACGTCGAACTAGCGGCGGAGCGCGCGATTCACTCGCGACGTCAGGTAAGTTCAACCAGTATGAACTTGTCGCTAGAAACGGACTCGCGCAAACGCCTGGCGGCCAATGTGAACACGAACTCGGCACGTCTCCGCGCCCGCACCCGCTGCCGCGCCCGCGCGTTCCTGTGTGAACAAGTACTTAGACTTTTGCAGTTTGAACGACAAGAAAGCCGACGATACGTCTTACATAATATTTTTACCATCGCCACTCGAAAAAGATCATTGTATTCATCGATAAAAGAGAATAAAACGCTCTTTTATTCACTGAGTGAATAAAGACATTTTGAATTTGGAACAAGGACTAAAAACGTGCCGACAAGAATAATATAACACTGAACTTCGAATATTGTTCTAATTTCAAACAGTATTTTACATGGAGCGACTGCCAGTTAGGGTGCGTAATACTGTACCCCTTGGTAAGACTGGTTGTCACACTTTCGAGCCACTGGCTTCCTGTTATGACTGTCAAATAACTACAAATGAAAGCCGCTTTATGTACTTTCCGACGCATGGAGGATACTCGGTATGTAATAAATTAGTGGTCACCCATCCATAGACCAACCTTGGTAAGCGTGTCTTAAAGATCGACCCGAGTGTCTGTTTAACCCATGAGAAATACAGGGTGTAAACCACCTGATCACCAAGCCGTTAACCAAGCATTCTGTACATCAAACTAAGTAACTTTACGCAAAAAATATTGCTGGGAAACAACTTTTTTTTTGAGGATATAAATCATGTTTTGTGGTAGAACTCAATGTAACGCATTTAAAACATTGTGCTGGTGGATGGATGGAATAGTACGGGTATCGTGGAGGTGTTAAATGTAAAAATCTTACAAAAAAAACTTGCCAAAAAGTTGTAACTTTGACCCCCCATATCTCCATAAATGTAAGGTTCCCAGGTATGGTGTAGAACAAATAAATTATCGCAATGATGGGGAGAACAAGTGCCTTTCGGCTTCGTGAAGAGGTGTTTTACACCCTTTATAAATACTAGCTATACATTTTCGCGCTTATACTTCTTCTGTATATATTTTCTCGCAGTTAATGGTAAAAAGTAGAGTACACCACTCGTGAAAAAAAATCATCTCGGTTCTTGTATCACTCGCTCCGCTCAGGATTCTACTCTAGAACCACTCGCTCCGCTCGGGATTCTACTCTACAATCCGTCGCTGCTCTCGGGATCCACTTAGTCCCTCGAATTATTTCCTTTTTTTCGCTTGTTGTATAATCTACTATTCTTTACAGTCTCCAAAGAAAAACTGAGTTTAAAGTCGTCTTTTTTTTTGTTGACTAATACTGTTCCACCACAGACAAATATAGAAGAGACCTCTCTTCGAAATTAAGGGTCTGCATATGTTTCATAAGTGCATAGATACGAAGAATTGAACTTGTTACAGTTTTAGTTAGTTGGCTAGTTTTAAAAATGTGAAAGAAGGAGAAAAAGTTTATCTAAGAATGCGTTACATCCCTTGTTATTATAGCTCACGTACCTTTCAGCCGTGAGCTGCAGACGCGGCGGGTCGGGCACATGTTCGTCGTCGTGTTCGTGTCGCGTGTAGTGCGCGAGCTGGTGCACGGGGAACAGGTCGGGGTACACGGCGCGCACGAGCAGCGGGAGCGGCGACGTCTTCAGTGCGCACATGTCCGCCACGCGGTCGTCCAGCCGGGTCGAGGTGCCCGTGCGGAATGCTTTCTGTTGGGGAAAGGGTTCACTTTCAATTTCATACTTCAACATTCGCCTGATATTTCGATATACTTAGCCTAGTTCTAATGAAAATAAATAAAAAGTTTATGGAGACAAAACAAAATGTATCAAAAAAGTTTATGTTTGTGTCAAACTTTTTGATACTTTCATTTAAAGTATACAGTTTTATGAAGCATTTTACTTTGTGGTAATTATACCGATAAACAAAAAATCCTTCATGGCTTCTTTACACTGTGCTATGTGATGTGCTTTGCAGCATTACTTTTTATGATGTAAAGCAACGTTTCCAAGTATTATGTTAGTATATATTAGTATTACCGTGTTAGGATGTGTTAAGTAATGTTGCCTTTTGAAAACAGTCAACATGTGGTAACAATTGGTAACATTTGATAAGATTATTAAAGAATGTTGTAGAATAATAGTAGATGTTAGTGTTACCCTCTTGAGTAGAGCGAGTAGATACATGGGCAGCAGACGCAGCGACGTGGAGGCGTGCAGCGAGGAGGACATGGAGCCGGCCGGCAAGTTCTGCGACAGGCGGAACGCGGACAGCGCGTCTACCGCCACGTTCATGACCGCCTCGCGCGCCTCCGACATCGACGCCGACATGCAACGGTCTACCGCTGTTGATAAAACGGACTTTTAGTCTAAATCCTACTTAATATTATAAATGCGAAAGTTGTGACTATAGATGTTTGTTACTCTTTCACACAAACTACTGAACGGATTTGGATGAAATTTTGGACACAGATAGTTTATAAACCTGGATTAACACATAGGACACTTTTTATGCCGGCAGTAAGATCCAATGCGACAATTATCAAACTTTACGCGGGCGAAGACGCTGGTAGAAGCTAGTTATAAATAATTTTATAACGTTACAAACACGTTAGGTCTGATCCGCGTCAGAACGAAGGTCAAAACCGATGTATATTTTGATGGCTGGCTGTGAATCGAATCTTTGCCGAACTGGCCCGATCCGAAGATGTTGGTTGCACGCATAAGGTACCATTTTATTTTATACTAAAGGAAGTTGGGAACCGGAAAGAAAATACTACCATTATTGCAAAATTGACTTCACCACTGAATGGATCCCATTCAGTGACTTCCGACATATAATAGGGTAGAGGACAAAAAACAACGAATTAGTCTGTCAGGTATATTTTTAAAATATAACTCACCCGTATTTTTTCTTTTGTTACGTAAACCAAAATTGACGAAGATACGACGCTTTTAAAATTCCCTATACGTCACGCCTAGGTATAATTTTTAGCTAGTTCTGACGTCACGAGCCTCCACTCCCGAGTTTTGATGCGTTTTATCATTATCAATATTCATTGATTTACAAAAACAAAAAATATGTGTCCATTATTTTTCAATACTCTAACTGACGGACTAAGGTCCATGTTCATCGAAAAGATAACAGTCTGTTTATCTAAAAACAGCTGTCACTGTGACATATTACCATACAAAAATGGGTTTTAAACAGCTGTTTTAGATAATCAGACTGTCATCTTTTTGGTGAACATGGACCTAAATAGATTTGTAATGTTTTGATACTGTTGTCATGCCTATTGCACTTCCACAAGGTGATAAAATAAATATGAAACACTCACCCATTTTACTAAGTAGTCCTATAATACAGGGTGTGTCGGCGGAGTGTAGCACATCTGTCAGGTTACTAGCCGTCGGTAGCGCCAGCGTGTGCACACGGATCCTTCTTTCACCTGAACAGAACAGTCACGTTACTGTGCTGTGGTGGCAGTCGCATCTCTTTTAGATACCAGATTTTGATGATTTAAAGAAAACGATTCTGATTTAGTCTTATCTAATCGTGGCGATAGTATTGACCGGCCATCTAATTCAATAAAAACTCGATGAATCAATCTCTGCACGGTGATAACATTTTGCTTGCACGATGTGACTTTTGCCGCTACTATCAGGCGCTTACCAACAGCCAGTGACGTGAGTAGCGGGCGGTTACTCGGCAGCAGCGTCAGACGCCATCATATATTGAGGCCCAAGTTCCAACGTATTGAAAAGTTTTTTTTTTAAATACATATTTTTGATGTAAGAACTTACTTTAAACACCCCCACGACCCCTACACTATTGAATCCATCCACCCCAGCACAATGTTTTGAATGCTTTACATTGATTTTGATTGTAAAACGTGATTTTTCACCCCAAAAAAAAGGCAATTCCAAGCAATAATCTTTGCGTGGGGTTACTTAGTTTGATGACCAGAATGCTTGATTAACGGTTGCGTGAAGAGTCGTTTACACCCTGTATATTTGTTTAGTAAATACCTTTACTGCTGGTATAAAGCAGCGCCGCTTGGAAGCAGACCTGCTGCAGATCCGAGAGCGACTCCTCTATAGTGAGCTGCATGCCGAAGCCCGCGTCCGGCGACACGTTGGGCAGCGACAGCAGGTCGGTGGAGCGCACGAAGAAGTTGCCGTGGAACGTGTGGATCGCTATGCCTCTGTGGACATATACATTATAGATTATCATAATTATATTGTTCACATCATTGATCTTTTCACATATTATTAATAGTTTATTTGGTCACTAGACGCTTGCTAATACTAATGCGCAAGCGCAGATAATAATGAATGGCGTTTGGTTTGATTCTATAAACAAAGAAAGACAAAGATTTTTAGCCATAACATTGGTTATCAAACTGTAGAACAGATAATCGACATGTTTTTGAGTCGGAAATCTCTTAGGCTTAAATTACTTACCAGCAAAATAAGAGTTGCCGGGAATCAAATTGAATGGTTTGCGATGGGAGGAGGCTTATGTCCAGCAGTGTACTGCTATAAGTAGAGGTAACGATGATACATAGGTTGGTACAGGTAGTGCTACATACCTAGTACAGCGCACTCGCATGACGGCCTCGAAGCCGATCTTCCTGGTGAGGTACCGCGCCAACATACGCGCCAGCTGCGCCGCCTGCGCCGTCCGCGTCGCGCGGAACAGTGGGATGTGGTACACGCTGCCCGCGCTGAACTTACTCATGCCGCCTGGGGGAACAAACTTGCACTTCACCACCAATTAACCATAGCGCTTTCATAGGCGACAGGACACTTAAATCACGAGCATAACTGGGAAAGCGAATCCCGGTAATATAGTCGGGGGCCACCGTAGGCGCGGGCCTGTGAACGGTGAGCTATGGGCTAGCTCGCCGTCCGTCCGACGACATGACGACAGGCCGTGTCGACCAGACCAGAGTGTTCGACGCGCGCCGAGCAAGAGATGTCAGCATAATAGAAGGGCCCGCAAGGGCCGAAGCCTGGCGGGGCTGCGGGACTGTTCGAAAGAGATACCGCGGTCCTGGTACACAAAGGGCTAAGAATTTCCATCAGATATTTTTTTTTTTAATCCTAGTAATATATGCTAGCTGATAATATAACGAAAAATACAATCACAGTCAACAGAAAAAACATTTTGTTTTTACTGATAAAACTATTCTATGCATTACATTGAAAAAAATAATTGTTTCTATTCATAAATCATAATACCCAACAAAGTACAGAAAAGAGTTAAAATGAATAGGAGAATAACATTGTAATGTTGACACAAATGCAACAATTTACATTCCACATCCATTCCGTTACGATGGCATCATTTGCAATGGAAAATTACGAAAATATGTAAGTATCATGCAAATACAATTAATAAAATTACAAACGGTGTGATACAATGCATAATTATAATTAGTTTACGAAAAGATGACTAAGATTGCTGACATGTATTGTATACCGAGTTCACTCACGGTCAACCACTTTTCTTACTTCACTTATAAAAGCATAAAATTGAAAAGTGACAGACCGTCAGTGAATTTGTCGTCAGTTAATTCTTCTCTTAGCGTTTATTAGTTTTGTGATTGATGCATTTACTACATCAATCACAAAACTAAGTAATACTACAGTCCCCGCCACGAGAAGCTATAAATTTTGTAAACACACATTCCTTTGGATCAAATTCAAAAATGACAGCGTCAGCGTGATCTTACTTCAAAATGGCGGCCCAAATGTTTACGTTTCATGATGACAGATGCATTCTAGTACCACAAAATATTAGACGAGCTGTAGCTTCTCGTGGCGTGGACTATAATAAACGCTCAGAGAAAACTTACTTAGATTATCACTTATGCATATAATTCGTGTCATTGATTTATTTACTTACTAATATTTGCAAAAATATTAATAATAGCGGACGTCCCGCGGTTTCACCCGCATAGTTCCCGTTCCCGTGGGAGTACGGGGATAAAATATATCCTATGTTACTCGTGGATAATGTAGCTTTCGAATGGTGAAAGAATTTTTAAAAACGGTCCAGTAGTTTTTAAGCCTATTCATTACAACCAAACAAACAAACAAACAAAGTTTTCCTCTTTATAATATTAGTGTAGATAACAAATATGGATATAGAAAAGAATTAGTAATGGCAACGCATAACATTCTTAATGCATGATAACTACTACTATACATACTAAATATTGGTCGGCCGCTGTTTTTAATTGAAGAATGGGTGAAGGCTCTGGTGTTATGGCGGTATAAGGCGATATGAGATAACATAGTCGGGAACAGGAGAGGTTCTTGAATGTTTGCCAAGGAATAATGAAAGAGAACAATAATACGTACTGAGCGAGGCGAGGTCAGCATACTGCGAGTTGAGCAGGAACAGATCGACGGCGATCTGCGCGCCGCTGCAGTCCAGCGCCAGGCGCTTGTAGAAGTCCGTCGCCGGGTTCAGATGTGCTACCTCCTTGGACGACCGCGCGTTGGGGTCCTCTCTAAATTAATGGGAAAGAGATTACTGTATTTCTGATTTTGTACTCATGATCATCGTAGTCGTAGTCTCGTGCTTCCCTGGTAAGTGCGAATCTCATAAGTATAGTAAAAGATATACAATACAAAATAAAATAAAAACGTACAATGTCTATACTAAATGACAAGACTTGTGTCAGTTGCGGTCATAAAACGTGTGAAGAGGCTATACTGAATCGTGTTATCTCGTTCCTTCATTTCATGACGGTAGGCGTATGCAATGCCAAGACACTTTAAAAAAACCTGCTGTAGCTTACCTAGCTTGTAACGCTCCGGGCCCAACGTTCGGTAAACATGTCTGGAACACTGTGATGCGACCACCAGTAGCAGCCTGGAAATGTTATCGATATTAATTTAGTTCAAAAGGCATACTTTATATTTTATATTTTATAACCCATTCACCAAAGCTCGTCTTTTCAAATACAATTGCATTTGTAAAATTACCATTTGTATGTGTTTATTTTTTATTTTTGTGGGCAATCAAGAATAAGAACTACTTAGTCATTTAACTCTTCGTGAACGTAGATCCACACAAGACACAATGGCTTTTTAATTGTGTCTATAATTACGGCATACAAGAGGTTAATGAGTAAGCTAACTTAACGCTTGCACTAAATGGGTTCGCATAATTGCTATCACATGGTTACATTTCCTCTGAACAAATAGGGTTTATGTCGGCTATCCACCGACCAAAATCCGCCAGGTTATCTACCTCAGCACATTTGATGGAGCTCTAATGAAGCATATTTAGCATACTTAACAAGGTCGTCTAGGTAGTTACTCACCATAAGTTTGTAAGCGGCCTGTAGCGCGGCGCCCAGCGCGGAGGCGGGAGTGGAAGGTGTGGAGTACCTCTGCGGTAGCACAGTTAGCAACTCCTTCACTAACTCACGACGCTCACCCAAGTTTACTAGTAGGGACTCCGGAGATGGCAGGAATACATCTGTTAAATAAAACAAGTGGAGAGTTATAAAGTTATAATATTACGAGTATGTCATTTGATAAGCTTATCTTCTGTACCATAACATTGAATGCATAAAGGGTTATGGCCAAATCAAAGGAAATCTTTGTCCATACACCCCTTCGGTTTTACATTTTCATGGGGAAGACATAGTATGTGACAAACCAAATTGGAATGACATCATACTTGAGTTTGCAGTTGGCTTAGTGACTTCTTAGTGGACCATGGAAAGTTTAATTCTGCAGGAAGATGTTTACTTGTTATAGTATGTGCATGTAAGGAATATCTACCGCTACAATTTGCGATGGGTCGTACTATACGAAACAGACTGTTAAAAATAAAGTTCAGGATACATAACAGCCTATCAGCCTGTTTTTACGCAGAAGAGTTAGGCAGAAGTTTACCTGTGCGAACCGCCAGTCTGCGGAATTAACTGTTCCCTGATCATTATAATCTAGATTTATTCAAAGTTCGAGAGAATTGTTTTTTTTTCAGGCAAGAGTGCCCTAGGCCGCACCATCGCTTCACATCAAGTTAGTTGTGGCCAAACGAAAGTCAAACCAGTTTAAAAAAAATTACATCAGCACGCTATTGTGACTTACCATCAATGTCAAGCACGGTCATCTCCTTCGGCCTGGTGAGTCCCTCACTCATCAGATAGTAGTGCACGTGCGCGTCATAACACACGAACCCGATCTGTGTGCGCGTGTCGCCTGGGAGCGCGTCTAAGTTGGCTTTCAGTGTGTCGCAGGCAACCTGGGGAAATATGGAAAATGAGGTAAAAATAAACAGAGAAGAAACGAACGAGTGCTGGAATGAAACTGCGTATTGGCAAACATAACTTGGGATCCCGCCAGCTAGATGGACCGACGATCTTAAAAAAAGTATCTGGGTCAGACTGACCGAATGCGGCAGACACTGTGTTGTGGCGCAGCTTGGGGAAAGGCCTATATCCAGCAGTGGACTGCGATAGGCTGAGTTGATTTTTAACCAACTTCTAATATACTGATATGTTCTGCACAGTCGTTAGGATCTCAAAGTTCTTGAGGCTCATTCAAATTCGGTATGTAAAGTATTTTTCAGGTATTTTTTTTACATTTTTATTTCGTAAAACATTTAATTTTAAGCAACTAATTTTAAGCTTTTTTATTTCCAAGTTACAGTTTCTTATTTATTATTTTTTAAAGTATTATTCGTGATGACGTCATTTCATAGCCTGAATAGCTTTAAGTCTTTGCCACGTTTTCAGTACATACAAAAAACACTAAATAACTTCAAAGTTGACATTGATGACAGTTGACGCTTGACAGATACGTGTTTTTATTTTGTTGTGAAATGTGAATGCTGTGATCGTGACTGTGATGTGAACTTTTTGTTTGAGTTTCTTTTCCTACGATTTTTAGCAAATTTTAATTTCTATCCATTATCCGTGCTGCGTATCCGTGCAATGAATCTGTCATCGACAACTAGTGCTAAATGCTTCGTACCGTCATGTAAAAACACTACAACAAATAGCCGACACAAATTGTTTGTAAATGTGAAAGAAACGCTAAAAAAGAAGTGGTGCAAGGAAGTAAATATGGAATACAAGCCTGGGCGTCGTATTTTTTGTTGCGAAGATCATTTGAACGCGAAATTATCAGCGCGCGATGCATTCAAATAAATAACACAGTAACTAGCATTGACAGTTTTGATTTGACACTGACGGTATGACAAACAAAAGTATTTTTTTTTAATTTATCTTGAAAAGCACGAAGGAAGTAGTCTATTCAGGCTACGTTATGACGTAATTTAGAGGTCAAATGAAAGTCAAATGATTACAAGTATTATTGTGAAAATAAACACAATCTTGTGATATAGAAAGCTAAAAATAGAAAAATAAGGCATCAGACCCTAAAATCTCCAAATGGTTTTGGAATCAGCGTAGGTTAATTTTTACTTTACATACCGAATTGCGCGATGCGCTAGAAATTATAGGACAGGTCATTCTATCGAAGATATTATAGAAGTGGAATGCCTTGTATAAGTCTTGATTCCTACAGGAATCGTGGAAATCAGTGATAAAAGAAAGATGTTACTGGAAATGTTCCTAACTAAATTCATTGTTTTGATATCGGCATCAAAATGAAACACTCTTTCGAAAATCGAGTAAGTTCAAAACATCAATCAATTAATATTTTTGTCTCTGACCTGATTTTTATAAAACACTTTATCAAGATCTAGACAGTAATTAGTCGATAAGTCATTAGTAAAGTCAAAATATTAGTATCAGTCATTGCCAGAATTATCGGCAAATACCGCATCATCATGCTACATACGGCTGATATACAGATAAATACTACATCAAACGGGAAAGACTTCAGTTGTTAAACAGGTAACTATGTTATATATCCTGTACTTTATTTTGTCATGATGATTTAATTACAAAAATCTTAAAAGCTAAATAGCAAACTTATTGACAAAGACACTTTTCAAATATCAGGATGAACCGGTACAATATCTACATAGAAAGTAATATCTCGTTCCAGCCAGTAGCCCGCGCGCAAATTCGAAGTTCTGTATTATAGTATACATCGAGTTTCCGGACGATATCCTCATCATTATGAAGAACTTTTACTATGGGACCAAACCAATCGCGATAAATAATTCAGCAGTTCCATACATTTTGTCGGGTTAATGCGAACATATTGTAGGGAACAGAGGATCTTTTATTTTTGAAAAGTTGTTCATAATGATGAGTACAATGACCGGTCGAAGTTTATGGATATCATCCGGAAACACGGTGTATAAAAATATAGCCAAAATGTACTTCAAAATCCGGTTTAAATTGCTTTAACTGCTCCTAAACTGTGGTTCCAGAGTATTATTTTGATTATGTTATTTCTAACTGCACTCTTACAACTTCTACATATTTTTGTTCAACCACATACGGCGCGAATAAATATCGCACAGAGAATTTCTTCCCTAACCCAGTTTAAAACTTAAAACAAGTCAGTACCTGCAAGTACCCAGACTCCCTCGCGAGCTGTGAGACATCAAACAGGAACAGATACACGGCTGGCTGCGGAGGCCGCAGCATGTACTCGCCGGGAGCTATGAACTCGATGGTGGCGGACTTGATCTCCGGGCGCCGCGTGGGGTCGCCGTAGGACTTGCTCACAGGGTCGTACTGGAACTCTTCAGGCACTGAGAAGGAGAGACAGAATATTGATAATTTTGTTTTGTGACGTTGTCGGTTCAAACTATGTAGGTCGCTTATGAAATACTAGCACTTCGCCCGCGACTTCGTCCGCGAAAATTGTGGTAACTCGGCTAATTTGCATGATATCAATATAATGTTTAGCCTATGTTACTTGGTAAAGATGTAGTTTTCTAATGGTGCAAGAATTTTTAAAATCGGTTGAGTAGTTTTAGAGTTAAATCGTAACAAACAAACAAACAAAAAATCACATCTTTTCTTTTTACAATATTAGTATGGATAGCATAGATTAAATCCGTTAAATTGCGGTGTATTCACACCTATCCCAACTAGCATACAAGCTGTTTCAATCACTTCTGTACAACCTGAATGTTCTACAATAGCCGTTCAAGGGGTTTACTATAATACTTAAGTGGTACAGTAGCGTATTCAATCGTTCCTAAACAGGCTTGTGGTACGGTCGAACAAGCTAATTGATTTACAGTTTAACCCACAAATTACATTGTAAAGTGTAAACCAAATAGCTTGTTCGACCGTACAATAGCCGTACAACAGTAAATATAATCCCAATGAAGATACAAAGGCGTGTTATAGAGTAATTGTACGCGCATTTAATCTAAAGCGGAGTTATAAATACCTTTTTAAACACCGCTAGGTTTTGTAGAGGGCTATAATAGTTAAAAGTGTTTAAATGGAGTTACAAGCTTCCTTTAAAGCGCTTTAGGTGGTATATTGCAATTTTGTAACTCTATATCTACAGCAGAGAAACAGGTTGTACAACGGAAAATCAATAATCCGTTTTACAACCTAGACTCTTAAAAAGATATATTAATTACCGATATACACCTAGAAGAGTACAATAGAACGTCAATACCACCATCATAGAACTGAAAGGTCTACAATGGTAGATAATAGCGGCACTCGCACTGGTATTTTGCATGCATAAAAGGAAAAAACAACACTACTGTTGTTTATTTTCCAAATCATCCATCAATCACTCATTTCAATTAGTTTTGTTCATTTCCCCAAAATATCGTTACTGTAAGATCTGTAAACTCTAATTCAGAGATATAGTCGCGTTTAAATACGATTCGAGCTCTACAGTCGCGCTCCAAGAACTTATTTTAGATCCTGAGGCGCACTGTACCGCTCGCATAGCACCTTTGTAGTAACAAGGGTACTATGCGAGCGGTAGAGTGCGCCGTATTAACATATCTGTACAACCATTGTAGAGACATTGTAGAACCTTAGGCTGTATTGCGTGGGCCTCTTTCGGGGGTACAGCGGCGCTATAGCCGCTTGAACATCTACTGTAGAACTTATCTATGGAGGCTATGCCGTTGTTAAAAACCTCTAAACGGCCGCTATACGGCTTGTTATAGAGCTTGAGTGCTAGTTGGGATGTTACTTTTTGTAGAGCAACATTTTGTCTCATGATAACTTTAAGTAACATATACATATGTGGTAGTTTTAGCTATAACTTTTTCTAATCGGGTAACTTTGGTTTGGATACACCTTTTCCACCACCACATCCCAAACTACGGAGGGTAAGCTTGGGACATTAATCAGCTTTTCAAAATGCAAGATAGTTTTTATTTATTGAATTTGTACTGTGATATATCACTATATTTTTTGTTTATTTATAGAAATTTACAAATTTAAAGATAGTAGGCAACAAAAATAAAACAAACAATCTAGAAACAACTGTTTCAATTCAGCCTACATAAGAATGATTTCATTATTTACGTCAATTAAGAGAGATTTAACTCATTAATAGTACCAAAATATCAGATAATCAGTATAAATAGAGAAGAGACTGGTATTTAGCAAACATTTGAAGTTAGCAACTTAGATAACAGAGATTATTTTATGATAAAGTTTCACTGTACTCATAGAACATTTCTGCGCCATTTAGTCAACACTACCACTATGGTAGTAGAATGGCGATAGGAAAAAGAAAACTACTTATTTCACTTAGGTGGAGTTTCAGCACATTTCGAATGTCAAAATTACGTAAGAAAAACCCCCAAAGCGGCTGTCAATAGTTCCTAGTATTTTAGCTAAGAAGTGCCGCAACGAACTACTGAAATGAGATTTTAGAAGAACAATTTATGTATGAGATTATCATTTGCGGTGATTACCGGTAGTTTGCAAAGCTTGTATTCCCTTTATTAGATTCAGGATAGGCTAACTAGTCGCCTCAGCGCGTCCTGGATTTGCAGCGATGGGTTTATCGCTTAAAGTTCAAAATTCAACAGAACGCCCTAATCCCTATGACCCTAGCTGTTCAAATTCCAGCGTAGTAATTTCAGAGCTGATTGCAGAGGGATTGCTCAACACTTGAGTAGGGTAAACCCGATGCCAGTGCGTGTCAGATATAATGTTATTAAACTATACGAATTGGTTGCTTGATATTGTAAACATGTTTTAAGTAAGTTGCATTGGCTAATAAGATAGCAATGACGTGTTCAGTCCAAAGATTATTAATTCACTCATTGTGATCTTTGAACCTTGCAGGTTTTTGCTAAGTCGTTTTTTACGTTTATTAACATAGTCATTTATGTTTTTTTAATTTGGTATCTAATGAATTTAACAATTTAATTAAATTAAACATCAAAAAATATCAAAATGTATTAAGTTTTTTCCTTGTGACTGGTCCCAAACACAAAGACAGCTTGGCGATTTTGTAAGATAAACAAATCAAAAGTCAAGTTTACTTGAAAAAATCATTCCAGCTATTTATAGCCAATGGGGAAAATCGTACATTTTACCGTGCTAACTCAAGTTATGTAGCTAGTAAAATATGCATAAAGATAAGAAATTACATAGGCTACATTTTAAGTGTGCACATTAAACATATCCTTGCTACAAACGAATTAGTCAATAAGGATAATAGTAATGCAGACTGTGAAGACATGATGACCTTCAATAACACCCAATGTACATCACAAAGGGAATCCAGCCCGGACACTCTCCTGCCTGAGGTAACGGAGGACTCGACCCGGTTGGGCAGTGTTCCGGGTTGTATCCCCATTATAGATTCACCACACATTGTCCAAGGTTCATCACTGGTAGGTCAAACAGAATGTAGTTCTCCCCCTTGTTGTAGTACACATTGTGGTTGCTTTATTATGTTTTCTGATAGTTTAGGGAAAGGCTTGGGAAAATTGATTAGTAACAATCTGAGTCATTCTACTCAAAATTATTGTACACCTCAGGCTTCATACAACCGGATAATGGCATCCATAACTCGGAAGGAATTCGATCCTAATGATATTGTAACTATATTTGTTGGTAATAGTTTGAACGTAAAAATTGATGAAATCACTGACAATGTCACTCAACTGTTGAAACTAAATTGTAAGAAAATCATTCTGTGTGCCTTTCCATACTTTGAAAAGTTGTCAAGCAGGCAAAATCATTATATTCATAGTCTCAATAATCACATGTGTTTACTAGTAAGTCACTATTGTGACAAGTTGACGTTTTTCGACACTAACAGTTTCGTCCAGAAATTGAAGTCAACGAGGAATAATGCGTACCTGCCTATTAGTTTTAGACGTCAAATAGCTCGGCTATTAGCTTTTAATTTAAACTCAGACATATGTGGTATGTCGCAGTCTGTTGTAAATAGTTCCACGGAAATTAGTAATTATACTAATTGTAATTATACACATTTTAGCTTAGATTTAAACTAGTCAGTAAGACAATGGAAGGTACGAGTGATAATTTAGGTAAACTTATCAACTCTAAGGTATCTTCTAGCTCTCAGTTAATCAATTGTCAAAAAGGGGTTAAGCAGAATTCCTTTACATTATTTCATCAGAATATTCAGGGTTTTTCTTCCAAACAATTAGAAATCGAACTATTTTTAGAAAAAACCAAGTTTGATATTATCTGTCTATCTGAACATTGGATGAGGGATTACGAAATGCAATTTAATTACGAGAATTATAGTGTGGGCAGTTGCTTTAACCGGAAGTCTAAGATGCGTGGGGGTTCATTAATCTTAGTTAAAAATTGTGTTAAATTTAAGCCTCGTAATGATATTGTCGATCTTTCGGTTGAACATAGCATAGAATTGTCTTGTGTTGAGCTAGATATGCATGTAATAGTGTGCGTTTACAGACCCCCTAATTACCTGAACTACTCTATCTTTGAGTCAGTAATGGAAGATGCTTTGGCAAAACTTGTGACTGGTAGTAAACTAATAATTATCTGTGGTGACTTTAATATCAACATTTTAGAGAATAATGTAAACAGCAGTAGATTTTTAAATCTCTTTAAATCATTTAATTTGTCAAATGTTTTTTCAGAACCAACCCGAATTACTACAAATACTGCTACTTGTATTGATAATGTTTTTTGTTGCTGCGACTACTTAGATAAATCCATCGTAAATTACCTTCCTTCAGATCACAGCGGACAGACTGTTTCTTTCGCGTCTAATAAACAATTACAAAGAATTCAGATTCAAACTAGACAAATAACACCCAGCAATTTAGAAAAGTTTAATAATAATTTAATTAATAAGTTAAATATACCAGGCCATATTGGAAACAATGTAAATGAATTGTATGAAGAATTCTTTTCGGTAGTGCACACCGAGTTCAATAGTACTTTAAAACAGAAAACTAAGACTATTGGCCCAAAGTTTATTTTCAGTGACTGGGCAACACAGGGTATTAGGAAAAGTAGGGAACGATTGTTTGAGTTGTACGGCCTTAAGCCTTATATCAACACAGAAACTTTTAGTAAATATGTGGCTACTTACTCGAAAATTTTTAAAAACTCTTGCAAGATAGCCAAGTCTCTTTTCATTAGCAACAAGATAAAATCAGCCGATAACAAAATAAAGACGGTTTGGAAAATTATCAACAGTGAGACTAATAGATCTAAAAAACCAAGTAATGACATAACACTAGAGACCTCACATGGTCTCGTGAGTACTAATAATGAAGTCGCTCAAGAATTTGTAAATTTCTTTACCAGTATCCCACTTAAAACTACTGAAACCTTAAATTCCTCTCCCTTGCTCTCTATGGATTTATTGAAGGCGAACGTTTCAGCCTGCTCAAATGAATTTAAATTTCAGCATGTAAACCCCATGACAATCATAAAAGCTTTTAAGCAAATCAAGATCAAATTAACCGAAGATCTATGGGGTATGTCTATCAAAGCTTGTACCTCAATTGTTGAGACTGTAGCGCCGTATTTAGCCTCAATATTTAATTTGTGCGTGGATCAAGGGGTCTTCCCGGATCTAATGAAATTCAGTAAGGTAATACCGCTTTTTAAATCCGGGGACAGTAAAGACACCAACAATTATAGGCCCGTATCCGTGTTGCCGGTTTTCAGCAAGGTGTTTGAAAAGATAATGCTCGATCAAATGCTTAACCATTTTAACACCAATAAAATCTTACACGAACAGCAGTATGGTTTCACCAAAGGACGTTGTACGACTGACGCCGGTGTCACTTTATTAAAACATATTTTTACTGCGTGGGAAGAGGCACAAGATGCCATAGGAATCTTCTGTGACCTCTCGAAGGCATTTGATTGCGTAAATCACGAAACCCTGATTTTGAAGCTTGAGCATTACGGTTTAGGTAAACTTGCGCTCAGTTTAGTAAAATCATATCTGAATGATAGACAGCAGCATGTACAAGTAAAGGGTGTAAATTCGATGGGTTTAAAAGTAAAAATGGGTGTACCACAAGGTTCGATATTGGGTCCCTTCCTCTTTTTAGTATACATTAATGACCTACCCCATTTATTTAACAACCATCCGCAAATGGTGTTGTTTGCTGATGATACTTCTTTAATATTTAGGATAAACAGACGTGCCACAAATCTTGACGACGTAAATAGCGCCCTACTGCAGGTTCATAATTGGTTTACCGCTAATAATTTAGTACTAAATGGGAAAAAAACTAAGTGCATAAGATTTGCTTTACCAAATGTCAAAAGTAGTGATTGTGACATAGTATTGAATCAAGAGAAACTTGAATTTGTCAATAAAACGGTTTTCTTGGGAATTACGCTTGACCACAGGCTACAATGGGGTCCTCATTTAACATCTCTTGCAGGCCGGCTGAGCTCAGCAGCGTATGCTGTTAGAAAAATCCGTCAATTTACTGATGTTGATACGGCGAGGATAGTCTATTTTAGTTATTTTCATAGTATTATGTCATACGGTATTTTACTATGGGGACGTGCTGCAGACATCGAGTCTATTTTTATTCTGCAGAAAAGAGCCATCAGAGCCATATATGAATTACGTAGACGCGATTCTCTAAGAGAACTGTTTAAGGAAATTAATATCATGACAGTACCTTGTCAATACATCTATGAAAACATCATGTACGTTAGGAAAAATCTGCATTTATTCAGTAAAAGAGGTGACAGACACCACTATAATACTAGAAATAGGGACCAACTAGTTCAGCCAGGTTTCAGGCTTGCTAAAGTAGATTCATCTTTCATGGGGTACTGTTTAAAATGTTACAATAAAATACCTCCCCACATTCTACAACTGAATGAGACGAAATTTAAATCTTGTGTAAAACGCACACTATGTAGGCAAGCATATTATAAGCTGGGGGATTACATTGAGGATAAAAATGCTTGGCTAAATGCTGGTCCTGCTCCGCAACCTTAGATGCAAACTTATTGGACAATTATTGTGGTAGCTGCAGAAGATTGTAAAAATATTCTTGCATTGTATAGATTCCATCTCTTAGTATTGTATAATTGCATAACACATGTGTGAGTACCATGTACCGTAAAGCTACCATTTGCATTTAGTTATGTTTCATTGACTTGAATATGCCTTGGTGGCTGAGAGAATGTCATGCTCGCTTAAATGTCTTGCTGATGGTGGCGGGTGGGTCGGGTCATTTAGTTCCCTACAATATGGTTGAATTGAATGGCGCTGATTCATGCGTCATGTTCGTGAACGGGCGCTGTCAGTCGGGACTGGTCATCTCTTAGCTGCCGTGGATCATTTGAATTGCTTTATTTTTAATTGTTGATTTATTTATTTTTACTCTGGACGCTCTTATTGTGCACGTCTTTCTACATCGTTCTCACATATATGTATAATCTCAACATGAAAGATGTAACCAAGATTTTGTAACAACATTTTTGATTGAAAAGAGTGTCCATGGAGTTTCTTGCCCGTTCTTCTCCATAGAGATCTACGTTAGGGAATGGGCAACTACAGTACTTTCTCAAGTTATTATGCCTTGTGTCTGTGACTGTAGCTTCGCTTTATTTTTCGTTTTATCGACATTCAAAAGTGCCGTAATGGTCTAGTTGAAATAAATGATTTGAGTTTGAGTTTGAGTTTGAGTTTGAAACGATTATTATTGCTGATGTCCTTTGTAAGGTCAGCAGCATTTGCTAATTGACGCGTGTAATAAAAATATTAATAAGGTAATGCTAAAATATTGGTGATCTATAATTATCTAAGTGCGTTCATAATTTTGTTTGTTTTTTATAAAGAGTAATTATATATAATTTGTTTTTAGGCGCATTTTTTTATTCATTTAGTGAACTTAATTTTATTCCAGAATCGTGGAAAGGTCCATCGACATACTTATTACTTTCTAAACTTAGCTTAATGTAGCATTATCTCGATAAATCTCGAGAGTTCTAAAGCATTGTCGTTCTGGGAGTGCATCTCGCAGTGAAAACCTTGTGCAGACGAGCCTCGAGTGAAATTGATAGTGTTCAAACCAAATACACTCAATATGTTTGTTGTGGTACTCACAGTCATTGACCCTGTAGCACAGATTGCACTTCCACCGCTTAGCGTCCACGAAGTACACAAACGGGTTGATGTAAGTCCGGCAAGCGCGACACCGTACGATCGTCGCGCACTGGATTACCGGCAAATGCTGAAAAGAAACGGGACGTATTTACAATCGTTAAGTTTACATTGAAGAATCGACGGAAAGATGACGAAAGATAGGCTTATTCAGTTTGAGAAGAGATTTGAGAATGAAAATTGGGTGAACAGAAGACAACGTTTAGAAACCTATTATTTTGCAATTATAAACTTTCATTGCTGATGGTACACTACAATACATTTCTTTGCCAAAAAAAAATGTTGTTTGTTACAATTTATTTGACCATTGAAGCTTTTTAGCTGACCATGGACCAGATTTCTACTACTGCGTCGAAGATTATCTTGAACGTATAAGTGATGAGAAAGAAAGAAAGAAAGTAAAAATGTTTATGTGACGTCAGTACATTAAGCACACACACAATAATGTTAAAAAAGTTACAAAAAAGACAAAAATACATAGTATGTACTGTGTGCCTCACAGCTGAGAGGGGGCTGTTTTTAACGTAATGAAATGGCTGGAATTTGCATAGAAAATCATTCATAACACGAATAATGGAAAGAAACCTTTTTATCATTTTCACACACACACTTTCAACCTAGTATTGTTTTATTTATAAGCACAGTTATTTAACAATTAATACATAAGAGAATCAGTCTTTCTAGAATATGATTATGCTACCAGTTTGAATAAGATTATGTTAAATAGTGTTAGTTGCAAAAACTACACAATTCAATGTAAGTTTGACAAAAAAACCACCCAATATTTTAATGGGAATTTTATGTGAGTCATTGTGTTCCTCACAATTATTAGGAAACTTGGAGCTAAGAGATTTCATACAGACTTTAATTATATACGAAGTTACCTCCGTGATGGCTATTTAGAATTAAGTATGTCAGTGATGTGTGCCTGTAAAGTTTGTGGTTTTTTATTGCAAAATTGTTATAGTTACTGATTTTCTGCTTAAGTCCAATATTTACCATCAATTTTGAGAGAAGCGGAATGAAGGTGAGCTTGCTTTGTAGGTACATGAATAAAACTTTCAAAAAAAGTCAAAGAATCGTTCAAACTCTTGACAGTGAATGGACATAATTATCTAATATCCATTCATACCAAAACAAAAGGATACATAATTTTCCTACACAATAATTCATTGACTGATTTTACAAAACGATGAGCGACATTTTCCCCACTACTACTACACTTGTACTCGGTGTTTTACCGCCAAAACTACGTCATTTAGGATTTCGTACGCGATCGATAATGCGCCCAATGTTGCCTTTAAATTGGTCAAGGATCGATCGACCTCTAAACCAAGGGTTTCTTACTAATAATACGGCTACAGGTTTTAAGTGCCAAATATGTATAGGTAGGTTGATCAAAATTCGTGACTAATAATATGTTTAAAACCAAAAATTATAGCATGATAATGATAGATTATAAGGACAGCATCACTACATAGATAGAATAAGCCTTAAAACTAATAAAATTAAATAAACAAATGAAAATAATTAATGAACAAACCACTGATGACATGTTATGCAACTATTCAAGAGTTTGAATGTTTAAAACTTACACTCACATTGAGATCTTTGAATGGATGAATTAATATACCGAGAGGTAGCCTCGACTTCTGCAGAAGGCTGTTCGTCTCAGGAATACGGTTGACAGTACATCTGAAGACCCTGCAATTGTTTTACAACACATTAAAACATGTTTCAAAAACACACTGAAACATATTTATAAATAATTCAGTGTGTGTTTTTTTTTAAAGTGTTCTTGGATTTCTCAAATAAATTACAGAAGTCTTTTTTCAAATCGTCAATTTCATAAAAATGTAGATGAGTCTGAGTTGTAAATATGAATGAGGTACATAGAAAAGAAACTTAGTGCCCAGTGCTGACATTTCTTAGCTGCACAGTCGGCCCCTATCCTATATGAGATTGACCATGAGTCATCATCTGCCTAGCCTTTTCCCAACTATGTTAATCCTCCCCAAATTGGTATAAATTTATTTCAGCATCTACTGCTTACTACAACATCATAGTTGTAGTGCTACTGAATAGAGAAGAAGTAACAATAGCTATGTCTATCATTCATTAAGTTAATAGACTATTTCTCAAAACGCGTAATAGACGACCTTCTAACAAATACGTGCGTTTAATCATATCACAGATTTGATATTATGCAACACTCCAACGGTAGACATCACTTTATCTTTTCTTCTGATAACATCCACCTTTGTATGTCAGTTAAAGCTTCAATGAGTTGTAATAAGCCAGTAATTTGAATAAAGAAAAAAAAATAAGGAGAATGAACACAATCAGTCTAACCAGACAATAGAGTGAAGTTAATAAACAAATAATATAATATGACAAATAATAAGAACATACAAATAATAATAAATAAAACAATGAAGCTGCATTGAAGTAACATGGATTATATTCTACAAGTATTATTTTCAGCTGTTATTGCCAATTTATCTGTTTAGAAAGGATAAAATTAGTTGAAATATGGGCGCTTTAAAAATTACTTAATTACTATGAATGGTTGCTGATAGGAAACAATAGCATAGCAGTAAGAAATTTAAAACAGTAATAGTCTATAAAATAATATAAGACATTCAGGAAGTCATTTCAAATTTTTAGAAGATTTCTAACTTCCTTATTTGAATAAAGTAAGAAGATAACCATACAGGTTGTTTAATGAAATAAATACTTCTCAAAAAAACCAATTAGGTATGAAGAATACATTTAAGATAATACTATTGAAACCAACATACCACAATTAGATTTGAGGAAACCTTGTTTTTAAACAAAACTAGTGTGAAAGAATATGCCTACTGCCTATTATACTCATGAATGTCATTATGATCATGGGACAATTTAAAAAAACCGTTGTGGTCATTACCTTTTTGTAGACTTTTTATTCAACTAATTATGTTGATACTTAGGTCAATAAGGCCAAACAAAATACTATTAGTTCATAAAAAACATTACCATCCTCAGTTGGATAAAAACATTCAGTGACTAAACTTTCACTTTCCATGCTTTAATAAATGTAAATGAACACTTACTCATGGCTGCAGTTAGATGAATCAGCAAACTGGTGAGGAAGTTTAATCTCTGGAGGGTCTTCAGGGTATTCCGGCAGTATATGCTTACACTGCAGCAGATCTATCATATGGTGACCCCACAGCTGGTCAAATCCTTGCTTTGTCACACTCAGTTGCCCCATTTGGTGATTTAGATTCTGCTGTGGGTACTGCTTCATAATATTCGCTTGTTGTTGGCTCACATTGGGCATCGGTGCTGACTGGTTGTTTTGATAACTGCCAGGTGGTGCTGGTGCCATTTGAGGATATCTGTTCTGCATGTTACTCTTAGGAGCCCCACCTGTCTGCATAATAGGCCCTGGGGGCGGCCCCATCTGGTGTCCCATAGGCGGTAAATTCTGTTGCCCCATAGGTGGAACTTGAGAGCCACCTGGGGGAATTTGTGGCCCACTGAAGGTGCTTGGAGGCCCCATATGTCCAGTAGACAGGCCTGGTGGACCCATTGTCTGCCCTGCTGGACCGTTTTTGTATTGTCCTGGATATGACTGTGCTTGAGCTGGTCCTGGGCCACTTGCAAGGCCCATAGGTGCTGGTGGTTGGCCCATAGGTGCTGGTGGTTGGCCCATAGGTGCTGGTGGTTGGCCCATTGGACCTGGTGGGCCCATTGGCTTTGGAAGACCAGGAGGCAATAACGATGGTCCACTCACATGGGGACCATTGATACCTGCTTGCCTAGGGGGTCCTAAGGGTTGTCCAGCTAATGGACCACTAAAGCCTTGCATTCCAACAGGAGGACCACTGGCTGATGGTGGTGGTATTAAAGGACTATTTCTTGGAGGACCAGAGACAGGAGCACTAGAGAATGGGATGTTAGGTTGACTTGTCATCGTAGGCCCGGGAGGCTTAGGAATTGGCCCAGGTGGAGGGGCATAGGGTGTATTCATTAATGCTGGACCATACCCTGAAGTTGGTGGCTTGCCTCCAGGAAGAGAGTTATAAGCACTTGAAGAAGCAGGGTACTGGCTCTGAGGAGGTCCTAATGGAGGCTGAGAGGAGAGTGGGCCATTCACAAGAGGCTGGCTAGGTTGACTAGAAGGTATGAGAGGTGGAGCATTGTCATTGATCTGACGCTGTGGAGGGTGATAGCTAGGAGGATAAGGAGTTGGTGAAGAATTGGCATTAGGGACAGTTCTAGGACTACCTGATGTAAGTGGGGCATTCTGTGGAGGCAGGGGATTAGGTAAAGAGTTGGGACCTGCTGACATTGGTGGTCTCATGGGTGAAGATTGCAGACTGTGCTGCACAGGTGGCATCATCCCAGGTTGATTGAAAGCAGGTGAACTACTAGCACTCTGACTATAGTTATTGACATTTTGTAAAACATTGTTTGGAGGCGCTGACGATGACGGCGCGTGATGGGGACTATTCGAGTTCGGGTCCTGTTTCAGTCCTCCATATCCTGGTGGCAATTGGCTCATAGGCACTTGACCAAACTGCTGGTTATGGTTAATGGTTGGCGGCGCCGCATTAGCGTTCATTTGAGGCGGTCCCGGGAAGTTGTTATACGGATTTGGTGGTAAATTGGACATGGCTTGTCAACCTGGAAAGATATAACTGCGTTCTAGTGACAATCTACAAAACAGTAAAAACAAAGACTATAAGATTCGTTTCCCGGAAACGGTGCAATGTTTATATTGTGATAAAAATGCTGGTATCGGCTAGGATTTAATTAAAACATGCTAATTCACTGGTACAATGACGGATGGGCGATGGAAGGACAGAATTGAATGCCATCACTTACCGCAGTCAGGACGTGGTAAAGACAAAAATATTGTCACAAACACTTGTGTATTTTTATACCATTCTCACATAATATCACAGCATGTAAAATAATGTAATTAAAATATCCCAGGAATAAAAATACGACCCTGACTTACGTGGCCGAGCAATTTAGAGCGCCCTCTGGATTGATTTTTTGACATATCACGTCAACTGGTGACGTGCGAAACCACAGAACCTTTAGTCGATTTATTTGTTTATCGAATTAAAGTACTAAAACCAATAAAAATGTATTCAATTTAAGATGGAATAGCCAAATAGGTTATAAATTCAGTGAGCATTCGTTTTTATAAAAAAACGGACTCGGAGTCGGACTGGCCCATGAAGGGTTCCGTAGCAGCAAGTAACATTATTTATTTATTTTTGTTGATTTAATTTGCAGTTTACGATTTATGACGTTTAAAAAAAAACTACTAGATCTCGCTCAAACCAATTTTCGGTGGAGTTTACATGGTAATGTACAGTCGGCAAAACAGTAAGGTTTGCAGGCTAGCAATCTTCTTACTACTATTATAAGTGGAAAAGGGTTATAATCAATCTGTTTGCAATTTCATCCAAATCCTTTCAGTAGTTTCTGCGTGAAAGGATAACAAAAATCGATCTTTACAGACTTTTACATTTATAATAGTCGTAAGAAGATTGCTAGCCTGCATACCTAACTCTTTTGTTGACTGTACATCATATATTTGTTTTAGTTTTATCATTCTCTTACTTATTTTAGAAGTTACAGGGGGGGGGGGGGACATTTTACCACTTTGGAAGTGTCTCTCGCGCAAATTATTCGGATTAGAAAAAAAATCATTTAAGGTGGACGCACACCTATCCGCGCCGAAGGAATCGACCGCGCCGAAAGATTTTTTTCTCATACGTATAACGTCATCTATTCGTCCGATTCGACGCGGATAAGTGTGCGAGGTTTAGTAGGATTTCATACAAGTAATTCTTTAAGAAACCTCAATTTCATTTTTAAAGACCTATCCATAGATACCCTACCCTAAGGGTTTGATGATAAAACATTTTTGAGCTTCAGTTCTAAGTATGGGGAACCCCCAAAATTTATTGTACTTTTTCCATTTTTGTGTGAAAATCTTAATGCGGTTCACAGAATACTTCTTGTTCAGTTTCGGAAAAAAGTGGCTGTGACATACGGACTGACAGACAGACAGACATGACGAATCCGTAAAGGTTCCATTTTTTGCAGTTTTTTGCCATTTGGCTACTAACATACGGTCATGTTTGGTGGAGGAAGCGGTGGTCCCAACGCGTCAAGGTAGCCCGCGAAATTCTTTCAATTTTCTTACGTTTTTTACAATTTTCAGTCCACTAGGTTGTATGTTGATGAAAATATCGTTCGCGACTGTAAGACGTATACATATAGTTACTGAAATATAATCATTAAAATTATAAATATAAATAAAAATAAAAATACTTTATTTCAGACCTTGATCCATATGATGTTAGTAATACACACTACTTATAAACTATGTTAGTGACTAACGAAAAACAAGATTTAATTCATATATCTGCTGCACTCACCAGACGCACCGGGTATATGTACATGTACACGTACCCAATGCGCCATAATGGTGCAGCACGGCTTATCACTAATGACCCTCAGGATGTCATTGCCGCTCCCCCGCACTATACGCATCATAGAAGCAGTCTTCTTACGTAAAATGGTACTGAAACCATCAGTACGCGCTTCCGCAAACATTCCTGACGCGCTACAGTAACGTGGGAGCCCCAACAACATCCTGAACGTATTATTATACTGAACTCTGAGGGCGTTGTATGCCCTCTGCGTATATCGAACCCACAGAGTGCACGTGTACAATGATTGACAGAACGCCTTGAAAAGAGTTATTTTGACTTCTGGTGTACAACGTGCGAACCTGCGGGCCAACATGTTGCATCGAACAGCCAACGCCCTCCGTTCTCTTTCCATATCCGCATCATCCTTCAGGTCCTCCGTAACTATGTGCCCCAAGTACTTAAAATCTAGCACTCTTTCAAGGGCCACACCCCTTAATATAACCGGTGGCATATTATGTGCTGGTTTTTTATGCTTCGCCCTAAACACAAGCAGTTTGCTTTTTTGCACGTTGTACACAAGCCCGTGCGCTTCAGCATAGGCCTCACAGACCGCCAACAACTTCCTGAGTGCGCTAATTGACGGACTCAGCAGCACCATGTCGTCCGCGTAACTAATACTATTGACACACAGTCCGTCAATGGAACAACCAACACGAGTGCTACTGAGCTCGACAATCAGTTGGTTAACATACAGGTTGAAAAGCGCTGGTGAGGTCAATCCACCCTGTCTCACCCCGCATTCCAACCTGTACTCCTCTGACAGCTCGTTGGCCCATCTAACTTGATTGGTTTGATGGCCATACCAATACTGAAACATATTTATTATGGCGTCAGGCACTCCCGGCGCACCAGGTCAAATGCCCTGGAAAGGTCTAGGAAAGCCGCATATACAGGCGTACTTCTCTCCGTATAGTACCTGACAGTATGCTTGAGGGCCAAAATAGCACATTCAGTTGATAACTGGGGCCTAAAGCCGAACTGAGCATCGTGTATTTTAAGATGTTTACTAATTTGACTCTCAAACACACCGTCAAGCACTTTGGCCGTAACGGTCGCCAGTGAGATCGGTCTGTAATTACCCTTGTCACTGGCGTCACCGGTTTTATTTTTCAATATTGGTACAACCACCGTTCTCATCAACGCAGCGGGAGGTACGAGTGTCGGATACAGAACGTAAACAACAACGCTAGCAGTCGTGGGAGATGCTCAAAATGTTCTATGCTAAGGCTGTCATGTCCCGGCGATTTGCCGCGTCTCATATTTTTAATTATTTTTTTAATCTGCTTAGCCACAATGCGATCAGGCACATCCAACACAACAGCCCCAGCAAAGACACCACTAACATTCGACTTCGAAGGTAGTATTGTAAACTGTTCTTTAAACAGGTTTGCGATCTCCCCGGGCGTGTTTACACCATCGACACTCACCGGAATGCCCGGTTTGGGGTTTAACTTTTTGGTGTGTTTCCAAAACCCGCGAAAGTCTTTCTTTTTGTGTCTTGAAGCCAGCCTCTAAGTTAATAAAAGTCTAGGAACGATTTTGATGTTGAAAAAGACCTTTATGAACTTGGAGGGTTGTATTGATGATTTTGATGATTGGGCTTTATGATCATAACTACAAACTCCATTTTTAGAATTTTAAAATGTTAACGTGATTCATATAATGATTCTGCTAAACTGCTGCTGCTGCTGATTTTATGGCAGGTCGTCGCAACATGTATATTCTGCCCAACAATGATGAGTTTAATGACCCTCAACACCCGTGCCCGGTCCACGATTCGTTCACGCGCACCGACTGACGGGCGTAGGTACTAACTTGCACCAAACGATAGACGCACAAGTCACCTGTTTTCTTAGAGCACCATCGCGTCGTGATAACTTGTGACTATACTCAAAGCTATATTATTTTCTACGCAATCGCTGCGTTATACTGAATCAAGATACATGTACCTTAGTAAGAGACTAACAAGTAGTTCTGAAACTAAAACCCGACTAATGAATGCCCGGGTCATAATAACGATTCGGTTTTGCCTAAAAAGCGAAGTCGACGAAGCCCCGCTACGTGGGGCTCCTATTTCTGTCTACACTTCTACAGGGTATAAAGGAACCTATAACGTCGGGGTACCCAAGTCCCGATTATGGGGGCAGAGATTCTTCCATGTCCGACTACCGCCGGACCACCAACGCCAATCCCTTCCATATTTGGTCAATAATTTGTACTCGATTGGTACCATATTAGTACCCAACAACAAAATTGGTACCTTAGCAGTATTCGAGAAAATCGACTTTGAAGGTGGTCCGGCGGTAGTCACGATCCCTTCAGCAGGACCACCATGAGCGCCGAAAAATGGGGCATTCTACAGCTATTCTAAGTATACAAATAATTTGTACCCATAAATGTGATTCATTTCGTAAAAAAAAAACAGAACTGAAACATTTGTATTTACCGAGAAATCAACGATGATAACTTCGTGCGCTCGTTCAGCAGGACCACAAATTTGAATGTTATTTCCAAGTTTCAGGCACTTGTCGCTTTCCTCACACCTACATAGAAAATTAGTACCCAAGAAGATAAAATTAGTGCGCAAAATTCAAAATGCGTTCTTCAGTAGTTTACGAGATTTACCATGCCATTGGTGGGGTGGCGGCAGTCACGGTGTTAAATTTTCATTTCAAGATTTCCCTATTAAAAACTATGTGATTTCTTGCCAAATTGATACAAAAATTTGTACCCATACACGGTGTGGACTTAATAATAAACTCACGAGGCTCGGCCACGTCAATCATCAAAATCATCAACACAACCCTATAAGGAACTGCTTTTTCACATCAAAATCGTTCCTAGACTTTATAGTCATATTCATAAAGTCCATTTTAAGAATTTTAAATTTTTAACGTGATTCTTGTATGTTATAGCGGCCATTTTAGGCTCGCTGGTTGGTTCATAAACGTTTACTGCTTAACTTGAAGCTTTGGGTTCGATTCCCAGGTCAGGCAAAATGATATTGGTATTTTTTCGGTAGCAGTCCGTAGTCTAAATAGTTATACTGTACCTACGAAATAGGTCCCGTCGACCTTTATCGATAAATCGCTCAGTGCGCATGTAAACGGTCAACGTTCGTATAGCGGGCCCTAGTCAACCTTTTCACCTCCACGGAGTTCAATAGAAGTTCCAGATTTCCGTGCCACACAAGCTCTTCATTTTAATCGCTAGCCGAACTGTCGGAACCGGACGGAACCCTAAACTGTATAATGCATGTAATAGCACTCATGGAGTACAATACATGTAAGTGCTATTCTACCAGCAATAACATCTATTCTATACTTGTTTGTATCCTGCATAACGCACATGTATGCCAACCAACCACAGTTCATGACATGAGTTTATTAACGTTTTTCTTTTGTTTCCAACGGTTTTGTTGCGAATTTAAATCCCAAATCCATGTGTTATAACCCGTCTAATGCCGTTTGAGTTTTGTTACGTACATACTTCGACGAATTCTCTTCAAATCATACGTATTACCTTTTAGGATGTACAGGTATGGTCTTGTATCCAGTTGCCATTTCGGAAGGTATTTCAGAAGGTCTTCTAAATCTATATAAAGAAAGATCGTACCTAAAACCATATGACCATAAATGGCAGAAATTGTTTTCGTGGTGTGCATTTTCCTTTCGTACTAAGTTCTAAAGCAAAAATGTAGGTAGGTCTATCAGATATATTAGGTAAAAGAAATAGATAAAATCAATTAAGTACTTTATTATTGTTTCAGACATATTCTTCATGTACTTACTGCTTAAAAGGCTTTAAATCTTTCAATAAAGCTTTTAAAACAAAGCAACAATAAATAAATAGACCATATAAAAATTCAAACATCTGTATTTCAATGATAAGTTCATATCAATGATTTAGTCGAAAACAAAATTTTAACAAAGTATTTTGCGTAAAGTTAAAGTTTAGAATTGATTGGATAAAGCCACCGGTTCACAATAATAATAAAAGAATTAAAATTTGAAAAATATAATAAAATTTGTGTATTGTAAAGGATAACGGATAAACAAGTGTGCTCAGTGAATCTTTCTCCAATCAACGTTGTACGCAGGGTTACAGTCTAGCAGGTCTACTCTTAACATTATCTCAACACTTCATTCGTTCAGCAATATAAAAGTATTCAAACTGATCACAAAGGTATGGCAGCTCCATGGAACCCCATGCAACACTTAACATATGTACCAACACATCTGAGTCATACATGACATTTCATTCAGTTCAGTTCACAAGTGCCCCTCCATTTTTAACGGACATCACGAAGCAAATTTTACTCTTAATTATCATAAAGTAGGTATTTATGTAACGATCAAAAGTAATAACGAGCTACTATAATACACTTGCACCTCTCGGAATAATGTCACATATTGCCCTTAACTCTCTTATATAAATATTAGTTGATTCAATCTTAATTAATGAGATGTGGTTTTCCATCGTTGGTAAAAATGCAAAAAACAATCACATAAACAGACTAGTATCCAAAAACGCCATCGAAAAATTACATTATGAATTTATTGCAAAGGATAGGCCACAAACTAAAGGCGATTACACGAATACATAAGCTCAATTTCGAAACGCGGATTTTATAAATCCAAAACATAAATATTTTTCTCATCCCCGTAATCGACACAAGACGTAAAGTACATAGATCGGCGGAACTATCTCGGTATAATACGATTTTTATCGACCGTCGCCGGTCCTCAACATAAACTCACGAATACTCTACATATCGATAAATCTACTCAGTCGTTTGTTTACTCATAAAAATATATCTTTAAAAGGCTCAAATAAATCCGCCGCGCGCTGGGCGGGGCTATCAGTTACAGCTATCACTGGAGGGGCGGGGCTGACGCGTGACGTCACGTCGCTGTTTAACGGTGACGTGTGACGTCACTGCGCTAGTGCACGGCGACGTCGGCGGCGAGGTGGCGCCGGCGCAGGAGCTCGGAGTCCGCCGGCGGACTGAGGCCCAGCGGCGCGCAGTACTCCAGCTCCAGCGCCGGCGCCTCCAGGATGGCCACGCGCCCGGCCGGCTGGTGCGACTTGCTGGAGCGCAGTGTACGCGCCGGGGCGTCCATGTACGAGTAGTTCATGGAGAAGTGCTGCTGGATCACCCGGTTCACGGCCATCGCCGACTCCGCGAAGTTGGACAAGTTGCGCGCTGACATGTTGCGCTTGATGTTGATGGAGGTCTGCAGCTGCGGATGGTGCGCCAGCGGGTCGGCGCGCCGCAGCCAGGGGTGCAGCAACACTCGCTCCGCGCTCAGCCGGTGCGACGCCTCGCGCACTAACAACTGGCGGATCAGATCCTTCGCGTCGCTGGATATGTCCGCCCACTCCTCTTCGGGGAACGTGTAGCGTCCCTCCTGTAGGCAACGAAAGGTTTTGTTAGTTCAAGTTGGTTCAAAAAAGTCAAGGAACTATCTGTCTATGCAGAAAAAAACATTGATATTTGTAAGTCCTACTGTTCCATTGCGGAGCAAAAGGCCTCCTTACTCTTCTATACTCGTCACTATCAATCTCTATTAAAAGATACCAGCTCAGCACTCCATAATCGACTAGGATTAACCTTGACTAATTTATGGTACATGAGGAAAGAGAGTTTATGAGGGAAGAGGCTGGCCTATCAAAGCTGTAAAGTGGTGTTGAAGACACCGAGTCAGTTTAAAGACATTAATCTTGACAAAACTTTAGAAAAAGAGAAATAATAGAAGTAGGAACATACCTGTATAGTATTAAAAAGCAGCTCCTGACAAGCGCGACAGTTCTCGCCGCGCTCCCACCCGCAGTCGGAGCCGCAGTCGGCCCTGAAGGGCGGGTAGCCGCACAACAAAATGTACGCGATCACTCCGAGGGACCACAGGTCACATCGCTTGTCGTAGTGATTCGCTGCTGAGCCCGCAAATAGGGACACCACTTCTGGTGCCATGAATTCCGCGCTGCCCACCTACGACAAAGGAGAGGAGGTTTAGTTTGACGTTCTATTTAGCAATAGGGCTATAGGTAATACAGGATTAGGAAATTGAAGAGAAGGATTCGTATGCTTAATCGTAAACCTAAATATTGGATCATTCATGAATACAGACGAAAAGCAAAGTTAACAAATTCGGAACAGCTAGAAACACCATTGCTATTTACGGTCTAAGTACTCAAAGAGATAAACACGACAAACGGTTCAGAGAGATATCCATAAAATAGTAAATCATAATAAAATACTGTTGTCCGAAGTCTAGGTCCGATTATTTCTAAGAGATTACTCAGGATTTAGATTATATCTTTACAACTTCCACAGATAATGTATTTGAAGGACTAGTCAACAACTTGTTATTGAGAATTTTCCATATCTATATAGAGATTTCGAATCGGTACAAAATTAACTTGAAATCAAGGAAATAATGCATTAATATTTACTGCTTTAATACTTTTGTTATGGTTTTACTTGACGTTGACCTATTAGTAGATCATGCTTCAGAAGAAATGGTCGCGAACTCTTTTGCAGTTATTTCCTGAACATTCAATCTCTTCTCATCAGCCATACATACTACGTATTCCATTATCTGATACTATCAGTTGATGTTCAATTATTAAAAAACTACGCAAGACAAAATTCCAACCACTTGGCTTTTGATAAAACGTCGATGGCCAAAACATAACGTGCAGACGTTGGGGTCACCGGTTGTTATGACATAACATAGAAGATGTTATTCACTTTATCCGACACCTAGTGTCATTGACACTTGATTCGTATCAACACCCTCTGTTATGCCTACAGGGATGATTCATAGATCTGATCAATTATTTTTTTACACCAGACGTAGGTACGTAGGTACGATTTATCTTTTAAATGGCATCCGATTAATTATTTGGTAAACAACAACAACAGATTGTTGACTGTTTGTTAGTTTTTAATCTTTTAATGGATTTGTATTATCTTCTTTGCTTATAATGTCATCTTTCGTCACTAATCCAGGTTTTAGTCATTATTATCTGCATTAATACAAACTACATTGGTCACAATGACAATATTGCTTTACAATAAAATAGCAATGAACTAGCTTTAAAAACAGCAAAGTCAACAGATACGACAAAATTATCAGTTCAATTATATCCTCCTGAGTCCCCGTGGTCTTTATAAAGGACAAATTATTATACGTCACTAAGTCCTGACATTTTTTCCTGGTCGCTAGTATAAAAACCGAATGTCCTTTTTAACACACATTTGAGCTTTTCGCTTGTAGTGTTGGCCCAGCTGTATTTGATTTCTTTGACCAATCAAAATTCAGATGCTTAAATGTTCGAAAATCAAATGAGCCAATAACAAAATGAACAATCATTCACTTTACCGGCGTGCGGGGTTGAAAATGGAAGGCCGACGGAGTAGAGGTAAGTTAATCTTTGAATATCTTATTAATCTATTGTTCAATTTTGTATTGAGATACGTTTTTAAATTGCTAATATGTTATATTTTGTTGTTCTCACTAATTTTTACGAAAAAGTGGCAAGAACTCGTGTTTATTATGCTTTTGAAAAAATGTTCTTTTAAAAGGTATTTCGGTCTTTGCTATAATAATAGCCTGTCATTTTGTGTTGTTTTGAAAGTGCTTTCGGCTTTTATAGCAATAGTTTAATGCTACCACCTAATTCACATCTTTTTGTTGCCACTCACGTAAGGTTAATACCATTTCGGGGTAAATTAAAATATTAATATTATTACTGTTTTAAAATTCATAAATAGTAGGAAAATTATAATTTTTTAATTAATATATTAACACCCGTGTATTTTATCATTTCAGATTTAATAGAAAACCAAATTAGCGATACATTTATTTATTTATTTAAACTTCATGTACAAGAGTGGTACATAGGCGGACTTAATACCACAAGACATTCTCTACCAGTCAACCTTTGGGTCAAATAAGATAGCATTGTGATAGAGTATAAAAATCAATGAGAAAAATACCATTTTGTTAACAAATCGAAATACATAAATAGTATATATACAAATACACATATATTACAGATAAGATGAAATAAACTAATACATATTAACTCTTCATCCGATGAAAGTAGCAATTCTGACACGGAAGTAGTGACTACAGGAGTTCGAACAAGAGGGGGTGTTCGAGTAAGAGGGATTAGAGGTCGTCGTGGTGTACGTACCCATAGCGACAGCACGTTACAGGAACAGGGGTAACCTTACCGCACCTATACCCCAACTCCGGGAGATGTCATATTTGCCGCAAGATGTAAATCGGACAACATATTTGATTATTTTGAAGAGTATGTTGATGACGACATAATAGAACATATAGTGACAAAATCAAACCAAACAGCTATAGAAAGGCCAGGAAGAAGTCTTAATTTGACCAAGGAGGAATGCAAAATATGCGAATTGCTGAAAAGCTCATTGATGATAATGTTTACAGAGATTCATCATTTGATGATGACGGTATTCCAGAAACTTAAACAAATGTGACCGTTCGGCGACCGCCTATTGTACCACTACCCTCAATAGCAACAAGAAAGCATGGAATCGACCATTTGCCCGAAATGTCTAGTGTTCAACATCGCTGCAGGAATCAAGGCTGTACCAAGAAGACCTCAGTTAAATGTATTGGGTGCAAATTAAATTTATGTCTGACAACAAAAAGAAACTGTTTTAAAATCTTCCATGAGAGAGATTAGGCTGAGATATTTTATTATTGTTGATGAGTTGATTGTTTAATATCGTGATCTCTTTTCATAAGGAAACATATTTGTTAATTAGAAGTATCCATAACTTATAACTTGCTGAGCTAGCTGTCTGATTTTTTGTTACCAATTATTGTGATTAGTATAGGAAGGTGCTGCTATTGTGTTCATGTTGATGTAAGAAATTGTAATAGTAGCAGTCATGTATCAATAATTTTCTGTTATTTTAAAACATTTTGTTAATAATTTGAGTACATATCTACTTTTTGTTTATTTTTTGTTAAGAACATCTGATTCTTCTTTATCTAATTTTGATTTTAAGTAACTTTTGCCAAAGTGTACTGCTAAAGTTTTTTTAATGTTATAAGTCAATGTGTAATAATTCGTCACAATTGTTAAAAACTTATTAAAAAAAATATAATTTGATTTTTGAGCATAAACAGAACCGCGTTTTACTGTATTTATTATGATAGTCTATATCCTATCACATCCGAAAGTCCTTTAAGACGAACAATTTTCAATTCCTACTTTTGTGTACAATGACCGGAAGTACTTTTTAAAGAACAAATGGCTGGTCGAAGTAACACATATTAAAAAAAATAAAAAAATCTTGCAAAAAACTTATGTTCTGGCAAAAATCATGATATGCAGTGGTAACACTGTAATTACAAAATAAAGTCTCAGGACTTAAGGCATTCTTCCATTTTGTTCTATAAAAAGGACAGTCGGCCTTTTAGACATGGTGAGAAAAAAATATGGCGGACTCAGGAGGATATAAAGACCATGTTTTTTGTGACTTATCATTTCGCGCCAGTTGCCAAAAAACATAACTTTTATCGTTGAATGTTTGCAAGATATTATCAGTATTTTTGCTGTTAATTTGTCTTGTCACCAGGTCCTAAGTTGAAAACAAAGAAAACGATCGCGTCCGAGATAGCACAATTGCTAAGGGTGATAGAAAATACAGTAATTAATGGAAATAATATCAGAGTATCGGAGAAGCACAACTGGTAGCAATTAAGTACCTAAGTCATCTGTTGAAGTTGCTGATATAGAGAAATAATGATCGATACACTATAGAAACGTGACTAGAGGCTGCTAATAATGTGATTGATAATATAAAGCATGACTGTTAAGTAACTTACTGATGTTCGACTAACTACAATTATATAAGAACTGTTAAAATCGCTAAGGCTCAAGGTGAGGGATTACAGATCGAACGCCCACCCGATTACGTGACCAAAGATCGAAAATGATGTAATCTAAAACCCTTAAAAAATGAAGTTCTTTGTTATGTAAAGAATGAGTAGGTATGTATCGTTCCTACGCGAATATTCTGTCAAGGTTATAAGACTACATCATGTTAGCAATAACTCCTTTTGATAAAAGCATCGAAACTTCTAAAAATAAAATGTAACATAGGAGTACTCCAAGGTACGATATAAGGACCATTAAATTCATAATTATATAAAAAGAAACTCACTGGCGTCATAAGCTGCGGGGTTGCCAGCGGGCTTGCGAGGCTCGAAGTGAAACTTATTCCGCTCCCAAGATCGAAGTCGCATATCTTCACTGGGCAGAGCCTGTCGCGGTGAACGCATAATATGTTCTCTGGCTTGAGATCGCGGTGTGCGACACCTTTCCCGTGGAGGAAATGTAAAGCGTTCGCTATCTCACGCACGATCTCTGCCGCTTGCGGCTCGGAGAAGTAATGGTGCTCCTGTATGCGAGACAGGAGCTGACCGCCGTTGATCTGGAACAATCGATCATACATTATTGTAGAAACGCGAACACAATGGCACTTGAAATAAAACATGGCAGCATTGGAGGTGATATACGATAAGAAACAAGAGAAGACAGTTATTTATTACAAGGAACCTTTTGTTATTGAGTGCGGATTTTTTGGTAGTATAAGAAACCATTATATAAGTATTCAGATCGCAAGAACAAATCGGAGGACCGGAAAGGATGGCTGAAAAGGATGAGGTTCTAAATCAACCAAAGGATGATGACCAATGATAACCTAAGATCCCTTTAACATTGCTCAGTAGATAACTTTAGACATAAATTGCTCAAAATAAGTGTGGTTCAGGAGTTTATCATTAAATAATATTGTAGGTATACAGGAACAGACACAACAAGATAATGGCTGTAAACAGAACCATATCTGATATCGCTCGCAACAGGCTATGTTATTTGCGGGCAGGCTACAAATTAGGAAATGAAACTGTTGCTATCTACTTGGTGGTCAACTAAATTGTTACAAGTAACGATATAAAGGCTATTTCAGCTTAGATAAAATCCTTCTCTGAAATAACCACATTCGATATTAAAACTTTTTCAAACAGTTCTCATGATATAAATAAAATTGTAGATGCAATTTGTTCAAGACGGGAAACTGACGTTAAGTGGTGTATTTTTCTAAGCTTGAATGTCAATAATGAAAGTTAAAAGACTGTGAAAGCCCTTCGTTGTGTTTTTTTTTCAGTTTCTGAATTAAAAATACAATAGAATGCTAGTAGAAAAAATAATCTCCTATTAATGCTCGGGGGAAATCGACACAGACTAGTCTTCCATTTATAAATGTTTTACTACCGCGGAAATTAAATAGTACATCGTTTATTTATTATCTATGACTAGTGTTCGCACTTTCCTTATTGTCCTTTAATTACTTTGTACAATAAACATTAACACCTACATTTCGCAACAACACAACAACGATAAATTGAAACATGAATTATTTTCTATGTACCTAGTCGGTATTCGAACATTCCGTTCATTTCTCAGCAATTGTTTTTCCATATACCTATATGACAAAACCGCTTGTTCAAATTTTATTGTTAAAATATGGTATGGTGAACCACATGTTGGCTGACTCATTGTGAAATGCGTTACTATTATTTACGCCTACAAAATTGTTAAGGCAAAACATCATGATTGTCAGGAAAAAGCATAGAGGTAATCATGATTCATTACTGTTTAATTATTTGGGAAATTATGAATAATGGATGTGATGCAAGGACTAAGCTTGGTTACATTGTATATAGGTATTAACAAAAATGTCAAAACAAATTAAACAAACGAAACGATTTAAAAGATTTCGTAGATTACGACGCGCATCATACAAACCTAGCAATATGACAAAGTACAAAAAAGTGATACGTGAGTGGATTTTTATCGCTTGGCGCAGCACCTACAAAAGGATAAAAATCGAATAAAATTGATATAATCATTTATGAATGTAAATATCGATAATGAAGATAAAGAAGAACAATATTCTAGAACCTGCGGCCATAATAATGATGTAATTCTAATTACAATACGAGACAAACTCCCACACGTAGTCTACTGCAATAGTGTGAGTAATGTAAAAGGAACTCGATGAAATAATGTGAATTCCTTCAACATGCGTCACTTTTATTTATTTACTACCATAATATAATCGAAGATACACACCTATCGACTTTCTATCATTTTATTGTTATAATTATTGTGATTGACGTGAATAACGTTTTTCAATCAATTGTAAACATGAAAGAAGTTTCAGTAAATATTATTTAAAAGTTTACAGAAGTCGAAGTATTTGAGAAGGATCATAGTTTCATAAAACAAAAAAAATATTCAATTAAATAAATCAACAAAATAAGTACCGACGAAAAAGAAATTCAACATCAAATGAATTCCTTCAGAAAATTGGACGTCAAAGGCCAAGAGTAATCCAAAGAGGAAAAATATTAAATGGAAAAAGGACAACAACTAGATGAAAGTAGGAAAGTAGACACAGCAAGATTACAATCAAGAAACGCCTAAGGTTACAAGAGGTTACGTTGGCATTGGTTGGAAGTTCTGTCAGTGTTTTTGAACAATTTACCTACTGCAAGTAAAATTTAGAGGAAAGAGTTTTGATTGCTAAAGTTATCATGAGAAGTTAAAAGATTCTCACCTTCTCGAAGACAAGATAGAACTTGTCGGTGTCCTCAAAAAATTCAATGAGCTGGATTATATTCGGGTGTCCCTGGCAGTAGTGGAATGTCTCCACTTCGCGGAACACCCTGGCGCGGGCGTGCCCCGGCACTTTGTCGATGATCTTCACTGCGTATTCCTGGCCTGTGTAGATGTTCACGCACGTCTGTACCGAAGCGTACGCGCCCTCGCCTAAAACCTCCCCTGTTAGCTTGTAGAGGTCTGTTGACAAAGATACGATTATCATTTAAAATAATGTTACCAACATCATCATTGTCGGGACTGAAAAAAACAAGAGCAATTTAAAGTAAGTATTTCAATTGTTGAGTATTTAACCTAGTGACTTTCGTCGTTATCTGAAAAAATCAAGGCAGCATTAACTGAACCAATATGCATACTGAGTACCAAGATAAGGTTTTCGCCAATATTTACCTTGGAAACATGACGTGACGACAGAGCTCCCAGAGCGCTTCTTCCTGCGGCGCTTCCTGCGCGCCTCTTCCTTGCGCCTCTGCAGATCCTCACTGTCGGGAATGGCGACGGGAGCTGACGGCTCATTGCCTCGGGGACTCTCGTCTGATTCGCGCTCACTGCCCGACTGGCTGCTGCAGCGGCCCACACCTGGAGACAAACGAAAAACAATTGAAAATCAACATTTCTCAACATACCGCATAGTTTTGGAGTCTTACAATCCAACAGATGGTACCTACGTTACGTAGTTACGTACTACCTAAACATTATACAGGGTTACTGGTAATTCGACGTATTCCTTGCAGGACGTTATAGTAGGGTTATAATGCAAGAAATTAAGCCACCAAATGTCCTACCGAAATTCAGTGGTTTTTGAGTTAGGCCGATTTTTATTTTTTTTATGAAAAATCCCAGAAGTCATTTAAAGCCAATTTAAAAAGAATTTACGTCGCAAATGTACTGAAAGTTATTATCATAGCTGATGACGTAGCAGACCTTCGTAAATAATGAAATGTTCACAAAATCCATAACTCTTAGTAAAAAATACTAATGAAACAATTTTTTTTTGGATTTTTTGCCATTCTTTAATAAAAAGATGTTGTATCGTGAAAAAAATAATACTACGCCAGATGTACAAAATACTAGAAAAATATCCTTGTCTTATCAGCTCTCTAAAATGGTATAAATCTTATTGAAAAGTTATATATAATTTTAGACAGCTGATAAGACGAGGATATTTTTCTAGTATTTTGTACATCTGGCGTAGTATTATTTTTTTCACGATACAACATCTTTTTATTAAAGAATGGCAAAAAATCCAAAAAAAAATTGTTTCATTAGTATTTTTTACTAAGAGTTATGGATTTTGTGAACATTTCATTATTTACGAAGGTCTGCTACGTCATCAGCTATGATAATAACTTTCAGTACATTTGCGACGTAAATTCTTTTTAAATTGGCTTTAAATGACTTCTGGGATTTTTCATAAAAAAAATAAAAATCGGCCTAACTCAAAAACCACTGAATTTCGGTAGGACATTTGGTGGCTTAATTTCTTGCATTATAACCCTACTATAACATCCTGCAAGGAATACGTCAAATTACCAGTAACCCTGTATAATAATGGACCTGTAACACTGAGCCTTTGCTTTACGTGTCTTTGCAACTGGCACCAGCAAAACATCGAAACAGCGGAATGCGGAATCCAATGCTGGTTCTTTCTCAGTTATGTCTTTAGGTTAAGTAACAGTTTTTTCTATCATTGACTCTTAAATCTAGCGGTGTAAATGGTTTTTTGTTTATAGTAGGTAGGAACATTTGAATAAACTTTTTACGCGCTCGCTGCAAAAAAAAATCTTGGGCTGACACAGTTGTTGTGCCAATTTAATTATATAAACTTATTTCATTTTTTGTGGAGACGGTATGTTGTCGTTTAACTGCCTCCCACAAAGCTCAAAGCTACAATTGAACGCTATGAAACTGTTTCGACGATGACTACATTAGCGAGTTATGGCGACATCCCTTGTTTAATGTATGAACAACGCGGAACATTACGTAGGTAGGCCACATTACTACAATAACTTGAGTCGTCGCGGTCGTCGCCAAAGGGACGACTCTCACTTTGCTTTTGGTGCCAGCTATTGTTACAAGCCTGTGTTTGGTTTTACAGCTCATCATTCGTTAAATCATCGCCTGTTTAACATTGCTAAACGACCAAACGTGAATGTAAAAGTTTGGCGGATGGTCAAAGATTTCAAACAACCCGGAACAAAAGTGGGGTCCTATCAGGGCAAATGTGACGGCTGTCATCGATAATATTATTGTGACGTGAGACGTGACTGTGCAAGCTGAGCTGGCAAACAAAGCCGGTTCAACGACCTACATGGCCGCACCCAGCGCTGCGTACGCGCCCACGTTACGCGATCGCTCGGCCTCTTGGCGTAAAAAATAGCGAAGTTGCATCTACTAGACTGAACGACCCAATAGTCGTTCCAAACATTGTTGTCAAGTGGTCAACTTTTGCAAAGAATACCGCAGTAGGCACTAATTGCCGGCTTGACTCTCTACTAGTCTGTGAAGATTAAAACACAGCCTACCTACCTACTTGGATTATTTCAAGAGTCACAAAAATCCGCTTTTGAGATGTTAAAGCCAAATGCTTTGTCTACTAATTTAGACAAAGCAGACATTATTTTGTGCATAAACCACTCCACGAGCGAGGACAAACATGATTGACTTCAGAGAAAAGTGACGTGATTGACTATACGACAGAGGAATGAGAAACAATCAGTGCCTACGTGATCCGAAGAGACATTTTATTTGCTTGATTTCATCTTCCTCTTTCGGCTGCAGCATTAATTTGAATGCATGCTCAGTATTTAAATGATTGAATAATGCGTTCGCTTGCGTGTTCCTTCGGTATATTCGTCATAATGTATGATAAAAATGAAACTTAAGAATTCATTATTGCACGCGATGACCTCAACATGTGCCGCACGACAACAAGCCGAATGCGCAATAACCGTACGACTGTAGCAATCGGGCCCGAGGCACACCCACGCATACAATCGCCCGTTTCAACATAGAAACTTCCTGTTTAAATACTGAATTGTTCTAAATTTCCACAGGAATAGACGTACACAGCAACTGCTATACAATTCGTCCGTTCATGAATATTGCTAAACATAACTTTGTACACAAACAGTACGCTACGAGACCACGACGCACCACAACAAGGAAACCTTCCAGACACTAAAACCGAGAGTGACTGACTCATCGACTGGTACTCTACTCAAACCCAAATACCACGAGACAATAACGCTGCCCACGTGTTGCCTTGCACTTATCAAAAATAAGTTTCCGAAACAGCCAACCAAAACTGAGTCTCCACGAGAGGCATCGGAGCCCAAATGAATAAGTTACGTCAGAGAACCGGTCCTGTGACGGATGCTGAATCTAGAAGCCTTATGAATAGGAGCATTAAATTCAATTACTGTAACAGATTCTATTTCCTATCGCCGCAAAGTAATTGTACACTTGTCTTATGGTATCGCATATTCGTCGCGTGACCGCTCGGCCCGCGTGGCTCCACGTGGCGAAGCACTTGCCTTGCAGCGTGGCTGGTTACGTAAAACACCTCAGCAACAGCAGCCTCACAAAAACAACTAAATATGGCAAACATTGCTCCTAAACTTCTAAACCATTTTCGACATCGGCTCACCTAAAAGTTCGCCACTCGTTTACTCGAGGTCGAGGTGAAACAATAGGTTGACCCAAATAACAAACAAAAGACTATCAAAATTATAACGATTGTATTGTCGAACTTTGTCCAAGAATAGTATGATTTGTTTATTCAATATATTCAAGTCTTAGCAATAAAACTTAATAATCACTGACTCATTAGAATTCAAAACAATGTTCCGCAAATTAACCCAGCAATCATGCAAATCGATGGATAATGTATGCAGGTGGTTAGCATATTTATTGGACTAAGTAATAACAAAACATTCCCAATAGAGAGACATTGGTAGCACTGTTAAAAATATTGTCTGGAGCTAAATAATTGTCACCACATTTCTGCCCTCAGTTATTAGTTTCTACTTTCTAATCTGGTAGGCTGGCATAAACGCTTGGCCACGAATACGCTCTCTAGTTGCCAATTGTAGGCCTATTATACTTTTGTTTTATACCCTTAAGCTATTCAAAATCGTTGCTTTCTAACCCCAACAAATAACAAATGCACTGCAAGAGATGTAATTTGCCTTGAACACGAAGCAGACATTGATTGATAGACGTGGCTGAGTTTTTGGGCTTATGTTTATTTCACGACTCAAATTCCATTCGATCTTGTTTCATTGTATGCCGCCAGCCAGAGTTCAAGTCTTGCTTTCATAAAGAAGTTTCAAAGTTTGCAGTACTTTCTAAACTTGCATATTTAGAAACTGTCGCCAGAACAATACGTTGAAAGTAGAACAAAAACCAATAAATGAAAATTATAATTACCAAGCATTGCAAACGCAAATGCTGCTCGTTTAATTTCTAAATCAGTCGACCAATCCGTCATAATCATTATAATCAAAGATCAAAGTCGACGGTTAGAGTACTGGTGATGAATAAACTGGCAACTCGGCCTGGCACTGCAACCGAATTGAACGAGATAATATCTAGGTGAAACTTCAATGAGGGCGTTTCAATGTATAACTACTGCAGTACGTAACAAACCACTTTCACTCACTACTGATTTTGCCCTCTGTCTAATGGTAACGCACATGAATTTATTAAATGAAACTCTCGGTGACAACAACATGACTGTAAACAACCATTTTTGCTGAGGACGACGACGGCGAACCGTTCATGTAAAACCAGAATGGCAATATTCGAAAGGATGCATATTGGTATATAAATGGCATAGTTGAATCACGATTTGAAAGCACCTTGTGATATAAAAGGATACACTGAAATCGCCATATAAAAGGCAGATTCGAGATGTACGAATAAATGAAACAATCAATACCTACCCAAACCCATAGAAGATAAAATTGAGGAGGGTGAGTTGGCGGCTGAATGTGCGAAGTTTTCATGTGACATAAATGCGTATAGTAGGGAGCTATGCAACTATGGGACAAATCCATTCGCAAAAGGAGTAAGTGGGAATGCACGCGAGGTGAAGGGAGCGCAGTTTGATATTACACAGTTACACCGGAACAAGCGTGAACTCCGTCACGGTCAAGGTTACTCTGTTTTACTCAGCCAACGGACACGATTGACTGATTCCAATCAAACACCGATTGCAAATTTGCAACCTTTGATTGTTAAAAAAATCAAACCTTTTCATTTAAAAATTTAATGTTTTAAAGTTTTGTTGTTGCTATTTAGTAACAACGGAGGACAATTAGTGGCACCATATTTTTTGGGGGTAGATTTGAAACTTTTGAATGAAATAATAATTAAAGAGAGTTAAAAATAAACTTTTATTTAAACGATAAACTAAAACAGACACACCCATCAGCAACAACTTTTAAAAAACAACGAAATTCCCAAGAACTTATACTTATTATATAAATTCAGTAACACTAGTGCGCAGTTTTGTTTTAGTGGGTGACCTTGGCCATGAACGCCGTGGGGCGACGCGCTCCAGCGGCCATGTTGAATTGAAACCGTGGAGAGTAATGAAACTGCATGAAATTATAAACGCATTCTTACCAATTTGATTTTTAAACAGTGAAAGAATAACAACCAATAAAAGCGTGATATGAACAAGCGAGGAGAATCAAAAATGCGGCGGACAATACATACACATACAAATATAATTTTGTTAAATGACAGGAATGCGTGTCATTTAACAAAATTATATTTGTATAATAGACATGGAAGGTTTTCTTCTAATTTTGCTAGTTCGGTTAATGTAAAAGACAGAATTGACAAGAAAGATAAGTAACTAAACACAAAAAGCTATTTAATAAACACACTAATTCTAAATAAGACAAGGTACAGAGTATTGTCAAATAAATTTGTCCAAATTAAGATTTTCTTTCGAGTGACATCATTCACCGAAATTACTGAGTATTCCAAATAGGTACCATGTCACGCAACATTTTGGACAGAAACAGAAAAAAAAGGCAAACATTCAACAATTGTTGTGATAATTACACATAGGAAACGGAAAACAAGAGTTTTACGAGTATTTCGATTGATGTGCAGAAATTAACGATGAAAGAACTAAGATTAACCAAGGAAGAAACGCAACTTAGCAACAATCAAAGAAGTTTAAAAATCATCGGAACAGGAAATGCTTTGATTATATCATTCACGTTAGCTATAATAAAACTGCCGAATGTTATATCTGAGTAATATCATAAACATAATAACGACTCGAATTCAGTGGATGTTGCAAAATTGCGGATTGTGAAATAGTGTTCTGTCTGAGCGGTCAACGCTCGCTCCGTATAATACATGAACTTTGACATTTTAAACTAAATCACACTATGATTTACGTTTATTTTCTTAGCTCAGACAATAACATTGCATAACACAATCATCCCGTTTTATAGAGATTAGTTCAAGCAAAGTTATTATGAAGGAGCCAACACAGTAAAATGAAAATAAACACAAACTAAACTGCAGTAACAATCACGGCCACGTCACCGTGTGGTCATAAAATTCTAAGTTTAAATTGCATTGCATTGAGTGTGGTCAGTGTTATGCAGTTCTTACACATCAATGGATTTATTAACTACAATACCTTTATGAAAACATTCAAGGACAATGCAACATAATTTATGATCTATCTTGACATTCATGCTGCAAGTCGCAACCGATCGTAACGACTGCTTTTATCGAGAAAATAACAGCTGATTAGACAGAATCATAACAAATGAATCAAAAGGCTAAATGTATTAAAGGTGTCAAAAGGTGCGATACACCGGCACATGACGCAATTGATGATACGAAGTTTACAATTGACCATGATGAACCGTTTATGATGATAAATCTTAACAAAATGATGCAAACGTAGGAACTATACAGAAGCACATGTGTTCCATATAATAACCACTATTGACTTGAGCATACATAGGAATTTCAAGTGTTTAATGTTTTGATCCATTTTGAAAACAAAACATTCGATAAGAATTTCGATAAACTCTCATTTGAATATCTCATCTGAATGAACTTCGCTGCACTATACCTGAAAATGGATTGGAAACTGAATTCACTATCTAGGTGTCTAACCAGTTCTAATTAGCAATTTCTTATTCGAAGCTCTAATGGACTCTAACTTGATTCTACGATGAATTCAACTGAAATCCAGGATGCTCATTTGCCAGTTTTTGGAACTTAAAAACAATGAATACTACTGTAATTATGCAAATCCAACTACGCAGTAGTCACAAAAAGCCGGTCAGACAGATGTTTGAAAATATCGTAGTGTGTGTCCTGCGCTAAATGAGCATCCATCGCACAAAGTAATAAAGAAATCAACTCACCGCTATCTACACTCTCTTCTGAAACCTTCTTCACCATCCTGATTGCTTGATGCGTTGATACAGCGATATTGAGAATTATAACGAGTAGGTGTACTACTCTTGAAAAGCCGCTTTCAAACTTGTGGCGGCCGCCTTCTCGACGTGAAATCGGAACAGCGTTAAATTTAAGTTAGAAAATAAACGCCAAAAATAAATAATAAGCACCACGGTCGAGAAGGATTTACGGAAAATGTGCCGGAAGGTAATAAACAAACACTATTAGAAGGCGGAATGAAAAAAACTGCTGGTGTCGTTAGCGATCCATCCTACACACGCCCGCCCGTCCGATGTTCTTAAATCCAACTGAGGAGTCGTTCGAACAGCCGGCTCAACCCGGCGCGCACATACACAGTACCCCCTCGCCCCTCCCCCTCAATCTCCGTCGTTCGCAAAGCTGTGTCGTCGTTATTGTGCCTCTCAGGTTCGCGCGCATGCGTGCTCGCTCGCACTGCTGACGTGTTTATATTTTTTGTGGTTCATTTTTTCTCCACGTCGCTCGTCGTCGTCGTAACTAGCATCAATATAACATACGAATTATCTATATCACGCCATTCAAGTATATAAATATATGACAGATATTGTATTAAACGAGTACCAAATTTTTTTAATTTTTCATTAAAAAATTCACATCTTAATTCTGTTTAACCTTGGTTCCAACAATCCATGGTTTTTTACCAATATTATGAATTCTGCAAACTGACTTGATTCTTGTCAGAAACCACAGAGAATGTTGTGGCTACGTATAATATGTCCTATAGCAATTTATTCTTATAAGTATGTAAACTTATAAATAAGGGTCTCAGATTTTTTGTAGGTAGGTGAAGAACAATAACAATATTAGATTGCTATTTAGCTATTCCCCATAATGTTGGTCCTTAATTTTAACACTGAGTGATCTTTATCATTGTTACCGACACGAAGTCTGAATGAACGAACACATTCGCACACCTCTATTACATCACCTTTTCAAATTAAATATAAAGCTGCGAATACCACTCATCTTCTTTTGCTTTTATAATTTTCTTTATTTATAAACGTTATTTTGCAACAGGGATTCCTTTGTCTTCCTAACCCTCCCATGAATGACCTTCACAGGGCATTTGTTGACAAACAAGATACGGGAACGGGTGCACGGCGCAAAACGCACGTGGTACGGCCCAACCGGTCCAACCGGCAACCGGCGCCGCCATGTTTGTTTGTTGTCACGCCACTTTTCCGTCTCGCTCTTACTTAAAGCGCTGTCTCACGACAGTCCCCGTCTCTGTTCCACAGCCTTCTCACTCGCTGGCCTACGTGACCGACAATAACAATAACATAACCCTAACAGATAGTACTGCAAGCCAGGCCAGTATCGAATTAAAGCATATTTAATATGGCTTCTCTTTAATTTGGTAGTGTTACAATCAAGTTATTAAAATGCAGCATTGTTGTGGACGTTGCAGCATTCTAATTTCATTTATCAGCCATGGTGCGAGTATCTATGGATAGTAAATCAGGTGTTCTGGAAACAGCTGTTCCCGTAAGCAAGCATATGATGATGACGATGGAATGATATCGTCCCAAGTAGCTTATCTCCAAAAAACATAGTCAGATGATCCAATTTACACAATAATGAATCTGCGCAACAAAGTGACATATGGTTTGAGTAATGATCTATAAGTTCTATATTATCAATCGTCACAGAGTCCTGTTGGTTTTGCTCTTACATTGCCGTGCGTGAAATATTACCTGAACATCCAAAATACCATGGAAAACAAAAGACTGCAAACATTAGCACAACATAGCAGACATTTATTGGGTAAAGGGTGTCTCTGTATGAAGTTTTAGGCCACATTGAGGGGTTTCCCTTGAGCCACTTGCTATCCGGTTAAAAAAACGTAGTTTCTGAGAATTTTTACGCACGTATAACAAAGGAGACAAAAAACCCTAAATTTTGTCAAAAACTATTAACAGTGGGGTGAGAATCGACGCGGGTTCTATAGATGGGTAGAGGGGAACGCGAAGCTCAATCGTACTGCGCAGTAGTAAACCGGGATCCCTTTCTTTGTTTTGGTTTGGATAAAAGTAGCAACTCCGTAACAAAGGCCTGGATTACTTACTCAGTGGACTTCTTTGGCTACACAGATGTAGATAATTTACGGCTATTTATCTCAAACTGACGTAATTGATCTATTTTGAAAATAACAAGATCTTACAACCATAGTAGTCGATAAGGCTGACCTGTTTTCAACACCTTCCAAATGATAGCGTTAATATCTTCATCTTCATCCATCTCGAATGCACTCTGGAACAAAACACAAAACCTGATTAAAAACACGTCTTTGAACAGACACTTACGACCTTTCGAAGTGCTTCTAGTTCTACCCACACTCACTTAAAATATTATTCGACTCTAAAACGCAATTACATAACCCAGTCGCGAGCACTCTTCCCTGGGGTTCGTTTATAGCTAGTTGTAAATCTGTTCATCGAAAATTTATTTGATGGCCTCCAACAGTAAGTACCTATATTGAACTTGATACCGCATACAAATAGAGTCCAAATTCAAACAGTTCTTTCATATAGAGGTATCTGCTTTTAGTCGTAGGACTGCATCGGGGTAATCCTGAGGATCAATTTTTTGGGTTCTTTGTGTTGAATTTTTGGGTTAGGTTAATTTTGAATTCAGCATTGAATCGGATCACGTTCGCCAGCAACCAAGATTCAGCTGCACCTGACATCGGAACAAAGAAGTTTCACGAACAAGAATGTTTTTTGTAGTATAATCTTAAAAAAAAACTTAGGGATCGAGCGCGTCCGAAATACGGCAATGTTATGATCACCGAATGGTAAACTCAAACGAAAATAATTATATGCTCAGTCCAAACTGCGAGAATTGATCGTAATTTTCTCGGAAAGATGACATAGTATCGACAAGTTCACGTAATCCGCCGATTCATACTTAGCGAACGAACTCTAATATATTAAAACAAATAGAAGATTGTACAAATATTTACTCTGGACAGAGGACTTTTAAAAACATTTAAATGTAGATAGGTCCGAAATCTAGAATAAATTGATGAAGTAGTTCTGATGCATAATCGATCAAGTCTCATACACACACTTGCTTGTGAGATAAGACGCAGGACAAGAGTTGTTCTCAAAGACAAAAGTGCAATACAGGGTTATGTCATTGCTGCAATAGAATTTTAACAAGGGGAGCGATATGAATAAATCATAAACAGTAATCAGAAAAGGCTGTCACCGACCAAAATAGATTTCTTCTTCTTCTTCGGCAAGCGATAGACATATCTTGTAAAATCCTTGTGAACAGGAATTACGAAGAGATTGAATTCATTATTACCATACATAAAACTTTTCAAATTCCAAATTATAGTTATCACAGACATGTAAACATGTAGCTGCCTAGCCTAGCTAGAAATGTAAGAGAAACTTCGTAAAATTGTAGAATGAGGCTGTTATTTTAGATCAGACAGAAGACAAAGCAAAAGGTTTGCAAGCGCGTGACAAACTATACGCATTGTATTTTTCACATAGTGCATAGAATTTCTAGACACAATAGACAACAGAAAACATATGAAACAGCTCTCCTCATTAAATAACGCGTACAGTGGCCGTAACGAAAGTCGGTACGCACCGTGAAACATTTCTAAATCAAAGATAATTGCCGAAGAAAACCATAAAATATAAAAAAGAAAAACAAGCTTGGAACAAAATACCAAGCTTGATGGAGTCCTTCATTTTCACAAGATGAAAAATCGTCTCAAGAATAATTTAACCAATATCATAAAGAGCTTTTCTATTACGTATTCGGACCTTTCGTAGGGGTTATATGGTAAAGATTGCAGATACAGTGTTTCTGGCTCAAAATCAAAGGAATTGTAATGAAAAATGGCCATCAGTCAAGTATAGATGCGATTGCTATCTTTAATTCTTTTATTTTCAATCATCGTTTAACTGCTTTTCCGGGTGGATTTTAGATGATCCCATGAAAATATATTTTTGTTCATGATTTAATATTGATTTGACCAAATATGGCTTAAGTTAATTAATACTGCTGAGAATAATTGAACTATGATATTCTTGTATTTAAATAAGCCTAGGCAATATTTTGTGAAGGGTTGACAGTTTTTATTGCCAGCCAATGTATTTATTATACGGTCACCCAAACCAAGGTTACGGAAAAACATATTTGCAATGCTGATGTGGACTTTTTGCGCTGTTCTCTTGTGCTGCGATGTTTTATACATGTGAGGCTCGGAGCGGTGAGGTAGTGTCGATCACCTCACTACCAGCGTATGTACATCTGAATACCTTTAAACTTTCATGATCCAAGCCGCTGAATCTTAAAATAGCTGATATCACTGTAAACATCCCATTGGATTCCAGGAGGTTTACTTTGTACATGGAAGGATAATATTGTAGCAATATTGTGTGCAACTACATATTTCAGTTGCTGTTACAGCTTTTTGTGGGATAAAAGTTCCATGATCTCTTATGTAAGTCCTAACGTTACTTTATGGAGACAAGACTTACCATATATTACCGTTATTTTTTTGGGTTTATTCAGGCTTATCTGAAGCAAAAATAGATTTCTGTGAAATAGAATAAAACAAGTGCCTATGAATACAGTAGTTGGCCACATCCCTTCTTAACTCTGGGGTGCCTGGTACCAGCGAGAAAAATTAAAAAGTAAAGGTAACATAATGGATTATCTCGAATGTAATTATGAAGATACAGAAATTTCGAGGACAAAAAGGTTATTGTAATGCAGCATAACAATTATGTCTAAGTCTATTAATAAATGCAAGTATAGGTAATCTACGAGGCACGAATTAATGGGCAGTAAAGACGAATGAGGTCAATAAACATACCTATATAATTGAAGCAGTGCACCAACTAGCTGGAATAGACGATAACTTGGTAGCTTCAGTCAGAGTTTGACCGTAAATTTAAGATATTACAAAGGAGAATGACTTGTGCGGCACTTCAACGAAAGCCAAGCAGTAATCAATATCAATAGCAGTCGTGGCTTTGATCGCCGAGGGGTAAAGCAGAGTGTGTGGGTGTGCCATCCTACGCGTCGCCGGCCGTGAAGACAGTTTTAGGTCCAGCAAAAAAGCTTATCAATAGTTTATTATGAGCAATTCCGACCTAAGGAAAATAACAATAAGTTACTGTTAGCCTACGACATCTCACTGCTGTGGGCCACTGGTCATAGATTTTGCCCAGCTCTTCCAAAGTAGCTATTTTGGTTCAAACCTCATTGGGCATACGGCATCAGTGACGCCTGACGGAAATCTATACCCAACTCCCAAAACAGCAATTGAGTTTGCATCTTTACAAACACTAGACAATGAGGCGTAGGTACATTGAATTACGGTTGAAAACAATCAATTATAATAATTGGGTCGTATGCGCGGCGGGTAACCACAGAATAGTAGTCTGTCTGACACTTATGCGTGTCAGATAAAGTACACCGGCTTCGCTTGCGGTTAACACGATTTAACGATTTATGTGCAGCTTTGTAGGTTAGTATTGTTTACCTGAACAATTATACCTACTGATAATGGAGACCAGATGGTGCTTATTTTATGTGAGCTTTATTTAATAGTCTACTTCATTCAAAGTTTGTCGTAATACATGCCAGGGATAATAATTTGGGAATAGCTGTTCTTTTTTGTATATAGAAACTAAATCTTAAGTAACTTATATTAGTTGGAGATTCATACCTATTACATATTCAACCTGTTCAGGTGGAGATTCATAGACGACTATACCTTTTTTTTCCGTATGGGAAATCATCAAATAAATGAATTCTCCCACTCTGGGCGGAGCGGGAGGGAGTGTCAGACTTTTACTGACTACTGACCCATCCATGTTCCTTCCTCGCCCATTATGTTTCGGGCCTCCGGGGAGATGCCTGGAGTGTAAATGGTGTCGTTCCACAAACAATATCATTTGATAACGTGTCTTGCTTGCCTGTCCTGCCGTTTGCACATTACAGGATCTGATGGAGGCTACTGAAAGTGACAATCTCCTAGCAAAATTTTGGGCTGAGTCAATTAAGATTGCCATCGACACAATAAGAAGAAGTTACATATATCTAAAACATCAGTTATTTGACGGCGTAGTTTGAACTTCCAGACGCCAAGAGACAGATAATACGTATCCGAGACACAGTCTATCAGGCCATAATAATTGTCTCCATCTGAACATCTGACCCTAAAGACATCTTCAATTAATTCACTACTCGTAGTAAACTGATGAGAACTAGTTCAGAGTTCCTTTCATCAATTGTATGGAGTTGTGATGAGATTACAACAAAACATGATGCATGTCTTCCCCGAATGGTTAGTTTGAGGTGTAGGTACACCACAGCAGAACTACATTTCGTCAGTTAAGTAACACACTCAACGAAAGACCTGACAATATTTACCATAAAAATATATTATATTAAACTTCGATGACATATATAATTGTTTACTAACATTACAAGTGTTACATCTACATAAATACTCAGTGCTTTTAATAATAGATTCATTATAAGAGCAAACATGTGATTCAGTTTCTTCTTGTGGTCTAACGAGACCATTGTAATGTTTAGTGCTATATAGTGGTGGTATCATCATTATTGAGCTTACCCGATGCAACAGGTGGACTATGATATCATGACGTAGGTACAGTGCAAGTTTAGGGAGGTTCAGCTGAACGCGCGCGTACGCGTCTCATACAAAATCGTTGTTTTCTATGGGCATAAGCTGAATAGATGTGCGTAGTCCCTTATTCTGCAATTTATTTCAGATTTATGAATTTGGCGTAAAGTAAAGTGTAAAAAAGGCTAGGATATCTAAAGAAAGAATTTAGCGATAATAGAAATGAGCAGAAACTTCTGATGCATCATCAATAACAGCGCCATAATTCATATGAAGTCATTAATGTCTAGAAAACCATCTAATAAAAATAAAAATATGACTGATTGGAACTTAGATCTCGAAACATATTCTATCACCGAAACAGGTTTCCTACGTATGCTTCTTCTGGGACACAAATAGATAACGATTACTACCCGACCGACGAATTTGAACTACTAAGACTAGCTAAAAAAACGGTAGCGTAAATATTTTCACCTGCATCCCAATAGTTTTGTTACACGAGGACTTTGGTCAAGGCCAGAGCCATCGGAAATTCAGATTGTCCAAAATTTCCAATTCCATATGAGCAGGCGAAAAAAATATTATGTTCGGGTTCGATGCACTCTGCCACAAGTGATGGCCAAATGTATAAACTGACATTGGAAAAAATGATCCCAGAATACAGAACTTTATAAGTAAACAGTTTTTGGAACCTTGAAATTATTTAGAATACGAATTGGAAGACCAGTGACATCAGTGTTTTGATTTGAAAAATATTTTTTTACCATTTGTAATTTCATGTAGGTAAGTACTCTGAAGTTTTTAATTAGTCTCTCGTTCTTTATAAACTAAAACATGGCTCACGTTGGTTCAGAACGAACTACATAATTTCCATAAGTATATTATTAACGAAAGCGCTTCGTAACAAGTTTGGCCAGATTAGTACCGAGTAGATGCCGAGCTCATACGAGCCTCGCATGATGTCATCGTCAACACATAACTTACTTGAAACCTCGAACGAGCTGGCTCTGTGTGCGTGAGTATAAGACTTATCTAAACAGAAACACATACAAATTAATTCCATAGCCGAGTGGAAAGTTCCATGGTGTCTCGATCTAATGCTTGTAAATTTAATACAAGCCTTGCTTTAGCATCCCTTACTGACTATTGATTATATGACTTGTATTATAAAAGAAAATGAATCGCCGAACGTAAATCCTGTTATCTGGCGAAAATGTGTAGTAAACAAGTTCTTGTTGCTAAGAACGCAATAGACGAACATCTATTAATTGTTATTCTTTCTGTGGATCGCGACTGGCTTTCGGTCAAGGATAATTGGTTGCGAATTAATTAAGATTGAATAAATCAAGTAATGGTGAGTAATTGATGGTTTTCTTTACTTAGCATAAATTATACTCGATATAGAACAAGTTTATAATATTGGCAGACGTAACGTTTCACGAAAATTAGTTTTTTCTGGCAATCACGAATCATACACTGAAAAAATGAAATTGTTAAATTTACGAAACAAGAGTAGTTTGAGGCTTCAACTAGTAAAATCAACCTAATTCCTCGTTGATTTTACAAATACTCGTTGTTCATTTCACTAAACCATCAAAGGTTAACATTAACCTATCCATTGTTTAGTAAAATTAAGAAATTTATGTGTTAAATACACCTAAGTATGTTTTGTATAATGGTTGCCAGGAGAAACGTCAAATAAAGTATGCTTCGCTACTAAAGTTCCATGTAAAATTAACGATCTTGGATGTTAATTTAACTAAACGCAATTCAACATCCCGGATTTAGTATATTCAACTGTAATTTGATGTTGAATTATTATACAATTTGACATTTTACTTTCGTAAAAAACACTTTCTAGTTTTGTAAAAACGTTTGTAAGGGTAACACTAGATGGCGCATGCTTCGCTACTAAAGTTCTATGTAAAAATGAACGATCTTGGATGTTGATTTTGCTAAACGCAATTCAACATCCACGATTTAGTATAATCAACTATAACTTGATGTTGAATTATTAAACAATTTGACATTTTACTTTTGTAAAAAAAACACTTTCTAGTGTTGTAACAAGGTTCCTAAAAGTAACAGTAGATGGCGCATGCTTCGCTACTAAAGTTCAATGTAAAAATTAACGAACTTGGATGTTGATTTTGCTAAACGCAATTGAACATCCACGATTTAGTATATTCAACTATAACTTGGTGTTGAATTATTAAACAATTTGACATTTTGCTTTCGTAAAAAAAACACTTTCTAGTTTTGTAAGAAGGTTCCTAAAAGTAACATTAGATGGCGCGTGCTACGCTACTAAAGTTCTATGTAAAATTAACGATCTTCGCTGTTAATTTTGTTAAATGCAATTCAACATCCGCGATTAAGAATATTCAACTTTAACTTGATGTTGAATTACTAAACAATTTGATATTTTACTTTCGTAAAAAAAACACTTTCTAGTTTTGTAAGAAGGTTCCTAAAAGTAACATTAGATGGCGCGTGCTACGCTACTAAAGTTCTATGTAAAATTAACGATCTTCGATGTTAATTTTGCTAAATGCAATTCAACATCCGCGATTAAGAATATTCAACTATAACTTGATGTTGAATTACTAAACAATTTGATATTTTACTTTCGTAAAAAAACACTTTCTAGTTTTGTAACAAGGTTCCTAAAAGTAACATTAGATGGCGCATGCTTCGCTACTGAAGTTCTATGTAAAAATGAACGAACTTGGATGTAGATTTTGCTAAACGCAATTCAACATCCACGATTTAGTACATTCAAGTATAACTTGATGTTGAATTATTAAATAATTTGACATGCTACTTTCGTAAAAAAACACTTTCTAGTTTTGTAAGCAGGTTCCTAAAAGTAACATTAGATGGCGCATGCTTCGCTACTGAAGTTCTTTGTAAAATTAACGATCTTGGATGTAGATTTTGCTAAACGCAATTCAACATCCACGATTTAGTATATTCAACTTTAACTTGATGTTGAATTATTAAACAATTTGACATTTTACTTTCGTAAAAAAACACTATCTAGTTTTGTAACAAGGTTCTTAAAAGTAACATTAGATGGCGCATGCTTCGCTACTGAAGTTCTTTGTAAAACTAACGATCTTGGATGTAGATTTTGCTAAACGCAATTCAAAATCCCGGATTTAGTACATTCAAGTATAACTTGATGTTGAATTATTAAACAATTTGACATGCTACTTTCGTAAAAAAACACTTTCTAGTTTTGTAAGCAGGTTCCTAAAAGTAACATTAGATGGCGCATGCTTCGCTACTGAAGTTCTTTGTAAAATTAACGATCTTGGATGTAGATTTTGCTAAACGCAATTCAACATCCACGATTTAGTATATTCAACTTTAACTTGATGTTGAATTATTAAACAATTTGACATTTTACTTTCGTAAAAAAACACTATCTAGTTTTGTAACAAGGTTCTTAAAAGTAACATTAGATGGCGCATGCTTCGCTACTGAAGTTCTTTGTAAAATTAACGATCTTGGATGTAGATTTTGCTAAACGCAATTCCAAATCCCGGATTTAGTATATTCAACTATAAGTTGATGTTGAATTATTAAACAATTTGACATTTTACTTTCGTAAAAAAACACTTTCTAGTTTTGTAAGAAGGTTCCTAAAAGTAACATTAGATGGCGCATGCTTCGCTACTAAAGTTCTATGTAAAACAGAACGATCTTGGATGTTGATTTTGCTAAACGCAATTCAACATCCATGATTTAGTATATTCAAGTATAACTTGATGTTGAATTATTAAACAATTTGACATTTAACTTTCGTAAAAACACACTCTCTAGTTTTGTAAGAAGGTTCCTAAGAGTAACATTAGATGGCGTATGCATCGCTACTAAAGTTCTATGTAAAATTAACGATCTTGGATGTTGATTTTGCTAACCGCAATTCAACATTCATGATTTAGTATACCTATTCAAATAAAACGATGTTGAATTATTAAACAATTTGACATTAAGAGGCGTGCGGAGCATGCGAATTTCGTACAAACGTAATACCAAAATAATTTGTAAATCAAACATATTCCTAAGGTAGTGTGTATTTATTTTGATTGGATTACAGAATATATAGGTTCCCAAACACATATTTTGAATGTACACCGATTTAAACAAGAGTTATGGGAAAAATACATTTTCAATAGAAATTTTAAATTCCTCATATCTCGTCTTTTTATCATTTTTCTTTCAAAAATTTTTTTTTGGGAACAGAGATATTCTATAATACAATCGAAATATATACACACTACCTTAAGAATATGTTTGATTTTCATATTATTTTGGTATTACGTTTGTATGAAAAACGCATGCTCCGCCGGCCCCTTAAACTTTCGTAAAAAAAACACCTTCTAGTTTTGTAAGAAGGTTCCTAAAAGTAACATTAGATGGCGCATGCCGCTACTAAAGTTCTATGTAAAATAAACGATCTTGGATGTTGATTTTGCTAAACGCAATTTAATATACATGATTTGGGTTAACTATGTATATGCATAACTAGCGGCTTCCCGCGGCTGCACACGCGTGTTAGTGTCGTCTGCTAACATCCGTATTCAAGGCGTTTTAACGTTTTGGGCTCGTTCTACGGGATAAAAAGTAGCCCGCATCCTAATCCAGGTACGAACAGATCTCTTAGTACCAAGACCTCAAGTACCAACTCAGTACTAGTAGTCTCAAGTACCAACTCAAGATTATTTGAGGATGCAGGTATAGGGGTTGTCAGAAGTACGTCCAACTACATAGGTACATTTTGCAGTAGTTGGTATTCCATATGATACGTCACAGGTTGCGGGCACATCGTCGCAGTTAGAATACTAACTGATTTCCTCGTGATATTTTCTTTCACCGATTGAGCGCTCTGGCATAATAATAAAGCTAGAATTAGAAATTAATAATAGTGCACATAAAGCCCTTTCAGAAAATAGGTAGGTACCCTCACGACATTGACGATGTTTCCTCCCCCCCTCACTCGTCTGTGTCTCCGCTAACTCCGCAACGGATTTTGATGCGGTTTTTGCCATTAGGTACTTAAGTAATTTTTCACGGATGGTTTAGTATAATAGAACCTAATTAAGTTTTCATGTACTTAAGTGGAAAAATACAATACCTAGGTACCTATTAAGCAGCCAAGTCCCCGAAAAACAAATTTACATGGCTTACGTTATTACGTAGGCTAAACCAATTTTGAGGATCTAAGAATTGTAGCTCTTCTGAAATTCTATAGAAAAGTCAGCGAAGGCATTTTGTCTCTATTACGGTTGACTCACTTCATTAAAACTTTTTGCGATAAGTACCTACTTGCGACGCTATTTACTTACAAAAAAAAACCTGTACCTAGTGGCTCTGTGAGCTGTAGACCTCGTGAGCAGGGTCTCCCTACTCCCAGTACCTAGTCTTACCAGTAGGGCAAGGCTAGGCTTAAAAAAAAACCTAACAACCTATAGATATACACTGTACCTTTTAGGGCAAGGTTCCCCGACGACAAAAAAAAATCAAATATAAGTCAAATAACCTGTTTACCAAGTTTCGTCCAGATCGGTTGAAAAATGCGAAGTTGTAGACGAGAACAGGCATCCCCACAGACCACCACAGACAGACATCCGTACAAAAGCATTTTTGGTCAATCTCGAAACTGAGAACTGAGATTAAGGCGGTAAGTACCTAGGTACCCGGAGCAAAATCAGCCTGCACTACAATGTGGTTGTTACGTCAGTCACCGCGGGCCGAATAGTGCGAAATGAGTGGTTTTTATTAACCGACTTCCAAAAAGGAGGAGGTTCTCTATTCGACTGTATGTATTTTTTTTTTTTTTTTATGTCTGTTCACCGATTACTCGATTTTTTGTTTGAAAGGGTATACTTCCAAGTTGGTCCCATAGAAATATTGTCATGATCTGATCACGAACTTCGGAGATATGGAACGGAACTCTTCAATAATAGACAGCAAATCTGTCGTGATTGCTGCAATCGCTTGGATGTTTATTGTTTACACAACATCATAACATAACATCACGCCTGTATGCTCTGAGGTGGTAGTCAGATGTGTACAGTATACCCATATTTCGACAGTTAGGTATGTTATATAGGATAACGTACAGCAATTTTGGTATTTTCTACAACAAGTGAAGCATTTGCATTTGATAAGAACCATTCTACCATCAGATCTGATGATGAAGCCAAGAGTCACGGAACTCCATAATGAGACAATGTATCCTAGTCGTGTTTGGGCTTGTTGTAATTGTAACGGTATGCACTTTGTGTACCAAGCACATATGTGAACCACTAAAAAATGAAAAATAAAAACTTTTTTGCAAAAAATAAAACCGACTTCAAAAAAAAACCAAAAACGTGAAAATTAACTTTAGCTTCTGAAGTCGGTGACAAAAAAATTAAATCAATCAAACAAACGTCACCGACTTCAGAAGCTAAAGTTATTTTTCACGTTTTTGGTTATTTTTTGAAGTCGGTTTTATTTTTTGCAAAAAAGTTTTTTTCTTTATAAAATCAAATATTCGTCTTTTGGAAAAAAAAACGACAGTAATTATGTTCAATAGTAAATTGCTTATCCATTAGTATAAGTAGCAAATAAAAATAATGGTTACTTTATGAGGAGTAGCATTTTATAAATAATTATTTCTCATTTCTGTGGTTTCGTTGTGAGGGGATTTATTAAACAATAGGCTACCTAAACGACAATTTTGGAGTCAAGAATAAATGTAGTTTTAGTTCGTACCTACCTATTTCTTTTGGTAAAAGAGGAGTAGGCTCCAAAAAACTGCTCGCTCAAGGTCGTTTGCTCGGGGAGGCGCCTTAAGTAGGTACTTATGAGATACCTTTACCTACAGACTCATACCTGAGATAATACTTATTCTGTTTTCATGTAGAAGACTGAGTTGCGAGGCTTGGTTTTTTTGGCATCTCATTTCTTTTTGTAGATATAATGGAGAAGTGGAGACTTCTTATTAGCCTTTTGTTTTCCAATATTGCTCTTGTATAGTATGTTTTTAGTTAGTCTTCCTAAAACTTAAATAAATAAATAATTAAATGTCTAAGTAGAGGTACCCCTATCTAAACCAATTATTCCACTATATTATACGTAGCAACCTGCTCACCTGCCCCGGCTTCGTACGGGTGGAAAAAATCAAAGGCGTGACGAAACCCGTGCGAAGCCGGGGTGGGTCGCTATAGTTATACCTACATATTATTATAAACCTTCCTCTTGAATCACTCTATCTATTGCAGAAACCTGCATTAAAATCCGTTGAGTAGTTTAAATGATCTAAGCGAACATTTGTTCCCATATATTTATAACTAGCACCTCGCCCGCGACTTCGTCCGCAAAACTTGCGATACAATTTATAGCACGCACAAATAATGTAGCTTGATGTTTGATAAGTGAAAGAAGTTTTAGAATTGGATTAATAATTATAGAGATTACCCCCTACATACAAACTTACTAACAAATTTTACCTCTTTGTAGGTAGTATTAGTATCGATAGGATTACAAAGTTATCTAAGCAGTTTGATGTACTTACCATCTAGAAAACTAGAACAAAATTGCAAAATATTTTAGTTTTTCCTTGATTTACTTATACACTAATTTTATTGTATTTTATACACATGACGTGCGTTTGAGCGAGTTTATTCGCCTAACTCATAGATTATGGTACCTACCTATCTATCTTAGATAGATAGTAACTTACAGAGTAGGATAGGCTTTATAGTCATTGGTCTAACTTCAGCGTCGCGGTAGGTAACATTTTTTTGTGTACCTACCTATTCTACACACTAGTAGAGGTACCTAGTTACTACTGTTTTTTCTTCTGTGACACTAGGCATGCTGACGGGATGACGCGCCTATTATGTAGGTAAGTACCTACCTATTCTACAAAAGCAGTTTCGTAGAATCAAAACATCTAATTGTCAGTTTTACGCTTATTTTACGTAGGTAATAATGATCCTCACTGCCTTTCAGGAAATAGCAATCTCTCTCCTCCAGGCAGGCAGAACCTATTAATTACATTTTTGGTATTTTGATTTTGCTAGTACTTACCTACCTATCGCTTTTTTGTAGTCAATATTTTCGTAGGTACCTAGGTAGGTATATTGACGGAAGTCGGTATTTTTTGTTTACTAGTATGACCTGCCCAGTGCCCATTGCCACTTTCTAGGTAGGTAGGTAGGTACCTACCTACCTGATTTCTGCGAGCTCTAGTAGGTAGGTCTGTTCATTATGTGACCGCCAAATTTGCCATAATTTAATTATTTATTTATTTTTGAAATACAGAACTATGATTATATCGTAGGTAACGCCTTTTATTTTTTATTTTTTTGCAAAAAAGTTTTTTTATTTTTCCATTTTTAGTTGTAATATTCAACATCATCATCATCAGCCTATAATGTTCCCACTGCTGGGACACGGCCTCCTCTCAATGAGAGGGAATAGTTTTAATATTATACATTTATTTTACATTGTTATCAATACCTGTCATGGTATGGTAGTAGGCTTATCCCCAATAAATGGAACTTAACATACATAAACTGTCGAAATCTGGGTGTATTGTACACATCTGCGTACCCCTCAGAGCATACAGGCGTGATGTTACGTCATGATGTTTTTTAGACAATAAACACCCAAGCGATTCCAGCCATCACGACCGATTTACCGTCAATTTTTGAAGAGTTCCATTCTATATCTCCGAATTTCAGCATCAAATCTTCACCAAATTTAAATGGGACCACCTCAGGAGTACCTATACTCTTTCAAATAAAAAAAGAACCATCAAAATCCATTCATAATTGGCGGAGTAATCGCGTAACAAACATACAAAAAAAAAAAACATACAGACGAATTGATGACCTCCTTCTTTTGGAAGTCGGTTAATAATCTAAAAAATAGTGTTGGTATCGTAGCCAGTACTTTTACAAAACTAATTTCGTAGAATCAACACACGTATTGTCAGTTTTACCATACGCTTGTTTTGTCGGGCGCGGGTTGAAAGGGGAAGGGAGGGACGGAACGCGATGCGTGTAGGCAGTTAACTCTCTCCTCCAGGGTGACCAGTTTCAATATTTAAATTATAATAAATTTATTTAATACAATATTTTACGTATAATTTCATACTTTTTCGATATTTTGTATCGCTTGTTTCGAACATCAATATTTTTGTATGTACGAGTAGTTAGGTATATTGACGGAAGTCGGTATCTTTTGGGTAGGTATAGTTATTTTGGATGAAGATAAGATGACACCATGTCATCGATGTCATCTGTTTTATTCGTAACCGTTCAATGTTAATAGTGGGCTCTAACTTGCGCCGTCCACGAAACAAAATCAAAATGAAGAACTTTGACTAGTTTTAATTCTTAAACTACTGGCTATAACTACCGTGTTTATACAATGCCTGCTTGGTTACTGAAAATTCAGGCTTCTAGTTTTATCCACAACGAAGTTATAGGAGGTCGAAAATGGCCTGAACTGCTTCGAGAAAAGGATGGTACGGCCGTGCCGCTTTTTTGCTCTACTTGGCGGGGGCACTGCCGGACCTGCCTCCAGATTATTATTGGTATATTTTCCCTGGGTCGGTATTTTTGGTACTTTTTTGAAGTGCCTCGGCACTTTAGTAAAATGTAATCTGGTAACACTGCTTCTCTCAAGTAGGGTAGGTACACAGTACACACACAACACAATCGTTTCGTTCGCTGATTCGCTTGTTCATTTCATTCTTTTGAGTTTGTGACGGTTTCACGGTTGCTTTGCTGTTCTTATTAATTTGCATAACGTAACGACTGTATTGCATAACCATATTCGTTTTTTTTTAATTTTTAGTTGTTGGCTTAATCTAATAAAAATCGAGTTTAGTGCCAATTTAATTATAGTGAATACCTACTGAATAGATTCTAATCGTGTCGTGGAGTGCCAGTGCGTCGTCATTTTGTTCGACTTAATATCCAAGTAGGTTTAATCACTACATCAAAGAGTTTAACTAGAACACTTCATTTTTATTACCATGGGCACGGAAGGACAGACAGGACAAGACGATATACTCGATAACAACTTTGTTATCGAGATGTTGGTTTTTTGGGGAGTATCAGAAGAGTCTCTGAAGGTGTTCAAAGGTATGTAACCTACTTGACTCGATTAATATCAGTTCATAACCTAAGAAATGCGTTCTGCACAATTTTGATTCGGCCATGATTCGGCGGACAAGTTCGTACGCAGCCCCTGCGCCGCGCCGTGCCGCGCCGCGCCGGCGCCGCTTGCTCGCCGCCCAAGCTGCGCTCCGTACTCGTACGGTACAGGAGGTGCGCGCGTGACGCGCGCACAACTGAGGCTCATCCTCATTCATAGTTCACGCGAAAGAAGCTATGTGCGCACGAGCTGCGCGCGCTCTGCACGCGCGCCCCACTCGAGCCTTGCTAGGGTTGCACTAGAGCGGCGCGGCGCACCAAACGTAGGCTGTAACCGCACGCGAGCAACACGCGTGCAGTTCGCAAGCGGCGAGCGAGCGGCGCATTCGCCAGGGCCCCGCCTGAGCTTTGCCATTCAGCGTGGCAATGCAGCCAGCGCAGCGTCTTGAATAATAATTTATAGGTAGGTACCTACGTCAAGGGCTCTTTACCCATCATCATTACCCACTGCACTTCTAGCTAATTCATCATAGTATAAGTAAGTACTTATTTTAAGACATTTTCACCTATCTTTTCTTTTCTAGAACACGAGTTAGACCTGTTCTGTATTGAGAATATAACAGAATCAGATATAAACGAACTGATACCAACAAGTAGAATAAAAGACAGAATTAAATTTAAGGCCGGACTATCTCGGTTGCAAAAGGAGAACAAAGCATTGGTAAGTGTATCTACATTTAACTGATTTAACTCACAGAATCCTCTACGGATATGCTTTGTGAATGTACTCTGTAATGCAAGTGTTATGATTGTTATACAGGCAGAGGTTCCGCTCATCATTACATGGACCATCTGCTAGGTTTCGTTAGCCTGTCTTCAAAAACGTTTTCTGCACACTATTTTCTTTGTACTTAATAATAGTTAGGGCTTATTTCAAGACGTCTGAGTAACGCTAGTTAACAATAAAAAATCATACTCTCACTTTCTGTTTGCTTGTCACAAAGAGAGAAGGATAATTTTATTTATCGATCAGAGCGTTACTCAGACATTGTGAAATAGGCCCTAAGTAAGATAATTACTTACCTACATTCAATTAAAAATAATTTTACAGAGCACATTGCCCATGGACACAATATCAATTGCATCCAATGATTCTGAAGAAGTAAAATCAAATAGCTCTGGATTGAGCGGCAGCTACTTCTTGACAAAACAACCGGTTCTATATTTATTCCATCAATCATACTGTAATTTGCCCTACATTAGGATTGTAATTAGGAATTGTACTTTCTTGTGAGCTAAAATAAAAACCATCTTGTGTAATAACTAGCTGTTATCCGCTACTTCCTTTGCGTTTAACTATTTCCTAAAGCATATTAGAGGTGATGGTGACCCCTGTATCTTTATTTTTTTTATTGCAAAAAAATATTTTTTTAGGAACTTTATTTAGAGCATTACAATTATTATTCAGATAAATTTGTGAAACCATTTTAACCATTCCAAATGGATTAAGACCTGCATAAAGTTACTGATTAACTGTAAAAAGTTGAAAGGGACTGCCAGGGGAGAGACATTTTTCATGTTTGAGGTGTGATTGTGACAAAACTATGATAATTAATTAATTGAAATTGACTGACCATAAAGTAGATGCATTGCACCCTGATGGTAAGCGACGATGGAGTAGGACGCCTATTCACTCTTGCCTTGAAGAGGCCTAGATTATATTGTTCACGAATTTAGCTTGCTTTTTTTTCTTTGACCATTTATTTTCTTTAGATCAAAGAAACTCACGTTAATTTTATCTAACCCTGTGTGTACCCTTACGTTTATTTATTTATTTTTTCATCAGTTTCATTTGCAAACAATTTTAAAATCAACAAATGCTGGACTAATATGTCTTCAAGCTATAGACAAGAAGCTTGATACAACACATAGAAACCAACTAACAAAATCAATAGTTGACTATTTCATAAAAGAATATGGTTCCATGAATGCTCAAGACTATGATAACATAGCTGATAAAATTGTTGAGCTTTTTCCATCAGAAAACAAGGTTTATGTTTTACTTATTATTACCGTAGACTGTTTATTGTAGTTGGTTGTAGATTTGTAGAGTAGAACTTGGGCGTTAATTGATAGAGTGAGCGAATGTTTGTATTTATGTATGTACATACATAAATAGTACATTGTACATGTGTATGTTTGTCGGGCCATAACTTTGATCATTGAGGCTATAACTTTCGAACTGTTGTTGATCCGATCTAAGTAGGTATGTGAGTAAAATTGATTAATGGGTTAAGTAAATAGGTAATGACGTGGCACTTTGCGAGCGAGCGTCCACCTTCGAGCATAGACCAATGGAGATGTTAACGCGGGGTCTGTACTTTGTTGGAATTTATGAATATGTTGACAACATTCTTAGTAATGTATGTTTAGCATTATCTGTGTTCCGTTACCTTCAACTGACAGTGACAGCTATCACTGATTTTACTCTGGTATCGTGCTCATATACTTGTCCTTGCACTTTTGTTCGCATCCATACAATCTTTTTATATCATCATAATCGACTCTGTAAATCCTGCTAGAATATTGTTATCGCTTAATTAAAACCATTGGTGAAAGTATAACAAGTGCATTTCTTTCTTCATCGTCGTGCTATCCAATCCACTGCAGCGGTGTCTGATCCAGCCTCAACATACTTCTGTTGGCCATTTGGCGCTACTTGGCCATTCACGTTACATAAAACTATATAAACCGATTTAGAAAAATATTTTCGTATCTGGAATTTTACACTTCCAGATTGGTCCTATAGAAATTTCATCAAAATCAGTTTAGCCGTTTAAGTGTTTTTTTTTTTAAATTTTGTTACTCCACATTTACATTTACCTCCGACATTTATGAACCCGTTTTAAAAATCTTTTTATACCTGAAAAGTAATACTTAAGTACTTCCAGATTGTCCCATAGAAATTTTATCAAAATCGGTTTAGTAGTTTGGCCGTGAAATCGGTTTCGCAAGTTTTTAATTATTCTTAGATTTGTTTTGTAATAAATTAAGTAGTTATGTACTGTAGGTAGGTACTTGGTTACCTTACCGAGTTAAAAGGAGGTAGTTAGAAGCAAGTCAATACAGAGTGTTTGGTATATATACGAGATTTATGAAACGGACATTGCAAAATCTCAATTCAAACAAAAAAAAGGGGGTCTAAAATGGCCAGTTTTGCAGAACATAATATGAATCACGTTAAAAATTAAAAATTCTTAAAATGGACTTTATGGTTATGACAATAAAGTGCATTTTTAGAATTTAAATTTTTTAACGTGATTCATATTATGTTCTTCTAAAGCGGCCATTTTAGGCCCGCTGGGCAAACCACTTGTAGATATAGGTATCTAATAGTATCAAAAGTAATAGTAATAGTACCAATAGTATCACTGTATAAAAAAAAAACCTATCCAAATTAACCATAACAGTTATGGTAGGTACCTACTTGATTTTTAACATTCTGGCGAATATCATTCAGGCCGTTAGTTTTTTTTGTTAGAAAGATGATAGTCCTGAGATGGTTCTTAGCCATGTTTGGTAGACATCCATGTAGGAGTTTTCTTAAACTTTGTTCTTAAAAATTTGTCGCTTCCAGGAGACATATTACATCCCTAGTAGAAAATATGGAAAAAAAACATATATTCCTGCAAGAGGGAAACTGGTAGACCGATACCACAATCAAAGACGCGTTTTGAGAAAATCTGGCCTCATTGATGAGAAACGCACACCCTATACAACACCTCCTGTCGTCATTGTTGAAGGTAAGTACCTATACTATCTATACGATGGTCAGAGGTTGACAACACGTAATTGCAATGTATCAAATTTTACAGGAGAGGGAAAAAACTGCTTAATTTCGAAAATAACTAAAACAAAAAAAAAAACAAAAAAGTAGTTGGTAGGTAATCAACTTATTTATTGATATAGCTTAAAACAATAAACTGTCCACATAGTTTTTTCATTAAATAATCAATAAACAAACAGTTACGAGGTAACAATATTAAAAAACCGGCCAAGAGCGTGTCGGGCCACGCTCACTGTAGGGTTCCGTAGCTTCCCAGACCATTAAAAATACCAACATTTTTCGTCAGCAAAAATAACTTTGTTTTTCATAGTATTTGTATGAAAAACAAAGTTATCATTGCGTTATCATTTGCGTTTTTTTGAAAAAGTGCTATATAACTCAAAAACTATTCAACTCATCAAGTTGAAAATAATTTTCCTAGAAAGTTCATATAAAGGTCTACTTCTGTGATTTTTTTCATATTTTTTAAACTTATGGTTCAAAAGTTAGAGGGGGGGGGGACACATTGTTTTTGACTTTCGGAGCGATTATTTCCTAAAATATTAATATTATCAAAAAATGATTTTAGAAAACCCCTATTCATTTTTAAATACCTATCCAACAATATATCACACGTCAGGGTCAAAATTAAAAAAAAAATCGCTCCCCACTTTACGTCTGGGGGAGGTACCCTAATAAAAATGTTTTTTAAAATTTTTATTTTTGCACTTTGTCGGCATGATTGATATACATATTGGTACCAAATTTCAGCTTTCTGGTGCTAACGGTCACTGAGATTATCCGCGGACAGACAGACAGACAGACATGGCGAAACTATAAGGGTTCCGTTTTTTGCCATTTGGCTACGGAACCCTAAAAAACCTCACTGCTAACGTGTTACAAGCAGTCAACATTTACTTACGAGTTGTCAATTTTAAAAAAAACATTATCTATTGGATAGAAACAAATTACATGTGCGGCAAATTATCGTAAAAAGAATGATAATCAGAAGGTATTACAGTTTTAAGAGCTTGCAAATCATTATATTTGCATGAAGTAAGTTTAGGCGAATCCTTAAAAAGTTGCTCGTAGGTTGATATTGGGAAATTAATATTTCTTGGTCTACTGGGTAACAAAGAATAGTTTTTATCGCAGATTTTAATTTTATAATAAATTTTGCCATCTGGTTCGTACAGTAAAACCTTAAGATCTGTGACAACAGGATCTCCTTTTTTCTTTCCAGGCCTAATACTTTCGTAACGCATGACTTTTGGATCATCAAATTTTTTGAAAAAGTCATATTTTAGTATTTTGACGTCGTATGGATCTTTACGTGATTTCTTAGTTATATCTGCGTATTGTGATGGAACATAAATAGCGTCATATTTTTTAATGCCACGTTCGATGGCAGCATGAACGCTATCCACTTCCATCTGTGTATGCCCAGGTTCTAAATATTTATGGTAAATGACCACATTATTCACAGCAGCAAAGTTGGATAAAGCATTTGCTAATACTGCATTCCTGTTCTGATAGGTACAACCGTCACTCCAAATAATGATAGGCTTTGTTACAAATTCGCCTTCAGAGTTTCGAATCATATCATGTAGGTAATCTAATATGCAACTAACAAAGACTGATGCCTGAGTATCACAGTCGACTTCTGAAAACCAATAACATCTTACTTTTTTGGATGGATATTCATAAACCGTAAAATTATGGTTGATCAGCTTTCTTCGGTAATAGGCACTGCTGGCTCTTATATATGGACATACCTTCACAGCTTGAACATCCTGTTCTAAGACAATACATTTTCCTTCATCTGCTTCCTTTAAATCCTTTTCTTTTTCTTCTCTTGCGTTTTGTTTCCTGAGCTGATGATCTTTATACTCCTGTTCCGATATTTGTTTAGTATGGTAACTTAGACACGTATCACATAAATCTTTTTTCGGCTGCTGGAAGCCAATATTTTTTTCTTTTATAATGTTATCAAACATAGTTCGACATAACGGAACCAGGTTTTTTATTGTGCTCGCTTCAGTGTAACTCCTGTACACTTCCACCATACCTCCAGGAATCGGTTCCAAGTATGCCTTAGAGGTATCTTTGCGGCAGTAGTGCGAAGGAAGCTTTGGTAAATTTTCGATAAAATCGACCATAAATTCACGACACAGTCTTTTCTTCTCTCCCCTCTTTTTTTTTCCATTTGCTCAGCATTTTCTTTTGCGAACATTCCACATTCAGATTTATTCACCCAGCTCCTTACTGACCATTCTCCAATACATAAAGTATTTAGGTACATTTTCTTACAAACTCTCAATTTTATATCCCCTTGTTTCAAGTAATATTGAAGTGACGCTCCTCTTCTGGTATTTCCTTTGGGTCTCAAAGTTTTTATTTTATCAGTAGTGTTAATCACAAACATTTTCTTTTGATCCCAACTTAAACTCCAAAATAGATCAAACAATCGCTGTCTACACTCTGTTGTAAATTCGTGGCAGTGGCGTTCTTTGGACGAGCGACAAAAAGCAGAATTGCAAGCCTCTTCTATTTTTTTTTGCTGCTCGTGGTGCATTATGAGTATTACACGAATTTTCATTTCTTCTCCACCCTATGTAGTTTTTTCCTTGTTCTCTTAACTTTTTATTCATACGCGCTTTCCAATGCTCTGCTTCAGCTAAGCCTTTTCTTTTCTTTGTCTTCCTTTCAGTACTATTCCCTTCGTTCAAACCACTGTCATCATCTTCAGAAGAGCAGGAAGTCTGATCCGGATCATAGTTATGATCATCACTCGTTCTACTACTCGTGGGTACCACGAGAGAAGTTGATGTACATTGTGTTGATGAACCTGGGTTAGGTTCTAAGATAAAATCATATGCGTTCAAAATAGTAGGAGAGCTTGTATCATTTCGTGTCTCCTCCACAACATGAAAAGTTCCAATTTCAAAATCATATGGATTCAAAATTGGAGGAGATTCTGCATCAGGTATGACTTCTACAATGCTCTCGAAAATTTTTTCAGAATTATGACGTGGGCTAGAAGGTAGCTGAGGCTGGTTTAAAAATGACGAAGTGGTAATATCGTTTAAAACAGTAAGTGATGAACCTGTATCTGTCCCGCCATTATCTTGACAGCTCTGTTCGGTGTTAAATACAGGCGTACAGGCTTGAGAATGTTCCAGGAGAACGTTCTCAAGTCGATCTGATGTATAACTTTTTGCTAAAAGTAACATTTCTCCGTCTCTATTTACCTCGTAGGTGTACAATTGTAACTCGGAAGAGCTCGGTGACTGAAATGATTCTTGTGATTGACTTTCGTACACAAACTCACTCCTCTTATTACGAGAAACGTTTACAGAAACTAGTCCTTGTTCCTTCAAGCCCGTTACAACATCATTAAAAAGCTCTTCCTCACTGTGTTTCTCCATGATAACACTAAAACAAAAGACGACGAGATAAGTAGGTACCTAATTATCCCATTGCCTGTAAATGATCCATGTTGAAACAAAAGGGCTATCTAAAACTCAAAGATTTTTTAAATCGAACCAGTAGATCCCAAGATTAGCGCGTTCAACCAAATAAACAAACAAACAAACTCCTTAGCTTTATCATATTAGTATAGATAACTCAAGATGACTAAAAATTTCAATAGTGAGCTTTTATTGAGCGTTCTACGTAAAATAATAATAAAAACTTACCAATATACCTTAAAGGACACTTTTCGGAAATAAAATAGACGTATTCAAAGTTGTAATTAAATACAAAACTATTTTTAAACAATTGAAACCCGCGCCGCCGCGCCGTAATGTTACTCTGTCAGTGAATTTTGCGAACTGCATTTTGCGTTGACACCTCGTAACTCGCGCAATAGTAAGTTCAAGTTGATACTTGTTTGTTGTGAGTTGTCAACTCTGGCACAAATTGTTCGAGTGTCATTTTTTGTGAATTACGAGTTATCAAAAGAAAGATTCGGCGCTTAATTTCAAAGTTTTTGATGTACATAACTCATTTTGTGAAAAAATGTGGGTTACGAGTTGTCAACCTATGACCATCGTAATATGTTATCATTGGTGATTTTTGATTCAATATCACCCTAATAAGGGAGAAGTTTGCTGCGGAAAATCATTAATTTGAATAAATAGTAAGTTGCATGGCCAGACAAAAAAACTAAGCACGCAGCGCGCAGCTATGGGAACCAGATAGCTGATATATTACTATATACTTCAGGGTGTTAAAGTAGTCGCGTGCCATAGCTTAGGGGTGAGTTCAGTATCGATCAAGGACCTCCTAAAAATAAAAATATAAATCCAAAAAAAAACAACAAAATAAGTATTGCAAGATCAACCTAATTTAGAACCTACTAACTTAAAATAGCAATATAAAATAATTTTAATTATAAACGATTAGTAGGTACTAAATTAGGTCGATTTTGCAATATTTTTTTTTTACCCGACCCCGACCCGAGTGGCGTAGTGGTAGTGACGCTGCCTTACGTTCTTAGGGTCCTGGGTTCGAATCCCGGTAGGAGCAAATGTTTGTGTGATGAGCATGGACATTTGTTTCCGAGTCATGGATGTTTATATGTATAATAAGTATGTATTTACAAACAAAAAGTATATATGTAGTATATCAACTATCTAGTGTCCACGACACAAGCTTTGCTTAGTGTGGCACTAGGTGGCGCTGTGTGTTAACGTCCAGCGATATTTATTTATTTAAGTAATATTTTTTTTATTTTTTACGGGACCCTTGATCGATACTGATCTCACTCCTAAGCTATGGCACGCGACTACTTTAACACCCTGTATATCAATATACTATGTACTGGTTTTCCCATACAAACGGGCCGGGCTGGGACGTATGATGGCCTTTCCAACCTCTCTTTTGTATTCTGTGGCTACTACCAGTACCAACTACTACGAGCTATGATAGCTGTGTATCAAAACCCAGCACCCAGTTTTCATGTGTCTTGTGTCTGCTGCCGAGTACTCGCCCAACGGACGGTGGCCCTCGTTCGTCAAAAAAATGAAAGACTATCGTTTGCCTATGAAAGCAAATGGTCGTCTTTCATTTTAGGTAGATTTCCTTTTTTTGAAAAAAAAAAAATCTGCCTATTGGTCTCTCACCTACGGGGATATATATGAATACGTATGTATATGGGTGACAAGCAAAATTTAGCCACACTCTACAGGTCGCAATTATGAACCGATTGCTTTCAAACTTGGCCAAAAAATCGAAACGGTCAAAACTTAGGCTAAGTTCGTGAATGGGCGGAATTCGTCCATGGGGGGCGGCGGGGGGGCGGTTTTTCTAAAATCAGTTTTTTGGCCATAACTTTTTTCCTATGGAAACTTTTAGAACCGTTTCTCATTTTTATCATTCTGAGTACGAATACGGGCATCGTCAAATTAAAACTTTTTTGATGCAACCCCTAAATTGGGGAGGGGGTTGAAAACTCCAAATATTTTGCGAAAAAAAATCATATCTCCGAAACAGTAAACATTTTGACCGTCGCAAATATTTTTTTTTGAAAGCAAATTGTTTACTTTACAATTGTTACCTTCAAAGTTTAGCGATAAAACTTATAGTTTTCGAAATAAAAAAATATAACTAAACATTTGAGGGCGTTTCCATGCTAAACTCTTATGAGAGAATTTAAAAAGGGTAAACTTTCCATTACAGGACAACGATTTTGAAATCATATTTTTTTTTGTAGATTGTACACATAAGTACAACTCTTTATACAAATTTTCAATAGTCGGACGCTCCAGCACCTTCTTCGAAATCTACCTCCTCCTGCGGCTTGCCGGAGGGATTTTTTTCCTTTGGGGCCCATTTAGTCTAGTTACGCCACTAAATATAGGCGGCTTAAACATATAATAAAATGATAGGGTTTTATTCCAGAACCTGATTTATCTCTCGAGGATGAGAACTCAATAAAATTGTGGCTCAAGTTTAATAAGGAACCTTGGGTAGAAATTAAACAAAAATGGAAACTTTCACAAAGACTGCGAAGCCTAGACTTGAAGTCTAATAATAATTCCATTCAGGATATTTGCAATGAGTGGCCGTCATTTAAGTCGAGCCTGGGCTACATTTTGGTCAGTTAAGTAATTTATGAAATTAAACTTGTTAAAAAAAAAAACAGTGTTAAGTTTAATATACATTTTTTTATTATTTTCAGGTTGAATCAGATTTTGACATCCTCTTTCCAAACTGCGAGTTGAAGTTGTTCAAAAAGTGGCCGCATTTCATGGAAAAATCGTTGCCTGTGTATAAAAAACTTACAGCATGCGAAGAAACTTTGAAAATTCTTGCCGACAATCCCGGCGAAGGTAAGCAAACGCGCAAATATTTTGAGGTTGAGCAGTCATTGCCGTGGTTGTTGCGGCTATAGAATAGGACCAGCTTTAAGCTCCTGTAAAACTTTAAAATAGGTACATATGTACTTGTGTTTCGACCCGAACTGGGATCTTGCGATGTCCTCGATCTAGCCTATTTAAATACAATTTTACTTGAACTACGAAGCCATTACAACTCTTACAGATTTTTGCCTTCTTAATTCCACGCAGATCGAATAAAGGGTTATTGTTATTTTCTTTCAGATGTCAGGGATTATGTCTACTTAAAACTAATGAGTAGAAAGATGCCACCCACTATTAAAGTGGCTTTGAAAGGAGACGGCAAAAAAAAATTTTTTTATAAGCCCAGTATAGCAGAGTCCGAAAAATCGTTCATTTTACATGTGACGGTATGTATTACTTACTCTGGTAGCTTTACAAAAGTCATTTGATTTTGAAAGTCACGGTTTACCAAGTAAGGGACCAAATTCACAAGCTTTATTTAATATGAATTTTCTCTTACAGAATCAAAGCGAAATACTAACGCAAACGAAGCTACGGCAAGACGAATGCCTCGCTAAAGGCCTTACATGCCAGCCGTTAATTGTAGCAGTGGGGCCGTCAATAGAAGAAATAACGGATTTTTACGTTCATTTCGAAACAATGATCTACAAAATTGACACTTTACTAAAAGCGGTAGATGTATGTTTTAAGTTGATTCACGTTTTCAATGCAGAGTACCCGCTAGAGTCAATTAGCGTCTGGACCTTTATCCAGAAATATTTTTACGAAATTGACTGCGAAGCCGATAAAAAAATTTCAAACGTGGCTTGCTTTATCTCGGACCTTTCGTAGGAATTTATACTAAGCCTCATACTTAGCCTTATACCTGACCTACTTCTCATTACCCGTTAATAAGAGATGGCAATAGTTTAAGCAATCTCTATTTCTCCAGCTTAACACAATTTGAGTCTGTGAATCTTGAAAACATTGTGAAACATTGTACATCTTTTGACATAATTATTTGTATAAGCACGGCCACAAATTAACAAAATGTTTAATTGTTTCGTATGTTCTCTTGTTATTAATAACTACAAATCACTTTTTATACACTTCAAATTTTCCCATAACTTGGGCCCTAACTCGGTTTATTGCTGTAGACAATTGAATTGTGTCAGATCATTTTCGAATATTCGCTCGTTTCGTCGTCACCTGCTTACCACTCATATTTCAACATTAAATAATATACCGTCTGAAGTCTGTCCGTCAAACCGTGGTGATATAAATAATATACAGGAATCATGTAGTGGTTTAAACGTAATCGTAAGTGATATTAGTGAAGATATTGCTGCTATTGAAAATTGCAGCAATTTCGAAAATAGTTATCATGTTTTATCTGAAAGAGCGGATATTTATAAAAACTCTACCTCTGCTTCCGCACTGTCACTGTATAGTAATCCTACACTTAATCGTAAATGTGCCCAAGAAGTAATAAAAAATGTTTCAAAGCAAATAACTGTAGTTATCGGTAACATGTTAACTGATTTACTACCGAATGCTTCCAAACTTAATGCCAATAAATTAAAAAACACTATTCAAACAATTTCACAATCATTTGATGGTTTAACGACCGAGTGTCAAGTCATAAATCATTTTTCTAAACTTGATATTTACATTTCTCCTAAGAAATATCTGATTTTCGAAAACGTAACTGTCAATACTGGTAATTCTTCAATAATGCTCAGACCAAAATCTGAATACGCAGCAATAGTACCATTAAGATTAGTATTTAGGAAAATTTTTGGATTACCTGGTTTTATTAACTCTGTTTTAAACATACCTGTTGCTGAAACAAGTTCAATATCAAACTATACCCAAGGCAACGTTTGGAAACAAAAAATATCTGGAAGAGAGGGTGATATATGCATACCGTACTTTTTATACACTGACGAATTTGAATGTAACAATCCATTAGGTAGTCATGCTGGAGTGCATTCGATTGCCGGCACGTATTACCAGTTTCCGACTTTGGGAGGCGAATACTTGTCACTGTTAGAAAATATTTTTGTTGCCATGTTGCATAAGTCATCCACTATTAAGGTTCACGGAAATGCCGCAGTATTTCACGAACTTATTACAGAGTTAAAATATTTAGAAGAAAGTGGTATTGAAATAGAAACACCAGAAGGAACGTTCAGAATATATTTTATACTTGCAATGGTCATTGGTGACAATTTGGGACTTAACACTGTTCTAGGTTTTGCCAAATCATTTTCTAGCAGTTTTTATTGTAGGATATGTAAAGGTAATAAAACATTACTGAGAAAACAATGCAAACAAGATGACAGCTTGCTGAGAAATCAAGAAAATTATGCCCGTGATATTGAACTATAATGTAACAATGACAGGAATAAATGAGCCTTGTGTATTTAATAATATCGGTTCTTTTCACGTAGTGGATAACTTATGTGTCGATATTATGCATGACATTTTCGAAGGCGTTTGTCACTATGACCTTGCTCATATTATTTTGCATTACACTGAAACTATAAAATTGTTTAATTTAAATACACTTAATGACCGAATACAATTATTTGACTATAGGGGTAACGAATTAAATGACAGATGTACAAAAATAAAACAGGAACATTTAATTAAAAGTAAATTTAGCATGTCAGCTTCCGAAATGATGTTTTTTGTACACATTTTTCCTCTATTGTTGGGAGACCTAATCCCAGTGGATGACAAGGTGTGGGAATTTTTTCTTACACTACTAAAAATCATTGACATTCTTTTTTGCAGAGATATAAACTATAATACTATAGTGTTACTTGAATCACTAATTAGCGAACACCATGAGAACTATATAAAACTATTCCGTGATACTTTAAAGCCGAAACACCATTTTATGGTTCATTACCCTCATATCATAAAACAAGTAGGCCCTCTAAGATTTATTTGGTGTATGAGATTCGAAGCTAAACATAAACAATTAAAGAAAACAGCTTCTATTATAACCTCTAGAAAAAACTTACCATTAACTTTGTTGATAAAAGAACAGTTATCATTCGCTCATAGGCTTTATACATTAAAAGGGTGTGAAGCTAGAATAGAACTAGGCACACGGGATGATTTCGTTCCTTCTACTATAAATGACTTTGGAAATATTAAAGATATTATACCTCAAGATGTAAATTTAACAAGTTCTTTGAATTCGTTATATTTCAATGGAGTAAAATATACACCTGGTATGGTTTTAATTCTCTCTAATGAAAACTGGTATCAGTTTTTTATTATTAGGTTTATTTTTGTATCGACTTCAGAAACAAATATTTATTTAATAACCAAAAAAAAATATTGTATTGGATTCAATGAACATTTACAAGCATTCCAGCTTGATTTAAATAAATCTGGTATATGGAAATTGATTAAACCAGAAAACCTTATAATTTCTCCGACATTTTCTCATGTAATGAGTAATGGAGATTCCTACTGCAGAGTAAAGTACTTATAAATATATAATAGTAATATCATAGATTAACTTGGGAAGAATGCATCCTTTAACTTAATAAACAGCATGTGGTGGAGCGTTTTCGAATTTTAAGAAATTTATTGTTATGTATTTTTTTTATGGAGCAGCGATGGCCCAGTGGTGGCAGCCGCGACTTACGAACAGTAAGTCGTGGGTTCGAACCGCATTACTTTGTGTAATTTATTTCATCACCACTGCTCTCAAAACGGTGAAGGAAAACATCATGAGGAAACCGGCATGTCCTAGAACCTAAAATTCGAAGACATGTTATATCTACCAATCCGCACTGGGCCCGCGTGGTGTATTATATATTATAGCCCATTCCTTCTCATTTAGAGGAGGCCGTGTCCCAGTAATGAACATTATAGGCTTATGATTGATTGATTTTGAATTTCTTTAATATAGAATTAAGTTGGTACTTAAGTACATAACATAATTTAGTTAGGTATGACAATAATTGTTTCTGTTTTTGTTTTTTAAATAAAATGTTTTGTATTTTTTACATTTTGTTATTATTTTAGTCCCTATTCTGACCAAATCTTGGAATTATTGTAATATTTAATCATTCATTGTTTTGTATACTTACCTAATTATGATAATTTTCACCAATTTTTATTATTTGAATTATATTTTGTGTACATTTAAGGGGTTCTATGTTATATTTTTGCTGTAACATTTGTTTTGACCTAGGCATTTACTTTCGTTTATTTAAGACTTTACTTTCGAACGTTCTACTTGGTATTTGGTTTTTGTGTATTATATCTTTGATATTGTATTTTACATAATATTTTACTTAGGTACTTGCTTGTTTATAATCTACATCTATTTTTTTTTTTCATGATTTACCTACTTACAGGTTTTAGTTGTCTCTAAATCTTTTAGAATAACCTTCTTATAAAACGGAGTTTTTTTTTGAAATATTTTTTTTTTCATAAGAAATTTAGAAACAACTAAAACATGTAAGTATGTATCATGACACTTATGTGTACCTAGGTAAATATTGCGAAAGCAATATTGTTAAAAGTCAAGGGTATAATATACAATTTGTTTGTAGATTCAACCAAAGTAAAGTTGCAAAATATACGAAAGTAAATGAGTAAACCTAGCAAAACCAGTTTCGTAGAACGTACTATACAATAATGAAAATATAAACGATACTTATTTAGTAAAAAATACATAACATGACCCGTAATGTATACAAAACAGGTTTATTCAAAAATACTATACACAATCCTTAAATTATACGAAACGGAATGAGTGAATATTACATGACTAGTATCGCATAGTCTACAAAAGCTGAAGGGTAAAATATACGAAGCCGATTTAGCAAAAAAATACTAAAGTTACTCGTTAAGTCTACGAAACAGAATGAGTAAATATTGCAAGACTGGTATCGTACATTCTAGGTAAATCATGTTGTAAAATGTACTAAACAACTTTACTGAAAAATACTAAATATGACACGTAAATTATACGAAAGAGAATGATTGAATATAACAAGACTAGTATCGCATAGTCTACATAAGCTGAAGGGTAAAATATACGAAGCCAATTTATAAAAAACACTAAAGTTCATGCGTTAAGTCTACGAAACAATGAGTAAATATTGCAAGACTAGTGTCGTACATTCTAGGTAAATCATGTTGTAAAATATACGAAACAACTTTACTGAAAAATACTAAATATGACACGTAAATTATATGAAAGAGAATTATTGAATATTACAAGACTATTACTGTATAGTCTACCAAAGGTGAAGGGTAAAATATACGAAGCCGATTTAGCAAAAAAATACTAAAGTTAACTCGTTAAGTCTACGATATTGAATGAGTAAATATTGCAAAACTAGTATCGTATGTTCTAAGTAAATTATGGGGTAAAATATACGAAACAGGTTTACTAAAAAATACCAAACAATATCCTTGAATTATACTAAATAATGAGTGTGAATATTACGTTACTAGTTTCGTAGAATCGATCGATTTTACAGAACTGAGTTTCGTAGAATCGATCGATTCTACAGAACTGAGTTTCGTAGAATCGATCGATTTTACAGAACTGATTTGTAAATTTTAACCTACAGGTTAGCTGAAAAACACTAAACAAAATCCTTATTTTACGAAACATAATGAGTGAATATTACATATGACTCGTTTCGTATAAACGAATAATTTTACGAAGCCTGTTTGTAATTTTAACTAATTCGGATACGTAGTAAAAATAACGTTATTACAATTCTAATGAGTTAATAATACCATATCAGTTTTGTAAATGTTTAACTATTTGGGTTTAGTAAAATCAACAAAAATGTGTGTAGGTCCTATATTAACACTTGGCTTTTGCAAAAAATACTGAGAATTTAGTATATTCAACAAAGGTATTTTTTCAGTGTAGGTACAGATTTTAGGAAGCCAAACACCATCTGGAAATTGTTTCAAACAAGTAGTTCGAAAACATTCTAAGAACGTTCCTATAAAAAGGCCCAATACTTTTTGAAATATAAAACATCTGTCTAAAAGAGGAACACTCCTATATCTCAATATCGATACCTACTCAGAAGACACGAGCTAACATCTACCTACGTAATACGGTTCCCGATAACCTGGAACAAAAGTAAATACACTGATAGCGATTAAAATGCTATGAAAACATCTGATTACGCAACCACAACACGAAATCATTATCACATAATCAAACAATTGTTGAATAATTTTATTTGTTATTTACTTTATTTTTGGGTGCCAACTTCCGTCGACAAAGACGACCACGTGACGATAAGTTACCACGTATACAAGTAGGAATTGTAAATATACTTAGCGCGGCGCCTACTCGACGTCAACAATACTTCTATACGACGTCTACGCGGCATTTACGCAGCTTCTGCGAGACATCGACGAGGCGTTAAAGATGCGCCTATACGAAGTAACTACGAGTACACTGTCGTATGTGCGTGCAAATAACACTCATGCTTGACAAAAGTCCACTTTAAATACACATTCAAGATTGTTATACTTAGTTGCTAAGGAAAACCGAAACTGAAAACATAAATGTTTCATTCAGTTCAAAGGTGAAACACGACACGACGTACAATGTACCCTTCAGAAATATTTAAAACTTGCAATGTTAAAATAGCATTCATTACAATAATACATTGAATGAAAACGAATAACCCATTCAATGTTTTCATGGACGGGTATAAAAACGGCAAGGAACAATAAACAGAGACGTAATTACAAAAGTTGAAGCACTGAAAAGAGGCCCTGTCCCAACGTGCGACCGTAAATTGAGACTATTCGTATCTGTGGATGATACTAAAACTAACGCCAATGTAAAAACAGAGTGCACTCCGTTAGGCAATATATTCGACTGTCACTTCACGTAGACTTACACTAAAAAAATGCTTATTGGATAAACGTATCAACGATTTAGGGCTTCTTCACACGAACCACAACCACACCACATATCGGAACGACAAAATGCTGTCAAGCAGTGGTTACGTGTGAATAGTGTCGGTCGCTGCAGCTTTTTATAGTTGCGTTGTGGTACCGACAAAATGTCGATGTGGTTGCGTTGTCGCCAGCAGTTGCGATGCGGTTACGTGGTGTGCAGACACAGTTCGACTCCAGTTTTCATAGTGGAAACAGATGTTGATTGACCAAACTCATGGAATTCGAAGAGGAAACTTTGTTATTGCTATCATTGCTATGGCTATTATTAAGAAGAAGACGGCGGCGATGGAAGCGTAGTCGTCGAATTAGAATTTATTGGGTACATCCTTTAGTTTTCATTGTCGACGCAACGTTGTGTTTGCGATGTGGTCGGCCACTAGTTCGCAGTGTCGCTGGTGGTTGCGTTGTGGTTGCGATATGGTCGGTATCACACACACGGTCGATAACGACTGCAAAATGTGGGACGTGTGAATAGTCCTATTCATTTTCAATACGAAATATACGCCCGGCCACGTGGTGTGGTTGAGGTGTGGGTTTGGTCGTGGTGTGGTTGTGGTACGTGTGAAGAAGCCCTTAAAATCGTTCCAATTTACATTAAGTTTACTCCGCGCATTCGTACTAGACCCACTGGCGCGATGGCGTAGCGGTGACGCAGAAACTAGTTCGTGACCTTCTATGTTCGAAAATAATGATGAACTGCCTTTGATAAAACCGTATAGATTTAGGGCTCCAGTTTGCCCGAGTCCAGATATTATTGATTATTGTGTAACGATTTATTGCTGGACTCTGCGGGAGTACATATTCCATTGATCCTCTGAAACTTTTTTATTTTCTAAGTTTTGATGGTGATCTCCTTATTAGTTATTAAAACTCAACTTTTTTTTTGTTATCAGACGTTTTACCTTTTAGTGTTTACTGCTGAAAATAGGCCTTTCCCAAGTTGCGCGAAAACACCGGTCTTCTGCTTTCTTGATCCAGTCTGACCCAGACACCATTTACGGTCGTCGATTCACCTGAAAATAGCCAGCTGACTATTTTAAGGAATTCTAAATGGGATTAATTGAGGTTCGACTAAATACATGCCTGTATTATTTTGGCTTATGAATGCTATTCAAATCAGCAGTTTATGAACGCTTGAGGAAGTTTAAAACGTCGCTTCCTAGCTATTATAAATTATGTATGCAAACAATGGCAGTTTAGTCAGGTAAGTAAGTAAGGCAGAACGTTGCGATTCTAGTGCAGTTTATCGTATGCAAATAAGTAATGTGCGTACGCAACATTACTCATATTTACCATCCATGACCCGCTTATCCATGTGAAGTTGTTGCTCTCACATCGGCTTGACAGCTTATCTCAAACGATTAGATTTAAACTAGAAGGATGAATAAATACTTTGTAAGCGCATCACATTGTAGTACTCGTATATGTTAATCGGTCATCAAGAACAAAGAATTGCCTAGAAATTGATTAGAATACTTTGTTGATTTGCAAACATAGCAAAGATCAATGTATGAGTAATAATTTAAGCTATTAAAGACTTACCTGCACCTAAACGTGTCAGTGGTAATTAACGTATCTTCGGAGCAATCAATAAGATGGCGTCCATAAAATAAAAATAGAAAGACAACAAAACTATAAGGCAATCGTCCACATATAGCACTGTTGATTACAAACAAGAGATAAACACAGATTTATGGCAGATTTGAGTCTAGATTTTCTCTCACAAGTACAGACGTACCAGGCTAATAGTCTCGGTGATCATGATCAACTAAAGAGTCAAGGTGAACTCTATTATGTAATATAGCTATAATAGTTTCACGCTTCGTGGCGTTGTCTACGTGAATTTTTCAAGTATTTCGTAGTATCGAATCGGATACGCTAACTGTGTATTCGTCAATATTCAGTTTCGATGAAAAACTTAGTGAAATCTAAAATACTTATCTCATAGGCACTAAAATGGCTCAATGAGAAAGAGATAAATGTTTATGCTAATCTAAAAATATGTCAGTTTTATACTGATTCGACCTTTAACTGGAAGGTGACCTAAATGTGTAATGATATCCATTATGGATAACTAGCTATGCCCCGCGACCTTCATTCGCGAGAATTTATTATAAAATATAGCTTCCCTATGTGAATTGGATTTTGTCAATAATTTTAAGGGTTTAAACTTTTTTACACGGAACGCTAATCTTTTTTTTAAATAGGTGTAGCCTAAGTTACTCCTTATTTCATTAGCTATCCCGTCAAAATCGGTCAAGCCATTTCGGACATTAACCGAAAAAAATTAAAACAAAAAAAGCTTTTATTCAAACCGCCTTTAAAAGCGCAAAAAAAAACTTTTCCTTTACACTTTAATTATCAACTTATAACGTGATTACACAATTTGTACGATATAAAAGCTAGCTCCATGCTATTATAATATTGCGTTGCGCCGTGTTTTATGTTATAGGTACCTACCGTATATGATAACTATAGGTATGTATACTTTCCTATGCATTCAGTAAAAAACTGTTATTTTGAAAAATTACAAACAGACACTTGAATATATTTATTTGTATAGATATCAACATATTATAGATAGTATGATACTTTACCGTAAATCCTTCAGAACATCTTATGTTTAATAAGTTTCGAAAAGTTCCATAATATTATGTGGCCTCCTAGCCGCAATCACAAACAATAAAGAGCAGCGGTGGCCCAGTGGTGGCGGCCCCGACTTACGAACAGTAAGTCATGGGTTCGAACCCAGGCAGGCGCATTACTTTGTGTAATTTATTTCATCACCACTGCTCTCAAAAACGGTGAAGGAAATCGTGAGGAAACTGGCGTATCCTAGAACCAAAAATTCGAAGACATGTGACATCTACCAATCAGAACTGGAACCGCGTGGTAGATTATAGCCCTTACGCAAAATACGCGCTTTGATGTGGAGTTGCGGAAATGCAGACACCAGTCAGTTATACAATACAATACAATAATACTTGCAAACAATATTCCGAAGTGCATAATAGTGTTCATAACAACGACCATACAGCCTCGTTGGTTCATAACATCTCAGGTATTTATGTTGTGAGTTGAATGATACTCAACTTTATACTTCGATTGAAATAATCACAGAGTTTATTAATAAGTTGTTACTCGTACATCGTATGATACATAGGTAAGTGACACACTTATGTATTATATAAGAGAGATACGGCAATTGCGCTGTAAGAAACATTTCGGCGTAAAAATGATAAATTGATAACTGATTTGCAGATAAACAGGATGTTCAAGTCCAAAATTTACAACTAATCTATGATAAACTGTTTTTAGATTATCTTTCGAAGTAATGTACAAATCACCTTGAGTGGATCGATTCGTAAACATTTCCAAATAAGTATTTTTTATGTATTTATTTGTCTTATATTCAAAAGAATTGGGAATGTTTTCACACTCATAACAAAACGCAATTCAAATGAAATCAAATGTTAAGGTTACGTAACAATATAATATTTTGCACCTAAATTGAGTCGAACTTTTGTATGATTTGTAAAGGTTAAAATAATAACGAATATCTAAAAATATATTTGCTCATTATCATAACAACTTTTAAAATCTTCCAAAGTAAATATTATGTGAACTTCATGATAAGTAAGTCAAGTGATATTATCAGGAACTAGCTTCTGCTCGTGACTCCGTCCAAGTAGAAGAAAAATAGCTTAGACTGGGAAATAATGTTCGTTCAATGACAGATTTTTTTATCGAATTTGTACTTCTACGAGGCTACACCCAAACTTAAAAACTTAACCACTTTAATAATAACAGTGTAAAAAAGTAAAACATTTTTTACGTGCGGAAACCAGCCCGTTACACACTACAATACTGATGAATGTTTATTTTTGTAGTGCGGTCATCAGATCATCGTAAAACAAAGAAAATTAAAATATGCGTCACAAAAGTCGTTGAAACACCGTTACTGGATATCCGGACAAGACTTGATTGATTGGATAATTTTAAAAAGTGGGACCAAAGCAAACTTGATTATAAAGAAAAGCGAAAAACATCAGCTGTCAACTTTAAAGTACACAAAAAAAAAATCACAATTCACAGACGATAAGATAGAGAAAGATAAAGTTTATTCCGCAGTATATTTTTACTATATTTGAGAAATGTGACCAGATAAGTGAGGGAAACGGGTGAACCGCTGGGTTAAACTCACACCGACAGCTTACAGATTAAGATATGCGCATATTAATAGGCAACAACTTTAACTTCATTTGCCTGAAACAGACTTTCAGGAGAGTTTGTAAACTACATAGGTACCAAAATGGTTTAAAGTTCGAACGTTTTGAAGCATATTTCACTTTTCGAGTGTGGAAACTAGAAACACGAAAACGACTTTTAGACTCAACGCGTCATCTACGCAGCTGATACGGAGCTGCTTCGCATCGCTACGAGACCCTAACCAGTGCTACGCGACTACTAAACACGATTCGTTAGCTGCTACGCAGCTCCTACGCATAGCTACGGAGTTCGTCAGCAGTAGTGCTACGCGGCTTCTACGCCTCTACGCGGGTACACCGCAGTATGCTACGCGGCTTGGTCGCAATGCTACGCAACTAATTCGCAGTGCTACGCGGTTCGTGAGCAGTGCTACGCGGCTTCTACGCCTCTACGCGATTCAACCCCAGTGCTACGCGGCTACGGCTACGGCATTTACGCGAGTCAACCGATGTGCATGATGATTTTACTTGATGAACAGTCACGTCTAATAATATGTAAACACTAAAGATTTTTTTTAATTGTGTTTCTCCTAATGTACTGATTAAAATTTAATGTTATTACGTACATAGTATTCTGGAACTCATATTTTTATGAAAAAGATCCAATCTTCTAGTTACAATCTTTATTTCTCGCGAAAATAGCTATAATATTAAGGAAAGTGTATATGTCACCGTAAAATTGTCAAACACGTTATATGTATAACGTGTTGCTCTCTAGCGATATTGTAAACTCTCGAAATATTGTCAACTGAACATACGGAAGTATCTCTGCCCCCATAATCGGGACTTGGGGCACCCCCCCGTTAGGTTAGTTAGGTTCCCTTTAAACCCTGCACTCGGAATAAACCCCGCGAAGCGGGGCTCCGTCGACTACGCTTTTTAGGGGAATATAAAGTGTTTTAAGGTTAGGTTATATTAATCGGTATTTCTCAGGAATGGTACATTATCTTTTCATGAGAGTGCAAGTGGTACCATTGGGCAAGGGGGACCCCTCCTTCCCTCCACACCGCGTGATTTGACTACCATCGCATGCATTTCACGAAAAATAATGCGTTTTGTGCGTAAGCAGTGTGTTCGTTTGACAATAATTCGAGAGTTTACAATATCGCTAGAGAGATTACAATATTATGTGTTTGACAATTTTACGGTGACATATACATATTATTAGACGTGACTGTGCATACGTAGATGAATGGACTATTAAAAAATAGGTTTGTAATAGTTATTCCCTTTATACAAATACTGGCAAGGCTGAATTAATGATGTTAAAAACACAATTAAATTGTTTAAGAGCTAGCCGTTCCGGTAACATAAGCAAGCTACTCAGTCCCTTGACCCTTTCCAAGGCTGTCTTAACTTCCGCTACCGAGAAATAGGCGTCTCATAACACATCACAAAGACAAACATACGTAGCTTCCAACGCAATGAATGGATGTACTTTAAGTGGGCTGACACGCTTTCGTTCGGCATTATTGATAAATATTATGTACGAGTACATTCTATAAATAGATCCTACTTTATGGCAACGTCTGTCTCGTTTGTTGGCGGAGAACTAAGGTCCTATATTACGACAATCAAAAGAAAAAAATCTTCTATCACGGAGGGTACTTACTACAACAAACACGATTACATAACCACATTATTATTAAATACCTTTTTAGTACCTAATATGTTAGCTAATGAGATAACACATACTAAAACCTAATTCCGCAAATCGTAACTCGGCTTATGAAGCCATATATAGTGGCCACTTTTTGCCCATAGTTTTGCCGCATGTTACTTCAAAGATACATAGTTGCTAAGGTGTTACCTAGTAATTACTTCTGGTAATTAGTGCCGTACGCACGTGTAAATGGTTACATCTTTCCTCTTCCCTAATCTATAAAAATAACACTTTTATTTTCATTTCATCAGGGCTATAATTTTTCTTATAAAGTTTCCTTAATTTGTACAACATTTGTTAAGGAAGCATTAAAAATAAAATTTTACAACAGTACTCAAAAGAATCCAATCAAAACCAAACTTAGTTTAATACCGCTCCTAATATAACTCAGGATATTGTAATTTGCAGTTAAAAATAAAGAGCAAATAATGAACAATTCTGTAAGTTTAGAAATGAGAATGAATGATAACGTGACGTCACTGACAGGGAGAATGGAAGATTAACTGTACATCCTGTAGATTTGACGACCCGAATGGCGTAGTGGTAGTGACGCTGCCTTACGTTCTTAGGGTCCTGGGTTCGAATCCCGGTAGGAGCAAATGTTTGTGTGATGAGCATGGACATTTGTTTCCGAGTCATGGATGTTAATATGTATAATAAGTATGTATTTACAAACAAAAAAGTATATATGTAGTATATCAACTATCTAGTGTCCACGACACAAGCTTTGCTTAGTGTGGCACTAGGTGGCGCTGTGTGTTAATGTCCAGCGATATTTATTTATTTTATTTTTATTTTATCCCGCGGAACTGCGGGGGTCGAGGCTTTTTAAATGCGAAGACCCTCCACAACCGCGAGGTGTGCAGCCTCAGAGAATATTTTCAAAAAGCCGACGTGGGTATGCACAGAGATATGGTCGCAGTGGACAAGGGACTCACCCCGTTGTCCATGGCTAAAGAGAACTGGCGCAAACCTGTGGTACTTACTACTGATGACCGTAAGAAAGAATGGCAGGGCAAGGAGCTTCACGGGCGCTTCTACCGGGCTCTTCATGGGCCCGATGTAGATTTTCTAGCGTCCGTGTCCTGGCTACGTTTTGGCGACCTCTTTGGGGAAACTGAAGGTTTTGTCTGTGCGATTATGGACGAAGTTATGTTGACGAACAACTACCGGAAATATATTATGAAGGACAGGACGGTTGACGTGTGTCGGGCATGCCACCTTCCGGGTGAGTCCATCAGACATATAATTTCTGGTTGTTCTCGTCTGGCTAACGGCGAGTATTTGCACAGGCACAATCAAGTAGCCAGGATTATTCACCATCAACTTGCCTTGAAATATAATCTTGTGGAATCAGAGGTACCGTACTACAAGTATGTGCCCGACCCAGTTCTCGTGAAAGACCATGTTACGTTGTACTGGGATCAGTCTATCATTACTGACAGGACTATTGTCGCCAATAAGCCTGACATAGTGGTGATAGACCGATCAGCGCGCCGCGTAATGATAATCGATGTTACCATTCCGCATGACGAGAACCTCGTGAAAGCTGAGAAAGAGAAACAGATAAAATATCTCGACTTGGCGCACGAGGTTCGCGACATGTGGAATATGAACTCGGTTATCATTGTGCCGATTGTCGTGACGGCCAATGGCCTTATTGCCAAGAGCTTCGATGACCATCTATCGAAGCTCTCTTTAGGCGGCTGGATCAAGAGCCTGATACAGAAAGCAGTACTCCTCGATACGGCTCGCATTGTGAGGAGGTTCCTGTCTCTGCAGCCCTAACCACCACTATTTTTTATGTTTTTAAATGTATTTTTTTTAGTTTTATTTTAAGATATATTTAAAAATGTTGTATAATGAAAGACACATGAATGTATTTATATTAATTTTATATTGATAAAACTTATTTTTAGTGCGGAGAACAATTTTTGTTAGATTGAACGTTGATGACAGAAGCAAGAGAGTTGCCAGATGCTAAAATTAAGACGTTCCTACACTAGTAAAAGAATAATGTTGCCATTCCAATAAGTTACTGATAAACTAATTTAGATGAGAATATTACATGTTTAATAATAAATTGAACAGAGTTGGGGGCGGCAGGAATGCCTAATGAAAATGAAATTTTTTAACAATATAGCCAGCAACTATCCTATATAATAATGTTAAACAAATATCAAGCACATAAGTACTCATTCAATGTAAACTTGTAGTTATAAAGTGAAAATGTTTTACAATTTTCTAAAAGAAATTACTATATGACATACCTACAACCAGTTATCACAAAGGAAAAACTGGAAAATAACAATTGTAAAAAGAAATGTTTTATAACTAGTTACTATAGTTAATTAAGTTACAAAGGAAAGATTATAACAATAAAAAGGAAAACTTATGCTTATTAAGTAGTGTTGGTATTAAACAAAGTAAACTATTAAACAAAACAATGTAAAAAGACATTGATATGAGTATAAACTAACATTACATTAACTAAGACTAACCTATGTTTACTTAATATCTACTCACATAATGGAAGAGGACACAAAGTCCTATAAGAGCGAACATAAACCTTATCAGACATTTTTACATGCGCTACTCTTACTTTTCCATCCGGGCCAGGAACAACCTTTACAATACGCCCCATGGGCCATTTCATAGGTGCTACATTGCTTAATTTTACAATAACTAAGTCACCTATTTTTAAATTTACATTATCATGTTTCCATTTGGTCCGGTTTTGTAACTGAGTTAAATAATCTCTATGCCAGACATTCCAAAAATCCTGCTTCAGCTTGGTACACAAATTCCAGAATTTCAACCTATTTGGATTTATATTTGTGTATTTTATTTCAGGATAGCTAGTCATTTGTGTACCAATTAAGAAATGTCCAGGAGAAAGATAATTCAAATCTGAAATATCACTTGACAATGGGCACAATGGCCTTGAGTTTAACACAGCCTCTATCTGTGTAATTACAGTATAGAGTTCTTCATATGTAAGTGCGATATCACCCACAATTCTTTTAAAGTGATACTTGAGGCTTTTAACCCCAGCCTCCCACAGGCCACCAAATTCTGGAGAATAACTGGGAATGAATTTAAATTGTATGTAATTTGTTACGCAAAATTTATAAACAGAATCTTTGTGACTAGGGGAGGCTTGTAGTTTGTACAAATCTTTCAATTGATTTTCAGCACCTTTAAATGTCTTTGCGTTGTCGCAATATATAAAGTTAGGTAGACCACGCCTAGATATAAATCTTTTAAGACACGCTAAGAATGCATCAGTTGTGAGATTACTAAGCAACTCCACATGCACAGCTTTTGTGGAGAAACATACATAAACAGCTATGTATGCTTTACTGACCATTGGTTTCCTTATCCTAGCCACTTTTAAGTTAAATGGTCCACAAAAATCTACGCCTACTACTTGAAACGCTCTATTAGCAGTCACTCTGTTAGAAGGTAGACTCCCCATGAGAACCTTTGCACCTTCAGCTTTTATGCGAAAGCATTTTACACAGGAATGAAGAACCTTTTTTATTTCCCTAAGTCCACTCAATATCCAGTATTTTTGGGACAAAGATGATAAAATTAGTTTGGCGCCACCATGTAACAGCCTTTTATGCTCTTTAAGAATCATCATTTTTGTGAGGTTTGATGATTTGGGCAGTATGATGGGATGCATTTTGTCGTAAGGTATATTAGGAGCATTGGTCAACCTTCCTCCTACCCTTAAAATTTTATCGCTATCCACGAATGGATGTAAACTACACAGAGTAGTTTTACAAGGTTTGTTATTCAAAAGTGAATTTATCTCATTTGAGAAAAAAATTGATTGATTATATAGTATTATAACTTTTAAAGCTTCTGAATATTCTTGGGGAGATAAAGGGCCAGTGTTTTTTACACTGCCTTTTTTAGCATTATGTTTAAAACGCAAAATGTAAGCAACTTGAGTTTGTAATTTGTTAAAATCTGAGTATCTATCAAAAACATTAAAACCATGCTCAATTTTACAAAAATTAATGCATTGGACTTTTGGCTTAGAGTCAACAACATCATCGAGGTTGGACTCTATGGCAGTAGTTAAAGCATTTTCCAAGGGGGAAGTTATTTGGAAAGCACTATGCTGATACTCTACATTTGATAAATATTCGGGACCATGCCACCATTTTAAGCAATTTTTTAATTTATCAGGGTCTACACCTCGTGATAACAAATCCGCGGGATTGTCCGAAGTTTTGACAAATGACCACATACAATTAGTGGTAAGATTTTTTATTTGTTTGACTCTATTAGAGACATAAAGTTTCCCTTTAATAGGGTTTGAATAGATCCAATAGAGGACTATTTGTGAGTCTGAATATAAAAACACGGGAATATCAGCATATTGATTTTTTAGAGAGGCTCTTGCTCTGCTTGCTAATTGAGCAAGGAGAAGAGCGCTATTCAGTTCAAGCTGTGGGATTGTGTGAGATCTTCTTAATGGCGAAACTCGAGATTTCGCACACAAGAGCTCTACTTTCACAGTGCCATCCTTGCAAAGTGTTCTTAAGTATAAGCAACATCCAAACCCTTTGAAAGATGCATCGGCATACCCCACAATTTGAACTGAATGCACTTCAGTTGAGGTAACATATCGAGGAACCTCAATTGGTTGCATGTTTTTAAGACAAAGTAGAAGTTTATTGAACTCTACTATTTCATGGGAGGGTACTATAGAGTCCCAATCCATTTTTAATGCATATAATTTTTGCATATAAATTTTAAATTGCATAATGATAGGAGCTATAAGTCCTAAGGGATCAAACATGCGTCCAATAAAGCTTAAAATTTTTCTTTTGGTACATAGTTCAATTTCATTAAACGGGGGACACACAAATGTGAATTTGTCTGACATAATGTCACACTTTAAACCTAATGTTTTAACAACAGTGTCTTTATTTAACTCAATTTGATCAAAATATCTCTGATCTGCAGGCACATCATTTAGAACCTCACTGTTGTTTGAGCACCACTTATGTAAGGTGAAACCTCCTTCTTTGAGCAAACCAATTAGCTGACTTTTAAGCTCATATAGGGTCTCCTTTTTATTGCTACCACAGAGGATATCATCAACGTAGGTATTGGTCTTGATAGCCTGTGCTGCCAGAGGATATTGATCATTAAACCTATTGGCCAACTCTAAGAGACATCGGGCGCTTAGAAAGGTTGAACACTTGAGACCATAGGTCACAGTTTGAAGCTGAAGGCAAAGTATAGGTTTTGAAGGGTCATCTCTCCAGAGTATATTCTGTAATGGCCGGTGGTGTTCATTTATTAAAATCTGTCTGAACATTTTTTTAATATCTGTTATCAGTACATAGAGATAAGTTCGAAATATAAGAAGTATATCGAACAGCTCATTTTGTATGACTGGTCCATTTAGTAGGACGTCATTTAAAGAAATCCCCAATTTGGAAAGCATACTCCCATTAAAAACAACACGAAATAAGGTTGTTTTACTGTCTTCATTAAGTACAGCATGGTGAGAAAGGAAATATACTGAGGATCCATAAACATCATAGCAGTCTATGTCAACAATCTTAGCGTGCCCTAATTTCAAATATTCATGAATGAAGGTCTTGTATTTTTTATAGTACTCATGATCCTTTTTGAATTTATTTTCCAATGAGAAAAACCTCTGAAGAGCCACTGAAAAACTATCTCCGATTTCCAGCTCATCAAGAGCCTTGGTGAGAGGCATATTAACCGAGAATTTATTATTTTTCAACAGTACTGAACTTTGAAACGATTGTTCAGCTTTCTCAAAGTCACATGAATTTGTCACTGGTTCCTCAGGCATCTTTTCTGCCAACCAAAATTGATCCATTATGTTATCTAATTTGTTATCATTTTCACACATTATTAAATTAGTAGAAATAATATTGCCACTGTTTTTGGGTTGATTACAATCCATGTTTCCACCCACAATATAACCAAATAGTGTGTTTTGCAAAACAGGACCACACTTTAGTTTTATACATCCATCTAATATGCTTTTAAAGTATACACTTGCACCCAAAAGAAGAGATATCTCAGAGGGAACATTAAATTTTACATCACCAAGATTAATTTGTTCGGGAATATTTAGCCTAGACGCATCAATGTACTTGTGGGGCAGTTGTGATGTTATATTTTCTACTACATGGCAATCTTTTACATTAAATTTAAGATCATGAGTACATGAATAAACTGAAAGATTCACAGTTTTATTTAAATAAGAAGTTTTCTTTCCAAATCCATAGGTCGCTGGTTCATATCCGGCTCGAAGGACCACTTTCATGTATAATGAAAGACACATGAATGTATTTATATTAATTTTATATTGATAAAACTTATTTTTAGTGCGGAGAACAATTTTTGTTAGATTGAACGTTGATGACAGAAGCAAGAGAGTTGCCAGATGCTAAAATTAAGACGTTCCTACACTAGTAAAAGAATAATGTTGCCATTCCAATAAGTTACTGATAAACTAATTTAGATGAGAATATTACATGTTTAATAATAAATTGAACAAATGTAAATAATATGTTTCAAAATGAATAAACGAAATAATAATAATAATAATTTGTCAAATACAAATTTGACACAATAAAGTACGACAGCAGTACAGAAAAATAGGCAAACAGAATAAAGTTTAAGATTTACACAACAAACCACTCGACATAACGTTTTATTCCCTGAAGACGTTACGTAAAACCGTTATCTTTAAAACTGGACGGTAACTTATTAAGACAGGAAGTCGATGTAAGTGTCTAAGGCGGCAGGATCCCATGAATAAAACGGAAATAGGTCAGAAGATACGAACTGTTTTTCCTTTCGTGGAAACTTTTTTTCATATTATTCCTACGGGTATCATTTTACCAGTGTAGATTCAGACGTTTAGAAATAAATAGCAAATTGAATTCATCATCATCATCTCCTTATCCCAATATTCATTTGAGGTCTGCACAGCATGTCTTCCTCTTCCATACTACTCTATTACTCGTCATCTCATCAGACACCTCCTTTCTTGCCATATCATCCTTTACACAGTTCATCCATCGTTTCTTTGGTCTTCCTCTACTCTTATATATCCACATTTATACTCAAAACTCCGCACGACATTTTCCTCATTCCTCCGCATCACATGCCCATACTACGACAACCGATTACCACACAACTTTTTAGTATGAATAAATAACTTTAAGTACAATTGATGACCCTTGCCATATTCGTATAGTCATGTGATTTGGTCAGGAGACATCTTGATTCGCCGAGACCCTGTCAAATTGGACCGACAGACTGAGTGTGAATTGGGACGTCTAGAGATAGAGTTAATTGCAGGAAGCCGGCTATTATGGTCCTCGCTCGTCCTAAATGTACTTTAGTGGTGACGTCACAATATGGTGTTACTGCCCTCGTGAGCCAAAAAGTGGTATCTTAAATATCTGTTTTTTTAGCATCTGAAAGCTTGAAACATCTTTACTGGACCATTGTTGGAACATTAAAAAATCCTTTAATATCATTAAAGGATTTTTATTTTATACCTATATTTTGGTTTGTGCAAATCTCATTTTAATACTAAATAAAAAAATAATGTTTTTATAATTTCTCAAAATGAACATTTGTTGAGTTACAGCTTTTTGGCCAACGGGGACAATGTAGACGTATCCTTAGAAGTAGGTAGTAAACAAAATGAGTGTGCACACAACATCGCTACTAAATACAATATCGTATGATTAGATAATATTGCAGGTTATCGGAACTAGATTATAGAATAAAATTAGATCCCCGATCTGATCATAAATAATGAAGTATTCGTTATCTAATGGGATGATGTAACAGTTTCGTTTTATTAAACCAAAAACCTACTCTTGTTTGTTTGGAAACCGTATTACAGTTATTTATTTTTGCATTTAATAATACCAAAGGGTTAAAGTCCTTCTGGAAGCCAAAGACCTCTTCTCATACAGAGAAGGCATGAGCATTCACGAAGCCGTCAACCAAGCATTCTGTACGACTTTTTTCGAGTGAAAAATCACGCATTGCGGTAGGACAATGTAACGCACTCAAAACATTGTGGTGATGGATGCATATTACATTGAATAGTACAGGGAGCTCATGGAGGTATTCAGAAGTGAAGTTATAACAAGAGAAACTTGTATTAAAAGAAAACTATTGAAGAAATTGGAACTTTGACCCCCAATATCTCCGTAACTAGAAGATTCCCAGATACATTCCAGACTAAAGAACTGATCGCAGTAACCAGGAGAATAAATGCCTTGGCTTTTTTAAACCCATTATTTCAGACAACCTTGAATGGACTATAAAAAATAGGAACATCGCAGTTGCAGGTTTTCTAATCCCGTTTAATTGATTAGCTTCAACATTTGAAGTCAGATTTTATTACCAATCCAGGCGACGGAAAATACTGATGGAAAACTACTCCTTGCAAAATCAATTTGCTGTTACATCAATAAACATAATCCAAGGTCTTACATATCGATAGAAGCAAGAGCAGAAGAATTTTAATTTCATTAGATTAACAATTTTAGAAACAACACATGTTTTTTGTTATCTGAAGACGCTAATGCGGTACCATGATGATTTATAACTGAGGAGCAGAGGAAGGTTTCAATATCTGTGAATGTTGTATAAGGTTCCATAGAACGTCAGATAGGCCGTCGCTCCATGTAAAATACTGGTATTCAGCTGCATCCGGTTAGACTGGACTGGAAGCCGACCAACGCAAGGCAGATGATGATGATGATGTTGTAGAAGGTTCCATAGACTCCAACACACATTGGTATTGGTAGGTATCCGATATTAGCCTGTCACTGATTACTTCAAAAGGTATTTAAAATTTGTACATAGCAAACAGCTGTTTAAATTGTACCAATTTTAAAGTATACCTATCAATATTGTACGAATATATGATATTTTAATTTTCAGTAACCACTTCTTAAAATATAATGTAGTTCAATTAACAAAACCGTGAAGCCAAAGAGAGCCATATGTTTGTCGTCATTAACAACTGTTAATTCTGTACCATAATTATCGTCCCAATTATGCGTAATTGTTAGCTCGAGTAATCATGCCAGTAATCTTGTATTATTACTTAAATATTTAAAATACATAACGTATTAATTCTTCTTCCAATCTAAGCAATTAACCATAATCAGTTCCAAGCATCTCTGTTATTTTTAAATACTGAACAAAAATATCACGTGATGTTTCATATCATCATAATATTAATAACAAATTACAAATCCTCATAATTATTTAATACGATTTTAGATTAATGAGTGGAAAACTTTATGTAATACAGTTTGCTGCTGTTGACGGTAACGACAACGAGTAGAATACATGTGTCAATGTGTGCGAACTGGGTCAAACGCGAGATAGCTACATAATGTAACTGTGTGCAACAGATGACGACGCGAGGTCAATGCCCTACTAGCAGTGGGGCCAACGACCCTCACACCACACCCCTACGGAGCAGGTGGGCGAACGAATCTAGGGTAGTTTCATCTCCCTCGTACGAATGTAAATAAACATGAGCGTTGATAATGTCTTCGTAAACTGTTTCATGCATATCGATAAAGGAAGAACCTTCACACGTTATTTGTACTTAGATCTTTGATTCTTCTTTTAAGTCACGTTATTCAAACACATTACTGTTAAAACGTCGCAGGATACATACAGAAGTAATATGCATCGTAATGAATGTGTATAATTTCAATTGGATACTAAATTTTATGGCTACTACTTATATCAAAGTTAAATATTTCGAGAGTCAGTTTTCACGATAACCGATATCTGAGCGCTAAGACCTTGAATTCTTGTCGATATCCAAGCATAGCGGATAAGGACCGCTAAAATTCGGTCAGTAATGTCACAGACGAAAAACTTGAATAAACATGCGAACTGCGTGTAATGGAAAATTTTACTAATGGTAGAAGTGATTAGGAAGCCCTTTTGGGTGTTATCTGTTGACCGAAATCAGCTGTTACAGACGGGTCGTAGCATCTGGGCTGTGCGCTACAGGGAGCACGTACGCACTGGCCGGCCTTGCAGGTATATTTGTGACTCCAATAACAACCTTTTAGCAGTGAGCAAGTACAAATACCATGGTGTACACGGAAATAGTTTTATGGGATACTGAATTGCTCTCGTTACAAGTCGAGCGTTACTGAAATGGAGTGATAAAGAATTTATTGAAATATAATCCATGAATTAAATTGACTTTTTATCTTGTGCAAGTTAACGTAGAAAAAAGTCCGTACTAAAAAATTCAGTGAGTAACAAGACAAAGAATGAAGCATCAGAAAACAGACAACTAAAAGTTTAAATACAGTAGTATAATAATAATAATTGCCGTGCCTCGGAAAGGACGTTAAGCTGTTGGTCCCGACCCGAGTGTCATTTGTGGATCTTGACAGTCGTTACAGGTAGTCAGTGGCACAAAAAGTCTGACAACCCGTCTTATCAAGGGGTATCGTATCACCCAGTACTAACTGTGTTGTGGAGGTTAGATAGGCAGTCGCTCCATGTAAAATACTGGTATTGAGCTGCATCCGGTTAGACTGGAACCCGACCCCAACATAACTAGGAAAAGGCTAGGCAGATGATACTCGTATGTATAATAATAATTTGATACGAAAACTGGTCAAACAACAACACCGTCCAATATTCGTTACAGAAGGGTGTTGTAAACTATCGACATTCGACACCCACTTTTCATATATTTAGGTGTGTTAGTTAATAGTTAGTTCACACGCTAGTTCCGGAAAGTTCCAGACAGATATAGGTTAAAATGCCGTGACATGATTTCGTTAATCCTCACTCACGAAGATTTTCGTGTTCAAACCGACAAAATATTTGAGGATGAATTGTATAAAATCTAGATTTATTTTGGCATATGCTGACTTAATTAAAAACACGAGTCCTTTATGTTCAGGAGAAGCTAAAGACACAATATTTAGATTAACCAACATGTGTTTGCGTCTTTATACAACGGATCACACCAGCAACATGTTTATTGAAAATAAAAATATAAGATGAAGACGTCACTCCTCTAAATCAAAGATATAATGTTAATACAAAGCAACGCACTCAGAATCTAACAACATCCTAAAATATAAAACAAATAGAAATGTGTGTAAATTAGCGAGGCGTCAGGTGATAATCAGAATGTTTTTCAACTTCAGCCAATGGTCTATTGCTGTTTTATTAGCCACCATCGGCAAATTGAACACCTATGGACACAGCGACTCTGTGACGACCGTCATCGGTGACCTTCAGAGTTTCGTGAAGAAGAGAACAAACTAGGTTACCGTGACGATTACGTGTATTTATATAAGTTTACCTCTAGCAAATAGGTTACAGCACTTATATTTCTGTGCAGCACTTACAGCTGTAATCACTGTGCTGAATATTCAACAAAAGGCTTCATAAAACTAAGTGTTACAGCATTACTTTCATATTACTCAATCTAAAACATCTTGATTTACGGATTCAACTTTGTGCATATTTGTCGGATTTATTTTATTTGATCGCCTCGTCCTTGCTTTGTGTGCATAAACAAAAACACTACATCGAGTCTAAATATAGGCAATACTTTCTCGGATATTTGGCATCGCGAGTCGAAAACAACGTTGGATGTAATCACCGAAAGCAAAGCACTCTATAATTTCATTGTACATACTTGCAGAATAGTGTTCGTGAATCTTTTTGACTATAAAGTTGAAAACATTGACGATGAGAATCAAAACGATGTAGAGGAAGAATAATCAATACTGCCGTCGGCACCTTGAGATAACAGTGAAATAAAAGAGGAAAGCTCCCACACAACACGACAAAGGCTGTAAATTGTTACTAAGTTGCAATATCCAACTACATTGGGACAAAATTTATTATCAGCAATTTAACTTAGCGATTTAAACGTTGGTTCTGCACGATACACAAACTGAAATTGTGCTACTAGGTCGTCGGTGTGTAAATTTAAAATGTTTTACCGTGAAGAAGTCTCCAATATAGACGATCACGTAGGCATTTTATTTAATTGTTGTGTCTGTGATTCAACTGGATTCAAATTGAGATAGGCTTTCCCTGCAACCTTATTTGTGAATAAAGGTTCATTTTGCAAGCTTTTGCAGATTCTGAACATTGGAAAAAGCAGTATTTTAAGATTTAAATCGGTTTTTGCCCGCCACAAGCTAACCCTTTGGACATAACTCAAAATATAAAATAGACATAAGAGTTTCGAAGGTTTCTTTTACTTTATCATCTTGAATACTTAACCTTGCTAGGGGTACCTTCAAAATCAAAATCAAAATCAAAGCATTTATTTCAAGTAGGCCAGTTACAGGCACTTTTGAATTGTCGAAACAAAAATGAACATTTAATGTAGCTACAGTCCCAGTCACAAGACATAAAAACTGTGAAAGTACTGTAGTTGCCCATTCCCTAGCGTAGATCTCTATGGAGAAGAACGGGCAAGAAACTCCATGGACACTCTTTTAAATCAAAATAGTGTTAAAAAATCTTTGTTACATCATTCATGTTGAGATGGTATATTATGTGAGAACAATGTAGCAAGATGTGCACGTTAAAAGTGTCCATAGCAAAACCAAAACAAAATACAACTCAAAAACAAAATAATTAATTCAAATAAACAATGGCGACTAAGAGATGACCAGTCACAACTGACAGCGCCCGTTCACGCACATGACGCATGGATCAGCACCATTCAGCTCAACCATTTTGAAGGGAACTAAATGGTCCGACACACGCGCCACCATCAGCGAGACATTTGAGTGAGCATGACATACTCCCAACCACATTCAAGTCAAGAACTGCCGTAGGTTTCCAGTGAATGATAGCTTACTAGTACATAGTACTCACACAATATGGGCTATGCGATTATATAATACTAACATTGAATCTATACAATGCAAAGATAGTTAAGTACAATCTTCAGCAGCTCCAACTATACCATTTAATGCTATCAATTTTTGCGCCCCTGTCCATGTGGAGCAGGACCAGCATTAAGCCAAGCATTTTTATCAGCGATATAATCGCTCAACTTGTAATATACTTTTTTACATAGTGTGCGTTTAATGCATGTTTTAAATTTCGTCTCATTCAGTTCAAGAATACTTTGTGGAATTTTATTATAGCATCTCAAACAGTACCCCATGAAAGATGAGTCTACTTTAGCGAGTCTAAAGCCTGGCTGAACTAATTGGTCCCTATTTCTAGTACTGTAATTATGTCTGTCACCTCTTTTACCAAAAAGATGCAAATTTTTTCTAACGTACATTATGTTTTCGTAAATGTATTGACAATGTACCGTCATAATGCCAATATTCTTAAACAGTTCCCTTAGAGAATCGCGCCTACGAAGATTATATATAGCTCTGATGGCTCTTTTCTGCAGAATAAATATAGACTCAATATCTGCAGCCCGTCCCCATAGCAAAATACCGTAAGACATTATACTATGGAAGTAACTAAAATAGACCAGTCTAGCGGTATCTACATCAGTAAATTGACGGATTTTTCTAATGGCATATGCTGCTGAACTTAGCCGCCCCGCAAGAGATGTTAAATGGGAACCCCATTGTAGCCTTGAATCAAGCGTAAGCCCCAGGAAAACCGTTTTATATGCACAAGCTAACGATCACATGATGGTTTTCAAATAGATAAGAACAAAATCCCGCAATCAGCAGTTATCCGTTAAACCTTAGGACAAAGACAAAATGTAGACATAGGGATTAGGGTCGGATAAAAGAAAAGTCAAAGGCCTCGTCAATCTTCGCTATCTGCCTATCAGAAGTTATTTTATCTTGTTTCTCACATAATATTTTTACTGTTGCATATCGCTATCAATGTTTATGGGTTGACGTACGAAGTGCGTAAGCGTGTCGCGATCGCACGACCTGGCTTCTTTTCCCATCTTCCGATGGCACAAGTCAGAAAAGACTGTCGAACTAGAACTTGGCACAGCGAGCTTCACAGGTAGGTGATTAATTATATCGTTGGGCCGCACGTCATCGCATTTTAGTGCTATAATTACTCGAACATGTAAATAGATTACTGTTGGAATTATAGCCGACATTAACGTTAATAGGCACACAATGTTTTGTCAAACATGCATGTGTATGGCGAATGCACTTAACTTATTTGTGGGTTTTGAATTGATTGCTCAATACAAAGTCATAAACTGATATAACTACAGTTTTTTTTTACAACTGTTGCGAAGCCTTGAGTTAAATTATTATCGTCTAAATATTGGGACCATTTTCGGGCGTCAAACTGAAATATGGCAAACTGGATAAACATGCGGAAAAATATTAGCACTGGAGGCGCAGGGGATTATCAAAATTTAAAAAGTACAGCCAGAAGCCGATATCTTGTACCAACACCCAAGTCTTCACGCGGTCCAGTTGACAAGCGTAGGTATTTGTCGACAGGAACTTTGATAAGGGAACCTATTGCGTATATGATTGCAGGAAAACAAACATTTAATGAATATTATTACGAATGTTATGCCTACTGCTTGCTAGTTATACCTACGCCCGATATAGAAAGAAACGTGTGTGTTTATGTTCGTGTTTATATGATGTGCTTTACGGGAACGAAGGTCTACTTTTCAGATTGTAAACTAGTGCAGGTTTTAGGAAAGGTAAAAGGTAGTTTTGATATAAAATAGACATGCTACACAAGATTTTAAATCGTTTACTAAAATGGTTTTTGCAGAAGCATTCGACACACTTAAACATGATCTTGTTCAATATGCGTTAAAAGTCTCCAGAATCTTTTTTCTTTGAGATCATAAAAAGTCACATAATGAAATACCAAAGGGATATCTCATTGCAATAGTCTCCGCAAAGCGCTTGTTTTGTAAACAATCGTTTTCTGGGCGATCGATTTTTATTGAAAGTATAATTATTAAAAGCAAAAAATACTTATGCTAGTTGTGAGAAGAGTTCTAGACTAAACAAAGTTCGTTGCATGTGCGATCTTAGGCTGGTAACGCACAACGGCACAAGACAGATTTGCTGCTGCGGTTACACTAACACATAAACACATAAATTTGCCTAAATAATATCATTTAAGGGGCCGGCGGAGCATGCGTTTTTCATACAAACGTAATACCAAAATAATATGAAAATAAAACATATTCTTAAGGTAGTGTGTATATATTTTGATTGGATTAAACAATATCTATGTTCCCAAATAAATATTTTGGAAGGACAATGATATAAAGGCGAGATATGAGGAATTTAAAATTTCTATAGAAAATTTATTTTTCTCATAACTCTTGTTTAAATCAGTGTGCGTTCGAAATATGTGTTTGGGAACCTATATATTCCGTAATCCAATCGAAATAAATACACACTACCTTAAGAATATGTTTGATTTACAAATGATTTTGGTATTACGTTTGTATGAAAAACGCATGCTCCGCAGGCCTCTTAAACTCATATGTTCCAGGTCCAAAAACTAGGGATGGACTGTATGAAGGATGACATGGCTAGAAAGGGATGATGCTGCTGATGGGACGAGTAACAGAGAAGTAAGGAAGAAGAAGACAAATGCTGCGCCGACCCTAAATAAATTTTGATTTGATGATTTACTAGGTCCAGAAACAAAGCTGTGGAATTTAGATAGATAAGGTGTCTGATGAGAAGACGAGTAATCGAGAAGAAGACAAATGCTGCGCCGACCCTAAATAAATTTTGATTTGATGATTTACTAGGTCCAGAAACAAAGCTGTGGAATTTAGATAGATAAGGTGTCTGATGAGAAGACGAGTAATCGAGAAGAAGACAAATGCTGCGCCGACCCTAAATAAATTTTGATTTGATGATTTACTAGGTCCAGAAACAAAGCTGTGGAATTTAGATAGATAAGGTGTCTCATGAGAAGACGAGTGAATTGGGACAAGGGTAAGAGAATAATGATTACAATGATGTGACTAAAGGTAGACATGATTATTGATGTCCAAAGTATAACGTCCAAGCCGTTACCAATGAGTTTTAAACAGAAGGGAACAATTAACACTCTAAGGTCCATGTTCACCGAAAAGATAACGGTCTGTTTATCTAAAAACAGCTGTTTTTACACATTATGTTACCCTACAAAAATGTGTTTTAAACAGCTGTTTTTAGATAATCAGACCGTCATCTTTTTGGTGAACATGGACCTAAATGAAGGCTTCATGAATTCAAACTCATCTTCGTCTGTTGCAAGCCTTCCGTACACTTGTGCAAACATTGAGCTTGCATTTGGTGGTTCACTTGAGTTTGCAGTCTGTCTACCTAGTGCGTCATATGCCATAGCAATAGTCTTAGTCATAACTATGCTCACTTATGTCCCAGCGCCGCCAATTTAAAGCTAACACATGATGTATTTATTGACTTGAAATGATTCCATTAAACTCCAGACATAACTTACAAGAACGCGCCTTTGATCACACAGTTTTATGGATTTGATGAAAAATGTTTACGTTTACGGGTTTTAGCTCTGCAAAATGTTGTTTTGTTCCTAAGCCAAATATTGACTGAATATCTGTTTACTCGTTCGTCTACCTAGTTTGATCACAGAGTTTATTAAAACCACCAAAGTTGTTTCTTTAGTCCTGGATTTAAATACTTACTACTTTGAGGGAGGGTCGATTACCACGTCGGGCAAACTGTGATTTGTGTATTGTCGCAGTAGCCACAGAATCTGGATTTGTGCCCGGTTGATGGCAATTGGCTCGACCCTTACTATACGGGACTTAAACATAACTGGCTTAATGTGGGTCTAGTATTAGGTTCACCTCTTCCTAATCTTTCGGGGTTTACAGGAGTGATGTTACGTGTTAGATACCTTAATACTGCCGTTATTATTTCTCATTAAGTCTCGTTTTACACTCTGCTCAGGAAGAAAAGGTTCTATCTAGGTATAAATTATATTGTTTCATATTTACTCTTTACGCATACATATGTAGCGAGATTGTGTATGCTAATACACAAACAGGTAGCAGAATATTGTTTAATTCCTGTTTACTTCACTAGCGTTGCAGCCTTCAAAAAGTACTCAAGTTTTTCAACGCTTGGTTTTAAACTATTTGAAGGACGTTAGTAAAACTTGGAGTTAAAAGACGTAGCAGTAACGATACACTGTTTTACACATTTTTTTTTTATAAAATTTAATAATATCGTCTAAGCATTTCATTATATTTTTCTTTTGTGATCACGTATCGAGAGGAGAGCATCACATACATGACCACGCATTTTGTGCAGACACCTCTCTGACGCAAGACTAGGGCGCGGCGATGGTCCCGAAAGGAGTCATTCGTAGATTTTAGGGGATGTCTCACCAAGGGGTATCGTGATGATATCCAGTAACTGAGATGTGGAGGTTAGAAAGGCAGTCGCTCCTTGATATATATATATATAATGCTAGTATACAACTGAAACTGGTTTGATAGTAGCCGATGCCAACATATATGGAACTAGGCAGATGATAATGATTCCGTTGTAAGATCGATGAATATCTAACATCCACAAGAACACCTATGAATGTTACTTATTTAGCTGAAATGCGTCGTCTATTCCCAGCCAGGTCTACGCCGTAACCTAGGACCACTAAATCGTGCGTATCAAAAGCTCATAAAATAACTATAAATTATAACTTAGTATTGCCTACCGATACTTTTAGATCATGCCTAAGGCTCCGTTATCATTCAGAAGATCAGGGGGTCTAAAATGGCCGCTTTAGCAGAACATTAAATGAATCACGTCAATACTTTTAAATTCTAAAAGTGGACTTTACACTCATAACAACAAAGTCCATTTTAGGTAATTAAATTTTTTAAAGTGATTCGTATTATGTTCTGCTAAAGCGGCCATTTTAGGCCCTCAGGTCCGTTGATTATATTATAGGCCTGCGCAGTGACTATGTCTGAAATAAATGGATAATAAAAATAATAATAGGATGCCGCGTTAGCGAGTTAAACTCAAGTAAGTACTTTTATCAAAATATTGAACATGTTTCAATCAAATGATTCTTATATCTTTAGGTTAAACACTTTGTTTGATTTTAGTCTTGATTTGGATGAAACAGCTGACAAAACAGTTGTATGTAGGTGCTTAAGTTAGATATAGTGAGTTCCATGTGTCTGAATATGACTCAACATTTAGCTGATTTCAGCTGATGGCAGCAACCGTTCTGCTTGTTTTGAAAATCGCATCGCAGCGGATATTATACTTTGTTTATTTTAATAATCGATGGAGTATTCAGTAGCCTTGTACGAATAGAGTGTACGAGCATATAATTTAATAGTCTGTTTAATTTCAAAAGCGGTTGCATGAAGTGCTGATGTCAATCAGATCAGATAAAACTTAACATTCGTGATCTCATCAATCACTAGCAGTCGTTTTACGTTAAAAAGCTTGGGTTGAGTTAATTTATCACTTATTAACTTTAGTAAAACAGTGAAAAACTGTACAATAGGAACATTTAAATTAAGAACCAAATCAAAAATCATCAAGCAGCTGTTTTGTATAAAAAATACAAGTTTCATAGAATGAAGATACTAAAACTTTAATAAAATCCCGAACACCACTCGCAAGATTATAAGTTTAAAAACTGGATTCTTCCGCGCTAAAACTATCAGTCAATCTTGAACGCATTCCAAGATGAAAATTCGTTTATTTGGGGCACACAGTCAGCCCGGTTTTCTCTAAAGTGCATTCTAAAAAAACATTCGAAGAAGTGACACATGACTCGAATAGTTTTTTAGTTAATATTATGATACAAACAAAAAAAACCTGTGTCGCAGTAGCAAAGAAGTCCAATTTGCAACGTCACTAATCGATATTTCAAGGTTGCATACAATAGGGGTCAGACCGATCTACAACCGTCTATGTCCACGCAGCACTTTACGATAGTGTTAATGACGATGCATTTGACGGTCTTCGCTGCCATGTGAATGCAGAGAATAGCAGACAACTGCTTATACAATCTAGATCTTGCTGGACAAAGTATCTGATCATGAAATAAGGAGTGACTTGACGTGACTTTGCTAAGGAGAGCAGAACGGATTTTGTGAAAAAAAAACACGATTCTAGAGACAGAATTTCTATTCATAGAACTATTCGATTTAACTTTTTATAATGAAACGATTAAATATCATCAACAATTCTCGAAGAGACATCTCAGACGTCACAGATGAGCCAAATATTTACCAGGAAGCCATCGAAAAAGTTGCGAATACAAAAATCTTAAGAATATTCATGATATGATACCGCCACGTGGTTTCTTAAAATAAGTTTATCGAAGTTTCTAGAAACCAGACAACTATCCGCTTTTCACCTCTATGAATATATTTTCACGCTATTTCCGTTCTAATGGTGAACTAAACTTCAAGAGTTCGGTAACGCGTTACAACCGCTTTCAGCCACGTGTTCGGTCTAAAGATGGCGTAAGAACGTTCGACTAATTTCCTCGCCTTTAAAGTAATAACTATTCACAGAAATTGTGGTGTATAATTGTTTTATGTTGTTCAACACGACTTCATTTCCAGTGCCAAGCATTTTGTCAAGTTTAAGAGCGAAGTGACAAGTGATAGCTTTGGCGTCATCGCCGTGAATATGGACTGCGCGTCTGAATCTCAATAAAAATAAGCTACGTAACATGATTTATTAGTATCCCTAATGGAGAAAATAATTATAACTGGTGCGGTTTGTGGATGTTGGTTAATTTGTGGTTACAGGTTCGCTAAACTGTGGGCTATTTACAGCACCAAGATAAAGGTTATTGATACCTTGCAAAGTTTATTTATGTTTTTATAACTTTAGCTAGAAAAATAAAATATAACAATATATTATTTTTCTTCTTTCCTACTAGATTTCCGTTGAAGTTTTCCTCGAACAGTGAATGTAATTTTCCAGCATAATGAATTTCCGGATAATCCTAGACGTTGTTATTTTCTGTCTGCGGAGTTTGTCCATCGACATCATAACACGTAATAACATGTCGGTATTCAAGTTAACCATTACTGTTGGCGTGGCATGAAGAATTAAACACCTATAAAATCAACATAGGTAGGTACACAGTCTTCTCTGAATAGTAATTACAGTAAATATTACAAGGACAAGTAAATACGACAAGTTATTATTGAAGCAGAACAATAAACAAATATACATGTGAGCGACTGTAACGAGAATTTTATTCTGACAGAAACCATTTGTCTAGAGTTATGGTTGGCAAAACAACATTTTTAGCTGCCTCTTTGATCTGAACTAGTGGCAGCGACCTTGTATGAATGCAGTGAATACCTTTAGGTCCTAGCCACGAATCAGACGTAGGGCGGTCAAAAAAGGAAAATCTCATTTACGGTCCCAACGTTGGAATCATGCCCAGTGTCCACCAAAATCAGATAGTACTTATTAATAAAATGCACAACTTTCCCTCAATCATCATTTACGATCTGAGTGGGATGATAATAATGTTTTGTTTTCTTTCAGATTTAGACCAACGTACTATGCTAGAGTTTACGGAAATCATTATATTTTCAATGAAAAACAAACATAGATCCCTTTAGTGCAGTGAGCCGAAAGTTCACCTAAAGGCCGGTTAGTAATGAGTGGGCAGTTATGTAAACATTACACAGTTGCAATTGGAGACAGCAGAATAGTCGGTAATACATAGATTCCATATGACATCTTAGCGGCGAACGTTGGCAGAACGCCAGCACCTTTCGCCAGGTCATTCTCTCAAGAAAGCTGCCTGGAATAACTGACGCAATGTGTCTAGAGTCTAGTCCAATGTGTGTAATCAAAAACCGCGTGGTTCTGAAAATCGCAGTGACCGAGACTACGAAAATATCTGATGATGATTGTTATGTTAACAGCAGATTAGATAGAGTCAAGTGATGCGTCAGTGACTGACATTGGTGACTCAGGAATTTACTGGCATTGGGATAACTGCCACTGAGTGCCGTGTGCTAGTAATTGACAAAAATAGTTCACAGTATTGTTTTGTTTTACGCGCGAGTCAATTGTTTTAAAGAAAAATCTTTTCATGAGTAGAACGTTGTCCTTGAATTTTTAAGCTAGAATAAATGTTGTCTAAATAATATGTGTGGGTGTATTCACCTATTACTCCTACTGTCACCCATGACGACTCTTCCAGGAAAAGTGTATATATTCCTAGCCAAAAGTCAGACGGCATATCATTTCCATTTCAAAGAAAAATCAAAGTAAAATCTTGTGTTAATTACAGTGATCGTTTCAGTAAACTTGTTTGAAAATGTGGAATCAATTAAGAGCAACGGTTTGTTTTTATTATGAAGCAAAGACGGAGATAGATCTTCCGGCCTAGAGATCTAAGCTTTACAAGACGTACGCGGATATAAATAAATGGAAGCCAAGATCCGGTGTACTACTTATCTGTAATTGTTGCACACACCGGATCAATATTTTCAAACGTTATCCGTGAAGTATCCGTACTGATATTATAAATGGAGTCAGCAATTCTGTTAGTCTTTTTGTTACCTTAACCACTGTATCTGTAATAGAATAGCCGGTTCATGGGATCAAACAGGAAAAGTAAGTTTGTTCTTTAAAAAGTTTGTACGGAATCCTGGGTGCGCGATTCTAACTTGCACTTAGCCGGTTTTTTTTAAACGAGCAATCAACAACGAGTATTTCTTCTATAGTTTTTTTTTCTTCTTAAACCTGTTACAGATTTATACGTTCTTAGTAGATAGTCTGTACATTGAAATTAGGTTCGAGGAATGAGCGAAACATTTTGACGTAAAAACAAATAAACCTAGAGAAGTTGAAGCTTAGGCGATCAATATGAATCTTTTCTGAGGATAGAACTGGATATTCTACCCATAAGGGTAAACTAAAATACTAGTTTTTATTAGAACCCAGTAGGATATTGTAACCCAATAAATACCTAGGAGACAAAATCCTGCAACGCAAAAAGATATTGTCAACACGTTGGCTATCTCAAAAGTACAACACCCTTTACCTCAACGTATTTATGACCTGCCATAGATAACACACTGCTAATAAATGCTAATTATGTATGTTCCTTATCCGAAGCACATACGGAATATGTTTCTGTTACATAATTAAATAGTCAATACCTACTAGCTGGTTTATTTAACTAAACACGTGTTCATCAAAGGATTAACCAAGTAACTGAACAACAAAATTATATTGTTATTAATATTCGATAAAGAGTCAATAAATCCGTCTAAGCTACGTGTATATTTATCAGTATGTCATTAATTAACATACCTAATCAACTATGACCGTCTACTGCGCAGTTACCGAGCTCGGAGGAAAAAAAACATTGTTTAACTTCACAAACAATGTATTTAAAGTCATTTACATATTGTTTGCGGTTTTTAATTCATTCTAGAATATTTACATCATATTCAAATGCAATAAGACCTATGGTTGTTCTACTAATGAGTGTTGACGTTGCTAGTGACGTTGTCACCACACCCCCACAAATACTTGATCTGAGGCCCGACCAACGATTGTACTACTTTCAAATGACTTCCCATTTGTACAACTATTAAATAAATATAAGCAATTCCGTTTCAATTTATAACATCTTATTACTCGATTTTGTCGCGAGAATTATCTCGCAAAACCAAATCGTACCGGTTTACAATCGTAATTGCCATCCCACTTATTAGAAGGCGACAATCAATCAGAAATATTCTGACAAAGTCAGGCTTAGCTCTTGAATAATAATACGAAATGAAATCCAGTTTCTCTCAAAACAGAACTTAGATAATATTGTGCACTTGCGTATAAAGATAACTGCACTGATGACGATTAACAGAAATATAAAGTGGTCTAGGTTTTATCTTTACTGTGATGGAGTATCATTGAGAAATAGTGCTCAGTTATGATAACAAATATTTCTCCTACTAGGAAGGTAGAGATGTGCTAATATAATGTTAGTCATTATAATTTGGCACCATCGTCAGAGCATCCATGTCATTTACATATGAAACCCATTATAGTGGATAGTGTAACATTGTTAGTTGTGTTGTGTAGCCTGCTTTAAAGTTATTTTTAGATGCGCGTTCGATTCCATCCGCTGCGCAGTTCGTTATTTTGGTTGGGAGAAACAGCTGACACATGGCAACATAGATCATGGACGGATCACATCTCGCCACATGGCCGGCCAATATCAGTTTTTTTCTCTTACACCTCTTAGTTTTATCGTCGTCCGGAGACTTTATTGATTTATGCTGAGTAACTCTGAAGATATTAAAAGTGTTTTGAACTGGTAACAGAGTAAAACATGTGAGACCACATTAAATCGTGTAAAAGCTGCGGGTAACCAACAAATCTCGATCATAAAAATAACAAAAATCTAGCGATTCCACTACGGTCGAGAATACACATGGCGTTGCGAGTTTGCGTCTTGGACCGGTAATCGAGCGATTGCTCCAGAGTCTGCAATTTCATATTCAATTTCATCATTCCATCCACTCACAAATGGTCCAGCTATGATTCAAACAGTTCATTATAAGTCATTTCAGTTGTCTAGCGACCCTCTAACAGGTCAAGATACATCACTCCAGAACTTGAGCATCTTCAAGAAGACATTTGATTTGTTCCATTAACGACTCTTAAATAGATGTGAGGAAAACCCTGTAAAGTTCCACGAAAGCCTGGATGATCTCCAAATCATGCTGCGAGAACTAAATGACGCAACATTGAAAGTAGGCCTTACGATGAATGAGTCTAACACTAATTTCGTGGCCTAATGTCTTCATCATCATATTATATTCCCTGAACATTATAAACTCTCGACACTTAATAATGTTGGCAGCGTAATGGAAAACTAGTCTCGCTTTTCTGTGGATTTGGTCGATATAGTTTAAAAACATTGAGGATTTAACAAAGAAAAGAGCCAAAAAAAAAAACAAAAAAAAGATCAAAGGATCGGATGGGTCACGAACTCACGAGTTGATAGAAAGACGTTGAGGTGATGTCAGGAGAAGCCAAGCCCAGACGGTTTGGCGACCAATGAACGGCGAAAGGTGCGTAGGATGGCCAGACAACAGTAAGATGGGTTGCCGACTACAAACAAGCGTAGGCTTAAGCTTGGATCAGATTAGTACGGAATCCCCGTGGGTTATTTGTTTGGGCTAGCTTCCTACGAAAATTCGACATCAACGTATTCCCAACTTTTAACTGCATGCCAAAACGACTACTAAAATGAATTTTATTACTTTAATATCTAAAAAAAAAATAGTCGCTTCTCTACAAAATATTAAAGAAAAAACGTAAGAGCTACGTTATCTTGAGTGATGTTGTTTTCGCTAGTATAACCTTAATTACTTACTGTTATCTTTCTCGAAACATACAATACGTCTTAACTCTTACATCGTCTATGTTTGACTAGTGATTAATTACAACAATTTGGAGACAAAGAGTCTATTGGGGACCTTTTATTATTATCCGAAACTTATAAATTCTTGCTAGTTACAAATGACTACACCCAACAGTATAATCGATACTTCTGGAAGTGTCAACAGTTGAATCAACTCGCAGTGATGAAATCGTTGGAAAATCGAACGAGGAATGCGCGAACGTTACATACATTAATACGAATTAATGAGGAAATTGTGTGAATACAAAACATTATGCGTGTGCATAACTTAATTAATTAAACAGTGATTTACCAATGGAAGCGAGCAGCTGTAGGTTGAATAGACTGTCAGTTGTCACACACCCCCCTAGTCAACATGAGTCACAATTAGCAACCCTTTGTTCGGTTCAAATGTCATGGAAAATGCTCAATCGTGCGTGACCGAAGATGACGTGCACCCAACATAGTCGGTACACGACTACCGTTTATAATAATATTATGCATAGACATATCCAGCAAATTTTTATCCGCACACGTCAGCTCTGATAAGCGACACATCTATGAAATCCATTGTCTTAACTCATTTACATCAAGGTATTAATAAAATTCATATTGTATTAATACCTAGGTACGTCCACGTTAATATATCTTTCAGATATGTACATAATTGGTTGCTATTTGACACGACTTTCGTGACTAAACGTAATGTAAATGGATTAGTCACAAATGTTGTTGCTATTGTTACGTCTGTCGCGATTATACAAGCGACACTAGCGACCTCACCGGCTTGGAGGAAGTGAAACCATTTAACCGAGCTCAGTAATTAGTGAGAGATACCACGATGGTGTTAAACAGTACCTGCGCCAGAGGGTTCATTTGCCGCAGCCGTGTGTTCGTTGATGAACCTCTTAACTTCTGAACGTTATCAATTCTGGTAACCGTTTCCAAGTAACGAATCAGCCAGTGTTTCAATAAATTGCTTTTCACTTTTACAGCTATTTATTACCCAACTTATCCAACATGCAATTTGCATGAGCCGCTTACGTGAGCTGTTATCAAGTCCCTTGTATTCCTGTACATTTAAACAGCGGGACAGTCGATAACGTTAATTCCAACGTTGGCTGATTGGCCATAAGTTAGTTATCTAACTACAATCTCCGTCTTCCTGGCCGGTCCAACCTGTGCTACCGGTGGCCGGCCCGGTCGCAAATGGATCACGCCTATAATTTGTTCCGCAGACTTACATAGCTTTGTAGCCAGCGCCATTACTTTATTTACATAGCCGGCTTAACCTTGGGCGACCGAGCATTTAATCGAGAAACTATCAATTACCAGACGTGACCGGTTTGAATACATATAAATCGGAAAAATGACGTAACTCACATCCTGAAAATTGCATATCAACCGGTGTGGCGGAAGACTATACGATACTGATATGCCCAAGAAGGCACTTCCGTTGATTATTAAAACGTATGGTCGGGCATAATTGCTTCAGAATATTAATTAATCGTTTGTAAATTTTCGCATATAAATTATTTCTGAGTAACATCTCATCGAAGCATGCATCCTTTCACCACAACGGCCTACTGCATAGCGTAATAGCATTTACTTAGCTTCCACTTACGGAACTTAGAATGAAGTAAGGCATGTCAATGCAATAAAGCTCTGTGGAATGATCTTGCTTCGTATTCACGTTCATCTGAGTGCAAAATGATTTCTAGCGATCGTGATACTATGTACAAACAAGGTAAGTTCAATTTACAATGAGTTGGTGCAAATATTTTAGGTGTGTCTTGGCTTAGACGTCGCCGCGTCGCCACTAGTGTTATAGCCATTGTAGCTAAAGGAGTGCCACCTAGTTGGATTGTTACCGTACTAAACATATTTGTGTTACTTTGACAAATGCTAAATCTTGGTCTGACACGATAGTTTAGTTTGAAAACTACGAAAAGTAATCGTTTCATGGAAATTTCTCCGTTTCTTTTGGTTTCTGGATCGCGAGAGCAAAAAGTATTAAATCGAATCCATGAACATAAACGAATCTCATGTGGCTAACGACAGAGTCGTAGCCAACCGTTTCTGTCCGTGTTTAATTTCTGGCCGACCTTTCTACGGACGTTACCAAGCTGACTTCTAAGACAATTTTAAAATACCCTAAGGCTACAGATAATGGCTTCAGTATGTTCGAGTAGACGTAAACGGCGCTTAACATCGTTGCACAAGAGGCTAACGGAAGTGCACCGACTGAAAGAGCTGTAGCTGTCGTAGCGATGGATGAGTGTTTTAAAAAACATGTTCGCACAAAGGGAAAGTAGCGACCGCCTAGTAACAAGGTACAATAATCGGTTGTGCGTGCAATTCCACACAGCCAGTGGGTCACGCCTTCCGTTACGGCCTGGAGCACAGACAAAGGGCGACCGGGGGACACACCTGTCCTGGCAGTTATTTATTCTTTCCAACTAAATTACCTCAATCAGTTTGCATGACGTGCCCGTTGCATTTATTGAAAGTAAAAGTGTAATAATCACGTTAGTAAGTAACATCAGTTTGTTCTGATGCAAATATATGCACTGCATAATTTATCGTTCTAGTCTAATGAACGCGTTAGAACTTCACTATCTTGCTCATGAGGACTACTTCTTTCTATGGCACCTTACATGATATATTTATGAGCAATGGCTCGAACCACGTTCTGACCGGTTTTTATAGTGTCCTCAGTTGCATTAAGAGCATCGCTGTTGGTAAACGCAGCTACATAGACGAACGGTTCGGAATGTTGTGGGGTGCATAGAGAAAAGGCCAAGCGAGCCGTTAATGTAACGCAGTTGCAGTAGTAATGACTGATGGTGAATATAATCATAGATCTTTAACATTGCCTAATTAATATGTACATCTTACTTATGCCACGGTTAAACGATGATGAAGATAAGAGCGAGGTATGCACATAATAAAGGCCTTATCTTAAGCCTTGAGATTTGAGAAGCTCACGCCATTGTCAAACAAGCATCTGTAAAAGTAGCTTTTCTTGAATATTTTTCCATTCCTCTCTGTTCTATAACCCACAGTGCCGTCATCTAGGGAACCCAAGTTCTTTCACCTTCAAACAGAGACATTAAATACGGTGGATGAAGTCCAGAAATAAGTCCTAATAGATACTTGACAGGCGAGCGTCAGTCCGGAGCTTTGACCGACTGTGTGCGTCAGCGGTTCTGTGTTTGCACGGAAATAGCGCGATCTATGAAACTTTGGCACCGTATACCTTTGCAGGAGACAACAGCACCTAATTCCGACTCGCCTTTATGGCCGGGAGAAGCATAAATCTTATTTTTAACATGTTTAAGCTCACAAAGTCTTAAAAAGGCCATATTGATAGAGTTTAACTAAATTTTTACGCAAGATCCTATCGCAAGTTTAGAGCGGTTGCCATTTGAAGACGTGTATTTCCCAACTTTACTTAGGAAAAGATGTTCATGTCGTTTAAGTATGTGGAAAATTGAACGTAAGTACATAATTAGTTAAAAATAAATTTAGCCGTCGCCGTCGCTGACAACTTCTGAAACTGAAGAGTTTCACAAGAGACAACTGATAAGTTGGATTTAACGTACCTGACAATTTTGTAGTAATATGCAGTCTTGGTGCTATAATGACTGTCTATGGTCGGTAGTAAATATCGAATGAAGCACACGCAGCGACTGAGGCAGTTTTGGATACCTGAAAAATATGCAACAGTAAGTGAATATATTCATATTATTCCACTTCTAGTTCATTTATTTCCAGATTCTAGCAATTGGGTTTTTATGTCGTGGTCCTATCGAAGTCTAGTAGATGTGGCTTCGGGTTTTTAACAACTACAAGTTCATACAGGAGATTTGCTAAATGTAAGTACCTACACAAACAGGAGTGCGTATGAAATGCTTACTTAAACAATGAACGGACAACAGTTTCATCATATCACGCAAGTTGACTTTATTTTGGTGACCCAAAGGGAGGCCCGCAGACGCAAATGGAGTTGACGCAAATTTAAAATGAATTGGGCAATCTTCCAACAACGGAAACCACCTAAACTATCAGAAATTTGTATATACCCTATAATAAATGTGTAAACTGCACACATTTCCCGATTATAAAGTCTGTCTGCCTACATGAGTTCCATTTAACGGCTAAGCTTCCGCGTTTCGCATTCAGAAATTACTCAGACAAACCAATTGCCAGCGAAAACCACGTGCTATCTCAGATCACTATAGGAAACATATAATAACGATAGTTTTAATAGATATCAAGAGTGGAATACTGCTGCTTTATCGTAGGAAATGGCGGCTGCGTCAATGCGGATGTTAAACACGCGTGAATGTAGTATAAATTGTTACAATATTGAACCATTTGTTTTGTATTTTCATCTGTGATCATTCGTGAATTCACGCACAACGCGTGAAAAGCGCGTGGCAGAACTGTAAACATTGCGAAAAAGCAGAGAAGACACAGACTGCGCGCAAACGACCACGTAGATAAAAATTAAAATAGATTCACAGAGTACGAATAGATTTGGCTAGGCGCCGCGTACGGCCGGTGCGCTAAACAATGCTGGAAACTGGGTCGACATTCTGTTTACCGTGTCAAAAATGCGAACAATCTGTTTCAGGTCCCCGCCACCACATCTGGTAGGTTATAGAATAGGCATTGGATATCAGTATTCAATTACTTACAATTTGTATTAGATTTGTCGGTACTACATTTGGAGCAGGTTTTAGCGTATCTAGTCCAGAAATTTGCTTTTGTAAATTAGCGTCAATCAATCGGAAAACTGTTATTATACAAAACCAGGGTACGCCAACATAAACAAGTGGGCACAAGTGTAAGGTGGTTGGCCATGATCACTCCCACCTCCCACTCGGTGCTCTCAAAACTTGAATAATGGCGCCACCAAGAGATTCATTGCCGCAAAATTTATGTAAGTATTTTATCCATCGATAAAGACAAGGGTTAATTAATAAGTGTACAAAAATAATTCAAAGTGTTCACGGAATTCCTACAATGCGTGTCTTTCTGTAAGGAAGTAGGTACAGAAGTGTCCTTGTCCGACTATCTTCCGTGTTAAATCGTCCACGAGAAAGTATTGCTCACGAATCATTCAATATACGACCGTCGAATACATTTAAGAGGCAATTAACATCAGGCAGTTGTATGTATAATGACATATTTCCGTAAGTCAATACAACGGATGGATCTTGCGATGAGATATCCTAGTCCTACGTCTTTAGTCATGTTCATTAACATATTTAAATAACATATTATTGTAAATCCGAAAACCGGTCGGAAAGCGAGTTGTTTAAGAAAACCCGTTTTAGAGATTATGATTAGATACGGTCGCGAGCTACAAGTTCCAAGTGATTATGGTCTAAGGCTCTGAGCTATTCAGGAGATAATTGAGTGTGACAGATAGAGTAGCGGTTAGATCAAGTCACACTTGGACGGATTTTGGTTTCACTTCGTGTTTACACCGTAAAATCAATTAAAGAATATTTATGCAATGGTTGCTCTGCACATAAGTACCCACTTCAGCAAAAAAGCGGTCCAAACGTAAACAAGGCGTCATGGAGAAAAACCCACAGAATATCTAAACTATTTTTGTTCTTGATTTTTTTTTGCTTCCTCTAAGACAATTAAGAAATGTAAACTCATTTCGAGTTTATAGCTGGTACGAGTATCTGAAACCATCCACACCTGAACCGCGTGTAGGTAGTGGAAATTAGTATAATAATAATAATATAATAATAATATAGCCTTTTATTCAGATCCCTTTACAAAAATTTAAACTTAAAAAAAAAACGAAAAAAATTGACACTGTACTTATAAACTATTTATGCTAGTAGCTGTTGTTTTGTTATGTTTCCTAGATCTGTTTGCCAGTCGGCAAAGGCCTCCTCCAACCTTTTCCATTCTTTCCTTTCTTGTGCTACTCTGTTGCACATAACTCCTGCCACTTGTCTGATGTCATCATCCCACCTTTTATGCGGTCTACCCCTCTTCCTTTTGCCTTCTCTGGGGTACCATCGCGTCACTCTTTTGCTCCATTTGTCGTGTCCTCTTATTACGTGGCCAGCCCATCTCCCTTTAAGTCTTTTGATTTTTATTGTTACGTCTGTCGTTTTTGTTTTGGTTCTTATGACCCGGTTTTTCAATCTGTCCGACTTTTTGACATTTAGCATGCTCCTTTCCATTGCATATTGGCAAGTTGCTAGTTTGTTCAAAATCTCTTGATTTAAAGCCCATGATTGGCAGCCGTACGTAAGAACGGGTAATATGCAGGTGTTGAACAATTTGCTTTTTATGTTTATATGAAGTTCTTTGTCTTTCATGGCTTCTCTCAAGCTCCAGTATCTCTTCCAGCTATTTGCAATTCTTCTCTCCACTTCTTTTCGCATAGGTTCTTTTTGAGTAATAAGTTGTCCCAGATAGATGTACTCGTCCGTATAGTCAATGATGGTGTTCCCTACTTCTATGGTATCTTGGTTTCCATTTGTCATAACTCTAGTTTTATCCGGATTCAGTGTCAGACCAACTCTCTCACTTTCTGTCGCAAGGTCATTTATCATGGTGTTTAAGTCTTCCGATGTTGTGGCCAGAAGCACTATATCGTCTGCAAATCTCAGATGGGACAGAAACACGCCGTCTACTTTAATTCCTAGATGTTCCCAACTAAGTCTTCTGAATATTGATTCCAGAACTGCGGAAAATAGTTTTGGGGATAGGGGATCTCCTTGCCTAACGCCTTTTTCCACTTTGAAATCAGCGCTTTTCTTTTCGAGTTGAATTCTTGCTGTGCTGTGCCTGTATATGTTTCTTAATAGTCTGATGTATTTCGGTTCAACGCCTTGTTCTAGTAATGCCTCCCATATTCTTTCATGTAGTAGAGAATCGAATGCTTTACTATAGTCAATAAATGCGATGTAGTATGTTAGCTGGTATTCATTATATTTCTCTAAAACTTGACGCACTACGTGGATATGGTCAATTACCGAATAGTCTTTGCGGAATCCTGCTTGCTCGATCGGTTGGTGTTCATCTAGGTTTTTGTCAATCCTTTTTAAAATGATCCTAGCGAAAATCTTATAAACATTGGACATCAGGCTGATAGGGCGATAATTACCAATGTCGTATTTATCCCCTTTCTTATACAATAGGAAATTAGTAATGCTGGCTATATATTCATCATCAAAAATTCGTTGGTCCGAGAAACATCGCCTACAGCCCTACAAGATACAAGACTGCGGTATGTGAATGCCAAAAAGAAAAAACTTTTTTGCAAAAAATAAAACCGACTTCGCACAAAAAAGTGAAAAATAACTTTAGCTTCAGAAGTCGGTGACCTTTGTTTGATTGATTTAGTTTTTTTGTCACCGACTTCTGAAGCTAAAGTTATTTTTCACTTTTTTGTGCGAAGTCGGTTTTATTTTTTGCAAAAAAGTTTTTATTTTTCACTTTTTAGTGGTTCACACATGTGCTTACCCTTTCACAGCGTATCGGTGTGATTTTTTGTTATGAACTGGTGTAAACAATAGACAGACGTGAGTCTTCAGCGATCCCAGTACATTTGCTATCATTTATTAAGGAGTTCAGTTGCCTATCTTCCGAAGTCACCAGATCTTTATCAAATCGAAATGGCATCACTCCGAGAAAGTACTCTGCCTAAAACTACCCAAACCGCTTCTGTTGTGCCTATAAAGTTAAGGAGTTACCTCTATTTCTCCGGGATCCCATTGAATGGAACTTTACACGTCTAACTGTCGAAATCTGGGTGTATTGTATACTTCGTACTCCCTCAGAGCATACAGGTGTGATGTTACGTCATGATGTTGTATAAACAATAAACAACCAAGCGATTGCAGCAATTACTGCAGCTTTGCCGTGTATTTTTGAAGAGTTCCATTTATATCTCCGAAGATCAGCATAAGATCTTAACCAAATTGACATGGAACCACACGGAAAGCACCAGCTTTCAAATAAAAGAAGAATCATCTAGATCGGTTCACCCAGTCGAAAGTTCTGAGGTAACAAACATTGTCGAAATCTGGGTATATTGTACACATCTGCGTACCCCCTCAGAGCATACAGGCGTGATGTTACGTCATGATGTAGAATAAACAATGAACCTACAAGCGGATGCAGCAATCACTGCAGATTTGCCGTCTATTTTTGAAGAGTTCCATTGTATATCTCCGAAGATCAGCATCAGATCTTCAACAAATTAAAATGGGACCCAACGGGAAGCACCAACTTTCAAATAAAAAAAGAATCATCAAAATCGGTTCTCCCAGTCCAAAGTTCTGAGGTAACAAACACAAAAAAAAATACAGACGAATTGAGAACCTCCTCTTTTTAGAAGTCGGTTGAAAACGTTTGTGCATTCAAATGAAGCTGACAGTCGTTTGACTTCAATTAACTTTTGTCAGTAAAAATTGTTATAAATGTCATCGTGTTGTAAAACATGTCCATTTGTTCTCGAAAGGTCTTAGAAGGCCTACGCCACCCTATGGTGTACTTCATTACTATGCATGAGATCCCATGTGATAGGATCAATGTTCGGGTGATTTCATAACTCGGGATACAGAACACAAAATTTATTAAAGAAAGGTCTAGAAACAATACGCAAAGTAACGCAAGTATGTGGATTTCATCAGAGGATGTATGACGTGATGTGTTTGCTCCTCGGTGCATTGAAAAAAGACTAACACTGAATAGTCTCAGGTAGAAACAACACTCAGATAATCTTCTATAGACATAGTGGTAATCACCACTATGTCTATAGAAGATTATCTATCGCAATATCTGTGAATCCCTTCGTTTCCCCTTGCATGCTGGACTTAGTAATACATTCAGCACTTTAGCAGGCGATCGATTGAAACATCAAGAAATTACTGTTTGCCAATAAAACCTGTAGGTATCACAACAACATGTTTCTAAGCCGACACCCACCAAATCAGCATGGAAATTCATTCTAAAAATAAAACCAAAATACTTTCGAGCAAACGTTAACGAAGCAAATACTATAGCCTCCACGTGGAATGGAGGTAAAAGAAAACAGATGTAGGTACTTGTGTACGTTTCAGGTGATTATAATCAGGTGTTAGTCATAAAAGTCGACTAAAGGAAGGCGTTACTGTTTCACAAGTGGATAGCTTTACGGGGGGAGGGTAAAGTGGAAACTCGCCTAAATGATGCAACGTAAACAATACTTTACTCATCATTGTTTTGCCACGTGGTTTCTTTTGGCACGTTAATTGTAGACATCTTATCATTCCCGAAACGTGTGCTGATAACCAACCAAAATAGCTTTACAATGAACAGTGGGAACAGTATTGGGAAAATATTAACACGAGTTTGGGCATAATCCCATCCAAGTTTATTCGAGCTTTGGTGCTGATGCAGCCTTTTGAAATATCTAATCCTTTCGTAATACGTCTCTTCGAAGTCAACGAAGATTTACTTTAAATCTATCTATATATATAAAGGAGAAGTCCACTCACTGACCACTCATCACGAAATCTCGGAAACTACTGGGCCGTAAGGACTCAAATTTGGCACAAGCACTCTCTAGGGGGTGCAGGCGCGTACTAAGAAAGGATTTTTTAAAATTCGCACCCCAAGGGGTTGAAAAGGGGTGTCAAAGTTTGTATGAAAGTCCTATGTTTTTAAAGTTAGAGATATGAATGTAAAGCCTGAATGTTCCTTTTGGCTTCTAGGTGCTCACTAAGAAAAGGTTTTACGAAATTCGGCCCTTAAGGGTACAAAAAAGGGTTTTTAATGTTTGTATGGAAAAAGTTAATCTATACACTGACCACTCATCACGAAATCTCGGAAACTACTGGGCCGTAAGGACTAAAATTTGGCACAAGCACTCTCTAGGGGGTGCAGGCGCGTACTAAGAAAGGATTTTTTAAAATTCGCACCCCAATGGGTTGAAAAGGGGTGTCAAAGTTTGTATGAAAGTCCTATGTTTTTGAAGTTAGAGACATGAATGTGGGCCTGAATGTTCCTTTCGGCTTCTAGGTGCTTATTAAGAAAAGGTTTTACGAAATTCAGCCCTTAAGGGTATAAATAAGGGTGTTTAATGTTTGTATGGAAAAAGTTAATAATCCAAATTGAATCTTACGGCAACGCGTTATTGCTTACTTTACATTGAAATTACAATTAGGAAGCCGATAAAGATCCAAATTAAATTTTACGACATCGTGTTAATGCATATTTTACATTGAAATAAGAATTTGGAAGTTCCTTGAGGTTTATCTTCAGTTTTTAAGCGGAATTTCTAGGTGGCCAGTATGTTTCAGTGATATGCAGGCGTGTGCTGAAAGGTATTGAAATGAGGTTCTACAGCGTTTTAAAGTTTTTATGCCAATTTCTAGGTGGCCAGTATTTTTCAGTATGCAGGCGTCTGCAGAAAGGTAAGAAAAAAGGTAAGCGATACACGATCAAGCTCATTTCTGTTCTGCGATATTTTGCTGTTACTACTAATTTGCTTTGAAATATTTGATATCATCGTTGTTTGGTTTGTCTTCGTTTTGGTATGTTTCACTTAGTAATTTTAAATGGGAGGATAATCATTTTACTGTGTTCTTACATAATTATTGCGGTCGGAATTTTGTTATGTCTATTTCTTCGCGAATTACATATTGTGTATTTCACACTTTGGTATTACTATGTATATGTATGGTCTTTTAGTATTAGTCGTTCTCACTAGAAAAGGTGTTCTTGAATACCTACGTTCGTATTTTAATTTTAGTGTTGTATCTTTGGTTTAGGCTGGTGTTGCAAAAGAATATCTAAAGAAAATTACGTTCCAAATAATATTTTTTACGTTACTTACTGGTCGTAAGCACTGTTTAATTAAAATGGATAATCAAAATAAATTATTATCACTTCTAATGGATTGCAAATTCTTATTCCTGGCGATGGAGCATGCTTATTTTCATCTCTATCCTATTTGGTGCATCACTCATGGCAGCGGGAGAATGATTGCCATTTGAGTTCCAGGTGTTTCAAGGGACAAACAGGGAGTAAAAATAATCCGATACTCAGGAAACTTCAATGAGACCTTCATTGGAGATTTTGATGTTTGATTCCGTTGGCCAATTTAAATTTCAAAGCGCATATTTTGCGTATGGGCAAATCCACCACGCGGGCCCAGTGTGGTTTGGCAGATGTCACATGTCTTCGAATTTTTGGTTCTAAGACATGCCTTTCCTTTCCTTTCGTTTCCTCACGATGTTTTCCTTCACCGTTTTGAGAGCAGTGGTGATGAAATAAATTACACAAAGTAATGCGCCTGTCTGGGCCACGTGTTCGAGCCAGCAATGTGCGCCACGTGTCTTACAACTGGGAAAGGTTTCAACCTTTCACCCAGGAGCGGGCAAGAGCTGTTTATAATTCGATGCGTAAATACGTTACTGAAATGTCTTGCCATGGCACCTACGGAACCGCCTGTGAAGTCATGGCAGCGGGAGAACTATTCCCATTTGAGTTTGAGGTGTTTCAGGATGGTATTTTATTGCTGTTTTAAACACCAACGTATGAAACACGCGAGTGAAACCGCGCGGGTACAGCTAGTACATATAATAAAAGAGTAAAAAAACTGTGTCTGTACATTGAATATATTAAAAAAATAATAATTGAGGGGGGTTTAGAAACAGTAATAGAGCCCGAATCCAAAAAAAAAAGTCTGTCTGTTTGTCTGTTTATCTGTTTGTCTGTTTGTCTGTTTGTCTGTTTGTCTGTTTGTTTGTACACGCTAATCTTCGGAACTACTGGACGGATTTGAATGATTATTTTTTTGTTGTATAGATATTAAGTCTGTGCAACATATAGGCTATAATTTATCTTCGAAACTGGAACACCTGATGCAGAACCGCAACAGACCAGCTAAACTATAAGAGATACAAAAATGACACCATAGCAAAAATTGTTCCACGTGATGAGCATTTTCTGCTGAGAGAATAAATTTGAAGATCTGGAACACCTGATGTGGAACTCCAAGAGCCCAGCTACACTGTAACACATATTGGAATAATGTCTTAGCAGACGTTGTTCAATTTGATGAGCACTCTCTGCTGACTTATAAAAATCGAAGATTTGGAACACCCGTTGTGGAACTCTAAGAGCCCAGCTACACCATCACACATATAGGAATAACGTCTTAGCAAAAGTTATTCAATCTGATGAGCACTCTCTGTTGACTTATAAAAATCGAAGATCTGGGACACCTGTTGTGGAACTCCAATAGCCCAGCTACACCATAACACATAAGTATAGGAATGACGTCTTAGCAAAAGTTGTTCGGTCTGATGGGCACTTCCTGTTGACTTATAAAAAATCGAAGATCAGAAACATCTGATGTGAAAATTATTGCAAAGCAATCACTAATTTCACTGTAAGCTGGGAGTACATCCACGCAGTGAAGGCGGTTACAGCTTAGGAATGATTTTCGATGAAGATTGTATATCATTGAAAATTTGACTCTACTGGCCAAAACTCCCATTTATTATTTTATTTTATCGAATTAATATGTCTTCGGGCTTATGTTATTTCAGTGTTTAATTTCCTTTTCCATGTATCTTCGTGACTCGGGAGCCTACCCGGTAACGCAGGGTAGCTAGCAGTCACTTAGATTTTAATTGATCAGGTATCTTCACAACAAAACTATAACCATGTCTAGAAAGAGGTCAAATCTTTCAGATATCATCTGAAGAATTGGATGTGTCTCAAGATATAGCCTTAGGTCATGGCGACCTTCCTTGGATTGATAAGGAACGGAGTGCATTTACGTATACTCCTATGATTGAATACGCCACATATTCCGCCATCGGAGGTATGGTTCAAAATTGTACTTTTTGTGAAGCTGTTAAATGGCAAAAAGAAACAAACGGTATGTGTTGCCCAGGTGGGAAAGATCCGTTATTTTCCCATCCCCGGGCTCTTAGAATTCCACATCAGACGTTTCAGATCTTCGATTTTGACGACCCCGTTGTCGCTGACATAAGCAACAGGATCCGCGTACGAAGTCGCGGGCAGAAGCTAGTTTTCAAAATATACGTGTCAGAATTCGACACGTATATTCGTCAACACTTCTTCAAATCCTCCGTAAGACGGATCTCTGGTAAGCTTGCACGAAATCTTGTAACCATAGCTTTCTGAATTTTCTTCCATACAGGTGTAATGTTGAAATTCAAAAAGTATCATATCAAATAGTCATCCTAGATTTTAAGTACCACTTGAACAGATCTCAGCAACTGAAACACACCTTCCTGTGTACGTAGCACATACATAAGTAGGATGTCGTATATAACGTGCGAATGTTCTGCAGAGTGGGTTGTTATTCGTCCACAACATGACCTACGCACCGGAAGGCGCGCAGGCGACGGGTTGACTCGCTTTCAATGTCAGCCCTATTGTTGATGTTGTTCCACGTAACCTGACCTTGACTGCAGTTGAACTTTCGTGTGAAATCGCTCAAAAACAGACTTACGTATGACTCAGCAACACGTGGAACAACTTCTAAGAGACAGTTTTGGAGATCCATAGAGAAATCAGAATCAGTTTGATAAATATATTGTTGGCTCCGGATTCCGATTCTACTGACGGGCGTCAGTTTTTTTCACATTTTGTCAATTTTGTAAATTTAGAAAACTAGCAAAAATATCTAGACTGGCAGTCTGGCACATGATAAATTAATGTATTAGACTGAATTGAGAAATTATGGACGGTTTTTATTTCAAGTGATAAATGATTCCGAATTGTACCCTAAACTCGTGATTTTTTGTGTTCAACTACTGCAGAAATATTGTTACTATTTGCTGAAGCGTTAAAAATAGGTTTTCACATTTTGACGAAAAAAATAACAAACGGAGCCAATAAGGTTAACATTGAAGATAATTTCAACTACGCGTTACATGCTGGTCTCGTGTCTACAGTTTATAAACAATTCTTTAAAATTATACGTGTAGTGATACATAAAAATGTATAAACTTTCTCTGGCAGCGAACCCTATCACACTGCACACACACGAGACCATTTCACACTTGATACTTCTTTTCTGCTCTAGTGTGTAAACATAGCAGAGATAATTGCATCATTCAATGTCTTTTGCACCGCGCCTGTTCACATCGTAAAGTACTATTTTATTTATTTTTAAAACCAGTCTGACTGCACCGCAAATAACAAAATCCTTAAAATAATTTTATGTAACTTGTTTTTCCTGCAAAACGCTCGCGTTTTTATATATTATTTTGTTTTTGGACACTTTAAATAATTATAAATTGTTCAGTGTAGTGCGTATTTTTGGATTATAATTGCAAGTGCATGCCATATGTTTTGTTTGAACACATGACCGATGCATGCACATGACATGCCTTTAGCGTTACTACTAGCTTCGAGAGCCTAGTTTTAATTAACCGACTTCCAAAAAGGAGGAGGTTCTCTATTCGACTGTATGTATTTTTTTTTTTTTTTTTTTTTTTTTTATGTATGTTACCCGATTACTCGAAGACGCCTAAACCGATTTGAAAAATTCTTTTTATGTTTGAAAGGGTATACTTCCAAGTTGGTCCCATAGTCGCCAAGTCGGGATCTGATGATGGAATCTTGGCGAAATCGAGGGAACTCTTCAAATTTTATAGGATAACGTACAGCAATTTTTATATTTTCTACAACAAGTGAAGCATTTGCGTTTGATAAGAACCATTCTACCATCAGATCTGATGATGAAGACAAGAGTCACGGAACTCCATAATGAGACAATGTATCCTAGTCGTGTTTGGGCTTGTTGTAATTGTAACGGTATGCACTTTCCATGTGAACCACTAAAAAGTGAAAAATAAAAACTTTTTTGCAAAAAATAAAACCGACTTCAAAAAGAAAAAGTGAAAAATAACTTTAGCTTCTGAAGTCGGTGACAAAAAAAATTAAATCAATCATACAAACGTCACCGACTTCAGAAGCTAAAGTTATTTTTCACTTTTTCTTTTTGAAGTCGGTTTTATTTTTTGCAAAAAAGTTTTTCGACGAACCTGAAAACCGAGTACTTTGTTACTTCTCCGATTGCGAAAGGGTTCTTTACTTGTTTTCAACGAAATAATATTGCGCAGTTTACTTACATTCTGAAGTACCTACCTAATCAGATAGAAACTGCTTGAAGGAGAATAACAAAACCCTTATTACGCAGAACAACAACGGCTTGGAAAAAAACGAAGTTACTACCAGTGATCGAATCACGCAGGCCACGTGGATTTGAGCAGATAGCTCTGTAGCAGCTTAGTAGCTACACGCACCGCCGGTGGTACCAACATACGTTCGACGTGATATTTTTGCGCGTACCCGTGAGCAGCGCTTGCGACTCCGCTAAACTGTTCATTTTGCAATATTGATATAACCTTGAACATCTCCATATAGACGGGTGTAGTGGGGCATAAAGGCGCCTGCAGATACGGCCGGCTTTATCTGCCAAAGTTAATTTTAGTCGGACGATAAAAAACTACGGCGTACGGCCAGTCTTTGATTACATAGGAAAAATATTTGGGCAGCAAATACAGATCCTTATACAAAGGAGTTTTGTGTGCGAATACGACTTGCAAATATAATTTGCAATGTCACCTCACCTCCACGTGTTTGCCTATTCTCCTTTATAATTTTCGTATCAACTAATCAGTACTGGAATATTAATGATGTTTTTGTCGATTGTACATGCCTACCTACCTACCTCTACTACGCACATAACATCGGACCACAGCGTAAACTGGCAAAAATCTAACAACGTGTATGTTACGAAATCGCCTCATGTTGCTACGCCGATTCTGCGTAGACAGCTTAGCCGGGTCGATCTGTTATAATTTTCGGAAAAACATTTTCCGCGTTGTCTGATTTGGCTCTGACTAAGAATTAAAATAAAACGAATAGCGAATTGTCGACTGAATCACGTGTGTCTAATAAAAATGACGCGACACACAGTTGCCCCCACACCTTGTGCCTCTTTGCTCAAATTATTATATAACAGACTTGCTCCACAAGTTTTATCACATCGAATTTATTATAATGAATCGCTTATCAAATATTTAAGTAACACCTTCATTAATAGGTAGGTAAGTCACTAACTTACATTATTGTTATCAACAATAATGATCTACTTGGATTACACTACCCAGGTTAATTCAAAGAAATGAGGCACAGTTTCTAGAAAAAATACTTCTTGTTTAATATTTTTAATTAATTACACGTACTTCACAAATAAATAAAAACAAAGTAATATAAAACAATCGACACATTCAAATATGATAAAGCTACAAAAGCTGAGGCGTGCCGGAAATCATTTATTCAACTATGGCACCGAATTAATTATGTGACTTGAATTTGCTAGCGTTAATAAATTCTGTTTTATTTCTGTTACATAGGTACCTACGTATCATCAAACGAGTCGGAAACTCGTTTGTCAGACCATTTTATAGCAAGTCGAGAAAATATTGCGTTTTAGCTAAAGACCACAAATACAGCCTTGCGAGAAAGACGCCTCTGTTTTTGTTATACGTAAATATTATTTTCGTTATCGTACACATTAACTAAAACAGGAAAACTATAAATAAATAGTTCCTTACAAATTATCCACCGAGTTTTCATTTGCATTTAAATAATGAGTTAGGTATCACGAAGTTCTTGTTACCAGTAAATTATTTGACAGCTCATTACTTGAACTTTAAGAACTCTAGTCTTAGTAAATACACAATAGTCAAGTAATTAACATGAATTCTAACACATGATGTAAAACAATTGTACTTTAGATCAAAGAACATAGCGGAAAACATTACATATCCGAGATTTTAAAACGGAACGCGAGGAATTTATAGTGTCTGTAGTCAGTAACATAAACATGCCAATATCCACTGATGTTGCTAGTGTCACACGGATAATGGGTCAAGGATTAAGGCAGATTTAAAACAGACTTCAAATGATAATCTTCACAACTCCAATCCTACATTGTGGTAGTGGGTCGTGAACTCGTGACATTTTAAATACGTCGAGTGTAGACTGATGCTTTTAGTACAGCAATTTTCTTATTGGAAGAGACGTATTAATGCAACGTAACCTCGTTTTACAGCTCGCGCTCTTGTTAATTCTTGGCAACTAGTGCAGTCGCATCACAACTCTAGGGATATGTTATTTATGTGAAATGCAGAGACCTACCGCACTGCATGCCCGCTTACAATAGCTTCTAATTTAAAATGCACTCGAGATTTTCAGATACTAATTCTTCCCGGAATTAAGAGCAGCTAGATATTATGTCGTTTTTGAAACGTCCGGTGTTTTAATACTATAGTTGTTTGCAGCATGGTCCCATCATTGATCTACGGGTCACAAAGAACAATCTCGTAAACCCCAAGTTATTGACCTAAAGGGCCAGGTCAAACTGTCAATAGACAGAGAGTTCATGTCGTGACACGTCACATTAAAACGCAATAAAAGCCCATTATTAAGATCGAAGGATCTTATAAAAATGTATGAATCCCAAGGAATAAAATTCAAGATTTATGAAAATTTACAAAGATCAAAGAACTCTGGAACAGGAAAATGACATCTCAACTGCATTATGCACAATCGAAGATGCTAGAAAGCATCCCATGCGCCGCGATTTATGCAGGAGTGAATAACAAACAAGCGGTGTTTTTCTTTTATTTTAGAAACACTCTTAAAAGGATCAAACAGCTGGACATACTCGTAACCTTTTCGTCTTTTAATCCACGTATTTGAAATAAAATCAAAAGCCATGTCATAAAATGCATTGCAAGTTGCACAAAAAATCTCCTGTCACTGGAATACAAATTTGCCGATAAGCCAAAATAATAAAATCAAAAGGAAAGAGTAGGTCAATGTTAAATGGACTATCGATTTCGGATGCGGATTGTAAATACTGAATCCACTTGTACTACTTATATGCCCCTGATAACAAATGTAGGTATGAAGACCACCTATATTTCGAGCGGACTCAGAATTCTCAACTCAGAAACCAGAATATGTTTCAAAGAATATTACCAACCAACTGAAGCCACCTCGGTAGTTTCAATCACTGTTTCTAAACCATGAATTGCGCATTAATGATACTCGTATTCACGTAAACGTCATTCAACATAGGTAGCTGCTGTGCAAAATTAATATCCATGAAGGAAAATAATTTCAATTTGGGCCAAGGCCCAACGAAACCCGATAAAGTATGTGTGTATGGAAAAATACTAAGATATTGTTTAATCAGACCAGTTTAAGCCAGAAGAAATGTTTAAATGAGCATAGTGTAAATTATTGGAAGTATTGCGTCAGAAATTGCACAATGCACCGAGGGCAGGTCATAGTCACAAGTTGATCTCGAGGACTTAATAAATAACCAATATCAGGTGTTTTATGAACAGAATACCTCAAATGAACTAACAATGGATACTCTCAGCTTCACAAATATACTACCGTTTATGCAGCTACGAGTATCATTACACGAATCAATGCCAATCACGTATACGAATAAATAATTTAATTCACCCTGGAAACGTCCAGCCTATAATGATGAGGAAAAATTCCTAAAAATCATCTGTGCAGCATAACAATCCTTAGTTTACTATAATCCCATTCAGAGCAAAAAACATTGGAAAAGGCACCAGCTACATTAAATCAGAATGCCAGCAGAGAACCGTTTGTTGCACAGAAAATCTCCACGTTTGCATGTCACAGAAACTGTTTGAATTTTAAATTAAGGGAATAGGTTACTGCCCCAGTTTCAAAGGCCATAGTTATACTTGGTCACGAAGGCAAATACTAAACACTTGCTTAGGTAATAAACAATTTATCTAACAAATCGACACGTAACTCCAAGCGATTAAAATTTATCTATTGAGCTCGTGAGAGTTCAGTAAATAGACTTTGTTATGCTAAACCTATTCTGAAAACATGCACATTGTTATACTCACAAGTCCTTGAGGAACCAATATTAACGTGGTTTTGTTCAATACGCTAATTGTTTTGCAACTGCCATAGTTACTTTACGCAACATAACAAGTTCATGCAGATCGGCTGCCACGATGGAATTTTGTTTTGTTAATACACTACCAGACCCACTCATCTGTTTTATTAACGTACGCCTACACAAGCTAATAGAACCAGTAAGCTAAGCAGCTACTTCAAAATTAATAACATGCATGCCATTAAACCCCGTCTCAGGTACCTTCAGCTAAGGATACGATTGCCTTTTATTGCAGGCAGAAACCATCTTCCTTATAGAGCAACACAGCTTCTGGAGAGGTGTTCTTTTTGCATAATTAATGTTATCTTCAAAAACGTCTCAACATGATCCATAATTAGTTCAAATAGATTAAAAATATTTTTCAACCTTAGTACCCCAAATGAATTGGGACGTATCTGATTATGCCCTTGACGATCAGGACGCGTACCGGCCGTGACATCACTATGTACCGGCCATGTTTGTTCGCCATTAATTACGTCTACTAATGTTTATTATCTGCTTGTGTTATTCCCAGGTCAGTACCAGCAAGCCATAATATTGATTTTACACAATAATCTAGGCATTTAGCAAAAAAACTGGGTGTTGTGGCAATCGATCTTTCGAGAGAGAAATAATACTTTGTGAAGTCTTATAGTCCCTCGTCGTATTTCTAGAATGAATGTGATCTATTCTAGCAATATTATCATCACGAGATATTTCATCAAAGAGAAATTCCTATTGTTGTACTGAAAATAAATAAAATCCCGTAGTTCCGCGAACCTTAGCATTGAATAGTGAGTTTCTACTTAAAGTTTAAACAATAAACTAGAAGTCACTAAAAGTCGTGGAAGAAATCTTTAGTAATTGCCAGTATCCCCAGCCAAAAAAGAAAAGAAAAGCACATGAAAGCTTTCCGGTTGTTCGAAATGGTTTATTGTTGATGGTAGGTGTGGCGTGATACTACTACGCAGATATTATTTGACCTTACTTCTAATTTTTCTAGTAGACAATAACAATGTGACATGAAAACAAATAGTTTTTTTGGCAGAAGCCAAAACTGCTAAATTCGTTAGCACAACAACCCAATGCGTAGTAAGTAAATGGTAGAGCTCAAACCGTTGTAAATTATGTTGTCAAATTAAATGTGTTAGGTACTCGCGAAAATAGTATTTTAAATATTTACTGACCTACAAATAAAATCTTATGATTTGGCATCAGCTATTATGGATCCGAACCGATTTACAAACGTAGCGAAGGACTGTAGAGAGAAAATTAAAGAAAATGTCCAAAACAAGATACTGACTCGTAACACATTGATTGTCCACTTATTGAAGCCCATCAAATCTCTCACATCCTAACGAGATATAATGATTTGAAAACAACACAAACAACATAGGGCCTAGCTTAATGGATGCACGGGCGTGCGGGTCGAACGAGTTCAGGGTTCCGAGACGAGCAGGCGCTAGGCTGAAGGTGAAAGGAGGGCACTGCACCGTTCTTCGTCAGGGTGGTACAATTGCAACTTGATTAGCCCCACATAGAACTTGTACACTGTACAGGCCCTTAGCTGGATCCGAGACACACACACAGTTACACACTTTTTAAGAGGCTATTGCTTTTTAAGAGGATTGTTTGGTTGGTCATGGAATGCCATGGAATGTTCGAAGGCATCTTATTGATGCTAATCAATTATCTTGCACTTTATCTAGATTGTCTCGAGGCACCTATTGTTGTATTGTTAATTGAGCGAAATCAAGGCAATTGGTGGAAGATAAGGCTGATTGAAATTGATTGCTTCTTGAGATAATTTAGTACTTTTACATTCTTAATTAAGGAACGGTTTTTTTTATCATAGTCCTGTCAGAAGTAATTCCAATTTGTAGTCTATTTTTACTCCTTCTGAGAAATTGCTGTGACGCCAATGGTCTGATCGTCTCCAAAGACCAGACGTAACATCCTGGTCAGCGAAAATAGCTTTTATACTATTTTTTTTAAACCAGACGTGTTAAAACATATTTTATTTATTATAATAAAATATTATCGTGTTAAACAAATCATAATTCAATATCCGATACTGAATTTAAACCACGATCAGATTGGGGCTAGCAGCATGCGGTCTCTCATGAACACGCATACAGAATTGCTGGCTGCACCTTTGATCGTGATGCTAGCCACGAACAGCTGTGCGTCGTGAGTCGTGGCCCTGTCTGCTGGTGCGTGTAAAGTCTTCAACTCAAATTACAGACAGGTCACTCCTGTACCAAGTAATATTCGAACATTACCCCCGCTCACAGATAATTAGAAAATACGGTTCACGAGTTTGAAGCAGTATGGTAACAATCTATTATTAGCAATGTTTCAGAGAAATGACAACGCACTGCTAAACGCTACTATTTCAAGGAAGCAAAGACTGTTTGCCAAAATCTTTTTTTCGCATATTAGAAACTAGTTTACGTTTGTCACATTAATTTTGGCAATGGAGGTCGCGTATACGATGTGCGTAGTATGAGAAGAAATATGGTGGAATCTTTTCTAATACCGGGAGTCCGGGATTTATACAAATGTGCGAATAGTCTGGTAAACCTTGATATAATAAAATGATGGCTGGAATTTAACGGTTCAACATATAAAATCTTACGGTGGTGCAAACGTAAAATACGTTTCTTCCACGTGGTGTGATTTCGAGACAACGGAAGGCAAGGGCCAGTAAATTGGTCATTAAATCAGTTTTCGTAATAACATTAGCACCAATACAATTGCTTATTAGATTAAAATACGATTAGCGATTTTCCTATTCATACGGCTTCTCGATATTAATGCCACTTGAGTGAACTAAATGGGCTACAATTATAATACGTACTTCATTGCTCATACTCAAAAATAGCATGTGCATGAGACCTTATCTACGAGTATCGTTTAGAACTACCTGCGTTAACGTTATGATATCAATAGCGCAGATCAAAGATGTATTCCATTGGTGCCTAGGAACCGTGTGTTTATCTGATTAGGCCTAAAGACTTGGAAAGGGTGTCGTACACTACGACGAAAACCTGCTGACTGATTTCTACCACAGAAAATTGACAGTTGATCGCTGATAATTTATTTTGATGAAATTATCCTAAGTAAGTATAGTTTTAGGGGACCATTTGCAAGAAATAGAAATACTGAGACAAAAGAAACTTGTTGGGTGTAGTTTCGTAGTGTCTATGAAACTTGGAAGAAACCATGTCCAATAGAGGAATTTGAAACGTCTCAAGAATGCCATAGAAAAAAAAGTTGTCGGGGACCAAGTGCTAGAAATAGAAACACTCCAGCAAAAGAACTTGTGGGTGTAAACGGTGTGCGTGTAGCTTAGAAAAACCCGAGTCCAACACAAGACTAAAATGCTAAGCTTAAAAAATACCGAAGAAAGACCATAAATTACGCGAAATTTGAAAAAAAGCTCAACACAGAATCATTCATCATATGAAAGTATTTTTTAGGACGACGTCATTAGATTACTCAATTATTCAGGTCTGAGATCGTCCGTGACTGTATCGAGTTGTCAACAGATTATATGATGTTTTATGAACCCATTCAATCAGAAGCGTCAACCTGTTTGCGTGTCTGAGGATAGACCGCTAGTCGTAAATTACATTGCGTATCCTGCGTTTACAGATGCAGCTGCTATCCGGTCAATTTGATACAGACGAGACGAGACGACAATGTCATCGCAGCTATAAATTAATCGAGATAGAGGATCGCACTTTTAGCTGAATCAATAAAACAGAAATCGACATGATAAACGCTCTTATGTCGTGCGATTTTTTCGTTCAATACACGCTATGGCGATCCGGCCGTTCAGTGCCGACAAGTCGACAACGTCAGCGGAGCGACAACCGGCCGTGACCGCGTTGCGTTGCCAGCAACAGCCTGCCCTCCTCAGGGCACTAAACTACGACTTGCGTAATAATATGTATTACATTATGTTTCGTACCTACATACATTTTATTATGTGAGCTTATGCGCACAAATTCATCCCGAATTGGCCCAGTGCGCAGCAATCTTTCCACATTAAGAAAATTGTCATCAATATTTCGGGAGTTTCTGCTGTTGGAGATAGAAATTGGAATTCTGCCACCTAGTAAGGCATACCTAGAACGAAAATATTAGTTCTTGATAAATCATTAGCATTACCAATCCGCGAAGATGAAAGTAGCTGTAGTGCTTATCATCCTGCGAAAAATGTATAAGCCAAGTGCGGCAAGGAGGTCGTTCTTAGATAATGTCGTGTGGCTAACGTACTTACAATCTAGTCGTACATACATATGCACTTTTGCCAAGTCAAAACATGTTTCACTTGAAGTTCAGCTTACCCTGCAAGTAGATAGAAAGCTGAGCGATAATATCCAAGAACCAGATCGATGATATTATAATAAATTTCAATTAGAAATTGTGGGTCCGACATGAGCTGATATTTTGTAAATATGGGATGGCTAACACGACCCAAACGCCGGAGTTATGGACCCTCCTCCTTCCGTGTGTTTAGGGTCGGAGGTCCATTTCGGCTACTCAAATATTTGAATGGCTTATGTATATTTGGTCGAGGTGGCCAGTTGGTGATGTAAGGTTAATGGGTGTAAGACTTAGCCATCATAAATCAGGAAAGCCTAGAAAGGAAAAGCGAAGCATTTGAAAAGCGACAATTTATCATCCCGCTTCCTTGAAATAAAACCGCAGAAACTATGTGTGACAGTAGGTGAAGTATCTATTTATGTTTTAATACTTTTGGCATGATAGGTATGTCTTACTCTTATTTTTGAAAATAGTTTTATGCACAGAGTTGACCTAGTTTTATTTTTTCTTATATTCACACCGACACAGATATAAAAGTTAATCGTTGTGATGACTTCAATATGATTTGATACGTCGGCCTGATTATCACAATTTGTTTCCAGAAATCGCTAAAAGTGTGTGTAACATACTTAAAAGTGGTGATTTGGGAGATAATAATATGCCATCAAATCATGAGATTTTCTGCTCAAAGTTCCAGAATGCCTCCTACGAGTTACGACTAACAAAAAAATCCCATTATAAATTACTTCGAATGACACCAATGCCAATGACTATAATAATTATTAACAAAAACCGGCCGAGAAAATAGTGCGAGTTGGGCTCGCGCACGAAGAGTTCCGTACTATTATAAAAAAAAATGTTGTTGCAAAAATGGAAGCCCCAATTAATTAACTATTTTATTCTGTCTTTTGTTTGTAGTGTTTCTGTTTTTGTTTTTAGAAATACATCATCTGTAAAAATTTCAACTGTCTAGCTATCACAATTCATGAGATACAGTCAATTGACAGACGGACAGTGGAGTCTTAGTAATAGGGTTCCATTTTTACCTTTTGGGTACGGAACCATAAAAAAACAACAGATGATGATTGTTTTTTTAAATTTTAACAAAAAAAAATAAGTGATGATGTAAATATTAGTTTAAAAATCTAATTCAACCTTCTTGACCTTGAAATATTTGTGTTATTTATCAGGCCAGTTTATATACCTACTTCCCTACTTGATTGACAAAGATACTCCTCAGGTTTATATTTAGAGCTGGGCGGCATGGGGAAAGAACGATTATCTCGTTTTCTTTATTGACATTGACGTCATCTGTTTTCCATGTACCTATTATCAATATTTAAGATATTAAACTTATTATCTTTGATCTCTGCTATGTTATTATTTCTGATATAAATACGTGGCGCTACAAAGAGCATTATTTATGAGATAACCCCGAGGGTAGGGAAATCAAAACGAAATTAAGATTATACGACCCGGAGGTCGTGTCCGGTCATCTTTGTATTTCAGATGCAAAACTCCATCTGTTTATACAGGACGTAATCTGAAAATAAATCACGTCTGAACAATGTGATATAAACATCCGAAACTAAAGTCATATAGGGGTTGCTGAAAACTTTGCATGAGTTAATCTGCCTTTGATATTACATGAGTAGCATGACTTGATGTTTTTCCGGGCTGTGATTGGACAGAAAAAAATAACTGATGTAATTACACCGTTACTGTTAGCAAGGGATGACTTGCTCTTGTATACGTTTATGTTTGCACGTTTGCAGCAGATGACGCACGTCGCCCTAAATCTTGACCTACAGTCACACCGAGTGTGTTCTTCGCAGACACTGTGACGGTTCAAAAAAGACACCTCAGAAAACCGCAAGTTCCACAAATTGGAGTTTTTCTAATTATCTGGTAATTTGCCGCAACAACAAGGACTTCGATTGCCTATCTCTATTTACCTTCCAAAAAATATAAGCATAAAACAAAAGAGCTCTTATCCTATAAAAAATAGATTGTGAATACTTTAAACAACGTAGATATGTACCTGTTAAGAACTTATTTCATCGTGTATACATAAAATCAGGCAAAGTAAAATAAAGCATCGAGAAGTTAAAACATTTACGCCCAACACACTTGGAAATCGCAAAGTAAACTTACATAATGTAAGTTAGTCCACCCATTGCATGTTTGCTTGAACAAAACCGTTCTTTCACAGAATGAAAGAACGGAATCCAACATTGTGAGACGATAGCTACATTTGTGAGCAAATGATTTGACTTAATTTGAATAAACTATACCTCCAATGATGAGTGACAATAATTCTTAAGTGAAGGGAATAGAGTTTTTCTTCAGTCGAAATTAGGAAACCTCTTTACAATTTGCCTCACGTTTCAGACGCCTACAATACTCATTAAAATGTATTGATATAGGCCGAAAGAGCTTTCGTATTATGATTACGATAAGTAATAGGATTGGCAACATTATCGTATATCAAACCTTTATTGCGCGACTACAGCAATAAAACTATCATAACTGCTATCGGGAACTATGAATTATCAGTTGATGTGACTTCTAGTATAGTTTTACTTTTCTTTAGTTTAGTTTCTTGCAAATTATCAAGATGTAGCTGTAGTGTAGATATCTAGCTGACTACTCTGTACACACAGAGACAAGCACACACACAGATAACACAAATACCAGTAGGTAACGGGCCCCAACATATAGCATAACAAATAATAAAGCTCGATTCAACGAAGATTCAAGGCTAGAGCTTTTAATATTCCGTGGATTGAATTCATAAAGACCAAAAACAAAAGGCTTCTTTGAATCTGTGTTGTTCCGCAGAACCTATATAACGAAGTCGGATAAAACAAAGTTTGTATATGTATAGGCACATTTACTTAGGAGCTCGTGGCTAACGACGCGGGCGTTCGTGCTGTCCTAACCTTTGATTAATTTTGTTACTCACTAATAAGTTGTAGTGCGAACTAATAAGTTGACTTTGTAATGGTATTTCTTAATATTAAAACTTCAATTAAATACCAAGTTTGTTTGCTGTAAAAGCCCTAAGTAGTGACATTCTAATTTTTATAACATCGTACCTTTCTTCCCTGCCTCGGAAAGCACGTAAAACCGATTGATTCCGGCTGTCATTTGTTGTTGTACAAATGACAGCGGACAGTCGTTACAGGAAAACAATGATCCGAAAGTCTGCCATTGCCAACCATGGCAGTCTTACCTAAGGGTATCGTATGTATTAGCCAGAACTAACTGGGTTGTGGAGGTCAGGCAGTCCGTCCATGTAAAATAATGGTATTTAGCTGCATCCGGTTAGAATGGATGCTGACTCCAACATACTTGGGAAAAAGCTACCCAGATGTTGATGATGAATTAGCAATAATGTAATAGAATACGACGATTACCTACTCATGGGAATAGTAGCCTAGGGCCTAGGCTACTATTCGCATAAGTACAATCGTCGTTCACAACATCATTTCCATTGATTTTTCAATGAAATCAGTAGAAAAGAAAAAATCATTCATAGAACATCATAATTTCTTGCCCTTATCCGAACCCAAATTTATTTGGGGTCGGCGCAAAAAAAAAATTCATTCATAGAACCTGTTTTAAAAATGTATTGCCCTAAAATGCGGCACATAAAGATAATTCGAAAAGTACTTACCAACAGGATTAAGTAAGCAATAAAGAAAACGTCAGAAAAATATAATCTTTTGCAAAGCAGCCATTAATCTACCTGTTTATGAATTTTTATTCTGTGAAGTATTTGTCGATTTCAAGAACTCCTCAACGATAAAGATAATAAAAACAATCAAGATAATGTTTCGGAATCATTAAAAGGAAGTGGAAAGTAAAAAATCGTTAATGAATAAAAACAAGCATTTTGAATCAAAAGAAAGGCGGCCAATGTCTGATAATGAAAAACCGAGATTTAATCAAATTACTGCTAAAGTACTAAAAAAACGAAGAAGATGATATTGTGAGTGATGTCATGATGATGATGTGTGAATTTGCTAGACAAGGGCGCCGCCCCCAAATTTGGCGGCGGCGGCTTGCTGAATTTAGTCCGGCGGCGGCGCGGAGTTTGAAGGAAGTGTTAAAAATTAAACTACAGAATATCACCAAGTAACAACTCGCTTTATAAATCGTAAAAGAAAAAAAAAGGATTTTATTCCTCCATGGTCTCAGCCATGACCACCATATCGTCGGCAAGCCGAAGATGAATCATGTACTCGTTGATGCCTAGCCCTCTTCAGTCCAAAACCTTGAAGACATCCTCCAGTGCAGCGGTGAACAGTTTCGGAGATATGATGTCTCCCTGTCTTAAACCTCGCTGCAGAAGGATAGGTTCCGAGGTTTGATCCTGAAGTCGGACTGACATGATGGCGTTTTTGTACAAACACCGTACATGTACCGGTAGTCAATTTGGCACAGTTGGAGAGACTGCAGTACAGCCCAGGTCTCGACAAAATCAAAGGCTTTCTCGTAGTCCAAAAACGTAAAACAGAGACGCAAGTTATACTCTTCGGCCTTCTGTATAACCTGCCGAAGCGTATGTATGTGGTCCACGGTGCTAGCCTTTTCGGAAACTGGCTTGTTCGGGTGGCTGGAAATCGTCAAACCTGCGCACGAGACGATTCGTGATGACTCTTGCAAACAACTTGTAGACATGGTTTAGAAGTGAGATGGGCCTGTAATTCATCAATCGGGCATTGTCGCCTTTCTTGAAGAAGAGTACCACCACACCCCTGCACCATGCCTGTGGCGTTTTCCCCTCGAGTATGACCAAATTAGACAGCTTCTGAAGGGCCTTAAGTACCGGTTTTCCACCCGCCTTCAGGAGTTCGGCCGTAATTACGTCATCACCCGGTGCCTTGTTGTTTTTTAGATGTTTCAGAGCCATCCTAATCTCGTACAGTCTGACGTCCGGGATGTCTTCGGTATAGTTTCGGGTCAATCTAGCTCTTGGGTCATTTGCTAGGTCGACAACGGGTTTCCTGGTTGACGTGTACAACTGTCCATAGAAGCTCTCGATCTCCCTCAGTACCTCTGGTTTGGCGGATAAGATCCTGCCATCGTCGGTCTTCAGTTTTGTGAGCTGGCTCTGCCCAATAGCCAGATCTCTTGAAAATACTTTGAAACCTTTGTTCCGCTCGAGCGCGTCTTTAATAATCGTACGTTCGGTATTATTAAAGCGGCGGAGGTCCCTCTTCAAAGATTTAGAGATCCGTCTATTGAGTTGCCGGTATTTCAACGCCTCGTTTGAAGACTGCAGGATCATCTCATGCCGGTCCTTTATGAGCTTGAGAGTTTGATCGGAGAACCTCTTTTTCTGATCTATACGACTTCGTGTCTTGAAGAACTTAGACCCGGTCGAATGTACAGTTTCCACGAACCCATCGTTGTATTCGTCCACTGAGCTTCCTAGGCACTCGAAACGATTCTGGAGTTCAAGCTGAATGCTCTCGGTGTTTTGGATTTGGATCTGTGCTGGCAGACCCTCGAGTAAGACGGAATCAAATAGCTTACATAGCTATAGAACCGATTTTCCACTCGCCTTCAGGAGTTCGGCCATAATTCTGTCATCACCCGGTGCCTGTTTCAGAGTCATCGCCAACACTCTTCGTCTAGTAGATCATTTTCGATTCTATATCCAGCACCAACACTGTTCCCTCGGAAGTTTGCGTTAGGAATGATGAGGAACCATTGGTGTATTCGGAAAAAACAACCTATTTTACAACTTCTCGCACATAAGATACAGAGAGTTTACTCACACCAGTATTTATGAAACTTGTCATTTCAATACTTAACGTGGTAAAACCGGTGAAAAACTCAAACAAAATGACATATACGAGCCGAACCCACGCCGAGCGGCAAATGGCGGCGGCGCGGCGGCGCGCAGCAAGAACGCGGCGCGGCTACGCCGGCGTGGCGCCCATGTGTGAATAAAGTCTAATAAAATTTATATTAAATAGCCCGAAATTCACGCTTCTCTAAATTAACATAAACTGGCAATCCAGACGAAGAATTTCATCAGAAACTTGTGCAATAGCTGAGGGAATTGAATCGAAGCAAACAAAATTAAGACACAAGACCGTGGATTACCTTTCTATTTAAGGAGCAACGACCTTGAACTCATGAATTTCGAAGCACCCTGGCTCGATAAACACCTAATCACAATACAACAAGAGGACCGATTGTAGCATTAATATTTACCAAGATGTAAGATTGAAAAATTGTTTAGTCCACGGTTGAATAAGTTATTGCTTTCAGAATGAACCTGGAGAAAACCAAACTCGTGTGGTTTGAGTGCCTATACATAAATAAGGGGTAAGTGATCTGCAGAGTCGGATGTGAAATGGTCAGCTGTTTTTGTGTAGTTTCACGTAGAACAAATAGTGACTGCCTCGGTGGTCTAGTGGCCGCAAGTCCGACTGCTGAGCATGAGATCCTGTGTCTGATTCACACGTCGGGCAAAGTGTTATAGGGTTATTCCATCTGGAATTTGTCAATAGCAGCCACGGAGTCGACTTGTGCACGGTTGTTGGCAATAGGATCGCTCCGTTCCGTTGTGAGTGTACTAATGGGTACAACCCTGTGTAACCCTTCGGGGATTAAAGGCATTATGTTAGGTTCATCTCAAATATCAAATACAGTGTATGTTCTACGGACGGACCATTTGGACATCATTAGCCTACAGAAGTCCAATGTTGCAGCCTCTCCAATGGCAAGTCATTCAACTCGATTTTCAGCAACTCTCGGATCAGCTTGCTGTTATTCTGTGCCGCCCATAGTTAAGTTTTAACAATGCAACTGTAAGTAACAAGACTTTTAACTTTTCTGTTTTGCCACTAGTAGCTGCAATAATTCGTGTGTGATTGAATGGCTTTTAGTCATTCTTTTATTGGTTGTTTCATTAGTTTGTTTTCCATTCAATAAACCACTTTTATCTAATGTAATTTCCTATTCGAATTTCTTCTTTTATTGATGATATAAAATGATATCAGTAAATCATTTATCAATGACATTAATAATATTATCTTCGAGTACTGTAAAAACCCAGTCAGAGGTAACGTGGCGTAAGTCAAGTAGGAAGGAACTAGTTACTATGATTATTAGTCATTGATACAAAATCACGAATATTTTTATTACTCTTCTTTCAACCTTAACGAATTGCATTGCTCATGCTCGTTACGTGGTGACTGGTGACTCATCTCATGTGATACATTTTATCAACGGCGTTTTTAGATTAGGAAAATCTGAAGACATGCCGTCTACATCATCATGAAATAAACCTAATGAACGGCTGATAACAATTGTATGATCGAACGATGTTTTGGGAAAGCAGGATTAGATATCTGAATTATCGTATTGTTCTTTCTTTCTCGTGTTAGCGTCTAGCGTCTCACACAGAACCTGAGGGCCTGTTATCTATGGTGTTACCAAGGTATACACGAGATTCTTTATGATGAGTTTTTGATGATTATTGGTGACAGGGCAACGAAGGCGTGTTATATGTGCCAAAAGCAGCAAGCAAAGATTGGAACTTCAGATAAGACGTTTTGGGAATCGATGAAGAAGGAATAAATCGAGAACATACATCATCGGCAATCATTTGCAAAGTCGCCGTCGGATGCTGCGCTATGCTTGTAGCTTGCGTAGGTAGGTACATCGAATACTTAAGGCGCGTCCCCGAGCGAAATTAGCAACTCTATGAAGTTTGAATCACTGTTAGAATACAGTTCTGATCAGCTTGCACTACGAAGTGGTTTTTACGTCAGTCACTGCGGGTCGAATAGTGCGAAATTAGTGGTTTTTATTCTTTATAAAATCAAATTTCCGTCTTTAAGAAAAAAAAAAACTAGCATTATGTTCATTATTAAGTTGCCTATCCATTAGTTTATGAAGGAAATCAAAATAATGTTAACTTTACGAGAAGAAGCATGTTATAAATATTATTTCTCATTTTTGTCGTTTCATTGTGAGGGGATGGATTTATTAAATATTATGAGACTTAAAAAAAAAACTACCATTTTGCAGTCAAGAATATGTAGAAATTGAATGTATTTGTTATTACTTGGTATTTCTTTTGGTTATAGAGTAGTTGGCTCTAAAAAAAGCACAAAAAACGGCTTTTGCTCGGGGACGCGCCAAAACTGGTTGCGGTGGTACTCGTATGCTACAAACAGGCTACCAGTTCCTAATTATTCACCAAACCGTTGCGATTTTTAAACCAAACATGGTGTCCCGTACCTACAAGGCTTCAAGCGGTACCGACCTACCACGCGTTATCGACAGCAGCGCCTGGAATTCTGATTACCCAGTAAAGGGAAAGAGCGTGAGCGTGACGGGGAATGTATAATTCAATTACTTGTATGTAAATATTTACATCAGTAAGTCCAGGATTTAAAATGGTAGTGGGAGTAGAATAGGCACCGTTAGAAATTCTTTGGCTTCGTGACTAAATTCTAGCGTGATAGCTGTAAATGCAAGTCTTCTTTTCACAGACATAGTCACCGCCCATTCTTCAATTATCAGAGGGCTTAATGCGGGTTTTTGAACCCATTCGAATGCATAACCATGAAAGTTGAATTGGCCTGAAATGAACTAGCACCATCTAGTAACAACAATGGAGAACTAAATAATTCCGTACTTAGTACCTAACCTATTGAACTTGCTCTGCTCTAGATCTACCGTATGATTCACGGATATTCTTTCTCAATCATCAACCCCGTGCTACAAATTAGATCTTGATAAAAATAATAGTTACCTACGACTCCTACGAGTACCTAGAATTTACTCACCCAGTACCTACATAAATGTACAAAGTACAATACGATAAAAATCATCCAAAGTTCGATAAATGAAAAAGTCCATACCTACATAGTACGAATAAGCAAAACTTGTTCTGTAACGATACTCAATACTACAATACAATGTACTTATGTATAAAAGACACTGCAATAATAGGTATGATCAGCGAGTTATGACATCGTATCCACTAGGTACGTACGAACTAGGTACGAAGGCAAAGCACGCATAATGCCGATGGTCGTTGCGCTGTTGCGAAAATCGCATTTGCGAAATCTTTGGGGTAAACAAACTAATTACGTAATTACAGGTGCTAATCAAACAATTAGTATGTAGTACTGATACAGTATTAGCGTTGACTAAAATTGGAAGTAGCCGCAGGAAGCTACTGTAGGTTGGAATTCACACTGTGTACGTTTTTCTGGTGATTCGGCAATAAATAATGTGCGTAATTAGCTGTAGCCTGTCGTGCAAGTCAGTAATGGTTCACTTTTGGACTGACGCTGTGACGCTGTTCGGTAACATAGCCCGCTATTCTATTAGGTACCCATTCTTTCTATTCGGAACTCAGATCAAGTAAAAAAAGTTTTTTTACTTGATCTCAGGTTCGGAACTGACTTAAGTCCCAAAAAACCTACTCCGAACATATGACGTGACAAGCTTCTCTCTAGTCAAGTCTACAGAAAAGGGCATGCGTAACGCGTAAGGACCACTTCAAGGTCGCTGGAGCTACGCTAGTCAGTAAAACGAATTTTTTTATGATTTGCGTAAATGCACGTGGCTCTGAGACAAATTAGTAGGTACCTACCTGTTTTTCTTTCTAGCCTCTTTTGTAATAAAATTAAAACATAGGTAGGTTGTACATTAAGGACTTCACAAGGATGGGGGAAAGCACCTTCTGTCTACCTTTGGCACTCTGAAGAGATTTCCCTCATAAGCACACCACACCCAATCATTCATAGTGACGGTTTTATAGGGGCTGCCATAGACTCTGAGGCAGCAACTTAAAAACACCTTCTTATAGGTTACAGAATTATAAGTGTTACATGTTGAATTGGTAACAGAATCAAATATGTAACACTTATAAATGTGTTTTCAATGTGTTAACCCAAAACACTTAGGTACAAAAGTGTAACCGTAACATATCTGTAACAGATATAAAAGGTTTAACAGTGTTAATAATTGTTTAACAGGTAAACTCAGCATTGCCATTGGATAGCCGAAATCTAGTCGCAGTCTGTTGTAAAACTGATTATTTCAGTTATACATATAATTTGGTAACATTATTGTTTCTGTTACATCTAACCTCCTAAAAGTGTTTTTCTGTTGAAACTGTTTTAAAAACAGTGTTAAAAACACATTATTAGGTACGGTTACAGTTTGAGTCCCTGCTCCGAGGACATAATGTTTATTGAATGCAAAAATGCATTCGTAAACTTCCGCAAGATGCTGACCTTGACCTTTCTTTGATAACGCGTAAAGAGAGGTCACATGGGGGACATTCCACAAATGTACGGTCAGCTTATATAACTTCGTAAGTAAAAAATTCTGATTGCTCCTATGGGCACATTCCTAATCATTACAATTGAATCTGAGAACTGGACGTAAGTTACAAAACAAATTGAAAGGAAGGTTACAGCCAACGACTATAAATAAGCCGATTGGCATGTGGCACATTTCTTGATAACATTTTCACATTACACTATGTATAAATACTTACAAAAAACAGTTGTGATTTGCTTTCACCCATCGTCGGTCATTTTACTCATTTTCATTAAATAGGAAGATGTTTGATAATTTACCACACGGACAAAACCGGCAAATTCTATTTTTATTATTTTGTTGACATTATTTTAAAACATTCCATTTCGCAAGCTGAAAAGTAAACTCCGTGAACATTTAAGACCTTCCGTTTTCCGTACATAAAGCCTGGAAAAAATAATAATTAGTTAGCTTTAATCCAGTTTCGTTACTATTTCAATATTAACGGGGAAAGACAAAAAAATAAAAAAATATTTATAGGTATATTCATGTTGTCCCTTTGCATTGTTAGAATGTAACTAACATGTAATGGAACGTGCAGATTTTTAAGGATGTCTTAGTTCCGTTCACAGAGTACTATATATATACGGGGTTCCGTTTTATCGAATCGAGTGAGTGTTTTGAGTGTTTTCATAAACTCCCCTTTTCTCTTCTCATACCGCGTTAGTATTACTAAAATTGTTTTCTTGAATAAATTATATGAATAACTTTACTCTTGAAAGTGTTAAAACTATTGGTAACTTAATGAAAACAGAAATAAGTTCGTTGATTTAGTCGAATCAGGTGAACTTACTAAATGTGGTTGTTGTTACTAAATACAATCTAATCGAAATCGATTGAAATCAATGAACCGCTGTTCGTGAGTTCGTGACGATTGTGATTTCACGGAATTTTGTTAAAACAATAAAATCCCTCCAAAATGAATTGCTATAAATAAAGTTTAGTTTATAAATAAAAAAAATATAGCCCCACTGCTTACTCAGTCTTGAAGATCTATTATTTGGTGTAAAATAGGTTAAGTGTAAACTTGGACTGAGCATTCCAAAAAAAGTTTTTTTATTATAAAAACATGAATAGTGAAAAGAGAAATGCTCGAGGAAGGGGCCGTGGTCGGGGCCGCGGCCGCGGTCGAGGTAGAGGCCGAGGGCGAGGGAAGAAAGTGGCGAAAGTAATGTCAAGTGATGAAGAGGAATGCTCCATTGAAGAAACTGTCCAAGAACAAGAAGAAATCGTTACTGAAGAAGTTAAGGATGAACCTGAACCGACTGAACCAGCTAAATGTAATCTATTGTTTAATATTATTTGTGCACAAAATTAACAGCTTCAGCATAAACATTAACAACTAACTTAGCTGTCTGGATTACAGATCAAGTTTAAAACCAGATAGAAAGTCACACATTGTTTTTATAAAAAAATTAAAACATAACCTCACTTTTATTGTCATAGAGCCTTTGATTGTATGGAAATACCTATATTTTCCTTTAAGATAATACCTATAGATAGGAGATCTACCTATCATAGTTATATAGAATTCTCTAGACAGTAGTTCTAATAAACACATGTATACAAAATCCATACTTAATCAAAGCAAGGTAGAAGGAATGAAAACAAACTATACTCAAGTTATCAGTAAGCCATTATCAACTTCATGATTAAGTTTTATCAGTTATCTCAAAGATAGTGAATGGCTCCTTATATCGGAACGTCAAGAGGTCCAATACTGAATATGAAATACATATTGATAATACTATGATGAATAAGTATGTCAGTCCAGAGCCACTATATCCATGAAAGTGTACCTTATATGGTAGTGGGAAGACAGAAAAAGTACTTAATTTTTTTTTTGTTTTTATAGTTTTTTGCAAGTTAGGTTACTTTATGACTTAGCTATGATAGCCATTTTAGAGTGCTTTTATAACTTTTTGCTATCAAGCTGGTTATAGCCACAGAACTTTCGTAATCTGCAAAGTTTAGTTAAAAAGAACTTACTGTAATAAGCCTCGTTTTTTTCTTGCTTTTTTGGCATTATCATACAACGTTTTCGTATTTGGGTCAGAGAAGCAGCGTTTGATACTTTCACCATATCTAAGTATGTGCCTCAGCTCAAATGTCATTTTCTATTCAAATGAAGTTCAAACGAAACACAACTTTAAACGCAAACTAAACATACACAACAACAATAATTTTCTAACATTCTTCTTTAATGTTCACAGTGGAAGTACCATCAGACATTTCTCAACTGGAAGCCCCAGTGTTCACAACGCTTCAACGAGGACCTCCGGAGCCCATGCTCAGACTGGACTGGAGTCACCGAGCCACACTTATTGGGGAGAAAGTCCTCAACCCTATGATATACTGCTGTGATATATGTTCCAAACCTATACTTATTTATGGACGAATGGTGAGTGTAGCTGATGCCCACGGCTTCTCCTGTGTACAAATTGTATGCTAAAACCTTCCTCAAAAAACACTATCCATTGGTGAAAACAGCATGAAAATGAGTTAAATTTATGAGTTTATCGCAAACAGACAGACAGATGCTGCAAAGGACTTTGTATTATAATATGTAGTGATAGTGATATTCTTAGGCTTACTGTCCTATTTTAACTATATACAGTTCTAACAAGTTACATTAAATTAAAATTCAAAAAAACCCCTACACATTGGGTCATAATTTCAAGGCTTTTTTTTTTTTCTTCTGAAACCCTTTATTGAGGGATTTGGGAAAAAAAAGTAATTCACCATTTTGTGGTGGCAGCCAACTTGGCTTTGTAATGTATTATAGCGAATAGTGTTCTACTAGTCAAGCCCTTTCATTTGATACGCATATTGAGGGATTTGTTGAATAAATAATGTAATCAGCCATTTTGTGGTGGTGGCCAACTTGGACCGATTTTTATCAAACATAGCTAAGAACACTCCCGACTAAGTCACCTTTCAAACAAAAAAAAAACAAATCCAAATCGGTTCATCCGTTCGGGAGCCACAATGCCACAGACACGTTAAACTTATAACACCCCATCGTTTTTGTGTCCCTTGTAGCTTGGTGTGCCAAACTCTTTACTTAGTTCTGTGTGGACATGTGATTTATAGATTGCCATCAACACACAATACATCTAACACTGTGAACAGATCTGTCATCAAAATTGTTAAAACAAAAAAATCTAATACACATCTCTAATTTATTTTATTGTATTCTTTTCGGGAAATTTACAGCTAGGCAGATTTAAATTTACAGATAGACAATAGGCTTGTTTCCATCATCAATAAATTGCAAATCTATTTAGTCCGTCAATTAGAGTATTGGAAAATAATGGACACGTATTTTTTGTTTTTGTAAATCAACGAATATTGACAAAGATAAAACGCATCAAAGCTCGGAGTGGGGGCTCGTGACGTCACTGTTCGGTATCAACTCACTAAGAATGATACCGAACAGTGACGTATTGGGAATTTTAAAAGCGTCGTATCTTCGTCAATTTTGGTTTATGTGACAAAAGAAAAAATACGGGTCAAATATTTTTTGATAATCTAAGTGACGGACTAATTAGATTTTTTCTGTTAACAAGCCTATTTAGTTAATAACAACAATATGGCCAATTACAAGGTTTTACGAATAGCTTTATAATAGTTAAGCAAAACAATAATAATGTTAGTCTGTCTGATTCAATTTATCTGTCCTGTTTCAGATACCATGCAAACACGTATTTTGTTTGTCTTGTGCCAGAGCTGACCATACACACTGCCCTAGATGTAGAGAAAAGGTAACTAGACTTCAATAAAAAAATAAAAAACTTAGCTGTATTTTGACCTTCTTCCAAAATAAAACAGTACAGTAAACAGTAATAAAACTATTGTATTGTATTGTATAACGGGCTGGTGTCTGCAACTCCACGTCAAAGCGCGTATTTTGCGTACGGAATAAATAAAATAAAATTATTATACCCATACAGCAGTGTTTGAAATAAATAAAAAATGTTTTGGTGATATTTCAGGTCCTGCGAGTGGAACAAACAGGACTAGGCACAGTATTCATGTGTACACATTCTGGTACACGATATGGCAACACTGGGTGCAGAAGAACTTATTTATCACAGGTATATAGCATATATAACTATATAATATATAATTATATAACATATAATTCCATATTGAGAAAGTCTCAATGATTGTAAGCTGATGACAACCAGGGATAAAATTTCGGACATAAAAACAAAAAAAATAAAAATTAAAAACTAAAAATTAATATTGTTCCAGAGAGATTTGCAAGCTCACATCAATCATAGACACGTGTCTTCGGGAGGCACTGAGAACAAACCTGAGCCTGAACCACCCTCAAATACTGTGGCTATTGTGAAGCCTATAACTGTGAGTATGACCTACAAACCATGCTTGGAAAGTGATATTGTACTTCAATGAGATGACAACATTTAAAACGGATATCCAACTTTAAAAAAACTGCCATATAACGTGCCCACTGTTGGGCCATATGCCTTTTTGTGAGAAGGAGTGAGCTGAACACGAAGGTGTAGTGCAGGGTGCTAACATAGTTTCTACAAGACGTCACACCACACACCGTTCCCACTTGTGATGACGGAGAATCGTGTAGTTTTATGAATCATGGCTTGTGTATTTAAATGGAGGTGTTCACAAATAGGACGACGCAATTACTTTCTTCCATGACTTTTGCCGACTAAAAGCCAACGATAAATGAATTAATCGTCACGACATCATGGGAAAGGGGCCTTACTTATATTTATGAAGTAATAATAATTTATTTGAACAACTACTTCCTTAGTAACCTGCCTCCAAATAACTTGTATGTCTCCCAACAGATGCCGCCGTCAGCGAACGACCCGCGCGCGCACACGCACGGCCACGCTCCCGGCGCCGAGCGGCCGCGCGGGCGCACCAACCTCATCACCGTGCCCATACAGGACCAACCTGAATCGCACGCTTACTACAACGCGTATTATCCTGTAAGTATTGCAGATTTATAAACCAGTATTTCAAGAGGTTTTCTGTTATTTAGTGAATGGGTTGTGTGGAGGTCAAATAGACAGTTGTTCCATGTTGATTCCTGGAATTTTCAGCTGTATCTTGCTAATCTGACACACGACCCAAACAAATTGGAAAAGGCTATGCTAGATGATTGTGGATTAACCTTTATATTTAGACTAGTTTTTGCGTGGTGCGCGAACTGCGCGCAGCTCGCGTTTTAGGTTTCGTGTTTTTGAGAAGTTCTTCACCCTCATAAAAATTTGAAAATTCAGTGGGTTCGTTAAAAGATTTTTAATATCCAATATGGCACTTTAAAGATTTGGAAACCCCTCAAGAACCCCTAAAACATTTTAAAAACGAATTGAATAAAACATGGAAATTAAAATAAAAAAACAACATTATCAAACATTTTCCTATTAAAAAAAACATTACCCTAAAGTTTGCTCGTCGTCGCCCCTGACTCAGGACCGACCTACCAGCGGAAATCTATCTTGACCCTATCCCTACGCTACGGGACAGGTTTCGACGCTCGCTCGCGACGCGCGATCTCTAACCGTTATGAAGTTACAGCCCTTTCAATTTTAGGGGAGGTTGGGGAGGGGAGGGTATACGAATTTCAACGCCCCTCAATAATAAAGTATAGTCAAATCAAAAAGCCTCTACGTGTCCTAGTTTCCAAGATACGAAAATGGGGGAGAAAGGGGAGTTTTGAAAAACGATTTTGACTGACTCGGAGCCCCCTGGTATGAATTTGAAAAAAAAATCCAATTCTCTTAACTGCCGAGATCCACCTAAAGGGGGGAGAAGGGGGGCAAAGGGGGCGACTTTGAAAAAGGGTTTTTACTTTTCCGAGTTACGCTTCACCCACTCGAGGTCGCCGGCTCGCTCCGCTCGCCACCGCCCCCCTTCGCTCCTCTCGGTCTCGCAGGTTCGCTCCACTCAGACCTACCTACCACCGGAAAGCTATCGTGACCTTATCCCTACGCTACGCTTTTTCGGTACCACCACCGAACAGGTTTCGACGCCTACTGTCATATTTATTCAAACACCAAATGGCTATCTGTAGCCGTTTTGAAGTTGCAGCCCTTTAAATTTTAGGGGAGGTTGGGGAGGGTAGGATATGTTTACAAATTTCATCGCTCCTCAACGCCCCCTCAATAGTTTTAGGTGAGAATAAAAAAGCCTCTACGTGTCCTAGTTTCCGAGAAACGATGGGGGGAGGGGTGAAGTAGGGGAGATAGGGGAGTTTAGAAAAACGATTTCGACTGATTCGGGGCCCCTTAGTATAAGTCTGAAAAAAAATGTTGCAATTCTCTTAACTTCCGAAATCCGCCTAAAGGGGGGGAGATGGGGGGCAAGGGGGGTGACTAAGAGAATGGCTCTTTTCTTTTCCGAGTTACGCTTCACCCACTCAACCTTCGTTGCGCTACGGAGATCGCTGGCTCGCTCCGCTCGCCACCTCCCTCCTTCGCTCCACTCGGTCTCGCAGGTTCGCTCCACTCAGGACCTACCTACCACCGGAAAGCTATCTTGACCCTATCCCTACGCTACAGGGGTCGCCGGCTCGCTTCGCTCGCCACCTCCCCACTTACCACCACCGGACAGGTTTCGACGCCTACTATAATATTTCTTCAAACACCCAATGGCTATCCCTAACCGTCATGAAGTTACACGCCTTTCAATTTTAGGGGAGGTTGGGGAGGGGAGGGGAGGGTATCGAAATTTCAACGCCCCTCAATAATAAAGTATAAAGTCAAATCAAAAAGCCTCTACGAGTCCTCCGTGGAGTGAAGGGGAGTGGGGAGTGGGGAGTTTTGAAAAATGATTTTGACCAACTAATTGCCTCTTGAAACGAATCTGAAAAAAAAAGTTCCAAGTCTCTTAACTTCCGAGATCAGCCTAAAGGGGGGGAGAAGGGGGGCAAGGGGACCTACTTTGAAAAATAGTTTTTACTTCCCCGAGCCTCTTGTATACGAATCCGTAAAAAAAACAAAATACGGGTCTCTTAGTTTTCGAGATACGATAGGGAGGGGGAGCAAGGGGGGTGAAAAGGGGAGGTTTGGCACTTTTTCCATACTCGCGAGAGTTACTTGTTTACGAATCTGTCAAAATATACCTACCTTCCCCTTCACCATCTGGGAGAACAATTATGTCAGTGAGTGAGTGAGTCAGTCAGTCAGTGGTAATCGAGCTTTATATATTATAAAAACTGATCTGATCTATAACAACAGATGGCCAAAGCCAAGCAAATTAGTGATTTAGCCCGTTTTTAGGGTTCCGTAGCCAAATGGCAAAAAACGGAACCCTTATAGTTTCGCCATGTCTGTCTGTCTGTCTGTCCGCGGATAATCTCAGTGACCGTTAGCACCAGAAAGCTGAAATTTGGTACCAATATGTATATCAATCATGCCGACAAAGTGCAAAAATAAAAATTTAAAAAAACATTTTTATTAGGGTACCTCCCCCAGACGTAAAGTGGGGAGCGATTTTTTTTTTAATTTTGACCCTGACGTGTGATATATTGTTGGATAGGTATTTAAAAATGAATAGGGGTTTTCTAAAATCATTTTTTGATAATATTAATATTTTAGGAAATAATCGCTCCGAAAGTCAAAAACAATGTGTCCCCCCCCCTCTAACTTTTGAACCATAAGTTTAAAAAATATGAAAAAAATCACAGAAGTAGACCTTTATATGAACTTTCTAGGAAAATTATTTTCAACTTGATGAGTTGAATAGTTTTTGAGTTATATAGCACTTTTTCAAAAAAACGCAAATGATAACTTTGTTTTTCATACAAATACTATGAAAAACAAAGTTATTTTTGCTGACGAAAAATGTTGGTATTTTTAATGGTCTGGGAAGCTACGGAACCCTACAGTGAGCGTGGCCCGACACGCTCTTGGCCGGTTTTTTAACTACAGCAATGCCTTCACAAAAGTAGAAAGATTTATACAAACTCTTATGACATGGACAGCATAAACGCCTCTTGCGCCGGGGTCCCTCTACTCACTACTGGGTGACCCCTACAAAACCATGCTGTCATCCATATTCTATAAATATTTTGTTATCACTGACCATCATATTTGCCCTCTTAAACATTTACCAATTCCACTCTTGCCCCTATAACAGCCGCCGCAGCCAGTCCCGCCACCTTCCCTCCCGCCGCCCGCGCCGGTATCATCCGTCCCAGTGCTGGCGCACACGATGAGCGTGCCGCCGCCGACGTATTACGCGACCGCGCCGCCGTACTCCGCGCCACCGTCTTATGTACAACCTGGTAAGCACTACTGGACATACTCTGCTGGAGTTACAGAATGATAACACAGTGATGCACAGTGTAATTATAAAAACAGTATGTTATTATAAGCAGTGATAGCCTAGTGGTGTGACCGTCGGACTGACAAGTCAAAGGTCTCGAGTTCGAACCCAAGGCATATTGCATAATTATCACTTGCTGCGGTGTAGGAAAACATCGTGAGGAAACCAGCATGCCTAAGAGATATTTATCGACGGCATGCTAAGTCAAGTCAGAGGCCCGTGGGCGACATAAAAACTCTGACCTGGTGTCAGAGTTTTTAGGTAGGCAAAACTGACCACACGATACTTTTTTTTTTATAGCCTCTTTTCGAACAAGACAGTATTTCTTTATTTTTCGTAGATTTTATATTTGTTCCACTTTTAACCACACGCACGATAAGGAAGGATTATAAATTTTATGGAGCAGGGCAGCAGGTCTCACCAGGGATGAGCTCAAACAGGCTATGCACTGTGGGTTTTCAACCCTGAAACATTAGTTTACTGTTTTGGGGTGGCCTTCTGAGACATAAACCTTTCGTGTGCTTTATTATGGTAACTACTGGGATGGTTTCAGTAAGAATTATGATTAAAAAAAGTTCTTGTTCTAGAACTTTATTATTGTAATACTGCCAAATCCTCAATGTTTCTTATTTACGCTCGAATTTATCAATACTCGTTGATACAGTAATATGTAGTAAAAAACTTGTTTTAAATCCACTTCTTTTCACCAGGTGGCAGCATGTCAACAAACGTATCAGGCGTATCTCCAATGTCGTCCTCCGTCCCTATGGGGTCAGTGAACGCAATGGGCGAGGGTACCCGCTGGGGCGAAGGGTACCAACAATCCACCGTGCCCGTCCAGCAATGGCCGCCGCAGAACCAACATCATTACTATAGGTAGCCCCTGTATAAACGCCGCTATTCGTGGCGTGATCGCGAGTGATGTGTACCAAACTGTGGGTGCGGACTGCTCGTGGACATAAACATATAAATTAATTGGTATCTAGACTTGGGTTAACAAATACTCTCGGCACGTGACTATTAGCCGAAAAGTGAAGTGTCACTCGATTTTGTACTGTTGTCGCCTTGACATGCTCTGCAAATGAGGGTACGGCCTACTGGAGCGGTTGTAAAGCTGATGGAGCTATAAGACTAACAATGAACCACTTATGTGACGTTATGATGCATGAGGCCATCACAAAGGGCTCAAGACTCCAAATGCTCATTCATGCACCTATTGGCTTATCGGGTTTTTGGCTTTGCAGACTCTTTCTAAAACTGGATTTGCTATATCAACTCCTAGGTACAGTGTGGGGTCTGGATTTTGCAATTGACATGCAGTCTGTGATTACAGTGTTTTCTTTAGTTATCTGTGGAACATGATGAGTCATCAGCGCAGGCCCCGATAGTGTCGCCGCCTGCTGCAGTGAAAAAATTATTGGAACAATTAGTAGTTATAAAATACTGTAGCTAAAATAAATAATAATATTCTATCACATTTTAGTGATACTAATCTCATAATGTACACTGTACAGGTCACAAGAATGGTCTTAATATTGTATTAGAATTGAATTAGTTTATTTTTTAATGGAATAGTATTTTTTTGTTTTATTTTTCATCAGCTAATAGATTTATGTTTCAATTTTCTGTATATTAACAGATAATATTATGTAATGTTAAATACTATATTTACTCTTTATTAGGGGTTATTGTTGTATATAGATGCCGATTAGTCGGCGAACTGTTATTCTATTGTAAAGTGCAATTTTACCAACTTTAACCCATTATATTTATGCAAAATGTCTTGTTAGCAGTGCCTTGTAAAGGTGGACGCACACCTATCCGAGCCGAGGGAATCGACCGCGCCGAAAGAATCGAATTTTAGAATTACTTGTATGAAATCCTATGAAACCACGCACACTTATCCCCGTCGAATCATCCGAATCAAGTCGAACCCCAGAAATCCTAGACAAATTCGGATGACGTCATCAGATTCGGCGCGGCTGATGCGGGCGATTCGACCGATGCGGTCGCATTCTATCGGTTGCGTACGACAGCGCAACGTTAGAGTACTCTAGTTTGGCCAACGAAAGCTGTCCACGAATTATTTTCAGAAGTCTTAATAAGTATGGCAATAATTTGAGACTGTCATTTACACGTTTCGTACTTAAGTCATCTTGATCTTGTGTTTACGTGTTTCACATTTACATTGGTTTTGTTTAAAATAATGCCGAAAACAATCAGTATTTACTATGATTGACAAATAAAGACAAAAAAGTGATTTGAATCGGAATGAGTGTGAAATGTACGATGTACACAATGTTTACTATTTATTTTGCCATATATTGCCTAAACTACTGGACCGATTTACATGATTCTTGCGTGGAAAATGGTTTTAAGCAAAGTCCAGCGTTTTGACACTAATTTATACGTTATGTATCAACTAATAAAAAATCATCATTTCGAGTTACGTATTGTATGACATAAATACTTTAATCTACGATTTTCCTTCATAGTGAACTCTAATTCTATGATGATGCCAAGTTAACATAAAACCAACAAGATTCTAATAAGATTATACATATAAAAAACCCAATTACTTTTCTAAGTTAATATCACAAGTTTTCAAAATACTAATTCAACTGATCGACTCACGTTATAACTCTATGTATGGCCACTTGCACCCTGGTGTGAAGATAGGGTTTCGTCGCCTACAATAATACACTCGAAAATTACAGCTCATAAAAATATGCTACGTTTCAACAAAAAGGTAAACACGCTACGTGAGGCATATGTCCCTCAAACGTGTAAACAAAATTGACTTGTACCCACTAACGTATAAAGAATGTTCAACGGCAAAGTCACACAACATTAAGTAACTATAATAATAAAGAAATCGCAGTAAGGAACCTTAGACTTGGCACGACTTTGTCTAGGTTTCATTACTTTTTAGAGATAAACAAGCAGCTCCATCGAGACTTGGCTAGTCTTTTATTTACGGAATGTTTTTGGTGGGATTTCACTTGTTTTTGTAGAAATGTGGGGATATTTAAAGATTAGCAATAGTAGAAGGGGGCATTACCATGTCTCTAATACAGCTGAGACCAGCTGAGGGTTCTTCACCAGATACTTCAGACCTTCGATTTTTGACATCAAATGAAGCGGCCCACCAAGTTTGAATATTTTTTGTAAAGGCGGTATGTCGATCTCTAATAGTTTGGTTGGGCTCTATTTACTATCGAATTAAACATAAATATACATTATTTACAATTTGCTACAATTAACTAAACTAACTAACTTAAACTAAAAACTTAAAAAATGGCGTCAAAAAACTCCTCCTCTACGCTGTCAACTGTCGTTGGGCTCTTGTGTTTTCCAATCAGGGTCACCAGGTACTCCAGATCTTTGATTATCCTAGTTTTTATAGTTTTCCCTATAAGTAGCCATTAAACTCTATCTCTGTACCAAATTTCAGCTCTCTGAGTTTATGGGAAGTACTAGTTCTATTCTGATGATCATGAGTGAGTGTCATAAATGCGAAACTTTGCTTTCGCTTGACTTCGGAACTAAATGACCTACAGAGTTGAAACTTTGGATTTTAAGTATGTGATTATAGCTTACTGGATGACGAATTTTTGCGTTCTGGTCTTATCCAGAGGTTCTCAAATAAGGGCCTGAAAATGCGGCGAAATGGTTCCAGTAAAGGATGGTACGGCAGTGTTTGCTTCGCGCTCGACTTGGCGGGGGCACTGCCGCAACCCCCGATAGTATCAACGACAGCTTTCGCTGGCCAAACTACTTCTTCATTGTTTTAAAAAATGAGTGATTCCAATCTTTCGGTGCGGTTATGTGTGCGAGGCCTCCTTGACTTCGATTCGTTCGGCGCGGATAAGTGTGCGTCCACCTTAAAGGTGGACGCACACTAAACTTAGCCGCGCCGAAAGAATTTTTTCTCATACTTATGACGTCATCTATTCGTCCGATTCGACGCGGATAAGTGTGCGAGCTTTTATAGGATTTCATACAAGTAATTCTAAAATTCGATTCTTTCGGCGCGGATAAGCGTGCGTCCACTTTAAATTTGCATAGCAGGCATCTCCGCAAACTTGATTGTCTATGTAAAAATATATATCTATTTACTCCACCTATTTTCAATGAGACTACTTTTTACTAATTCCTTATTCTGTTGATCTGACATGACATGAAAAACGTAAAAAAATTGTAAAAATTCGAAGAGAAAAGCAATAAAAATCTTTAATAAGTGATTAGATATTTATTTATTTAATTAATTAATTAACACTAATCAATATCAATTATATTTACAATATGTCACATCTTTCACACTCCTCAGCTAGACACAATCAACAAATGCAATAAAATCTGCAAAAAATATTTACTTTTTTATACCCCATACATTCAACTGTTACCACATAACTATTGGATTTATAAAAGAAAATAAAATGAATACTATTTCGTATAGATTCACAGTGCCACTGCAGAAATGCTATTGCTTACAGACTAACGAATCCAAATTCACATTTAACGTGTGATGTACATGAAATGCTTCAATAACAACAATTTAATCACCAATTGACAGATTCCCCATAAATCATTTCATACTGTATGGAATTTGTAATGTTTGAGATCGCCAGGCACTCGTGAAACTCAACCGTACCTATTTCTACATTGGTTCTGTGAACAGCCTTTTGTTTGAATCTGGTCGGATCATGATTGTTTGGTGGTGGGTGGCGCGGGGTCCGTGAGGTCGACGAGCGTGGCCTCTGCCGGCGCCGCGACGGCCTGGCTGGACTGCGCCACGTCGGCGGGGAACTGCGGGATCACCTGCGACTGCGTCTTCCTCACTGCATCCATGTTCACTTTGGTCGATAGGTTCTTTTGTCGTGTCTGTTCGGAAGTCTTCGATAATCTCTCGCTCAACGCCTTGAGCGCGATTTGTCTGGAAAGGATAATCCAAGAATTAATCAAAAGATACGAGTACATAAATAATGCATCTCCGAAATTAACATCGAGTACAATCAAAAATCGAGTTTAGTAGTAACAATCTTTGATATTTGAAAAAAAAAAATTAGTCTTCATATTTTGTGAAAACAAACAAGTATTTTGAGATAAGCATTTCCAGTTCTATTAAAAACAGGCGCTAATTTCACAACTACATACCTTTATCCGAAAAAGTAGTTATCAGGTAATTAAAAACGAAATGTCACCCAACTGAATGCCTAATTCCTATTTCCATCAACACTAATTAACGTAACTAAACGCTTAATGCCCGTTTTTACCAACACTGAATGCCTAATTCCAATTCTAAGTGACACGACGATCGAGATTAGTAGAATTTATCTACATTACTAGCTACTTCCCCATTGCTATGGAAATAATTCTTATGTCCTTGTCTTCATAGAAACTCGAGTCTAAGGGTCACTCCGTGTTCGAGCAGAAGACTTGTCTAGTTGTATAGAAAGAGCTTTGTCTATACTTGGTAGAATAGAGATGGAATTGGTCATGCTACGCGTGCAGCTGTACATCTAGAAATTAGTGACCTTACGAGGAAAGCGCCATACAAGAACTTTCCACAGCAAATAAAGACAAATCACCTTCGCCTCTCCATGTCTTGCGGTTCGACGCCCGGCATCGAGATGGTGACGCCTCTAGGGCTCAACGCAAGGTGCACGCGACGTGGACTGGGGGAGCAGAGCCCCATCCGCACTAGGCAGCGGTGCGGCGGGCCTAGAATACCCCGCACCACTGGTTGCAGCACTGTTGGGAAGAAACTGCAAAAAAAATGGTCTAATAGAATATCTTATTGGGAGCTAAAAATTGATTGTTAATAAGACCAGTCCACCAGTGAAGGAAAACATCGTGAGGAAACTGGCATGTCCTAGAACCATAAATTCGAAGACATGTGACATCTATGGTGGATTTATAAAGCCCATTCCCTCTCATAGAGAGGAGGCCTGTTCCAGCAGTGGGAACATTAATAGGCCGATGATGATGATGATGAAGACCAGTCATGATTGGCACAAAATAATCTGCATAACACCTACTTATTTAAAAGATGTACTTAAGTAAAACTTCAAATTACAGGGCTCCAACCAGTATACTACAGAGCCCAGTTGTACATGAATAATTAATGACTGTAAGTATATCTGTGTGGTTGTGGATTATTTGCACTTTTCTTCAGGTACATTTATAACTGTTTTTTTTTATTTGCCTGTGTTGTCTTACAGTTGGACAAATATTGTTTTACATGCATACCAATAATGTCTTATGGTAAGATACTGCAAATGTTAGGTATTGAGTCTTACTAAGTTATAATGACTAGTGACAACTGTACAAAACCAGATAGGTTTTCATACTGATTAATAAATTACTAAGTATGAGTCACCATCAAATTACTAGCATGAAGACAAAAGGTATAGTACAAGTATTGTGTATGGTCAACAAAATTAATTAATTTACTTTAATTCCATGGTCGTCAGATATAGTTGCAGTTTTCCTAGACACTATTTCAACTACAACTATATATATTTCGAACCGAATCAGTAATTATTTGGTTTGTTAACTTTACATTCAGTAACCACATTGTATTATCGTCCAATCAATCAATGACGCGGCTACGGCTATCATGTAGGAATATTATAATGCTTATCACTTGGTCTAGTTTAATTTAAGTGCTTCACTTTCAATTTTTATCATCATCATTTCAGCCGAAAGACTTCCATTGCTGGACATATGCCGCCCTCAAGTGTTGCCAGATTGTACAGTCCCGTGCGTCCATGTTGCTATGGAATTAAATCTAACATCTGTTGTAAGTACTCATATTTTTGTTGATGTAGACATTTAGGCTGTATAATATGAAATGAATTGGGCAGGATGGTGATGATTATCACGCATAGTGCTGGCAGGATAGAAGGTTACTCTTTGTCTGATCTCAAAAAAATCAAGCAAGAAGAAAAAAAAACATAAATACAGCAATAATATACCTTCGTCTATGAAGCCCAACCGAATCTGTCTGACGTCATTGTTTAACTGTTGTGTCTACTTCGCTATCAGATGAAGGTTAATGGATAATGCAACATGTTTCCACAATATTTTTTATAATAGGTACAATTTAATCTTAATATCCTAACAAAACATTTCCCCAGCCTAAAACTGAAGGTTGGCAACAAGAATTTATTATTGTTTAGAAATCAACAAATCTCACTTTTTTAAGTAGATATAACCTGCTGTTTGTTCATTAAGCACTGAAGCATACAAGTAGAGTTTAAAGTTTGAAAGAAAACAGGATGATTCAAATTACAACCCCATTGTTCTTTGTGACTTTCATTTCTTAAATTCTTAGAATGACTGACTATTGAATGTTTTTTGGCGTTTTTGGAACCATCAGATGTGTAATCTCTGAAAGGTTAGGCATAGGTAGTACCTATCTACAGCACACCTGTCACTCACACTTTTTTGTGTTAAAGTCCCAAAGTAATTGAGGATAAGGCTATACTCCAGGACTGTTCCTCAGAAATTCCTAACACTGCCTAACCAGACAATAGATGGTTTTAAAATAATGTGACTAGTGGAGGTTTGATATTTTCTTATCCTATATGAAGATAAGCTATCATTTATACAGATGTTACACCACTCAAGGTAAGCAGGAAATTTAAGATTGAATGCTCTACTCTGATCAATAGAAATTAGCCTAACATGTTGCAGTTTGATGCCCAATCTCATTAGGAATAATTAATCATAAACATTGGGTATTGATTGATGTTCCACTACAATAAAACTTGTAGGTACCTACTGCAGAATGAATTATAGGATATTAGAATACTATAATCCTGTCTATGTATATCAACCTCCTTAACCTATTTAGAAATTCGATTATACCTTCATCTGTTAGCAAAGTAGACAATTCGGTTGGGCTTCACAGCCAAAGGGTTATTACATCTTAAAAAAACAGTGTGTCATGTACCTAGCTAATGGAAAGGAATAAAGATTAAAATGTTTACTTAAATGACCAACTTACTTATCAAAACTGAAATTATCAGCCATATCTCCTCTGGTTCCACTGCTATGCCTTTGCCAGAATCTCAGGTATATCCATGACAGGATAGTGCCACTGCCCCACATGCAGGGGTATGTGCCCTCCAATGCTCCAATAGCCCATAGTATTATAGCTGCTATTAGAATTAGAAGCGGCAATGATCTGTTTGTCAACTTCCCTGGAAGAAAAAACAAAAACATCAATATTGCCAAACACAAAAATTCATGTGACTTGTTATGATTGGAATTTGATAGAATGAACTATTGTTATGTTCAATTTATTTTCTGTACATGTTAGTAGTGTGAAATTGATTTTGATAGGCTTATCTACTACTTGATAGGCTTATAAACTACTACAACTACTATTAGTGAGCAAGATACTTTGTGGATACAAACAAGTTCAAAGCATAATAAGTATTCAATGTTATTCAAGGCAATTAGTCAAATGTGTCAACCCAAACTATGTGATATCAGTAACAACAGTTTAAAACGTCAATACTTATCAAACAATTCGCACCTAATGGTGTTTTTATCAGCAGATGATCTGGCATTATCTGCTTTACGGCTACACTCACCGCGGCTAGGTACCCCGCAAGCCCGTGTACGTGTATATCGAACAAGTAGGACGTTTGTCCTGTACACGCAAATATCACTAAATAGTAGAACGTCGTCAGAAACGCTACACCAACATTTGTCAGAAAGAAAAACTTCATCATTTCCATCTGACCCCATAACGGTTCTATTAGTTTCCCACATAGTCCCACTGTCACAATATCGATGATCACTTCCCACAAATGTATCTCGAGAAACCAGAACGTGAAAGTGGACCACAATTGAAACGAAGGTGGCAACAAATACCCTGGAGTGACACTGAGAACGTCCACAACATCGTCAGAAAATGATAGAATGTACCCTATTATAACTACTACACAAATGAATTTCACCGATGGCGACGTGTTTCCTAATAAAGCGGAAAATTGCTGTCGTAAATACGGCAAATTACGACTGAATACCCTAAGCGCAGCCATTTTTGTGACGGATGAGCGAAAAACCAAAAATGACAAGTTGACAACATTATTAACTGTCAAACGTCAGCCGTCAAAATGACAGTTTGGTTATTTTCGATTCGGTTCTATTTACCGGAATTATAATATCTATGCTATTTACAGTGCGTTCCGAGATAGACTGTTAACGTAAACGCTATGAGCGTCCATAAACCCGTTCCGAGATACCGTGAGCGCGATCATAAGCGCGATATCGATGTTCCTTGAGTCGTCATAGATGACGTCATGACACGCGCCATCTTGCGATTACACCGACCATGCCCCAAAGAAATATCATCCCGTACATTCCGAGATACGTTATAATCACTCACAGCGCTCACAGCAATATTTTGCGTTCCGTTTAAGTTTTCACGATTATGACAGCTAAGATCTGTCATTAGGTCATTTGACAGCGCTCACGGTCAGTGCGTTCCGAGATAGACTGTAAACGCTATGAGCGTCCATAAACCCGTCCGAGATACCGTGAGCGCGATCATAAGCGCGATATCGATGTTCCTTGAGTCGTCATAGATAACGTCATGACACGCGCCATCTTGTGATTACACCGACCATGCCCCGAGAAAAGAAATATCACCGTGAGCGCTGTCAAATGACCTAATGACAGATCTTAGCTGTCATAATCGTGAACACTAAAACGGAACGCAAAATATTGCTGGGAGCGCTGTGAGTGATTATATCGTATGCTCAGATCAACAACGTATGATACGATATAATCACTCACAGCGACATTCCGAGATACGATTCGTATCTCGGAATGTACGGTTATTTTTCTTACATCTATGGTTCTGATCACAGAGTATAATAACGTTCTTTTTCAAGCACATAATATTACAAAAAAATAACTGAAAATCCCGAATAAAGATGGAGGCGGGAGCCATTTAATTTTAATTATAATTTTGTTGTTTTCAGTTTTTTTCAGAAGTCGGGTTTCTAGCTCTTATTTATTTCTGTTGTTATAAACTCCGGTGCCTACGTTGTGTTGATGCATCGAGCAAATAATGTTGATGTAACAAACTGGCCCACAGTCAAACTGATGGGCACCAAGTGACAACCTTGCTACTGCCCAATCTTTGAGTCCTGCGCCTAGGAGCCCTAACCCAAGCCAGAACCAATGAACGAAACGATACGCTAAAACTGTGGCAAAGCTATAATCAAAACCCAGAATGTCAGTAACTCCTTTTTAGAGTAATGTACTGTGGTCAGTAACATCACTAACGTCGATGTGTTAGTTATTAGCAAAGCAAAGGTTATTAGTGACTGATTGACATTTTGACACTTGACAGTGGCACATTTTTGTCGATTTGTTTGTTTTCGTATCTTCCAATTTGCCTTTCAGAAAATATCAAAATAAACAAAAAATAACGTTAGTTAATCGGACGTAAAAGTGTACATAGGTTACATCTAGGCAGTTAGGCACTCTTTAGGTACCTAAATGTTTTTTCGGCTTTTAAGTAGTGCGTTGTTGGTATGGTCCTTTACGTTTTGCCGGCTAGTTCATAACACGTAACTTTGCATGTTTTGACAACTTTATCTGGTTTTCAGCTGCGTGTAGCTAACGTTTGGGGCGGCGGCGTGATGGCATCGGGAGCGAAACAATGCAGCACCATGAGGATGCGATATTTAACACAAAAAGAGGCGATAGCCTTGGATGAGGACCTCTTTAATGTATACAAGTATAGTGTTGATCAGTTGATGGAGCTAGCTGGTCTCAGTGTCGCTACGGCTGTTGCACGGGTTTATCCAACATCTACGTAAGTTTATCTTGAATATAAGAACATTTTGTACATTTACCTTATTTACTCAGACAATAAAAATCCACCCATTCTTATCTTGCAGTCACCAAAAAGCTCTAATTATATGTGGTCCAGGAAACAATGGAGGAGATGGCCTTGTTGCAGCCCGACATATGGTTCTATTTGGATACAATGTATCTATATACTACCCAAAGCGCACTGCAAAGCCATTGTATGAGAATCTTTTGGCACAGTGTTTAGCATTTGGAGTTGATATTGTTGAAAAACTGCCTCCACCAAAAGATTTGTGCAATGACTACAATCTACTTGTAGATGCTCTCTTTGGGTTCAGTTTCAAACCTCCTGTGAGGAAAGAGCTAGTACCTGCCATGGATGCCTTGATTGAAGCAAATTTGCCAGTTTGCAGGTAAATAATGTCATTTCTTTTATAAAACATTAAAAAAGAGACAAACTACGGACTTCACAGTGCCATAGGAGAAGTCTTTGTCCAGCCCCAGTTGTGTACTGTAAGAGGTGTACGGTCGAACAAGCTAATTGGTTTACAGTTTAACCCACAAATTAAAAGTGTAAACCAAATGGCTTGTTCGACCGTACACTATTTTTTTACACATAAAAATTATTTTTTTTTGTTAGTTCATATTACCAGTCCGAATTTGGACTGATTTGTATGTTAAACTCTGTTCCAGTGTGGACATTCCCAGTGGATGGGATGTAGAAACTGGTCCAGGCACTGGCAAGACCCTCAAACCTTCTCTCTTGATATCACTCTCGGCGCCAAAACTATGTGCCCAGGACAATTTCATAGAAGGTGCCAAACATTACCTTGGTGGAAGATTCTTACCTCCTGGAATAGTATCAAAATATTACTTGAAATTACCATGTTACCCTGGTGATGATCAAGTAGTTCAGCTGTCTTGTTAATTAAAGGATTGTCACAAAATGAGCAATGTTATTTTAGTTAGTAAGTTATTTGGGAGAATGTTTTATATTTGGTATTCATGGTTTATTTATGGTTCTGAAAATATATACTTATCAATTGTTTTAATGTTTAGTTTTACTTTGTCTAATATTATCCTCATGATCCACAGCCCTTTTACCTACTTTAGAGCAATTACGCACGAGTGTTCTTACTTTTCGGCCCCATCGGCCATCCGTTCTGTGAGTAATGTGCCCACTGCCACTTAAGTTTGCCAATTCTTCGGGCTACGTCGACCTCTTTCTCGAAGTTAGACCTGCCTAACTGGACCATATTTTGTCCGAGGTACACATAATCGTCTACAATTTCGAGTGTAGGCTGTAGAGTCTCCGCTCTTCATGGGAATGGGTGTGACATGGGCATTCAACATGACCTGTGTCTTGACCATGTTCATTTTTAGACCCACTCTTTCGGAAGCTCTACTGAGGTCATCGAGCATTGTACTGAGGTCCTCCATGGTCTCAGCCATGACCACTATATCGTCGGCAAACCGACGGTGAGTGATGTACTCGCCATTGACGTTGATGCCTAGCCCTCCAGTCCAGAACCTTGAGGACAAGTGTTCTCATTTATGAACGTCATAATGACGGGACCACGCCTGGTTTTGCGAATATCATGTGAATAGGATATAATACAATATTTCTACTATTTCATACTTTCATAGTAAAATTCCACACACATAACATTTTAAAATATTCTACAAAAAAAGTGGTCCAATTTCAAAATGACAGAACCACTATTCATTTGATGAAAAACACGTGGCTTAATCACTCAAAATTTTAATACGATTTAGTAGGTACAACTATGTTTAAATCATTATTATACATATAAATCATCATCACTGCTCATAAATGAGGCTAAAAGATTAAAATTGTTCGACTGGCCATAACAAAAACAAAGCATACCCGCTTCCGTTCCATATTATCACCATTGCTGCTGTTATCAGGCAGTATAGTAGTATATTTTTGCGTCATCGTATCCATCATATCTTTGAAATTGCAACGAATATTAATTTAGTCAGTGCAACGATTGCATATGCATCAAACCTCGTAATTTTTATTACTTGTGTGCGTCCCGTACCAAGTGCCTCATATGTTTACTGCGCACGCAGCAGCAACCGGAAAACAGGCATGCAGGAAAAGGGACCTAATGCTAAATATATCTTTTACCTACGTGTACTAGACTACTAGGTGACCTGACATACGTTGTCCTGTCCGAATTCGAATAAGGCGTACTTTGTTTTTGTGAATTTGTGAAAATGTGCACTAAAACGGTAAAACTTATTTTTTAATATTGAGTAAGCCTATTGGATGTAAGAATATGGTCGAAAGGACTAGCCTTCCCTTCGGGGAACATAAGAAAAAAAATGGGCCTACTCTTGACTTCAGTCTTGTCCTGAGGACAGAGATGTTGGAACGAGCTAACCCACAAGAATGTCTAATGCCTGTATGTATCACCTTAAGGCCGATGCTCCAGAGTGGCCCGCGAAATTCAAACTTTCTTACGTTTTTATGCAATTTTCAGGCCAGTGCTAAGTTGTATTTTGATGAAAATATCGTCCACGAATTCTTTAACTACACATGCCTTACTGTCGCGAACGTCAGCGTCGCAGTCAAGTTGCAGTATATTGCTTAATAGAAAACAATGTATACTCGTACGCGCGACCGACATCAGCGCGTTGCAACACTTCAGGCTTTAGGGGCGTTAGGGCGCGCGTGAGGACTTTTTTTTGGGAAACGTCCTAATAAAATTGTATTGCAGTATCGTTTTGACCTTGACCTTAAAAACCATTAATGGGTTCTGAGAAGAATGGCTACGTCGCACCGTTTCCAAGTTAGGAGCTTTCTAATTTTATATTTTATTTCCAAAATGGTAGGTACTCGTAGTTTGGATGAAAATATTTTCAGAAAATAAATTGTTGCTCTTGTCGATAACCATGAGATAATGTAATAAAATAGAGGTTCTCGGCGGACTTATTCTCCATTTTATCCCGACTACATAGGAAGGGTTATGTTTTTGTTTCTTACACTTGTTGGTATACAAATTGAGTAGAACTGTGAACAATTGAATGGCATTCTTTTGCAGGGACATTCATTTTTAGCACATCTTCAAGAAAGCAATATCCTAAAGAAGTTGTTCGATGCCATCAAGGAACTGCTCACAAATGCCATATTTGACTGCGACGAAAATGGGATGCATTTGCAGGTAAGTACGACTATAACCACTTAATTAGTAGGTATGTTCAAGTAAGAATCATCAGTTCTTATTTCAGAGCACCTTTCGTCACATATTTCAATTGGTTTAATGTTTCAGGCAATGGACAGCTCCCATGTAGCTCTGGTGTCCCTTTCTATCGCATCCAAAAGTTTCGACAAATACAAATGTAATACACCTTTTTCCATGGGCATAAACATAAAGAGGTGAATTGAATAATCCATGTTTGGTACTTATTAATTAATCATAAATATCACCAAAGAAGTGATGATCAAGTGAAATATCATTATAAGGTCCATGTACACCAAAAAATATTATCATGACGGTCTGATTATCTAAAAACAGCTGTTTAAAACACATTTTTGAATGGGAACGTGTCACAGTGACAGCTGTTTTTAAATAATAATCAGACCGTTATCTTTTCGGTGAACATGGACCTTAGAAGAGAATGTACAATACTTAACTTAGGTGGACAGGAAGGTGGACTTAATGCCACTAGGCATCTGCCAGTCAACTTTTGGGTCGAAAGGAGAGCAATAATTGTGTTAAAAAAATGTGTAGGTAAATTGCAATTTACGATTTATGACGTATTAAAAAAAATCTACTTACTAGATTTCGTTCAAACCAATTCTCGGTGGAAGTTTACATGGTAATGTACATCATACATTTTTTTTAATTTTATCAGTCTCTTATTTTAAAAGTTACGGGGGGGGGGGGGGGCACTAATTTTCCAGTTTGGAAGTGTCTCTCGCGCAAACTATTCAGTTTAGAAAAAAAATGATATTAGAAACCTCAATATCATTTTTGAAGATCTATCCATAGATACCCCACACGTATGGGTTTGATGAAAAGTTTTTTTTTTTGAGTTTCAGTTCTAAGTATGGGGATCCCCCAAGTTTCAACAGAATAGTTCTTATAGTTTCGGAAAAAAGTGGCTGTGACATACGGACGGACAGACAGACAGACATGACGAACGTTTTTGCCATTTGGCTACGGAACCCTAATAAATAATAAAAAAGATAAACAAAAAAAAAAATTGGGGAAAACGCCATTTCATATTTTAACTCTATTAATTTTATTTTTAAGTTTTGGGCATTTTAAATAATATTTGACAGTAAATTATTGTGTTAATTTACTTAATATTATTTTGTTGAAAAAAATAGTATTGTGTCACCGTAAAATTGTCAAACACGTTAGATTGTAATCTGTCTAGCGAAGTTGTAAACTCTCGAAATATTGTCAACTGAACATACTGCTTACAATATTATAACGCACTATTTTTTGGTAGATTGTAATCTATCGAAGTGAAACCGTAGATAATATTGTGAAATTCATGCGACGGAAGTATGTGTGTATTTTTTTTGTCCCTGTTTTTTTTTAAATTAAGTACTAACATGTGCCTACTAACAATTTTTCAATAATTAACTAACTTTTTAATATAATTTTTTTTTTTAATTATTGATTAAATGAATAATTTAAATTAAATTGACAGAAATCCCTTATCCCACGGGAAAGGCGGAAACAACAAAACGCCACCGGCACCTTTTATAATTCTCATGTACCGCTTTGCTTCATTCTACTACATGGTGTTCCTCTTGATCTTTATCAGCTGCCTAACCTTTCTCTTGTTAGGGTGAGCTTCCAGTCTAATCGGATGCAGCAGTGAGAAGAATGCCAGTAGGTAATAGTATATGTATAGTGTATCAGCTGTTGGTGTATGTTCGCATAACTCGTTAAAATGTATGGAACAGCAGATTTTTTGTTTCGTTGTTCGCGATTCAGGGTTTGGTCCCATATTAATAGTTAAACAATGACCCCTTAAGAGATTTCGTGTATGAACATTGCAGATACACCTAGTGCACAGGATGGAATTTTCCAACGTCATCTGGAAGGAAAATCGTCAGGGTAGCCCGTGAAATTCAAATTTACTTACGTTCTTTTCAATTTGTGGGCCAGTGCTTGGTTCTATGTTGATGAGAGTGTCGTTCGCGACTGTGGGACGTATATGGTTGCCGAGTTGTAGTCGTCAAAATCATTGACGGCCTTCCAAGTTCATACAGGCCGAGGAATGCATTTTTCAAGGTCAAAGTTGTTCCTCGACCTTTGTGAGCTTGGAGGGTTGTATTGATGATTTTGAAGATTGTATTTCTGTAACTACATACGGTTTACAGTTGCGAACGATGTTTTCATCAACATACAACCTAGCAAGTGGCGTTCTGTAGTTTTTTTCTACCCCCCGTGGGAAAAATTGCCCACACGTACGCCTTCGTGTGGGCAATTGAATAAGGTAGGCACTGGCTTTTTGGTTAACTTCAACTCCATTATTCCAGCATGTCAAGAATCCTGAAGTGTGCTGCTGACAAGGACTCAATGACAATAAAAGCACAAGCCAATGCTGATATAATCACGTTGGTGTTCGAGAGCCCCGATCAAAATATAGTGTCTGAGTTTGAGATGAAGCTCATGAACTTGGATCATGAGCATTTGAGTAAGTGGCAAGTTTAATTTTATTTTTATAACAATTAAGTAACAGTCGAACTCGTAGATTAGGCACCAAGAGGTTAAAAACACACAGTCGCGTTTTTGTGTTTCTGCGTTCCGCGATATTGCGATATTTGTTTTTAGTACATTATGTATTGGGGCGGCTACGAAGTTACACACTGCCGCGATAATAACGCCGCAATAGAAATAGGGACGCAGTATCGTAATATCGCAGGACGCAGAAACGCAAAAACGGGCCTGTGTCGGTGTCTTACGTCACGGGCCTTATTTGAATCGCGAATACACTTGATAAGGGATTCGGTCCCCGCCAGTCACGTTAAGTTGAATTTTAAGTGAACTTAGGGTGCATTCCGAGATACGAAATAATCACTCACAGCGCTCACATAAATATTTTGCGTTCCGATTTAGTTTTCACGATTATTACAGCTAAGATCTGTCATTAGGTCATTTGACAGCGGTCACGGTGATATTCATTTGGGGCATGGTCGCGCGGTCGGTGTAATCGCAAGATGGCGCGTGTCATGGCGTCATGTATGACGATTCAAGGGACATCGATATCGCGCTCACGGTAATTCGGAACGGGTTTATGGACGCTCAAATCGTTTACAGCCTATCTTGGAACGCGGCCTTATATTCGTCATTTTATGAAATCTGAATTTTATTTAATTATTTTCAAGCCGCCAGACAGTAAGTACACATGTTTATTAAGAATCACTCAGAAAAAGTGTCGGTGTTACGACTTAGCTGTAATAATAAAAAAATGTTTATTATGTTATGCTCTATCCAAACAGTAAGTTTATTTTGGTTGACCGGACTTTTGAAAATAGCCCAATCTGGGTGATCTCCTTTAGTTTTAAGGTCTGTGCTTACGCAAGATTCTATAGTAAATCCAAACGTGGTACATCTCATTGTTATGTTACCAAAACACGTATTTTTTTCATGTTGTCAACACTTATTTGAATCACCCGTCTCCTTCCTTCCTACTACGCTGCCATGCGACAGAAAGAGAAGGAGCACCGCTACACCTCCGTGGTTTTGACAGAAGTACACTACGGTGGATCTGTTCCTTTTGAATCGTTCACCGCGCCACATACATATATTTTTACCGCTTGCTTCCGCGGCGCGCGCCGCTGCAACTAACAGCTGAAACATCCGAAGACTCTAAACTATTAAATATCTACGTGTTGGCCGACACAAAGTGGGACAATTAAAAACCAAGTGAAGTGCAGGAAAACCCCCGGAACACGTGCTGGACTTCAACCCGGCGCACTCCAATCGCATCGATCATCTGTCCAGGCGATCATCCTCACCTCCAAGTAAGTCCTTCTTTTCCGCTACATTCATATAAGTGTTGGCAACATACAATCCCGCATAAATTGTTTTCCCGCTCAATAAATTATAATCCCGCGTTATGGCTCCTTCGAGCAACCGTACCGCTACTCCCAACTTCACCAGTCTGAAAATAAATAAAAAGGTAATTTATGACATTTTCAACTGTTTTTTACTAAGTACACTGTTTATCAAATCTGTTGACATGTCCGGGTTCTGGGCTATAAAATCCGGTGTTTTCACGCGTCTTGTCCTGGTTGCCAAATTTTAGAGATGGCAACTCTACGTTCATGGGATTGTAGGCTGTACCATAAGGGCTGTACCTACTACCTACTACCAACCTTGTACACTTGCTACTGTTCGGCTTCTCCGAATATGGCGGCTAGCGGCTTGGCACGCGCCGCCGCCGCCGCCTGCTCCCCGCGCGGCACATGCGCCCCTCGGTCGCCCTCGCCAGTCTACGCCATACATAATACACTATATTATACAAGATAGATGCGCAACTGTGGTTTTCGTTTTTAAAACTGTGTACCCAAGCTGTTAGATGGCGCTGTTAGTTTTTGTTCAACAAAATAAATACAAAAAGTAATTCATGACTGAGGATTAGAACTTGCGAACTATTATTCTCAAGGCAGTAGCTGTCACCGCTAGGCTATCTACTTCACTGACATGATGTCCAAAAAAGCTGTTCTCGTTGCGACAGCTGTTGTAAGCTGTCAAACAGTTGAAAAGTTGGTGTCCTCAAACACACAGATGGCAGCACTATCTATGAAAATTTTGTTTGAAGCCAATGTATGGAAGTTTCACCCCCCTGTTGTCCCCTGGTCCACGCTTACGAACGTACCGGTCTACATACATTTATATCGCTCCGCGCATCCGAGTTAAAACTTGTACATAATTATACTGTTTTATTGTTAACTAGCTTCTGCCCGCGACTTCGTACGCGGATCCTGTTGCTTTTGCCAGCGACACCGGGCTCGTCAAAATCGAAGATCTGAAACGTTTTTCCAAGACTTTTTTTTCTAAGAGCCCGGGGACGGGAAATTAACGGATGTTTCCCACCTGAGCAACACATACCGTTTGTTTCTTTTTGCCATTTAACAGCTTCACAAAAAGTAAAATTTTGAACCATACCTCCGATGGCGGAATATGTGGCGTATTCAATCATAGGAGTATACGTAAATTAACTCCGTTTCTTATCAACCCAAGGAAGGTCGCCATGCCCTACGGCTATATCTTGAGACACCAGATTCTTCAGATGTTATCGACATTCTGTTCAGAGAATGTCGAAATCTTCGCGCTCTTCTTCTGTCTCTTCATGCCAAAAACACTCAAATAACATAAGCCCGAAGACATATTTATTCGATAAATAAAATAATAAATGGGAGTTTTGGCCAGTAGAGTCAAATTTTCATTGATATACCATCGTCATCGAAAATCAGTCCTAAACTGTTACTTAACCGCGTGGGGAGGTACTCCCAGTTTTTGTTATTTTATAATTATACAGTGAAATTAGTGACAGCTTTGCAATAATTTTCACATCAGATGTTTCTGATCTTCGATTTTTATAAGTCAACAGGAAATGCCCATCAGACCGAACAACTTTTGCTAAGACGTCATCATTCCTATATGTGTTATGGTGTAGCTGGGCGCTTGGAGTTCCTTAACAGGTGTTCCAGATCTTCGATTTTTATAAATCAACAGAGAGTGCTCATCAAATTGAACAACTTTTGCTAAGACGTCATTCCTATATGTGTTATGGTATAACTGGGCTCTTGGAGTTCCACATCAGGTGTTCCAGATCTTCAAATTTATTCTCTCAGCAGAAAATGCTCATCACGTGGAACAATTTTTGCTATGGTGTCATTTTTGTATCTCTTATAGTTTAGCTGGTCTGTTGCGGTCCTACATCAGGTGTTCAGGTTTCCAAGATAAATTATAGCCTATTTGTTGCCCAGACATAATATCTATACTTACAACAAAAAAAAATCATTCAAATCCGTCCAGTACTTCCGAAGGTTAGCGTGTACAAACAAACAGACAAACAGACAGACTTTTTTTTTGGATTCGTGCTCTATTACTGTTTCTTAACCCCCTTCAATTATTATTTTTTTAAATATATTCAATGTACAGACACAGCTTTTTTACTCTTTTATTATAATATGTATAGATAAACTTTATTTATAACATTAGAGCATTAGAGCCTGTGTTTACTGTGAAGAGTTCCCGAAACCTCATCGGAAGTTTCGGGGACTTCGGGTGTATTGACACACATAACACTCTACAGGATCTTGGGGCCCGTATTTTCCCACTCCTGACCCCATATATTCACAACGCTTCAATTCGATTTCGATTCGGGAAGTCGTATGTCTATCTCGCTCGTTTTCTTTATGCCAAAAAAGGATAAACATACGACTTGTCGAATCGAAATTCATTCCGAGCGTTTGTGAATACGGGGGCTGGGCAAAGTCTCTCCCATTCCTTCCACTTCTCACGATGGTGTGCTTCTTCTCGCCAATTTGTGAGGGACCCATTCAAAGCAAACTATTTAAATAAATAAAGGGTATGGAAGGTTTTTGTATCAAGCGCAGCCGGATTAAGTTCCGCCATTTGATGTTTTTTCAAAGTATCATGAAACAAAACGTTCTAAAGTGTCTTGAACTTTGATAGCTCATACTCGTAAATCTGAAACGAAGAAAATTTAATTTATCTTATATAAAACTTTTTTGTATTGATTGATACACAGGTATTCCTGAGACTGAGTACAGCTGCACTATAAGGTTACCCAGTGGTGAATTCGCGCGTATCTGTCGTGATCTGTTGCAGTTTGGACCCTCCATAAATATTTCTTGCACTAAAGAAGGTGGGTAGGAAAAAACATGATGAAACATTAAATATGTCTTTTTTAAGCTTTCACGATCAGAAATTTAGAACATAGTATAAAACATATGGAAACGGGCATTTAATTTAAGCCCGACGTTTCGACCGGATTGCACCAGCCGTGGTCGCGGGAAGACTAAAGTATTGGAGGTACCGCGACAGCAAAGTGAAAGCCTTTATTCAACTACCCTCACTTGATCTTCAAAAATGTTAATTAGGGCTGGTTCACACCAGGACAGCACACTACACTAATGGTGTCCGTATATTGAGACGATTTCACTTGACGAGTACACTTTAGTGATCACTGGATTCCAAGCGGAAGAGAGTACGAAGCTGTCTTCCGCTTGGATTTTCTTAAGTTTTTTGCAAATTCGCGGAAAAGAACAAAATTTAAATTTCGCGGGATACCCTGACGCTTCCCCCTTAAGTAAATGTTTTACTAATGTTAGTTTATGAATATTACTCCACTTTCCTACAGGATTGAAGTTCTCAGCGTCCGGCGATATTGGCTCAGCAAACATCAAGCTCGTGAATATTACTGAAGAAGACGAAGGCGTGGACATTAACGTGCAGGAGCCAGTGACCCTTTCATTCGCCAGCCAGTATCTCCACTACTTCAGTAAAGCCTCGCCACTTAGTCCACAGGTTAACGACTCTTTAGTTCACCTTGTTGGACATAACGGCGCAATTTGATGTTGGCAGCAATACTTAACGTATTTGTCCAATTATATATTAGATAGTACACCCCATTTCAGTTCACTTAAGTATAATTAATTCTGTTTACGAGAATGCACAATATTGAAGGAATAAAAAAAGCGGCCAAGTGCGAGTCGGACTCGCCCATGAAGGGTTCCGTAGCAGCAAGTAACATAAAATAAAAGATGACGTATTAAAAAAAACTACTAACTAGATCTCGTTCAAACCAATTTTCGGTGAAAGTTTACATAGTAATGTACATATTCAAATCAAATCAAAATCATTTATTGCTTTAACCATAATGTGATAAATGGTGTTAAATAAAATTATAGTAACAATTAAGGACCCTGTCGGGCACAGCAATTTTAAAGTAAAATAAATAGAGAGAGGAAAAGCGCTTTATAACTTATACTATTAAATATTTCTTTCTACATCATATATTTTTTTAGTTTTATCATTCTCTTATTTTAGAAATTACTGTGAAAATTTCAACTGTCTACCTATTACGGATCATGAGATAGAGCCAGCTGACAGACAAACGGACGGACGGATGAGTGGACGGACAGCGGAGCCGTAGTACCTAATAGGGTCCGGGGGTCCCGTTAGCCACCTTTCAGATACAGAACCCTAAAAATGAACATAAATGATCTGCGTTGATTGTATTGTCCTCCACTTTTCCAACTCTTGGCCGCGTTCCGAATTAGGTTGTAAACGATTTGAGCGTCCATAAACCCGTTCCGAATTACCGTGAGCGCGATATCGATGTCCCTTGAATCGTCATAGATGACGTCATGACATGCGCCATCTGGAGATTACACCGACCATGCCCCAAATAAATATCACCGTGAGCGCTGTCAAATGATGACCTGATGACAGCTCTTAGCTGTCATAATCGTGAAATCTAAATCGGAACGCAAACTATTGATGTGAGCGCTTGTGAGTGATTATTTACTAAAACGGAATGCACCCCTTGTACTGTCTTATTTAATAGTTTGACATGAAAATATAGCCCATATATTTTAGGGAAACGAGAACACCTTTTTAGTGCCTAATATAAAAATGATAGTTGTTTGTTTTTCCAGGTGCAACTCTCAATGTCGGCTGAGCGCCCTCTTATCGTCGAGTATCGCATTCCAGCAATCGGTCACCTCCGCTATTATTTAGCGCCCAAGATCGAGGAGGATGACTAAATTAATTGATTATAAATAAGGTTTTTTTTTGTATTTGCTTATATTACATTTGACTTGTTCTTTCCAAAATATCATATTAAAACTGCAATTTTTCAAGCTCCGTGCTCCTCTGATAATTGCTGAAAATTGTGATAATAAATAAACCTAGGAACTTATAATAATACCATTATTAATTTATTTGTCAACATATAATTGACATTAATTACTTTTTATTTTACGGGTGTATGCCTACGTAATAACACAATGGAATTAAAAAAAAAAACGTAATATAAAAAAGAAAAATAAATAATAGGGAACGGGATCCATTTAAATAGAAAATTTGAAACTGGAATGGTTCTGGCAGGTGTTAAGCGAAAGTGCGCGTCTGACTGAAACACCGCCTTGCGCTCCATAACTCAGGACAGGTTGCAGACATTGTTGGGGAAAAAACAGCCAATCAAAATTGGGAGTGGGCCACGCAGCGCTAATGCACCCGGAGAGGTGGCCACGGATCGACACTCACTGAACACACCTGATGGAGGAAATCGTCGCCGAGGTAGACTGTGGCAGGATGGTATAACGATCTGGGCCTCGATTCTGCTATTACGATAGTGTCAGAATAGGCGATCATTGAAGTCAACAATGATCAAGTTCTGTCAAGTTTTGACAAGTTTGGTAATCTACTAATATAATGGCGTCATTATGACTTCTCAATGAACAACCACTGACACTCCATTGAAAGAAATGTCATAGAATATTAATCTCGTACATGAAATCTGGCATGAATAAATGTTCGCATTTAGTAGTAGATTTCGAAAACCATTTGTACTGATGGTTTTATAATAATGGCAATACGAAAATGCCATTAAAACACAATTTTATTACGAGACCATCGACCGAACAATGATCGACCATTGTGAATTTAGCAGATTACGAACTTTAAGCAAAATGACAATGGGATGAGAATGGAATCGTGTTGGAGTGACGAATTTATTAAAATAGCAGAATTAGGCCCCTGATCTTGTTTTTGGGGTGAACATGGCCAGAGATAGCACAAGAAAGAGAGGATTGGAAGGACAAAGGGGAGCCTTTCTCATTCCAAACTTTTTCAAGTATCGTGTCTGGGTGAATATTTCATGCACAAGCCGAAATCAAATCATATGAACGTGGAGGGTTGTATTAGTAAAGAGAAGATTGGAAGGAGAAAGGGGAGCTTCTCCTTCTTAACCTCCCCAAGTGTCGTGTGTGTGTGAATATTTCATGAAAAAGTCATTCAATCGAGATATGAACGTGGAGGGTTGTATTGATGATTTTGATGATCATAATTGTGCAACTAGAATAGAATAGAATAATCCTTTATTCGTTAATGGACATCACAACACAATAGACCAGCACATACAGATACATTATAACAGCAGACAGCTTAACAATTAATTAAAACAGCTCAACTGCGCTGAGCATGCCCATAACGAAAGGGTAGCCAACTCAGCATATGCTGATGAGCCTTAAGGTGGATACTCCACGGTAGCCCGCAAAATTCAAATTTTCGCGGGCAAAAATAAACTTAGTACCTGAAGCCATATTATACCGTCGCGAATCATATTTTCATCATTTTCCTGCCTTTGTTCCAAGTTATTTAGTGTCGGCGCAACACGTTTTTTCTTCCATTCTCGCCTGTTAGTCGTCACGCTATCATTTACACCTTTTTCCTTCATTTCTCACACAGTCCATCCACCTTTTCTTTGGTCTTCCTCTCCCTCTTGATCCATCAATATTTATTTTATACTCATTACTCTTTTAGTCACATGCGATTCCCCTCCACATCACATGCTCATACCAAGACAGTCGATTCCTTTTCAACTTTTCTGTTATTGGCGCAACTTTCAAACGGAGCCTCTAAGGCTGAGGTTACACAAGGCAGCGATTTGCGATGCAACTGGAAAAGCGAAACGAGAAAAACATGGTATGGCTATGTCACCGTAAAATTGTCAAATACGTTATATTGTAATATCTCTAGCGATATTGTAAAGTCTCGAATTATTGTCAAATGAACATACTGCTTACAATAAAACGCATTATTTTTCGTGAAATGCATGCGATGGTAGTCAACTCACGCGGTGTGGAGAGAAGGAGGGGTCCCCCTTGCCCAGTGGTACCACTCTCATGAAAAGATACTGTACCATTCCTGAGAAATATCGATTAATATAACCTAACCTTAAAACTCTTCATATTCCCCTAAAAAGCGTAGTCGACGGAGCCCCGCTTCGCGGGGTCCCTATTTCCGAGTGCAGGGTTTAAGGAACCTAACTAACCTAACGGGGGGGTGCCCCAAGTCCCGTTTATGGGGGCAAGAGATACTTCCGTATGTTCAGTTGACAATAATTCGAGACTTTACAACATCGCTAGAGAGATACACGTTATATTGTAATATAACGTATTTGACAATTTTACGGTGACAGCTACATTACAAGCGAGATTCCGGTATTTTCTAATAAATTCGCTTCAATTTCGCTATGTTGGTGTAGTCGATACCGTGATTCATCATCATCATCATCTCAGCCGAAAGACGCCCACTGCTGGACATAGGCCTCCCCCAAGTGTCGCCACATTGACCGGTCCCTTGCGACTCGCATCCACCGGATTCCTGCAACCTTCACCAGGTCATCGGTCCACCTAGTGGGAGGTCTTCCAACGCATCGTCTTCCGGTTCGCGGTCGCCACTCCAGAACTTTTCGGCCCCAACGGCCATCCGTTCTGTGAGCAATGTGCCCTGCCCACTGCCACTTAAGTTTAGCAATTCTTCGGGCTACGTCGGTAAAAAAAAATGAAAATAAAGAACCCTTAGAAAAACAGGAAAGCGAGAAAACAATATTTGTCCAGCGTACAAAAAGTGACGTTGAATATTGCACGGACGAGGATGAACTCGCTAAAGAGACTGAGTGGATTAGGGCCAAGAGCAGGAAGAAGAGGAAGCTTAATACCTCCCTCTCTCCAAAACAACCCGAAACAAGCGCCCAAGAAAAACAACTGAAAAATGCGAAAGAGACTTCCGTCAAAAAAGTGCCCCCGCCACCGCCAATCATAGTAGATAGAGTTAAAAACTACCAAACATTTTACGACTCAACTAACTGAAACAATTACAGCTGAATCATTTACCGCAAAAAATATGAATGGGGATTGTGTTAAAGTTAACGCCAAAACAGAAGACTCTTATAGAGTAATTGCAAGGTTTTTAACAGAAAAAGACTACCATTCGAGAATAAGCAAGCTAGACCAATTAGAGTTGTAGTGAAAAAATTACATTCTTCTTGCCAACCTGATCGAATTAAAGACGATCTAACAACAACGCAAGGACTGAAAATAGAAAAAGTAGACAACAAATTGAGCTGGAAGAGTAAAGAACCACTCAACATGTTTGTTTTATCATTTAATAATGACGAAGATGTCAACAAAATCTATGGCATAAAGTACATTTTAGGGTGTAAAATTGAAATACACCCACTTAAAAATCCCAAATAATTCGTGGACAGCTTTCGTTGGCCATTTTTTCTCATACGTATGACGTCATCTATTCGTCCGATTCGACGCGGATAAGTGTGCGAGGTTTAGTAGGATTTCATACAAGTAATTCTAAACTTCGATGCGTTCGGCGCGGTCGATTCCTTCGGCGCGGATAGGTGTGTATTTCGAGATTTTACTATATCGCTAGAGATGTTACAATATAACGTATTTGACAATTTTACGGTGACATGTCCACCTTAAATAGGCTGACTGATCGATCTCCTTGGAAGTGCTCAAGTGCTTTTGCTCAATACATTTGTCTCACTTTAACATAAAAGAGTAAGTGAGACGAAAGATGTAGTTCTAATTTTCACCACGTGCATGTGGCGCCATTTGCAAAGAAACGTCAAAAATTGTTGCCGTAGTGATTATTTTAGAAATTTATTTTTATAGTACGATTTATTTAGAAATTTAAATTAATATAGTGAATTTATGCTTCAATAATTATCATTAAATTAAATTAAAGTTAATAATAAATTAAAATAGCCATTTTCAACAACAATTATGTCGAAGTAGATTTGTAGAGAAATGTGGTGCGAGTAAAAAAGTTCGGAAGACGTCTACCAGACGGCACTGAGTTAAACTAGACCTGTGACTACACCACAGATTACTATATTAGTAGCTAGCTAGACTAGACTAATATAGTAATCTGTGGACGGCACATCACATTACAAACTTTTGATGACGTACGTGAAGGCGTTTCCCCCCCCGTAATAATAATATACTCTGTGATTGTTCCGACATCTCAATGCGACATTCCGACTGATTAATTCTCAAAAAGAAAAAAAATAGTTTCCATGAACTCGATAGATGGCGTTGATCCGACTACGTTACTGGGTGCCAAAGCCAAAACGCTTGAAAAAACACACGTCACATACGCTCGTTGAGTGACACTTCGTTTGCATCAGCTTCCGAATATAATCATTAGGTCCAAGTGATATTATGTGACGTTCTGTTCCTTACAGTAACGTAGTCAGACTAGCGCCATCTATCCAGCGACTAGGGAAGAGTTAAAAAGAAAATCCCTCATTGTTTTTGATTAAAAGTTCATTTTATTATTTTTAGAGCATTTAAATAAAAGCTTTTCTTATAATTTTACTATTAGCGTGTTTCATTTTCAACAGACAATTTCACAAGAAAGCTTACCAACAAGACAATAACGAAAAATAAATGAAATGAATAATAAAGCCTCCCATACACAGGCGCGTTTTTGCGTTTCTACGTCCCAATACAAAATGCGATATGAGTTCTTAGAGCAATTGATATTATTGGGGGATACGTATTGCAATATCTAAAATTAAAAGAACTAACGTAATAAAACCTACGTTCAAAATCCCTAAAATCTAAATACCTAATGATTGTTTCACTTTTATTCAAAATACCGAAATCTTAAAATATGAAATGGTTAAGTTACTGAAGTTCATAAAGCTAAAACTTGAAATTCTTATGTACAAAGTTCCTTAATTAAATTGGTTTACCTGTATTTACCGGTATTTACCAAAATGAAAAATACCGGTCTTAGTACATAAGTAAAGTTCAAAATCCAAATAAAAACACAATAATTATTTGAAATTTTTAATCAAAAATGAATACAATAATTGTAAATCCATGCGCCGGAAGTATCTCTGCCCCCATAATCAGGACTTGCCAAGTCTGTTAGGTTCCATTAATCCCTGCAGACATAAACAGTAGAATAAGCATAGCGGGGCTCTGTCGACTACGCGTACGGGGCTATGGGGCTTGTCTATGTTTAGCTTTTTCCATAAAATACTATAATTTTTCTGGGGTGTATAGGGCTGCCAACATTTCTTCGGTAAAATATAGTATTTTTCAAAATAAGTTACAAAAAATATAGTACACCCCAGAAATATAGTATTTTATGGAAAAAGCTAAACATAGACAAATATTCATTTGTTATTTATTTATTTTCATAAAATCATATATTTTGTTGCACTTCCTGTATTTAAAAATGGTGTCAATTTTTTTTTAATAATTGCCTTTTCTTATTAATACTACATCTGTTTCTCGCTTCTCGCCATTTTGAATTTATGAATAAATATGTCCTTCCTGTGAATGCTGAAGTGGCAGGAATAGAGAGCAGGACCGAAATTACTTTTTTGGTAGGTAGGTTGTTTTTTAAATATGTTGCCATTTTTGGCCTGTAGTTTTGTCAGTAAACTCACTACAATCTTTTACTTTTGACAGATATTTGTTGATGAATGCTATTGGCATCAGTCAAAAGTTATTGTTATTATAATTTTTGGACGTTTATATATTTTTTCAAAAGTATGTACATTTAGTACGCAGACCCGAAATATAGTACAGTACAATACTATATAATATAGTACGGTTGGCAACCCTAGGGGTGTACTATATTTTTTGTAACTTATTTTAAAAAATACTATATTTTGCCGAAGAAATGTTGGCAACCCTAAGTACAACTGTGTCCTTCATGTGGGTGCTGTCACTTTTAGTGCTGGGTCGTCGTCGAATTATTGACGGTCGAACCGCAACCGTTTTCCCAACGACGAAAACGGTTGCAGAAAACGGTCGTCGTTGCAATTGATTTGAAGAGGAAGAAACCTATCGAACTTGGATGTTTTCGTCGAGAGGTGCCAGTTTTTTTAACGATTGTTTTGTAAACCGGACCCAAAGACTACAATATAACGTCGCAGAACACAAAACGGTCTTTGAAAACGGTTCGTCGTCGCAATGCCCACCACTAGTCATTTGTTTGTTTGACTTTGACGTATTGCTTTTTCGCGCCGATTTTTCCCGCGACCGGCTGTCATACATCATACATAATTGCGTGAGGTCAGCGACATAGAAGCATCGTGCCCTATTTCAATTAGTTTTTGATCTGTTTTACTGGTTAAATATACACAAACGTGAGTATTTCTTCTTGTATACTTTACCTTACCTTGAAATAGTCGAAATGCCTTGATTTCATTTGCCAAATCGTCGATAACATTGTAAATCCGTTATCGTTCTTTGGTGGTCTCATTTCCTCTCCATTTGATAAATTTGTGCCTCGTTGAAACACAAATTGAGAGGAACAGGGAAGACATACACTGAGCTGCCACTATATTTCTTTTTCAGCAAAAGATGTTTGAAGCACGTCTTCTCCGTAGCTCCATCCTGAAGAAGGTGTTGGAAGCCATCAAGGATCTGCTCACACAGGCCACATTTGACTGCGATGACAATGGGATCCAATTGCAGGTACTTACAGTTCTCCTTCTCAGTGCATTACTAGCAGTTTACTAACAAACTCCAGTAAGAGAAGAGAGCTTAGCTTTAGTTTACTGAACAGACTAGCACGACAGGTTACGACTTGAATCACAGAAAAAATATCTGTAATAATTATATTGTAATTGTAACTGTATTGTACTTTACTTACAGTTAAACAAACCTTTGTATGCTTAAATCAACTAAATGTTTCAGGCAATGGACAACTCCCATGTGTCACTGGTGTCCCTCACTCTCAGGTCTGATGGATTTGACAAATACAGATGTGATAGAAATATCTCCATGGGCATGAACTTAGGAAGGTAAGTTAACAAACTATGAGTTGTGTTATTTTCTAATGAAGAAACATACTGTAACATTGGATTGGAACATTATAAATGCAATCATATAAACTTACATGAAATAATGTGAATGCTATGATTGCCATTTTTTGTCACTTTTCCAAATCACTTTAGATTGAGGTTTATAAAAAAACCTGGTTTCTATGGGTTTAAGTAACTATGTACTCCCATTTGTCCTATTCTCAATGTGCAGTTTAATAACTCTTTAATACTGCTAAAAGCTAACATTACAACAACAAAGATATTATCTTTGATTCTAAACATTCATCTAACTCACCTTTTAATAAGTTTTCTCAAATCTCTTCTAGCATGTCAAAGATCCTGAAGTGTGCTGGAGACAAAGACACGGTGACAATCAAGGCACAGGACAATGCTGACACGGTCACGTTTGTGTTTGAGAGCCCCAACCAGGAGAAAGTGTCTGACTATGAGATGAAGCTCATGAACTTAGATCTTGAGCACTTAGGTAAAGTGAATGTTTTATTTATTTTTTTCTAGCCTCCCTCCACTCTTTCCACCTCTCGTGAACCTGCGCATCCTCCTTCCAGTTCAGACAGAACTTAAACAGTTCATCCCGCCATCTCTTTTGTGGCCTGCCGGGACCCCGGCACCAGTTTCCTGCATATTAGACCCACAGTTTGTCCAGCATGCGGCGGACATGACCTGCCCATCCCATTTCAAAGTTTATTTAATTTCAGCCAAACCTGCCTAAACCAAAAACAGAAAAACTACTATGTTTTTACAGACAAACATAGATCATTGTTGATCAATTACATCATCTGAATAGCCTTTGCCCAACTAGGTAATTCCAGTCTAACCAGATGTAGCTGAACAATGTCAAAACAAATTACAATTAAAAATGACTAAAAACTGCTGACATCCATGTATTTGTATAAACCTTTCATGACAAAAGAATTCAACACAGATTGGCTAGGCCATAGGATAGTTTTTATCCCAGTGGTACTTTTCCGTGAGATAATTTCAGACCACCAACTAATGAACCTATGAATTGTGCCCAAACAGTAATTGCTTGATCTGGGTAAATAATTTAAATAAATTGTTTTTTCAGGCATTCCCGAGACTGAGTACAGCTGCACCATAAGATTACCCAGTGGTGAATTTGCACGAATCTGCCGTGATCTCTCACAGTTTGGAGAGTCGATGGTCATTTCTTGCACCAAAGAGGGTAAGAATTTTTCAAGTCTGGTTTTGGATTTACTATACATCATTCTCTTATCCATATAAGAATTCATTTGTGGTTGGCGCAGCAAGTCTTCTTTTTCCATAGTTTCCCATTAGTTGTTTTCTCTTAAAGTCACCCCCTTTTTTTGCCAGATCAGCTTTCACACAGTCCATTCATCATTTTCTTTTTCAGCCTTCCCCTACTCTTATAGCCATCCACATACACGCTCTTAACTTTCCTCACAACAACACAAAAATATACCCTTGGCACAGCCCTTACAAAGCTGGCAGTGATCATTTTTCTTTAACTATAGTATCCGCTGTCCAACAGGAGTAAAGTTCTCAGCGTCCGGGGACATTGGTTCAGCAAACATCAAGCTCGCGCAGACTGCTTCGATCGACAAAGAGGACGAAGCTGTGGTTATTGAGATGGAGGAGCCAGTGACTCTAACATTCGCATGCCAGTATCTGAACTACTTCACTAAAGCCACGTCATTAAGTCCACAGGTAAGAAGACAGTCTTGATTGTTTTATTTTGTTGTTGTCAGACACTATGGTGTAACTTGATGCTGGCAACAACACTTAGTATATTTGAAAATATATAGCTATCAGTGATACATGACCACCATTGGAACCATAGAATTGGCAATATTGTAAAGGAGAAGTGTACAATACTGCATTATTGCAACATTTGAGACATCTGTATGCAAGCATGTAGGTGAAACTCACTAAACTTTTCCGAACTATGTATAACTTAACTGTTCTGTTTTAGGTTCAACTCTCAATGTCTGCTGATGTCCCACTCGTCGTCGAGTACCGCATTCCAGATATTGGCCACATTCGCTATTATCTAGCGCCTAAGATTGAGGAAGAGGATAGCTAGATTAGTTGATTAGTAATAAGGTTTTATTTTGTATTCACATATATTATTATGTTGTACTTGCTCTTTCCAAAAACATCATGTTAAAATTCCAGTTTCTCAAGCCTAGCCAATCTCCATACACTGTGTGTATTGCTGAAAATTGTGATATGATAGTATTTTTGTAAGAAATAAACACATTCGTCTAAAAAGTGGTATCTTTCGTAAATCACAAAACAATAATTGACATTAATCACTTTTTATTTTCCACAATAGTACAAATTACATTCATGTTCATGTTATACATGAGTATTGAATTGAAATGTCAAGAAATAATGTTCAGTGTCTACCTAGACACATTCAAAATAAATAATCACTTCTAACACAATGGAATGCCGAACTTAAAGCTTCGCAATTTTGAATTATACGAATATTATATTAATCATTCTTATATCTAAAAAAATCTTTATACTCATTAGTAAAAACACATATTTATGAGATTAAAATTGAGACTAGCATTTAATAATGTTCTATGGTAAATATCGGAGATGTAGGCATAGCAAGCACCACTGACTAGGTTAGGTAGTAATTAGTAAATCCGAATACAGAATTTCATTCATCGTTTCCGAGCATCTCAAATACCGGAAGAACAATAACATTTCAATTATAGGAGTCGATGACTACTGCGATCCGAAAATATGAATACCTATATTGAATGTATTGATGGACAAATTGTGCATTGGATACATTGGGCTTTTCGACTATTTACCTTACATTTTCGGTGCGTGTTAGGCCTGGGTAAATACAAACATTGACAGACTGTAATAATAGTGGTTATTCTATAGACACGTATCTTATATTTTTACAATGGTAAAAACATGTAAGTAAAAGAATAAAAATGCCCACTGTAAAATCTACTCAATCAGAACTTATTTTTTTAACAAATTCGACTTGCTTGTTGTTACTTTCTTAGATTTTAGACACAATCCGTGCTACATTTAGGTATCGCTTAAATTAATTTACTAGCAGATATTTTATTTAAGTCTATGTGACTAGAAGTCGAGATGCTTCAAAGTTAAACTAGGGGATTATAAAAAATAATTCACTCAATAATAATAATTAAATACCAATTAAGTAACCGTTAAATACGAAAGGAGGAGGGTGGGCAGGTAATAAGTGAACGGACGGATGAATGGCGACATGGCTACGAATAACTTGACAATTTATAGTCGAAGAAAGTAATGAATAAGGAATAAAGTTATTATGTAGCGTGTCGCCATACCGAGGTTCACTGTTTCCACTTCTTGGCAGAAAAGAGTACCGCGCGTTGTTTCAAGAAGAGCGAGTAGCTCTGCTTGCGCGGCACGTTCGAAGGCGATGCGTTGTCAGTTTGCCTTTTCTTTTCATGGGCGCGACGGGTGGCTTCGCTCATAGCATTTACATTCATGTATGCTGCACGTCGCCCGCGCCCTCTACCTGTAATATTGAAAATGAAAAATGCTATCAAATGGCATGTTGATCAATCAAACTCCATTCGTTCTGAATAAAAAAACCAGCCAACAGCGTGTCGGGCCACGCTCAGTGTAGGGTTCCGTAGTTTCCCGTCCGTCACAATATGTGTTCAATCCAATCCGATTTTAATAACATTTTGTCTTTTTTGTACAAAAACTTGTTTCCATCCAAGTTCAAAATGATTTTCCTAGAAAGTCCTTATAAAGTTCTACTTTCCAGATTTTCTAAACTTATGGTTCAAAAGTTAGAGGGGGGGGGGACACATTGTTTCTTACTTTTGGAGCGATTATTTCCGAAATTATTGACATTATCAAAAAATGATTTTAGTAAACCCGTATTCATTTTTAAATACCTTTCCAACAATAAAGGGTGTAAAACACCTCTTCACGAAGCCGAAAGGCACTTGTTCTCCCCATCAATGCGATCATTTTTTTGTTCTACACCATAGCATGGGGTTTCATATTTTAATAGCAGAGACGACGAGCACGAGCTGACGGCGGAATTGCTAAACAATAACTCGCCACGATTGTACCTACGAGCTACGGGAAGAGAGATGCATAATGAAGATGACACTGATCTCAGTTTGGCCTAGCTTGGCTAAAATAATCAGCTGTTTCATACCTTCAGTATGAAACAACTGATTATTTTTTTACGATTACGATGGTGGTCCCATAGAGAAGTTGTTCAGTTTGATGGTCTATAGCACACCCTTCATATGACTATACCCTTTTTGTTACACGTTGTATAGTCACCGTAAAATTGTGAAATACGTTATATTGTAATATCTCTAGCGATATTGTAAAATCTCGAAATATTGTCAAATGAACATACTGCTTACAACAAAACGCATTATTTTTCGTGATATGCATGCGATAGTAGTCAACTTATGCGGTGTGGAGGGAAGGAGGGGTGCCCCTTGCCCAGTGGTACAACTCTCATGAAAATATATTGTACCATTCCTGAGAAATACCGATTATTATAACCTAACCTAAAAACACTTTATATTCCCCTAAAAAGCGTAGTCTCAAACTTATTTCCGAGTGCAGGATTTAAAGGAACCTAACTAACCTAACGGGGGGGTGCCCCAAGTCCCGATTATGGGGGCAGAGATACATCCGTATGTTCAGTTGACAATAATTCGAGAGTTTACAATATCGCCGCTAGAGAGAAACACGTTATATTGTAATAGAACGTGTTTGACAATTTTACGGTGACATATATACCTTTCAGGGGAAATAATTAGTTCATTCTCCAAATGTGTTTGCTGTAACTTGCCTCCACAATTTTACCAGGAAACAAACTACAAGAAAACAAAAGAGTGTATCACATACCTGCCCCCCCTCCACGCCCTCAGGATTCGCGCTTGACTTCGGAAGGTCCCGGCTCGACCTCTTCCTCATCGCCCTCTTCGACTTGCGCCGGGCTGATGAGCTGGTCGTGCAGAGTACGTAAGTGTCGCAGCAAGTTGGACTTCACGTTGAAACCTTTGTTGCACATGCCGCATATAAATGGACGTTCGCCTGAAAGGGGGTACATTTCCTATAAGTTATATGTGACTAATTGGCAGTCTCAATCTATAAAACTTGTTATTAAATATTCTAGTAAAAATGGCATTGTAAGTCGCTCCATCAATCGTTGGGTCTTGTGTAGTACGTTAGTAAATTATATTATAGTCACATAACATCACGCCTGTATGTAATCCGCGAAGACTTAGGCAGAGATGTATTAGTACACACGGCGACCAATCAAGCATTTTCAGTTTATGCGGATCTCATTCTATGGGAAATATAAACGTGAAGCCACGTTATATACTAGAAATGTATAGCTTGATGCGTCGCACTGTGTACACCCATATTTCGCCAGTTATGTTACATGTTATAGGGGTCACCCTATTGCCATTAAAAGTGGACAAAGTGAGTGTTGAAGTGGCGATAATAGAATGCGGGCGAAAACTTCAACCCTTCTGAGCAATTTCTATTTACGCAACCCGAGGATCGAACTCGGGTTATAATAAAAACGAAAAATAATTAGTTCGTTTAGCCACATCACGGGCATGTGGTCATGTAATAAGTTTTTCTTCATTTTAGTCAGATTTGCTTGCCAGTCATATTCAATGGCGAACTTTCCCGACATGAAAACATGCTGGTAAATATATCTGCAACCTTATTAGGTGTTGGCAAATATACCAGCAATCACGTTTCCGACTATGTACTACTACTACTGTATTGAGATAAGTTCTATTATGGCGTCTCAATATTAACGTATCCGATATCGTGACTCACCTGTGTGCGTACGCATATGAATGAGCATCGATGCGTGCGACGGGAACGATTTCTTGCATTGCGTGCAATTCTTGTTTTGCGCGCCCTCTGTGAAACGATTGTGACGTTTTGGTGGGGCACTGTTGTTTGACATGGCCAATTCTAGACAATCGACATCGAACGAACATTTAGAACAGGATTCAGTCAGGCAGACAATCACACAATACGCAACGCTTTGTTTGGTAATAGCAAATAATATCAAGTTCAGCAAAGGTAAAGCAAACAAAGCATTCCACTGTTTAACTTTTATTATTAATCATAATTGAAGTGATTATCATAAGTAGCAAGGATAAGGATTCTGCCAACTACACCGTACCATGACTGTGTTAGGACCGTATCAGGCAAAAAATATCCTTTGGATTGAAAAGTATAAGACTACGCCTACAAGACTGTCACAGACTAACACCGCGTATCGGCACCGGTTAACAAATTGTTGGCGAGAACATTTTCTCGCCGACAATTTGTTGACGCTCCGAGCATGGCACGGTCCGGTTGGAACAGGTGCAGGGAACGGCGGTCTAGTGGGCATAGTCTCAAACTTAATAGTATAAAGAATATAGGGTTTAACGGCGTATGATGACCGTTATAAACGGGTTATGACACGCTGGTATTACATTCATAACACGGTCATGGTATCAATGGTATGGTATATGGTACGATGTAGTGAGCAAGCTCCTTGAGAGTTAGAAGTAGTGTATTATAAAGCATAGGTTGTAAGAGTGTAGACAGACGGATTGCATCGCGAGACCAAGTTATCTACAAAAGAATGTTAGTGCATGCATCCTAATTTTGTTGTGAACAATCAATAATACGAATTTCTAAAGCAAAATGACCTTTCGTGAGCACTTCTAATGCGTGTTTATTCTTTCTAGCATGCTTGGAGAGCCAAATGCAATCCGTCTATTTACTTCAAGGCTGATAATAATTAGCTGAATTAAATAAAATTTATAACAAAATTACTCTAATGGCGACAGGATGTTCGTTTGTCGAGAATTAGCCTATTAAGTACATAAAAATCAATTTTCGGCTTTGTCATTCGCAGCTGGTAAAATTACTGGTCTAGATAGTTCTTAAGGCTCTTGAGGGGTAAGCAAAGGAACAAAACATGTTTCATAGTATATCGCATCCCAGATTTTATATTCTAACTACTGATCTTCAGATTTACAGGATAATAGATATTATAAAATGCATACATATAATGTAAAAAGTGCAAATGTCCAGCCCCCCTATTTAATAATTATAAATTTTATGAATAAGAGCGAGGAGTTTAATTCAAATAACAAAAATACGGTAGACGACAAAAAAATCTAATTAAGTAATCCGTCAGTTTGATTATTAAAAAATATTAGACTCGTATTTTTTCTTTTATTACGTAAACCAAAATTTACGAAAATACGACGCTTTTAAAATACTCAATACGTCACGCCTAGGTATGATTTTTAGCTAGTTCTGACGTCACGAGCCCCCACTCCCAACTTTTGATGTGTTTTATCTTTGTAAATATTCATAGATTTGCAATTTTTGGATACTGTCGTCATGCCTATTAAAAGTAGAAAAAACCAGATCAATTATATTTCGGGCTGTTCCAGACCCTACATTTACCTTTAAAAATTGCAAACAAAATTCTATTCAATCTAATTTCTAGCTGGTTTTTTTTTTTGGAATGATAAATTTAACTAATTTTATAATAAACATTATATCATTTACTAACGTGGTTCCAGTACTGACCTGACTCAGTGTGCGTGCTTTGGATATGTCGCACCCACTCGGCCGGGTTGGGGAAGTGTTTCATACAAAGGTCGCATTTCAGCAGAGCCATCGTCTCCTCCGTGTCATCACTCTGAAGAAAAGCAGTAGCAACACTTAATAAAATCAATTAACCAACTGCCGTCTATCACAGTCCATGGTCTAGAACACCAATATGGTGTGCGGAACCGATTCAGTTTCCAGAGCTGTGATATCCGGTTCTGGGTGCAGTTGGCGAAACGGTTCTCCCGATTTCAGGTGATAGAATTTCGAGTTTTTTTTACGATTCATTAAAGAAATCTCAGCAAATGGATGCATCGCCAGTCAACATGGCATCGCTGAAAAGGCTCCGAGACAGACATCTTTTTTGGCATAACAAAATGTTATGTTAAATGACCATGTCACCTCTGGACTTATGGCATCAATGATGGTCAAATAAATCGATTTTTCGATTCGAGATTGTCTCTGTTTACCTACAAACTGCAGTTTGGTAAGATCAACTTTGAGAGGGAGGCCAAAAGAAAAATTCAGCCGAGCTGGATAGCTTCTGGGAAGCTTTGTCGAGTCTTATCGAGTGCGCACTCGTTTTGGTTAGTATAGGATGATTTTTTGAGTTGATTTTTATTAGTGGCTCTTACGAATGATATCTTGATAGTGTTTTGATTTACCTGTTGATTTTTCCTAAATCAACAGGTTCGATTCCTGGCTATGAATATTGATTTTTCAAAAATTGAATGTTGCAGTTTTAGTTTTCATGAGATCAGTGTTTCTCTGATACCGGTCGATACAACTACACTCCAGAATTCAACCAGGGGAGAGAAAGTTGTGGAATGAAGATAAAGGGGGAGAGATAGTAGGACGAGAGATAGTGATGTATACGTACAGCGGAGCGCAGCTTGCGCTTGCGTGCGTGGTGCGTGTCGCTGCGCGCGTGGTTCTGTACGTGCCGCACCCACGCCGCCGGGACCGTGAACACCTCCGCGCACAGCTCGCACGTCAGCGGACTGTAGATCTGTCATCAACATATTCTATTTAAAACAACCAGTAAGAAAGGCAACCAATCAATTATTCACTGATCAACACTTATTATTTTTTTTGTCGACCTGGAAAATTTGACCCTAAAGGCCCATTTACACGATGCAAGTTTATCGCCTGTTGCATACATAATATTGACGCAATAAATGACTGGCATCGTCTAAACAACATGTCACATGGCTGGACTAGGCAATTTTTCCATTCAAAACTGTTCTTGGTATAAACAGCACATAGAATCATTTCATATGCAATTTTTGTATCTCTTCATCTGCAAATATGAGTGCAGTGAGTGAGTGAGTTGATTGTTGCTAATATGTATATAATATTTGCTTTTAAGTTTTTAATCCGCATGTAAACAATTTTGCTTTAGAATAGAATAGAATAAAGAATAGAATAATCCTTTATTCGCTTTAAAGTTTTTAATTTTTAATCCGCGTGTAAACAGTTGCTTGCAATTTTTGAAGGTCAATTATTGCGCTTAAATTATTGTATTCAATTATTGCACTTGTATGTTCAAGAAGATGGCATCATGTAAATGAGGCTTTAATACCGTTCAAAGTTGAACGGTAACGAATGTCGCTAACTCAGACTGACAGTATTTTCTGGGCACTTGATCTGTTAGTACCTGTGATGGAAGCATTGATTGAGATGAAACTGATCCAAAACAGATTCCATTCAATTCTAACTTGTGGCTGGAAAGCCTGACTTGTTTTGAACAACATTTCAAGTGAGGGTTTTCAGTGTTGTTCAAAAACATTTCAAGGTACCTATCTCACTTACCAAACTCTCCTCTTCTATATCAACCTCGTCGGTAGGTTCATCCTTGACGCTCATTTCTGCTTGGAACATCTCGGCGATCGACCGCTCCTCTTCCTCGATACTGCTGGCGTCCCATTCTGGTTCGTCCTTTATTTGTATCTCTGTGTCCATCAGACTTTGCGAAGATTTTTCTGTAGCAAAATAGAGAGAAATGTTAGATCCAGCAAAATGTGTTCAGTGTTTGTTCATATTAACCGACTAGCTGACCCACGCAACTTCGTTTGCGTCACTTATGAGAGAAAAAGCTCACAAAAGGAGTAACTTTTCCATTAGTGTAGTCAAATTAGGCCATTTTTTAATAAAGATTGGAATAAATTCTCTGGAGAGGCAAAAACGTTTCTGATGGATTTGTATGAGTTAAAGATCGAGTATAAAAAACAAATTGCTTTTACCACCCCTACGGAAGGGGGTGAAAACTATTAATTAGTCATAACTAACCAGAGAACACAGATGTACTCAGCGTAATTTTTTATACGCTTTATTACACCTCAATCTACATTATTGCATTTTATTTATTTTAATCGGACCAACGCAGACAGAAAAAAAAAACAAAAATCCTAAAAATGTGTTTTTTGGTCATTGCGGCTGTGGGGAAAATTGTGTAGTTTTGTAAACTGAGGAAACGGCTAGACATTTTGACCTAAATACATGATTGATTTTGCACCCTAGTGTGACTTATGGAAATTAGTTTTTCACGCATGTCTGCCGCTGTACTTCGGGGGAAATTTTGATTGTTTTGAAAATCATCACAATCATGTTAATTTGGTCTCCTTTAAATTTGCACCCTATAAAAAATTGGCATTTTTATAAGGAACATACATTTTTGTAGTATTGTAGTAATTGCCACAGAATAATTACGCCATGGAAGTGACAAGCACGCGACACGGAATAATAAACTAACAAGAAGAGTTAAGCGTCGTCGTCACGTATGCGTGTTGTTTGATGTATTTTACGAGGAAGGAGTATTTTCTGATTGTGAATGCTCTGTTATTAATTAATAGTGTACGCACCTAAAGATTATATTTTTAATGCTAAAGCAGCTTGTGTTTAAACGAAAAATAAAATGGCAGTGTCCTCCAAGTATGTCCTTTATTTATTAACCGACTTCGAAAAGGAGGTTTTCAATTCGTCGTAATCTTAGTTTTTTTTTTATGTATGTTCCCCGATTTCTCGATGCCGCCTAGACCGATTTGGAAAATTCTTTTTTTGTTTAAAAGGGTCACAGATAGTCCCATAGAAAAATGGTCTGGATCTGATCACGGGATCTTGGAGAAATTTAAGGAACTCTTAAATAAACGACAGCAAATCAACTGCGATTGATGCTATCGCATATCCATGCATTGTTTACTCAATCGCACAACATAATATCACGCCAGTACCCACTAAAAAGGGTAAAAAAAAACTTTTTGAAAAAAATGAAACCGACTTCTAAAACAAACTAAAACAAACACAAAAAAGTGTAAAATAGCTTTCGGAAGTCGGTGACTTTCTTTCTTATTTCGTTGACTTTTTGGTCATAAGTTTTTTTTTACCCTTTTAACTTCAATTTTTAATTGGTACTAGCTGACCCGCGCAACTTCGTCTGCGTCACATAACGCACAACGCCATCTATCGTCGAATAACTATATTCAATACTGCACGCAGTATTGAATATATATAAACAATGCAATACACTTCATAATCCATTTTTCACATTTATTGAACTAACTAGCTTCTGCCCGCGACTTCGTACGCGGATCCTGTTGCTTTTGCCAGCGACACCGAGTTCGTCAAAATCGATGATCTGAAACGTCTAATTCTAAGAGCCCGGGGACGGGAAAATAACGGATCTTTCCCACCTGAGCAACACATACCGTTTGTTTCTTTTTGCCATTTAACAGCTTCACAAAAAGTAAAATTTTGAACCATACCTCCGATGGCGGAATATGTGGCGTATTCAATCATAGGAGTATACGTAAATGAACTCCGTTTCTTATCAACCCAAGGAAGGTCGTCATGCCCTACGGCTATATCTTGAGACACCCGATTCTTCAGATGTTATCGACATTCTGTTCAGAGAATGTCGAAATCTTCGCGCTCTTCTTCTGTCTCTTCATGCCGTACTCCAGCAATTCTTTCTCTCTCATATTCTAACTGATTATGAATATTTTGTTGTGTGCGTGTTTGGGGCAATGTATGATAATCTCGAGCAGCAGTTAGTCGCGCATCACGTTCATCACTCGTTTCAAAAGACCTGTTAGTAGATTTGCGAATACGCTGAGAACTCAAGCGTATGGGTAAACGTTTCCGATTCGCGAGATAATGCATGTCGCTCACGATCAGCGGTCAGGCGCGCATCACGTGGGGAACGTGATGCGCGACTTATCCCTAGAGACCTAGAAGCAGATGCGTAGATACGATGAGAACTCAAGCGTAATTCTCTATCCGTGAACATCTCCGACTCGCGAGACAATGCGTGACGTTCCCGATTAGCGATCTTGTCTCTAGAGATCTAGAAGTCGATCTACGCATCGATATCGCATCATAAGATCGGCGCTTGAGTACTAAGCGTATTTACGCTTGGTACTCAAGCGCAATTCTCTATCCGTGAACGCAGTCAGGCATCTATTCTTCACTGGTCTCTAGAGACCTGGATGTAGATGCGTAAATACTCTGAGAACGCAGGCGTGATCGGAAGAGGTTTCCACGGAGCAAGTTGCAGCCTGTTGTTCTCGAACAGCATCAAGTCTCTTCTGACGCTCTTCGGTAGATTCTTGGGATCTTGTGATCCTCAATCTTTTAGCTCCTTTGGAACATTGGGAAAGGTTTGACCTCTTACTAGGGATGGTTATAGTTTTGTTGTGAAGATACCTGATCAATTAAAATCTAAGTACCCTGCGTTACCGGGTAGACTACCGAGTCACGAAGATAAATGTAAAAGGAAATTAAACACTCAAATAACACGAAGACATATTTATTCGATAAAATGAGTTTTGGTCAGTAGAGTCAAATTTTCAATGATATACCATCGTCATTGAAAATCAGTCCTAAACTGTTACCGCCTTAACCGCGTGGAGGTACTCCCAGTTTTTGTTATTTTATAATTATACAGTAAAATTAGTGATAGCTTTGCAATAATTTTCACATCAGATGTTTCTGATCTTCGATTTTTTATAAGTCAACATGAAATGTCCATCAGACCGAACAACTTTTACTAAGACGTCATCATTCCTATGTGTGTTATGGTGTAGCTGGGCTTTTGGAGTTCCACAACAGGTGTCCCAGATCTTCGATTTTTATAAATCAACAGAGAGTGCTTATCGAATTGAACAACTTTTGCTAAGACGTCATTCCTATATGTGTTATGGTGTAGCTGGGCTATTTGAGTTCCACGACAGGTGTCCCAGATCTTCGATTTTTATAAATCAACAGAGAGTGCTTATCATTTTCAATTGTTCACACTGAATTCAATAAAACTTTTGAAAAGAAGACCAAAAGCATTTGCCCTAAATTTATATTTAGTGATTGGGCAACTAGAGGTATCAAAAAAAGTAGGGAAACATTATTTGAGCTTTATGGCCTTAAGCCTTATGTAAACACTGAAACTTTTAACAACTATGTTGCTAAGTATTCAAAAATTTTTAGAAATTCATGCAAGGTTGCCAAAGCCCTGCACATTAGCAATAAGATTAAAACAGCAGAAAATAAAATTAAGACAGTTTGGAAAGTCATAAATAGCGAGACTAACAGGAAGAAAGTACGTAACACTAGCTATACATTAGATACAGTATGTGGTCCTAAAAGCTCTAATCAGGAAGTAGCTCAGGAATTTGTAAATTTCTTTACCGATATACCGTTAAAAACTACGGAGGCTCTAAATTCCTCTTCTGAAGTCTCAACTGGTTTATTAAAAGCGAGTGTATCTGGATGCCACGCTGAATTTAAATTTAAACACATAAACCCGATGACAGTTATTAAAGCTTTCCGGCAAATAAAAATCAAACTGACCGAAGATCTATGGGGAATGTCTATTAAAGTTTGTACTTCCATACTTGAGACTATAGCTCCATACTTAGCTTTAATTTTTAATTTACGCCCAAATTACCAACCAAGGAGTTTTCCCTGATTTAATGAAATACAGTAAAGTCATACCGCTTTTCAAATCCGGGGATAGTAAAGATACTAATAATTTATAGACCTGTGTCCGTGTTGCCGGTTTTTAGTAAGGTGTTTGAAAAGGTAATGCTTAATTAAATGCTCAATCATTTCAACATCAACAGAATCTTACACGATCAACAGTATGGCTTCACCAAGGGACGTTGTACAACTGACGCCGGTGTAACCTTATTAAAGCACATATTCATGGCGTGGGAAGAGTCCCAAGACGCTGCAGGAATATTTTGTGACCTCTCCAAAGCATTTGATTGTGTAAATCACGACACATTGCTTTTGAAACTTGAGTATTACGGACTAGGTAAACTTGCACTTAGTTTGGTAAAATCTTATTTAAGTGATAGACTGCAATATGTTCAAATAAATGGTGTTAATTCACAGGGCTTGAAAGTAAAAATGGGGGTTCCGCAAGGCTCAATATTGGGTTCTTTCCTCTTTTTAGTATATATAAATGATCTACCCTATTTCCTGAAAAACCAACCTCAAAATATGGTATTATTTGCCGATGACACTTCCTTAATTTTTAAGATAAATAGACGAGCCCAAAATCTAGATGACGTGAATAATGCCTTACTTTAAGTCCATAATTGGTTCACAGCAAACAATTTGGTATTAAATGAAGAAAAAAAACTAAATGCATAAGATTTGCTATACCTACCGAATGTTAAAAGTAGTGATTGTGAGATAATATTGAATAAACAGAAACTCGAATTCATAGATAAAACGGTTTTCCTGGGGCTTAAGCTTGATTCAAGGCTTCAATGGGATTCTCATTTAACATCTCTTGGCGCTTAAGTTCAGCAGCATAATTATGCCATTAGGAAAATCCGTCAATTCACTGATGTAGATACCGCCAGACTAGTCTATTTTAGTTACTTCCATAGCATAATGTCTTACGGCATTTTGCTGTGGGGACAGGCTGCTGATATTGAGTCTATATTTATTCTGCAGAAAAGAGCCATCAGAGCCATATACAATCTTCGTAGGCGCGATTCTCTAAGGGAACTGTTTAAGGAAATTAACATCATGACTGTATATTGTCAATACATCTACGAAAACATAATGTACGTCAGAAAAAATCAGCATCTTTTTGGTAAAAGAGGTGACAGATACAATTACAGTACTAGAAATAGAGACCAATTAGTTCAGCCAGGCTTCAGACTCGCTAAAGTAGACTCGTCTTTCATGGGGTACTGTTTGAAATGCTATAATAAAATTCCACAAAGCATTCTTGAACTAAGTGAAACCAAATTTAAAACATGCATTAAACGCACACTGTGTAAGCAAGCATATTACAAATTGTACGATTATATCGCTGATAAAAATGCTTGGCTCAATGCCGGTCCTGCTCCACAAGGACAGGGGCGCATAAATGGATAGCGCTAATTTGTGTTGTTGGAGCTGCTGAATCAAATCAAATCAAATTTATTCGTAAATGTAGGTTTCTAACAAGATTGAAGTCTATATGAAGATTGTACTACTATCTTTGCATTGTATAAATTCAATATCTTTAGTATTATATAACCTCATATCCCATTTTGTGTGAGTGCTATGTACTAGAATGCTATCATTCGCTGGAAACCTACGTTTTTATTTTTTGACTTGAATGTGCCCTGGCGGTTAAGAGTATGTCATGCTCACTCAAATGTCCCGCTGATGGTGGCGCGTGTGTCGGGTCATTTAGTTCCCTTCAAAATGGTTGAGTTGAATGGTGCTGATACATGCGTCATGTTCGTGAACGGGCGCTGTCGGTGGGGACTGGTCAGCTCTTGGTTGCCACGGCTTTTTTTATTTTATTTTTGAATTGTTTTTGTTTGTTTTAACTATGGACACTTTTATCGTTCACATCTTGCACAATCATTATCTTGAACAATCGTTATGCAGTTTGTTTCATCGCGATAGATAATTCAGTTTAAAAGTTACTCTGTTTTGTTTACACTGGGGTCACAGTAGCGGACAATTTTTTTAAAAATTCCCTAAAAAACAAAAAAAATAGATGTTTTAAAATACTTTTTCCATCGATAAAATTAAGCATAGATTCCCTCATTTTGGTATGTGCACATTATAGACTCACACTGTATGTGTTATGGTATAACTGGGCTCTTGGAGTTCCGCATCAGGTGTTCCAGATCTTCAAATTTATTCTCTCAGCAGAAAATGCGCATCACGTGGAACAATTTTTGCTATGGTGTCATTTTTGTATCTCTTATAGTTTAGCTGGTCTGTTGCGGTTCTACATCAGGTGTTCAGGTTTCCAAGATAAATTATAGCCTATATGTTGCCCAGATATAATATCTATACAACAAAAAAAAACATTCAAATCCGTCCAGTACTTCCGAAGATTAGCGTGTACAAACAAAGAGACAAACAGACAGACTTTTTTTTTTATTCGTGCTCTATTACTGTTTCTAAACCCCCTTCAATTATTATTTTTTAAATATATTCAATGTACAGACACAGCTCTTTACTCTTTTATTATATGTATAGACAAGTTAATAAAATAAGAGGAAATGATAATTATTTTGCGTAGCGCACGGATCGCTTTTTGCCACAACAATGATCTAAACGCAACGCGAACGCATAGTACGTACTATACTCCGGCCGCGCGCTGCCCGCCCGCGTCTGCTTCGACCCCGCGTTCGCCCTGCGAACGCAATGAGGCGCAGAATGTACCTACGCTAGCTCTGTATAAACTTCCGGCTATATATTTCTTATTTTTATGGGGTGCGAATGTAGTATACTTAGAATACATAACATATAAAAAAATCCATGACTACACTAATTTGCCCCGAAGTACAATTTACAAATATTGTAAAATCCTGGTTTCCTAGGGGTGCAAAAGGGTGCTAAAATAACTGGGTGTTCATGATGCTTTAAAAAGCATATTATGAGTTTGCACTAACAGGCTGAATTTCCCTTGAGCCGCAAATTAAAAATAATAATTAATTAGATATACATACACCTCACACTGTTTTGGTGAAAAGTTATTATACACCAAAGGGGTATTTACATATATCTAAACTTACCACAATTTGTCATTAATAAAATTTCATAATAATGGGACTTTAATGTTAACACCTAATATTAAACGATGTTCCGTACATAACAAGAATGGTGCAAACTTAGAGGAAACTTATATTCATGTCTTCTAATGATTCCACAAAAAATTACAACTACACGAATTCCGTCCAATCTTTTTGCTAATTTGACTACACTACATGTTTTTGCGACATTTTTAATTTATGCTCCGCTCCTATTGGTCGTAGCGTAATGTTATATAGCCTATAACCTTCCGCGATAAATAGATTATCCAACACAAAACGATTTTTTCAATTCTAACCAGTAATTCTTGAGTATAGCGAGTTTAACCATACAAACAAAATCTTCAGCTTTATAATATCATCAGTATCAAACCAGCTATTATGAACCTTACTAATCATTAATCAGCTTTCTGTTGTTCATCTTTATTTCAGCCGAAAGACGTCCACTGCTGGGCACATAGGCCTCCCCGAAAGCGGGTGTTTTGCCATAATCACCACGCTTGGCAGGCGGGTTGGCGATCGCAGTACGGTTGTTAAAAAAAACACAGAGAACGCTGCTGCCCATTCTCTGGTAATCCCTTAGTCCTTCAGTAGTTCACTGTTAGACAAACGATTTCGATCAATCTGGAAAACGCGTATTGTAACGGTGTATTTTATTTAGCTAAACCTATCTAACTGTTGGGTATGTCTTCCCAGAAAGCAGACAGAACAGTCCTTGAGCTCTAATAGGAGTTACGTAACACATCACCCTTTCCTTCGCTCCTCCCCACCCTTATGCCCTAAGTAATAATAAGATTGAAAAGTGGCTGACCATCAGTGAACCCCTCTGCTTTGGGTAGTACAGACCTACATATTGCAAAACCCCATTTCACACATTTCTCTAGTAGGAGTTAAAACTTTAAACACTCACTTGAAGCTTCAGATGTATTATCCTGTCCTTCCTCATCTTTTGCTTCCTCATTATCTGATTTGGTTTCAGTCTTTTGCCTCTTTCCATACTTCCTTTCAGTATGTCTCCTCAAGATCCTTGGTTGTGGTGGTTCCTCAGTTGAGTCCTCACTGGCAGCAGAAGCTGGGATTGTCAGAATTGTGGGAGCTTGGGTAGATGTTGCCACAGTAGCAGTTGTAACAGTTGCTGTGGCAGTTGCAGTAGCAGTCGCCTCGGTAGCAGTGGCAGTTGGTGCTGGAGCTACCAAAATGGTTTGCCCTTTTGGCCCGCCAGGCCTGATCGCTGCTTGTGTGCCTCCTTCAGTTGTTTTGATGAAGACTAGCTTTGGCGGGCCAATGAACATAGGCCTAAAATCAAAATAATAAATATTGTACTATACCTACCATCAAAATAAATGGGCAGATTGAAACCACTATTAAAGAAATTAAAAGCACCATGTCACAACCATTTTCCCAATTACTTCTGGGTTGGCTTCTAGCTGGATGCAGCTGAATACCAGTATTTTATATAGAGGAATTGCCTATCTGACCTCCACAACTTAGTTACTGGGTAATACAATACCCGTGGTACGACTATTGTCAACTTTCAAGCTTCTGGCAACCCATAAGGACTGCCAAACGTCTTGAAATGACAGCCACAACCTAAAGAAATATAATGAATGGTCATCCATAGACAGACTTCGACAAGCACTGCATAACCAGTGTATTTATCCACGGAACAGTATTTATCAGTAAGAATACCATGAAAATGATTGAAATATTTTGTTGATACTTATTCAAAATATCACAACGCCCATAAACACCCATTGTATAATGTTGGTCTCCAAACAATGAATATTGCTAGTCTTAATCAGCTTCAAATTCTATACAGTTTAGTCAATCTAAAATAATTATTTTCATTTTTTTCATGCATTATTGCATTGTATAACGGTCTGGTGTCCGCAACTCCATGTCCAAAGTGTGTCCATGAGTTATTATGTGTTAATAACACATCTGGTATATCAGCATAGAGAACAGAAAGTGCCTGCCTACCATATAAAAGATTATTGGCAAACTTAATTTATTTCCTGAAATAAATTAAGTTTGCCAATAATAGTATTTTTTTACATACCTTGAACCAGGTTGTCCGGGATTGAAGGCTTTCAGTAACTTATCATCTTTCTTAACAGCTAACTTTGGTTGTATTGGTACTACCTCATCTGGTTTCTTTGACAAACCGGTTTTCATAACACTAGTAGTGGCAACAACCTGTGTTGCTGTTTTCTCAGCAGATCCATCGCTGCCATCTTCTGTCTGTCTCCACAGTCCTCGTATCTTGAGGACTTCACCAGCTTTTAACACAGTGTCTAAAACTTCATTTGAAACTGTTGTTTCACCTGAAAGTTGATGGAATATTAAGATAGTAGGTATGTAAGAAAGTCAGAGATGTGGAGGACAGACTGTACCATTACAACACTTTACCACCATTTGCCGACTTGCTCACAAGTGTTTGGATGAGTATGAATACATGCAACCTGTCTCTGTATAAAACTATGCTAAAACTATGCTTTTATTGAATGTAAATAAACAAACTGATTAATTTATTTTTTTGAAGCGTGACTGTGTGAAAGCTAATTTTAGAGCACTATGCTACTGACCTTTATACATATACTCGACGAGAATCTTCAAAGCCTTCGTGGATATTTCCGAAGGCAGGACGACATAAAGCATGCCGCCCATGCGCGTCACCGAGCGCTGGCCCTCGAACAGGTTGCACAGATACACGCTGCACGAGCTCAATATGAACTTGTGCGCTGGTATCTGCGACCCGTCCAGGGTGCACAGCACCACATCCGTGAACCGCTCCGAGCGAAGCAAAGCCGCTACGGAACCGTTCAGATGAGTGCTGTGCGAGTGCCATTTTAACTGGTAAGTGTCCGTAGACGTCATTTTTCTTCTTTATGTTCTACATTTCACACCATCTGCAGCAAACACAAAACGTTCATCATCCTATTTGACTTTTAATTTACGCGCGTTCATCTTGTTTACGCCGCCGGGCGGCAAGCAAAGAAAAACAAGTTCACTTTACATTTTTTTTAATTGAATCCAGTTTGAATCTTTCGAATGAATGAATGAATGACCAAAATATGAAACAGGAAGACGAGGAGGATCCATGGAGGACCCACTTCTACACTTCCTTCACTTCAAGCTCCCGTTCGAACAAGTTATAGTCATTTGCATAACTTTGTATTTAGTTTTGCAGAAAGATCCAGTCGTAGGCTCTAGTCGTCAATTCTTTAATCAAATTTTGTAATCCTGGTCTATTTTAATTTCAAAATAAACACTATGATATCAACAAATCAATCAAAACAATAACAATAAAGCAGCGTCTACCAATCGACCGTGGACGCAAGTGTTAAGACTTTGTAGAACTATAAAATAAAATATCGGTGCCAATAGGTCGTTATTACTGTTGCTAATTAAAATTTTATTTGTACCTAATAAAATTAAGATTTTTAATATTTTAATTTTTTAAATTTATTTTTGCTAAAATAATGCGAAACTCAAGGCTCCTTTCCGTTCGTTGAACTTTAGTGTAAAGAAATATTTACCGTAAAACTCCAAGAATCGAAAGATTCGACAATCATTTTATTCTGAACTGTTGCACACACATTACAGTCTCTAAACACATAGATCACAGTTTTTTAGATTACAATTCAAGTTTCAAATAATTTCAAACAACGCAATGCGCGCACCCACCGTTTGCGACCCTCAAATCTGGTGTGCGGCGGCTGCGGCTGCAAAAATCGATAGAAATGATATTGATTTAACTCGTAGACCGGGGTTGCGCGTTTATCTTATCGATCCAACTGAGCGTCGGTTGTGCGGCGCGCGCCTGCGTCGTATAGCGAGGGGCGCGTTTCGCTGCCACCGGCGCCCGCCCTGACTCCGCATCGCCGACGCGCCACCCTGTTCACGCGCAAATTGCTTTTATTCCGTAAACTCTTTTTTCCATATTACACCCGATTGGTGTTGAATGTTCATCAAGAAACTATTGATGTCCGAAAAATCAACAAAAAAATATTAAAAATCCTTTTAATTATTTACCTGCGTATATTTTTATTCGTTTGTCTAATTAAAGTAGCCGATGTTGTTAACTGACGTTATCCTTAATACATAACTTCGTATAAGTACTAGCATTAAAAAAACAATCTCTTCTAAATTATCTATTGTCTTGTTCGCCCTGTCTCCTGGGCTAGCAAAGCTTTAATTTCATTGCTTCTGCTAACGATTAACTTTATCAAACTTCTTGCGGTAGCGTAATTATTGTTCAGCTTACCCCAATTGACGAGAAAATGCGTGACGTTTGGAGCGCATAAAAATAGAAACAAACATCATTTGTGTAGTTCTATTTATACGATTAAGGTGTTGTATTTTTTTCTTAAAAGTTTCGTTTCAAAAGCAAAACGTACTAGAACTACGCAGTTTAAATAAAACTATTACTGTTCTGCTATCCCTACTAGGCTACAGAGGGGTGGGCGACTCGAAGGACGCTGAATGCATTCTATGCATAATTAGCTACCGATACAATAGTAGCAGTAGCATCAAATGTAACAAAATGATATTGTTACGTTACCGCACTTTTGATGGAATGGAAATGAATCAAATTAAAAGTATTGGGAACCAAGAAAAGCGGAAAGTCAATTTTTTAATTCGTAAAAGAAATAATAATTACTACGCATTATAATAACTTTTGGGGACATTCTACAAAGGATAATTCACAACAATATAAAACAGTAGGAATAAGTTCCGCCGCGTCTACCGTAACAAAGGACCTTGTTCCATGACATAGTTATTCACAAAAAGGGTTGGTACCGACAACAGCAAAAGACGAAAGAGTCAAGAGTTATTTCGACATTCGGTAAAAAAAAAACATACTAACCTGCAATGTTCTACTTGTTAGAATGCAGTCCAACCGGATGCAGCTGATACCAATATTTTACGTGGAACGACTGCCTATCTGACCTCCACAACGACGGTAGTACTGGGTAATAAATACCCTTTGGTAAGACTGGTTGTAAAAATTTTAGGTCCCCTAAGACGACCCACTGACCGGTTTTAGGACTACGAGTACCTGTTACGACTGTCAAAAGTCTGCAATGGACAGCCAAGCCGAGGCCTGTTTTCCCAGGCACAGAGGAAAGTCGGTATGTAAGGGGTGGACTCATCCACGGACCAGACCAGGCAAACACAACGCTGAAGATAAACCCGAGCGGCTGTTATCCACGAGTTCCGCACCAATGATATTTGAACGATTTCATGTAGGTAGGTACATAATTCGTAATATTAATTTCATGCCACATACACATACCTATTCTTGTTTTTAGGGTTCCGTAGCCAAATGGCAAAAAACGGAACCCTTATAGTTTCGCCATGTCTGTCTGTCTGTCTGTCCGCGGATAATCTCAGTGACCGTTAGCACCAGAAAGCTGAAATTTGGTACCAATATGTATATCAATCATGCCGACAAAGTGCAAAAATAAAAATTTAAAAAAACATTTTTATTAGGGTACCTCCCCCAGACGTAAAGTGGGGAGCGATTTTTTTTTTAATTTTGACCCTGACGTGTGATATATTGTTGGATAGGTATTTAAAAATGAATAGGGGTTTTCTAAAATCATTTTTTGATAATATTAATATTTTAGGAAATAATCGCTCCGAAAGTCAAAAACAATGTGTCCCCCCCCCCTCTAACTTTTGAACCATAAGTTTAAAAAATATGAAAAAAATCACAGAAGTAGACCTTTATATGAACTTTCTAGGAAAATTATTTTCAACTTGATGAGTTGAATAGTTTTTGAGTTATATAGCACTTTTTCAAAAAAACGCAAATGATAACTTTGTTTTTCATACAAATACTATGAAAAACAAAGTTATTTTAGCTGACGAAAAATGTTGGTATTTTTAATGGTCTGGGAAGCTACGGAACCCTACAGTGAGCGTGGCCCGACACGCTCTTGGCCGGTTTTTTATTTAACGCTTCGAACCTTAAACTATTAGGTAGGTACTAGGTAGGTACTAATGTCAATACTTTCAACACGCATCACTTTTGAATTTTGTGCTGACTGTACGCAACGAATACTAATGTTAGTTTTTCATGTAAGGTCTATTCATCTATTTACCTAGCTCTATAAAAGCTCCAAAGTACTTGGAACTCGGCGAAACACTTTTAGCCAAATTTTTAAAGTCACCATAGACCATTGCTTTATTTTACCCGCGAAATTAGTACATTTTTTTTTTCAAAGTCGTCATGCGTGCTCATGACAACTACTGTAGACTAGACAGCCTTTTATTTTTTTAATTAGTGATGTTATACGACTAGATATATTTTCCGCATGGTTCTAGCGTCTCGTCGCGTCGCGTGGGGCGGGCTTGCGCGGATCGCGTGCGCACTCATTATTGATTTTGTTTCTGACCCCACGTTGTTTTGTTACCATCCCCCTACCTACGATGCGATATAAACATGATAGACGCACAGCATAGCAGCGTAGTTATTGAATAGGTGAACTGCAGCTGTACTTTTATTACATTTTTTAAGCGATAGGGACGATGTTCCTAATAATGTTCATATTTATCTCGAACCAATTACTATTTTTTCTTTTATTTTGTTAAGAGAGGTAAGTAGGTACAATTTTACTATTATTTAGGTTACTTGTCTAACTTAACTTTTGACACTTTTGTATACCTACTCGGAACTAGTTATAAGATTGTAAATACATAGTATAAAGTTATTGTGTCCAATGGAAATGTTAAAAAACATTCGTTGTGGATCCAACTGAAACGATCTATTGTAGATATTTGTATTTCGTTGTATGTAATAAACGCATGCAACGCTAGTAAAACCTAATAAAGGAGTAATTACTAATCCCTTTTGCCTAGTATTCGTGCCTGTGAATTTTGTGCAAGGGTACTGCTGTTACTATTCCAGGTTACTGTTGCTATGCTGCTATACCTACATAACTTCGTCCTTCGCTACGTAACAAAACACGTGTTTTTGAAACGTGGAGAGCTGACAGGCGTCGCTTGTATCCCTTCATGAACAGGAAACATGGGGGACTTAATTACTCGTTCTCATTAAATTGTTATTGCTATACTCATGTACGTTATTTTGTCACTTGGATTCCAGTTTTCCAAAGCGATATTTGTATGTTTCTCAAATTAAATGAATCTAGGTATTTAATTTAATTATTGTATAGGAAGAAACTAATATCATCTTTAATCTGTTTCTAATTAATTTAATGGATGGACACTAAACCATCAAGAAGCGAAAATACCTTTGAGAGCTCAAGTTCAGATTACAATGTAGGTAATAGTAAGGTGTTAGATGAGTTCAGTACCCAGAATTCACCTGATAAAAATACACTTCTCTTGTTTATGCACTGATTTGTCGCGGAATCTAAGCTAGCAACGTGAATGTGAAATGTATTTCAGAACCTTTCTGGATAGACCCAGAAAGGTTCAACACTGCCGACCTAACTTACCAAAGTATTGTACTTAAATATCTATATAAGGCAGTACCTGGTACCGACCTATACCTTTATTTTTTACTAAAAAGCTGTAACATAATATAGAAATATCATAAAATTAGCAATCGAAACGAAAAGGCTATTTAATTATGGCCAGTCAAAATCGTTGTAGGTGGCAGGCACACCGCCCACGCACGTTTGTGCAAATGATAGATACTCGTAGATAGGTAGCTATCAAAGTAGCTAACTGTCCTTGAGTGCCCAGGAGCTCATCTACATTTCCTGCAGCTATAGTTTTGGTAAATACGTTTGGGGGCAAAATACGTATGTCACCGTAAAATTGTCAAACACGTTAGATTGTAATCTCTCTAGCGATATTGTAAACTCTCGAAATATTGTCAACTGAACATACGGATGTATCTCTGCCCCCATAATCGGGACTTGGGGCACCCCCCCGTTAGGTTAGTTTTGTTCCTTTAAACCCTATATTTCGAGAGTTTACAATATCGCTAGAGATCTCTCTAGCGATATTGTAAACTCTCGAAATATAGGGTTTAAAGAGATTGAGATTGTAATCTTACAATCTAACGTGTTTGACAATTGTACGGTGACATAATATATACTAAATACCTCAGAGCGAAAAAAAAACAAAACATAGCGCTGCGAACATTACAGAAGCATGCGCAAAACTACACCACGCTCTGTGCATACCTACACGCTTACATGCACACATAACATCAAACTACAAGTAAACTTGACTGGTAGAAAATGCCTATGGCAGGCAATTCCGTTAAGTCCGCCTCAGGACTTTAGTGCTTGCAGTGTTAAATAAATAAATAAATAAATAAAGTACGCCTGTTAAATAAATAAATAAATAAATAAAATGCACACATGTTTACGAAACCAGCCTCACTTCTCTGTTCGCAGAGTTCCGTCTTAACTTTTTTATTTGGTCTGAGGTACTATTAGGGTCTGAGCTAAATACCTACTTGTTGAAATTCAATCATAACTTACTCTGACGAAAGAGAAATTCAAGATATAAAATCAACGGCATCCATTGTAGATATTGGGTCCGTAAGTTGATTGAGGAAACAGAAGTTCTGTTCCACATCTATGGAGCCGGCGGATAGCTGACAAACAAGTGACATCATTAGCTGGTGAGAGAACACAATTATTGAGGTATTATAATCAATCAGACATTAAAGGTGGACGCACACCTATCCGCGCCGAACGAATCGAAGTCAAGGAAGCCTCGCACACATATCCGTGCCGAACGCGCCGAAAGATTGGAATCACTCATTTTTGAAGAAGTAGAGTTTGGCCAACGAAAGCTGTTCAAGAAAAAAGGCGGGACACTGCTTAAACGGTGTTGATACTATTTATTACTCAGGAAGTATTTTTTTTTAAATATAAAATACGTTTTATGAGCTGTAATTTTCGAGTGTATTATTGTCGGCGACGAGACCCTATCTCTACACCAGGGTACATAGAGTATAACGTGAGTCGATCAGTTGAATTAGTATTTTGAAAACTTGTGATATTATCTTAGATGTGTAATTAAGTGATTTTTTTTATAATTATAATCTCAGATGATGCCAAGTTAACACAAAACCAACAAGATTGTATTAAAGTAAAGAGTATAACGTGAGTCGATCAGTTGAATTAGTATTTTGAAAACTTGTGATATTATCTTAGATGTGTAATTAAGTGATTTTTTTTATAATTATAATCTCAGATGATGCCAAGTTAACACAAAACCAACAAGATTGTATTAAAGTCCAATAAGAAGGAAAAACGTAGATTCAAGTTTTTGTGTCATATACTCGTAATTACGTAACTCGAAATGATGATTTTTTATTTGTTGAGATATAACGTATAAATTAGTGTCAAAACGCTGGACTTGGCTTACCATTTTCTACGCAAGAATCATGTCAATCGGTCCAGTACTTTAGGCAATATAAGGCAAAATAAGTAGTAAACATTGTGTACATCGTACATTTCACACTCATTCTGATTCAAATCACTTTTTATGTCTTTATTTGTCAATCATAGTAAATAGAAAATATTCTCGTCGAACTTCTGATGTTTTTGGCATTATTTTAAACAAAACCAATGTAAATGTGATACACGTAAACACAAGATCAAGATGACTCTACTACAAAACGTGTCAATTTTGGCAGTCTTAAATTATTGCCATACTTATTAAAACTTCTGAAAATAATTCGTGGACTGCTTTCGTTGGCCAAACTCTAATAATCTGACGTTGCGCTGTCGTACGCAACTGATAGAATGCGACCGCATCGGTCGAATCGCGCGCATCAGCCGCGCCGAATCTGATGACGTCATCCGAATTTGTCTCGGATTTCTGGGGTTCTGATCGATTCGGACGATTCGACGCGGATAGGTGTGCGAGGTGTCATAGGATTTCATACAAGTAATTCTAAAATTCGATGCGTTCGGCGCGGATAAGTGTGCGTCCACCTTAAGTCCGCCTCTGCATATTTGTGGGTTGAGTATTAATAGGCTGGTCATCATCCGGCGGGGTTTTGCGCTATTAGCTGAAAACACAGGTGGGCACAGTAGCTGGTAAATCGGCTTTTGAAATACTGATCGCAGGACTAACAGGTTTGATTTTGCCTGTGAGATTTGTGTATACAAACGCAGGTATAATACTTATTTAAAAAATAATATACTTTTATCAATTTTTATGTACTATCCACGGAGAAGAAAAATCTGTTTTTTCTGTTAATGAAAATCGATCGACACCAGACTATTGGTATCGGTATCAAGTTACGTTACAGCTCTCGAAGCTCAAAAGGCTAACGTCTAAAACTTGTAGACACTCGGAGATAAACTGCTAATGTCACTGTCAAACACAAGTCACTGTCATTTTGCTTTTGGCAATTTGGCATTATGTCGCCTGTTGGAGTCCCTATAATGCACGTCACTGTAATGCACACACCAGCAATGCGCGACACTGGATTGTACAACACGAGTGTGTACGCCCATGTAAAAGAAACCATCACAATGTTTCCAATTACTCGGCTGTACCTTGCTTGTCCGATCCAACAATGCACGGCATGATAATTGGCGACATCACGTGACTGTTTTGAATTCCAATGACGTGCATTGTCATGTCGCGCATTCTCGGTCTGTACCAGGATTGGCCGAACAGTGACGTCACATTAAAAAAGTAAAAAGCCATGTGACACTAGGGACGGGAGGTATCACAAATATGATTGATTCATGATTGATTTTGTTTCGGTTGACGTTCAATCAATATAATAATCTGTGAATTATTTGTGTACCAGTGTTTTTAAAAAAGTTTAAAAACGCTGTTTGGGTTTTCTTGTTGAGTTCTGGTTGTAAGGCACCCTCCTACAGCTAAATCCGGAAGAGAAAATGGTCCTGAGATGGAAGAAAGGAAAAGATAATGACAACAAACATGATTAACATCAGCAACGTGCAAGCGTTTTCAACAAGAAATTATATTTCATTGATCAAGTAAGTACCTATGCTATTATACTAAATATAAGGCTAAAAGTGTCTTGTTTGTCTCCGACTTACCGTTTGTCGTAAAAACGATGTCAAAGGGATCTATAGGTTAAGTTAGAACTGTGACAAACTACCTCGAAATTTGTCGCGAAATTTTTCTAAGTATTTTTTTCATAGTGCCCATAAGACGACACTGACCCATTATTCTCTGATTCTTTCCGTAACTTACAAATCGTCTCAATTATTATGATACCCTATGATTATCAGTGTGTAAATTATTAGAGCTCTTTATCTGGGGGCTGTCAGTTTGATCCCTATGGCTTTGTTTGTGATGTAATTAATCAATCCTTGTAGGTACTCTATATTATTTACTAATATGTAGGTCCTTACTATCTGATAAATAAATACCTATCCACAAAACATTCCTACATAATTACCCACAAACACCAGCTGTGGAGACAGTGACAAGATCTACAACATAGCACATAGCTTTAATACAGAATAAAAATAGCAATATATAAGTAGGTACGTACTATATCTATACCTAAGTGCTAGCAGTCGAGCTATGAAAAAATTTCATCAGTGTTTATTTTATTAAACCTAGGAATTTTGTAGAAGGTTACCTTTAGCTGCCATCATAATAACTTTCTAATGAATCTTATTTATTTTAGATTTTCACTGCGATCGTAAGATGTGTTCGACTCAAACTTGATGGAGATAATTATAAAAGCAATGAAATATTTGCCCCGAACATAGTCCATACCATGATTGTGTCGCTGCTTGCTGCTCAAGGGGACCGCAAGCCTGGAATTCCATTACAATATAAATATATTATATGGTTTCATCGCAGAAGGAAAGAACACTTTAATAAAAAGTTAATTGGTTATACCTAGTCAACAACCCGACCTGTCAGTCGACTTGTCAAGTAACGAAAATAAAATTATTGAAAAAACTCTTAGAATTATTATTGGATTGGTATGTAGTGTCAAAAGTGTAAGAAGAAACTGGCGAGTAATGGATCTCCTTTTCTATGCCAAGGTATTTGCCTAGGAACATTCCATAGGAATTGTGTAAAAGGCTTGGCAGCAGACATGAAAGCAGGTACAACACGAATTTTTTGTAATAATTGTGAAGATGAAGAGCCCGAGGAAGAGGAGCAGGAAGTAGAGGGACAAGGGTTCGAAAAAATCCTAAAGGATATACAGAACAAAGTCAATTCCCTTCCGGGATTTCAAAAACAGCTAAATTCCATTATGATTAGCATGGCGGTTCTATGAATGCTTATCTCTCCATCTAAAATACTCTTAAAAACCAACTAGTTTTATTTTTGATACAGACAATAATAATATATTTTTTTTTTTTTACTGTAAGTTCATATCTGATCACATTTTAGAAATCCATGACAGATAAATAGCCTTTAAAATAGTAGGTACCACCTACTAATTGAATGTTACATAATTTTATTTGTAATTAAAATTAGGAAATAGGTAGGTACTTAATATGTGTAAGAAAATGTAGTGAGGAAAGTTTTGAGTATGAATGTAGATGGGTAGGTATGTGAGTATAGGAAGACCAAGACGAGAAGAAGAAGACATGCTGCGCCGACCCCAAATGAATTGGGATAAGGGCAAGAGAATGATGAAATTTAATTAAATTATTTAATTTCATTATCTTTTTTTCACTCTTCCTCGTCCGTAGTAGGTATGTCCTGCAGGATACTCCTTTCCCTTGTGCTCCACACAGATTCCGTGACCATACATACATCATCTCTTGATCTCTATTCGTACCTAGCTTGCTTCTTTCCATAAAAGTAACATTAAATAAACAAAAATGCAGTTTATATATTATCATCATATCAGCCATAGGAAGTCCACTACTGAACATAGGCCTCCTAAATAATATAGTGTATAATGAAGTAGGTAAGTTAATTTAAAATGAACGTCAATATGGCGGGACCACGCCAGGTTTTGCGAATATCATGTGAATAGGATATAATACAATATTTCTACTATTTCATACTTTCATAGAAAAATTCTACATCCATAATATTTTCAAATATGCTGCAAAGAAAGTGGTCTAGTTATTTTTATATCAAAATGACGGGACCACTATTCATTTGATGAGGAACACATGGCGACATTTTGTGTATTCAGTTTAAAATCCTTTAAACTGAACACACAAAAACTCAATACGAAATACTTAGTAAGTTTTAAAACTATAATTACGTATAATTATACTTTTAAATAGTTTCAATAAATAAATGTTTATTAAATTTACATAGGAAAAGCGCCTGAAGAAAAAGTATAATTTTATGCGTTGTAGTACCTATCATTTTATGGCTCATACAATTTAATAGAGGCTTTACTTTTTCTTTAGGCTCTTTTCTGATGTAAATATAAGAAACATTTATTTATTTAAATTACAGTCTTAAAAGCATAATAATGATTCAAACGTAGTCGTACCATTTCGTATTGAAATTTTGTGTCATCAAATGAATTGAAGCATTGCGTGCAACTAGGGCGTTACACCAAAAAGTAACTTTTGAGATAATTGAAGTTAAAGTTTTTGGTATGTTATAAATTCTAAATGAATTAAGATAAATCCCTAGAACTTTGAAAATTACGGGTAACAATGAGTAAGTTGTAAGATTATAATATTATTATTAATTTCAAATAGTTAGAAACTTCAAAATAACATATTTTTTAGGTATGTTATAGAAAGAAAGAAAGAAAGAAAAAATATTTATTCGTCCCAAAGTCATGACGTGCATACAATATTAATAAACATAGAACGCAGTAATACAAACACAAACATTTAGACTAAAACCGAAAATTAACACAACAACATTAACACAACAAATTATATTGAAAATTGCAAGACAAAACGGACAAAAAATAGAAAATTGCACGCCGTGAGTGCGACAAATAGGTTACCACTCAGCATGATGCTGTGCTATGGGGAACCCACAGAACAGCACTGGTTTTCAGTGGTCACCTCTGAAAACGTACGGAAGCCAATACAGTTATATTTGATTGAATGAGTATGTAACTAAAATAAAACAGATAGGACTTAGATTAAAACATTATCAGCATAAAAAAAAAACAAACACATTTCAAATAAAAAATATAAAGGTACAAAAGAATACAGACTGCAGGCTAAACAAAACAAACTTAATAACAAATTACATGACGGGTTTTTTTGTCTCGCTCTTACCCCACCTGCGCGTCGCCGCGCGCCACAAAGCGTTCGCCTGCGGCCCTGCGCACGCGCTGCATTTCTCATCTATGCCTGTTGGCGCGTTGACGTACGTTGCGTCATAAGTCAGCACAGCGTGCCGAGCCCTCAGCGGCGCGGCGCGCGGCGGCGCGGTTTCGCACGAGTCTTGTGTACTCACGTGATGCGTGTCACGCGACTAGTTGCAATAGTGCTACCTATAGCTACCTTGCTATGTGTACATACAGCTTAGTCGAGGCTTAATACCACGTAATGTGTTTTCTTGGAAAACGTGATGCCGTCTCGAGCCGCCTGGATAGATATGCCTCGCCGATAGATGATAAAGCTTATGTAAGTAATTATTTATATTGTATTCGCTGTTCATATTTTTGTTTTTCTAAAAGGATTCTTTTTAAATGTAACTTAAAATTTTGTTTTGTTTTTAGGGATCTTATGGGAGGTGGCAGATCATTCCAGCAGCGAGTGGCGGCATACTTGAAACAACCCCTGAAGGCAATGGTCTTATGTCGAGGCATCGAGAGTGGATTGGACGTGGAACGAGCAGAATAACTGTAGTGATCGTGCCTCCAGCTAATTTTTTTGGACAGATATTCCGGTTTGTGTGTTTTTATGATACCGAACATTAAAACTGCCAAGTGCAGTTTCCGTCGTGCAGCCATTTTAAGAATGTTGTTTTCATTTAAATACGGTGTGATATGATGTCTGCGGGGTATGTTTAAGCAGTAACGAGCACATGCATTTTGTACTCGTTGTATTAATCGTTCAGTACGTGCAAGAAGACATGGCCCGTAAACAGTGTCGCAATAATTCAGTTTGGACAGTACTAGGCTATCCACCAATCTCTTTCTTATCGCGACACTAAGGAAATCCCTCACTCTGTATAAAACTTTCAGTCTATAAAAACAGTTTTTTACTACGCCATTTATGTGTTCCTCAAATCGTAGTTCCGGATCTGTTATTAACCCAAGATTACAAGCAATTTCTACCTTTTGAATACTTTGTCCCATAATTTTGACATCTGGTTTAGCAGAAAGGATTGATTTAATTTGATTTCTGCTTCCCATTACCATGAACTTAGATTTTTGAGGGTTCAGTACTAGTGAGTTGTCCTTAGACCACATAGCAATTTTATCAAGCTCCTCATTGAGGGTACGTACGGCGGCTGCTGTGTTACTGGCGTTAAATGAAACATATAGCTGAGTGTCATCCGCGTATACGTGATACTTGCAGTTCTTTATGCATGTCGTTATATCAGCGCTATATAGTATATAGAGAAGCGGACCGAGCAGGGATCCCTGGGGAACACCCCTAGTTATTGTTTGTGGTGATGAAGATATCGTGGAACCGTCTTTCTTGTGCAATTCCACCCGTTGTGACCTGCCGGTCAGGTAGCTTTCAAACCAACCCGTTGCCCGCCTGTCAAAACCATAATACGATAATTTGGACAGTAATAAGGGAATATTAATTGAGTCGAACGCACGCGAATAATCGAGCAATACCAGTATAGATCCCTCACCACGGTCCCGAGCTTCAAGAATGTTACCCAGCACATCTGCCAGGGCAGTTGCGGTTCCGCGCCCTTTCCTAAAACCCGATTGAAGTTCAGGCAGCATACCATGAGCCTCGAGAAAATCGGTGACCTGCAAATACACCACCCTCTCCAACACCTTGGACAAACATGGCAATATACTTATGGGGCGAAGGTCTTTGTAGCTTTGAGGGTTATTATTTTTTGGAAGAGGCCGAACAATTGCATTTCGCCACAAAACAGGAAACTCACTTGAGGTTATGGATCTGTTTATAATCTCTGTAATTGTTGTAAGTGATTGCGGAAGTGTGAGAGATAACATGTCTCTGGATATACCGTCAATACCTTGTGCGTTAGTGGATATATTTTTTACTATATTTAGAACTGTTTTCGGGTCAGTTGGCATTATTGAGAAATTTGCGGACCCAAAACGGTTAGATTTAAAAAAGTTTTCTTGAGTGGTGTTAACATTAGGGTCACCCGGGACATCTAGAAAAGCTGAATTTATACCGTTCGGGTCGTCAAATGGTTCTAAAAGCACATCATCGTTCTTACTCACTGGAAGCACATGTTTTTTTAAATTATGCCATAAAGATTTTGAGTCGCCTATGTTTTCATTTATATATTTTGTAAAAAATGCTTTTTTCTCATTTAGTAAACCGACTATCGCTTGGTGTTTGAGGTCTAGGTAGTAACGTTTGTGTGCTTCGAGTTTGGTTTGACGGTATCGATCGCGGGCTTCATTTCTCAATTTAAACATTAACTTTATAATGTCAGTTATCCACGGTGTTGGTTGCGTTTTGAACACCTTGGTTTTTATAGGTGCATGGGCATCAAAAAGTTGAATTAGGTGTGAGTTAAAGGAATGTACCATGTCATTAACATCCTGTAGCTCGCAGATTGAGTCCCATGGGATGGCCTCGAGATCTCTCCTGAAATCATCAGCCGATATATCTCTAAGCGCACGATATGTCACCTTTTTACGTAAAGGTTTCTCTTTTTTAAATATAATTTCGCATGAAACAAACGAGTGATGACCTAGCTCCGCTATATGGTTCACAGCAACGTCCCGATACCGCGCGTCCGTACATATCACATCGATCAGGGTAGCGCTTTCTCCTACAAAGTGCGTAGGCGCAAGTACTATTTGTTCCATGTTACAATAATTTAGAAACTCGGTGAGCTTTTTTGTTTTAGAATGATTGATGTCAAGCATGTTTACATTGAGATCGCCCAGTAAAATAATGTTGTCGTATGGAGCCAGTGCACATATACTGTCGGTAATTGCGTCTAGAAATATATTTAAATCTAACCAAGGGGGGCGGTATGCAGTTCCTATCAGTAACTTTTTCTTGTTGGCGGTTATATTCAGCCACATTTGTTCCACCTGTGGGTGATGCGGTTGAGCTCTGATTCGGGCGGTGGTTCCGGCTTTGACATAAAACGCGACCCCTCCCCCGCGCCCCGCACGGATTGACTCCGGGCGAGGTCTATGACGCAACTGATACCCAGGAACCACTGGCGCCCGGCCTTCCTCCCCCTCTCGCAACCACGTCTCATTAATTGCCATCACGTCGACTGAGTGATGGTTCATAGCAATAATAAACTCATCATGGTTAGTCGACAATGAACCTGCGTTCAGAAGTCCAAATTTAATGTGTCTATTTCGCAACATTTTTCATGATAAAAGTATAGTAAAACACATTTAGAAAAAGGGTTGAGCAAGACAATTCGGGTGGACAGTACAAAATATTTGAGCAACGAAAGTACATACTTAACACTAAAAAAAAATATCAATAAACAAAGGGAACACCAAAGTTATACAATAAAGAATTAAAATACTTATGAGATAATGCTGATAATAACCGTACGTTACATAGATAACAGCTGTTGCACACCTGCTTTCCCCACAGTTAAGGCACGCAGTGCCAAACATTGCACAACAATAGAAAAAAAAGAAATACGAACTCGACCATTTTACAAACATTACAGAAACTATGACAATAACGAGACCAAACAAAACATTTATTTTACTAGTTCTGAGGAATATTATCTGCCTCCGATCCAAAGACCTCCCGCAGGTCCGTCTCAGTGCGCACGAGTTTCGCTTTATCACCGGGCTTACGCCGGGCAAATATACGACCATGCTTCGTCCATACAAATTGCCAGCCCAAGCGTTGGCCTGCCTCCCGCGCCCGCCGAAATAACTGCCGGTTAAGCCTTGTTAGGCGTTCGTTTAGGTAGTACCTACTTGGTGGACAGGTCATCTCGAGATCCGCGGTGTTAGCCCCTCGCCGCACTCTCGCGGCGCGCAGCAGCTGATCGCGCAGGTCGCGGCGTACAAGGCGTACGACCACGGTACGCGGGCGGGTCTCCACTGGGCCCGCGGCGCTCGTAGCGTTAACCTGTCTGCCGCCCATACGGTCCACGCTCACTATGTCGCGATCCTCAATATTTACGCCTAGCTTTGTTGCTATTAGCTTCACTGTATGTGATAAATTTTCTGAAGCTAACTCCGGTAAATTTGAAATCTCTAGATCACCTGAGAATAGCTGTTGGTCCCGGTCATTCAGTTCCCGCTTCAGTTGAGCTATTTCCTCAACCGCTGCCGAACCATTCACCGCAGCCAGTTTCTGCTCAAGAGTGACCATTTTGTTTTCCACTTCCGTTAACGCCCCCCTCATGTGGTCTCTGTCCGCCTGCAGCTCAGCTAGGTCTGTGCGAAGACCCTTAACCTCGCTTAGGAACTGATTCTGCATGGCCTGCAACTCCTCCCTGAACATTCGGCGCAACTCAGCCTGCAACTCTTCCTTGAACGTGCGCAGGATTATTGACAAGCCAGGGCCAACCTCTTGAGCATCAGCCAGTGTGCTGCAGCTTAAACCGCTGGTGTCCATCGACTCCTCAGTCCCATACGCTTCCGCTGGTGTATCGTCCACCTTGCCCCTTAACGATGTAGTTTTACAAGTCGAGCAAGTCCAGGTGGGAGCAATGAAACCCGTCAGTGGCAGGAACCCACAAGCGCGATGATAAAGGGTGTTGCAAGTACAACACCTAGCGGCCTCTAGTGGCGAAATGAATTTAGCACAACCGCCACACTTTGCCGGCATTGCGTTGGATAAATTAGCAGCGCTGGTATCTAGGATCGATTCTGCTGAGTACCCCGTAGCGTCAATAGATGGCGCTGTACTAAATGTTTGTTTGTGTCAGAAAAACGTGAAGAATCTTATGGTGTGATAAACACCATAGAACACTGTACTTCTCCCGCAACAAGACACACACCGGACGCACACTATCAACTGAATGTTCTGTAAATTTGCAAAAAATGATTTGTAACTTTCACTTTTTACATTAGCAGGTACTTTTTTCACTATAATTTTTAAGTTTGTTATTATTGCACTTTTCTGTCCATTTACAGCACTTTACCACTGGATAACGATGTATGCTGACTATTACATGTATACGTATAATATAGGCAATAGACACTTCCAAATGACTACTTGTTTTATTTTAAAATGCAGAGATATACAAATTAGCTTCCAACTGTTTGACGTCCGTACGTCGTCCTCTTCGTTTCCTTATCCGCCCTTGTTGCATCCTACCCATAAATTAATTGGGCGTTCATATTTTAAATGGTTTTGAAGGCATAAATGATGGCTTTAGGTGCTTTAAACAGTCATCTTTTTATAAAAGTAAATCACAACACTCATTTGCTTTCATTATTTAAAAGTTTAAATAATATCTGTGGGCTTGTTTTCTTCCATAACTTTATATTCTTAAACTTCTTCTTTCCTTTCTTTTTTGGAGGAACCTAATCAGTCTGGTCGTCATCTGCACAAAATCACTGATTTCAATAATTTCAGCCATGTTTTTACATTAAAATAAACTTTCGCAGACTACAGGTCAGCGTAGCAAAATCCTCTCAATTATTATCTATCACACCATCTAGAATCACTGCATCAAAATGAGTTTTTGCCATACAATATTAGATAGCGCAATGTTTAATTTGGTGCAATAATATTAAAATGGGCTTTGGGTGCCGAACGCCCTTGTTGCTCCCATTGCTTCAATTAGTGGTCCCGTCATTTTGATATCAAATTAGCGGGGCCACTGTCTTTGCAGAATAATTTAAAACTAGTTTCTGCCCGCGGCTTCGCCCGCGTGAAGTTCGATAACTGTCCCACGCGATCATACTACGGGGATAAAAAGTATCATATGTTAATCCAGGTTATAAACTATTTATGTGCCAAATTTCATCCAAATTCTTTCAGTAGTTTTCGCGTGAAGGAGTAACAAACATACACCCTCACAAACTTTCGCCCTTATAATATTAGTGTGATTCTTTTTATTGACTAAATTACAACCGTTCTATCACACAACATAGGTACTATTCAACCATTCTATCTCCAGTACTACTGGACTGGACAGATTTGAATGAAGTTAGTAGATAGTGATACCGTCAGCAAAACGTCATCAAATGAAATCTGCTTTTGACTTCAGCGAGATCATAACATGCATTAAAACTCTAGCGAATACTGTGTCTCTGTTACGTCTACATCGCGTAGAAAATAACCAGGATCAACAGTAACGTGCCGTCCGCATCCGAAGCACGGAATCATCTTACTTTCTAAACAATCAGGTTATTTATTTAACCTGCAATGCCCTAACTAAACTTGGAACAGTCCCATAAGATATTTTTTTGTGAGACAGTGTCCCCACCGGTAATCGAACCCAGAACCTCGGATCGCGAGCCAAACACTCGGATCACTAGACAATGGAGGCTGTCAATTTGTTGATGATCTAATAAAAATAGCTAATGGTTCATCATCATCATAATTGCAGTCCACTGCTAGACATAGGCCTCCGCCAATCGCCAAGGTGCACCACAAGGTCTAGTGGTTAAATTGGTCTTTGAAATTTTGTTTATTCAACTGAAGACCGCTTTCACATTAAGGCGACTTTGGCAGCGCGACGGTTGCGCTGTCAGAATTTCATATTAAAACATATGCTGCGGCGCGGCTGTCCTTATAATGTGAAGGCATTTGTGCTTCTGCTGCGCTACTGTCGCGCTGCTAACGTCCTAGTGTGAAAGCGGCCTAAGATCCCGCCATGTGTTTCTCATCAAATGAATAGTGGTCCCGTCATTTTGATATAAAAATAGCGGGACCACTTTCTTTGCAGAATATTTTAAAATGTTATGGGTATAGATTTTTTTATGAAAGTATGAAATAGTAGAAATATTGTATTATATCCTATTCACATGATATTCGCAAAAACTGGCGTGGTCCCGCCATATAACGTTCAGCAGTTCTCTCCTTTCTCTTTCTAGCGACAGCCAATCCAGTGCATAGGTAGTATATGGTCCAGTCATCCAGTGTACTGTACATAGTAGAGTTCAGCGTACCGGCTCACTCGTCCGGTGATTTATGCAACCGAATAGGAACACCCATCTTCTAAACATTGTCGAATAGCACAGGCTCCATAATTTTGTATATTGCCAGATTAATAGCCGCCAAATTGTGCCTTTTTATGGTCGGGGGGTTAGTTGGGTGGGTGAGGCCCCTTTGCGCCCCTAGGTCCGGGCCAAGGTTAACCCGGGCAAGAGGCTTACCAACATTACATAATATGTTGATTACTGGACTGTTCATATCCTAAAAACATCCCATTGGATGATAGCAGTTCGTGTGCGTTTCGATGGCGCGGCCATGACGTTTTTTTTTTTAAAAAATTATGCCATGATTTTGTAAAAATTTGTAAAAGTAGACTCCCAAAACCATAAATTTGTCAAAGCTATGGTTAAAAAGTTATAAGGGTTTGAACGTGGCCGCGCCAATGAAACGCTCCGAACCGCGCGGCCACGGAGATCTTTAAAACTAAGCATTGCAGAGACCTGAAATTTTGCTAAGTAACAGATTGAATTTGTAAAAAAATTGTAAAAATATAGAAAAAAATCCTGGGCTTATATTTTAGGAGCTGTAAGACTAATACGCCATGGCCGCGCCATCGAAACGGTGAAAACACATTTTCGCCGATATCTCGCTGAAAAAGCAACGCAGACATCAGAAGTTTTTTGTAAAACCCAGATTTGAATTTGTCAAAACTAGTAAAAAATGAACAAAAATCCTCAGTTTACATTTCAGGAGCTATAAGACTAATACGCCATGGCCGCGCCATTGAAACGGTGAAAACACATTTTCGCCGATATCTCGCTGAAAAAGCAACGCAGACGTCTGAAGTATTTTGTAAAAACTGGATTTGAATTTGTCAAAACTAATAAAAATGAAATAAAAAATCCAGGTTCATATTTCAGGAGCTGTAAGACTAATCGTTCTCTCGTTACTTAGGGGCAGGGACTTAGAAAAAAAACGAATATAAAAAAAAAATACGATTTTCGCGGGTTTTTTTACATCTTCTCATGGTTTACGACTAGAGCAACAAATTATTTCCCGAAAAGTTTTTCATCCGAGCTACCATTTTGGAAATATACAGGGTTTTTCAAAAAACTTAAATAAAAATAAACAGCTCCTAACTCGGAGACGGTGCGTTATAGGACCATGCTTTTCAGAAGCTAAATGGTTTCTATGGTCAAGATCAATATGATATTGCAATAAAATTGTTAAAATTTCGAAAAAAAAACAAAGAACGAAAAATTTTCTAAGTCCCTAAAATTTTTTCACCGTTTCAATGACGTTTTAGTCTTACAGCTCCTGAAATATGTACCTAGGATTTTTTATTTCATTTTTATTAGTTTTGACAAATTCAAATCCAGGTTTTACAAAAAACTTCAGACGTCTGCGTTGCTTTTTCAGCGAGATATCGGCGATTACGTATTTTTTCACCGTTTCAATGGCGCGGCCATGACGTTTTAGTCTTACAGCTCCTGAAATATGAACCTAGGATTTTTTATTTCATTTTTACTAGTTTTGACAAATTCAAATCCAGGTTTTACAAAAAACTTCAGACGTCTGCGTTGCTTTTTCAGCGAGATATCGGTGATTACGTATTTTTTCACCGTTTCAATGGCGCGGCCATGGCGTATTAGTCTTATAGCTCCTGAAATGTAAACTTGAGGATTTTTTGTTTATTTTTACTAGTTTTGGCAAATTCAAATCTGGGTTTTACAAAAAACTTCTGATGTCTGCGTTGCTTTTTTAGCGAGATATCGGTGAAAATGTGTTTTCACCGTTTCGATGGCGCGGCCATGGCGTATTAGTCTTACAGCTCCTAAAATATAAGCCCAGGATTTTTTTCTATATTTTTACAAATTTTTTACAAATTCAATCTGTTACTTAGCAAAATTTCAGGTCTCTGCAATGCTTAGTTTTAAAGATCTCCGTGGCCGCGCGGTTCGGAGCGTTTCAATGGCGCGGCCACGTTCAAACCCTTATAACTTTTTAACCATAGCTTTGACAAATTTATGGTTTTGGGAGTCAACTTTTACAAATTTTTACAAAATCATGGCATATTTTTTTTAAAAAAAAAACGTCATGGCCGCGCCATCGAAACGCACACTAGCAGTTCCCCTGATGGATAAGTAACAAAACTTAACTCAATTACATAAAAAATGGGAAACCCAACAAGTAATTATTTGCCCAGTTTCGAATGCAAATGTACCTGAGTCAACCTGAGTGGTCTAAATAAGTGTTACTTTGGCGTTGTAGACCCAAATTTTTCTGCTAATATAAAAGTAGAAATTATAATAATTATTTATACCTACCTAACTTTTGATGAGCAATATATGTTAGGCCTTCCTGAAAGTGTTTACTTATTAAATTTTGGAAAACCCATGTATTTTGATATATAAAAGTATAGAATAGAAAATAAAAATGCTGATATTTTTTTTGTGTTTTATTTAATAAGAGAATCTTGTGTATTAATCAAACCACAAGTTTAAGACAGTAAAATATGGTTAAATGGTATATTTGTCTGTTCTTGAATCAAGTTAACTAAATAATAACAAGATATAAGAACGGGGACTGTTTTGAATTTTCTTCAAGACTCTAAAGCGTTTAAATCTTCTCTCCTTTTGTCATCCTCTATCATCTCGCTACAGTCCAATGTAGACTCCATTTAAGAGATTTTACAGATATTGATTCTGCATGAGTTGCACTGGGAGTATAAGTCGTATCGCTATCTGATTGTTCCAATTTTATAAATATTTTACTCAAATAATTTTTACTTGGTATTGATGGGTTTATATTAACACCACAATGCTTGATTTTAAATGGTGATGTAGATACAGAATGTAGCGCTTTGATGGTGACGTCATCTGATTTCCCAAACTGACTTTTGTTTGGTAAGCTTTACTTCTAAACATTTTCCATATATTATGTACTTGAATTGATTTATCCAATACTCTTGGTGATATATGTACTTGAACTGATCAATCCAATACTCTTGGTGTTAATTGGGGAACTTCTGCTACATTCTGCTGAACTGTAAAACAAATATTTTGTTATTTAAGTGTTTTAAGAAGAGGTTTGCAAGTGTTATTCAGACTGGCTGGTATGAGAGATAACGGATGTTTGGATTATGTTTGTTAGGAACACTATGTGTCATTTTTCTATTATTCTGTACTCAGTGTCATGAGAAATAAAACCAACTAAATTCTATGTGCTTGTTATTTACTCTTGGCTCTCACCAAAGTGCAATGTTAGAATTATTATCAACACAAGTAGGAGATTACTAGGTCACAGAAAACTCTATGTAGTTTTGAGTGTACCTACAATGTACATAAGTAATAAACACTGAGAATAAATTACTTTTATCAATGCTATATTCTAATAAACATGTTAATAATAAATACCTGAACTACTGGATGCAATTTCTTTGAAACTTGATTGTTTTGTAACTGTACATTTTTCTTCTAATTCCTTTTTACACTTCAATAATCATCATTCTTCGTTTCTTAGCTACCGTACATAGGGTCGCTCTGTTGTATCAGATGGTCGGTTTTCCTGTCTGGTTGGCACATAAATATTATGGGGCATACATCCTGGTTTCATACGTACTTGTGACCCCATCACATGATTCTTCATATAGCTTTCCATATCATTTGGCAACTGAAAAAAGACAAGTTAACGATTATGATCGTTAGTAAGAATGACATCCAAGACCAAAACAAACATAACCTCAAAATTGCATAGCCTCAATATTTTCAACTATTTCACGTCCAACAAACATTTTAAGTTTAGGACCTATCAATATATGTTAACATACTCACATCAAAGTGGTCTTCACAGAAATAAAGTGGCGAATTCGTGACTAAGTCGTTCGAGTTTCGCCGTGCAAGCTTTAACCACTTATCTCTTATTATTTCCTTGTTTGGTACATACACAAACACTTTGTTGGGTGTTGTTATTGATACTGCACACCACTTAAAAACTTTGGAATTCGTTTTAAATTTAATATTTTGTTAACTTTCTTCGCTACGCATAGACACAATGGCATTGTTTACCTAGGTGTAACCATGGTCAAATATTATTGTACCATGGGTGTGACCAGTGTGACCACAGAGTATATAATCACTACCTACTATAATTAGGTGTGACGTCAGAGCCGACGCCATGACACCTGAGAGCTGTTTTCGCGCAATATTGAAAAAATACACTTCTGGACACATCTATTGGCCCACCTTAGAGTTTAGGTTTCGATGGCCCCTACCGAAATATGATTGCTAGATTGAAAAAAAACTGTTGATGCAGTTTTAAACCTGATACATTTTACCATCTTTTTCGATCGTATTGTTTTAAATTTGAATTCAGAATACCTTACGACATGGAGCTACGCCTAACAAGTCGGATATGCGCCTTGTTAAAGGCAATTGATTTTTGAATAAAAAACATGTTTTATCAAATAAAGGTTTAATTTAATAACGCGTGTTGCCTCCATGGGCATCTACCACAGCTCTCATACGATTAGGCATAGGTAGTGTTACTGATCGTAGCTACTATGACTAAAACGCGCTGGTATAGGTAACCACAGTTTATTTTACAAACATACATACAAGCGAGCAAACCAAAAGTCACAAGTCTAGCTTACTGTCACAGTCATATTTGGATTTAGAAAACAATTAAAAGTTCCGAAAAGGTGATGCCAATAAGTTCGGTTCGTAACATACTCCACATTTTTATTAAAGTCTAGCCTAGAGCTCCTGGGGCACTAACTTCTTAAGCGGTCTCCTGAGAGGGCCAGCACCTGTTAGTATGTCTGCCACTCTCGCTACTCCGTCTGGGCCTGTGTATATCTTAGTCACTCTACCTCTCGGCCAAGATCCCCTGGGTAACTGTCCATCTGCCACGATAACCAAGTCGCCCACCTTTATACTTGGGGATGATCCACCGCCGCGTCGAGGCACCAAAGTTGGAAGATATTCGCGAATCCATCGAGACCAAAAATGATCCGTGAGTCTTACGGCTCTGCGCCAACCGTCTCGTCCGATGATATCCCGATCCGTCAACGTAGCGGGGATAGGTCTCCCTGAAGACGATCCTAATATAAAATGCATTGGTGTCAAGGCTTCCTCACAGTCTGGATCAACTGAAACGTGTGTCAGTGGACGCGTATTCACTAGATTCTCCGACTCCAGTAGAAAGGTCTGCAGGACTTCATCTGAGGGGGAGCGTTCTCTTAGGGTGGTCTTGAGTGCTGTTTTGATTGATCTTACCATACGCTCCCACGCTCCACCCATGAATGGGGCTGAAGGGGGAATGAATCGCCATGAGATCTTCTCATCTGCTACAAATCGGTTAATTTCTGCCCCGTACAGCCCTTTTAGCGTCCTGTTGGCTCCCACAAAAGCTGTTCCGTTATCGGACCATATTTCACTCGGTGTTCCACGGCGTGCAACGAAACGGCGCAAACTCATGATCGCCGCGTCGGTTGACAAACTATGTACGACCTCCAGATGAACTGCTCGTATGACGAGGCAGGTATACAGTGCTACATAGCGTTTCTCTTTCCTTCTGCCAACTGTGACCTGAACTGGGCCGAAGTAGTCCAAGCCAACGAAGGTGAACGGTCTACGATGATGGGCTAGGCGGGCTGGTGGCAGGTCTCCTGTAGACGGTGCGAAGGGTTGAGCGCGCTTTAGCCGACACAGTTGACAACCATGGGCGATTTTTCGAACAGTACTTCGCAAGTTGATTATCCAATAGGTTTGCCGCATTTCGTTAACTACTGTCTCGGAATTAGCGTGGGCAGACTTCACGTGATGATGGGCAATCAAAAGCTGGACAGCAGGGTGTTTGGGATCCAAAATTATAGGATTTTTCACGCCATCGCCAATATCTTGCATTCGGTTGATTCTTCCGCCCAATCTCAGTAAATTATCTTTATCTATGTAGGGGGATAGATTGAATAATCGGCTTTTTCGATGTAGTGACCTTTTCTCAGAGAGGTAGACTATTTCATCTGGGAAGGAGTCGAGCTGGCTTTTCTTCAGAATGTGTGATTCAGCCACGCGCAGATCCTCAGCGGTTATTTCTTTAGGACTGTCTTTGTTTTTTAATAGGTGCAAAAATTTATGGGCTCTCGCCGTAGCTCTCACTAGCCTCATCCATGAGCTCAGTCTTTCTGGGTCAACAGTCAATGGTGTCGGGAAATTATGCGAGGAAATGAGATGACAATGATTATGAACGGATGGTTTTGCTTCTAAACTACTGGCCGTATCTATGTATGGTGATGTTGGCCATTGTTGTTCTGATTCTAGTAAAAATGTTGGACCTGTAATCCAGCGAGATTCTTGATTGAATACTGCGCGCTTATGGCGTGTCGCATCGTCTGCCACATTTTCCGCGGTCGGAATCCATCTCCATTCCGTTACAGCTGTAGTTTCGAGAATCTCGCCGATTCGATGTGCTACAAATGGTTTGAAAGACCGCGCATCACTACGCAACCAACTCAAAACGTTAAGCGAATCACACCAAAATATACGCTTATTTGGTTTATGCTGATGCGATTCGTGAATGAATGATGCAAACCGAGCAGCTACTAAAGCTGCCTGCAACTCGAGGCGTGGGATGGAGGCGGGTTTCAATGGTGTGACTCTACTTTTGCTACCAATAAGAGCGAGCTTCACTGTTCCATCTGCATAGATATGTCGCCAGTACGCCACTGCAGCGTAAGCCACCTCACTGGCATCGCAAAACAGATGTAGTTCGCGGTAAATGATATTAGATGATCTAAATCCATAATATCGCGGCAGATGCAACTGAGAAGCAAGTTTTACATCTCGGAGCCATTCAAACCAAAGCTTTTGGTCTCCTTGATCGAGTTCATCGTCCCAAGATAAACCTTTTCGCCAAATTGACTGAAACATGACGCGTCCTCTAGAAACAAGTGGGCCTAGAATACCCAAAGGATCATAAATTTGCATTAGATGTGACAACGCGTCACGTTTAGTTAGCCTAGCTGGCGATTTAGAATCCAAGTTGAGACTGAAACCTATGACGTCGTTCCTAGGTTGCCAGTTCAGACCGAGCACCCTAGAAACGTTGTTATCGTTACCTAGCATTACATCGTTAAATTTCTGAGATATCGATTCAGGTTCTAATAAAGAAAGAGCTTTTAGGTCGTTCGAGACCCAGTCGCGCATCTCAAAACCCGCCCGACGATTGAGATGTACAATGTCACGGGCCAGAAGCGCAGCTTGGTCTACACTTTGTAGTGAGCCAATATAGTCATCCATGTACACATCGTGTATGGTTGCTGTTGTAAGTGTAACGCTGGCCATCTAGAGAATAGACTTTATATTCAAATGTGAAAGCTGGTGTTTGTTCTGTTTGTCACTCGGCAACTATTTTTCTTGTACATATGTCATGTGTAATTTTTATAATAATATATATTAAATATTTCACTTCTTTCCAACTGTGTTTATCACTCTACTCTGCAATAACAACAACAGGTTATGTGCTACATGTGTGAAGTGTAAATATTTTGTGAAAATATTATTATTTTACTCGAAATATGGATGAGTATACTAATTCGAAAGTTACGATGGAAAAGCTGAAAGGTACCATCAACTATCGCGATTGGGCATTTCAAATGCAAAATATACTTATATTCGAGGATTTGTGGCAATGTATTACTGGAAAATACGAAAACTCAGGTGAGAACGCTATCAAATTAGCTCGTAGAGAGGAGAAAGCTCGAGCGAGGCTATGTTTGAGTGTTGAAAAATCGTGCTATTCTCACATTGTGCAGGCGAAAACTGCAAAGGATGTATGGGATGCCTTGCAGAAGGCTTACGATGACACCGGGTTGCATAGGAGATTGTCGTGTCTGCGAACTTTATGCTCTATTAAGCTAGAACAATTCGATAGCATGGAGATTTATGTCAACGAGATCTTGTCACTTGCTGAACAACTCAGTAGTATGAAGAAACCACTTGATGATGAATTTCTGGCTGCTATTATGCTCCAAGGGTTGCCTCAAGATTATGACCCAATGATAATGGCTCTTGAGCATTCTAGTATAGACATAACTACAGATATGGTAAAAACAAAACTTCTTCAAGATAAGAGATGGAAAGGGAGCGCCGCTGATAATGGCGATGGCTGCTTATTTACACGGAATCGTAGTAATGAAAAGGCTGGCTCTCGAGGCGAGAAGAAAAAAGACTCAAGTACATCAAAACACGCTAGTACCTCGTCAAGTACGAACAAGTTGTGGTGTTGGAAGTGTCGTTCTAAAGGACATGTCAAGAAGGATTGTCCTCAATTAGACCGTAATGGAGCGACGTCAACTTCCATGGTGTTGTCTGCACTTAACACTGACAGTTCGTGGATCATTGATTCTGGAGCGACAGATAATATGTCAGGCCGCCAAGAATGGTTTCAAGCTCTGGATGAGTCTTCGACTAAGGAGGTTTGTGTTGCTGACGGCAAGAAGTTAGATGTGAATGGGAAAGGTGACGTACATTTTACGGTTAACTCTCGTGGACATACGATAGATACTACTTTAAAAGATGTAATGCTTGTACCTGACCTTACTGTTAATTTAATATCTGTATCTACTCTTGCAGAAAAGGGATTTAAATTTATTTTTGATAAAAATGGATGTAACATATTTAAAACTGGTAAATTAGTTATACATGCTAGGAAAGTTGGGAGAGTTTACAGGCTCGATTCTGTGGGTAAAGTCAATCTGACAACGTCATCTACGTCTAAGGATATGATGTTATGGCATCAACGTTTAGCTCATATTAATTTTGACAGCTTGGCATCACTTAGGAAGGTAGCTAATGATATTGACTTTCAGGTTACTACTCAGAAGAAAGTTTGTGATGTGTGTCTTAAGGGTAAGCAATCCCGCGCTCCCTTTGTGACCAATCATAACAAACAGATGGCCGAGGCGCGGCTGGCGCTCATTCATAGTGACGTCTTGGGGCCGATGCCGACTACTTCTCTCGGAGGCAAGCGCTACGTCCTCACGTTTCTAGACGACTACTCCAGAAAGGTGTTCGTCTATCCCATTGCAAAGAAGAGTGAAGTGTGTAAGTACACTAAAGATTTTATTAGACTGGTAGAGAATCAGTGTAGTGCAAAAGTCAAGGTAATGAGAACAGATAATGGCTCTGAGTACGTTAATGCTGAGTTGACGGACTTTCTTAAAAAGAAAGGCATTGTACATCAGCTGACGGTACCATATTCTAGTCAGCAGAATGGATCCGCCGAGCGCCTGAATCGTTCTTTACTTGACAAGGTCAGATGTCTACTGTATAACGCAAATCTCGATGACAAGATGTGGGCAGAGGCTGTAAACACTGCGGCGTTTCTGATCAACAGATCGCCAAGCTCGAGACTTTCTGGTAGATTACCAGAGGAAGTGTGGAGTGGTAAAAAAGTGAGCCTTAAAAATCTGCGTGTCTTTGGTTGCGAGGCATTTGCTCATGTAGATGACTGTAAACGTAAAAAGTTAGACCCCAAAAGTAGAAGGCTAATCTTTTTAGGTTACTGTGATAACGTCAAAGGATATCGTTTGTTCAACCCTGATGACAATAAGATCGTTGTATCACGTGATGTGGTGTTCAACGAATCTGTGTTTCCAGGGAGAAAATCTAAAATAGGGCCAAAACGTGTGTTTGAACCTATTTATCTTACAGGAGGTGATGATGAGAGGGAGATGCTGGAGACTACGTCGGTTGAGGCGGAGCCTGATACAGTTCCTGCAGAATCACCAAATCATCCTGTTGAGTTGGAGTGTGAACGCGAGGCTAGTAAAGATTCGGTAACGTCGCCTGAATTGGCACCAGAGTCTACTAGTACACGATATAACCTACGTCCACGTATGCCTAAGACAACCTGTAACATAACTAACGTGTGTAATGTGACAGAGCCCATAGAGCCACGTACTGTCAAAGAAGCTTTGAAATGTGAAGATAAAGAGTTATGGCAGAAGGCCATGAAAGAGGAAATCGATTCTTTTGTCTTACACGGAGCTTGGGAGCTTACTGATAAACCGGTTGACAAGAACGTCGTTAAAAATAAGTGGATTTTTACCCTTAAACGAGACTCGGATGGGAACATTACACGTTATAAGGCAAGGTTGGTAGCTAAAGGCTTTACTCAAAGATATGGTGAAGATTTCCAAGAAACTTTTTCACCGGTCGTTCGTCATTGTTCTATACGATTGTTACTATCTCTGGCAGTAGAAATGAAACTTAAAATTGATCATTTGGACGTGCAGACAGCATTCCTGAATGGAGATTTGCAGGAGGAGATCTTTATGCAACAACCGGAAGGTTTCATATGCCCTGGGAGTGAGAACAAAGTCTATAGATTACGAAAGGCTATTTATGGGTTGAAGCAAGCATCGCGATCCTGGTACCAAAAGGTAAAAGATGTTTTACTTTCTTTGGGATACAGACAGTGTAAACAAGAGGACTGCATCTTCACTAAGAGATCAGGTGAATCGATTGTTTTTATCGCTCTGTATGTTGACGATTTTTTCGTGTTCTATAATGACAAACGTCTGGCTGAGACGTTAAAAAGTTCTTTGTTAAATGTTTTTAAACTCAAAGACTTAGGCCCGGTACGAAACATGTTAGGTATAAAGGTAGAACGTGATGCAACTTCCATCAAACTTAGTCAGGAAAAGCGGATTGACAATATGTTAGATCGTTTTGGCATGACAGACTGTAAGCCTGTAAAGTCTCCCATGATAACTAATGTTAGTTCGGTCATTGAGAGTTCTAATAAGGTTACAAAGTTTCCGTATCAAGAGTTGATTGGTAGTCTTATGTATTTATGTGTAACTACGCGACCTGACATTTCGTTTGCCGTGTCATATTTAAGTAAATTTAACAGTTGTTATACGGAATTCCATTGGAATCAAGCTAAGCGTGTACTGCGATATCTTAAAGGTACTAAGCAAAAGGCTTTGGTATTTAAGAAGTCGAATGTAGTTCCCGTTCTTGAGGGTTATTCTGACGCAGATTGGGCGGCAGATCCTGACCGTAAGTCGTACACGGGGTATGTGTTTAAATACGGCGGTAATTCGGTATCTTGGGGTAGCTACAAACAGTCTTGCATATCGCTTTCGTCCACCGAGGCGGAGTATTGCAGCTTGAGCGAAGCGAGTAGAGAAGCGGTGTTCCTACAAGCTTTAATTAAAGAATTGCTAATGACGACTAGTTGTAAAATAGTAATGTATTGTGACAATCAATCTGCTATACAGCTTGCTATCAATCACACTCATCACAGACGGAGCAAGCATATAGAAATAAGATTTCATTACGTTAGAGATATGATAGATAGGTTTAACGTAGAAATTGTATACATCCCTACGGATGAGATGTTAGCAGATGTGTTCACTAAGCCCCTGGGCTGTGTCAAGCACGAGGTGTTCACTCGTCAGCTTGGTGTGGCATGAAGCTATCATGATGCCCACGTTATGGGGGGGTGTTGTAAGTGTAACGCTGGCCATCTAGAGAATAGACTTTATATTCAAATGTGAAAGCTGGTGTTTGTTCTGTTTGTCACTCGGCAACTATTTTTCTTGTACATATGTCATGTGTAATTTTTATAATAATATATATTAAATATTTCACTTCTTTCCAACTGTGTTTATCACTCTACTCTGCAATAACAACAACAGTTGCATGCGCAGCACCAGGGTACTCAAGTTTGTATTCTTTCGCATTAAGGTTCTTTACATACAGGGCGGTACACGGGCTCGAGCACGTGCCAAACATCATTGATGACATACGATACAGCTTTAATTTGTGTGCTGGGTCATCGCGCCACAAAAAGCGCTGCGCATCGCGATCTGATGAACGAATTCGAACCTGTGGGAACATTTCGCGTATGTCCGCCGTGAGTGCTATAGCGTTTTCCCTAAACCTCATCAAGATTGCAAGTAATGGCTGTAATAAGTCAGGACCTGGCAAAAGGAGAGAATTAAGACTGATTCCTTTAAACTTCGCGGCTGCGTCGTGTACGACTCTCAACTTACCAGGTTTATGGGCATGAGTAACGCCAAAATGTGGGAGATACCAAGTGATACCAATTGGGGGGGCCGTGCACTCTTCAGCGTATTTCTTATCTAACATTGCTTTAATGTTATCTCGATACATGTTGGCATATTGCACATCTGACTGCATTTTCTTTTCGAGAGATAAAAATCTAGAAAGCGCTAATTTAAAATTGTTCGGTACATCCTTAATATCGGGTCGCCAGAGGAGACCGGCTTCAAAGTGACCATCGGATAGTCTATGTACAGTCTCGTGGAGAGTTTTCAATGCGTGTTTATTGGAATTGCCACGGTGGTCTCTTTTTATTATGCCAATAGAGTCTAATTTGTAGTAGTCTTTGATTGCGGTTTCAATAGAAAAATTATTGTCTGACGTTTCGGATATGTTGGTATGGTGAAGAAAGTCAACTTTGGATGTTCTACTTGACACGAAGCCATATAAAACCCAACCAAGAGCAGTGTGGATTGCAACTGGTTGGTTATCCTTGCCTGAACGAATAGTATCCGCCACGGTTAACTTCCAATTATCTACACCAATGATTAACATAGGCTGTACTTCTTCACAGCATAAAATATCTCCTAAATCAGATAAGTACGAATATTTACAAATATCTTCCCTATTTACAGAAGCTCTATAATTAATACCTAAATTTTTGACCGAGCGAGCATTATGTATTTGGTAGGAGTCTGTACAGTTACGCCCTTTAATTATAAAATCAACGTACTGAATATCGCAATCACGTGACAAGCCTCCTACACAATCTATTCGTACTCGTTTACTCGGACCTTCGATACCTACATGCTTTGCAATATCGGAGTCTATGAAAGTAGTTGTACAGCCATCATCTAAAAGTGCGTGAGTCTCCACAGTCCCCCGGGGACCAGTTACTTGAACTGCGACAACTTTAAGAAGTGGCCGAGATTTAGGTCTACTTACGCTCGACGAAGGGCGAATAGCCGTAACATGAGCCGATACTTCGACATCACTGCTGTCTGGTTCAGATTTCTCCTCTTCGATATCAGTAGATGGCTTCGGCGCTGTCTCAAGTTCAGAGTCCGAGGTGTCCTCTAGATCGGCGTGAGCTAGCACGTTCTGATCATTATCTAAGTTATGTAATAGGCTATGTATTACAATAATTAACATTTCAACAATTTAAGCATGCTACACAATCTTACAAATCTTTCTCCTGATAAGGGTTTCGTCAAAATGTCTGCAATTTGATCTGTGGTGGATACATATTTAACAGTTATTAATCCTTCCTCTACCTTTTGTTTAATAAAGTTTAAATATGACAGCTTAACAGGTTTTGCAGATGCAGACTTTGCTCGCGATAATGATAGGAAATCCACTAGTGGATATTTGTTCAAGTTATTCGATAATACAGTAACATGGAAATCAAAGAAGCAAAGTACAGTTTCATTGAGTACAACAGAAGCAGAATTAATTGCTTTATGTGAAGCATCTGTTGAAGCTTGTTGGCTAATGAAACTGTTGTGTGACTTTAATATTAAAATAAGCAATACTGTTATTTTTGAGGACAATCAAAGTACTATGAAAGTAGTAAACAATCCAGACCAGAAACGATTGAAACATATTGATGTCAAATTTAACTTTATTAAACAAAAGGTAGAGGAAGGATTAATAACTGTTAAATATGTATCCACCACAGATCAAATTGCAGACATTTTGACGAAACCCTTATCAGGAGAAAGATTTGTAAGATTGTGTAGCATGCTTAAATTGTTGAAATGTTAATTATTGTAATACAGATTGTGTGCCAACATTGAACCTCAACACTCTCCCTCAATGTTTGCACATAATATGTATTACAATAATTAACATTTCAACAATTTAAGCATGCTACACAATCTTACAAATCTTTCTCCTGATAAGGGTTTCGTCAAAATGTCTGCAATTTGATCTGTGGTGGATACATATTTAACAGTTATTAATCCTTCCTCTACCTTTTGTTTAATAAAGTTAAATTTGACATCAATATGTTTCAATCGTTTCTGGTCTGGATTGTTTACTACTTTCATAGTACTTTGATTGTCCTCAAAAATAACAGTATTGCTTATTTTAATATTAAAGTCACACAACAGTTTCATTAGCCAACAAGCTTCAACAGATGCTTCACATAAAGCAATTAATTCTGCTTCTGTTGTACTCAATGAAACTGTACTTTGCTTCTTTGATTTCCATGTTACTGTATTATCGAATAACTTGAACAAATATCCACTAGTGGATTTCCTATCATTATCGCGAGCAAAGTCTGCATCTGCAAAACCTGTTAAGCTGTCATATTTAAACTTTGAATATTTTAAATTAATATCAATAGTTTGTTTAACATATCTAAGAACACGCTTTAAAGCTTGCCACAACTTCAAAGTTGGCTGTGACTGGAATCTACTCAAATATGATACAGCTATCGCTAAGTCAGGTCTTGTGCTCACCATAGCATACATCAAAGAACCAATAAGAGACCTGCACTGATGTTCTAAAGTCATGTCAATTTCACATTCGTCAAAGTCCAGTTTAAAATTATGGTCCATAGGAGAATTAGTCCCTTTACAATTGTCCATGTTATAATATTCAAGAACCTTCTGCAGATATTTAGATTGATTAAGATAAATACAATCATGTTTCTTCTGAATACTAATGCCAAGATATGTCAGATTGCTGTTCCCTAAGTCTTTCATGCTAAAGTTAGTCTTTAAGAAGTTTTTGACATTTCCAATTTCAGTAACACTAGGCCCTACTATAAGTATATCGTCGACATACAAAATCAAATAGAGATTGCCCTTACTATAGAGACAATAGTCATTTTGAGATCGCGTAAAACCACATTCAGTAATAACTTCTGTGAATTTTTCATACCAATATTTTGGACTCTTCTTTAAACCATAAAGAGATTTTTGTAACTTTAGAACTTGACCTTCTGGAACTGTCAGTCCTAGTGGAGGTTTTAAGTATACTGTCTCATCAATCCGTCCATATAAGAAAGCTCCCTTGACATCCATCTGGTGTATTTCATATTCTTTCTGAGCAGCAATCGATAAAAGAACTCTCAAGGTTTGCATCTTCAATACAGGTGAATAAGTGTTTTCTAACTGTTCCTTCTGTTGAAAACCCTTCACTACCAATCTTGCTTTATATAACTCTTCTTCTTCTCCTATATTTTTCTTTGTGAATACCCATTTACTATCTAGTAGTTTTTCTTTCTGTGGTTCAGGTACAAACTTCCAAGTTTCATTTTCTTTTAAAACTTTTAATTCCTCATTTATTGCCTTATTCCAAAGCTTCTCATCTTTTCTCCCTTTAATGTCATCAAAATTAGTTGGAATCTCCTGGTAACTTGATAATAATGCATATAATGTATCATAAAATGTATCATCCTGGTTTAAATCAATTTCATAATCCTTTTGCCATGCTGGTTTTCTTATTTGTCTCTTTTCTCTCCCTCTTTCTAAACTCTCTGTCTTTCTGTCTGTATCATTCTCCAATTCTTGTGTCTCTTCTTCTTTACTGTCCTTTTTTTTTTCTTTATTCGTATTCTTAGATACTTTTTGCTGTATTTTGTCCCTTGATACATTTTCACTATCTTTCTCCTCCTCACTTTCTTCTTCCTGTTCACTTATTTCATCTTCTTTTTTCTCTTTTGTGTCCAGTGTGTATCTCACACAATTGTCACTTCCGGGTTTTGTTTCATCAAACACTACATTACGTGCCGATATTACTGACCTTGTTTCTGTATCATACAGCTTATATCCTGAATTGACATATCCAATAAAAATCATTTTCTTTCCTGAATTATCTAATTTATGACGTAACTCTCTAGGCACATGATTGTATGCTGTACAACCAAACACTCTCATAGCTCTCACATCAGGTTTCCTTCCTTCCCATAGCTCTGATGGTGTTTGACTTTTTCCTTCAGTCGGACTTCGGTTAGTAACATAGGCTGCAAACAAAACTGCATAGCCCCAAAACTCCTTACTAAGCTGTGAGTCTAACAAAACTGTTTTTGCTTTTTCTATTAATGTGCGGTTCATCCGTTCTGCTACTCCATTCATCTGGGGATTGTATGGCACTGTATATTGCATTTGGATTCCTTTGCTGTAACAAAACTCCTGAAATTGCCTTGACACATATTCTCCGCCATTATCCGATCTCAACTTTAATATATTAACATTGAAATGGTTGGTTACATAAAAATAGTACTGCTTGAATTTGTCAAAAACTTCACTTTTATTAGAAAGTAGATAGACCCAAACAAAGTGAGTATAGTCATCTATAAATGTCAGAAAGTACTTGTATCCTTCCTCAGTCAGTGGGGTGATTGGTCCGCATACATCAGTGTGTACTAATTCTAGTGGTCTGGATGCCCTACGTCCTTGTCTGTTAAAAGGTTGTCTGGTCATTTTACCTAGTAAGCACGGTTCACACACAGAATTATTTTTATTACATTTAGTCAAGTCATCAATGCCACTTACCATTTGATTCTGTGAAAGCAAAGTTAAATTTTTAAACCCGAGGTGACCAAAACGTCTATGCCACAGCTGCATCACTTGATCATCATTACTGTTACTTAAGTTACATTCATCTTTTAATATTTGCATGTGAATAGTATACAAAGACCCTTCATTGTTTCCTATCATTGTCAATTGATCATATCTAAATACTCTAACTTTACTATTTAAAAATTCAACCCTATAACCATTACTCTCAATTTTAGAAACAGACAACAAGTTTTTCCTCAACTCTGGCACATAATATACATTTTTAATAGTACAGTCTATATATCTTTTACCAACATAACATCTTGCCTTTATGTTCCCAAATCCAACCGCTATTAAACTCACTGCATTCTTGGCCGCAGCAATCACTTTTGGTGTATTTAGTTCCATGTAGTTGTAAAACGCACTTTTGTCATTTGTCAGGTGGTCTGATGATCCCGAATCCACACACCAAGTTATTTCACATTGATCATTATCTTGTTGGTTCCGTCCATTGCCAGTCAGAAATGCATACTCATTCTCTGTTGATGCCGCATATGTCTGATGATTATTTCCTGGATAGTTAGGTCCTTGTTGTTGCCAAGATCTTCTGTCTGGAATTCCACGACCTCTTTCTTGTGACCTACTTCTGCCTCCAAATGCTGCCCGATGTGGCGCTCTATTTCCTCGTCCTTGACCTCTTGAATAATATTGTCCATGTCCGCGGGCTGGTTCCTGTTGGTATCTCGCTCTACATTCGAATTTTTTATGGCCTGGCTTGCCGCATCCAAAGCACAAAAAGGTATTCCTTTGGTGCTCTATTATTTGAGGACCCATCTTATTCCTCTTTTCTTCCTCTCCTAGTAATCTGTCCTTAACCATGTCTACTGTCAGGTTTGGTACTGACTCTAAAGTTGTTATAATAACTTCGTACGATTCTGGCATGGATAGCAATAGTACATTTACCTTTTCTTCGTCTGCTAGGGGGCTTCCTGCGTCTTTTAGCTCGCCGAATATTTTTGACAACGTAACAAAATGTTCTCCGAGAGACGTTCCCTCTTTGTATTTTATAGTGTTTAGTTCCCGCCGTAGGAATAATTTACTTCTGGTGCCTTTTTTCATAAATTGTTGCTCTAATTTAAACATCATGTCGTATGCTTTATTCTCCTCTTGAATATAATCAATATGGCTGTCGGCGACGCCGCTTATAATAATGCTTTGTGCTCGAGCTTCAAGTTTTTTGTTCTCGGGGACGCTCGCAAAGTCTTTGTTTTCTATTGCATTTAAGCATTCATTTTCCCGTAGTATGCTGCTAATGCGGAACTTCCATATTGCAAAATCTTCGCCGGCAAATTGCTTTATCTTAATACTTTCCGCCATTTTTCCTTCGTGTGCCTGTGCACGGGCGCGAACCACGCTCTGCTACCACTGTTATAATTTGTTCTTATATTATTGAAAGACTTATGTTCCCTTATAGTTTACTTTCTTTTATTATTTATTAAAATACACATTTTTCTCTGCGCACATGACTAAATTCTTAAATCAGTATTTTTCATTTTTATATCGCGAACACAGACTAAACCGCTCTACTTATTTTTCTTCACAACACCATAGATTGTGTGCCAACATTGAACCTCAACAATGATGTTTGTAGGTACAGCCCCCAACGCTGCACGGAGATTTTACTTTACAAAGGTTAAACCTATGCGACCTATTTTCTAAACATCTATGACACACTTTATTCTTTTTTATAAATTGCCATCTGTCATTCACTGACAATGCCAAAAATTTGTCACATTTGTTGACATTATGTAATTTCGAACAAAAAATACATTTATTTCCATTTTTATTTACAAAGGAATTGGAAGGTTTTTCGTCGGGTAGGCCTTGATCTGAATGCGTGCCCCTCTCGATAGGTAATTGAACAGAAGCCGTCGAAGAGTAGAAATCTTGAATTCCATACTTTGTATGCAGTTCACACTCACGAGATAGGAAGTCAGAAAGCATCTCCAACTTGCTGATGCGTTTGCCAGTATGACTAGCCGCAAACTCATACCACTTTGCGCGAATGATTGGGGATAGTTTGGTCATTAAAGAATTAAAAATTTCGGGAGAATGCAGATAGTCAAACTGATCCAATAGTTTTATTATGCCAATGCAGTTTTTGACCCGGCACGTAAAATTAACAAAATCTTTACCTTCTGCGCCAACTTTAGGTAAAGCGCGCACAGCGTTGATTTCCTGCATCACAATTTTTTCGGGACGACCAAAACGCATCTCGAGAGCGTCAATGACCTCCATAGGGTCGTTCGCTGATACAAGTAGAATATAAACGGCTTCACGAGCGGCGCCACGTAACGATGAACTGATGCGAGCTAAGTTTTCAACTACAGTAAATGATGCCTGTGTATCAATAAAAATACGTTTGAAACCAAGCCAGTCCGTGGCAGATTTTCCGTCAAATACTGGCAGTTTGATGTCCGACTTCTTGAGTCTATTAGTTAGTGAATCAAAAATGCAGATACGATCGTTATGTCCGCAGCTGACGGCAGCTCCATCGGGTGGCTGGAAATTATTATTAATGTTAGTTGGATTTTGGTTAGGTGCGTAGGTCTGACGGTATGTAGCATTCAATATTGCAGAGTGTACATTACAACCTGGGCCTGAACCAGAAGGAATATTGAGCATTTCGTTAAATACGGTTGTGTGTGCTGTTGCAGCGGGAGGTATTTTACCTCCTGGGATGATGTTTGGTTGTACATCGTTAAGCCAACGATTGATGTTGTCTGCTTGCGCACTAGCGCGATCGCTGCTATGATCGATGCCTCTTAAACTGCCTCTTACGCTTTCTACTTCGATAGCGGCCAGTTCGGCCTGAAGGTGTAGGTCAGCCGCTTTGCGTTCGAGTTCAGTTTGTCGGGCTGTGATGTCACAGAGCTGACGTGCATGTAGTGCTTCAGCGGCGAGTTTTTTTGCTTTTATAGTACTCGAGGATCGTGTAGACCCTAGCGATCTTGTGGTGACCGACTTAGGTGTGTTGTGTATTTGTTGTGGAGGGGAGTCACGACTACCTGAGGGCACACTGCTGTCGTCATGGACATGCGGTGCTTGATGGGCCTTTAATAGGTGAGGAAAGTATACAGACTTTGAGTTGGGTTCATCAGCTGTCGAGGGCGCGCTGCTGTTAATATTGACGGGCGGCGCTTGGTGGGCCTCCGACGGGTGGGCTGTGCATCCATTGTCATTTCCGCTTGGGCCGGCGACTCCGTTTGAAGCTCCTTGTGGTGGTTCACTATTTTGATGTTTAGATCGGGTATTATAAACCATGGCTCCTTTTCACGTGGGAGAAGGACCAAAATGTTACTGATCGTAGCTACTATGACTAAAACGCGCTGGTATAGGTAACCACAGTTTATTTTACAAACATACATACAAGCGAGCAAACCAAAAGTCACAAGTCTAGCTTACTGTCACAGTCATATTTGGATTTAGAAAACAATTAAAAGTTCCGAAAAGGTGATGCCAATAAGTTCGGTTCGTAACAGGTAGAGTTTATCAACCGCTCTATGAAATTTTGAGGGAACTCCTGCATCGTCTGGGCAACTGGCTGACGAGCCCTAACACGTCTTTTTAGCTCGTCCCACATATGCTCAATGGGGTTCATGTCTGGGCTTCTGGCTGGCCAGTCCATAACTGTGATGTTCACATCCCGAAGATATTCCCAGACGTTGCCGGCCGCATGGGCTCTTGCATTATCATGCATAAAAAGGAAATTTGGGCCCACATAGTCCGCGTATGGTATCCCATACGCGGACTATGTGGGCCCAAGTTTGACAAAAGTACATTCGTGAGTGCTTAGAACCTCACGTGATAACGTGAGGTTCTAAGCACTCACGAATGTACCTTTCAGCATTTAATGTTGGCAGCCGTGGTCCTGTAACAACCTCAAGTTGAGTTTTGCCGCTCGCGGATATACCGCCCCCAGACAGTCCATGAGCCACCGCAATAAGCAACCCTCTCTTCAAAGCAGCATTGAGCGAAACGCTCTCCCTTACGTCGGTAGACATTCTTCCTTCCATCATTGCCATGTAACACAATTTTAGACTCATCAGAAAAGAGTACACGGCTCCAATCTTGCTGTGTCCAATTTAAATGACTGCGTGCGAAATGAAGGCGCGCTGTTCGGTGGGCTCGCGTTAGTTTGGGCCCATTATAGCTGGCTTGTGTGGTACCATATCGCGTTCTTTTAACCTTCTCCGAACAGTTCGAGCGCTCACAGATACTCCGTGGAAGTCGCGAAGTTGATTTTGTATCTCAATGGAGGTAAGGTGACGATTTCTCAAGCTGGTCGTCACGATGAATCGATCCTGCCTTTCAGTTGTGACCCGAGATCGTGGCCTTCCTTGGCGACGAACAAAGCCGCCAGTCTCTAGGTACCTCCGATAAACATTTCGGACCGCAGATCGACTTAAATTAAGTTGAGCACTCACGTTTCTTTGGCTGTGTCCGGCCTTAATAAGTGCCACAGCTTGGGCGGCGACTTCAGGTGAAGTATCCATAGATTATTGATAGAACCTCACCTTCATGTTAAGAATAAGTAATGTTTGATGCAAAACCAAAGATATCAATCACTTTTTCAAGAATTAAATCCAAGTAAACCAATAAAACCAAGTTTTGATATCAACAAACAGGCTCCAAGTTGTCTTTTGTTTCTTTAAATTCTGTGTTCGAAATTCAAAAAAAAAGACTATTGAATGAAATTGTGAATGTGCCAGGTTCAAAACTGCATAAAAAACTTTTTGCTCGACCTAATATGACATTTTAGCTAGGACCAAACGAAACTGAAAATACAAGGTGGGCCAATAGATATGTCCAGAAGTGTATTAGAAAAATGGCTTTAAACTTCGTTAAACTTGAGTTTAATACCGAAATAAAGGATTTTTCGTAAATAATAAATGTGTACCCACATTAGGGAAGAGGATTTCAAAACCTTTCGTCACGCCTAATCATCAAAATCATCAATACAATCCACGGATCAACAATAAGAAAATTTGAATTTCGCGGGCTTACAATATTTTTTTTATTTTCAATATTGCGCGGGTTTTTTTATATCATCTCATGGTTTGCGACTAGAGCCACATTTTCTTTCCTAAAAGCTTTTCATCAGAGCAAACATTTTGGAAAAATAGAGGGTTTTGTTAAAACAAAAAAAAACTAAAAAGCTCCTAACTCGGAAACGGTGCGGCTTAGTTTCATGCTTCTCTGAACCTAAATGGTTTCTGAGGACTTAGTTAATAAGGTGCTGCAATAATATCATTAAATTTCCCGAAAAAGAAAACCCGTGAAAATTTTTCCGCCATACTGCCCTCAACTATACACTCGAACCGCAACCAAGCCGGCAGAGGCGCTATTCAGGTCGTCATGAGTGCAGGTGCAGGGACACCTGGGACATTCCAGCAGATGACGACCGCCTCGCACCAGTTACGCTTTTTTCATTTGCCTTGGCACTCGATCCCGAACGAGTTTGAGTCGAGGGAGTCCCGGTCGACTTCTGAATGGTTTATAAAAAATTGGTCGGGGTTTCCCAAGTCGGTATAAAAAGTCAATATAAAAAACAAACAAACACATAAAGTAAGTCAACATAAGCCTGCGTCATCCCACTACTGAGCAAAGGCCTTTCCCCATGACTTCCAGTTTTTTCTATCCAAGGTTAATGAGGACCACTGGTCGTTGGTTTTATCCAGCTCATCCCGCCATCTGCTACGAGGTCTGCCGCGGCGCCTTCAGGCTGTGTCAGGACTCCATAAAGAGGCTATTTATTGGGCATGCGGCAGACGTGGCCAGTCCAGTCCCACTTCAGCTTAGCGACTTTTTGAGCAACGTCAGTCATTTGTGTTTAAAAATAAAATAAAAACAAAACACAAAAAGAAAACCCATAAGCTGGCTTCGAACGCTCTGTGCCACTCGACCAGACGACTTGTTGAACTCATTGGCCATAGTGATTATATACTCTGTGTCTTTGGCGAATATGGTAGATTTTATGCTACTTCAACAGGGAGCTAATTCTCATTTTATGCGATATTTGAGTGATATGATAAATATCTAGTCACGTAAATATCGCATGTGATAAGTGTCATGTCTATCAAAAATATCGATCCCGTGCTAAAATCCGTATTCTCGTGGGCAATAGATATATTGGCAATCGAGATGGTAATAGATAATATTATCTTTACGTTCATTCAAATCTTTTGCACAGATTATATCGTTTTTGTCGCTGCCAAGGATCGTTCAACACGTTCCGTTTTTCATCGACTGGCGAGTTGATAATCGATAACTTTATTTTTTCTTCAAATTAACAAATTTGCTGATAATTTGGATTGATAGAATGTTTTTAGTGTTCGTTTTACATTAAGTGGTTAATGTAAAATGAATTTGACTAGTTTAAAATAATTTTCATGTAAAAAGTTAATCTTAACATTACATGCGCATACTTTTTGTGGAACGGAGTGTCAATAACAGCCGACAACTCCGTCAAGAGCTGCCAAAAGTTTTAAGGTGGACGCACACCTATCCGCGCCGAAGGAATCGACCGCGCCGAAAGAATCGAATTTTAGAATGACTTGTATGAAATCCTACTAAACCTCGCACACTTATCCGCGTCGAATCGGACGAATAGATGACGTCATAAGTATGAGAAAAAATTCTTTCGGCGCGGTCGATTCCTTCGGCGCGGATAAGTGTGCGTCCACCTTTAAAGTTAAGTTTTAGTTTGAGTTAATTTATTGCTCTGATGGCAAAAGTGAAGAATCGAACAAAAGTAAATATTGAAAAAATTAGCTCTTCCCCAAAAAAAAGAAAAGCTTACCCGAGCGCAGCTCAAAAAGCTCGCTTGGTGAGCATTTTGGAGGCAGACCCAGAACTTCGTGGGGCGATGTTCTCTGCCTCCTTCACAATGAAAGAGTCCACAGCCCGATGGACCAAGATTGGTGACGAGCTTAATTCTATTCCCGGCGGAAAAAAAACTGGCAAGAATGGCGTAAAGTAGTTTTTTTTTTAACAAAGCATCACTTAGGTCCCATGGATCCATTCTCCATTGGGCTCGTCGTCGTGGCGGTGCTGCCTCTGCTATTTCAGCCTCCTCGATTAGATCTACTACAAAAGCCGCAACAAATTCGTCCACAGACATTTTCACCGTTTTAAGTTTTAACAAAAGCAACCTCAATACTCAACTCAATAATTTATTTCAGTTCGTATTTTGTTCTAAAATGTCAATCGATATGTCACTATCGAGTGCTCCTGATCACTCGATGCATGTCTAACGCTTTGCCATCGATATTTATCTATAGTGACTTCTCGAGAATAGGGAAATTTGCATTCAATCGATATTTTGACAGTTTTTGCGATATTTATCGAATGTGATATTATATCTACTGCTCGAGAATCGCCCCCCTGCGCAAAAGGCGAAAAAGTGTAACTATAAATTTGAATTTCGCGGGATCAGATTTTTTTTTTCAGTATTACGCGGGGTTTTTTTACATCATCTCATGGTTTGCAACTAGAACAACATTTTATTTCCTGTAAAGTTTTTCATCCAAGCCAAGCAAGGTTTTGTTGAAACAGCTCCACTCCAACCTGCTAAAGCTACACTTGTAAAGCTAATACGAAAAAAAAAAGTTTGTAAACAAATATAAAATAATTAACTACTGTTAAATACAATATATCAAAATAAATATGTATATTTGTAATGCTGCTACATTGTTTGTTCTATGACTAGACTGTTTACCTCTATGCCTTTGTCTGTGGTAGGAGATATTAAGAAATAAAAAACACTTCTCTCTGGTATCGTATAACAGCAATGTGTATTTTATTTAATAATAATACTATGCTACTAAAAACCCCTAAAACCTATAAAATAAAATAATAACAATGAAATATCACTATCAAGATATTTTAAGCGTTTTCAATCACGCAATCAATCTATCAATCGTCTTTCGGAACAGCACTATCTAGTTCAAAATTTCCAGTCACCTGATTGGTCAACCAATCGGCCAATCACGCGATGTCGCCAATTATCATGCTGTACTTACGCTTGATTCAAGGCTTCAATGGGGTTCTCATTTAACATCTCTTGCGGGGCGCTTAAGTTCAGCAGCATATGCCATTAGGAAAATCCGTCAATTCACTGATGTAGATACCGCTAGACTAGTCTATTTTAGTTACTTCCATAGCATAATGTCTTACGGCATTTTGCTGTGGGGACGGGCTGCTGATATTGAGTCTATATTTATTCTGCAGAAAAGAGCCATCAGAGCCATATACAATCTTCGTAGGCGCGATTCTCTAAGGGAACTGTTTAAGGAAATTAACATCATGACTGTATATTGTCAATACATCTATGAAAACATAATGTATGTCAGGAAAAATCTGCATCTTTTTGGTAAAAGAGGTGACAGACACAATTACAGTACTAGAAATAGAGACCAATTAGTTCAGCCAGGCTTCAGACTCGCTAAAGTAGGCTCGTCTTTCATGGGGTACTGTTTGAAATGCTATAATAAAATTCCACAAAGCATTCTTGAACTAAATGAAACCAAATTTAAAACATGCATTAAACGCACACTGTGTAAGCAAGCATATTACAAATTGGACGATTATATCGCTGATAAAAATGCTTGGGTAAATGCCGGTCCTGCTCCACAAGGACAGGGGCGCATAAAGGGATAGCGCTAATTTGTGTTGTTGGAGCTGCTGAAGATTGTACAACTATCTTTGCATTGTATAAATTCAATATCTTTAGTATTATATAACCTCATATTCCATATTGTGTGAGTGCTATGTACTAGAATGCTATCATTCGCTGGAAACCTACGTTTTTATTTTATTTATTTTTTTGACTTGAATGTGCCCTGGCGGTTATGAGTATGTCATGCTCACTCAAATGTCTCGCTGATGGTGGCGCGTGTGTCGGACCATTTAGTTCCCTTCAAAATGGTTGAGCTGAATGGTGCTGATCCATGCGTCATGTTCGTGAACGGGCGCTGTCAGTTGTGACTGGTCATGTCTTAGTCGCCATGGTTTATTTGAATTAATTATTTTGTTTTTGGGTTGTATTTTGTTTGCTATGGACACTTTTATCGTGCAAATCTTGCTACATTGTTCTCACATAATGCCATCTCAACATGATTGATGTAACCAAGATTTTGTAACAATATTTTGATTTAAAAGAGTGTCCATGGAGTTTCTTGCCCGTTCTTCTCCATAGAGATCTACGCTAGGGAATGGGCAACTACAGTACTTTCACAGTTTTTATGTCTTGTGACTGGGACTGTAGCTACATTAAATGTTCATTTTTGTTTCGACAATTCAAAAGTGCCTGTAACTGGCCTACTTGAAATAAATGCTTTGATTTTGATTTTGATTTTGTACACTCTTGGGTCGGACAAGCAAGGTACACCCAAATAATTGAAGACATTGCGTGTTGTGCAATCCTGTGTCGTGCGTTGCTGGTGTGTGCATTGTCATGGTGTACAATATCAAGCCGGGCGATCTTGGTCCAGGCCGAGAATCCGCGACATAACCGCGTACGTGTTTTGAATTCCAATGACGTACATTCCAATGTCGCGCATTCTCGTGCCGTGCATTGTTGATGTTGTACATTGCTGGCTCCCGCCTGTTGCGCTCAGCGTTGTTCTTGATACGGCAATTGCCGTAATATACGGTATTCAGGCATCTTAGGCATCATAAATACGGTATACGGCAGCTCTTTGATTACCGTATTCAAATATACGGTAATTGAATAAAGTAAACGAAAATAAAATATTTCGTATAATGGAACGCACCAACTTGTAAACCATAGATAAAAAAGTAGAAGCGCCACGAAAAGAAACGTCAACAGAGTTCAACCAAATGCAACCTTATCTCCGAGACGTTAATTTCTAAAATCTTTAGTTCCTCATTCATTAGCATCTTTTGCTTTAAATGTATTATGTTTGCCACACTCGAACGCAGACTGCGAGCGTATCTTCAGTGAAGTAAATAATATGAAAACGAGACTTCGAAATAAATTAATAACTCCAACTATTATTGGAACTCTTTTAGGTCCATGTTCACCAAAAAGATGACAGTCTGATTTTCTAAAACAGCTGTTTAAAACACATTTTTGTATGGTAATATGTCACAGTGACAGCTGTTTTTAGCTAATCAGGCTGTTATCTTTTCGGTGAACATGGACCTTAGCCAGACAAGCAAACCTTAATCACGGTAATTGTACACATTTTCAAGTACCAAACGAAATGATTCTTAAAATGAAAGACAAAAAATGTGACCTACATGCGACAGAATCAGAAGTACTAGAAAATATTCAAAACCTTTACGGTGAAGAATAAATAAAGTTTAAAAGTAGTACCTACACGCATAGAACATACATCATTTGTATTTTTTTTATTATTTAATTAATCCTTTATAGTAAACATTTTGTACAATACGGCATTTTTCTCAGTTTTCCCTAAAAATCCGGCAATTTTAGAATTATGATACGGCAACCCTAAATTTGTCAGGAACAACACTGGTTGCGCTTGCGCTTTGCGTATGTCGTGCTGTGTGCACAGGAATTGTTTGTTTTCCTTAATTTATCAGCATACGAACAAATCTATAACCTGTAATGAATCCTCAAAGCAAGTCGACGGCTTTATCTGCCGATTTAAACAACTTTATCTATGGCGTTTCGAGGAGAAATGCCCAGAACGCGCCAGATTTGACTAGGACTGGCTTGAGTTTGCTTAAAAACTTCCCGGCGGCAAGAGATGCCGTGTTGGAATACTTCGCCATGGTATTCCATGATGCCGTCAATGTTTCTATCACTCAGACGGACTATGAGGTAAGTTGTATTAGAGATATTTGTTTAATAAACCACAAAAGTTATAAGATAACTACTTATTCTTTGAGGAGACCGGAAAAGCATTAATGTAGTAATATATCATGATGTACCCTTAGGAGTAACTTGCATTGCTAGTTTTGTAACTTCACAGCTGATTAGACATAAGGTTTACATTAGAATTAATACACAAACTGTATAAATCACGCGTAATATAACTACAAATACCTTTGGTAAGGGTGTTAGTTCAGTTATCGATGCAGAATGGGCTTGAGCCAGTCAGAAACAGATTTATGAAACTCTACTTTTCTTTTATTCTACTGACATCTCTATCTCTTTGATGATACAAATGCGGTAACGGGAGCGAGGCTGCCTTACATTCTTAGGGTCCTGGGTTCGAATCCCTGTAGGAACAAATCTTTGAGTGATGAGCATGGACATTTGTTTCCGAGTAATGGATGTTTATTGTTGTGTATAATGTATGTATTTACAAACAAAAAGTATCTATGTAGTATATCAACTATCTGGTGTCCATGACAGAAGCCTCGTTGCTTAGTGTGGCAGTAGATGGTGCTGTGTGTAGTTTCTTTATCTTCTCTGTTCAATTTTATAGTATTAATAAAAAAAATATAAACATGCAGTAGTTAAAAAAGTTTGCTGCAACCTCTTTTCCTTACAGACAGATTTAGGTGCAAATGGATCTCTGGAGAGTGTCAGCATTATCGGCCCTGAGTTATGCAGCCTGGGACAATCATGGGCACCATTTATTGCACCATGGTGCATCAGTCTGATCATGGATATAGCTACCAAAAAGTCTAATGTACCAAGTAAGTTGCTTGTGTTGTATAGGAAATCATCATTCTCTAGCCTTTATTCCAATACATTTGGGGATGTCTACAATAGAAAATAATAAACAACATCTTATAAAAAGAAAATAATAAACATGATAAAAACAAACTTCAGTTTTATAATTAACAAGGTAAGGGACCTTATCTATCATTACAGAATTGCACCTTCTATGCTCTTATCCTTTTCTATCGCTCAGAATTGTCATTTGAAAGAGCGGGAAACAGCGAGAATGCTTGTGTTAGTAAAGAAAAGGGGGTAACTATTATGAAACATGCATGCAATAGGTAGCACGCTCTGTGATTCCATGCTGCCACATAAAGTTCAACCTTAAAACAACTATGATCAATGTCATTTTAATTCTATTTGTTGATGAGATCCATGTTATTCTTATATTAATTTGCATAAATATTCTTATTAAATATTGTTATAAGAAATGTTCTAAACATTCAAAATGTTAAAAAATTTGTTCATTCTCAGATGCAACATTGCAAAGTGCAGATCCAGTTAGAATTCTTCTTGATATAACCACACAGAATTTAACTCTTCTCAACTCGGAAGAGAGAGCAAAATGTATTGATATGATGTTGGGTAAGTTTGTGCCTTTCACCTTTATTATTTTGTATCTATAAAAATATATATATTTTTGTTTATTACAAAATTGGTGCCCTTGACCTCGAACACTCCTGATGGAAAGTAACAGCATTCACCGACATGCAGTTCACATATGCATTTATAAATAAATATGTCACTGTTGGCAAGGATAAGAACTTCATTAAAATTTTTTTTTCTTTATGCAAGCCCTGTACACTACTCACATAGTGGAGGCACAAAGAGTGGTGAACCTGATGTCACATTTGTCCACCATGGTGTCATGTGCTATTCTATGTTAATTCTGTTGGACAGGGTCCTGGGCATGTTCCTGGGCAGTGGGCTGGGTGGGTCGGGCAGAGCCGGCATTAGTCGCTCCACGGGCATTACAGCTAGGTGCAGATGCGGCGCGCGCAGTCTTAGCCCACCTTGCAAACCATCCGCCCGCCACCCATCACGTACGAGTTGCTGTGCTTGACCTGTTCCATGTATGTGTCTTTGTAATGAGGGTATTGATTTGTCTTTGACATGTTTTTTTAGAGTTCCATCCATAGATACAAAATAATAAATGTTAGAACTGTGCACAGAAGTGTTCCATAAAAACTTGGAAAAAAAATGGCCCTTTTATTAGGTAACCCTCTACCAATCTAACCTCTAAGCAATTCCACCATCCACGTTTATAGTGGTCCTTCGAGCCGGATTTTCTACACTGAAGCTATATGCAATTTAAGGACGTGAGGTCCAAATTAAGGACCTAAAGACTAAACCAAAAACTTATGGGCCAAGACTGAAATTATTTAAGAACTCAAAAAACCTAACATTATATTCTTTAACAGGAAGCTATCAAGGACGACAGTAAGCCAGAGAAGAAACGGGATGTGATACCTTACTTGCTGAACTTATCATCAAAATCTGACATTGTCTTGAAAGCTTTAACTCAGGACATAGAACAGACTTGTAAGTATGAATTCAAGATGCTGTGATTGTAATTTTGAAACATTTGCTTACTTCCTGATAAGCTCTTAATTAGGGCATGTGAAACCCGGTTTCGGTCCCATAGTAAAACCAGGGAAAAACCGCATGCTCTACTCTTAATCCTATGTTACCCAACAGATTATAAAATAATTTTCAGTGACGGATGAAGTCATGGCGCGTCTATGCGCGGTTTGTGCTCAGTACTCAATGCTGTGGGTGGACGTGACACCTCCCGCGCTGGTGACGTTGTTACAGCGCGCCGACGTGCGCTGTCTCCTACTGCTCTTACGTCACGCACTCACCAACGTGTTCTGTAGGCAGCTGTTGGGTGAGTGTGACACTATAACTACGTAACTTAGTGCTTTGTTGTTTACAAGATGTAAACACACGAGATACATTTTCAAAATCCGCAGTCGCAGACAGACACGAACCTCTAACGAAAAAGATCCTTTTTTCAGAATATCTTCTCCAAAAGCTGGAATACGAATGTCTGTTCCCGGATAAAAACATACCGTTGCTGACGAGTGCTGCTGAAGAAATTAATATTGTCAGGGATAAACTGTTGGATGGCAATCAACTGGAGAAGTATTCCCTAGCCAGGATACTTATTTTAGTCAGTGAGTACATTGAATTAATTATAATTAGGACCTAATACATAAAATCAACTGCCAACACTTAAAAGTTTAAACCATCTAATCTCTATCAAAATACATATAGGTGTGGATAACTTCTTGCTGTCACATCATCCATAATTTCAAATTAATAATATTATGAATTCGAAACTGCCTGTTAGTTTGTCGGATACTTTATTATGTTTTAAATACACGGTAAATGGTATATTAACCACCATGGTTCACCGCCATGGGCGAGGTCCTAGGCCACACAATACTTTTGTAGTGAATTCGTTTGAAATGATTTCTAGCCACTGCGGAGTTGGAGCCGCGGTCAGGAGCTAATCATTAACATAATAGTTAAGGTCAGGACATATTTTATTTCAGGTTACAACCTCCCATCAGAGTTCGTAAGCACAATCAGCTACTTCCTCCAATACTCCCGCGACGATTCCACCCTAGCCCTTCTAGTACGAATCATCTCCGGCACAATCACCATGCATGTTCCCAGCGATAGTCCAGACATAAGTATGGACACAGAAAGGTACCAGAACTTTGTGAAAACGGGAGTTGAGTACGCTTTGAGGGATGCTATGCTGTCTGACAGTGAGATCAAGAGCTGTTTCCTTGAAGGGGGCGCACCGAAGGACCAGAAAACTTATTTGCATTTGTTTTGTGAGAATGTTATTAAGTTGTTGAGGTGAGTAACTTGTGAGAAATTATTATTGTTTTTTTTTTGAGGCAAAATAAAGAAATAGCTACATTATGCCCTCGGCGTACGGTTGTCATTACAATGACAATTCCTGATGTTTTTTTATAAAGGTTGCGAATTTGTACCTACTTAGCTTTAAAACTAATAATAATGGAAAGCACTCGAAATTCCAACGTACACATACTGTAATCACGTGCTTTCTCGAATTTTCTCATAGGTCCGATGTAACACTACTATCCTTTTCTGTTGCTCAGAATCGTCATTTGCTAGAGCGAGAAATAGAGCGTGCTGTCGAGCGTACCGACGATGCTAGAGCGTGCGATAGCATTCCCGCTCTGTTTCTCGTTCAAGAAAATATTTTGTCCATATGCAGTTGCTTACTTAGTCCATATTCATAGTCGATAAAGGGACAATGCCCTGTTACCTATGCACTTTATGACTGCGTCAGTGAGCAGAATTCACGAAGCTGAATTTTGGGCCAGACTTCTAAAACTTTCTGCCATATCAATACGCAAAAAAGAAGATGGTGGGAAATCTACACGTTTGAACCAGCTACTAACTAGAAAACGTTTGTGTTTTTCTGACCTTTACCTGAAAAGGAAGTCTTTCAAAATTTTCGTTTATCGTTTTTCCAACAGATGGGAAAACTCCAACCGCGTGCCTCACCTACGCACACGTCCGATCGGTCGCGCGGTAGAAGCGAATCTGTACCGAATAGGTGGAGCTCTACAAGAGTCTACGTCGTTATTACGAATCAGGAAGGACTGCACCATGGCCTCTCTGAATGAGATGCCGACGTGTCATGCTTTGGCTGAGGTGAGTTTAGAAATGTTTAGCAAGATATTTGTAATGTGAATGTTACCATTGTGACTGCAATTTATTCCTTGGAAATTAGATGGCGAGTTATTTTTTTACAATATTAGTTTATTAAATCCAACAATATTTAACAAGACACAAAAATCACAAGAAAATAGAGAAAAATAAATGACGGACGCCACGATGACGTGTTGACGATCTGACGGTTCTTTCTTTTTTTATTACATAAATATACCCAGACCCGTGAGTGGCAAAAGTGTCAGTCACGATACACCTTCCTTTACATCGTGACACTTAAATTCAGTAGGTACCTACACAATTCTGCACATAAAAGCATTGAATTTCTTGTTGGTTTTCTAAAACAAATATCTGCTCCATACATTTTGATTTTGTGAAAGTAGGTATTGCACTGCTTTAAGGCGACTACATGAGCTAAACACGTGTTTTTCAATGCCTAAAAGTATATGATTCACGGCAATAAACAAAACCAGAAAAATATATGATATTCTTCAGTATATATGCTAGTATGATAGTGTTTTAAAAACAATACAATTAATTTGACTCGATAAAAAAAATCACGAACTTATCTCTAAAAAATTCTTTCAACCAAAAAAAAAAACATACTAAAATACATGCGATCATTCTGATTTTTTGGCAAGTAATTCTACAAGCAATGTATTAGCATTATAGTGTTTTTAGTTTTTTAGTCCAATCAAAAGATTTTTTGTAAATCGATCGAAACCACTCATTTTGCACTATTTGGCCCGCAGTGACTGACGTAACAACCACTTTGTAGTGCAAGCTGATTTGAACTTTATTCTAACAGCATTTTAAACGAAATTTGAACCACCACAAATAGAGTTGCTAATTTAGCTCATCTAGTCGCCTTAAGGAGGACTTCTTTTTTCGACAACCAACTAAAATGTTATCCTGCTTTACACCGTGATTGTGTAGTTAATTTCTGGGTGGATCATCTCAGTGATTGGTCCTTTCCATGCTATATAGGAACTGAAGGATTGGTCCTTCAGTCTTTTGGACGTACATCCTGCTTTGAAAATTGAAACATAATTTTTGTCAGGTTTTAGATCGCGTGGACATGACAGGCACGAAGGCGGCGCCACCGAGTGTAGAAGTTATTCTCAAAGTCGTACAAGCTACTGTCAAATATTTCTTCAGGTGCCTGCATCTAAAAGGTAAACCATTTTTTTTTGTCGTAAGAGTTTGTTTCGTTCTCTTAGTCCCCAGGACCAGAATGAGATCTGTCAATTTCTTTGGTAACAATTTAAAGTCATCAACATATCATCCTTTACAGACTTTACACAGTCCATCCATCGTTTCTTTAGTAATAATTAAACGAAGGGAAATTCATTCTGTTATAAAGTGGACAACCAATTTGAAACGACTGGATATTCAAATCACAACTAGAAGCAGCTTGACGTAGGTTTCAATTTGCTTAAAAGTTAATGTCCGACAGTATTTTAATAGTAATCATAATTTCTAGACACAATGGAGAAACTCCGAGGTGTTGCCACAGCCTGCCGCCTTCTCCGCAAACTCTGCATTCACAGCAAGTTAGCAAGAGCTTTAGCTCTACGGGAGCTCCTTGAGACGGCCATGTTCAGAGAAGATACGGCCTTCGGCAGTCGGCCTATCCTAGCGAACCTCGCCACAACCAAAGACTGGAGGAGTGATGACTTGCTGATACATTTGAATCAGAAACACGTGAGTAATATTCTTAATTCTAAGGGGACTGATAGGGCCATGTTCAGAGAAGATGCGGCCTTCGGCAGTCGGCCTATCCTAGCGAACCTCGCCACAACCAAAGACTGGAGGAGTGATGACTTGCTGATACATTTGAATCAGAAACACGTGAGTAATATTCTTAATTCTAAGGGGACTGATAGGGCCATGTTAAGAGAAGATGCGGCCTTCGGCAGTCGGCCTATCCTAGCGAATCTCGCCACAACCAAAGACTGGAGGAGTGATGACTTGCTGATACAATTGAATCAGAAACACGTGAGTAATATTCTTAATTCTATGAGGACTGATAGGGCCGTGTTCAGAGAAGATTCGGCCTTCGGCAGTCGGCCTATCCTAGCGAATCTCGCCACAACCAAAGACTGGAGGAGTGATGACTTGCTGATACTTTTGAATCAGAAACACGTGAGTAATATTCTTAATTCTAAGGGGACTGATAGGGCCATGTTCAGAGAAGATGCGGCCTCCGGCAGTCGGCCTATCCTAGCGAATCTCGCCACGACCAAAGACTGGAGGAGTGATGACTTGCTGATACATTTGAATCAGAAACACGTGAGTAATATTCTTAATTCTAAGGGGACTGATAGGGCCATGTTAAGAGAAGATGCGGCCTTCGGCAGTCGGCCTATCCTAGCGAATCTCGCCACAACCAAAGACTGGAGGAGTGATGACTTGCTGATACAATTGAATCAGAAACACGTGAGTAATATTCTTAATTCTATGAGGACTGATAGGGCCGTGTTCAGAGAAGATTCGGCCTTCGGCAGTCGGCCTATCCTAGCGAATCTCGCCACAACCAAAGACTGGAGGAGTGATGACTTGCTGATACTTTTGAATCAGAAACACGTGAGTAATATTCTTAATTCTAAGGGGACTGATAGGGCCATGTTAAGAGAAGATGCGGCCTTCGGCAGTCGGCCTATCCTAGCGAATCTCGCCACAACCAAAGACTGGAGGAGTGATGACTTGCTGATACAATTGAATCAGAAACACGTGAGTAATATTCTTAATTCTATGAGGACTGATAGGGCCGTGTTCAGAGAAGATTCGGCCTTCGGCAGTCGGCCTATCCTAGTGAATCTCGCCACAACCAAAGACTGGAGGAGTGATGACTTGCTGATACTTTTGAATCAGAAACACGTGAGTAATATTCTTAATTCTAAGGGGACTGATAGGGCCATGTTCAGAGAAGATGCGGCCTTCGGCAGTCGGCCTATCCTAGCGAATCTCGCCACAACCAAAGACTAGAGGAGTGATGACTTGCTGATACATTTGAATCAGAAACACGTGAGTAATATTCTTAATTCTAAGGGGACTGATAGGGCCATGTTCAGAGAAGATGCGGCCTTCGGCAGTCGGCCTATCCTAGCGAATCTCGCCACAACCAAAGACCGGAGGAGTGATGACTTGCTGATACATTTGAATCAGAAACACGTGTATATTCTTAATTCTATGGGGACTGATATGGCCGTTTTAAGCTTTCACGGTTTAAAACTAAACTTATATTGTCGCTTACGGGATATCTTCCGTGATTTGGTATTATTTTGAGCTCCCGCTATTTCGACGCTGTTGCAAGCAAAGAAAGAGGGTAGACAGATTTGTCTGCTCGTAACAATTTTATTTTCCATCCACCCGCAGTCTCCAGTCAACCCGCGATCATGGCGCTTGCAACAGCGTCGAAATATCGGGAGCTCAAAATAATACCTAATCACGGAAGATATCCCGTAAGTGACAATACAAGTTTTGATAGGGCGTGTTCAGAGAAGATGCGGCCTTCGGCAGTCGGCCTATCCTAGCGAATCTCGCCACAACTAAAGACTGGAGGAGTGATGACTTGCTGATACATCTGAATCAGAAACGTGAGAATAATGTTCTTAATTCTAAGGCGACTGATAGGGCCATTTTCAGAGAAGATGCGGCCTCCGGCAGTCGGCCTATCCTAGCGAATCTCGCCACGACCAAAGACTGGAGGAGTGATGACATTTGAATAAGAAACATAACGCCTGTGACCCCCGAACTGTTAAGCAGAGGTGTATCTAATAGTACACACACATTCCGCCATTTATGTTTAAGTGCCATGTAATAAGCGAGGAGCCTATTGCCATCAACCCGGCGCAAATCCAGACTCCGTGGCTGTTACTGAGAAATCTCTGATGGAAAAACCCAATAACACTTTGAACCCAGGACCTCACGTTCAGTAGTCGCGATGAGACCAACGAAGCAATCAGAAACGTGAGGCGACTCCCAGACTTGACTAAAACAGTAATAGAAGTGTTTAATGTGTTCTGTGTTCCGTAATGGTAGGCTTACTATGTGTGTTCAACTTTGTTATGATTAGTAAACTCAAATTCGCCAATCAATGATGAAGAAACCTGTTATTTCAGTTGAGAAAGTTATCTTGTGAGATGCTGTTCTTAGTATAGCATCATCCTTTGATGTCCTTATACCGCTCGCGCTCATAAAGGGTGTAAATCACCTCTTAACGAAGCCGAAAGGCACTTGTTCTCCCCGTCATTGTGCTCATTTTTTTGTTCTACACTATACCTGGGAACCTTCTAGTTACGGAGATATTGGGGGTCAAAGTTCTAATTTTTCACAAGTTTTAGTTAAATAAAATAAATAATTAAATAAAATAAAACACCTCTACGACCCCCTTACTATTCAATCCATCCATCAGCACAATGTTTTTAGTGCGTTGCATTGAGTTCTACCACAAAAATGATTTTGCAACTAAAAAAAAAAACTTGTTTCCCAGCAATCATTTTTGCGTAAAGTTACTTAGTTTGATGTTTGAATGCTTGGTCGTTTACAACCTGTATTTACTTACTTTCAGAAATTTTGCCTCTGTTTAGTTTGCAGCGGCCGTGTTATATTAAATGAGCTAAAACCTGTCGACATCATGTTTTTTTATCCCCCCAGGGTCCAATAACCCAGCTGACTCAAAGCCACACGTCAGTGTTCCATGCGGGCATCATCGGCAAAGGAGTTCGGAAGCCGAGCGACCTGAACGTGAACGACATACCGCCGATACTGACCACAAACAACGAACTACTCATGGGCGCGCTTACGTCCTGCATGGTAAGTGTAAGTAGTACAAACGAGCATTTTTTCACGGGTTTTTTGGTGGTGGTAATTCATGTATAACGGTGAGTAGCGACTTCATTTCTGGATTCTATTTTCTTCTACCCACAAGTGAATTTTATATTTAGTTGTCCGTCTTTCCTTCTGCTGCGAAAAGGCCCCACAAGTCCTCCCACAAAATCTTTCCCGTGGTACATACAGGCCTTCTCAACGCAAACGGAAAGACGAAAGAATACGTATTCCCTTGATGATTTTATTCCATTAATTAAATCTGCTCTATGAATGATCTATCTTGCGTAGAAAGGGCCAATGTTTATGCAGTGCTGCTTCATTGTCAATGGTGGTGTTGGTTAACATTAGGAGAAAATGTGGAAATATTTAAGAAAAAAAGAAAATGGCGTTAGTACCAATTGAGGCTAACAACTAAGATTCTTGAACGGCTATAGCTAGGTAATACATTTTCTTGTTTCTAGAGAGGCAATCTTGAAAATCGACTAAAGTAGATTGCATATCGACTAAAGTGAAATAATAGTGTAGTGAAAAGGAGAGGAACTTATTTAATATTTTTTTTAAGGTAGAAGAATACCCAAATGTTTGTGATTCCAGGCTGAAATGATGATTGATGATGAATGTATTCTTGATATTTTTAGGATGGTAACAGCGGCTTAGTAGAAGGTGCGACATCTGTGTCCCTGCTGCTAGTCGAGCTGGTGTCGCCAGATGTTATGTACAACGGTCTGCCTTGGCCTGATGAAGATTTTACTAAAGTGAGTTTTTTTTCCGGTACCTTCTCTATTTGTATTTGTTTATTATTCAAGTAAAATTATTTACTTGACGAGTTGTAGATTCTTTTGTGTAAACGAATACTCAAAACGAAAACATTGAGAGAAACCGGCATGTCTTGTCTTAGAATCAAATTCGCTCGCGTGGTGGGTTACGGTTCACTTCCTCTCCACAGAAAAGGTCTGTTTACCACAGTTGTGAGACTGGGTACAATATAGGCTTATCATGCAGTATTCAAGTTAGTGGGTAACCTTGAAATAATTCTGTCCTTCCAGCAAGTAAGCATAGAACGTGAGCTGTACATGCGCGGCGCGCTGGAGTCGTGCGCGGTGGCGCGCGCAGCATTGCGTCGTGCGGCCGCGGCGCGCCCCGCGCTGTGCCTCGCCTCCGCACTGCTGCGCGCCACCGCCGCCACCTTGCTGCACAGGCTGAGGGCTTACCTAGGTTACTTGCTCCTTCATTTGGGGACTTTACACTCTTATGTCAATTCCTTTGGGGTCGGCACAACATATCTTCTACTCAAACATTTGTCTTGACCGCCAGCAGTACCCCCTCCCCTTTTCTAGCCAGCATATCTTTTACGCAATGATTTTTAAATCTTTTTTTTCTTTTTTTTTTTTATCTACGATGTCTTTTAATAATATGTGCTGATCGGACATCCCAGCTGTCAATGGCACATATCGCTCATTTGGTACAACAATGACGTAATTACACTTTTTTTCAAAAACAAGTTGAATATGTCAAAATGTGCGGAAAGACTATTTACGTCGGGAGAAACATCGACAGAATTGAATTTGTAGTGATTTGCCGCGAGATGGCGCGAATGTCATTGTAGGATTGAGTAAAATGGCGCCATTTCTGCTGCTACAACGTCTGGATGGCCAGTTGCGCGGGGCGCCCCGCTGAGTGTGGTTGTGTTTTGGAGCTACAACGACGTAAAGGTATTTATGACATTTAATCCGATACTTTTTGGTGCAACAATGCCGTAATTGAGCAATTGCGGCGTTGTTGCTCCAAAAAATATTAAGTTCTTGGTAAAATAATGACAAAATTGCGTAATTACGTCAGTGTTTGTCCAAGTAAAGTATCTTTCTGGTGAAACAACGACGGAATTTTGTAAATATGTCGTTGTAGCTCCAAATATGGTATTTTTTGATAGTTCAGTGACAAAATTGAGTAATTACGTCGTTTTTTCTCCAGATAAATTATTAATCTGTTAAAACGATGTCAGAATTGTGTAATTACGTCGTTATCGCTGTAAATAAAGTATGTTCTTTTTTTTTAATAGACAAAATTACAGAACTGTGTCATTGTTACTCCAGTACTTTTACGTGTATTGTGTGTTTAAGGCTGAGTTACAACTCAGCCTAAATAATTATAATTTTTATGAGTGAGAAAAATGATGACTAGGCATCGATCATTTATTAGTGGTCGATGTGACTAGGAGATAGTTAAATACATTAAAGAATTTATGCCTATAGCAGCCAATACATCTAGGACTATATTAATTTAAACTTTCAGAGAATATTATTAATGATGGAAAACCGTGCAAGGAGATTGGTGAATTATTGTACAATGGAAAGGAAAGTACCACCATTTGCAAAACCGAATGCTTCCGAAGCTAGTAAACGATGCAAAGATGGTAAGTATGTAGTATGTAACTTAATTCTTATTTAATAAATCACAGTTAAAAGTACCTATCTCATTCATCTATTAAAAGTAAGTAGTAATCGAAGTATTATTATATATTTTTATTTCAGAAAATGATAAAGATACATTTACACCAAAAAAAAAAGTAATTCATTATAAAAATAATATGCGTACATCAAACTCTCAAGCTCCAATTGAGTCACCAACTTCTGTTAACCAAGCTATGGATTCTGATATTATGACCTTGGAAACAAAGTCAAAGTCACTGACTTATCATGATGTACCGGAAATGAATACACGAGATGATGCAGATTTTTCTCCACACGACGGTGGAGATGAATACCGTCCTGAAAAAGTTAATAATAATATGCCACGAAATGATGTGCCTGACTTAGACATACATACATCAAACTTTCAAGCTCCAATTGAGTCACAAACTTCTGTTAACCAATTGGAAACAAAGTCATTGACTTATGATGTTGTACCAGAAATGGATACACGAGATGATGCAGATTTTTCTCCAGACGACAGTGGAGACGAATATTGTCCTGAAAAAGTTAAACGTACATGTCCAGTAATGGGTAGTAGACGAAGATCATTATCATCAAGTTCTTCTTCTTCAAGCTCTTCCTCATCATCGAGCTCTTCCTCATCATCAAGCTCTTCATCATCTAGTAACAGTTCTACACAAAGTGTTTCAATTTTGTCGCAGAATCAACCTTTAATTTCAAACCATGACAACAACCCCAGTACTGTTAAAGATAGTCAAGATCCACCGGAAGACAATAGTATTCAAAACCATAAATCTACTGACATTGATCAAAATCTAGAATCAGCTAATAAAAAAACAAAAAAAAGGTTAAGAAATCCAGCGGCTTGGAAGAAAAATCAACGTGCTCAGCTGAAGAATTCAGGTCATGAGTATACTTCTCGGACGGGCAAGATCATTCCTGCAAAAGAGATTAAGCCCCCTTGCTCTAACAAATGCAAACATAAATGTTCAGAACACATCTCAGAGGAGCAAAGATATGATATTTTCAAAATGTATTGGGGTTTATCGTCTCTTCAAAGACAGCGTGATTTTTTGAATTCAACAATAACTGTGCTACAATTGGCACAACGTCGTTTGAAAACTGGTGTAGAAAAGAACAGAAAACCTAATACTTATTGTTCCTTGATGTGTAATGGTAGGAGTTTCAGGGTATGCAAATTATTTTTGTTAAATACATTGGGGATTTCCGAACGTACTTTACGTACCGTAATCGAGGCCAAGACAAGAAATGAATCTAATGGCGTAGCACCAATTGACAAACGTGGCTGCCATGGAAATCATAGAAAGACTAGTTCTGAGCTACAAGAGTCTGTTCGGAATCATATAAATTCAATTAGTAGAATTGAGAGCCATTATCTCCGGGCAAACACCACTAGAGAATATATTGATGGTGGCCTAACAATAGCTCATCTGCATCGCGATTATAAGAGATTAAGAGAATCCGAAAACAAAGAGGCTGCAAATTACGATTCATACTTTCGCATATTTAATACGGAATTTAATATTTCTTTTTTTGTGCCAAAAAAAGACCAATGCGATATCTGTGAACAATATAAAAATGCTGTTGGAGAGGCAAAAGAAAAAATAGAGGCTGACTACGCAGAACATTGCCGGCAGAAAGTACTTAGTCGAATGGAAAAGAAGACTGATATAGAAACATGTAAGAATACAGATAGTAACGAAATAGTCGCAATTTATGATCTTCAAGCAGTTATGCCAGTGCCAGTCGGCGAGTCCTCGTCTTTTTACTATAAATCAAAATTGAACTGCTTAAACTTTACAGTACGTACCTACCTATTATAGCTCAAAATATTCTTTTATTCTCTTTTTTTGTCAATAGTTTGAAAACTGTCTTGTTTTATAGGTATCAGATGTAAAGGACCAACAAACCTATTGTTACTTTTGGCATGAGGCTCTAGGAGGTAGAGGACCAGTTGAGATTGGTTCCTGTGTCTTTAAGTACCTGCAACTTGTAGCTGATAATCACCCTGGTTGTGACATCACATTTTATAGTGACAATTGTGGCGGGCAGCAAAAAAACAGGTTAGCTTCATTTGTTAAGAACTGTTTTTGTAGTTTTGTCACGTGTCTAATATTTTGTATTTTTTTTTTCAGGTTTATTTTTTCCATGTACTTGTATGCAGTCAAAACTCTACAAATTAATAAAATCACACATAAATTTTTAATAAGGGGACATACCCAAAATGAGGGAGATGCAGCCCACTCCATTATTGAAAAGGCTATAAAAAGAGCCAAAAAGTCGGGCGCTATTTACGTACCAGATCAGTATGTCCAAATAATAAGATCTGCAAAGGTAAAAGGCAACCAGTTTAAAATTGAAGAACTAAATTTCGATGATTTTTATGATTTGAAAAAATTATCTGACGAAATCGAACTTAATACTGTCAAAGATGTGGATGGGAACACCATTAAAACCTCAGATATCAAAGCAATAGAATTTACGAAAGAAAACGATGCAGTATACAAGTACAAACTCAAATTCGACGATAACTGGAGTGAAGCTGAAATAAAAAAAAAGAAACAAAGATCTACTAGTCAACGAATAACTAAGGCTATAGAAGATATTAATTTGGTTCCAGCGTATACTTCAAAACGAGAAATTTCTGCTAACAAGAAAATTGATCTAAAAGAACTGTTACAAAAAAACATTATTCCTCGCTATTACTCAGCTTTTTATGAAAGTATTTTTTAAATGTTAATTTTTTAAGATTAGAAGTGTTTTTGAGTTTTTAAATATTTAATTAGTACTCATAAATAAATGTTTACGTTGATTAATTCAATTATTTAGTTTTATTTTGTCACAAATGCAAAATTTCCTAGTGAACGCGTTATTTTTTATTTTGAATTCTGAAGCAACAGTGACGTATTTACAGGTACCTTTTTTATTTATGTCTATAATTTAGGTTATGTACAATGTACCGAGTAGATTGGGACTATAATAGAAACTACACATATTGAACTTACTTTTAAAATCACGACGATTATAATAAGTCCTTTAAACATCCCATACCTTTAATAGAAATCTTTGATGGGCTCTCCTGTAAAATTTCTAAAAGTGTAATTACGTCAATGTTGCACCAAATGAGCGATATCGCAGTGCTTGTGCCAATTTTAATTAAAATTGCTACTAAAAATATGTTTTGTTGTAGATCGTCACACTCAGTCAGCAGAAATGGCAAAAGAACGCGCTGCATTACAGGAACTGTTGGCTACGATGACGTTGGGACAGCTGCTGCCACATCCGCTTAGTCATATGCTCGAGTTAGCGCCTGAACTAACAGCGAGTGAGGTAAACTTACATCAAACATTATTTAAAGAGTTGATTGACTATCTTTACCAAAAACGTTTTATAACATTTTTTGTATTATTTATTCATTTAAAGCATTATTCGTTTTACAGATAGTACAAGTTTTACGCGATTGCTTGTGGAATTACACAAGAGATCATGTGCCTTCACCTGCATTATTTACTTGTGATTCAACTGGTAAGATTTGAATTCTGTTTTAACTTAAATGTAGTTTTTTTAGGTATTTTCTGTAGTTGTGGCTTAAAAGTTTGTTGAAGGCGTGTATTGTTATGTAGATGTATGGGAGCGCGTTCGTTCGTCAACGTGAAATAATGCGTAAGGCGTCCCATACTTTGTGTTCTTTTGTATGAGCAAACCGTCGATCAATGTGTCGTGTCCCTTATTTAAATAATAACCTTCTTGTACAGGCCTTCACTGGCGCGATCCCTCAACCTGCAAGCCACCAACAACGTACACGGACACCCTAAGATTGATTATCCAGAAAAGAATATCTAAACTTGGTCATCTTTACCCAATAATGTTTCTGAATCTTGAGAAAGAAAACTAAATTACTTAATTAATTAAATACTTTAGTCATTGTAGATAATGTACATAGTTTGACTTGATAAGGAAATAAAGTGCCTAATGTAAGTACACGTTATGATTTTTATTTTGGTTTTGGAACATGTTAATGCTTTATTTTTAACCGACTTCCAAAAGCAGGACCTCTTCCTTTTGAATCAATTCGTCTGAATGCTTTTATGAACCAACCCGTGTTACAAGGCACATAGCTGCATAGATGTTGGCGCTTGAATAGCGAGAACAGGAGCAGTTGATCATCCATCATTTCTGGGACCCTTATGCTAATTTATTTGAAGTCGGCGCAGCGTGTCTTCTGTCATACGTCTATTACTTGTCATCTCGTCACACACCTCTTTTCTAGCCATATCATCCTTCACATAGTCCATCCATTGTATCTTTGACCTTTCTCACTCTTATAGCCATTATCAACATTCATACCACACACAATTCGTGTTTGAAACTTCCTCGCAACGTTTTCTTCATTGCGTCATGCTTTTACGATAAATCGACTAAACCCGATATTTTGACCTGTCACATCTCTACATGACATAGAGTACTAAGCTATGGAATCAGCAAAGGACGAATCACTGAAAAAAGTTACTACTTTTTCAGGAGGTTCTTTAACACACTTTAAGCAGCACACTAATTTAAGAATCACGCAGAGACACACAGCCCGTGGCTACAAACGCACACGAAGAAAAAAATACCGCACAATTACAAAACACTTACAAATTGATAAATACATATATGTCACCGTAAAATTGTCAAATACGTTATAATGTAATATCACTAGCGATATTGTAAAGTCTCGAATTATTGTCAAATGAATTTACTGCTTACAATAAAACGCATTATTTTTCGTGAAATGCATGCGATGGTAGTCAACTCACGCGGTGTGGAGAGAAGGAGGGGTCCTCCTTGCCCAGTGGTACCACTCTCATGAAAAGATACTGTACCATTCCTGAGAAATATCGATTAATATAACCTAACCTTAAAACACTTCATATTCCCTTAAAAAGTATAGTCGACGGAGCCCCGCTTCGCGGGGCCCCTATTTCCGAGTGCAGGGTTTAAAGGAACCTAACTAACCTAACGGGGGGGTGCCCCAAGTCCCGTTTATGGGGGCAAGAGATACTTCCGTATGTTCAGTTGACAATAATTCGAGACTTTACAATATCGCTAGAGAGATACACGTTATATTGTAATATAACGTATTTGACAATTTTACGGTGACATATACACCGATTGGTTGGTTTTGAAGTGGCAGATCGTTTTTTACAATAGGAACTGCACTCTGCACTTGCTTGCGATTTGAAATGTTCCACAATGGTATCTGTGAGCGAATGAACTAGTTATATATTATCACGTCTTTACTTTGACAGAGGGGTAAGTACAGAAAACAGTCAAGAGATCGACATTACGTTATGTGGCTATGCCAACTCCAGAGTTTATGCTTCTATGCTACAAGAAAACTAAAAGCCTCTGATTGTCAATTTCATTTGACACCTGTTAAGCTCGTTTGTGGCATGTTTGTGGGATGACGACTTTCTATAAAGTTTAATAAACTAAGTTTATTGTACTCTGTGATGACGACGATGACGTTGTTGACAGACAACACAACAGTAAAACAGCTTGCATTGGCTTGCATTATTGAGATTTGTATTGAAATGAAATTATAAATAAGTCAAAATGAGCGTAGAAGTTACGACTAATCTGGGCCCGCCCCCTGGTCTTAAATTAAGATGTTACACCTGCTTCAGTTTGGACAGGAATTTAAAACCATTGACACTTGAAGAAAGGTTTCTTGTGGCTATGCTGTGTCCAGAAATGTTTTCTCATGCTAAGGTAATTGGTTTCCACTCTTGCTAATTTCATAAAAGTTTCTCGAACCTGTTTTTCGGTAAACAATGAAATAGTATGTATAGTCGAATTTAAATTTGTTTTCCAAAATGGTAAATGTTTGTTTTGGTAATTTCTGTCAGCCTTTTCGCCGACCAGAAAAAAGAACCGTGGCTTAGAATTTTTGACTTCGATACGGATGGCAAAACAAAGAGGCCTATACTCAGCAGTGGGTTAGTTGTGATGTGGATGACGGTGGTGATAGATAAATGACGACAATAGGCTCACACCCTACTATACTCCGCGCCACAAGATGCTATAATTTTTGTACCTAAACAAAGAATTTCTACCAAGATACGACAATTCAATTAATTAGAAATACTGCCAAATTCAATCAACTCAAATTATCATACATGTAATACGAAACTATAACAAGCTATTTCACTTGGTTGGGTTATATTTTGGCGATATTAAGCGCTGTGGTCTAATGTTTTGTGGTACTGAAACGCATCTTACATCTTAGAACGTAAACATTTAGGTCCCCATTTTGAAGTAAGATCACGCTGAAGCATTTTTTATTTGATACAAAGGTTGAGAACCCGAATGTGTGTTTACAATATTTATAGCTTCTCTGGGCGGGGACTATACATGGGACTAGTAAATATAACTTTCGAAATGTATTATCTACTCCTCGCCTCGCCTGACCCTTTGGGGCTAAGAAACTACTGACAACTGTTTTTTTTTCTATTTCAGCACAATGCTCAGTACCACATATGTTGGGAGTGTGAGTTTATGATAGTTAAGATCAGACGATTCCAGTCCAAACTAGGAAAGGCACATCGCAGAATAAAGATGAACATACAAGGTGTTAAAACTGTAAGTAATGTTGGCAAAAGAATCTGATTATATGTAAACTAACTGGTAATAATATTCTTGCCTACTCACTCACTAAAGGAAAACAGAAGTTCATTCATCTTATAGATAGAATATTTCAACAAAAACTTGTAATGATTTTTTAATACCAAATATATATTTTTTGCTCACCCTACCAAACATTTTTTGATTTGACAGCTATGACGTCACAACATGTCGTGAGGGCCATGTTGTTACGTCATAGCCAGTCAGTCCTATTCCCATTTGAACCATTATATTCATTTCACCTATTTTGTCAACTGTTGTTTTAATAGCATTATCTAGTTCAGCGGTCGGCAAACCGCGGCCCGCGGGCCGCACGCGGCCCACGGACGTCTTGCTTGCGGCCCGTGAATGTTTTGTAAATAAGTTACAAATAACAAAATGTATTATATGCATGAATGAACCACGATTAACCGTATAGTGTGGATAAAGCCTTAAGGTGACACTACTCGACATTTGTTTAGAAATTTCGGGAAGGAATTACTCCACTGTTTGAAACTGTACATCCAAATTAAATACGATATCGTTTTTTTTCTCACAAAATAGCAAAATAAAAATCCATTAAAAAGTTAGGAGCTAAAGTCCGGTTGTGGAGTAGTGAGAATTTCGTACAATGACCTGTTATTACCTGTCACTGTCACTCCCGTGTAAAAATAATGTGTATCGCTCGCACAGATGCAATGGCCGCCGTACTCAGGGATTGTAAACCTTATGAGGTTTGAGATCATTTACATTCTCATAAGAATTACACTATTCACTTACTTACATGAAAATATGAATACTAGACACTTAAAAAGAAAAAAAAGTTGGGGTATTACAAAAAATTAGACGTCGATTTTATAAATATTTTGAAGGTACTTAGATTACAAATCGTTGCGGGCAAAATGGTGGTTCAATAGGTACATGTAAACAAGTATCTGTGAAACACAGATAAACGGTGACTGGATGTGACTTTTACCTAACACTGTAAGGTTTGTTCTTGTTTGCATGTCACAACAAAATATCCAGACATAAGTAATTTTTATTTCTGCGAATTAGTAATTGTAACTCAATTTTTATAACTTATACTTAATATAATATCTAAATAAATAATTTACATAACAACAATAATTTATTTAATACGAGTATGTTGGTAGGTACTTAAATTTTCTTTCTCCTTCAAATATTTCATATGTAAACCACACTTAATAGGAAAATGTTTGTGACCACTGTCAGTAGATAAAGAAGTCATTGTACGAAATTCTTTCTGCTCCGCGACTGGACTTTACCAAAGATTCGTTTTTATTGCAAATTTTTATTTATTTATTTTTTATTTTATTTATAGCCTCTTTTCGGACAAGACAGCATTTCTTTATTTCCGTAGATTTCCCATTTCTTCCATTTTTGCGTGTCCGTTTGCCAGGTGGCAAAGGCCTCCTCCAATCTTCTCCATTCTGGCCTTTCTATGGCCACTCTACCCCATGTTGTTCCCGCGACCTGCCTAATGTCGTCGTCCCACCTTTTTTGTGGTCTACCTCTCTTTCTCTTTCCATCTCTTGGGTACCATTGTGTGACCATTTTACTCCATTTATCCTTTCCTCTGATCATGTGGCCTGCCCATTTCCACTTTTGTCTCCTTATTTTCAAAGTTATGTCCTGTACCTTAGTCTTTCTTCTGATGTTGCTACTCCTTACTTTGTCTTTTCTTTTGATCCCAGTCATACTCCTTTCCATGGCATGTTGACATACGGAGAGTTTGTTTGTTACATTTTTTGTTAAAGCCCATGTTTCGCTCCCGTATGCCAGCACTGGCATGACACATGTGTCAAATAATTTGCTTTTCGTTGACGTGTGTAGGGTCTTGTCTTTCATTATTTCTTTTAGGCCCCAATATTTTTTCCAGCTATTCGCAACTCTTCTTTCGACTTCTTTGATTTCGTTGTCGTCTGGAGACATCAGTTGACCGAGGTAAATGTATTCTTCGACGTAGGAGATTTGGTTCCGTTCCACTATTACAGGGTCTTTGTTGCCATTGGTCATGATTTTTGTTTTTTCCGGGTTTAGCTTCAATCCGGCCTTTGCACTTTCCGATGCTAGATCATTTATCATCTTGCTTAGATCAGCTGGTGTTTTTGCAAATAGTACAATATCATCAGCGAATCGTAGGTGCGTTAGCGTTCGGCCATTAATAGTTATGCCCATGTCTCTCCATTCCAGATTCCTGAAAATCATTTCTAATACGGCCAGAAAGAGTGTTGGTGAGAGGGGGTCCCCCTGTCTCACGCCTTTTTGTATTTGAAACTTATTTCCTTCTTTTTCTAGACGGATACAAGCCGAGCTGTGTTTATAAATATTCTTTATAATTCTTATATATTTTTGCTCTATACCCAGTTCCTTTAAAGCTTCCCAGATTTTTGAGTGTATCAAAGAATCGAAAGCTTTACTGTAGTCAATAAAAGCTATGTAGTATGTAAGCTGGTACTCATTGTATTTTTCTATAATTTGTCTTACAGTGTGGATGTGGTCTAGTACCGAGAAATCTTTACGGAATCCTGCCTGTTCTATCGGTTGTTGCTCATCCAACTTCCTTCCTATTCTTCCCAGTATGATCTTTGCAAAGATTTTATAAATGTTAGACATTAGACTGATGGGTCGGTAGTTTCCAATATCGTAGTGATTCCCTTTCTTGAATATAAGTATTATGATGGATTCAGTCCATTGTTTTGGGATGATTTCTGTGTTGATCACGCAGTTGAAAATTTCTGTAAGTATCGGTGACACTGCTACTTTCGTTTTCTTTAGTATCTCATTGCTTATGCCGTCTGGCCCTGGAGCTTTATCGTTTTTCTGTGTGTCAATAGCTTTTTCCGTTTCTTCCTGCATGATGTAAGGTACCATTTCGTTCTCTGGTAAGTCTATTTCCCTTTTATTTGTGTTATTTTTGTATAGTTCGGTGTAGTAGTCAGTAGCAATCTTGAGTATTTCCTGTCTACCAATTTTCTTCGTTCCACTTCTATCTTCTATCTTTACAATCCATTCTTTCTTGTTAGTTAATTCTTTGTACGCCTTCTTTATTCCTCCTGTCTGCCTAATATGTCTCTCTATTGTTTCCATGCGATGTTGTCTCCCATCTTTCCTTATGTTTTCTTTTATTTCTTTGCTAATTCTTGATATTTCTTTCCTATTTTTATCTGTATTTTTCGCACCTATTAGGACTGCTCTTTGGCTAATGAGGTTGACAGTTTTTTCTGACATCCTGTTGTTTAGGTTCACTTCTCTTTTGCTATGTTCTTTAGTAGTGGTTGTGATTTTACTTTCCAACCAATTGTATTTCTCCTCTATGTCGGCGTCTTTTGTTTCTTTCTTGTAGTCTTTCAGTTTCGAGTTTAGTGAGTTGGCTATTTCTCCTATCAGATACTTGTTAAGTTTTATACTCTCTAGACTTATTTTTGGTCTGGGGTTCTTGGGTTGGGATGACTTCAATTCAGCCCTGATCATGCGGTGGTTGGTGCTAAAGTTTAGATTATTAATGACATTTATGTTTGGAAAGAATTTGTGTTTGTTGGTCAGTATAAAATCAATTTGGTTTTTTGATTTACCATCGGGTGACACCCAGGTCCACATTCTGTTTTTCTTTTTCTTGAAGACGGTGTTTAATATGGTCAAGTTATTTTCCATTGCAAAGTCCATGAGCATTTTCCCATTCCTGCTTCTAGGTTTTGAGCTGTATGTATAGGGCCCTATAATTGCATCTTCCTCCCATTGGCGTTCACCAATTTGACCATTAAAGTCACCCATCACGATGATATTTTTGTGGGCATATGTCTGCAAAGTTTTATTCAAATCCTGGTAAAACTGGCCAATTGTTTCAGTATCTGCTTGTTCTGTAGGTGAATAGATCTGGATAATGGTCCATGGGTCCTTGTAATCTGGTAGTTTTAAATTCAATAGTGCTATGCGCTCTGATACACCATAAAATCCGTCTATGTGTTTTGCTAGGTATTTTTTTACTAAAAATCCCACACCATGTTTTCCTGGGGTTTCCCCTATATGATACAGTACGAAGTCTGGGTGTGCGACAATGTTTTCTCCCATTCTTCTCACTTCGCTCATACCGAGAATATCCCAGTTAGTGTTTTGTAATGCTATTGACAATTCCGATAAACTTTCTTCTGATCTTAGTGTTAATACGTTTAGAGTAGCAATGTATATTCTTGTGTGTTTTGATGCTGGGATCTCCATGTTCTCCGTGTTTTGCTTGGGTAGAGTTTGTTTGTTGTTCTTTTCATTATGTTGTCGTTGATTTGTTATTGGAGGGTTTTGGTCTAATTCCCCACGGGGACCAGCCGGGTTGGGGAATGTTCCTTTGTTTTGCTGTTGTTGTTGTTTTTTTTTCTGTGTGATATTCCGTTTCCGGTTAGTGCTTGAGGTAGGTATTTCTTTCGGACTTGGAGTAGGCTTGCTCACGCATGAGTTGAAAAGCGTCTGTTCGTTGAATTTTCTTGCTATTTTATTGCAAATATAAGGAAGAATTAAATAAATTTTATTTGTAATCAATTTATGCACGGTTTTTTTTTTTTCATTAAACTAGATTTTCCAAAGGCTTTTTCGTATTTTTTTGTCGCTTTTCATTTTTTCTATGGGATATGATCAAATATACCTAGGTACATTGAGCTTCTAGGGTTAATATCACAAGTGCGGCCCGCCTTTAGTTTATTTTGTCACCTTGTGGCCCTTGCTTGCCAAAAGGTTGCCGACCGCTGATAGTTCATTAAGAGGCCTGCGGAGCATGCAAATTTCATACAAACGTAATACCAAAATAATTTGTAAATGAAACATATTCCTAAGGAAGTGTGTATTTATTTTGATTGGATTACAGTATATATAGGTTCCCAAATACATATTTTGAATGTACACTGATTTAAACAAGAGTTAGGAGAAAAATAAATTTTCTATAGTTTTAAATTCCTCATATCTCGTCTTTATATCATTTTCCTTTCAAAATATTTATTTGGGAACATAGATATTCTATAATACAATCGAAATATATACACACTACCATAAGAATATGTTTGATTTTCATATTATTTTGGTATTACGTTTGTATGAAAAACGCATGCTCCGCCGGCCCCTTAATACTCCCTTACTACTATTTGACATGCCATGAAATTAAGACTTTTCTCTTCCAGGGGGTCAAAGGGTTATCAAGCTTGAAAATAACAAGAGTAGAAAGTATTAACATAACACCACCACCCCCAGAAATGATACCAACCAATCAGAACCAACCAAGCCCTAATCCACCTGCAATGTTGAAGGTAGAATCAATAACTATTAAGATTGAGAATGAGGACAGAGAGAAATATCTCAGCGGTGACCATGGTGAACTGATACAAGCCACAAAGATACAGCAAGAATCTAGCGATGAGTCTACTGATACGGCTAGTGAAATCGACATGAATGATGGTCAGTGCTTTTTGTTATTTCGAGTTCCACTAGAAACTATCTTGTTAGAACTTAAAACAGTTCAGTAGAAGCAAAACTCATTCCTTTTCTGCATACTAGGTGCATTTACAAACTGTAACTTTCATTTAAAATGTTGGAAATATGTAGAAAAAATAAAGAGCTGCTTGTGCCTGCATAATAATGTAACCTGGTCTTTCAGGCCATCATTTTGGTTATTAATATTTCTTATTGACACTTCTAGATCCACTAAAGACACCAAAACAAAAAAATGTAAAAGTTAAAATGAAATATGAAAAAACAGATATGCCTTTTCAAAATACGGTAAATGAGGCAATTATTCCGATAAATGTTATATCTAGACCTCAAAACATGCCAAAAGAAAACTTGACTCCTAGAGGGTACAAAGAATCGGTAAAAGTTACCCGCGGTCTTTCGAACTCTGGAACAGGTAAAGACAGTGTTCCTATGTTAGTAAAAAGAGAAGGAAGAAGTGTACCCAATGTAGTAAAGCATAAAGGACGAAGTGTCCCGAATCCAGTAAAAGGCAAAGGAATTATTACAGCTCTTCAAAAATGTGAAGAAGTTCCTCTTAAACCACCAACAGGACCTGCAGACTTAGGCATGTGTGGTTTTGAAGAATGTGATGAAGTGAAATGTTTAATATTAAATAAAGATGAATTGGATAAATTTAGGGATGCACAGAGGCTCAGGCAGGGGTATAAAGGATGTGCATATAAATGTGACACATGTATTGAAAAATTTAATACACAAAAAACTATGGACGAGCATAAAAAGAAACATGTTTTGGTACGTATTTTATTTCTTCAGCAACATAAGAGTACAGAGGCGGACTTAATGAGATATTTTGTCAACTTAGGTCCCATTCCCACTCTGTCGTGACGACAGATAATCGTGTAGTTTTAAGTGTCGTAGCTTGTGTATTTAAATGGAGGTGTTCACATATAGGCACGATAACTGTCCATGACTTTTGCCAACTAAAAACTAACGAACGATAAATTAATCGTCACGACATGGTGGGAACGGGGCCAAATAAATAACAAAAACCGGTTAAACATATAATATGTTTATTTATTTTACAGGCACGAGGCAGTCATATTTGCGAAGTGTGTGAACAGAGATTTTACGACAGAAGTGTTCGAGATGATCATTACAAGCTGCATTTTGTGTAAGTGTGTATTCCCTTTCCCGCGTTGTCACGACCTACATGACCTGTGGTCGTCGCTGAAGCGATACGCGTATTGCAATAGCGATTGTGGAGAAAACAACGATCCGGGTATACGACCTAACTAAATACACCACGGCCGGGTCAAAATCAGTGTAAAAACTGATTAAAGCTCCGATCCATTCTTTAGTTCCATCTCTAACACATTCGTGATAGGATGTTAAAAAGAAAAAAACATTATTTTCAGAGTGTACCAATGCCTGAAGTGCCCATATCAGAGCAATGACCAGTTAAAAATATCCGAGCACATTCGAAGAAATCATGAGGTATCTGTATTCGAGTGCAAGAAATGTAGTATATTTTTCAAGTAAGTGCGTATCAAATTAGCCATAAGTTTTCGGCGGTCCCCCACCGGTAGCTTTCGCATGTAATGTAACAGTACAGATTCACTCGTTTCTCTACTAAATCGGATTTTGGATTGTATTCATTAAACATTTTCTCATCCGTATAACGTTAATCTATTCGTCCGATTCGACGCGGATATGTGTGCGAGGTTTTATAGTTCATACAAGTAATTCTAAAATTCGATTCTTTCGGCTGTTTCGCTTCCTTCGGCTCTGATAAGTGTGCGTTCACCTTTAGTTTCACAGTTGCCTTTCCTGTTACCCAATACCCAGCCTAGGCAATGCAAAACAAACTCATTTTAAACCTTATTTTAAGAATTATGGTTTAATATATCAATTCTGTTACTTTCAGGACATTTAAGGAAAAGCGTAGACATAGAGTTTCTGTCCATGCTAAAAGGCAACCTTGTGAAGAGTGTAATAAAACGTTTACTAATCGGAGTCAGTTGACTACACACATGGCGTAAGTATTGCTCTTTTTGTAAGCTTTTTTATGTTATTATATACAATAGATCTTTGACAGTAGATATATCTAATCAGTTTTATTTTTCCCGTTTAGTATACATCAAAGAGAAACTACAGAATGTCCTACATGCAAGAAAAAGGTCAGAAACAACTATTTAGAAACACACATGAAGTCACACGACGACACTGTAAGTTGATAAGTATTATTTCTACGTTGCGAATCTAGACCACCGGTATTATTACTTTCTGACCTTCATCCAGTTTCTGGATATTTATATTTGAATAGAGAACAAGTCAAACTCGACCCTTCAACCAACTTATCTGTGCAGGCGGGAAACCACAGAACTAAAATAAATGTACTAAAGACATACATATTTTCTTGACAAGCTTACTATACTTTACTTAAGTTTATTTCTTCAAGCTAATGTAGCTCTCGACATAGATTTTAAACTTAACACATTATAGTACTTTTGGGAAATTTAGGAAAAAAAAGCGGCCAAGTGCGAGTCGGACTCGCCCATGAAGGGTTCCGTAACAGCAAGTAACATAGTATAAAAGTTCTTGCAGTTCGTTGTTAATGAAAGGTAAATTGCGGTTTACGATTTATGACGTATTAAAAAAAAACTACTTACTAGATCTCGTTCAAACCAATTTTCGGTGGTAGTTTACATGGTAATGTACATCACATATTTTTTTTTACTTTTATCATTCTCTTATTTTAGAAGTTACAGGGGGGGGGGGACACATTTTACCACTTTGGAAGTGTCTCTCGCGCAAAATATTCAGTTTAGAAAAAACTTATCCATAGATACCCCACACGTATGGGTTTGATGAAAAAAAGAATTTTTGAGTTTCAGTTCTATGTATGCGGAACACCCTAAATTTATTGTTTTTTTTCTATTTTTGAGTGAAAATCTTAATGCGGTTTACAGAATACATCTACTTACCAAGTTTCAACAGCATAGTTCTTATTGTATCGGAAAAAAGTGGCTGTGACATACGGACGGACAGACAGACAGACATGACGAATCTATAAGGGTTCCGTTTTTTGCAATTTGGCAACGGAAACCTAAAAAGCACAAAACGAAAAATAAATCCGTCAAATTGCTATTAACATCTTCTTTGGACCATTTAGTAGTCGAACTCCCATTCGCTCTTATATTTAAGGAGCCTTTTATCTTTCTTTTTGCTTTTTCTTGGGTGGCGTGCAAAAACCATCATCGCCTTCCATGTTTTTGAATTTTTTATTTCAATAGCGGATAGTAAATACTCGTAGCGGCGATCGGCGGCGTTGACCTCTCGCGTCCAGCCCTAGTTCAATCCATGATCCGGAGCGAGACGTAATGGGAAGCCGTCACCTCCTTCTGGGAAGCAGTCATGCTAGCGAAAGAGGTGGCGGAACGCGAGAGGGAGAGAAACTCTCGCCCCAGAAGCCGCGGGGGATTCACCTCCTCAGAGCACACGTGGTGGCCACCACGTGAGCTCTGCCGCCCGGCCACCGTAGGCGCGGGCCTGTGGACGGTGAGCTATGGGCTGGCTCGCCGTCCATCCGTCTTATGTCGACAGGTCGTGTCGACGGCGTGTGCTTCAAAGAGAAGAAGCCCGCAAGGGCCGAAGCCTGCCGGGGCTGCGGGACTGTTCGAAAGAGATACCGTGACCCCGGAACATAAAGGACGAGGAAGGAACATGGATGGGTTTTAGTCAGTAAAAGTCTGACACTCCCTCCCGCTCCGCCCAGAGTGGGAGAAGTTATTTGATGATTTCCCATCCGAAAAAAAAAACAAAAATAAACGGTACTAGCTGGATACAAATAGCAAAAGATAGAGACCGCTGGTCATCTCTGGAGGAGGCCTTCACCTTCTACTAAGAGGGGTTCTTGCTATAATAAAATTTACAAGATTTTTTAAAATCAAAATACAATAATTCACATTTCTAATTCCAATCGAAATTTTATTTCATAACCAGCTGACCCGACAGACGTTTTCCTGTCACCAACTACCTACCTACTACTACCTACCTACTACTACCTACCTACTACTACCTACCTACTACTACCTACCTACTACTACCTACCTACTACTACCTGCCTACTACTACCTACCTACTACTACCTACCTACTACTACCTACCTACTACTACCTGCCTACTACTACCTACCTACTACTACCTACCTACTTCATTTTTTTTTCATAAGAACCTTCTCGTGACAATAACAAACACAACAAAAAAAGAATTAGTGAAATCGGTCCAGCCGTTCACGCATGATGCCGTGACCAAGGGAAATAGGGCGTGTAATGTTATTTCACTGTTGAAAATAGATGGAGCTAATAGCTATACGTCTTGCTTAGAGAGGTGGTGGTAGGCCCCTTGAATTTAAATTAGAAACTAAACTGGCCGACAAAAGTGCAAATGCTTCAATGTTTTCCTTTATCTTGAGCAAAATCAAAATCAAAGCATTTATTTCAAGTAGGCCAATAACAGGCACTTTTGAATTGTCGAAACAAAGATGAAAATTAAATGTAGCTACAGTCCCAGTCACAAGACATAAAAACTGTGAAAGTACTGTAGTTGCCCATTCCCTAGCGTAGATCTCTATGGAGAAGAACGGGCAAGAAACTCATTCACTCATTTTTACAAAATCTTGGTTACATCATTCATGTTGAGATGGTAAATTATGTGAGAACAATGTAGCAAGATGTGCACGTTAAAAGTGTCCATAGTAAAAACAAAATAATTCATTCAAATAAGCCATGGTAACTAAGAGATGACCAGTCACAACTGACAGCGCCCGTTCACGCACATGACGCATGGATCAGCACCATTCAGCTCAACCATTTTGAGTGGAACTAAATGGTCCGACACACGCGCCATGATCAGCGAGACATTTGAGTGGGCATGACATACTTTCAACCGCCAGGGCACATTCAAGTCAAAAACTAAAGTAGGTTTCCAGTGAATGATAGCTTTCTAGTACATAGTACTCACACAATATGGGCTATGCGTTTATATAATACTAAATAGATTGAATCTATACAATGCAAAGATAGTTGTACAATCTTCAGCAGCTCCAACAATACCATTTAATGCTATCATTTTTTGAGCCCCTGTCCTTCCGGGGTTGCGGGACTGTTCGAAAGAGATACCGCGGCCCCGGAACATAAAGGGCGAGGAAGGAACATGGATGGGTTTTAGTCAGTAAGAGTCTGACACTCCCTCCCGCTCCGCCCAGAGTGGGAGAAGTCATTTGATGATTTCCCGTCCTAAAAAAAAAAAAAAAAGCCCCTGTCCTTGTGGAGCAGGACCAGCATTGAGCTAAGCATTTTTATCAGCGATATAATCGCTCAACTTGTAATATGCTTGCTTACATAGTGTGCGTTTAATGCATGTTTTAAATTTAGTCTCATTCAGTTCAAGAATACTTTGTGGAATTTTATTATAGCATCTCAAACAGTACCCCATGAAAGATGAGTCTACTTTAGCGAGTCTAAAGCCTGGCTGAACTAGTTGGTCCCTATTTCTAGTACTGTAATTGTGTCTGTCGCCTGTTTTACCGAAAAGATGCAGATTTTTTCTAACGTACATTATGTTTTCGTAGATGTATTGGCAATGAACCGTCATGATGCCAATATCCTTAAAAAGTTCCCTTAGAGAATCGCGCCTACGAAGATTGTATATGGCTCTGATGGCTCTTTTCTGCAGAATAAATATAGACTCAATATCAGCAGCCCGTCCCCATAGCAAAATACCGTAAGACATTATACTATGGAAGTAACTAAAATAGACCAGTCTAGCGGTATCTACATCAGTGAATTGACGGATTTTTCTAATGGCATATGCTGCTGAACTTAAGCTCCCCGCAAGAGATGTTAAATGAGAACCCCATTGTAGCCTTGAATCAAGCGTAAGCCCCAGGAAAACCGTTTTATCTACGAATTCGAGTTTCTCTTTATTCAATATTATCTCACAATCACTACTTTTAACATTCGGTAATGAAAATCTTATGCATTTCGTTTTTTTTTCATTTAATACCAAATTGTTTGCTGTGAACCAATTTTGGACCTGAAGTAGGGCATCATTCACGTCATCTAGATTTTGGGCCCGTCTATTTATCTTAAAAATTAGAGAAGTGTCATCAGCAAACAACACCATATTTTGAGGTTGGTGTTTCAACAAATAGGGTAGATCATTTATATATACTAAAAAAAGGAAAGGACCCAATATTGAGCCTTTCGGAACCCCCATTTTTACATTCAAACCCTGTGAATTAACACCATTTATTTGAACATGTTGTTTTCTATCGCTCAAATAAGATTTTAGCAGGCTAAGTGCAAGTTTACCCAGTACGTAATGCTCCAGTTTCAAAAGTAATGTGTCGTGATTTACGCAATCAAAAGCTTTGGAGAGATCACAGAAAATTCCTATTGCGTCTTGGGACTCTTCCCACGCAGCAAATATGTGCTTTAATAGGGTTACACCGGCGTCAGTTGTACAACGTCCCTTGGTGAAACCATACTGTTGATCATGGAAGATTCTGTTGGTGTTAAAATGATAGAGCATTACTTTTTCAAAAACCTTGCTAAAAACTGGTAACACGGATACAGGTCTGGAGCATTTTGTACATTAAGATTTGAAAATTCAAACAAGTGAATTTTAACCAACCGATCCTGTATTATATTTTCAGACCGAGGAAGGCGCTTACTGTGTTGAATGTGAAAAAACCTTTAAATCACTGAAAAACTACCAGTCTCATCTCAAAACTAGTCTTAAACATAATACAGTTGAAAAAGTTCGGTATGTACTGGATTTACATTCTTTTGCCCGGTGATACCAACGTGCGACGTGTGCTACATCTTTTATGCAATAGAAAAAGTTTTTAATAAGTATTTCTAAATCACTCTGACTTGGTATCAGGTGATGTAACCTTCATCGTGAATTTCGAACGTAAATAATTGCACATAAGAGTTTAAAATAATGGGACTCATGTGTACCATTGTGCTACCCATACGGCCCGTTATTCAGAAGGCAACTAAATTTTGTATTGCACTCGTTATTGCATAGTAGAGGCATTACATTAACACAGACCCATAAAGTCGGGCTATAATTTTCATTAATTATCTCGACAATATGTATTTGGGAAATTAATATGAGTTTCATGCATGTTCCTGTTGCGTGTAGGATGTTTTTTCTAACATAAAATTATTATTGTCTATTGCTACTTTCTGCCTATGAATTATCATGCCTATAAGTTATTCCAAGTTTTCAATGAATGTCACTGTTCACAGCATTAAATGTGATCATTGCGACAAATACTTCTCGGCTGCCGGTTTGAAGCATCATCAAGAAGAAATCAGAGGCATTAAATATACTTGTGATATTTGCAAGAAGGTGAGATATCTATAAGATATGTATATTGTTTTATGCCTTTTCATTTCAGACGAATATCCATAACGTTTCATGCTGTGAAGGTATCTTTAACAGAGGTTATTGTGCCCTACCGGTATGTAATAGTAATCTACGAAACGGCTGGACCGATTTTGAGCTAATGTTGTAAGAAGTAACTTAAAAAAGAAGTCGAGTAGGTAATTGATTGATTTTTTATTAAATTCCACGCGAACGAAGTCGCGGGTAACAGCTAGTTCAATAATAAAAAGTACGTTGTGTTGAAGAGTCAAGCGAAATTAATGAACTACATTGTTATAGGCTGTAACTGTAATTTTCCTATGTCTGTTACGAAACTATTCCGTCATAATAAATAAAAAAAAACTAACAGATTTTTTTATAAAACTGTGATGACAAGAACTAACTGATTGTCTCAATCTTAAATTAATTTGAAATATTTTCATTTAAGGATAGTAAAAATAAAATAATTCTGCAAAGACACATTCGCTTCGTTCACAAAGGGCAAAAGCCGCAGCCCAAACCCAGGATCTGTGAATATTGTGGAAAATCATTTACTGTAAGTAGTATTTTTTTTTGTTTTTGATCGCCTCGTTGGTCTAGTGGTCGCAAGTGCTACCGCTGAGCATGAGGCCTGGTTTCGATTCCCGGGTTGGGCAAAGTGTTATAATGTTCACGAATATCTCAGTAGCAGTTTTTTTCTTTTTTTTTTGGCTTGGTAAATCATCAAATGACTTCTCCCACTCTGGGCGGAGTGGGAGGGAGTGTCAGACTTTTACTGACTAAAACCCATCCATGTTCGGTATAGGTAACTCTTTCGAACAGTCCCGCAACCCCGGTCAGTAGTAGCTCTGAGTCTCGATTTGAGCCCGGTGGGTGGCAATAAGCTCGCCCCTATTACAAAATTCCTATATCTAGTCATCAAATATAAATATCGACTATTTTAAGATTGGTACATTAAAAAGTTTCGAGATTTTAAAGAGATCTTGTTTTAATGTTACAGATAAAAAAATCTCTACAGGAACATATAAACAGTCATTTAGGCAATCGACCCCATGTCTGCAAAGATTGTGGAGCAACATTTGTATATTCAGCTGCTTTTTATATGCATCGAAGACTTGTACATAATGAGAAGAGGAGAAAAGATGTGCTAAGCTAGGTGGGCTCAAATATTGACCCTGATCTAAACTGCTTCTGTGAATCTTACTGTCTAAAAACCCGGGTTTCGAAACCAAAATCCATAATTAAAAAAAAAAAAATTTTTTGCTATGGAAATTAAAGAATATTGCAAAAAATATTTATATAAGCTCAGTCCTAGAAATTGATTCGGAAAGTATCTCGCTGGAGATCGACTTTCTGAGTCGAAATTATGCCAACAACTACGGCTGGAAATTATGACAACTTCAAAAAAAAGGTTTATATCTTCTAACCATTTTGAACAAGTATTAAGTACAAGTAATATCTTGATTGGTTTCATACAACGACGAATATTTTCTCAATTTTAAAAAGACTTTATTTTATTTTACAGCTAAAAAAATGTCTAATACAACATATAAACAGTCATTTAGGTAATCGAACTCTTGTTTGCAAAGATTGTGGAGCAACATTCGTATATTCTGGTGCTCTATATACGCATAGAAGACTTGTGCACAAAGTAAAGAGAAAATATGAAGAGAAAATGTCAATGACGACGTCGTGCTAGAAGTATACCTACTTGTAAAGAAAATCAACGATCTTTTAGTTGTAATTATAAGTGTTGGATTGTGACTTTTAAGTGTATTTATTTATTATCCGTTGATAATTTCAAAATTAATGTAAATAACTGTAATAAACATATTGAAACACGGGTCGTTTTTATTCTTAAAAAAAACTTTTTTGCAAAAAATAAAACCGACTTCACACAAAAAAGTGAAAAATAACTTTAGCTTCAGAAGTCGGTGACCTTTATTTGATTGATTTAGTTTTTTTGTCACCGACTTCTGAAGCTAAAGTTATTTTTCACTTTTTTGTGTGAAGTCGGTTTTATTTTTTGCAAAAAAGTTTTTATTTTTCACTTTTTAGTGGTCCACATGTGCATACCCTTTCACAGCGTACCAGCGTGATTTTTTGTTATGAACTGGTGTAAACAATAGACAGACATGAGATTTCAGCAATCCCAGTAAGAGACACACATCTTTACCAAATTTAAATGGGATCACTCCGAGAAAGTAGTCTTTCTAAAACTACCCAAATCGCTTCTGGTGTGCCTATAAAATTTGAAAAGTTCTCTCTATTTCTCCAGGATCCCATTATCAGGATCCTGACTTGATGATTATGGGACCTTCTGGGAAGTATACCCTTTCAAACAATTAAAAAACAAATTCGGTCCAGTCATCTTCGAGTAATCGGGGAACATTGAATTGAGAACCTTCTCCTTTTTGAAGTCGGTTAGTAACGACGTTATGGTACGTGACCCAAATATCCGGATAGCCTTTAAAAGATTTGGCCGAGTATCGTTAATTTGCTTCTAAGAATAGAAGAGCTCCGTTCCTTTGTCATGGATCCCATAATCAGAACCTAACCTAATTCTCATCAAAATACCCTTGAAGTACCCTTGCCAATAAAACAAAAAAAAACAACACATGTCAAGGAGGCTTATCCCCAATAAATGGAACTTAATACACCTAACTGTCGAAATCTGGGAATATTGTACACATCTGCGTACCCCCTCAGAGCATACAGGCGTGATGTTACGTCATGATGCTGTATAAACAATAAACATTCAAGCGATTGCAGCAGTTACTGCAGATTTGCCGTGTATTTTTGAAGAGTTCCATTGTATATCTCCGAAGATCCTGATCAGATCTTCAGCAAATTAAAATATAACCACACGGGAAGCACCAGCTTTCAAATTAAAAAAGAATCATCAAACTCGGTTCACCCAGTCGAAAGTACTGAGGTAACAAACACTGTCGAAATCTGGGTGTACTGTACACATCTGCGTACCCCCTCAGAGCATACAGGCGTGATATTACGTCATGATGTTGTATAAACAATAAACCTACAAGCGATAACAGCAATCACTGCAGATTTGCCGTACATTTTTAAGGAGTTCCATTGTATATCTCCGAAGACCAGCATCAGATCTTCAGCAAATTAAAATGGGACCACATGGGAAGCACCAGCTTTCAAATAAAAAAAGAATCATCAAAATCGGTTCACTCAGTCGAAAGTTATGAGGTAACAAACACAAAAAAAAAAAAAAAAAAAAAAAACATACACGACGAATTGATAACCTCCTCTTTTTGGAAGTCGGTTAAAAAAGGAAAGGAGATTGAAGGAGGCATTGTTAAGCATAGAACTGTAATACAAAATGGACACGCTACAAAGCAAAACGTATACAGGGTGGAATTTTTCAATGCCACCTGAAAGTGCTCTAAATACTGGAGAGATCAAATTTTACTCAAAGGAAACATTCCTTTATTTTTAAAAAGAAACCAATCTGCATTCACAGATTTTCGAAAATTCGCTTGCCACACTCGGGAAACGAAACGACTAAAGTTCGAAAAAATAACATCCATATGGCCAACCATAATATGGATCAAATCTCTTTAACAAACATGATAAATTAAATGAAAGAAAAACCATGAAATCTTAAGAACAGTTATAAATTCAATGGGATAAATTCAACAAGATAAAGTACTGTTACGAGCTGGGTATGAGATAAATTAATTACTACCGATTAAACAACACGATAACTTTATTAATCACAAAACAATTTAAACTTAATCACAAGTACACTACAGTACACTACTATTCACTATTCACTTCGATATCGCACTTCAACTTCACTTCGATTCGCTTCGATGGTAGCCAAAACAAGACTGACTGTCGCGGCCCTGGGCGGTCTATTTATACTCGCCAACAGACACACCAGAATAACCACGAATATTCTAGAAAGTCATAAAAGTAGGTAGGTAGGTAATTATTATTACTAGCTACTTGTACAACACAAACAAATATGAACCGTATGCCGTAGGCGTACGGTCGAAATTCTAATGTCTTTTTATAAAGAGGTCGCGAGTTTGTAGGTACCTACCTAACTTTGAAAGTAATAATAATAGAAATCTCTCGAAATTCCAACGTACACATACTGTAATCACGTGCTTTCTCGAATGTTCTAGTAGGTCCGATGTAACACTGCCCCCTCCTTAGACATGCTCGTCCCGAGCATCATTAGTTCCGTAGTATCGCGCCAACCGGTCTACATGCACAATCTTAGGCGCACCTCGTGGACCCTTCTGTATTCGGTAGGTGACATCGTTGATCCTAGTCACGACTCGGTATGGTCCATCCCATTTTGCTTGTAACTTCGGAGACTTTCCCTTGCTCCGCCCTGGGTTATGCAACCACACCAGTGAACCCTCGTCGAAACCCCTACCGTTTGCCTTCCGATCATAACGGGTCTTCATCTTCTCAGACATCTGTTGGCCGGACTGTCGGATATGCTCATAAACATCGTTCAACTTATTACGCAGTTCATTCGCGTAATCTGTTACACTACATGGAGCATCAGGGGGAGTTCCAGTGATTAAATCAGCAGGTAACCGTAATTCCCTTCCAAAGTTCGCGAAGGCTGGTGTCACAGTCGTACTTTCGTGGACTGCACTTCGGTAAGACAGAAGAAACGGCTGTATGTGCTTGTCCCAATCCCTTTGCCGGCTTTCCACAACTTTCGCCAGATATCTCTCCAACGTTTGGTTGAATCGTTCCACCATTCCGTCAGATTGTGGGTGGTAAGAGGTGGTTCTGGTTTTGTGGGTACAAATCAATCGACAAGTCTCTTGAAATACTTGCGATTCAAAATTCCTTCCTTGATCGCTGTGTATTTCTAAGGGTACCCCAAAACGACAGAAGACTTCCTGAACCAATTTATCTGCGACAGTTGTAGCTTCTTGATTAGGAATGGCGAACACTTCTGGCCACTTTGTGAAGTAATCCATGACCACCAGGAAGTACTTGTTTCCGCTCTCACTTACTGGAAATGGTCCCGCAACGTCAAGTGCTATCCGTTCCCAAGGGGCTCCAACGTTGTACACTTTTAATGCACCTCTGCTGCGTGTACGGGGTCCTTTCACGGCCGCACAACTGGTACATTTACGGCACCAGTCCTCCACATCATCTCGACAGTGGATCCAGTAGAAGCGTTCTCGAATTTTTAGTAGAGTCCTTTTTACCCCCATATGTCCTCCTGAACATCCATCATGGTAGAGCCGTAGAACATCCGGTACCTTGGCTTTAGGGACAACCATTTGTATATGACAGCTGTCCCCTCTAGCGTTTTCCCATTTACGGCACAAGACTCCATCCTGGATTACCAAGCTGTTCTATTGCGCCCAATAGCTCTTCGTGATGGAACTCATCGCAGCCACATCACTCCACTTGGGTTTTGGAACACCAGCTTTAATCCACTCGAAGATTGGTTTGATGTCCGAGTCATTTTGCTGAGCCTGCTGTAGGGTCTCCTTCCATTCATCGCTGAGATCCGTTCTAAGCATCCTCACGGGCACTACTTCCTTAGTCTCTTGCCTGGCACAGTGCTTACAGTCTTCAGGACAAGGTCTTCTTGACAAGGCGTCTGCGTTACCGTGACTTCTCCCACTGCGATGTTCAGTTACGAAGTCAAACTCTTGTAGTAGTTCAATCCATCTCGCCACCTGCCCCTCTGGATTCTTGAACTGTAATAGCCACTTCAGTGCAGCATGGTCAGTTCGTAGTAGGAATTTACGTCCCAGCAAATATTTACTGAAGTGCTGCAATGTCTTTACTACAGCGAGTAGTTCCCGTCTTGTAACGCAATAATTTCTTTCTGGTTTCGATAAAGACTTGCTGAAGTAGGCTATTACAACCTCCCGGTGTCCTTTCCGTTGAGACAGCACGCCCCCAATTCCAGTATTACTTGCATCTGTGTCAACTATGAAGTCATTTTCAGTGTCAGGATATCCCAAAATAGGTGTATTGCACAGACGTTTCTTTAATTCCTGAAATGCGACGTCGCAGTCCTCGTCCCAACAGAATTGCCTCTTTTCCTCAGTTAGTTTGTGCAGAGGTTTTGCAATGTCGGCAAAATTCTTGACAAATCTTCGATAGTAGGAGCACAAACCCAGAAATGCTCTGACCTGTGTCTTGTCTTTCGGAACTGGCCAATCCTTGACGGCGACTACTTTTTCTGGGTCCGTTTGAACACCTTTCCCCGAAACTATGTGTCCTAAAAAGTTCACTTGCTGTCTGAAAAACGAGCACTTCTTCGGACTTAACTTGAGATTTGCTGTTTGGATTTTCGACAGCACTCGGTTGAGGTTTTTAAGGTGATCTTCAAATGTACGGCCCACTATGATTATGTCGTCTAGATAGACAAGACATGCGTCTCCAATCAATCCGGCAAGTACTTGCTCCATCAGCCTTTCAAACGTCGCAGGAGCGTTGCACAAACCGAATGGCATAACTTTAAACTGCCATACTCCATAGCCCTTTTCCTGTTGAGAATGCAGTTTTTTCCTTGTCCTTGGGGTCTATTTCTACTTGCCAGTAGCCACTCTTCAGATCAAGTGTGGTAAACCACTTCATACCAGTTAGCGTATCCAGTGTGTCATCGATCCTAGGCAGCGGGTAGCTGTCCTTTTTCGTGACGTCGTTCAGACGTCGATAGTCCACACAGAAGCGCATACTGCCGTCCTTTTTCTTTACCAAGACCACAGGAGAACACCATGGACTCGATGAAGGCTCTATAACACCGTCCTTCACCATTCCCTCAATCATGGTTTCTACTTCCTTTTCTCGTGCAACTGGCAGTCTTCTTGGTCGCTGACGGATAGGTAACTCGTTACCTGTATTAATCTGGTGCTGAACAAGTCCAGTTCTCCCTATGTCAGCATCATCTGAAGAGAAAGTGTCGGCGTACTCAAGTAACATCTTCTTAGCCTTGTCACTTTCTCCTTTTGTTAAATCGCAGTTTTCCAAAAGTGTTGACACGTCAAATTTTGTACTACGAATTTTATTTCCGGTAGGGACATCTTGCAACTGACGCATCCAAGCTACTTCCTCGCAAGTGCCGATCAAGGTGCCCTTCTTAATCACTTGCTCCTGGTCACTTGGATTCAGTATGCGTACTACTGAGATATTGCTGGCCTTTACCAGAGTTCGTGCCATCTTCCATGGGAAGTCATTGTTTACCCTTTCTATCAGAACACTTCGACCTTTGTTTCCAGAATTCTGTGGTAAACTAATTGGCACCATCGTTTCTGATCTGCGAGGAAGAACAATCTTCTTCAGGCAGTACACTTTTCCTGACGGTGCACCTTCCATGAACACTTCCTCTGAACCACATTTCAGTACTCCTTGATCAACATCGATCTCACAACGATATTTCCGCATGAAGTCCAAGCCCAAGATGCAATCGTCCACTATGTCGGCCACGATGACATTCTGCTTATAAAATCTGTCACCCAATTTTAACTCCACCTCCTTCTTGCCTCGGACGTTTATGTGCTGACCGGTAGCTGTTAATAACTGTATACGGTCGTGCTTATTGAAGTAGTCCCCAAGAAACCGACTTGCTAGTTTAGAATTGACGATCGTGTGAGAAGCTCCAGTATCCAACGTCAGTTTGCATGGTGTTCCATTGACTTCGCCTTTGATGGTCAGGCTGTTCCCGTCATGTGCTTGCGAGATCAAGATTCTCGGGGCTCTTTCAATACCAGCCAGCACCCGCCCCCCAGTCCTGGCATTTACTCGTTTCCCTGCTGTGGCTGGGCAGTCACTTCAGCCACTCTTCCCTGCTGATCTTCTCTCGGGGTGCTACGCTTAGGACAGCTGGACCGAAGATGACCTCTTTCTCCACAAGTGAAGCACCTAGGACTATACCCTTGCGGGCGGTCGCGTACAGGTGATGCTACAACCTCCCTGACGCGGTGCGTTCGGTGGTCTTGCCTCACTGCCTCTACTTCTAAGGCATGGGCCAAGGCGTCCTTCAATGTCTCGTGATGCCCAAGTCTCACGGCAGCTCTAACTTCTAAGTCACGTATTCCATCAACGAACGCCTGTACCAGATTTCCATCAATCAGTGCAGGGGCAGACTGGTAGGCTTTCCGAACGAGTTTCTCAACTTCCAGAGCCCACTGCTGTAGGTTCTCGGCACTACGTTGAACACGGTCCTTCAACTTGGCACGGAATACGTGCTCCAGGTGCGCGTCGCCGTATCTGGACTCCAACGCCTCCAGCAGCTGCTCGTAGGTTACATCCTTGCCGAGTGCCTCGAGAATAGTCAGGGCCTGGTCTCGGAGGCCCAAGGTGAGCGCGGTCATGGCTTGTGGTTTGGTCCATCCATTCGCCTTCATGACGGCCTCAAACTGGATTCTATAGGCCGACCACGACGATGTTCCGTCGAATGGCGGAACCTTAAAACCACGCCAAGTAGGTGCAGCAACCACTGGAGCTACCGTCCCGCCTTCAACCTTTAGTTCTCCCAAAGCCTTCTTGACCCCAGCAATCTGAACCTCGGCCTCTGAGATGCGGTTCTCGTGCTGGTGGACCTGATCTTTTATCACTTTCAGGTCCTTGCCAAAAGTTGCATGAAGATCCTTTATGAGGATCATCTGCTCGTCTTGGCGGCGGGCTTGCTCCTCTTTGTCTCGCTGCAACTGCTCTTCCAACCGGTGAGCCTGCTCCTCTTGACGGCGAGCCTGCTCCTCCTTGTCTCGTTGCAATTGCTCTTCCAACCGGCGAGCCTGCTCCTCTTGACGGCGAGCCTGCTCCTCTTGACGGCGAGCCTGCTCCTCTTGACGGCGAGCCTGCTCCTCTTTGTCTCGTTGCAATTGCTCCCGTAACTGGCGAGCCTGCTCCTCTTGACAGCGTGCCTGCTCCTCTTGACGGCGAGCCTGCTCCTCTTGACGGCGAGCTTGATCCTGCAGCAGTGCCATTAGAGCTGACAAGTCTGGTGCCACTGATGCTGGAGAAACTCCGGATGGGCCAGCGACTGGCTGTGACGTAGGCTGGACACCACCCGGTGTCTGTGTCGGAGAATCCCCAAACCGCCTCTGGTCCATATCCTGCTGTCGCTGACTTCTGGTACGGATACCGTCCATGTCGTCCTTTGGTAGAATTGGCATAATTTATCTCTCACTTCTGACACCAATTTGTTACGAGCTGGGTATGAGATAAATTAATTACTACCGATTAAACAACACGATAACTTTATTAATCACAAAACAATTTAAACTTAATCACAAGTACACTACAGTACACTACTATTCACTATTCACTTCGATATCGCACTTCAACTTCACTTCGATTCGCTTCGATGGTAGCCAAAACAAGACTGACTGTCGCGGCCCTGGGCGGTCTATTTATACTCGCCAACAGACACACCAGAATAACCACGAATATTCTAGAAAGTCATAAAAGTAGGTAGGTAGGTAATTATTATTACTAGCTACTTGTACAACACAAACAAATATGAACCGTATGCCGTAGGCGTACGGTCGAAATTCTAATGTCTTTTTATAAAGAGGTCGCGAGTTTGTAGGTACCTACCTAACTTTGAAAGTAATAATAATAGAAATCTCTCGAAATTCCAACGTACACATACTGTAATCACGTGCTTTCTCGAATGTTCTAGTAGGTCCGATGTAACAGTACTTTTATTCATGGTTTTCCTTTCATTTAATTTATCATGTTTGTTAAATAGATTTGATCCATATGATTGACCCTATCGATTAATGTCAAAAAGGAACAATGTTATTTTGTCGAATTTTAGTCGATCCATCCCGGGTTCGATGCCCGAATGTGGCAAAATCATTTTCGAAAAACGGTGAATCCAGATTTTTTTCTTTTTAAAAATAAAGAGAGTAAAATTTGCTATCTCCAGTATTCAGAGTACTTTCCCTCCGTGGCATAGTAAAATTCCACCATGTATATCATAAACGACTAAAGAGCTAGTTGTTGAAATCGTAGGGCCACCAATGTCGTTTATCACCTTTGTTCCGAAGAAACGGCTAAGTCATAAGGCTCATTGCCCTGGCAAGAACTAAACACCACGTGAACCGAAGATCTATGACAGAGTTTTAACGAACAGCATAGTTGAGGTGGTTACAAAAGGCGAAGAACGGAAACAACGACAAAGTGGATGATATGTTTAAAAAGACCTGTTTTAAAGGCCTCAGTGGCCAAACCTTAACGACCCAAAAAAAAAAGTTGATTTGACATATTTAATTTGACACCTGTCACTTGTCACTCTTGTCAGTTTGATTTTGGGATAACATAACAACAAGACAAGTTTTCGCTCGCTGTGCTTTGCAAGTAGGATATTGTAAATGTAAAGCAAGCAATTTTCAGTAACCCTATCAAACCCTATAACAAAATACGAAATGTCTGCATCTATAAGTGAATCGAAGCCTGAAGCAATGGAGGAAGACTCGAGGAAGCCGATATGTTTGATCATTCTAGGTTAGAACTTGTCTGATGTAGCTGCCTTGCCATTTTACAGGCTTTGTTACTAAATATTTGGTATTTAATTAGGTATGGCTGGTGCTGGCAAGACTTCGTTTACACGGCGGCTCTCCAGCAAAATCGTAGATGGGTCTAGACCTTACTTGATCAACTTGGATCCGGCATGTAGGGAAGTTCCGTATCCTGCGAATATTGGTAAGCATTCAACAACAAACCAAAATATCTCTTGAAAGCTATAATATGTCTCATAAGATTCTCTAAATATTAGCATCAATAAAAAAGTAGTACCAACCTCAAATAAATAACGAATTAGTAGTAGTAATAAGAAAAAGATTGATTATGAATTTGGTGAATAACATTTTTGAAAAGCAAGAATGTTTCTCTTGCCCCTCATAGTGGATTACAACCCACCATAGGACTTCAGTACCAGTAGTGAAAATATTAAAGGCTATGAAAAAACAACAATTACCAGTCCACTAGCATAGAATGCTTATCATAATAATTCATTTTCAGATATTAGAGACACGGTGAACTACAAAGAGGTGATGAAGCAATATGGGCTGGGTCCCAATGGTGGTATAGTGACAGCTCTCAATTTGTTTTCCACAAAGTTTGGCCAAGTTGTGGACTTGATAGAGAAGGCTGGAAAGAAACACAAGTACTGCATTATTGATACGCCAGGTACAAATATTATTATTTTGGTCTTCCAGAGGTCAATGTCTGCTTTACTTTTGTGACATTTAAATTCTCATAAATAGAAACAGCATTTTATGAATAAAAACTCTCCAATGCTTTTTCTATTTTTATGATTTCTTGGATTATGGTCTGGTTATATGTGAGTAATGAATATTTTGTTGGTAGAGATTCATGGGTTGTTTAGTACAGGTACTCCAAAAATGACTCATGAATCTTTAAAACAATTGCATATGAATTGATACTATATCTATTTAAAATTGTCACTCTTGTATTTTGACCTATGGGGAGCAGACTTGGTCTTTGACAAACATTCAAAAGTCCAAACTCAAGGTCTGCCAACATGCCACAGAGCGCAGCATTCTAGGTGTCAAACTAACCAACCATGTATGCAACACCACACTGTGCTCCAAAACAAAAATTAGTGACGTTGCTCAAATAGCCGCTAAGCTAGTGGGACTGGACTGGCCACGTCTGCCGCATGCCCAATGACCTGTGGGCCAAAATAACTACTTTCTGGAGCCCTGATATAGCTATAAGGCATCGCGGCAGACCTCGCAGAAGATGGCGGGACAACCGGGACAAACCAATGGCCAGTGGCCAACATTAGCCCTAGATTGAAACAACTGGAAATCATGGAGAGAGGCCTTTGCCCAGCAGTGGGATGATGCAGGCTAGCAGTAACAGTAACTCTTGTATTTATTTCCAGGTCAAATAGAAGTGTTCACATGGTCAGCTTCAGGTACAATAGTAACAGAAGCGTTAGCATCAACATGTCCTACCATAGTTGTGTATGTAATGGACACGGTCCGCAGTGTGTCACCTGTCACATTCATGTCCAACATGCTGTATGCATGTTCGATATTGTACAAAACAAGGCTACCTTTTATAGTTGTTATGAATAAGGTTAGTCAAGTATTTTTTGGTAATGACATTCTTGTTTAGTAATAAATCTATCATTCAGGTTTTTAATATTGTATTCATAGGGTCTTGTAAGAAATCCTATAGAAAACACAATACTTATAATGAAAGTTTTATTAGGTTGAGAGTTGAGTTGTTAAGGGGCCGGCGGAGCGTGCGTCGTTCATACAAACGTAATACCAAAATAATTCGTAAACTAAACATATTCTTAAGGAAGGGTGTATTTTTTTCGATTGGATTACATAATATCTAGGTTCCCAAATATATATTATGAATGGACATTGATTTAATCAAGAGTTATAAGAAAAATAAGTTTTCTATAGAAATTTTAAATTCTTCATATCTCATCTAAATATCATTGTCCTTTCAAAATATATTTGGGAACCTAAATATTATGTAATCCAATCGAAACAAATACACACTTTCTTAAGAATATGTTTGGTTTAAGAATTATTTTGGTATTACGTTTGTATGAACGACGTACGCTCCGCCGGCCCCTTACGGAAAAGCTTTTAAAATAATAGGCTGCATCAGAATCCCCAACATTCAAAGTTTGCTTAAACTCAAAAATAATAAAACATTACATTACACCACTATTTATGTGCTCACCCTAAAGAAATTAGCAGAGCATCCTATGTCACAGAAATGTAACTTTTACTTTAAAGTTAAAGTGAGATAAACCCTTTGTCTGTTACCTTTGCACAGATAGACTATGACTTATATTATTATACATATGTCTAAGGATACTTCTGGTCGTGATGTATATTCCCTTGACATAATTTTTGAAGATGGGAATAAGTTATTAAACTATAAACCATTCCAGACAGATGTAGTTGACAACGCATACGCAGTGGAATGGATGCGCGACTTCGAGGCGTTCCAAGAGGCGCTGGATGCCGAAGGGGAGGGTGAGACGGAAGGCGGGAACACATACATCGGCAACCTGACGCGGTCCATGGCGCTTGCACTTGATACCTTCTACTCGGACCTACGGTGCTGCGGTGTCAGTGCACATACTGGAGATGTTAGTATAAAGAGTTTTTACCTTTTCTTTTTCTAGATGGAAGATTATTAATTTGATGTATCTATTCTTATATTTTATTTTAGTTTTAAATATTTACGATTTGGACGCGCATCACGAGGGTTGGTCCGAGGCGGCACAGGAGAAGAGCACATGGAAGGAATTGGGGGAGGCCTTTGCCCAGCAGTGGGACAGTACAGGCTAAATAAAAAAAAAAAAAAAAAAATATATATTTTCGTACCTATTTGTTTTCTTTGATTGCACCTACTGTGTATTGTCTCTGCATCACCCTAAGGTAGACTGGTAGAAAATGCCCAAGGCATTAGGTCCGCCTTTGTACAGTTTTTACTTGTGCATAAAGTTTTAATAAATAAATAAATAAAATATTTTACAAATCTATTAAAATAAACTAAACTATTTGAAACTATAAATGTAAAAAATGGCGTCAGAAAACTCCTGCCTAACGCTGTCAATTAAGGCCCGCTTGTAGTGCGGCATGCTAGTATGAATTCGGTACCGCGTTCCCCGCCAGTTCGTTAACGCAGACGAGTAGCGGGCGAGTCAATTGCGCGGGTGGGCGAGTCGATTTTGCGGGTGGGCGAGTCGATTGCGCGGATGGGCTAGTCGATTGCGCGGATGGGCTAGTCGATTGCGCGGGTGGGCTAGTCGATTGCGCGGATGGGCTAGTCGATTGCGCGGGTGGGCGAGTCCATTTTGCGGGTGGGCGAGTCGATTGCGCGGATGGGCTAGTCGATTGCGCGGATGGGCTAGTCCATTTTGCGGGTGGGCGAGTCGATTGCGCGGATGGGCTAGTCGATTGCGCGGGTGGGCGAGTCCATTTTGCGGGTGGGCGAGTCGATTGCGCGGATGGGCTAGTCGATTGCGCGGGTGGGCGAGTCCATTTTGCGGGTGGGCGAGTCGATTGCGCGGATGGGCTAGTCGATTGCGCGGATGGGCTAGTCGATTGCGCGGGTGGGCGAGTCGATTGCGCGGGTGGGCGAGTCCATTTTGCGGGTGGGCGAGTCGATTGCGCGGATGGGCTAGTCGATTGCGCGGGTGGGCGAGTCGATTGCGCGGGCCGCGCCGGCAACCGCCGGCAACCCACCCCGTTCCTTCGTTGCCTTTCGTACCGGGACCAGGCCTTATTTTTATAAGATCTTTTATTTTTTTTATTACCCATCCTGTTTTCGCGGAAATTTAAATAAAATAAACAAATTCTTAAAACTAATAATGTACCTATAACTAATAAAAAAACTATTTCAAAATAAACTTCAGCTAAAAGATAATAAAAAGATACAAAAACGTTGCTTAACAATTATGAGGGGTAGCTCTGTGAAAAAAGCGACATGCGTCCGCTCTCGGTCACGCCTCGGCGAGCACTGGCTGGTGTATTTCTCGACTTTCGCAACCCGCCAAAGCAATTTTATTTTTATTAAAATAATATAGCACTTTTTCCAATTTTTTTTTTGCGAGTCCCTTCTATAAACAATGTTGATTGTTTTATGTAATTTTCAATACTTTTTGAGACATAATCTCATATAAAAAAATACGTTTGAAAACAATTTGTGTTAGTCAGGTTTGTGATTTTTTTTTATCGAGCCAACTTATTGATATCATGTTTTGGCTTTTGCCCGGCGCTTGGTCGTATGTTCAATTATAATAAAATAATTTTTCATTGCTTTCTAGTTGAAACGTTACACATGTTCAAAAAAGTTCAAAATTAGTAAATCCTCGCCTTAATAAAGAGACTGGGGCGGCGCGCGGCGTCACGAGAAGTGTCAACTAAGAGTTTTGAAATTTCCTTGAAAAGGCTATGGGCACTTTACTTTGATTGATTTCTATATCAGCAATATGTTACTGTAAAGTGTAGAGGTTCTTGCGCCATATCTTCTTTAACACACTTGGAAGTGGTAAAAGGCGGTTTTTGGTTCTGTCTAATAATTTTGATGTCCAAAAATTCTAATTTTCGGCCACAATTAAAAAGATGGCTTTAGATTTGAATATGAAGTAAAAATAACCTCTATCTAGGATAGCTAAATACAGAAATAGGAAAGAGGTTTGAATTAATTTTCTGCTCTTGTTTTCAGGGTTTAGATGAATTCTTCAAGCTGGTTGATGATGCTGCGGAAGAATACGAAAAGTATGTTCATAGAATAATATTTCCTACAAACAAAATGTTATTTAATAAGTTAAAGTAATGAATGTCCTTCTTATCATTAAGGGAATACAAAGCGGACTGGCTGAAGATGCGCGCAGAAAAATTAGAAGAAGAAAAACAAAAGGCAGAGGAATTAAAAAATAAAGGTACTTACCATTTATAATAAAATTATAATGATGGTTTTCTCGATTTCCTACGAGTGCAATTCATCAGCATTCATTCAGCTCCACATACCTCAAGCTGGAACCAGTCACACACATTCACAAAAATTTCGTCGGCGAGCGTTTCATCCAAGTTGGTTGTATTAGATGGCTTCCCGAAGTCCCTACCGCCCATCGTAATATTACCGTCTGAACGTTTGGTATTGTGTACACCGTTAATTTTTAATTAGTACAAATACTTTAAGGGCTTGTCAAAGATGGTCTTGTTATTATACAGGGTAGAATTTTACAATGCCACCTAGAGGGAAAGTACTCTAAATACTGGAGATAGCAAATTTTACTCAAAGGAGACATTCCTTTATTTTTAAAAAGAAACAAGTCTGCATTCACAGTTTTTCGAAATTATTTTGCCAGACACGGGCATCGGATCCGGGATGGATCAACTAAGGTTCGACAAAATAACATTCTGTACCTTTTTAAATAATAAATAATTCCTTTCATTTAATTTATCATGTTTGTTAGAGAGATTTGATCCATATGATTGGCCCTATCGATTGATGGCAAAAAAGTACAGAATTTTATTTTTTCGAACTTTAGCTGGTTCGATTCCCGAGTATGGCAAGCGATTTTTTGAAAATCTGTGAATGCAGATTTGTTTCTTTTAAAAATTAAAGGAATGTTTTTGAGTAAATTGTCTATCTCCAGTATATCGAGTACTTTCCCTCCAGGTGGCATTAAAAATTGCACCCTGTATATTTTTTCAAACTCAAACTCAAACTCAAAGCATTTATTTCAATTAGACCATTACGGCACTTTTGAATGTCAAAAATACAAAGAAAAATCACAGCTAAAGTCACAGACACAAGGCATTATAACTTGAGAAAGTACTGTAGTTGCCCATTCCCTAGCGTAGATCTCTATGGAGAAGAACGGGCAAGAAACTCCATGGACACTCTTTTAAATCAAAATATTGTTACAAAATCTTGGTTACATCATTCATGTTGTGATTAAACATATATGTGAGAACGATGTACAAAGACGTGCACATTAAGAGCGTCCAGAGAAAAGATTAAATCAACAACATAAAAATAAAGTAATTAAAATTAACCCCGTGGCAGCTAAGAGATGACCAGTCTCAACTGACAGCGCCCGTTCACAAACATGACGCATGTATCAGCACCATTCAGCTCAACCATATTGAAGGGAACTAAATGACCCGACACACCCGCCACCATCACCGAGACATTTGAGTGAGCATGACATTCTCTCAGCCGCCAAGGCTTATTAAAGTAAAAAAAAAAAAAAAAACTAGATGTAAATGGTGGCTTTACAGTGCATAGTACTCACACATGCGCTATGAGGTTATATAATACTAATATATGGAATCTATACAATGCAAGGATCTTTTTTACAATCTTCTGCAGCTTCCACAATAACTTAACTGGGAATCAATTGGTTTGCCCCTATGGTTGTGGAGCAGGACCAGCATTGAGCATTAACATATATGTGAAGTGCTAATAAATAATATTGATAAACGGCAAAGTTATTAGCGTTTGTTTATATCCAAAAATGTCAGTTAATGTATGGAAATATGGTAAAGGCCATTCATAAATGCTTATTAGCGTCATTCAATTATGAGTTTACCAATTATGACAAATTTTCGTAGATAATTTTAGGATTTCGTTTTTTTTGACTTTTGTCTACACAAATATGATCAGTAAAGGGTACGGATACAGCCCTATTTTTTTTGTACTAATTAAAAATTAGGGGTGCCTAGGCAAAGAATGCAATCAGTTTTATTTCATACTGCACCTGAACACCAGCCATACGATTAAGATTTTATTCCACTGGTTTTTTCCATGATAGACAAAAATAGAAGTTCTATTTTTAGGATAATCAACCCTAAGCAATTTTCTATGTTCTCAGGTCCAGACGACACAGTAATTGACAAAAAGAAGCTCATTGAAGAGGTGTCAACAGGTCGCGAGTTCAGCGACATGTACCTCAAACATCCTGCTAACGAGAGTTCAAGCGACGAGGAAGGCACAGAGAATCAGCCGGAGATGGGTATGTTGATGCAGAACATAGATTTATATGACTTAGGAGTGAGGTGACCTCAAGGATAGATAGTGTTCGCCAAGCTGGTCTAAATTGTCGATCATACAGAAATACTCGTACCTAACTCGAAAGGGCAGTAATGCACCAAGAAATTAGAGTTAACCCTTTCTTATAGTCGGGTAATGGTGATCAAGAATAATAGTAATTATTTGACTAAGAGACCTGCTCATTGGCGGCAAACCATTCTCTAAGTACAATATCGATGGCACTGCGCGATTTTGGATAGCATATCGTATATATGTCACCGTAAAATTGTCAAACACGTTAGATTGTAATCTCTCTTGCGAGATTGTTAACTCTCGAAATATTGTCAACTGAACATACTGCTTACAATATATATAACGCTTTATTTTTCGGTAGATTGTAATCTATCGAAGTGAAACCGTAATATTGTGAAATGCATGCGACGGAAGTATCTCTGCCGCCATAATCAGGACTTGGGGTTCCCCCCCGTTAGGTTAGTTAGGTTCCTTTAAACCCTGCAGACAGAAATAGCGGGGCTACGCTTTTTAGGGGAATATAAAGTGTTTTGAAGTTAGGATATATTAATCGGTATTTCTCAGTAATGGTATGTACATCAGTGGCGAAAGATGAATACTTTTTTACTTTTTTCTCATGTTCATTTTGACCACATCTTTATTATCAGCGACCCCAAAAAGCACGAAAACGACACCCATGATGAAAAATCCAAAAAAAAATCGTCGGCGCCATTTTGTATTTTCATTTTAACCTCATTTTCATTATCAGCGACCCCAAAAACCACGAAAACGACACAAATGATGGAAAATCCGAAAATTTTCGTCGGCGCCTTTTTGGATTTTCGTTTTGACCTAGTTTTCGCTAGTAGCGACCCCAAAAGTTAACAAAATGCAGAGGAATTATAAAAACAAAGAAAAAGTGATTTCATCTGGTAAATAGGTCAAAAAAATTCAATATCTAGGTGGTACCAAATACGATATCGACCATTACTCATTCTATCTCGTTCTACCACACATACTTTCTTTTCTTCCCTGCCGTAACTCAATAATCTTCGGCTTACCTAGGTTCCTACAAATCGGTACTGCCAGCCGCGAAGTCACGTGTGCAGGTCCATACGATTTTAGTTCTGAATTCTGACACCCGAGCACAGGCTTATTTGGCGCTACCTGTTGCTTTCTTTGTTAATATTTTTTTTTGTTTTTGTAATGTTTTTGACACTACGTGTAGAGGGCTTTGTTCCCGAAGGGAAGCCGGTAGGAATGGGCTTCTTAGGTGCCTTCGGGCCTGCTGTACATTATCTTTTCATGAGAGTGGTACCATGGGGCAAGGGGGACCCCTCCTTCCCTCCCCCTCCTGCACACCGCGCGAGTGGACTTCCATCGCATACATTTCACAATATTACGGTTTCACTTCGATAAGTTACAATCGAAAAATAATGCGTTATATTGTAAGCAGTATGATCGTTTGCAATCTTTCGAGAGTTTACAATCTCTCTATTATATTACTAACGTGTTTGACAATTTTACGGTGACATATACATGGTGTAAACCACCTCATCACAAAGCCGTTAACCAAACATTCTGTACATCAAACTAAGTAACTTTACGCAAAAATTAATGCAGGGAAACAACTCCGTTTGTAGTCATAAAATATTATATTTATCGTTTCAGACGACAAACCAGCGGATGTGGCGATGTTTCAGGAGTTTATCAGGAAACACGTGAAACCCAACAACAGTGGCAGCAACACGTAATTATCATCTTAAAAATTGCGACACTGATACTGATAACTGTAAATATAGGTTTAAGACTACTTTTAAATAAAATAATTCAGTTTCCTCTTTAAAATGTGAAGAAATAAAATATATTTTTTCTTTCTAAGTAACGTGTTTTTATTCAAACAAAAGTATGTGCTAACACAACCGTGCTAAAATAACGCAAAGAAAAATAGTATTGCGAGAATCAATTTTACAAATTAATACGTAAATAAATTAACAAAAAATACAATACATGCTTCACAACGGTATTTAAAAACTTGTCGCAAAAATATTAAAGCTAACAAGAATTGTCAGTTTTAAGTGTGTTGTGGAATAAGAAAAACAGTTATATGATTTGACTGTGATTTATAAGAATTTTACGCTAAGACACTTTTTTCAGTTTTCACGTCACACAAATATTTCGAAAAATAAATAAGACTATACAATTGAATAAATAGGTACTAAAAATATTAACATTAAATAGTGAGACGCCATCAAATTTTGAATTAAACACAGTTATAATAAGTTGTGATAAGGCTATTTATGCGCGTACTGTGATACTAAGAGCCCGTTCATTCCAACAACATACGAACGGTTTCGTGGCGACCAAAACGTGAGCGGGTTTGACGAAGAGTGAGCAAAACGCAAAATGTGCATTTAGCAAAATTTGTACTTCTCAAAATGAGCAATACATATTTGTGTGAATTTTAACCCAATTGGTCATAATAGAAACCGTAAAATGTTAGGCAAAACTGTAAACAAAAAGATATCTAATTTGATAAAAAATATACCACACTTTTAGTTAAATTAGAAAAAAATTAGGCTATAGGTATTTATGTTTAGATCTAATCTTACAACTTCCCTTAAGTTGTCCCGTATAACCCTAAATTGTGATTTTTGAATGGCTCTCGTTTTAATATTACTGTAGCATTCACCTAGGGATTAATATATAGCAAAGTTGAGGACTGCTTCTAAGGTTCATCTGTTTCGGAAACACGATTCCATAAAATTTTCTCGATAGGAAAGTACCTCAAAGTTACCTCTAAAATGAATTTTAAATGGAAAATATTCAGTTAAAAACATTAAATTAGGTCATGAAACTTTGCAGGATAGTCGATATATGTATAACGCAGTGTTCATCCGTTTTGTTTTTTTTAACTCCGTTATTTTCATCGTAAAAGCCTTTTCTCTAAAATATTAGCTTTCTAACCAGTCACAGCTAGGATCGCCCTGCCCCCCGAACTTCGCTAGGACCCCGATGCTTAAATTGTAAGTGCGGCCTCGGCCTTCAGACGGGGGGGATGTATTTTTTTGTTTTCGCGCAGAAAACCCGATTGACAACGATTTATGTTCTAAAGAAAAATCAGAATGATCGCATGAATTTTAGTATGATTTTTACTCGTAAAAGATTTTTTAGAAATAAGTTCGTGATTTGTTTTTATCGAGTAAAATTAATTGTATTATGTTTTCAAAACACTATCATACTAGCATATATTTTCTGGTTTTGTTTAGTATAGTCATATACTTTCAGGCATTATAAAACTCGCGTTTAGCTCATGTAGTCGCCTTAAAGTTTTAAATCAACTAAAACTAAACAATAACATAAAACGTGCTCTTGGTATACTTAGTGCTTTCAATACAAATAAAAATCACGGAAGATATCCCGTAAGTGACATTTTAAGTTTAGTTGTGAACCGTGATAACCTAAAACAGTGTGTTTAGAAAATAATCATTTAAGTACATTGACAGATAAGTTTTTTAAGTACATCTATTTTGTTTACCCTATGGTGGAAAGTATTCGTTTATTTAGTGTACTATACATGCAATAAATTAGTATGCAAGTAAGTACATTAATATTATTTTTGCATTTATGCTGATGCAAACCAGCTCAATTATACTAACATCACAGTTATCTAAATTCAATATACCTAGGTACATTATGTAACTAAATTACCTTATCTTTATGAATAAATTACAAGTGATATTTATACGAAAGACATAAAACATAAGAAATAAATAAATTTGAAATGCGACACAACTCTTATTGAACACTTTATTACAATTTTGAAACATCCATTTTTACTTTAATCAGGTTTTTGAAATTTTGAAAATAATAGTTTTGTGAATGTTTCTAAACTCATGACAAGTATAGAACTAAGTTTTGTACCACTTTCGGTTTCTTTTTTACACAACACAATATTCAGACAACACATTTAACGTAAAAGAAGCAAAATACAATACCGTTTTTTCATAGAGATTACTGGAAAAATACAATGTTGTAAAAATAGTTTGGAACATACAAATATTGTTTACATATTTTTATCTCACAATTACATAGTTACTATTTTTTTATTTTACATGTGTATTTTATTTTATGATAAGTTAACAAGTTCAATATTATTTTTAAAGTAATTATGTAATTGTCTAGTTTTATCGGGATTTTTATGACCCAATCAAATAAAATAAATTTAAATTTTACTAGAGATTTAATTCGGACTAAGTACGCGTTTATATTGAGCAAAGTAATCGGCTACTGATTGTCATGTGATTTGTTTTTAAGGGGCCGGCGGAGCACGCGTTTTTCATACAAACGTAATACCAAAATAATATGAAAATCAAACATATTTAACATATATATTTCGATTGTATTAAAGAATATCTATGTTCCCAAATAAATATTTTGAAAGGACAATGATATAAAGACGAGTTAAGAGGAATTTAAAATTTCGATGAAAATTAATTTTTCTCATAATTCAAAATACGTGTTTGGGAACCTATATATTCTGTAATCCAATCAAAATAAATACACACTACCTTATGAATATGTTTTATTTATTTATAAATTATGTTGGTATTACGTTTGTATGAAATTCGCATGCTCCGCAGGCCTAAAACTAACTAAAATAGACGTACTTAAGTACGTCTATTTTAGTTACTTTTAAGTACGTCTATTTAGTTACTTAATGTTTTGTAAAAAGTGTCGGCAATATTCGTTTACCCGCCAGTTGCCAGCTAATAATTCTTCTTTTTTGACATGCTTATTATCGGGTATGGTTATTAAAAATAGGATTGTATGATGTCATTATTACGATATTGCATGTGAATTGAGAAAAGAAAATGACGTCTGGATGGAAAGATAAGCCCATCAACTAGGCATGTGAGTGAGTAACACGACACAGATTGCAAGTTTCTCAAAATATCGTACCAGTAGGCAACTTGTCGCATATTGTATTTTTCCCAGAAATTACCTACAAACAATCAGTAGAAGTTTACCATTCACCCATTCCATAGTCAATTATACACAAGACGAATGTATATGATCGCTGTTGTTTATATGATTGTTTTCAATGCTGTGGCCATTGATGTTATTGTAAGTGGCATGGCCATTGACGGGTATCTTAGGCGCGGTTCCCCGACCCGCTCGTTCTAGGGAAGCATCGGATAGCCGCCACGCGGGTAAGTACGAAATGCAGCCGAAATTGTTTTTGGTTGCTAGTGCTGGGTTCGGCCATGTGTTTTGTACACTGCCTATTGATGTGTACCTGGAAATTAAAGTGGAATTAGAACGTTTTTATCCTAAAAGTAAAGGTTTGGAAAGGGGCCATCGAAGAATCAGTTTCGTAGTGGTAAATTTACAATCTTCAAATTGCAAAAGTCGTGTTATAAATTGAGATAAGTTAAGATAAAAATATAATGATCGATAGACATCATTGATAGTCTAGTAGTGTGACCGGACTGCCAAGTCATAGGTCTCAAGTTCGAACCCAAGACCTTTGATTTTTCGGATTCATTGTATAGTTTTTACATGCTTTGGTGAAGATAATCATCGTGAGGAAACCAGCATGCCTAAGGGCCAAAACTGCTTAAGCGGGTGCCCGCAACGTGCAATCCTCGCGTCTCTACGCGCGTGGATACGCGGGTGGGCTCTACGGGCCTCGACAAGGCGTTTTATTTACGCAGTGTCGCTAGTTCAATTTTAACGGTGTGCATGTATGGAGAACTTAATACTTATATTATAACGTAGTAAAACGACGACGCTGGCGCGGGGCCAGCCTCCCCGCAACGTACACCCGCGCGGGGCCCCGCGACGGTGCACTTTTGTATGGTACCGCGCGGGCGTCCGCTTAGCGAAGTTTAAGGCCTAAGAGATACATGTTTCTCGACAGCATGTAAAGCCAAGTCAGAGGCCCATGGAAAGCATATAAACTGACAAGGTTAGGCACTAACCACACAATAAGGAAAAAAAAGTATGTATTCTTCTGTCAGCAAACTACGAATTGACGGTACTCACCAAGCTGTCTGCCAATATAGTTTACTAGCTGACCCACGCAACTTAGTCTGCGTCACATAAGAGAGAAAAACCAAAAGAAAAAAATCCCCGTTTTTGCAACATTTTTCATTCCTACTCCGCTCCTAATAATCGTAGCGTGATGTTATATAGCCTAAAGCCTTCCTCGATAAATGTATTATAAAACACAAAAAGAATTTTCCAATTCGAGCCGGTAGATCTTGAGATTAGCGCGTTCAACCAAACAAACAAACTCTTCCGCTTTATAATATTAAGTATATAGTGGCAATTGGAAGGCCCACATTTAGTACTAAACTTAAAAGATGATTCTGCGTAACTCACCCCTTATCATATAAGCTGCAATAAGGAACTCTTCTCTGCAGGGTATAGCTCCATATCTGATGGTAGTTCCAGTTGAGGAGGGGCGATACTCGCACTATCTGTGGCCAGCTGGGGTCTGTTTTCTGTTCAAATAAAAAACTAAATGAATAAAAAGTAAACCAGAGTATTGGAAACTATTGTCATGGAAAAGGGACTAGTGAAATAGGCGAGTTGGTAACTATCACTAGATAAAATAAAAAAAACCTTGCGGGGCAGTCTTTGGGAACTATCGATAGAAGTGAAAACATGTATATGTATGTATATGTGCTACGGGTTGTGCCCCGCGCACGCCAAGTGGTGCTACGCAGTAGCGAATCGGCTACGAGTGCTACGAAGCGTTAGGTGACGGTCACGCAAGTTCCACGATATTTGTTCACCCAAAAAGTGCTCAACGCGCCTAAAGAAATTTTCACTTCAAAATATAGTGGGTTTTATCATGTCTCACAGGCTTGTATCACAAAATGTAGTAACGTAAGTAATTGAGTACTTATCTATCCACTCAGTTTATCGATCAATTACTAATAATCTGGATGTTTATACACAGCTTTTTATCGGATATTTATTGTTATGAAAGTTCTAAGAAATGCATTCGATAGTGGATATCCCCGGTACAAATAATTATACTGTCATAACACTCATAACATACATTGTATTCTCGTAGGGGTAAAACAGAGATGTACCCGCCGTACCTTCCTTAGTCGTGTTTAAGTCTGACGTAATAGGGGCGAGCCTATTGCCTTCAACTGGGAGCACTGAGAAGTCCTTGATGTAAAAACTTAAGTCACACTTTGCCCGACCTAAGAATCGATCCCAGGACCTGATATTCAGCGGTTGCGCTGACGACCACGAGACCACCGAGGAAGTCGAAGGATTATATTATAATTAGTAGTATAGGCAGTATTAGTAGTAAATTACCTGCATAAACTGCATATTCTCGCTGTAAGGATCCGTTCGCCGCGTGCCCATAAGTCCGGCCTTAAGTCGATCATCTTGATCCAGTAGCCTTTGCAGCGTACCCTTAAGTTCACCTTCTGTCACTATTAGCGTCACGCCATAATGTTCCTTTACCTCTTCTACGAAGGTCTCTATTTCCCTAAACGGTCCATTAGTACGGATATACACAACTTTAAGTTCACTGGCGATATTGTCACGTTGGTACATCTCACGTAACACGTTTAAAGTTATGTCTAAGAGTACTGTACAGTCTTTTCCGCCATTGAATGAGAGGAACACTTCGTCTATTTCGTATGTTGTGAAGCATTGTCTAAGTACCTGAAATGAAGAGGTATTTCTTGTTAAAAACGCTATCAGTACAATTACAGGGAACTCTTATGAGCTAATCTTTAAGTCAGCACTATCATCTATTTCCAAGAAGGCGGTCATGACGATAAGTTTTTGTGAAAATAATGCACTAAGAAAATTTTGTAAATGCTGCCGGAGAAACTTCATGGAATCCAGGAGCTGACATCATCTGGCTTCTCTTTTCCTAATTATTTTGGGGTCAACGTCTTATCCTTGGTAAGACTGGTTGTCGGAGTTTCGAGTTCACAAGCTGAAAGGGACACCGACGCCAAAACGGACCACGTATACAGTAGATCATTCTGAAAATTTTTCTTCGATTAAAAAAAAAAGCAGCTGTATATTGTAACCTGCACACGGTCAAAATGTATGGAACAGCTGTTTTTTTATGGCGGCAAGCATTGCTAACCTATTTATTAGTTATTATTTAGCCATGACGCCATGAACCCAGGACCTGATATTCAGCTTTAATACAATAGGGTAGTTTTAAAGATAAATACAAACATATCGTTTTAGACTTAGTCAAGAAGCTGTGGAGGCCCATTCCACTTTTCACAGACCAAAAAGGTCTAACGTTCACGTGTAACATGGTGAGCTACAAGTTTATTTTGAGGTTGTGTCTGTCGACAGTAAGTTGTATGCGGGCGGAGCTCACTGGCAGACAATATCCAATACAATCTGGCGCAAAAATAATGCATGTTAACGAAGATCGCACAACATAGAGATTTGGAAGGAGAAAGGGGAGGCCTTTGGAACAGTTGCCGGGCAATAAAAAAAACATGAGCCTTAACCACGCTAGTGCTGTCTGCCGGCGCGTGTGGGATGTATGAACGTGGACGAAGCACAACGAGTATGTAAGGGTCGTAGCAGGTGGCCTTTGGTAGTTTCTGTCTTGCTGCCATGGGAAAAAGCTGTGTATTTATTTAAACAGGCTATACAAGTGTACATGATAGAGATTTGGAAGGAGAAAGGGGAGGCCTTTGGAACAGTTGCCGGGCTATAAAAAAAAACATGAGCCTTAACCACGCTAGTGCTGTCTGCCGGCGCGTGTGGGATGTATGAACGTGAACAAAGCACGAGTATGTGAGGGTCGTAGCAGGTGGCCTTTGGTAGTTTCTGTCTTGCTGCCATGGGAAAAAGCTGTGTATTTATTTAAACAGGCTATACAAGTGTACATGCCTGAAACGAATAACAAATCGGCAAATAACATTTTTTGCCGAACATTAATTTGTTGAGTGTTGTTGACAGACACGTTTAAAAAGAGTGTTTTGTGATGTTCCTATATTTAGAGAAGTTTTTATGTATCATCATCATCATCATTTCAGCCGAAAGACGTCCACTGCTGGACATAGGCCTCCCTCAAGTATCGACACAATGACCGGTCCCGTGCGATTCGAATAATAAATACAATAATTATATCTAATTCTAATGCAAACCGTAAGTATATAGGTATTTCCACAACGTAACAATTTCAAATAACAAAAGTCTTACCTGTTCGGTTTCCCGCAAGATATCAGTGACGTCAGGTAGATCCATGTCTGTTACCGCACTGTTCGGTAGCATATCCCGTTCTGAACTGAAAACGTCGAACACACTCATTACTTATTGGCAATTAAATGCGATGCTAGGGTGACTAACCAACGACATGATATGCTGTGCGGTGCTAACGCTTAACTTTTTTTTTTGTAATGAGAACTTTAAGATTATGCAAGTCAGCAAGTATTGACAAGATGATATAAATGTGAGCGGGATAGATGAGGCGACTGCACGTATACTGTGAAATCTCGTGGTGGGAATTATTTAACTGATGCCTGCGGCTTCGCCCGCGTACGAATTATATTCTTAAACCTTCCTCGAGAACCACTCTATCCATTGGTGAAAACAGCATGAAAATCAGTGCTTTAGTTTATGAGTTTATCGCGCACAGACAGACAGACGCGGCGGAGGACTTTGTTTTATAATACTCGTATGTAGTGAAATGTGTGGCGCAAGGCAGGAGGAGGTACGTTTTGATATAATTATGTACGGTAGAACAAGCTGGATTACAGTTTGATCCACAAATAACATTGCAAAATGTAAACCAAATAGCTTGTTCGACCGTAGGTACTATATTATAGCTTGATGCTGATTACCCAACCTTATGCTTCGTAATGTTTCTACATTGTCTGTTGGTTACGAACGTTACGACCAAGGACGTTTATTGTGATAATGATTAAGATGTAATTATTATGAGATGAGAATTTGTTTGTGTTTTAACACGCTAAATGAGTTTTTTTTTCGTTTATTTTGCTTAACCCTTTGACCTCCACTGACGATTTGAAAGGTCATTTATCTCTGTAAAGCAACGTGGGAAGTAAATTGTAATAAAAAAACTGCATTGAAATCGGTTCATTCGTTTGGGAGCTACGGTGTCGCAAACAAATATTCACAGACAGACCTCCTTTGGCCTAGCTAAGGGGTTGGCTTGGCAACTGTCGTAAAAAGATGAGCTTTGTAGGGTGACCAATCAATCTTGAATCTGGCCAATTAAGTAGAGTTCTCTTCAGTAGCGAACGGTAAATTTTTGCAACAGATAAGCCGGTCCGGTGTATATTTTTAATAATGTTTGAAAAAACCATACATCGAACATTTGTAGTTTAAGTCATGTTTGGGCAATCACGTCCTAATTGAATTACCTACATTGTTTTACTTCTGGCAATAGTAGACTCCAGTACAGTGGTTGTTCCGAAGGGAAGCCGGTAGGTTTCGAGTTGTGTGGACCCCTCGCCACTGGTTCTTTTGCTGTTTACCTACCTAATGTTAGGACTACCTTGACTGACAAGCAATACGTTGTGTTTACTATAAGTTAGAACATACCTAAATGAGTTTCTTGTATGAGCTGATTACCTACTGACCTTTGCAACCGTTACATAGAGTCTGAACAGTGACAAATGTAAGCCTAATTAGTTTAATGTACGACTGATTAATATTATTATTTATGTCCTAGAATTATTATACCTCTAAATCTAATATATAGATGTTGTATTGACTGTATTAAGTAGCAACCGGTAGGCAGATGTTAAAGATTAAACAGTTTTGATTTATAATGAAATATATTACATTGTTAATCTAAATGATAATAATTAAATGTATTATTAATTATCAACTAATTGTCGATGAATAATCGTTTGCTAATAGCCATTATATTAATTTAAGGTAGTGTATTTATAATCGAAGTTAATGTCATAACTGACTGTCGTTGCGGCAGTCAGTCTTAGCGTGGCCGTTGTACAAGGCAGAGGTCAATTTTGTGATTAAAGTGCTGTGGAGATATTACTGGATTTTATTTGTGCAATACTTCTGAGGCTATCCCAATAGCTTCAGAAGTGGGATCAACGAAAAGTATTACTCTTTTCGACTTACGCCTACGAGAAAAGAAAACGTAAGTACATTTATTTGTATTGTAGCAACAACTTACTTGTTTGATTTGAATTTTGTAACGTGAAAAATGTATGACTGTTGCTTTTAAAAAAAAAAGTAAATCAAATATTACCACTACGTAATTACGACGAATTCAAATTGTGGTTATTTATCTCCTGTTTAAAGTGATAATTATAACGGGTTGATAGTTGGTTAGAAAGTTTACCGTAAATAAGAGTATTTAACAACTAAACATACTGATTCACAATAAGATAAATGGAATTATCATTTGACTATTTGGCGCTTGTGTAAGTACCCACGCTTGTCGAAAGTAACTAGTATTGTTTTTATTATGTATATAGAATTTCAGTGCTTGCTGTACAAAGCAAAGCACAACAAAAACAAAGCAAGTAATACAAATATTTTGGAAAGCATTATTTATCGTTACTCGCGATTGGCAAGGGTACAGGGGTCGATTGTTGCAATCGAAGAGAGTAAATGTGTTCTTTTTTTTTTCTTTCTCTTCTCTCCCTGTTTCTGAACATTGTGTGGTGTGCTACGGTGGTAGTAGCAGTAATATGTGAAAAAGACCGAGCTTAATCAGGAGTGTTTCAGTTACTATTACCGAAAAATATTAAAGAAATAAACACATAGCTGCATAAACTTAATCTATGTTAATGCTGTTAAAAATAATGGTTTACTAAGCTATCGTCTGTCAGTTTCAGTGCTTGACATGGAGAGAGAGAAGAGTCAAACCCGAGATTATAGGACTCTTAGTCCAGACCCAGGAGTACCCAGGTTTGAGGGTCAGGGTCGGGAAGCGGTAGATTTGAGGCGTGAGACTTGGCCAAGAGTACCCATGTATGAGGGTCTGGCTAGAAAGACATGTTCGGAACAACCAGGGGTATCACGGGTGCGTGATACTGAGGTTGATAATAATTATGACAATATTGACGGAGAGCGTCAAGGACGAAGGGTGCTTCGTCCACAAAGGGTTAAGGAGAGATGTCTCCGCACACCTTCGAGGTCAAGGCGTAGCCGCTCGTCGAACGATGGATCCTATAGCCGTGAGGGTACCAGAGAGAGAAGTACGAGTCGACGAGGTAGAAGACCGGAGGACGATAAGGATTCAAGGTCGGGTCTTAGTCGTGACCGGAAGAGGAGCCATCATCTTGAGCGAGGAGACGAGGGTGAGCAACAAATGTCATCTACTTATAAGAAACCTAGGAGTGTAGACTCCACTGAGATTCTTTTAGATAAATTTTTGTCAATTTTGCAATCAGTTAAGAGTTCAGACAAGTCGAAGTTGCCTTTTAATACTAATATTGTTCCCGAGTTTGATCCTATGACAAAGGAGCAAACTATTTTGACTTGGTTGACAAAGGTAGAAGAATGTTCAGAAATTTATGGTTGGGAAGATAGAGAAATAATTCACTACGCCCTGCCAAAGTTGACAGGGGTAGCGAAGAATTGGTATCAGAGTTTGCCGACAATGATGTATACGTGGAGTCAGTGGAAAAAGAAGTTGATTGAATCTTTTCCTGTTCGCGAAGACTATGCTGAACTCTTGACTGAAATGCTGGGCAAAAGGGTTAAATATGGAGAGTCACTTGAACATTACTATTACGCCAAAATCAATTTGCTAAACAGATGTAAGATCTATGGGCGTCAGGCTGTCGATTGCTTGCTATACGGCGTTGAAGATAGGGCTGTTAAAATAGGTGCGCAGGCTGCACAATTCTCTGAGCCAGAGCAAGTGCTGAAATATTTCAGAACTGTGAAAATAGGGCACGGTCGGGAAAATTCTGATTCTAGTTATAAATCCCGAAACGAACGTAAGGGTACAACTCTTTTATCAAAACCAGCGGGTTCGAAAATGACATGCTACAATTGCGATCAAATTGGTCATCCAAGTTTCCGTTGTGATAAACCCCCAGCTAAGTGCGTCACTTGCGATAAATCGGGTCATTTGTCAATTCACTGCTTTAAAAACAAACGCTTGAATAAAGATCGCGAGAAGGAAACCAGTCTGAATAATAACAAAACCGAAAAACAAGTGTCCCAATTATGTTTATCTGAAGACTTGACTGCTAATGCTAAGTACATGCTTGAGATCAAAATCAATAACCATAATTTAGATTGTCATCTAGATTTAGGGAGTCAATGTTCTCTGATAAAGCTAACAAAAGCTAGGGAACTCAACTTAGACATAGTAGTACCGGAAGATTTACCTGTTCTTAGGGGTATAGGCGCTAACCTAATCTCTCCAGTAGGTATGACGATTGTTTCCGTCGAAGTTCAAGGCATAAAGGAGACGATAAATTTATATGTAGTAAACGATTTCGTAATTAACCAGTCAGTTCTATTAGGACATTCCTTTACCGAGAAACCAGATATCGTTATTACGAAAACCCCTACCGCTGTGATATTTAACAAAATTCCGAGCGTTAAAATGCGTCTCTCAACTAGCAGCGATTCTGAAATCCCGTCGAATACTTTACGCGCTGTGCAAGTTTCTACTGATCCTCGCGTAGATGCACGCGTTTATGTTAATGGTTCCTTGCGAGGTCCAGAAGGGAAGGAATACTACCTCCTACCTGGAGAATATGAGGTAAAGGGTGGGCGTAGCGCGCTACTGATTCACAATGCATCATCCAGTTCAATCACACTTGAGAAAGGAACCCTTTTGACACGAGTACAATATAAGCACGTAGACAATTTGGAAAATATCTTAAACTCGTGCAATGTCACAATCTGTGAATCCCAAAACAATGACGTTTTCAACTGTAACGATACTCTAAGTGAAGGAGATAAATTAAATTTACAACAACTAATTAATAAATATAGTAACTGCTTTTCAAAGGGACTTGACGATTTGGGGTTCACAGATCTGACAGAAATGGTGATTGAGCTTGAGGATTCAGAACCAGTTGTTTATAGGCCGTATCGTATGTCTTACGCGGACCGCGTTTTGGTAAGAAATATGGTGCAGGAAATGATCGACCACGGTATTGTTAGAGAATCTACCTCATCTTACGCGAGTCCTATTGTCCTCGTACAAAAGAAAACGGGAGATAAACGTTTGTGCGTTGATTACCGTGCCTTGAACCGCAAAACCAAAAAGGAACATTACCCTCTCCCTCGGATTGAGGATCAATTGGATCAACTGTCAGGTAACAAAGTTTTTACGTCACTTGATTTAGCCTCTGGGTACTACCAGATACCAATCGCTGAAGAGTCGCGGCACAAAACCGCTTTTGTGACACCAGACGGCCAATATGAATATAACCGGATGCCGTTTGGTTTGGTGAATGCGCCGTCAGTTTTCCAGCGCACTATCAATAAAATACTTCTCGAGGCTAAGATCAAATATGCAATAGTCTACATGGATGACGTTCTTATTCCAGCTAAGGACGTTACCGAAGGGTTACAACGATTGGAGGAAGTTTTAACACTTCTTCAAAAGGGCGGTCTAACACTAAAATTAAACAAATGCCACTTTTTTCTTGAAAAAATAGACTTTCTCGGTTATGAAGTTAGTTCCGAAGGTATACGACCCGGTCAGAGAAAAATTGAGGCGGTATCTAAATTTCCGACACCCCGGAATCAACATGAATTGAGACAATTCCTTGGGCTATCGGGATATTTTAGGCGATTTATTATGAATTATGCTATATTAGCGGCCCCACTAACCGATTTATTAAAAAAGGATGTTAAATGGGCATGGGACAAAGACCAGGATTCAGCATTTAACAAAATTAAAGCTTTCCTGGTTGATAGACCCATTCTTGCGCTCTACAATCATAGTGCGGAAACCCAATTGCATACTGACGCTAGCAAAGCCGGACTAGCCGGTATCTTATTACAGGCTAACTCAAACGGTGTGTTCCAGCCAGTGTCGTACTTTAGTAGAAAAACTAACGTAGATGAACAAAAACTTCACTCGTACGATCTAGAGACATTGGCGGTAATTGCGTCACTCAATCGTTTTCGCGTCTACCTCATCGGAATTCCCTTTAAAATACTCACCGACTGCAACGCATTACGCGCAACGTTAATCAAACGCGATTTGATCCCACGAATAGCCCGATGGTGGATACAGTTACAAGAATATGACTGCACCATCGAATACCGTTCGGGATTGCGCATGTCTCACGTCGACGCGCTGAGTCGCAATCCAGTCGATGGAAGCGAATCAGAGCCGCTAACGTGTTTTAATGTCCTAACCATCGAAACTTGCGAGCAAGACTGGATTGCTACTGTACAGTCTGCTGACGAAGAGGTCAGAAAGATAAAAGAGACGTTATCGGATCCTGGTTCAGAGCAAGTGATGGATATTCACAAAAATTACAAATTAAAAAACAATAGGGTCTACAGAATAGTCGGGGATGAAATAAAATGGCTGGTACCGAAAGGCGTTCGCTGGCAGATTTTAAAAATGAATCACGACGACGTTGGTCATTGTGGTTATGATAAAACTTTACAGCGGATCCGTAAAAATTACTGGTTTGCCAAAATGCGCAAATTCGTGAAGAAATACGTTTCATCCTGCCTCGAATGCTTACACCACAAAACACCTGGTGGTAAGCGTGAAGGCGAATTGCACCCTATAGAAAGGCCAAGCGTACCGTTTCATACGGTTCATGCGGACCACTTGGGTCCATTTATAAAGAGTAAAAAGGGCAATTGTTATTTACTCGTTTTGGTCGACGGCTTTACAAAATATGTTATCGTAAAGCCGGTTAGAGACACCAAATCGGCGACCACGATAAAAGTACTCAAAGACCATATCAGCTACTTTGGTGTACCAACACGCCTTATCACCGACAGGGGCACCAGCTTCACTAGCGGGGTTTTTAGGGAGTTTGTAATGCTATACGGCATTAAGCACATTATGAATGCCGTGGCAACTCCTAGGGCCAATGGTCAAGTTGAAAGATTCAACAGGACCATATTAGACGCCCTTTCTACTTCAGCCCACGGTAAAGACGAAAAGTCTTGGGATGAACAAATTCTCGATATACAATTAGGTTTAAATACTACGACTCATAAAACGACGCAAAAGACTCCATCAGAGTTACTTTTCGGATTTAACATTAAGTGTAGGAGTGAAAGCATATTGAGTGAGGTTTTAGACGACACCGTGACCGTAACATCGGCGGAAAAATTAGTAGAAGTAAGGGACGTAGCTGGAAAGAAAATAAGCGAGACTCAGATTAAAGATAGGGAAAGGTTTAACCGTCGTAGGAAACCAGCGAAAAATTATTCAGTAGGAGACTTAGTACGTGTAGAGCGACAGGTTCCTAACGATGGACAATCACAAAAACTGGTTGTCAAATATCAGGCTCCCTACCGGGTAATAAAAATACTTCCCAACGATAGATATGTCATCGAAGACACTCCCTTATCGCGCAAAAATAATCGTCGTTACGAAGCCGTCGTAGCAATCGACAAAATGCAGCCCTGGTTAAATTTTAGTAGAAACTTAGAAAGTAGTTGTGAAGAAAGTGGTTCAGATAATGAGTAAAAATAAATTTATAAATAAAAACTAAATAAAAGTTATGTTCTTGTTCGTTAAGTGTTCATTTATATTAATCTAATATAAATATATTATTATTAAATTTAATGTATTATGATTAAATAACAATATTTAGATTACATTAGATTAGTGTCTCGTGTAATTATAAGCCTCAATCAGCGTTTGAGCTTGTTGTGTCTAGATGTCAGATCCGTATCGGTGTTTATGTCAGAACATTATATAAAATATTATTAATGTTTTAGTATCAGCCTGTAGCGCTTACAAGCTACAGGTTCTGTTTGATTTGGGTTCTATTGTCATGACAATAATTATTTCATTGCTAAATTGTAATGTGGTATAATTATAACAGCAATGATTCCTTTCTCAATTCAATCAAGCCGTAATAAAAGTATTGAAAAAAATATACTAATAATACTCTGTTCATCCCGATAATAGTAACGTCATTTTTCTCGCGAAGGGACTCGCTTTCACAGGAAGGCCGAGCTGTAAGCCTAATTAGTTTAATGTACGACTGATTAATATTATTATTTATGTCCTAGAATTATTATACCTCTAAATCTAATATATAGATGTTGTATTGACTGTATTAAGTAGCAACCGGTAGGCAGATGTTAAAGATTAAACAGTTTTGATTTATAATGAAATATATTACATTGTTAATCTAAATGATAATAATTAAATGTATTATTAATTATCAACTAATTGTCGATGAATAATCGTTTGCTAATAGCCATTATATTAATTTAAGGTAGTGTATTTATAATCGAAGTTAATGTCATAACTGACTGTCGTTGCGGCAGTCAGTCTTAGCGTGGCCGTTGTACAAGGCAGAGGTCAATTTTGTGATTAAAGTGCTGTGGAGATATTACTGGATTTTATTTGTGCAATACTTCTGAGGCTATCCCAATACAAAGTATAGAAAGATGCTGTTTCAGAAAGATGATACGATATCAAATGTTTTGAAAGTCTGTTAGGTGAGACATGACGTGGCTTTTCTTATTGGCATTACTGTACATTTTTGCACGCGTCCTTTACTTGTTTAGGTAAGATTTATTACCATGCATGCTTACAATCACACAAAACGATAGAAGGCCCTAGGGCAATCAAAAGTGGACGCGGATTTTTTTTAGACCATACGATAAATATATGTGCAAGGTGTAACATAGACTTAATCGTACAACCTCAAAAGTTGAAAAATGTAGTAGGTAGTAGGTAGGCAGAAGGTAGGTAGTAGGTCAATTCGAATTCAATATTCATAGTTGGCAGGACGTCTGTCGAGTCGGCTAGTGTATAAAAAAAAAACCGGCCAAGTGCGAGTCAGACTCGCGCACCGAGGGTTCCGTACAAACCTGTAGGTATATAAGTAAAAGTTATGGTAATTTAAGATTTTCGGAATTTTTCCTATATGTGTACTTTATAACGTTGCTTCATGCCAAATTTCAAGATTCCAGGTCGTCTGGAAGTATCCTTTAGGTTTTGATTCCCTTGCGAGTAGTTGCGAGTTTCAAAATATGCGGCTTTAATTGCTGTATCTTTTGATTGCGTTGACGTAGAAGTTTGATTTTGTTACAGCTTAAAGATATTATAGACTTGAGTATTTGTTAAGAATTTCAATATAATACCACTACGCGTTCATGAGTAAAGGGGTAATAAGTTTAAAATTATTAAAAATATTTTTATTATATGATGTAACTAAAAATTTATGCTTTTCGCAATTTTTCCTTTATCTGTGTTATAAGACGTTGCTTCGTACCAAATTTCAAGATTCTGAGTTCACGGGAAGTACCCTGTAGGTTTTGATTCCCTTGCGAGTGTCGAAAATTTGCGGCATAAACGGGAGTATCTTTTGATCGCGTTGACTTAGAAGTTTGATTTTTTTACAGCTCCAAGAGACCATAGACTTGAGTATTTGATATGAATTTCAGCTTGATACCTCCACGCGTTCCTGAGAAAAAAGGTCTTGACAGACAGACAGACAGACAGACAGACGGACAACAAAGTGATCCTATAAGGGTTCCGTTTTTACCTTTTGAGGTACGGAACCCTAAAAATCAAGTTTTGTAGGCCCAATTCCTTATGGAGGCCCGGGGCAAGTGCCCCTGTTGCCCTGCCCTAAATCTGGCGCTGTGTCCAACACAACATCATCACCATCATTCAACCGGGAGCTGACTGATACTGGTTCTAGCCTGCTGCCAGGCGTTACTTAAGATGTATGATTGTTAAGAAATTTGTGTGTGAGGCTGGTGTCCGCGTTCCGCACCTCCACGTCCAAGGCGCGTACGGGATGATGAATGAATTGTGCGCGGATTCCACGGAGTTCGGTTATTGTTCTAGGGGATCTTACTACCGCGATAAAAGTAAGCAATGTTTTAATCCAGGTTACAAGCTGTCTGTGTGCCAAACATCCAAATCCGTTCAGTCGTTTTGAAAAACCATCCAACCATCCTCACTTCCAGTCATGCGTTAAAAAAGAACATAAAAACACGAGCAATACCGCGGTATTCAGCTACTCACTCAATTACAGCATTTCAAGATTAAATTGATGAATTAATTATAGACTATTTGGCCACGGGGAGCGTTTTGTATGGCTGGTTCGAAGGTTATTTATTCAGCAACACTGTATATAAACTTATGTTTGTTTGAACAGCTGATAGTGAAAATCGCCAATATTGGAACCTTGTTTTACCAAAATGCGGTCAATTTGTTAAGCCTTTGTTTTTTTTTCTTATATAAGTTTCTAGGGTATTCTCAAGGTGCAACCACACTGATGTTACTTGTTAACTGTTAACTTTTGCGGTTTTTACTGTAACTTTTTGTTATAACTTGTGATTTGCTGCACAAATTAAATGTTCTGGGTCCACTTTATAGGAAGTTTGAACGAAAAATCCACCTATTGGAGCTCTCTTTATTCATCACTAGCGACCCGCCCCGGGTTTACGCCCCGGGTTTTTATATCTACATTGCACCCGCCCCGGGTGCAATGTAGATATAAACCTTCCTCTTAAATCACTCTACGTCTTGCTGAAATCCGTTGCGAGGTTCACTATTTATTTACATAAAAATGTTACTTATCTAAATTGTATTGTGACAATGTTTTCATTGCCATCTTGATTAGTAGGTGCGGTAATTCCTAAAATATATGACGTTAGTACGTTAATGATTGTTTTATAATTGGGCTGGAGGTCTATAGTCGGTTTTACTAAGAGTGGTGATCACACATGCATTAACATTTAGACCAGAAAATATACAGTACTACGGAACGGATCAAGACCCGTGATGTCAGTTATATCAATGATGACTGCCTCTATAATCGTCCTCGTTTCTGTGGAAGTCCTAACAGCACCTACTAACACTTACTTAATTAAAATTAATTGCTAAATTATACAAAGTATTTGACAATTTTGTATTTTTGCAAAGATAATTTTTTTTTGTTACCATTTAACGCGATAGGTACCTAATCGTTTTTCTATGTAATTAATGATGAACGTCAATTCGTTAATGTAGGTACTTACTTAATTAAACTTATAAACAATTAATCAATAGATGAAAACATACGTTCACGTTGACACGGTGCAGTCTGCATTGGGCACACGTGGTGAGTAAAAAAGTGCAAATCATCGAAAAGAGCTACCATTCAACATGAAAATACCACGTCATGTGTTTTGTTTGATGACATCACGTAATAATATCACATACGTACGGCCTGTGTGGAGTAAAGGTGAACGTACACTTATCAGAGCCGAAGGAAGCGAAAGAGCCGAAAGAATCGAATTTTAGAATTACTTGTATGGAATCGTATGAAACCTCGCTAACTTATCCCGCTTATCCGCGTCGAATCGGACGAATAGATAACGTTATACGGATGAGAAAATGTATCTTTCGGCGCGGTCGGTTCTTTCGGCTCGGATAAGTGTGCGTTCACCATTAAGCGGAGTTTGGTATAATGGCGAACTAGCTCGGCACCTTTTACACTGGCCATAGATGACTCCTTCCTACATTGTATATTTATACTGATCTGCGAAGAAAACTAAGCACTTCGTCAATCATCGTCTACCTGCGGCTCATTCTGGAACATGAAGTATCGAAGCGCGTACTCGCGTATTTTCTGGTTGGAATGTAAAATAGCTTTTTTTTTTGTGTGAAACCATCGTATTTAACCGAACCCTTGCTGAAGGCTGTGTGTTCTTTCAGCTCCCCATGGTAGCGGCTTGGCAATTGCTTGCACCACCCTGTACTTTGGCTACATTTGTACCCCTATTATCACACCGGTGTTCCTATTTTACTAAATTTTTATTTTACCCATTGAAAAATCCCTATTGTATTGTACAATATATTTTGCGTCATCATCATCATCATCATCAGCCTATAATGTAACATATTTTGCGTATGTAAGGAAAATCCCTATTAAACTACTCACAATTCATTTCACATTGCATATTACTTTTTCTCCTCTTTGCAGATTGCTTCTGAAACCTTATCAGTTAATTTCAGCTGTATGTATTGATGCTTTAAAGATTACTAGCTACGTAATGATTTATCTGATAACAGCATGTATTGACTTTCAAATTATATGAGGTAAAAAAAAATGAATCAGTGCTTTTTAAAAGAAATTCTTTAATGATTCGATGATTTGGCAGTGTGACTCAACTTTCTTATAAAAATTAAAAAGATAAGAAAGGAAGTCAACTATAAATGTTTCAAAATAGATTATTACATAATTTTTCAGACACACCATAATCAAAAGTAACAAAGTCATAATGATTTCAATAACAAAACAATATTGATTTATTTGATTAAACACATAACTTCTTTAAAGGAGGTTCACTTAAAACTCCACTTTCACTGAACAAGATCTCTTTAGTCAATTTGAAAGTCACTCTCATCATTTCTTTATTCGGAGAAACATTTCGCACATCAAACACATCAGTTATAAGCGAAGATATGTCACATCCAATGTTTTCATTCACCATTTTCTTTGCAATTTCAACATGATCATTTCCTAAAGCAAAACAGTAAACGTAAACAATTATTTCTTGATTGAATTTCTCTGCAAGATTCTCATCTTTTATCAACCCATTAAAGTATTTTAAGAATTCTACAGCCATTGCAGGCAGATTCATAGTAATGTGAATTTTTCCATTCAACTTTTCTTCACCATTATTTAAAGAAATGATGTATTCCTTGAACACATCACTTATAAAATCTTTTCCATCTTGATTGAATGATTTGAAAAATGACATGTTTACTTTATTATTTTTAGCATTATGATTCAACCATTTGAAAGAGTCAGGGTTTAAATCATTGGCAAAAACTTTGGTTTTCCGTTTGGCTGCAGGGACTGCAAATGGTCCAACTCCACAGAAGACATCAAATAGTACATCTCCAGGTCTAAGAAAGCTTAATATCCTCTCATGCTCCTTTCCTAAGCGTGGATTCCAGTATACTTTGGAGAAATCAAACTGGAACGTACAGAGGTTTTCTTTGACTGTTACAAAGAAATCATCATCCCCACCAATCAATTCCATGCTAAAATTTCTGTAAGTATTATCTATGCTGTTGCTCTTGTTGACTACTGTTCGACATGTCTTTATTTTGTCCACAAGTACCTGTCCTATCAGGGGTCGGTATTCTAGTAGGTGCTCCCTTAAGTTCAGATGTATAATGTGACCAATTTGAGAGAAACCGCTGACACCCTCTTCACTCTCTGGAAGAACTGCCTTGAATATTGCTTCAAAACGCCAATTGTCATAGGTAAGTTGGATTTCTTTGTTGTCGAAATTGTTTTCTGTCACATCTAACTGCTCCAGAGATGTGCGGTCACTTTCGCTGATGTCTACCCACTGGCTCATTTTTTCAGGGTTGAAATAAATGCATTTCTTAAATGATTCATATTCCTCGCCTTCTATAGTCCTTACTGGCTTGAAAGCTTCTAATTTAAGGAAGTACGACTTACATATTTGAATGATTTTAGATAAATTTTCTTCTTTGACCTTTAGAACTGGCACTTTTATGTTGCGCAAGAATTTATCTCGATCGAGCACTTTCATACCACGCACGCCAACGGGTGCCAAGGGCACGGCAGCGGATGAACTCATTGTACGTAAAAATCCGCGGATATAACTCAACTTCATACCAAAAATCTACGAAATGTTGATGTTTAACACATCGTCAATACTAACCTATTTTGAGGTCAGAGCTGTGAGTCGTGAGTGAGTCTTCTAGGTTTAGTATGTAGAGAGTCCTTGGATAACTGTGTTCAACTATTTATTCACACACCATTGACTAAAAGGCGAATTTAATACAATATTTTTTGTGAAGGCGTTGCACTACTACGCGACTCGATTGCTTGGTTCACGTTACTTGTCAATTTGACAGTATTGCATCATTCGACAACGTCAATTTTGACAACTCCGTTCCATTTAACGTACATTAATATTTTGATCACTACACTTCGTCTTAGATTATGGCCAGTAGTAACACACTACACGTCATTCCCATGAAATGAACATGGCTAGATTAGGTATTATAGCGGATATTTTGCTTTCTTTAACATGTGGTTAGTGCCTAACGTATAAGAGTTTTATGCCGCCCAAGGGCCTCTAGTTTGGTTCACCAAAGATTAACCAATACTCCATTGACAATTATTTTCATTTTACAACCAACGTTTCGTAAATTATTTAATTAGCCAATAATTTATTCCGCAAATGTTTTATTTAAAAACATTCGATTTACAAACATATATTTGGCAAATACTTCTTGTATCAAATACCTAATGCATCAGATGATTTTTAATAATTTATACGTTTTTCATTTCTTATTTAGAAACACTTGGACAAATCACGTTTCTACAAAATAATTTACAGGCTATATTTTTTTATTGCACTTTTTAGGAAAAAGTTTAGGAAATGCATAGTTTTTTCACAACATGCAAACAAACATACTACTATGCATGCAGCAAGCAAGCAGAAAGCATGTAGAAAGCAAGCAGCAGGCATGGTTTTTGTTCCAGCTACGGCGCATGGCTCCGGCGGCGGTCCCATGTGAGCTTATCGTCGCAGAGGGTTTTAGCGATCACCACCGCAGCCTCAGCCGCAGCGGCGAGTGTTATAAACCACCTGCTCCTCCACTCGCGGGCCGCTTCGCCCCTCCGCGGGCTTAAATTACACTCTAGGGGCTGGCCATAAATGACTACGTGGACTCGGTTCTGCAGCGATTCATTTCTGTCACTAAATTTGTGCCTATAAGAAACAAAATTCATTTTTTTTTTAGAATGGCACAATCAATATGTGTAATGTCTATATTCCAAACGTTGTTTAATGAGATAAAATAATGAATTGTAGACAAACAATTCATTATTTTATCTATAATACGTTATAAAATAAACGTTTCATCATCATCATCATTTCAGCCAAATGACGTCCACTGCGGGACATAGGCCTCCCCCAAGTGTCGCCACATTGACCGGTCCCGTGCGACTCGCATCCAACGGATTCCAGCAACCTTCACCAGGTCATCGGTCCACCTAGTGGGAAGTCTTCCAACGCATCGTCTTCCGGTTCGCGGTCGCCACTCCTTCTCGGCCCCATCATGGGTCATCCGTTCTGCGAGCAATGTGCCCTGCCCACTGCCACTTAAGTTTGGCAATTCTTTGGGCTACGTCGGTGACCTTGTTTTTTAACCGACTTCCAAAAAGGAGGAGGTTCTCTATTCGACTGCATGTTCACCGATTACTCGAAGACGCCTGAACCGATTTGAAAAATTCTTTTTTTGGTTGAAAGGGTATACTTCCAAGTTGGTCCCATAGTCGCCAAGTCGGGATCTGATGATGGAATCTTGGCGAAATCGAGGGAACGCTTCAAATTTTATAGGATAACGTACAGCAATTTTGGTATTTTCTACAACAAGTGAAGCATTTGCGTTTGATAAGAATCATTCTACCATCAGATCTGATGATGAAGCCAAGAGTCACGGAACTCCATAATGAGACAATGTATCCTAGTCGTGTTTGGGCTCGTTGTAATTGTAACGGTATGCACTTTCCATGTGTACCAAGCACATGTGAACCACTAAAAAGTGAAAAATAAAAACTTTTTTGCAAAAAATAAAACTGACTTCAAAAAAAAAAGCGAAAAATAACTTTAGCTTCTGAAGACGGTGACAAAAAAATTAAATCAGTCATACAAACGTCACCGACTTCAGAAGCTAAAGTTATTTTTCACTTTTTTGTTTTTTTTTTTGAAGTCGGTTTTATTTCTTGCAAAAAAGTTTTTGTATAAGCGGTACATTGAGTTTTACCGTAAAAACGTTATTTTTCACCCCAAAAAAAGTCGTTTCCCAGTTATCATTTTTACTTAGTTTGTTGTACAGAATGCTTGGTTGACTCTGTGTAGAGTTTGTTTACACCTATACCTATGATATACTAATTGTAAGTAGATATATCTGAAACTTGCGTTTATAACATGGTACAACTGCCGACGAACTTCATTGGCAACCATGATGACTGAATTAAAACATTCAAACTTATTGAAGTGTGTACCAAGAGTAATTTAGGTATACCTCAAAACTAGCAGGCATGGTATCACATAATATCCACCGGTGATCATGTTACACAGCTAGCTGCAAAGGGTCAAGAAGGGTCGCCCCAAGTGCTTCGAAGAATATAGAAACAGAATGTTGTTATTACAACAATGGTTTACTATTTTATCATACGCCTACATCTACATTTTGAGATCGGTATTTTTACGATTAATAAAAACTTTTTTGCAAAAAAATAGAACCGACTTCAAAAAAGTGAAAAATAACTTTAGCTTCAGAAGTCGGTGACCATTTTTTGATTGATTTATTAAGTTTTTTTGTCACCGACTTCTGAAGCTAAAGTTATTTTTCACTTTTTTGAAGTCGGTTCTATTTTTTTGCAAAAAAGTTTTTATTTTTCACTTTTTAGTGGTTCACTTGTGCTTACCCCTTCACAGCGTACCGGTGCGGTGGCGTGATGTTATGTTATGAACTGGTGTAAACAATAGACAGACAATAGATTTCAGCAATCCCAGTCCATTTGCTATCATTTATTGAGGAGTTCCGTTCCATATCTCCGAAGTTCGTGATCAGATCATGACAATATTTCTATGGGACCAACTTGGAAGTATACCCTTTCAAACAAAAAAAGAATTTTTCAAATCGGTTCAGGCGTCTTCATTCAACATACATAAAAAAAAAAAAAAAATACATACAGTCGAATAGAGAACCTCCTCCTTTTTGGAAGTCGGTTAAAAAGAATAAAGGATACTTTCGATTCCGAAATACTCGAAATGTTCCTGAGTAAATCTTATAACATCGATGATGTAATGTCCTTATTTATGCCTGTTGACACAGGTATATTCTAGCATATGTACCTATACAGAAATCTTGCTTTAACCAACTACTAAGCCAGCTAGACCACTATTACTACAACTTATGCCGTTATGGGATTCCGATGAAACAAAGTATGACTGCTGAACCACATCACAAACGATAACCTGCCACTTTTCCTGTCTGTTGTCTAGAGCCACTGCTTACCGGCTGCTGAAGCCACCGCTTTCGTTGTGGAGAAGTTTATCGAAGAAGAGCAGACCTACTTATTTTACATCTAGTCGTTCTCATTGTATCTGGTGTATCATTTAGTCGTTGAACAAAAAGGGTTTATACATGTGTGGCAACTATTAACTTCATCATAAGGTTTTTGTTTCTAATGTCACCTTACGGAACCATGACAACAACACCAGCCTACCCCTGCTACTCAAATTTTACTAAGTCTTGAGCTTACCTTCTTAGATTCGTATATCTAATTATGAATATCGATTTTCGGCGACGTCATGTTTAATCCTTATAAGTTTCGAGTATATAAGACGTTGGTGGAACAGCAAAAGACGAGTAGTCTCCACAGCCTCGGCAGTCCAACATTACGGGCTCACCTTACAGACTGGAGTAGTTCGTCCAACGATTTTCTCCAGTTTCTTGTAATAATCATCTCCGGCCGAGATTTCTCCTGATTCCAAATTGAAAAAATAACAGTCAACATGGGGATGGCAGATTACGGACCTGGAATGGCAGCCCTGCAAGCTTGGGGAGGCCAAGCAGCAGTGCATGGAACGGTGAACCAGACCGTCGTGGACAAGGTGTCTGCTGACATGCTCCACATGGTGGACGCTCACTGGTACCAGTTTCCTCCTATGAACCCTCTCTGGCACGCTCTCTTAGGATTCACAATCGGCGTTCTCGGATTCATATCTATTGCTGGTAACGGCATGGTTATCTACATATTTTCAACTACCAAGAGCCTGAAGACACCATCAAACCTGCTGGTAGTGAACCTCGCTTTCTCCGACTTCCTGATGATGTGCGCTATGTCTCCTGCTATGGTTATCAATTGCTTCTACGAAACGTGGGTATTTGGTCCGTTTGCCTGTGAACTATACGGGTGCGCTGGCTCACTATTTGGATGCACATCTATCTGGACCATGACCATGATCGCCTTTGACCGCTACAACGTCATCGTGAAAGGTATTGCCGCTAAACCAATGACCAAGACTGGAGCTCTTCAGCGCATACTCGGAATCTGGTTGTTCTCACTCGCATGGACCCTTGCGCCTTTCTTCGGATGGAACCGATACGTACCTGAGGGAAACATGACTGCCTGCGGAACTGACTACTTGTCAAAGGATTGGTTGAGTCGAAGCTACATCGTGGTTTACTCAGTTTTTGTGTACTTCTTACCACTCCTGCTGATCATCTACTCATACTACTTCATCGTACAGGCTGTTACCGCTCACGAAAAAGCTATGAGGGATCAAGCTAAGAAAATGAACGTGGCTTCGCTCAGATCGTCTGAAGCGGCTAACACCAGCGCCGAGTGCAAGTTGGCTAAGGTAGCTCTGATGACCATCTCTCTGTGGTTCATGGCATGGACCCCATACCTTGTGATCAACTACACGGGGGTGTTCGAGAGCGCGCCCATTAGTCCCCTGGCTACTATCTGGGGCTCACTGTTCGCTAAGGCTAATGCCGTGTACAACCCTATTGTATATGGTATCAGCCATCCTAGATACCGCGCTGTTCTGTACCAGAAGTTCCCAGCACTTGCATGCACCGTGTCTCCTGACGAGAGCGCCTCCGTCGCGACTGGTGCCACCGTCGTCGCTGGAGAGAAGTCTGAGAAGCCTGCTGCTTAAAAGCCTTCTAACTCCTTTGATAGAAAATCATCATTTGAACGACCTCACGCTGCTCACCGGACGAATGATTCTGCTATCATTATGTTATTATTTCAATGTGTATAAAGCTGTTACTTCCATCAGTTCAGTGTCGCTAATTCAGGCTATCAATGTGTGAAGCGCCTACATATGTGTTAACTCTTTGTGCATTGAGCGCAACATTGCGCAATGTTCTGATTCCTTCTATTGCTAAACATCGGTGGATGGCATATTAAAACTATTGTAAATTAAACCATGATGTCGCCACCGTGCCCTACCCATGAGACTGCTCCTCCTAGATATAAGCGATTTTGAATTTTACGACGAAACTGGCTCTGTATATTTGACCAATAAAGTTTAAGTTGCAAAGTGGTTTTTAACCGCATAAAAACGTATTTTATTCATTTTCTATACTACCTCATAATATAATGTAGCCTTTGTGGCAAGTAAAACCGATGGTACTCATTTTAAATTCAGTAAGAAGATTATAAATGAAATGAATTAAGAGCTCGCTCTTTCAGTTAACTCAATTAACAATTTCTAAAGGGCTTTTGAGGAATCGATCATAAGAGTATGACCGGTATTTCAAAAAATGTTTGTAGGCATACTGAATATCCCTAATTAATACATTGACCCTAGGCTACCCTGGCGTAACTTTTACCCGTTTTAAAACCACTGAGCAGTACATCTGCTTTCAAATCTGAAAGATTTCGCTAGTCAACATTCTTACCGTACTTAAATGCTTTGAAGAAGTACATACCCATCCTACTTCCTCTTCATGGCCAATACAAAATAAAAAACAGGTGAGAGATAAATTATATTTTGTTCAACAAACCTACAAGCTTGATTTTGCCAATTTGACTACAATAGTAAGAAAGCACATGCCCAAAGTTTTACTTCCAAATCCATATAGAATCGATAGATTTGGTTGTTCTGATTTCAAAAATATAGATTTCAAAAAAACTTTTTTGTATAAAAAAGCTTCAGAAGTCGGTGACCATTGTTTGATTGATTTATTAAGTTTTTTTGTCACCGACTTCTGAAGCTAAAGTTATTTTTAACTTTTTTGAAGTCGGTTCTATTTTTTTGCAAAATAGTATATTTTATAACGAGGGACTAAACGAAGCCATTATATATATACCCGAGGTGGTTTGACTCCCGAGCTTGCGAGGGAGGCAATGAAAGCGAGGGTATATTAAATTGGCGTTTAGTCTCGAGGTGCAAACTGTACTTTTCACTTCGAGTGCGAGAAAAACAGTCATTTAAAACCGAATCGAAGAATGATCAGAAGTCATTTAAAAATTTACACTCGACAAAAAATCTGAACTGGGCGGTCAGTTTTTTCTTCTATCAGGTCAGTTACAGATTAACAATACAACATAAACTCTCAACATTTTCGCAATGAAGATGATCCACACTCCACAAATAATTAGTACCTACATTACTGCAGCGGCTAGCAACAGAGGCATTGCACATACTTTTCAAAATCAACGATGCACACAAACAACCATAAATTTTCCTCGCGTTGAAGAGTTCATTTGTTTTTTTTTCAATAAACCGCTTTCTATTTGCAAGCCAATTCGAAATTTAAATAAAACCTTTGATAAGTTACTCGTTGCACAAAACTTGTGAAGCCATTAAAAAAAAAATAAAAGAAAGTTACTCGTTTGTGCCCATGTTTCAGAGTAAAAGATCGTTCCATTTTTAAATTACTTTTTACTCCCTAGGGAATAAACGGTCACTTTAATCCCGCTTCGTAGGGCTATAATGGCGTACTTTTAGAGCATGAGAAGTGAAAAAGTTTTTATTTTTCACTTTTTAGTGGTTCACTTGTGCTTACCCCTTCACAGCGTACCGGTGCGGTGGCGTGATGTTATGTTATGAACTGGTGTAAACAATAGACAGACAATAGATTTCAGCAATCCCAGTCCATTTGCTATCATTTATTGAGGAGTTCCGTTCCAAAAGTATATCTCCGAAGTTCGTGATCAGATCATGACAATATTTCTATGGGACCAACTTGGAAGTATATCCTTTCAAACAAAAAAAGAATTTTTCAAATCGGTTCAGGCGTCTTCGAGTAATCGGTGAACATACATAAAAAAAAAAAAATACATACAGTCGAATAGAGAACCTCCTCCTTTTTGGAAGTCGGTTAAAAACGCATCACATCTCACCTGAGTGCATATTCAGATATTTCAAATTAAAATACCGATCTGTTTCATCAAGCTAGAATAGATGATTAGATGAGGATATTAACCCTTCGTATGCCGTAGATCTACACAAGACACATTGGCTTTTTAATTGGCGGCCTACAAGAGGTTAAATGTTTTCAAAAACTCGTGTTATGTCTCGTTAAACATCTGACAAAAGCACGTTTTTCTTGATTTTCCAGCCAGCAGTTGGCCATCCATCCCTGTGTTTATATTACTTTCTTTCGCTTTACAACCTCCACTACAGCAGTCGGGTCGTAACCTTATAATAGTTTTACCGTCCACATATTAACGGGGCTAGACTGTTTTATTCGCAATACAAGCTATCCTCATAAAGGAGGTATTTTCTTTACGTCACAAAAGGTTAATAGAATCTTCTTAGGTTCATTGTTACTACAATATCTTAGTGTTTCTTGAAGAAATGGTTAAAATTGTAGTGGTTTGTTATTTATCAGAGCGCGAATAGCATTTTATTTCGTGGAACGTCGATGTTCCAAACTTAAAAAAAATACACAATAAGTATTTTGAAATAAGAAGCTAATCACATAGATTTACAATCCGCGTGCATACGTCGTTGTAAAGGGTTAGGCAGAGTGAAAGACATTGTGACAGTTATGTTTAAGACCCGTGTACTGCAATGACCTCCACAACCCAGTTAGTAGGTACTGGGTAATACAACACCTTTTACGAGTAGTAAGATTAGTCGTCAGACCTAAGAAGCTAGCCTATATTCCGGCTGACACTGATAAATTATCTTCATCTTCCTAGCCTTTTTCCAAGTTTCACACCGTTTTCCACAACCCAGTTAGTACTGAGTAATGCGTCACCCCGGTTGATACACAGAAATACTTACTTGATGGAAAACCACTATGCCTAGCCTGAAAATCGATCCTAATACCTCATATTCAGCAGATGCTCTTGTAACCGCTAGTTCTACGAGACAGACGAAGACGATTTGTATTACCTCGTCTGTCTACGAAGTAATACAAATTGACATAGATATCTTATAAGGTATTTTATCAAATTTAGTACACACTAATAGAAACAAACAATGATGCAAACGCGTGTTTGTTACGTGAATCTGCGTGATGACAATTTTAATTCATGGAAGTTTTCTCACAAGGTTTCCTTAGGGTAAGCGCACATAAACAGCAGTAAAATATTCGAGGATATTTTCATTGATAAAATCGTACTGAACGAAATCTGGCACAGGAACATGGAGATTGGCACAGGAAAAGAGAGGCCTATACACAGCAGTGGGTGAATCCGGGCTGCGGATGATGATGATGAACGAAATCACAACATCAACGAAATTGAAAATCGAGTACAAGAGATTCTTCTTTGCGTGTATATGCTTGTGTTCTCATAACTTGTTGTTTTCAACATGATAGAGAGATAATACTTAAGTAACACAGTAAGAGCAGATATTAATATTCAGTATTCAGTTACCGTTATGTGCGCGTCGAAGATCGGAGCCGCAATAGTCCTGTGTCATCGTGATCAGGGTCCAACCTGCTGCCTCAACGCATCATGCCCCGAGAATCCTTATTCTTTCTTTATCAAGCTACAGGAGTTCTGCATTCACGATTTAGAGGTGATAGATTATAGGTACTTAATTAGCTATGAGTTCATTTACCATCTATTTTTAGTATCATGCATTAAATGACTTCAACTGTTGCAGTGTTTGTGGAGAGCATGATGCAAGTAAAAGACGATGATAGTAGAGGACGTTACGAAGAAAATATGATATAAATAGAACAACTGATATACAATTATATATCAGACTAAAATGATCTCGGAAATGCACACAATACAATATTTGTTTATCAACACTGAGGTACTATTTTAGCTGGTTACATAGAAGGAGGAAGCGATGCGATACGGGGGCGGCAGTGAGGCGGGGCAGGGCGGGCTTTTATCGAATCCTGCTGGGACTTGTATTTTCCACCCTTATTTTCATTCTCTTTTAATTTATTTCAAAACGTTGCCTTCACGGTGCTTGCTTCTGTATCCAGAACCGAGTATAAGCACGGCCTGTATATCGGTGAGTGCTGAAACACGGCTACGCCTATTCTACACAGTGCTACGTCAGTGTTACTTCAGAGATAACGTCAGAGCTACGTCAGTGCTACGCCACTGCTACGCAAAAGCTACGTCACGGCTACGCTACTGCTACGCTATTGCTACGCTATGAGAAGTCAGTAACGCTGTCGCCAGTCCTCAGACAAGCCTGCGCTGGCCTGGTCCGTGTTGTTTAGATGAGGCCAATGGATTCATTTTATTCCTGGATTATTCTTCAAGTTTCAAAGTCTGCGGGGGTTGCGGGGCACGCAGGCGGAGGTCACTGGCTTGAAAAAATGTTAACACGAGGCCAATAACAAGCCAGCGCTGGCTGCGAGTGAATCTGGCAGCCAACACTTCGTCTAAAACCTTTCATAAATTCCAGTGCTACGCCCGTGCTACGCGTCTGCTACGACAGCGCTACGACTGGGCTACGACAGTGCTACAACTCCGAAGATAAGATATTTTTCTCCCGATCGCAGTACCTGCCAGCAACTGGATGAGATGTAGCCGAGGGGTGATAGCTTGTATGTTATTGGAGAGGGGTAAACAGTTCTTCTATGATAATAATGATGTCAACTGGCTGACTTCTTGGCTCAGCAACTGCATTCAAAGGCATTCTAGGGTGATGGATGAGAGCTTTGGTATGCTGCTCTCCAGTTACTAGCATATAATCCAACTTGTCCGAAAAAACCATAACCAGAAAGGGGACTTGCAAGAAATTTTGTATAGACTGATTATTATGATAAAAATGACCACCCGGATATTCCATTCTATGCTAAGAAAAGTTTTTTTCAACACGGTTCCTCAAGAGTACTAAGCTGAAAATCTCCCATAACATATACCTTTAATACGGAAAATGTAGGTGTGAAGAAACGGCCAACAATTCTTTGCAGTAAGCAGAAAAATATGTCGCCAGTAAATTAGTGTTAGAAAACAATGGCGACGCGCCACGAGCGTTCCCTAACATTTTTCAACAAACTACGGTGACCAGGCTTTACTTGACGGATAGTTTTGGCTTTAAGGAACTGTTAGTGAATAAAAACCGAAGTTTTATTCCCATTCCGGTTTGAAAGCCCGAAAGTAATCGTTTCCTTTGTAACTCTAAAATATTGTTTCATTTTTAATTCGAGTGCGAACATCAATTTGTTGCATGTACATTTTCATTCCATTTATCAAAATTGTATTTCATGGTAATTTTATATAATTTTTGTTGATTGATTAGGCATACACAGTTCTTCAAAAACGATCAACATAGAAACAAGAAAATGTATTTGAAATAACATGGATGAAAATAATTAGTATCGTGTCAAGAATATAAATATCCATTCGTTCATGGCATTCAGACAGTTAACCGCATTCAATGACGTCTAGAAATATAATGCCTAAACCATTTTGCCTTTAATACGTATGAAGAAGATACTATGTTAGGAATTTTAAAGGGTGTTTAGGTAAGTTCGAGGAGTTCGTTCCATCGCGCCAAGTATTTCGATTAGGTTCAGTAATCGAAATACTTTAGGTAGTACTATCGTACGACAAGATATTTAGGTACTAGGTAGGGTACTCGTTTACAGTCGTTTTGTCTGTTTTAAACACAGGCATTACGTTTGTAATTTATTTGAAGTTTTATTGGAAAACAATAAGGAGATTTCTTTCAGGTTTCTCGGAAACGTCAAAATGGGGTTCCTTCATCTCTCAACAGTTATTTCAAGAAGCTGGCATTTCATGTATAGATCTATTGTAATGATGGTGATTATCGATGTATATGTGTCTGTTGCACTTTGTTCCGGTATTGCATCACCGTCAGTTTAAGATTTAATTAAAAAAAAAAAATGATCACCCTGCACAAATTGGGCAGTCAGCCTTGCAACCAAGCTGCTCACTTTAAAAAACATGCATTTTGGTTGCTTTTACTACACAAAAGCAGTATAAGTCTTATAATCTACATTTAAACTTGAGCCAAGAGCATTTTATCCGTACCATACTAAAACCACGAACCCCCTACAACTAAATAAAAGTGCATTGACTCAAGAGCGCGCACATTCTGTGAGCAGCGTTACCACGACACATTCCTCTTACTCCACACAGATATATAAAAATAACGTGTCTTTTAATTTAAATGTACATCTGGCTCGAGACGTGCAGTGAATCAAGTTCACTGAGATTAATAGACACTTGGCGATGTGGCTGGCAAGAGGACATGCGACTCTGTCTTTTCGACGGCATTATGTCAAGATATTGGCTGGCTCTGGTAGCATTCCGTGCTTTTCCTATCAACTCTAAGCGATTCTACTATGTAGATGATCTCTTACCGCAGAGGCAATAGGAGTCGGTTGGATCACAGACTGCCACATAACCAAGTTATTGAACGGAATAAGAACAGGGTTTACTTTTTTAATCTGGTTCATGAAATGCCAACTGTTATTCAAAATGAACTGATTATTTGAAGATTCAAGAGAAAAACCACTACACAATGCCTCAGAAATATCTAGATAAAATATCCCCACGTGAAAGCCCGATGCTTCAAAAGCACTAACATTATTCCCCGCACATTCTTTCCAACATCACATACAGGATCCAAAAACAAGTTTTTTAATGAAAATCCCCATCTGGCTTTTGTTAAACCGCAAATTAAGATGGCTGCGATCTAGATTGCTTGCTTTATTTTTATATAGTGGACAAATTGGATGCGCTATAGAATAGTATGTTTCTAACGCTTTTTAGATTGCTAGTCAAGTGGGGCAACTGATTAGGGATGCTATTAGATTAGCTACAAGAGAGGAGGAGATTTCCTTCGTTTATCGCTCTAGAAAATCTGTGCAAACGCTCAAATGTGGTGTGGTCTATGACAACACTTTGAAGGTGTGTTTTTAGATTGCATTTTATCATTATAGAGATTTCATCATCACACACACCTGATTATTATAATTACGTCAGAATAAATAGCGTGCTCCTTCATAAATATACCAAACAAACAAAACAATATTTGTCTCCTCAGTTGTGTCTTTGAAAAACTGATAAAATAGCTATAAATACAACAATAGTTAAGTCTATCACAATGAGTTAATATTTGATTGGCAATCAACATGTCACAAGGAACTTTTCCAATCCTGTGAGATTTAGTATTCATGGCATCGTCGGAAAAGATGGGTACCCCTGAAGAACAGCCCTTGAAAGTGAAAGAAAAACCGAAGAAGAAAACTTTTAAAGAGAAGATTGCAGTGATAAAGGAAAATATTACAGTGGAACCTGTTCTGGCGTGTTATGTGATCCCGGGAGTGCTGTCCAGACTTGCGAACCAGAACCTGAATCTGGACAAAGCATGTCGCGTGAACATGCAGTTTGGCGATCAGGTTTGCGATGCACTCATTGCAAAAGAAGGCACCCAGTTCCTAAAAGAAGAACTGGCCGTCCAAGAACTTATTGCGGGGATGGAAATGTGGAAAAGCGTTCTTCTAACAGCGCTGCCTAGTTTCTTGATAATCTTCTTGGGTGCTTGGAGCGATAGGACTGGGAAACGAAAGATATGCATTCTCCTCCCAATCATAGGAGATCTGCTCATGTGTTTGAGCAACATCCTCAACGCCTATTTCTTCTATGAGCTTCCGGTGGAAGTGACCATGTTTTTTGATGGTTTCTTCCCCGCGATCACGGGTGGTTGGATCACCACATACATGGGTGTGTTCGCGTATATCAGTGATGTTTCCAGTGCGGAGTCCAGGACGTTTAGAGTGGGAATAGCAAATCTGTGTCTAACTGCCGGTGGTCCGATTGGATCCGTTCTTAGCGGAATTCTTCTGAAACTTACAGGATACTATGGTGTTTTCGCCGTTAGCGCTTTGCTGAACCTTTTCAGTATTGTTTATGGATTTGTCTACATTAAAGACCCGGAGAGGCCTATTACGGAGAAACCGAAAAAGGTTAGTAAATTTGGTACTTGAAGGTTCTGATTCTGTATCATTTTTGTTGGTGTTTTTATGTTATTATTATTATTATTGTAATCTATCTAGCGACATTGATTATTAACTCTCGAAAGATTTTCAAACGAACATGCTGATTACAATGTAACTCATTATTTTTCGGTAGATTATAATCTATCGAAGTGAAACCGTAGTATTGTGAAATGCCTGCGACGCGCGACGGCAGTACCTCTGCCCTCATTATCGGGACTAAGGGCACCACGACGTACGACGTTCGTCGTCTACGCTTTTTAGGGGAGTATAAAGTGTTTTGAGTTTAGGTTTCTCAGGAATGGTGCAATATCTTTACATGAGAGTGGTACTATGGGGCAAGGGGGACCCCCATTTCCTCTGCCCCCCTCCACACCGCGCGAGTTGACTTCCGTCGCATACATTTCACAATATTACGGTTTCACTTCGATAGATTATAATCTATCGAAATGTAATGCGTTAAATTGTAAACAGTATGTTCGTTTGACAATATTTCGAGTATTTACAGTCCCGCTAGTTATATTGCAATCTAACGGTTTTTACAATGTGACGCTGACATAAATACAAACAAGTTTTGTTTGAGACAAAATGTTCTAAACTGTCACGCTTCCGAGATATGAGGTATAAAAGTTAAAGTCCATTCACTGATGGAATCTTCAGCACGACTTTGATTTGATCAGACACGCATAAAACGTGTATCAATTTATTGAAAGCTGCTGAAAGCACGTTCTAAAGTGTCACGTTTATAGATTTTAACTGCGTATGGCTAGGTTAATCTTAGGATTTAAATTAAGGCGCTACCCCAGGCAAAAGCCGTTTTTTGTGCAGTTTTTTGGAGCCAACTCCTCTTTATCCAAAAGAAATACCAAGTAATAAAAATACATTAAATTTCTACATATTCTTAGACTGCAAAGTGGTAGTTTTATTTTTTATTTTAAGTCTCATAATGTGTAATAAATCCCCTCACAATGAAACCACAAAAATGAGAAAAAAATATTTATAACATTCTTCTTCTCGTAAAGTTAACATTATTTTGATTTGCTTCTTATACTAATGGATAGACAATTTAATAATGAACATAATGCTAGTTTTTTTTTTATCAAAAGACGGAAATTTGATTTTATAAAGAATAAAAATCACTAATTTCGCACTATTCGACCCGCAGTGACTGACGTAAAAACCACTTTGTAGTGCAAGCTGATTAGAACTTTATTCTAATAGTATTTCAAACGAAGTTTGAATCACCACAAATAGAGTTGCTAATTTTGCCTGGGGTAGCGCCTTAACTGGCCAAGTCGTGCCAAAGACAATCATAACGCCATCAGATAATCTGTTGTATTTTGTTTGCCTATCAAACCGTCAAAATAAGTAAACCTGTTTGTCAGTTTTAATCTTATGTTGTCAGGTTTCACTAAAATAATATATTATATTCTCCTAAAAGCAGGGCCCTACATGTGCCTAATACAATACGTTTGTTTTCTCATTAATTGCAAACATTATTAATTATCTAGGTTACATTTGGATTGGGCGATAAAATCTCATTGTTTGTAATTGCGTATAGATTTCATGCATAATATTTGTCATCTTATTATCTTCTTGATAAGAAATAAACGTTTCAAACGAGTCACAGCAAATGCATGCACATTTGCCGTGACTTTAACATTTAGCGGGTAGAGCGACACAGATTTCAAATCGTGATGTTATATATGTTACCGGCCAAGGCGGCCAAACTAGATTTCAGGACAAACTAGTTTTGCCTAGGCCGAACCGAATCTATCCGTGTCGGTGTGCTTCAAGTCACTATAGTAAACTATACTGACTTAGGGCACCCCGACACGGATAGATTTGGTTAGAAGGGTATGGGGGGGTCGAATGAGCGATCGAAGTGAGCGAATAGACCCGGCCATACCCTTCGTGGTTATACAGGGTGTAAACCACCTCATCACGAAGCCGTCCACCAAGCATCCTGTACATCAAACTAAGTAACTTTACGCAAAAATTATTGCTGGGAAACAACTTTTTTATTTGGGGTAAAAAATCACGTTTTGTGGTATAACTCAATGTATCGCACTCAAAACATTATGCTGATGGATGGATTGAATAGTACGGAGATCATAAAGGTATTTAAAGAATCTTGCGATAAAAACTTGGATTTAAAAAAAAAAACCATGTCAAAAAGTTGCAACTTTGACCCCCAATATCTCCGTAACTAGAAGGTTCCCAGGTATGGTGTAGAACAAAAAAAATATCAGAATGACGAGGAAAACAAGTGCCTTTCGGCTTCGTTAAGAGGTGTTTTACACCCTTTATTTTATAAACCATTCAGAATTAGCGGGACCGGGACTCCCTAGAGCGAGCGATTAAAATTTAGTTTAGCCTAGGCAAAACTAATTTGTCCTGAAATCGGGTTTGACTGGTAACGTGTAAATAAAGAGGCGATTCTATGTCCTGGCTAAAAATGCGTCTACTCGATGACCAGGTTAAGCAGACGTTAACCTCATTAGTTGAACTGTGAGATGTGTTTGAGTTGTTGAGGATTACCCAATATTGAGTCCTCTTTCGTCAAAAAAGAGCAACGACCGTAAATCCTATAATTCCTCAAAATGCTACTTATTACTGAAAAACAATATTTACCTACCTACTTATGATGTCTACAGTTTGGATGCTTATTTAAATTATATACGTTGGTTTACCCTTATTTATATACTTATCTAAAATGGACACAACAAATCCGGAATTATAGAGAATCGAAAAAATCCAGTCTGTTTTTTTGAAACTGCGATCAATCAAGATAATTTGAAACTCTCAGAAGTGGTTTTAAAGGTTTTCTTGGCGGTGGATAATGTAGTAACTTTGCCATCTTTCAACACACCGGCGGCAGAAGCCATCCATGTGGAACATGTCTAATAATGGGATTTATAATTGCAGAACGAATCGTCCGACGTACGGGGCTTCCTAAAATCCTTTTTCGACATAAAACACGTAAAAGACACTTGTACTGTCGCATTTAAAAAGGGGCCTAATAACCGTAGAACAAAGTCCATTTTGGTGTTGGCATCGATTGCGTTCATATACGGCCCGTCTCACGGTACGTACTTGTTTCTATTCTTATATTTTATTCAACGGTAGTACTGAATTCCGGACATAAATCCAAATTATCATTGGGGATCTATGGAATTATTTATGTCATTGTTTAGTTTGTAAAGTAACTAGAACTACTTCTATATATTTGGACGACGGCTTACAATATTTTCCTTTCAACAATAAATAGAGAATTATCACTGGAAAAATTGCCAACAATTTCTTATTATGTCTCGTAACTGGCAATAAGGGATTAGGTATATTTTAAGAAAAACACCTACTAACACTGGCACTGTCCCACTCATCACACAAATACAGTAAGAGACATGTAGAGTGTGTGTGTGTGTGAGTGAGTGTGATAGTTTGCGTGTGTGTGTGTGGTGATAGAATGTGAGTAGGACAATTCCGTTTGTGGGTTGAAGAGGCCCATGCTCAGTGTAGTGGAAGATTTTAAATAATAAGGAGAATTTAAATTTATGATGGTTTTTTGTGTAGTTTTCTGTGGCAATGAACTTCATTCAGCTGCTGTAATAGATTTAAGACTTTTTAACTCGATATAAATACATACTGTAACTTTCAGGCGAATATACGGTACGATACTTGTACACTCGATACCGTTTCAACTGGGATGCCTTGATGTACAGCTTCTACGGTACTTTCTTTATTTGCGCCCACTCACTCGGTAAGTACTTAAAGTTTGTATGATAAAATATTTCAGACGTTGATAAATTCTATGTAAAAAGGTGTATAGTAGTTAAAAGAAAAGAAAGAAAAAATATTTATTCGTCGCAACTACTATTCGGGGGGCTTATTCGTCAACTGGCGACTATTCGGGTTAGGCTATTCGCCAGTTATCGATAACATTGAATAGGGGAAAACATTGCTATCGCTATGGTCTACGTTGATGCTGTAAACCCACATTTCACTAGTTGTGTTACTAGGAAGTTATAGGGGCGAATCTTTTGCCGCCAAAGCAGCAGTGTGTGCAGTGAGCAATTTCAAATTAATAGTGGTGAAAAAATCTATCTGAGAATCAAACCGAGGACCTCCAAAGCAGTCATAAATGCCTGGTAGACACATCTCTATCGTCACGAGACGCTATATGAGCACAGCATTAAACAATAATTAAAATGAGATTGCTAATACCTACACTAAATACTTACTTCACAGTATAAACATTTCCTACATTTGTCTGCACTTGTTTATTCTACTTTTACAACATAATGAGCTCACCCAAATTATTATAATCTTATTATCTACAAGTCATAACTACACGACTTAAAGCGGCGCGGCGTAATTATGCCCCCCACAAGTTGGACCGATTACCTGGAGAGTGTTGCAGGAATCTGCAGTGTGTGGGCATGTGATTAAGTCCCGTAATCTAGTGGATGCGCAACTGCTAAGGTCCTAGGTCCAATTCCCAGATCGGGAAAAGTGTTATTGGTTTTCCATCACGAATTTCTTGGAGTCTGGATTTGTGCTCGCCCCCTACAACAGTACAGTCACGAGCTACAATATGTAAATGTCACCGTAAAATTGTCAAACACGTTAGATTGTAATCACTCTAGCGAGCTTGTAAACTCAAATATTGTCAACTGAACATACTGCTTACAATATAACGCATTATTTTTCGGTAGATTGTAATCTATCGAAGTGAAACCGTAATATTGTGAAATGCATGCGACGGAAGTATCTCTGCCCCCATAATCGGGACTTGGGGCACCCCTACGTTAGGTTAGTTAGGTTCCTTTAAACCCTGCAGACAGAAATAGTCGACTACGCTTTTTAGGAGAATAAAGTAAAAAAAGTAAAGTAAAAGTGTTTTGAGGTTAGGTTATATTAATCGGTATTTCTCAGGAATAGTACATTATCTTTTCATGAGAGTGGTAGGTACCATAAGGCAAGGGGGACCCCTCCTTCCCTCCCTCTCCTCCAAGCCGCGCGAGTTGACTTCCATCGCATACATTTCACAATATTATGGTTTCACTTCGTTAGATTATAATCTACCGAAAAATAATGCGTCATTTTGTAAGCAGTATATTTGTTAGACAATCTTTCCAGGGAAATCTCTCTAGTTATTTTACAATCTAATGGGTTTTTACAATGTGACGCTGACATGTACATTTTCCTTTTAAAAGCAGTTTCCATGAAAAATAACAATTGTAACTTGAAGATCTTTTTCATAAAATATGAGTTTCAGATACCATGTTCGTAAAACCATAAAATTTTAATCAGAACAGTAGGAGAATAACACCTTTAAAAGTTGTTAAGTGTTTACATATTGGTGCACGTGACTGTACAGCTTTGCTCAACTCTTCAAAGATATCTGACGTGATCTTAGTAGCGTAGGAGTTGCTGCGTAATGGTAGCGTTGCTGTGAAGGAAGTCTATGTCAAGCAGTAAACGCTCTTCAGCTGGATCATAATGATTTGAATGTTTGTAAATTATTGTTTGAACTATACTCAAAGTAGTACAGGAGAGCATCGTGAGGAAAGGGATGTAATAGAACCAACAATTCGAAGACACTGTCAATAGGCCCACGAGGTAGGTTAGAGACCGGTGTCCCAGCAGTGTGGGAAACCTATTTGTTTACTAATTCCTCTTCTCATTAATTATCCAGGAGCGTTGATCTCAATAAGCCTGTTCAGTCATCGTTTGAAATGGGACGATTCAACGCTTGGCCTGATCTCCAACGCCAGTAAGATCGTCGGTGCCCTCTACACTGGTCTGGCCAGAAACACTATGGATATGTATATAGGTAAGATGTAAGTTTTATGACTCAATTGATGTATGTTATGCTATAGTGGTATTGCTTGTGCTGTTCGAGGATATATGTTCATTATCAGCGTATTTACACCCGTGTAAAGTAAGTTATAAGTTCAGCAGCTATTCTGGGTATTAGTCTCAGGTAATAAGATCTTCGCAAATTGTTACATCCGTAACTATAGTCAAGTTAAGGTAATTACTTGAATTTAAGTAATTACTTATGCAATTTGTATGTAGTAGACAAGAATTTAAACGAAGTAAGAACTGTCGAAGGAAGCAAAGCTAAGAATTCTAACTTTTGATAGTTCTAACTTATATTGCATTACTGTACACTATAGGATACAAATATCTTTTACTCAAGTAATTACTGTGACTTGTTTATGGACATAGGTGTAAGTGGTACCTCAACACGAGATTGATTACATGAGACATTATTTTTTTTTCAGCGGTAGCCGTAGAGATGTTCAACGCAACGTCATTCACTGCACTGAGGTCGATTTCATCCAAATTAGTGACGAGCGATGAACTTGGTAAGTTGAGAAGAACTCATTTATAAGACGGTGACGAAGTTGACGATGAATTTGTTTAAACAACGTTCTTTGCTTTGACATGATTTGCCACTTATTTTTACAACTACGTAGGTACTGAAACATAATTATACTTTTGTCTGTTTCAGATTTTTTTAACAAATTGATGATCATTTTAATATTTCTCCGGATTATAGGAAAAAAATAGAAACAACAAACCTATGCCACGCCGGTCTTGTGGTTGCAAGCTCGACTGCTGAGTTTGAGGTCCTAGGTTTGATTCCCGGGTCGGGCTAAAGTGTTATTGGGTTTGTCGAGCAGGAACTTAAAGTTACAGCCACAGTGTCTGGATTTGTGCCTGGTTGATGGCAATAGGCTCGCACTCTAATACATAAGACACAAAACATAACTGGCGTTTGTCAAGTCTACAAATTAAGTTTTGCCCGAGAAAAAAAGAAACAAAAACGCTTTTCCTAACAACTGTACAAAAACAACACACTCAAATAAATAAAGTAACTCCATTGACCTCTATATTCGTTTCACCTCACAAAAAACTGCCTCCACGAAACCAAACAGCAGAATAGAGTGTTATATAAGCAATTCGTACGTGATTTCAGGCAAAATGACGTCATTCTTCAATCTGATGGAGGTGGTGACGTCGATGATATTCGGGCCGACCTACTCCTGGATATATATGACCACCTTGGAGATAGATGCCGGCATCGTGTATTATGTTAGCACCGTGCTTACTATTCCACCGTTGATGTTCTTTGCGTGAGTATTACGATGTTGCTTTTATAGAATAGGCATGACGACAGTATCAAAAAATTACTTATCTATTTATTCCGTCAGTTAGGTTATTGAAAAATAATGGACACGTATTTTTCGTTTTTGTTAATCAATGAATATTGACAAAGATAAAACGCATGAAAACTCGGGAGGGGGTGACGTCATAATTCGCTAAAACTTATACCTAGGACGTATTGAGAATTTTAGAAGCATCGTATCTTCGTCAATTTTGGTTTATATAACAAAAGAAAAAATACGGGTCAAATATTTGTTGATAATCTAACTGACAGAATTAATTATGCATAGCAATAATGCAAGCATAGGAATAATGTGCGTAATGGGATTAAATTCGCTTCGATTTAACTCGCATTTGAGACAATTTTTAATAAGGTTGTTGGAAGAAAGTGGATAAAAAGTAAAAGCCTTCCTTTTCTATACTTGTAGGCTTTTTCCAGTAAAAGTATATGCAGTAGACTTAGAATATATAAAAACTCTGTTATAAACAGTATATTTAGGCATTACTTAGGGGGTAGATAGCACGCCTACGTACAAACAGTTACCATGTTTTCAGTACATCATTCTGAAGCTTTATCGGTGTTCCTTCCATTCTGTATAGTTAAAGTTACTTGGATCCACCAGTTAGGCTAACCAGAAAACTACGCTAGAAACCTAGACATGCCTTACGATACGTCAAAAATATTGGATGATCTTCGATTGGTTGGTGTTAGGCAGGACAACCCATCCATTTACCAAAATAACTTTATTTACCTTTCACGACATTCACGAGTCTCTATGTCTATTAAGAATGTTTTTGTCATAAGCGCTATTTATAAGATCAGGTGTTATCTTAAGTAACATGAATTACAGAAGTAGGCACCAAAGTACAATAAAAACATACTAATTAGGCATACGACGGGTTCTTAAGAAATACTAAAAGTTAAATCAGATGAGATTAGCAAATATTGTTCTTACCTAACTTAGCCAATTACAAAAATAAATTATCCAGCTTAAGACTTCTAAAATTTATGTTCATAGTTTTTAACGAAAAACTTTAAACTGCGCCTAAGTTAGATTAAGAGCTATTTGTTACTAGCAGAAATATATTGTTCTACACGAAAAAATGGTTTAGTATTCCTAGGCGCACAAACTTAGTTGACAGGACTTTAATGTGAAAAAGATCAATATTTTCATTAATGAGGTCGTAGATATTTAGAGGAGCTCGTGGCAAAATAATAACAGCCGCTCGAGTCGATCTTTAGGTTAAGCCGTGGTTGCCTAGGTTGGTCTGTGGATGGGTGACCACTCTTACATACCGAGTTTCCTCCGTGCCTCGAAAAGCACGGTAAGCTGTTGGTCCCGGCTGTTATTTGTCCATCTTTGACAGTCGTTACAGGTAGTCAGTGGCCCAAAAAGTCCGACAACCAGTCTTACCAAGTGGTATCGTATTTCCCAGTATTAACTGGGTTGTGGAGGTCAAATAGGCAGTCGCTCCATGTGAAATACTGGTATTCAGTTGCATCCGGTTAGACTGGAAGCCAACCCCGACATAGTTGGGAAAAGGCTAGGCAGGAAGATGATGAGGTCGTAGACCGTATTAGGGACAATCGGGGCACAATGTAAAGCTGCTTTTGCTGTGGTCTTCTTGTCAGTGAGTGACCATGATTTTCACAATGATACTAATATATCAGACTAGGTTTTCTGCATTCTGAGGTGAGTCTAGGGTCACTAGTAGCTAGCGGTAGCCAATAGCTTGGATTCCTGAAGCCACAAGAACAATTACAGTTATTACTGCCCATTTTCGTTTTTTTTCTAAGAGGTTCAATCTCGTAGTTAGTGTGTGTGTCTTGTCAAAGCAGTGATCGACATTACAACAACAAATATATTGCTAAATATGATTTATTTTTACAGCTGGTTCTTCATACAGAACAGGAAAGACAAGGCCAGAACTAAACCAAGAAATGGCGAAGCGATAAGCGATACTGAATTACAAGCGAAGAAGAAGAAAGATTCCCTTATCAACAGCATTGATCTCGAACATGAAGTGATGATAGGAGATTAAACTTAAACTAAAACTAAACTACTAAAAAACTACTAACTACTTAAACTTTATGACGAATTAACGAAGAATTGTTTCTTTTGATTAAGTTTATTTGTTTTTAACCCCCGACGCAAAAACGACGGGGTGTTATAGTTTTGACGTGTGTGTGTGTGTGTGTGTCTGTCTGTGGCATCGTAGCATCCGAGCGGATGAACCGATTTTGATTTTGTTTGAAAGTCGGGAGTGTTTTTAGCTATGATTGATGAAAATCGGTTAAAGATGGCCGCCACCACAAAATTGGCGAATTACATTTTTTTCTCACAATTCGTTCAATATGGGTATCAAATGAAAGGGCTTGACTAGTACAATAATGTGTTCTATATTGAGAGGGAATAGGGAATACTGACTAACGAAATGAGATGAGGAAAGTAGAGTGATGACTGGTACCTAGGATCTAACGACATAATATTACTTGTTATATTTTTATTTGTTTATGATGAATGAAAGTTGCTATGGGTATGCACTGTGAGTACTGTGAGGGTACTGTGTGTGTTAAAAAATCCTTCGACATTCGATACATTCAGGTAGTGCTAGGGTCTTTGAGCCTGACTGTTCGGCTGAAACGTTATGTTAATTGTTACAATAATAATAAATTATGATGTTATAAAGATTCGTTTGCTTTTTCTTTGCATGCAAAAAAAAAACCGTCGAATAAAGTACCAGTAGTACTCATTGCTGTCTTTTAGTACTTTGTTGCTGCTGATTTCAGCAGAGTATTTAAGTTGCTATACCTTTTATAAACCAAGTGATAATGACAAGTCAAGATTATTACATTTCGATGCCAATGTATACCACAAATGACGCTGTTTAATGTCTTTAACAATAATATATTAATACCAGCCCATAACTGTCCCACTGTTGGGCAAAGGCCTCTTCTCATTCAGAGAAGGCACGAGCATTGATCTCCACGCTTGCTCAAGACGGGTTGGTGATTTTAGACTCACATTAATTATGAGCACAGGTTTCTTCGCGATGCTTTTTTCTTTACCGTCTGTGTAAATGTCTGACAGAATTCAAATTTACATGAAAAATTACCTAGCTAGAATAAAAATATGATACATATTGACGTCCCCTAGGCCCATGTGATGGATAACGGCCCACTCCTTGTTACATAGAGGAGCCCGGGTCCCGGCAGTGGGAGCCTGAAGACTATAGTTTGATCAATGCTATAGTGCTAATGCAATGCAGTTGTCAGGAAAAAATCGAAGAATACGATGACGCCGTTCATTGTATGTAAAATAGATTGAAGATGATTTGATTTATATCTTATTCGTTAATCAAAAACTAAATAAATGTTTAAAATAACGATACCTACGTAGATTATTCTAATGATTCTAGTGCAATAATCTAATGTAATTATGTTTTTTGTTTTAAGGCGAGGATTTACTAATTTTGAACTTTTTTGAACATGTGTAACGTTTCAACTATAAAACAGAAAGCAATGAAAAATTATTTTATTATAATTGAACATACGACCAAGCGCCGGGCAAAAGCCAAAACATGATATCAATAAGTTGGCTCGATAAAAAAAAATCACAAACCTGACTCTAATTTGTGTTTTCAAACGTATTTTTTATATGAGATTATGTCTCAAAAAGTATTGAAAATTACATAAAACAATCAAACATTGTTTAAAGAAGGGACTCGCAAAAAAAAAATTGGAAAAAGTGCTATATTTTTTTTAATAAAAATAAAATTGCTTTGGCGGGTCGCGAAAGACGAGAAATACACCAGCCAGTGCTCGCCGAGGCGTGACCGAGAGCGGACGCATGTCGCTTTTTTCACAGAGCTACCCCTCATAATTGTTACGCAACGTTTTTGTATCTTTTTATTATCTTTTAGCTGAAGTTTATTTTGAAATAGTTTTTTTATTAGTTATAGGTACATTATTAGTTTTAAGAATTTGACTGGAACTGGCGGGGAACGCGGTACCGAATTCATACCAGCATGACAAGCGGGCCCTAAATAATTTCAAACTCAGCATAATTAATTGTTTCTTTTTAGATTTGTGATAATAGTGAGAAGTGAATGTTATATAATAAATAACATAACATAACGTCAGTTTTCAAATCCGGGGATAGTAAAGATACTAATAATTATAGACCTGTATCCGTGTTGCCAGTTTTTAGTAAGGTGTTCGAAAAGGTAATGCTTAATCAGATGCTCAATCATTTCAACACCAACGGAATCTTACACGATCAACAGTATGGCTTCACCAAGGGACGTTGTACAACTGACGCCGGTGTAACCTTATTAAAGCATATATTCATGGCGTGGGAAGAGTCCCAAGACGCTGTAGGAATATTTTGTGACCTCTCCAAAGCATTTGATTGTGTAAATCACGACACATTGCTTTTGAAACTTGAGCATTACGGACTAGGTAAACTTGCACTTAGTTTGGTAAAATCTTATTTATGTGATAGACTGCAATATGTTCAAATAAATGGTGTTAATTCACAGGGCTTGAAAGTAAAAATGGGGGTTCCGCAAGGCTCAATATTGGGTCCTTTCCTCTTTTTAGTATATATAAATGATCTACCCTATTTACTGAAAAACCAACCTCAAAATATGGTATTATTTGCCGATGACACTTCCTTAATTTTTAAGATAAATAGACGAGCCCAAAATCTAGATGACGTAAATAATGCCTTACTTGAAGTCCATAATTGGTTCACAGCAAACAATTTGGCATTAAATGAAAAAAAAACTAAATGCATAAGATTTGCTTTACCGAATGTTAAAAGTAGTGATTGTGAGATAATATTGAATAAAGAGAAACTCGAATTCGTAGATAAAACTGTTTTCCTGGGGCTTACGCTTGATTCAAGGCTTCAATGGGGTTCTCATTTAACATCTCTTGCGGGGCGCTTAAGTTCAGCAGCATATGCCATTAGGAAAATCCGTCAATTCACTGATGTAGATACCGCTAGACTAGTCTATTTTAGTTACTTCCATAGCATAATGTCTTACGGCATTTTGCTGTGGGGACGGGCTGCTGATATTGAGTCTATATTTATTCTGCAGAAAAGAGCCATCAGAGCCATATACAATCTTCGTAGGCGCGATTCTCTAAGGGAACTGTTTAAGGAAATTAACATCATGACTGTATATTGTCAATACATCTATGAAAACATAATGTATGTCAGGAAAAATCTGCATCTTTTTGGTAAAAGAGGTGACAGACACAATTACAGTACTAGAAATAGAGACCAATTAGTTCAGCCAGGCTTCAGACTCGCTAAAGTAGACTCGTCTTTCATGGGGTACTGTTTGAAATGCTATAATAAAATTCCACAAAACATTCTTGAACTAAATGAAACCAAATTTAAAACATGCATTAAACGCACACTGTGTAAGCAAGCATATTACAAATTGGACGATTATATCGCTGATAAAAATGCTTGGGTCAATGCCGGTCCTGCTCCACAAGGACAGGGGCGCATAAAGGGATAGCGCTAATTTGTGTTGTTGGAGCTGCTGAAGATTGTACAACTATCTTTGCATTGTATAAATTCAATATCTTTAGTATTATATAACCTCATATTCCATATTGTGTGAGTGCTATGTACTGGAATGCTATCATTCGCTGGAAACCTACGTTTTTATTTTATTTATTTTTTTGACTTGAATGTGCCCTGGCGGTTATGAGTATGTCATGCTCACTCAAATGTCTCGCTGATGGTGGCGCGTGTGTCGGACCATTTAGTTCCCTTCAAAATGGTTGAGCTGAATGGTGCTGATACATGCGTCATGTTCGTGAACGGGCGCTGTCAGTTGTGACTGGTCATGTCTTAGTCGCCATGGTTTATTTGAATTAATTATTTTGTTTTTGGGTTGTATTTTGTTTTTGTTTTGCTATGGACACTTTTATCGTGCAAATCTTGCTACATTGTTCTCACATAATATACCATCTCAACATGATTGATGTAACCAAGATTTTGTAACAATATTTTGATTTAAAAGAGTGTCCATGGAGTTTCTTGCCCGTTCTTCTCCATAGAGATCTACGCTAGGGAATGGGCAACTACAGTACTTTCACAGTTTTTATGTCTTGTGACTGGGACTGTAGCTACATTAAATGTTCATTTTTGTTTTGACAATTCAAAAGTGCCTGTAACTGGCCTACTTGAAATAAATGCTTTGATTTTGATTTTGATCAGTCCTGATTCCACGATGGGTTAGGCTGCCTACCTGTAATAGTCGCGCCTATTATTTGGTCAATGTTTTTGTCCCAAATAATAGGCGCGACTCTATTGCCACCAAACGGGCACAAATCCAGATTTCGTGGCTGAGATTACTTTTTTTTTAAAAAACCCAATTTATGTACTTAAAAATTACATCGTTTCGTTTTGTTTTAAGATTTCTGGTATGATGTTAAAATATGTTTTTTGCATGAGAAACGAGCTTCAGCTTCAGCTTCAGTAGTTGTTACGACCGAACTACTGAAGCTCGTTTCTCATGCAAAAAAAAATATTTTAACGTTTGCTGATTAGTAAATCTGTCTGAGATTTTGACGTTTCTTGGATAAAGTACACCCGTACAACCGTAGGGTGAATTTTTGAAGTAGGCGTGGAGCGTGGATGGCCAAATCCGAAACTATGAGGAATAGCAAAAAATACTCAAAGAAGCCTCGAACCCGGTTTGGATGAAAACTAAATTTGCATCATTGGATTTTTTGAAAATCAATATCCCTAGCCCGGAAATCGAACCCGTTGACTATGGAAAAAAACCACACACTATTTATTATAACAGCATTCGATAGCGTCGTTATTTAGGATCAAATTCTGAAAAAAATTGCACACAGCAAACTAAAGTAACCAATATTTTTTTATAAAATTCGTAATAGTACGCAAAACTTCTTCTTTACGTCTCTGAACTTAAATTGTGTGTGCAGGATGGGCAGGGCAGGAGATGGAGTATATCCTGCAGAGGGGCTCCACACTGGCAATCTGTTTGGGATGGATCGAGGATACCCTTTCAGCCAGATTATATCTACAGCGCACAATCTGGGCTCGCAATCGGTTAAGGGACTTCTGGATTGGCCACTGCGTTTCTGTCCGGGCGGCAGGTGTTCTTACGGGCTTATGAAATGTGGAGGGATGGTATGTTCGTTCTCTCGTCTGACGCACTGTCTTCTAAAGAGATCGTTTATCTTATAAAGCTTTTACTACTCTTATGCCTGTACAGGGGCGTGGCGGTGGTCTCGTTCTTGTTTTTCCTTTTCTATGCGACTTGCTATTTCGCGGCGAACATCTGGTGGAGCAATACCTGACAAGCCTGTAATACAATACAATATAATACCAGCAAGGGCGGTAAGTCTTATGCCCCCGGGCATCCAGAACTCCCCAGTTCTGGATGCCCAGTATGGCATCGATCCGCCCAAGCTAAAGAGCAAAGCAAAGCCAAGCGCTTGACGATGCCTATTGCATCGTCACGGGGTGCTAAGACTTACCCCCCTTGCAGGTATTATATTATATTGCTGCCCATATCTTTCCTTTACTGGTGGGGACCAGAAAAGGAAAGATTTAGGCTCAAAAAGAGTAACCACTTTGCACTCCTCCAGAAAAGGAATTGAAAGAGATAATATCCAGGATACTGTACCCTTTAAATTTGTAATCTCCTTCTTAGAGCCTTATCACACTAGCGAGTTGCGAGCGATTTGAAAGCGGGGCGAGTGCGCAACGAGCTCGCCTCGAATTCGGAACAAAATTAATGATTGGACAAAACACGAATCGCTCACCGCGAACTCGCTGCCCACCCGCCCCACCACCACTAATTTTGTTATTCTTCGCGGCGTGTTGCCGCGCACACGTTCCGAATTCGCGGCGAGCTACCACTCGCCCCACTTTCAATTCGCTCGTAACTCGCTAGTGTGATAAGGCACTTGTTTTCATTCTGATACCCTACTCCACAGGATTGGTTGAAAAAAAACATTACACTTCCTTGGCAGTAGTGTAATAAAAAACTTATCAAATAGTTGGAACTTTGACCCCAATATCTCCGTAAGTAGAAGGTTCCCTGGTATAATCATAATCATAAAATCTTTATTTTTCTCGACATCATGAATTACAGGCGCCTGGTTAACATTATGTACATACAATCGAAAGGTAGGAAGATCCTGTGGTACAAATCACCTCTCCGGCTTAGATTTAACATTTTTATAATGCACAAAATTAAGTCAAGAATTGAATTTAAAATCAAATCAAAATCAAAAAAATAAAACATTTACACATAGATAAAAGTATGAAACTGACATAAAAACAAGATTACTGAAATACTACTTTTTACATTTAAAACTTGAACTTCAGTAAAAACATAATATAGAAACAAAAAAAAAACAAAAGAAATATGTAGGTAAATTATGCTTGCAGGCATAATACAAAGAATGGATTATACAAAAAGAAAAAAAAATAGATCAAGAGGATGAATATAAGGAAATGGGGCAATGAAAGTGCATTGATACAATGCGTAAGTAGATGTGTGTGAATGTGTGTGTGTGTGTGAATGTGTGTGTGTGTGTGTGTGTGTGTGTGTGTGAATGTGTGTGTGTGTGCGAGAGTGAGTAATTGCTTCAATGTTTACGTGTTGGGGTTAAGACACAGGTTTAAGTAAATTTTCTGTGGAGACGTAGCCAGATTGTATGATCGAGAACAAAAAAATGATCACAATGATGGGGAGAATAAGTGCGTTCGGCTTCGTTAAGAGGTTTTTTACACCCTTTATATCTGTTTATATCTTAATTTAATCCCCTGGGACGAATTCAAGTTCAGAAATGTGACTCACTGTAATCCATTCAACACGTTGTGCTGGTGGATGCATTGAGTGGTAAACAGGTCATGGATGAATTGAAAGTTTGACCCCCAATATCTCCGTAACTAGAAGGGTATGGTCTAGCTAGAACAAAAAAATGTTCGCAGTGACGAGGAGAATAAGTGCCTTTCGGCTTCGTTAAGGGTCTATTAAAGTACTTACGGGATTATTTCCGTGATTTTCTTTAGTTTTTACGAGCACCCGAAAGAAAATCACGGATATAATCCCGTAAGTACTTTAAGTGTAGTGAAAAACCGTGAAAGTCTAAAATAGTGAATAATTTATATGTTTTGCTTAAACTTTTGCCGTCTTATTACAAAACGACCGGGTTTAGTACTAGGTCTAAACCATGAACTTGAAAAAACGTTATTACAAAACGAAGTTTATCGCTAGTCCTAGAACTATCTATGGTACCAAAGTTAGACCATCGCGACCCCTAGTTTAACTATGGTACTAAATTGTCAAACGTCAAATTCAGTCAAATTCTTAACTTTGAGGTTAGCAAATAATCTTTCGGAAAGTATTATTTTGTGATAAAAACCAAAAATGGATATTAATATGGAAGATTTTGATGTGTTGGATATACTTGCTAGTTCCCGGGGACCCAACAGAGTTCGTCAGCGACGAAATCCATTTGAATTGCCTGACGCAGATTTTCGATATAATTAAAGATTTACTAAAGGTTTTGGCGAAAGGACTGTCGATTTAGTACGTGAAGATTTATCCCACGAATGCACACACGATCTCACCGCAAAGAACTGTACCTTTACTTGTTTCAATAATCTTGATGTTTTTCTTGTCTTGAGTTTACTTTTAAGTTGTAACATAGACATTTCGTTAACATTACTCGAATTACGCGCGCCGCCAAGTTCACTTCGTTATACGTGCTAGCTCGATAGTTGTTCCAAACCAGAACAATTTAAAATAATTGTGAACATGCATTAAAAAAAAACACAAGTCGAAATATTTAAATACCTTTAAATAACAAAGCTTTAATTTTTATCACTACAAATAACAATTTATAAAATAGTTTTTCTTTAATTTACGTAACAACATTGTGTAAAAAGGAGCGGCACATAGAACGCTGAACGAATGAATGAATGGTTTCAATATTTTTTTGCTTATAATCTGTGGATAATGTTTGAACTAGGGACTATCTTTGGTACTAAATAGTCCTCTGTTGGTCTACGATTTGTAATACGAATATAAGAACTAACGTTAGTACCGTACTAAACCAAGACCTTTTAGTTCTGGTTTAAACCTGGTACTTACGGAAGTTTTTATAATAAGACGGCAACCATAACCATCTGAAATGAATGTCAAGATTATTAATTTTGATTAAAACTGTATTTCTCCGTGTTGCGTGTGTATTGGCACCAATTATTCGTCGCTTATTTGGCGTATTTTCTGATTGAATCCCAGCAAAACAATTAGGATTATTGCGAAAACCGGATATTAAAAACTAAAAAAGATTTTTATACCTAATCACACGTCGTGAAGACGTCTCCTTTTTTCATTCTTCGTTCAGTCTATATTCTCTCAGATGCTTTTGACTGACATAAGGCGTTCTGTCCTGTTGAAACTTTGTTTGGTACTCGTATGTAACAGGGCCGAGATTATTTTCTTCAACCAGGCACTTTTTTCTTCATGTTATCATGTAGTTGTTGTAGTAATGTTTTCCCACTGTTGGGAGTCAGGGTTCTTCTCTGTCAAGTGTACCGTTCATCAACCACGCGGGCTTATACGGGTTGGTGGAGATCAGATTGTGTAAAATGTCTTCGAATTGCATAACATTATGCAATTGTAAAACATTTTACTCAAAAAACCTACAATTTGACACAATAAGTAAAAATCTTAAAAATACTTTTGAGACTAAAACACTAGTCATAAAGTTATTTTAAAAACAACACAGCAAACCAATGTTGTGTGCAAACAATTTACTTGGTTAAGCTTGAATTATAAGATGACATCTAAAAACATTTAATCATTATAGTCATGATGATAATGATTATGAAGATATACTTATATGTACTTAATGCTTCGAGAATCACTTGCGCAAGTTACCTATCTAAGAGCAAATACAAGACAATTGATTACATTGTGTATTTAATTTTATCAGAGCATCAGGCCGCAGTGGCAGGCTAAATACTCTACGTAAATATTCGTTAGCTGATGTACAATTATTTAACTTTGATAAGTCTTTTTATCTACAGGATGGTTAGATTAACACAAATGGGAATAATATTAACACCCTCTACTGTCCCGTAGATCAAAGGCCTCTTCTCACAGAGAGAAATCATGAGCATTGATGAAACCGAGGACACGCTCACTCAATATTACTAGAAGTCAGAACCTGGACTTACTTCTAGCAATATTGAGTCTTCACGATGATTTACTTCAGATAAAAGAAAGGACGCGTTCATTTTAAAACTTACCTTGAAACGGATTGTGGCGAAGACTACAACCAAGCCGACGATTAATGGTTCCATAATAAACACAGCAAAAAATGAGGAAGTGGTGAAAATTGTACGAGATACTTCTGTGCTATTTAATAGCAAAACCATCCTTCTCGTGATTCATGACCTGAAGCTCTAGTCATTCATTTAGCGCAGTTTTAAACAGAATATGGATTTTGTTCGACTGCAAGGAATCTGGGTGTTGATCGACTATCAATGAGTATCACGTTATCGTGTACCGTGTTGCATAGTGCATACAATTTGTAGGAAGTGTTTCCACCTTTGAAAAAGTTTAAGAAAATATTATAGTAGGTATGTCAACATTCCAAAATAATAAAACCTCTATTCTTAATTTCTGTATGATTTTAAAACAACACCCATTATACATTACACGAAATATCTGAAACATTTTTTGGATCAAGCCGTACATAATATACATCTTAAGCTTTACAAATAATAAGCATTTGAGATAATATGTAAGAAATAAACTTTTAATATAATAACATCTACTGTTAGTTTGACAAACACTTTCGTTGAGTGAACACAACATGTCAGATCCAGAAAAAAAACATGATCCAATTGAAGCCGAGACACTAAAAGAGAAAAATATCAAATATTGTACAGCTGAGAAGGAAAGTTTCTACAGAAAACTATGTCGAATAAAATCAAACATAACGGTAGAGCCTATACTAGCAGGTCTCATAATACCAGCGATGTTAGCCAGACTGGCGATACAAAATCTGAACTTGGATAAAACTTGCCGGGTGAAGCTGAACTACAATGATTCAATTTGTGATGCGCTGATAGATAGGAAAGGTAACCTGACAGAGTACGAGGGTGAAGTCCAAAAGATCATCTCCAACATAGAATCATGGAAGAGTGTGATACAGACATCAATCCCAACGCTACTCGTGATATTCATGGGCGCTTGGAGTGACAGAACGGGGAACAGAAAAGTGTGTATTTTGCTGCCAATCTTCGGAGAGTTTATGGTGTCCATATCCAATCTGCTCAGCACCTTCTTCTTCAAAGAAATCGCTGTTGAAGTGACAATGTTCTTCGAAGCTCTGTTCCCGGCTGTCACAGGCGGCTGGGTCATGGTTTACCTCGGAGTCTTCAGCTACATTAGTGATATTACTGATGAAGAATCCAGGACCTTCAGAGTGGGACTTGTGAATCTTTGCATGACTGCCGGAATACCCATTGGAACGGCTTTGAGTGGAATCTTGTTGAAAGTGTTGGGATATTACGGAATCTTTATAATTTCTGGAGTTATTTACATGATAACATTTTCTTACGGAATCTTCTACTTGGAGAGTAACACGAAGCCACGGACTGATAAGAACGAGAAGGTAAACATTGTTTTATGGTCACTTTATTATTCAACCACTTTTTATTAATTATGTATTAATTTGGTAAAAAACTCCTGTTACAAAAGTGACCCACCCTGCTGCATTCCCTGCAATTACTGTTACACGGTCAAAAATATGACGAAAAAAAAAACAATTCTGGTGGATTTAGAATCATGATTCTTCTGCCCTTATACCAATTTATTTGGGGTCTTCGCTGCATGTCTTCTTTCATACATATCTATAATTCGTCGTCCCAGCAGTTAGTTCCCTAGCCATATAATCCTTCACAAAGTCCATCCATATTTTTTTTGCATCTAGAATCATGCAAAAATTGCAACGATGTCGAATTTATGACAAATCGTATAATCACTTTCCAGGTAGAACCAGTAACTTGCTCTGACATGGTTACCTTGGTGAAAGAAACAGGAGAAGTAGCATTTAAGAAGAGAGATACAAACTACAGGAAGAAGATCATCTTGACGCTTCTTGTCGTTGCAATTGTTTATGGACCCAGCCATGGTAAATAGATTTATTCTGGTTAAATAGTTCTCTTTACTGTTTTTGCCCATGGCGGGGCCAAGTCTTAGTGGGGACTACTCATAGACGTGGGAGATGTTATAGTACACAAGTGTTTGTGCAGACGCAGGTGAAAAGTACATCACCTCTTCCATTAGTCTTAGGTATAGTCCAACGGGTTGGTAATCCGCAGGACAAACGGCTGAACGTGCTTTCCGAAGCAGGGGGTCTACTATCTTAAGTCCGTCAACAAAGATACAAGGCCCGTCCAAAAGTAGTTTATACTTTGAAATGAATCCTAGTCCCTTATATTTTCAAATTCATGAGTTTTGAAAACACATCGGGAGTAAGGACAGATGACCAATCGTGTTGTCATTCATTTTTAGTTCGGTATCCTAACCTTATGTCCGTAAGTGATACGGAGTAGGAATTTCGTGCTTAGAGATTAGACCTCCAGGTTCGGAAGTACCACACCAACTTCCAAAACCGAACTGCTTTTGAGAAATTCTTGGTAGAAAAACATGAGTCTAGAAAAAACAATGTTATACTAGCAGTTGGAAAAACTGGCGCAGTAAAACGTAGCCTGTGTTGTAATGTAGGTCCTGCGCCTGATCTCTTTTCTGGTCATGTCGGATTGTACCGATGCATATGCGGTGAGACTGCACCTGTTTCTGCGCAAACACTTGTGCACTATTATATATCCCGTGTCCATGGCTATCAGCTAGTCTCCACGGAGACTGACCGCCATGATTGAAAACGGTCTGCCATAAATATCTATGACTTATATAGCTTCTGTCAGCGGCTTCGACAGCGTGAAGTTTAATAGTTGTCCCATGGGATTTTACTATTGTGATAAAAAGTATCCTAGGTTTTAATCTAGGTTATAAAATATCTGTGTGCAAAATTTCATTCAAATCCGTTATGTAGTTTTTGCGTGAAAGTGTAACAAACATACATCCATTCTCACAAATTTTCGCATTTATAATAATATGTAGTAGGTATGTCTTCTGTTGTTCAAAACTGCAATTTGGTACCATTGCACATGTTTTCCGTTGACTGACCTTTTATCAGTGAATTACAACATACTGATATCGTTAGTTAAATATTTTCGACAAGCTCAGTTATTATGTCAACATGACCGATCATTGTATTAAACAATAGAAGAGCTTATGTTTAGATAAAGATATGAACAGCTCTTTTTAGTAAAAACGTCTTTGTTATCGGTTTATTTGCTCATCAGCTGCTCAGTTTTGGTCAGCTGTTAGTGCTGATGCACAATAAAACAGTGCGACGTCGCATCACAAAAATGTCTGGCGTTTTTCAAATAAGTCTTGGTGGGACTGCGCCAATTGTTGCACAAGCTTCTTTTACTTTTGTGTTCCACCCCTTATTATTAACCCAAAATCATAAGTTGCTTGAACGTAAGCACTGTACGGGATTAGCATCGCCTCAGCTCGAGCCTTCATCATCATCGTCTCACTTAACCCACTGCTGGGTGCCTCTGGACCTCTCTTTCCTTGTGCCAGTCTCCACGTTCTTGTGCTAGCCTCATCCAGAATATTCTCGCAATGACAACAATGCCGTATATCCAGCGCGAGCCTCTCGGGATAATTTCTATGTTACTACAACATAATATGTATTTTAAGCAGAGTAAGGCCCCGTTCCCACTATGTCGTGACGATTAATTTATTTATCGGTTTTCGGTAGGCAAAAGTCATGGGCGACGGTTATCGGCATATACGAGTATATGTGAACACCTCCATTTAAATACACAAGCCTCGACACTTTAAACTACACGACTATTAGTGGGAACTTACGACATCGCCATGGATCGGGACGTTTTATGAGCCCAACTATTTTTAACCCCCGACGCAAAAACGACGGGGTGTTTTAAGTTTGACGTGTCTGTGTGTGGCATCGTAGCTGCCAAACGGATGAACCGATTTTGATTTAGTTTCTTTTGTTTGAAAGGTTAATTAGTCGGGGGTGTTCTTAGCTATGTTTGATGAAAATCGGTCCAAGATGGCCGCCGCCACATAATGGCGGATTACATATTTTTTCACAATTCTCTCAATATGGGTATCAAATGAAAGGGCTTGACTAGTACAATCATCTGTACTATATTGAAAGGGAATAAGGAATACTAACTAACGAAATGAGATGAGGAAAGTGGAGTGAATTATTTTCAATTTAACTTTTAGTGCATTATGTGTCGGGGGTTTTTAATTTAATGCTGTTGTGTACTTATACAACGTGTAACAGAAAGGGAATAGTCATATGAAAGGGTGTGCTACAGACCATCAAACTGAACCACTTTCTCCATGGGACCACCATCGTAATCGCGAAAAAATTTTCAACGGCCCTATACTAAATTTCAATACCTACTCGACCAAATGTATGAAACAGCTGATTATTTTTTTACGATTACGATAGTGGTCCCATAGAGAAAGTTGTTCAGTTTGATGGTCTGTAGCACACCCTTTCATATGACTATACCCTTTTTGTTACACGTTGTATATTTATCCGTTTTAAAATTCTTGGTATTTCTTCCAGGTGAACATATAATCACATACATGTACGTGAGGTACAAATTGAAGTGGGACGCGCTTAAATACAGCTTGTATTCGACTTACAGCATTATAACACATTCAATTGGTAAGTACCTAATTATCTACTCAACATTAGGCCCTTATTACCTTTTTCAGAAATACTAGACTGTTACGTACACCATTTTACTTATAATATCACTAGCTGACCCTATACCAATCTACCACATTCCATTTTTATCTTATTCTATTCTCCGACACCTACAGTCAGCAGAACTGATCTTTTTTAAGTAGTATCATCATCATTCTTTTGCCCTTATTTCAACATGTCTTCTTCTTGGGTCCAGACCTTAGGTGAAGCACAGGACTTATGGTGGGGACTCCATCCTTACTGATGATGTTATTGTACAGTGATGCATTGTCATGGAACGTCTCAAAATTCCTATAAGTGTCCTCATGCCAGACATGTCGAAGGGTACTGCTACAAACAGAAAATATGAACTAGTATTTCTTCGTATGCTTTAAGATAGATGCATTATTTCAACCTGTTTTTGCATCTATGCACCGGGCATTGACAAATATCTCATTTTTCCAATGGAAGAAGAAGGGAACGATTTACTGTTTGTGGAGTAACGTTTGCAAGTGGGAGTAATATTATCAGGTTGCAAAATGTTGCTGTACAAAAAGTTACTTCGGTGTGAATACCTTCATGTGTATCTGTATGACACTTTCCATCACAATTCAATCTCAATACCGCCAGTCACAAAGTGCATTATCGTCGCAAGTGAAGTTGCGCGTTCTGATCCAATAATAGATACGAAGCGCGTCTTTTCATATTTTATAGAAGTCAACTCGAAGATAAAAGTGAACTCTTAGTAATACTTCCAAATCACAAATCTAACAACTAGGTTACATTGTTAAATTAATCTAGCAAACTGATAACGTGAACGTAGTACAGTTTGATAACTAAACCAAAGATTCTATTGTAAATAATGAATTATTAAAGTTATATTTTTTTGCGCAAAACGATATTTCCGTCTCGATACATCACGATATTCTGGGAACTAGGTTAAGGGGCCGGCGGAGCATGCGTTTTTCATACAAACGTAATACCAAAATAATATGAAAATCAAACATATTCTTAAGGTAGTGTGTAGGTATATATTTCGATTGTGTTATAGAATATCTATGTTCCCAAATAAATATTTTGAAAGGACAATAATATCAAGACGAGATATGAGGAATTAAAAATTTCTATAGAAAATCTATTTTTCTCATAACTCTTGTTTAAATCGGTGTTCATTCAAAATATATGTTTGGGAACCGATATATTCTGTAATCCAATCAAAATAAATACACACTACCTTAAGAATATGTTTGATTTACAAATTATTTTGGTATTACGTTTGTATGAAATTCGCATGCTCCGTAGGCCTCTTAAGTAAAAAAAGTACATAATGCTGCACGCAATAAATCGGAATAACAAAAGGAAATGAAAACATCAAAATAATACTTTTAAATGACTAAACCTTAATCTTATCATTTTTCAGATTATTTTCTTGGTTTACTGTCTAGACAACTATAACTAACTTTGTACCATAAAATTAATAATCATTTATATTTTTTTATTGTAAATCAAAAGTTCTACCATAAATACCAGGAGAATAAATATATCATACGTTCTGTATTGGGTAGTCTTATCGGTAGTGGCGATGTCTTCCAGACAACCTTTGAATGGATAAGATAATATGAAGCTAGGTACATCATTTCAGCCGAAAGACGTCCACTGCTTGACATAGCCCTCTTCCAGGTGTCGCCACATTGACTAGGTGGACCGATGACCTGATGAAGGTTGCGGGGATCCACTTGATGCAAATGTGGCGACACCCCTAGTTAAGAGGTACCTATAGGTAAAATAATAGCCAGAGTCGGAGGAACAACCGGAATTCCAAACATGATGTCATATATTTTCATTTTTCAGGAGCATTATTCTCCATCAGCGTGTTCAGCAAACGCTGGGGCTTCCATGACTCGATGCTGTGCCTCATTTCTATCGTCAGCAAGCTCGCCGGCTCCATTCTCATTACCTTCGTGACGACTGACTTTCAAATGTTCATGGGTAAGTATGTCATTCTAGCGGTGCTGGTTGCGACAAAATCAAGGTTAATGCCTGTCAATAAGCAACCTCCCTGGTTGGAAATGGGAAAAAACTTTTTGCATATTCAAAGTGCATGGTGAACGAAGAATGATTACTAAATAGTGATTTTAAAATGCCTAGGACATAGCCGAAACAATAGGTGAAGTTTGTGCAAGATGTTTTTCCAATTTCCTATATTGTTTCAGTAGATGTTGGCCGCAATCCTCTACCGCGGGAAATTGTTATAAAAATATGACTTCCTTATTTGATTCGGATTTTGTTAAAAATTTCAAATCGGTCCAGCCGTTTCGGAATTAGCTGGCACTAACACACAATTATTACCAAAATAAAGATAAATGTTTTTTTTTGTTAAATGTACATATATGTATTCATTCTGTAGTAATAGATTAGTAAAAGTAAAGTAAAAGACCATGATGTGTATGCTCCGTGAGTCTACGTTATAAACTTATAGGTTATTTTAATCCAAGTTTTAATTTACAGTACCACTAGTTGAGATCTTGAACGCGACCACATTTACATCTCTGCGTTCGATGGCATCTAAGCTGGTACCTAGTGAAGAAATGGGTAAGCCGTACTTTTTTTTATTAAGTTGGTTAAACCCTGAAGTAAACATAGATAAAAAAGCCAACATTTCCACTCATCACAACCTCCAAGAAAAACACGGTGATCCGCATAAAAACTTCACTCACAAAACTTGTACTTTTTGTTAATGCTTCTTAGAATTTATTTTATTAAACAAAAATAACATCCTGTATGTTTTCCTTGAAAAAACATACTTAAGACTATTTAAATGTCGGTTCAAAAGGGAGCGCAACAGGGTTTTGAGACTGGGTAGGGAACCAAAGAACACATCCAAGTCAGGCAATTTTGAATTGAGTTCGTTGTATTGAATGCATATTCTTAATATTGGTGAGTGTCTACCGATGTTACTTCGACTGGTTGGTGGTTTAAACAGTCTAGAAATTGGCTGTCTAGGACGGTTTCTTAGTGATTCAAGTTGAAAGAAAGCCAGACGTTGTTCGTATGGACATCTGTGTGATATTCCTGTGGACATGTATGCTTACATGTCCACATGTCTATGTATGTCTTGTAAAAGCCCGCTGGATGTTCTCGAGACGTTGCGAATGTACAGCATATATAGAATTCCATGCTATACTGGCATAGTCTAATTGACTACGTACCAACGCCTTGAAATAGTACATTGTTACCCTAGGGGTGAAAGTAACTTATTTAGTCCCGAGACGGGGTTTGGCGCCCAAGCGTAGCGCAGGCGCCAATAGTTCGAGGGACTAAATAAGTCTTTAACCCGAGGTAAACACTGTGCTTTTCATTATGAATACAAAGAAAATAAAAATAAAAACACGAATCAACTCGAAAAAAAATTAAGATCGGATTGCCGCTTTCCCGCCTATTTTGTTTTTGTATCTGTGGCCGCTTATTTAGCATTTATTTTTCACTTTCATCTCTGAAAAAATTGTAAAAATGTTGCCCAAATGTATGTTATTTTAAAGAAATATTTGTAACTAAATTATAACTAAGTTTTTGTGAAAAATTATATTCTTTAATTAATACTGAATTTTATGTTATTTCAATTTTACATCGCGCTGTAATTTAGAGGCTGTGTAGATGTCGGAACATGGTTAAATAGAAATGTGAAAATAGAACTAGTTTTTTTTTTATAATTTGACAGCTGTCAGTTGAAAGCGATTCTCCCTAGGGCTGAAAAGTGTTACTTTCAACCCACTCCTCAGGCAACTTCCGACCTACTTTCCGAGTATGAGTACTGAAAAGGATTATTTTAGTTTTTACCCCAAATGATTTTGCGCTTCTTTTGATGAAACCTAACATTTGAGCTGCTTTCTTCGCCGTATCAGAGATATGAGAAGTGAACTTTAATTTTTGGTCCAAAGTAATTCCCAGGTCAGGGATTTCTGTAACCTCTTGCAAGATAATATTGTTAATTTTGTAGGGGATAATTAATGGCTCTAATTTACGACTGTAACGTATACAAAAACATTTCAAAGTCGAGTTGAAGTAGGCTGGCATCTGCTGGTTACTCTATTCTTTTATAAATTTTGAGATCATCAGCATAAAAGGACAAGTCGCAGCTTAATCGAGAAGCAAGATCGTTGATAAATATAATGAATAGAAGAGGACCCACATGCGAACCCTGTGGTACACCAGACTTGTCATAATATAAACTAGACTCGTGACCTCCCACTGAAACTACTTGTTTCCTTCCGCTCAAATATGGTTTAAACTAGGCAAGAAGGGAACCATGTATATCTTAAGATTCGAGTTTCTGACATATTTCTCAAATTGAGAACCGAGCCTAGACGGCTTTGGGCTTTCGCAGACTTGAGTCACGACAGTTTTATGACAAACTAGTTGCCCTACTATTTATTCCTTTTAGAATTAGGCTGTCTTAACTCAAGACTGTCGTGAATCAAGTCTGCGAAAGCCCTTAGACAAACTGACCTTCTATCAGTGATAAGTCAAAACTTGACTTGTGAACAACAAGGGTTTATAGCGATTGCTACTTGTATAGGTCTTCAACTGAAGAAGTTGCGCTTGCGACCAGGAGACTAAGCATAGTCATAGTCATAGTCAAAACCATCCATCGAAGCCATCCTTTAAATAAAACCCCTTGTTCTTAATATTTTTCAGGTAAGATGAACTCGCTGTTTAGCCTGGTGGAAACCCTGGCCGCTTTGATGTTCGACCCTACCTACTCCAAGATGTACTCCAACACCATCACAGTGTTCAGTGGGACTGTCTACGTGTTCAGCGCTTTCATGACTCTGCCGGCAATTTGTATACTCATGTAAGTACTCTGTAATATCTAAAAATGGTTTATCATTCATCACCATCATTTCAGCCGAAAGACGTTCACTGCTGGACATAGGACTCCCCCAAGTGTTGCCACATTGACCCGTCTCGTGCGACTCGCATCCAGCGGATTCCCGCAACCTTCACCAGGTCATCGGACCACCTAGTGGTGGTGATAGATGGTTATGTATAATAAACTGCATATATTTTAAATATGTAACAGGTTCCATAATATAACTAACACGTGAATAAGTTATGTTAGCTTAATACAGTACCCTTTCTACCTTCATCATTTTTTAAATTGCATCGATTTTCTGGTCAGAACTGTATTGTTCTGACCAAACCTTTTGAGGCTATCACGGGCAGACTAGCTGTTTCTTTCCAATCTTGTAGCTTTGTAACAGAAATCAAAATGGCGTTTTTTGTTTGGATAAATGGGACGAATTCATGTGAGATTTTAGTGACGAATTGTTACCATGCAGCTCTTTTCGTTTGAGGGTGAAGTTAACGACAAAACAAAATCAAGAGTTAAGTGCAGTAAACTTTGTTTGCAGTGTCTACTGGTTTCTAGGCCTAGTTATTATTTAAGATATTTACTTTTAAAGCACCGCACGGCACGGTTACCAGTCAGAAATACACAGTTTCCTTTCTCGCATCGTTGTAGTTGTAACAATCATCTTAATTGCAACAATGCCCGACAATTCCTTTCGGAAAATTCCAACAATCGTCGGCCGACACAAGATATCAAAATATTTTGTTTTTTTTTCTGGGAAAAAACAATAAAGAGATGATTTTAAATACAGGAAATGCAATTACAGGTCAACAAATGACCACTGATGACGAATGCTTTTTTAAATCGATGGTATATCTTTAGCTTTGTCATTTATATGAACTACAAAAATATACCAAGGAACAATAAGAGAAGTGTTTGTCGTTCGGGGGCGAGTAGCCATGTCAGTTTGTTATCGTATCACGTCTTAATGGATTTGCACACAGATGAATAGGACATAGGTTCCTCTTGCTCTTGCTCCTGGGACAGATCATGAATAAGTTAGCTCAACTTACTCCAAAATCTGCCTCAGAACTTCTCAACAATGAAGTTGGTTATTCATTTGTTTTATTCATTTTATTTTTGTTACAGATGGTTCTTTGCACAGCACCGGAAAGAATTGGCAGCGAAACGTACACGGTCCAAAGATATTGAGACTGTATATGAAATTGTTCCCACAAAAGATGAAAAAGAAAAAGTAAACTTATAAAATTGTTAATTGTGATATTATTTTATTTTATTTCAATGTTGAACTGCCTCAAAACCTTGCTGTAGATAGTAAAATATGTGGCTTCGGTTTATGGTGACAACCGTTTAGGACGATCCAGGTCCTCATGGCGGTTGGTTTTCGATCGATCGACGTCAACTGACTTCATTGAACGTCAACCAACGTTGTAGAATTCACATTACGATTGACTAGTGAATCGATACGAAATGTTTTTGAGCTGATGAAAATCAGCGAATCGATTTACCGCAGTCTAATTGCGGCCCTAATAAAATGGCGCCTCATCATTACAGAGTCATTAAACAGCGATTATTCTGCCGTATGCATGGACACTGTTTAGTGTTGTCAGTACCATCGCTGAGAATCAGGGATGAGGAAATAAGTTTTTTTTTAAATTTTAAATGATATTATTTTTATTAGATTTTTTCAAATATCGAATAAGACTTTTTAAATAGTTAAATGTTAGGTTAATTTGATAGCTTTTTGTTTAATTACTTTTTAACATAGCATATTGTTCCTATTTTGTTAAGAACTCGTTGGTTAACTATTGCTTCACATATTTATGATAAAAAAATCGTAATTGGAATATCACAAATCATGATAGATAGCCCTACAAAGAAGTTTCTCATAGTAACATAATTTATACTTACCTATTTCTTAGTATGTATTTTATTTTTCTATTAATAAAAAATGTTTCTTATATGGAATTTTCTTGAATTATGTTAAATATAAATAGTTTCAACCGAGTTATTGGAAACATGATAATAATCTTTACATTTTATAATGATATGAATTTTATATGAATGATGAGTACTGGGGAAATAAATAATGCCAATATTTATTTCCCCAGTACTCATCAATAGATCATAGTAACGATTGCACTAAAAATCTAGAGAGTTTGTGGATTACGCAGAAGATATAAAAATGCGTGATATTAAGAAATTTTAGGTAAGCAAATTCCCCATAATTTACTAATATCACGCTTGAATTCCTCAAGGAGGCTAGGCACACGCCTCAATAGGCCCTCATTTCAGCAGTTATTTTACAAGCATTTTGCCTCTCTCTTTTCTTTATCCCCCAGGAATTTCAAAAATGAGTATTTCTACTTTATATCAATAAGGGAACCTCATAGCCAAATCGAAATACTTCTTAACGGTGGCAAAAAATCGGAAGTCTTCATGCTGTAACTGAAAATTTCATAATGGAAAAATCCACAACTTTTGGAAACATTCTGTCGGCCAATATTTTATTATATAAATAAAACAACGATAAAAAAACGTATACACGAGTAATATATTCCTTTTGAGAGTGTGTCAATGTTTTTTTTACAGTTATTCGCATCATAGTCTTTGTGAATAGGTTTTACATATTCAACGGCATTTCTTGTTATGAATGTTGTTGTTGATCATTTTAATGAGTTCATATATCATTAATTTTATTGACTGCCTCGTTAGTTAAGTAGACCGAACGCTACTAATCAGCATGTGGTTCTTTGTTCGATTCCTAGGTCGGCCAAATGTCATTGGGGTTTTCCACCAGGAATTTTGTTTCGGTTGATGGCAATGTTCTAACAAGGGACTTAAACATAACTTTTCGGCCCCATCAGCCATCTTCTGCGAGCAATGCGTCCTGCCCATTGCCACTTAAGTTTGGCAAAGTGCTGGAGTGGCGACCGCGAACCGAAAGACGTTGTGTTGGAAGGCCTCCCACTAGGTAGACAGACGATCTGGTGAGAGCTGCGGGAATCCGCTAGATGCGAGTTGTACGGGATCGGTCAATAAGGCGACAAAATCAAAATCAAAGCATTTATTTCAAGTAGGCCAGTTACAGGCACTTTTTAATAGTCGAAACAAAAATGAACTTTAAATGTCAGCTACATTTAAAGCTCATTTTTGTTTAGTCCCAGTCACAAGACACAACTGTGAAAGTAGGTGCTGTAGTTGCCCATTCCCTAGCGTAGATCTCTATGGAGAAGAACGGGCAAGAAACTCCATGGACACTCTTTTAAATCAAAATATTGTTACAAAATCTTGGTAACATCATTCACGTTGAGATGTCATATTATGTGAGAACAATGTAGCAAGATGTGCACGTTAAAAGTGTCCATAGCAAAACAAAAATATAAAATACAACTCAAAAACAAAATAATTAAGTCAAATAAACCATGGCGACTAAGAGATGACCAGTCACAACTGACAGCGCCCGTTCACGAACATGACGCATGGATCAGCACCATTCAGCTCAACCATTTTGAAGGGAACTAAATGGTCCGACACACGCGCCACCATCAGCGAGACATTTGAGAGAGCATGACATACTCCCAACCGCCAGGGCACATTCAAGTCAAGAAAATACGTAGGTTTCTATTGAATGATAGATTTCTAGTACATAGTACTCACACAATAAGGGCTATGCGATTATAATTATAATACTAAAGAGATTGAATCTATACAATGCAAAGATAGTTGTAGGTACAATCTTCAGCAGCTTCAACAATACTATTTAATGCTATCAATTTATGAGATTTTAACACTTGGGGGAGGCCTATGTCCAGCAGTGGACGTCTTTCGGCTGAAATGATGATGATGAAACATAACTGACCAAGCGTAGGTGTAGGGTGTACTAAATGGTACACCTCTGCTTAACCCTTCGGGGAATTACAAGCGCGTTGTTATGGTATGTTTTGTTATGTGTCATGTATAATTTATCGTTATTTTGAAACAGGTTCGCACACAAGGTCGATTACTTTGCATCAAATAAGTACACGGGGTATTTGATGAAAAAACTGGTCGATCACGATATCTTTTCCAGTTATTGGCTACAAACCATTTGTATGACTATTTATTAGTTGCTATTATATTTATCTAAGTCAACAAACATTCGGATAGCCGTCGATAGGCATCATAATTAAATCGGCCTAAAATTTGGCGACGAGTCTGACACTCCCTCCCGCTCCGCCCAGAGTGGGAGAAGTCATTTGATGATTTCCCATACCAAAAAAAAAGGTCCAATTTATGTCTTTTATTGGAACAAACGCATAAGTTGCGTATAATTTATTTGCTATACAAAAATACGCCTTGACGCTCTGTTTGTGACAGCTAGTGATAGCATAGTCTGCAGTTGCCGCTACATCAGCAGCAGGAGTCTTTGTCGCCATCTGGAAAGGGTTTTCATCTATTCTATATCAATATTATAAAGAAGTAGACTTTGGATGTACGTGGTTATCGAGGGGTTTTAAAGAACCAAGGTTGCCAAAGAATTGACAAGCTTAAGTGGCAGTGGGCAGGGCACATTGCTCGCAGAACGGATGGCCGACGGGGCCGAAAAGTTCTGGAGTGGCGACCGCGAACCGGAAGACGTTGCGCTGGAAGGTCTCCCACTATAATAAGTGGACAGATGACCTGGTGAAGATTGCGGAAATCCTCTGGACGCGAGTCGCACGGGACCTGTCAATGTGACGACACTTGGGGTGGCCTATGTACAGCAGTAGACGTCTTTCGCTTGAAATGGTGATGATGATAATGGGGCTTCGGACCTACTGCAGCGATTTCAAAAATTCTTTCATAAATAGGAAGCTACATTATCTGTAAGGCTATAAAGGGTGTAAAACACCTCTTCACGAAGCCGAAAGGCACTTGTTCTCCCCATCATTGCGATCATTTTTTTGTTCTACACCATACCTGGGAACCTTCTAGTTACGAAGATATGGGGGGTCAAAGTTCGACTTTTCGACAAGTTTTGTTTTTAGATTTTAACTTTCAACACCTCCACGACCCCCGTACTATTCAATCCATCCATCAGCACAATGTTTTAAGTGCGTGACATTGAGTTCTACCACAAAACATGATTTATAACCTCAAAAAAAAAGTTGTTTCCCAGCAATATTTTTCGCGTAAAGTTACTTAGTTTGAGGTGCAGAATGCTTGGTTAACGGCTTTGTGATGAGGTGGTTTACACCCTGTATTTAAAAGATCCAACACGAGGGAAGACGCGTGCCAAAACTAATTGAAGGAAGCAATATTGTATCTGCGATCTGTCGAGAGAGACGAGATCTGTTGAGACGGTACCACTGACGGCAGTGGTCTGCCGTCATAGGAATTCGGTAAACAGTTCGATCATATAATGTGTCAACGATTTACACAATGGAATAAAATAAAACAACAGGTTTGGAATTTCAATAGACTGCTTGTTATTATAGTGAACAATAGATAAATCATTATTCACTTTGCAGGTTGTCGCTACTTTTGCGAATTATGGTGATATTACAGCACATAAAAACATACTGCATAAAGACATCACATGTACATAAAATTCAGGGTATGATTAGTAATTCGGATCATTTCATCAAATGGGCAATATTAGACCAGCAACAATTTTGATCCGATGTCTTTTTAACCCCCGACGCAAAAACGACGGGGTGTTATAAGTTTGACGTGTCTGTGTGTGTGTGTGTGTGTGTCTGTCTGTCTGTGGCATCGTAGCGCCCGAACGGATGAATCGATTTTGATTTCGTTTTTTTGTTTGAAAGGTGAATTTATCAAACATAGCTAAAAGAACACTTCCGACGTGTTCTTTTAGCTATGTTTGATAAAAATCAGTCCAAGATGGCTGCCGCCACAAAATGGCGGATCTCATATTTATTCAAAAACTCCTTCAATATGGGTATCAAATGAAAGGGCTTGACTAGTAGAATACTATACACTACGATACATTAAAAATGGGTTTTTAATGTTTAATTTAATTTTACTTGTTAGTGTCAGAATGGCTGTTACCTGTGGCGAGTTGCTCTGAAAGTATTATCCAATTGCTTATATTTTCTTCATTTCTTTAATATTTTTTTGACTTCAGGATGTTAAACATGAATGTTGCTACTTTTACTGAGTTGTTTTGGATATATCAAGCTTCAAAATTTTTTTCTGGAAACGTTCTACGTCTCCAAAATAAACCGCTGATTATGAGAAATCTACGTCGTTTAGGACGTTGAACCAAAACTTTACTCAACCCTTAAAAACGAATGAATCCTTCAAAAACCATTTGGGCCTGTCATGGCCTGAGTCCCAGTAGTGGGAAAATTTCAGGCTAAGACGGATGAAAGTCTCATTCTCTATTAAGTAACTACAATTTTATATTTATGTAAAACATAAATATATCATAAATATATCTTTACATAATTATCAACAGTTGCTGTTGATAATGTTGCAGTTGTAAAGATATACTGGAAGCCATATAGCACAAAAATTATAACCTGCTAGAGCTGATTTGACTTACCAAACGACAATAAAATCAAGACAGGTAGTATTAGTAAATAAGTAACGCTCTAACGCACATCAGTAAAACTTAAATCTCAAAACCCACCTTGTTGAGACGAAATAAAGACGATGTCAGATTTAAGTCAATTTATTATGGGCGTACGGTAGGATGTTCTTAAAACAGCAATAGTGTTGTTCCTTCGTATTATCAGTCAATCAACTCTTCAGCTGGGGGCCTAAAATGGCCTCTTTAGCAAAGTCGTAGTAGGATAATATTGCGAATTATGTTACAGTTCGTAAAATGCTGCAAAGTGACAATTCATAATATTAAGTGCCTCTCATCATGATCATCTTCCGACCCTAATAGTCCCATGTTACTTAGGGTCCTTCTCCTCTGTCAACCGTCACGAAATCATTTACTCCTTTCTCTTTCATACCAAATGGTAATTTAGTGCGTCTGTGAACATTTTAAGATTCTATTTTATTGATTCAATAACTTCAAATTACACACAAGAGCTAAACAAACTAGGCTAATAGGTACATTGTAAATCCGTGATTAAAATCTTGTGTGCAAAATTGTTGTGTATTAAATCTATGGTATATTTTAGTTGAGACCTTACAACCCCAAACTAGGCAAGGGCTTGGGGGTCTATTGATTCTAATTTTAAAGTGATATATTTATACCATACTACATGTTGCCCGCGACTTCCGCGTGAACCACACTTGTCACCTAGGGGTATAAAAACCACCTTACTACCTTATCCACCTTATATTTTGAGTTATTGGTAAAACATTAACAACCTCTCAAGAGTATGTTCTTTAATCTTAGTAATCAACCTACAACAACCTCTGAAGGGTTTCAGAGGTTTTTTGATGTTTTAGCAATAACTCTGCATAAAAGTCGAATCCGCCATCTTCTGGATGTCAAAATAATTGCCATATTCGTAATCAGCACCCCTGATAATCTCGGAATCGACACCCATATTGATTTTTAGACATTTCAACCCTATCGCACCCCAACTGGGGATGATCGTATTACCGGTCCGCCACACAAAATCTTAAAATCGTTGTTTTTGTAATACACCCGACCCGATACACCATACAAACAATACCTTATTGATTTTCAGACTTTGTCACTCCATTTCCCCTTTTAGGGGTTGAATTCTGAAAAAACCTGAAAGTCAAATGTTCACTCATATATCGATAGGAGTACTCCTGTGAAGTAAACTTAGGACCCCCGTTTCAAACCCTTAGGGGGAACATTTTGAAAAATCCTTTCTTAGCGCACCCCTAGACCACTACTTGCCAAATTTGGAATCTGCAGAACCAGTGGTTTGGGCTGTGCGTTGATATGTCAGTCACTCAGTCAGTCAGTTTCTTCTTTTAGAAGATAATGTTTCTGCTGAAGCTACCATCTTGGGAGAGACCTATGTCCAGGTCCCCTGGACAAAGGGATCTCCCAAGTTGCGTAAAACCCTGTCCCCCTTCCGTTTAATCCAAACCAGCCACCATTTTAAGATCATATTACGCACAAGATGCTGCGTACTCTCTCTAATTTATCTTTTAATAGGCATTATGACAGTATCAACAATTTGCAAATCTATTTAGTCCGTCCGTATTGGAAAATAACAGACACGTATTTTTCATTTTTGTAAATCAATGAATATTGACAAAGATAAAACACATCAAAACTCGGGAGTGGGGGCTCGTGACGTCGGAACTCACTAAATATTATACCAAGGCGTGAGATATTGAGAATTTTAAAAGCGTCGTATCTTCGTCAATTTTGGTTTTAAATGTAACAAAAGAAAAAATACGGGTCAAAGATTTGTTGATAATCTAACTGACGGACAATTTTGTTTTGTCGTCTGCCCTGTTAATATTTTGATTCGCCAATATTCGGTATTCAGCCACCACAAGTGCACCTCTAATCACCGAATACCGTCGGCAGTGTGTGCATTATATTTGACCGAGTGGTACGTGTGTGCTGTTATGAAAGTGTAAGTAAAGTGGACACTTAAATATACAGTTATTATATATTATTATTATATTAGTTATTATTATTGTTATTATATTGTTTATTTTATTATATATTTTTTATATATTATAGATACTAGAATCGGAAATGGTTTCCTATAACCTACCGGCAATTGTGAAATTCAATACTGGGCAGTTTTTCATTTATCAGATTTACAGACTTATAGAAACAGATTAATGTTTACGTTCACTAATATTTACTCGTGGCTAAATAATAACAGCCGCTCGGGTCGATCTTTAGGTTAAGCCGCGCTTGCCTAGGTGGGTCTGTGGATGGGTGACCACCCATACATACACTCGCTCGGAAAACACGTTTAGCTGTTGGTCCCGACTGTCATACTGTCGCAGATCTTTGACAGTCGTTACAGGTAGTCAGTGGCCCAGAAAGTCTGAAAACCAGTCTTACGAAGGGGTATCATGGTATCATATTTCCCAGTACTAACTGGGTTGTGGAGGTCAGATAGGCAGTCGTTCCATACAAAATACTGGTATTCAGCTGCATTCGGTTAGTCTGGAAGGCGACCCCGACATAGTTGGGAAAAGGCTAGGCAGATTATGTATACTAATATTTTATAAGGTTCTGTGCATGAGCGCCGAAACCTCGAGATAACAAAACGTTTGCATCTCTTGTACTCTGCTCCTTCGACTAGTACCACAACACAAGACCTAGAATCAAATCTTTTATACAATGTATATGAATACGAATACATTGTTTCATTCACCAAAGTTCTTAGACTTTGGAAACGTATCTACTAAACTGGAATAACCAGAAAAAGTCAGCTTTCTCTTTTAAAAGTTCCGACGGGAATGTGTTTACTTAGTAAAACATATCAGTGATATGACGTTCACTGCCGGGCATGATGGCCGTGGCTGTCGGTCCTGCATCCAGTGAATTACCATGACCTCAACTAAATCGTCGTTTAATCTAATCTAATATCATAAAAAAGAAAGATTTGATATTTTGTTACTTTGTTTATTACGGTTTAATTCAAGAACTATTTAACCGTTTTAAAAATTCTTTCACACAAGCTATAAATTGTATTGATATCACATAGTATATCAATACAATTTACAGCGTATGTATAGTCGAGCTATCACCATTTTCGCGGACGGAGTGCTTGACATTCATAATCCTAGTGGATCTTCTAAGTTTGTGCTTAATTGTGCTGTGCGGTGTTTGTAGTGTTAATACTGGATCGAACTGTTCAATAGCCCGATCCCAGGATCAGTATTATCTGCCGGGGTTGCGAGACTGTTCGAAAGAGATACCGTGGCCCTGGAACATAAAGGGCGAGGAAAGAACATGGATGGGTTTTAGTCAGTAAAAGTCTGACACTCCGGGAAGTTATTTGATGATTTCCCATTCGTAAAAAGGATTAGTTTTATTGGGTCTTTCATTTTGTAGACTCCTGAATCTGAATAGGTGCCAATAGACTTCCCTCTAACTACTTACCTGTGTGCCTCAGCGTTGGTAGACACAGAGTATATAATCACTACGTTTATTAGTAGACTTCAGGAACATTGTTAATAGGTTTGAAACGGAGCCCTGACATTGTCAAGCGTGAATCATTCAACTATACGATCACTTACCGTGTACCATGGAATTATCAAGTACTAACTGTGTACCTTCCCACTAAATCACGTTGTCAAAAAACATCACGTGTCGCACGAGGTTACTCGAATAGTTCCGAAGCATGACCCCAAATGTCCAGCCGTCTCCACAAACGGCACAAGTAGGTAATTGGTGAATAAGATCGAATGGCCATTCAGTGGAGTACAGTACCATTGTGTACATGTTTCCCGTTTAGTTCTATAGTTAGTTACACGTGGGTTACCTGCTTGGATGGACAAAAAAGGCTGTGTGAGAAAAGGTAAGTCTAAACCTAGTTATTTTTAAAAAGAACCGCGCGCACTCTTTTTGGTTCTTAACAATACAAAAAAGGCCAAAAATTGCCGAGGCCAGGACTAATTGCAACGTTAGCATCGCTTATATTGTGATGATCTCATCATCAATTCTTTTTTGTATACTTTTCGCTCTAAAGTGTTTCTTATTTATAGACATTTCCGCAACAATAATCGCCGATGTCTAGAATTTTACTTGGTCCATGTTTCTCAAAAGTCTCATGCCACAGCCGGACTAAGGTCTAGCTCAATTTATAATTTTTAAAACTATTCCACCTACCATCACAAAAAATACTATTTAGTGTAAAACTTAACAAACATTACGTGTGCATAACAAAAACATTATCATATAAAACAACACGTTCATCTTCCCATGACCATAAAGTCATGGGTGATGAACATTTTGTTTCATTACTGCCAAAAAAATTAAAATAGTCGTAAAACTAACAACCACAATGTTTTTATTCTATTTCATTCTTTATTTTATGTGTTTCAGTTCTATGTATGGGGAACCCCCAAAAATTTATTCTTAATGCAGCATAGTTTTATAGTTATATACTGTCAAAAAAAAAAAACAACTCTCTATACATAAAGGGCTTAAAACACCTCTTCACGAAGCCGAAAGGCACTTGTTGTCCTCATTATTGTGATCATTTTTTTATCTACACCATACCTGGGAACTTTCTAGTTACGGAGATAATTATGGGGGGTCAAAGTTACTACTATTTGATAAGTTTTTTTTTTTAAATACAAGTCTAGGTAGGTCGTGGAGGTGTTTAGTTAAACACCTCCACGACCCCCTTACTATTTAATCCATCCATCAGCACAATGTTTTAAGTGCGTTACATTGAGTTCTACCACAATAACATGATTTATAACCTCAAAAAAGAAAGTTGTTTCCCAGCAATAATTTTTGCGTAAAGTTACTTAGTCTGATGTACAGAATGCTTCATTAAAGGCTTTGTGATGAGGTGGTTTACACCCTGTATGTCCGAACAGCTGATCGAGTTTTGTATGAAAAGTCGTTTTTTTTTTGCCTGTTTTCGAAAAGTAGAAAGTTATTAAGTAGTAAGGTAGTAATCTACTCCAGCGAGGTTGTTTGAGTTTTACAAATAACCCTGTAGTGTGAAATAGTGACTGCATGAAAATATTTTTAATTACCTATATAATTATATGCACATAAATGTAACAAATCAATACAGCAATCATTTTATTCAAGCTTCAGTTTTTAGACTACATTTTATGACTGATAGTGTTTTGTCTTGTTGTTAAAACTAGAAGTTTGCTGTTAACGAGTACTTATACATACATCCTATGTAATACTAGTCATGTTAAGAACATCACCAGAACACACACATGACTAGAACGATCACTAACGATTTGATTAGGTAGGTACCCGGCGGGCTGAGAATGTCGCTTGCTCTAACACAGGTTTTGAGTTCGATTCTCCTAAGAAGTTTTAGGGCCAATTTCACCAATGAAAATGAACGCGATTACCACATCTTAAACGCGATTTAGAGTTGCGTTAGCATAATCAACTTTTACTCGTCATATTCCCATTGCTAGGAACAGACCTTCTCTCTATGAGAGGGAATGGGCTATAATTCACTACGCGGGCCCAGTGCGGGTTGGTAGATGTCACATGTCATGTCTCTCGAATTTTTGGCTACTACTACTTCGTTGTTATCATGAAATTAAAATGTTCATCTGTAATTTTCTTTTCGCCTAATACTGATCGAAAAGACAAGACTACCTTTTCAACCAAGTAAGTACCTAGGGTGACACAAAGCAATGTATTAGGTTGGGCAAATGGTCAGGAAACTAGATGTGAAACTTCAACCTAGAGGTATCGGTCTACAGGCTACAGTGTAAGCAAATATCGTGATCGATTAATTCAGGTGAATATCAAAATGCAGTTTTTTATAACCATCCGCGATGTTTTTCCCCCATACTAACCACATTCATTTCTATTGTTTATTGTTTATTTTTCTTCAACCAAATAACAACAATTAGTTTGTGATTGGAGCCTTCTTTTAAGCAAACAATGTCTGTATTAGAAGACTCCGCTCTTCCATAACAAAACAAAGAAAATTATTTAAATCATATCATAGGAAGACTAGACAAAATAATAATAATAATAAAATAACGTAACTATAGTTTGTGTGTGTGAGTGAGTGTGTGCGTGGGTATGTGTGTATGCGTGTGTAGGTATGTGTATGTTTGTGTGCCTGTGTGAGAGGTTATGCCGTATATAAACAAGTAACTTTAGTTATGAACGATCTTGTTCATAGTTGGCCTGTTAGAGGTGATATCATCTCAAGATCATGATGAAACCATGGCACCATTTCAATTGATCATGAACTCATTATCTGCCTAGCCTGTTCCCAACTATGTTGGGGTCGGCTTCCAGTCTAACCAGATGCAGCTGAATACCAGTATTTTACATGGAGCGACTGCCTGTGTGACCCAGTTAGTACTGGCACAGATATTATAATACTTCGGTACTGGGTAATACGATACCCTTGGGAAGACCGGATGTCACACTTTCGGGCCACTGACTAACTGTGACGACTGTCAAAGATCTACAAATGACAGTCGGAACCAATGGCTAAACGTATTTTGGAGCGACTGCCCATCTGACCTCCACAACCCAGTTAGTACTGGGTACTATGATACCCCTTGGTAAGACTGGTTGTCAGACTTTTTGGGCCACTGATTACCTGTATCGACTGTCAAAGATCTACAAATGACAGCCGGGACCAATGGCTTGGTGTGCTTTTCGAGACACGGAGGAAGGTATCCACGGACTAACCTAGGCAAGCACGGCTAAACCTAAAGATCGACCCGAGCGGCTGTTATTATTTAGCTACGAACTCCAATTGATTATGAACTGCAGTTTTTTAAACCGACTACCAATAGGAGGAGGTTATCAATTCGTATGTGTGCCTGTTGTTAACAAAAAACGCTAAGTGTTAGATTAAGTTTTTTGCATAAACATTAAACTTTTAGACGGACAAAATCTTAGTGCATAATACCATTTTGTTGCTTCCTAGAGAAAGAATAGGGAAGATACTAGATAGGTATATCGATAGTAACTATTTATTACATATAGGAATTTAAAATGTGTAAGTCCTTCAATCCAATCCTAATGGTTTAAAATATGTTCGCGACTGTGGTTTCGAAAACCAACACATACACTTGGCTTCCGGCAGGATAATCAACATAAAAGTTATCTAACACTCTAATGCGCTGTTAAACTGGAGTTTTAACAGCCCATTAATAAGATCCATTATTCATAGGATTATCGGATCAAAATAACTACTTCCAATCAAATGAAATCACTTGTCTTGTTGTAGTTTTAGCATCTTTACACTTTGCTTTTAAAAACCGGTCGAAGCAAATCAAAACAAAACATTTATTTGCATAATATGGGTATATTGTCAGGATACACTAAACCAAACAAAGCAATTACAACGGTGACGCTCGCGGGCCGCCGCCACCGATGATTATTCTTTGTCAATTTTAGTGCAAATTGACAGAATTGTCAAAAAAAACCACGGTCATTATCACTTAAACTTGTCAAGTAATCATTCTATAGATTTGACGTACGGGCTATAAAAAGTACCTAACCAAACATATCCATTAAACAATTTTCTTGCATTGCTCTTCCTGTATTTTTCCGGTTCACAGATCTGTGACCGTCGCGTGGAGATAAATGTCTGATAATCACATGTTTAGCACCACCATTCACGTGTACTCACTTGTTGTTGTGAATTTCACATGTTAGTGATGACTTCAGAATAGGTGGACAAACAGAGGCTGATAACGAATGGATTGGAGACGCTGATGAACAGGAAATTGAGAAAACGGCACAAGAGAACAAATAAATGCTATGGTTGATGATGATACTTTGAGATGAATATTAATTTAGATGTTACCAGCCAAACCCAATTTCCGGCTAATCCTAGTTTTCCTAGGCCAAACTAGGGCGTTTTTATGTAGTTGGCCAGAGTTTTTATACCACCCATGAGCTTGACCCTTGTGCTTTCGACTTGGCTTAATATGCCGTCGAGAAATATCTAATTATGTCTCTTATGAAGTAGGACTCATCACAAAAGAACGATCATAGAGCACCCCGTCTAATTAAATAAATAATAAATAAATTAATATCGCTGAACATTACACACAGCGCCATCTAGTGGCACACTAAACAACAAGGCTTTTGTCGTGAACACCAGATGGTTGATAATTATACTACTTTTACCATTCTTTTAAGCTCATTATGATGAAAATTATTTATGAAAAAAGTTTCAGCCGGCGTACTATGACTTAATTTTTTATTTTTTTTACAACTTTCGTAACCTCCCAATCGTACGCCCACCGCTACTTTAGCAGCTGACGATTGGGTTACTTGTTGGTAAGATAAGACCAACTTTCGATGACAATATCAGCCGGCTTACTATGACATTTATATTTGCAACGGTACCCCCCGGACTATTAGGTTAGGACTGTGACCAACCACGCGCGAGCCGAGTGAACGTATTGAGCAGTAGTGCGGCCGCAACCGGCGACCGCCACATCCAAGTTGTGCGCATTATAATTACTTTGTTTGGGTTAGTGTATCCTGACACGATAAACCCGTAAACCGGTTTGGCCTGGGACAAACTAGTTGGCCTTAAATCTGAAAAAGACAGCTAAAATTCGTCAAAGCCTGCAACTAAAATAGTTCTACTTAGCTTACTCATCTACCTAGCCTTTTCCCAACTATTTTGGGGTCGGCTTCCAGCCTAACCAGATACAACTGAATACCAGTATTTTATATGGAGCGACTGCCCATCTGACCTCGATAACCCAGTTAGTACTGGGTAATATGATACCCCTTGGTAAGACTGGTTGCCAGAGTTTTTGGGCCACTGATTACCTGTATCGACTGTCAGAGATCTACAAATGACAACCGGGACCAACGGCTTGGTGTGCTTTTCGAAGTACGGAGGAAGGTATATGTAAGGGTGGTCACCTATCCACAGGCCAACCTAGGCAAGCTCGGCTTAAGGCGCTTAGACGAGCTAAATTAGCAACTCTATTTGTGGTGGTTCAAACTTCGTTTGAAATGCTGTTAGAATAAAGTTCTAATCAGCTTGCACTACAACGTGGTTGTTACGTCAGCCACTGCGGGCCAAATAGCGCGAAATGAGTGGTTTTGATCGATTTACAAAAAAACTATTGATTGGATTAAAAAACTAAAACAGTATCATGCTAATATATTGCTTGTAGAATTATTTGCCAAAAAATCAGAATGATCGCATGCATAAATTAGTATGTTTTTTATTGTTTGAAAGATATTTTTAGAGGTAAGTTCGTGATTTCTTTTTATCGAGCCAAATTAATTGTATTATGTTTTCAAAACAGTATCATGCTAGCATATATCCTGAAGAATATCATATATTTTTCTGGTCCTGTTTATAGCAGTGAATCATATACTTTTAGTAATTATAAAACTCGCGTTTAGCTCGTGTAATCGCCTTAACTTAAATATCGACCCGAGCGGCTGTTATTATTTAGGCACGAGCTCCTCTATAATTAGCTTATTACGAGTAAGACTAACGAATGAAAACATACGTGTCATTTTATTTGTTTACCATCAAACTCTATCAGTGACTTATAAAATATGCTTTAACCTCTCGCCTGTCTTAAGTTACACAGTTCGACATAAGCAATTGTCTTTCTATTGTCTCTAATTACGGCATTCGATGAGTTAATTAAACCCAAATAACATCTATTGGGGGAAACAGCAACAATCTTCGGAAGTTCTTATCCGATTCAGAAAATTCATTCAATAATGGGATTCAACATTATCCCAGAGTATTCTGTATTCATATAAGTGCATATTAAAAAAAAGTTGAAAATTAATGTCAATTTTGGTACTTACAAGTTTTCGCGAAAATCTAAATTTACCCATATATTTTTATCGTGTTTACTCAAGACCTTGATTTTTATACACCGAATTAGGACCATATACCTCAATGTTTGGTATAAATTTCAACTTTCTGGGTCCACCCGTTCCTAAGAAAATCGGTGGTGACAGACGGACAGACGGATAAGAAATATGGGAAAAAAGTAACCGTTACAATCTTATAAGGGTTCCTTTTTTAACGTTTTAAGGTACAGAACCCTAAGAACAGTATGTTCTCGTGGAAATAGCTAGCTTCCCTATTCCAAATTGCCCTAATTTCCGTACCTCAACACACTCGGTTTTGAACTAAGGTACCTTTCAATACCTCAACACAAAACCTATTTGCATACCCAGTTCAGCAATATAATAGTTCCTAATCCTAAATCCTCTTAGCACTCCAATTATACTACAAGGCCTGTCATGGAGACAGCTCAAACATAATGAAACCCTTTGCAAACAGGCACGTGTTAAATTCAGATCATATTAGTTGATAATGTCTATTGTTTACACACTTGTGCAGATATAGAAACAAATAGTACGCGTGTAAATAATATGTTTTGTATTGTAAGATGGATTTGATGATTGTATCATCAAATCAGTTCGTGATCTTCTAATCATGGGTTTTCAAATCTTCACAGAGATCATGGTTTAAAAATACATACTCGTAGAAAGTTGTATTAAATTAAAGACATAACATCACTCCTGTAATAAATCCCTGATAGGTGGGTGTAAAATTACAATCAAAATTTCACTAGTATGTTTAAATCCCATGTTACAGGAACCGAGTCATCGACCGGGAACAAATTCAGACTCCGTAATTGCTACTAAAATACACTTTGCCCGGCTTGGGAATCGAACCTCATGCTCATCAGTCGCGCTTACGATCACTAGGCCAACGAAGCAGTGTTGTCAATTATTTCATAATTACAATTACATATTTTCTCTTAAATACATAAACGACGAAACCGTATTGCATTCTCGATCTTGGTATGTGAAAACCTTTTTAATTGTTGTAGAAACGAGGATAAATTCCAAATTCCGTCGATATACTCGGTACATATATTAGGTAAAGAGCATTGACAGACTTCTACGGGAAAGAAGCAAGTACAATATTTACAATATTATTGTTTCTGTTAAAGTTTTTTGCGAGTGTTTTTAGAATCTTAGGTGGTGTTAAATAAACACGAGTCAAGAGTACTGTATAAATGTTAATGTAATGTACGATACAGTCGATCGATCTATGAAAACAATGAAGGCGCACACACTCACAACAGAAGTGTTTGTTTTGACAAAACGAAAGATTTTGTTCGTAGACAATAATGGTTTGGTTTCGGAATGTGCATTTCACAAAAGAATTATTTGTAAACTGTGTTCATATAATTTGTACTTTATTAAAATGAATTAATGGAACTGATAAGTTGAACAAATTAGTTAGTATATAGTCCATTAGCAAATATCCCTCGAAACTGATTAACACAACGACGTAGGTACCAACCACGCAAAATATATGCTATCCTACATTACAACCACGGCTTAAACTATCAAAGTATAACCAAAGCTTCCATTTACTGAAACCTCGCAGTCAAAATAAACTTAATAATGTGTGTACAATGACCGGCGTAATCTCAAAACATTCTCCCTTATATTAACACTGATTTTTCATGCAGATGCCAGTTGCGACATCGCCGTTGACCGGATCGGGCATAACAGAACAATGCTTCAAGACTAGCGAACAATAACACGCTCCTACCAGAAACAATACAAACACATTTAGTGCGTACCTTAATCACCCACAACAAAGCACTTTATCTAATTGGAATTCTACTTTATCATTATAAACGAGTAATTGATACCAAACAGTATATCGGTAAGACAAATAATAAGGCAACCATTCTGTCTATCAATGTATCAGACATAATGTGAAATCAAACATTGCAACAGTGACAGACGGTCGTGCTCGAGTGCTGTTTATAAACAATGAACGTGCTATAGTTCAACTAACCGGTGCAGTGGAAAATACTTCAAAATGACTGAAGAAAAAGTTAAACCCGTGGACGTGGAGGAAAAACCTCTGACCAAAGATGTTATCCAAAGATATAAGGACAAAAGTTTTCGCGAGAAGTTGGGATACATCAGAGATAACATCACAGTGGAACCTTTGTTGGCCGGTCTCATTATACCAAGTGTTATTTCAAGGTTTGCTATGGGTAATCTCAATCTGGACAAGGCTTGCCGTGTTAATTTAGGTTTTGGAGATGAAATTTGCGAAGCGCTAATTAAGAAAACGAGTAAGAACTACACAGAGTATGAGAAGCAAGTGCAGCAGCTGATTTCTTCAATAGACATTTGGAAAGGTGTCATACAAACAGCGCTACCATGTATTATAATAATGTTCCTAGGAGCGTGGAGTGACAGAACTGGGAAGAGAAAGATATGTATAATGCTGCCAATATACGGAGAAGTGTTGACGTCCCTGAATAACTTGGTCAACGTGTATTTCTTCTACGAGATTCCTGTTGAAATCACTGTGTTCTTAGAGACGTTGTTTCCAGCCGTTACTGGAGGCTGGGTGACTATGTTCTTAGGTGTATTCAGTTATATAAGTGATATTACTTCGGAAGAATCGCGGACATTCAGAGTGGGGTTGGTGAACTTTTGTATGACAGCAGGCTTGCCGATCGGGATTGGCATGAGCGGGTTTTTACTGCAGAAGATGGGATACTATGGAATATTTTCGATGACCACTGGGATGTTCATACTAGTGCTTATGTATGGTACATTCTGCTTGAAGGAACCTGATCAGTGGCTCCAGGACAAAGGCATCCCTCCGGTAAGTTGATCTTATTTCACTTTAAAAAATATAAGATGGTCGATAAGCGTAACTTCAAAAACAATATTTTTCTTGATTTCTTGTTGTTTTCCCTATATCCGCGTAAGATAATATAAAACGTAGTCGTAGGTAATTGATTACAGTATTGGATTAAGATTAGACTTATGAAGAAAAATGTGTTTACGGTAGAAGTCAAGGTCTGTTAAAAATACCTACAAACACATAGACCATAGTAATCATAGACCGCTCTCTTTGGCCCTTGTTTTTCACTAATATCTAAATCTTAAGCCATTATGTTGAGCCTCTCCATTCTTTATAGTGAAATCCCCTAATAGTCATATTCCTCCTGAGATTCCGTCGCGTCGGCTTAAACAGAAAGTATTTTTCATGCATATCCAAAAATATCTTTCGGTCATCACGTGTTCTCGTCATTCTCTTCATCGTTTTACAAACTGAAAGTTTTCTTACTCCAAGTCTCTTATTCCTCTGCATCACATACAAGACTTACCATGATGGACAAATACGACACAACTCTGCTTAAAACAACACGTAGTACATTCTTGCCTTTTATTCGTTTCTTTTGAGGCCCAACAGTCAAATGTAATCGTCTTTGTGGTTAGAATAGAATATTCTTTATTAAGTACTATGTACACCATACAAATAACATTTACAAAAGATGATATTTCATATAGGGTGATACAATGAGTTGATATTAATGAACGACACATCAATCCTGCACTTAAAGCTATACCAAGTTTCAGTTTTATCATAATTTCAATGCGTGAAATTATGATAAAAAATCGCACAAGGCGACAGAATGAACGGAATAGCTGGTTTTTATTCATATATCGTTGGTCCAATAATAATAATTGTTTGTTATCATGAGTGGGAAGTGTGTGAGTGGAGGTGTTAAACTTAACACTCTGTATAACACTAAAGTGTAAGAGCAGGCGCCGCTGTCTGCATTTATCACTTTTCAATATCTAAATTCGTTTCTGATGTAATATACACCTGTATTGTATTTGGGTCTATCGCATCAAGCCCATATTGTTATTGTCATCGTTTTAATTTCGATATATTTAGATAATAGTATCTTCGTGTAATTCACTAGATTATGGTCCGTATCTATTAGAGTAATAGGATTAAGAGATTGATAGAAATTACTCATTGGTAGTGTGTTTTGACATACATTATGTAGTGACCTAATGTCGAATGGCGAAAGATATGATAGGTACAGCCTATAAGACAAGTCCAAGTTTAAGAAATTTTCTAATAAAATTGTTTTAAAGTGTGTTATGATTTATCTATTCTTAATAAAACGTTGAATTTTAGTTGCTTATGAGATTATGAAAGTACTAAGGCCTTAAAGGTACTACAGGAGCTAAATTAGCAACTCTGTTTGTGAATTTGTGGTGGTTCAAACTTCGTTTGAAATACTGTTAGAATAAAGTTCTAATCAGCTTGCACTACAAAGTGGTTGTTACGTCAGTCACTGCGGGCCGAATAGTGCGAAATGAGTGGTTTCGATCGATTTTACAAAAAATCTATTGATTGGACTAAAAAATAAAATACTATGATGCTTGTAGAATTATTTGCCAAAAAATCAGAATGATCGTATGTATTTTAGTATGGTTTTTACTCGTTAAAAGAAATTTTTTCGTGATTTTTTTATCGAGTAAAATTAATTGTATTATGTTTTCAAAACACTATTCTAGCATATATCTCGAAAAAAGTCATATGTTTTTCTGGTTTTGTTTATAGCAGTGAATCTCATACTTTCAGGCACTGTAAAACTCGCGTTTAACTCCTGTAGTCGCTTTAAGGCGAGCGCGCGCCGTAAAAGTAACGTAAATACGTCGATTTAAAATTAAAAGTACTCTTCCGTGGAGCATCCACCTTAAGTGCGTTACGTGACGTCCGGCGACCCATTATTTAGAAATACCAGTTAGTTGTAGGCAGCATAAATCTTTTTTTCGTCCGGGAAACAAACCCACAGCTAAGAAGTGTCATCGCACTTGTAGTCATTAAGTTTTAACTTTGTGACGAAATAAATATGTGTTGAATTTATTGTAACTTTGTAAGTTATTCTTGACCGATGGAAGAATCAGAAACTTTACAACACCTCTATCTCCTCTCCGCTCCGCTCCTTTCCGCTTTGGTGGAAACCGGGCCCTGGATCTCCGCAAGGAAACGGTGGCAATGCGTATGTTGTTTTTTTAATACAGTTGCTCAAAAAGTGGTGTATTGCATGGACGTATAGCATTCGGGATGTGGGCTATTACATACTAGTGCTTTTTTTTACCTTTCCCGAACTCGTGCGTTCTCTTTTCCAACTGTCAAACTAATGTCTATTAAAAAGAAAAACCATCATCATCATCATCATCATCTCAGCCGAAAGACGCCCACTGCTGGACATAGGCCTCCCCCAAGTGTCGCCACATTGACCGGTCCCTTGCGACTCGCATCCACCGGATTCCCGCAACCTTCACCAGGTCATCGGTCCACCTAGTGGGAGGTCTTCCAACGCATCGTCTTCCGGTTCGCGGTCGCCACTCCAAAACTTTTCGGCCCCAACGGCCATCCGTCCTGCGAGCAATGTGCCCTGCCCACTGCCACTTAAGTTTAGCAATTCTTCGGGCTACGTCGGTGACCTTGGTTCTCTTGCGGATGTCTTCATTTCTGATTCGATCACGCAAGGAAACTCCGAGCATAGCCCTCTCCATTGCCCTTTGGGTGACTTTAAGCCTTTTGATAAGGCCCATTGTGAGCGACCACGTTTCGGTCCCGTATGTAATGAAAAACCAATCATGAAGTTTTTACTAAAGAGTTTTTGTGATTCATACAAATTCGTATATTTCTAAAAAGAAGCTACTAATTTATTTCAATATCAGATTTAATGATTTAATTGAATGAGTTAGGTTAGGTTTCATTTCATTTCATCTCATTAAATTTCATTTTCATTTCATATCAGTAAAAAAATCTACTGAAGACTAAGCTGTATGGATAGTTCCCTTTGCCTACCAAAATGGGTGAAGAAAAAAAAACTCTGCTTATATTCTACGGTTGGCGCCATTTTAGTTAGTTGAGTTTATTGTGTTTTTATTATTTTATTAAATTGCTTCATTTTTTCGCAACTGTATTAAAAATAGTCGTTCAGTACACCTGCGGAACCGTCATTGCAACTTGTTCCGACCGTCAACCCTCGCCTTCGGCTGCGCCTCGGTTCGGGTAGACATTTGTCGGCACTCGTTGCAAAGACAGCCTTTCCGCACTTGTAATGAAATATACTATATTACTTACATAACGTTTGTTGCATATAAAAATACACGATTGTTTAAGTTAACAGTGATTGTATGCAATGTTTGCAATCGTTTATAGGCCAGACGTCGCAATCATTTGCAATTATCTCTAGATCAATCAGACTTGATGTTGCTACCTATTGATAAATTAATTACTGTTTTTTTAAAGTACCTACTTATTGCTCGATTAGTTCGATTGACTTAAGCCCTATACGCAGACCGGGACGGCATAGCAAGGGATTTATTTTTTTACCAATGGACTTTCAAACGTATTGATATACAAATACAACCGTGGCGCGTCTTTCAATACCTTGCCATGAAATCCCTTTCGATGCCACGGCATCATTTTAAGAGGGATGCTCCAAGGTAGCCCGCAAAATATAAATTTTCTATGTTTATTGCAAATTGCAGGGCAGTGCTAAGTTGTATGTTGATAATCGTATCGGTCACGACTGTAAGACGTATTAAGTTACAGAATTATAATCATCAAAATCATCAATACAACCCTCCAAGTTCATAAGAGTCGATGAACGAATTTTTCACGGTCAAAGTCCTTCTTCGAGCCACCCTGACGCAATTTATGTCGTATTTTTTTTATCAATACGTTTGAATGTTCATTGGTAAAAATTTAAATCCCCTGCCATGCCGTCCCGGTCTGCGTAGACTTTTAGAGTGGTGTATATAACCTTTGCTTCACTTATTGTTTTTAATTGCCTGTGAAAAGCTATTCATGTAAAGGCAATTTCAAGAAGTGGTGAAGTTATTATAAAAAGAAACGATTTTGTTGATTAGTGTTTGAGCAATTTTGGACACCTTAATTGCAGCTTTTAATTCTAATAATTGCTAATATTTAGCTTACATGTTGGTTCGATTTTAGGTGCATAAGACAAGTATGTAATTTGTTTCAGTAGTGAAGATCGAAACAGCACCTTTAAAAGAAGCCACGTAGATTTATTCAGTCATTCATGAAATAAAAAAGTAAGGCGGTAAGGTAGCCGAATGTATAGATCTAACGTTGATTATCACTGTGCCTAATAGATACACGTAATTGGTATATAGTGGATTATATCAATTAATCATTGATATTAAACGTATACTTCCCAGGATGCATTTCAAAATATTGTTTTTTTTTTGTTGGAATAGGGTAGACGACAAACAATCTAATTTGTCCGTCAGTTAGATTATCAGAAAATGTTTGACTCGTATTATTTCTTTTGTTACGTAAACCAAAATTGACGAAGATACGACGCTTTTAAAATGCTCAATACGTCACGCCTTGGTATAATTTTTAGTACGTTCTGACGTCACGAGCCCCGAGTTTTGATGCTCGCTGTCTTTGTCAATATTCATAGATTTACAAAAACAAAAAATACGTGTCCATTACTTGGAAATAATGGACACGTAAGTATTTTTTGTCCTGACGGACCAAATAGATTTGTAATTTTTTGATACTGTCGTTATGCCTATTTAACTTTTTCGTCAGATAGTGGTAGACTGGTAGCACAAAACTCATCAGATAATTTATTAATGATTTTGTTTCGTTTATTGTGAAATTTGCCAAATTCCTGTAACTTTAAAAATACATACAAAATTCATTGTTTTACAATCATTAGCAGTTTCCACAAAATAATCTCTAATTAGCAGATTTAAAATAAAATAAAACCGAAAATTTGTTAATTCTTTGTTTAAGTAAGTCATTACCATACATGAGATAGTCAGTAACGATATCACAAAGTATTATAGTGATTAAGGTTCGTATAGTGCGTGAATGTTACCTTTATCTGAACGAGATAACTTAAAACGCTTTTTTATAGCTTTTTTTCACCTAAATTATATTTGTATATAATTTAGGTGAAGATAACGAGTCTAGGGTAACCTCGCCAGTTGTACATCTTTAAGGAGTAGAAATTATCTAGGGTAAGAAAGAAGTAGTAGATTAAAAAATAAGTAGTATACTTAATGGTGGTATTATTATTTCAATCTTTAATATTATTACTATGTACTCCAATTAAAAACTATTAAACTAACAACACACCATAAAAGGGCACCAAACATACAACGTTTTTTAAAAGTATTTATTTAAATAAATAGAGTTGTTTTAGAATAAAACTAAAAAAATCGGTGGTGACAGACGGATAGATAGACGGACAGACGGACAAGAAAGTGATCGTATAAGGGTTCCTTTTTTATCTTTTGAGATGCGGAACCCAAAAAAAACCTACTTCATTTACTACTAAAAAAGGTACTTACATAAAAAATAAATAGGTCGTTAAAAATTTACGAAAATAACCGAACTAATTATCATATAATAGTAATTAGCCCATCGTGTGAACTAAACACACACTTACTAGATACGAATCTCATTATCGTTAAAATTTGATAGTCCTAATATTGTTATTAACTAGCCGATGCCCGCGGCTTCGCCCGCGTAAAATTATATACTAAAACCTTCCTCTTGAATCACTCTATCTATTAAAAAAAACCCGCATCAAAATCCGTTGCGTAGTTTTAAAGATCTAAGCATACATAGGGACAGACAGACGCGGCGGGAGACTTTGTTTTATAATATATATTTAGCATTCAGAAGTGAAGATGTTTAAAATAAGACGACGAGGTACATAAAGTAATGAATACAACTGTTTATTCTAACTTGGAACAAAATATCAATTGCTGAAACTATCCATAACCACAATAAATCATAAGGAATTCAATTAACACGTAATCGCTTAGAAAAGTAGCGAGTAAGTACACAAAATAGGAAAATATAAATCTTACAGCCCTTTGAACGATATTCCCAACGAGTCTACCGCGACCAGAGACTAATGCAAGTCGTCTGTCACTCCTTTCCATAGAAGTAACCTGTGCTACGTACAACCTCATTTCTTCATAATGCTACGCGAAACCTCATTTCTTCCTAACACGGCTTCTCCTGACACCAAGTCGCCCTCGACTTGAAAGTTGTAGGTTGCAGTAAAGTGATGATCTTGATGCCGCATAGCTCCTATTCCAGCATCGAGATCAGGTGTGGACAGCCTACCGCCACGGGCTCAGGTCATGCTCAACATCATCAGCTTCGTCATCTGAAAGCGTTTGCGATGATTATTCCTTGTAGGCAACAACGCATGCTAATCACGTAGAAATTCAAAGTCCGCAATGGCAAAAATATAAGATGGTTAGCGTCCCAATCATCCCATATCACTGCCAAAGACTTTACCTCAGCGAATAATGACAAAAATATAAGATGGTCAGCGTCCCAACCATCCCATACCATTGTTCACATAATTACTACGACTAAACTAGACGGTCAAAAGGTCTAGCATTCACACAAAACTAGAAGGTCTAGTATTTACACAAGACTAGACATAAGACACAAGGTCAAGTATTCAACAAGACCAGACATAACACACAGGATCTAGATTTCCAACAGTATACCACAACCAGCGCGTACTTCACCAGCAGCGACAGGCGCACGTGTTGCACCAGTAGCGACAGGCGCACGTGCATCCTGCGCCAGCAGCGCGCCCTGCGCCAGCACCGCGCCCTGCGCCAGCAGCGCGCCTTGCGCCAGCAACGCAGCAAGATCTGCGCCAGCAACGCAGCGAGTCCTGCGCTAGCAGAGCGACCTGCGCCAGCAACGCGTCCTGCGCCAGATGCGCATCCTTCGCCAGCAACGCAGCGAGTCCTGCGCCAGCAGCGCGACCTGCGCCAGCAACGCAGCGAGTCCTGCACCAGCAGCGCAACCAGCGCCAGTAGTGCGTCCTGCACCAACAGCGCAACCAGCGCCAGCAGAGCGTCCAGCACCAGCAGTGCGTCCAGCTCCAGCAGCGCAACCAGCGCCAGCAGAGCATCCAGCACCAGCAGTGCGTCCAGCTCCAGCAGTGCGTCCAGCTCCAGCAGCGCGCCCATGCGCGCTCAACAACACATGCCTTTGGACACACCCGCACGTTTGGCGACACGCGCCTTTGGGAACAAACCCGTGCGTTTGGCGACACACGCCTCAGGGAACAAACCCGCGCGCTAGGCTACACACGCCTCTGGGAACACACCCGTGCGCTAGGCGACACACGCCTGTGGGAACACACCCATGCGCTAGGCGATACACGCCTGTGGGAACACACCCATGTGCTAGGCGACACACGCCTGTGGGAACACACCCATGTGCTAGGCGACACACGCCTGTGGGAACACACCCATGCGCTAGGCGACACACGCCTGTGGGAACACACCCACTGGATGAACGACTCACGCCTCTGGCAGCACACCCACTGGATGGGTGACTCACACACCTTTAGGCACACGCCCAAAACCATCTCTGAAACCATAAATAGAAAAGAAACAGCACTCAGCAAAACAAAACATTATGACATTCGTTTCTGGGCACGTATTGGGAGTCTGCTTATGTGGTTTTTCCTCAGCGACTAACAAACAGTTTCAAATTCATGGCTCTCGCATCCCAGGGTCTAGTTTGCTAATTGATTCATCATCGGCTTATTAATGTTCCCACTGCTGGGACAGGCCTCCTCTCTATGAGAGGGAATGGGCTATATAATCCACCACGCGGGCCCAGTGCGGATTGGTAGATGTCACATGTCTTCGAATGTATGGTTCTAGGACAGTTCTCCGGTTTCCTCACGATGTTTTCCTTCTCCGTTTTGAGAGCAGCGGTGATGTATTAAATTACACAAAGTAATGCGCCTGCCTGGATTCGAACCCACAACTTACTGAACGTAAGTCGGGGCCGCCACCACTGAGCCACCGCTGCTCATTGCTACTTTATTACAAAGGTAAGGTCGACGACCTCGTATTCACAAGACTGGCGGTTGGACCGGTAAGGTGGATCGTACCTTTATTCCTCTTCAGGAGTTCACAAGAGCGACATCAATCGATCTCCCACAAAACTTTTTTTTGTTGTTTTTAGAATGCTTGTGACTAGGTCACGCACCACCGACCATATGGGCGGAGTAGAGGCGTCAGTACCAATAATAAAATTGACGACTGTGGTTTTTGCTTGCTCACATGCGTTCATGCCTGACAGTTCCGGGGATCAACGACTATTTTCCGAGAGCTCGGCCACACCTGACCAAAGCTTGAAAGCATTGAACCTTCGTTCACTATTTTCCGAGAGCTCGGCCACACCTGACCAAAGCTTGAAAGCATTGAACCTTCGTTCAGGACGATTTGAATGTCAAAAGTTCTAGTGAGGTACTGCCTCTCTTTGCGCACGTTAGTAATGCTACCACGGTTAAGACTGTCAGCAGTTTCCAGGATTATTACAGTTTTAAACTACGAAGCCATAACTTGCCGTTCCCTTACACTTTTGAGAACACAGCGGTTGGAGTTACTCGACAAGAAAGGTGCTTAAAAACATCAAACAAAATCAGCGAAACTAAGCTCCACTATATCTATGAGAAGATTGGCGAGAAAATAAACAAAACAGAGAATTATAAATCTATGGGTGTATCCACGGATGCCTTGAACAACAGCTGTAATAACGTCTGTTTTGTTATTCGACAAAGCTTCGCTGATTCCTAGATTGTGACCGGCTCTTAGTAAAGCACGTCTCTTTCTTGTACCCTTTTCTCTTGCATTATAAACACTGCGCTCCATATTTGGCAGCAGTAATATCATTGGCTGTACCCTGCGTCCCGGATTTTTGAAAACGGAAGCATCAACCGGTTCCATAAGAAGCTTTTTAGAACAATAATTACGACATCTTATGTCCTCACTGATTACATTCGTAGCACTTGGGTTCGAGATCGACGAGCGTGCTTCTTACGGCCTCTAAAACAACTTACTGTTCGGTTTCGGTAGGTTGCTATCTTCTGTCTGTTTGACATTTTACTTAGAGACTGTTACGGAAACAAAACGTCAGTGAAAAACATTCTTTGATTTTTCAAGTAGGTGACGCAGATAGGATATTTCAAGCTAACTTTGTTAATAGAAACACTGATAGCTGTGAGACGTGGCATAATAACTGACAGTTATACGTAAATAAGTTACAGAAAACGGGGCTTAGTCAACCCGCCGGAAGACTCAAGTTTACAACTTGGTTTTACGTAAATTGAAAGAATCAAGACTATGTCTTCAGTTGCTAAGTTCGCATTTGCCACGGCTGCCATATATTGTGGGTTTTCAATACCGCGTACAATCAATACCGCGTTTAACCAATTAAACTAATAGGAGTTCGTAATTCTTCGGTAAGACTCTTAACTGTTGTCAAACGTAACAAACTTATGGTACGCCGGGCGTACTCAGCGACATATGTTGTAAAATTGTCGGATGTTGTGTTCATTGTTTCCAATAAAATCCTACTAAATGCGAAATTTTGTGAGTATGGATGTATGGATGTTTGTTTGTTACTCTTTCACGCAAAAACTCTGACCGGATTTGGATGAAATTTCGAACATAGATGGTTTATAACCTGGATTAAAACATAAGATGCTTTTTATCCTAGTAGTAAGATCCCATGAGACAATTATCAAAGTTCACGCGGGCGAAGCCGCTGGCAGAAGCTAGTGTTAGCATTATCTAACTTCTGAGGGCAAAAGGGTTTTGAGTTAAAGAGGGTTAGACAAAACGTATTCAACGACGAAACGATAGCGTCCCTTTATGCCATATAACCGCCGTATTTATTATAAAATTCTCCCATTTTACAAGTTCATAAAAAATACAAGAAGTGTCCCTTCAAGTGGCCACGAAAAAAGAGTTATCTTTATTTCAGTTTTTGCAGTTTCATCTAAACTACCTTCCTATAATTGTTTCAAAACGTACCCATTGACGACTCATTTCGCGCATAATATGACTTGTTGTTGTTATTCAAAAACTAGAAACATTCAAGTTTTCTGAACAGTTGTCAACCGCTATTCAATTCAATTAGTATTTAGGCATCAACCACTATGCCAACTTATTATGTATTGGATCCTTGTAATAAAAGATAATTAAGTGAAAGCGCCTTGTTCAATCTCGCACAACGGAATGCCACTTGTTATCGCCAAGCCACTCAATCTATTGAATGACACCTCGCAATCATACGCATCTTTCTCGCTTCATTTGCCGCTGCGAACTGCGACACACGTCGCACCACCTGGGACCCCTCTGCTGCTTTGACCCCAGGCATCGTTCCACGGACCGATAACCACACCTGGACGACATCGAACCGAGAGTCCAATGGACAGACAAGTTGCCAGTGCGCCCTGACAGATGTCCCAATTTTGGGAAATTCTTTGAGAGAAATCGCAACAAATCTAAACGAGACCGCTAATTATCCTCCTTGCGCTAAGTACACATTTAGCCTACGCAACAGTCGGATAGAAGGCAGTTGTTGATTCTAATCTCAAAAATATAATTGAGGCTTTTAGATATGATTTTCAAACGGTATGATGCTTGCGACATAAGAACAAACCAATTTAAATAAAGCTTATTTTGGGACATGAAAAATAAAAGTAGAGTCCAGCTCCTGATAAATCTGGCCATTGTTCTTTTAAAATTTGACCAAGTTCGGTCATTGATGGCCCATTCATTTAGCCAAACTTTTGCGTCGTCGCCCTTGAGACAAAAAGCTACTCGCGAAAAAAAACTCGGGAGTACCTCTGCACGATCCACTTCGTGACGCCACACGTCAATGGCGTGTTTGCTTAGATACATACTAACCAGGGCGACCTCACAGGCTGTAAAGATGTTATACCACACTATGCTCCTTGTGCTGCTCAACGCTATGCTCCTCGCGCTGTCGCGATGGTCCTCGCGCTGACACGATGCTCCTCACGCAGCCGCGATGTTCCTCGCGCTGCCACGATATTCCTCACGCCGTCACGATGCTCCTCACGCTGCTGCGATGTTGCCCTCGCTGACCACACACTGCTCTACTCACGCAATTAATTGCTACACTCCGCACTGCACACAAAGGTTAATAGATTTTCAGCTTTATCGCTAACAAGCATTAAATTCAAGGTTGATTGAGAAAAAGCTTATCCGAATGATTTTACAACAAAGTATTGACGGTTAGGTTTGAAATCGAATGAGAGAAAATCTGATATTGCTGGTCCTTTGACCTGCACTCAAAAACCGACGAAATAGGGAGCGGTGGGCACGACGAGGAAAATGATGTAAGGCATGACGAGTAATGTTGTCGCACTACGTCTCTGCCTCCTTTCCTCACTACTTTCCATGCCACTCGTCGAGTGTATGGCAGGCCCATTAAAGCTTCCACGAGAGTAATCACATACGACCAGGCTTTGAAACTGTAAGCGATTGGATCGTTTGTACGAATGGTTAATAATGAAAGACACTCGAAGTTCTTTGGACGAACTCGTTGCGGAACATCGCTCAAGTTTACGGGGCTAAGCTAACACGAAGTGACCGCGAGGCCCGGGTTCTCAGGGTTAGTTCTTCACCGTCAGCATACCTGCCTCGCGTGTCACCTTTAGGTCAATCTCATGTATGACGGTGATCACCCCTTCTCAGCACATATATCGCAAAGCTTGATATTCAATCACACACGTAAAATAACAGAAATGACAAGAATAAAAACGAAAAAGTCAAAAATCGCCATTTTGACTTTCGGTTGAAAGGTAATTGTTATTTTGTTCCTTGAATATTTTACACTTTCGTGGGCAATTTGTGTTCACTATCCCACTTCTGAATTTAGCATTCAGAAGTGAAGATGTTTAAAATAAGACGACGAGGTACATAAAGTAATGAATACAACTGTTTATTCTAACTTGGAACAAAATATCAATTGCTGAAACTATCCATAACCACAATAAATCATAAGGAATTCAATTAACACGTAATCGCTTAGAAAAGTAGCGAGTAAGTACACAAAATAGGAAAATATAAATCTTACAGCCCTTTGAACGATATTCCCAACGAGTCTACCGCGACCAGAGACTAATGCAAGTCGTCTGTCACTCCTTTCCATAGAAGTAACCTGTGCTACGTACAACCTCATTTCTTCATAATGCTACGCGAAACCTCATTTCTTCCTAACAATATATTTATGTCACCGTAAAATTGTCAAATACGTTATGTAATATCTCTAGCGATATTGTAAAGTCTCGAATTATTGTCAAATGAACATACTGCTTACAATAAAACGCATTATTTTTCGTGAAATGCATGCGATGGTAATCAACTCACGCGGTGTGGAGAGAAGGAGGGGTCCCCCTTGCCCAGTGGTACCACTCTCATGAAAAGATACTGTACCATTCCTGAGAAATATCGATTAATATAACCTAACCTTAAAACACTTCATATTCACCTAAAAAGCGTAGTCGACGGAGCCCCGCTTCGCGGGGCCCCTATTTCCGGGTGCAGAGTTTAAAGGAACCTAACTTACCTAACGGGGGGGGTGCCCCAAGTCCCGGTTAAGGGGGCAGAGATACTTCCGTATGTTCAGTTGACAATAATTCGAGATATTACAATATCGCTACAGAGAAACACGTTATATTGTAATATAACGTGTTTGACAATTTTAAGGTGACATATATATAGCGATAGTGATGATAGTGACTAGCGGACGTCATGCGGTTTCACCCGCGTAGTTCCTGTTTCCGTAGGAGTACGGCAATAAAATATAGCCTATGTTACTCGCTGATAATGTGGCTATCCATTAATTAAAGATTTTTTCAAATCTGTCCAGTAGTTTTTAAGTTTAATCGTTATATACAAAAATGCAAATCTTTCCTTTTTAGAATATTAGTATAGATATAGATTGGTGCCTCGCCCTGCAATAAGTCATCTCACCATACTGATATTGTTTGCCCTTTAATGTTTGTCAAACACGAAATGAATAGAAAAAGTTAAAACGATAGGTTCCACGAAATTGTAATTACACAAATTGTGTTAGTTAATTTCTATGAATCCTGGTTGACTTTGGACTTGAACTGATTAGCATTATTTAAGGGAAAAGGAGCGTTTCTTATTACAACAAACATACATAAAGTCATGCTTCTTCGGACCTCGGAAAAAATACAGGACTACTATACACTATTACGGTCCTGATATACTCAAGGTGGTTACGAATGCAACGCACCTGAGCTTTTTCTTATTATGGTTTCAATTCAGCTCAAGATTCTTTGAAATTACTGGAAATAGCAGATGTCAAGTGTTTCACCCCACGAATTTGAATGTTTTCAAACTCAACCTACTTAAAAAACGTAAATTGGATTTTGGTTCTTAATACTTTTACTAACTTACTAACAGAACTATGTCTGTAATTATATTTTACACAAATTTTATATATGGGTAAAATTTGTTTGTAAGTATGTTTGTAGGGGGTAATCTCCGGTAATAATAGTCCAATTCAATATTTTTTTACACTGACAGTCGTGGCTGCTATTGGCTATAAATTAAATCTACTTGTATATTAGCCGAGCTATTACAATTTTCGCAGACAAAGTCGCTAGTTTTATAATATCAGATAAGAAAGATACATTACAGCCAAGCCACCTATCCGACCTGACAGCACCGCATTGTGACCCAAGTCGAGAACTACTGAAGTTCAATGGCCGGTAACAGCAAATTGTCTGATAAATTGGACAGTATTGTGATGGCAGCTACCGGGAGATATAACAAAGCCCATTTGTCACTGAACAGATGACTGGTAAGGTAATCGGGGGCTGTAGACGCTGCATACATGTTTAAGGAATGAAACTGTTTCTGTAAGGATTTATTAGTTTGGGAATATCTTGAATGGAAGATACATTTTCTACATCACGCTATTAAAAGTGGTGGCAACTACTTACACCAAAATCTCTTGCGTAGTTTACAAGAACAACGCGGGCACACCCGAAAAGCGACTTTTGTTTATAGGTAATACACTAGCTGATGCCCGTATCTTTGCTCGCGTACAAATTATATACTAAAAGATTCCTTGAGAACCACTCTATTCATTAGTGAAAACAGCATAAAAATTGGTGCAGTAGTTTTTGTTTATCGCGAACAGACAGACAGACGCGGCGGCGTAGGACTTTGTTTTATAATATGTAGTGATAGTGATATTACCGAAACTGAAACCGGGGTTTGACTGAAAATCAGATTTTAGTGACAAACTATAACTATTTTTTTTCACTTAACTGGTTACCAGATTACAAAAAAAAGGATAGCCAATTATTTTCACAAAATTACCAATTTCCATGTGCATGAATGTGAATTTGGTCAATCAAATGCACAATTTAAACAATTAATTAACGAAACATTTTAATCAGCAAAACAAACATGGTCGCGTGATGAATTTCGGGACTTTAAACAAAATAATAACATAATGATGGAACCATTTTCAGAAATTGTGGGAAACTTCATTGTGAAAATGTCTGTCTTTTTTGTTATTTGTTTTGCACGTGAATGAAAATTATGTTTTTTTTTATTAAACGTGATATTTATGCAGTTAAAACCACTTGTATTGTTAGAAAAACCGTTTTGAAAACTTCCGCAATTGACCATAATTCGTACAAATAAGAAAAAACTACGTTAAGTACATAGTAACTACATCTAATCTCTACAAACCGGGTAGGCACCTATGTATATTATTGGTACATAGTATTCTCCTTCATTGACTTTTGCGCAAGACGATAATCGACCATTGTGCTATTCTTTATGCTTTTATCAGTATTTTATATGATGATTCGATACATTTACAATACCATGTTTGACGAAAACTAAACGTCATACTGAATCAGCAGAAAATCCGTCGCTACGGAGTTTTAAAGATGGCGGATCACAATAGGATTTCTTGTGCTACCACCTAGTAATTTCCATGATGTTTATTAAAAACTAGAATTTTTTGCAAACTTACAACTTGATTGTCGAATATTAATAAAAATGACATTATTTAATTCATACCTCGTGTCTAACTTTTTTGGAGAATGAAATATACCTACTAGGTAGTTAAAATTTTCATACAACGGGGTTTTGGTAGGTACTGATACGGTTGGGTTTCCTCAGAGACCAATTTAAAAATAAAACCTCACCTTTAATGGAAGACAAATTCAAATGGCTTATTTTTCATATAAATAAAAATAATAAAAAAATTACACGTCGAAGCTCAAAAAATCTCCTTCTTCATCGTATTGCTGTTTTCTTCGACAGAGACAGAACAGAGCTCTGCCACCTCGATAACGTCAGTAATAGGATAAGCTGCAGGTTTAGTCAGTAGAAACTCAGTAACAATAGACCCCGCCAAAAAGCCCTTAAAAACGTGACTAAATGGAAACATACTAAAATACTACGTTACACAATCTCTATTTAGGTGTCCTGTACCTAAATTAAACAGATAATTTGTTAATCTGAGATAAGATTACACTCTAATGTATGCCTTTCCCAATTCGTTCCATTAAAATCAGACAATTTTTCCGTTTAAATACTATGCTTATTTGCGTAATTTAATCAAGTAGTTTAAAGATTAACCCTGTTCTAATACCGAGCATCGTAGGTTAGGAAATCGGAAAATCTTTAGAGTCATGCGACGACGAACGCGCAGACGTATAATTCTAACGAATGAAAAATTTGAGATTTACAAACTAGTTCTTGGCTAGTAGATTTACTGGGTAAAAAGACACACTCACATCATCATCATCATCAGCCTATTAATGTTCCCACTGCTGGGACACAGGCCTCCTCTCTATGAGAGGGAATGGGCTATACTCCACCACGCGGGCCCATTGCGGATTGTACACTCACATACTTTAAAACAATATTAGGTTCGTAGGTGCAGTACAGCATGGATGTTGATGGATGGATGAGAGGGAGAGAGTGGCCAAAGAAAAGAGGTTATGGGTTGTTTGAGGAATGATATGAAAGAGAAAGGAGTAAATGATGCCGTGACGTCTGACAGGATAGAATGGAAAAAGAAAACGTGTTGTCCCGATCCCAAATAGAATGGAACAAGGCAAAAAAGATGATGAAGTGCTGTGCAATGCAAGATGGTTTTATCGATTGACAGAACACACATTAAAACACATTTTAGTCCAATAAAGCAAGCAAAGCAAAGTTCAATAAAGCAACCTGCCGAAACCACAGAGCATCTATATGCCGAAACCCAACTGCCCAACTGTCTGTTTGACATTTTGCTTACATACGGGCACATGAGTAAGTAAACGGAACAGAGTATAAGCTTCTTAACAACATGCGAAATTGTTACCTATTTTGGTAGGGTTGTCACAACAGGTGAAGACAAATTAATCAAATATTAACTTACCTACTGTACTCCTTGGGATAGTTAAAGAATGATATATTTTTATTTTCTTCTAGTATTATTCATACACACAGTGCTATAAACAACCATTTTTAATAAATACCAAGTTTTTACATTAAAATATTCTAACTTGTCACAAAGCAAACAACGCGTGTTGCCCTGACAACTCTGAGATTTTCGACTGGCTGTGACAACGTAAACCGGTTTTTTCCACTCTCGCCGCGTACGCGACAAGCGACCAGTGGTCACGCACGTGGTGCAAGCGATTCGTGCGGTTGTATGAAGCTTATACTCTGTTCCACTTACTTACTCATGTGATACGGGTATAAAACATAACGCCACAGAAAACCTTTCTTTGATCTTTCTATGAATCAGGTGACAGGTAGGTGACTAGAATATTTCAAGCTAACATTCTACACGTGTCTTAACTGACAGTTTTACGTAAGTAAGTTATAGAAAATGAGCCTTAGTGACATTTGTCAAAGTTCTGACTATGGACACATTCCAAACGTGTGGGTGCAAAAACCAATAAATCCTTTTGTTTCGGAACAGTGATGTATTAATAGCCATAGACCGAACAATAACAAAATCGTCACGTAAATGTCACTAGCATTACAGGGATTTAGTCAGAAAGTAATTTATACCATCCATTATAAATACAGTGCGCTCCATATCATTTTACGATGTTATTTACTTGATTGTATTCTATTTACACACCCTATTATGTATTCAGCACAATACTATGATAAATTCATAGTTTTCATATTGCAGCAAATATTGAAATTACTATTGTAACTGTCTGTGTTTGTATTACCTAATTGTGATGGTAGCTAAGGTTACTATGTGTTGCAGTATTGTGCATACAAGTGTCATAATATTATATTACTAGATGATGCCTTCCTCGAGAACCTCTCTACCCATTGGTGAAAACAACATGAAAATCGGTGCAGTATTTTGTTTTTCTTCGGGAACAGTACTTTTTTTCGGAATTAAATGTATCCTTTTTCCGTTTCTGTACACCTGTCAACGTATAATTAAGCAAGATTTAAGCATGACCGGTTCAGTAATTTAGGCGTCAAAGGGTGGCAAACAAAAAAATCATTTTCGCTTTCTTTTTTTTTTAATTCTAGCGGCCTTTTCCGTTTTTTTTTAATGTTTTTTTTTCTGTCTTTCTATTTGATCCAAAATATTAACTTGCTCTTCTCATTTAATTGATATCGGTTATAAATTATCACAACACATGTCGACATTTTTACGCTGATAGTAAATTAAATAGGTAGATGCCCGATATCATATCCAATGTCTTTTGCGAAGGTGTTTTATAAGTCAATTTAAGGAATTAAAACGTATAAGCGTATAAAAAACAAGTTAAGACAACGCGTGGTAAGCGCAATAAATTATGCATGATTTTATAAATATCAGTTCTTTATTTTCCAAAATCAATGATTTACGGAGTCCGTTCAGGGCCACACGGATCAGCTGTTTTGTGTATATTATTACCACGAAAATTTAACTGCAGCTTATATAGAAACGATGGAATAGACTATTCCATATTATCAGGAACTTGTAAAAAATATAAAAGTATTTTTTTTTATAACATTGACATCTGAACTGCCATTAAACAATTAAGTTAAAAAGCTCTCTCTAATGGTGTATGTTATTGCTATTGGTCACCCTGAAAATCCTTACTTCGGTGCACAAATTGTCGCCTATTTAGGCCATTAACTCCTAACAGAGAACGAATTGGCGAAAGTCATGTTACGGTAAAGGTTCTCCATAAAGAGTTCTATGTAATGGATTATATGTTATTACTATTGGCAACCCAGAAAATTTTTCTTGGTATATTTCGATACAATCTTAACTTCGATGCCCCACTAGGTCGCCGACTTAGGTCCATAACTCCGAATGGACTACGAATTGTCACAAAAAAGTGTTACAAGCAAAGGTTCTCCTTTAAATACTCTTTTCAATGGAATATAATATCATATGACTATTGAACTTCAGGGCAAATACCTATACATCGGCGCCCATTCTCCTTTGCGTTTTTTGAAAGACTAGGATGCGAACATTATTAAAATACGGGCATTGCCCCTCAAGAATTAAGATTACAAGGGGTATGATTTCTTATTGACGATTTTTGCATTTATTTTAGCAAATGTCTCCATGCCCAAATAAAATAAGAGAAAAATTAAGGACACAGAATTATAATGAGGAAGTACCGACCAAGGTCAAATGATAGTCCACCGCGCATGCGTAGTAAATGACAGGATACAGACCATTGTTTACTACTTATAACTCGCCGACGACTCTCTTAAACTTTCGTGGGAGGAGAACTATCCGGGTTAAGCAGGTCACACGATGGCCCAGTCTGATCCATTGTAGGCACTTTTGCACATCACATATTATCCAAATTAGATTCAAGAGTAGCTGAAATATTGCAAGCAAAACGGGAAACGTACCTATGCTATTGTTTACAGACCCCTGTGGCATATTAATAACTATTCGAAAATAACCGATAGCACAACTCAAGAATGTGAAATTGCCACACACAACCTAACCTAATAGACCATTTCGAATATCGTCCTAGTCCAGAATGTGTTTAGATCTCTGGAGCTGTCTCTACAGCTTCAAACGGACACACAGTTGCCATAGCAAGAAGTATTTCGCTTCATTAAATCAACGGTACAAGTCATAACACTATTTGAGAATTTTCACTAATCTACCCCAGGTTAGTGAAAATTCTTTTAATATAACGGAAATTTCATGCCTAGCCTTTTACCAACTATGTTGGTATCGGCTTTCAGTCTAACTAAATGCAACTGAATACCTGTATTTTACTTGGAGCGACAGTCTATCTGCCATCTACAAACCAATTAGTACTGGGTAATACGATACGCTTAGTAAAACTGGTTGACAGACTTTCGGGCCAATGACTACCTGTAACGATCGTCAAAGATCTACGATTGACAGCCGGGACCAAGGGCTTAACGTGCTTTTCGAGGAACGGAGAAAAATAACGTGATAAGTAAAGTTCACGGTCAGGTTCTATTTTATTATCGTAACGCAACTTTCATACTAATTTCCCTGATACCTTAATTGAAGTAGGAAGATGACAAATGACTTGAATATGTGGTAGCTCATGTACTACAATATAGCACTGTCAGCTTTGTCGTCACACAAAGGCTGCTGAATCGATAACGACTACATTTAGGTTTAGTTAAGAGCTAGCTGTAAAACATTATGGCCCCGATAGTGTTACAGGAAGTTTATTACCTCTTACAGATCCGTCAAGCTAGTTTATGAGAGTGTATTCAGTTCTGCTTTTACCTAAAATCCCTCGTTGAAAGGTAGATTTTAGCAAACTACTGTTTCATTATCATCGTACAGTCCTTAATTTCAGTTTATTTGCTGCTTTCTTCTTTGATACTTCTCTATTACCATTAAATCGGAAGTCATTCCCACAATCCACTCAAAGTGTCTAAGGAAACACTCATAACTAACTTATGTCCATATTTCTGCCCCAAACTTTCCTGTTCAAAATGTTTGCGCATTTGATGCAGAATGATTCCGTACCCATGCCCTTTTTATTGCAATCGATTCCCTAACAATGTCCACGGGATATTTTACTATGAAGTCTAAATATATTTTCTATGGTTTTCAGATCGAGAGGTCGTCCAATTCCAAGGTGTCATTCTTCGACATCTCCCATGTGGTGGACACGGTGGCGGTCGCCTTCAGACCGCGACCGCTGAACCGTAAGGTCAAGATCATCCTAACTTTGCTGATGGTGTTCCTTCTCTTTGGACCTACTTCTTGTAAGTATACAAATATAATGGTGTAAACAGAGTCTTCACGAAGCCGTACATATTCACTAAGTAACTTTATGCAAAAAATATGACTGTAAAACAACTTTGTTTTGTGGGATGAAAAATCCATGTTTTGCGGTAGGTGTGCTGATGGATGGATTGAATGGTACGGGGGTCGTGGAAGTGTTAATAGTAAAAAATCTTACATCAAAAACACGTTTAACAAAAAAAAAATTAAACTATGGCCCCCAATATCTCTTTAACTAAAAGGTTTCCAATTATGGTCTAAAACAAAATTCGCCGCCATCGCAATAAATACCTTGTTCACTTTACTATGTCAAGCAGACCCAAAGCTGAACTGAACCGAATATTGATGAGCAGAATCTGACGATCCACCTATTATAAATAGTGAATGCAATATATTAAATGATCTATCCTTCTATTCTTACAGCGGAACACACGGTCTTCTACTTGTTCGTGAGGAATCGTCTGAACTGGGACATGGTTAAGTTCAGCGTCTACCTCAGTTACTCCATAGTACTGCATTCATTTGGTGAGTAGAAATAGAAAGGCAACGACTGAATCAGTGATTGGTTTTTAGGAGTAATGAAGAGGAGCGTGTAAAGTTCTTCATCCCCTATAGAAAAGGGTTCATTAACCCAGTGGGCAGTTTAGGAGATCCTTCAACCAGCCGGGTGTTGCGTCTGGTGGGCTACTGCACGACAGTTGTAGTCGGATTTTTCTGTATGGTCTTTTTAATATCGCGATAATTTTGATATTAGTTCGACGATGGTATTGTAATTTTTTGGAATTATTATATGATAGATACAGACATGTTTAACATTTTACCTAATTTATATTAATTGTGGTTTTATGACCGTCACCATATCCAGTGAAAACGCCTAAAGCATTTTTCCTCCCTTGGTTCATGTCTACTACAGCCACAAGCACATGCTTTTGTCCTTAAACCCTAGCTTGGTTACCTGCAAAAAAAAACTGTCCAAGTTCAACGTGCTGCAATTCTATCAAAAAGCACATGTCAGTCCTGTAAAAAGTTCTAGAAATACGAAAGTTTTTGAAAGCGATCACCTCTTATATTTCAGAAAAAATAAACCAGATAGAGGATGTTTCCACTCAAATTACATATTAATGTACTGCCAACCACAGTATAGCGATTTGTGCAAAAAAAGTACAATTCAATATTATGTATGACAGCGTCTCATGCCGTCCAAATCGTATTTGTCGGAATTTTTCTGAAAATAAAAAACTTTTTTGCAAAAAATATAACCGACTTCACACAAAAAAGTGAAAAATAACTTTAGCTTCAGAAGTCGGTGACCTTTGTTTGATTGATTTAGTTTTTTTGTCACCGACTTCTGAAGCTAAAGTTATTTTTCACTTTTTTGTGTGAAGTCGGTTATATTTTTTGCAAAAAAGTTTTTATTTTTCACTTTTTAGTGGTTCACATGTGCTTACCCTTTCACAGCGTATCGGTGTGATTTTTTGTTATGAACTGGTGTGAACAATAGACAGACGTGAGTCTTCAGCGATCCCAGTACATTTGCTATCATTTATTAAGGAGTTCAGTTGCCTATCTTCCGAAGTCACCAGATCTTTATCAAATCGAAATGGGATCACTCCGAGAAAGTACTCTGCCTAAAACTACCCAAACCGCTTCTGGTGTGCCTATAAAGTTAAGGAGTTACCTCTATTTCTCCGGGATCCCATTGAATGAAACTTTACACGTCTAACTGTCGAAATCTGGGTGTATTGTATACTTCTACACTTCTGCGTACTCCCTCAGAGCATACAGGTGTGATGTTACGTCATGATGTTGTATAAACAATAAACAACCAAGCGATTGCAGCAATTACTGCAGCTTTGCCGTGTATTTTTGAAGAGTTCCATTTATATCTCCGAAGATCAGGGTAAGATCTTAACCAAATTGCCATGGAACGACACGGAAAGCACCAGCTTTCAAATAAAAGAAGAATCATCAAAATCGGTTCACCCAGTCGAAAGTTCTGAGGTAACAAACATTGTCGAAATCTGGGTATATTGTACACATCTGCGTACCCCCTCAGAGTATACAGGCGTGATGTTACGTCATGATGTAGTATAAACAATGAACCTACAAGCGGATGCAGCAATCACTGCAGATTTGCCGTCTATTTTTGAAGAGTTCCATTGTATATCTCCGAAGATCAGCATCAGATCTTCAACAAATTAAAATGGGACCCAACGGGAAGCACCAGCTTTCAAATAAAAAAAGAATTATCAAAATCGGTTCACCCAGTCGAAAGTTCTGAGGTAACAAACACAAAAAAAAAAAAAAATATACAGACGAATTGAGAACCTCCTCTTTTTAGAAGTCGGTTGAAAAGACGCTTTTCCTTAACACCTTTGACGAGGCTTAAGCCATGAAAATGAAAACTGCCCACCTCCCGAATGTATATGAGTGTGGTGATATACCTTTTTCCCTTTAATGAGGGGCCAGGAGTGCCGGCTGCTTCCCTTGATTTTTCAAAGGGACTTTAAAACGTTAATCTCATAAACTTCGTGCAACGTCGAATGATTTGAAAGGAGCCTCTCAATTTTTAACATTAAGAGGTAATGTCAGATTTTTGGAGTAACAAAAAAAATACAGTTATATATTTTGATTGAATATGAATATGATATGTGCTTGTTGATTGGTGAATTAAAATGAAAAATCAAAACTTTTGGCTTTGCCATAGTCGGGTAAAAACTGAATGCGGTCCCCACATCGAAACTACGTTCCATTGCCGCCATTAGTGCTCTTGATCATGGTTTAATAATTAATCTGATTACGATCTGTTTTATTTGAGAATTTAAAATACCCAAAAACCCTGAATAGCGGGGGGTTCTGGGGGTTTTTGGATTTTGGATATTTCAATTTTTCACTCTTCCTTTGAATACCCTGAATATTTTAATATATTATCAATAATAAACTGATGTATTGTATGTATTCTGTTCTGTTCCAGGTGCGATGTTCTCAATAACTGTGCTAAGCAAACGGATGCAGATCGATGACTCTTTGCTGTGTTTCGTTTCCGTCGTCAGCAAGTTCGTCGGATCCATATGGACTGCATTCGTCACAACAGACATCGAAATGTACCTAGGTAAACAGTTTGTAATCTCGTTATTTTTATTTTGCGTCAATGATCATCATAACTAACGTGGATGAGGCGAAAGGAGAATGTATGGTGTTCTATGGTTTCTGCCTACACCCATGGGCGTGTGTGTATGGTTATTCAGAGATATGATAGTACACATTATGGGTACCTAGTCAGAACTCCTGATATTCAATAATTTGAAACGAAACACGTTTTTGATGAATATCGTTGACTTTTGCCGTTAATGAACTGTGAACAACCAATGTCCAATAATGTATTATCTGTTAGCGAAGTAGACACAATAGTAAACAATCGCGTCAGACCGATTCGGTAGGGGTCCACAGATGGGGGGTTCGTGTATAGTTAAATCATGATTCGACTTAACACGACTTTAATGTTCTGAAATAAATACTAGATTATTTTCCTTAAAACCATCACCTCTAGACATCCACGCAGTATTTCAGAAACACACCCACCATTACCAACGCAATTACTATGAAATGAATACCCATTCGACCACAAAAGCGTCATCGCGCCATTTCTAATTCATATTCCAGTTTTATTATGATAATATGCATTTGAATAACGCCCGGCTCAATGGTGGTTATTAATTTGATTGCGTGCACAATTGCAGTGCCAGTTGCTGAGTGGCAATAGCCTCGACTTACAAGTACTGGGTCGGAGATGCGAACCCAGGCAGGCATTTTACTTTGTAAAATTAATTTCACTATCACTGCTATTAAAACGGTGAAGGAAAACATTGTGAGGAAAACAGCATGTCCTATAACCAAAAATTTGAAGACATGTGCCATCTGCCAACCTGCATTGGGCCTGCGCGGTAATCAAGGGCCAGCTATGGGAACATTGAAGGCTCATTTTGTATGTATGATTACAGTTCCGGTGGCGGAGCTACTGAACGCTACTACGTTTACGTCACTGCGCTCCATCATCTCAAAATTGGTGGACAAACAGGAAACTGGTTAGTTGAACAATATTTTTTTTGTTTATGGACGGCAAAAAAAAATCTAATCCACGAGTGGTTTCTGATAAGCGCTTTTTTGCGTTTAAGCTCGTTTTGGCTTATGCGCCTTTAAGCGTAAATCACAACACGTTATCATTTTGACAATTTAAAAAAAAATAGTTTCCATGAACTCGATAGATGGCGTTGATCCGACTACGTTACTGGGTGCCAAAGCCAAAACGCTTGAAAAAACACACGTCACATACGCTCGTTGAGTGACACTTTCGTTTGCATCAGCTTCCGAATATAATCATTAGGTCCAAGTGATATTATGTGACGTTCTGTTCCTTGCAGTAACGTAGTCAGACTAGCGCCATCTATGCAGCGACTAGGGAAGAGTTGAAAAAGAAAATCCCTCATTCAAAACACGAACAAAAAAAAAAAAAAGAATGCGCAAAAAAAATACACTTATCTGGTATCGCCCTAATATTAAAGTCCCGAGAAATACCCGACAGCCTAGACAAATGAGAAATCACTTCCAAAGTGTTTTGTATGCTTTCAACAACTTTCGACAGGATTGACATATACATATTTGTAACTATTACTCGGTAGCTTACATTGCGCCGATAACGCTGATAGAATGTGGAACGGAATAGGAATGACAAAGGACTGATGGTCTACTTCCATCATGTGATTCTAAGCTGAAATAATCTTGACGTTTTATATGAGGACAGTTATGCGCAAGGCAAAGACAATAGCTGAATAAGACATTATTTTGTTATGGGGCTCAATAATTTTAAACACAGAAGGCCAAGAAAATTTTCTATTGTCTTAAGCCGATATTATCTCGCTCGCTGTTCTTGACTATCCAATGCTGAGTGTACCTAGGTCTCTTCCAAATCTCTCCACTTTTGTGTCATGGCCGATATTATAATTATGCCTAAAGGAGAACGCACATGCACGCACGCACAATTTAATTCTAAAATTCGATTCTTTCGGATCTTTCGCTTCCTTCGGCACTGATAAGTGTTAAAGGTCCAAAGTGCGGTTGTCCAATGACTTCCATTCAACTTTTACAAACCGCTCAAGCAACCCTCATTGTTTGCGGGTGCAGAAAAATTCAAGCTACGCGCAGGCGCACTAAGTACATTTGATCAAGTCGTTATCTGTAAATATTTCAAGATTCTACTACAAATACAATAATAATATCGCAGTCCATACCAGCATAATTATTTTCCTTATTGATGTTCAACCTGAAACGTTTACCTCTCACTACTATTTTAAACGTGAAATGCGCGTTTGTTGCTCATTTACGAAGAAATTACTGTACGGATTTGGATGAAATTGGGCACACAGCTAGTTAATAACCTGAATAAAGTATAGAATTATATTTTTCCAAGTAGTACGATCCCATAGGACAATAGGCATGACGACAGTTTCAAAATATTACAAATCTGTTTAGTCCGTTAGTTACAGTATTGGAAAATAATGGACACGTATTTTTTGTTTTTGTAAATTAATTAATACTGACAAAGATAAAACGCATCAAACTCGAGAGTGAAACGTATTGAAAATTTTAAAAGCGACAATTTTGATTTACGTAAAAAATATGGGTCATATATTTTTTGATTATGTAACTGACGGACTAATTAATTTTTTTTTTGGTAGTCTTCCCTAACGTCTTACTAAACTACACGCCATTTACTAATAATTTCTATCTCCACTTTTCAGCTAAAGTGAATTCCTTGTTCTCCCTAACGGAGACAGTGGCTGCGCTGGTCTTCCATCCCTTATACTCTTGGCTGTACATGAAGACTCTGCACGTGCTGCCTGGTGCTGTGTTCCTGACCAGTGCGGCGATTGCTATACCACCTGCGATTATACTTGTGTAAGTAGCACATTTTTTTTCAGGTTTGTAATTGGTTGATGGAATTAGGCTTGCTCCTATTACATGGGAGTTCAAGACACCAGTGTCTACACCTCTGAGTGTTGTGGTAGATCATGATGAGTGAAAACGATGTGAGATTCCACTACGGAAGTTTCTTTTGTTAAAATCTTACTGCCACGACCAAGGCGTGAAGATGAATAAGAAATACTTACTTTTACTTTTTTTGAATGGCAGATGTAACCTAAACCAAAATATAAAGCAGGCTAACCTGCTTTATCCGTCATCAACGACAGATATTAATACAGTTTTATAAAGAACTGAAAAATAAATTCAAATTTCATTAGATTATGCCTCATATCATAGTAACTAGACTCTTAATTCCGTTCAATTACAAATATTTAATTCCTTTCCAGATTCTTCTACGTTCAGCACAAGACCGCCCTGAAAGGCACAAGAAAGAAGGCTCTAGAAGCAGAAGAAAAGAAAGATGCCAAAGAGGCGGAGGCCAAGAAGGCAGACCCCCTTCAATTCATTCCGTCACCTGCGGAAAAAGAAAAAATGGAAATGGGGAAGAAAAGTTAGTCTTTCAACGAAAAATGTAATGGGTGAATTGCACCAATAAAACTGAACACGATCAGGACCTATAAGCCGGGTTCAAGAGCCGTCAGTGTCATTATTGTTATGGAAAATTGTTATTTGCTGAATGCTGTGAAGTTAGTTTCGTTTATTGGTGAAATCTGCTGTTACTTGCTAAGTATTTCTCAATAAGTATTTTTATAAGAGTGAAAAAACCTTCGCTTTTGAATCCCTGGACACTGGGCAAAGTTGTTTGAAAAATTACAAATAATGATACGAGAATAGAATTGTTGCTTGAGAAGATGAGTTTGAGATATCAATGGAGTGCACATTGCAGATGATATTTTATTTGAAAAATGCCATTTCACGTGAAAAATACGTGTGGACATTATATTTATGTGCAGGATTTGTTTCTATTCATGTTGACGCTAATAGATATAGCAACGTCTCTTTTGGTTCACAAACCAACTTTGCCCTGTCTCCTTTTATAATCCCATTTCTTTCAAAGGATTCGAGTTTTTGTAAATTCTAGATTTACCTAATTTTTTTTACATTTCCTGTTTTATATTAATTTAAGAAAAAAATCGAATTATTGTAGCGAATTTGCGCAGTCTTTTAAGGTTTTTTATTTTTAAATATAGTTTTGTCGAACTTTGTAAAATAGTTAGGAAATATGATTAATAATTATCTTATTACTTATTTTAAAACGAAACGAATGTGTCTCAAATGAATGAAACTTTAAAAAAACTAAACATGCTTCGCTTGGTTTTAACAACTGAAAAAGGTTTTTATTAAATTAATAATAATGTATGTTAATAATAATGTATTTTTTTTCATATTGATATACTCGTATTATTTTTTATGTATAATGCAAACTAGTTCTATAAATGATGGTACACATCTCATCAAAGTCCGTCGTGAAGCTTCGAAGAACAACGCGGTCACTCAGATTACACGAAAAGTAACTTTATTTTCAATATTTCTAGAAACGTATGGATTTGTAAATAATACATCACAAAGTTAGGTTTTTAATTTTGCATAATATATTGTGGTAAACATTTAAACAAAACAAACATGATTAAAAAAGTGTTTCAATATTCTGCAACTACAGTACGGAAACCAGAGGTAGTCTAATAATTATTTATTTAAGCTAATTACTTTCCCGAAGGACATGATTATTTTCATATTTACCAGACTAAATTGTGACGATGTAATAAAAACTGAATCAGTGTTGCTGCAAGACTTAAATTCGGAGTTATATTATTATTACGTTCGAAGTGCTGCTCGTTCCTTACAGTTATCAGAAATTAAAAAGTGCACACAGCTTCATTTAGTTTTTTTGTAAGCCTACTTATGTTCAAAATATATATAACTCCTCAATTTAAAGTATTCATACTTGTGCTTATTTGTAAAATGTTCTATGACTTCTATATATTCCATTCCTATTTTATATGACGATATTTTTCGCACACTATAGATTTACAGGGCGTTCAAACGGTTGAGAACCTGCATTCAGACTAGAGCGATATTAAAAACTATTTATAATATTGTTTTTGTAGTAGTTTTTGTTCGCCCTGGGTAAACCCAGGGCGAACGATTTTTACGATTATGAAAGTGAATTTATTTGTATATTATGTAGCTGTACGTACTTGGATATTATAATAATATTACTAGTACTTAATATGTATAAAAAGAAACATATTTGATATATATTAATTTATTTTTATAAGGAAGTATTTCGTCTAGAACTTTATAAAGCCTCATTAAAATAGATGGACAAACTTTGAGGAATCATTCAGACCACCAAAATATGGATAATGGTAAAAAAACGCATTCGATACCTACTTACAAGAAAAATAAATCATCCAACGAAAATACACTAAAATGTTGGTTACCCAATGCATAAACATATTCATGTCTTTGTTATCTCAGTGTTTTTTTGCTTGGATATTTTTGGTTAGGCGTACTGAACGCTGTGTTAAAATTTGTCCATCTATTGTAATGGGACATTATTTAACTGGAATGTAAAATGTAAATAAAGTAAACATAACATAACCTCACGCCTGTAATAGGTATAAAGTAAACCTATCAATTGATTAAGGACTTTGGTTGGTATGAACAGGCCTCGAGTAATTACTACCTGAAAAATAGGTACCATTGTAATATTTTTGAGTAGGTAAAAACGATCTAAAATCACCGTGAATGTGGATGCAGATTTATTGCTGTGATAAATGTGTGAATGTAAAAAATAAGTAATAAATTAAAGTTGTTACGAGTATTATTAGTAAATTATTTTGTGCGTGTTTTTATTTATTTATTACCTCTTTATGAACAATCAACTCTTTAATAACCTTAATGGTAAAAACTGCAAGAAATACAAAATTCTTTTTATTTATTAAAAGTGCCTTATATTGGCGCTTATAAGCATTATGGTGCGCTTGTTTAAGTTTCTAATACATCACTTATTTTACAATTTATTGTTTTATGTAGCATATTTTTGGTGAAACGGAACGCAACCTTAAAACACGTCGTCCTCGATAATCGTTTATTTGAAATGTAGGTAAAGTTGAACTACGAATTTATTATAATATCGTTATCGCAATTTTTGCTTGAATAAAGCACATACAATTAGTAAAATTACTTTATTAAGGCCAAAACAATAGATGTAAACAAGGTAGATTTTGATAAATGACGTCAAAGTATGGTCGCGACAATCATGGACGTTTGAACGTCATAGAAAATTGCAGGAGTTTAGTATTATTTTTAAGCGACAAGCAGTAGTTAAAATGAACTTTTAATACTTTTCTTGGGTTGATAATAGTGTAATTAATTGATTTAAGTGAAGAAAAAAATACATGCATATTCCCTAATAGGGAATATGCATGTATTTTTTATATAACTTGATCGACTTGGTTCTTATAATAATTTATACTTTAATGTTTTCTTAACAAAGTAGATTGGTGTATCAAACTCGCCACACTACCCACATACATATTGATAGGTAAACGATTGGCAGCACTATAACAATTCAGAGGCAGCTCATTCTTATCATATTATCTCTGTTGCTATCGAGGGTGGTTGACTTGTAAATGTCTGCAACTGCTAAAATTAATATCAGTCGAAGTATTAGCTTATACAAGCTATAAAGTTATCGCTGGTTAAGTAGGACAAAAACAAAATACTTGTTTTGTCATTCATTCGGTTTCTCCAGTCCTTTAGAAGTAGACCAAGACAACGCACCGGATCAACTAAGGATGATGAAATAACTTGGCGACCCACGGGTGCCCCTTCAAGTTAAAGGGGAAATATACAAGTCCGTGATTAGGCCTGTTGTGACTTGTGGTGTATGGATCGGAATGCTGTGAAGAAGACGAATGAAAAGAGATTGCAAGAAGCGGAGATGAGAATGTTATGAATGTGTGGTGTGACAAGAATGGATAGAGTAAGAAATGACTATATTAGATGAAGTTTAATACTTGCGTCAGTAACAGAAAAATTGAAAGGGAATCGACTGGCTTGGTATGTACATGTGATGAGGTGGAATGAATCGGATGTGACTAGAGTGATGAATATAAATGTTGATGGATGGAGAGGGATTCTGGTTTTCGTTTGGCGGAGATTTTTTTTTACTTGGAGTATTAAGAAAACACGATAATCTCTTAGTAAGTTCTATACAGTGTAACTATACTATTAATATAATTTACGAAAATTACTGTGGGATGCTACAACTAAAAAGGGTAAAATAACAAAAGAAAACAAAAAAAATACCTACTTCCAAAAACAATTAAAAAAAGTAAAAAAAAAAAACTTTATTTAAACGAAATGAGATTTTAGTTAAACGTTGACGTTTAGTTAAACGTCGGGCTTAAATTAAAGGTAAATTCGCGATAAATACCCGTTTCTATATGTTTTATGATGTGTTCTGATCGTGAAAGTTTAAAAAAGAGATTTTAGTTGTGTTCTAGTGTGTTTCTGGACTAACATTATGACATGCCGTTGCGTATGGGAGGAGACGGGGTTGTAATCTAGGGAAAATTCAACAAAATTACGTTACAATAACAGCTCCTTATTATTATTTTTTCTTTTCGGATGGGAAATGATCAAATAACTTCTCCCAGTCTAGCGGAGCGGTAAGAAGTGTCATCCTAACAAGCTCATATCACTCTATCGCCAGCTGATAAAAGATTTTTGTCGAATAAAACGTACGAAAAACTAGACTTTTCAACCCAAAAAACAGCTGAAGGAATGGTTATAGAGACGTGGTGCCGTAGTAAGAAATACTTGGACTGACCTCCCCAACAGTGGTGACACGTTTTTTTTTGTTGGAGCTTTGGTTTTTGGGCCGAACTTTGTATGAACCGTGTGTGGTCTCCTTTTGCATAAACATTTTTAACAGAATTGATGGAAGACATGTTTCGTTTTTAAATGAAATACATCCCTTAACGGGTTTGAAAAGGGGTAGAAAGTTATTTTGGCAGTAATTTGCTTCGAAGTTGAAATAAATACTCCTTAGTGCTTTTGATTTAAATTACTTTTATTTTGACACGTCTAAAAAAAACCATATCATTTTATTCAAAAAAGGTTGAACTCGCTTAAAAACGTTGATTTGTTGTGTATATTAATACCTATAGCTTTCTTTTAGCTTTTCTTAGAAGTTTAATTTAGTAACATTTGCAGATTTGGTTATCATTGAACGGCATACAAGATCACGGCACACAATGGATATTCGTGAAAAAAATTGTGTGTCATGTGACGAACAATTGGGATGAATAAAAAATGTAGTCGTTATGATGTTGATTTAAAAATGTAGGGGAAATGTAGGAAATACACCAGATTCTTACCAATCAGACTTGCTTCAGGATATCTGATGGAACAGTACTTTGCCATTATGCTCACATTAGAAGATGAAACTACTTAATAACACTAAAGTTGGTCCCGGGAATGAAATCTAGGACCTAATACTCAATAGTAGCGCTTGCCAACACTAAACCAACGAAGCAGTCAGCCCGCAAACATTCTTGAGTATAAGTATGACAAAAACAAGGCTGTCATCTATTCTAAAAAAGATAAAAACTAAAGTACAAAAGGAATTAAGATAAATAATAAAGTAAGTATCTAAGTAATAAATAAATTAGATAAATAATAATATTTTTCAACATAAATCCTTATTTTTTCGTTTCATCAGCAAGTCATACTTTCGATGGAGGATTATAAAACAACAAACAAAACAGTAAATATTTGTACAATAAAAGCCGTTATAGTTGCACATACAGGGAGTATAGTTGATCGTGCGAAAATATTCAAGCAAGTCATACTCACATAGTCGATAAGAAGGATTATATATAAAACAACAAAAAGTTCCAGAGTCAAGTTTGTACAAAAAAAGCCTTTAAAGTTGCACTTAGAGGGAGTACAATTGATAGTGCGATCAAATTCGAGCAAGTCATACGCGATCGTTCGATAAGATGGATTATAAAACAGTGAAAATAATTGTTCCAATAAATAGTTGTACAATAAAAGCCGTTATAAGTGCACATACAGGGAGTATAATTGATCGTGCGAATAAATTCTGGCAAGTCACGCATCAAGTGATTACGAACTTATTAAAATATTTTGTTTTGTGTAAAATATGATAAGCGCTTTACTCTTTATGTCGTGAGTCATACTTGTATGGATGTGTTAAAGATCATCAACCTACCATACAAAATTCATAACCACACCATCTTATGAATTAAACAACTTATATTTTATTCACAAATACAAAATTGGTCCCATATGGTAGTCAGTACAGTCTAGTCCAGTTATGTCCAGTTTAATGGACTTTAATACGGCCACAAATATAACCACACATTTCTGATGCGCATTGTGTGTTTATAATAAATTCAACATATTCACGGTTAAAAACGCAGAAGAAACATGCGTAGGTAGTAGGTAGCGTTTTGTTTCATTCACTGAAGGCTAAATTTTGAGTAGCATTGATTCTTCGGTACGAGCCGAGCTACGGCGTAGCACGCTACGAGCTATGAAGGCTCTCGTTCGTAGTCCATTTTGCTTTCGATCAAAGACTTTTTTGGTAAAAAGCCCATTATTTTACTGCCTAAAACTATTTTGCATTAGAAAGCTTTGAATCGAGAACTACATAACTAATGTACTATCTAAACGATGAATGATCCATTTCGATATCAATTGATTATTTTCTGTTACATACATACTCGTTAGTAAAAAAAAGCATGTTTTCTTAAATTATGCGTCGATTTGAGAAAACACACAGATTTTCATGACAAAATGATTTATGAATTCCTCAGATATGTTCTACGTGTGTAAACTTGCGGAAATCATTCCACTGACACGATTGCACAACATTGAGCAAGATAGAAGTACCGCAATAATTTACAATGATTGCATATGCCAAAAGAAATACGGTTTAATTAGGTCTGTTTACTTATTAAAATATTATGTTAAATGAAATGCAATTGCAGTAATTCAGGTTCAAATAGCACGTATTCGAAATTCATTCTAAACTTAAATACTACAAATTGTCGCTGCGCTTGCCAAAACCTCTATGTGTATTTAGTCAAGTTTTCAGGAGAGACAGTAAACTGTTTTTTTAATGATCGATGGACTTATCAATAAATTAAAAATGCAGTATGGTGACAAAAATATTAAAAATAAAATGTACTTTTCATCACTCGCAAATACTCGCAATCCAATTCAGACATGTGCAGCAATGGTTAAAAACGTGATATTATTTTAAAAACGTTTGATGTGAAAACATACCCAATTTATCATTGCCAGAAATGAAAATTAGGGGCACATATAAATTTTGTCATATCGATTTCTAGACGGCAATAACACATATTTGTTTTTGTAATCGATGCGCAATTCGGTTTCAAGGACACCTAGCAAAGAAAAAAAAAATGAAAAAAATGCACATAACGGTTTGCGCAACTTAGCTCATAAAGGGTAGTTCATAAAGGTCGATTGTCATAAAAACTCATTCAACCGACCTTTATGAACTGGGAGGGTTGTATTGATGATTATAATTCTGTAACTACAGGCGTCTTACAGCCGCGAATCGTATTTTCATCAACATACAACCTAGCACTGGCCTCCAAATGGCAAAAAAACGTAAGAATTTTTTTAATTTCGCTGGCCACCCTGGAGCATCAGCCTTAAAAAACTACGAGTAATATGTGGTCAGCCATACGTTAATAGTGTTACTTTGACGGGGACATTGATATGGCAGTATTTGTGGTGCAATACTACACAAGTGCACATACACTTGCTTGCTTGCTTGCTTTACATAATGTTAATGTTGTTGGGTTAATTTTCGGTTTTAGTCTAAATGTTTGTGTTTGTATTAATGCGTTCTATGTTTACTTTATTAATATTGTATGCACGTCATGTGTGACGCGTGTCACCTTGTGACGAATAAATATTTTTTTCTTTCTTTTCTTTCTTTCACTTACTGCCTCGTTTTTCTAGTGTTTGCAATCGCGAGTGCTTAGCAAAAGGTCCTGGGTGTGATTATCGGGTGGGACAAATTGTCATTAGGTTGTCCATTAGGTATGTCTGAGTAGCAGCTACGGAGCCTGGATTTGTGGCCAGGTGATGGCAATAGGCTCGCCAACATGGAACTTAAACATAACTGGCGAAATATGGGTGTACTTTTTAGATACACCTCTTCTTAATCTTTAGGGGATTAGTTTAGTTTAGTATTTTTGTGTTTTTTTTTTTTTTACAGGCGTTATGTGATGTCACCTGATGTTGGCCGTGTGGTGCCGGCAGAGTAGAATAGCATCACCCCATATCTGCCCGTGGGTGTCGTAGAAGGCGATTAAGGGCTTATCCGAGAGGTGGGCAGCAGCGCCTCCCGTGAAGACAACACAGTCTCTACAAATACTGCGGTCACCAACCCGCTTGCCCAGCGTGGTGACTATGGGCAAAACCCCTCTCATTCTGGGGGAGGCCTATGTTCAGCAGTGGACTTCCTACGGCTGTTATGTATGTGATGTCATGTCACTACACACTCGTATTTGGGTACTAGCTTATGCCCGCGGTTTGGCCCAGTACCGCGGTTATAGTCCCACGGGATTGCATTACGGGGATAAAGTGTCCTATATGTGTCAATGTATGGGGCCAAGTTAATAGATCACATTCGACACTTCTTCAAAATACAACAACGTAACCTTGTATCGGCTGGGATAAAATGTTATTTAGTTAGAACTGCACAATTGCTTAACAGTTTTCAATTACAATTGCATTATTTATTGTCAAAATGAATTAGGACTGACAGATGTCAAAAGTGATCTATTAAATTTGCCCTACTCTAGTAATGAACCATCTGTGTGCTTAATCTCATCCAAGTCCGTTCTATTGTTTTTGCTTGAACATACATTCATCCCCACATACTTTCGATATGACAGTAAAATCAATATGAAACCAGGGAAGTTTTCCGAAAACATTGCAACCTATGTACAGTTTGACTGGACAGGCAAAACTGCACATGACCAACCTATCATCTATGGCGGGTTTTAGAGTCAACTCTCACCAAGTGGCAGCGCATCAGCCGTCAGTTTGGTGGCATCGCTTATGCATTTTCCTACATGGGGTTCTGGCATGAAATGCAGATTAATTAACACCTTTAGTGTACGGTGACAACGATATTTATTTTTTTCGCTGGTGCGGAAAAATGGTCTTTGGTATTTGTAGATGTTCGACACATAAAAATATAATGTACAAACAAATATAGTAGGCAAACTTACAGCGCTATAATATATCCTAGTGGTGACAGGTCAAAAAGCACTGATATGCACTGTCGAAAAGGTCAATAGATGCGCATTCCGATCGACACCGCATCAGATGAAAGTTTATGATTTCTTGCTGCAGCGAGCGTGTTAATTACACGGTATATTAAAGCTGCCGGGGCTGTCGTAGCCGAAAAATTATGGAGTGGCGACCGTTAACCGGAAGACTTTGCGTTTGAAGGCCTCTCACTAGGTGGACCGATGACCTGGTGAAGGTTGCGGAAATCCGTTGGATGCGAGTCGCGCGGGACCGGTCAATATGGAGACACTTGGGGGAGGCCTACGTCCAGCAGTGGACGTCTTTCGACTGAAATGATGATGATGATGATACAAAAGTTGAATGGTTCTGGGAATCAACAAATACGATGAAATCACAATGACTTCTACTACGGCATGTGGCATGTGTTCTTCATTGAAAACACGCCGGATTTAGGTTTATCCATATTTATTACTTTATCGGTGATAATGTAGGTAACATATGTTTTTATAACCTCTGTTTATTTTTCACCTTGAGTCATAATTCCATTGATTTTGTTACAAAGAAGGTCCTGACAACTGAGTACGACCTTATTTTATCATGTACTAGCGATCTGCTCCGGCTTATTACGATTTTTATGACTTAAAAACATCGAGATTATTGTAAGAAAGTTTAAAAAACTTTTCCGAACTCATTCTTTAAATGATACTGAAAACCGTCAAAAGTTACTAAAATTGCAGAATTTTAATTAATAACTTCTTCATTCGGTGACTAGATTATATAATTTCAATGAAGTACTTTGCAATCTTTTTGTTGAAGAAAAACACTGCATCATACTACGAGTATGTTAAATATTAGCTATTTTCTTAACTTTATTGAGTCTACAATAAATAGCGTTTTTACTGTTTGTTCTAGAAACACGTGTAATAATTTTGTAAAAAGCCGTTTAGTTATAAACAATGAGGATATCTCTGAATAAAGTAAATTAGTAGAATGAATGAACTTATTTTAAGAAAGTTAATTCATGTTTATTATATTAAATGATTGGATTGTGTTGTTTATGTGAGAGAACTTCATTATCACTGTCTTACCCTTATCCCAAATCATTTGGCGTACACGCAGCATGTCTTCTTCTTCCATACTCATTCTCTTTTGTGGGAGGAGTTCCCAAAACGAAATAGATGTAGGGCTTAAAGGGACTGTAAAAATGTTATGATCGGGTCATCCAATTCGGCAGTACTTTTTGAATAACAAAACCCGACCCGAAGCAATTACCTACCTTCAATTCGAGCTACCCGAGCGTCTTTTTAACGATCGTAAACTTACTTCACAGATATATTCGATTCTGCTGTCCGACTATGCCAAATGAGAAAGCCGAATATAACTATAAGGTTATAAACACGTACATGTCATATACGTCATGAAGATACTTTAAATAATTACAAATATTATTAGAAAAATGTGTTAAAAGAAAATAATAAATAACAAGCAGTCATTCACTCCAGTAGTTCCATCACAGTAAATAAATAGAGAAACTACAAAGTAGTATTACACAATGTACGGTGCACGTACATGGGTTTTAAAATATATTTTATTACGATAGATAAGTTAGCCAGTAGGCTCGCGTATTTGCACTTTGGATGCAACCTACATTTGGCAGTGCATTGACACTGACATATTGCATTGTTCTATGCATTTTATGTATTTAGTGTTCAATTAGACGTGGTTTGAGTCGGACAACGTGCAGTTTTATTTAGATTCATCCCGTTGATCATTCACTGTCATTTTCTGCATTTATGTTTAAGTTTGACATTTACATCTGCATTGACATTACTTATGTTAGGGAAACACCCTACACACAAACTATTCCAAACCTTTTTTCACATTGAATTAATCTATTCTCCAAATCAATGAACAAAGGTCAAGTCAGTCTATTTTCAACCGACTTCCAAAAAGAGGAGGTTATCAATTCGACTGTATTTTTTTTGTTTGTTTGTTACATCGGAACTTTCGACTGGGTGAACCGATTTTGATGACTTTTTTTTTATTGAAAGCTGGTGCTTCCCGTGTGGTCCCATTTTAATTTGCTGAAGATCTGATGCTGATCTTCGGAGATATACAATGGAACTCTTCAAAAATGTACGGCAAATCTGCAGTGATTGCTGTTATCGCTTGTAGGTTTATTGTTTATACTCGTACAACATCATGACGTAACATCACGCCTGTATGTTCTGAGGGGGTACGCAGATGTGTACAATACACCCAGATTTCGACAGTGTTTGTTACCTCAGAACTTTCGACTGGGTGAACCGATTTTAATGATTCTTTTTTTTATTTGAAAGCTGGTGCTTTCCGTGATGAAATGGGACCACCATTTTTATTTGCTGAAGATCTGATGCGGATCTTCGGAGATATACAATGGAACTCTTCAAAAATACACTGCAAACCTGCAGTGACAGCTGCAATCGCTTGGATGTTTATTGTTTATACAACATCATGACAGAACATCACGCCTGTATGCTCTGAGGGGGTGCGCAGATGTGTACAATACTCCCAGATTTCGACAGTTAGGTGTATTAAGTTCCATTTATTGGGGATAAGCCTATTACCGTAACATGTAGTTTTTTTTTTAAATTTTATGACAAGGATGTACGGTCGAACAAGCTATTTGGTTTACAGTTTAACCCACGAATTGTATGGTAAAGTGCAAACCAAATAGCTTGTTCGACCGTACTTCAAGGGTAGTTTGATGAGAATTTGTTTAGGTTCTGATTATGGGATCCATAACAAAGGAACGGAACTCTTCAATTCTTAGGAGCAAATTAACGATACTCGGCCGAATCTTTTATAGGCTATCCGGATATTTGAGTCACCTATCATAACGTCGATATTAACCGACTTCAAAAATAAGGAGGTTCTCAATTCAATGTTCCCCGATTATTCGAAGATGGCTGGACCAATTTTTTGAAATTTTTTTGAAAGGGTATACTTCCCAGGTTGTCCCATAATCATCAAATCAGGATCTGATGATGGAATCCTGGAGAAACAGAGAGAACTCTTTACATTTTATAGGCACACCAGAAGCGATTTGGGTAGTTTTAGGAAGTGTACTTTCTCGAAGTGATCCCATTTCTATTTGGTAAAGATCTGATGAAGAACTTCGGAGATAGGCAACGGAAATCCTCAATATATGAAAGCAAATGTACTGGGATTGTTGAAATCTCATATCTGTCTATTGTTTACACCAGTTCATAACAGAAAGTCACGCCGGTACGCTTTGAAGGGGTGGACATGTGAACCACAAAAAAGTGAAAAATAAAAACGTTTTTACAAAAAATAAAACGGACTTCAGAGAAAACAAAAAAGTGAAAAATAACTTTTGCTTCAGAAGTCGGTGTGACAAAAAATCAAAGTAAATCGATCAAACAAAGGTCACCGACTTCTGAAGCAAAAGTTATTTTTCACTTTTTTGTTTTCTCTGAACGCGGTTTAAAACTTCTCATTACGCGCAAATGTATTTCTTATAAATATATTATGGAAAATAGAATATCTAATACATAGAACGCCAGTAAGAACAATTACTTAGACAATTATGGTTTTACAATCATCGAAGTAGATAAGTTAGGATTAGTCTACAAAGATATACACAATGTAGGCGGGCGCATTATTAGTGTAAGTACTTCCATATCGTACGCTCCCTATTTTTGTAACGTACGATACATCTGATATGCATGTATCGCTAATGATTATAATTTTATTGACTGTAAGTGAGATATAACAAACAGTTCACATTCAGCGCCAGTTATATCAAGTCAATTAGCAAACGAAACAGTATTACACGAAATTAATGATTATACGAAAGTGATTACAAAATGACCACAGAAACCGAAGGACAAGAGAGAAAATATGAAGAATTTACGGAAGAAGATCCTCTCAAGGAAAATGAAGGAAAAGAGGTTCAAATGACATTTCGTGAAAAGGTGGTGGATATGTTTAAAAATATAACCTTAGAGCCATGTTTATTGCTCTTTATATTATCGGCTATGATCAATATCACTGCATCACAGAACCTCAATCTTGAGAAGGCGTGCCGAGTGAACCTTAACTTTTCTGACGAAATTTGCGATTCGTTGAAGGTGCAAGATGCTGACAGCCAGAACGAATTTGAAAGAGAAACACAGAAACTGCTAGCTAGAGCTCTTTCTTGGAAGACTTACTTGTCAGCTACGATACCCTGCATTTTAGCTCTTTTTGTTGGGTCTTTCTCTGACAAAACAGGGCATCGGAAATTTTTCATGATGATATCGATTTCTGGACAATTGCTCATCGGCATCAACAGTATGATCAACGTGTATTTCTTCCGTCAGCTCTCTCTGGAAGTCTTGGTCTTCACGGAAGGTATTATTGAAGGATTGTCTGGTGGATGGTGCATTTGTTTCTTGACAGCATTTGCTTTTGTAAGCACCATAACAACAGACAAGACTAGGACTTTTAGGTTAGGTCTTGTAAGTTTTAGTGTGACCGTGGGTTTTCCCATTGGCATGGGGGTTAGTGGGGTCTTGTTGAAGAACTTCGGTTACTATGGTTGCTATGGATTGACAACAATTTTACAGACTCTCAACATGATGTATCTAGTCTTTGTGGTGAGGGATCCTAAACGAAATAAAGAGCAGAAGAAGGTAAGTTAATTAAATATGTTTTTCCTTGTTAATATAAATTATATTTCGCTTTGTACATGCTACTTACTTTGTATCTTAACTCTGCACCTCTTTCAATTCATAAATTATAAATTTCACTCCCTTATCACACAATTTACTAATATTCAATTTAAAGGCCATCTTAAGTTTATTCAAGCATGTCAGAAACTGGATGTTCTAATTTTGAACCGTCCAGGGAATACACGCTTACATTCATTTTATTTGAAATTGTTCCCATGCTCTGGGTTTCTGGTCATATCTACACGATCAAAATGTAAAATACATGCTGGAGTGTTTAGAATCATGTACTTGTATCCTGACTTTACTTCTATAAAAACCCATGGACGCCATTAAAAGCTTTGACTCCAGGTTAGACACTAACCCACGATAAAGAAAGAATAAGACTTCTAAAAAATAATATTTTATCTTCAGCATGATCGCCAAGGGAAGTGCCACTTCTTCCGCGTCTTTTTTGACCTGAATAACGTCAAAGACACCGTTAGTGTACTCGTGAAGAAGGCTCCTAAAAACAGAAGACTACGGCTTTGTATTCTTTTGGGAGTCGTCAGCTTTCTATTTGGACCTATGTACGGTTAGTACCTTGTGATTACTTCAAAATATCATACTTAGAATTGAGACATGGAATGGGGCCCGCCTCTAAATGCGCTAGTTTTTTGCTTTTCAGTTTGGTTTTTTACTTTTTTTTTACCCTTTATATGTAACTTGCCATTTCGAAATATAAATAAATAAAACGTCTGCCTATTCCTTGCTTGATTTACAATATTGACTTAATTTCCGGTGGAATCATTTCGAATAACCAATATTAAATCGTAATAAATCCTAAATGGACAAGAAAAATGCTATGAGAAACTGAAGATGATATTTAGATACCTATTCAATGATACCCCACTTAACATAATTCGTCAACTTTTTATATGGCGACTGGTTGTTACCATATAAAATTTTGATTACCGTCATGTCTTCTGTGACACTCGCAAGATTAAGAAAAATCGATTGACGTAATAATCATCAAATTCGAACCACACGTTTGGTCTCTGCAGCGACGCACGGGGTGTGATCATCACGCATATAGCCAATGATTGAGAAGTCGGTTCAAGTTCCATTTATTGATAATTTCAGGTGAAATATCGGTCATGTACCTGTCCACGAGGTACAGATTCAACTGGGACGAGGTTCAGTTCAGCATATTCCAGACCTATAACTTCGTCACTCACACTGTTGGTAAGTTTGTCTTTTATTGCCTCTCAGCTATTCACAGATTTTTTTCTGCCAACTGAGGCTTTTGAAGTTACAAAGGAAAGAAAATGTTCGTAGTCAGATCTCATTTTCACTAAATCTATTAGGACACATCTGAAAGGATGGCTAAATAATGTCGCGATATTGTTAAACCTATTAAAAATATTTAAAAAACTAACTCAAACTTACACCAAATCACCTTGTCGGACGCCCCGGTCGTGCGACTAAACTTGATTTCTGGTCTCGACCATAACACGTCGCATTTGCGGCCAAAAGTCGTAATCGTGGCCATGTAGTGTACGAGGTCCCACGCATTAACATTCCAGCAGTGTACTTTCGTTTAGGCATTTAATTAGGTCTTACCTAGTGTTTGTGCAAAAGCTCCTGTTCAATAGTTACTGTAGATTAATTAAGGTACCTAAAGGGTGTAAAAAACCTCTTAACCAAGCTGAAAGGCGTTTCCCCTGTCATTGCGACAATTTTTTTTTTGTTCTACAGCAGGCCTGGAAACTTTCTAGTTACGGAGATGTTGGGGTTCAAAGTTCCAACTTTTTGACAGGTTTTTACTATAAACACCTCTACGACCCCCGTACTATTCAATCCATCCATCAGCACAATGTTTTGAGTGCGTTACATTAAGTGTAACTCAATGTAACGCAAAATGTGATTTTCACCCCAAAAAAAAGTCGTTTCCCAGCGATAATTTTTGCGTAAAGTTACTTAGTTTGATGTACAGAATGCATGGTTGAGGGCTTCGTGATGAGGTGGTTTACACCCTGTATATCAATAAAAAAATTAAGGAAGTAAAATTGTTGCTAGATTGAGTCCCTAACAGTTTTCGTAACTACATAGTGCTGACTAATGACTTCCTGTGATTCTCGGAAAAAGCAATTAAGGTTACAAGGTTTAACAATGATATCATACGAACGATTACTAATTGTGTCAAAATGGGTGACCAAACAACATGTACGTAGTGATAAAATGATATAATAAACTTTTGGGGGTCGTATTCTCTCAAGGCTTGTTAAATTCATTTTATTGTCCCAAGCCAGTCTTCTATTAGAAGACTAAGACTACTAGAATAATTCTAATAACTGTGAAGTGAAAAAACGAAGAATATATCACAGTTTAAGTCATCAGTCACTAAACATGCACTTATAACGTCTGTTATTTTATTATTTTCTTAAATGAATAGTTTTTTCGCTGATACAATGTCATTCGCTATATAGTAATTTAGAAAAAACGCATTCCTAAAGAAAAAAACAATTTCTTGTGCTGAAAAACGTCATTTTATTTTACTGATAGATTCAGTGTGTTTTGTATGCTTGTTACATTAATAGGCACATTAGTATAACAATAATTGTTACCTTCCAGGTACAATATTCTCTATAATGGTCCTCAGCAAATACCTGCAATGGCACGACTCGCTGTTAGGCATCGTGTCGACGCTGAGCAAGATCGCAGCTTCCTTCGTCTATTGTTTTGCTCCCAATGAGAAAATATTTTATATTGGTAAGTAGTACAATGATGCGTTTACCCTTAGATTGATACTTTTTGCTCTCAGTTTAAGGTACAGTTCAGAACTGCAGCGACAAGACCGATTGTCGCTGCGGTTGGCAGTTGTACTGCTCGTATGTGTGTAAGTGGTCCGCTATAAAAGCAAACCATTTTATTGACCACTTTTGTTAAACGATTGAGCTCAAAATTTTGCACACACCTTTGGATCTGATGACAATACTTTTTATGTCAGACATGACTTGATCCTGCAGCTAGGATCACCTCACGACAGACCTATAAACGCTTAATGGCACGGATGTGAACCATTGTAAACGTGTTAAATGTTGACAAATCAACTTAATTTTCTTCGTCATTCACTCGTTAAAAAAACTTGTGTTTCTTGTGTTTCTTTTTTTATTAAAGTGGTGATTGAAATTGACCACACACTAGGAAAAGCTGTAAATGCGGTTAACGTTCATTGATTTGATAAATGATAAATGATAAATGACCACTCACACTCATCTTACTACGATCCTGATTGCCTTCGAGTGTGTAATCAGTGCCCAACATAAGTGCCAATCATAAGGTCCTGCCCACACTTCCCCACATGCGACAACTATAGCAAAATTTTTGTAGCCATAAGCCGCCGCACCGGCGACATTTTCATCCTCATGTCATACGAGTCACTGCGTTCGAGGCGTGAGCTTAGTGGTCTATTGCCACTTCTAGCTGTAGAGCAAGTATCTAATTGGTTGTCCAGTTGGCAACTGCGATATTTTTTAAGGGAAAAGGTTACGATGGAAAAATGATGACCACAAGCGGTCGCTTTCAGTTTCTAGAGCTAGTGTTGACCACTACGTGCGGTCTTGAATGTGATACAGAATCATAGGATCCCTTCAAAAGCTTATATTATTCTGTCATGGCATTCTTTGTTCCATGGCAATCGTGCGTCGTCATCACTTTACTGTTTCATAATTGCTTTCGTTTAAAAAAGTTTTATCCTCATTTTTTAGGGTACCCGTACCCCAGGTAAAAAAGGAACCCTTTAAAGATCATTTTCTTGTCCGCTATTTTAATTATATAAGACCTAGCATAGATTGATTTGCTGGTATTTTTGTAAACTTGTAAAGAGTTCTAGATTAATTAATAAATGAAGCCTCCATTTCCTGAGATTTTCTGGCGAGTTCTTCTAAAATCATGTACTTACCTTGATTGGCTCCTAGGGTAATAAGTTTGGGTACTTAATAGATTTCTTAAAAACTTAAAAAGAAAACGTGGTCATTATTACAAATCTAAATATTTATTTCCACAAGCATTCAAAAAATCATTACATAAAAAATCTCTCAATCTTTTTGACGCAAGATGATTTATGCCTGATTCATGCATTGATGTCCTTTCTGATAAATATGACTGGTACCTATTCCTGATATTATACAACTAGACGGAAGATCATGAGACATGGCATAATAGTAACGATTCATTCATCGGTTTTCTTAGACAAAGTGGCAATCTATGATTACGATCGTAGATGCGATAGTTCAATGATTAATTAAATTTTGGGAAACATTATGATTCAAGTGATTAAGATAATGATTATCAAGCGGATGTTAACAGTCACATTTTCAACCGACTTCCAAAAAGAGGAGTGGGAGTGTTTGTTACCTCAGAACTTTCGACTAGGTGAACCGATTTTGATGGTTCTTTTTTTATTTGAAAGCTGGCTTTCTGTGTGGCCCCATTTTTCTTGGTTAAGATTTGTGGCTAATCTTCGGAGATATAAATGGAACTCTTGTAAAATAAACGGCAAATCAGCAGTGATTGCTGCAATCTCTTGGTTGTCTATTGTTTACACCAGTTCATAACAGAAAATCACGCCGGTACACTGTGAAGGGGTAAGCACATGTGAAACACTGAAAAGTGAAAAACAACTTTAGCTTCAGAAATCGGTGACAAAAAAAACTAAATCAATCAAACAAAGATCACCGACTTCTGAAGCTAAAGTTATTTTTCACTTTTTTGTGTTTTCTGAAGTCGGTTTTATTTTTTGTAAAAAAAAGTTTTTATTATCTCGACATATTTAGGCATTTAACATGGAACGTTAGCCACCAGGTAGGGCAAGTATCGTGCGACAAATTTTGGTCGTGTCGGCCTATATTTTACGTAATCTTACTCGTATTTATAGATTCGACGCGACAAATTCCGACTTTTCAACGACAAAATTTAGTGGCACGTGGTCGCCCGTCTGATCTTCGATCAATTGCCACAAAATCGTTATCATTGTTGATAACGGCCATACAAACTTCACTATACTCGTACGATTATAAGTAGATTATTCGATAACCCTTTTATGATAAAATGACTTAACCATTCCATTCTTATCTGGTTACTTAGGCGTGGTACACACTTGCTCAGATCGACGTCAATTGGCACACTCATTCGACAAAACATACCGGGTTTCGTCCGCGCCTCAGAAAACACGTTTAGCCGTTGTCCCGACTGTCATTCGCAGATCTTTGACTGTCGTTACTGGTAGTCAGTGGCCTAAAAAGTCTGACAACCAGTCTTACCAAAGCGCCCAGTACTAACTGGGTTGTGGACGTCAGATAGGCAGTCGCTCCATGTAAAATACAGATATTCAGCTGCATCCGGTTAGACTGGAAGATGATCATGATGACTATGTAGATATTATGGGAAAAAGACTGCTTGGCTTAGCCATACGTTAGCCATACGTACCTACATAACATATATGTGGCTTATACCCGTTTTCATTAAAATCAGGTAAAATCTAAATAAATACTTACCCTGATAAAACCGCAATTTCAACAACGAACTTAATGTAACATGCCTTACTCGTATCAGCATATTTTTATTGTTTAATGTGTGTCTTTTGTTTCTAATGGTTACAAGAACGAAAACGAAAACAAATATTATTATCGTGATATATGGAATTATTTATCGCGGTACTACTAAGTACGCTAGAATATTTGTCTTATTTGACCTCATTCGTTTTTTATTGCCTTATGTAAGATGTTTTCAATTTTGAAAATGTTCGATTTAAGTTTCGTTTGCAATCGTTATTGTAGCATTTGCCTTTATTTTTAGTTTTACTCCGGACTTATTAAATAGAGGATAATAATTGAGATAACAAGGGCAGGTCCTCAGCTTTGATATCTGATAGCATTGTCATTCTGAAAAAATTGATCACATAATGGGGCTATCTGGGAACATATAGGTTCACGACACTTTTTGTATGGAAAACAGTCACACGTTGTCGATCAATGTGTGGTGACCCTATAGAAGTGATAATCGCTTTAAGACGCCTGCGGAGCATGCGTATTTCATACAAACGTAATACCAAAACAATTTGTAAATTACACATATTCCTAAGGTAGTGTGTATTTATTTCGATTGAATTACAGAATATCTAGGTTCCTAAATATGTATTTTGATTGGACACTGATTTTAACAAGAGTTATAAGAAAAATAAGTTTTCTATAGAAATTTTAAATTCCGCATATCTCGTCTTTGTATCATTGTCCTCTCAAAAAATATATTTGGGAACATAGATATTCTGTAATCCAATCGGAATAAATACACACTACCTTAAGAATATGTTTGATTTACAAATAATTTTGGTATTACGTTTGTATGAAATACGCATGCTCCGCCGGCCCCTTAATATCGTGTTTCTTCAAGTACTTTAACATATACAATATGTTTGTGACATTTCACCACAGTATTTTTTTTAAGCTCTTCAAGGCTCTTCAGGTTCAAAGTTGCACGCCTTTTGGAGCTCCGTCCATTCAAATTAGTCCATTCTCCTATAGCTTGATGTTGATTTTAATCCCGTGTTTCTTATTATTTTCAGCGCCTTTGGTTGAAATTCTGAATGGTACTTCGCTGCTGGCAATGAGGTCAATAATCTCAAAACTTGTAGAACCTAATGAACTAGGTAAGTACTAAACAAATAACTTTCTTAAAACTATTAATAGGTATCAACAAAAAAAAATTGCCTGTTTAGCATTCGAACTTTACGAATCTGGTAACTTAAACGTTTCCATAGAATTTTTGGTCAACTAAAACATGAGAATGGATGCCAAACATCGTGAAAAGTCCAAGTAAAAATAACGATATGAGATAAATAAAAGAAAGACTCTTCAGTAGCGGGCAGCTGCTAGAAGTGAAAAGAATAGAGGAAAGCCTTAGCCCAGCTGTGGGATACCATAATATAACATCGCGCCTGTATTCGAAGGGTTTGGCAGAGCTATGTCTAATATGTAGTTTACAAACATTTCGCCAGTTATGTTTATGTCCCATTTACCTATTGCCAATAACCAGGCATAGACAAATCCAGACTGAGAAACTACTGAGAAAGTTCTGTTAGAAAATGCAATAAAACATTGCCCGACCTTCGACCTAGAGGGTTCGATTGCGATAAAATAATGGTTACATCCAGTTTACAGTAGAATAAACTGGGTTGATTTATTATTACAATGATTTGTCTGTGAACGTAGGTGTCATGTTAACTTCACTCGCAAAACTGTGGTGAACATGACATCCAATCCATTTATCCGATATTTCTATCTGTTTAAATTAATTTTGTTGTGAATTTTGCACTCATTTGTAGTCTCATGTTGGAGTGTAATATGTTATTTGTCGCAAGGGACCGGTCAATGTGGCGACACTTGGGGGAGGCCTATGTCCAGCAGTGGGCGTCTTTCGGCTGAGATGATGATGATGATGATGATGTTATTTGTTCTAACAGTTTAAATAGAAATAGTTGCTGCGATGGATGTAGTCTAATATTCGATTCCAATGAATTTTCCATGATTGTGCAGCGCCAGAATTTATTAAAGTCTCATCTAGATCGATAAATAATTGCACATACTTTGCAGACTACAGGGTACATTTCTATACTAATATTACATAGCTAAAGAGTTTGTTTGTTTGGTTGACCGCGCTAATCTCAGGAACTACTGGCTGGAATTGAAAAATCATTTTTGTGTTGGATGTCTCATTTATTGAGGAAGGTTAAATTATAAGATATATGACATCACGCTACGATGAATAGGAGCGGAGCTTAAATGAAAAATGTTGCAAAAACGGGGAATTCCTTTTGTGAGCTTTCCTATGTAACGCAGACGAAGTTGCGTGGGTCAGCTAGTCATTAATATCACGCTGTCTCTTTGGCCTGTTGATCCAATCAACTGCTACTGCTGAGCATAGAGTTTTAAGTTCAATCCACAGGTTAGGAAAATGTTATTTCCATCAGGAATTTCTCAGTACGGAGTCTAGAATTAGCAACAAGCCAGGCAAGCTGGTTGCTAGGCTCGCCATTTATATGGGACTTAAAAATAACTGGTAAATGTGGGTAAGGTATTAGATACCTACACCTCTGCCATCTTTCGAGGATTACAGGCGTGATGTTATGTTTACCATAACTGGTAAAAATGGGATAATGACTGACAAAAAAAAATGTTTCCGATTAGTCCGTTAGATTATCGAAAAATATTGGATACGTGTTTTTTTTATCAAATTAAAAAAAAATTACGAAGATGAAACGCTTCACAGATCATGAGTTGGGGCTTGTGACGTCACTTTTCGTTAAAAAAAACTTTTTTGCAAAAAATAAAACCGACTTCACACAAAAAAGTGAAAAATAACTTTAGCTTCAGAAGTCGGTGACCTTCATTTGATTGATTTAGTTTTTTTGTCACCGACTTCTGAAGCTAAAGTTATTTTTCATTTTTTTGTGCGAAGTCGGTTTTATTTTTTGCAAAAAAGTTTTTATTTTTCACTTTTTAGTGGTTCACATGTGTATAGGGTTTTCACAGCGTACCAGCATGATTTTTTGTTATGAACTGGTGTAAACAATAGACAGACATGAGATTTCAGCAATCCCAGTAAGAGACACAAATTTGCTACATTTAATGAGGAGTTCCGTTGCCTTTCTCCGAAGTTCTTCATCTAATCTTTACCAAATTTAAATGGGATCACTCCGAGAAAGTACTCTTTCTAAAACTACCCAAATCGCTTCTGGTGTGCCTATAAAATTTGAAGAGTTCTCTCTATTTCTCCAGGATCCCATTATCAGGATCCTGACTTGATGATTATGGGACCTTCTGGGAAGTATACCCTTTCAAACAATTAAAAAACAAATTCGGTCCAGTCATATTCGAGTAATCGGGGAACATTGAATTGAGAACCTCCTCCTTTTTGAAGTCGGTTAATAACGACGTTATGGTACGTGACTCAAATATCCGGATAGCCTTTAAAAGATTTGGCCGAGTATCGTTAATTTGCTTCTAAGAATTGAAGAGTTCCGTTCCTTTGTCATGGATCCCATAATCAGAACCTAACCAAATTCTCATCAAACTACCCTTGAAGTACCCTTGCCAATAAAAAAAACAAAAAATGTCAAGGTAATAGGCTTATCCCCAATAAATGGGACTTAATACACCTAACTGTCGAAATCTGGGAATATTGTACACATCTGCGTACCCCCTCAGAGCATACAGGCGTGATATTACGTCATGATGTTGTATAAACAATAAACCTACGAGCGATAACAGCAATCACTGCAGATTTGCCGTACATTTTTGAAGAGTTCCATTGTATATCTCCGAAGACCAGCATCAGATCTTCAGCAAATTAAAATGGGACCACATGGGAAGCACCAGCAAATAAAAAATTCAAATAAAAAAAGAATCATCAAAATCGGTTCACTCAGTCGAAAGTTATGAGGTAACAAACACAAAAAATCCCTCCGGCAAGCCGCAGGAGGAGGTAGATTTCGAAGAAGGTGCTGGAGCGTCCGACTATTGAAAATTTGTATAAAGAGTTGTACTTATGTGTACAATCTACAAAAAAAAAAATATTATTTCAAAATCGTTGTCCTGTAATGGAAATTTTACCCTTTTTAAATTCTCTCATTAGAGTTTAGCATGGAAACGCCCTCAAATGTTTAGTTATATTTTTTATTTCGAAAACTATAAGTTTTATCGCTAAACTTTGAAGGTAACAATTGTAAAGTAAACAATTTGCTATCAAAAAAAAATATTTGCGACGTTCAAAATGTTTACTGTTTCGGAGATATGATTTTTTTTCGCAAAAAGTTTGGAATTTTCAACCCCCTCCCCAATTTAGGGGTTGCATCAAAAAAGTTTTAATTTAAAGATGTCCGTATTCGTACTCAGAATGATAAAAATGAGAAACGGTTCAAAAATTTTCCATAGGAAAAAAGTTATGGCCAAAAATCTGATTTTAGAAAAACCGCCCCCCCGCCGCCCCCCATGGACGAATTCCGCCCATTCACGAACTTAGCCTAAGTTTTGACCGTTTCGATTTTTTGGCCAAGTTTGAAAGCAATCGGTTCATAATTGCGACCTGTAGAGTGTGGCTAAATTTTGCTTGTCACCCATATACATACGTATTCATATATATCCCCGTAGGTGAGAGACCAATAGGTAGATTTTTTTTTTTTTCAAAAAAAGGAAATCTACCTAAAAACATACAGACGAATTGATAACCTCCTCTTTTTGGAAGTCAGTTAAAAATACTCAAATGTGACGTCACACGAGTTTTCGACGCACTGTATATAGCCTTCATTATTTGCTCTTTCTCTAGATTTTCATAATGTACACAAACCTAAAATAGACAGCTAAATGAAATAATCAATTGTATTATTATACTAAATACTAAATTGTGTTTGTCACAATAATGTAGTATGGATATAGTTTATTCAGTAGTTTTGAAGTTGTTTTAAGTCCCAAGTCAATGTATTTTAGTCTAATTGATATTTCACGATAGTATTTAGTAATTTCAAAACTATTAATTAAAATACGCAAACTGAGCAAATAAAAGGTATATTTTTCCAACGTCAATACAAGCACAGAACATATATACTCTAAAGGAGTAAAGAATACAAGTGTCAAGTAACAGCAATTGTTATTTTAGAGTTCACAGATAAGAAAGATCAGTGTTGCGATTAATTCATTTCAACACTAATAATATTTGTGAATTCGCGGCCATTTTTTTTTACGTGAAATGAAAAATATGTGTCCAATATTTTTTGGAAATCTGTCTGACAGACTTATTAGTTTATTTTTGTCATCTACCCAATTGTGGATGTTGCTTCTTCCTTTGCCTGAACCTTTTAAAAAACTGTTATATAATGTTCACATTAGCTCAAACTGTTTCCAATACTGGTCGCCTCTCACATCCAGTTTATCCCGACCATCTTTTAAAGATAGGACTGTGTGGTTAAGTGTTTTTTTTTGCTGTAAAATACACATCTTTTTCAGGAAAGGTGAATTCCCTGGTAGGTCTGGTGGAGAACCTGATGCCTCTGATCTACGTGCCGCTGTACACCAAGGTGTATACTGCCACAATGGAGGTGCAGCCCGGTGCTGTGTTCCTCTTAGGAGCTAGTATGACGATACCTGCTGTCCTCGTACTTGTGTAAGTATATCATTAAACTAGCCTACTCCCTGACTATATCGAGGTAAGCCTGGATGCATACGAGACTTCTCGGCTCAGTAAACCTTGATAAAAACAAAGTACTTATAGCTTCCTACTGCCAGATTTGTGGAGTAATTGGGTAGCAATAATACACAGGTAAAACACTCTACCTCTAAACCGCTAGTATTGGCGGTAGATAGTTAACTGTGGCCTCAAATGGATTTTTTTTTGAAGAGAAAACTTGTTTAGACGCGTTGAGCACTTTTTGAATGAACAAAAATCCTGTAACTCGCGTGAACGTCACGTACGCTTTTCGTAGCACTCATAGGCTACGCCGTAGCGGATGGCTACGAGTTTTCACTTCTATCAGAATCCCCAAAAATTGCCCCGTTGTTTTTTGTTTTGGTTTGGGAAATCAAATCATCAAATGACCCCTCCCGCTCTGGACGGAGCGGAAGGGAGTGTCAGACTTTTACTGGCTAAAACCCATCCATGTTCGTTCTTCGCCCTTTGTGTTCCAGGGCTACGGTATCTTTTTCGAACAGTCCCGCAGCCCGCCTCAAATGGACGTTATATGCGTCGGGGGCCACGTGGTGGCTACCAGCCACCGTAGACGCGGGCCTGTGGACGGTTAGCTATGGGCTAGCTAGCCGTCCGTCCATCTAATGACGACAGGCCGTGTCGACGGCGCGTTCGTGTTCCACGCGCGCTTCAAAGAGATGTCAGCATAAAGGGACGGGCCCGCAAGGGCCGAAGCCTGCCGGGGCTGCGGGACTGTTCGAAAGAGATACCGTGGCCCTGGAACGTAAAGGGCGAGGAAGGAACATGGATGGGTTTTAGTCAGTAAAAATCTGACACTCCCTCCCGCTCCGCCTAGAGTGTGAGAAGTCATTTGATGATTTCCCATCCGAAAAAAAAGGCATACTATAATGTTGACTACTTATTTTTATAGCATTAGACCCAATCTTCTATAGCTTGTGACGATAATTAACATTACATATCAAAATGAGCGTGCCGTCAAACGATCATTATCAATAATTGTTTTGTTTGACGGCACAGTTGGCGCAGCGGCTGAGCATATGGCTGCTGCACTGCGTGCAAATATTTGTATGGCCTCAGGAAGTTTCTCCGGGTCTGGCTGTTAAACTCGCATACATATATGCGAGTTTAAATGTTTGTTTACGCATCCACGATACAGGAGAAACTTCTAGTGAGGAGGCAACGTTCATCAAAAATAGGCATCATCATTCAGCTCATTTACAACAACAAATAACATAGTAATTAAACGATTTGTTAGGTAATAGGTACCAGTTACTACTTGTACATAATTACTCTATAACGTTCCACCTGCTGGGAATTGTTTCATGTCATAAACTCGTATGTTTACTCAAGTTGAAGTTATTATTTGAGTTAAACTAATTACTTATGCAAACGTGTTTGTGTGATAGACAAAAATTTAAACAAAGTAAGAACCGTCCGAAAAACGTAAGGCGTGAATTCTTGTCGCGCTGACGGAGTATACATTGTGTTTTTAACCGACTTCTAAAAAAGGAGGAGGTTCTCAATTCGTATGTTTCTATTTTTTTTTATGTTTGTTCGGGCATAACTCCGTCCGAAAATTTATTTTTTTGTTGGAAAGGGTATTCTTTCCAAATGGTCTCATTGCCACCAAGTCGGGATCTGATGATGGAATCTTGGTGAAATCAAGGGAACTCTTCAAATTTTATATGATAACGTGTTGCGATTTTGGTATTTTCTACAACAAGTGAAGCATTTGCGTTTTATAAGAACCATTCTACCATCAAATCTGATGATGAAGCCAAGAGTCACGGAACTCCATAATGAGACAATGTATCCTAGTCGTGTTTGGGCTTGTTGTAATTGTATCGGTATGCACTTTCCATGTATATCAAGCACATGTGAACCACTAAAAAGGAAAAATAAAAACTTTTTTGCAAAAAATAAAACCGACTTAGTCCGAAGTCGGTGACAAAAAAATTAATTCAATCAAACAAAGGTCACCGACCTCAGAAGCTAAAGTTATTTTTCACTTTTTTGTTTTTTTTTTAAGTCGGTTTTATTTTTTGCAAAAAAGTTTTTTTAAAGCATCATACTGCGATGCTGACGTTAGCGGCGACCGACATCCGTATTTTGTTCTGGTTGACGTCACGACCGACCGTAAGCGACCAACCGTCACCGCGACAAGAATTCAGTCCTAAGAATTCTAACTTTTGACAGTTTTAACTTCAAGCAATTATTCAATTAATGAAAAAAATCGTATCTTAATGAATTACGTTACATTTTCAAAATATATACAATCTAATTAAAATTTATTATTCTTATATTCCAGCTGGCTATTCTACGACCACAGAAAAGAAGTTAGAAAACAGAAGAAACTTTCAGATCACCCCGGTTAACTCAAACCCACGCCTAGTTTAATCCACTTAGCAAATAATAATAGTCTAGGTACTTAGTAACTCTAGATATTAGTAGATAATTATTACTTTAAGACTCCTGAAGCTGAATTTGTACTAAACTTTTGAAAATAAACGTTTTTTAAATAAATTTGACGTGTTTTATGTGACTTACTAACCACAGGTTTGATTGATTCACTACATTTCATCAAAAGGCAATCAGATTACTTGCCATGAGTTTAATATTGACGACCCGAATGGCGTAGTGATGGTAGAGACGCTGCCTTACGTTCTTAGGGTCCTGGGTTCGAATCCCGGTAGGAGCAAATGTTTGTGTGATGAGCATGGACATTTTTTTCCGAGTCATGGATGTTTATATGCATAATGTATGTATTTACAAACAAAAAAGTATATATGTAGTATACCAACTATCTAGTGTCCACGACACAAGCTTTGCTTAGTGTGGCACTAGGTAACGTTGTGTGTTAATGTCCAGCGATATTTATTTATTATTTTATTTAATATTTGAATACGCGTTTGTCGTCGTTTGGCTAATGCTGTGTTCTTTGTTTTGGATTCGATACGATTCTAGTTATTGGGTTTATTTATTCATTGGTGTCTCAGCTCAGTAGCCGCCACGTAGTCTGGATTGGTAAGCCCCGTTGATGGCAAAAGGCTCCCTCATCTATATATTATATACATATAATAAAATGCTTGTCAAACATGGAAATTCACTCAGATGATAAAAAACAAAATAAAAACAAGCCAAAGAAGTATGGAAAGAAGCATGATGAAAATAAGCAAACTTCAGAAAATTCCTCACACAATAATCCGCGAGAAGACAGACGTTATTGATGCACTGAGTTACGCACTAAAATTAAAATGGAGATGGGCGGGCCATGTAGCCAGGCTGACCGATGACAGGTGGACTATACGAGCCACAGTATGGCCAGGACCAGCCGGTTACAGAAAGAGAGGTAGACCGCAAACACGATGGGTAGACGACGTCACACACATAGCTGGTCGAGACTGGGTTTCGGTAGCAAGTAATACGGACATTTGGCATTCTCTGGAGGAGGCCTTCACCTGAAAGGGGTTCTTGCTCATAATTATTTGATTTTGTATTTCATTTGATTTAAAAAAAAAAACTCATTTAAGATAAAATGTTACCTAATTTAATAAAAGTCGAATTAATCTAATAATCTTATGTTATAATCAAATCTAATAATATAAGGAATAAAAATAATCTAAAAACAATGCATGAAATAATAAAATCTAACAATGTAATTTATAATTTAAGTTAATGTAATGGAAACACCTTTTTTGTTTGGGGTGAAAAATCATGTTTTGTGGTAGAACTCAATTTACTCACTTGAAACATTGTGCTGATGGATGAATTGAATAGTATGGGCGTCGTAGAGAGGTTTAAAAATAAAATATTGCTTTAACAACCTGTACTTAAAAAAAAAAAAACTTGTCAAAACGTTGTAACTTTGACCCCCAATATCTCTCAGTAACTGGAAGGTTCGCAGGTATGGTGTAGAACAAAAAAAAAAATATGGCAACAATGGGGAGAACAGCCTTTTGGCTTCGTTAAGAGATGTTTTACACCCTTTATATTCATCCATTCGTCCTGGAGACCTCCACATACCCACACCTGCAATCCCGGAAGGGTTAGGCAGAGATACGAATACCTTTATAGTACACCCGGTGGCCAAACTATCAGCTTAACCTTAGCCCATCATTAACTTGGCTAAGAAAAACGGAAGTCGTTAAACTGGACTTCCTAACTAATCGTTAACAAACAGCCGGCGATCTATTCTGGGAGACCTTCACCTATTTAATGATCATCACCTAGCTGGTTTTTTTTACAAAAAGTGTACGAGTATGAGCCTAAGTTTGTATCTAAAAGAATGTAACCTTATTGGTATTAATTATATTTTCGAGCCGTTTGAGGTTGAAACTCTGGGTCCGAGTGCTCATAGCCTTTTCAAGGAAATTTCAAAACGCGTAGTTGACACTTCCCGTGACCCTAGATGGCAGGCTTTTACCTCGGCCAAAGGCTTAGCGTTGCCATTCAGCGTGGTAACGCTGCCAGTCTCTTGGGGACATTACCGATTGACAGTGTTAAGGAGGAGTTTTCCGACGCCATTTTTTAAGTTTTGAGTTTAAATTAGTTAGTTTAGTTTATTTTAGCAAATTATTGAATTGATGAATTAAAGTTTTTCAGTAGAAGTAAAAAAAAAAGAATGTCTTTTGACGAAAACGTGGAATATTCTAATAGGTGCTTTTATGTTTTAAGTCCAATGTAATAGTGGGAGAGCCTATTGCCATCAATCGTAGACAATTTCAGACTCTTGCACGAGCAGGGAATCGAACCCAGGACCTGATGCTCAGCAGCCGCGCTTGCAACCATCCGTACAAGGAGGCAGTTATTTCAATGATAATAAAGCATGAAGTGGTTCTATTTCAGAACAAATGTTATAAGATTCCGCTGGGTATATGATTGATAGAATTACTAGGAATTCTTTTCAAGTACACTGTTCATAATCGTTTGTTGTTAAAAGTGTTATTGTTTCTGAGGTTCAAAGAAAAGCTTAGAGAAATCAAGGTAACAGATCGTGTTTTTCAATTAACATTCTGTGAATTTAATCGCTTATTTCCTCACAACTGTGTATGAGCAAAACAAACAAGTCGTCCAACAAGACAATAACAGAACTCGACTATAGCAACAATACATTCCAATTCCAAGAAATTTTACAAAACAAAGTGATAAGCGTAATCTGTAGAAGGTACGAAAGGAGTCTAACACTTGATATACACTAATGAGCGCAAGAAGGACAAAAACCGTCTGGTTTGCGTCACCGGCGCTTAAATATGTTCGTAGGTACCTACGGGCACTTTACCCAGCCCGTCTAAGTTCATGACTGCGTCCATTCAGACCTCCCTGAGAGGCGAGTCGTGCGTCGCTTCGTCTAGACCTGAATTCTCTCTCATTAACATGTCTGCGACTCTTATCTGTTAATTTCACAACGAATAATTAAGAAACGCAAATTATTTATTTACATTGTGAAACTAAAATAGATTTTACAAGTGTTTACAAGCATCCACGGCTAGGAAATTCTAAGGCTTACAATTGTAAGCCCGTAATTTTATGATAGGTGTTAGAATAGAAAGCCTAGATAAAAAGCAGATGTACGCAATTGGCTCCCGTGATATTCCTTATCACTAGTCGAGACATTATAAATATTGAGTCGGGTAAAATAATATATATTACAAACACCACAACAAACAGTTGAAATACAAATAGACGCAATCCAGGGGTATTGTGGTTGAATATAGTCATTACATACTCCTGACGCCTGAGATACAACATTGACATGTGAAGACATAGTTGCAGAAATGGATTTTTCTAAGAGTGAACCCGAGAACCCAAAACAAGAGGTAAATAAAGAAGACACCGATGAATCTTCTCCTCTTAAACCAAACCCTGAAGAAACAGAAAAGGTTGAGAAAAATGAAGAAAAGAAAAAGTTAACTTTCAGAGAAAGACTGAAACTAATTAAGGACAACACAACTGTGGAACCAATAATGGCATGCTATGTTATGCCCAGTGTTTTAGCATCATTAGCAATACAGAACTTAAATTTAGAAAAAGCCTGCAGAGTCAATTTAAATTATAGCGCAGAAGTTTGTGATGCACTAAATTTAAGACAGACAGAGAATTATACGTTTGAAGAACAAGAAGTACAAAAACTGACAGCAAGTGTAGCAGTGTGGAAGAATGTGGTCCAAACAGCGATCCCTGTGTTACTTATCCTTTTCGTTGGAGCGTGGAGTGATAAGACTGGAAAGAGAAAAGCATGTATCATGCTGCCTATAGTTGGAGAATTTTTGGCTTGTCTTGGCTTCATCGTGAACACTTATTTCTTTAACTTGCCTGTAGAAGTGTCTGCGTTCACAGAAGCTATATTTCCTGCTATCACAGGAGGATGGTTCACGAACTTCATTGGTGTTTTTAGTTATATTGGCGACATTACTACTGAGGAGAACAGGACTTACAGGGTGGGGTTGGTGAATATGTTCATGTCTTTAGGCTACCCTATTGGAAGTGCATTGAGCGGTGTTATGTTGTCCTGGGTGGGGTATTACGGTGTATTTTCAGTGTCATCGTCCCTGTATTTGTTCAGTTTAATTTACGGATACCGTTATTTGGAAGATCCTAGACAAAGAGCTGAGAAGAAACTTGTAAGTATTGATTATTTAAATTTCCCATGTTTTATTTTATAAAATACTTGTAAGTCAACAAGATGTTTCTCTTTATGTTATCTTCATGATAATATTTCTGTACTTGACCTTAGGGTCAAACTTGAAAAAAGGACTTTATGGTTATGAACTCAAAATAGACCAATCTTGATAAAAAAAGTTTTCTCGCTTCATTTGTCCACGTCTGTTGGTATTTATTTTACTATGCGTTCTTCTATAATTTTACTATAGTGCCCGTAAATACTCGAGGAGATTCATGAAGCACTACTTTGTTTACGCAGATGATGCCCTATTAATTGTTTTTCTTTATTTACATGTATATGTCACCGTAAAATTGTCAAATACGTTAGATTGTAAAATAACTAGAGAGATTGTAAACTCTCGAAATATTGTCAAACGAACATACTCGTACTGCTTACAATAAAACGCATTATTTTTCGTGAAATGCATGCGCAGTGTGGAGGGAAGGAGGGGTCCCCCTTGCCCAATGGTACCACTCTCATGAAAAGATAATGTACCATTCCTGAGAAATACTGATTAATATAACCTAACCTTAAAACACTTTATGTTCACCTAAAAAGCGGAGTCGACGGAGCCTCGCTTCGCGGGGCTTATTATTTCCGAGTGCAGGGTTTAAAGGAACCTAACTAACCTAACGAGGGGGGGGGGGGTCCAAGTACCGATTATGGGGGCAGAGATACTTCCGTATGTTTAGTTGACAATATTTCGAGAGTTTACAATATTGCTAGAGAGATTACAATCTAACGGGTTTTACAATTTTACGGTGGCATAGATATTGAAACTAAAAGTAACGGGGACATTTTTCAAGTTAAAAATTCACAAAATAAACCTTTTTCAGGAGAATAAGAAACACAAAAAGAAATGTTTCCTCCGTGAATTCTTTGATGTTGCTCTGGTCATGGAGACTTTTAGAGTAGCTTTCAAGAAAGGTCCAGGGAACAGAAGACTGCGAGTTTGTTTATTACTCATTGTAGTGTGTGTGGTGTTTGGACCCATGCATGGTAAGTGAATACGGTTCATCATTCTCTTGCTCTTGTCTCAATTCAGTTGGGGTTGGCGCAACATGTCTTCATCTTCCATATTTCTCTATTATTCGGATCTCATTAGACACCTGTTTTCGTGCCACATTTATTCAGACAGTTCAAAAGTGCCTATAACTGGCCTACTTAAAGTATATGATTTTGTTCGTCTTTGGTTGTCCTCTACTCATATAACAACAATTTTGATGTGTTTTGTCCTGTGCGGGCTAGTAAATTCTTTCTTTCTTCTATATACCCATCCGCAGTCATACTATAAATTTTCTTCACAACATTTTCCTCATTCCTCCGCATCACATGCCCATACTACGACGACCGATTACCGCATCACTTTTCAGTTACCAGCGCCACTTTCAGACTCCCTCTTTTGTACCCAAACTGAATACGGTTATTCAGATGAAACATTAATAATTATGTCTAACGAAAATATTCCTGAATTATGCGATAGTAACTTAATCCTTTGTTTGCTGTTGGTTCAATCTATGTCAAAGATTTGATTCTGTATGGAAAATGTTTAACCTAGATTGATATAAACAACAAGTTAGATAAAACGATCTATCATTTTAATAATTTGTAAAATTCCAGGTGAATTCTCAGTAATGTACCTGTTTACAAGGTACAGGTTCAACTGGGACGAGGTGCAGTACAGTATGTGGTCTACTTACTCTATCGTCACCAATTTAATGGGTAAGTAAGTTAAATTAAATTAGTTGTTGCCAGGGAATTTAGTTGTTAAAGAATTTGCCTACCAACTTTAAAGTCGACTACCTCGTTGGTCTAGTGGTCGCCAGCGCAACTCCTGAGCATGAAGTCCTGGGATTCGATTCCTAGGTCGGGTAAAGTGTTATTGGGTTTTTCCATGTAGCAGCATGCAGTAGCAGCCACTGTATCTGGATTTGTGCCCTGTAGATGGGATTAGACTCACCTCGTATTACATGACACTTAAAATAATTGGTTGAAATGTGAGTGTTCTCTCTTTAAATGGGCGTTGATGGCTGCGACACAGTTTTAAACTTTTGTTGCTATCATCGTTTCCTTTGTAATTGTGCCAAATGTTCCAAAATAAAAACTATTTACTTTTTACTTTTACTCTTAGGTACATCTCTGCCTAACTCATGGGGGATAACAGGTGTGATGTTATGTAATGTTTAGAGTTCATAAGTACACAATCACAACTGTCTTTATTTACTAGTTGTATACAATCAATATATTTTTTTAAATATTTTTCTCTGAAGGCTCAACTTTCATAGATTTGACGTTTGGGGGCGAACTTGTTTATATGAATTTTTTGTTTGTCTATTTATAGAGCACTTTTAACGTTTACGTAGATCGTTCTTTCGTGGAGCGTTGAACTTGAGCGTAGGTTAGGCACTAAGATTGTCGTCTAATTGAGCGATAGCTAATTCCTATCCGAGTTAACAATTACAACAAGGTGCTTGAGAAAGATAAATTTACACGAGATACGTGGAATTCAGGAAAATAGGGTGAGGAAAGTTTTGAGTCTAAATGTGGATGGCTAAAAGAGTAGAGGAAGACTAAATAAACGATGATAGGACTACAAAAGATAATATGGTTGGCAAGGTGGTGAGTCACCACTCACGAAATAAAAAGTATTAAAAAGACATACAAATTCAAAAGTTATTTATTGAAAGTCGACTGATAATCAGCACTTTTTGAACATCAAAGTTTACAAAAGACAGTCCCCCAAAACGCCCACCATTTCACACTTCCTAGAGTTTTATCTGGGAAGAAGTGGCGGAACAAACTCCCCGGCAACACATCTGTCTGTTAGTTAGCATAACCAGATTTTTTACAAGAGTGTGTAACTTAATATTCTAACAAAGATTGTTCCGAATACAAATAAATTGACGTAAGGACCGAAGAATGATGAAATAGCTGGTGATCCATACTTTTGACAGCAACATGCGAACGTTTCTCCATATTGTGTAAAGTAAAGATACCAGACGTAGAAATAATTTAGCAAAGGAATTCTCTACTGGCCAGTAAATGTGCCAATTCTTACTGTAAATTACTTCCTTATTAGCATTACGTCAGGCAATCATCAGATTCCGGTAGTTAGTAGCAATGGTGAGCGTGTAATGTGGTGTTCAGACGACGGATGTTTTCCTTCATTAGTCATTTAAACACGGAAAGATGGTAAAGTGGATAAGTTTCTAAACTTAGGTACCGACTTCTTACAATAATATATGTTAACGATATATCAGAGTGAACGCAGCTCTTTACATTGCTTAGAGCATGTTTCTAGCATTGTGTTGTATTGTATAACGGCTGGTGTCCGCAATTCTACGTTCAAAGCGCGTATTTTGCGTACATGTAGGAAATTTAGCTGACGATCTCGCGGGGAGTACCTGGGTTACCGTAGTACTTTGCCCTGTATGAAGCAACCTCTAGGCAGTGTTGAAGCACGTGAGCTGCTGTCTCGTCTTCCTCCATTCAAGCTCGACACAGTGGGCGGTTTTTGACTCCTATTATGGCATAGAGATGTGTACTATCCTTCTATCATAATAAACACCTCACGTTTTCGGCGTCGAAGTAAAAAAATAATATCGTTTATTTCAGGCAGTAAACCCATATAGATTACATGAAAAAATTACATCACATTACATTATTTGAATCAAAAATCATAATCAAAGTTAAAATCCACATCTAAAATAAATTCACCATCTAAAACTAAAATTAAAATCAATTTAAAAATCAGCATTAAAGTCAACATTAAAATAAAATAAACATCACAATCAGAATTAAAATAACCAAAATAACAATAAAATATAAGTCCAAATTAAAATTTAAATCACATTAGATTAAAATTTAAAACAACTAATATCGTAAGTAATCTTAGTCTTCCAGTAATAAATATTGTGACGACATTTTTATATTTCAGGTACATTCTTTTCAATAACCCTGTTCAGTAACTACCTGAAGCTGGATGACACTCTGCTTGGCATCATATCCAACACCAGCAAGATCATCGCAGCCTTTGCTTACGCCTTCGCTAGGAATGACTTGGAAATTTATTTGGGTAAGTAATATTGAAGACATTGTGACGTGATGACTCGTCATCAAGTAAACATAGAAAAATTATCATTGTTTGACCTCCAAAAGTGAGCATGGATAAACTTTATATGCAGTGTTGCCGTTAGCCCCCATAGGATAGCGGCATGTCTGGTCATGAATAGAAGATTTTAAAGTGTCTCATTAGGTACTCAACTCATGATTGGTACTGCGACCGATTCCGCTCCATCTTCGTATAACGTAATAAAATTAATCGTGGAAAAAGGCGCGTCCTGCCAATTTTTTTTACATTATTTTTTTATAGCGAACTAGAATGTATCATCTCGATGACATAGGTTGCCTTCCGGGTTTCCAAACAAATGAGATTGCACCACCGATCGCTTTGTTGTAGTATTTTTCCGCTCATAATTGTCGCTAGCATAGAACGGAATTTTCCTAGCAAGTCCCTGTCTCATCTAGCACATACAAACCTACGATCACATATCGAGTACCAAGTACATAACAACATCGTATACTAGAGGATTATATACTAAACTCGACAGTCGTAAACACTGGGCCCTTACTGTAAACCTAAACTTTTGAATAGCAGTTATAAGTTATACTGCGTTTAAACTAGCGTTAAATGAATTAAGCTCGGTTACGGCTTTGTAAACGGTTAATAGTTTATATTTTAGGGATTTAGTGATGTTTGAATTAATATAACGTTTTATGTTGTTACTTTTTAGTGACAGCACGAACATACGAATCTACTGAGTAAATGTTACGAAAATTCGAACCATTGTACAATCAAAAATAATAACAAATCATACAGCATTTTGGTTTATTCATTTGCGACAACTGCAAACAAATTCATCAAAAACTATAAAAAAGAATAAAAAACTACTTAATTGTGCGAAACTATAAGTATTTTAAATGCGATGAAAATCAACCTTTGATTGCGAGAATGTATTATCAAGGATGCCCTTCTCTGAATATACATGGTGTAAACAACCACATCACGAAGCCCAAGCATTCTGTACATCAAACAAAGTAACTAACGTAACGGTCGCGTAAAGTCGGTCGTGACGTCAGCGAAAACAAAATACGGCTGTCAGCATCGCGATATGGTGCTATATAGAACACAATTACACAATGTATACTCGTACGCAATCGAGAGTGCGCGACCGACCGTCAGCGGCGCAACAAGAATTCAGACCTTAAATCTTGGGACGCCATTCACTTCGCTGGTAAGCATCATCATCCGTAAGCCCAAGCTTTTGCATATCCATCCAGATAAATTGACATTCAGGAAAATTGCGGTCCACCTCTCCATTTCTTTTTTGTAGCCATGGAAAGGCACTTTTCACGATATGGTCATCGGGTCTACGCATAACATGACCGAGGTTACAGGCGTTACTTTGAGACTCCCCCTTACGTGTTCGTTACACACTTTGTCTTTGAGAGTACGTACGAATTTCAGTGGTATGAAATTTTTTTCATGATTTTTCTTCGGAGAGCTTGTTTCGCTACCTTGGAGTAAAACGAGTTAATTGATTCTTTATTCATTAGAGAACAATTTTCAATCTTTCTCTGGTGATAGTAATATGCTCGCCCACTATTAATACAAGTGATTTAATTATAACTGACTGAACTGGCAAAATTACAGGCGGAATGTTACGGTACATTAAAAACAAAAAACGTGGTTTTCATTGCAATTCTTAACACTTTTTAAGATAAATGGCTATAGTCGTAGATCTATCTAGTAATCCATTTTCAAAATTGACTGCGAAATTGTGAACACATGCCTGCTTACGTTTGCGTCGATTGATTAATGACTCCACTCGGCAAAAGATATGCACTCGTGTTATTTGCTCAGTATGACGTAGAGACGTGCAAGTAGGTAATACATTTTGTGTAATTTTCTAAGATAATGTAAAGACATTTGTGTATACATTTGCGCAGTAAGACTGTGGGTACTACGTACTTATTAAGTTAATGTTTTCTGCGTTTCATTTTATGAATTAAAAACACAGCATAGTTATAAATGATACTGAAAAGCTTTGAAAGATTATGTTCACGATTTTTGTAATAATAAAATTATATTTTAAAACTAGCTTTTCCAAGCCACTTAATCCCCATGGGAACGGTTAGAAATCATCGTACGGGAACGTCTCAAACATAGCCTATGCCACTCGGGGATAAAGTACAGTTTCCAATGGCGAGATTTTTGGAATTGATCTGTACATTCAGATATAACCACCTCCATCCACAAACACACAAAAAAGTCACCAGCGCGGCGGCATAATATGAGGGCCTGGGTTCGATTCGGGTCAGGCACAGTGTTATTGGGTTTTTCCCTCAGGAATTCACTCACTAGCATAAAGGAGTCAGTATTTGTGGCCGGTTGATAGCAATAAGCTCCCCCCTAACATAGTACTTAAAAACATAACTGGTGAATTGTGGGTGTGCTGTTAGGTACACATCTGCCCAACCCTTCAGAGATTACTGGCGTGATGTTATGTTATGTTTAATGTATATGTCACCGTAAAATTTTCAAACACGTTAGATTGTATTCTCTCTAGCGAGGTTGTAAACTCTCGAAATATTGTCAACCAAACATACTGCTTACAATCGCATTATTTTTCGGTCGATAGTAATCTATCGAAGTGCAACCGTAATATTATGAAATGTATGCGACGGAAGTATCTCTGCCCCCATAATCGGACCTCGGGGCACCCCCACGTTAGGTTAGTTAGGTTCCTTTAAACCCTGCACTCAGAAATAGGGGCCCGCGTAGCGGGGCTCCGTTGACTACGCTTTTTAAGGGAATATAAAGTGTTTTGTAATCGGTATTTCTCAGGGATGGTACATTATCTTTTTCTGAGAGTGGTACCATTGGGCGAGGGGTCCCCTCCTTCCCTACCTCTCCTCCACACCACGCGATTTGACTTCCATCGCATGCATTTTACAATATTACGGTTTCACTTCGATAGATTACAACGATTAAACGCATTATTTTTCGGTACATTGTATGTAAAATAATGCGTTTTATTGTAAGCAGTATGTTCGTTTGACAATATTTCGAGAGTTTACAATCTCTCTAGTTATTTTACAATCTAACGTGTTTGATAATTTTACGGTGACATATAGATAGAGTTTTGAAACAGTATTTTTCAAGTCCTGTCTGAAATTACCATAATTATGTTAAATGGAATGGTCACGCAGGCTCATACTGACGATTTCCATGCCGTCATTCGGAAAAAAGTCGTGTCACTTATGAGGAGGGTGCGGGGAAGTCACAACAGTATCCTGAAAACTGTAGCTGAAGGTGTTCGTGCATCTGTCTTGAGGCATTTCGTTCGGCTGGTGATTACTAGGGAGGTATCTTCCTACTGGTTATCTTGACGGGGCGGGCTATCTTAGCACAGGGGTATTTTATTTTAATGTTTGGTTTAATTATTCTGATGAGTGTTCTTCTTTGTAATTGTATTTAAGTACTAACAATAGTTCTTAAGTTTTTGTATAACTAACCCTTGGACCTAGTTTTCCCAAAATAAATATATTTGAATTTGAATATTTTAATGAAGAAAAATGTGGTAGGTTTCCAATATAAACATATAAATAAATTTCGCTGGACACTACACACAGCGCCATCTAGTGCCACACTAAGCAACGAGGCTTGTGTTGTGGACACCAGATAGTTGATATACTACGTATATACTTTTTGTTGGTAAATACATACTTATTATACATATAAACATCCATGACTCGAAAGCAAATGTTTATCACACAAACATTTGCTCCTACCGGGATTCAAACCCAGGACCATAAGAACGCAAGGCAGCCTCACTACCGCTGCGCAAATCATAAAAACCATTTCAAGTAATATTTATGCAATCTTTATTTGACCAAGAGTTTCTTAAGCAGCGCAAGTACTTGAGCTCTTAACAAACTAAGAAGTCATTCTTAGTTACGATATAATTATCTCACACACTATTTGCATGCAGTATTTATCTACTGATAAGCTCCGAAGGTTATCAGCGACTACTTTATCTCGTCTGCAACAATTAACAATACATGTGTCATTCCCTTCATTGATATCGAGATCAAATAAAAATAGAAATGTATTGATAATAAAATCATCAATGTTATACCTACTGAAGACGCAAAACGAAAAAAATCAAGCCTTTTTTTATAACATACATATAATTGATAGCTCTGCTCAATTACACCAACACTAAAAAACACTGAAACAGTACGGCACTGATGAGTTTTCAACTCTCAGAGGCTCAGCGAGCTTTGAACATCGTTAAATGCGCTTTTATTTTGGCATTAATTAATTTGTTTTAAGGACTGAATTTGTGCCGGGCTGACGGTCGGCAGCGTAAGGTCGGTCGTGACATTAGCAAGAACAAAATACGGCTGTAGGTCGCCGCTGACATCGGTGCTATACAGATCAACGCGACTGACCGTGCACGACCGACCGTGCGCGACCTACCGCTAGCGTGACAGTAATTCAGGTCTTAGTGTAAGTCACAACGGACTTAACAGTATATTACAGTATGACCACTTTTAAGTGTGCAATTCAAGGTAGCGCTGCTTGTTAAGAATAAATGCATCGATATGTTAAACTTGGTACCTACATTTCTTTTAGTTTTGTGTTTTCCCGCCTGCATAGATAAGTTGGCAGAAGTGTATTTTGCTCGAGACTTGAAATATATCAATCAATCAGTTGACACAATTTGAGGTAATAGGGATATTTTCGCATTTGTTTCTCGCCTAAAATATACCTTTGATTTATTATAAAATACGAGTAAAACAAATGGTTACTTGTAACTTAAAACCTAAAAGTCACCTTAGATAATAAGGTCAATTGTTTATTTATTTTTCAATAAGTTCACTTGTTGACAAAATTTAATAAAAGTCGTTTATAGTGGCTTTACTCGTGATAAAATGAAACTAGATAACATTATGGTTTATTTTTAGGGTTCAATAATTTAATATTGAATCTAAAAATGATGTATTGTCATTGAATAGCATTTGACAGAGCCGAATTTAGGCAATGGCTGTGAGGCAGTTAAGGACTTCGGAGCACTGTTCAACAAAAATAAAAACGGGAAAAGAATAATAGCATGCAGAAACCTTATTTTATTACCCCTTAGGGTCAAAACACATACATACGATATGCATCGTGACGTCATTGGTCGTGTACGCCGATGTAATGCCGTGTCATGGAAGTCGACGACGTGCAAATTCACGACACTATGCCTTATTGTGGTCCGATGTACGGCACAACACACAAAATATTGAGCCCATTCATATCTTTGTATCAATATTATCATCTGACTAGCCTTTTCCCACCCTTTGTTGGGGTAAGGTTCCAGGTTAACCGGATGCAGCTGAATACTAGTATTTTACATGGAGCGACTGCCTATCCGACCTCCACAACACATTTCTTTCCATCATTGGAACAGAATTGCATATCGTAGTTTTCCACGACACCACATCGCATCTGTACACGACTACGCGACTTACCACGATGTGAATCGTACGCGTATCGCTTTGGGTATTTTAGCCCCAAGGTTGAAGAAGTGATTTAAAACAAATAAAATGTTACAAAAAAGTTTAATAAATAAAAAAATAAAACACGCGTCGACTTGAGGACCTCCTCCGTTTTTTTTTCGATTAAAAAGTACCTAAGTAACGTCAATCACAATTGAAGTGTTGGTTTATTTAATTCAATATTATTTTCGGCGTAGGAGAATATTGAGATAACAAATTGGTTTTCCAATATTAGGTTACGAGTTCGAATTCACAATTCCTAGAATTTTGTCTGTCTGTTTATTTTTTATTTTATTTAAGTGAAATGGCTTTTTACTATACTAATATTTAGAAGATATGTTTCAAAATAGATGTGTAGCAATAAGCATTCTTTTAAAATGGCCACTGCGACACAAATGTCGTCAACCTCGTGTACTAAGTCATGATTCTTGCCGTTTCCATTCAATTCCTTTATTCATAATTATGTGTATACATTTATTTTCTTTTCGTGTTGTAAATAAAATAATAAGCAGCAGTAATAACTTCTATAGAAATAATATAATGTACGAAATTCATTTACATTTTAAAAATGTATTTATAGTAGATTATGCACCAAGGGGCTAAAGTTGTGTCTTATGTCACGGGCGTCATATTGAATCTTGAGCGCAATGAAGGATTCGGGATTTAACTCCCGAGCGCAGCGAGGGGGTTAAGAGTTTAACTCACGAGCGAAGCGAGGGAGTTAATACAAGAATCCTGAATGCAGCGAGGGATTCAAGCTAGCCCAAGGCAAAGACACCTTTAGCCCAGAGGAGGATACTCTACTTTTTACACCTACTGTGAGAAAATAATAGCCATAGTACGAAAAACATTACAAACATATTTATTAAATAAACAAACAGTAAGAATAAATAAATTAACTAATGTTACAGCCAATTACTATTACGGTATTACGGCGCGGTACGGTATTTGTTATTATTAATGCCAATTTTAATGTTATTCCATTCCTTTTAAAAAATGGTTCGTAGTTATCTAATTATTCTTACAATATTATGTCTTCGAAAACATGGCAACGATATGAAGAAGCAGTCGTTATGATTTTGTAGGAAATCGAGAATATCATACACGCGTAGTAAGGGTATCGAGAAAAGCTTTCCTCTTTCTGGCACCAAAGGGTGTTTGTTAGTACTATACTGCCGATTTAGCTGAGCATGTGAGATTCCAAATTCAAATCACATTATTGACCAGCGGGTCATAATGAAATCCAGTACAACATTATTGACCGGCTGTGCCCCGGCCACTAATGACTCACTTTAGGTTGAGGTTGCTTGACTTATAATTTGACATTTTCGAGCAGGTGGTGTGAAAAATATTTTTTTGTACTTATCCTTATCATTATGACTGCTATAATGTCATTGTGCCTCCTATACCTACTCATAAAACTAGTATTCATAATTATTAGTGTTTTTAAAATAATTAAATCAGCTGGGTTATATTCTCATCAAAGTCGATCGGCGAGACCCAATTAGATCGTAGCGTGTAATTTAAATAAAACTAATGTATCCCTAATTGTTTTCTGTCCACAGCACCTCTACTGGAAATCTTGAACGGGACTTCATTCATTGCCATGCGATCCATCGCTACCAAGTTGGTGGATGGAGAAGAATTTGGTAAGCAATTCACGTATTGCTTTTTTGTGTTAGGAATTTATCAGTAGCAGCCACGGAGTCTGTATTTGTGTCCGATTGATGGCAATAGGCTTGCTCCCTATTACGTGGGACTTAAATATAGCTGACGAAATATGGGTGTGATATTACACTGCTGCCAGAAATTCGCTGAAAAAGAACTTTCTGTAGGAACTGACGTGATCTGCTGATCAACATACAGGGTGTAAACCACCTCATCAAAAAAAATTTTTTTGAGTTTATAAATCATGTTTTGTGATAGAACTCAATGTAACGCTCTTAAAACATTGTGCTGATGGATGTATTGAATAGTACGGGGGTCGTGGAGTTGTTAAAAGTCAAAATCTTACAAAAAAAAAACTTGTCAAAAAGTTGTAACTTTGACACCCCATATCTCTGTAACCAGAAGGTTCCCAGGTATGGTGTAGAACAAAAAAAATGTCGCAATGATGGGGAGAACAAGTGCCTTTCGGCTTCGTGAAGAGGTGTTTTACACCCTTTATATGGTAAAACTAAAAATGAGTTATGAGTTTCCAAAAGTCATGAAACAAAAGTTGTTCAGTTTCATTGTCTGAGACTCCACACACGATTTTGCGTTTAGTGTGTTACACCTGGTATAATTAGTTTTGTTTAATACTTATTCAGGCAAGGTGAACTCACTCTTCGGGTTGGCAGAAGCCACGATGCCCTTACTATACGGGCCCCTCTACTCCAGGGTTTACATGGCAACCCTCAACATTCTGCCCGGGGCAGTCTTTCTACTAGGAGCAATTATGACATTGCCTGCAATTGCTATATTTGGGTAAGAGTTTGAAAGATATCTAATTATTTGTATTTTAGGGCCAATTTCACCAATAAAAAGGAACCTGATTAGTACACCTAAAATTCGTTTTAGAGTTATAAATATTAGCCATGATGACACAGGTCTGAGACAGGTCTTTATACGCTGTTTAAATATGGTAATGGCGATCAGTTTGATTTCTTAAATTGGCTCTTAGTTAGGCACTAGAAGATCTTAACTATTCAACACCTAACTCACCACACGTTTCATTAAAAGTTAAACCAACTATGACCCGAAAAAAGGGCGAAACAAGAAAATAATGCAAAAAGAAATCCAGAAATACATAGGCTCCAAAAAGGTAGAACCGTGGTCGCACCCACTGTATACTATACATACTATGTTTGTTTAATGGAGATGTTCTTGACACCCACATAATCATAGTAGGTATACAGTGGGCATCATACATAGACTGCAAAAATCATTACCTTTCCATTTGGTTTCCCTTTAGTCGGGTCGGGGGTCGGGCCGGGTCGGGGTATTTTTGTCTTGCAGGCGCATGTTGTAAATCATACCAGTAGTATGATGCAAACCTTAAACTTTTTCTATACAGAAAAAAACGACTTTTGATAGTTAAGTACGATATTGTCTAGCCCTTTCTGCGGCAAAAAAATAATCAATAGGTACAGCTAAATTGTAACAGGCGTGCCAGTACCCATAAGGCAAACAAGCTGTTCCGAAAGCTAGTAATGGGTGTTAAGGGCAAGCCAAACTTTTAAGCTTATACGAAAGTACCTCCACTACTATAATAACATTAATCCTCTTCGCAGAAGGATTATTCTGAAAACCTTTTAACTTTAAAGTACTCAATTTTCTTACAGGTGGCTGTACTTCGAACACAAAAAAGATAGATTGAGAAACGAAGCCCGGAAAGAGGACAACGAAAAGCAACAAGCAGAACAATTAAAATAAAACTTAATGGATTTTTAATTTTACGCTTTAAAAACAAAGTGTGCAAGATGTATTGACGGGCTTTGTTTAAGCCAACGGGAGTAATTGATTGGTCAATCGGGTCAAGTGATATATATATTATGTGCGTAAGCTCACATTATCGGGTTGTTTGTTTTTTTTTATTTATATACTTTCCGAAGCAAAATAATAATTCAAGGCTGGGAGATAACAGGCACCCGGGGCTACGGGACTGTTCGAAAGAGATACCGTGGCCCCGGAACATAAAGGGCGAGGAAGGAACATGGATGGGTTTTAGTCAGTAAAAGTCTGACACTCAGTCATACATTGAGTCATTTGATGATTTCCATACGAAAGAAAAGGGAGATAACAGACGAGCAAATTTTTGGGTGTTGGTTTGTACAAACGATAAATGTATTTTCTTCCTTAAAAAAAGCACGCCTTTTTCTCATGTATCGTGGGTTCGTTTACACACATTTAAACTCATAGGTATACACAGACAGTTAGACCCGTAGAGACCTGTAGAGGACATACAAATATTTTGTTCCGTGCGGGGATCGAAGCGGCAACGCGTAGTGCAGCAGCCAATCAGCCACTGCGCCACCCATGTCCTCAACTAATATGCAAATTTTTTACTAGCATTTGCATTCAGAACAATTAAAAACTATCGATGAAGAGTTTTTTGTGAGACACTTTTCAACAAAATATAGGTATGTTTATTCACCAGTACTATGAGGAATTATAAAATCATTTAAGGTTATTTTCTGTACAATTGCTGTTATCAGTCTTATCATTAAATTATTATTACATCTTAATGATCGTAGTAATAAACGCGTTTTTTTAGGGTACAGATTAATATAACAATTTTGTTATAGCAAAGGCAGCAGGCGTAAATTAGATAATTAATTTGATTGTTTGATTGTTGTGTTGGAAAAAAAATATCGTAAAGAAATGATTTGTAACAAAAATTTCGATGACAAAAATAATGATTGTGATATCCACAATCGTTAGTGGGCCTGCTTAGTGAATTGATGTCCCACTACCTTTGACAATGAGGAGGCTTTTATCCCAGCAGTGGCAATGTTATTAGAAAAATTGAGATGAAGATGTTAGACTAACGTATTTCTCTGTGTGTACGAGTATTAATCTTTGTTTTTACTCACCTGCCTAGCCTTTTCCCAACTATGTTGGGGTCAGCTTCCAGTCTAACCGGATGCAACTGAATACCAGTATTTTACATGGAGCGACTGCCTAACCTCCATAACTCAGTTAGTACTGAGTAATACGATGCCATCACTGACTACCTGTAAAGACTGTTAAAGATCTACAAATGACAGCCGGGACGAACTGCTTAACGCACTTTACGAGGCACGGAGGTAACTTGGTAGGTAATGGGTGGTCACCCATCCACAGACCCACCTAGGCTAGCACGGCTTAACCTAAAGAACGACCCGAGCGGCTGTTATTATTTAGCCACGAGCCATACGTTGAGCTGAGTTTGGTTTTTACTAAATACTTTAAAAAAACCTTGCGTAACTATTTTTGCAAAAAATCTGTTAATTGAACTTCATAACAAAAATAAGGTTGTTGAAAAAGTCATTTTCGTTAAAAAGTCTTTGATAAGAAAAACTTTTTTTCTAAAATAAACCTACTTTAAAAGCTTTTAATTGGATAAACTAATAGTTTTAGCACAATCTATTTCAAACCAACGACCTGTCACCTTGGAATTTCGAACCTAGTCAGGTATTAACTAACCACATACTTACTAGAGTAGATTTTTTCCCATTGGTCTCGTGATCGCGGAGAAGCTAGTAGGTATATCGAGTTTTCTTTGTGGCTCGGAAAACACGTTTTGACCGTTGGTCACGGCTGTCATTTGTAGATTTTTGGTAGTCAGTGAACCGAAGTGTGTTTGCGTGTGTGTGATCGTGTCATGTGTGTGTGAGCGTGAAATAGGTTGGAGACGCTGGAGTGTACGTAACGGGGCACTGAGGAAAAACGACAGATTTCGCCAAAAAAAAAAATATTTTGGCAAATTGTTTATTTTCTCGATTCTATCGTATAAAACATCTATATAAAGGGCTGTCTTGGTGTTTTTTGTCTCCGACTAACCGTTTGTCGTAAAAACGATGACGAAGTTATTAAAGGGTGTAAAATACCTCTTAACGAAGCCAAAAGGCACTTGTTCTCCTCGTCATTCCGATAATTTTTTTGTTCTACACTATACCTGAGAACCTTCTAGTTACGGAGATAACGCGCGGGTTTTCAGCAATTTAGAGCGAGGTGAGAAGCTGAGTAGCTGTCATATCATACGTTAATGTTACGAAATAGATAAATTATTTTTTTGTTATGACTTTCCTACATCAATGGCTAGTTTCCCAGAGAAGAAAACCCAAATTACGTATTTTTTTACACAATAATATAACCAAAAAAATGTTATTCAATTTATTTCTTTTAATTTCTCATCCTCCTGCATTTCACTGTCCTCTATCGTTGCTTCATTTTTCAACCTTTCACTTTTGTGTTGGAAGTACATCCATCTGAAAATAAATTGAATGCTCTTTTATAGATTAATCCACTACATTTCATTTTTAGTTCTAAATAGAGAACTTCAAAAGACTGCCTGCCTAGCATCTAGGTGTTAGGAGTTAATGCAATATTTTTTGGTAATCCTTGAACTATAACGTTCTATATCATCATCATCATCATCATCCTCAGCCCGGCTTCACGCACTGCTGGGTATAGGCTTCTCTTTGCTTGTGCTCCACGCTCTTGTGCCAGTCTCATCCAGGATATTTCTGCAATGGCAACAATGTCGTCTGGCCATCTCACCACCGACGAACAACACTTCTCTTTCTATTCCTTACGTTCTAAATCATCATCATCATCTTCCTGCCCTTGTCCCATTTTATTTGGGGTCGGCGCAACACGTTTTCTTCTTCCATTCTCCCCTGTTAGACGTCATGGCCTCATTTACCCCTTTCTCTTTCATATCAGTCTTTACACAATCCATCCATCTTTTCTTTGGCCTTCCTCTCCCTCTCCATCCATCAATACTAATGTCCATCACTCTTTTAGTCACATGCGCTTCATCCCTCCTCATCACATGTCCATAGCAAGCCAAACGACTTCCTTTCAATTTTTCAGTAACGGGTGCCACTTTCAAACTTCCTCTAATATATTCATTCCTTACTTTATCCATTCTTGTCACTCCACACATCCATCTCAACATTCTCATCTCCGCTACATGCAATCGTTTTTCATCCATCTTCTTCACAGCCCAGCATTCTGATCCATACAATACGACAGGTCTAATCACGGACTTGTATATTTTCCCCTTTAGCTTAAGGGGCATCCGTGGGTCGCAAGTTGTTCCAGTGACCTGTCGCCATTTCATCCATCCTGAGTTGATCCGGTGCGTTACGTCCCGGTCTACTTCGCCATTCCCCTGAATAAGCGACCCGAGGTACCGAAAATCCTTACGTTGTAAATACTTCCATCATAATATTTAGGTAAATTATGGTCTAAACATATTATAGTCATCTTACCCAAATATGGTACAAGCCGGTAACGTCAGCAATGCACTTAATAGAAAGAATGCTCCCGGGAAAATGGTGATGGTGGCCATATAGAACAACGAGTAGATGGGCCCGTATATTAAGGGCACCATGGCTTCTACTAATCCGAATAGAGAGTTCAGCTTGCCTGTAACATAAAAGACACAACTTAAGATATATTTTTTTATAACTTCCCATCAGGGCACCGATGTAACAATTTTCGCAGAATTGTAATTCGAACTCATGTATGGAACCCGTTCTATTGACTATTTGCTTGCAGTTTCAGTGAACATTAGAATGGAAACCTGACATATTAGGTGTATATCGACCCTTCTCGAAGCCGTCAACGAAGTATTCTGAACATCAGACTAAGTAACTCTACGCAAAAATTATACCTTTTTTTTAGTGTGAAAAATCACGGTTTATAAATAAATAAATATCGCTGGACGAACAACAAACCGCCATCAACAACACACTAAGCAACGACGCTTGTGTCGCGGACACGAGATAGTTGATATAGGTACTACATACTCGTAGATAATTTTGTTTCGTTTACTGTAGGATCATCAATCAGAATGTATCGCATTCAAAAATGTTCATTTCTGTGACTTGTGGATGACCTGTTAGTACCACTTTTCAGAGCAATTTTTCTTGAGTATATGAGAGGGCAGGGCACTTTGTTGGTTCTGGGATTGGCAATAATGTACCGGATCATGCAAAGTTCGAAGGCCACTTGCAATGTGACCCGGTGAGCGAGAATTCTATGTTTAAAGCAAATGAATGAAGTTTGGCGTGAGGCAAAGGTTCGGTTGACATGATGACGCTTGAGGATCTGTCTCCAGCAGTTAATGTATAAGACGTAGCTACGAGGGCGAAGGAAGTCAAAGTCCAAATTATCATCTGCCTAGCCTTTTCCCAACTATGTTGGGGTCGGATTCCAGTCCGGATGCAGCTGAATACCAAAAGTCCAAAATAGACGATAAAATAGACAGAATAGATACAAAGATAGAATAGATGTTAAATAACTTACCAAATTCTTCTCCATCCACTTGTTTCGTAGCTATGGACTGCATTGCGATGTACGAGATCCCACTCAACATGTCTATTGTCGGTGCTGTGGCCATACGTACAAAAAAATATGACCAATGAATAGGGTAGACGATAAAAAAAACTAATTAGTCCGTCAGTTAGATTATCAAATAATATTTGACCCGTATTTTTTCTTTTGTTACGTAAACCAAAATTCACGAAGACACGACGCTTTTAAAATTCTCAATACGTCACGCCTTGGAATAATTTTTATTTATTGAACACTGACGTCACGAGCCGCTACTCCCGAGTTTTGATGCGTTTTATCTTTGTCAATATTCATTGATTTACAAAAACAAAAAAAATATTGTCCATTATTTTCCAATACTCCAACTGACGAATTAAATAGATTTGCAATTTTTTTATACTGTCGTCATGCTTTTTGTTCGCAGCGGTTTACCCGGCTTTGCTGGTATACTAATGTCAGATGTTTATTAGTTAAAACATTTATGATTTATTTGCAATATGAATTATAATATATAATAGGACTCACCTAAATACAACTCCCAGGTGGTCTTAGAGAAAGCATAGACACAGGCTGCGGTGATCTTGCTGATGTTAGATATAATGCCGAGCAAAGCGTCATCCAACTTCAGGTATTTACTGAACACAGTTATAGAGAAGAATGTTCCTGAAAAGTTGATATTTCTCATTCATCTATGTTTTTTGAGGCAATCTACGCGCAAAAACCACACCACTACCGTCACGTTCATTTTGTTTGTCAAAGTCCAACGAGCACAATACTTACCAACCAAGTTAGAAATAATAACGTAAGTGGACCACATACTGAAGTGCACGTCATCCCAGTGGAACTTGAATCTTGTGAACAAGTATATTACTGTGGATTCACCTGCAAATGTAAAATATACAGTTACTAGCTGTGTTTTATACTAAATGAAAAAAAAAACAAAATACCAAAACAGGCCAAGAATAGATAGCTATCAAATTAAATAAACTGAAGAGTGTGGGAAACTGACCAGTGTAACGGGGAGTCATGAAAACAATAATACAGCATAGTGAGATTCACATTATTATATTTGGGTCGACAAAATACATTAGTAGTAGTATAGTAGTAATTCCGGATCAGATCAACCCTAACGTGTACAGAGCGATTTAACATTGACTAGCTTCTGCCCGCGACTTCGTACGCGGATCCTGTTGGTTATGCCAGAGACAACGGGGTCGTCAAAATCGGAGATCTGAAACGTCTGATGTCGAATTCTAAGAGCCCGGGGAAGGGAAAATAACGGATCTTTCCCATCTGAGCAACACATACCGATTGTTTCTTTATGCCATTTAACAGCTTCGTAAAAAGTACAATTTTGAAGTACAATTCCGATGGCAGAATATGTGGCGTATTCAATTATAGGAGTATACGTAAATGCACTCCGTACCTTATCAACCCAAGGAAGGCCGCCATACCCTACGGCTATATCTTGAGACACATCCGATTCTTCAGATGTTATCGACATTCTGTTCAGACAATGTCGAAGTCGATCAGAATTCAAACGTTCGTTGCGCTCTTCTTCTGTCTCTTCATGCCGTACTCCAGCAATTCTTTCTCTCTCACTTTTTAACTGATTATGAATATTTTGTAGTGTGCGTGTTTGGGGCAATGTATGATGATCTCGAGCAGCAGTTAGTCGCGCATCACGTTCATCACTCGTTTCAAAAGACCTCTTAGTAGATGTTCGAATACGCTGAGAATTCAAGCGTGATTCTGTATCGGTAAACGTTTCCGATTCGCGAGACAATGCATGCCGCATCACGTTCCGCACTTGTCTTTAGAGACCTAGAAGCAGATGCGTAGATACGCTGAGAACTCAAGCGCAATTCTCTATCCGTGAACGTCTCCGACTCGCGAGACAATGCGTGACGTTCACGATCAGCGGTCAGTCGTGCATCACGTTCCCCACTTGTCTCTAGAGATCTAGAAGTCTATGCGTAGATACGCTTGGTACTCAAGCGCAATTCTCTATCCGTGAACGTCTCCGACTCGCGAGACAATGCATGACGTTCACGATCAGCAGTCAGTCGCGCATCTATTCTTCACTGGTCTCTGGAGACCTGGATGTAGATGCGTAAATACGCTGAGAACGCAGGCGTGCTTCGCGATCCGAAGAGGTTTCCACGGAGCAAGTTGCAGCCTGAAGTTCTCGAACAGCATCAGGTCTCTCCTGACGCTCTTCGGTAGATTCTTGGGATCTTATGATCCTCAATCTTTTAGCTCCTTTGGAACATTGGGAAACCTCTTTCTAGGCATGGTTATAGTTTTGTTGTGAATATACCTGATCAATTAAAATCTTAGTGACTGCTCCCCTGCGTTACCGGGTAAGCTACCGAGTCACGAAGATAAATGGAAAAGGAAATTAAACACTCAAATAGCATAAGCCCGAAGAAATATTTCTGCGAGAAAATAAAATAATAAATGGGAGTTTTGGCCAGTTGAGTCAAATTTTCAATGATATACCATCGTCATCGAAAATCAGTCCTAAACTGTTACCGCCTTCACCGCGTGAAGGTACTCCCAGCTTGTGTTATTTTATACAGTGAAATTAGTGATAGCTTTGCAATAATTTTCACATCAGATGTTTCTGATCTTCGATTAAATATAAGTCAACAGGAAATGCCCATCAGACCGCTCAACTTTTGCTAAGACGTCATTCCTGTATGTGCTATGGTATAGGTAGGTATATGGAAATTTCCAGCGGAAGGCGCGGTCGTTGAACACAATCGCTACCCCGTTTATTTGGGAGCCACACTAGATCGCTCACTCACTTACAAACCCCACTGCATTAAGACCAAGCTAAATGTTGGTGTACGCAACAGTGCCTGGGGCGCCTCCGCACATGTTCTGCGGACTTCTGGCTTGGCTCTCTGCTTCTCAGCTGGTGAAGTTGCATCGATCCGCTAATGCCCAAGAAGTAGATGCAGCCCTAAACGAAACATGCTGAATTATCACTGGCTCCCCTCAAACCAATACCATCATCTGCTCTATATCTACTTCCAGGAGTGTCCCCCCCCCAGAGGTAAGAAGAGAGGTTGCCTGCTTTTCTGAATTACATAAGCAGCAGACACACAAACGCCACTCTCTGTATAATATGGAGTCGCCAAGAGGTAGGCTGAAGAGTCGGAAGAGCTTCCTCAGGTCAACTAATTTATTAGTAGACAACCACAGGTCGAGTGAAGCAAAAAAAAAAGTTGTGGTTCCTTAAGCATCCCCCTCCGACACACTATGCCGATGTAGCAGAAAACTCCCTCCGGGACACCTTCTGCCATGGCCCACCTGGAAGACCCTAAACCGTTTGCGGAGTCAGGTGGGCCGCTGCAGATACAACCTGGTCCGGTGGGGGTATTCCGAAGAAGCCTTGTGTGACTGCAGTGCCTCAACACAAACTATGGCACACTTCCTCTCATGTACTGTCGAGGTGCCAAAGTACTAGTCCAAAATAATTTAATTTAAAAGAAATAAAACCGACTTCTAAAATCACAAAAAAGTGAAAAATAACTTTAGCTTCAGAAGTCGGTGACCTTTGTTTGATTGGTTTAGTTTTTTGTCACCGATTTATGAAGCTAAAGTTATTTTTCACTTTTTTGTGTTTTTAGAAGTCGGTTTTATTTTTTGCAAAAAAGTTTTTATTATTCACTTTTTAGTGGTTCAAATGCGCTTACCCCTTCACGTACTGGCGTGATGTTATGGACTGGTGTAAACAATAAACAGACATGAGATTTCAGCAATCCCAGTCCATTTGCTTTCATTTATTGAGGAGTTCCGTTGCCTATCTCCGAAGTTCTTCATCAGATCTTCATCAAATTGAAATGGGACCACTCCGAGAAAGTACTCTTCCGAAAACTACCCAAATCGCTTCACGTGTGCCTATAAAATTTGAAGAGTTCTCTCTTTTTCTCCAGGATTCCATAATCATATCCTGATGATTATAATTTTACGGTTTGTCTTGGCACACCTTATAGTCTTATCACAGTCAATACTTCAGATAAATTTACTATACAGGAAAAGTTTTTAACCAGTGCGCAAATTTTGACATGATAAACTTGAATGTATTTTAATAGACACGTATTTTTTATTTTGATATGTGTTAGTAGTAAAAAATAAAGTTATCGCTTACGAGACTTATTTACCTATAAACTTATTTTATGGTCGCTTGCCAGTCGGGCGCCCGGTCGACCGACTCACGCGTCGACCGGTCGCCCGACCGGCAAGCTGAGATCAGCTGAGTTTTGTAGGTGCGCTCGCTCGATGCGACGGCGCCGACGTAAACTTACCTACCTACGCGCTGACGGTTACTGACCGCCGTTTCGCGCTACTTTTTTAAGTTTAGGCTGTGATATGTTATTTGTAAACGTAATTCCAATTTTTCCTTCATACTTTCATGGGCTTAGGACACATCGTACGTCAGCAGCCAGCGCGTTTTCATTCACAGTATAACAATTAAATTATGTCCATGTTATGCTTATTTTAAAATGGGACAAGATGGAAAAATTTGAAAAAAAAAATTAAAACTAAAAATGGGAATGTGTTCTATTACTAACACTGAGCTACCAAAAAAAATTTACGCAGTGGTTAAAAACTTTTCCTGTATGTTGTTTGCAAAAATAAAGTAGTATCAACATAAATTAAATGATTACATAACATCATGCAGTGTTTTCCTCAACTGATAAGATAAGTAACTCGTTACTATAATTATATTTTACAGTGTACCCAACACCTACACTTTTACAAAATTCAGCTATGACACTATTTACTTATTGCGCTACTACACTACACACTACGACATTACTGCGCCACAACATCGCCCTCTACGACAACGCGACGGCGCTTCGATGCTACTCGCTGCTACATTACTGTTCCACATATCACGCTCAAAACACCTCTTAATGAAGCCGAAAGGCACTTGTTCTCCTCGTCATTCCGATCAATTTTTTGTTTTACACCATACCTAGGAACCTTCTAGTTACCCAAGTCCGGACCGGATCGGTCCGGTCTCCGTAGTTCTCCAAGTTTTTTTTTTAAATACAAGTTTTTATCGGAAGATTTTTACTTTAAACACCTCTACGACCCCCGTACTATTCAATCCACCCATCAGCGCAATGTTTTCAGTGCGTTACATTGAGTTATACCACTAAACGTGTTTTTTCACCAAAAAAAAAAGTTGTGTCCCAGCAGTATTTTTTGCGTGATGTTACTTAGTTTGATGAACAAAATACTTGATTGACGAATTCGTGATGAGGTGGTTTACACCCTGTATACAAAACGCACGTATGAATCTTAACTAAATTAAATTATTTATTTACTTTTATTTTTAATAGTAATGGTATCATGAGGAATTAGGGCAATTATGAAGGTTCTGTTTTTGCTATAATTCCTGTTATCAGTCTTGTCATTTAATATTTACATCTTAATGTTTGCGGTTATCTATATTCTAATTGCGTAACAATTTTCTTATGTTATTACAGTCAGTTAGCATGAAACCTGAAAACAGACTAAATATTTTTGAAATGTTTTTATTTATTTTTTTATTTTTATAATCTATTCTGAATCATGCCAACTCAGACAATTTATATAGCAACTTTAGTTTGTTACATTAAAAAAAATCAAAGTCATGTTATTAATTTTATTTCATTTTAATTTCCCAATTTGTTGCTTGTTGCCGTTCTCGATCGTTGCTTCGTTTTTTGATCTTTCCTTTTTGTGTTGGAAGAACATCCATCTGAAAATAAATTGAATGCTCTTAAAGACTATTCCACTATATTGAATTTTTTCACAACACTGCCTGGCATTCTAGGTCTTAGAACTGTATGGTTTATATCCACCTGTAAAAATTGTACACTTCATCGGCAATTTGAAAACTCCCTTTAGCTTTCAATCACCTATCCACCACCACCAAGACCACCTGCCAACAAACGTAGTAATACTTCTTAATATTACTACGTTTTCCAAGCATTGTCTACTAAGGAGTATATAGATAACCCCGATCATATAGCTTGTCAAGCCGTTGAGCTTCTTCAGTAACTCTGAGGACCAATTTACCGATTTCAGCCATCATTCTTGAGTTATTTATTATCCCTAATAATATTTGTGATTGTGTTAGTTTCCTTACCCAAATATAATGAAAGCAGGCATCGTCAGTAAAGCTCCTAATAGGAAGACTGTTCCCGGGAAAATGGTGATCATTGCCATATAGACCCGTGAGTAGAGGGGCCCGTATATCAACGGCATTATAGCTTGTGATAACCCGAAGAGAGAGTTCAGCTTGCCTGTAATATAATAACTGAGTTAACGTATACAGGGAAGAAGTTTTCAACCTCACCTGGAGGAACAGTACTCCAAATACAAACATATGGAATAGCAAAGTATACGCAAAAGAAACATTCCCTTATTCATAAAAATAAACAAATCTGCGTTTAATGATTTTCGAGAATGCGCCTGCCACACTCGGGAAGCTATACAGCTAAAATCCGAAAAAAATACAGCCTATACCTTATGGAATCAATCGATAGGATCAATCGTTAGAATCAAATCTCTCTAACAAACATGATAATTTAAGTGAAAATAAAACCATTAAATCTAAACTTATAAATTCATTTATATAAACTACATAGAAATAGAAAAGGACCCAATATTAAGCCTTGCGGTACGCCCACTTTTACTTTTAAACCCAACAACAACACCACCATAAACAACACCATATTTATTTGCAAAAAAATAAGATTGTGTCAAAAGTATTGTGTCATGAAATACGCAATCTCCTCCTATTGTTCTGATTAAAATTTCATGTCGATGCTAGTATTCTGGAACTCATATTTTATGGAAAAAAACCTAAAATATGCAAGTTAGAATCGTTATATCTTGCGAAAATACATATACATATTAATGTTTGTGACTATGAGCGAAAGAAGAACACGTAGTAACTTACCAAATTCTTCTCCATCTACTAGTTTCATAGATATAGACTGCATTGCGATGTACGAGACTCCACTCATCATGTCTATTATAGGTGCTGCGGATACAAAAGTAAGAAAATAGCAGTTGCTCTATGGTTCACACATTTACTGTAAATTTGATCAAATTGGTGTAAGTTAAGGGAGAAATGCTTGGCCAGCAGTGGGATGAAGCAGGCTTTCAGTTACAAATAACTTTTGAACTCAACAAAGTGATTGGAACTGCTCTTGGATACAGCACCAAAGGGCCTAGGCCAGCAGCAATAACCGAGGATCAGTTAATAAAATAATAAGGTTAACCGAATACGCCCATGTGTTTTATTAACCATTACACGGGTTAACCATTCAAATATTGATGATTGGCTAGAACGAAAGAGACAAAGCACTGTGCGTGGGCTAACTCTGATTTTTTTTTGTACATTTTTCATGTACTAAAATGAATTTGGCGCGTGAACTTGTTAACCCTTTAATACGTGTTAACTTTTAGTCAAGAGATGAAATAACTCGATTACATTACATTTATTATTGATCGGGTAAATAAATAAATAAATAATAAATAATAAATCGCTGGACATTAACACACAGCGCCACCTAGTGCCACACTAAGCAAAGCTTGTGTCGTGTTTCAGTAAATTTTTCGGTTCCTGGTGATACAATGACAGAAAACCCAAAAATAAGCTACCGGAAAGTTTATATCACGCCATGTTTACCCAGTGGATAGTCGGAGAAAATGGAAACACTTTATAAACGATATTGTCTCTTCTCTAAGCCGTTTCTCTTTGTGCAGAAGTCGTGGCCACGTAGTACGCTTACCTAAATAGATGTGCCAGGTCTTGCTTGCGAAAGCATAGGCAAACGCTGCGGATATGTCGCTGGTGTTTGATATGACGCCGATCAAAGCGTCATCCAGCTTTAGGTAATTACTGAACAGGGTTATAGCGAAGAATGTACCTGGAAAGTAATATTTTGCTTTAAAATAGGATTCGATGATGCTGGTATTCTTGTCATGATACGTACTAATAATATCAGCATATAATGTTCCCACAACTAGGACACAAGCCTCCTGTCTTTGAGCGGGAAGTAATAAAAAGCGAATATTTGATGAAATTGAAAAGTGCCTGTTGGCGCGACTATGGCCTATTCGCGCAACAAACGTTTAATATTAGGACACCCTTTTTTTTTCGTATGGGATATCATCAAATTAATGACTCCGAGTCAGACTTTTACTGATTAAAATCTGATGAAAATCTGCTACCGAGCAACGGACAATGGATTGTCATCCAAAATTGCACGCACGATACTCGGTGCAGACCCGGCACGGCCTAGCATGCGTCACCCTCTAAGCAAAAAAAGGATGCGAGTTTTTAAAAATTATGATAAACTAAGTAATCTAAACATTACTCACCAGACAAATTGGTAATAATAACGTAGGTAGACCACATACTGTACTGAACGTCGTCCCAATGGAACTTGTATCTTGTAATCAGGTACATTACTGTAGATTCACCTGAAAATGAACAATTTATAAGTTCAAAGCTGCATTGGAACAAAACATATTAAGATTAAAATGCCTGTTAAGTAAGAAGAAGATCAAAAAAATACTTTCCATTTTGCCGAACGGACTGAACCGAATCATGTGTGGCCTATCTTATGGGTGGTTGCAAGAGTGAACCCTGTGCGTGCTGCTCTGATGTTTTCAGTAAAAGCATGGAATCTGAATTCATTCCCTTTGGGCATGAAAGTTCGCCCTATAGGGGCGAACCTTCATATATGAGTCTTAAACGTACCTGGCGGCGCCCTAACGCCAGCCTGCCTGACCCTCAGGGAATACAACGTGATATATTTAACAAGTTCAAGCACTTACCAGACATAGGTCCAAAGATAAGGCACATGCATATGAGCAGTAAACAAATAATGAGTCTTCGGTTTTTAGGACCTTTCTTGAAAGCTACTCGAAATGTGTCGGTAATTAGGCTAACATCAAAGAATTGTCGAAAGAAGCCTTTCTTTCCGTATTTATTCATCTCCTGAAAAATAAATAAAGATTAATATTAAGTGATTGATTGATTAATATTTTGTATTCTATAAAATAACTAATCAGAAAAGACTTTTCATGGTGTTCGAATCAGTCATCATCTATGAAATGATGATAATTTTAAAAATAACCTTGACCAAATGAGAGGTACGAAAAAACCGGCCAAGAGCGTGTCGGGCCACGCTCACTGTAGGGTTCCGTAGCTTCCCAGACCATTAAAAATACCAACATTTTTCGTCAGCAAAAATAACTTTGTTTTTCATAGTATTTGTATGAAAAACAAAGTTATCATTTGCGTTTTTTTGAAAAAGTGCTATATAACTCAAAAACTATTCAACTCATCAAGTTGAAAATAATTTTCCTAGAAAGTTCATATAAAGGTCTACTTCTGTGATTTTTTTCATATTTTTTAAACTTATGGTTCAAAAGTTAGAGGGGGGGGGGGGACACATTGTTTTTGACTTTCGGAGCGATTATTTCCTAAAATATTAATATTATCAAAAAATGATTTTAGAAAACCCCTATTCATTTTTAAATACCTATCCAACAATATATCACACGTCAGGGTCAAAATTAAAAAAAAAATCGCTCCCCACTTTACGTCTGGGGGAGGTACCCTAATAAAAATGTTTTTTTAAATTTTTATTTTTGCACTTTGTCGGCATGATTGATATACATATTGGTACCAAATTTCAGCTTTCTGGTGCTAACGGTCACTGAGATTATCCGCGGACAGACAGACAGACATACAGACAGACAGACAGACAGACAGACAGACAGACAGACATGGCGAAACTATAAGGGTTCCGTTTTTTGCCATTTGGCTACGGAACCCTAAAAAGGGTATTTAAATTCTGACATATTTATGTAAAATCGGTAATTGTAATAAAAATTCATGGTCCGGAAAAACTTAAACATTTACTTACAATTTTCTTTTCAGCCCTTTGACTTGGATCTTTTAGAAACGTGCATCCGTAGAACAAACTGAACAAATGGAAGGATAATGCCACAGAAAACACACCGTAATACCCGGCCCGTTCAAACAATACACCACTCAAAGCAGTTCCGATGGGATAACCTATCGATGAGCACATGGTCAGCAACCCCATCCTGAAGGTTCTGTCCTCATCACTTGTGATGTCACCAAGATAACTATATATACCAATAGAATTTGTGTAAAATCCTCCCACTAAAGCTGGAAATATAACTTCAGCTAAAGTAGACACTTGTAAAGGCATGTTAAAGAAATAAGTATTTAAAATTAACCCAAGGCTAGCCAAAATTTCTCCGAGAATCGGTAGCATGATGATTGCCTTTCTCTTTCCAGTCTTATCACTCCATGCTCCAACGAAAAGCATCACTATTACAGGGAACACTGTTTGAACTATATTCTTCCACAATGCGACACTTGCGGTGACCCTTTGTACTTCTTGTTCTTCAAATGTGTAATTCTCCGTCTGTCTTAAAGTCAGTGCATCACACACTTCTGCACTATAATTTAGATTAACTCTGCAGGCCTTCTCCAAATACAAATTTTGAATTGCTAAAGATGACAGCATTGGAGGTATAACATAGCATATCAGTATAGGTTCCACAGTTATGTTGTCTTTAATAAGTTTAAGTCTCTCTCTAACAGACAATTTTTTTTTGTCTTCTTCTTTCTCGAGTTTTTCTGTTTTTTCTGGGTTTGGTTTAAGAGGAGAAGATTCATCTGCATCTTCTTTATTAACCTCTTCTTTTGTCTTCTCGGAATCAATCTCAGAAGATTTCATTATTCCAACTTTGACTTCACTTGTCAATGTTCTCTTTTTTAGGTATCAGTAGTAATTATTGTGGAAGATGGATTAAAATGTCTGCTTTCAACAATATCACTTCTGGACTGTGATATTTGATGTTACGACTGTTTACTGTGTTGCTTGTAATATATCTACTTTACTTTCATATAAAACGGGAATTCTTTCGCTAAAACGTACTTGATAATAAGCTTTAATTTCATGATAAAATTTATCTCGCTATAACAAAATACCATATAAAAAAACCTAATTACTTGCAAAGATGATATGCTTATAAACATTTCTTCTACTATTTTCAGACATCGTCTTCAATAAGTAAACAATTTTAATTGGCGGGTTTTCGCAAATCTTTTCACAGTAAACATTACAGATAAGTTAGTTATTTGAAGTAGGCTTACCAAAAAGGTAGAATTATAATAAATAACATCATTACAAAGCATAGCATTATGCAGTGTTTTCTTCAATAGATAAGATTACAGACTAGTTAGTTCTAGCCACTGGCCAACGAGCATAAAAGCTGTGTTGGCTTTGCCACCTTTATTCGAGAGCTGGTATCAATGTAAAAAAGTTTTGTGTGAGACAAAATGTTCTAATCAAAAGTTCTCTCTGTTATGTACTCGTATCAAAGTTAAAGTCCATTCACTGACGGCATCTTTAGCACAACTTTGATTTGATTAGACATGCATAAAATTTATCAACCGGTAGCTGGCATCGATACAAACAAGTTTTATCTGAGACAAAATTTTCTAAAGCGTCAGGTTTCCGAGATTTAAGCTATCAAAGTTGTTCTGGTAGCGATCCCTTTTTTTAAGGAAACTTTACAGTTCAGAACATTTTGCCTTAGACAAAACAATCTTGTATTGCTGCCAGATCAAAAAGACACAAAAAAAAGGTAAGTACAAAATACTTACTATAGCAAAAGGAGAAAGCACCTATTTCCTACATCTTTGGGCCTAACGTTACTTTACGTTACAGTCATGAAATTGGTGTCATTTTTGAGAGAAGCACACCAGGGATAATCTGACTGTATTTCAATTGAATTGGCAATCGCATTTCTGAGATTGATAAATTTGAATTTATAGCTAAGTTAGGTTAGGTTAGATTAAAAAAAACGAAGGTTCACGGCAGTGTTTTTTAGTGAATGCAAGTTCCACATCCAATCTCCCAGGACGGTGAGGTATGCGTTAGGCATTTTTCAAGGCTCAAAAAAAAAGTTATGGTTAGGTTACGTTAGGAGGTTAGGTTTGGAACACCGCGCCTCTCATAGACGTAGCGGAGGGAGTTTTACACCTCACTCCCCCCGAAACGAGGCCCGAAGGTCAAGCGGACTCGCAGCGGAAGTCAAAGTCGGTAAAATCTCAGAAGACCCACTAGTAGGTCTTGGGGGACACATCAGTATTCGGAGACCCACTGGTGGGTCTGCTTGGTGGGTCCTTGAAGACGAAGCGGATCCCGCTGCCCCCCCCAATGCAAGTGTGCGAGGGAACACCGGTGTGGTTTTAGTCAGTACGATTCTGACAGACCAGGACATTACTTATTATTACACAAATACAATAAACAAATAAAGAGTCTTCTGTTTTTTGGACCTTTCTTGAAAGCTACCCGAAATGTGTCGGTAATCAGGCTAACATCGATGAATTGTCGAAGGAAGCCTTTATTTTCGTATTTATTCATCTCCTGAAAGATCAGTTATATTTTGATTCATATTTCGTGAATTATAAAAATATCTAGTCATAAAGAGCTTGTATAATGGTGTTCGAATCAGTCGGTATTTTTGAAATGATGATCTTAAAAATAACCTTGACCAAATATGAGGTACAAACAAGGGTATTTAAATTCTGCGATATTTATGAATAATCGCTAAGAATTTGTAGTCCAGAGAAACTTAATTTTTTACTTACAATTTTCTTTTAAGCCCTTTGCCTTGGCTCTTTTAGAAACGTGCATCCATAAACCAAACTGAACAATTGGAAGAATAATGACACAGAAAATACACCGTAATACCCCGCCCATTCAAACAATACACCACTCAAAGCAGATCCGATTGGATATCCTACCGATGAGCACATGTTCACCAACCCCATCCTGAAGGTTCTGTTCTCATCAAGTGATGCTATAGTAAAATTCCACAAAGTATTCTTGAACTGAATGAGACGAAAAAAACATGCATTAAACGCACACTATGTAAACAAGCATATTACAAGTTGAGCGATTATATCGCTGATAAAAATGCTTGGCTTAATGCTGGTCCTGCTCCACATGGACAGGGACGCAAAAATTGATAGCATTAAATGGTATTGTTGGAGCTGCTGAAGATTGTACTTATCTTTGCATTGTATAGATTCAATGTTAGTATTATATAATCGCATAGCGTATATTGTGTGAGTACTATGTACTAGTAAGCTATCATTCACTGGAAACCTACGGCAGTTCTTGACTTGAATGTGCCCTGGCGGTTGAGAGTATGTCATGCTCTCTCAAATGTCTCGCTGATGGTGGAGCGTGTGTCGGACCATTTAGTTCCCTTCAAAATGGTTGAGCTGAATGGTGCTGATCCATGCGTCATGTTCGTGAACGGGCGCTGTCAGTTGTGACTGGTCATCTCTAGTCGCCATGGTTTATTTGAATTAATTATTATGTTTTTGAGTTGTATTTTATTTTTGTTTTGCTATGGACACTTTTAACGTGCACATCTTGCTACATTGTTCTCACATAATATACCATCTCAACATGAATGACGTAACCAAGATTTTGTAACAATATTTTGATTTAAAAGAGTGTCCATGGAGTTTCTTGCCCGTTCTTCTCCATAGAGATCTACACTAGGGAATGGGCAACTACAGTACTTTCACAGTTTTTATGTCTTGTGACTGGGACTGTAGCTACTTTAAACATGTTCATTTTTGTTTCGACAATTCAAAAGTGCCTGTAACTGGCCTACTTGAAATAAATGCTTTGATTTTGATTTTGATTTTGACTTGTGGTGTCACCAATATAACTGTATATACCAATAGAATTCATGTAATATCCTCCCACTAAAGCTGGAAATATTACTTCTGCGAAGGCAGACGCTTCTACAGGCCAGTTAATGAAATAACTGTTTAAAATTAAGCCAAGGGTAGACCAAATTTCTCCAAGAATCGGTAGCATGATGATTGCCTTTCTCTTTCCAGTCTTGTCACTCCATGCTCCAACGAAAAGCATCATTATTACAGGGAACACTGTTTGAATTATATTCGTCGACAATTCGACACTTGCGGTGACCCTTTGTACTTCTTGTTCTTCAAACGTATAATTCTCCGTCCGTCTTAAAGCCAGTGCATCACATACTACTGCGCTATAATTTAGATTGACTCTGCAGGCCAAATTTAAATTTTGTATTGCTAAAGATGTGAGCATACCAGATATAACATAGCAGAACATTATAGGTTCTACAGTTGTGTTATCTTTAATTAGTTTCAGTCTTTCTCTGAACGTTATTTTCCTTTTCTCTTCATCTTTCTCATTTTTCTATTTTTTCTGGGTTTGGTTTTAGAGGAGAAGATTCATCTGCCCCTTCTTTATTAACCTCTTCTTTTGTATTCTCGGGATCACTCTCAAAAAGATTTATTATTCTTACTCTGTCTTCACTTGTCAATGTTGATTTCTTTTTTTCTCCATCTTTCTCAAATATTTCTGTTTCTTCTGGGTTCGTCTTCTTTATTTACATCTTCTTTTGTGTTTTTGGGTTCACTCTTAGAAGAATCCATTTCTGCAACTATGTCTTCATATGTCAATGTTTTATCTCAGGCGTCAGGCGTATGTAATGACAATATTCAACAACAAAACCCTTGGATTACGTTTATTTGTATTTCAACTATTTGTTGTGGTGATTGTAATATATATTATTTTATCCGACTCAACATATATAATGTCTCGACTACTGATAAGGAATATCGCGGAAGCCATGCGTACGTCTGCTTTTTATCTAGGCTTTCTATTCTAACACCTACCATAAAATGATTGCGGGCTTAGAATTGTAAATCTTAGAATTTCCTAGCCTTTGATTTGATTTTTTGATTTTTACTCTTAGAAGGATTAATTATTCCCACTTTGACTTCACTTGTCAATTGTCATCCTCAGGTATCAGTAGTAAATTTGTGTGATGGAATTAACGTCTTATTTCAACAATAACATTTCTAGACTGTGACTGTTAATGTAAAGAGTTTCCTATGTTGCTTGTAATTTATGTGTTTTTATTTTCATATTAAACGGGAATTCTTTCAGTAAAAACCTACCTGATAAGCATTTATTTCATGATAAAGTTTATCTATAAATGCGAAAGTAAGTTTGTTTGTTGCCTTTTCACACCTAAACCACTAAACCGGTCATTCTCAATTTTTGCGAATACGTTGTCAGATATACAAATATGGACATAGGGGGTACCTTTCATACCGAAAAAAGTACTGTTCACGAGGCAAACAGCAATAACGTTGTTATAATAATAGATAGAGCAGCGGTGGCCCAGTGGTGGCGGCCCCGACTTACGTTTAGTAAGCCGTGGGTTCGAACCCAGGCAGGCGCATTACTTTGTGTAATTTATAAAATCACCGCTGCTCTCAAAACGGTGAAGGAAAACATCGTGAGGAAACCGGCATGTCCTAGGACCATAAATTCGAAGACATGTGACATCTACCAATCCGCACTGGGCCCGCGTGGTGGATTATATAGCCCATTCCCTCTCATAGAGAGGAGGCCTGTCCCAGCAGTGGGAACATTAATAGGCCGATGATGATGATGAATAATAGATGGCGACACATGTCTTTCGAATCACAATTGAATTATATTCACAGACGTATAAAGAGTAGCAGACCAAACATAAATTCCTAGTTATACCTATAATATATCCATCATTCTTTATCCTTGTTCTATCAAGCAAAAACTTAATAATGGCGTCTCGTTCTTTTACGTGTAGCCACACTGCCACACACATAGACAAATTTTGACATGAAGCCTGTTATTCTGAGCCGCCATATTGATAAGCTTATAACCTATAAGAACACTCTACGGTGTCAATCACGTTATGTGAAAAAATATTAATTGTTTGTACCACTAAAGACTTGAAACACGTAAAATAAAATGGTGAAGTGCAGTGCGTACCGGTGTGACAGTGATAGCCCTAACAAAATACCTGGATTAAGCTGTCATCGGTAAGTTTTTATTTACGTTGTTGTAAACTGAAACAATTTGTCGATTTTTCGAAATTAATCAACCGTTTCGATGAAGTTTAATCGTTTTTATCGTAGCCCAATTACTGCCATGCAATTTGCCCACACGCTTACTTAGAATAAACCGTACAAAAATAATAAACAAACAAAATTGTCTTATATTTACTATTAATGACAGCTCAAGTACTTGTGGAATTAACCAGGGACGGATTTAGTATTGCGAAATGCTAAATCTAATAAATATTATTATGATTGTTTACATATTTAGTTAATGCATTTATTGTAGGTGCGTAGGCATATTAATTACTACAAAGTCGAAAAATCCAACAGGCTTAATTTTTTATAATAATATGTAACGCCTACAATGTATCAGTTTATCACAATTCAATGTTGATATGAAATAGGCATAGGTCACACACATATTATAAGCTACTCATATTTCTTTGATATTTTGGTGCTGTAAATAAAAATAATAGTAATATTTTTGTTCCAGGTTTCCAAAAGATGAAAATTTAAAGAAAGCCTGGATTGATAACATGCAGCTCCAACCTAATCCTACTGGTGAACTCTGTTCGAAGCATTCCGCACATTGCCAAATAAAAAATAATATAAACAACGTGTTTTTTTTTTAACCTTAGAAGAAATGCAGTCAATAAAACTTGTTTCCTTTTTGGGTCCTTATCTGGGGTTAAAGTATTAATGAATGCATTGAAACTTTGCATTCCCGTAGGCGTATCTATCATCATCATCATCTCAGCCGAAAGACGCCCATACTAATAATATAATATTTCAGTCCGTAACAGCAAATGGCACTGGGTATTCCGAACACTGCTAATTACTGTTATGGTGCTACTGCGTCTGTCAGTCTCCTGTATTAGTGTGGCGTCGCAACGCTATTGATTTAATTGTGACCGTTACACAAGGTCACAGAGAATGCTTACCAACGTATATTACAAATGATAAAAGTTTGAAAATATGTAGGTACTTTAACGTCCTACAATACTTACTAATACCGGCCTTAGTCCGGCCCTGTTTAGACAATTTTTTCATATGTGTGTGTAATGACTTCACAAATTTTAGCTTATGTTTGGTCTGCTACTCTTTATACGTCTGTGATTATATTATTACAGAAACTTTAGTAGTGAGTTAAGAGTTTAATTGTCAAAGTGAGCGAAGCCGCGGGTAAAAGTTAGACTATATAAAAAAAAAACCTGATCGCTTGCAGTGATTATGCCAACAATCAGTTGTTCAACTTCATTAACCCTTCGTATCGAACGTAGATCCACACAAGACACAATGACTTTTTAATTGTGTCTATAATTACGGCATACAAGAGGTAAAGTAAACAATTTCAATTGACGGGTTTTCTCAAATCTTTTCCCAGTAAACATTGGTGATATGTTCAGTATTTGTAGGAAGCTTACAAAAATAAAGTAGTATTCAAAATAAATAACATTATGACATCACGCTGTGTTTTCCTCAATATTTAAGATAACAAACTAGTTACTTCTAGACAATTAATTAGCCAACGTGTTTAGAAAAGAACTTGCGATTCCGGCTACGCCTTTTCTATTCAACCCATAGCTAAGTTTATACACACATGGTTTTCGTATGTTTCGTGGGTTATTATAAGCACTACATAATTTTCATAAATTAAATCAGCAATAGTACCACAATTTTCGGTGGCTTTGATTGAAATCTAATAAAAGGAGCTCGTGGCTAATTCATAACAGCCGCTTAGGTCGATCTTTAGGTTGAGCCGTGTACTCATTACATAACGAGTTTCCTCCGTGCCTCGTGCTCTTGAGGAGGTCAGATAGGCAGTCACTCCATGTAAAATACTGGTATCCAGCTGCATCCGGTGAGACTGGAAGCTGACCTCAACATAGCTGGGAAAAGGCTAGGCAGATGTTGATGATGATGATTGAAATCTAATTTAAATTAATGCATGTCGGAAGATCAATTATATACTAGTTAAAAGTTTTAAAATTAAAAACCGTACGAATGTTTCAGTAGCGCAGTTATGGCGTAGCTCGGAGCGCATTATGACGTCACACGTAGATTGTAGCGCAGAAGCGTCGTAGCACCTTACCACGCACTACGACGCATAGCATAGCACAGTCGTAGCGAATTGCCATTGTAGTTCGTGTAGTCTCCTAGCATACGTAACGTAGTTCTCTAGGCCGGTAATTATATCACAGTGTAATATCCTTAATCCTCTCTCCTATTTAAATTAACTTTGCTATGCCCGACAGGGTCCATTATTGATTCGATGTTTTTACATACCAACTTAAATAGGTACTACTACAATACCAACTAAAAACATGAAGCATTGAGTCAAAATCAAAATCAATGCATTTATTTCAAGTAGGCCAGTTACAGGCGCTTTTGAATTTTCGAAACAAAGATGAAAATTAAATGTAGCTACAGTCCCAGTCACAAGACATAAAAACTGTGAAAGTACTGAGTATATTCGTTACCTAAAATAACGAGTCGTCCAACGTATTATTTTAATTGGCCGAATTCATTTACAGCAATGCAATAACAGCTCTGTGTTCTGCGATGTGTATTATTATTGCATTACTAATTTACCAGAGATTAGCTAATAGTCCATTACATGTTAATTGGTTTTGAAATCATAACACGCCTGTTTACCCTGGCTTTTAAGTGGTTGGTGTTATAGAAGCTTAATTATAAAGCTTGATAGTATAATCGACCTTGTTGCTTCAGCACCATATGGTAGAATGTCACTAGCACATAGAATTTTTATTGACATTCGAAGTTGAATTGTAAATTTTTATTTATTTTATTTAATTATTGTGAATGTGAGGACCTTGTGGGTCACTTTTTGTTTTTTTTTCCCGCGACTGTCTGGCAGTTTGAGTACTATAAGCGACCTACCTAAATGTCCTTTGTTTGGTATTGTTCGTCGTTTCGTTGAGCTCCTTGAGTTACAAGTCGAGCTACACGATAACTGACAAATGCTTGCACTGACTGGACAGGTCTACTCAAATCTGTGTGGTTCTTTCTTCAAAAGACCATCTCAGACACTAATCTATATAACACAATTCATTCCATTACACAATCTATAGTCCTCATGTGAATTAAGCAAGATTGTCTGGACTTCAAAAGAGACTATGACGTCTGAGTTTGTTTCGGCTGTTTCTTCTCAGAGTAGTCAGGTACGAAACACCGGCCCCATCTAGTTTAAAAAAAAATGACGTGTAAAAGTGTTTGAGAAAACCTACTTGCTGAATAAATATCATTTATCATTATCATTTATCATTTATCAATAATAAGTTACGTTTCTGTTTGTGATAGACAAACTGTTGCCATTTATACTCGTGAAATTAGTTCTATTTCAAGGTCATCATCTTCTGCCTAGCCTTTTACCAACTATATTAGGGTTGGCTTCCAGTCTAACCGGATGCAGCTGAATACCAGTATTTTACATGGAGCGACTGCCTATCTGACCGACACAACCCAGTTAGTACTTGGTAAGACTGGTGTCAGACTTTTTGGGCCACTGACTACCTGTAACGGGACCAACAGCTTAACGTGCTTTCCGAGGCATGGAGGAAACTCGGTATGTAAGGGTGGTCACCCATGATAGGGCCGGATCTTGCGGAGAACAAGTTTGGTTTCCGCAAGGGGCGCTCTACGGTGGACGCCATCATGCGCGTGAGAGCCCTCACGACGGGGGATGCGGTATCCCGGGGTGGGTGTCTCTCGACATCGCCAAGACAACCGCCTTTAACTCCATGCCCTGGAGCTGCATCAGGGAGGCACTCCGGTATCACCGGGTGCCGACCTACCTCCGTCGTGTGGTCGGGGACTACTGACGGACAGGGCCGTCATCTACCCCGGTCGCAGCGGAGAATGGAACCGGCGAGAGATGTCGTGCGGTCGGTATCGGTTCTGGGGCCGTCCCTGTGGAACATCGGTTACGACTGGGTGCTGCGCGCCGACCTCCCCAGTGCTGTCAGCGTAGTTTGCTACGCTGCTGGTGCTGGCACAGGGGAGGTCGCACGAGGCGGCGGCCGAAACCATGACGCGCGGGGTTGCGATAGTCGTAGATAGGATCTGGCAACTGGGTCTAGAGGTGGCACTGCACAAGTCCGAGGCCATGTGCTTTCATGGGACTCGGAATGCGCCACAGTCGGGATTCTCACTGACGGTAGTAGGGGTATCCGTCGACGTCGAGTCAACGTTGAAGTACTTAGGAATTGTCCTCGACCGCCGGTGGAACTTCGTGGAGCACTATCGACATTTGGCCCCCAAACTGGAACGGAGCGGCTACCTTCATGCGGCTCCTGCCCAACCTGGGGGAGCAAACCACTTCCTGTCGTAGACTCTACGCGGGGTCGTGCGGTCCATGGCCCTTTACGGGGCCCCAGTGTGGGCGCGTTCATTGAGGCTGCGAGCCACCCATTACCTGAACGCGCTCCAAAAAGTGGTAGCCGTAAAGGTGGTCCGTGGGTACCGCACGATCTCCCACGAGGCGGCGGGCCTGTTTGCCGGATTGCCGCCATGGGATCTGGAGGCGATTGTCCTCGCACGTCTGCACGAACGGCGCGCGTAGGCGCTACGCTGGGGGGAAACTCGGCTGCCGCTCAGCGGACAGACCTCCGGCGTGATCTTGGCGACATGGAGAGAGCGACTGTCGCAACCCCGTGCAGGGCATGCCACAATAGTGGCGATAAGTCCCCTCTTTGAGGAGTGGCTCGAGAGACGCCACGGCGTTCTCACCTTCCGCCTGACGCAGGTCCTCACCGGACACGAATGTTTCGGGAGGTTCCGGCATCGTATTGGGTGGGAGAAAACGCCCGGGTGTTTCCACTGCGAGGATCGACCGTAGGACATGGTGCAGCATACGGTGGAGGTCTGCCCTGCGTGGGCGCAGCGCACCGCCGTATCCTCCTAGTGGCGATCGACCTCGACCAGCGACCTCTCGAGACCGGCCCTGGTTCAATCCATGGTCCGGAGCCACCTCCTTCTGCGAAGCAGTCATGCTGAGGCGAGAGGGAGAGAACCTCTAGCCCTAGCCGCCGCGGGAGACGCACCGGGCGTTGGGGGTCACGTGGTGGCTCCCGGTCACTGTAGGAGCGGCGTGTGGACGGTGAGCTGTGGGCTAGCTCGCCGCACGTCCGTCATATGACGACAGACCGTGTCGACGGTGCGTTTGTGTTCCACACGCACCTCAAAGAGATGTCAGCACACAAAAGGGCAAGGGCCGAAGCCTGCCGGGGCTGCGGGACTGTTCGAAAGAGCTCGAAAAAAGGAGTGGTCACCCATCCACAGTCCAACTTAGGCAAGCACGGCTTAATCTAAAGATCGACCCGAGCGGCTGTTATTAGTTAGCCACAAGCTCCTATTTCAAGGTATTATAATTTATTTTTAATTAATAGATTAATTGGTTAATCTTGTTCCAAAAAGTTGTGGTATTCTCATGGCAGATTTCATCATAGATAGCGATAATTGTGTTTGAAAACAAACAAAATTGTTGCAATAATTGCTTTCATCATCAGCCTATTAATGTTGCCACTGCTAGGTCACAGGCCTTCTATTTATGAGAGGGAATGAGCTATAAATCATCACGCGGGCCCAGTGCGGATTGGTAGATGTCACATGTCTTTGAATTTATTTATTTTTAGGTTTTATATTTTTCATATAATATTAGGTTCGGAAGTGGAGCTGCATATGACGTATAGCTTCATCATTTTATCAAAACACTCCTAAAAGAGATATTGAAATGTTTATATTCTGATATAATCTCAGCCAATTTACAAACATTCATGGATTATGATTCAAGAACTAACAAAAAACTTCACGTAAAATATTTATCTCTCGAAAAACAACACATAATAAACTTCACGTACCTACCTACCTACCGCCTAAAAAGTGCCAGCAACTTGGATCGTCGGCTAACGAGCTGTTCAGCGCTCACGACTATTAAGCGAGTATCAACCAGCCACTGACTTGCCTGTTATTTTGCATGATATTAATTTCGTGAAGCCACCGCCATTACCGCCCCCTTTTAATTACATTTAATGAATAAGCGAAAATTACCTTTTGTTTTATTCCAAAACCCTTTATGTGGAAGCCCGCCTATCTTAATGAGGTTTTCAAATTTTAAATGCTGTTTTGTAAAATTAACGATCTTGCGTAGTTGAATGATCCGCGGTAAGATTCATTTTCGGTTTTTGTATCTTAAAAGGCTTTATTGGTTAAAACTGGAACTTGATCACCTTTTCTTTGATGAAACCAAGGTAAAAACAACTAAAATACAGGGTGTAAATAACCTCATCACGAAGCCGTCAACCAAGCTTTTTGTAAATCACACTAAATAACTTATTTTTTGGGATGAAATATCATGTTTTGTGGTAGAACTCTACATATGTAACGCACTCAAAACATTGTCCTGATGGATGGATTGAATAGTAAGGGGTCGTGGAGGTATTTAAAATAACGGAACCTTAAAAAAAAAAAACCTTGTTAAAAAGTTGGAACTTTGACCCCAATTTCTCCGCCACTAGAAGATTCCCAGGTAAGTATGTGGTGGTAAGTAATCGAACGCGCCATCGACATGAGACGGACGGACGGCGAGGACCATGGACGGACGCGAAAGTTCGCCGCCGCCGATCGCCGCTACGAGGACACGGCGTTGCTCCGCCCGTGCGGGGCAGACCTCCACCGTATCCTCCGGTCGATCCTCGCAATGGAAACACCCGGGCGTTTTTTCCCGCCCGATCCTATGCAGGAACCTCCCGAAACATCCGGGTCCGGTGAGGACGCCGTGGCGCCTCTCAAGTCACTCCTCAAATAGGGGACTTGTTGCGGCAGTCACTCTCTCCATGTCACCATGAGATCACGCCGGATGTCTGTCCGCTGAGTGGCGGTTAGTTTTTTAACCGTAAACTTCCAAGAAGGTGCTCAGCAAAGAGAGTGATGTACTTAATGGCTTACTAGTTTACATCAACTAGTAAGCCATTAATGTAACAAAAATAAAAATAAAAACTAATACTCGTATGGATATTTTTCACAAACCTTGCTTAGGTTTTATCGCCGCGCGTGCATTATCACATTAACGCCCCTAGTGAGTCACAGATATAGAAATTCGTATTTTTCTCATCATCCAAGTTGTTATGATAATATATGCAACCATTACAGCCCTTCAAAACAGACTCGGCTAACAATCATAAACGCGGAGATTTATTCCGAGACGACTCAGTTTCTCATGGGAATATTGTGAGTAACGATATTAATATGATGAATTAATATGAAAACAAGTTGATAATATTTATTGTGATAGGTTAAGGGGTAAAGTCTCTAAGTATCTTTATCCCTTATCGACTTATAGACTCCCAGTCAACCTGTCTGGGGCATAGACAGTGAGTAAGACCAACTTTGCAAGTCTAACAGACACCTTTTATTTTGGTATTCCTTTTTGAGTCTCCTCATCATCATAATCTGCCTAGCCATTTCCTAACTGCCTTGGGGCCAGCTTCCAGCCTAACTGAATGCAGCTTAATACCAGTATTTTACATGGCGACTGCTTATCTGATCTTCACAACTGGGTAATACGATACCCCTTAGTAAGACTACTATTTTGGTGTTGCCTAATGTATTTGCGCGACGGTTTTTATCTGGTAAGTTCGATATAGTCGGTCTTAACTCTAGGTCTCCTTTGCTTCATAAGCATTGGTCCTTCGACAAACATGGCTAGCCCACTACTTTTTCTAATTCTGCAAGCCATGTCGATGTATGGATACTAGTGTGTGTTCATTGAGTAAGGCATATAAAGAGCGAATTGCACTGTCAGCTGTCAGCTATCAGTGTCATCAATGATTTGAAATATTGGTGTTAACAGTTCTTGAAAGCATCTTGTTGTGCTTTTAACAGTTCAAGGTGGTGCGGCTCGTTAAAAAAATATACATTGATATGACAAACTTGGTACATTTATTTTAATTGTGTGTTTTCCCGCCTGCACAGATAAGTTGGCTGAAGTGTATTGTATGTGATATCTGCAATAAATTCCGAACAGCCTGGCCACGGGATATTTGCTGAAGCGATTTCTTTCAGTGCAAATGGCAAAGCATCTAGCGACTAAGTCAAAAGTTTATAAACAAATAAATCAGGCCACGCGTAGCGGCGAATGGTGGGATCTTATAGAATGAAGTACAACCCTCTCCACTCAGAATAAGAACCACGTATGTATCGCACAGTCGTGGCCCAAAGTTGTCTGTATAATTCCTTGGGCAAAACACTCGGAATATATAATTGTACGTAGTTAGGTACCGCCATTATTTAGATTTAGGCAAATCAGTCCGCACAAAACATTGCTTTTCACTTACACTCGTGTCGTTTGTCACGAGTTTTTGGTGTCTTGCGAAGTTAGGAATAGATTGGGTTGGTGCTGTAGAAGGAGCTCTGCGAAGTGGGACTATTCTGATCAATTGGTGAGTTTCTGCAGTTCCTGGTTAAAGCAGCAAAATGCTATTTAATTATTTGGAAAGGTAGATCGTAACCAGTAGAGCGAGAATTGAATTAATGTTATAGACTAAAACTTCTTTAATCCATTGTGATGAGTTCGTGACTGTCAGTTTCACATCTTCATCAATATTTAACTACTTATGGACTTAGGCTAAAAGGTTACCTTATGACTACTCAGGTCACGTTTCGGATAAGTCATAGGTTAGAGTAGATTGAAAGTTTAAATCCAACCCAGCTTCTATCGTAGGTAAATTTCATCATCACGGTTGGCTGAGCGATTGACTGCTGTGCTGCGTGTCGCGAGTTCGATACCTGCACGGAACAAAAAGAACAATTGCAGCCGCCCATACATTAATTTTGGAGATTAAATTATTGCGTCTTTAAAATGAAAAATATCTTGTTCAACTCGGCGTCAACTTCTGAATTGGTTTGTGCAAGAATTTTTGTTCGAGAAGGCAGAGATCAATTGAAATTCATTCATGAACTTTTGTAGGTTATGTCTATGGGAATACCAATTCGAAGAAGATAAGGCGCAAACACACCGCGGCGCATGCTGTGCACGGACACGCCGAGCATTTTAGCTCAACAAATGAATCCACGTGATTCATTTGTTTTATTGTTTTCAGCACAATGTGCAAGCGTCTGTGACATGAGTATCACTAACAATCAACAGGAGCAAAAGACTATTATTCCAAATCTAAAAAAAAATACTTGGTTTGACAATTGTTGCCAAACTACTTAATTTATATATTTTTTTAGATTTAAATGGTGACTTTATGACTTTAATCTTTTTGCCCGTCATTAATTGAAAGTAATTCATTTACTTTACAATATTTTTACCCCTCTAAAGAACACGTCCACCTAAAAATAAACAGTATTGTTTACCTATTCGTTAACTCCGTGTACAATAACAAACTAAAAGTTTAATCACTTTTAGTTTTTTATTGTTATTACGATAAATATAGTATTACGATATAGTACAATACAGGAGAAATTCCTAGTGGTGTAAAGATTTATTATTTAAAAATGGCGTCATAAATTAAGGCTACCTTGAAAAAGATCCATGTACCAACCACTACAGAGGACTATCTATGCCTCTGGCAGATCCAATCTGTGATGTGTCATAAAATTAAAACTTAACGAATTACTTCAGCAATTTAAACATAACAACAATTCGATTATCGGTAAGCTCATTATCATCAATGAGGTATGTTTTTCGAAAAACATATTTAATTTTACAGTAATTAACTGCTGTTGAGGTGACTTGTTTTACTTTTAATTACTGCTCATGTCATGTCAATTTACATTTTGACGATGGCGTAGTGTCTGTGCACTTATTAATAAATAATCTGTTCGTTAGTAGGATGACATTTATAATTTTTTCATTTTTAAGTTTCAAAAAATGATAAATCAAGTTTCCATATCGAGTTTCCTCCGTGCCTCGCAGATCAATGTCATTTGTATGATTCTGTCAGTCATTACAGGTAGTCAATAGCCCGAAAGTCTGAAAACCAGAATTACCAAGGGATATCGTATTACCCAGTACTAATTGGGTTGTGGAGGTCAAATAAGCAGTCGCTCCATGTAAAATAGTGGTATTCAGCTACATCTGGTTAGACTGGAAGCCGACCCCAATATACTTGAGTAAAGGCTAGATGAGGTGATGGTTTGACAGTAGCTTAACTATAAAATAAATTATTTGCCTCGCTTTCACCACTCGGCCTACTCAATCCCACCGAGCAATTTTCCATAGCGAGTGTGAGAGTTAATTAACTCGAATACCATATCTTTACTGATTAACTTCGTCTTTAAACTGAGTTTATATGACGAATAAATTACAAGTTTACTCAATTATTCTGATTACGGGTAACGCGTTGAGTTTGCGGAGTTCAGGTCACTTATGGATGACGTGGCTTCTGACTTCCCGAGAATTATGCTGCCACGTTTTATGAAGATTGATTTGACACATAGCTAGGTAAGTACAAAAGTAATTGTTTTCTGTTATTGTTATAATGCGATGAGGGACTTACCTTGTGTGACAATCTTTCTTAGACGTTTGCCAGGTGAAAAGCCGATAAGAATTTCAGAAGTATCCCAGTTTTCCACTGGGATTCCTTTAAGTGATAGATTTGAGATTTCTTTAAGCGATAGATTTGCGTAGCGCAATGTTGATACCGGTAATCATACACGGAAAATATACCAATTCAACGAAACCAACCAAGTCGAACTTGTTCGGACTGGATAGAGAGGTTATGAGTTAAATCACACTTTTAGTGCTGTAGAACTTGTTACAATTATCCGACTTGTCCCTTCTACAGTAAATATACGAAGGAATACAAACAAGTAGTAAGTTTTACACGCAAAAAAATGTTTCAAACAAATCACAACTGTAAAAAGTAATCTGTTGATTTTATTTTAAAAGTTTTATGACATCGCAGCGAACACAAACAAGTAAGCTAACTGACCGTATCAATACTGTAAAACAATTTCAAAATGCCTACATTTCCATTAAAATTCTATTGATGGACATAAAAATCACATTCGTATAGGTATCGGCCACTATTCGCTCACAAATAACGAAAAAGCAAAAACAGACCAAAAAAAAAGCGCTATCGCAAAAAAGCTCTCTTTTTCACATATTTGATTTAGTGTTTTCGATTCTAGCTGTATAAAAAATACATCTAACTTTGTTTGTATATTCGATTGTGTCTGTCAAAGGGCCAATTACTGGGAATAGAATTTGTTATACTTAAGGTGCTATACAAATGTTTTGTCAGCTCTGTAAAGTGCTTTTGACGGTTTGCAAAGGGAGCTGGAGTTGATTGTAATAATACAAGTGTCGCTGGTACGGGTTAGTTTCTAACTCTTGCTATTACAGACAGCGCTCAGTTCTAGGTGAGGGTTCTAGTTTTTAATGAATTAATTTAGTTTAGAATTGAGTTGGTTTACATTGTGGACATGCTCAACAGAATCTGTTTATGAAACTACTTCACATAGTGTGTACGTCTAGGTTTTTACACCAAAGAAGGTTAAATGTGATTTGGCTACGGTAATCAATTATCTCAATATTAAAATCGTGGTTGTCTAGGACTAACTTTAATATCGTAACTTGACCACTCATGAGATTATGAAAGTTTGATTAAATCTGTGACGATGGCTTTTTGGAGTTTGCTCGGAGTTTATTTGTTTATTTATCCTCGAACTGGAACGCTTTTCCGCTGTTACACTATAGGATCAATCAAATATGTATGACTGCAGCTTTCCACCCATCCCGTGCACGCAAGACATCGAACGAGTTGGCGGGAACTGTGTTTTGTTAACCGTAAGTGTTGTTCCTACTCCTCCGCTATTGTGTTCTCATTAATTTCGTTGCGGTGTCCGACCGAAGACAGTTAAATTGTTTCTTTGGAACTTCGTCGAACTTAATTGTCTCGGCGCTTTTCTGGTCATCACCACTGTTGATTCTGGCTTTCAGGAGTTGCAGTGGTTTGAAATTAGTGCGGCCGGGTTTGCCGCATAAAAAAAACCGTTTTCTGTTGGTCTTGTTATAAGTGTCGCTACAAAATCAACTCAATCTGCAATACTAAGTTCAATTCTGGACATGGTTCGCGCGTTCGTTTCAATCCATCTCTGTAACCTTTGCTAAAATGGGCAACAAACCACCCAAATCTGCATCCAAACACATCTCCACACGACTGTACCACAAAATCATAGTTTCCAGGTAAATTATATAATTCGGATATACGAGGCCAACAGCGCATGACGCGGTGTTCCGTAAGTGATATTTACGGTGTGCTCGCATGTACCTGGTGTGTTCATGTCAGCATGAATTAGTACTCTCGACAGAGATATTCATTGTCCTGTTACTGTAAACGGTTGATGCGAATTATTTAAATTACGGATAATGGGGACATGTGTATAACTTCGTTCGTATTATGAAAATTGAAAATGAATGTGTGATGACTATGAGGGTGATGAAGTGATCATTGATGATGGTTAGATGTTAGATTTTGCGGGTGACTTCAAGACGTTTCCACGAAAAGATTACTTTTTTTCTAAAGATGGATTGATTGTGTAAGGACTGATATGGAAACAAAAGGGGGGGGGGGGGAAGGGGGGGGGGAAATGCCAGGCTAACCCGCGACAGGAGCAAGAACAATATAATAACGTTGCGTTTTTTCGTGTGACGTATTCCTCATTAATTTGTCATCTGGGATCAGTCCATATATTTGTCATCAGTACTAAGGGGGTGATTTAAATCCGAAAAAAAAGGGGGGGGAGTAAAATTGGACTCTTACCAACTAAAACCCCGTGTGTTCTTCTTGCCTTCATCATTAAGAAGTACGGAATTCAGTCAAACAAGGAAAGCTCCAAAAAGAAAAACGATCTTTAAATTAAATATTTATCAACACTGTTCTTCACTAAAATAGCCTATAACAACAAATATAAGAAATATTTATAAATTATTCTAAATACACAAAATACTAAGCATGACGACAGTATCCAAAAATTACACATCTATTTAGTCCGTCAGTTAGAATATTGGAAAATAATGGACACGTATTTTTTGATTTTGTAAATCAACGAATATTGACAAAGATAAAACGCATCAAAACTCGGGAGTGGTGGCTCATGACGTCAGTGCTACGCTCTAAAAATCATACTAGACGTGACGTATTAAGAATTTATCTTCATCAATTTTGATGAAGATTTTTGGCGGGTAAAAGGTAAACATATTTTTTTTAAATCTAACTGACGGACTAATTAGTTTTTTTTGTCGTCTACTCTATTGGGTCCCTTTACAAAATTAGATACCTATCTTCAAGACGTGTCGTGACGTCTTTCATAAAGATGCGGTTAAACCGGTACGGGCAGATTGCGGATCGGAATCCAGTCACTTAATTTGACAGATAATATACTGAAATATCTGTCAATGTCCAATGTCTAAATATTAACAGCCACTCGGGTCGATCTTAAGGTTAAGACGTGCTTGCCCAGGTTAGTCTGAGGGTAGGTGACCACCCTTACATACAGAGTTTCCTCCGTGCCTCGGAAAGCACGTTAAGCTGTTGATCCCGGCTGTCATATTTGTAGATCTTTGACAGTCGTAAGTCGGTAGTCAGTGGCTCAAAAAGTCTGACAACAGTCTTGCCAAGTGTATTACGCAGTACTAACTGGGTTGTGGAGGTCAGATAGACAGTCGCTCCATGTAAAATACTGGTACTCAGCTGCATGCGGTTAGAATGGAAGCCGACTCCAGCATAGTTGGGAAAAGGCTTGGCAGATGATGATGTCCAGTACCCGTAGCCAGTCAGCAATCTGTCCGAACCCTGATTTCGGTTCCGTTCCAGTCAAAGTAGAGTATCGTTCAGGCTATGCTGGCAACACAGGGATGTCGCCGGGTAGCGGCGGAGTATTGGGCACGTTCAGTCTTTTCTCTTTGTTATCCTTTTTGTGCTGATGGTAGAACCAACTGGAAAAGAAAGAAAATATATTTGGTTTAGGCTAGAAGCAAGAATATAGTCTACTTGATGTTGTAGTAGTGACGGTACAAAAAAAGAAGCTACTACATACACAGTTTTAAGCTCTCACTGTTTAAAACTAAACTTATATTGTCTCTTATGGGATATCTTCCGTGATTATTTATAGATTTGAGCTCTCGATATTTCGACGCTGTTACAAGCGTCATGATCGCGGGTTGACTGGAGAATGCGGGTGGATGATTGTGGGAAATCAATAAACAGTCACGGAAGATCTCCCGTAAGTGACAATATAAATTAAGCTACTACATACATTTAATATCAATTTTCTCAAAATCAAGTCATGAGATACATTCGATACACATCTTAATATTGAATACTTTTGAAGCGTTGCTCGTTGGTGCTTCGAAAGTATAGGACATCCACCAAACCGAATTGGTTTTCTTGGTCACCCGGATTGGCGGTGTATTATGGATCTCTAGTTTTCCTGTATCCCAACAAAACGCTCCTCTCTTCCTTTGTTGGCATTGGGAACGCAAACGCTTTTTTGGGAACATCTTTTGGTGGACCTCATTCATGGAACATGTAGGTAGAAACAACAACATAGCTGATAGGTCAGCTATATAAATGTTGTTATTTATATAGAAATTTAACAAATATTTAACCTCTATCAACATGAATCCAACAGAAACCTTTTTTCAAGGAGATTAACGGTAACCGTGATTGTGACACAGATTCGAAATTAGGGAAATAATACGAGTATAATTGGAAAAATACGGTAGATTCATTCATTCTCTTGAATTAATTTCATGGAAGGGAAACCATCCAAACTCAAAAGGTATTTCCATTGGCTTCCTCACAACACCACTAAGGAATAGAAACAACATTGTTAGTTTATAAACATAGCTCGTCTGACATACCAACATCTCGACATATTGAAGACACAATAATGTAGTGTAACTTGCGAAGGCTTATTCTCTAGGGAATCGCTGTAGTAAGCATATTTCTAGGGATTGTCTGTAGCTCTTAGATATATCAGGCCCTGTTATTACGGAAGCCTCTGTGATCAATTGAGTCTCTTCTTTGTAGTGTGGTTAGTGTCAGAGAGTCTGACGGTCACGCCACTGCAGGCTATCACTGCTTATAACCACTACATGTCATGCAACAAAGTCATCCACCAAGTCTGTCTGTCTGTTCGCGATAAACTCAAAAACTACTGCACCGATTCTCATGTTGTTTTCACCTATGGATAGAGTTGTTATCGAGGAAGGTTTTAATATATAATTATACGTGGGCGAAGCCGAGGGCATCAGCTAGTCAATAATAATCAAGTAATGATCCTTTTATTCAATTTGCAAGACATGACTATCATTGGTCCAAGGCCAAACTTGGTACAACATGCAACTGGCGTGCTTGTATGATCAGATGTGTACGTAGACGACATCTTCAAGAAACTAAAGCTTTGATGATGTCATATTTATATGTCTCTCGTTCAGATTTCAATAACTGTTTGATAAAGAAGTCGGAAGCTAATTCGTTGAATCACAACTGAGCTTGGCATCTCACGTTCATTATGGTACAATTATGTCAAGTATTCACTCAAGTCAAGTAAAGCCGACCTTGAAAGTGATGAAGAGGTTTTAATATTTTTTTTGTAAGATAAATAAATGTTAAAATATACCGCAGATGGTAGCTCAATACCTCAACTCTAAGAAAACTGGTCCCTTCAACATCTGGCTAAGAATAACGCATTATGATTTGCGCCGAATAAATAAATGGATAAGAAATCAAGAATTTTCTGTTTGCCATTTTGCTATCTACCATTTTGTAGGATTAGGTGTGATTTCAATTATTTTCACTGAAAGTAAAGTAAGAAGGTACCAAAATTTTTTCGTTCGTCTTTTGTTTAAGTCCGTATTTCATTTGACATTTGAATCGACTGGCTTGGAGGACCTGTTTGTAAACATTATGTGAAATACGAGTAAATCATTTTGAAAAGACAAATCATTTTTTTTTTCAATCTTTTTTTGAAAAGGTAAAATATATGACATTTGTCCGCGTGAAATGATATATAAAAATATAACTTTTAAGTTTGATGCGGATTTTCAATTTCAAGTGGTTTAATTTTTTTGTACGTATCGCTAATCCTTTTTCAAAATAAACAACCTTTTGCTCAATCGTAGCTTAACTTCTAATAACATCAGCTAGTCAGCTGCTAGTGAAAAACCCGTCTATTAGCCGGAACAAGCAGACAGACAGACAGAATTATTTTGTTATTTTTTTTTATAAGTACCGCATAAACTATATGTATATATATGCATTCAGTAAAAAGCTCCCAAAACACCATTCAGTTAGCTACAGGCACTAGAAATTTTCATAACTGATAGGTAACAAAAACAATCCATCTAATAATTGAGCAGCCGGATATTACTTCCTACAAATCGGATTATTTGGTTTGGGACAGCACAAAGGTTACTGAGGTTTTGGAATTAAATTTGTCTATCACTTTCCGGCAGTTACGAACTTCCATGACTGAATCTAGTTAGAAGTAATTAGATTCAGTCATGGAAGTTACCAACCAATCAAGCAAGAGAACCTGTCAGTGGTCATCCTGAGCGTACAATGTACATTGACATTGTTTTAGCCAGTTTATTCTGGGATTGGTGATGGAAGTTGCTGTGAATGGTTTAGCTACTGTTATTTGAAATTTAAACACTTACAAAAAGTCTATTCATGTACTTTGTGTCTTCAGTTGATGTCATTTTTAGGGTTCCGTAGCCAAATGGCAAAAAACGGAACCCTTATAGTTTCGCCATGTCTGTCTGTCTGTCTGTCTGTCCGCGGATAATCTCAGTGACCGTTAGCACCAGAAAGCTGAAATTTGGTACCAATATGTATATCAATCATGCCGACAAAGTGCAAAAATAAAAATTTAAAAAAACATTTTTATTAGGGTACCTCCCCCAGACGTAAAGTGGGGAGCGATTTTTTTTTTAATTTTGACCCTGACGTGTGATATATTGTTGGATAGGTATTTAAAAATGAATAGGGGTTTTCTAAAATCATTTTTTGATAATATTAATATTTTAGGAAATAATCGCTCCGAAAGTCAAAAACAATGTGTCCCCCCCCCTCTAACTTTTGAACCATAAGTTTAAAAAATATGAAAAAAATCACAGAAGTAGACCTTTATATGAACTTTCTAGGAAAATTATTTTCAACTTGATGAGTTGAATAGTTTTTGAGTTATATAGCACTTTTTCAAAAAAACGCAAATGATAACTTTGTTTTTCATACAAATACTATGAAAAACAAAGTTATTTTTGCTGACGAAAAATGTTGGTATTTTTAATGGTCTGGGAAGCTACGGAACCCTACAGTGAGCGTGGCCCGACACGCTCTTGGCCGGTTTTATTTAAACTAATATCGAGTGAGTCAAGTTGATTTCTGAATATCTAGTACTTCTATAAATTTAATCCAAATGTTGCCTGTTTAAGGCGACTACATGAGCTAAACTCGTGTTATATAATGCCTAAAAGTATATGATTCACGACAATGAACAAAACCAGAAAAATATATTCATAAAATATATATAATAGTAGTATTTTGAAAACATAATAGGTACAATTAATTTGACTCTATAAAAAAAATCACGAACTTATCTCTATGGCAAATAATTCTACAAACAATATAATATGAGCATTATAGTGTTTTAGTTTTTTAGTCCAATCAATAGATTTTTAGTAAATCGATCGAAACCACTCATTTCTCACTATTTGGCCCGCAGTGACTGACGTAACAACCACTTTGTAGTGCAAGCTGATTTGAACTTTATTCTAACAGCATTTCAAACGAAGTTTGAGCCACCACAAATAGAGTTGCTAATTTAGCTCATCTAGTCGCCTTAACTAAAAACGTTATTATTCTATTTTTTTGTTTACACGAATGGATGAAGCTACCTACTATGAAACGGTTGCTACTATTCTCTCACTTACAGAAATAACAACTAGGGTTTTTTTATATTAAACTAACTGATGCCCGCGACTTTGCCAGCATACAAATTTTATACTAAAACCTTCTTCGAAAACCACTCTACCCATTGGTGATCAGCATGAAAATCGGTGCAGTAGTTTGTGAGCCTATCACGAACAGACATGCAGACGCGTCGGAGGACTTTATTTAATAACATGAAGTGATAGGCTTGCGTTGCCGTTGGCTGCAACTCGTCTGATGTGAACTGGGGCCTAATTCTGCTATTTTAATAAATTCGTCACTCCAACACGATTCCATTCTCATCCCATTGTCATTTTGCTTAAAGTTCGTAATCTGCTAAATTCACAAAGGTCGGTCAATGGTCTCGTAATAAAATTGTGTTTTAATGGCATTGTCGTATTGTCATTATTATATGTCGTATTGTCATTATTGAATCCTCAATTAGGGTCTATTACAGATAGGGTCTTGTTGTCTGAGGATGGCACGGGAGTCTCCGGCCTCACTCCAAATATTAATATAAATTTAAACTAGAAAGTGAGACAACAGAAGGTACTATTAATTCTTGCACTCAATTAGTTAATAAAAAAGGGCCTCAGCAGAACACCTTAAAATTATTCCACCAAAATATCCAAGGAATGTCTTGCAAATTATTAGAAATTGAATTGTTTTTAGAAAAAAGTAAGTTTGACATCATTTTTTTTACTGAACATTGGCTAAAGGATTACCAAATGCTTATTAATTATGAGAACTATATGGTGGGTAGCTGCTTTAACCGTAAAACTATGCTTCGTGGAGGTTCCCTAATATTAATTAAAAATAGTTTTAAATATATTATAAGCAACGTAATGACATAGTAGGTCTCTCAGTTGAACATTGCGTCGAACTGTCCTGTGTTGAGCTAGATAAGCATGTAATTGTGTGTGTGTACAGACCCCCAAACTATCAAAACTTTTCCATATTTGAATCAATAATGGAAGATGTCCTGGCAAAACTTGCAGCCAGTAATAAATCTACAATAATTTGTGGTGATTTCAATATCAATATTTTAGAAGAAAATTCAAATAGCGGTCGGTTATTAAATCTTTTTAAGTCATTTGACCTGACTAACGTTTTTACTGAACCTACTAGAATCACAACATCTTCTGCTACTTGTATAGATAATGTTTTCTGCGATTGTGATTACTTAGATAAAGCCATAGTAAATTGTTTGCCGTCTGACCATGGCGGACAAACTGTAACTTATAGGTGTAATACACCATTGCAAAAAGTACAGATTAAATTTAGACCTATTACTTCTAGCAAATTTGCATCTTTTTGGTAAAAGAGGTGACAGACATAATTACAGTACTAGAAATAGGGACCAATTAGTTCAGCCAGGCTTCAGACTCGCTAAAGTAGACTCATCTTTCATGGGGTACTGTTTGAGATGCTATAATAAAATTCCACAAAGTATTCTTGAACTGAATGAGACGAAATTTAAAGCATGCATTAAACGCACACTATGTAAAAAAGCATATTACAAGTTGAGCGATTATATCGCTGATAAAAATGCTTGGCTTAATGCTGGTCCTGCTCCACATGGACAGGGGCGCAAAAATTGATAGCATTAAATGGTATAGTTGGAGCTGCTGAAGATTGTACTTAACTATCCTTGCATTGTATAGATTCAATGTTAGTATTATATAATCGCATAGCCCATATTGTGTGAGTACTATGTACTAGTAAGCTATCATTCACTGGAAACCTACGGCAGTTCTTGACTTGAATGTGCCCTGGCGGTTGAGAGTATGTCATGCTCACTCAAATGTCTCGCTGATGGTGGCGCGTGTGTCGGACCATTTAGTTCCCTTCAAAATGGTTGAGCTGAATGGTGCTGATCCATGCGTCATGTGCGTGAACGGGCGCTGTCAGTTGTGACTGGTCATCTCTTAGTCGCCATGGTTTATTTGAATTAATTATTTTGTTTTTGAGTTGTATTTTGTTTTGGTTTTGCTATGGACACTTTTAACGTGCACATCTTGCTACATTGTTCTCACATAATATACCATCTCAACATGAATGATGTAACCAAGATTTTGTAACAATATTTTGATTTAAAAGAGTGTCCATGGAGTTTCTTGCCCGTTCTTCTCCATAGAGATCTACGCTAGGGAATGGGCAACTACAGTACTTTCACAGTTTTTATGTCTTGTGACTGGGACTGTAGCTACATTAAATGTTCATTTTTGTTTCGACAATTCAAAAGTGCCTGTAACTGGCCTACTTGAAATAAATGCTTTGATTTTGATTTTGATTTTATAAAACCCTTAAAAAAGGTTTTCGAAAACTACCTACTACTAAATGCGAACATTTTTTCATGCCAGATTTCATGTACGAGATTAATATTCTATGACATTTCTTTCAATGGAGTGTCAGTGGTTGTTCATTGAGAAGTCATAATGGCGCCATTATGATAGTAGAATTAACAAACTTATTATAAAACATATGACATCCGGGTATTTATCGCGAATTTACCTTTAATTTTATCCCGACGTTTCGACCGGATTGCACCAGCCGTGGTCGCGGGGAGACTGAAGTATTGGAGGTACCGCGACAGCAAAGTGAAGGTGTTTTTTCAACTACCCTCACTCATCTTCATAAAAAGACGGCGCGCGAAGACGGCTTCAAACTCTCTTCAGCGTGGAATCCAGTGATCACTAAGTGTACTCGTCAAGTGAAATCACAGACGTATAAAGAGTAGCAGACCAAACATAAGCTAAAATTTGTGAAGTCATTACACACACATATGAAAAAATTGTCTAAACAGGGCCGGACTAAGGCCGGTATTAGTAAGTATTGTAGGACGTTAAAGTACCTACATATTTTCAAACTTTTATCATTTGTAATATACGTTGGTAAGCATTCTCTATGACCTTGTGTAACGGTCACAATTAAATCAATAGCGTTGCGACGCCACACTAATACAGGAGACTGACAGACGCAGTAGCACCATAACAGTAATTAGCAGTGTTCGGAATACCCAGTGCCATTTGCTGTTACGGACTGAAAAATTATATTATTAGTATGGGCGTCTTTCGGCTGAGATAATGATGATGATAGATACGCCTACGGGAATGCAAAGTTTCAATGCATTCATTAATACTTTAACCCCAGATAGGTAAGGAAACAAGTTTTATTGACTGCATTTCTTCTAAGGTTAAAAAAAAAACACTTTGTTTATATTATTTTTTATTTGGCAATGTGCGGAATGTATTTCCTCTAATCGCGCAATAACATTTTTCCAGAACGCTCTCATCAGTCATCGTCGCCTGATGCCCAAAAGTAGTCAAGTTACATGCATTAATTCATTCACAAAAATATTCGCACCTTTTGTTACATTTCTTCGACATGGCTTGCTTGGATATTAATATTTTTAGACAATTTTCAAATTTATGTAACAGAGAACTTGTAAACATCGGATATCATGCATGCATGTCCAAAATACCCCCACCGCTAAATTGTGGTACTTCTTTGAGAACAGAAACAATTGTACCGGCAGTAGTTCGTTTTATTGGCAAGGTTTTTTGGAGGTTAATAACATTTTCCTTATCCTGTAAACAAAAGACAAACAAAATTATTATGAAGACCAGTTTAATATAAAACAATTTGTTACTATAGTAGCATACTATTACATACATGCATAGCCAGAGGTAATTCGGTAAACAGTGTAGGAATTGATCCAGGACGTAGTGTTGTTGGAAAGACGCTGGCATCTATCAGTGTGCTTCAAAATGCTTCGAACAGAGTTCACCAGTAGGATTAGGTTGGAGCTGCATGTTATCAATCCAGGCTTTCTTTAAATTTTCATCTTTTGGAAACCTGGAACAAAAATATTACTATTATTTTTATTTACAGCACCAAAATATCAAAGAAATATGAGTAGCTTATAATATGTGTGTGACCTATGCCTATTTCATATCAACATTGAATTGTGATAAACTGATACATTGTAGGCGTTACATATTGTTATAAAAATTAAGCCTGTTGGATTTTTCGACTTTGTAGTAATTAATAAGCCTACGCACCTACAATAAATGCATTAACTAAATATGTAAACAATCATAATAATATTTATTAGATTTAGCATTTCGCAATACTAAATCCGTCCCTGGTTAATTCCACAAGTACTTGAGCTGTCATTAATAGTAAATATAAGACAATTTTGTTTGTTTATTATTTTTGTATGGTTTATTCTAAGTAAGCGTGTGGGCAAATTGCTTGGCAGTAATTGGGCTACGATAAAAACGATTAAACTTCATCGAAACGGTTGATTAATTTCGAAAAATCGACAAATTGTTTCAGTTTACAACAACGTAAATAAAAACTTACCGATGACAGCTTAATCCAGGTATTTTGTTAGGGCTATCACTGTCACACCGGTACGCACTGCACTTCACCATTTTATTTTACGTGTTTCAAGTCTTTAGTGGTACAAACAATTAATATTTTTTCACATAACGTGATTGACACCGTAGAGTGTTCTTATAGGTTATAAGCTTATCAATATGGCGGCTCAGAAAAACAGGCTTCATGTCAAAATTTGTCTATGTGTGTGGCAGTGTGGCTACACGTAAAAGAACGAGACGCCATTATTAAGTTTTTGCTTGATAGAACAAGGATAAAGAATGATGGATATATTATAGGTATAACTAGGAATTTATGTTTGGTCTGCTACTCTTTATACGTCTGTGAGTGAAATCGTCTCAATATACGGACACTGTTAGTGTAGTGTGCTGTCCTAGTGTGAACCGGCCCTAATTAACATTTATGAAGATGAGTGAGGGTAGTTGAAAAAACACCTTCACTTTGCTGTCGCGGTACCTCCAATACTTCAGTCTCCCCGCGACCACGGCTGGTGCAATCCGGTCGAAACGTCGGGATAAAATTAAAGGTAAATTCGCGATAAATACCCGGATGTCATATGTTTTATAATGTGTTCTGATCGTGAAAGTTTAAAAAAGACAATTAACAAACTTGTCAAAATTTGACAGAACTTAATCATTACATGAAATCAATGATCGAATACTCTGACACTATTGTAATAGCAGAATCGAGGCCCTGGGTAGAGCACACTTTGAAGAAAATGATAATTCGAACTTTGAATAGGTCCAGATTATAATGATCAGAGAACAGAGAAGCCTTAAATTTTAATAATTTATATTGAATATTTCAATATAAAAAAAAACTATTCAAAAAAATTTGTATATAAATATTTTTTTATTGAAGTCCACGGACTGGCGGTTCGCACAATAAATTTCGACTATTGGACTGTAGGTACTAATAAGCTAACAGCTATTAACTTGCCTGCATCATAATAATATCTTACTCATAGAAAAGACAATGGTAGATAAAATGACAAAATTGCGTTTTACAGAACATAATTATTATTGTCTGTAGGAACTATCAGTTCATTAATAGTATGAATGTTAGTACCTATAGTGGTCTTATGCAGTATCTATAGTTAATTAAAATCTTACACGTGCTTCTATCTGACGGGATTTATTTCCAATTAATTGCCAAATTAGATTTTTAGTTGCTTTGATATCATTAAATAATTAGTTGAGTCACTGAGTTGACCAAACAGTGACGTAACAGTGTGTTAGTGCCGTACAAAATCTATGAGAGGACCGTGTTTTGACAGCCCTTAAAAAGTATGTCAATTGATTGCTATTCCGCTGTTAATCAATTCTTATTACATTTGGTTATCTCAGAATGAAGTTGTTCAGTTGAACCGAACTTACTCGTACAAGAATGTGTTTATAGGTTCTGTTCGTGTACAAGAAATTAATATTCGATAAATAAAATTAGAAGTGAATCAGCTGTTTTTTAATTGTCATGTCTTGACGGCTTCTTGAAATTCGGCGTACATGTAGTCATGACCTGGCAATACGTTTTCGTGGAATGATTTTCAACTACTAAGCCGCTGGCAATAGCTAAAATTGGTCAACGGGATCAGTTGACCAATTCATTAGATCGACTGATGCTGCGTGATCTGCCTGTGCGGGATCAGTTTACTAAAGAGCCTTAGGTACGGTCAAACAAGCTATTTGGTTTACACTTTACAATGTTTGTGGGTTAAACTGTAAACCAATTAGCTTGTTCGACCGTACTTATTCGATAAAAAAATCCTCACCCAAATATAAAAACAGCCGGTATAGTAGCAGCCACACTCATGAGGAACACAGCCCCCGGCAGCACAGTCAGGGTCGCTATGTACACCCTGGAGTACAGGGGCACGAAGATTATCGGCATCATTGTTTCTGCTACGCCGAACAGAGAGTACACCTTACCTGAAATATTGGAAACAGTTGGTATTTTATTACAAGGTTTGAAAGGATGAGAATGTTTTTTAGAGGCAGTTTATCTTGTCCTCAACTGTTACAATCTACTGCCGCATTTTTTGTTAAGCTCTAATAGCTTTGAAAGCTCCCCTACGCCGCTGATAAACGGGCTAAGGGTGGATACCTACAATAGGCTTGTTTCCACCATCAATAAATTGCAAATCTATTTAGTCCGCCAGTTAGAGTATTAGAAAATAATGGACACGTATTTTTTATTTTTGTAAATGAACGAGTATTGACAAAGATAAAACGCATCAAAACTCGGGAGTGGGGGCTCGTGACGTCAGTACTCACTATGAATCATACCGAACAGTGACGTATTGGGAATTTTAAAACCGTCGTATCTTCGTCAATTTTATTTTATGTGACAAAAGAAAAAATACGGGTCAAATATTTTTTGATAATCTAAATGACGGACTAATTAGATTTTTTCAGTTAACAAGCCTATTATTTTTAATCAGAAAACTGGGACTGTTAGATATTAGTCAATTAATTTAATATAAATGTATTTGTGACGTCTGAGAGAGGAGAATGGAAGTGAAAAACATGGCTTCGGCCCATTTCGACAACTAAACAAAATAGCATCACAAAAGTCCTATATCGTAACTATTTTTTTTGATCTTCATACATTGAATCCCATTTGGTAAACTTTTTGTTCGACAAGTACAGTTAGTACCCAGGAGAACTACTAAGAAAAATCGCAATTACCGTCCGGTATTATTTATTTCTTTCTAATTTATCGTAAATACTAAAACAATGTATGTACACAAAAATAAACCTTCCTGCTATGAAAAAAAAAATCGAATGAATTTATAACTAAGAAAACAAATAGTTCCAACCCACTTACGATAAAAGTACTAGGATTCATAATACTATTAGACTTCTACTATTAGAATTTTGTTAACACCAAATGGAATGGACAAGTACTGTTGTTGTTGTTCCCCTTTTGTGAGTCTGGTAGTCGGTAGTAGTAGACTGGTAGTATGGACTAGCATCTCCTTCTTGATTCTGTTCTCCTAGTACTTTCTGTTCAAATTCAAAATTGAGTTCTCTCGTAACAAACCTTAGTGTGCCAGAGAGAAACAAAAACTAGCAACAACAACAAATGGTTTCCTTGTAACTCTGAGAGCTGACTGTACTGTACAAAAAACCGTTGAAATTTATGATTGACGAAAAGGGATCAAATGTATGAAGATTAAAATAGTTACGAGTTGGCACACTTTTTCACTTGTTTCGCACGTTTTTGTTTAGTTGTCGAAATGGAAAAGTTACGGGATGGGCCGGAGCCAAGAAGGTGTTGTGCCGATCCCAAATAGAGTGGGATCGGACAAGGTTACAAAGATGATGATGATTTATTTAATGTGTTTCAAATCTCACCTAATTCTTGATATGAGACTAGTTTTGATGCAATCGACCGTAGAGCAATCGCTGTGGTACCATTTAAGATTTCTAATAGTGGTGCTGAAAAAGGAAACAGAGAATTAAATTAAAACACAATTTATAATAACATGATATAACTATAACAAAAATATAAAAGCTAATCAAGTAAAAAATGTATTATGTTAATAATAAAGGAGTATATACTCACACAAGTACACTTCATAGTCATTTCTAGCGAAGGCTAAGACTATAGCCCCACAGATCTTACTGCTGGTCGATATCAAGCCAAGTACAGCATCATCAGCCTTTAGCTTCTTACTGAAAACGCTGATCGAGAATAATGTACCTAAAAAGTAAAACGTCACGCTTGAATTCTCCAAAGGAAATTGGTTCTCCTATTTGTATCTCCGCCCAGGTCTCCGACTATGGTAGTAGTAGGAAAGGAACCGTGGGGTTTTATTCGGTTAGAGTCAGACATAACCCTCTCTGCTCTGCTCGCCCCAGACAGATAGTGTCGATGAAGATTCCCCCACACAATAAGACGCAGGCATATAATTCATCCGGTCCACTACTTTCTATATTAGGCTTATATAAGGGCTAAGCTAACTGCAACTCGAGGGTTGAACCCAGACGGACTATTCCCAGAAAGAAAGTCGCTCTTATGAGCATTATAATAGTACCAACGAGGTAGTTATTAGTGCCAAGAGACTCATTTGTCCAAACTCGACCTCTCGGGGTCGAGTTGTACATAAATCTGAATTAAACAATATGACAAATAATACGTACTGCTAGCGTAAACGAGAGCTAACACATGCAACAAACTACAATATCACGATTGCATTTTAAGTAAATGTTTATATTCAATGCGTAAGTATATATTCTGTGGTATTTTTTGTTTTATTTGATATAATTATACGAGTAAATTAAGAGCGCGTCTCCAGAAAGTTAACAACGTCGCAAATAGCTGTCCCATATTTTCTTGTTTAATTAATTTGGTAATATTACTGTAAAATCAGAAACATGGCTGACTAGTGAACTAGAATATTAATGGTGAATTGCAATTAAAACACTGAATTTGATGTTGTATGTAACCGTTTTAGGTGTAGAAAAGGCATTTGGAAAGTTTCCAATTAGTTTTTTTTATTCGGTGTTATAATATTAAAGATTACATTTCAAAATCAAATTTTAGTTCGCTAGTGAGCCACATGTTTTATTTCCATACAGTAATATTTCAAAATTTATTAAAACATGTAAATATTTGACAGGTATCAGCAAGGTTGCCATCTTTCTGAAAGCGCCTTCTTTTAACCTGAAATGAAACTAACGGCACGGCAATTGAATTGTATAAAAAATCTTCTTCAATTCTGTAGTAAAAAGAGTCAAATCGGTAAAACCCCACGGTTGCCATATCATGAGTCAGGGAGCCCGGGAGATATTATCACCTAGCCAGCTGTCAGGCCAATATTTTACCACGGCATGTGTTGTCAAAACGAAAAAAGAATACTGAAGAACTGCACAAGTTGTACTTACCAATGGAGTGTGTAACCAGGCTGTAAGTAGAGTAGATGCTGTACTTCACTTCATCCCAATTGAACTGGTATCGAGTAAATATATACATGACACTCAGCTCACCTACAAACAAATCAGATATCAGTGATAACAATAGTAAAGCATATAGCTTTGTTAACTAGAAAACTAAACTGGCCAAAGTATGTGCTTCGTTAATGTTCGTGTTTCCGATCTAGCATGAAAGTCACGCCTCATAGTAACCCCCTAGAGGAAAAGCTCGTAATTTTTGACAGTGCGGTAGGACTACTTATGAGCGAAAATTTGTTTTGGTATTCATTATTAACATTTCCGTAGTTGTACCTACCGCTGAGATGTAAATATAAGCGAAATGATGATTTAATTTCGCTTATATTTACAAACAAACATAAACTCGGCGTGAGTTTTCGCATTGTTTATATAAATGAGTATCGAACAGTATTTTGTCATGTGTGTCGATTAATTCACGCTTCGATTGCATCTTCTTAGACCATGAGATCAATTTAAAGCTGCAAGATACAATCTTTCACTCCATAACAAGAAGAAGTTATGAAATGTAAATAACAACTAGTGGCTGGTATGATGTTAGTTTGAACTTTAGTAAAGCAATCACTGCCTAGGTCGGCTAGCTAGTAATTTCCCACGAGGACTAGATACTACCTCCAGTATGAATGACGACATACTACTTTCAAGATTTGATATTTTTTTTCCCAGTTTTATTTGACTTTTTCCGCGATTTTGGAAGATTTGATCGAAACTTTGATTCGTGAGTCGTATAGAAACAGCCTAAAGTGTGTAAAAAGACTTTAAACGAAGCCATATGGATTGAGTTATTGCGATCATTTTTTTATTCTACACCGTACCTGGGAACCTTCTAGTTACGGAGGATATTGGGGGTCAAAGTTCTTTCGAAGGTCAAAGAACTTATTGGCAAGATTTTTTTTAAATACCTACAAGTTTTTAATATTTATAAGATTTTTATTTTAAACACCTCTACGACCCCCGTACTATTCAAATCCATGAGAACAATGTTTTGAGAGCTTTACATTGAATTCTACCACAAAACATGATTTTTCATACCAAAAAAAAAACGGTTTCCCAGAAATGTTGTTTGCGTAAAGTTACTTAAGTTCAATGTACAGAATGCTTAATTGACGGCCGAACTGTTACAGCAAAAAAACTGAGTAACCTGATCATCAGCAATTTTTTACCGTCATAATGTATTTTTTTTGTATACTAGCTTATGTACGAGTATTTGTACTTTGTTTGCTTCTAGAAATGTATACATAATATGTATTATAAATATATAAAAAACACAGCGCCATCTAGTGCCACACTAAGCAATGAGGCTTGTGTTGTGGACACCAGATAATAGTTACGAAATGGGATTCAATCTATGAAGATCAAAATAGTCACGAAATGGGGCTTATGTGATGCTATTTTGTTTAGTTTAGTCGAAATGGGAAAGTTACGAGATGGGACGGAGCCGTTGATAGGTCATATACTACGAGTACATTGATACCTTTTGTTTGTAAATACATACTTATTATACATATGAAAACCATGACTCGGAAACAAATGTCTATGGTCATCACATCACACAAACATTTGCGTGATTGGAACCCGGGACCCAAGAACGTAAGCCAGTTTCACTACTGCGCCATTCGGGTCGTCTATTGCCTTTTGCGTTGTGTTTTCCTTTGCCCATACTATCCCATTGTTGGGCAAAAAGTCTTTCAGATAATCTTTTCCCGCACCATCACGAACGAAAATAGAACTCAAGCTAAATGTCGTAATAAAAAGCAATTAGGAATCGTGCATTTGATACGTTCCTTGTGCTTATCACACGTTGTCAATGAGATAAATAGTAATCATTTCTTATCCCTTTAAATAATAAAATAAATCAATTATTTACCCCAAACAGCAAACAATGTGACTGTGCTAATAAGATTGTAATGAATGCGTTGTAATCTTTATAACTATACAATTGTCTAACCTGTACAAACACTGCATTATGTTTACTCATTTCTATTGTATACTACATAATATTTATGTGGTAAACACAACGACACCCATTATTTTATATATGTATAGAATAAACATGAAATCGCAAAAAAAAATCAGCGTTCAGTACATTAGGCGAACATAAATATGTACTGAACAGCTGATTTTTTTCAGGTTTGGTCCCATAGTAAATGTTGTTTGTTATCATGAGCACAGGTACACTATTTCCCGGGGTTGCGGGACTGTTCGACAGAGATACCGTGGCCCCGGAACGTAAAGGGCTAAGAAGGAACATGGATGGGTTTTAGTCAGTAAAAGTCTGACACTAACTCCCGCTCCGCCTAGAGTGGGAGAAGTCATTTGATGAACCCATCCGAAAAAAAAAGGTACCTACACTATTTCCAGACACCCTATAAGTACATATAATATGTATTACTAAGAAAACTTGAGAATTTAACTAAAGCTACTTTTACTACCAGGTACACCTCTACCTCACCCCTCGGGGATTATAGGCGTGATGTTATGTTATGATGTTATAATAACGTCGATGTCGCAAGAAATCAATAATTGACAAAGAAGTGATGTCATAGGAAATAGTCCTCATAACAATCAATCAATCAATATACGAGTACTTATATAAAAATCAATGCCACTTTTCGCTGTAATTTTATAACTCAAGAACGGGCTCACCTATCGAAACAAAATGTTTAGGCTTTGTTCGGACTGTTTAGTAGATGGTTTATGTGAAGTTTGCACAAAATCGGTCGAGCGGTTCTTCACGCAGACGAAGTTGCGCGGGTCAGCTAGTATTATATAACAACTTGTTTGTATTATCTTTGGAATGCGCTTGTTGAAATTATACATGAAGTCCCAACACAGGATATGCCTCACCTCCTTTCCTGCCCATCTTGCACTTGAAACTAAGCCAATGATTATACCTGTTTATGAGGCTTGAGTGTCATCCTGAACTTCGACAATAGAAGAAGGTATGTTCTGTCGAATTAGGAAACCGCCTATCGGAGAAGGGATCAGTCGAAGTAGTGTTTTTCGAAGGTGTGTGTTGTTGAAGTATGTTCTGTCGAAACAATGAGTAATCGAACTATTGTTACTCGAAATTGAGACTGTCGAAATAATTAACTGTCGAACTTCAGGATGACACTACTTTTGGAGTGGTGTTGGAGACAATAATTACCATTGCTTTTACACTGTCATCCCACTACTGGGCAAATGCCTCCTGTCAATCATCTATTTATCTCGTGTAAATGCATTGGGATGCAATCATTACAGAACCACCCACCCCTACTTTAAATACTACACGATACCCTTCGGTAAGACTGGTTGGCAGACTTTCGGCCCAGTGACCTGCACAACCCAGTTAATACTGGGAAATACGATACCACTCGGTAAGACTGGTTGGCAGACTTTCAGCCCAGTGACCTCCACAACCCAGTTAATACTGGGAAATACGATATCACTCGGTAAGACTGGTTGGCAGACTTTCAGCCCAGTGACCTCCACAACCCAGTTAATACTGGGAAATACGATACCACTCGGTAAGACTGGTTGGCAGACTTTCAGCCCAGTGACTACCTGTAACGATTGTCAAAGATCTACTAATGACAGCCTTGACCAGCGGCTTAACGTGTTTTCCGATTCCGAGGCTCTTTGAATATTAGAGAGCATGCATGTATGCACGTGTGCATTGTATGCACGTCATGGATTTGCGACGAATAAACATTTTTTCTTTCTTTCTTTCTTATTTAAAAGGACTTTGTATCTGCGATTTGTGGCGAATACTCCATTCAATAAATGATTGATAAAAAAAAAACAGCCGAATTGAGAACCCCCGCCTTTTGCAAGTTCGTCTAAAAACGGACCTTAGTGTTAGTTAAAACAGTATTCAAACAAATCTATAATAATACGACTATTCAATAATTGACAATGGCTCTCTGAGAGAGGCAGGCAGGGTACAAACATTTGGATAGATCAAAACGCTATTGATAAGTATTTATTTATAACCCAACCAACTGAGTTTGGAATTTTCTGTTCCACAGACTAATAAAACACATTACTATTAAACAACGTGTGCGCGGCGAACACGCCCGCGCCGCGAAGAAAAACAAAATGGATAATTGGAAAAAACGCGGATCGCACACCGTTAACTCGCTTCGCACCCGCGGCGTGTTTCGAACTCGCGGCGAGCTCGCTGCGCACTCGCACCCGCGCTTTCCACTCGCTCGCAACTCGCTAGTGTGATAAGGACCTTACGGCTTTTCAAGTACTTACGGGATAATATCCGTGATTTTCTTCTGGTTCTATGAGCTCCTGATATTTTGACGCTGCACGTTGTTGCAAGCATCATGATCGCGGGAATACCCGCGATCATGATGCTTGCCACAGTACTTTAAGTGTACAACCCGAATTGTTTGTCAAATTCTTAATTAACACGATCGAAGCCGTGTGCAAAAGTTAGTGTAAAAATAAAAATATTCACCCGTTCTAGTTCATAACAAGGCAGACAGGCAATTGTAACATCAAGCGTCAGTATTCATTCATCAAAATTCAAATGGGTTCTAGTCAATTATTTAATTCAAACATGTATGAATGGTCGGACATTTTGTAAATGTTTATGTAGTACATACAACAATGTGTGCGTCTCTGATTTTTTCGTTCGTTCAGTGTGTCAACATCGCAATGCACCATTGCGTTTCTAAACCGCGACGACGATTTTTGTAAAACTCCCGTTTGTGTGTATTTTTGTTTCTTTTCAGTGGCAGATATTCTTGCGGTAAATAAGCCAGTAAAGACAGCCTAGTAAGGGAGGTTTTTCTTTACCGGATATAAGTATCATCATAGATAAATAATGTGTAGTGTCTAGTTTGGAATATGCTTTTTCATATAATTGTAGTTACTAGCTGTTGCCTAATTACTTTGAAATTACTATTATTTGTTTACAATTTCATGTAGGTATTTCAATTCTTTTGCTCGGAACCTATTACTTTTTCTTAAACAAAAGCCTACGTTAATCCTTATAACATCTATTTGCCAGTAAAAGTCCCATCAAAATTGGTCCAGCCGTTTTGGAGATTAATTAGCAGTCAATTATTTTGACAACGACATTTTTCCACGTGAAACTGCATCCGAACAGATATTTATTTTGAGCTTTAACTTTTTCATTAATCATAATGGATTTTAAACATCATTCATTGCAACGTATATTTTATTTAACGCTATACAACGTGTAACAGAAAGGGTATAGTCATATGAAAGAGTGTGCTACAGACCATCAAACTGAACAACTTTTTCTTTGGGACCATCATCGTAATCGCGAAAAAATAATCAGCTGTTTCATACATTTCGTCGAGTAGGTATTGGAATTTAGTATGGGGCCGTTGATTATTTTTTCGCGATTACGATGGTGGTCCCAAAGAAAAAGTTGTTCAGTTTGATGGTCTGTAGCACACCCTTTCATATGACTATACCCTTTCTGTTACACGTTGTATAGGATTTACTTTTGTTGCCAGTAAAAATGTTTATTTTAAAATCTTGCTAATATTACAAATGCGAGAGTTGTGAGGTTGCTAGATCAGGGGGTCTAAAAAGGCCACTTTAGCAAAATCATAATTTAAATCACACAAAAATTTAAAATTCTTAAAATGGACTTTATGTTTATGAAAATAAGGTCTATTTTATCATTTTTTTTTTTAAGATGATTCAAATTATGAATCCTCTAAAGCGGCCATTTTAGGCCCACTGTACTCCCTGTATTTGATGGGCATGAATCAAATAAAAGAATAGCCAATAATACCTTTGAAAATAAATTATTACCTCACTCGGCTACCTATGTCACCACAACCAAATGCAATTGTTTTGCATATCTATTTTAAAACCGCAGATAACCAATTTCGACTCTTTTTATCTTTCAAACAAGGAAAATAAAATATGAATACATATGTAAGAATGCCCAACATGCTTTCAAAAAATATAACTATAAGTCTGTAATCTTTGACGGGTTTGGCAGTATTAGTACAACAACTTGTCTCCAGATTTTTTAAATCTCATAAAATAGAGTGCGATTCTCTTACTGGGAAATTCTTTGTCAAACCTAACAATATTAATATAATAATATTGATATTTTTCCTGACTTGGGAATTGAACCCAAGATCTCATGCTACATGACATGGTAGGGTTTATAAACACAAGATTATCGAGGCAGAAAGAACAATGTGAAAAGGCGATACCTAAGGAATTACTGAAGTACCTAATATTTAAAAAACATTACTGAAATATACCTATTATATGAGCTATTCAGATGTATGGAATTCCCAATTCTAAGCAGGTAATTAGTTCTATGACATGACAATATACACAAAAAATGGTCTCTTCATGCATGCTGCTGATGGTATAATTTCAGCTGAACAATTTACTATTTTAATGACAACTAAAAATCATAATGCCCGTATTCCGAAAAAAGGCGGACATGTACAGACAGGCTCTGTTACCACTATGGTCATGACGATTCATTTGTCGCTGGTACTTATTTAGTTGTCAAAAGTCACGGACGAGAGTTATCGTGTCGTTCTATATGTGAACATCTCCATTTAAATACCCACAACACTTAAAACTACACGATTATCTATCGTCACAACATGGTGGGGACGGAACCACATCTTTTCGGCCTTTTTTCGGCATACGGGTTGCTTTTCCCAATCAACTTTGAACCCAATGCTTTACCCATAATGTTGAAAACCAGATTGAAGAAAGATAGAAAACATTAAAACTTATCTTTAAAAATACTAGTCAAAAAGTTGGAACTTTGGCCAACAATGTCTCCGTAACTAGAAGGTTCCCAGGTATGGTGTGGAAAATTATCGCAATGATGGGGAGAATAAGTGCCTTTCGACTTCGTTAAGAGGTTTTTTACACCCTTTATTTCACTAGACGTGGTCAAGTCACCCGAAAAAAAGGCGAGTCCATTGCCAACAACAAGGCAACAATCGAGAAAGAGGACTGCTGATCGATAATTTGTGGTCTTAAGATGTTTCTAACACATTTCAATACAAAGAATTGAAGGTTAAATCTGTGCAGAAGTGGTCAGAATAAATAAAAACCGGTTCTTGACATAATATTGATAGTTATCCTTTAGTATGTTCGTTTGTCATAAAGGTAAATATTTACTGCGCTCTGTGTTTTCCAGGCAAATAAAGTTTGTCAATACCATCATAATTTTTAACTTGCTAATGGTCAGTATCTATAACGCATTACATTTGCTTCAAATTGGAAAATGGCATCAACCTATTGGTTACCTATCTTTATGCGGGAAGCTGCGTCAAGCTGACCTTGTTTTTATGACACAATGATGGCTTTAGACTTTTAGAGGCATTATTCAGGAAGAAAAAAAGGGGAATACATTTGTATAGAGAGTAGATAATTGTCTAGCTAAAAATAAGTATAGAAAACCATAAGATTCCGTGCCGCGAATGACTGGTCATATTGGGTTTTTTATAGATATTCAGCCAGTAACATTTTAGAATCTGAATTGTTATGGGTTTATAACAATATTCATGCATGCCCATTATTATGGTCAAGGTGAAATGTGGTCGTAGAATCTTGTACACTAGAAATTTTCCTTTAGGTAATAACACGACCATACTATAAGTACCTTTTAAGTAATCATGACATCAACGTACCTTATTTGAAAATGCCCTACGATCGTAAGAAGCATCATTCGATTTGGACTAAGGGGTAAGCCCAAGTCATAAAGTGCTAATTTTAATGTAAATTTTACCCATATACGTATTTAAGCTTAGTTTTCTTTGGCGACATCATTAGCACGTCACCACGGAAATATTAATATCAAAATCAATAAACGTTTGACTCTAGTTGACAAATTTAGACGCCCGTCGACGGGGCCCCTGTATCTCTTTCGAACAGTTCACGCGGGGAATAAAATGGCCCCGTATTTCAGGCCACCATTATATTCACAATCATGAATTGTCATCAGCATCATCATTGTCCCATGTTACTTGAGGTAGGCGCAACACGCTTTTTTTTCCTCCCCTCTCTATTAGTTCAAAAATTATAACCTCACGCCTGTAGTAACTGAAGAGTTGGGCAGAGTTGTACCCACACTGTTTAAGTCCCAGCATGTATTAGGGGTGAGTGTATTGCCATCAATCGGGCACAAATCCAAACTCCATGGCTTGTACTGAGAAATTCTTGATGGACAACCCAATATAGCTCTTTAACCGACCTGGGAATCGAACTCAGAACCTCAAGCTCAGCTGTTGCACTTGCGACCTCTAGAACAACGAGGCAGTCAAACATTCTGAATTATTTTAAGCCCTTTTTGTGACAAAGTACTGGTTGTTAATATTAGGTCTTTACCTATGAAATTGCCGTTTTGCCGTAGGTACTGGCTATTTCAAGTCCATTTTTTTCTTTTTTCGACAAGAATTCTGTTCAAATTATTTTTTATTCTTAAATATGGAATTCATTTTTGAAAATTAGTCATTTGTTTAATGATTAGCGTTTTATTTTCATCGCATTTGTACGATTTTCGTCATCATAGATACGTTTAAAATTCGAGTGATTATGGAGTACGAGTACCGTCCTGCCCTATTATAAGTATGAAATATTGTTGTGGTCACGGTCTGATGCTGTTTATTATGTAATTATGTACCTATTTATTTCTGTTTGCTTATAATGATCACGCAATAACTCTAGTGGAAATAACCCGACTTCAAATCAACATGCTCTATCATGGCTTAGATAAATGTTTGGTACTAAACTCATATAAATAGTTTTAAACACTGTTTTATGCTTTCACGGTTTAAAACTGAACTTATAATAACAAACAATCACGGAATATATCCCGTAAGTGACAATTAGGGTACATGCCTCACCAATCAATTCACATACTTTTTAAGAGCTGTCAAAACGTGGTTTTTTCATAGATTTTGTATGGCAATAGCACGCTGTGACGTCACTGTTTAGTCAACTCAATGACTCGTCTATTTGTTGATTTCAAAGCAACTAAAAATCTAATTTTGCAATTAATTGAAAATAAATCGGGTTTCCAGGCCTACTATAACGTTTTTTTTTTAGTTCATCCAAGGTCATATAGTTTTGTTTTTTTTTATCTATAAAAAATTATAGTAGGTATACATACCCCACATCGGTCCAAACGTCAAACAGACAACGGTCAATATGAGACATATGCGCAGGCGCCTGTTATTCGGTCCCTTCTTGAATGCTATTCCAACAGTCTCTTTAAGACTATGGAAATCGAAGAACTCTAACAGGAAGCCAGTGCAGCCGGTTCTTTTGACCTAAAAGTGTTATGTTTATAAGCAAATTGCATAATACTTCTTAATTTCTAAGAATGTTATTTGAGATAAAAATACGAAGGGTAATAATGAATAAATTAGCGCGAAATTAAAATATTCAAGAGAATCAAACAATCTATAAATATAATACCCGTAATGTTCAACTTGATTGATAGATATCAAATAAACGCATAATACAAACCTTGTCTTTGTTCTCGAGCCAAGTGTGGTCATCAATACGGAACAATACATAACAAAAATTGATAAACTGCAATGCAGCAGAGATAGAAAACACTCCGTAGTACCCGATGACCCGCAGTAGAATCCCGCTCATTCCCATTCCTATGGGAAATCCTACTGTCATACACAAGTTCAATATTCCCATTCGAAACGTCCTTGTGTCCTTAGAAGTGATGTCTCCTAAATAACTAAAAGTGCCGAGGAACATTGTGTACCAGCCACCAGTCAAAGATGGGAATATAACCTCCATAAATACGGTCCACTCCACCGGGACCTCATAGAAAAAGTACGTGTTTATCATGTTCAATAAACACGTCATAAATTCCCCGAAGATCGGCATCAGCATGCATATCTTGCGCTTCCCCGTTTTGTCGCTCCACGCGCCTATAAAGAGCATCAGCAACGTCGGTACCGCAGTGTGTACCACACTCTTCCATGCTTGCACTGACGCTATCAGTTTCTGTACTTCATCCTCTTCATACGTGTGGTTAGCGCGTTTCCTAAGTCTCAGAGCGGTACATGCCTCGTCGCCGAACCCAAGGTTGACCCTGCATGCTTTCTCTAAATTCAAATTCTGTGTCGCCAACATCGCTAGCACGCTCGGCATCACAAATAGAGCCAGAACCGGTTCTACCGTAATATTTGATCTGGCGAATTTTATTTTCTCCAAAAAGGTCATGCTCTGTATGACATTTTTTGCTTCCGTTTTTAGTGGCAGCTCCTCTGTCGTCTCGTTGCGAGACGGTTTCTCAAGGGATTTATCTATTTTATCCATTTTAGAAAATAATTCTTTTTCCAAGTATTCTATAAAATTTCAAATATAAAATCAATACTCACAGGAGATTGAAATATGGAACAAGGAACATGTACCTCGCCTGAGATCCGAGTAAATCTTCAAAGTTGGGTCACATTGTTGTTATATTGGAGAGCACATCCTCACAGCACCAAGATAAATACAGTATAATATTGAATTACTGGTAAGCCGGCGTCGCCGCCGTGGGGACGTCGCTAGCGTCCTATTGTACGGTTGTATGTAAGCAAACACTCTTATGTTGCCATATCAGTCTTTAATGCGTCCACAAACACACTCGGTGAAATCGAAAATAAACTTAACACGTCGTTAAACTCAAACAAGGCAGCGATCCGTCGCGCGATGTCACTTTGATATTATAAACATCCGATTGTTTTCACGTTAAAATCGAATAAAACCCACGTTGGAACTCGACAGGAATTTTATTAAACATTCACACTTTATTCAAAACACTGTATAATGTCCAATAACACTCTCACTTATAATAAATGCTGTGTGTTCGATTCACTAGTGATGCTAAACGTCTTTATTCACGTTCTCCATCTCTTCGACTTGCTTGGTGTCCTCCCTTTGTTCGAAATACATCCATCTGCAACCAATGAATGGACTATTATCGTTTGGAGAGGAAAATGTGAATAGTACACTCGTGTCGAGTGTAAGGATCGATTGTAAAATGATGTAATGGACAGTTTTCAAACGCGTATTATAGTTGTGATATTATCGTGTACAGTCGCGGCCAGAAGGTTTTGTACTGAGATCAGTTTGCATCTGCTTGATGTTTTTCTTTACCTTGACGTCTCTTTGGCAAAGCGATGAAAAAGACTAGGTATCTGATGATCATATAAAGTTGTTTATTTTTTTCTATACGTACAATTCAAAACGTTGCAAATTTCCTGATGAGCGCTTAATAACCGTAAATTAAACGTTTTTAGCCTGAGTTAAATGGCTAACTATTTCAGGCACTATAATTAAATCATGTTTTTTTTTACTTGAATTTAATACAGTGGGAATACCAAAGGTCACTGAATCAATGTGGTTTTTAGGGGTAGGGGCACTGACAAATGGCAAAAAACGGAACCCTTATAGTTTCGCCATGTCTGTCTGTCTGTCTGTCTGTCTGTCTGTCTGTCTGTCCGCGGATAATCTCAGTGACCGTTAGCACCAGAAAGCTGAAATTTGGTACCAATATGTATATCAATCATGCCGACAAAGTGCAAAAATAAAAATTTAAAAAAACATTTTTATTAGGGTACCTCCCCCAGACGTAAAGTGGGGAGCGATTTTTTTTTAATTTTGACCCTGACGTGAGATATATTGTTGGATAGTTATTTAAAAATGAATAGGGGTTTTCTAAAATCATTTTTTGATAATATTAATATTTTAGGAAATAATCGCTCCGAAAGTCAAAAACAATGTCCCCCCCCCCCCTCTAACTTTTGAACCATAAGTTTAAAAAATATGAAAAAAATCACAGAAGTAGACCTTTATATAAACTTTCTAGGAAAATTATTTTCAACTTGATGAGTTGAATAGTTTTTGAGTTATATAGCACTTTTTCCAAAAAACGCAAATGATAACTTTGTTTTTCATACAAATACTATGAAAAACAAAGTTATTTTTGCTGACGAAAAATGTTGGTATTTTTAATGGTCTGGGAAGCTACGGAACCCTACAGTGAGCGTGGCCCGACACGCTCTTGGCCGGTTTTTAGTTATGCTTCGCCTATATTTTGCAGTGACTATATCATCATTATGCGCTAAATTAACGCCAATCATTTTAATTAAGACAGTTAGTAATTATGCACTAAATGCTTTGCACCATTTAGTTCAAATTCAAAACTTTTATTTCAGACAGGTTAATATACCAATCAAAATAATAACGTCACCATCATTTATTAAATTATTCAAACAATTTTGGCGTCCAGACGTGTCCTTAAAGTTCTAGTTTTATTACTTAAATCGATATTGACAAGAACAAGGTTCGGCTCTTACTGTACAGATAGTAATTTTGTAAAACTTTGGCACTAACTTTGACATTATTAGCCCTGCAGTGGCCGCAGATGCCTATTCATAGTCTGAGGGTTTAGTTTATGCCAATACTCCCTCTTGTATAGAGGTATCTAGTATGTATTTTCTCATAAAATTGATGTTTGTGTATGTTCGTAGAATTAAGTTGTTGTAAACAGTGCCAAGGAGGAGTGCGGTGAGCGGTAAGGCTCAGGCATAGCCATTTTTCAATTGACACAAATAGCTAAACGTTGCGAATAATCAATATGTTAACTATAAGTATTTTAAGTGATGGATGTCAAAATACGTTTAACGAAACCGATATGCACTTGTTTTCCTCATTATAACGAATTTTTTTGGTACTGGACCATACATAAGCCATACCAAATTCAAGTTTTTAATTTAATGATAGAACTTTGCTCTCAATACCTCCATGACCCCATACTATTCAATGCGTCAATAATTACAATGTTAAGATTGCATTACATTGAGAACTACCGTAAATCGTGATTTTTCACCCCGAAAAAAAAGTCGTTTCGCAGGAATATTAAACAAAAAAAAATGTTTATGTTACTTAATTTGATGAACAAAATCATTGATTGATGGTTTCGTGAAAAGACTGTTTACATATTTTATTTAATTACACTACCATCCTAAAGTATTAAAAATAATACCAATGCATGTTAATTGAAATTGAAATTGTTTATTGAAATGATTGAAATACAAAAAATTCACAACATGGAATATGGCCTCAAAAACTATAGGTTTACAATCATTTGGATTCTACCGGAAATAGGAATAAACCTGTATCTCAGGTAACACTCAGGCACTAATTTGAAGAACAAAACAAATAAGTACAGAACATAATGGTTTAAAGGTTAACGCAAACTTATACCTAAATACTGCACACGCACGGATTTAGTACCGCCACAACTTGATCCGTTCGGGATTCTTTATTTGAAATCGGTACTGAAAACACACTCCACACTTACAAGTACCGTAATGACATCGCCTCGGTTTAGTAAAAATGATTTGACGTGGTACAGTGCTTATAAATGTGCTAGTAGTAATTAACATTGAGGAAAATGTTAATGAGATCATTAACATCTTCATCAAAACCTAAACTAACTATTTAGTTGACTCATTTTCAATTCATTATCATAATCTTTTATGAGTAGTTCATAATTAGTTAAGTAGGTACTTTAATTTTTATATGACTTTGATTATTGAACCAACTAAGTTCTGCTTGACTGACTGTACCAGCCTCCGACTAACTTCTACTTCCTATAAACTATCGAAATAAAAAGTGTGTCAGTAACGGATCTAACAACTCAATGTCACGTTCCGGTCAGGTATTTTTTTATATTGGAAGAAAATAATGACAGGCTTATTGACTAAGTAAAATAATTAAATTTAGGGTCGGGAATATAGGTTTAAATCCATGATAAAAAATTGTATATATTATTAATATCTTTACACCCGTCCATGTATACCGACGTACCTAATTATACTGTTTTAGAATTTTTTTATTTTTAATATATTGTTTTGTTATGTTTAAAAGAGATAAATGGGCCAAATCAACAAAACGATTAAACTGGCTATCATTGGCTGGTACCCTAAATAAGCTAATTTTCTCCCTAAAAAGTTTTTCACAACACTTTCGTCACGACTGTACTTCAGTTAACACGTGATCCTCATTAACCACTTTAAAAATAATCCCCTAAGGGAAATGACAAAACGGATACAATTGTCCATTCATTTCCCATAAGAATCATAGATAACTACTTAGTCATATTGTCTGTTATTTTAGTTGTTCTAGGTATAGGTACATAATCAAAGTATGTAAGGGATACTACACACGGTTCGGCTCAACGTGAAATTAATATAAATTAATAATATAAAGGATGTAAAAAAACCTCTTAACGAAGCCGAAAGGCCCATTCTCCCCGTCATTGCGATCTTTTTTAGGGTTCCGTAGCCAAATGGCAAAAAACGGAACCCTTATAGTTTCGCCATGTCTGTCTGTCTGTCTGTCTGTCTGTCTGTCTGTCTGTCCGCGGATAATCTCAGTGACCGTTAGCACCAGAAAGCTGAAATTTGGTACCAATATGTATATCAATCATGCCGACAAAGTGCAAAAATAAAAATTTAAAAAAACATTTTTATTAGGGTACCTCCCCCAGACGTAAAGTGGGGAGCGATTTTTTTTTTAATTTTGACCCTGACGTGTGATATATTGTTGGATAGGTATTTAAAAATGAATAGGGGTTTTCTAAAATCATTTTTTGATAATATTAATATTTTAGGAAATAATCGCTCCGAAAGTCAAAAACAATGTGTGTCCCCCCCCTCTAACTTTTGAACCATAAGTTTAAAAAATATGAAAAAAATCACAGAAGTAGACCTTTATATGAACTTTCTAGGAAAATTATTTTCAACTTGATGAGTTGAATAGTTTTTGAGTTATATAGCACTTTTTAAAAAAAACGCAAATGATAACTTTGTTTTTCATACAAATACTATGAAAAACAAAGTTATTTTTGCTGACGAAAAATGTTGGTATTTTTAATGGTCTGGGAAGCTACGGAACCCTACAGTGAGCGTGGCCCGACACGCTCTTGGCCGTTTTTTTTGTTTTACGCCATACCTGGGAACCTTCTAGTTACGGAGATATTGGGAGTCAAAGTTCCCACTTTTTGAGCTTTTTCGTAAAGTTTTTTTTGTTAGATTTTTAAACACCTTCACGACCTCCGTACTATTCGATCCATCCATCAGCACAATGTTTTGAGTGCGTTACATTGTGTTCTACCACAAAACATTCATCTCAAAAAAAAGTTTCCCCAGCAATAATTTTTGCACAAAGTTACTTAGTTTGATGTACAGAATGCTTGGTTGACGGTTTCGTGATGAGTCTGCCGATTGTCCCGAGCTAAAATAAATACGAATAGTTTAGTCTTTGCATAGTTTTGTAGACCAAGAAATACTGCTGAATCGAATTCTGACCCGAAAAAGTGTGAACCACCTCTAATACTTGAGTGAGTAGAAGACTTGCTTTTGATAAGTGCTCGTTACTGATAATAGAGCTAACAAGAATTGATTATAGCTAAATTAATTAATAGAATTGTGAAATAAAGTATGTGCTGTTTATGAAGCATCTTGTGTATCTTTTATTGTTTATAAACAAGTAGTAAATAGCTTCTTCTTAACAATAGTCACATGTTCATCATTTGCCACGATCACAGACGTATTTTAAAAACACTAGATGCGATGTTTTAGTATAAAAAATTACGTGCATACTATGTTCGTACCTATAATGCTAATCTCCGAAACCACCCAAACGATTTTAATGAAATTTTGTGAATGTGTGTGGTTCCAGCTTGAAAGATAGGATAGTTTTGGAGCCGATCGTTGTTGCCGTGCGAAGTAGGGGCGGGTCGTGCAGGAATTTTAAGTGTTCGTCACTTAAGATTTAGCAACTCTTGCCGAGGTCGCCCTGCCCGGCTAGCATGGGCAGGGGATAAAAATTTTATCCACCGGTTATTTCCACTTTTGTTTGAATTTTGTCCCTTGTCAGTGGAAATAACCGGTGGATAAAATTTTTATCCCCTGCCCATGCTAGCCGGGCTGATGTTGGGTGGCCAATTTAATATCCATTACATACCGACGACACCTGTCCATGCTTCGGAAAAAAATACCTAGGTAAAATAATACAGGAGAATAAAAAAGTTTCTGACTGTAGAATAAATAATCGTTTAGTAAAAAATTAGAAGGCAATAGTTTATCAACTAAGTATTTTGGTAATTACCTAGTACATATAGTTGATTATGTACTTACAACAGTAAATAATAAATCTTTACATTTGGTTAAAAATTGGATCGAGGCTATGCTTACTTACTAGTTGTTAGTGTGACTAATATTTGTTCCTTTGGTCCTTTCATATCACAAGTTAAACAAAAATTAATGAAGTCACCAAAGCGATTATCGTGCTGTTACATTTCTTAGAACTTGTAAATTGGATTAATAACGACGATTTTATTATGTGTCTTGGATTATTTTTTAAATAAGTAAACATTTATAGGGTGACTGGTACCAAAGCTGAAATCGCGAACATAAATGTAGTGAACAGTAGATTTTTTTTGGCGATTTCAGGTTTGATCCCATACTAAAAGTTGTATGTTATCATGAGCACAATCACGTGTTTAGGTTTCGTTCACTAATGACCAATCATCGTAGTAAATATTATATTTGGTAGTCACTAATTACGGTTTGCATACAAAGTATTTACGCATGTTGTACAAAACAAGTGTAAGATAAGGTTTTGTCCTCATGTAAGCGATCATCAAAAATACCATCAATTTTTCAGCGAACCTGTCGTCACACTTATCACTAGAATTTTTTAGGACATGGGTTGAGTATATAATATATATTTATTTTTATATTTTTGGTATAAAAGTATAAAATAAAATGGTTTAAAATTCGTTACAACCTTCACAGACTGACTTACAGACCCGAATGGCGTAGTGGTAGTGAGGCTGCTTACGTTCTTAGGGTCCTGGGTTTGAATCCCGGTAGGAGCAAATGTTTGTGTGATGAGCATTTTATATCTACTTATAATTATGAACAACGTGTAAAATAATGGTTTTCAGCTGCATCCTGTTGGACTGGAAGCAGACCCCAACTTGGTTGGGAAAGGCTGGTCAGATGATGTTAACTATGAAATCAACGCTAAAATCACAAAAAAACAGCAATCTCATACCATTTGTCAGTGTAGGTATGTATTTAGGTGAACACAAGTACGAACACATGTTTTTTCTCACGATTGTGTTCTCGTGTTAGTCCCACATCAAATTTTCAATGAGTCTGATTGAGAATGAGAATGATTTGTATTTTTTGATACTGTCGTCAGACAGTATCAAAAAATACAAATCTATTTATTCCGTCAGTTAGAGTATTGAAAAATAAAGGACACGTATTTTTTGTTTTTGTAAATCAGTGAATATTGATAAAGATAAAACGCATCGAAACTCGGGAGTAAAATTATACCTAGGCGTGACGTATTGAGAATTTTAGAAGCGTCATATCTTCGTCAATTTTGATTTACGTAACAAAAGAAAAAATACGGGTCAAATATTTTTTAATAATCTACCTGACGGACTAATTAGATTTTGTTTTTTGTAGTCTACCTATTATGAATAACTAAGAACACAAAACAATGTACAATTTACATTCTTGTGTTTTTATGTATTGGTCACCAATTGTAATTATTATCATTCAGTACATATATTTAATAAGCGCATGTCATCTAGAATAAACTCATTGGAATTTTCCCAATGGGATTAAAAAAAACCATTGTTTAGCACTCACCTATTCACATCATAAATAAGTTCAAAAATATTTTTTGTATTGTTAGGTACATCATTGTATTTGATTGTGATCACGTCAGGGCAAGGTTATTCGTTGAAATACAGACAATTATGTCTATCATTATTCTATACATTATGGATTATTATGCGCTTGAGGTTTCTACGAGTACTTATTGGTATGCAGTTACGAATAAACACAAATGTAAAAGTTATTTTTTCTAATTTAAGTATACAATCAACACAAAAAACAAGGGCATATTACATGCAAGCATCTTAAATGCAACTAATTTCGGGAAAACTTACTAATGTATTATGATAACAATGATAAGTATGATAACATTGATAGCCAAGAAAGCTGGTCTAGCTCATTCATAACAATATCATTTAGAATGAGTTATAACACGGAAAAATATTGATAACGAGTAAATAAGGAATAATTTGTAAATCAGTTCATTTGTAGATATTAACTAGCTGACCCGCGCAGCTTCGTCTGCGTCACATGCGAATAAAAAAAGACAAAATGCAATGGGCAATATTGCATTTAGTAACTGCCCCCGTAACTTATTAGCGTGATAATAAGTAGCCTATGTCCTTCCCTAGGTAGAAATATGTTAATTATCTCCTTGCCAAATTTTTAGTCGTGAAAAGGTAGCAGACAGACAGACAAACAAACAGAGTTACTTTCGCATTTATAATATTAGTATGGAAGTATGGAAATGGAAGTATGGAAATGGAAGTATGGAAATGGAAGTATGGAAGTATTGAAGTATGGATATGGATATTAGGTACATACAATTGGTTATCACTAACTACATATAATTTACATAAGCAGCTATGTCAATATTTGTAATGCATTGTATGTTTATTGTCTATTTGATTTCTTTTGTCATTTTGTATGCTCGTCATGTCATGTCCCTGCGACAAATAAAATATTTTTTCTTTCTATGATTCTTGATTAAGTTCATGGACGACTTCGTTCATGAATTAAAAAACTTAATGAAGTAACTTATCACTCACGAGACACCATCTACAAAACCTGTCATGGACGCTTAAAAATAAAAAAATGCAATAAAAAATACTTAAACCGTTACTTGAGCCCGGACCGGATCTATTGACGATGTAAACGGATTTCTGGTGAGTTTAATGACCTCGATATCTTCAGCGTGTATCAGAAGTGAGTGGTCATATTTAAGGGTGTAGTACAGGCTATCAAACTGACTGTCTGATATTTAGTCCGTCTGTTAGATAATCAAAAAATATTTGACCTAACTATACTTTTTCTTTTGTTACGTAAGCTAAAATTGACAAACATACGACGCTTTTAAAATTCTCAGTACGTCATGCCGTGGTATAATTTTTAGAGCGTTCTGACGTCACGAGCACTCCCGATTTTGATTTACAAAAGATTTGCAATTTATTGGTGGTGGAAACTAGCCTATTATAAGGGGTGTCTAATTACCCTTAGCGAAGCCAAAAAGCTCTTGTCCTCCCCGTAATTGAGATAGTTTTTTTGTTCTAGACCATACCTGGGAGGGATACCTATACCTACCTATTTACGGCGAAAAGTGAGTGGGTGTCTAAGTTTCATTTTTTTTTAATACAAGCTGTTAATATTATAACTTTGCTTTAATCAATCAATGCATTCATCAGCATAATGTTTTGAGTGCGTTACAAAGAATCCTACCTTTTAACACGGCTTTTCACCCCGTAAAAAAGTTATTTCCCAGCAATAATTTTTGTGTACGGTTACTTTACCTTTACAAGACACTTAAATTTTATTTATTAGTGTATCCGTTTAAAAAAATGCCCATTTTCACTAACACTAAACTACACCTAAATGAATGGTGAACTATACTCACGGTATAGTAAAAAAACATTGGCTTGTAAATAATTTCTAGTGTTGATTGTACTCAGTAGGTACCTACGTGTGATAATGTTTGCGAGTTTTGCGACTAAAGTAGTTATTGGTAGTCAGTGACGAGGCACTTTTCGGTGTTTTTCCTAGTACAAAAAGATGTTCAAACATTGGTTTTGCTTATTAACTAATCTATACTAAAATTACAAAGCTGAAGAGCTTGTTTGTTTGTTTGGTTGAAAGCGCTAATCTCAGGAACTACTGGTTAGAATTAATTTTTATTTTGGTTTGGATAGTCCATTTATCAAGGAAGGTTATATATAGTCTTTATAACATCACGCTACGACCAATAGGACCGGGCATAAATGAAAAATGTTGCAAAAAACAAGGAAAATTTATTCCTTTTGTGAACCTTTTCTCTTTTATGTGACGCAGACGAAGTTGCCTGGGTCAGCTAGTCGAATTATAAATGTTATCTCTATTTAATACTTAATAATACTTTATTGATACAAATCCTTACACAAATGCTTAATATCTAGCAAAGTTCACAAATAGTTAAGGCGTACATACTCGTACAAAAGATGAAACCCTGACTCCTAAACTAGGAAAACCTGTGACTTAGGAGTCAGTGTTCTACTGCCACTTGGACACTTTGTACCTTACGGAAATTGAGAGCTGGTAAGCTGATATTATTTTAAAGAGTACATTATTATGTAGTGTTTTAGAGAAAAAAGAAAATTAGGGAGAGTACCTAACCATGCCGGTTCTTCTCCATGGAATGGACCAACGCGAACCGTGCACCTTTTTCGACGTTTTATAAGTGCCCATCTAGGCCTATGTGAAATAAAATATTTTGATTTTGAGGGAAAACATCACTCCAAAGAATGTGTGTTACTTAATTATCAGCTGTTATCAAACAGTATTTTTTGTTTAATTCCATGTTTACACGACACCGACTTTATTACAAAAGAATTAACAATAATATGGTAATATTTTTTTTTGATCATAATGATCATTCACTAGGCCAGTGATCTTTCATTCGCTTTGTGAACGATGGTCAAAAAAAATTTTTGTGACGAGTGCCGAAATTCAAGATAGGTAGCTGGGTTGGTTTCTTATGGGTCGCGAACTATACGGTCACGACCACGAAAAAAGTTTGGTCGCACAAGCGGGTGTCCGACCAGTTTTGTTCTATGTAGCGGCCGGTCAGGTCAAAAGTCCTGGTCATGGCTGCGAAGTGGGCGAGGTCCCCAATGAGTTCACTTTATGTTTAGACGTTTCATTTAGAGTGATACTCGTAGATGCAAAAAAAAGGGACAAAATTAACTGACGTATATGTCTTAGTTTGTATAAGACTTACTAAATAAAATAAATATCGCTGGATATTTTATACACAGCGCCATCTAGTGCCACACTAAGCAACGAGGCTTGTGTCGTGGACACCAGATAGTTGACTACATAGATACTTTTTTTGTTTGTAAATACAAATAAACATCCATGACTCGGAAACAAATGTCCGTGCTCATCACACAAACATTTGCTCCTACCAGGATTCGAACCCGGGAACGTAAGGCAGCTTCATTACCGCTACGTCATTCGGGTCGTCAAACTCTACGGCTCCTCTTGTAGTCCTCTAGATAAAAAACTTTCACTAGCGATATCTTTTCATACAACTGGAAAATCAAAGTACCCGTAGAAAAAAAAAATGGAAATTTACCCAAATATAGCCACAGCAGGTACAGTCATAGCAGCTCCCAGTAGGAAGACGGCACCGGGCAGGACGGTCAGCGTTGCCATGTATACCCTGGAGTAAAGCGGTCCGTAGACCAGGGGCATCATCGCCTCTGCCAGACCGAAGAGAGAGTTCACTTTACCTGGAAGAAAATGAGGTGTTAGCATATTCTTTGGCAGCTGTATTCCCCAAATAGGTTGAAATCCTTGAGGGTGGTAAGAGCACACAGGTTTGGCGAGTTCTTAATTCTGTGGGCCACACATAAAGCCATTAACTGGCCAGACGCGTGTGGATACATGGTATTTTTGAAAAGTATTCAAAACATCCTATAGAAACCACCCAATAACACTGTTTCATGGTCGAAGTCAATCCGCTTAGTAGCAGCGATTGCACGGTTCCTTATGCCTACAATTTTGGATCACACAAAGTTGGAACTGTTCAAGGTCAGTGTCAGCCTGTGTATTCCCTCTGTGGGACAAGGCTTCTCCGTGAGAGTCCATTATCCACGATACGTACCACAGGCGGGTTTACTAGGACGATGCTGGTTTCCTCAAGATGTTTTCCTAAATCGTATTTATTTACTCTATAATTATAGGCCTTTGGATTTTCTGGTTGACTTTCTCATATCAGTTCCTTGTCTTGGACATTGGGTTCGACCTCAACTTCCTAATTACTTGAACTTTTAAGTTCAGTTTATCTTTTCCCAAATCTGTCGTGAAATGATTCCGCTTTAAGTTGAGGTTAAGTTAAGGTCAAGAGGGACCGTGTTTAATGACGCGCTTTGGGCTCGTCCCAAGGCTCCTATATCCCAATGTTTAAAGTTCCATCGTGTTAAGTTTAATTGGGTAAAGTTAGTTTTTATATTTTGGTTTACCCGTAGTACGAGGTTCGGTTGCTGGATGGAGGCGGAAACTCATTACAATCTACAGGTTGATACAAAACGAATGTTGCACACATGATAGGAATTAATTAAGATAGATCACATACTAACTTATCAAACTGAGAGTGAAAATACATCTAAACCGCGTTCGAATCTGTCATAATTACACATACATCATCGCGCCAGTAACACAGTGGGATTAGGCAGAGGTGTATCAAATAGTACACTAACATTTCGCCACTTATGGTTTAAGTCCCATTTAATAGAGGGCGAGCCTATTGGCATCAACTGGATACAAAAAACTCTCACGCGTGTATCAAAATAATGACGATAAGGGTTTTTCGTATCTAGTTGGACAGACAGTCCTGTAATTACACTCCGTTTAGATGTGCTAAACGCTTTTAGTTTTATTGAGAAAACCCACACTTAGTTGTATTTAAAAATAATGACATCAAAGTCAATTTACATTATCTACCTATGCTATTTACCACTGGTTATAAATATACATACCGGATCACTAGCTGTCACAGGTTGTCAATTAGAACTACTAACATTTCTTCGTCTGTGCGTTTCCTTATAAAACAAAATGGTCATGATGTCAAACAAATGTTTAACGCATCATGGGAAACTATTGAATAGATAGTTTGCACACTCATCAAACATTTGACGTTTAATTTACGTATATTCTCTTAATAAAGCTTTGTGGTCTGACCCATTATACTCGGAATCTCCTATTACAAAGTAATATAAGTAAAGATAAAAATAACCGCTGTGATGTATTTATGAACTTTTCCTCAAAGTGTTTCCTAATTTAGCACGTTCGTTCATGTTAATTCGCACGTATTTGACACGTCGACAAGGAAAATTGCAAAAAAGAGAATTACTTAAGGGCGCGTTTGCATATCAGGCAAAATTATGCTGTTTTTCGGTACATTTTATAGCATAATAAAACAAAATTCAATATAATCAATAACTACATCGTATAGATTGGTTCTTCATCTTCAAATTAACGGTACTTTATTATTGAAAATTTTACTTTTTTACAATGTAAAATCGATCTTTCGTTGCCATTTTCCACAAATTTAACGATACCGGGTTGAGTTTAGGTACATTTTTTGTGCTATTATTATCATATTTGACTACTTTTAAAAATACTATATGTAGGCAAACATATTCAATGTTTAATGTTAGTTTTTTTTTTTTTTATCTAAATGCTTTAAGTAGTCGCAGAAAAAATGAAAACCGAAACTTATTTTTTCACAGATTTTGCTATTCTGGATGAATCTTAATCGATTGCATTAAGGGTTATTTTATTTCTAATACCCGTCTTGATTTATTGCACAAGCACTTGGAATGAAACTTTAGTCCGAGCGCGGCCCCCGTCGAGAGTGGACATGTATCGCCTGTTTAGAGCGGCTCGAGTTGAAAAAGATCGCTGTAAAAACACAAAATATTCGACAAACCGAATTTGATACTTGACAAGGTACTCGTAAGATTTTCATTCTATTTCATTTTGCTATAAAAAAGTATGTAAGTAGGGTTTATATATGCCTAATCGTCCTGGACTCGATGGAGCGACCTGATGAAGGTGTACTTCGGTGACTGCTACTGGAACTCCTAGACGTGTTGGACTAGATGAGCCGAGTTTGGGCTTGTTTTGTTAGTTATGATGAGACCTTACCTCCGGACTTGATGGAGCGACCTGAAGGTGTCCTTCGGTGACTGCTACTGGAACTACTAGACGTGTTGGACTAGATGAGCCGAGTTTGGGCTTGTTTTGTTAGTTATGATGAGACCTTACCTCCGGACTTGATGGAGCGACCTGAAGGTGTACTTCGGTGACTGCTACTGGAACTACTAGACGTGTTGGACTAGATGAGCCGAGTTTGGGCTTGTTTTGTTAGTTATGATGAGACCTTACCTCCGGACTTGATGGAGTGACCTGAACGTGTACTTCGGTGACTGCTACTGGAACTCCTAGACGTGTTGGACTAGATGAGCCGAGTTTGGGCTTGTTTTGTTAGTTATGATGAGACCTTACCTCCGGACTTGATGGAGCGACCTGAAGGTGTACTTCGGTGACTGCTACTGGAACTCCTAGACGCGTTGGACTAGATGAGCCGAGTTTGGGCTTGTTTTGTTAGTTATGATGAGACCTTACCTCCGGACTTGATGGAGCGACCTGAAGGTGTACTTCGGTGACTGCTACTGGAACTCCTAGACGTGTTGGACTAGATGAGCCGAGTTTGGGCTTGTTTTGTTAGTTATGATGAGACCTTACCTCCGGACTTGATGGAGCGACCTGAAGGTGTACTTCGGTGACTGCTACTGGAACTCCTAGACGTGTTGGACTAGGTGAGCCGAGTTTGGGCTTGTTTTGTTAGTTATGATGAGACCTTACCTCCGGACTTGATGGAGCGACCTGAAGGTCTACTTCGGGAACTGCTACTGGAACTCCTAGACGTGTTGGACTAGGTGAGCCGAGTTTGGGCTTGTTTTGTTAGTTATGATGAGACCTTACCTCCGGACTTGAAAGAGCGACCTGAAGGTGTACTTCGGGAACTGCTACTGGAACTCCTAGACGTGTTGGACTAGGTGAGCCGAGTTTGGGCTTGTTTTGTTAGTTATGATGAGACCTTACCTCCGCACTTGATGGAGCGACCTGAAGGTGTACTTCGGGAACTGCTACTGGAACTCCTAGACGTGTTGGACTAGGTGAACCGAGTTTGGGCTTGTTTTGTTAGTTATGATGAGACCTTACCTCCGGACTTGATGGAGCGACCTGAAGGTGTACTTCGGGAACTGCTACTGGAACTCCTAGACGTGTTGGACTAGGTGAGTCGAGTTTGGGCTTGTTTTGTTAGTTACTCTGAGACCTTACCTCCGGACTTGATGGAGCGACCTGAAGGTGTACTTCGGGAACTGCTACTGGAACTCCTAGACGTGTTGGACTAGGTGAGCCGAGTTTGGGCTTGTTTTGTTAGTTATGATGAGACCTTACCTCCGCACTTGATGGAGCGACCTGAAGGTGTACTTCGGGAACTGCTACTGGAACTCCTAGACGTGTTGGACTAGGTGAGCCGAGTTTGGGCTTGTTTTGTTAGTTATGATGAGACCTTACCTCCGGACTTGATGGAGCGACCTGAAGGTGTACTTCGGGAACTGCTACTGGAACTCCTAGACGTGTTGGACTAGGTGAGTCGAGTTTGGGCTTGTTTTGTTAGTTACTCTGAGACCTTACCTCCGGACTTGATGGAGCGACCTGAAGGTGTACTTCGGGAACTGCTACTGGAACTCCTAGACGTGTTGGACTAGGTGAGCCGAGTCTGGGCTTGTTTTGTTAGTTACTCTGAGACCTTACCTCCGGACTTGATAGAGCGACCTGAAGGTGTACTTCGGGAACTGCTACTGGAACTCCTCGACATGTTGGGACTAGGTGAGCCGAGTTTGGGTTCGTTTTGTTAGTTATGATGAGACCTTACCTCTGGACTTGATGGAGCGACCTGAAGGTGTACTTCAGGGACTGCTACTGGAACTCCTCGACATGTTGGGACTAGGTGAGCCGAATTTGGGTGCGTGTTGTTAGTTATGATGAGACCTTACCTCCGGACTTGGAACTCCGGGTCGCTCCATGAAATCCGGAGGTAAGGTCTCATCATAACTAACAAAACAAGCCCAAACTCGGCTCATCTAGTCCAACACGTCTAGGAGTTCTAGTAGCAGTCACCGAAGTACACCTTCAGGTCGCTCCATCAAGTCCGGAGGTAAGGTCTCATCATAACTAACAAAACAAGCCCAAACTCGGCTCATCTAGTCCAACACGTCTAGGAGTTCCAGTAGCAGTCACCGAAGTACACCTTCAGGTCGCTCCATCAAGTCCGGAGGTAAGGTCTCGTCATAACTAACAAAACAAGCCCAAACTCGGCTCATCTAGTCCAACACGTCCAGGAGTTCCAGTAGCAGTCACCGAAGTACACCTTCATCAGGTCGCTCCATCGAGTCCAGGACGATTAGGCATATATAAACCCTACTTACATACTTTTTTATGGCAAAATGAAATAGTAAGTAAGTCAAGTATCAAATTCGGTTTGTCGAATATTTTGTGTATTTACAGCGATCTTTTTCAACTCGAGCCGCTCTAAACAGGCGATACATGTCCACTTTCGACGGGGGCTGCGCTCGGACTAAAGTTTCATTCCAAGTGCTTGTGCAATAAATCAAGACGGGTATAGAAATTAAAATAACCCTTAATGCAATCGATTAAGATTCATCCAGAATAGCAAAATATGTGAAAAAATAAGTTTCGGTTTTCATTTTTTCTGCGACTATTTAAAGCATTTAGATGAAAAAAAAAAAACTAACATTAAACATTGAATATGTTTGCCTACATATAGTATTTTTAAAAGTAGTCAAATATGATACTAATAGCACAAAAAATGTACCTAAACTCAACCCGGTATCGTTAAATTTGTGGAAAATGGCAACGGAAGATCGATGTTACATTGTAAAAAAGTAAAATTTTCAATAATAAAGTACCGTTAATTTGAAGATGAAGAACCAATCTATACGATGTAGTTATTGGTTATATTGAATTTTGTTTTATTATGCTATAAAATGTACCGAAAAACAGCATAATTTTGCCTGATATGCAAACGCGCCCTTAATGTTTTCTAATATTATTGGGATAACTGTCAGAGATGATAAGGTCTCACCTGCCATACATGAGGTTGTTGTGTTTCAAATCTGGGCAAGTACCAATGTGACTTTTTCATTTCATATGTACTTTTCTAAGTTTATCTTACACATCACAGACAGTGGTAAAGGAAAAAATCGTGAGAAAACCTGGGCTTTTAATTAACTAGCTGACCCACGCAACTTCGTCTGTGTCATATAAAAGAGAAAAAGCCCACAAAAGGAATATATTTATTCCCCGTTTTTGCAACAATTTTCATTTTTGCTCCACTCTTATTGGTTGTAGCGTAATGTTATACAGCTTATAATTTTCCTCGATAAATGGACTATCCAACACAAACGATTTTTTCAATTTCAATCAGTACTTCCTGAGATTAGCGCGTTCAAACAAACAAACAAACCCTTCAGCTTTATAATATCAGTATAGAGATAAATCTAAAATCGCCAACCTATCTTGAGCAAGCGAGGTGATCAATGCTCGTGCCTTCATATATGAGAAGAAGCCTTTGCCCAGATGTAGGAACAGTCCCATAGCTGGGCAAAGGCCTAGTACTGAATAGGCTGGTATTATTATTATTATAACTGTCAGACTATGAGACTACGGTTGAGGCGGAGGAATGTACGAAGACAACCAACTAGGTGGGTAGACGATCTGATTAAATTTGCCGGAAGAAACTGGATAGCCATGAGAATAAAACTGCCAAATGTGGAGAGATTTGGAAGAGACCTACACCCAGCATTGGGTGGCTTAAGGGTGAAGAAGAAGAACTGTTAAGTTTGCAAAAGATCACCGTTCACCGAGTTTGCTACAAAATATCCAACGAAAACATCAAGTGAGAACAAAATATAAAATAAATATATTTATAAATAATAATATGTAAAACCTACAGCATAAGCAAATTATAATGTAGATATATACCTACCTATTTTCCTAAAAACTAACACGAGCCATAGTGACTAGCAACTTTTAGTCGTACATATTGATTTGTCCGAAGTGATCAAAACTATTAAACTAAAATCTTGCTCTAGTAAGTACGAGTAATAGTTATTAATCCTATGATCCTAAATAAATAGTTGAATCTGAGTTTTGACACTACTCAATAAGTTTGACCCAACAATTTCTGAATGAACTATTTATTTATTTCAGTAAATACTCTATCAGCTAATACTCTTATCAGATCATACATATAAATAAATAAAAAAAAATATTTATTTGACACCAGGTGCCACTGATACCATATAAATAAATAAAATAAAAATATTTATTTGACACCAGGTGCCAGGGGATACTATATTATTTTCGTTGATATTTTATAACTAATTATGACTAGCCGACCCGACAGACGTTGTCCTGTCACCTACTACCTACCTACTACTACCTACCACTACCTACTACTACCTACCTACTACTACTACTACCTACTATTACCTACTACTACCTACCTACTACTACTACTACCTACTATTACCTACTACTACCTACCTACTACTACTACCTACTATTACCTACTACTACCTACTATTACCTACTACTACCTACCTACTCCTACTACTACCTACTACTACTTACCTACTACTACCTACCTACTACAGTTCTTTTTTCATAAGAACCTTCTCCTGACAATAACAAACACAACAAAAAAAGAATTAGCAAAATCGGTTCAGCTGCTCTCGAGATTTGTGATTAGCAACACATTCAGCGATTCATTTTTATATTACAGAAAAGATAATTTTATAGTTTAAAGGTAACAAGAATTTGAGTGAAAAAAACACGACAACTGAAAATCACGCTCTAATAATTACCTGCACCATAACGAATCAATTGACGATTTTTATTTATCAAAATCGGAGGACTAGTTTAGGCGCTACGGAGGAACATAAATACAAACATACACACAATAGGCTGCTAAAATCACAATTCTTTCTTTTGGCTTCATCGTAGTTTGGTAAAAATAGTATAAATGATGTCCTTCATCATGGCTATAGTTTTTCCGATGTCTTGTAAGCATATCCTATTCTGCATCATGTCACTTGCGGTTTTAAATGTACGCTATGTGGCTAACATAAATGGTTATTTTACATAATTTCATGATTACCTACACAAACAGCAACAATATAGCCTAGGCGTCAGTAGAATGACTTTGCCACCTAATTCGTAATTTAGGGTGAAAACTACTCAATCGTGTGCCCGTTTCTCCGCATTTTTAACCCCCGACGCAAAAACGACGGGGTATTATAAGTTTGACGTGTCTGTGTGTGTGTGTGTGTCTGTCTGTGGCATCGTAGCGCTCGAACGGATGAACCGATTTTGATTTTGTTTCTTTTTGTTTAAAAGGTGAATTAGTCGGGAGTGTACTTAGCTATGTTTGATAAAAATCAGCCCAAGATGGCCGCCGCCACAAAATGGCGTATTACATAATTATTTATTCAACAACTTCCTCAAAATGGGTATCAAATGAAAGTAGTGCATGACTAGTAGAATACTATACACTATGATAAATTAAAAATCCAAGATGGCCGTCACCATAAAATAGTGTATTAACGAATTATTTTCTATTTTACTTTTAGTACATTGTGTCGGGGGTTTTTTAAATTTTTAATTTAATTTTACTTGTTTATACCTTAGTCATAAAGTAAGGTTGAAAAGGAAACAGGATTGTGAAAATGTGCAATTAGGACAAATAACACTTACCCAGTTCTTCACTGTTCACTAGTTTCGAGGCAATAGAACGCATCGCGATGAATGATGTCCCATTGAAGATTTCTACTAAAGGCGCTGCAACAAATACATTCGTTTTACGGATATAGTTCATATTAACATAACATCACGCCTATCATTCCCGAAGGGTTAGGACAGCTGTGTACCCTTTAATAGGGGGCGAGCCTATTGCTATTGCTGAGAAATTCCTAATGGAAAAACTCAATCACACTTTGCTCGACCTAGGAATTGAACCCAGGACCTCATTTGTTTCATTCATGTATTTATAAATGTTTAAACTAATATTGTTAAAATGTTCAAATAGAGCTTTCCAATGCACTTTACAAAATATCAGTAGTCATTTTAATGTTAGAATAAACATGATTTTGTGAATAGTAAGTTTTATACTGTTACTTGCCAGTATTTTTGCAATCTTAGTTTTGACTTATCATCGAGGTCGACCGCGTAAAAGGTGATATAACTACATATATGATATTTTTTCTGAAACAACCATGGCCAGAAATCGAACAAGAGAGGCTTAGAAATGGGACGTCTTTGACCAGTAGTTGCACACAATGTAAACTAACAAAAAAAAAATATCTCCACGATTGCAACCTCTTTTCTGACCTCAGACAAAAAGGTAAATTTAAATTGCTTACCGATATAGATCTCAGTGGTGGTACTAGCGAAGGCAAAGATGAAAGAAGCGAGGATCTTGCTGGTGCAAGAGATGATCCCCACCACCGTGTCGTCCAGTTTCATGAAGTCACTGAAGATGCTGATAGAGAACAGTGTACCTTAAGGGAGAAAGAAATAAGATATAAAATGGTTAAGTTAGACTGGGGAGCTTCTTCTGCTATTTCTTCTTCTCAGATAAAATACTAGGAACAGCTAGGAAAATACTGTTCTCTAAACGCCCGCCCTTCGCCATTTACTAGTATAATATAATGTTTCATCATCTGGCTAGGTGTTTATCACCTATGTTAGGATCGACTTTCACTCTAATAAAATGTCTATTTTCAATACCTTCAATTTCGAATTTTAAAACCAAAGTCTGATTAAATTACGTTTTTGTTCCCAGCTGCAAGTGTGTAACACAAAAAGTGCATCATTGACGTTCCCGTAGAAAATATCGCATCGGTTACCGTAATTTGTATGGCACTTTTTTCGCCCCATTTTCCCATTTTATGTTCTGAATCACCACTGTATTAATTAGGAGACTCACCCACTAAATTAGTGATAATGCTGTAAGTACAGAACATACTGAACTGCACCTCGTCCCAGTTGAACCTGTATCTCATGAACAGGTACAGCACGTTCATTTCACCTGTAACAACACACAAGTTCATAAAACATAAAATATGTCATTTATAGCTTTAGACTGCGTTCGTGGGAACAGCTGTTGCGATTCTTCATACAAATGCATTTCCCTTTTTTCTTCCGGAATAATTCGTCTAGAGCAATGTTTATTTTTTCATAGACACGTTCTTGTCATTTCGATTTTTAACCGACTTCCAAAAAGGAGGAGGTTCTCTATTCGACTGTATGTATTTTTTTTTTTTTTTTTTTTATGTATGTTACCCGATTACTCGAAGACGCCTAAACCGATTTGAAAAATTCTTTTTTTGTTTGAAAGGGTATACTTCCAAGTTGGTCCCATAGTCGCCAAGTCGGGATCTGATGATGGAATCTTGGCGAAATCGAGGGAACTCTTCAAATTTTATAGGATAACGTACAGCAATTTTTATATTTTCTACAACAAGTGAAGCATTTGCGTTTGATAAGAACCATTCTACCATCAGATCTGATGATGAAGCCAAGAGTCACGGAACTCCATAATGAGACAATGTATCCTAGTCGTGTTTGGGCTTGTTGTAATTGTAACGGTATGCACTTTCCATGTGAACCACTAAAAAGTGAAAAATAAAAACTTTTTTGCAAAAAATAAAACCGACTTCAAAAAGAAAAAGTGAAAAATAACTTTAGCTTCTGAAGTCGGTGACAAAAAAATTAAATCAATCATACAAACGTCACCGACTTCAGAAGCTAAAGTTATTTTTCACTTTTTCTTTTTGAAGTCGGTTTTATTTTTTGCAAAAAAGTTTTTATTCAGCAACTAATAAGTAAAGAATATATGACCCTCCAAAAATGACCAATAAGGCTTAATTTTTGCAGCCGTGATTAGAAGACTCCCAACCAAATTCGAAAAGTTTTTAACATAAAATAGATTGATAGGAACCTAGACGTACTCTTTCTTAAAATTTTAATGTCAAAAATAATGGATTCAGGTTTTGAGTAGAAAAAAGGGTAATAACTACTCGTATGAAACGTCGATCTAGTCAACATTTTTTGACATTGGTCTGATCTGTAGCTGCTCAAAAGAATGAGTGAAGACCGTTTATGACTTTATTTGCTCAAACGCACGCTTTATAGATGAAATAGTAAATTTTAAGGAATAATACGAATAAATGTCATTTAACTCTCAAAACGAACTCGAAATTAGGCTAATTAATACCTACAACACTACATTGTTTTATTTATTTTCACATTTTGTGTGTGTGTGTGTGTGTTAAATCAACATTATTATATAACTTAGAACATGTTAAAACGTCTCATAATTACGAATGACCTGAACAAACATGTAAAAACCTAATGTTGCAGGTATGTTTTAAAAGAATCCATTACATCTTCAAAGGGAAAGAAAATATTTTTCTTTTCCAATTAACTCCCTTTGATGGTTAAGTGGAAATAATTACACGACTGAATACTCTCCAATTTTAAATACAAGAAGAAATATAATTTTGTTCAGTGCTTTTTCCAAGAAAGTGCTTTAAAGTAGCTAATAGTATTCTATAATAATACCTGGGTTTTATGAAGAGCAAGATTGATTAGATTTATCTTTACAAAAGATTCGAGTTTGAAAACACGCTGTTTTTTGTTACAACTACGAACTAAAGATTTTTATTTTTAGATTCCGTGTGTTTTGGTTCCGTGTGTTTCCGTGATTCAGTGTCGTAACGTACCCTCTCAAGGTTCATTGGAAGACCAGCGTCAGACAGCATCACCTGTCTGGCATGAATGATGAATGGCACACAGCACATTTCTACTATGTTTAACTCATTGTTTTGTATCTTTTTTATATTATTGTGTGTGTGCTTTAGTAACTGACGTCAAATAATTATTTTTCTTTCTTTCCTTTCTTTCCTTTCTTTCCTTTCTTTTCTTTCTTTTCTTTCTTTTCTTTCTTTTCTTTCTTTTCTTTCTTTTCTTTCTTTTCTTTCTTTCTTTTCTTTCTTTTATTTCTTTTCTTTCTTTTCTTTCTTTTCTTCCTCTTCTTTCTTTTTTTTCTTTTCTTTATTTACTTTGTTTCAAAATTATTCTGTTTTCTGTGTCGTTTTGTCACTACTCATCATCATCTGCCTAGCCTTTTCCCAACTATGTTGGGGTCGGCTTCCAGTCTAACCGTATGCAGCTGAATACCAGTATTTTACATGGAGCGACTGCTTATCTGACCTCCACAACCCAGTTCATACTGGGAAATACGATACCACTTGGTAAGTCTGGTGTCAGAGTTTTGGAGCCACAGACTACCTGTAACGACTGTCAAAGATGGACAAATGACAGCCGGGACCAACGGCTTAACGTGCTTTCCGAGGCACGGAGGAAACTCGGTATGTAAGGGTGGTCATCCATCCACAGACCAACCTAGGCAAGCATGGCTTAACCTAAAGATCGACCCGAGCGGCTGATATTATCCATGCTGCCATGGAAACGTCAAGCTAAATTCATTAAGAAGGTACTTAATCTCAATATGGACATTGTTCGTATGATGGTAGCACGGCTCTAAGCTCTAACAATTTGAATTTTTGGTAGAAATATTATTTCACAATGTTACAGGTAAGTAGAGGAGGGAATAAGGTAGGTAGATCACCAGTGGCCCAGTTGTGGCGGCTCCGACTTACGGACAGTAAGTTGTGGGTTCGAACCCAGCAGGCGCATTACTTTGTGTAATTTATTTCATCACCACTGCTCTCAAAACGGTGAATGAAAACATCGTGAGGAAACCGACATGTCCTAGGACCAAAAATTCGAAGACATGTGACATCTACCAATCCGCACTGGGCCCGCGTGGTGGATTATAGCCCATTCCCTTTCATAGAGGCCTGTGTCCCAGCAGTGGGAACATTATAATAGGCTGATGATGATGATGACAGGTAAGTAATTTGGCTTTAATAAAAATTATTTCCTATAAATACTGTGTCCCAATAAATATAAAATTTAACAAGTCTTTCTTCTGAAATCATAATTTAAATTCCCAATTTGTTTATTTTCAGAACACTATCCTATCACTTTTTTCCTTACGTAACAAAAGTGCTGTATTATTTTAAAGATATTTTGTTAACATTATGTCAAGCATAGTATGTGCATCATGTAATTTTTTTCATAAGTGAGCACTTTTGTAAAAGATTTATAGTCATGTAGTATGTAAAGATCGTAGCAGCTGCAGACGGCATTCTGTGGTTTCTGCCTCCTATCATGGGTAAAAACATGAGTTTATGTATTGTACGTTTGTATAAAGTATAAAAGGGGGAAAAACAGGACTTCGACCCACTAGAAAGTAGAACACTACAATAACAATAACAACTTACCATGTAAAGGTCCAAAAATAACGCAGACGACGACAATCAGCAAGGAGACCCTGAGTCTCCGCCGCCTCGGGCCAGTCCTGAAGGCGACCGTCAGAGTCTCTCGGACGTGACGCGCGTCGAAGAACGAACACACCCACCCGCGGCAACCCACGGGCTGTTCCTGTAATAGACGCCGGTTAGAGTTTGCAGTTGTGACCCACGCTTCATTTGTTTGTATACAGTTGGATGATTGGAGTGGTTATGACATTGTGTATAGCTGTACAAGGAGCTTTTGGCCTGTGCCAAAAGAATGAAAGAAAGAGAAGAAAAGAAAGAAAAAAAAGATTTTTAAGCGGCACATGCCATAAATGTACTTACACAAAAAAAAAGACAAATATACACAATGAATAACTTAAATCTAGACAGATTGCTAAAAAGATTTTACGAGAGAGGTACCCATGCTTTAACAAAAGAAAAGTATACGTAAACGATTACAGATCTGAAAGGAAGAATGGAATGCATACCTATATTAGCATCAGTCTCTATGAATATGTTAATTTTAATATAGCCGTAAGTAAAGGAAACATATGACAACAATTTAACTTTTAAGTAATTCTACAACAACGGTTTTGCATAGAGTACGAGTAACTAAGTGCCAACTGTGAAGTTAGTCCTTTAGTTACGCATTCACATATTGCAGCTATGTTAGATTTCATTTTCGAAATATGTATTTTACATAATGACCCTTTTAACAAGTTCTGTAAACTGAGGAACGAGTTTCTATTAGGTAAAGCAAGTTTGTACTAAAACACAGTTTTTTTTCTTACATTTCATAGCATAGTTTCATCAGATAACCCACATAATTTAATAAATAAACAATAGTTTCCTAATCAATTTGGCCACGCTGGTTAACATGGAAGGTTTAAATCTCATGCAGAAAAAATCTAAAGATATAAAAATTTCGTAGTATATAGGTATGCTACAGTGGTCCCGTGGAGAAAGTTGTTCAGTTGGATGATCTGTGGCACACCCTTGAATTTGCCGAGGATGCAAAGCAACACTTGTATTTTAAAATGAACATGCGTTTCAAGAAACAACTCTCATGTACGTACTAAGTCGATCATAGATGCAACAGACATTGGACGTTGGACCAATGAACGTCAAGCCCACCTATTTCCAATGATTGAGCATAATGGCCTTTACAAGTTTTGGTCATCACTAAGCCTGTCACAGTCTACAGTTACGATGTCAATGATCGGCCATTCAGACACAATTGCATTAATAGCCTTTGCTCTTGGTAGCAAAACTGTTATTCGTATTCATTGTTTGATCACATATTCAGAATAACTATAATATTTTGCATTTTAAGACGATAACTTCAGGAAACCAATATTCAGGTATAAATTGTATTTAAACTTTTCAATAAAAGTTTTTTCAGCTTATAAAATTTGACATCAAGCTTTTTTGTCATATATTATTAAGTAAATGAACTTTCATATTTTTAGAAATATAAAGATAAGTTGAATTGCTCAGCCTATAGTCAAAAAGACTACGATTATTTTCATTATGCCAATAAAGCACCAAAAAAAAACAAACTAAAACTATCTTTAAACTAATAATTTATACGTCTCTCGGTAAAAAGTAAATCTTGACAGAATGTACCAGCGCCTACGCAAAGTCATTATAGCTATATGAATGTCACAGTAAGTGTAGCTAGCAGCTAACGACGCTTATTGTGTGTAGGAAGGCAATCGGCTGGAGACGAGTTTATTTCTTCCTTGAGTAGAAATCAGGGCTGAATAAATATAAACTAAGGTAAATGCAGACAAGCAGTAACCGACTCTATCTTCATATAAATGCTCTTCATTAACAATATCAAATAATTTACTGTTTATGACAAAAAAACATTAACATTATTAGTTAAGCTCCAAAAAAGAGATTTAACGGCGCAGTCAGTTCTAGACGTTCATAATACAAAGATAAAGTTTAATTTCACATAAATTCATTATAAAGCGAAGTGAATTTAATTTACCCCCGGCCGGGATGAACAAGCGTATAAGTGCAATTTCAGGTTTCAAACAAAACCCTACAATAATCCCCACTTTATTTTCGTGTTCCCTTTGGCATACGAAATGCATGCAGATTGTGTTTACAACGGTTTTCATGAGCAACTGCCAAGGGAGAGATTTGCGAAAAATTATTTCCAACACAAAAAAGATACAATCAAAACTTTGCCGGATGAAAATAACAAAAAAGATACATTTGGCAAAGTCTATCAAATTTTTCATACGCACAACAAAAATCGTAAAAAAGAAGAATTGTATTTTGGATAAAGTTCGATCAGACGCAACTGCTATCATCAATCACTGCGGAAAAAACTATTAAAAATGTGTTGGAAAATGTAACCATGTATCACATGGTGGGTCCTATAGTATTAGTGACAATGTCAAAGGATTGGAGGGATATAAATCCAAGTCGACACCTCTGCGAGCCTCGCGTAAAATCGCTGATTGCGTTACGATGTCCCCCTTGGTTCGAATTTGCGTAGTGAGCGAGCAGCAATTTATCACTTAGACATAGAACTAACCGGGCTGTCGGGATACTCTGCAAATGATGTATGGCCTCAACGCGCCTTATCGGTACACATATCGATACTACATTAGTCCTAGACTTTGGGTCTGACCTTTTTTGACCAAATGAGAGGCAGAATCTTCTTAGTTTTGCTCAGATGTACTAAGAATAATGCGGTACAAATACAGTTTATGGAATACTTACTCTTTGTCTTTCCGGAGGTAAGACTGGATCTTTCAGTCGTATGTATCCATATATCAAACTGGTCAGATACAGACAGTTTGATATTAAAAATATACCGTAGTAACCAATCTGCTGTAGTAAAATACCACTCAGGGACATGCCTAAAGGTATGCCGAGGGACATACACAAATTGGCCACTCCTACTCTGAATGTTCTCATCTCTTTTGTCGTTACATCACCAATGTAGCTGAATACACCGACGCACACAGTTATCCATCCTCCGGTCAGTGACGGGAACAGATCAGAGAGGGCGGTTATCTCCAAAGGTAATTCGTAGAAGAAATATGTGTTTAGGATGAAACTCGTGCAGCACAACACTTCCCCCACAATAGGTAGCAGTATGCATGCCTTCCTCTTCCCCGTTTTATCGCTCCATGAACCGACAAACAAAACTAATATACACGGAAATGCTGTTTGAGCAATATTTTTCCACGCCTGGACTGACGCGGTCAATTTCTGAACTTCGGATTCCTGTAATGTATAGTTCTCTGTTTGCCGCCTATTTAACGCGGAACACACCTCATCATCGTACCCTAAATTAACTCTACACGCTTTTTCCAAATTCAGATTTTGCACTGCAAGTCCTGAGAATACATTGGACATTATGTAACAAGCTATGATAGGTTCCACGGTGATGTTCGACCGGATCTGCATGAGCTTCTCCCGAACCCCCGTTCTCTTGGGCTTGGGTTCATCCTTCGCCGGTGCCTCGGCTCCGGTCGCCGGCTTCTCAGCCGCCGCGCTTATCCCATTCATGATGTCCAATTTGTAACTTCACTTTAAAGTTCAATCAATCATCGTTACTGATATGCTTTGACTGGGGATATCGAGGTTCCCACGCGGTATGTATGTTATCGGCGCATACGTATGGCACTGCGTTCATTGTTCACATATTACACATCAATCCCTAACAATCACTCGGTATTCACTGGTTCTGGTCCAGAGCAATCCACTAACGGTGCGATAGTGTCGGGCCGCTGAGCAGACTGAAGGATCCTCTTGTCTTAAGAGTTGATTGAACGGATACGCGTTCGAGTGGTGTCATTAGAGGCAATTGGCCGGGCGTAGTGTCGGCTCACGGCGGCGGAGTGGCCCGTAGCCCGCAGGACTGCCTGGATCGTCGTCACAACCTTGCAATAAGTAGGCGTTTATCTCATTGGAGCGATGTCTGTCATTATTTGAAACAGTGGGTACGCGCGCGGCCCTATTAGTGCACGGTCAAGGTACGCTCTACGCGAGGGCAACGATTTCATTTCGATTTCATTCCGCTGTTTTGTATCTCTTGGCGCAATTTTCAAACAGCTAAATAAAATAAAGAGAATTTGATTAAGAACTCTTTTTAGCATGGTTAAGATCAATGAATTTAAAACATTCAGACAGAGATAAAATCAATATTTATAAAAAAACTCACGTTAAAGGTCACATTTACCGTTCTCGTTTTAAAAACACTCTAAAAATATGTTTCTCACAGTATCTACACACTTTCAACACAAAAGCGTGTCTCTCTTGCATAAAATGGGGCTCCAATATATTTTTTACCGTCGGGCGTCGAACCGAAGTTACTTTAGCTACAGATATCTTCCAGTAAGATGGCCGTGCGTAATAAAGGGGCAAGAAGGAAACATTAGTCAATATGAATGGTTTCCCCTCACGGCCCTTGCCAAAACTATTGGCTAACTACTTTTGCATCGTCGGCTACTGAGTTCAAATTAAAAAGGAATATGCTAGTAGGTCGAGTTTAAGTGCTCTGTTTGTGTAAGGTTTACTTAGTTAAAACGGGGTTATTACAAGGCTATGTTATGGAGTTACAGTGATGCAAAGATCTTTTGGCGATTGAATGACGTTGACAGGGGGAGCTGAAACGGCTTGCGTCAAGCGTCACGCGTGTGCGTCATTTGTATTCGTTAGCGCCAAAGCGTCACATCGTAAGTTGCGTGACGGTAGCTCGTTTCACATTTAAAGGGAGAAGCGCCAGGGTAGCCCGCGCAATTCAAATTTTCTTACGTTTTTTGCAAAGGTCAGTGTCAGGAGTCAGGCCGTATGTGAGGACACCCACATTTCGGCAGGTAGAGAGCGAGCCTCTTACAATCAACTGGGCAACAATTCCAACTCCTGGTTGCTACAAAGTTTCCAAACATGAGATATGTTGGCGGAAAGTTCAAAAAGCAAGAGTTTATTGGTTTTTGAAAAAATTATAATCCATGGAAACTCATATTTAATAGGGTAAACACATTATTACCATCACATCACCTCACAAAAAGAAGGGTAGAAGCACCAATCAAAGCCCCATACATCAGAGACATCAGATAAAATTCCTTTATCAGAACTGATTTATGATGCCCATTAAACTCGTGTAACTCGTGTTTAAATCATAGGCTCGTGCTTTAATCCCTTTGTTTTTTATTTAAATTAAATCGTTTTGTTTCATTGTCTAAATGCCATGCGTACAATTGAAACCGTTTATGGGAAATAATTCAAGGTTTTTTATTAGATCCGAAGGGTGTTGAAATGTATAGTATAATTATTACTGTGTTTTATCGGTTTTATGTACGACGGAATGTCTATGTCCTTTTGTTTTGTTACAAAAGTAGTTACAATAAGTGGCTATTTTAATACAATTGTTAATATTTTTGTAAGTAGCTGATGCCGCCTCGCCCCATACAAAACATAATATACCTACTAAAATCCTCCTCGAGAACCACCCTATCCATTGGTGAAAACAACATGAAAATCGGGGCGTTGGGTTCGATTCCCGGGTCAGGCTAAGTGTTATTGGGTTTTTCCATGAGGAATTTCTCATGAGCAGCCACGGAGAACCCTTCAGAGGTTACAGGCGTGTTGTTAAGTAGATTTTTATTGATTGGCCACGAGCTTCATTCAACTGCTTATAAAACAAATTAAGAGCCCTTTTACATTTTGATGTTACGCTAATTGTACAATTTACTTAAAAAAGCATAGGTGAAAGTATAGGTATTTGTGACATGAAAAAAATTTTGACTGTCAATTTATTCACTAAGATCTACAAATTAAAGGTCCCAAATCATGAAAACAGGTGTGTAGTGTGTATGTTGAAGTAGAGGAAACGAATTATTTGTATAAGCAATTGTTATTTCAAGCAGTGAACGGAAAACATATTTCAACGAGCAAAACTCGCAATTTCGAGTTTTTTTGTAACAGGCCTATTAAAAATGTCTAGAGCACAGCACGAGTTACCGTCGCGCGAATTGCTCGGCACTAACTCAAAGGATACAAGTGACACACTGTGAGATACAAACGGCTAATCCCACTGAGCCTACTAATATAAATATAAAAGTTTGGGTGATAGGATGTACATACACAGAAAGTTATCCATCCTAAATGGGCAGAGGCTAGTAATAAATAAACTACATAGATACAGAATTATTCCGCTACACTGCAACTTTTATTCGGTTTACGATTCCTTTCAGCAAAAAAAAGGAAACGCAGAGTAAACTACAACTAAGTATTAAAGTGACCTCAATGACATAATGTCTGGTCCCTAGGTCGTAGCTAGGAAACACCATAATGAGTAAGTAGCCCCATTTAGCATTTACGAGCAGTTGAAGAAAACAACTTAACTCATTTAGTTTAAAGTGTTTGTTTCCTTACAGAATGTGGAAATGGAAGATGTTGTTTCTGTAAGACCATTTCGGCTGTAAAACCTAAGAGATTGCCAATTATACGCCCGTTTTTAATGACATAAGATGCCTAAATCAACATCGCAATGTTGGAAATTTAACTCTGCTCGCTTAGCCAAATGTTGTTAAAAAATACGTATCCATTATTAATCAATAATCTAACTGACGGACTAAATAGATTTGTAAATTTTTGAAACTGTCGTCATGACTATTCGGTCTCTGTATTGAGAGTTTTAATTAAGAACTTGTGAAACTAAAGGGTGTAAAACACCTCTTAACGAAGCTAATAGGCACTTATTCTCTCCTTCATTGCGATATTTTTTTGTTTTACACCATACCTGGGAACCGTTTAGTTACGGAGATATTCGGGTTTAAAGTTCTAACTTTTTGACAAGTGATTTTTAACTTAAGTTTTTAATACAAGATTTTTACTTTTATCACCTTCACGACCCCTGTATTATTCAATAAATCCATCAGCACAACGTTTTGAGTGCGTTACTTTGAGTTCTACCACAAAATCTAATTTTTCACCCAAAAAATTTCGTGTCCCAGCAATAATTTTTGCGTGAAGTTACTTAGTTTGATGTACAGAATGCTTGGTTGACGGCTTCGTGATGACTCTGTTTACATAATAATTAAAGTATGACGACTTTAATTGTGCAGTTCAAGGTGTCATTGCTTTTCATGAAAAACCTCGATGTGTTAAACTTGGTATATTTATTTTAGTTCTGTGTTTTACCGCCTGCACCGGTTGGTTGGAGTGTATGTAAGTTTTACACGGCAGTAGTTTGACAAGTTCTGATATGTACATTTTCAATTCAGATGGATCTTCTTAGAAGATCCGAAACTAGATAGCTAGACAAAAAAAAAGGAAACGATGTTTTCGCTGATATGCTTGCTCTCAAGGTGTCAAGCAAATCTGTAAACTGAATTGCATTAAACTAATTTGCTGGAGCAAATCTGATTCTAATTTCATAAAGATTCCCTAAAACCGTAATTTCCTCTAACCGTAATGTACATAACAGGGAACAAACGTGAACCGAAAGTAATCCACAGTGGGTCGTAAAAATTTAACACAACAACACCCTTGCGCGTAATTATACGGGAGTGATAACGTTCCTACGGAACCCTACACGTGTCGGGGACTCGTTTGATAACTGTTGTAAATAAAGAAATGTTACATTAACATGTCATTGAGTTTTAATAGGATCGCTTGTGTTAGCTTTTATAAATATTATAGGGTTTCATGAATATTATAGATGATAAACATTATAGACGACTTATTTTTAATATTTGTTACAAGGCTGACTTCCGGTAGAAAATAAATATTAGATCTATTTCCGTTTATAAAAAGGAAGTCTATGATACTTGTAAAATTATTTAGAAAATAGTGACGGTAGTGACGTAGATTGCGCTCCCCACTTGGAGCGCCCCACTTTGAAGTGTCTTTGTTTGAATCAGTTTAAAAATAGATGTAACGATGTTTAGATTCAGTTAATTTTTATAAAATAAAGTGCTTAGTCGTTACGCTGTTCGTTTTCTTTCTTGAGACCACACTGAGTAATCTTATATCAGAAGTGGGATCAACCAAGAAAATTCGGTGGACTTATTTGTGGAAAATTAGACAGTAAGGTGTTTGTGTGCAGAGAAGTGATTATAAAAGTCGAATTATTTTAAACTGTATGGTGTGATTGTGTTTGTGTGGACTTGCGAAGAAGTAAAACAAAAGTGTACCTACATTTGTTTTTTTTTTTGAACTATAAAACTGTGAACAGTGAATTTTGCTGGTGTGGTGAACTATAAATTTAAATTATGCCGAGACGTAAACGCGATAAAAGCAGTGATTCTTCGACTAGTGATTCTGATGATTCGTATAATGAGAGACGTGTGAGGCGACGCCGCCATAAGGATGCAAAGCGACGTTTACGCTCAAAAAGCCGGATGCGTTCCCACAGTAGACGCAAGAGCCAGAAAAACAAGAAATCGAACAGGTCCAAGCGAATAAGGGAAAGTAGGAGTCCTAGTGTGATTCCATCGGCAGTCGATCTTAGTGAATCAATGTTAGGTAATAGCAGCCCGCCCCAAGCCCCTGGGGTGGTTACCGAATCCGTGACCCCGGTTATCAATGCAGAGGAAGGTACGAGGAATGTCAGCGAGGAATCGCGTGCAGGTACAAGTGGAAGCAGTGTAGTGGACGATGGACAAGGGAAGACGACACCAGGCTCATCGGGGGGTATGTTAAATAATTTTCTTAACATGAATGTTCCGATGAATATTCAGGATTTATTAAGTTTTATTTCATCTTGTGTGAAACCTGATCACTCTATCAAATATAATCATGATAAAAATATTATTCCTGAATTTGACCCGTCTATTCAAAACCATAGAATAGATAACTGGTTAGTGAAAGTCAACGAATGCGCTCAAATCTATGGTTGGTCTGATCAACAAACGGCCCATTTTGCCCTGCCACGGCTTGTAGGTCACGCCAAAAAATGGTACGAGGGTTTAAAAACTATAAAAAATACATGGTTAGAGTGGCAGGAACATCTTAAAAGAGCTTTTCCTACCGATACTAACTACGGAGCTTTGCTGAATGAGATGTTAGGGAAAAAGTATAGTGTAGGTGACTCTGTTGACGAGTATTATTACAATAAAATGATTCTATTAAATGCATGTGACATATCGGGCAAGAAAGCTGTGGATTGCATCATATATGGTTTAGAAGATCGCACCATAAGAGCTGGTGCATCTTCGGCCCGCTTTGCCGAACCAGAAGACTTATTAAAATATCTAAAGGACATGTGTCGTGAACAAAGAGATGTAGTACCTAAATTAAATAAATTTAAATCTTCCTTACCAAATACTTCCACTCTGATTTGTAATAACTGTAACATGAAGGGCCATCGTGCTAGTCAGTGTCGTAAATCAACTAATGGTTCTGAGATGTTATGTTTTAACTGCAAAGAGACTGGTCATCGAGTATTTCAATGTCCGAAACCAGTTATAAAATGTGAACATTGTCAAAGGTATGGGCACAAATCAGATGACTGTTTTAGTAAAAAAAAGGGGAACCAAACTGATAATAAAAAGGAAAATCAAAATAAACGGGTTATGTTGACAGCTACTTCAAAATCAAAAACTTTACAAAATAAATATTATAAAAATGCTTTTATTGATAACGGTAATTCACCAATCAAATGTTTCATTGATTTTGGAAGCGAGTGCACTCTTATTATTGACTCGATAGCAAACCAATATAATTTAACAATTAGTACGAATTCTTTACCGGTCATAAGTGGTGTTGGTGAGGCTCGCATTACAGTTTTAGGTGAAACTCGATTATTGTTATCCATAGATGGTGTTGAGGCTTTGATCACAACATATGTTGTTCCATCTGAGCAATTACACGTTCCTATGCTAGTCGGACAGAATTTTACTGAATTGCCACATATTATAGTTATAAAGACAGATAGTGCTCTTGAAATTTTGAAACGCAATGTCTTTTGTAATACAATCTTGCCTGATATTGAACATGAGACTGGCGATGTCATCAAGTTATTTGCTGAGTCGAACTTTTCTTGCACTGATGTAGGGCTAATTAAATGCTACACTACGACTGACGAAGATTCCATAATATTTGTGCCAGGTAGTTATAGAGTTCATCAAAATTGTCAATATTGGATCAAGGAAGGGGTCTATAAAGTAATAAATAAATCGTGTGAAATATCTCTGGTTGTTTTAGGCAATGAAATGCTACAAATTAAAAAGGATACGTTAGTGGTAAGAGGCAACAAAGTTCAGTATAACAAAAACATTGAAAAATTAAACTGTTTACATATTCAAACCCATTGTAATCCCATTGATACTAACGACATTAACATTAATCCAGAACTATCACTAAAAGAAACTGAAACTGTCAAGAAATTAATAACAAAGTATAGAAAAACATTTGCCCAAAATCTTTCGGAATTAGGTTGCACTAGTATAAGTGAGATGGAGATAAAGTTGTCCAATAGTACTCCAGTTGTTTATAGACCCTATAGGCTAAGCTACAAAGAAAGGCAGCTAGTTCAAGAAATGGTTAAGGAGTTATTACAAAATGACATAATTGAGGAATCTTCATCATCTTACGCTAGTCCAATTATACTCGTGTCAAAGAAAACCGGAGGGCATCGCTTGTGTATAGACTATAGAACTCTTAATAGTCGTACAGTTAAGGATCATTTTCCACTCCCATTGATAGATGATCAGTTGGATCAGTTAAGCGGGAGTAAATACTATACTACATTAGATCTGATGAGTGGCTACTACCAAGTGCCCATAAGGGAGGAATGCCGACATGTTACAGCATTTGTCACCCCTGACGGCTTGTATCAATTTAAGAGGATGCCCTTTGGTCTAGCCAATGCGCCCTCAGTATTCCAGAGGACTATGGCTCGAGCCTTGAGTTTGAATCGAGCTCACGAGTCGAGTGATAGTAAGGGTAAACCAGCCTTGGCTTATATGGATGATTTAATAATACATTCTAAAGATTTCGAGCAAGGTGTCCAAAAATTAGAAGATACTTTTAACTTATTAAATGAGGCCAATTTAACGTTAAATGTCAAAAAATGTTATTTTTTTCAAACCTCCATAGATTACTTGGGTTACGAAATTACAAGCGAGGGAATTAAGCCGGGTAAGGTTAAGATTGAGGCAGTAAGAAATTTTCCCGTGCCACGAACTGTACACGAAGTCAGGCAATTTATAGGTCTTGCCAGTTATTTCAGAAAATTTATTGATAAGTTTTCTATAATCGCCCGGCCGCTAACTGATCTAACAAGAAAGAACTGTCCATGGAGATGGGAAGATGAGCAGGTGGTAGCTTTTGAAAACCTTAAATCTAAATTAATTGAACGCCCCTTATTGACCCTATACAGTCCAAACTATATCACAGAGTTGCATACTGATGCGAGCAAAATGGGACTAGCAGGTATACTTCTACAAAAAGAAAATGATCAAGCCTCCCTAAAGCCAGTCGCATATTTTAGTAGAAAAACTACAATTGATGAACAAAAATTTCATGCGTATGATCTCGAAACGTTGGCTGTTGTTACTTCACTCCATCGCTTTCGTGTTTATTTACTAGGTCTAAAATTTACTATTATGACCGACTGTAACGCCTTAAGATCCACTTTTTCTAAGCGAGATCTTTTACCGCGAATAGCCCGCTGGTGGCTGGCTTTACAGGAGTATGATTATGATATTGTTTACCGCCCTAATCATAGTATGACCCATGTTGACGCATTGAGCAGGAACCCTATCGATATAAATGATTTGAATAGTGAAGTTGATTTAAGAGTCCTAAATATTAGTCAAGACGACTGGTTGCTAAGTGTACAGTTATCAGATCCAAAATTATGTTTCATAAAAGAGATTTTGAACGACCCTAAATATAAAGATGTTATTGACATAAAACAAAATTTTGTTATGAAAGACAACCGGTTATTTAGACGTGTTAAGGATGAATTAAAATGGGTAGTCCCAAAGGGAGCTAGATGGCAAATATGCAAACAAAACCATGATGATATTGGTCATTTTTCCGTCGACAAAACATTAAATAAAATTAGCAAAGATTTTTGGTTTCCGAAAATGAAAAGATTTATCACTAAATATGTTAAGGCTTGCATTCATTGTGCTTATGGAAAAATGCCAGCTGGCAAGAAAGAAGGGTTTTTACATTCCATACCCAAAAATGACATACCTTTTGAGACGGTGCATATTGACCACCTAGGCCCCTTCGTAAAGAGTTCCAAAGGTAATGTTTATTTACTTGTACTGGTAGATGCGTTCACCAAATTTTGCATAATCAAGCCATTGCGCACCTTAAAGTCAAGTCCGACTATTAGGGCACTCGAGGAAATTTTCACAACATTTGGCTATCCAAAACGTTTGATCTCAGATCGGGGTACCTCATTTACCTCTGATGAATTTCATAGGTTTTGTGAAAAACACCATATTAGGCACATCTTAAATGCAGTAGCTTCACCTCGAGCCAATGGCCAGGTGGAGCGCTATAATCGGACAATTTTAGGGTCATTATCAACATACACAGACAAGTTAGGTGAAACAAAATGGGATACTGAATTGGGTAATATTCAATGGGGTTTAAATAATACTTTAAACAAGGGGACTGGTAAAACCCCAGCAGAAGCATTGTTTGGTCGAAATTTAACTCATAGTAGCGAAAATGTAATGAATGAGATATTTGTAGATACTAGACCGATAGATAATAATATAGAAGAAATAAGGGCCGATGTAAGTCAACATATTTCACAGGACCAACATAAGCAAAAAGATAGATTTGATAGAACTCGTAAAGGTGCCAGGAAATATGCGATTGGGGATTTAGTTAAAATTCAAAAACAAGTAGGTCATAATGAAGGAAAAAGTAAAAAGGTAGTACCAGTATACTCTGGTCCCTACAGGGTCTCAAAAGTTTTAGACAATGACAGGTATGAGGTATCAAGCATCCCGGGTTCTAGCATTGGCAAAAAAACACTATAGCAATGTTTGGGCAGTAGATCAGATACAACCATGGATTAGCACAAGCATAAATGAACCTAGTACCGAATCTGAATCTGACGAAGAGTTATCAGGTTGATAGAGTAATAGTAAAGAAGTAAAGAAATAAAAGAGAGTTGATTACTAAAATATTTTATTCATCTTGTGGTCTGTTTGGTGTATAATTATGTGTCAGTTGTGATGTAATTTATATTAATTTATAGTGATGTAATTGAAGTGAATAATGATATTGGTGTGTAAATGTGTTAACTTTGCAAATGTTGCATAATTTTCTTCTGCATGTTTAATAATCAAAAGTACTTGATGGATATAATGATGAATAATAGTATAGTAAAGATATGATACTGAGATAGAAGTCGTGGGGTGGTCGGTTTGGTTGGCGAAGTCCACGTTGCAACCAGTGTGTCTGGTTGGAAGACGTTGGGTGGTCAGCCTCCGGCGAAGTCTCACGGTGTGTCTCCCATTAATAGACATAGGTCACTTATTGGAAGTCGTACAGTGGCCGGCAAGTAAATGAACTTGGTCCGGTGAAGCTTACGATGCAATGGGTGGCAGATGTATTAGAGTAGATTATTGAACTGAATACTGATTGAAGGATTTTGAGATTATTAGATACCAGATAATGGTATTTTTATTTTCATTATCGTCGTCAAAATTAGTTTGAGGACAAACTAAATGTCAGGAAGGCCGATTGTTAGCTTTTATAAATATTATAGGGTTTCATGAATATTATAGATGATAAACATTATAGACGACTTATTTTTAATATTTGTTACAAGGCTGACTTCCGGTAGAAAATAAATATTAGATCTATTTCCGTTTATAAAAAGGAAGTCTATGATACTTGTAAAATTATTTAGAAAATAGTGACGGTAGTGACGTAGATTGCGCTCCCCACTTGGAGCGCCCCACTTTGAAGTGTCTTTGTTTGAATCAGTTTAAAAGGAGATGTAACGATGTTTAGATTCAGTTAATTTTTATAAAATAAAGTGCGTAGTCGTTACGCTGTTCGTTTTCTTTCTTGAGACCACACTGAGTAATCTTATACTTGAAATATTAAATTCCGGTGTGCGTGTGTTAGAAAGAAAGAAAAAGCATTTATTGGCCCGTACAGGACAAAACACATCAAACATAACATTATTTACGAATATTGAAAACTAAACAGATAAAAAATTAAAAAATAAAAAGAAATGAAAGGTCCTGAACAAGGCCAAAAGGCCCCTATCTCAGCATGGTGCTGTAACATTAAAAAACGCCACAGCGCTGGTATTCTGATAGGGCCCTCTTCTCCTCCTGAACGGCTAGATCGACTTAGATGATTGTTTTTGTGCACTTATGGGGTCACTTGGATGGTTCTTAGCTAAAGTTGGTCTGATCATGCTGAGGATTTAAGTCATCATTTTCATCGTCTGCTTAATCTTTTCCTAACTATGTTGGGGTCGGCTTCCAGTCTAACTGGATGCAGCTGAATACCAGTATTTTACATGGAGCGACTGCCTATCTGACCTCCACAACCCAGTTAGTACTGGGTGATACGATACCCATTGGTAAGACTGGTTGTCAGACTAACTAACACTGTTCCATTAACAACCTACCTACCTACCTTTTGAGACTATGGATTAGTAAGCCTAACAATAGACACCTAATAATAGGTGGACCGATGACCTGGTGAAGTTTGCGGGAATCCGCTGGATGCGAGTCGCACAGGAACGGTCAATGGGGTGACACTTGGCGGAGGCCTATGTCTAGCCGTGGACGTATTTCGGCTGAAATGATGATGATGATGAAGACTAACAATAAGAAAAAAATGGGCCATTTGTCAAGGCCTTCAAGAAGTCTAGTTATATCTTGCTTAATTAGTTATTTCTGTAGTATTATTTTTTACTTTAGTAACTTTAATTTGGGTTTTTATTTTAATGAGTTCCTTTCTTTAACCATCTCTGTACTTACCACCCTCAGAACTACACACCCCACAGACACCTAATATTTAATTAAATTAATGTTTAACAAAAAACTATTCTGGCGTTCATTGCCTGTAGACAAGAAACACGTAGAAACGTTTAAACGCGAGCAATTTTATTGGGACCGGTTCGTTACTGAGCAACTTTTGTGAGACTCCCTACCTCCGCAAATTGCCCCGACGTGAGCTTACTGACTTATTAACCTAGCACATATATGGGACGTATTGGATATTAGTCAGCAGAATCGGCTTTTAGGGCTATTTCTGGGACTATTGTATTGATGTGATGACATTAGGGTGCCTTTTTGATCCTCGGAAAAAAGGATTACAAGTCACTGGCGGAAAAATCCGTAAAAAAAAGTCGTTTATATTTAAAGAAATATATCATAAAGAAGATTGTTTTAAAACAGGACCTAGTTTTTATAACACAGTAATGCCTTAAATCCACCGAAATGAGGTACTAACAGTCGACACCAAAGTACGAGCTCTAAAATATATACACACTAGCGGACGTCCCGCGGTTTCACCCGCATAGTTCCCGTTCCCGTGGGAGTACGGGGATAAAATATATCCCATGTTACTCGTGGATAATGTAGCTTTCGAATGGTGAAAGAATTTTTAAAAACGGTCCAGTAGTTTTTAAGCCTATTCATTACAACCAAACAAACAAACAAACAAAGTTTTCCTCTTTATAATATTAGTGTAGATTACAAAATGTACTTGAACTTTGTAGAATTTTTTGTTTTTTACCCGACTGCGCGACGCAAAGGAGGGTAATGTGTTTATCAGTCTATGTATGTATGTATGTTTGTTTCTATGTGGCGTTCTAGAGACCAAATGCGTAGGCCGATTTTGATAATTCTTACGTCAATCGATTCGTCTTAACCTTGCGAGTGTCACTAAAGACATGACAGTAATCAAAATTCACCACAGCGACAACCAGACGCCATATTGTCAAAATGAAAAAGAAAAGTCGATGAACTATGTCAAGTGGGGTGTCGTTGAATAGGTATTTTAAAATCATCTTTAGGTTCCTTTTATCATTTTTCATTTTAAATAACAGTTTAGGATATATAAAGATTTAAAGTTGTTTAACAAAACAATCATTTTCGCTATTTTTCTTACTTATTGATTTAAGTTTTTATTCGTAACTAAAAAGTATAAAATAAAATAAAATAATTTAAAGAAAAACAAAAAACCCGACTGCGTAAAAACTAATTTTAAAAAATACGTGAAAAAATTAACTTAAATAAAAACTAAAAAGAAAAAAACAAGCCCAGTAGTTTAGAATTCTGTAACAAATCATAAATTCTAATGCAGAACAGAACGACTCACAGTCGGGGCCCATTCAAATTTTACCAATCAAATCTTCCCAAGGGGCCCCCGACTGTGAGTCGTTCTGTTCTGCATTAGAATTTATGATTTGTTACAGAATTCTAAACTACTGGGCTTGTTTCTTTCTTTTTAGTTTTTATTTAAGTTAATTTTTTCACGTATTTTTTAAAATTAGTTTTTACGCAGTCGGGTTTTTTGTTTTTCTTTAAATTATTTTATTGTCACAGTCATCCCACGATTACGGCGCTTGCAATAGCGTCGAAATATTTGGAGCTCAAATCAAATCAATCAAAATAATGATGAACAATCACGAAGATATCCTATTAATATAAATTTTATATTGCAGTTCCATATTTTTTGAAGCTTGGAAGGAGAAAGGAGAGGCTTTTAGCCAGCAGTGGGACACTCGAGAGACTTATAAAAAAAAATGTTGCAGTCCAGACCCAAACTCAATCATAAATCCACAACTATCAACTTACAAAACTCTTTCTCTCAACTCCAAAACGCTCCATACATCTTTGGTAAACACCCTAATCATCCTATATAACGCATTCAGTAGAACCATAGAACCATACTGCACAGTGAACACATATCAGGATTACAAAGGATTTCCCCACAGATGAATCGTTTACCTGTTCCGACCACCCTATGTACGCACGGTAATCCTCGATGGATGCTTCAAGCAATTTGGAACTTGGAAGATGGGCGGACCTCTATTGCTCAATTCAGTTACAATCACAATCCGAAGAAGACTGTGATTTTGACAGTACAACCAGATCTATTGATCAAAAAGACGCCCACTTGATAACGTAAATTACGTAATGTAGGAGCATATTGTCAAAATTAAAGGCTTTGTGATTGTTAGTGCTACGTGTTACCAACGCAATGAGGCTTGTGGACTCCAATGCGTAATGAAGGGCATTGCATCAATTTTTTTTTTGTTGTCTGCTCGATGACGTAAATAAAGGTAGGCACGATTTATAATGATCGCATTACTACTAATGGCAACTGCAAACCGCGGCAGTGCGATGGTTTCTATGAAAACGGCATCAGGCGGCAATGCTGCCGTTTGTAGCAATGTTTATCATATAAGGATTACATAGAAATCAGTCGTATCGCTGGTGACATAACGATTGGACAGCATTGCCAATTTGAGACTGCAATATTCAGAATTTTATCTTTACACAATGTAAATTGCTGAATTAAATAAATAAATATCGCTGGACATTACACACAGCGCCATCTAGTGCCACACTAAATAATTGTCAAAATGTCAAAATTGTCAAAATGAAAGTGATTGTGGTTGAGTTACGCAATTAGGCTGCTGGTTTAGATGGATTTAGGGACGTGTGCTTGATTATGTCAATCATGTGCTATTATATTACGAGTATGAAGTTTTAAACAGCTTCCACGTTCGTAAAACTACTTATCGGGGTTAAAATGTTCCCGGTAATTTTTGCTAAACTTCTTTACATAGTTGATCTGCAGCATTACTTGGTTACCATTAGGTATTCCTGTATTCCTTGTTCTGAGAAAAACAGAAGAAACCAATTATTTCGTAATGTTCATAATGCGAAATGAAAATTGATTAAGTAGAATGCGCTAAGGTAGCCCGCAAAATTGCTTTTTTCTTAAATTTGATTGCAATTTGTAGGTCAGTGTCATGTTGTATATGTTGATTAAAATATGATTCGCGACAGTAACAAATATAAGTTGTTTTAATCATACCTTTTTTTAGCAAATAGGCCCTGGCGTTTTTTTCGGTATCGCCATCACTCAGCTCGTTCAGCTATTTTTCTACGAAACTCCAAACATTTACAAACCCGGAAGACAAATTAAAAGTCTGACACTCCCTCCCGCTCCGCCCAGAGCGAGAGGAGTCATTTGATGATTTCCTATCCGAAAAACAAAAAAAAAGGTCTCTGGATCCGCCTAGTAAAAAGCTTACAGCAAGTCTGTCTTAGTGGGTTGTTGCGGTGCTGGCCGGTGCTTCACTGATGCAACTTGCATCTTTTATTTGCACCGCGCCTCATATGATATGATGCCATTTTCTTGAACATACAAGTACAATAATTTAATGCAATAATTTAAGCGCAATAATTGACCTTCAAGAATTACAAGCAACTGTTTACATGCGGATACTACCTATGGGAGGCCGGGGCTTCAATTAACAGAGGTAAGTATTAACAAGCGAATTTCTAATAAACTATAAACATCACGTCACTAATGATTCCTAAAATTCGTCCCTGTGACAGTTCACAGTTAGAAATTCGCTTGTTAATACTTACCTCTGTTAATTGAAGCCCCGGCCTCCCCTACTCAAAAACTTGAGAGCAAATATTATATATAAGCAACAATCAACACACCCTCACTCTCTGCATTCATATTTGCGAATTAAGAGAGAATCCAATTGAATACAAAAATTGCATGAAATGATTGTACGTGCTGTTTATTCCATCAACAGCTGTTTTCAATGGAAAAATTGCCTAATAGAGCAGAATGTGACATGTTGTTTAGACGATGCCAGTCATATAATGCTTCAATATTATTGTATGTAACAGGCGATAAACTTGCAGCGTGTAAATGGACCGTCGCAAAACTCACACCCCTTGAGTGTGGGCAAGACGTTTAAGGTCCCTAACAAAAGCATAAAGACAATATGGCTAATGAACTTTACAGTTTACCCTTGGTCATTCAGTAGTTTAGAAGCTACAGGCCCCTAAAACGTACAACAAAACATACAAGCTATATAATAATACCATGAGGATGTACACTTAATCGCTATATCGAGGACTTAAGGACCCAATCAAGGGAGTTGGGCCGAAAGGACGATATGATTATCGACGTACCCTTGGAACCCTGCCTTCTTATGCTGGGTTTCTCGAAATATGGGTACCTACTGGGATTTTTAATCGAATTAAAAGGTTCGCGGTCTATTCTGATCCGATTTAGACGATTGGACGATTTTTTTTTTGGTTTTCACGGCTTAAACGTGACTGATGTAATATGGGTGCACTATAGGTCACCTCTCAGGGATAACATGCATTTTGCAATCATGAAAAAGTGTGGCGTTCTGCGGAAAGGCATGTTGGTCATGATGATAATGGTACTTATTTCCGTTCGACGGCGCAGTTTTCTCTAGAACAGAGTAAATGAATGTTTTCTGTTTCTGAAACATGCACCTTTACGAGGCGAAAGATTAATGTATATTTACAACTTGTGTGTGAATGTTTAAATAAGTCACAATTTACAGGATGCAAAATGGCTGCAAAGTTAAAAAAATAAATAGGAGTACTGAAACTCACCCTTTTTTGCCATTTTTGCATTACCTTTATATATTGTACCAATAAACCCTCATTGTCACATAACAAACAGGACAGGACCCTAATAAACCGTAAAATAACATAAAATAAAACATAACAACCCCAAAAATAATCAAAATTAATCGCACAAACTACGGGAACTGAAACCGGAAACAATTAGCGACATGGACACGATATATTATACGGTGCCGTAACCGGACCGTTCGCACGAATAATGCTCTTATGTCCATCACGGTCAACTCGTAAAGTATGTTTATGGACGCGCAAATTGTAGGGGCTTCCTCATTCCTTCCAAGTGACCCTAACTGGGGTTGCCAGTAGAAGGAGTTTGTGTAATGTCTTTGTTTATTGAAATTGGTAGGTTACTGACTTACTGCCAAGTTATTTTAGTTTTTAATTAGGTAATTTCATGAAATTCTCTTTGATTTTCTTAAAAAGATTTGCAACAGAAAGGGGTATTGTATTATTCAGTACTAACTGGGCTGTGGAGGTCAGATAGGTAGTCGCTCCATGTAAAATATTGATATTCTGCTGCATTCGGTCAGACTGGAAATGTTAGGCAGATGATAAACTGCAACAGAAATTTTGTACTTGGCTAAGAATTATTTTGTAAGCATACGTGTCGTTGCGATTAAATCAGTGTTTTGTAGAATAAGCACAGTATTCATTGAATTGCAGTTAGAATAAAAGTTGGCCTCAACAAAATTGGGAAAAGGATAGGGATTCATAGCACTTATTCTTGCCGTGAAAGAAAAACCAATATAGTATTATAGGGCTCTAGTGAATATTTTAAGATTACTAAGATCACTTCATGAAGCATTGGATCAACAGAAGTCCTAGTGACAAAAAGAGGCAAAACTCAGCTATGGGGCAGTGTCCACTGTTATAAAATCCACCTTTCTTTTCTAAATACCATCAACTCCCTGAAACCAGGGAAACATCCCACAAATTGGCAACCCATTCCCTACCGCTTAGTACGAACTATGGTACGAAGGTTGTAACAATTGCGTGATGATGGCCCATGATGGCCGCAGATTCGTCCGCCGAGGGGAAACTGGTTGCGTATTATATAATTTAGCCACACACTAGGAAATTGAATTCGTTGGTCGAGTACTGAATCCAGCGATGCGGGTGCTTGTTGACCCATATGTGATGTACTTTGTGATTTACGTGGGAAGTTTTGGATGGGAGAAATTTTGTTTGTTTAGTTGGAGAAGGTGTGGATACGTTCGTCTTCTTTCCTCGAGAACACGCACTTTATGAAAATCATACGGCGGCAAGTAAGCATAAAAAAGTAATATTACCTTGACAATCTTACGCTCCCAAAGCGATTCATGGTTCTGTAGCGACTTTCAAGTTTCAATAAGTTTCTTCTTCAGTAGCAGAAAATTCAATCTACTTTCCCATAATTGTTACCGCTGATAAAAAACCATGGTATCTAGGCCTTCAGGTTGCGTTGGACGTGTTTTTATAAATCGCCAATCAGAGACCATTTTTTAAAATAATAAATGGGTTTGCGTTTGTCCCTTGCCTGGAAGAAACTAAGCTATTTTGATTACACCCTCTCAAATTACGAAAGTTCGTTGTTGATGTTAAATTAGTACACTAATCTCCGAAACCACCCAAACGATATTAATGAATTTTTGAGAGTGTGTGTGTGGTTGATTCCAGTTTCGAAAATAGGATAGTTTTGAACCCGATAAGTGGCGTTGTGTGAAGTAGGGAAAAATGGCTAGGTTTTCTATGAATAAATCTTCCATATATAACAGCAGACAAATCGCTCAAATCGGTCCAAATTTGATCCACATAGCATTATTAAAAGCCCAAAAAAGATTAAAGTAAAAAGTACTGCGCAAGCCACGTACAACCAGAAAGCATTTCAATCAGTAATATTTCTAAAGCAAGTTGAAACTAAAAAGTCACGCATCAGCTATTACCGCGGTATTTTCCGAAGTTAGGTAAAGGGAAACTTTGTCTTCGAAAGAACTGGGTTTACTTAAGATTATTGCAATATTCAGATATTGTGGCCTTGTAATATCGATGTAGACGTTACTTCGTGTAACAGCTTTGAGAAAATTTGGGTTAAGTATATGGAGTTAGAGGTGATTTTTCACAAGTGGCAAAATGTGTGTAGAAATTGTTCGTTAATACATTTTATTCAAGTTACAAGTTTTTTGGCGTGTCCACTGTCCACAGCAATTTAAATTGAAGTGCCACAAAATATGGGACGGTTTTTTCAAAAGCGTCAATCATGTTCCTGTAACGAGTAAGGTCCCGTTGCCACTATGTCGTGACGAAAGATAATCGTGTAGTTTTAAGTGTCGTGACTTGTATAATTAAATGGAGGTTTTCACATACAGGCCGACGCGATTACAGTCATCCACGACTGTTGCAAAAAAAAAAAACAACGATTAATTAATCGTTACGACATAGTGGGAACAAGGTTTAAAAGGACACCCTGCCCGGCTAGCATGGGCAGGGGATAAAATTTTATCCACCGGTTATTTCCACTGACAAGGGACAAAATTCAAACAAAAGTGGAAATAAACGGTGGATAAAATTTTTATCCCCTGCCCATGCTAGCCGGGCAGGACACTTTGTGAAACAGGAACTTATTTACACTCTTGGGCGAAGTCATCTATGAATCAGTCAGTCAAGTTTTCCTTGTTTCGACCAACTTGGGTCCTAGGTAAAGTCTCTTTAAGAACGAGTATGAAATTACTAAGTTTAAAAACCTCCTCTTCCTCTTCTACTGCCATGGTGGTCTAATGATTGCAAGCACGACTGTTGAGCTTGGGGTTCTGGGCACGATTTCCTGGTCGGGCAAAGTGTTATTGGGTTTTTCCATAAGGAATTTGTCAGTAGCAGCCATGGAATCCGGATTTGTGCCCGGTTGATGGCAATAGGCTTGCCCTAATTACATGGAACTTAAAAACATAACTGGTGAAATGTGGGTGTACTATTAGATACAGTCAGCACAACAGTTAGGTAGGCAGGCTAGCAATCTTCTTACGACTATTATAAATGTAAAAGTCTGTAAAGATCGATTTTTGTTATTCTTTCACGCAGAAACTACTGAAAGAATTTTCATGAAATTGCAAACAGATTGATTACAACCCTTTTCCACTTATAATAGTAGTAAGAAGATTGCTAGCCTGTAAACCTAACTGTTTGCTGACTGTACACCATTACAGTCGTAATGTTATGTTAACAAACCATGTCTGATAATTGTACCTACTGCACTGTATACTACAAAAAACAAATTGTTTTGTAAAACCATACATTTCCAACCCAATTAGACTAATCATTGAGCTAATTTATTGCCAAAAATCTCCATCTGCACCGATTTGTTCAGCCGTTGGTCCAGACAAGTTTTCAATATCTAAATGGAAGCTCGGTCTGCATAAAACACTTACGTAAATGGTTTACAGGTTAGAGGCATGTTTATTGCGAATACAAAATTACAAACATATAGGTTAGGGCTGATCTGAGGTGTTCAGGTGTATAAAAGGCGGAATATACTTACTTAAAAGTTAAAAAAAAAACATTATACTTCCTTGGCAGTCGTATAAAAAGACCTACCTTCGTTTTTACTGGGACACATATTGGCAACTCTAACTACCAGTAGCGAAGGGTAAATTTTTGTAACGGGTAAGACGGTCCGGTGCATATTTTTAAAAATGTTTGAAAAAACCATATATCGAACCATTTATAGTTTTAGTTATGTTTGGGCAATCATGTCCTAATTGCATACCTACATTGTTTTACTTTTGGCAATAGTAGACTCTAGTAAAGCGGTTGTTCCGAAGGGAAGCCGGTAGGTTTCGAGTTGTATGAACCCCTCGCCACTGCTAACTACTCTTCGCAACTAAAAAAAATAAAACCGACTTCAAAAAGAAAAAGTAAAAAATAACTTTAGCTTCTGAAGTCGGTGACGTTTGTATGATTGATTTAATTTTTTTGTCACCGACTTCAGAAGCTAAAGTTATTTTTCACTTTTTCTTTTTGAAGTCGGTTTTATTTTTTGCAAAAAAGTTTTTATTTTTCACTTTTTAGTGGTTCACATGGAAAGTGCATACCGTTACAATTACAACAAGCCCAAACACGACTAGGATACATTGTCTCATTATGGAGTTCCGTGACTCTTGGCTTCATCATCAGATCTGATGGTAGAATGGTTCTTATCAAACGCAAATGCTTCACTTGTTGTAGAAAATATAAAAATTGCTGTACGTTATCCTATAAAATTTGAAGAGTTCCCTCGATTTCGCCAAGATTCCATCATCAGATCCCGACTTGGCGACTATGGGACCAACTTGGAAGTATACCCTTTCAAACAAAAAAATAATTTTTCAAATCGGTTTAGGCGTCTTCGAGTAATCGGGTAACATACATAAAAAAAAAAAAAAAAAAAAAAAAAAAAATACATACAGTCGAATAGAGAACCTCCTCCTTTTTGGAAGTCGGTTAAAAACAAAGATGTTCCTTAAAGCGTGGTAATTGTAAGATAGGATTCTTTACAGAGCTTTCTAGGTCCTTTATTTTTTTTTCCTTTTTATGTTTTTTATTCTGAAAGCTTTTTAGTTTTCTATTTTATTGGTGATCGACGGAAACCGATGAGGAGTTTCCTATGTATAGTCAAGGGTCTTCTTTCTTCGGATTGAAGACTTGAAGGAGAAAAACAAAGAGTCCAAAGTCTTGGATTTTATAGGCTATTACAGTAGCGCGCAACAAAATGCACATAGAACAAGTAGGTTCCTTTTGTCTTTGGAAATAAAAGTCACTAACAGAAATTATTAATGGATGATCCATGGAGCCGAAAAGTTCTGGAGTAGTGACCGCGAACCGGAAGACGTTGCGTTGGAAGGCCTCCCATTAGGAAGACCGATGACCTGGTGAAGGTTGCGGGGATCAGCTGGATGTGAGACGCACAGGGTGGACAATCCAATGGTCCGCTTCAGAAGGGCTTTACACAGATGGCTAATTGATAATCCTTTCTATAATGTAAAATAATTCTTTCAGTTTAAATTTAAATGATTATCATTGTACCAAAAATTTGCATGTCATTATTTTATGATTGAATATGTTAGGCTACTATTATACCATTCGATAAAGAACTTTTGTAACCATATTTATCGGCAAATAAATCTTTGACTTTGACTTTGACTTTGAATGTGGCAACACTTGGGGTAGGCCTATAGCCAGCAGTGGACGTCTTTCGGCTGAAATGATGAAATAGAGAATGCGTAGATGACGGCTATGAGTCATTATATAGTACACAACGTATTAGGATATTACATTACTACTTTTTATAAGGACCATGTTTTTGTAGCATCCCTGAATCAATATCGGCAGTGTGCACCGAAACGAAATAAATAAAGCGGACGGGCACACCGGCTATAGTAAGTCGGAAATTTGCAGCGCACCTCGTATTTACATCATCGGAACATCGCGATTTTGGGACTAACTGTACAGAACAAAGTACAGGGAAGTAGAACTTTCTGTTCTGTTATTTAATTTTATTTGTATAGCTACAAGCAGTTTTGTATAGATTTAGAGAGCCTTGACAAGTGGCAATCGTTTTCAAAAAGGTTCATGTTTCTAAAACAATTTAAAACTGAATTCCGGACTGCCTTGTTAGTCGCAAGTGTGACTGCTGACTATGAGATCCTGTGTTCGATTCCTGGATCTAGTAAAATTCTATTGAGTATTTGGTTTATCAGTAGTAGCCCGGAGTTCGGATGTTTGCGGTATCACATTGCGGTCACTGGCGTGTCTATTTGGTAATAGCATAAAACTACCAGTATTTAAGCAAGAGAAAAAACATGACGTCAATAAACATCCGGGTATGAATACCCAACATCAAATAGAATCCAAATACCGCTAACCACAAAATTAGCACTTATCCATATGGGCACTAATACAACATAAGCACATCCTTGGGTGATGAAAATTTTCCAAAAAAAAAGGTAAACACAGTCATAATTCTTTTCCCTCAGATTTTACGACCGTCCCGGGAAGACAGACAAATGAAACGTTTTTATTTTTTTTCTTTAAAGGGGCAGCGCCAGAGTTATAGTATGGCCAATTGAATAGATCACAATACATTTGACATCTGATCTGTTCAAAGGTATGTAATTGTAATTGAAAAAAGTTTTGCAATTGTTCAGTTTTAACTCCGAAAAAATGAATAATTTTTCATACCAGCCGTTACAAGGTTACGTTGTCGTATTTTGATGAAGTGTCGAATGTGATCTATTAAATTGGCCCTACTGTAGTAGTTTTTTAGTCAATTTGCAGGTCATTGTCAGATTGTACGAGTATGTTGATTAAAATATGATTCACGACCATAATAAATATAACTTACCACAGTTATAATAATAAAAATCATCAATACAACACTCAGTCCATTGAATCCCAATTGTATGATTTTTTCGTGCAATAGTCATTCAGTGACATTAGCCCGACACTGAGCTGAAAATTGCAAAAAACGTAGATTTTTTTTATTTCGTTGTCTACCCTGGCGCTTCCCTCTTAAGTCCCGAACTAAGAAACTGTGGGAACCCGTAATGAAGTGTGGCTGTATTCGGTTTTATTCTTCCCTGTTTGCAGAACAAGTGATTAAGGTGTATGAATAGGGTTTGAAGTTGAACGGGTTTTTGTGATTGTAACTGTTTACCCTTGCTTATTATTGGCAAATATTACTAGAGAAATCATTTGCATGTTTGAATTATGATTTAATGTTTTCTTCTTTATGGGAATCGATTACTTACCTAGGTAATGAAATTTCTCTCTAGAAAACAGGCTATAACAAGGTGGAAGGGAGTCCGACGCTAAAGCAGTTAGTTCCGTGAAAAACCTCTGAAAAAAACAGGTGTGTAATATATGCTATAATAAGAATAACAGAAAGTATATTTTCACTTGAAATAACGTTCACATAATATAATTTTCTGCTATAAAAACAAATAACCTAATTTCATGTGATCTAATGTAGGTAACATGTCATATAAAGTTCTTTTACTCTTATAACATTTGGTACTTATATCGTTAATTTCAAATAATTTTCAATTTGTATAATGCTGTTTTAATATAACGTTTAATTGACCTAACTTTTATTTGACTTAATTTTCATATTTTCAGTAATGAACAAGTAATGCGCGCTAATGATCACCGTTCTAGCCCAATCTAACCCAGATGATTCACCAACAATAGAGAGGATCTGGCACACGGCAGCCGCTGCCACGGCAAGCACGCTCGGCTTCGCGCGCTAATGGTCACTGTTCTAACCGAACCTAACCCAGATGATTCACCAACAATAGAGAGGATCTGGCACACGGCGGCCGCTGCCACGGCAAGCTCGCTCGGCTTCGCGCGCTAATGGTCACTGTTCTAACCGAACCTAACCCAGATGATTCACCAACAATAGAGAGGATCTGGCACACGGCGGCCGCTGCCACGGCAAGCTCGCTCGGCTTCGCGCGCTAATGGTCACTGTTCTAACCGAACCTAACCCAGATGATTCACCAACAATAGAGAGGATCTGGCACACGGTGGCCGCTGCCACGGCAAGCTCGCTCGGCTTCGCGCGCTATTGGTCACTGTTCTAACCCAACCTAACCCAGATGATTCACCAACTATAGAGGATCTGGCACTCGAGGGGGTCGGGGGGGCGGGACACGAAAGTAGCAGGCGTTTATAATCCAATCAGTTTTTGCACAAATACAAAGTTGTTCTCTTCAAATTATATTAAACGTTACTATGGATTTTAAATAATATACTAACTAAATATTTTAATTACTGAATATTAGTTCAAATGTGCATTATAGAAAATGTTAATTGAACTATATAAAATTAGATAAACTGAAATTATATCAATAATTCATTATATTATAATTTCATCGTTATACTAAAAAAAGTATATGAAATGAAATTAGGTCATGTGATCGTGAGAACTTTTGTTATTATATCAAACTAGCGGACGTCCCGCGGTTTCACCCGCATAGTTCCCGTTCCCGTGGGAGAACGGGGATAAAATATATCCTATGTTACTCGTGGATAATGTAGCTTTCGAATGGTGAAAGAATTTTTGAAATCGGTCCAGTAGTTTTTAAGCCTATTCATTACAACCAAACAAACAAACAAACAAAGTTTTCCTCTTTATAATATTAGTGTAGATAGTGTAGATGGAACGCACCCAAAAAAAAACTGCTGTTTTCAACAAAAATGTAAGTAAGTAGATTTTTTTTTAATTAACCGATGAAAATATTAAATGTGGATTCAGAATTATGTATTGAATACGCGGTAACTGTTCTAGCGTTAGTGTCCACCCATCCTATACAGCATGCAAAAAACTGTCCCTAAAGCAGACCAATCAACAACTATGTTACCTTTTCCCAATCAATACGTTGTCTAACCGGATGCAACTGAATACCAGTATTTTACATGAAACCACTGCCTGTCTGATCTCCACAGCTCAGAAACTGGTCAACACGGACTAATAATGCAGGAGAAACAAATACACTCCACGCCCTGGTACTAGCAAAATAATTACAAAGCCCATAGCTCAAGCAACGCGAACGCCGAGTTAATTTAGCCGGAAGTTTAAACAGAATATACGGGGGAACTGTAACTCGGTTAGATCGCACAATTTAGTGGGGCCGAGCTAATCCGCAGCATCTTGCGCGTAAACTAGCGATGTACCGGCGGGACACCGGCACCGTCTGCGCTCAACTTTACCTATACCGTAAATAGGATGTTTTATAATGTAGTTTCCTTAATAATTGTGAGGGGGTTTCTGTCTCTGGAGCCCTAACCACTAGTAGTTTGAACCTTGCTCCCATCACGCGGACCATTATTTTGTCATATTTTTTTATGTTGTTATAAGATTTTTTTTACCTTGATTAGGGAAGATGAATAATCCAGAATAAAATGCAGCGGAACTTATTGCTTCAACTTACGAAAATGTATTGGTTAGGCATTTGATTTCTAGAACTATTTCGCATCACTTATTTTCCTTTGTGTTTGGACAGCAATACTTATTTTTATATTTTGATTTATTTATCAAAGTTTGTAACTAACGATGAAACTAAAAGAACACATAACAATGAAAATCTTTCAAAACAACTTAAAAATATTTTCTTTACGAACTTTTGAAAGTCATAACCTCTAAAATACATTCAAACAAATTCAAAGACCTACCTACATTAAAACTTTTATAAATAATCGAGTTATTATCGTTTGTAACATCGATAAAATATTGCGTCCCCCTAAGTATTGGTTCCTATCTCATGGATACTAGAAGTTGATTTTATCACAAAAATTCACCTTTCTGTAAATTAAACAAACAAAAGATCACATCAGAATAAAAACCCATACGCAAAACAAAAAGGCAGCAATCAATTAGGGATGTGCCAACAAAAGCGTTTATCATCCATAACTTGTTGCTGCAGGGACGACCCTAGGGATTCGCCGGGACACCGTGGATGTTCCTTAACATCCAACAAGTCTTTGTTTCCTGTTATCTTCACTATAACAAAGTTATGTTATTTGATTTTCTCGATGTTGATTTATTGAATTTGTGACGGTGTTCGAAACTTTTATCTGATTTTATAAAGAGTTCAGTTTTAAGTAAATTGTTGTTGTTGAAGATCTTTGTAAGGGAGCCAATATTTACGAATTATTTTGGATTTACATTAATTTGAGCAGGACCAGGAAATTAACGCGGACAATTATATACAGATGTAGGTAATAATTAGGTAAATGGTGGAAAGAATGTTTCTAACTGAGCACAAGCATTGGGGCAATTGAGTAACACACTCAAAACGCCAACGCATTTAATTTTTTCAATTCAACAACACACATTCAAAATCCTTTGAATAGTATTGTAATAAAAGCGTGTTACATAATTGGGGCTAAAATAATAAAGTCTATGAAAAACTAGACTGAAAAACAAAAGTAAAGAAAAAGCCAGCCAATACCGAGAAATAATACAGTAAAAATCACAAGACAAATGGGCCTACCAACTACAAAAACATAAAACGCATTCAACTGAAAAATATGGACTAAAAAATTCAGAACAGAAACAGACAAAAATAAAACAACTCAAAAGTTTCTGAGAATTTAAAATAAAATATACCATTGTTCGTATCGAGCGGAATCAAATTTTCCAATTTCAAAGTGTATCAGAGAACTATATTGGATTAAAAGCGGGCTGCCTAAAAAAATAATCCGGCAGGCAACAAAAGCTATCAGGATTCGGGCCGCTGCGATAGAAATCAGTCACTCCCGATTCCCTCAGGGTAACGTAACCAGCTTACCCTTAACCCTAGGGGTCCACTCCAGAATTATTAACGAATAATCACTTGGAATGAGCTCTCTATCCTCAACCTTATTCTCACCACCTAAAGTTGAATTTTCCTCATTTATAGCAGCAAGTTTAAGTAAGTTTGTTCAGTAGTGACACACTTAGATACAACGTAATCCAGAGATGTGACGATATTCTGAATCAATCTGTTTGAACTAGTTTAACGTTTCAAGTTAATGCTTGTAATTCGTAGTCTGAAGTTTCATACAGAATGTATATATTGCCCTATGTTATTTTGTCATCCTCTTCGCATTTTCTTTGCACTTAATTATTTTAATAATACATAACAACACATTATGCCTGTAATCGTCGTCGAATAGTTAGGCCGAGGTGGCCTAAATAGTAGTCCCATATTTCGTCAGTTATGTTGTAAGTCCCATGTAATAGCCTATTGCCATCAACTGGGGACAAATCTAGACTCTGTGGCTTTCTGATGGAATCTAGCCAATAACACGTGCCCGACTGGGAATCGCGCAAATCAGCAGTCGCGCTTACGACTACGACTACTCGACCAACGAGGCATTCATATTTTAATTATTTTGTGAGTTTACCAACTGAGCCCGAAGAATTGCCAAACTTAAGTGCCAGTGGGCAGGGTATATTGCTCGCAAATGTATCGCAGATGGCCGATTGGGATGAAGAGTTCTAAAGTAGCGACCGCGAACAGGAAGACGTTGCATTGGAAGAATTCGCACGGATGCGAGTCGCACGGGACCGGTCAATGTGGTGACTGTTGGGGGAGGCCCATGTCCAGCAGTGGACGTCTTTCGGCTGAAATGTTGATGATGATGAATGATGTGAGGCGATTATGTTCGCATGGCAATTTTAGGGTTAACGAAAGACTAAATGTCTTTCACGAACCATGCCAGTTTTTGTGTGTTTCAAAGTTACGTATATTTTGTTGGCACATTGTTAATATTGCGTTCGTGATGCTTCTTCATATTCGCAAACACATGTGACGCGTTAACTTTAAGGAAGTTATCGGTTAACCATACGAATCACGCCAATACCTTATAATCAAGGCCTAGGAAATTTCATGTCAAGTGTTTAAAGAAAGTTCTATGGATAATCCAAATCAAAAATCTAAAAGTTGTTCTTACACAATTTAGCAGCAATATTCTATTAGATTTGTAGGTATAACAAGTTTACAGCCCCTCGTCTATTAAGCAAAGCGTTTCCGCCATTTAAGTTTTACAACTTTCGTGGGAAAATCATCAGCTGATGCTACCAACAACTTTGTTTTTGGGTCTGTAGGTAGGGTAGGTATGAAGGTCTACCTTTATGTGGTAGGGGGAGGCGGAAGTGTAGTGTTTTGTTATTTTTTTGTTTTCATCAATGAATGAATGTGAAGATGTTCTTTATTTTTTACGTCTATACAATGTAATAATGTAATAATCTTAATGTAATAATGTAATAATCTTAATGTAATTCATCATCATCATCATCATCAGCCTATAATGTTCCCACTGCTGGGACACGGCCTCCTGTCAATGAGAGGGAATGGGCTATAATCTACCACTAGGGCCCAGTGCGGATTGGTAGATGTCACATGTCTTCGAATTTTTGGTTCTAGGACATGCCGGTTTCCTCACGATGTTTTCCTTCACCGTTTTGAGAGCAGCGATAATGAAATATATTACACAAAGTAATGCGCCTGTCTGGGTTCGAACCCACGACTTACTGTTCGTAAGTTGGGGCGCCACCACTGGGCCACCGCTGCTCTAATTCATACTAGACTATAATACATTCAACAAAACTCTTTACTTTTCAACCGACTTCCAAAAAGAGGAGGTTATCAATTCGTCTGTATGTTTTTTTTTTTTTTTTTTTTTTTGTGTTTGTTACCTCATAACTTTCGACTGCGTGAACCGATTTTGACGATTCTTTTTTTATTTGAAAGCTGGTGCTTCCCATGTGGTCCCATTTTAATTTGCTGAAGATCTGATGCTGGTCTTCGGAGATATACAATGGAACTCCTCAAATATACACGGCAAATCTGCAGTAACTGCTGCAATCGCTTGAATGTTTATTGTTTATACAACATCATGACGTAACATCACGCCTGTATGCTCTGAGGGGGTACGCAGATGTGTACAATATTCCCAGATTTCGACAGTTGGTGTATTAAGTTCCATTTATTGGGGATAAGTTTTTTTTTATTTTATTGGCAAGGGCACTTCAAGGGTAGTTTGATGAGAATTTGGTTAGGTTCTGATTATGGGATCCATGACAAAGGAACGGAACTCTTCAATTCTTAGAAGCAAATTACCGATTCTCGACCAAATCTTTTAAAGGCTATCCGGATATTTGAGTCACGTACCATAACGTCGTTATTAACCGACTTCAAAAAGGAGGAGGTTCTCAATGCAATGTTCCCCGATTACTCGAAGATGACTGGACCGAATTTGTTTTTTAATTGTTTGAAAGGGTATACTTCCCAGAAGGTCCCATAATCATCAAGTCAGGATCCTGATAATGGGATCCTGGAGAAATAGAGAGAACTCTTCAAATTTTATAGGCACACCAGAAGAGATTTGGGTAGTTTTTGAAAGAGTAGTTTCTCGGAGTGATCCCATTTAAATTTGGTAAAGATCTGATGAAGAACTTCGGAGAAAGGCAACGGAACTCCTCATTAAATGTAGCAAATGTGTGTCTCTTACTGGGATTGCTGAAATCTCATGTCTGTCTATTGTTTACACCAGTTCATAACAAAAAATCACGCTGGTACGCTGTGAAAGGGTATGCACATATTGTGAACCACTAAAAAGTGAAAAATAAAAACTTTTTTGCAAAAAATAAAACCGACTTCACACAAAAAAGTGAAAAATAACTTTAGCTTCTGAAGTCGGTGACAAAAAAATTAAATCAATCAAACAAAGGTCACCGACTTCAGAAGCTAAAGTAATTTTTCACTTTTTTGTGTGAAGTCGGTTTTATTTTTTGCAAAAAAGTTTTTTTTGTAATATCTTTCCATTCCATTTCTGGCCTTCTCGTCGAACATATCTCATCATTGCCTTTTTAATAGTTACTGGTTATTTGACCGTGTTACCAACTGTTATGTAGCTAGGCGTGTAAAGAAAGGGTTTAATAGACAATCAGAATCCCAAACAAACCGTCTAATCTAAAAGTTCCAACACACCGTTCTAATTTTAGTAACAGGATCAATACCTACCCAAATAACTAAATGTATACCCTAAACTTATTACATTCATCCCAGTTTTGTTGAATTTCCATAATCGTTCGACGTTCTCTATAAACCGATAGATAACTCTGCTTGCCACCCTCGATATGAGTTCGGTACTATCGACCTAAAACCAATAGTACTAGATGTTGTCGTTTAACTTTTTCAATTTCACAGCGGAATTGGCCGTCCACCTCCGACCCTCACTTATTAAAAACGAAACTGCGATAATGGAATGTTTCCACTTGAAATTAAAAACTTTATTGCCCTGTAAATCATCGAGCCGGCTATAGGTCGCGTGTGTACAAGATTTAGCGAGCGGCCAACACTCCAACGCCCTAAATTATCAACTCGAACTTCGGAAAAGTTGAAAACAAAAGTGATTCAACCTGTTTCGCAAGATGAAAATTCTCAACATTTCAGTAGATTTTATTGGGTGGCCGAAAATTGCACGCACCGTTTCGGGTATAAACAATTTTGTAGCAAAAACGAAGTTTGTAACTGTGGGTGATAAACAAGGGGTACCTTTATCAGGGTCCTAATCGTGCAGTTTTTATTCCTCGGAGAACACATCAATTAGTTGCAGATGCCACTAGCTTTAGATTTTAGGAGGTGGCGAGGGTAATCCTCGCAAGTTATATAGGCGCCGGCCAGGGACCGGCCACGGATGTAGAATTTAACTGGAATCTGAATTTATTTTATCTGTACGGAATATTCCGTGGGGAGATCCGATTCGGAAGCGACATTCGTAGGTCGATAGGAAATAGACGGGGCACAGCGGCCCGGCTGTAAAACTCCGTACTTTACAGGACCCGGCCGAATACGAGAAGATAGCTTACTGGCGGAATATGCGACTCAAGTTATTAAGTTACAGCGACCTTTGACCCTATGAGATTGCCGTTCAGAATATCGTTGATCATTTCGTTCTGAAAACGAATGCTGCGAGAGATACTGAATCAAGAATAAGCCCTAATTTTATGCATCTGCGCAATAAACTTGGCTTAGTTTATTGTGCAGATGCAAGCAATTAGGGCAATTGCTTATTTTGGGAACCGAGAGATCACGTTTAAGATTCTGATAGGTATCCTATCAGAACCATAAAAATTATTTCACCAGTACCATCCCATCCAATACCTTTCCGGTCATTCAAATTCCTGGGTTATTCCCCACATTTAAGTAAAACAAAACACAATCTGGGCCATTTTAATCCACAACTCTATCCAGATGCGTGGCCACGTACCCACGTAGTCTCTTCTATTAAATCTACGAACCAAAAGTGGCAGGTTAAAGGCGACTTATTAAAACGGTCGCTTTAAAATATGTCACGTTAGGGCGCCGGCGGCGTATAAATAATGTCTGGTGGCCGCCGGCGGGTGAGGCCGAGGTGTTACTGTGGATATACGTACCGTCTTCGTTTACTTACTGTGGATAAGACTGGTGGATTACTTACACTTGTATCTATGGTCAGGTTAAATTAACTACTTGAGTTTAAGTAATTACTTATGAAAACATTTTATGCAATAGACAAAAATTTGAAGAAGTGAGAACCGTCAAAGAAAGCAATTTTAAGAATTCTTATAGCTCTTGACCGTTCTATCTTCAAGCAAAAATCACAGAGTAAAAATCGTATCTTAAATAACGACTTTTACTCAAGTAATCATTTTGACTTGGTACATTAATAATACCATCAATAAGCCAACCAGTAGGTACGGGTATCAGATTCGCCTATTATACCAATGGTACTGCATTGAAATACTCATAGAAAAAGATTAGAGTTAAGTCCGAAATTCCAATCATTCTACTTCGTTTTCGCTACAAAGCTGTGATCAAGACTGAAAGCATTTACTGTAAAATGCAATTTGAGGCATTTAAATCCATGTTTCCGGCCCTGGTTCAATCCATGGTCCGGAGCGAGAGGGAATGGAAACCACCACCTCCTTCTGCGAAGTAGTCATGCTAGTGAAGGAGGTGGCGGAAAGGGAGAGGGAGATAACCTCACATCCCAGCCGCCGCGGGAGACGCACCGGGCGTCGGGCATGTGGACGGTGAGCAATGGTCTAGCTCGCCATTCGTCCGTCTTATGACGACAGGCCATGTCGACGGGGCGTTCGTTTTCCACGCGCGCCTCAAAGAGGTGTCAGCGGAAAAGAAGGGGTCCGCAAGAGCAGGTGCCTGCCGGGACTGTTCAAAAGAGATACCTTGGCCCCTGAACACAAAAAGTTAAGAAAGCACGTGGATGGGTTTTAGTCCGTAAAAGTCTGACACTCCCTTCCGCTCCGTCCAGAGCGGGAGGGGTCATTTGATGATTTTCCATCCGAAAAAAAAGGCATAATTCGTTTGATATCCAATGTTTTAAAACCTTCATAAGACATAGAATTAAGATCGCAACTGTTCAAACCCCATTGAAAAAAAAATACAACAACAAAAAATATATGTAGGTGCAAGTTCCATAAAAAACGTGTTATTCCAGACTCAATTTAGGCAACAAGATATTGTACTAGGTGCCTTAATGATAGCAAGAAGTTTAATGACTGACTTTCACTCTAATTACTGTTAGAGGCTTTGTTAAAATGTATTTTACCGCCAAGACCTAGGTATATGCTGTGGGTATTGCTTTTCTATACTTTAATATTATAAAGCGGACGAGTTCTCAGGAACTATAGTTCGAATTGAAAAAAATGTTTTACTGTTGGATAGCTCATATATCGAGGAAGGAGCGGAGCTCCTTCACATTGAATGAACTATTGGTAATTTTTGACGAAACAAATTTCTTAAATCAGCGTTACTCCATCCGAAAACACTGTTGGACAATACTGAAAAGTATAGTATTTTGTATTCGATACTTATAAAAAAAAAATTACAATCCTAGCTAATACTATAAAAATGTGAAACTGAGTTTGTTTGTATATTTCTCACGTGTTCATGTCTGACTGCTTGGATTTTAAGGAAATTACACACATAGAATTACGTTGATATAGACATCATCATTTGCCTAGCCTTTTCCTAACTATGTTGGGGTCGGCTTCCAGTGTTACCGTATGCAGCTGAATACTAGTATTTTACATGGAGCGACTGCCTATCTGACCTCCACAACCCAGTTAGTACTGAGTAATACGATACCAATTGGTAAGACTGGTTGTCAGACTTTTTGAACCACTGACTACCTGTAACGAAAGTCAAAAATAAATGACAGCCGGGACACCGGCTTAACGTGCTTTCCAAAGCACGGAGGAAACTCGGTATATAATGGAAGGTCACTCATCCACAGACCAACCTAGGCAAGCACGGCTTAACCTAAAGATCGACCCGAGCGGCTGTTATTGTTTAACCATGAGCTCCTCCAACTAAGGTCCATGTTCACCGAAAAGATAACGGTCTGATTATCTAAAAACAGCTGTCACTGTGATATGTTCCCATACAAAAATGTGTTTTATACAGCTGTTTTTAGATAATCAGACCGTCATCTTTTTGGTGAACATGGACCTAAGTATATGGACATAAAAGTTTTATAATGGTAGTAAGGTTCCCGTGAAATAGAATCGGGGCTTCTCGCACGACGACTGCAACAAAATCTAATCCATAATAATTATATCAGACCTAAATACAAACCCTATTAGGTAATTAAGGACCAGGACCATATAATTACCGGGGAAGCCAATTGGCCGTCCATTATGGACCCTGTTTACGGCTAGGGGAGTGGAAAATTGACTTACATGCTTGGTTTGCGTGATCTCGCTTTAGGCCTCATTAACGCAGAGGTAGTTACTTCGTTACACTGTAAGTCTTTGGTTTATGAAGTGTTGCTTTTGAAGCTCCAGGAAGCTAAGAAAACCATAGCCTCGGTAGATTTTAAAGTTATGCTTTATCAATATCTATAGCTAGTAAATAGCTTACAAGAATAGAATAAAATATAGCATAATAATTCTAATCAACGAAATGTATTTTATGCGGTTCTTACCATCCTTTAGAGGATTGGGAATGATTCTTTAAAACTGTATATCGATATAATTAATGAACCCTTCCTTCTCTATTTATAATCATGGTTGCGCTCTGAGGAATAAACATGTAATATTTTTAATTTCAATTTTTGAGTGCAACTGGTGGTTGCGCTCCGAGGAATGATTTAGTTGCGCTTAGATGGTTGCGCTTAGAAATAGGTGCGCTCTGAGGAATAATACCTCATTTATTTTGGTAAGTTTATTATATTGATAATTCACTTGGTTTAGAATTCTTCTACCCTTAACTTAATTTATTTGGGGTTGGCGGAGCATGTTTTCTTCTGGCATACCTACTTCTATATTACTCGACATCTCAGCAGTTTCATTATTATATTTGGTCTTCCTCTACTCTTAGCGACTTACATGCCCACGCCACTATAGTGGCCTTATTGTTGCTTTTGTGCGAAAAAATGGTATTTTATTTTTTTCGCATTTTATCAACAACAATGGGACATGCAAGTGGTTATAGCAATCTACATTCATACTCAAAATTTTCCTCACTACTTTTTGTTCATTTCAATTACATTCAATAAAGAAACGATTGTGACGTCGTAATAAAAATGCGGTTTCAAGTGTTAGTTAGAAGAATCGATGCCGGTAGATGTATGTAAAGGATTTTCAAGGAAACTTTACCAAATAAAGTATCTTTTTTATCTGAACGTGAACACTTTTTTTTATGTCACTGGACATTACACACAGCGCCTACATTTAGTGCCACACTAAGCAAGGCTTGTGTCGTGGTCACCAGACAGATGATATTATACTACATACAGTGAAACTTGGTTAAGTGGGACCTGGATAAGTGAGAAACCTCCATAGCTGGTCCCGACATTTATGCCTGGATATCTGAGACCCTGAGTAAGTAGAATACCTCTTTAAATGAAACCAATTTGCAGGTCCCTTGAATGTCCCAGTTATCCATGTTTCACTGTATATACTTTTTGTTTGTAAATACATACTTATTATAAACACTGTTTTAGGCTTTCACGGTTTAAAACTAAACTTATATTGTCACTTACGGGATATCTTCCGTGATTATTTGTTGTTTTGAGCTCCCGATATTCTCCCGAAATTTCAATCGCGAGGATGGCTTCAAATTGTCGAGTACGTGGAATCCAGTTTTGAGTATGCTCAAAAGTAGCAGCCGGCATCATACAAAAAACTCCAAAAAACCTGGTGATACTGTGAGTGCGTTTTGTCGTGACTTAGTGTCGAGTTCCAATAGTGCGCGTAGCAAAAGACAAAGAAAGAGGGTAGACAGATTTGTCTGCTCGTAACAATTTTATTTTCCATCCACCCGCAGTCTCCAGTCAACCCGCGATCATGGCGCTTGCAACAGCGTCGAAATATCGGGAGCTCAAAACAACAAATAATCACGGAAGATATCCCGTAAGTGACAATATAAGTTTATACTTATTTTACATATAAACATCCATGACTCTGAAACAAATGTCCATGCTCATCACACAAACATTTGCTCCTACCGGAATTCGAACCCGGCACTCTAAGAACGTAAGGCAACCTCACTACCGCTGCGTCATTCGAGTCGCCGCTACCATCTCAATTTTATTTCAAAATTCACGTCGTCAAATAAACATAAACACTTTAAAACATCAAACTAAGAACATTTCAGACCTGAAAAGTGCTCACGAAACATGAATTGCGCAGTCACATTTCCATTAAAATATTTGCTTTATTATATTATTATACTAAGTGCGCCGCGAACATGTTTGTCAAACAATGTTTGACAGTCTGCACACACGAAAACATGTTTATTTGAAGTCGTTCAACATGTTATGTTTGATTTTTAGGTCGCTTTGAAGTTTCAAGTCGAATGTGGGGCAGGACAACATGCAAATATACGGTGGGGACGAAGATTTCAAATGAAATTGTGCTTTTTAGAGATGTCGTTTCCAATTTTAATGCTGGTTATTTTCAAATAAACAAAAAAATCTGTACGTTTAGTATCTTCAGCTCCGCTATCGATCTAGTTTCAAAAACGGTAAAGTTGTTAGTTTAACAGAGATGTCACTTCGTGTGACTTTTTTCAAAGAAAAAAAAGAATGATGTACCTACTTCACTTGATAATATTATGTTATTTTATGTAAACTCCGATCACTTTGTTCAAACCACAGAAATTCACTAGCCATGAATTATTAAACACACGCTCATAACTGGAACAACATAAAATGTAACATTAGGTATAGTCAATATACAGGGTGTAAACATAGTCACCACGAAGCCGTCAACCAAGCATTCTGTACATCATACTAAGTAACTTAACGCAAAAATTATTGCTGGGAAAGGACTTTTTTTTTTGGGATGAAAAATCATATTTTTCAATTGGATTGAATAGTACGGGGGTCGTGGTGGTGTTTTTTTTTAATAAAAAATTATACAACTTGTATTTAAAGAATACTTCTCGAAGAGTTGGAAGTTTGACCCCCAATATCTACGTAACTACATGGTTCAAAAGAAGGTATGGTGTCGAACAAAACAATTATAAACAAATTAACAATTATAATTATTATTATAGCAATGACCCAAGTAATAAGTGCCTTTTGGCTTCGTTAAGAGGTTTTTTTTACACTTATAACAGTGTTACCAGTTTTGTCAACAATTCTCAGTAAATTAAAAACTTTACTATGACTGAAACTGTTACATAGACGATTTTTTCTTTTTTTTTAACATATCGATGGCAAAAAGTTCAAATGTGCCCAAAACTCAGCCACGTGAACCCCGCTCACTGATGCAGTAAATAGATCATGATCTAATTGCTGCTTTTTTTATGCATTCTTCTCATTATTTACTTCATCTGCGCAGGGCATGCGGTGCAAGATGGAAGGTGGACTATTGTCTGTGGGGAGACGCCGCATACGCACTTGAGGTCTGATCCCAAGTCAGCAGGAGCAAAGATAATTTCTGCAGATAGTTCAAGGCCGGACCTCAAATGTGTACATAGTCTTTCATAAAGCAAGAAATAATCTTGGAAGTGACAGTCTAGAGCAATTACAGTCAGTCAACTACGCATTAAAATAAAGTCTAAAATTAACGAGCAGTCTCATCCATACTATTCTTTCTTAGTGCGAGGTGACACGAGTGCTTCCAATAGCCGCCGCGACCGCGCTCAGAATTTACACCAAGCTACCAACATTACATAAAATTCGATCCCGACCCGAATTATGAATGATATTATATAAGTTAGTCACGGACTAACGAGAGGTATCAATAGAAGGGTGGAACTAATATGGTGGGTGCTAAACCTTAGCGGAATATTGTATTAGTTTTGTTTAACATGACGCCTGTTATTCTCGAAGTATGTGGCAGAAATGTATACATTGTGCACCCACGTTTGCCAGTTGTCTTTAAGAGGCTGTCAAGCCCTAATTGATGTTATTTAAGCAGTTTTAAAAATATGTAATTTTCATCATATTTCAAAGACCGTAGACGAACTCGATACATAATTGGACGAAATGGGCTCAATATAGAAAATAATTGCAAAGAGTGCTCTTAAAATCATCATTAAACGATTCTGTCTTTATTGTTTTGACGTATGAGTCGGCAATAAAAAAAATTAAGTCAACATTTTCATACCTAAATCGCTAACGAGTCATATTTCACGAATATTAGACACTATTTTTTCATTTCACTATTTCTTTATCTTTCTATTTCTTTCTATTTCTTTATCATTCTTTATTTTCTAAAACCTGGTCGCCCAGTAATAGTGGGCTCTCGTTTACTCCGATACAAATCAGTGTGCGTTTTTGGTGTCGCCAGCGTAGTAACAGGGGGTGACCAGTCCCAGTAATAACAATGTCGTGGAGGTCAGGTCGTGGACAGCTGGAAATACTGGAAGCCATACAGCATAGTTGGGAGAAGGCCAGGCGGAGGATGGCAAGAAGGGGTTTGGAGATGTAAGGGTGATAACCCATCCAAAGAACGGCTTCGGCAAGCGTAGCTTAACGTTCGATCGACCCGTGCAGCTCTTGTTTCTCATGCGCCTTTTATACGTATATGTTTTTATTTGAATTCACTGTTTTCCTTCTAAAATCTGTGAATAAAATACAAAATTAAACACAAATAAATAACATGAATGAAACCTTCCAGATGGAGTTTATACTGGCAGACAGACAAGTACAGTCGCAGATAAAAAGTTTAATGTTGTTTGCAGTACAGTCGCGGGCAGTAATGTGCATCGGACTGAAAAACGAGCCCAGTCAATTGCGTTCGTGCAGCGCAGGAGTCGCGTAGGGTTGCCAGACTAAGGGAAAATTGAGGGAAAAGCTTACCTATATCTAGGTTAGTTTGCAGCATTTTTGACAACAGACCAACTATCCAGTGGGATAATATAGAATCGAAAAAGTATTTAGTGATGTAAGAAATAAAATGCCTACGTTGAAAGGCAAACTTTTATATTATTTAGAGCTTAATAAGTGGTGTTTTTTTTACAATTAATTGTTAAATATTATTAAAGTTTTTTTTTAATTAAATTATAACATTATTACAAATTATAAAACAAAAGTCCTCCGCCGCGTCTGTCTGTTTGCGATAAACTCAAAAACTGCTGCACCGATTTTCATGTTGTTTTCATCAATGGATAGAGTGGTTTTCGAGGAAGGTTTTAGTATATAATTTGTATGTGGGCAAAGCCGCGGGCATCAGCTAGTTAAAGCATGACATCTACAGTGTTATAAAACCTAAAACACAAGTTAAAATATATTTATTTAGTCTAAGCGTATTGAGTACTAACCCTGAATATCTAACCTTTAAGTGCACAACAACGGGTCGTATCTCTACGGCGATGCACTGGACTTCCACCATCAGGAAAAGAATATGCAACACCTCACAAAACATTGGAAAACAGCCCATATTTAGTTTTCAGTAGAGTCTATATTTCAATTATGTCCAAGAGCAAGGTAAGCAATGTTACCGGGAAGTAGCAGTTTCCGTGGCACGCAAGCAAAAATGAATCTTAAAAGCCAGACGAATGAACGACAAAGGGCTTAATTTCCTGTGTACAATAAATAGCTATAGGTATGCGGCCACTAGAGGAGCGGTGAAGAAAATGGTTGAAATGTTCACGCTGAAAAGAAAAAAGATTGAATTCAGCTCATGCCTGTATATAATCTTTTTTTTTATCATAGCGTATGATATATTCATTTTTGGCTATAGCAGATAATTAAAATATTACGATGATGATGTGACTCAAAAAAAAAACATGAAGGAAAGTCTTTGGGGACTGCCGATAAAAGTGAAAACTAAGTAATCTATATCTGCTAGACTGTGTCCCGCGGACGCCTAAGTGGTCCTACGTCGTACCACTACGTACGTCGGCTACGAGTGCTACGAAGCGTAAGGTGACGGTCACGCGAGTTCCATGATTGTTGTTCACCCAAAAAAGTACTCAACGCGCCTAAGCAAGTTGAGAGAAGCACATTCGAGTAGGAACAAGAAAAAGATGCATGTTTAAGAAGGGAACAATCGCTACGTAAAAAAAAATGTAAACGTTCGCTTTCCTACTATAATTTCCGCTCTTTTCAAAGCCTCTGTTAAAGTGATAGCAGCCGTTAATTGAAGCAGACTGAGGTGCAGATTTACGTTCAGTTTTTACCCTAATAAGAGTATAATGCCCACTGACCCACCACTGAGGCTACAGTCCTCCTCTTTGTGAGAAGAAGTCCGATGACCGTAATCCACCACGACAGGCTGATGTAGATTACTTCACCGTTTTGATCAGGAAACAAGAATTTGTGAAACCTACAACTAAAAAACCCAACTACTGAAAAATCACGCTCTTATTAAAATCGGGGTTTATATGTTAAAATCGACTCTTTCTATTGTTGAAGTCGGTTAAAACTTAGCCTTTGTTACCCGGGCCATAATAACAAATCGATTGACACCTTATTTACCAAAATCGGATGAATAGTTTAAGCGCTACGGACGAACATACGTAAATACAAACATAAAGAAACATACATACATACGTAGACTGCTAAAACCATAACCCTACTTTTGGCTTCTCCATAGTCGGGTTATAAAACGGTATTACGAGGGCTGCTGCTTTAACTCGCAAAACAGAAGAAGGAATATATGGAGTCGATGGCCAACAAAAGAGAAGGAATATACGGAGTTGATGGCCAACCTTCAGTAATCAGAGAGGCACCAGAAGAACAAGAAAATGTTTCAAGAGTAGCAGTGATTAAATAATTTACAGCAGGTCAACAAGACCAGTTCTAGCATAATTACTCCTAGCAGAAACACTAGCGAGTTGAAAGCAATCCGTTTCATACTAACTCGTTAAAATTCTATGGCAGTTATTTAAATTTTAAAGTGAATCTCACATTTTTATGAAAATAATACAGTTTCAGAGTTTACTGTTAAAAATATCTCGGGACTTTATGCTCCATTCACAGCTCGTTTTAGTTAAATGTGGGGAAAGAAATAGCTTTATAATACTAAAAGTAGATCCTTTACGATTTGAATGCTTATATTCTTCTAGCTATTGTTATGTTTGCGGGAGTTTTTTGGTAAATAAGTATTAACATATGAAGTTATTGCCGTAATATCGAATACTGTTATGTGAAACGGGTTAACTGTATAGCTTTATAATAAAACAAAATAGTTGTCATAGACGCCTGTAACAATGTCAGATCAACCATGGGCAATATTAACTAATTTATTTAAACTTTATGCACAAGTAAAAACTGGACAAAGCTGATTTAATTTTTGTCTTCGTTTAGCAAACCAACGACCTACTTAAACATAATACGAAATGATCTAGCATGAGCTAATACCCTTCATATAAGTCTGTTTTGTTTTAAGATAATTTTAACTTCTAATTCTGTACAAAAATTTAGTTTCTTTCAGATACCGTCTACCAATATAGCAACTCATCATCACCATTCCCCTGCCCCTAGGTCAATTTATTTAGGGTCGACGAAGCACGTCTTCTGCCATGTTTCTCTATTATATATAGATTCTTTTCTAGCCATTTCAACTCACTCACCTAATCCATACGCTAAGAAAAACCAACGCAAGGCCTCCCCAGTCCACCATAGCCTTCCATTCTTCTATAAGTGCGGATTTTTCCAGCCAATCTCTCACACCAGCGTTTTCAACCTATTTATAGTTAGAATAATTTAAATAATTGCAATAATATATCACTGGTTGACTTCTTCACCCATCGAACTAGTACACACAAGACCACAGTGTGGGTACAATGTCTGCAAGCCAAGCATGATGTTGATTAAGCGCACAGACTTAGTTGACAGTGTCCACAACGCGGCATCCGGCCAGCCAATCAACGGCCGTCTAGACGAGACAGATTGTTCAACTACCTTCATTGACGCGTAGCGAACTAGCTATAATCATACTGTTACCTTGAAGTAGATATGCAGGTTTCGTACGGTGTGTTGGTTTTCATTGGGTAAGGTTAGTCGTCAAAGTTAAAAAAAAAAAACAAAACTATTAAAATGGGTTGTGTTTGGCTGCAACCTGCTGTGAAACAATGATGCGATCTAGGGTGAAGTATGCTTGTCTAGAAGAAACCGATTCACTCAAACTTAGAATAGATCATTATTATAAACCGGCATTAGATGCCGGCAGTAAATTCTACAGACTGGCCGACCGAATTCCTTTGACCACGTTAATCGCAGCGTCATTAGCGTTTTTAATTCTTCGCAAGCAGTGAGGATACTTTGAACACTACATCAAGTTTGCTATATACCCGAGACTGAAACTACCACATATTGCATAAACCGACCCAGTACTGTAACAGTACAAAAACGATCCGTCCTATTTGATCCGGCTCGAAAGACCAAAATGATTAAGCGATATGAAAGTCTTTAAAGCTGTGGCTATAACTTCACGCTGTGGCTTCTGTGTAACTTATCTACAAAATATGAAGGCGATGCACGATCATAAATAATAAACCATCGATTGAATTGTCTCACCACAAGTTGTCAAACTCAAGACACAGACCACATACTGTACAAACCATAGAACAAATGGTCCCAGTACCGAAGCATCTCCGAGCCCACTTGTACCGAAAGTAATTAGAGCCGCAGCGTCTAGTCTTTAATCTTTTAAGGCGGCATGCACTTACGTTGCAAATTAAAACTAACGGCTTCTTGTGCGCGGTATTTCTCTTTTCACTTGTTCCTGCTATTATGTAAGACAAGTGTTGATCAGGTGATCAACACCTGGTGTTGATCACCAAAATGATTTTTTTCGTTTCAAAAGGTGAAGAACAGGTGTTCTTCACCTTTTGAAACGAAAAAAATCATTTTAAAAAATATGCTCATTAAAAACTCATTAATACTTGCATTATTTTTAAGTCAAATCAATCACTATGCTATGTGCAATTTATACTTATAAAGACAGCCGTATTCTGGGCTTTTCTTCAAATGTTTATGTTAGAATTATTTGAATCAGTCAATGAAATGAGAAAATCATTCCTAAAATTATCAAAACACGCCTAAACAGCTAAACAAATCCGCTACTCAAACCATATCCACTTATCTCGATAACAAAGCTCGAGCCCATTCACAAAATGAACTAATTATCCAAAAATAGCTATCAATTGGACACTAATTGAAGTACCTCAAAGCAATGTGAGCGCCTTTGCTGTGGTCACGTGACATCGAAGCGTAGAAGTGACGTCATCATGAGCTGTCCACAGCCTGTTACGTCATGTCATGTGCAATCAATTTCCAGTAGAGGGCGGTGGCGTACAGGCGTGTTTTCCAAACTGTACGCTTTGGCAATCGGCGTACGTGGTTGATAAGTGCAGATGTACGTTGTTTGGTCGTCTCGGAATAATTAACTGTTGTCGGTCCCTTGAACTGTGATTGGACGTTGATTTCTCTAGTTAGGCGTGCCTTGCATAATTACGAGCACTGATATACAGGTTGTTTCTATACCAGCCTGTATGTTGTACGAGTGCTCGATTATAGGGAGTCATTTGCTAGAGCACAGAAAAAGAAAAAATGGTTCGTAGAATGAAAACCCTTATGTTCCTTAATGTTCTCACTTTCTGTCTATAAAATAAATGCATTAGATAACTGTTTCATTATATAAAGAAAGCATAAGTATTGATTATATCGGCACAGGTATACGATGAGGACAGGTCGTACACCTACAATTTTGCCTAGATATAATATATTGGTAAATTAAGGAAAAGTTTTACTCAATCTAAAGATATTCTTAGGAAATTATTAATTGATGTGTAGATCAAATATCAATCATACTTACACCAATCACAAAAACTGAATCAAACCAACAAAAGTCATCATTTGACACGTGTGGGGTATTTTTTTTTTATGTGGAGGTATGGTTTTTGAATACACAGGATACACATAGGACAGGTCAAAATATGTGCAACGACCTTTTTACTGTGTATTTTTGAGAAAAAACGAGTAATTTTAAAAACAATATTTTATTAAATTTCAATTTAGGCCAAAATAACATTTCAATGAAAACTTAAATTAACCGACCAAAAAATCTTAGAAATAAAAATTTCTTGTTCTTTTTCTTTCTTTATGATAGAAACAAGCGTAATGGCTAGGTTATAAAATAATCATAAATTAATAAAGACTTAAACATTTCGATGACAACTTAAATTAAAATCATAGTCCCGATCAAAAAATATTAAATTAATGTTTTTTTCTTTTTCTTTCTCTATGATAGAAAGAAGCGTAATGGTTAGGTTATAAATCATAAATTAATAAAGACTTAAACATTTCGATGAATACTTAAAATAAAATCATACTAAAAATAAACAAAATTTTATTTTTAAGATTTATTTGGTCGGGACCAAATATTTCTTAAAAACATAATTTTCTTTTTTCTTTTGGAAAGAAAAAAGCGTAGTGGTTTGGTCGTAAAGCATTAATTAAAAAACCTAAAAATATTCCTACCTATCATAAAAAAAAACAACATTAAACAAACATCCGTTAAATTGTTGCAAAAATAATCTCTACCTTAAAGTGTCCAAAAACTTGCTAATATTTGAACGAAAACATACATTAAAATCGTATTGTAAAGGAAAACATCCTAAAAATAATATCAATGTTTATCATAATAATTATTAATAAAACATTACTTGAGCGTTATGGTGAGAAATTAGTAATAAGGGAAAAGACAAAAAAAAGTAAAAACGTTTTCAGGCTCGCATGAGCTCAAGGTAGTATGGATTTTAAGAATCGGTCTTAGATACCATTTTGGATTCATGCTAGTCTAAAATTTCTCGAGGTTAATACCGCTTAATAGGTAGGTACTAATTGATTGTTTTCTTAAAGAAGATTATGTAAAACTAAGAAAAACATTAAGTAACATATTATTTGAGTTTTAGGTACTTCCCATAAGGTCATTGTCATTTATTTTTTCACTGTCCTTTTCCCTTTCTTTTTCTTTTCTTCTGGTGGTGGTAGTTTTAAGGAAGGCGAAGGCGTCGGTGTCAACATCTTCTCAGGGTAGAGCCGGTGTATATACTCAACCAACGCTGTTTGAAAAAGCATGCATGAATACATCATAGTGTGTAGGCAACTGTATCATCGAGGAAGCGACTGGGTATCTAATGGTTGCAGGGAACCTTCAGATATTAGTGGTCAAAGTTTCAACTTATTCACTCGTTTTTAATGTCACATTTTTACTTTAGATTCCTCCTTGACCTCTGTTATATTTACCCCAAAAAAAGTAGTTTCCAAGCAATTACAGAAAGCTCGGTTCATCGCTTCGTGTAGGGTTTGTTACACCTTTAATTATTTTTTCACTCAAGAAACGTACAAGACATGTAGATCCTGTTTCTATAAAATAGTCACATATAGAGATAGTTTGTCGTTCTATGATGACATCGGCCGATTACGTCTCGCTACTAGTTTGTCTCAGAGACAAAAGCTATCGAGGAAAAAAAAGGTCTGGCAATACTCGTTTGGCGGTACGTTAAGATGGGACGGCTAAACTAATTATTTGGACCCAGTAGGTGGCCACGATAATCACGGCGTCACTTTTAAGTCCTGTGATGTGTAGATGTAGGGGCATTTTGGCCACTCCTACAAGCGAGCCAAGGTCTAGCCAGAATTCAAAAAGATAAAACTTTACGCCTATAAAAATAAAAATAAAATCATTTTTCACTCCTCTTGTTCGAAAAGACCGTCATAATAGCGTACCAGAGGGGCCGTAAAATTGCTCATTATAGTCCTAGGGAAAATAAGTTTTTTTTTTTTAAATTTCGTCGTCGGTGTTCGAAAACGCAAAGTCTTTACTCATAATTCATAAAGAATTGACTTATTACTGTTCCATAAAAAAAAACATTTTATTTTAAAAATGGAACCAAACGCGCCGAACGCCGAACTCTTTGGCAAGATGTGTGCGTTGCATTCCAGCTACAGAAGAAATAAAAGAAGGCATTGAAGATTTTTTCTGTATTATTTATTTGAATTTCTTTTTATCTCGTTTATCTCACAGACGACACAATATTATATTCGTCTTCACAGAGAACTGAGATTATGTTGCCGGGAAAAAACATCTCATTATAACAACAGTACAAATTGTACATTTCATTTTTAATAAAATAAACTATCGTATTAAATATGGTTATTTTATTTTCTCGCTAATCGTAGTGAAAAGTACGGTGTAACACACGACGCTAAAATCACATTATAACTCGGTTCCTATTTACTACCTCGCTAAAGCTCGGTAGTAAAACTACCTCGTCTATAATGGGTCATTTTAGCCCCTTGTATCACAATGTACTATTATTTCAGGCATTGCACATACAGGCCCCAATAATAATAATAAAATAATAATAATCCCATTATAAAAACCATCCATCCCATTATATTAATAACTAGCGGACGTCCCGCGGTTTCACCCGCATAGTTCCCGTTCCCGTGGGAGTACGGGGATAAAATATATCCTATGTTACTCGTGGATAATGTAGCTTTCGAATGGTGAAAGAATTTTTGAAATCGGTCCAGTAGTTTTTAAGCCTATTCATTACAACCAAACAAACAAACAAACAAAGTTTTCCTCTTTATAATATTATAGTGTAGAAGTGTAGATAATTCCCCAGGCTTAGCCAAGGGTGTACCTAATAGTACAGCCATATTTCGCCAGTGATGTTTGGATCCCATGATAAAGAGAGTGCGCATATTGCCACCAACCGGGGGTAGCCCGAATGCAACGCAACCGCGCTCCGTAGCGTAGCTCCGTGAATGCAACAGAGAAATTCTTTATTGAAAAACCCAGCAATAGGTACTGCCCTGATCAAACCCAAGACGTCATGTTTAGCAGCAGATTTTGCTATCACTTGACCAACTAGGAACAAATGACGTGAAACAGTTTTTTCTTTACTTACTTTCAACATTGATTGGTCGGAGTTTGGATTCGCCTTTGGGTCCAGGGAAGGTTTTGGAGAGTGTCTCTATGAAGTCGTTTTCGATCTGAGCTCTAGCACGTTTCAACATGCGCGCCATATCCTTTATTTCAATTTGCGTACATCCTTCCTTGTGTAGGTCAAGTATTTTATCTCTGGAAAGGTTGAAGACGAGGTATAAGCAGAATTAGCCTTAATGTTCTTTTTGTTGCGACACAGGCCCGCAAAAAGCGTGGTCCGGCTTGGTAGATGTCAAATGACTTCGAATTTTTGGTTCTAGTATTTATCGGCTTCCTCAAGATGTTTTCCTTTACTTTTTTGAGAACAGTGGTGAAGAAATTAAGTTTACAAAAACAATGTGCCTGCTCGGAAGTTGGAGCCGTTGCCATTGGGCTAAAATTACTTCTTTAAAAACGAAGGTAATGTCTGGTTTACTTGGTTTAGACGACTCGTACTGACGGACAGAGAATCATCATTATTGTGATTCTGTTGCCCTTATCCTTATTCATTTGGGGTCGGCGCAGCATATTTTATTCTTCCATCTTTCTCACTCGTCATGTCAGCAGTCAGGAGGTGATTATTTATCACACATTCCATCCATCGTTTTTTTGGCCTACATTTACTGTTATAGCCATCCACATTTATACTCAACGCGGCTCGTGAAATTTTACTCCGTATCACTTGCACATACGATGACCGATTACCATCTAAGTTTTCAGTCACCGGCGCCACTTTCAGACTTCCTCTTATAATAAGGAATGGGTACATCCATTCCTTATTACTCACAAAAAATATGAAACAATTTGTGTTAACAGGCTTTTAATGGCACACACCTCACCAAAACAGACAGATCATTTTTTTAAGAAGTCAAATAGGTGCAAGATGGACTTGCACACTAGGGACTCCACGCCAATAGGTAAAACGATTAAAGTTATCCTCGCTCTTTAAGCCGGAAACACACTTACGTGTCGGGGCGTGGCGTGGCGCTTGCTGTCGTGACGGTGACTGTGCACACTAATGTATCGTGTCGTGGCATGCTCTAGCGTTATTTTTGAACGCACGTATGCACGTAGGTATGAACGATTCAATAATATGTACATATTATTGAATCGTTCATACCTACGTGCATAATATTTTCTTCGGCATGCACGCGCCACGAGCCACGCGGTGTAGAAACACATTTGCTTATTGTGTCGTTTCGCGCCATAACCCCCACCACCGCTCTGGCGCATTTAGCGCCATGACCAAACGCGTCACGACACGACACGACCTAAAAATATGTCTCTAACCATTACTAAGTGTAAAAAAGCGATATGCTTCTGGCGCGCCACGCCACGCCCCGACAAGTGTGTTTCCGTGATTATTGTTTTACATGATAAGAGGCTACAAGTAAAACGTCCTGGGTACACTACCTAGTATCTGTTATGGTTAAGAATATACTTTAAACGCCTGTCACATACAGATAGTTTCGTTAACATCCTTTAGCTACATACATACATGGGTAATCTTGCGCCTTTTTCATACCATAGCGGTACGCAGGAACTACACCTGCTGCTGATATACATGAGCACTCCTTTTGCACGTTACCGTTGTGGTTACAGAACAAAAATCTACTCACAAGAAATCCGGTTCCGGGACTTCATCATTTATTACTTCACCATCTTTAGGTTTCTTCGTCGTGACTCGCACGAGTTGCTGCAAAACTATAACTTTTATGTCCTTTAAAGACAACGTATAGTTTCCGAGGACATAGCCGTGGGTTATAACAGTGTCTTGTCTGAATTCTAGAGCACTTATTTCTTTTAATTTCTGAAATACATTTTAAGTTGTGTCAATTCCGTGTAGTATGGCGTTAATTAGATTACAACGTACTCAGTATATCATTCTGAACCCCCACACAGTAATGTAAAATATATCGATGATTTAAAAAATATGCTATACACGGTCAAAATTAAAAAAAAAGAGTGAGTAGCCGTTTGTGCCTCAGTATTTTATTTTTCGTAATTTCGCAAGTCAAACATAATATGAGACTGGCTTCTGCTTAACCCGACTATGCTGGCCTTGAGTGTTAGGCTTCCAGTCAGGAGCACAAGCGACAGCGCGCTATGGGCACCCTCTGTGGGGTACAAGCCTCAACTTAGGGCGTCAATGGGGAGGGCAACAAACAGACAAGCTGGATCTGAGGGATATCATTACTAAAACTGCTGTTTCTGTGCTTTATAAAAGTAATAGTTTTCCTACAGATTCCCTGGAGGACGGTTATAGATTCATCAGGAGTGATTCGGGTTGTGCGTATTGATGCAGTATTGCATAAACAAAGAGTCCACTCTGTATTTATACGAGTACATCTAGCTGTGCGTCCGTACAAGACTTCCGTTCAACATTTCATTTGGTATTCAACTCATCTAGGGTATGAGTTTACTAAAATCATTCCTTCGTGTTTACTATGAAGAAATCTTGGGCAAAACTTCATCCTTCTAGAAATTTTTAGATAAAACACACTCCAAAGAAATATAATGTTTTAAATTAGCTAGAATAAAGTACTATACTGACATTGGCAAATTCTTGGTTGACTTCAATAAAATCCATAAAAAGTTCCTTGAGGTTGACTTCCTTGTTTCCCAAACTATTTAGTATTAACAATGCATCCATAGGAGTTAATGGATTGCAGGATAAATCTATAGTGTGTAGACTCTGCGCTATGTCAAGGTTTTTGGCTATGATTTTAGCCGCGGACGTAGTCAGTCTATGAAAAAAAAATACTTTGAAAATTAAATTATCATCATCATCGTTATAAGCCTCAGGCCTCCTCTCTATGAGAGGGAATGGGCTATAATCCACCACGCAGGTCCAGTGCGGATTGGTAGATGTCACATGTCTTTGAACTTTATGGATCTAGGACATGCCAGTTTTCTCACGATGTTTTCCTTCACCGTTTTGAGAGCAGTGGTGATGAAATAAATTAAATGCTGTTTATTAATAAGCTAATCTTTCAAATTAAGACGGGAAAGCTCTCTGATCGATTTTATTGAAGACTAGCTTCTGCCCGCGACTTCGTACGCGGATCATGATGCTTATGCCAGCGACAACGAGGTCCTCAAAATTGAAGAGCTGAAAAGTCTGGTGTCGAATTCTATGAGGTCGGGGACGGGAAAATAACGGATCTTTCCCACCTGAGCAACACATGCCGTTTCACAAAAAGTACAATTTTGAACTATAACTCCGAAAATCAGTCCTAAACTGTTACCGCCTTCAGCGCGCTTCACTCCCAGCTTATGTTATTCTATAATTATACTGTGTAATCAACTTTGCAATAATTTTCACATCAGATGTTTCTGATCTTCGATTTTTATAAGTCATCAGGAAAAGCCCATTAGATTGAACAACTTTTGCTAAGACGTCATTCCTATGTATTATGGTGTAGCTGGGCTCTTGGAGTTCCACATCAGGTGTTCCAGATCTTCAAATTTATTCTCTCAGCAGAAAATACTCATCACGTGGAACAATTTTTGCTATGGTGTCATTTTTGTATCTCTTGTAGTTTAGCTGGTCTGTTGCGGTTCTACATCAGGTGTTCAGGTTTCCAAGATAAATTATAGCCTATATGTTGCCCAGACATAATATCTATACAACGAAAAAAAAATTATTCAAATCCGTCTAGTACTTCCGAAGATTAGCGTGTACAAACAAACAGACAAACAGACAAACAGACAAACAGACATACTTTTTTTTTGGATTCGTACTCTATTACTGTTTCTAAACCCCCTTCAATTATTATTTTTTAAATATATTCAATGTACAGACACAGCTTTTTTACTCTTTTATTTTAAGTATAGATATAGATATAGATATAGATATAGATATAGATATAGATATAGATATAGATAGATAGATAGATATAGATAGATTATTATGTTCGCGCGCTTTTGGACCGACGCGCGACGGATTTGCCACCGCGCCGCGCGGGCGTCTGTACACAGTACAAGCTAGTTGTCGCTAAAATCGAGTCATGAGCGGGCGTGTACCACAACGCTAACTGAACTGTACTCAAAAATTACTCCAGGGAATCACCAATCCCCATGCCAAAAGACATGAATACGGCCAAAACTCTTGGCGTTAACATTGTTCGTCACCTAAACACCGGGGGTTTGGCTGACATCCTGATTATCACCTCGCACAAACAAACCATTCCTAAGATTCCATCTTCAATTTAGGTCAGGATACCCAAAGTGACTATAATTTACGGGCATCGTTTGAAGCGTCATTCTTTTAATGTCCTTATTTATCTCTCAGGTAATCAAGTGGTGTCGCTGGAAATAGACATAATTGTGCCTTATTTGCACTTAATAGGGAAATGGATCCCGTGAGTCTTCATAAGGCAGGCTACATACATGTTTGAATAGGCAAGATTCTGCACTACCGAGAAGTCACGAATTTATGTTAAAACGTTCGAGATAAAGCCGCCCGGTTTAGTTCGTATTGTTTCAAGCAGATCCGAACATGATTCCGAAAGCCGAATGTAATTTGCCGTTATCTATAAATAAAATGAAACCCGAATATGAGTGGTACTTACCGCTAATCGTCGGCGTTAAACATATACTGCCGAGCCGAATGTGCCGACCCGAATAAGTATGTAACACCCCTGAATTCCACTGTAACTTTATACCATGGGCACAATGATGAGAAACGGAATTTGTAATGATGGTGATAATCTATAAAACTGTCAGTTTTAATCAAGAAACGACGTTTTCAATTGTAGTGATAAACATCGACTTTGGAATCTGGAGAAACTGAGAACCGGCTTCATCATTTATATAAATGATAGACTGATTACTACAGAGGTAGCCAATTATATTAATGGATCAGAAAATCCAAAATCTTATACCAATTAACTGACATCCCCATATTGTCGGCTGAAAAATTCGAACGATATGATAAAACGTCGCCACATCGATCGATCATATGCGTTGACAGTGGTTTCCTTCGGCCTTTACTAGGTCTACTTAAGCCAATTCAATCTAATTATGGCTTTTTCACCACGTGAAGCGGACCGAAAAAGTACACGCGACGAGCCTAGAATGTCTATGGGCGCGTCACATACTTCACGCACGCGCATCTCGTGAACACTTAAAAAAGGTGTGTACTATGTTTCTAAGATGCATGCGAACGTACGCAGGTTTGGACCTGCCTTTGCTGATGAACGTTTAGATACAGCGGCATGGTAGTAAACTGAATGTTTTGGCCTAAGTTCAGTTTTAAAATTACTATCCTTATCAAAATGGATCGCGATCATATACATTACCGATTATTACTCAGATCCAGCCTCTTCAAAGTTTCTATGCGCAATAAGGCACCAATTTGAATTCCCACGCTAAGGTTAGTGAAGGAAATATTTAACTCCTCGAGTACTTTACTCTGGCGCAGGGCACGGATCAACTGGATTGCTCCTGATAGTAAAAAAGTAAGGTTAGCCAATAGGTGAACGTATGGTCTGATGACGGGCTTATTATAAAACTGGATTCGCCAAAAAGCCCAGAGTTTTAACTGTGGCTATGCACGCTGGTATTCGCCAGAACGCTCTGCCTGTTCAGGAATACTGAAACAAAATAGAGGTAGTAGGTACTAAAAGTTGATATTTGGCTGTTAGGTATAACTTTCTATGCTCTGCCAAGTCTAGTTTTGCTTTTTTTCAGTTAAAACTCCCGTCATAGTTTCTGCTTTATCCCATGTAACAAAACCATTAAATTCTACAAAAACCTGATAAACCCTCAATGTTTGAACGCTTCCAAATTTCGTTTTATCCAATTTGGAAAAGCACAAAAAAACCGCGGTTTGATTGACATCACAGTTTTTCATCCTCGAATATGCAAATTACATGAGCACAAAATACGCGTCAAATACACGTTGAATATAAAAGTGTTGCGTTCAACTGGCGTCGTGTTTAATATTTATGAGATCTCCTCGCGGATGAGATGGCCAGCTGAAAGTTTGAGCCCCTGGAAGTCTCTAAACGGCCAATGCACGTCCGTCCCAACAATTTTATTGCCAACTTTCATTACATTTAACATCACGAAATAAAGACGGGTTTTACATAAAAATACTAGCGTGTTATTGTCTACGGGACAGAGGCTTCTCGAAATTTTTTTTAATGATATTTCAACCTTTGAAAAAGACATAATTATACCGATGCAAAATAAATTGGAAGTGAGCAGTGTGATGATGATGACTGATTGTAAACTATTCAGCAAAACTACATATTATAAAACAAAGTCCGCCACCGCGTCTGTCTGTCTGTCTGTCTGTTCGCTAAAAAAACAATTATATAAACTTAAAAACGCGGGCATCAGCTAGTAAGATATTATTATATTAAGATCTTTTAAAAAAACCTTTAGTCTTAGAGAAATCATTCCAAGAGATGTCCAAATGCGTAGTGTGGTCATGGAACTCAATCACTTCAGCTAACAACGATAGGCTTTCACTTGTCAAGTCATTGCGCCTTAAGTTTAATCTAAAAAAAGACAAAACACATACTCGTAACTTATGGGTGCAAAAATGCTGAGAGGCACTTGTTTTCCCTGTCATTGCGTCTTTTTTTTGTTTGTGACTCTACCTGGCAACCTTCTAGTTGCGGCGATATTGGGGGACCAAGTTTCAACTTTTTTACGTAGTTATTAGACCCAGCGGTTTATGCTGTCCGTTATCGATCACTGTTGAATAATCATCTTGAACTTGATCGTTCTCCAAAGACGATTGCCTATGGAATTCGGGCAACCGACTTAGTGAAAATGAATGGGTCAGCTTTAGACAATCTAGCTCATCTTCATCATTTCGGCTACCCGAATTTGGACGTATCCCGATGTCTGTTTTTCTTTTACATTTATCAGTGCACGCGGGCGCGCAGTTGTTGCGATGGCCAAGGTAATAATGCATTATGTGCCCGAATTCAATTAAAGATATTCAAACACCCGAATTCGAGTTAACGACTAAGGTCTATGTTTACCGAAAAGATAACGGTTTGATTATCTAAAAACAGCTGTCACTGTGACATGTCATTGTTCCAATACAAAAATGTGTTTTAAACAGCTGTTTTTAAATAATCAGACCGTCATCTTTTTGGTGAACATGGACCTAATGGTGATTGCATCAGGCTTGGGTTAAAGAAGGAATACTTGCAATATTTGTTGCTTTTATTTTCATAGAGAAATATATCTTACCTTCTAATAACAGCCCCACGCATAATTTGTTCAGTGAGGAACGGGAAACCAACATCCTTTATATTGTTTTCTGATAAATCTAACACATCCAGATTAGCAATGCGTAGGCAATGTAGAGCTCTGCGTATATATTTAGCTCCGATGCTGCAATTTTTAAATAATATATGTACAGTTCAGCCAGTAAAGGTATGCACTTTGATAATTTTTATGTGTCCGAATTATCAAGAATGTTGCACCATAGAGTAATGGCTTTTAAGGGGCGCCTCCACGAGCGAGAGAATCGCGGCGATATTATTGTCCTTACCACGTTTTTCTAAACACTCTTTTGGGTAATATCAATATTTCAATATTTTCGTATGGAAATACGTTGTATCGCAGCGATTTGCTTGCTCAAGGGGGCGGCCTCTAAGTGTTGAGCAGCCGCGCTTTATAAGTACAGTCAAGGACTTTAAATGATGAGCCTCTTTCAAGCTTTCCAGTTTTGCAGTTATATACATTCACGAGATTACACAATTAAACACGAACTCAAACCAAATGCTCGGAATCAAGATGACAAATTACTAATAGTCGCAAATAGTCTTATCCATTGAGGTTGAAGAATGGATGCACAATGGATTAACGTATGCAACATTATTATGTTGCATACATTAATCCAAACTGTTTGATACTGGCCTCTTTTGAATTAGAGCTAAAAAAATACTCGTTATTTCTGAAAAACTATCAGAAGACAGTGACAGTTGAAATGATGATGCCACAGACGATAATTTCGAATTTTGGTAACCGACTTCTAAAAAAGGAGGAAGTTCTCAATTCAGATGTTTCTATATTTTTTTATTGTTTGTTCGCGCATAACTCCGTCGCTTGTCATCAGATTTGAAAAAAAAAATGTTGAAAAGGGTATACTTTACAAATGGTCCCAAATCCGGATCTGATGATGGAATCTTGGCGAAATCGAGGGAACTCTTCAAATTTTATAGGATAACGTACAGCGATTTTGGTATTTTCTACAACAAATGAAGCATTAAATTTTGCGTTCAATAAGAACTATTCTACCATCAGATCTGATGATGAAGCCAAGAGTCAGGTACCGGATCTCCATAATAATACAATGAATCCTAGTCTTTGCTGGCTGGGTGTGACCGCGAGTGCGAGTGCCACGGATTGTATCGACTCCGCGTATCTAAATAATTTAAAAATAACTATAACAAAGTTTAAACACAAATAAATAGTTCCTTATAATCTTAATACTCCAATACTCAAGTGCAAGTGTTATCCAAGAGTTACCTTGAAAAGAAGTGCAAAAAAAACAAAGTTTAAAAAAAAAAAACAAAACAGTGACTATAAAACATTGTTCGCAAGCAGAATTACGAATATTTTATCACTCAATTATCAATATTCCTAATAGTCTGCCCCGTGTGAATATTATTTCAGACAGTGTACCTAATAGTGTTAACATTATCTCGCAAAATCTGGTTATACAAGACGTTATTTGTAATAGAAAAGTTGAACAGTGAACTCTTCCAGAACTACATAACCAGTGTGTTTATGGCCTAAAACCCATTAAATATCAAGAAGATCACAGTTATAATTTAATTTTTAAGTGAAACAAATAAAGTGATCAGAAATTGTGATAAAAAACATTATTGCAAAATTATAACAACACCGCCACATATTTGGAAAAAAATATTCAAACCTCTAGTCCTCATAACGATCTTTTGCATAGAACCACAAGAACACGGTAACGAATTTCAACCACACTTACTAGCTTCCTAATAGCTAAGTTAGTCGACGCTCGGATTTCCGATGTTGGGACGCCTGGTTCGATCCTCACCATCTGCAGCACTTTTTGGAAATCAATAAATTTGCCAAATCAAAATTACATTGGCTTCTAAAATCTATTCCAGTGATTTGAACTTGTCTAACAGCAAAGAATACTTCGAAAATGAATTTCTTTGAGAACATCACGATGCGCCGTACGCGAACTAAATCAGATTCGATTACCGCCATTAATGAATCCCAAAATGAAACGTTCGAGGATACCGTCAACAGCTTACCTGATATATCTAGTGAATGCATTAACGATACCCAACAACAACAAATAGCAAACTTAAAAGAACGGATTAACAACCTCGAGTTAGAATTAAGCAGCGCACACCAGGAGATCGAATCATTGTCTTTAGAAAACAACAACCTCAAGCAAATAAACGTTGATCTACAAGGAAAAAACGATTTGTATAAAAAACTAACACAAAGCCCCGTCAAAAAACTTAAAAGCCCATCTAAGAAGTGTATGAAAAACCACAAACAAACACAAACAGATCGACAGATGACCAATGAACCAATAAATGAGATGACATCCAATGACGTACAAAAACCGACGACTGTAAGAGAAACTCAACAACAAAGTATTAATGTTTGTTCTACGTTAAAGATGAAGCACACTCCACCCAAAGTATCGCCATCTCTGTCCTACAAAACTGGTACTACAGGTAACAGAAATAAGCTATGTATTATAAGTAGCAACAATATAAATAAAATACTACCTATAGCAGAAGACACTTTGCCTAACTTTGAATTATGTCATTACCTTAAACCTAACTGTGGCATTGATAATTTAATTTATGACTTACATACGAAATTGGCGAATTACTGTGAAAAAGATTTCTGCGTAATTTTAATAGGAGAAGAAGACTTCCGCATTACAAAGAATTGCACGAATCTCATTGTAAACATTAGAGAAACCTTAACAGCTATACGTCATACGAACATTATCCTTTGCTTACCTACGTATAAATGCAGCGAATACACCTCAATGTTCAATTGGAGAATAGAGATGTTCAATAATATGTTGTACCTTGATAACCAAACTCACGAGTACGCCTACCTTCTGGACTCTAATTTAGAACTTACATTCGAAATGTTCTCCACCTATACTGGCAGATTAAACAACAATGGAATGAAAAACATTTGTCATCATTTAGACATCTTCATTACAGACATAAAAAATACCCTAGAAATAACTCAAGCAACGGAAACCACTATGACACCTGAGAAACAACAAATTAACTTCAATGAAACAGATTTAACTACCAATAATATGGACTTTTTTCGTACACAATAGTATGCGAATCCTTCATCAAAATATCGCCGGACTTTTGAACAAAACAGATTTACTTACAATCTACCTACAAGAACTAACGGAAAGTCAAAGAAACATAGATGTTATATGTATAAGCGAGCACTTTATTATGCATGGTCAAGAACACCTATTAAAAATACCAAATTACAAGCTTGCTGCATGTTATGGCAGACGTGAGAAAAAACGTGGAGGCGCCTGCATTCTGGTAAACAAATCTCTTCAATACGCAGAACTTGGAGATGCAACAAAATATTCAATAACAGGTGTAATCGAATGTTGTGCTATTGAACTATTCGAACAAAAATTGATAATTATATGTGTATATAGACCACCTAAGTCGAGCAATTTAAATACTTTTTATGATAATTTAGAGATAATTTTAAAATCACTATGTACCAACCCTAAAAAAAAAACTGTTGTTTGCGGGGACTTTAATATAGACAGATTGAAAAGAAATAACATAAGTTTAGATTTTGAATATTTTCTGTTAGGATTTAACCTCAGACTGGAACTTGATCAACCAACTCGGCTATCCAGTAACAGCTGCCTGGATAATTTCGCTCATAATTCTAAGACCAAATGTAAATGTGAAGTAATAGATTTTGCCTTATCTGATCACGCTGCACAAATATTTGAGATAAAAGTAAACAAAACCTATAGGCTGAACTCATGGCATGTAAAGAAACGGGACCTATCATTGGAAAACTTGTCAAAATTCAATAGCTATCTAGAATGCCTTTCATTTGCTGAAATATATGAGACGGAAAATGTTAATGAAGCATATAACCTATTTATGCAGCACTTTAGTTTGTTATATAAACTATGCTTTCCTTTCAAGTTGGTTAAAATAAAACCTAATAAAAAAAATAAGTGGATTTCTAGGGGAATACGATTATGTAGTAGAAAGCAACGTCACCTTCTATGGGAGCACAGACTTAGACCATCAAATGAAAACAAACATAAATTTAAAAATTACTCCCAGCGATTTAAGAAAATTGTAAAATTAACTCAAAAGGCTCAAAATAATTATTTGATCAATAATTCAAATAATAAATCAAAGGCGTCATGGCAAGTTATCAACAATAAAATATTTAATTATGAACCCATTTCTAAATTAAAAGTAAATAATACAATTATTAATAATCCCAAAGAAATAGCAGACGCATTCAACAATTACTTCATTGAACAGATTAATAACTCACCTAAAGCATCACTGGCAACAAGTGGTTTACCCGAAAACCCTAACACAATGTTTATGAGTCCAGTTGTACCTCAAGACGTACTCAGGGCCATCAAATCATTGAAGAATAAAAATAGCGTAGGATATGATGAAATAGCAACGAAAGTCATAAAATTTGTGTCAAATAACATAGTCGTACATATTACCCACATTATTAACTTAGCCATCAGTACCGGTGTATTTCCTGACGGTTTAAAAACCGTCATAGTCAAACCGCTTCACAAAAAGAATTGCAAGGAGGACATGGCCAACTATAGACCGGTTGCTTTAATTTCTGTGTTTTCCAAGGTGGTAGAAAAGATTATATATGAATCAATCAATAACTTTCTGACAAAATACAACATATTGTGTAATGAACAAGCAGGCTTTAGAAAAAATAAAAATATTAATACAGCAATTTATGATTTTTTACACGAAGTAATGATAAATGTTGATAAAAAAATACCTATTTGTGCCATTTTCACAGACATGACGAAAGCTTTTGACTGTGTCAATCATGAGATTTTATTAAACAAGCTTAATAGCTACGGTCTAAGGGGAAATGTGCTGAATCTCATAAAATCCTACCTCAATAACCGCATCCAATATACGGAGATTTCCAGAATTTGTCTTAAATCTAAATGTGAAAAAAAATATAAATCAGAACGTAAAATTGTTAAATTCGGTGTACCGCAAGGTAGTGTATTAGGTCCCCCGCTATTTCTGCTGTATATAAATGATCTGCCCCGTCAGATACCAAATCCAATGGTTCTATTTGCCGATGACAGCACAGCACTCATAAAATGTACAAATATTAACAATTCGGTATGTAAAGTATTTTTCAGGTATTTTTTTTACATTTTTATTTCGTAAAACATTTAATTTTAAGCAACTAATTTTAAGCTTTTTTTTTTCCAAGTTACAGTTTCTTTTTTATTATTTTTTAAAGTATTATTCGTGATGACGTAATTTCATAGCCTGAATAGCTTTAAGTCTTTGCCACGTTTTCAGTACATACAAAAAATACTAAATAACTTCAAAGTTGACATTGATGACAGTTGACGCTTGACAGATACGTGTTTTTATTTTGTTGTGAAATGTGAATGCTGTGATCGTGACTGTGATGTGAACTTTTTGTTTTAATTTCTATCCATTATCCGTGCTGCGTATCCGTGCAATGAATCTGTCATCGACAACTAGTGCTAAATGCTTCGTACCGTCATGTAAAAACACTACAACAAAATAGCCGACACAAATTGTTTGTAAATGTGAAAGAAACGCTAAAAAAGAAGTGGTGCAAGGAAGTAAATATGGAATACAAGCCTGGGCGTCGTCTTTTTTGTTGCGAAGATCATTTGAACGCGAAATTATCAGCGCGCGATGCATTCAAATAAATAACACAGTAACTAGCATTGACAGTTTTGATTTGACACTGACGGTATGACAAACAAAAGTATTTTTTTTTAATTTATCTTGAAAAGCACGAAGGAAGTAGTCTATTCAGGCTACGTTATGACGTTATTTAGAGGTCAAATGAAAGTCAAATGATTACAAGTATTATTGTGAAAATAAACACAATCTTGTGATATAGAAAGCTAAAAATAGAAAAATAAGGCATAAGACCCTAAAATCTCCAAATGGTTTTGGAATCAGCGTAGGTTAATTTTTACTTTACATACCGAATTATGAAGAGGACATTAACAATAACCTTAGAAACATTATCGATTGGCTTGACAAAAACAACCTGGTAATAAACATACCAAAGACTAATGTGATGCATTTTCACCAACGTACAATTCCACCGAACGTTAATGTACAGTACAATGGACAAGTCATTAATCAAACAAAGGTCGCAAAATTTTTAGGAATTCATATCGACGATCAATTAACATGGAAAGCGCAAGCAGAAGAGGTGTGCAAAAAGTTAAGCACTGCAGCATATGTTCTTTTTAGCCTAAAGAATAAAGTTGACATAAAGACTGCTTTAGTTGCATACCATGGTTTAGTCGCATCGGTCTTGAGGTTTGGAATAATTTTTTGGGGTAATTGCAGCCTTAGAGATAACATATTTAAAGCCCAGAAACGTTGTGTTAGAGCTATGTGTAGTCTTAAACCTAGAGATAGCTGTGAACCTCTGTTTAAATCTTTGAAAATTCTTACTTTTCCGTCGTTGTATATTTTAGAGATGGCAATTTTTGTAAAAAGAAATAAAGCATTATTTACTAAGTTCTCGGATACCAAGAAAGGTCCCGTGAGAAGTCAATACAAAAATCTCTTAATAACCGGTGGTTACAAAACAGCACTAATGAGGAAGAGTGTTTTCTGCATGGGTCCAATAATATTTAATAAACTGCCAGACAGCATAAAAAATTACACTCTTCAACAATTTAAAAATAAACTCAAGGCCTTTTTGATGCAGAGGTGTTACTACACAATAAGTGATTTTTTGAATGACCCTATGTGTGAGACTTCAACAGTTCTATAGTTTTTATATTACATAATTATATAATACACTCTAAACTTGTTAAAATAATTTAAAACTAGTTAAAATAATTTATTTATACCTACCTCTTGTAATCATTTTTTATTTCATAATTTTAGTTTTATTGTTCTTATTTGTCTTATTTGTTTAATTTTTGATCCTGTGTTGTTGATGTGTTGTCATTCTTTAATTTTATTGACATTATTTGATGTTATTTTTGTGTTTGGTGACTTTTATTGACTCTGACATTTTTGTTAAATTTTGCATGCCAAAACTCAGGCAGAATGTACCCGGCTCACTATATTTTATAAGTAACAACTATTGTACGACACCTACATTCTATGCGAATAAATGATTTGATTTGATTTGATTTGATTTGATTTCTTGTTCGGGCTTGTTGTAATTGTAACGGTATGCACTATCCATGTGTACCATTAAAAATTCAAAATATCATATAAAATATTTCAATAATAATACGAGAAGCATCTTTACTAGGCCTACCCATAATTGATTAAAAATATGTCACAAAAATTAACCAATATTTTTTTTTGCAAAATACAAAACCAACTTCAAAAAGCACAAAAAAGCGAAAAATAACTTTAGCTTCAGAAGTTGGTGACAAAAAAACTAAATAAATCAAACTAGAACCGACTTCTGAAGCTAAAGTATTTTGGTTTTTTGTTTTTTGTAGTCAAACATTTTTATCGTACCCGTGGTTACGAGTATTTACGCGATAATACTAGCTGCAATTTCTGAGGAAATTCGCCATTGCATAAGCAGGGTCTGACCATTCGAGTGCGGCGTGAGGATGAGGTCCAGACATACGGTGATTTCATGGCCAGCTAAATAACTGAACCCTAATCTCATAGGTAATCTATGGGGTCTTATAGTGCAGCGATGGGATCCCGTAATGAACAAAGAAAAAAAGATCTGGCTCAACATTGCCAAAAAGTTGGGAAAACGTGGGAGGGACTGATATTGGCACTAGATTGGCTAACTCATTGCAATTACGACTGCAAGATGAATTTAACGGCCAAGGAGTAAGTATATCGTCAATATAAAATACGCTAAAATACGAATAGTGGCAAGTGGCTTATAATTTATAGTCCTTGACTGTACCTATTGTTACACATTATCCTGTAGTCTTCACCAGGTTAACAGCGTGACTTCCTCCCGTTGCACCTACTGGCCCAGCAGTCTCGACGGAGATAGCGACAAAATCGCTAACTTTCGATCGCTGATTACTAAAGAATAAATTCGGTTGCAATAATGGTGCTTGCGAATAATGAAAGTCTCTACATCCTAGACGCGTTTTTCGTAAGCATAATTATTGCAACCGAATTTATTCGTTAGTAATGAGCGATCGAAAGTTAGCGATTTTGTCGCTATCTCTGTCGAGACTGCCGGCCCTGGTATGTGGTCGCTAATCATGAACCTTTCGGCCACAACGGCACACAATTTTACGAGCTGCTTTCTTACTACATACAACTTTCACTCCACCACTATTTCGTTGTTCACTAGACCCATAAGTAGCTTGCAACCACTAGCGCCTTTTTACTGTTTAGCGTGAGGTCTTGCTTTTCGCTATCTATATAAAATAATATGAAAGAGTAGCAACTTACTAGCATTTGCTCAACACTAGTTCCGTTATACCGTTTCCATCACCAAGCATTTGACCTAAATGGTAGGACGCGTCGATATGGTCCAAGTAATTGCCCGTCAAGTCGAAACGTTTCACGGTCCTGTTGTATTTTAAAGCCATACGCATTGCTCTCATGCCCCTTGGGTCAATACCGTAATACTGAAATTCGGTAAGTAAAACTGTAAGCTTGGGCCTGCAAGGACGCCAGCACAACAAGCTGCGCGAAACTGTTCAATTTTTTCAATCAACCTTGAACCTTGAATGCTTTACGATAAAGTTGAAGATTGTAGTAGCTTGATGTGCTAGCGTATGTACCACCATCTCTCAAGGAGTATTTTTAAGGTAACTCTAGTGTCCGAAAGAGATAGAGCGATACAGGACGTCTAGCTTCATCTCTGTCCCACACTTAAGTAAGATAAAAACCATACAGCGGTAAGACGGCCTCATAATTATATGGAATAGTCTCCTCCAGCCACGACTGACCCAAATCATTGCCCTGTCCACTCCACTTGCTCGACATTTTTATTTCAGTTTCCTTCTGTGTTCTTGGACGTTCTACCCCTAAGGAACTGGATGGGGAGAAAGATAGCCGAATTGCTTTCAAGAAAGGGTGCAGAAATGATAATCGTTGTCAAACTTTGAGTGGGTAGGAAAAAATGGAAATACGGGAAAAATAAAAAATAAACACACTTACTCTCAAATCGATTGTATCTGTCATCAAACCCCTGTAGAAAATTCTCACAGGAATTAATTTCATTTCCTTACACAAATCTAGGTATAACTCTTGACCATCATAACCATAAGATACTATAGCCTCTGAAATCGATTAATACATAATTATCTGAGCTTTTTTCAGCGGTTTCGCGGAGGTTGGGATTTAAGATTCTTATTAAGGCGCCTATACGAGCTAAATTAGCAACTCTATTTGTGGTGGTTCAAACTTCGTTTGAAATGCTGTTAGAATAAAGTTCTAATCAGCTTGCACTACAAAGTGGTAGTTACGTCAGCCACTGCGGGCCAAATAGCGCGAAATGAGTGGTTTCGATCGATTTACAAAAAAACTATTGATTGGATTAAAAAAATAAAACAGTATCATGCTAATATATTGCTTGTAGAATTATTTGCCAAAAAATCAGAATGATCGCATGCATATTAGTATGTTTTCTATTGTTTGAAAGATATTTTTAGAGGTAAGTTCGTGATTTCTTTTTATCGAGCCAAATTAATTGTATTATGTTTTCAAAACAGTATCATGCTAGCATATATCCTGAAGAATATCATATATTTTTCTGGTCTTGTTTATAGCAGTGAATCATATACTTTTAGTAATTATAAAACTCGCGTTTAGCTCGTGTAGTCGCCTTAAGTTTCACACTCCCTGTAACGCACGAACAGCTCGTGGCTAAATAATAACTGCCACTCGGGTCGATCTTTAGGTTAAGCCGTGCTTGCCTAGGTTGGTCTGTGGATGGGTGACCACCCTTACACACCAAGTTTCTTCCGTGCCTCGGAAAGCACGTTAAGCTGTTGGTCCCGGCTGTCATTTGTCCATCTTTGACAGTCGTTACAGGTAGTCAGTGACCCAAAATGTCTGACACCAGTCTCACCAAGTGGTATCGTATTTCCCGCAAGAAATGGTCGATGCGTGACAAGTTTTGTGCAAATCAGTAATATATAGATAGAATCGTCGTAATGCCCAAAGAGGTTAAGGGGCCTGCCTTTCATGCCCGAGGTTGTGGGTTAAAATTGTGGCAAGTACCATCTAAGTCTGTCGTGGACATCACAGGCATCGGTGAAGGAAACATCGTGAAGGAATCTGGACTTATGATAACATAAGTCTGAAATCGCCAACGTCTTCAATAAGTGTATTGGACAATGCTCGCGCCTTCTCTGTATGAGAGGAGGCCCCTGCCCAGCAATGGGACAGTCATCATCATCATCAGCCTGTTAATATGCTCCCACTGCTGGGACACTGGCCTCCTCTCTATGAGTGGGAATGGGCTCTATTCCACTACGCTGGCCCAGAGCGAATTGATCGATGACACATGTCTTCGATTTTTTTTGGTTCTAAAAAATCCCAGTTTCCTCACGATGTTTCCGTTCACCGATTTGAGAGCAGTGGTGATGAAATAAATTACTCAAAGTAATACGCCTGTCTACCCACGACTTACTGTTCATTTATGTCGGGGCCACCGCTGCTATCAGCATCAGTGCTCTCAATACGTACAGACAGTTATAACAGACAGGAACACGTACACATGCACACGTACGGACAGTAATGATGAATACGGATTAATAGGAGTACAAACCTGGCATAAGTAGCGCATTCTCAATGCCCGGATCTATAACAGCTGGAAAATTATAGTAAGCATGCCTTAACACTGAGCTAGCCGACATAGCTACATACTTGGCGCATATCTCTCCACTGCCAGGGCTGTAGAGACCCTGCTTGAACAATTTCATCTTAGGACTGTCTTCAGCATTTTGTTGCATGTCGACACCAAACAGTGAATCTAATTCTTCTGATTCAGAAGAGTCTTCTTCAACTATAGGTGCAATATAAAACTCCTTAATAGGCTTTTGACCTAAGTCCTGATGGCTATCACCCATCTTGAGAAGAATATTTTACGCTTATTTAGACAACTTTAGTAATATTTTATTTTTACACTTATGTGCTATTTACTTTGTTGTAAGCAGATAACGGTAATAAAAATAATATGACGCTCTGCCAGGTCACGTGTCAACTAATAGACGCTCTGTGGTGTCAACTTTGACATGCAATCAAAATTTGTTCTTAAAAAAATCTGTAAAGTATTGGTCTGTGCTGCCAAAGAGGTAAGTAGCTGACAAAGAGAATCATCAGGCTCAGCATCGCGGGCTGGCTCAGGCAAGGGTCGGGGAGGGATTGACTTGGGATTTTGATAACAATCAAATGTCAACAAAAAAATCTAAAGTAAAATCTAACCTTGAGTAGCCTACTACTAAAGGCTACTCAAATCTTCTTTACAACTGCCACTAAAAATGTTTCTAGAAATGTGACGATGCTGATCGATTTGTATTATCGGTAATATTGGTCGGTAAAAACTCACGGCACCTTGCTTGCGTATCATTCAAAGTATGCTCGAAGTATTTTAGACGAACTTACCATAAAATAACATTAGCATGAAATAGTTCTATGTTACTCATTATTATCATCATCATTTAAGCCGAAAGACGTCCACTGCTGGACATAGGCCTGCCCCAAGTGTCACCACATTGACCGGTCCCGTGCGGCTCGCATCCAGCGGATTCCGGCAGCCTTCACTAGGTCATCTGTCCACCTAGTGGACATTCTATGTACAAAATAGGTGTAGTTGAAGGGAACCAGAACATTGTTTGGATAACATAATTGTTTGTGTAATATAATTTACTCATACAGATTTACTCATGCTGATCCATCTACCTACACTAATAATATATTATACAAGTAGTTCCTTCATTTATTTTATTTTTATTTTATTTTAAGTATACTTTTCGGGAAACTTACAGCTAACAAAAACAATGCTCTTAAGTTATACGGATTCGAAGGCCATTCACAAGTTTCCGCAGATAAATACATTCGAAGCAAAAAACAAAAAGAAAATCAACAAAAGAAAGTGGTTGGTACAAAATACTTATTATAAGTTTTGAAAAATACCAACACTATCGAATAATACACACTACAAACTGAAATGTTACACAAAAGAGGAAAATAAATTAAAAAAAAAAAAAAAACTAAAGACTACAGTCAAATAACTACTTATCCATAAAAAAGCTTTTCACCAATAAACGCTTAAGCCGAGAAAGACTGGTGTTGAAAATGTCCAAATCATGTTCATAATTAAGTCTGTTAAAACTTATACACGCACGGATCAGGAACGAATTCTGCCTGTACGCGGACTTGGAGTGATAGGGATATGCAACAAAGTGGGTTTGCGAAAAGTTTTGCAATGCGTGACCAATCCTAAACCACCCAAAAGCTCAGGGCAATCTATGATTCCATTCGCGACTTTAAATAAATATACCATATCCGCAATGCGTCTGCGCTCGTGCAGTGGTAAAATATGGAATCACTTGCATCGCGCTTCATAATTAGGAGTATATTTCCTAATTTTGTACTGCAGGAAACGTAGGAACCGCTTTTGAATACCCTCAATTCTGTCAATATAAATATTATAACAAGGGTTCCACATTTGTGAAGCGTATTCCAAGTGGCTGCGGACAAAAGCGCAATACAGGATTTTATATGTTGTAACGTTTTTAAAATCAACTGACAATCTTAATATGAATCCAAGTGCTTTAGACGCTTTATTGATAATACTTTCTATGTGAGCATCAAAAAGCAACTTAGAGTCAAACGTGACACCCAGGTCCCTAATAACACTTATCCTATTTACGCTAGTATCATGTTACTTATACTGGAACATGATTGCATGTGGTTTGCGTGTGTAGGTGCTAACAAAACATTTAGAAACATTAAGTTAAAGCTTCATGTTCGAATTGAAAAAATATTGTAGTATCGGACAGCCCATTTATCGAAGAAGGCTATATAACATCACGCTACGACCGATAGGAGCGGAGCATCAATGAAAAAAAATGCAGAAGCGGGGAAAATTATGTTTATATAATATTTTCACCCGGATGAAGATGGCGGGCAACAGCTAGTGTTAATATAATATAAAATAAGTATCAAAAAACTTTCATCGACAGTTTTATCGATTTTCTATTTGTATATTTGTTTTGGTGTTTAGAAACAGTCTGCTTTTCCTTTTCAACCGACTTCCAAAAAGAGGAGGTTCTCAATTCGTCTGTATTTTTTTTATCTTGACTGACGGAAAGTAATTGATGAGGTCTATAATGGAACGAGTATGCCCAGAATATTCTGTTAAGTACGTTTACCTTAAAACACAACAATATCAACGAAAATAAAATAAGTACATTAGGTACCTACGCATCTCCCACAAATTAGTTTCTCTCCCTTCGAACGACTAATGTAACCGTACCAATTCGGGAGGAAAGTTATCTCTGCAAACAGGACATGATTTCAAACAGCCGTCGGTGGCAAGAGTGGAAGCAAAAAGCGTCATGTGGCGTGCAATATCGAGCCAAGCAAACATTTACCAAAGCCAGTTGGTGTACAAATGGCGGGATGAGTTTTCACAAGCCTCTGTCTGCTTTAGTCCATGTTGCACGGACGTTTTTTTAAAACGCACTGGTTTTTAAACGCCTGGTTTGTTGAAACCTACAAAACGTTTTAAAGCGTGAGCAATACGCCCTATTTAATTCTCAATACACGGGTAAAGGAACAAAGTTGAAAATTGAGGGCGCTGTATAAAAACGCCGCGTTTGAAAACCGTTCGTGCCAATGTTGCCTTAACCACAATTGTGTGCGTGTATAGAAGAGTAGAAGTTAAAAGTATCAGCCCTTTAAGAACAGTTTATGAGCACCAAAACTAACAGGACAATAAAACAGCAACGAATGGCAACGAGCAATAAACTTTATAGCCAACATATTTACGTATTCACAATGAATTGACAGTAAAAATCATATTGTTATAAATTGTGACGGTTTATCGTCGATTGATATAAAAGATTTTTATGTTTGTGTGAACAATAGTAGAATAACTTATTTATCGCGTTTTTACGTTTTTACGAAGATCTGAATTTGATAATCATTTTAGGTTGGGTTTCTATTATTTGTCATATTTTGGCGAGTCTAAATATTGGATCTTCTCGTATGGCTCTGAGAATTGGACGCTGAAAGCTGCTGACCGAAAATGCGTTGACGCTTTTGAGATGTGGTGCTGGAGAAAGATGCTGCGTCTCCATTCTGCGAAAGCTCAAACCCTCCTCACGGCTGTCTTCCAAGTGCCTGCGCAGAGTCTTGAAATACTTCGGTCACCATTTTGAATTAAGGCGATTACACGAGCTAAACGCGAGTTTTATAATTACTAAAAGTATATGATTCACTGCTATAAACAAGACCAAAAAAATATATGATATTCTTCAGGATACATGCTAGCATGATACTGTTTTGAAAACATAATACAATTAATTTGGCTCGATAAAAAGAAATCGCGAACTTACCTCTAAAAATATCTTTCAAACAATAAAAAACATACTAATATGCATGCGATCATTCTGATTTTTTTGCAAATAATTCTACAAGCAATATATTAGCATGATACTGTTTTAGTTTTTTAATCCAATCAATAGTTTTTTTGTAAATCGATCGAAACCACTCATTTCGCGCTATTTGGCCCGCAGTGGCTGACGTAACAACCACTTTGTTGTGCAAGCTGATTAGAACTTTATTCTAACAGCATTTCAAACGAAGTTTGAACCACCACAAATAGAGTTGCTAATTTAGCTCGTCTAAGCGCCTTAAGAGCCATTTTGAAGTGAGATCACGCTGACGCTGTCATTTTTTAATTTGATCCAAAGGTTGCGAACCCGAATATCTGTTTAGAAACTTTATAGCTTCTCCTGACGAGGACTATAGACAGCTAATGAAATTCATACAATGAAAAGAACGGTAATAAATTTAAATAGCCTGCAAATATAGGCTTACCCGTATAACAACGACATATTCAAATAAACAAAACCTCATAAGTCAGGATATCAAGTCCGCACCCCATATCATTCTGGGTAATAAACTGCCATCATTTCACAGAGAACGCGTTTAAATCCACTTTGGCGCATCTCTAAACACCTCATACATCTCTGACGGGATAAATGGCCTTGATGCAGAACGTCCGATTTGCAAAAATTTAATGTTGAAAAAATTGTCAGACTGGCATATTTTTTACAACCGAAAACACTGGCAGTTGACCGCTGTTTCACCCGTGTGTAGTAAGTAATAAGGTTGAAGAGTGACTGACCGTCAGTGTGCGTGGTTAGTAGTTTAAAACTACTACTGCTGTGCATGAAGTCCTGGATTTGATTCCCAGTTTGGGCAAAGTGATATCAGGTTTTTTCTTTCTTGAATTTTACTGTAACTAACCTTTTACATTGGAAATAAAAATATTAATGGCAAAATGTGGATGCACTATTAAGTACAACTCTGCCAAACAACGCGGTGTTATATTTAGAACTTAAAATGATTAATGTGAAAAATAGTAGGTAGGTATACATCATCATCATCATCATCATTTCAGCCAAAAGACGTCCACTGCTGGACATAGGCCTTCCCCCAATTGTCGCCACATTGGCCGGCCCCGTGCAACTCGCATCCAACGTATTCCCGCAACCTTCAGGTATACATGCTTAGGTGCAAATATTTTTGTTTGATTTTAGATTTTTAGCAAAAAACCTAAAACAAGAATTGGCCATTTTGCTAAAGGAAGTATTTGTTTCAACATAACGTTTTGTGAGTACGACTTTCTGCATCAAAACCGACTAAGTTCGAATAAATCACGCTGCGTGAAACAATAGAGCTTAGGCACTGTTGATGGTGGAAAAAAAATCATAAAAACACCATTACAAAGCCGTTAACGGATCCAAGACAGCCTCAATACTGAGAGCAAGTGATAACAGCAGTGATGCTAAACATCTTTATCGCGGGGAAGATGGAAAAATAATATTCCATTACTTATCTGCTTTAGTGTTTGCCGATAACCTATCGAATTGAAGAGTTTTTTTATTATTATTTGGTAAAGGTATAGGTTCTAGTAAAAATGTAGGGAATTGAAGATAAATGTTGACTGTTTGGTAGGCTTTAGTGTGTCAAGCTTTTTAGTTAGAAGTCATCAGCCTTTTTAGGGTTCCGTAGTCAACTCCGTCCGTCTGTCCGTTCTCTCTTAATCTCTGTGACCGTTAGCACTAGAAAGCTGAAATTTGGTACCAATATGTGTATCAATCACGCCGTCAAAGTGGTGAAATAAAAATTGGAAAAAAATGTTTTATTAGGGTAGCCGCCCTATATGTAAAGTGGGAAGAGATTTTTTTTTTAATTTCAACCCTAACGTGTGATATATTGTTGGAAAGGTATTTAAAAATGAACATTTTTTGATAATGTCAATAATTTCGGAAATAATCGCTCCAAAAGTAAAAAAAAAATGTGTCCCCCCCTCTAACTTTTGAACCATAAGTTTAGAAAATATGAAATAAATCTGAAAAGTAGAACTTTAAAAGGACTTTCTAGGAAAATCATTTTGAACTCGGATGGAAACAAGTTTTTGTACAAAAAAGACAAAAAGTTGTACAAAATAATTTCTGGACTAAGTTTGTAATATAATCGTAAATGCAAGCATTTTTTTTAACTTCGTTTACATATTTTATTATCCTGAACGTATCTTTTTTCAAACAAAAAAATAATTATTAAAATCGGATTGGATTGAACACTTATTGTGACGGACGGGAACTACGGAACCCTACACTGAGCGTGGCCCGACACGCTCTTGGCCGGCTTTTTCCAACTATGTTGGGGTCGGCTGCCAGTCTAACCGGATGCAGCTGAATATCAGTATTTTACTAGGAGCAACTTCCTACAACCCCGTTAGTACTGGGTACTATGATACCGCTGGTAAGATTGGTTGTCAGACTTTTTAGGCCACTGACTGCCTATAACGACTGTCAAAGATCTACAAATGACAGCCGGGACCAACAGTTTAACGTGCTTTCCAAGGCGCGGAGGAAACTCGGTATACAGGGTGTAAACCACCTCATCACAAAGCCGTTAATCAAGCATTCTGTACATCAAACTAAGTAACTTTACGCAAAAATTATTGCTGGGAAACGACTTTTTTTTTTGAGGTTTTAGATCATTTTTTGTGGTATAACTCAATGTAACGCACTTAAAACATTGTGCTGATGGATGGATTGAATAGTACGGGGGTTGTGGAGATGTTAAAAGGCAAAATCTCACAAAAAAAACTTGTATTTAAAAAAAAACTTGTCAAAAAGTTGTAACTTTGACCCCCCATATCTCCGTAACTAGAAGGTTCCCAGGTATGGTGTGGAACAAAAAAGTGATCGCAATGACGGGGAAAACAAGTGCCTTTCGGCTTCGTGAAGAGGTGTTTTATACCCTTTATAAGGGTGGTCATCCATCCACAGACCAACCTAGGCAAGCACTGCTTAACCTAAAGTTCGACCCGAGTGGCAGTTATTATTTCGCCACGAGCTTCTCCTTTTTAGGTAGAAGTATGTTTGATTATTTTGTTTAATGGAAATCAGAGCTAGCGTTCAGAGATAATTCCTCAAAGAGAATGATTTTATTTGAAGTAACTATTTGATCGCTGTTATAACGTTTAGTCGCCGTGAATAAAAAGTTAAAAATGTTAATAAAATACAATTGGAAATTTTATTACGGCTAGACTAAATTGTTTTGACACAACATGTCCAAGTAAAGTAAAAGTCGTATTTATTTATTTTCTTAGTTTGGGAATTAGGTTAAGCGCAAAATAGTTAATATTTCTTTCGCAGGAATATCGTATAAAACGCTATATTCCATAATGGCGCACCGCGACGTCCTGCTATGTACCTAATGCGGCGTCTTCACGTTCAGCCGGATTTCAATTTGGCTGGTATAGTATGCCGCATTGAATGAGCACTTCGCGTTCGTCAAAGCGGCGTAAACGTGCCGCCCAAATACAAACGGGCGTCTGTCTGTCTATCTGTTAGTGATAAACTCAAAAACTACTGCACCGATTTTCATGCTGTTTTCACCAATAGATAGAGTGGGTCTCGAGAAAGGTTTTAATATGCGGGTAAAGCTGCGGGCATGAGCTAGTTTAATATGAAACAGGCAATAATACCACAATCCTAATACCAATCCAGAAAATCGATATTTCAATCACATTGCAACACGTCATTACCCTATCAACGTACTAAACACGTAACTAATCACAGACTATTGTCACTAACTTCCGTCACGTTAGCCAATTAGGTGAATAATCCTAATCAGACATATGTATGTACAGTCAACAAAAGAGTTAGGTATGCAATCTGCAAGGTGTGCAATCTTCTTACGACTATTATAAATGTAAAAGTCTGTAAAAATCGATTTTTGGTATTCTTTCACGCAGAAACGACTGAAAGGATTTAGATGAAATTGCAAGCAGATTGATGTGAACCGTTTTCCAAATAGTAGTAAGAAGATTGCTAGCCTGTAAACCTAACTGTTTTGCTGACTGTACATAGCGCCCTAGGCAAGATTGTGTAATTAATTATATGCCTTCGACAGCAGCTGCATTAGGACTGTGTTCTTATTTCTTGGTATTACTTATCTTGGAAAGGTTGACATCTTTGACAGTCGTTACATATTAGTTAGTGGCCCAAAAAGTCTGACAACCAGTCTTACCAAGAGATATCGTATTGCCCAGTACTAAGTGGGTTGTGGAGGTCAGATAGGCAGTCGCCCCATGTAAAATACTAGTATTTAGCTGCATCCGGTCAGACTGGAAGTCGATCCTAACTAGTTGGGAAAAGGCTAGGCAGATTATCTTGGATAGATAGCCTGTGACGACAAGTGTTATGGGTATGCAAAACCTGGTGTGACGAAAAAATATGATAAATAATAACTTACTTAACTTTAATTTATGTGAAATATGTAGTTTATCCACAATTTTATCAACACAAAGACCAAAAACAAATGCAATAGAATCTCTGTCTGTTTAGTTTTAGCGTCCTAAATGGATATGGTTGAAAGAGCACACCGTAAAAACATGTCCTAGGATATGGATACTTTTTATCCTGGTAGTACGCTCTCGTGGGATAATTATCGGACGCGGGAAAATTATGGCCACCTCTTAAACACTGGAAATCTTACTCAATACAAAATTAATGAACTTCTAATAACAACAAGAAGTAGGAACCAACAAATACTCAATAAAATAGGATCTATCAATCAAATTCTACGTAACAATTTTCACAGAACCACCATAAACCTGCGACGTACGGTCTTAAAAAGACATCGCTATCCAAAGTGAAAATTATCTGTGGCAAGGAAAAAAGAATTGCTTTTTCGATATTTACGGTGTAAAGCCACTATGGGCACAAATAAGACATGTACAGAAGGTGAGTTCCATACAACGACATACACACAGCATTATACGCGAAGGCCGAAGGTACTATTGCGTTCACTTGTAGGTAAACTACTTCTCAACCTTATCACTTAGGGCATAAGGGTGTAAAGTAGTCGACCGTCATTGAGCGTGGTGTTACCTTCTTACTACCCTAGTGACAGTACCCCAGTGTACTCAATCACCGCTGGTTTCAACATTTACCTAGCCCTTATCCTAGACTGCCAAAAATCTACAAATACTGGCCTGGATCTGCCATAACGTGCTTTCCAAGGCATGGAGTGGTATCGGTATGTAATGGATGATCAATCATCGACATGTATGTTACTTGTACAGTAACATACTACATATAAAAGAAAATTCTATTTTAGGATCCAACCTTGCCAAACGTCACTTAAATCATTTTTATTTTATACTAGCTTCTGCCTGCGACTTCGTTTGCGTGAAGTTTTGATATCGCAACGCATCGGAAGCTTTTTTCCCTCTTGCAACATTTATTATTGCTGCTCCGCTCCTATTGGTCATAACGTGATGTTATATAGCCTTCGACGATAAATGGACTGTTCAACGAAAAAAGATTTTTTCAATTCGAGCCGGTAGTTCCGCGTTCAACCAAACAAACTCTTCTGCTTTATAATATTAATAGTATAGACTAGCGAACGACACGCGGTTTCACCCACGTAGTTCCCGTTCCCGTGGGAGTATGGGTGATAAAATATAGCTTACTAGCTGACCAGCGCAACTTAAATTCGTCAGCGTAAATTGAGATGTAAGCTATCCTATCTTTCAAGTTGAATCAAACTGCACACGGTGTACAAATTTGATTAAAATCGGTTAAGTAGTTTAGGAGTCCATCGCGGTCAAACAACGTGACACGTAATTCAAACAACGTGACACGTAATTTATATATATTAAGATATTATACTCAGTAAAGACGTGGCTTTCTAAAGGTGAAAAGTTTTAAAAACGATCGAGTGTTTTAGAGTTAATTGTAACAAATACATAAACTAACAAAAAAAACAAATATTTCCTTTTATAATATTTATAATATTAGTATAGAAGTAGGTATAGATTATTGTAACTGACAGAATTTCTATGCTGGGTCTAACATTATTCTTATTCATCATGTTGATAGCTCACTCGTCGAGGCCCTTATACCTGTTAGAGCAGATCACTACTCCGTGCCTATCTACTCCGTCGTATAGGTTCCCTGATATGTCGGCGGTCGTTACCGTGAGTTTTTGCCCTCGGAGGCCGGAGAACTTTGCCCTTAACTCGCGTATTTCCTTCACTTACACTCGGCTGTCGTTATAAATCGTGATATATAGGACTACAAGTAATTATTACTTATAGCCCGACTTATTTGTTAATTGAAAGGTATGGCTTTCCAGTTTAGGTGGCTGGGAGACAGTCTTGTTTGGTATTGGGTGTTTTTTTATTTGGTTAGTTAAATAATTATGTTGCCTTTGTAATGCTTCGGAGTGTAGGTTCAATCACATCATAATCATAGAAAAGATTGGACCGTGATGTAAACAATGAACTGTATGGGTCCATATTGGACCTCGAGACTCTTGTTAGACCTGTAAACCTGTTTCTATATTTTCTTGAAACATAAGTACAATACTATAGTTTTCCTAGTCCCGGGACATAGGGCTTAACTCTGTTATAGGGTATATCACATGTCTTCGAATTCTTTGGTTCCAGAACTTGCCGGTCTCCTGAAGATATTTACTATTTTTAGAGAAGTGGTAATGAAAAGAATTTACACAAAGTGAAGTGCCTCTCTGGAATCCTACTATTTTCGTCTTATAACATGTCCACTAGGCCAATATTTAATTGCTCAATATATATTTTTAATTGCTTTGATGCTTGGATGTCCATGCGTTACTCAATCACGCATAGTTACGACCGAACAGATTCGGCCAGGAATTTGGCACAGCACTAGACTGAGAAGATTAGCATTTAACAAATTGTTATTTCGGCCAAGATAAGTTTCAGCTTCTTAGCATTTGTCCACTTTTAAACATGATTAATAACTATTAATAAATTCAAATTGTACTTATGAACCATCGCGCGTCGCGTCAAAGCAAGCTGACCTTATATTAATTGAGTCTGATAACTGTCAAAGAATAACAGTTGTGATTTTAATATACGGACTATTCAGATAACACTACAAAAAAAAACTAAAAACTTAAAAATATAAAATTGTAGCACATTAAAAGTGATTATGGAGTATTTAAGTTGACACCACGACTTGTATTCGTATTCATTGTATTAAAATATCTGTTTATCACTCAATCGACCAGTATACACGTATAACATAATTAGTTAATCTATCTACTGTGACGCACAAAAACGTATCAAAGTAAAAATATATGTCACTGTCGTCAAAAATTCGTTAATTTATCGAAAATCGATTTTCACGTTTATTTATTCATACAGTTTGTGCCAAACACACGAAACGATTTTATGCAATTTATGTAATTTATTTCGACGAGAGCGCAAGGACTATGTTTGTTTTTGTACGTCCAATATTTATTTTAAAAATTTACATCAAGTGTAAACAGAGAGTAAATCGTCAAAATCAACGCGGTGGTCAGTTATAAAATTACCTGGTGTTTCATTGGGGTTTGCTGTTCAAATTAACACTGGCTGGTCAGCTTTTGTTTTGGATTTATAAAATCACGTTGGTTGGTTAACGACAGGGACGAATAATAATGGCTTAACTTTTTACAAATATGTAAGGTTGGCAGCTTTCTCGTTTAAGGGATTTTCAAAACTAAGTAGGTACATAGTACAGTAAGTACAATAATATACAACATTATTGTTTATTTTAAAACACATGAAATGTATGACACTATTCTTTACGCTGTTTTTCAAATTTTCTTTTAAAATGAATTGCTGGCTAAACCTAAAAGAGTTTTCCACAAGAAAAACGTTACTATGGCCCTATTTTCTCACTAAACTTCAAAAGAAAATAAGCTAAGATAAAATGATAACAATCTAAACAAATTAGGGCGAAACGTTCAAACACCTAAATCAATTTAAACTTTTTTCTTGCTTTCTACAGACTATGGTTTATCGCACTAACTTTTTAATGATTTAGAAAAGAGACTGTGGGCACAAAATATTAACGCCTATCCTGTCAAAAATAGTGTATTCATGAAGGTTTTAAATTGAATATTCATGCGAGTGTTTACCGATCTAAATTCCTACACAGTTTATGATTGATAGAAATTATTTAAATAAAGGTAGGTAAGGTTGTTCAATCATCTTTAGCGCATGACCAAAATCAGAATAGGCTAGTTTTCACCATCAATAAATTGCAAAACTAATTAGTCCGTCAGTTAGAGTATTGGAAAATAATGGACACGTATTTTTTGTTTTTGTAAATCACTGAGTACTGACAAAGATAAAACGCATCAAAACTCGGATGTGGGGGCTCGTGACGTCACAACGCACTAAAAACTATAGCACGGCGTGACGTATTGCGAATTTTAAAAGCGTCGTATCTTCGTCAATTTTGGTTTATGTAACAAAAGAAAAAATACGGGTCAAATATTTTTTTATAATCTAACTGACGGACTAATTAGATTTTTTAAGGACACAAGCCTATTAATGCAGCCATGTTGTTTTTTCAACTCAATTTCACAAAGCCATTTCACATACCTAATGGTTACAAACAGCCCTCCCCGCAATGTCATTTAAGCACCAAAATATATTTGTAGCCCAGTAAGTAGGCACCACTTCTCATAACATTGCTTGTATTCGTAGCGAATCAATGTTTTACGAGTGTACAAAGGTTCCCGAAACTTGGCCGTCAACTGCAATGTAACATTGCATTGTCCTGGGACAAACGAATTTAAATTAAAAAACTTTATTCAGCTGTAACACCGTAACAAGAAAACGAGATTCTCAAACGTGCTTTACGAATGAATCTTTGAATGTTCAACACTTTGTATTCTTTTTAATTTGTCTTCAAATACCTTCACGCTTGTGTTCAGAAATGGACAATCAAAAAAAAAACGTTATGTTTAAGTAGGCAGTAGTAGGTAGGTGCTTGCCTGGGTTGGTCTTTGGATGGGTGACCATTCATTACATACCGAGTTTCCTCCGTACCTCGGAAAGCAGTTGGTCTCGGCTGTCATTTGTATAGATCTTTGACAGTCGTTAAAGATAGTCAGTGGCCCAAAAAGTCCGACAACCAGTCTTACCAAGAAGTATTGTTTAACCCAGTACTAAATGGATTGTGTAGGTCAGATAGGCAGTCGCTCCATGTAAAATACTGGTATTCAGCTGCATCCGGTTATACTGGTTTGTGGTGGTGGTGCATTGGTGTTATGTCGAACCGTTGAGAATTCTGCGTAATTTTTTTGTTGGCGCGTTAACAATTTGTGCTGATAAATTATACTGTTTGTTCTATACTTACTATATACGAGTATTTATCAAGAATGAAAACTATTTGAATATTCTCCAAAATACATGCAAAGATTTTTTGTAAATTTTCGTTTCTGGCTACAAATGAAATCTATATATATATATATACATATAATAAAAGAGTAAAAAAGCTGTGTCTGTACATTGAATATATTTAAAAAATAATAATTGAAGGGGGTTTAGAAACAGTAATAGAGCACGAATCCAAAAAAAAAAGTATTTCTGTTTGTCTGTTTGTCTGTTTGTCTGTTTGTTTGTACACGCTAATCTTCGGAAGTACTGGACGGATTTGAATGATTTTTTTTTGTTGTATAGGTATTATGTCTGGGCAACATATAGGCTATAATTTATCTTGGAAACCTGAACACCTAATGTAGAACCGCAACAGACCAGCTAAACTATAAGAGATACAAAAATGACACTTTAACAAAAATTGTTCCACGTGATGAGCATTTTCTGCTGAGAGAATAAATTTGAAGATCTGGAACACCTGATGTGGAACTCCAAGAGCCCAGTTATACCATAACACATATATCAATGACGTCTTAGCAAAAGTTGTTCAATCTGATGAGCACTTTCTGTTGACTTATAAAAATCAAAGATCTGGGACACCTGTCGTGGAACCTCAATAGCCCAGCTACACTCTAACACATACAGGAATGACGTCTTAGCAAAAGTTGTTCAATTTGATGAGCACTTTCTGTTGACTTATAAAAATCGAAGATCTGGGTCACCTGTCGTGGAACCTCAATAGCCCAGCTACACCATAACACATATAGGAATGACGTCTTAGCAAAAGTTGTTCAATCTGATGAGTACTTTCTGTTGACTTATACAAATCAAAGATTTGGGACACCTGTCGTGGAACCTCAATAGCCCAGCTACACTCTAACACATACAGGAATGACGTCTTAGCAAAAGTTGTTCAATTTGATGAGCACTCTCTGTTGATTTATAAAAATCGAAGATCTGGAACACCTGTTGTGGAACTCCAAGAGCCCAGCTACACCATAACACATTTAGGAATGATGACGTCTTAGCAAAAGTTGTTCAGTCTGATGGGCATTTTCTGTTGACTTATAAAAAATCGAAAATCAGAAACATCTGATGTGAAAATTATTGCAAAGCTATCACAAATTTCACTGTAAAATTATAAAATAACAAAAACTGGGAGTACCTCCACGCGGTTAACGCGGTAACAGTTTAGGACTGATTTTCAATGACGATGGTATATCATTGAAATTTTGACTCTACTGGCCAAAACTCATTTTATCGAATAAATATGTCTTCGGGATTATGTTATTTGAGTGTTTAATTTCCTTTTTCATTTATCTTCGTGACTCGGTAGCTTACCCGGTAACGCAGGGCACTTAGATTTTAATTGATCAAGTATCTAAGTGAGGGTGTACCAAGCGTAGATACGCTTGGTACTCAAGCGCTGATCGTATGATGCGATATCGATGCGTAGATCGACTTCTAGATCTCTAGAGACAAGTGGGGAACGTGATGCGCGACTGACCGCTGATCGGGAACGTCACGCATTGTCTCGCGAGTCGGAGATGTTCACGGATAGAGAATTACGCTTGATTTCTCATCGTATCTACGCATCTGCTTCTAGGTCTCTAGGGATAAGTGGGGAACGTGATGCGCGACTGACCGCTGATCGTGAGCGACATGCATTATCTTGCGAATCGGAAACGTTTACCCTACAGAATCACGCTTGAGTTCTCAGCGTAATCGCACATCTACTAACTGCAGGTCTTTTGAAACGAGTGATGAACGTGATGCGCGACTAACTGCTGCTCGAGATTATCATTGCCCCGAACACGCACACAACAAAATATTCATAATCAGTTGGAAAGTGAGAGAGAAAGAATTGCTGGAGTACGGCATGAAGAGACAGAAGAAGAGCGCGAAGACTTCGACATTCTCTGAACAGAATGTCGATATCATCTGAAAATGTCTCAAGATATAGCCGTAGGGCATGGCGACCTTCCTTGGGTTGATAAGGAACGGAGTGCATTTACATATACTCCTATGATTGAATACGCCATATATTCCGCCATCGGAGGTATGGTTCAAAATTGTACTTTTTGTGAAGCTGTTAAATGGCAAAAAGAAACAAACGGTACGTGTTGCTCAGGTGGGAAAGATCCGTTATTTTCCCGTCCCCGGGCTCTTAGAATTAGACGTTTCAGATCTTCGATTTTGACGAACCCGGTGTCGCTGGCAAAAGCAACAGGATGAAATGAAAAAAAAATGAAAAAAAAAATGAAAATGTTTTATTTGTTTTACATGTAAACTTAACAACTTGTGATTGGAGCCTCCTTTTAAGCAAAAAAGCCTGTGTTAGGAGACTCCGCTCTTCCAAAACTTAAAATATTAACATACAATTACTTGTAGGATCCGCGTACGAAGTCGCGGGCAGAAGCTAGTATAGTATATTTGATTTGTTAGCCATTTCATATCAGACAACAGCAATTGGCCGAATAATTTTGTAAGAGTTCTTCTTGCCTTTATTTTTCGCAGAAAAACATAAATCCTACCATTTATCTGAACAACAATTATTTTCAACGCCTCCCTACATTTTCTATCGAAAACACGACAAATAAATTCTGGTTGGCCATCCAAGAGAGTTCAGAACTGTGCTTAGTTGGTACGAAATAACATTTTATAGGGCTCGGGAAACTATAGTCTTGAAGTGAAATGGGCAACATTAACAAAGTCACATTAACACACTAAGTGTAAACAACGAAAATGTATAGAAAAGAAACTCGTTGAAGTTGGAAAAGTCAACATTTTGTTATAATGAAGGACGGGGTTGGACAATTCTGGAAAAATAAGTAACAACTGTATTCTTTTCTGGTCTTTTTGTTACACAAAGACACAAGAACACTTCATAAATCGAATAAAAAAAAAGAATTCACATGAAAAAGAAATAAAAATAGGTAAGTCCAATATTTATACAAAATTAAACCTAATTGCCCTTCAAAAGGGTCCACTCGGGTCTTCACACAAATCTAAAGTAAGAAACAAAAGAAAAGAACACGATAAATAGATCGAAAAAGCGAACTACAATCAGTATTTTTTTTAAGTGTGTAGGTGTACTTGAAAGACTAGATAAAATTTTCATTTGTATTCTTAGTAAGTAAGTAGGTAGTCGTAGAAAAACGGCAATTTCTCTGAAAGCGGCAATTGTTTCTTTTTTAAAGGTTCCTGTTGGATGTGTGAAACTGGATTTTTACGCTCGACAAAAGTGTTACGTTTATTTTACTTATGTTTGGGCATTATAACATTATTTAGGTAAACGATTGTATGTATTTGGGAATTGCTAAGAATGGTTGGCTGAATATTCATGAATAAATTAGAAGTATGTAGTTGTTTTCCGTGATGTCCAAAAACATTACAAAGCTCTGTGGAAAAACAATAACTTTTGTCATGTAATGACGTTTACTTGAAAAGCTTTATTGCAAATTTCTATGCTATAAAAAGTATGGCCAAAAGCCTTTGTTTTTTGGCGTATAAATGTTATGTAATGCGTTATTACCCAAACTGGAAAATTATGTAATATTTTTATTACTCTATTTATATAAAAAATGAAGTTAAAAATTAAAGTAGGTTTGTACTTTAATTTTTAAATGATTTATTTATTTATCGGCGAGAAGAGGCGCAACACCAAGAAAAGTGAAAAGAATGGGACCTTTGCCCAAAAATGGGATAGTTCAGGCTACGAAAAAAAACTTTTTACTTATACATAATCAGACATGGCAGGTAGATAACGATATTTTTTAAGTGAATCTTCATTTGTTTTTCTAACACCTGCTTATACCAAAACCGAAACCACGTTTCCACCATGAACACGAATAACAACATAAATCCCACAAACAAACACGTTCATAACTCCAAAATATTACCGAATAACTCCTTAAACTTCTAACCAAAGAGTTCTTTCAGGATATTGAAAATCTATAGAATTTTCTTTGCATAGATTAGCAGAGAGCTCTCAAGGTAAGTTCCAAGTGAAATGAGATACTTTTAAAGTTATATTAGAGTTTCTGTAATGAGTTTGAATGTGAATGGTTTAAAGTGAACTTCGTAGTTTTGGAATCAATATGGAGAGCCGTTATGAAGTTTTGTGAGCGGTGAAGTATGGATGGGAGTTTGAATGTAATGGGAGTGTTTGTCGGAAGATTTGTTTTCGGACAAACAGCATCACGTCTGTAGTTCTCTTAAGGGTAAGCAGAGGACGTTCACATATAATTTGGCCACATTTCGTCACTATCGTCGTAATTTCAGTCAAAGACGTCCAAATGAGTATCATCCTCCACATAAGCCTCCCCCAAGTTTTACTACATTGACCAGTCTTGTGCGTCTCGCATCCAGAGGATCCCCGCAACCTTCACTAGGTCATCGATCTAGTGGGAGAACTTCCAACGTTTCGTGGTCGCCACTCCAGAAATTTTCAGCCCCATTGGCCACTATGTTCAAGTCGAATGGAATAGAGTCTTCTACTGTATTAAAATATGTAAAAGTATAGAGTTTGAATTCCTGAACAGTATTTTACGAAACTTGGGAGTCATAATATCATACTAGAAATCGTTTGATTATCGTTTGCCAGGTTTTTTGCATTGCAGCATCGCTATTTCGTGTTCCCCCATTAATAACGTGACGAATTATTAATATTTCATCTGGGAGTCTTGTCGAGAGGTTTAGTGTCATGGGCTCTCTATCAAAAGTATAGCTTAGCCAAAAGTCATGAAGTCAAGCCATAAAGAAAAAAAAAGCCATGACTATTCATTATCATCAATATTCAAGTCAATTGAGGTTTAAATAATGACGATTTTTTTTCCAGACTTCGATAGGCCTTAAACTTGATTTGATAAATCTTAGTAAATTATTTTGTCGGCATCTATCACAGTGACATACGTAGACGTTTAATAATTTCATCAGAAATTGTGCCGCCAGTGTTCTTTAGTCTCGCTTTTTTTATCGTTATATACTTCAGTTTTGCTGTTGTGTGAAACGTTATTCAGATACATGTTGCACAGCCTTTTTATAACTATTCCACAACAACAAAATTCATGTTTTGTGACGTTAACTGCAACACGATAACGGCCGTATGAAATGCTATTCATCACTTTTAAAACTAGTGAATAATAGTGGCATTTACAATTCTTTAAACAGTGAAACAAATTATTTTTTGCAATTAATAAACTCGGATGTTGGTCCTAGAAAAAAGTCTTTGGAAAAATTCACGAAAAAACTGAGCTGTGACCCGCAAAAGATAAGATGAAATAATTCAACTTAATGGTTAACCTTTAGTAATTGAACACACACCAGATGAAGAAACAGATGGTAATTACATACTCCATTATTTGTAGTCAATTGATGATGACTGAATAAAAAAACATGAATCTGTATAATCCGTCAGTCAGATTATCGAAAAATATTGGATATTTACGTTGTTTTTTGTTTTATCAAGTTAATAAAAAATGACGAAGATAAAACACATCAAAGATCATGAGTCAGGCTGAGAGGGGCTTGTGACGTCACTTTCTGGTAAAAAATGTGCCGATGTGACGTCACACGAGTTTTTGACGCACTGTATCGTCGTCACTATTTGTTTACGTGAAAAAAGAGAAAACATGACATGTGTCCAATGTTTTTTGGAAATCTATCTGGCGGACTAATTCGTTTTTTTGTCGTTTTTTGTCCAATTTATTTATATCAATGGATGATACTGATTGTTGCAAATCATTTAACTAAAACACTAGATGTAACTATATAATATGATAATTGTATTTTCGGTTTTAAAATCGACGTATTTCGTGCTAGGGCTTCTGCAATATTTCTTACAGAACCAGCAAAAAAACCGCAAAGAGCATTGTTTTTACGCCTTTCTAAGAACACGCAGTCGGTACCCAATTTCTGCCTTCACCTATAGGACCAATCCTCCTAAGTCCACCAAACCAGGTCCGTTTACATGAAACGTGTAAATCTCACGCGATTTCGAGTAAATAAACTGAGCTCGCAGGCCGAACACGGATCCTGTCAAACGTAATAAGCTCCTTTGAGTGGCGTTAGTCACGTAACAAATGAAAGAATATACGAAAATACACGAAAATATACGAATATTCCATCCTTCTTTTGCGTGCTTTCGGAAGTTGTGTGCGCGATAATGTTGGTGCGTTTAATACTGGATGATTCAGTGTATGATTTGGGCAACAGAACAGGTAAGTGAACGCTCATATTATTATGTCAATCGATTGCTCATTGGTCACCATTACAAGTATTTGTGACAATCAGTAGCAAACTCGCGCTATAAGTGTGAGTAGTTTATTTGTGTACGTAATGCACGTACGTACCGGTCTCTTGCTTGTAGTTGAAGAGTGGGAGACAAGCGGCGACACGCTTTCTCATACAAATCAGGAACTATTTATTTTCATTCTAATCTTTTTCATCTGTTCTGTGATTTGGGCTAAATTGTTGAAATTCAAACGGGAGGTATGCGTCGATGAGAATATGTCAATATGAATAAAATGTATTCCAGAATTCTGCAGTACAACTGAGAATCGGCGACACTTTAAATATAACCACTTACAATATTGATTAGACTCACAGAAACGCATACCATATAATGGAAAAAAAAATACGAAAACACTGCAACTGATTAAAAGAATATAAGGGAGAATATGAATATTAATCAAGAGAATAGTTCTGAAAAGTCATATAAGTCTATAAGTGTAATATTTTAAACTATAGTAAGTCCTTAAAAAGGCTATCAAATAGTGCCAGTTACAAATACAAACTTTACTGGTCACAAATAACAAAGTATCAAATACACTATCATGAACGGGAGCACCAAGCGGAGAGGCACGCGGTATGCCTTGACTCGTACCACTGTAAACACGTTTACAAGTCGTGATGTGAGCTTCCTGAACTATACTATGTTTGTCTAGTGGCTCAAGGACCAGATGCTCGTTTTGACTTAACAGGACTATCACAATTTTTCTTGTATTTGAGTGTTTTTAGAGTCTAACACTCTAAAACAAGAAAAATTGTGATATTTATTTAGAGCACTCCCTAGAGAAATTATTAAACTTTCTCGGGCATGTATTTTTTTGTGGCCATATCTAATCCATAAACACACATCTAAATTCTCAGTTTTGAGTTTGTGTTGTGTTAGACCCTTAAATTAAAACACCCAAATACAAGAAAAAAATGTGATAGCCCTCTTAAGGACTTACAATCTACGTTATTCTTACATAGAGTAGACATTTTAAAAACAAGGATTCCTCAATCCAATGCTCATTATTTATTTATTTATTTATTTATTTATTTATTTATTTATATATTTATTTATTTATTTATTTATTTATTTATTTATTTATTTATTTATTTATTTATTTATTTATTTATTTATTTATTTATTTATTTATTTATTTATTTATTTATTTATTTATTTATTTAGATGTTGGTTTTGAAGAGTTTGTAGCTAAATAATAACAGCCTATTAGTTTAAGTTAAGCCTACGTTGGTCTGCGAACCATCCAATACATACCAAGTTTCCTCCGTGCCTTGGAAATAACGTTAAGCATTTGGTCCCGGCTGTCATTTGTAGACCTTTGACAGTCATTACAGGTAGTCAGTGGCCCAAAAAGTCTGACAACCTGCAGTCTTACCAAGGGGTATTGTATTACCCAGTACTAACTGGGCTGTGGAGGTCAGATAGGCAGTCGCTCTGTGTAAAATACTGGTATTCAGCTGCATCTAGTTAGACTGAAAGCCAACCCCAACATAGTTGGGACAAGGCTAGGCAGATTATGTTGTTTTTGAGGAACTCCAGAACGTTGTGGAGACCTACTTTTAACATGGCTGATAAAATAACTTTTCTGATATTTCTTGTCGCTTTGTTAACGGTATTAATTCATAATTTGTTTACCTTAAAAAAGGTGACTGGAAATTAACTACTCGTATTTGTCGCACTTACGACGTGCAACTTTTTATTTTTTGTCTGTTTTGTCTTAAAATTATTATAATGTAGTTCTGTTGTAGTCTAAATGTTTGTTTTCGTCTTAATGCGTTGTATATTTGACCTTGCGACGAATACATCTTTCTTTCTTTCTTGTTTCTTTCAATTTTACGAAAATTATCCAGATTTTGTTGGTGATGATAGAAATGATCGCAGTTACATATTGCCAAATGGTCTATATTTATCAAACCATAGACATATTTATAAGGGCATCAGATTACTAAGGGGAAGTCGTTGTGAGTTTGGCTGTGGTATTTAATCCCATAATCACAAGAACAAATCTGTAACTTTATGGTAACTGTAATATAAACCTAACATGTCACTAGTTTAGTCACAAAAGTTAACGAGCAACAAAGTAAAATGACTTCATACAAACGTTAAAATTTACATTATCTACCACCTACATAAACCACTCTATCTTAAACCTTCCCACCAAACATTGTCAGTGAACATGAAGTCTAGGTTATACTGGATAGATGAAATGTATATTCCGGTTACGGGGTGAGGTCTCTTAATTTTAAGTGTGTACATGCCCCGCAATCTCTTGTTAAGGATTCCTTAACGTAATTTAAATTGTCGTGTAGTGTTTTCCCCTGGTGTTGTTTGTGTTTCTCGTTTAATTACACATTTGTTAAGTGGAAAGTCGAGAGCATATTTTCCCATTGCTCCGTACTATAAAGAAGGTGTTTCTTTGCATCCTAATCAAATTCAAGGGTGTGCTACAGACCATCAAACTGAACAACTTTCTCCATGGGACCACCATCGTAATTGCGAAAAATAATCAATACCTTACAATACAATGTCATTATTTTTTCTCTTCACAAAGGTTCACATAGTTTTCTTAAATAAGTTGTAACAATGACTTCTTAACAAAATGCATAATATATGTTCCTTTGTGAGAGACTGGCGTCCATACTAGGATACCCTGTGTGACAGATCCCCAGGCTCTCACCTCGAATTAAATGTAATTTACATGACTGTGATGTAATAGCTAATTTTAGCAGGATTAATTAAAAACTATCTGTAAACAAAAGTTGTACTACTGACTGATGTATCTGCATTGTGACAGCGGGATCGCACTCTTTATGTCAAAGCAGGGTAATTACGCATAATAGCACAGTGTGATATTTTTCGGAATACCCACGAACCTAAATAAATTTGCAATAAAATGCGTCAAGTTGATTTGTAAGTCCAAGTGTCGAAGGACAATGATTATTTAATACTTATTAAAGTTTAAATTTGTTCTCATGGAAGTGAAATGTAAATTTCTTAATGAGAAATAACTGTCTTTAACCAGAATTTGAATACATAGATAAATGGTTTAATGCAGAAGGGAAAAAGGCAGACTAACTTAATTAACGCAAACAAATTGAAATTAGATATGGTGTAGTGAAATGGGTGTGACGTAAAGTGTCCTGTGAAGTGTGTGCAGGTGAAGTGAGTAGGTGATGTGTGCAGGTGAAGTGTGTGAGGAGAGGTAGGATGCTAGTGTGGGCGTAAATATGTGTCGGGTGAAACAGTCATGAACTAGAAAATGATTATTACTTATTACGAGGGTACAAGAAGTAACTGCTCTGTAGTGTCATAGTCTAACTTTTGCAACCAGTTTGAGACTTTAATCTTGCAATGCTTATTTGGGAGTGAGTAAACTGACAAACCTTTATTAATTTTGTTGTAAAAATAGTTTGCAAGAAAACCAAAATCGAATGCCCTATGCAACATTCCAATACCTACTCGACCAAATGGAAAGATAGCTGATTATTTTTTTACGATAACGATGGTGGTCCAATATAGAAAGTTGTTCGTAAGTTTGATGGTCTGTAGCACACCCTTGAATTTGACCAGTATGGAAGAAAGAAATAATAATATCGCTGGACATTACACACATCGCCATTTAGTGCCACACTAAGCAAGGCTTGTGTCGTGGTCACCACACAGTTGATATACTACATATATACTTTTTGTTTGTAAAAACATACTTATTCTACATATAAACATCCATGACGAGAGCAGCGGTGGCCCAGTGGTGGCGGCCCCGACTTACGAATAGTAGGTAAGTCGTGGGTTCGAACCCAGGCAGGCGCATTACTTTGTGTAATTTATTTCATTACCACTGCTCTCAAAAACGGTGAAGGAAAACATCGTGAGGAAACCGGCATATCCTAGAACCAAAAATTCGAAGACATGTGACATCTACCAACCCGCACTGGGCCCGCGTGGTGGATTATAGCCCATACGCAAAATACGCGCTTTGACGTGGACTTGCGGACACCAGCCCGTTATACAATACAATACAATACAAACATCCATGACTCGGAAACAAATATACATGCTCATCACACAAACATTTGCTCCTACCGGGATTCGAACCCAACGCCACGTAACCATACTGTTCGTCAATCTGTGCCATGACTATCACTGGTAACACTGACGAACAGAGACGCAAACGCAGCAGACACATTTGGATGCAAAGTAACAACCTTGTATACTATGTATTAATCTATTACCGATAAGCTTCCATAATTATGCGGGTGTTTCATAGGTACACGACTTACTAACCCTTCGGGAATTCCAGGTGTGTTATGATGTTATAATAGCCTATTGAAATAACGGTAGCAATAAGCTTCTGTCCTGAAAAAAACTAATTTTCAATACACTTCCTCGAAAACTGGTTCTTTTTGCACTACGATTAGGTCCAAAATGCAGTGTATTTCACACACGTGCGTTTTTCATGTTTTTTCCACACAACGTGTGCAGAAAGCAAAATTGCCGCAGATAACTATACCTTTACTTAGTTCAAACGGGTAAACGCATAATTAATTAATTGTGAATTATAATTAATTAATTAATTATTATTATTATAAATTCGGAAAAGCGTCATCTACCTGCGTCTTTCTTTGTAAACATTTTTTGAATATTCAAATTGTGTATAAATTCAATATCATAGATAAACATGATTATTTTAAACTAATATTTACTTTTATAAGCAAATTGACATATTTGTGTCACACATATGAGTGGCGACCGCGAACCGGAAGACGATGCGTTGGAAGACCTCCCACTAGGTGGACCGATGACCTGGTGAAGGTTGCGGGAATCCGGTGGATGCGAGTCGCAAGAGACCAGTCAATGTGGCGACACTTGGAGGAGGCCTATGTCCAGCAGTGGACGTCTTTCGGCTGAAATGATGATGATGAGTATGTTCAGTTGAAAATATTTCGAGACTTTACAATCTCGCTAGAGAGATTACAATCTAACATGTTTGACAATATACGGTGACATTTAAATGTCACAGTCATAACTGTTAATCAAACAAAACTATTTTAACAATAAGTAACATTTCCTTAGAAACTTATCAGGTTAAGGTTTTTTTTTGTGACCCTTTGAAAAACATCATGTAATTGTTATAGGACTATATACTTACAACTGTGGCGTTCTAAAGCAACATATTTTTAATGCAAAAAAAACCGTTTTAACTCAATAAAGACATCATTCTCATTTTGACTTACAACAGTCAAAATGAGAATGATGTCAGTGATTAAGAGTTTTGCCTATAACATATTTACGTCTGCCATGATCCTTTTGGACCCCATCCACTGAGTAACTGCACTAAGCGCAACTTCTCCTTTCCGTCCTTCTCAAGTGCAATACAGTAAATTACCATGCTGATTTTTTCCTTCGATTCAGGAAAATAAGATATTTTTTCTTGCTGATAAATGTGTTCACATTCGACCCACTAGAGTCCCTTTTCCGATACTCTAGGGAAGTAATGAGGGCCCCATTGAAAGGAAAAGATCCTTATATAATACCAAGGTTCATGTGCCGTTGACCTTTCTATACGATGACGTCATACTTAACAAATATTTTGTTCGGTGAAGTAGGTAAATGATATCATTATACATTTTCCAATGTTCGTTAAAATATTAAACTGTATTTCATAATCGCCAAACAAAAAATAAAGAGTGTAAAAAAACCTCGTCACGAAGCTGAAAGGCACTTGCTCTCCCCGTCCGTCATTGCGATCATTTTTTTGTTCTACACAATACCTGAGAACCTTCTAGTTACGGAGATATTGGGGGTCAAAGTTACAACTTTTTGACAAGTTCTTTTTTTTAATACAAGTTTTTACTGTAAGATAGGTGCTATTCAATCCATCCATCAGCACAATGTTTTAAGTGCGTTACATTGAGTTCTACCACAAAACATGATTTTTTACCACAAAAAAAGTCGTTTCCCAGCAATAATTTTTGAATAAACTTACTTAGTTTGATGTACAGAATGCTTGGTTGAAGGCTTCGTGATAAGGTGGTTTACACCCTGTATAGGTATGTATTATTTATTCATCAGCATTTCTTTTATTAGCATATCATAACCATTATTAGCCTATAATGTTCCCACTGCTGGGACACAGGCCTCTTCTCTGTGAGAGGGAATGGGCTCTCATAGAGAGCACGCGGGCCCAGCGAGGGTTGATAGATGTCACATGTCTGCGAATTTTTGGTTCTAGACGTAATTTAAAACGAGACCACCAAAATGATTTAAAAATAATATTTCAAGTTTCAGATGAACATAAATAATATCAGAATTGAGTCATCAATTGTGGTTCACCATTAAGCCGTATTCAATTACCGAAGCTTGAAATTCAAGACGAAACCGAGACTAAGGCTGAGACCGTTACCATTTATCGAAACCGAGACGACTACTGATATTCGAAATCTGATAATGGTTTGGTTTTCTATACAGATAGTTTTGTGGCCAGTGGGTTATTGTGGCACACAGATTGTGGCTTGAGTCTGTCTTCCTATTTATGCCGTTTTGTGGAAGACTTCGACCGCGACTTCATCTGTGAAAAGTGTAATGATAACTCGGCATGATATCAATATAATTTATAGCCTATGTTACTCGGTAAAGATAGCTTTCTAAATGTGAAAGAATTTTTAAAATCAGTTGAGTAGTTCTTGAGTTAAATCGTAACAAACAAACAAAAAAATCGAATCTTTCCTCTTTATAATATTACTAGTGTAGATAAAAGATGTGGATATTATCACTTGTACAGAAACAAAAGTAAAACTTTCAAAAGTAATCATTTATGGTGTGTCATTTCATCTTTGGCAGTCGTTACAAGTAGTTAGTGGGCCGAAAGTATGACAAGCAAAGGGTATTAATTATACTGGGTTGTGGAGGTCAAATAGGCAGACGCTCCATGTAAAATACTAAGACTAGAAGCAGACCCCAACATGGTTGGTAAAAGGCTAAGCAGATGATGATGCAGAATCATTAAAAAATACTGATTATAAAATAGCCGTTTTTTGCCTTGATAATGTTTTTTTTTTCCATTTGTAGTTTTTGTATATAGAAAACGTGTAATCCGAATAACACCCAGTAAGCCAACATAAGGGTGAGGATTCTGTGTACTTTATACCTAAAACAGAAACAAAAACATAAGCCTAACTGAGAAACTAGCAGAGAAAACCTTACCCTATGAACATTGTATGTCAACACAGCATAATCTAGCGGTATATCCACCGTATTACAGCTGTAATTCCGCCTGTAATAACTGTAATTCTGGCTGTTATACCTGTAATTCCACTAGGCAATATTTGTGAGCGGACGTCTACAGGAGATTCGTGTAAGATTTTATACTCAGCTATCCGGGAAAACGTTTTTGTTTACTTTTAACTGAAGCGAAGATTATTTTTTTCTTTGGTGACAGGTGGTTGGAATAAGTGGTGATTTGGTGCTGTGTTTATAAGTGGTTTTATATATTAACAGCGGCACGGGGTTGAGCAACGGTGGCCGAAGTCGATCCCAGGATGGGTTTCCATGTAGATCTTACAGTCGTTACAGGTCAGTCGAATGCCTGAAAGTGACGACCAGTCTTTCCAGGAGTATCGTTTACAAATATCTACGAGTATTGACTAGGTTCTGATGGATAGATAGGCAGTTACTTCTAGTAACTTACTGGTATTGGCAGCCGGCCCTAACAAAATGTTCGCAATGACGGGGAAAACAAGTGCTTTTCAGCCCTTTTCAGCTTCGCTAAGAGGTGTTTTACACCCTTTATTGTAACCATGCTCGTGGCTAAATGATAATATCCGCTCGGGCCGATCTTTAGGTTAAGTCGTGTTTGCCTAGGTTGGTCTGTGGATGGGTGACCACCCTTACATACCGAGTTTTCTCCGTGCCTCGGAAAGCACGTTAAGCTGTTGGTCCCGGCTGTCATTGTCCATCTTTGGTAGTCGTTACAGGTAGTCAGTCGCCCAAATAGTCTGACAACCAGTCTTACCAAGGAAAGAAAGAAAGAAAAACCGTTTATTTTGCAAGGGGTTTCGTATTAACCAGTATTAACTGGGTTGTGGAGGTCTGATAGGCAGTCGCTCCATGTAAAATACTGGTATTCATCTGCATCCGGTTAGACTGGAAGCCGACCCCAACATAGTTGGGACAAGGCTAGGCAGATCATGATGTTATGGGAACAATAATACAAATCTGTTATTTTGTATTTGTATGTTTCCAACTTTTGTCAGATTTCTTCGAAACTAGTTACTGAGTTATTTATTTATAAACATTGTTGTAGAAATAATAATATTTGTGTTGCTTATGAGAATTAATGAACACATTTACTAGCACAGCTGTTACTAATAGCGTGTCTGTGTCCTAATTTACGCGAATGTTATAAAACTAATGAGCGCCACATTTATGTCGAGATTTAATGACACATAGGCTTTGATATTAATTAGTTAGGTATTAGGCTGCTTTTATTATAATTTCTAATCATTATTAATCTGAGTGTTAACTTAATATATATATGTATATATATAGGTATGTATAGATATATATATTATGTCACCGTAAAATTGTCAAATACGTTATATTGTAATATCTCTAGCGATATTGTAAACTCTCGAATTATTGTCAAACGAACATACTGCTTACAATAAAACGCATTGTTTTTCGTGAAATGCATGCGATGGTACTCAACACACGCGGAGTGGAGGGAAAGAGGGGTCCCCCTTGCCCAGTGGTACCACTCTCATGAAAAGATACTGTACCATTCCTGAGAAATATCGATTAATATAACCTAAACTTAAAACACTTTATATTCCCCAAAAAAGCGTAGTCGACGGAGCCCCGCTTCGCGGGGCCCCTATTTCCGAGTGCAGGGTTTAAAGGAACCTAACTAACCTAACGGGGGGGTGCCCTAAGTCCCAAATATGGGGGGATATTTAAAAGTTAAGAAAGCTTTGTTCTCGACATGTCTTGTTAACGATTTGACTTGTTTACTTTTTCGACAAGTTTTTACTATTTGTTTTTTGTAAAAACTTTAAACAAAACCAGTACACACGGCGACACACCAGCCTATACATCTCCAGTGGAACGTAAACTCGCTATTTATTTGCCGTACAATGAAAAATCTGCATAAATTGGTTTTGTATAGCTTGACTGGTCGCCGTGCGTACCAAGACAAAACTTATGAAATACACGTGTTATTGATGTCTTTTTGTAAATCCGGAATTATTCTAGATATTTGCAATCAACAGGGATTATGGCAATAAAACAAAGAAAATATATTATTTATATAATTTATTTAACTGCAGACTTCATCAAATGAAAATGACAACATCATTGAGCAAATCAACGGTAGAACATGAAACTTCATCGTATAAAATTTATATTAACGAAATAATCACTATTTCTAATAGCTATATTATAAATAAAACTTCCATAGAAACGAATATTTCAGAGACACGTTTCACTAACAATTCATTAATTTATCAATGTTTATTTTCAATAGAGTTCTTACACGAATTTAATATTGTCTACATCATTTTAATACATACAGTTAGCTTTATTTAAGGTGATGTTTTTATGTATTTACTTATGTAGTGAGATAATTTATCATTTGAAACAAATGATTGATTTAACAAAACGCATTTAATTATTCCTACTAAGTTTATGTTTGGTTAAATCGACCACTTCTTTCAATCATATCTCTCAATTTCAATTTTAATGATTGTGCTAACATCAACTTTTGTTGTTAGCGCAACAAACTACGATCATAAGCCCCGTCATACACAATTTATCATTCTAAGGGATTTTTAATTACCAGTGGCGAGGTGTGCAACCAGCCTAAGATCGAACACGCAACATTTTTCCAAGTTACAGTCACGATATATTATTTTATATTTTAAGCGTACAAAAAGATTTTATCTGCGTTCAGAAGTTTTTTTGGCATTTTTATGCTAATGTTAAACTTGGCAAGTTTACAAGTTACTCTTGGGCATATTTTGCGTGTTTCGAGATTTATTATAAGACATAATGCTTACTTGTATTCGCGTTAACTTTGAATTAAGACGTAGATGTTTGGAGCGCTTTTGAAACTCGTATTCGAAAAGAATCCAGTCTTTGAAATGTATTTTGTTCATGAATTTAATTTAGTTCAAAGTAATAATTGCATCACTTGCAAATACCCGGGCAGGTTTCAATAAACAATCTTGATCCAAGTATCTCATGGCTGCCTGAGGTATCAAAATAATTATAATAATCAATTAAAATAATCAATGCGTTGTATTTAAGGCGAGGCATTCTTCGTTTTGAAGACAAAGGATGTTCACAAGCAAGGGGCAAAATAATAATTTTGATTTTTTGACCTTTGAAATGTGTGGATTGTTTTTTTTTATAGGACGTCTACAGAGTGGGTGTTCGTAAGATCAACATTTTAGTTGCTTTATTTTAAATATCAGTTTTTATTCACTTCGTAATTAGTAACTTTAAAAATACAATATTCGTTTTTTGGATATTTGCAATAGCATGTAGATTTTACGTGTTTCGAGGTTTTCTATTTAATAGATAATTCATAAGGGTCGTATTCTATCACAAATATCACTACAAAGACCTTATTATGATTCTTTACAACGATGACAAAATTAAGCTAATACGTAAATAAATCGTGTCTTAAAATAATAACATTTAGATTTAATTTATTTTAAAATTAAGGACTCACGATTAAAAGAATCTCAAAAGGTCTTATTCTCTTAGAAAACATTTTTACAGTAGATGTATTTAGTAGCTGCATGAGTTTTAAGATGTCCAAATATTTTACCATACAATTATATCTTAGCCTTGGCGAGACACATATTTATTAATTAAACATATTATAAGTAACTTTTTCTAAGCTCAATGAAGAGTAACAGGATAGCTACACATATTTATGTACAAAATAAGAATTTTACTCTGAAATAAAAGTTGCGCATCTTTTTGCAGTCTTAGGTAGTCTGCATAAGTTGCGCCGTGTGTTCACGTTCTTAAATGTGACATGTTAGTTCACATCAAGTGATAAATTACACTTAAAATTTAATTTTGGCTAATATTTATCTACTAAATTCTACGGATCACACAATTTATTACAAGGACATCCATGAATTTATTATCACTTATATATTACATAACTATATACAATCCTTAATTACGTGGCTTTTCACAAATGCTACATAAATTAATAAACACGTGTTTGTAAAAAAACTATAAATTATTTAGACTTGAAATATTCGTTGTATGCGATGTCAAAATAAAATTGTTAATAGTTCAATTTGACTTTTATAATGGGGTGTTTGAATATCAGGGCCCGTACCACCACATCTTAAGCAAATGACTCTGTTTTTTTTCTTCAGTGTAGAAAAAAAAACAGAGGTATAGCTTCATCTTTACGCACCGAAGTAAGATTAAAACAAGACTGCTATAATAAGCCATGGTAGGTCAACTGTTCTCAGTTAGATAGGCCTGAGACGCTACCGCTAATTGAGTTACTACCTTAAAAAAGGGTTGGAAACCACTGGATTTAGAAAACAGTATACAGGGTGCTGTGGAACTAATTGAAAGTGGCCTATGTCAAGCAGAATAGCCAAGGGCCTGGGATAAGCTGAGTCGGTTGATTCATTGAACCAAAACAAGTAATCATTGAAAACTACTGCTGTTATATCCACACAACAGATGTCTTTTTGTTAAAGTATTGTCCCCATAGATCGTTTAATTTACCAGTGTATTGTTTTAGAACGTATCGTTATTCATAATTTAATTGGTTTAAAGATAATAGCATAGTTTGTGCATTATTATGTTGTTATGCATAAACCCATTAAGCATTAGCCCGGCTAACTGCCAGGATTTGCTTAGATTTAGTCAGAGAGTGGCTTATAATAGTTTACACGCCTTGTTTACATTTAACCTTTAGTGTCTATGTTGTGGAGTTTAGTTTAAATATTTCCAAGATGAAGAAATGACTAATTGTGTCTTAATAATCAGAAAAAAAAAATATGATTGATTATGCACTAACTATGCCATTTATTTTTGTCTCCAAGTAATAAATCATTAACTAAAGACACAAAGGAGATGGAAAACGGTGGGCCAAAATGTAACAAGTTGAGATATAGTCTAAAAAAATTGACATATTTTTCTAATTCAAAATATGAAAAAACCGGCCAAGAGCGTGTCGGGCCACGCTCACTGTAGGGTTCCGTAGCTTCCCAGACCATTAAAAATACCAACATTTTTCGTCAGCAAAAATAACTTTGTTTTTCATAGTATTTGTATGAAAAACAAAGTTATCATTTGCGTTTTTTTGAAAAAGTGCTATATAACTCAAAAACTATTCAACTCATCAAGTTGAAAATAATTTTCCTAGAAAGTTCATATAAAGGTCTACTTCTGTGATTTTTTTCATATTTTTTAAACTTATGGTTCAAAAGTTAGAGGGGGGGGGGACACATTGTTTTTGACTTTCGGAGCGATTATTTCCTAAAATATTAATATTATCAAAAAATGATTTTAGAAAACCCCTATTCATTTTTAAATACCTATCCAACAATATATCACACGTCAGGGTCAAAATTAAAAAAAAAATCGCTCCCCACTTTACGTCTGGGGGAGGTACCCTAATAAAAATGTTTTTTTAAATTTTTATTTTTGCACTTTGTCGGCATGATTGATATACATATTGGTACCAAATTTCAGCTTTCTGGTGCTAACGGTCACTGAGATTATCCGCGGACAGACAGACAGACAGACATGGCGAAACTATAAGGGTTCCGTTTTTTGCCATTTGGCTACGGAACCCTAAAAATCAGCTCAATTCTCAATCCGGAAGAGGAGAAAAATGAGAACGATAGTTTCATAACATTACCGATTGAATAATCGATTACGTATTTACAAAAAGAAAAGCTTTGCACTGGGTAATTAACTCAAAGAATTTAAATGCACTTTGATTACTTGTTTACAATAAAGTGCATTTAATTAATATTGAAAATGTCAATTTAAAACTGAAAACCTAAACGATAATCGAAGTCGTAAATCAATCATATTTTCAATAACAGTGTATATTATCTGTGACAGCATTGACAGCGGACCGACATTGACACTTGCCAATTCTTTCTGCTCCACACGTTTCGTGTTTTCCGTTATGTTTTGGGTGCTATCCCAATTATTTTAAAATTTCAACGACGCGACCTCTGCTTTGTTTATTACGGATTCTGACCCACCGAAATTGAATCGCTCACACGTTTGTCTTGGTTGTGTTTTTTGGATATTGTTTAAACTATGGATCGCTGAGTGAATAATTGTGGGATTGCAACCACACTGCAATAACCTAAGCCGACGGCCCCCGGGCGTGAAACAATTTCGTCAGTGATTCGGGAGTGGCTTGTACCTAACTCTGAAAGTAAATATAACCTAGCTGGGCTGGGTACCAAGATGATATTGTTCCACCTGCACAATTTCTAGGCGACATTTTATTAACAATATAAAATGCCACCACCAACCACCACCACCATCACCACCATTTTAACCATTAAAATGTGTTTTTTTTTATTAATTCTGGACGTTTTTCGATAAATCCATTTTTGTTACCTACTTATGGCTTCAAGTCATTAATATTCAATCATAATATGACTTTTTAAACATTATCCACTAAATATAACATACACGAGTGCTTTAAGAACTTATAAGTAATGAACTTTTTTATAGAGACTGTAACATAACCTCACTTTTACTAAACCTCAAATAACTCAGCTCCCAGATTGTCAAAACTTACAGAATTTTCAGCGAGGGACTAATAAGTCTGAATCTATTAATTTATACTATTTTCATCTCGTTACATCAAGGCCCAAGAATGTATGTAATCGTTTACATCTCCTTTAACATAATTTAGTGTTATGGTTTCTTTTGTATTTCATCAGATTAGGACAGGAACATACTCTACTGTATTATATTTAGAAGATACACAACATGAGGCCTAAAAATATCGACACTAAAACTCTAACCATGAATAGCACCATCCAAATAGTAAACTTTCGTCAGTAATCAATGAAAAAACGGGAAAGTTGATGTTTTAACATGAATTATGAAAAATGTTTGGAACAACATTTTTTTTTCTTTTAGCTGATTCATGGCAACAGTTGCGCGTCTATGTCTCTAACACCCCGTATTTAAAATAAATAAATAAAACTTAAACACCACGTGTGTAGCTGACAGTCCCGTATACGTGTAACGGTTACTTAGATTACAATTTTTTGTTTATTATTTTAACTTAAAACTCAGTTTATTATTTTTAAAATTCCCTCTTATTTACATGTAAATCGGAGTATTCCCGTCGTCCGAAGCCAGACATCATCGCAGGATATTTCTGAAAAAAAAGAGCTGAAATTAATAAGCAGAATATTTTTATTTAAAATATTTCATGTCTCAATATAAATATTCTCATACATGATCACAATTGTATTAAAATTAATGAAATTGGTTTTATTAGCACAAGATACGTTTCATTTTTTCGAGTAAATAAATAATAAATAACTATCATTATTTAGTTATAAAATTTTGTATTTTGTTCTTTGCAATCAGGTAACACTTGTTCACCGTGAAAAATCTAAACCACGTTCAAAAGCTTTCAAGTGTTATATTCCGTACCATAATGGAAATTATAACTTAAGAATGGGGTTCAGGGCTCATAGCATCACGTTTCCGGTATTACTTTAATGTCACATAAGCGAGAGAAACAGATGGAGCTATACAAAACGTCTACATCCATCTCTGTCCAACACTAAAGTGAGACTAAACAATACTGCTATAAGAGCTCATGATTGGCCACTAGATGTTCTATTGACGATTAGTAAAATTCGCCCTTATTTTGTTTCGTGTGTGTCAAACCTTTGACTTACCTAAATATGATGTCCCACATAGCAAAAGTATTGCTGACAAGCAGAAGCAGCAACGATGCTGCCACTGGACCTGAGGAAAAAAAAGATAATTGAGCATAGGAATTACACATCTCCTGAACGGATTCATCTTGGTCTTGCAGGATATTGTCATAAAGTATTGTAGGTTGTGGGGGATATTACCATAAAAAATAATTCTCTGTCAATACATTTTCGAGCGTTTGGCAACTTAGTTCTTTTCTATCAATTAAAATAAAAAAGAAGAGCAAAATGGATTGGGATAACGGCAAGAGAATGATGATGATGATGATGGAAGAACAAAACATGCTACTACCGGCCCTTAAGACGATTGCGGAGCATGCGTCGTTCATACAAACGTAATACCAAAATAATTTGTAAATAAAACATATTCCTAAGGTAGTGTCTTTTTATTTCGATTGGATCACAGAATATCTAGGTTCCCAACATTTTGAATGGACACTGATTTAAACAAGAGTTATGAGAAAAATAAGTTTTCTATAGAAATTTTAAATTCCTCTTATCTCGTCTTTAGATCATTGTCCTTTCAAAATATATATTTGGGAACATAGATATTCTGTAAACCATTCGAAACAAATACACACTACCTTAAGAATATATATGATTTACAAATGATTTTGGTATTACGTTTGTATGAACGACGCATGCTCTGCCGGCCCCTTAATAAGCTATTTAAGGTCCGAAAAATGATGAGATATGTATATCAGACTTTTTTTTCCAAAACCTGGCAGACGATTTTTTTTCTTTGGACAAAGTTTATCTGACGAAAGACGATTTAGTCTTTAATAAAGCCCCTGTAACTACAGTGCTCTCGTAGGTCAACCATTTCGCAGTAAGTTCGATTCTTGAAATAAACTAAATTAGTTCTGAATTCTACGGATCTAGGGCCCGTATTAATAAATGTCCCTCGACACCGTACTCAAGTACGTTATCATTTGATACGCCATTGTGACGTCATCAGCACCTCAAGATTGTTGCTAATTAATAGACGCATAAGTACAGTATCTCAGTTACCAAGATCAGCTCCTCACCTAGCTGTACTTGAGGGCTTGATCTCGTGAACGATGACGTCACATTGACCGAAGTTTTGAATGACACTTCTCGGATTTCGTTGTCACTCTTCAGAAATAGACGGCAAATCTGTCGTGATTGGTGCAATCGCTTGGGTGTTTATTGTTTATCAATAAAATAAACATCATGAATTAATATCACGCCTGTATGCTTTGAGGGGGTACGCAGATGTGTACAATACACTCAGATTGCGACAGTTAGGTACTTATGTTAAGTTCCATTTATTACGGATAGGCTTATTACCATGAGCCATGGTAATAAGCCTATCCGTAATAAATGTCGACAATACGTGTCATGGACCATGATGAATGTAAAATGAATTCATGGCATATATTTTTTTGGAAAAACTGAAAATGGAAAAATATGTAGCGTCAGTGTCAAAAAAAAAGGAATGCCAATATCTCGCAATTGTAACATGAGAGCAATATCTTGCATTTGTAAAACACTTACTAAAACTTACAATATTACATAACCTAAAGTGATGCTGTTGCATAAAATAAAACCTAAAAGTAAACCTTAAAAACTCAAAAGGATTTGAAGCATCCCATGGATACCTAAACTTTTGATAAACGAAATCCCAAAGGCCACAAAATAGCGTCATAGTAATCTATTTCATCGTAATAATTATAATGTCACTCAAAATATTTTCAAAATTCATGTTTCGCACCACGCTAATCACTCCTCAAGTCACGGACTATCTGCACTCACGATATAGCATCTCAGGGAGCCGCGCTCAATGTATACTTAAGGTTCGAGTTTCGTTTATTAATCAGTCCATCACTCAGTTGATGACGTAAACCTAATCCGCAACTTGAGAACATAAAGAATCACGTTTATTAAACTTATATTGTCACTTACGGGATATCTTCCGTGATTATTTATTGTTTTGAGCTCCCGATATTTCGGCGCTGTTGTTTATTAATACGATCAGCTCCCATCGACAAACAGACTTATGTCGTCTCAGCACGCGATAATGTGTCGACAAAATTTTGTCGACTTGCGCATGCTAGCCCTGCAGGATCTCAACATTCGTATCAAGTGCGGTATCTTGGGCTGAGTTACGTTTATTAATACGGGCCTATTCCTAACTATGAACATTGTTTTAAGCTATCGCTGTTCACAACTAAACTTAAAATGTCACTGACGGGATATCTTCCGTTTTTATTTATATTAAGCTCCTATTATTTCGACGCTATTGCAAGTTCCATGATCGCGGGTTGACTGGAGAATGCGGGTGGATGGAAAAACTTGCTAGGAGCAGACAAATCTGTCTACCCTCTTTCTTTGTATTTTGCTTCGCGCACTACTGGAACTCGACACTAAGTCACGGCAAAATGCACTCACAGTATGTGTAGGTTTTTTAGAGAAATAAAAATCACGGAAGATATCCCCGTAAGTGGCATTTTATAAGTTTATCTTACTATGTTTCTTATCTAATTCATTATTACCGATGTTCCGTCCTTAATCAAAACATGACACGGCTAATCAGCAAATTAACTGAAACAACTTATCCTTAATAAATAACAAATACCTTATTTACTTTCTGTAACAAAAATTCCTTTTATTTCCGAATATTTTGTGTACAGAAAACAATACATGATGTACACAAAATATTCGGGCATCTACTTGGAATAACAATATAGAGGAAATATCTGATATTGTTAGTAAATACACGAATGGTATATTATAAGTACAAGAAGATACGAGGTTTGTTAATAGTTTCGATATTCGTAGAAGTCGTGGAGAAAATCAGAATTATTTAAGAGAAAAATTAAAGCAGTGTTTTTTAGTTAGACTTGGAAGTATTAATTTGAATAAAACATATCTATTTCAGGTTAATACTGTCGATCAGTATAATATTCATTATTTTTAGGTTTAAATTTTTTCATTTAGTAAATATTTAACTATATAATCAAGTGTTTCAAAAGTGTGTTATTATAAAAAACTTTTTGCAAAAAATAAAACCGACTTCAAAAAGAAAAACCAAAAAAGTGAAAAATAACTTTAGCTTCTGAAGTCGGTGACAAAAAAATTAAATCAATCATACAAACGTCACCGACTTCAGAAGCTAAAGTTATTTTTCACTTTTTTGGTTTTTCTTTTTGAAGTCGGTTTTATTTTTTGCAAAAAAGTTTTTATTTTTCACTTTTTAGTGGTTCACATGGAAAGTGCATACCGCTACAATTACAACAAGCCCAAACACGACTAGGATACATTGTCTCATTATGGAGTTCCGTGACTCTTGGCTTCATCATCAGATCTGATGGTAGAATGGTTCTTATCAAACGCAAATGCTTCACTTGTTGTAGAAAATACCAAAATTGCTGTACGTTATCCTATAAAATTTGAAGAGTTCCCTCGATTTCGCCAAGATTCCATCATCAAATCCCAACTTGGCGACTATGGGACCAACTTGGAAGTATACCCTTTCAAACAAAAAAAGAATTTTTCAAATCGGTTTAGGCGTCTTCGAGTAATCGGTGAACATACATAAAAAAAAAAAAAAAAAAATACATACAGTCGAATAGAGAACCTCCTCGTTTTTGGAAGTCGGTTAAAAATAGCAATTCATAAAGCACATATTTCATTTGACATCAGCTGCAAAAATTAAATAAATCTTTTATTGAATTAAACGTCAAATCTATATCGAAATTGGAGTCACCGAAAATCATAACAGAAAAGAATATAATTCTCCAAAAAATATACAGACTGTTAAAATTGGACGAATGCAAAAAATTGTGAGAGACGCGACGGACAGTGGACAGCGTAATATTACTTTTTCCCAAACCACATGTTACCAAAAGGATCTTTATTTAATAAACTAGATCAAATGAACAATAGATTTGGGGCTAGAAGAAGCGTATTAGGAGCAGGGTGACTGGGGGACCCGTCCCTCTGCAAGAATATCGTGACCTGTTAAGTAGGGGTGCCACATTAGGATTTCCATATTCTAATGTTTTGATTTTCCTAAATATTTATTTTGAAGTTGAAGAAAATTGTTTTCGGAACTCTTCAAACTTTCAAAAACAGCATGTTTCACTATAATGCGAACAATAACAATTTAATACAAGTTTTATCAACTGAAGTATAAGTTTCGCTCAAAATTCTTTGAAAACTAACTCGAAAATTGTAATAAATCTTTTCAAATCTGTGGAACAAAAGAAGACGTAAAGCTTTAGTAAAATAACATCATGACATCACGTCTGAAACCCATGTAGGGTAAGGCAGAAGTGTACGTAATTATACATCCACATTTGGGCAGTTGTGTTTAAGTTCCACGTCATCGGGGCGAGCCTATTTCCACCAACCGGGCACGATTTCAGTGCACGACGATTACTGCATAAAATAAGAATAATGTGAATTGTTTTTTTTTAAATTAAATATCGGTTTTGGTATGCGAATCAAAATTAAAACTCTCACTAAGGGGTATCGTGTTACCCAGTATTAACTGGGCTATGGAGGTCAGATAGGCAGTCGCTCCATCTAAAATACTGGTATTCAGCTGCTTCCACTTAGACTAGAAGCTTACCCCGACAACGTTGGGAAAAGTCAAAGCAGATGATAAATCGTATTTAACACACAAAACTCTTTTTCTCTCCGTACCACCCCTGAAGTGACCTCTGTCGACGTCACAATATCTTTATCGATCAGAACCCCGGCTTTTTATCAACATCGAAAACAGAATTCCGTATAACAAATGGGTGGTCGTTGGACGCTATTGACACAGGCCAGTTCGCGGTGTTTCGGATAAGCAGAATTTAATGATATTGTGAAGGGTGCATCGTTATTACAAGATTTAGGGTATTTTCGTATAGACCTTTGTTCTGGTGGATTTGGCTTTTGGTTTGAGGATAATATTTTGATCTTTAGAAAATGATTTTGAGTGCAATGGAGACATTTTTGAACCAGTAACTGAGTTGTGGAGATCCGATTACAAACTTACTTTTACTAGCACTTCGCCTGCGACTTCATCCGCGAAAATAATGATATCTCAGCTAATTTGCATGATATCAATATAGTTTATAGCTTATGTTACTTGGTAAAACTGTAACTTTGTAATGATGAAAGAATTTTTAAAATCGGGTGAGAAGTTCTTGAGTAAAATCGTAACAAACACAAACAAAAAATCAAAACTCTCCTCTTTCTCAGTATATATTGTGTGCCTTCTTTGTGCGGAATTGACAGTTTTTCTTTCTTTCTTTCAGATGAGCAACTGTTTCAAGTGGAAATAAACCGGTGAGACTCGAAGCTGGTCCTAAGAATTTGGGAAAGGTTAGCAGATAATGTTGAGGAAAAACGTTTCAGATTAATCTATAACAATAAGAATCTATTTCTGTGTTTAGAAAAGGCACTATCTAGCCGGCGAAATTACGCGGTTGGTCGGAACTTGTCCGGTTGTTAAGACACAATCCACATTCACAGTGGTGATAGAAAAGGTTTAAAATCCAAAAACAAAAGATCTAAACAAACCTAATTAAAGAGCTTCTAACCGATAACGTCAACAATATCTATGACAAACAACAAACCACAACAAATAACGAAACGGTTTATGATAAAAGCAAATACGATTCTTTCGCCATAAATACGGGTTTATCTCATCTTATATCTTGAGCATAGTGTAAACATGAGCCGATCAGGCAGAGGACAATGTAAAGCTGGCGTCACGTTGTCAGCGAGTAGCGAGTTTAATGTAGATCCAATTTTTATAAAAGCAAATACGGTGGTTTCGGCATAAATACGGTTTTATCTCATCCTATATCTTGAGCATAGTGTAAACATGGGCCGATCAGGTAGGGTACAATGTAAAGCTGGCGTCACGTTGTCAGCGAGTTGCGAGTTTATTGTAGATCTAATAATTATAAAAGCAAATACGGCGTGGATCGATCAGGCAGAGGACAACGTAAGGTAAGGGTCACATCGTCAGCGAGTAGCGGGTTTAGAGTAAAGCTGATTAAAACAGCAGTAAATGTTTGTTAGGATTGTTTTGTAGGATGCGACTGGTTTAACAGCGAATATGTTTTTGGTACTGCTCCGGATCATTAACATCTCATCTCAGTTTTACTTGCCTGAAAAAAGTGCGTAATCAAATGGAGTAGCAGAAATAATGGTGAACTGTTCAAGTCGAGTTGAGGCAATACTGATCCGTTGCACTATTCATGTGTGGGTGAGCGAATGATAAGGTTTTAACTGTATTCCTCAGACTTCTTAAAGCTACCTATAAGTACATAATTATTTACTGCTCAGAATTCTAGATTGATTTTTCTATGATTATATTTTCAATTTTTGTTTATTTTGGTGGGAAAATTATATACTTCTACGTAGTTATCACATCCTCGCTTGCAGTAGGAGCAGTGCCTTAAGTATAAACTCAAATATTTCTTCGGGGAAACTTCTTGTAAGTTCTTTTCTGCTTAGTAAAGCTCTTGTGATTAATTAAGCGCTTTTTTTTCGTTAAACAGCGAGAATTTGCTTCGACTAATTGCTTTACGATCGATTGGTTTCCTAAAGTGTTTGGATGTTCAGGTTTTTCTACGTTGGAATTTTAAAAATGTATCTTTTTTTTTATGCTTTAAACATAGGATGTGAGGAATGTGGTGGGGTGGGTTACTTGAACTCGTTAGTAGGCTAGTCATAATAATCTATATATATAAAATAATAAACTGACTGACTGAATGAATGGGTGATATATCAACGCACAGCCCAAACCGTTGGGTCTACAGATTCCAAATTGGGCAAGTAGGTTCTTTATGTGGTCTAGGGGTGCACTAAGAAAGGATTTTTCAAAATTCACCCTCTAAGGGAAGGTGAAATGGGGCTCCAAAGTTTGTATGGGGAAACAAGATTAGTTAGACTATTTCATTTGAAACTTCACAGGAGTACTCCTATTGATAAATGAGTAGAAACAGGTTTCAGGTTTTTTCAAAATTCAACCCCTAAGAGGGGTGAAACGGGCCTCCAAAGTTTGTATGGGGAAACAGGATAAGTTAGACTATTTCATTCGAAACTTCACAGGTGTACTCCTATTGATAAATGAGTAGATACGGGTTTCAGGTATTTTCAGAATTCAACCCCTACGAGGGGGAAATGTTGTGACAAAGTCTAAAAATACAGTACTGCCCAAACCGCAGGATTACTCCTATCGATGAATGAACATTTGTGTTTCAATTTCCTTCAGAATTCAACCCCTAATATGGAGAAATGGCGTGACAAAGTCTGGTTTGGTGTGTAACATAAATCTATTTTTTTTTTTCAATTTTTATTTGTCTTCGTAGCTACGTATCACATCGTTATGTAATTTACCGGCCATACTTCCATCCTAGATAATAATTTAAGATTTTACATAATTAAATACTTTGGCAAAGTTCCTCTGTTCTGCTTTGAAACCACTAATTTATGAGCAACGTCTGGATATGTATATCTTTAAAATTCTGCTGGATCTTGAATTTTACTTACTCTTTGATTTGTGCAGCGAAATTCCCTCATTTTTGGATTAAAATTACCCCGAATTCAACGCGAGCGAATAGAAGTCCTCCGAAACGGCTTGACCGATTTCAATGATTTTTTTTTTGTATATTTGGTAGGTCAGAGAACAAGTCGTAGGCTACTTTTATACCCCTAGGTGACAAGGGTGGTTCACGCGGATGAAGTCACGGGCAACAGCTAGTATATTATAAAAAAGTGTAATTAAATAAAGTAGGCATGAAGTTTTTTTCTATTAACTCAACTTCAATTTAAATGAAGTTGTACTGAAATAAACACGGTTTTCTTATTTCGATATAAAAACAGCTCGTTATAATATGTTTTGCTCTATTCTTATTAAAAGAAAGACAAGATTGATCAAATACAAACAGGTCAAGAGATGAAATATAAAAACAATTTGACATTTTTTCAAAAGTACGCACATCAATAATGAAAATTGTTCATTTCGTTTCACTAAAAACTTGATAAAATTATTTTCTTGCGCCGCGCCGCCTTTGTGAAACATTTGAAAACAGATGAATAAATTAACTACGTTACTTTAGTTCAAGTTTAAGTGAGATATATTATACGTTACTCCCCGTATTTTATTTTGAAAGGAAAACTTTCAAAGTCTTTGTCTTTTAACATCAATCAGATTTTTTTTTATTTATTACTCAAAGACTTTTGCTAGAAACTGCCCGTGACAGGTTAGGCTTTTTGTTCTTTTTACTTTGTGAGATATCAAATGAATTTTTAATTATATTATAGTGGAATATTTGTACTATGCTCAGGTATTTTGATGATCTTCTTAGACATAACATTATGTTTTTAAAATGATACGCAAAAAATATTTGAAGTCACAACTTCTTTAGACGTGTTGGGCACTTTTTGGGTGAACAAAAAAATTTGGAACTCTAGTGACCGTCGCGCTATGTAGTACTCGTAGCTGGTTTAAATTACTTAGTTTTCACTTCAGTCCCCAAAGACTGCCCGCGTGTTTTTTTATTTGAAAAATATGTCTCAAATGCATATGAGTAAGCCTATAGACAGAATAAAGTATAAACTCCACGATAAAATTACAAGCTAGAAATGTACAATTTATTACCAAAGTTGTACTTCATAACTTAATCCTGCAGAAATCCTACTAAATATTAATTAGTAGCCTTGTTTCCTACAAAACTCTTAGACGTGTTTAATCTGACAACTGACACTGTAATTTCTTTGTAACCCAATTAAAAAGTTAATAAGGATAACATAGATAGAATACAGAAACATTTTCAATGTACGAGTATCTTTCGTGTGTCTAAAATACTTACGATATTTATCTACTTATTATGTTTTTGAATTTATTTCGAAGAAGAAGCTAATCTACTTGTTTACCTACAAAGTATGTCTGTTCATAGAAGATCATTTCTCCCATCGAAAAATAGGCTTCACCATAAATGTAGGTACTGTATGTTCGGAAAGGTCGTTTAAAGAATTTTAGGAAAGGATTTCATCCTGTATCTTGGGTGCGTTTAAAAATATTTAAACTCACATACAACCAGACCTGGAACAACTACCCGAAGGCTATATGAATATGTCTTCCGTGGGGGAATCGAACCCACGACAAGAAGTGCAGCAGCCATTCGCTGAACCACTGTAATAAACGCGCCATCAAACATTGCAACATATGCCACATCGAAATCCTGTTTATAGATTCTGTTAATTTTTGCCCCTGCCTTCTCTGTATGAGAAGAGGCCTTTGCCCAGCACTGGGATAGTAAAAGGCTGGTATTACTATTATTATATTACACTAGCTGATGCCCGCGGCTTCGCCCGCGTACAAATTATATACTAAAACCATGCTCGAGAACCACTCTATCCATTGGTGTAAACAACATGGAAATCGGTGCTGTAGTTTTTGAAATTATCGCGAACAGACAGACAGACAGATGCGGCGGAGGACTTCGTTTTATAATATTATTATGTAGATTGATTGATAGATTGACTTCTTGACCTACTTGTCACTAAATTAATGCAATGTTAATGACAAATATGTCATTAACATTGCTACTATACAATACCGCCACTTTCCCATAACAATCCAAACCACCATCGCCACTTAACCCTATCCATTCCGCCAGAATTCCAACCACTCAACTAAAGCTTGTCACACACACATAAATAATGCAACGCAATAACAAGTCGCGGAGCTAACTGCGGTGTCCCAGAGTACCCCAGTTATTACTTCCCACCTACCCCTCCTCTTTCCAACCGTCCCATAGCGGCATTCTTATGTGACAACGATTTATCCACCATGTATTGTGTTCAGTTAATTTATAGACCCGTTTAAAATACGGCCGGAATTACGCTCGTATAAAAATTTTGTGCTCAAACATTTTTGGGTTATGAATTTTGAAGTGATTTTTTACCTGTGGTTAGGGGTTAGAATGGCTGACTGATTGGGTTATTATGATGATTTGATTGTTTTGAAGGGTTTTTACGTTCCGTGTGGTGTTTACGGTTGAAGTACCATCTATTTCATTAATGTAAGTGTGCAAAAAACATCTTCTTTTCATCATTCATTCACTCACTAAACAGCAGGGTCTAGAAGCTAAACAATTCCATATTTGCATATGGAATTGTTCCATATTGTTCCATTCCATATTTGCATGTGGAGCTTCTAGACCGAAGGTGAGAAGACCTCGGAAGGAAATTTTAACAATCCTCTTTTTAATGATATTGTTTTCACTGTATTTTCTTGTCTGCTACCTTATAGTGGTGGTACTTTCATACAAGGGATATTAGGATTTGGCTCACTTTATAATAATAATAATATATCATTTAATTCGGGTAACAAAAAACCCATATCACACATACCTTACACACTAACATACATTTTTATTAAAACCACAAAAACACAAATAAAAGTACTACACACGAAGAGACGGCGTCATGTTGCGCTTCGTACTGTCGCGTAGCCTTCCGCGGAATCGCCGATACACGACACCCTTCGGCCAAAACTCTTCCTTAAGGAAGGTCTCAATATCATGAGTCGGAACTCGCACCACGAACGATTTAAAATTCGTGTTGTGGCGCGACTCCAACTTCTATGGAGACTTTATGGAGTGGCGGTATTGTTGGCCCCTAAGCACGCCACTGCTGTACCGTAGAAGATTGCCAGTCTATCTTCTAACCTTGGTGGTCAGTTATCGGTTTGAGCATTGTAGTGGGTAGTTATTGGAAGGCTTATGTTTTAAAGTTAAACATTTAACTTTTGTAAGTATTAAACTATTTCTGTTTTCGAGAGAAAGCGAAAAGGTAATGGTATTAAGAGAAAAATTAAATGTATCTTCTTTAAGGCCTACGTGTGAACAAATTCAATAGGATAAGAATGTTTTGGTATATGATAAATCACACAGTCACGTAAATACGTAGTTTCATTTTCATTGCTACTTAATTTGTTACTACATTCTGTGAAATGTTTGCTAATACGCTCGAATTGTGACGTGAAATTTCGTTTAACTGCAAGTGTAACAAATTTTACAATAAACTAAAAAAAAATGCGTCAAAAAACTCCTTAACGCTGTTGACTGGTAATGTTTTCAAGATACTGGCCGTGGCCAAGGTAAAATGCAGCTCTCAGTCACGGAAAGTGCAAATTAAGAAACTTTCTCAAGATGCTTAAACGATTGTGTACATTGCCTGTTTATGAAGACACATAAATAACATCTAGATATCAACGATTTCTATTATCTGGGATTAAACCATCACAATATGAAACATAATCTTAGACCCAGTAGATTTTAATAAAACCTTATTTATCTTTGAGAAAGCAATGACATGATGAAAATTCCCTTTAATTATTCCAGATTAATAAAATAGCTTTTGATAGTCATTCCAAATTAAAATGTTCCAAAGCAGATTTAAGTATTAAGAAAATAATATAATTCTGAACAGTTTCAGACCTTAATTTTGCGTGACGTGACGCAGATTCTATTAAAGTTTCTAAATGTAATTTTGGGTTGATTTTATTTTGAACTTTGTTAATAGGCTTAAGTTCATTGAATTTTAAAGTTATTTGGCTGCTTAGCTGATAGTCCACCAGAACTTCTGATAAAGGCAGCTGCATCGTACGTGTGTTCTACGTGTTTTTACGTTGCAATTGACAACGCTTATGCTTCATGATAATTTGAAAATTATATAATTATTTACGAATAATTATTAATAATTTTTATTCGTACATAATTTGAAAATTATCATGAGCCTAAAATATGGCAAGAAAGGAGGTGTTAGATGCGATGACGAGTAATATTAGGGAGTATACAGTGGTAGAACTCAACGTAACCCACTCAATTTGCTGATGGATGGATTGAATATTACGGAAGTCGTGGACTTCCACGACTTTCGTTTAAAGTAAAAATCTTACAATAAAACTTTTATTAAAAAAAAAAACTTGGAACTTTGACCCCCTATATCTCTGTAACTATAAGGTTCCCAGGAATGGTGTGGAACAAAAAAATGATCACAAAGACGGGGAGAACAAGTGCCTTTCGGCTTCGTTAAGAAGTTTTTTACACACTTTAGAAGAATAAGACATGCTGCGCCGACCCCAAAATAAATTGAGGTAAACGCAGGAGAGTGATGATGATGATGATGAATCTCAACTGTTCTAGGATATTCTATTTTGTTTCCCATACCATGGTAGGCTCCGGCCCATCTCGTAACTTTTCCATTTCGACAACTAAACAAAATAGCATCACAAAAGTCCCATTTCGTAACTATTTTGATCAATTGAATTGTCTTTTGTTTAGTTGTCGAAATGGGAAAGTCACGAGATGGGCCGGAGCCCTACGGTAGCCCAGTGGTATTGGACCAGACTTGTAAGTTATATTTTGTTAGTGGTAGATTGGTTCGGACCAAGCTTTGTAGTTTTATTTCAAGTTGGCTAGTTACAGGCACTTTTGAACTGTCGAAACAAAGATGAAAATTAAATGTAGCTACAGTTCCAGTCAAAAGACATAAAAACTGTGAAAGCACTGAAGTTGCCCATTCCCTAGCGTGTATCTCTATGGACAACAACGGGCAAGAAACTCCATGTACACTCTTTTATATCAAGAATATTTTTACAAAGCCTTGGTCTGACATAGAGGACTATATCCTAGCAACCGCAGTAGGAACGTTAGAGGTTGATTTTAATATTCTTTTGTAAAGGACACACAAGTGACTTGCGACCTAACCAAAACACCGGTTTTCATAAATTGGCTTAAAAGGATCAGCCAGAACATTATCCGTAATACATTCCACTATTCGCGACCCTCAAACATAATTATGGGGTAAGATGAAAGGCTCGTACATAATTATGCGATCCTCCCCTCCCGCCCCGTTCCTCCCCCGGACTCGCCCATTTATCTACACGCAGTTTTTATGGTAATTTCACTTTTATCGTTATGTCTTAATTCAATTTAACGTGGATGTTGAATTGGTGGTGTTTAGACAGGATTTAAAGATGGGCATCGGAGGGTTTTGTGAATTATGAGGAAAAAAATGTTATGCAAAAAATTTCGTTTTCCAACCGAATGCAGCTGTATACCAGTATTATACATGGAGCGACTGCCGTTCTGACCTCCACAACCCAGTTAATTCTGGGTAATACGATACCGCTTGGTATGACTGGTTGTCGGACTTTTAGGGCCACTGACTACCTGTAACGTCTGTCAAAGGTGGACAAAAGACAGCCGGGACCAACAGCTTAACCTGCTTTCCGGGGCTCGAAGGAAACTCGGTATGTAAGGGGGTGGTCACTGATCCACAGACCAACCTAACGATCGGCCCAAGTAGTTTAGATTTGGGTAGTGGGTTGCTTTGCATTTGAAACGATGCGACAAGCCCGCCACACTATTCCCAACCCACTGTAACTCCTGAAACTCAGAATCAACAGTGGCGACCACCAGAAAAGCGCCTAGACAATGAAGCTCGACGAAGTCCCAGATAATGAATTAACTGTCTTAGATCCCGCAATGAAGTTAATCAGAAAGTATAGCGGAGGAGTGCTCATAAAACGGTGAAGGAAAACATCGTGACAAAACATGTCCTAGAACCAAAAATTCGAAGACATGTTACATCTACCAATCCGCACTGGGCCCGCGTGGTAAATTATAGCCCATTCCCTCTCATTGAGAGGAGGCCTTGTCCCAGCAGTGGGGGATCATTATATAGGCTGATGATGATGATAGCGGAGGAGTAGGAAAAAACCGTAATTTCCACTTCCCTCTATATCAGCAGGAGACAGAACGAAACAAGGCCAATAGGCACAAAGGGACGTTTACAACTGGGATAGGCCCAGTTGCCTAGCACCAAGGATAAATATTAACATTAATAAGTACTAAGTCGTGAGCTGTTATATTTGATTTAACGATGGATGTTATAGTATTTTCATGTTTCAGACACTCTATACTTATGAGGAAATTTAGTATTTACACACTATAGGTACTTACACTTTTTACTATCATTCATATTCATTTTCCTTGTATATTCTTTTACATCTAAGTCGCGCTTTGGCAGTAACTATTTTAGCTCACGTTAGTTTTAATCTAGAACGATGTTTTAACATCGATTTTAGCTGAAATAAAAATAATTTTTCAATATTTACTTTTTTGACATTACGTCAATTGTCAAGCTGTCAGTTACTTTTCCTCTACTTTTAATTTTCTTACTGGCCTAGACCTATGAAGGTTTCTTTTGATTTATATAATTTTATTTTATTTTATCAATATATTAGCTCAAATAATGTATTTTAGAGTTAATTACGATTGTTTACTAAATAACAGTATCTTATCTTACTTTTATAAAATTAATTAGCACGCTCACAGAATTCTTCGAGGAAGTTTTTTACTGAATAATACTGGTCGTTTTAAATACAGGCAACTCACATTTTTGATTTTAAAATCAAAATAATCTAGAGAGAATGAAAGAACTAAAATAAAACAACTGATGTGGAAAAACTGAACAAAAAAAGAATTTTTGGGTATAAAAGGGCATTCCTGACACATTTCAAGTGAGTCTACTACGGGATCTCAAGCAAGTTACTTTATAATATATCAAGTCACCGAATTCCCGGTGAAGTTCGCCCTCTGGAGCTGTACCTTGGTGGCGCTGACGCTCTGACGCGCCCCAAGCCCTGAAGCTGACCAGGAAGCAGTACTCCACGATCTCTACTGAGCTGGACCAGGAGGTTGGAGCAGTAACTTGGTGGCGCTGACGCTCTGACGCGCCCCAAGCCCTGAAGCTGAATAGGTAGCTGTTCGCCTTCACAAACAAGCCCTGAAGCTGACCAAGAAGCTGTTCGCTTTCACAGAGTTGGACCAGGAGGTTGCTCAAGCCAACAAGTATTGTGACCTTCCTCTAACTTTTGTGTTTTTCTGTGAAGCGTGATAGGACTGAATTTTATTTAATTAAATTAATTGTTTGTATTACTTTTTTTTTTTTTTGGATAAGTAATACGACAGTTTGGCGCCCAACGTAAAATCAAGACTTAGATTTCACTCATTTACTTTTTCAAAATTCTAAAAAAAACTAGCACTAGTATTCCCTTATTAGACTCTTATTTGGCTTATTCTCTTATAACTTACTCTCATCTCATTCTAACACACACTCTCACACTTTAACATACGATGCGCATCATCGAATTTTGCTTATATCTCGGAAACGGTGCGTCCTATCGCAAAAATAACGAAAAATTTGTCCCCCCTGCCCCCCAGTCATCTTGTCATTCTTAACATGATGGAACTTTAAAAACACAAAAAAAAAAAAATTTTTTTTTCTTGTCAATAAATCAGATCCTCTAGAGTCCTCTTTAACACTCAAGTCCTCCTCTTTAACACTTATATCAAGCTAGGTATAGTGTCGTGGGCTCTTGAACTTTTTAAATAAAAACCCTCTTCAGTTTTTATTACTAAAATCATCGGTTTACGATTTTAATTATTATGTAGGATCCTCTCGTCCTCTCGTCTTTAATACTTGAGTGCTTTCTAACACTTGAGTTCTTTACTCTTGAGTCCTCTTGAGTTTTCTCTTGAGCCGTCTCTTGAGTTGTTGAGTTTTCTTTAACTCTGTCTTCTTTAAAACTCACTCTCTTGAGTTATCGTTTTTTCCTCCCTTTAATACAAAACTTTAATTTAATCATGAATAGAATTATTTTCTTTGACCTTCTTAACAAAGCAGAAACTAAGTATCCCCATTAGTTTATATACTTGAGGACTCTAATGGCAACCAAGCTATATTAAAGACTTTAAAATATAATGGATATAATTATGTAAATAAACTTCTTCTTCATACTCATGACTCATTTTTTCTTCTTTCCTTCCTTCTATAATAGAGTTCTTTGTGGCCCATTAAAACTCTATTTATTTTATAATTCATCGGTTCTTACACCATTATAAGATTATTTTTTTTAATCTTTCTTTTTATCTGTTCCGATCAGATATCTCTAAGAAGTGCTTTTAGGTACAAGTTACCTAACCTTCGTGTCAACTAACTCTACAAGTTAGTATGACTTGTTTCTTACTATCGACTCTAAAAGTTGATTGGAGCGGCTGATAACTCCATAAAAATAAGCCCTTATCATATATCTCAACTAAAGTTGATTCGGAGCGGCTAACAACTCCATAAAAATAAGCCCTTGTTAAACTAATAAAAAATATCTCTATATTTCATTTCATTATGGGTTTTAGACGAGAGCGGATTACAACTCCGAAAATAAGCCTTAAAGTTATTGACTTATCAGGTTGAGTAGTGATCATTGAATGTGAATCCTACCTGACCTAACTACGTAAGATGTCGGTGTGATTGAATGAAGTATGTACGTTTTGTGAATGCTGTTATACTTTAACCTTACAAAATTTTTGTTCTAGACCAAAAATTTTCTCGGGGTCGATGGGGAAATATAGTATTTTCATGTTTCAGACACTCTATACTTATGAGGAAATTTAGTATTTACACACTATAGGTACTTACACTTTTTACTATCATTCATATTCATTTTCCTTGTATATTCTTTTACATCTAAGTCGCGCTTTGGCAGTAACTATTTTAGCTCACGTTAGTTTTAATCTAGAACGATGTTTTAACATCGATTTTAGCTGAAATAAAAATAATTTTTCAATATTTACTTTTTTGACATTACGTCAATTGTCAAGCTGTCAGTTACTTTTCCTCTACTTTTAATTTTCTTACTGGCCTAGACCTATGAAGGTTTCTTTTGATTTATATAATTTTATTTTATTTTATCAATATATTAGCTCAAATAATGTATTTTAGAGTTAATTACGATTGTTTACTAAATAACAGTATCTTATCTTACTTTTATAAAATTAATTAGCACGCTCACAGAATTCTTCGAGGAAGTTTTTTACTGAATAATACTGGTCGTTTTAAATACAGGCAACTCACATTTTTGATTTTAAAATCAAAATAATCTAGAGAGAATGAAAGAACTAAAATAAAACAACTGATGTGGAAAAACTGAACAAAAAAAGAATTTTTGGGTATAAAAGGGCATTCCTGACACATTTCAAGTGAGTCTACTACGGGATCTCAAGCAAGTTACTTTATAATATATCAAGTCACCGAATTCCCGGTGAAGTTCGCCCTCTGGAGCTGTACCTTGGTGGCGCTGACGCTCTGACGCGCCCCAAGCCCTGAAGCTGACCAGGAAGCAGTACTCCACGATCTCTACTGAGCTGGACCAGGAGGTTGGAGCAGTAACTTGGTGGCGCTGACGCTCTGACGCGCCCCAAGCCCTGAAGCTGAATAGGTAGCTGTTCGCCTTCACAAACAAGCCCTGAAGCTGACCAAGAAGCTGTTCGCTTTCACAGAGTTGGACCAGGAGGTTGCTCAAGCCAACAAGTATTGTGACCTTCCTCTAACTTTTGTGTTTTTCTGTGAAGCGTGATAGGACTGAATTTTATTTAATTAAATTAATTGTTTGTATTACTTTTTTTTTTTTGGATAAGTAATACGACAATGTGTGTCAAGGATGATATTGCAAGAACACTCGCCATCTCATCAGTCACCTCCTGTGACTGATGGCAAGTAATAGAGAAGTATCTGCGCTGATCCCAATTGAATTGGGATAAGAACAAGAGAATGATGATGGTCTTGGAATGTAATAGTCGCCTTTTCTGCATGTGCCATTGTGCATTTTTGCGGGCCGTCTTCCCTCACGATATAGATAATCAAGAGTTTCGACAGTTTCAATATTTCAGTATTGGTTTTTCAGACACAGACAGAAAATAAAACAGTTTCTTCCGAGCCAGCAAATCTTGGCATATTATGTAGATAATACAAAATCAAATGCGTTCAGTACTGTTCACATGCCAGAGGAATTCAGCCGATTATCGACTCAGTTATCAAATATCATGACTTTCGTAGGCCACCTACTTCAGTCTAGAAAGAAACTCTCATTTCCACTACTGTGACTAAAAGAGTAGTTTCCTTTACAAAAAACAGAGATAGTAATAAGCCGGAAGAAACCAAATATTATTATTCTAAGGATAAGAGAGGGCCAGATGATCAATTCGTTTAGGCGAAGGCGACGACGCCACGTTGAAAGTATAATAAATAATTTTAATTACCTGACGCTTTTAGCTAATAAGTCTTGGTGAAATCTTAATGTTGAGTTTACATCTTAAGCCTTCTTAAAAAGTCATGTTATTTTAAGAGCTTTATGGGGCTCGTAAATGGTAATGTTAGATGTTAAATTTACGATGGAATGGCCGTTTTTAAGGTTATTTTTAGAAGGAATAATCTTTGTTTCTTGTGATGAACAGAATCAGCTAAATAAACAAAAATGTTTTTAGTTCAAAAGGGTATTTCATATACAATTGCCACCAGGATATCCCGTCTTGTTGAGACAGATAACACAGTTTCTTATTTACAGTTATTTTCTGAATTTGTGAAAAAAGGATTCAATAAAGTTAAAATGATTTTTTCATTTATTTGTATAAACAGCTGTTATATTTCATTAAAATAAACTAAATGTACTTACTTAATTAAACAATAAACCTAAAAAATGGCGTCTAAAAACTTTTTCTCAACACTGTCAACTGTATGCCAAGAGACTGGCGGCGTCACCACGCTTTATGGCAACACTAAACCTTAGGCCAAGGTAAAAGCCAGTCCTTGGGTCACGGAAAGTGTCAACTAAGCTTTTAAAAATTATTTGAGAAAACGAATAATATGTTGACAGATTAGACAACCTGCCATAGCACAAGAGGGTTTGCCGATGTAACATAATTTTCAGAGAAAAACAAAATAGCTAGGTCATGGAAAAACTGTAAATTAAATTATAATTTTTCACCGTAAAACAAAAGATTATTTAAACTGGCCTTATCTGAGCCAGCCTTTATCAGCTAGATACTGGCTCCTCGGCTGAATAATGGAGTTTCAGGTTACACTTTTATTATAATTTATTACAAAACTTATTTGCTTTTAGCGCCGCGGGTGTTTTCCACTAATTATTCAGTTATTTCAGCGTCTAAGAAACGATATACGATATTGGCAAGTAAATCAGCGGAATGAGGGTTAGACAGCTTTTCAGTGGAAGATTTCTTGATAATTTTCTTTTATGATTAATTATGATGAAATAAGTTGGTGGTGAAGTTTTCGTAAAATATGAAAATGTTGTGCAAATTCTACCTATTGTTTTCTATGTACTAGAGGTAATTGAATGTATTGACAGCGTTGTGCGTTGTTATGGACAACGTTTGAAATAAAAATGTTTTTATTACTTTATGTGCTTACATTACTCGGGATTATGGAGTCTCGGACCTTTGGAAGGCGTATTCCAAAGCCAACTGACATTATGTAGGTTAAGGCTGATGCTTCAAGGTAACCCGCGAAATTCAAATTTTCTTACCGCGGGCCACCTTGACGCTTTCACCTTATGGGGCCGGCGGAGCATGCGCTTTTCATACAAACGTAATACCAAAATAGTATGAAAATCAAAAATATTCTTAAGGTAGTGTGTATATATTTCGATTGGGTTACAGAATATCTATGTTCCCAAATAAATATTTTGAAAGGACAATGATATAAAGGCGAGATATGAGGAATTTAAAATTTCAATAGAAAATTTATTTTTCTCATAACTCTTGTTTAAATCAGTGTCCATTCTAAATATGTGTTTGGGAACATAGATATTCTGTTATCTAATCGAAATAAATACACACTACCTTAAGAATATGTTTGATTTACAAATTATTTTGGTATTACGTTTGTTTGAAAAACGCATGCTCCGCAGGCCTCTTAAAGCATTTAAAGTGAAGTGAAACACCAATCATAGTTGCCATCGGGGAAAAACCAGAATGAGACTGGCACAGAAACATGGCACAAGAAAGGAGAGCCCTATGGCCCAGCAGTGAGTGAGTTTTATATAGCTGTAGGTGATGGTGATCACAACAATCCCCGAGTACATAAAAATTTTATTTTCAACGACTTTATCGTTGAAAAAAATGTTCTAAATAATATCTCTAGCTTTTCACCGGGACTTTAGAACTTAGTGCATGTACTCGTAGCTTCTATTTTACATTAAAATACTAATCTGCATTTCAGCGAAAAGTTGCCAAAAACCGAAAGCACCGGGTTCATCACGAGATGAGGCAAATACGCCACATTTATGCAAGTGCATGACTTGTAATTATACCAGAATCGAGGGCACGCTCGCGTTAAACTAAGATTAACTGACGTTTAACGACGACACGTGTTTGACAATCTTTGGTAAAGACAGTAGCTGCATATTTAGTATGCGTCACGTGATTAATGTATGAAGATTAATGTTAGGCTTTGGATCTTCTAGCGCGTGGACATTATAATCAGAATAGGCTAGTTTCCACCATCAATAAATTGCAAAACTAATTAGTCTGTCAGTTAGAGTATTGGAAAATAATGGACACGTATTTTTTTCTTTTTGTAAATCACTGAGTACCGACAAAGATAAAACGCATTAAAACTCGGGAGTGGGGGCTCGTGACGACACAAAGCACTAAAAACTATAGCACGGCGTGACGTATTGCGAATTTTAAAAGCGTCGTATCTTCGTCAATTTTGGTTTATGTAACAAAAGAAAAAATACGGGTCAAATATTTTTTTATAATCTAACTAACGGACTAATTAGATTTTTTTAGGACATAAGCCTATTATACCTCGCCATCTTGTTTTTTTTTTTTAATTTATTTTCGAAAGATATATTTTCTAATGACATTTCATTCAAGCACCTTTTTTTTTCTTTTTCGGATGGGAAATCATCAAATAACTTCTCCCACTCTGGGCGGAGTGGGAGGGAGTGTCAGACTTTTACTGACTAAAACCCATCAATGTTCCTTCCTCGCCCTTTATGTTCCGGGGCCACGGTATCTCATTCGAACAGTCCCGCAACCCCGGCAGGCTTCGGTCCTTACGGGCTCTTCATTCAAGCACCTAAGGTAACAAGCAACACCGTAGCTTATCTTTTTTTCTTCTTTGCTAGCTCAATCGATGATAATTTTAGTGATTATCAAGTAAATTAGTTGCATTTTAACTAGGTAAGAGACTAGAAATGGAGCCATAATCTCACAAAAAAGCAAATAACCAGTCTATCTTTAAACTAAGATTGACGATTGTATTACTACGTTCAAATAGCAAAACGTATTTGACAATTTTTGGTACGTTCGATGTTTAGTATGCACTGCGCTGTATGACAGAAACTTAGTTATGTCACACGTTTTGACAGGCTTTGTTCCTCGTATTGTAAAATGGAGGAGCGCTATTTCAAAGACTGACAATATCTAGAAAAAGTTAGTATTGTCTCGTATAGTCTTTTGTGTTTTGTTTAGTCACTAATTTAATTGGAAGACACGACCATCTTGAAAGTTTTAATAAGAAACAAAAAAAAACTTTTAATTATAGAAGACATCGTAAAATTACAAGAAACCGCTGTTTTATTTTAAAACTACATGAAAAACAACACTACAAAAATTAATAACATAGTCCTCGTCGAGAAGCTATAATACACACATTCGGGATCGCAACCTTTGGATCAAATTCAAAAATGACAGCGTCATGCGTTACTTTAAAATGGCGGCCCAAATGTTTACGTTCCATGATGTCAGATGCGTTCCAGTACCACAAAACATTAGACGGAAAAAAAGCGCGGGAATCATCGAATTTGGCGGGCGTGATTTTTCTTTCCTTTTCATAAAAATATTAAAAAACGTTGGCTATTGGAGATAAGTTGTGTAGATATATGTAAATATTCATTAGATTAGTTGATATAATTGTTTGTAGATATCTAGTTCTTCGTTTAGGGTAAGTTTTTTTCTATTTTATTTTTCTGGCCATTGGCCAGTATGGACAATGAACCGCCAGATCCGGGGGGCACAGTTCCCTCGGTCGGGCATAATATAACAATATATGAATCCAGTATGGATACGGACTCGTCCTTAAACCGATCGGAGCGGAAAAGGGCTAGAGCGCCTCGTAAAGTGTGTAAAAATTGTAACAAAAGAAGGCGAAATGGTCGCTCATCAGGAACAACAGGAACAATTAATAATGAATCGAATTGTCATTGTGAAAATGACTTAGTTAGTCCAAAAATAACGTCAAACGTACCGGTTCAATCAATTTTATTTCAACAAGAAGCCACTCCACGTTCTGTGGATGGTCCCCAGACTGAAATCCAGAATTCAGATCTTCCCCAGAAGGCGCCACAGGTTGCTAGGGCTTTGTACGAAGCCACAGACCTGTCGCCATACGTTGTACATATTCAAAAAAATGTTGATACAAATAACTCGGCTCAAACATTACACCCAATAACTTTAGGGCACTTTTTAAAAAAACGCAGATTTAACCACATCATTAACGGTTCACTAAAACGCATTGGTCGCAACCGAATTTCACTAAGCTTCTCCCATTACGTAGATGCAAACTCCTTTATAAAGGACCCAAGTTTGGCCAAAGAAAACTTGAGGGCATTTGTTCCATCTATAAATGTGTGTCGAATTGGAATTGTAAAAGGCGTACCTACCGAATGGTCTCCGGAGGAAATAATTGAAAATATGTCCGTCCCCGCTGGATGCGGGAAAGTCATTAAAGCCAGACGTCTTAATTATAAAGTACACGAACCGACCCCTGTGTGGAAACCATCCCAAACAGTCGTGCTCACCTTTGATGGACAAATTCTACCAAAACGTGTTTTTTGTTGTTACAATTCCATGCCTGTGGAATTGTATACATTCCCTACAATTCAATGCTTTAATTGTTGTCGATTTGGCCATACAAAGGTACAATGTAGGTCGAACCCTCGGTGCTTCAAGTGTGGGGAGAAGCATTCTGCTGACACTTGCAGTATTGAAGACGAGAGTAATAGTAAATGCTGTCATTGCGGTGGCATTCATTACGCCATCAATAAAAAATGCCCAGAATTTGAGAGACAAAAATCTATTAAACATTACATGGCCCATAGCTGCGTGTCGTATGCTGAAGCGTCGCAACTACATCCACCAATATCGAAATTGTATGCAGATGTGGTAACATCTGCCCCATCACATACCACTAAAAATCCTTTTTATTCACAACCTTCGCCCCAGTCACGTAACACAACAATTGTCTCCTCTCAAAGAAAAACTGTATTCCTCAAACCTCGGGATCCCCCAAAAACAACTAAGGGGTATGACCGGGCAGCTCATCAGGCATTGATCAATAATGAAGTTTCTGTGTCAGGGAATGGTGTTGCATTCCAAAATAAAACAACAAATAATAATGAGACTCAAATTTTAAATTTAATAATCCTGTTAATTAATACCTTGTCTAAAAATAATAATATTGAACCGTCCAACGTTGCCACTGTAATTGATACTCTATCTAACTTATTTAACTTTAATCATAATGGATCCAAATCTTCCCAAGATTGTTCAGTGGAACAGTCGCAGTATAGTGAGTAAAAAATCTGATCTGTCCTACATATTGAACGATCCCTTTGCAGTCGCTCTCTGTGAGACATGGCTTAAACCAGGGTTCTCTTTTAGAATTCCTGGCTATGCGTGTCTAAGAACAGACAGAAGCGATGGGTATGGCGGTGTCGCCATACTTATTAAAAATAACTTGTCTTTTCAAAGTTTTCCTCTTCCAAGTCTCAGCGACGATATTTCTGCTGTCGCTGCTATTGTAAATAAAATCTGTTTAGTATGTATATATTATTCTCGTCCCACTGTAAATATTCTTTCTGAAATAAATAATCTCCTTTCAATTTTACCTAAACCATTTTTGGTAATGGGCGACTTTAATGCACAACATCAGTCCTGGGGTAGTTCTACTTCCAATTACTATGGGGAAAAGTTATTGGAAATCCTAGACTCTAATAATTTGTGTATTTTAAATACATGTCTCCCAACACGCCAAACGAACCCAGATGAGGGAGTAAGTGCCCCTGACCTCTCAATCTGCACACCTGATTTAGCATCAACATTATCCTGGTCTCCTTTACAGTCTTCTTATGGAAGTGATCATTACCCTTTAATAATTTCTTTTCCACATAAAAAACCGGCTGTTTGTAATCCAACTCCACGTTTAAAGTATAGACTTCAAAATGCAGATTGGGATACATACAAAAATTGTGTAGAAGAAAGAATCCTTGCTATATCTAATTCTTTACAAATACATGATCCCCAGCTATTATCTAATCAAATAACCAACATTTTAATAGAGGTGGCAGATAATACTTTCCCTATTAAGAATGGTGCTTCAGGCAAAATTCCTTCACCACCCTGGTGGGATGCTGAGTGTACTCAGGCCATTAAAAAAAGAAAAGAAGCAGAAAAAAATTATGGTCATACTATGACTCGTCACAATTTTGAAATCTACCAAGAAGCTGCACGTACAACTCGTAAGCTCCTTAGAAAAAAGAAATTTGAAGGTTGGCAAAGATTCTGTGCATCCATCTCGCCAGAAGTTAACGCATCCCTAGTATGGCAAAATATTAGGCGATTCAGGTCAGCATTCAGTGACACAACAGCCTCAAAACTACCACTAGAATTAGCCAATCAGTTTATGGATCATTTAGCCCCTCCTTCAGCCCCAGAACAGAGATCTTTACATTTCCCCTATGTCCCTATTCCCAATTCTGAAATGAATTCTCTCTTCACACTAAGTGAATTGAAAGGAGTCCTTTCTCATGTTAAGGATTCAGCTCCTGGTGAAGATGGTATACCATATTCATTTATAGCTAATCTGTCTGACTCTGTTCTTTTAATATATTTAAACCTCATCAATACAGCTTTGATATCTGGCAACATTCCATCAAGTTGGAAGTCTCAAACAATTATTCCCATCCTGAAACCAAACAAACCATCTTCTAATGTTACTTCTTATCGACCGATCGCTCTTTCTACAGTTCTTGTTAAAATCGTTGAACATCTTATTAAGAATCGTTTGGAGTGGTATTTGGAAAGCAAAAACTTGCTAGCCACATCACAGTTTGGTTTTAGAAAGGGTAAAAGTACGATCGACAGCCTTAGTGTGTTCACAACTGATATTCGCTTAGCCTTCTCTTCTAATAATTCTGTAATTGCTGCTTTCCTCGATATTAGCTCTGCTTACGATAATGTCGTGGTATCAATCCTAGAACAAAAGCTAAATTTATTACAAGTTCCAAAAATGCTGTCTAACTTCATAATTAATATGCTCTCAGAGAGATCTTTAAATCTTCATATGGAAGGGTGTACATTCACCCGGTTAGTATGGAAAGGTCTCCCTCAAGGTTCAGTACTAAGTCCAATTCTTTACAATATTTACACTTATGATTTGGAACCCTCTCTTAATAAGTCAGTACAAGTCCTTCAGTATGCAGATGATTTACTTCTTTATTTATCTGGTCATTCTGTTGAAAATATTTGTACTTCCTTAACCTCTTCTTTAAGTTTACTGAAGACTTGGCTGGAAACCAATGGTCTACACCTGTCAATTGATAAAAGCAACATTGTATTGTTTACTAGAATGCGTAAGCCTCCTAATGTCACAGTAAGTTATAATGATATTCCCATGCCCATTAAAAACCAGGTTAAATTTTTAGGCCTTGTTTTGGATACACATCTTACTGGTATACCACACTGTGATTATATAGCTGCTAAATGTGAACGTCATATTAACATAATTAGATGTCTTGCTGGTGTTTGGTGGGGAGCACATCCTTTTTCATTGAAACTACTTTACAACACCTTGATAAGAAGCGTATTGGACTATGGGACTTTTTTGCTTGAACCTGCAAATGTGGCTGGTCTTAAGAAACTGGACAGTGTTCAGTCTAAAGCACTTAGAGTGGTTTCAGGTGCAATGAAAAGTAGTCCTATTAATTGTCTTCAGGTGGAATGTGGAGACCCTCCACTACATTTACGACGTCAATTTCTATCTGATAGATTTATGGCTCGGTGTTTGCAATTTACACATCATCCTTTGCGAAATAAACTTTCCATTCTCTCTGAAGAAGTTATTTCATCCAGTTACTGGAGGCACAAAGATACTCCGTGTTTAGTTAAAAGCTTCAGAAAATATAATTTAATTGAAGCTCCCTGTCACCAATCTCAATTTCTTTCAATATTTCACTGTAAATACAGTTCATTAATTATGTCACCAAATATACATTATAACCTTAACATTTATCGAGATGACGTATGTCATAACCTTAACTTCAACTTCACTATGGATAGAGACTGGAAGGGCTGTCAGCTCTTGTTTACAGATGCTTCGAAGCATGGAAGAGACTCATGTGTGGGAGTAGGTGTATACCACTCCCAATTAAATATCGTACAAAAAATAAAGCTCCCGCCCGAATCATCTGTATTTACGGGAGAATGTTACGGTCTATTCAAAGCTGTCGAATATATACTTATGATGGGCTTACGGAATTCACTCATTTTAACTGATGCAAGGAGTGCCTTACAATCTTTGGCCAAATTCCCTTTCTATTCTCATAATTCTTTTATTATATTCGAAACTCGTGAACTCCTCTATAGGTGTTCTATTAAGGGGTATTCAGTACATTTTGCATGGATACCCTCGCATTGTGGCATTTTAGGTAATGAGAGAGCTGATCAGTTAGCTAATGATGCCGTTTTTTGTGGAGATGTTTTCCCGTACAAAAATAACTCCCAAGATCTGGCAGCTCTGCCCAGGGCTTATCTACAGGAATCCTGGGGTCAGCTTTGGTCCGAGCAATCAGTGAAAGGGAAATTTTATCGTACTATTCAACCATCCATTTTTGTTAAACCTTGGTTTAGCAAGTACAAACTTAGCAAAAAGATTACTTCAATATTCATACGTATGCGATTGGGTCACGTATGCACTCCTGCTCATCTTGCCAGGCTTGGTATCGTGCAGAACCCTGCGTGTGAATGTGGCGCTGAAGTGGGAGATCTGAACCACCTTATTTTTTCCTGCCCCCTTTATGACCACTCCTCACTTTTTCAAAGTCTTGTTTCCCTCCGAGTCCCTTTACCCACTTCTATCTCATGTATTTTATTTAATTTTAATGTAGATATCTATAAAACCATAGCTCTATTCCTTGTAAATAATGATATAGCTATTTAAACGTTAATTTATTAATTGTAATTATGTACATAATTTACCATGTAGTTTAATTTACGCACCAAGTCGGCCTTTTTGTTAGGCCCATGGTGACGTTAAATAGTTAGTTCTCTGTTGTATTCCTTGTTTTAATTTAATATTTTTATACATAACAACTAATCTTCTTTCCATTTCCAAATTTCCCGTTGTAATATTTTATCATTTCGCGAGTACTTGATTCTTACGTTTTGTTATCAAATAAAGTATTGTCAGTGGCAATAAGCACGAATAGTGCAACGCCAAAACAAAAAAAAAAAAAAAAAAAAACATTAGACGACAGCTCTTTATATCGCCAAAATATAACCCTTCCAAGTGAAATTGCTCGATAGTTACGTATTACACGTATGATAACTTGAGTTGATTGAATTTGGGAGTATTTCTTGTTGATTGAATAAAATTGTCGCCACGTATCTTGGTAGAAATTCTTTGTTTACAAAAAATATAGCTTCTCGTGGCGTGGACTATAGTTATCTATTAATTTAGGTGTGGCAATTTACCTGAAATCAATGAATTTATTTATATTATGGTCGAGCGAGGTAATTTAAAGAAACGCATCAGGGACAGTTATAACAATTACAACAATACTACTCATACTTGGACAACAATACTACACAGCGTTACCTAAGTATGTCCTCTATCACCCAATGCGGAGGCAGTATTACAGTACTACTGGGGCTGCCATGCACATAAATCATGAGACGTTATTGTTCCAGGTTATGTGGCGACGTAAACGCAGGAATCTCCGCTCATTACTCTTATGCCTTGCGTAGAACATTGACTTAGGTAAGTCGCTTAGAACTTGGGAGGTTTGATTTGATAAATAGTTGTGGGGACACGTTTGAAGTATAGATGTTCTGGCGAGAATTATAGTGACAGAATTGTAAAATGTGAATAAATCAACCTGCGATAGAACAGATAAGATAGCAAGGAATAAATTGCAAAAGATCTGAAATCGAATTTTGCCACTATAAAGATATTCGACAGTGATGATCATGCGAATCAAACAAAAATGTAAAACCGTTAGCAAAAGTGGAAATCTCTAATTTATAACAAAAAAAAAAAACTATTTAAAATTCAAGATTGCGCCAGCTCAATATGAAAAGTAATAACTCAAATGATCTTTTTACAAAAATGTAATGAAAATTCTATTTTTGAATTAATTACGTTATGGAAAGGAAAAATTAAAGAAACAAAACGAAGGAGGATTCTTTATAAAACGGAGAAGGAATAAATTGGAAAGATAAAGAAATGAAGCCATATTTGTAACGTTCGTACTAATATTAGTCTTTCATCTATTATTAGGTATGTTTTTCCTAACCAGCTAGTTAAAACGCAAACAAATAAATATTTTCGAAGAAAACGAGCTAAGGGCCTAGACAAACTGACTTTCTATCACAGTTAACGACTATGATAAATCAACATGTATGGTACTGACATCACAGAAAATCATAAAATTATGTTAATTCTCTTTTAAGTCGTACATACTAAAACATTTTGAAAGCGATTGCCGCGGCCCCTAGGTTACCTTTGTTAAAGTTGCTTACAGAACTGGCTAATATTGACAACAATACAGTTGAATGTACATAATAGGTACCAAATGGAAATACTTAATTCTTTATTTGTTATCCTGAATTGTGCACATGAGCAGCGGTGGCACATTGGTGGCGGCCCCGACTTACGAACAGTAAGTCGTAGGTTCGAACCCGGACAGGCGCATTAGTTTGTGTAATTTATTTCATCACCACTTCTCTTAAAACGGTGAAGGAAAACATCGTGAGGAAACCGGTATGTCCTAGAACCAAAAATTCGAAGATATGTGACATCTACATCTATACGCGCTTTGACGTGGAGTTGCGGATACCAACCCGTTGTACTACAATGCACATGATTTCAGACTCCGTAGGATAGTCTTTATTATTAGGGTTCCGTTGCCAAATGGCAAAAAACGGAACCCTTATAGATTCGTCATGTCTGTCTGTCTGTCCGTCCGTATGTCACAGCCACTTTTTTCCGAAACTATGAAAACTATGCTGTTGAAACTTGGTAAGTAGATGTATTCTGTGAACCGCATTAAGATTTTCACAGAAAAGTAGAAACAAACAATAAATTTGGGGGTTCCCCATACATAGAACTGAAACTCATTTTCTTTTTTCATCAAACCTATACGTGTGGGGGTATTCATGGATAGGTCTTCAAAAATGATATTGAGGTTTCTAACATCATTTTTTTTTAAACTGAATAGTTTGCGCGAGAGACATTTCCAAATTGGTAAAATGTGTGTCCGGGGGGACACACTGTAACTTCTAAAATAAGAGAATAATAAAACTAAAAAAATTATATGATGTACATTACCATTTAAATACCACCGAAAATTGGATTGAACGAGATCTAGTCAGTAGTTTTTTTTTAATACGCCATAAATCGTAAACCGCAATTTACCTTTCATTTACAACGAACTGCAAGAACTTTTGTATACTATGTTACTTGCTGTTACGGAACCCTTCATGGGCGAGTCCGACTTGCACTTGGCCGCTTTTTTTTATATTAGGACCTAGCACGAGCGTAGGTTTTTTAATTGAAAATAGGTCCAATGTTCCTTATCACTTTGGTTAAATTGTTTGCAACAATTACTATCGATATCATCATAGACATGAGTTAATTTCTAAAATTGTGAAAAGATTTAATGTGAAACCAGTGCAATTAATTTTAAAATCGGCTTATTTATGTTTACACTGCTCTTATATTAATATGTTTCTAGGAGCTAAAAGTCTTTTAGCTCCTAGAAACATAATAAGATAAGACGATGTAGCCTTTATCCCGTATTTGGAGACAATATTAAGACATACAACCTTAAACCCTGTTAGGGCTAGTCGCCTGATGAATAAAAGACTAGCGCCTAACGGCTGAATTATAAAGGGTATTATAACGTTAAAATGGAGGGGGTGGGGGGTTGGTAACCGGGTAAACAGCCCGGTCTTTGAGCCGACCTATCGTTATAAGGGAAACTATTACCTTTAAGCTACAAAGAGCACCTTGCGGAGGTTGGCAAGATAATTTTGACATAAATTGTTGTTTCGTTTGAAAAGGAACCTGTTTTTTGGTATTTTGCAGGTCTTTTTAGGTATTTTTCTATATTACACTTTCGATTATCTTTCACTAAGGTTATATTCTAACTAAACCCTTTGAATTTCTCTCAATCAAGAAATTAATGCCAAAGTGGTTTGGTGTATTGTTTACATCATTTATGTGTTTTGTGGCGTGTTGTGTGCCTTGTGTCAAATTCTTAAAGGCAGTTTCGTGTTCACAAATTACCTTGATTAAAATCAAAGTAAATCTAACAGATTCCGTAAAACTGTAGAAACTTTAGGCGAACACAAACTCCAAACGTAAAAATTTTCAGAGTCAATCTAAAATCTAAATTTTTATCCTTTTCTTAAGAAATTTAAACTTGAAGTTAAGGAATCCTGATACATCTGTTCATTGACCACCTCAAAAATATGGCTTAAAAACAATCACAGCGATGAAGTAGCTACCGCTAAAACTTATTCACTAGTCATTCCTCAAGTTGCATAAGAAAAAATCCACTTAACAGCCAAACAGGGGGATCCAGCAAATGAAAAAAAAGTTTTGGAGGCAAAGACAAAAAGGACTGTTCCTAATGGGAGCAAGTTTGGGAAACACTTTGGCTAAACATCCACTAATGGAAATGGAAGGAAGCCAGAGAAGTAACACGGAATAGGTTGTTTTTTATAATTCACCCCCGACTGTTGCCAAATCGAGGGTTTTTTGGGCTTGAAATGGCAATATTTGTCAGTGATTTCGATTTAAATATTACGGATGTATGTTATATATTGCTTAACCAATTAACTTAACCACCTTTTTATTGAAATTAGAACACAAGAGAAAGAAAACAGACAATCTAAAAACACTCGATCTTAAAGGATGAATTTGTAAGGTTTCATGCACGTGTAAGAAAGCTGCTCTTTTCATAAATGTTAGCCGTGGTATAGGTAAGTACTACATTGTGTAATAAAAAAGACTTGCCTTCTTTACTGAAAAGGAAAATATCCAATCATTAAGGTACCTTCCCGTAGACACATTAAAACAAAGCACAACAAAACCAATTGAAGAACCTTTTCACCTAATGAAGCCTTAAAAAGTTCAAGTAGAAAAATTTGAACACTTTACAAGTTCACGACTGAATCATTTGGGGGCCGTTACAAACACCTGTACCGCAGCTCTTGAATTATTGCCCAAGTTCTTTTTTTTTTCACTTATATTATTAAAAGTTTCAAAAAGTTGGCCAGCGATAATCTCCGAAGTTCCCGGATCTACTTGACACTTGTAAGGGTCGAGGATGCCTTCTTGTTTTTGAACATGGAAGCTTATGATAAGGAGGTCTGTTGTCAAGAGTGTGGTTGATATTGGAGATCATAGTGGAAATGGACAGTCATTAAAAATTAATGACTGTTGGATATCAAAAAGGAAGACTGGTTAAATTGCAAGCTATGACCAATAATTTTATCATCTTGTACTCTGTGTTTATTTAATAGGATAGATTTAAAAAAATGGTTGTATCTTTCATACGTGTACCTATAATCTCACGCTTTTTCCACGGGGTTAGGCAGAAACCACCACCTCCTTTTGCCTCGTCCACGTTGATACTTGTACATCTGGACGGGCGCGCACGCCGGATGCAAGTACTTACAAAAAAAAATTGTTGAAAATAATCCAAGAACTGTCCGTGCAAAGTCGATGTGTACCAACGCTTGTGACATCAAAAGAGAATTTCAAAGATAGTCAACACAGTTGTACTGCCAATCATCGGAATACAAAAACGCCAAACTCAGCTGTTTTTGACAATTAACCAAACAATTCGACGAACTTTCACAAAGGCAACGTCGAACTTCACGGAAAAATACGTGCACACAATAAGTCTACATTCACATACAAAGCGCTCGAAACCTTTGCACAATCGCTCCTTCCACAAAACAAGGAAACGTCGGCGACACACAACTCACAAAACCAATTTACTACAATTTTTAATTTACAAAACAAGTTCCTGCTACCCCGTGCACCCCACACTCGAGTTACGAACCCACCTTGTTTACGATCACAGTTTAACCGATTGCTCTCATTTATTCCCGATAAGTTCCCGCTTTTGTTTGTTTTATAAACAAACGGCTACAATAACTTTGGCACAGAATTTACAACAGTTTCAATGAAAAATGTTACTTCGCACCGAGTTACAAGGTCCAATTTCGAATGATTGGTTGACGTGTTATTATTTATGTTGAAATTGAAATTTTGTGCCTGTAATTGCGTAGGTTGGAAGGTTGGCGAGATCTGCTTAATTGTGTAAGTTCGATATCGAAATAGGTTTCATTTAACTTTCTACGAGTACCTTTTCTATGGAAAACGGAAGGTTCTGTTATGTATATTCTTACATTTTAAAGATTCCATCTCTTATTGCATAGCACATGTGTGAGTACCATGTACTGTAAAGCTACCATTTGCATTGAGTTATCTTTCATTGACTTGAATATGCCTTGGTGGCTGAAAGAATGTCATGCTCGCTCAAATGTCTCGCTGATGGTGGCGGGTGGGTCGGGTCTTTTAGTTCCCTTCAATATGGTTGAATTGAATGGCGCTGATCCATGCATCATGTTCGTGAACGGGCGCTGTCAGTCGGGACTGGTCATCTCTTAGCTGCCACGGTTAATTTTAATTACTTTACTTTTAAATTGTTGATTTTTAGGGTTCCGTAGCCAAATGGCAAAAAACGGAACCCTTATAGTTTCGCCATGTCTGTCTGTCTGTCTGTCTGTCCGCGGATAATCTCAGTGACCGTTAGCACCAGAAAGCTGAAATTTGGTACCAATATGTATATCAATCATGCCGACAAAGTGCAAAAATAAAAATTTAAAAAAACATTTTTATTAGGGTACCTCCCCCAGACGTAAAGTGGGGAGCGATTTTTTTTTTAATTTTGACCCTGACGTGTGATATATTGTTGGATAGGTATTTAAAAATGAATAGGGGTTTTCTAAAATCATTTTTTGATAATATTAATATTTTAGGAAATAATCGCTCCGAAAGTCAAAAACAATGTGTCCCCCCCCCTCTAACTTTTGAACCATAAGTTTAAAAAATATGAAAAAAATCACAGAAGTAGACCTTTATATGAACTTTCTAGGAAAATTATTTTCAACTTGATGAGTTGAATAGTTTTTGAGTTATATAGCACTTTTTCAAAAAAACGCAAATGATAACTTTGTTTTTCATACAAATACTATGAAAAACAAAGTTATTTTTGCTGACGAAAAATGTTGGTATTTTTAATGGTCTGGGAAGCTACGGAACCCTACAGTGAGCGTGGCCCGACACGCTCTTGGCCGGTTTTTTTTCTTCTCTGGACGCTCTTAATGTGCTGCACGTCTTTCTACATCGTTCTCACATATACTCGTATGTATAATCTCAACATGAATGATGTAACCAAGATTTTGTAACAAAATTTTTGATTGAATGAAAAGAGTGTCCATGGAGTTTCTTGCCCGATCTTCTCCATAGAGATCTACGCTAGGGAATGGGCGACTACAGTACTTTCTCAAGTTATTCACTGTAGCTTTGTTTTTTTTTCTCGTTTCAAAAGTGCCATAATGGTCTAATTGAAATAAATGATTTGAGTTTGAGTTTTGTATATTTCAAGATTTCATGGAACAGATACAACATTATTTTATGTTGTTTTACTGTTAATAGAAACTTTTTGCTACACAAGGATCCATTGGTGCGTGGACACGGTCGAAACGAATGCCACCATTTTGTTTTCTCGAGAAATTTCACATATTGACACCAACCAACAGCGTCCTGTGGCATAATCTCATCGTCTTCACATCACAAGCATCACATGTAAACTCAGAATTACGTAATACGAGTTAATTTATCATAGCGTCTCTAAGTCCCTTATATCAATGCCTTTGGCGTTTGACAAGACAGTCACTGGTTGATATTACAACTATTATATTAGTGTTTGCAAATACGATGCTATGTCCATAATAGTCCCCTAGCGCTAGATAGATGTAGCTCCTGAACCACAGACGTCTCAATTCCGTCCTCAATCTGCCGGAAGATTAATAATACGAGTAGGCGCACGGCGTAGTATCGGAACTAAATCACCGATACGCCACCGACTTAATTACTGTGGGTTAGTGGGAATCTACCTGCAAATCAGGACAAACTGACAAGGACTCAGATGAAGTGTATCACACTTGACCGTCCAAGAAAAGAGGAGTTATTGTGAATTGCAATATTGCTAAAAGTGTAAGTAGATGACACACCAAACAATTGACATAAATTTTGAATGGCAATATCACGCTGTGATGTCACTGTTTAGTCAACTTAATGATTCGACTATCAATTTATTTAAAAGCAACTAACATCTAATTTGGCAATTTAATAAAATAAATCGGGTTTTCAGGCCCAAAATAAGTTAATTTGTTTTTTTTAGAGATTGGTGCATCTACCCTAATATACGGGTACAACGGCGGTCTTATGGCGCTGACATTTATATCTTCCAGATGACCTTTGGATGGACTAATCGAAATATTCAAGCTTTCTGTATCAAATCTTTCTTTTATGTTAAAATTTCAGGAACGAATGTACTTTAGGTTTCGCAGTGTTTTTAGGAAGTTTCCGGCATAAATAATTAATGTTTGTCTCCACAAACATTAATTCATATTAATAATAAATTTCTGTCAAGGCATGACGTCCGACTTAGTTATGTGCATTTAAAATGTAAAATATGTTTGAAATGTCACAACTCATAATTTCAGCCGAAAGACATCCACTGCTGGACATAGGCCTCCCTCAAGTGTCGCCACATCAACAGGCCCGTGCGACTCGCATCCAGCGGATTCCCGCAACCTTCACCTGGTCCACTTAGTGGGAGGTCTTCCAACAGTAACAACGCAACGTCTTCCGGGCACAATTCGATAATATTTTATTGACAAGTCTACACTTTACATTACCTAAATTTTATTGTTAACTGAGATGAAATATCTATAATTTGATGTAAAATCTCGATGTTCAGATAAATGACGTTACATTTTTATACCAGTTTTGTTTCCAGACAAGATATTAGACTGGTAATTTAACACGGGTTGCAATATCTATAGACTCAAACAAAATATTAATTAAAACATCTTTTTTCAGCTGGTAAATAATTGTAGGTGCCACTATATTACGTCTGCTACAAAGTGTTACATCTCTTACTCAAAAGACTGAAATCTTTTGCAAAAGACAAACGTTATCAGCATTAATTTAACTTTCAAACATCTCCGAGTCAAACAGAAACACTGAAAAGTCAGCATAACAACCAGCAGAGTGTAAGTACTCCGAACGTTTACTTTTATACACAAATACTGCGCGAAACTTCTACTAATACAATAATTGTTTTGTCTGTTCTGAAGTTAATGTCAGCAACGGCGCTTCAACTTTTATACTAATTAGCAATTAAGTTATCAAAATTCGTACAGTTCATTCTGTGTAACTTCTTTTAATTGCTTGTAATGTTGTAACTTAGTATTTAAAGGTCATCATTGTCATCAGGCCTCTTCGATTGTACGCCACTCAAATCGATGCCCGGCAACTAGCACCCTGTTCCAGCAAACCTGCGAAGAAGAGTCTGTGGGCGCCCCACCTTGCGCTTGCCGATTTTGCGGTCTCCACTCAAGAACACGTCCTTGGGGTGGACGTGCGGTTATCGATTCTACTGACGATCATTATCCTCTGTCTAGCCATTTCCCAATTATGTTGGGGTCGGTTTCTAGTGTAACCGGATTCAGTTAAATACCAGTATTTTTGTTTGTTTTGGTCAACTGTTAAAACTGAGTTTTAAAAAAATTGTCCTAAATCGATTGAGCTGATATTTTGCATAGACATTTAGTTAGCTAAGTGGCGTCATTCTTAATCCAATATGGCGGACTAACAAAGATGGTGGACTAGTTTTTTTTGTACGCATCACCATAATATGGGTTTCAATTGAAAGGGTTTACGAAGAAAAATGACGTTACGCCTATATTAAAAACCTCGTTTTAAAACGTTTTTTACTATAAGCTTGTTTGATATTCTAAATCGCTTAACATCACAACTGTAGGTACTCAATTTATTATAAAGTTGTCTATAATTCAAATCAAATACGTTTACAAAATGTGGTTTGACACAAATTCTAAATAATATGTTTGTTATATTTCAATTAATCACTTAACATACCTATTCATAAATCATGATTGTGACACCCCTTTTGACAGTTTGAAATTGAGTGAAATCGTGTGAATACCAGGGAATTAAAATTTACCTGTTATTGTTTAGCCACGAGAGCATTATGTTCTGATTTTGCTGACTCTTAAAACTTTGATGTATTCCTTCACCGTTATTAATGAGACGTAAATGGTTATTAAATTAACGTCAAAAGTATAACACCACTTTCCGATTTAAACTCTAAAGCAAGCATAAATCTGAACATGTATTAATATTAAAACATTTCAAACTGACTACGGTTCGTTATACCTTCAAGCGGGCATCACTAATGAAGTGACTCGCAAATTGAATCGGATGTAATATGCATAATGTACGTGGAACTCAAATTGTTAAATAGTCGCTAAAGCGAGAAATGTTTTTATAATATCACTGTAGTTTTTGGGATTTCATAGAGAGCGCTAAAGCGATTATACAGGGTGGAATTTTTCAATGCCACCTGGAGGGAAAGTACTCGAAATACTGGAGATAGCAAATTTTACTCAAACGAAACATTCCTTTATTTTTGAAAAGAAACAAATCTGCATTCACAGATTTTCAAAATTCGCTTGCCACACTCGGGAATCGATACGACTAAAGTTCGTAAAAATAACAGCCTGTACCTTTTTGACATCAATCGATAGGGCCAACCATATGGTTTAAATCTCTCTAACAAACATGATAAATTAAGTGAAAGAAAAACCATGAAATATAAAGAACAGTTATAAATTCAATGGGATAAATTCAACAAGATAAAGCACTTTTATTCATAGTTTTCCTTTCATTGATAGAGAGATTTGATCCATATGATTGACCCTATCGATTGATGTCAAAAAGGTACAGAATGTTATTTTGTCGAATTTTAGTCGATCCATCCCGGGTTCGATGCCCGAGTGTGGCAAAATAATTTTCGAAAACTGTGAATGCAGATTTGTTTCTCTTTAAAAATAAAGGAACGTCTCCTTTGAGTAAAATTTGCTATCTCCAGTATTTAGAGTACTTTCCCTCCAGGTGGCATTGTAAAATTCCACCCTGTATAGAATTCACCTCCTTTCTTTCTTTCTTTATTCTTTAAAAAAATAAGGTTAGAAGATTAGTCTAAGAGACATCGTATTACAAACTTTTACCATGGATTTTAAGATTGTAGCTGCAAACTATTGATTGTTTGACCATAGAGCTGATTTTCATAACCAATAAATTCCAACGCTGGAAGGTCTAGAGACAAGAATATGTGCGAGATAATTATTATTTTGAAATTAGAAATAATTAAATGCTTTAATGGTATTTTTTTAAGTCAACTTCCGATTTATAAAAAGTAGTGTATTGACTTCTCGTTACGCGCCGCTCCCCTACCTACCGACCGAGTCGAGTATAAAATAAGGTGCGCGGCGCTCGACAGATCAGAAGTTGTCTAGTAGCAGACACGGTACGAAGGTGCTCTGAACTGTCAGGTAACGTTGAGTTTATTATTACTTTATACTGTTATTATGCTTATTGCTCTAATGATAAATTAGTTACTTATTTACTGAACAGCCATATAAATTGTGTATGTGCTATATTGCTTCCTATTTTGCTTGTGTGTGAGTATAGTTATGGAATTTAATCATGATTTATTTATCTACACTAATATTATAAAGAGGAAAACTTTGTTTGTTTGTTTGTTTGGTTGTAATGAATAGGCTTAAAAACTACTGGACCGTTTTTAAAAATTCTTTCACCATTCGAAAGCTACATTATCCACGAGTAACATAGGATATATTTTATCCCCGTACTCCCACGGGAACGGGAACTATGCGGGTGAAACCGCGGGACGTCCGCTAGTTATAAATAACCCGAGAAATAGCAATGTACTTTCTTGTAGAAAATATATCAATTTGATTTATTAAACTATTTCTTTCGTATTATTTCCACTGCATCTCCCACATCAGAAGTGGGATTACGTATACAACAGACCTACGCCTGTGAGTGTTTTGATTTCAGGAACTTCAAAATGAACGCAGCAGATTCTACCACGGGTCAGACTGAGCGGTCGCAAGCTGCCTCAGGGTCTGAGCCAGCATTTCATGAAGAGTGTGTTGGTAGACAGCCATCAGCGATCCGCGTCGAAAAGTGCCGGATCAACCTACTGGCTATTATGCAGACGTCAACGGCAGAAACATTGTGGCCTCATCCACGGGCAATGCAGTTCCCGGTGGTTCCACGGCCACATGTGACAGCCGTGAATAGAGTAGAGCAGTAGAGTTTGTACCTTTAGTTTTATGCAAAATGTTATGCAGGAAATGATGACTCAGTTGATCAACACTACCGCTCAAACTTTTAACCCACCGAATGTGTGGCCCACTCCACGAATGCGAAGTCTTGAGCACATTTATGTCCCTGCTTTTAATCCCGACGATCAGACCGATACGGTACAAGTTTGGTGCCGAAACGTCGAAGAGCTCCAAGCTGAATATGAACTCTCTGATAGAGAGCTACTAAACTTGTCTCGGAACCATTAACGTGGACGAGCTGCCGAATGGGCTCGTCGTAATTATTCATGTTTAATTACGTGGTCAGAACTTAAAGCTGGTCTTTTTGAAATTTTTGCAGATGAGGCTCGTTACTATGACGACCATGACGCTGTTCATGGATTATACCAGTAAGCAGGCCGGCAACTTTGCCGAGTACGCAACCCGAAAATGGGAACTGGCGAAGAAGATGATTGGTGAGGAGATGACTGAACAACAACGCCTCGTTGAAGCAGTTGTTTCGGGTATGTCTGACTTTCGTATTCGTTCTGATTTGCTACGACTTACACCTAAAAATTTGCCACAGCTAATTCAAAGTCTCAATTCATATAATCGTAAGAGGCCCGGTGGTGAGTCTAACAGCACATCCCATCTAAGCGCTCCAGAACCGCTCCCTCTTCAGATACTTTAAATCGACGATGTCATAAATGCCATAAAGTAGGTCACATTCAAAAAGACTGTCGCTCAGGCGCAAATAATAATGGTCCTTGGAAAGATACTGCTCCCAATTCTAATAGTAATGTTAAGCCTACTGAATCAAAGTCTTCTAAAACAACAGTTTGTACTTTTTGCAATAAGACGGTGCACCCTTTTGAGAACTGTTTTGGGCGCTTACATTAGCAAATCAAAAACAATAAGCCCTCTAATGTGAATAGTTTGAGTTTAAGCAATAAAAATTTGCAAACTATTCAAATCGAGAGCCGTGATTATTCTTGCCTTTTAGACAGTGGGGCAGAATGCTCCTTTATGCGCGACAGTATTGACGATTCGGTCAAGGGTAGAATTATTTATGAGACCTCAGTTTTGCGGTGCATTCGAGACAATGCTTTCAGTTCATCACGAGAAAAGCTTTGCATGGTGTGTGTTGATGGCCTTAATATTGAATTGGACTTTATTCTAGTCCCTGATAGGTACATTCAATATGATGTATTGCTTGGTCAAAATCTTTTTGACGTACCTGGAATTCAGGTAACTTTCTCAAAGAACAGTGCTAAAGTTTACAGAGACTCTTGTAGTATTAATTGTCTTCGAAAGGATTTTGATTTTGAAATATTAGAAGTGAACCGTGACATAAATTCGAAACATAAAAAAAATCAGTAGTCCTATACCACTAGTTCGAAAGAAAGGTGGTACTTAGTGACAGAATGTGTGTCGACTACCGAGAATGAAATAGTAACACCGTTCGTGATCACTTTCCACTCCCATTATTATTATTATTGATGACCATATTAGCATACTGTCTGGAGCTAAATACTTCACAGTATTAGTATGGCAGCAGGGTTTCGTCAAATTCTGATAGCTAATGGTTCAATGGAAAAGACTGCCTTCGTCACACCTGACGGGCAGTTCGAGTTTCTCCGTATGCTATCTGGCATATGCAATGCACCATCGGTTTTTCAAAGGGCCATTAACACAGCACTAAAGCAATTCGTTGATGATTTTGTTCTAATTTACATTGATGATGTAGTAATTATTTCTGAAACTGTTTATGGTATTGAACATCTAAATATTGTACTTGATGGCCAAAAAAAAAAAAAAAAACGGGTTTTTCTCTTAATGTTAAAAATGTAAGTTCCTACAAACCGAAATAGAATATTTAGGAAGAATTGTCTCCAGTGGCCAGGTAAGGCCAAGCCCTGGTAAAGTTAACGCCTTGTTAAATTCTCCCATTCCAACAAACGTTAAACAGGTCCGAGAGTTCTGCGGACTAGCCAGTTACTTTAGGAAATTTTCCTTTGTATAATCTCACCCGTAATTACGTCAAGTGGAACTGGACATGTGAACATAATGATGCCAGATATCAAATTCTTGAGTGACTTTCTTCTGAACTTGCATTGACTTTACTTGATCGGGCAAAGCATGTCGAGCTAGGGGGTATTGTTCTTCAAAAACATGACGAAAACCTCAGTTATAGAATATTTTAGAATGCCCACCACCGAGACTCAAAGCCGTTACCACTCTTATGAGTTGGAAACGCCTGCAGTAGTTAGATCCGTTAAGCAATTTTGCCCTTACTTACTTGGCGGACCATTCAAACTTATTACTGATTGTAATTCTCTGAAGGCCGCACGGAACAAAAAAAAAGAATTGCTTCCCAGAGTCCACAGGTGGTAGGAATGTCCATATTTGCAATCTTTTGATTTTACTGTTGAGTACCGCAAAGGTGAACGTATTCCCCACGTAGAAACATAAATAATGTACAAAATTATAGTGAATGGTTACAAGTAGAGCAAAGTAATGACCTTGAAACTAAAAAAAAATAATAAAAGTGAATCGGGATCACGACAGATTACGTTGCATCCAATAGAAAAGCCGCCTACTCCTTTTCATACCGTCCGTATGGACACCACTGGCAAATTGAGCGGTAATAAACCCACAAAAAAAAAATATGCGGTTGTTTTTATGGATGCATTTGCAAAATATGTTTTCATGAAATCCGTTAATATTTTAACTGCGGGAGCTACTGTAAATTGTTTGGAAGAGCTAATTTACACTTTTTGCACCCTTATGCGTATTGTTTGTGATCAGGCCGCTTCTTATACTGGCAAAGAGTTTACCAATTTTTGTGAACATTGGTCTGTAAAATTGCATTTTATAGCTAGTGGTGTAAGTCGAGCAAACGGACAGGTTGAGCGAGTAATGAAGGTTTTGACTAACTGCTTTACAAATGTTGAAAATACCACCAAGAGAAGTTGGAAAGATGGTGAAGTACAGTTACCAATTAATAGCACTTTCAGTAAAAGTACCGGTCATACTCCGTTCCAACTTCTTATGGGCTGCGATCAGTCGGCTCCTGCCATATCATCTTTACTAAATGATGTTGAGCGCTTGGACCTCGACGTACGACTCCGTCAAGAGTCAAAAATTAAAGTGGATGAATTTGCTCAAACCCGCAAAAGCTGATTTTGATAAAAACCATAGCTAAAATTGTACCTTTTAAGTCGGCGATACTGTTTTAGTCAAACAAAACCCGCGAGCAATTAACAAACTTGACAGTAAGTTTAGAGGTCCTTGCGTCATTACCGAAGTAAAAGACAACGATAGATACGTTGTAAAGGTTCATTAAACAGGTAATGAGTTATGTTTCTCATGAAAACTTGCGAGTTGTTACTCCTGTTATGGGATGTGAGTTGACCGAATCTTTAGATACATCCGATTGATAATTGTTTATATGTAGATTTGATTTGATTAATTAAGTTAAGATTGTCTTGCATAATCAGTGATCGCCTGGCCAACGATCATTGTTATGCCTGATAATCACTTTTTGTTGCCATCTGATTTGGCCATTACATTTTGTTGTCATGTGATTTGACAAATGCCATGTGACTTGGCGATTATGTTTTGTTTGTCATGTGATTTGACAACTGCCATGTGATTTGGCGATTACATTTTGTTGTCGTGTGATTTGACAACTGCCATGTGATTTGGCGATCATATTTTGTTGTCATGTGATTTGACAACTGCCATGTGATTTAGCGATTATATTTTGTTGTCATGTGATTTGACAACTGCCATGTGATTTGGCGATTATATTTTGTTGTCATGTGATTTGACAACTGCCATGTGATTTGGCGATTATATTTTGTTGTCATGTGATTTGACAACTGCCATGTGATTTGGCGATTATATTTTGTTGTCATGTGATTTGACAACTGCCATGTGATTTGGCGATTATATTTTGTTGTCATGTGATTTGACAACTGCCATGTGATTTGGCGATTATATTTTGTTGTCATGTGATTTGACAGCTGCCATGTGATTTGGCGATTGTGTTTTGCTGTCATTTGATTTGACAAGCAGCCATGTGATTTGGCGTTTGTGGTCATGTGACTTGACCAATCTTATTTGTGAGCCATGCCATTTGGCAGTAGGATCATGAGATTTGATGATTCAGCAATTGTTTTTACTCATGTAATTTGAGATTTGTAATTTATGTTCGCGAGCCATGACGGCTGCTCGTCAGAATGGCCGTGTGCGAGATAATTATTATTTTGAAATTAGAAATAATTAAATGCTTTAATGGTATTTTTTTAAGTCAACTTCCGATTTATAAAAAGTAGTGTATTGACTTCTCGTTACGCGCCGCTCCCCTACCTACCGACCGAGTCGAGTATAAAATAAGGTGCGCGGCGCTCGACAGATCTTTGGCCACCCACAGGATCGTTCGGTTAAGTAGTCAAGCAACCTTAGAGTGTTGCAACTACGAGTGGTCATACCCAAAAAAAAAAAAAAAAAAAAAATTATAAAAGCTCGACAGATCAGAAGTTGTCTAGTAGCAGACACGGTACGAAGGTGCTCTGAACTGTCAGGTAACGTTGAGTTTATTATTACTTTATACTGTTATTATGCTTATTGCTCTAATGATAAATTAGTTACTTATTTACTGAACAGCTATATAAATTGTGTATATGTATATGTATATTGCTTCCTATTTTGCTTGTGTGTGAGTATAGTTATGGAATTTAATCATGATTTATTTATTATAAATAACCCGAGAAATAGCAATGTACTTTCTTGTAGAAAATATATCAATTTGATTTATTAAACTATTTCTTTCGTATTATTTCCACTGCATCTCCCACAAATATTTGATAGTAGTTTGTAACACGATGTTCCTTACTATCGATGTCGAATCTTAAGTCAGGATAGGCAAAAAAACTTTTGAAATCTTTTTTGCCGTGGGTTTTGGAAAAAACCCAGGCACCTAAAAGTCTAGGGCACGCCACGATAGTGGCGGTAAGTCCCCTCTTTGAGGAGTGGCTTGAGAGGCGCCACGGCGCCCTCACCTTCCGCCTGACGCAGGTCCTCACCGGACACGGATGTTTCGGGAGGTACCTGCACCGAATCGGGCGGGAGGAAACGCCCGGGTGTTTCCACTGTGAGGATCGACCGGAGGACACGGTGGAGCACACGGTGGAAGTCTGCCCTGCGTGGGCGGAGCACCGCCGTGTCCTCGTAGCGGCGATCGGCGGCGGCGACCTCTCGCGTCCGGCCCTGGTTCAATCCATGGTCCGGAGCGAGACGGAATGGGAAGCCGTCACCTCCTTCTGCGAAGCAGTCATGCTGGCGAAGGAGGTGGCGGAACAAGAGAGGGAGAGAGCCTCTCTTCCCGGCCGCCGCGGGAGACGCACCGGGCGTCGGGGGCCACGTGGTGGCTACCGGCCACCGTAGATGCGGGCCTGTGGACGGTAAGCTATGGGCTAGCTAGCCGTCCGTCCGTCTAGTGACGACAGGCCGTGTCGACGGCGCGTTCGTGTTCCACGCGCGCCTCAAAGAGATGTCAGCAGAAGAGAGGGGCCCGCAAGGGCCGAAGCCTGCCGGGGTTGCGGGACTGTTCGAAAGAGATACCGCGGCCCCGGAACGTAAAGGGCGAGGAAGGAACATGGATGGGTTTTAGTCAGTAAGAGTCTGACACTCCCTCCCGCTCCGCCCAGAGTGGGAGAAGTCATTTGATGATTTCCCATCCTAAAAAAAAAAAAAAAAAAAAAAAAAAAAAAGGCACCTAAAAGTCTAATTGATTGATAGCTTCAGACATCAACTTTTACTGAGTAGTTTTTTTCATCTAATTACTTGGCTCAGACTTTGGGTTAATAAAATCGAAGTCTTAATTAGTTGTTTTTCAAAGGAAAATCTCACACGAATACGAGAAGTAAGTAACGACGGTGAACATATACACAAATGTACATTTGTGCGCGTTCTAATAATACTCTAACTAAACAAATTCCTCAATAAACAAGCACTATTTGATTTTCGACTCGCCTCAATTCCAACATCATCATCTGCCTAGCCTTTTCCCAACTATGTTGGAGTCGACTTCCAGACTAACCGGATGCAGCTTAATACCATGCTACTTTACATGGAGCGGCTGCCTATCTGACCTCCACAGCCCAGTTAGAAGTGGGTAATAGGATACGCCTTGGTAAGACGGGTTGTTAGATTTTCGGGCCACTGACTAACTGTAATGACTGACAAAGATCCACAAATGACAGCCGAGACCAATGGTTTAACGTTTTATCCGAGGTACGAAGGGAATTCGGTGATAGAAAATCAACGGATCGACTTAAGCAAACGCGGCCTCGAAGATCGATATGAGCAGCTGTTATTATTTAGCCATGAACTCCTTTAATAAGCACTGAATTCCAACTGTGAGTTTTAAAGAAAGAAAGATAGAAAGAAAAATATTTATTTGACGTCAGTTAATAAAGCACACACACAATAATAAAAAAAGATACAAAACAATGAGTAGGACATAGTAGAAACGTACAAAAAAAGAAAGGGAAAGTCTCAAATATGGCCTGCGCAGATGACAGACTATCCGTGGCGCACTTTTTAGTCTGTGAAAATACAATCGAGAGCAATGAATCCGGGTCACTTAAAGCATCCTAAAAATCTCGGAAACTAAAAATGCTAGGTTAATGCAATAAATTGTATTTAATAGACAATGTAATACTCCTTAAATGAAGGTATTAAAACTTCTTAGTTATTGTAAAGTTATATCATAAAAAAATCAAATTTGAAAAAGGGCCACTTTCGAAGATGGAACTACGAAATTACAGCATTTGGTTTTGCTTTTGTTTGTAATCTGTCATTTATGTGGGTACATAAACCATGTTGATAGTGCTCTATATTCATTATTCAAGCTGAAATTATGTCGCTTACGCCTGAAGAATGCACCAGAATACTTACAATGCTGGAAACCAGCCGGAGTCAGCGCGATACAGCCATGACTGTCGGTGTGTCGCTGTCAACAGTACAAAGAGTTCTCCGACGTTACGAAGAAACTGGTTCTAACCTACGCAGACCAGGAACGGGCAGAACCAGGTGTACCACAGCACGAGAAGACCGATACTTGGTGAACACCATGCTTCGAAATCGCTTTCTCACAGGAACTGAACTCACAAATCAGTTTCGACGCCTCGGAGGAAGTAACCCAAGTGCATGGACAGTAAGACGTCGGCTTGCTGAATCTAACTTAAAACCCCTTAGACCTGCAAACGGCCCTAAACTGGAGCGTGGGCATCGTATTTCAAGACTAAGATATGCCCAGAGCCACGTAAATTGGAGTATTGAAGATTGGTCAAAAGTTATGTTCTCCGACGAATCAAAATTTATGCTCTACAAGCACGATGGAAGACACAGAGTGTATCGAAGACCAGGGGAAAGATTCAAGCAAGCATGCATCGAAGAAAAAGTAGCCTACGGTGGTGGGTCTGTACTTGTGTGGGCCGGAATTTCTTCTGAAAGTCGCACAGAGCTGGTGATCATAGAAAACGGCTCTTTAACTAGCGTAAGATATGTGGAAGAAATCCTCAATGATCACGTTGGTCCATTTATGGTCAATTTAGGTGAGGATGCTATATTTATGCATGACAATGCCCGACCTCATACAGGTAGGATTGTGAATGACTACCTTCAAGAGATGAACATTACTCGTATGGAGTGGCCAGCGCGCAGCCCGGATATCAAACCGATCGAGCATGCTTGGGACGAGCTAGGCAGATGCGTAAAACAACGAAACCCTCCCCCAATCACGCTTCGTGAGCTCAAAATTGCTCTCACAGAGGAATGGGAGAATATTCCCCAAAATCGTATAAGGAACTTGGTGTACAGCATGCCAAACCGCGTAAACGCAGTAATGGAAGCACGAGGAAGTAATACGAAGTATTAAAATTAAAGAAAATCGTAATAAAGTTCAAAAATTTCATGTTTCTTATTTTTGTTTTAAGGAGAGATCAGCAGTTTTTTTCTATATGTAATTTTGTGTTAGTAAAATGTATGGTGACTCATATTTTTTTACTTTCATTTAAGGAGTATTACATTGTCTATTAAATACAATTCATTTTTAGTTTCCGAGATTTTTAACATTCTTTAAGTGACCCGGATTCATTGCTCTCGAGTGTAGAACCTAAGCAATTATATGCAGTAACGCATACAACGCGCAAAAAGTCCGGTGCAAAAAAAAATCGTGTCATTCTGGCAGATCTCGCCGCGCCGCGCCGCACACGAACGCGTGCTTTCGCAGACGGCGCACACTTTTAGTATGCAACAGTATGCAAGCGTTATTGGGGGATGTACCTTACGATAAAGATGTGCGTGTGCGTTGAGTCTGCGTAATCCGCGAAAGACTTTTGTATTCCATGTAGACATTTTGTGCGCCACAGACTCGATCGAACAAAAAGACTGTCATCGGCGCTGCTTAATGTTATTGAAAACAAGCAGCAGAAACACAAAAAAAACAGTGATGTTTGCTTATTATTCTTCTTCGAAGAAGATTATCATGATGACTCGGTAATTTACAAGCGCAATCAAAAATGTTGCCAAATCAAAATATTTTTTTTCTGCTTTGGGAATCAACGCGAATTTGCGTTGACTGGTTATTTTGGCCACTTCAGTTTGTATAAGTTTCTGTTTACTGCAACAGTTTATCAGCCAGCCATTTTGTTAGCGGTTTGAACTCATTTATGAATGTAGTTAATTTTGCTACCTGAACTAAACTCTAAAGTAATAAAGGACTGTTGTGTCTATCTGTGGCATCTTAACTAATAGTTTAGTTTTGTTATATGAGTAGGATTTCAACACTAAGTTTTTTAACTAAATCTTTAAACAACCACAGAAAAATACCTACCATCATAGTCTAGTGCGTATTTAATCCCGCACTACATCACTTAGTTTATTAAATTCCATTTTAATTATCGTCTTTTTACGAAATTAATGTACTTTTCTCTAAAGAAGCTTAACTGAGCTCTTGTTTGTTCCCAAAAGTTTGGGATCGTGTAAAAACTGCTATAAAATGTATTAAAAATAAAGTAATTATAATGAAAGTGGTTGTCTGTGAAAGAGGGTGATAAGCTTGATGAGTAAGTTACTGATTAATTCATTATTAGAGATTATGGGGAGGATTTAATTTACTAAAGTAAATGGGAGTTCAGTTATTAATTAGTTTGTAAGTCGTGATAGCCTAGTAGTGTCATCATAGGACTGCCAAGTCACAGGTCTTAAGTTCGAACTCAAGACACGCACCTTTGATTTTTCGGATTCTTAAGCGTATTGGATAATTATCACTTGCTTCAGTCAAGGAAAACATCGTGAGGAAACCAGCATGCCTGAGAGATATTTCTTGACAGCATGTAAAGCTGAGAGGCCAATGGGCGACATAAGAACACGATAAAGAAATAAATAATTAGTTTGTTTTATAAAAGTTCTTGGCCTGACGTTCAGAGCATGCTTGCTGAGAAAATAAAACAAATATTATAGATTTATGTTCTTTTAAAAGTTTTGTATGTTTAAGTCGCACGTGAAATCCCTAATGCTCGCGGCTTTGCTCCCGAAATGTACGCAAACCCACGGAAAAGTTTTAAATGTGTAACACACTGTGTGTTACGCATTTAAAACGGGAATCTACTTTATGTGTGTTACATACATAAAGTAGAATTTTCGGAATCGTATCAGAAGCCCTACTCCCTAACGTTTCGTCCGTATATTCGGATCTATCCGCGGCTCTCACTCGCACTCATCTGCAGGCGTGCGCGAGAGAGACGGATAGATCTGAATATACGGACGAAGCGTTAGGGAGTAGGGCCTCAGTGCCGAAGATTACTTACCTACCTCCTACCAAAAAAAGTCTTAATAATATTAGTAGGTATAGATGGTGGATGGTGGTGGGTGGTGATGTAGGGTCTCACGGGACTGGTCACTTAAGGGAGGCCTACGTCCAGCAGTGGACTTCTTGCGGCTGAAATGATAATGACAAACAATTGAACATTTTTTCTAGTAATACTCATTCTGACTGCTTTTGGTCATACCGGCCAATCTCAGCGGAGACTTTACCGAATATTTTCATACCGCCAACGCAGTTGGTCTCAGGTTTTTATTTGTAGATGATTTCATTAAAAATAAATGTGTTATTGGGTTTTCTCGTTGAATTTATCAGTAGCAACCCAGCAAAGTTGACGGTATGATGATCATCATAATCTGCCTAGCTTTCTCCCAACTATGTTGGGGTCGGCTACCAGTCTAACCTGATGCAGCTGAATACCAGTATTTTACATAGAGCGAATGCCTATTTGACCTGCACAACCCAGATAGTACTGGGTAATACGATACCCCTTGGTAAGAGTGGTTGTCAGACTTTTTGAGCCCCTGACTACCTGTAACGACTGTCAAAGGTCTACAAGTGAAAAACAACCTAACGTGCTTTTTGAGGCATGGAGGAAACTCGTTATGTAAGGGTTGTATGATCTCTTGCTAGACCAGACATTACTTTTAGATGATAGATGAATGGAATAAAAGAAAGTAAAGTCTGAAACACTACTGTATTGTCCCAAAGGTACTTAAAGTAAAATGAGCTTAATGAACTGTTTGTGCGGAAATGAAGTGAGTGACGCGGCTCTGGTTGGCTGTAACGAGAACGCCTGGCTGACTTGATAGCTCAACGCGAACTGAACTAATTATTACTTATAAGTTGAAATGAATGTGGCGTAAACTGCTGAATTGCAGAATGTGCGGTTGCACCGTACATGGGTAGTCACCCGTCCACTGACCAACCTAGGCAAGCACGGCTTAACCTAAAGATTGACCCGAATGGCTGTTATTATTTAACCACAGGCACACCCTCTAAAAGAAAATTAAAAACCCCATTTTAGAGAAGCACACCAACACATTAATTTCTACGAGCCGCAATCCTTTTCCCGAACGTGTGAGCTTTCATAGCCGTTGGTTCGACGTTTCCCATGTCTAAGGGAAGACACCATTCGTCTTTGTCAATGGTCCCTTTTCGATGGACGCAGACGAGTCTTATCTTATGGTTGTTTATATACGAGTAGGTTTAGCATATTAAAATTGGGGTTACAGAAAGATAAATAACAGTTTTTAACAATTATTTATTATTTACTAGGCCCGCGGCTTCACCCGTGTAAAATTTTATACGAAAACCTTCCTCTTGAATCACTCTATCTATTAAAAAAACCCGCATCAAAATCCGTTGCGTAGTTTTAAAGTTCTAATCATGCACAGGGACAGACAGACGCGGCGGGAGACTTTGTTTTATGATATGGAGTGATTTATTTACCACAAATTAAAACATCTTTACAGACTATTCCAACACGATGCTATAAGACATATATTATAGAAAACTTCCTTATCAACATTCCTTGATATTAAAAAGTATTTTATTCGAATGAAGCTGAGAATCAGGTACGTCAAAATTACCCCCTAAAACGATTACCCCCTTCACCAGATTTTAGTGTTTTAGCAGGGGAGAAGAAGTAGCATAACCAACTCCAAATATTTTCAAAGACCCAGGAGGTAATATTTTCCATAATGCTTGTCGCGGTAAAAAAAAAACCCCAACCATTTACTTATTTCACTAATTGTCCTTAATATGAAAAAAACGTGCAAAACAAAGTACCAAATAAACCCATTGAACCCACTAAATCATCCACAGAAACGAATAACAAAAAAAAAATATTGGCATAAATCGATGCGAAAACCGTTAAAATTTCCGAACCCTTTGCCTCTAAATCCGAAGTTAATATTCCGAGAGCAACGAAACTCCGTACCGTAAGTAATACCCGCCTTAAACCGAATCATATCAAGCCATCAACTAAAAATCGTAAAGCGAGAAAAAAAGCATCGTACCGTCGTTTCAGATACGTTATTGCGATACAGCAACGCCATTACGCAGGGAATGTTCTGGAATGTTCTATAATATGGAGCAGAAACAAAAAATAAGCTCAAATTCCCATCCGGGGGAACTCTTGAAGCGTCTAATTCAACAGATTCCGATGCAGTGACAAATGTTAGGTTTTTCTCGGCCTCGGCGCTCGGGTAGACTGGATGTTGGGCCACGAATTTAGCGGTAAAAGAGGCAAGGAAGATTGGGAGCGCCTGGAACTGGGTTGAGTGATGTGTAATTTTTAGCTTGGGTTAGCAATAACATGAGAAATGTAATAATTTACTGATTCTTTAAAAATCACCCTGTGTGCAACTTATTTTATCAAAATGTGCGGTTGAAATGTATATTGCAGCACGAGTTATTGTATTTTAATATCATGTAGAATGTTGATGATTTTAGTTTATTTACTAGATGTTGATGATTTTAGTTTATTTACTATATTTTTATAATTCAAATATATTTTGGTGATATTGCCAACATACATTTACAGAAAACTGAAATTAGGGACCCATTTCCGATTCATACTTTCCTCAACAAGAAGATTATTCTTTTTTTTTAAATACATATGAAGCAGGACAGCAAGGAAGCCCACTATTATTTTGTTGACTGAGTAGTAGTGAAATGAGTTATTCCTCCTTTACACATAATTACGATCCTACTATACACATAATTGCTCTACTGGAGACACTGTATACCAATACCTTTATTTTGACGAGACTGTGTCTTGTCTGTTTCGGTTGTTTCTTAGATAATTATGAAAACCAACCTCACCTAGTTCGTAAAAAAAATAAGTGTAAGTGTTTTTAAAATATCATTTCAATGAATAAGGGCGTACCCAAATTTAGACCTAAGTTTCATTTGGATCAAAGCCTAAGCCCGCTGCACTTGTGGCCTCTAGTGAGGCCTCACAAAAAACCGGTCCTAAGCGGAAATTCAAATTGAATGACAATAAGATTGACGGGCCGCAGCTTGATAGCGGACCCGTTTCATTTCGCTAAGGTTTTATATACAGCTTGAGGAGACATATTACTTTTTCGATGTCAAACGATACGTCGGATCAGGACGTGTTGATGTATAGCTAGCTTTAGTGTCCCCTTGATGTATTGCTTGGATCGATGGGATAAGCCGAGGAGGCGTTCTATCAGTGTCCTAGGGTCGTAGGCTTAGTTTTCAGGCATTTAAAAATTATTAGTTTAAAGTTTTATACACCGTATCGTGAATTCGTGACAGAAAATTGTCGTTACGTTTGGGACAATGCAATTGATAGGACACTGTATAAAAAATGACATTTTCATCGCATTTACTCGTAAATATCAAATCACACACATAATTATCATCACATAATTATTTTGTAACATCCTTAAAATTTTTCTTTTCTTTTTGCCCATGGGAAGTTGCGAAACCCCATCACAAGTATCCTTATAACTTAACGGGGCTGCCTCAATTTTGTGCTGTAGAACAATTGTATGAGAAACAATAAAAACTTTTTATTTATTTTATAATTATCATAATACAGGATCTGTGTATGATGCTCGTGGGAATGTTTTTTGGTACAAGTTCACATTCAGCTTAAAACGGTTCTACTAGATTCTCTTGGCCTTCATATCGAAGTAAAATCATTATCACCTTCCTACCATTGTCCCATGTTACTTGGGGTCGGTGCAACACGCTTTTTCCTTCCACTCTCCTCTGTCGACCGTCACGCTATCATTTACTCCTTTTTCTTTCATATCATTCTTCAGACAATCCATCCATCGTTTCTTTGGTCTTCTTCTCCCCCTCCATCCATCAACATTTATATTCATTACTCTTTTAGTCACATGCTATTCACCCCTCCTCGTCACATGTCCATACTAAGACAGTCGATTCCCTTTCAACTTCTCTGTAACGGGTGCAACTTTTAAGCTTCCTCTAATATACTCGTTCCTTATCTTATCCATTCTTGTCACACCACACATATACCTCAACATTCTCATCTCCGCTACATGCAATCATTTTTGCCATGTCTACCTTTTACGTATCATTAGATACAACCCGCTATTAGACAGACGGACTATGGCATGGTCTACGGGCATGGTCCATGTTCACCAAAACGATGACGCACTAACTATCTAAAAACAGCTGTTTTAAACACATTTTTGTATGGGAACATGTCACAGTGACAGCTGTTTTTAGATAATCAGACCGTTATCTTTTCGGTGAACATGTACCTTAGTCATAGGATCCCGTTAGTTACCTTTTGGTTACAGAACCCTAAAACTCCTGAAAAATGTCCTGTGATATGTGTTATGTAGATAGATAGATAGATAGATAAATCATTTATTTAGTGCACACAAAAGACAAAGCACAACACACAGATATACAATTAAATGAAATAGTTCACTTAAAACAAAAGAAAAACATATTTACAAAATAAGTATGGTAACACAATGACTTACTTCAAATTAAAAATTTAAAAAAGGAAAATAACAAAGAGGGTATGCAAGGTGCGGTGTGTGTCTCAAGGTTACACCAAATGGGAGTCCAGCTCAGCATGTGTCAGGCATGCACCTGACGCTGATATTCTGCTGGATCCCTGTAGTGACGTACGGACGTCGAGCAGACGAGATAAATTCGTGTTGTGATAAAGTGTTTCATGCGCGGAGTGAAATACGTAAGTATATCAACTGAAATAAAATATTTTACCAAAAGTTTACTGTGTTGGAAGTGTTCTTGTTCGTTGACGTGTGTTTTAATACTTATTAGGTTATATCATATATATGTAGGTATAGTGCTCAAATGAATAATCTCATTATAATAATATTGTAGTTGTGTAGGTGTGAATAAGAATAAACGATTTGACTTGACTAAATTAGATGTACAATAGATAAATATAGGTTAATATCATGAGAAGGTATTATAATTATAATTATTGGCCAACTAAATATCCATAAACAATGCAATCATCAACTGCCCTCTTGTTCACAGGTTTGCGACCACACGCTACAGATAGACAGATTGTCTCGGGAAGAATAGGTACCACAATCAGTTATATAATGGACTTATTCGAAACAGTGATACCCAGCTTTTTCTGCTCTTCGATAAGAAACTGCCGCAGTCGAACTCTGAAGGTACCAAGACATTTAAGATTTCTTACCGGCGGGGGAATATTGTTCCAGCATTTGGATGCGGCGTATCTGAAACTTCCCCTAAAAGCAGCTGTCTTGTGCGATTGAGTGGAGAGTTGCTGCGAGCACTGCCTCCTTTCGCATTCTCTTCTGCTAGCGATCCAGCTCAGTTTATTGTACAGGTAGGTCGGCTGCCTATACTTTATTACTCCGAAAAGTATACATGCTAGGTGCAACTTACGCCGCGACTTCATCTTGAGGATGGAGTGCTTATTTAAGAATGGCGTTACGTGAGTTCTTGGTGGGATTGAAAAGCAGAATCGAGCGCAGGCATTTTGGACTCTCTGGATCAGTCGCTCAGTTCTTGCGAGCAGCCGAGGGCCAATTACTGTATCTGCGTAGTTTAGATTAGAAAGCACGAGTGACTCCACCAGTTTAATACGCAACTCCTCGGACAGATAAGGCCTTATTTTATAAAGGACTTTTAGCCGATAGAAACAAGTGCGCACTGACTCTGCCACGTGCGCTTCGTATCTTAACCCAACGTCCATGTTCAGACCAAGATTACGTGCCTCACTGACTCGACTGACCGACTCACCCAGCAGGGTAACGTTGAGTGATGCCGGCACTGCGCTGATTTGGTTCCTGGTTCCAAACAGCATGCATTTGGTTTTTGTGGGGTTAAGTACTAAACCGTTATTTTCCGCCCAGCATGCTATTCTGTCAAGATCTTCGTTTAAATCCTTTATCGCAGTGTCATAGTCGCTTGGTTTAAAAGAGATATAGACTTGTACGTCATCAGCATAAATATGATACCTACATTTCTTCAGGGAACTTATGATGTCAGCACAATACAAAATGAAGATGATGGGGCCCAGTATTGTGCCCTGCGGGACTCCCCTGTAAACAGAAGTGAGTGATGAAACAAGAGATGAACCATTGCTCAGTCGTATTTCCACACGCTGCCGACGGTTGGTAAGGTAGCTTTGGAACCAGTCTATCGCATTTTGGTCAAATCCGTAGTAGTGAAGCTTTGATAGAAACAAGTCTATATTTATGCAGTCAAAGGCTCACGAAAAATCTAGTAGGACAAGGAGTGTGCATAGGCCCTTATCCTGTGCTGAGAGAATGTTATCTGTCACGTCCAAAAGTGCCGTAGAAGTACCACGTTGTTTGCGAAAACCTGACTGTAGCTCAGGCAGAATGTGTTTATCTTCTAGATACTTTGACACCTGCTGACAAACCGCCTTTTCAGCGATTTTAGAAAGGCAAGGCAGAACACTGACAGGCCTCAGGTCTTTTAAATCGGTTGGATTTGGTTTTTTTGGCAATGGCCTAACGATAGCAATTTTCCAGATGTCAGGGAAAGTTGCTGAGAAAATTGAGCTGTTCACAATGTCGGTGATGGATTTTAATGAATGTGGGAGTGTAAGCCAAAGCATGTCTAGGGTGACTTGATCACAGCCTTCAGCGTTAGATTTTAGTTGGCGGAAGTATCGTAGAATTTGATCAGCAGTTACTGGTTGTAATGAGAGAGCGAAACTATCATCACCATAACGATGAGATTCAAAGAAAGCGCGTTGCGATGTATTGCAGACAGGGTTACCAGGAACGTTCAAAAAGTGATTATTTATTTGGTTTGGATCTCTGAAGGTAGTCGGAAGGTCATCAAATTGTTTCTTTGGTAATACTGTTTTTTTTAAATTTTTCCACAACGTTTTTGGATCCCTGATCTGACCATTAATATTAAAGTTAAAATATGCAACTTTTTCTCTAAATAAGGAGGTTACCACCAGAGACTTCAGCTGCTTGTAGTATGACTTTTTGGAGTCTGATTTCGTTTTACGGTACTTGGTCAGAGCGTCATTCCGCAACTGCATCATCAATTTTATTGTATCTGTTATCCATGGATAAGACGGTTCCTTAATTAAACATTTCTTGACCGGAGCATGCGCATCGTAAATTGTTACAATGTTTTCGTTCAACTCCTTAACCATGTCATTCACATTATGCAAGCCGCAAATGTTGTCCCAGTGTATTTGCGATAAATCACTATCTAGTACTTCTCTATTTATTTGTTTAATGGGTCTATACGTAATTGTGTAGGGTTTATATTTGCTACGCCTAATATTAAACTCACCCACAACAAGTGAGTGACCATGTATTGAGACATAGGGCTCAACAGATATCGCTTTGTGGTTGATGTTCGTACAGACAAGGTCGATCAATGTTTCGCTATGGTCTGTGAAATGGGTGGGTGAACTTACCAGTTGTTTTAGGCTCATGCTATTCAAAAACTCACAGACTTTCTTAGTTTGCCCATTAGCATTCAGGAGGTTAACATTGAAATCGCCGAGCAGTATGAAGTGATCACATTTGACTAAGGAGCTAATAGAGTCAGTTATAGCGTCGAGAAAGATGTCCAAGTCGAAGCGTGGCGGACGATACGCTGTGCCTATTGCAATTTTATTTCCATTGATTGTAAGAGTAATCCACATTTGTTCAATAGTATCGTATCTAGGGTCACTTGGGGTGGACCAGGTACGAGCCGTCAGACCGCGTTTAAGATAAAAACCCACACCACCCCCCCGGCCCCCGTGAACAGACAGCGATCGTGGTATATGGCGCAGGCGGTAACCTGGCACAGTGGGCGCTCGGCCCTCTTCGCCCGGTCTTAGCCAAGTCTCGTTAACTGCCAATACATCGAAAGAATGCCCTTCCACTGCTGCTATAAAATCATCGTGGTTAGTGCCAAGGGAACCCACATTTAGCAAACCAACTTTAAGGTATTTTTCAATCATTTATGTAAATAAATACACAACAGAACAGTGACGCACTGTCGCAGATGTAAAATGTTGACGTGTACGCGCGCGTTTGTCAAGGAAGATAATTTAAAATTAGTATGTGTCACTCTGTGGAGATATTTCAAACGACTGCTAGAAGTATAAGCAACAAAAAAAATAAATTCATTAAAATAATTATAAACAAGGACTAAATATCCAAAGACAAAAACATTGTAAAGATAAATAAATATAAATAATAGTTTTATAGTAAATAATACGTTAAAGAAAATAATTGTAAATAAAAATTGTAGATTAGACATTGTAAATAATAATTGCATTTTGACCAGTTTAAACAATAGTCGTAAAATATAAGTATTTGTAAAAAAAATTAAAGTCATATTCGACATTATCATCGAGATGTGTGTATAGAAAGTGTAAATATCAGTAATGAGTTTATACATTATTTCTGCATAAAAATCAGTGCTAAAATAATCTGTGCTTGAAAACATTTCCAACTTTCTGTAAGCTGATGGTGATTGATAAAATAGCATGAATGTCCAGAATTGACCAAAATAATCAACATCATTACCATATATTTCGCGTAGTGTTGCCCAAAGTCTTAGAAGAAAAAATAGTTTCCAACCCGGTACTGTAGGAGACACACACCGCCTTGCGACATCACTAAATATATAGCACAGAGTATACAAAAAACCTTTAAGTGCAAAACAAAGTAATAATGGAGAGATCAAAATGTTGACATCAACAGAGGCAATAGGTACATGAAGCAAATGTACAGAACGCGCTCGGATGTGGTACAAACCGACCATTACCCAAAAATCTTGCGGATATCGTCTTCACACCTAATTCGTTCCGCTTTTTGGCCATCTTCTCTGCGAGCTAAGATTTTTCCTTCCCTTGTCCATACATACTTCCATTTGTTTTCGCTCCCTGCCTGGCGAGCGTGATAAAATAGTTGGCGGTTTGTTCGAGTCAGACGTTCGTTCACGTACACACGGTGCGGCGGCCCAGCGACACTAAGGTCACCTGCACTCAAACCGCGGCGGACCCGAGCCGCGCGCAGTAGTGTATCGCGCGTGGCGCGCCTTGCGAAGCGCACGGATATACACCGCGGTCGCTGCGCTGCGGGGTCAGCAGCGATGGAGCCGTCAGTAGATTCTACTCGGTTGCGGCGCGTGGATCCGACTCGTTCAGCATGAACTACGTCCCTCTCATCGATGTCGACGCCAAGCTTTACGGCTAGAACCTTAACAAGGTGCAGGGTGCTCTCATCCTTGCTCTCAGGTATTCCGGTCACCTCAATGTCGTTGAGCAGGAGTTCTTGATCGCGCTCGTTCAATTGGCATTTCAGCTCTGCGATGGTGTTCTCTAATGGATCCCTGTCCGGTGGAACTACTTGATGCAGTTTATGTTCGAGGGCACCTACTCGCGTTTCTAGGGTATCCATCCGCTCATCGGTGATCTTAAGGGATTCTTTTAGCTGAGTCATCTCTGTGCGCAATTCTTGAAGCTCCACATGCATCAAGCGAAACTCGGCACGCAGTTCCTCTTTAAATAACCGCAACTCGTCTGCCAAGACGTGAGAGCAATTAGCGGCAGCGTCCAGGGCCGTGTTGTTTATTGAGCTGCCCATGTCCTTGAGCTCCTCGGGGCTACCGTGCTCCTCTGCCTGGGAAGGATCCGTCCCACCTCGAACTGGTGTCTCCGTCCTGTTGTCTCGTCGTTGGTTTTTTAAGCACTCAGGGCAGCGCCAGGTGGGTCCAACAGCACCCGCAGCAGGCAAGTTAACGCAAACGCGATGGTACAAGGCGTTGCACTGACGGCATTTAGCGGCCTCTATCGGCGATAAAAATTTCGCGCAACCACCGCACTTCACTGCCGGCATAGTGTACTTCGCTCGTAACGTAAGATTAATCGATCTAGCTTAGTTGTTCCGTGCTGAAGTAATAGATGGCGCTGTTTTGAAATTATGCGAATTATGGTTTGATGGCAATTTAATGGTTTGTTCACACCATGCAATGTCACTGGGCTAAGAAGAATTGCGGAACACTCTCGGGCGACACTTCACAGCTATAGTTTAAAATGTATTCACTAAGTTGTTTTGATATTTTTTAATGTTACGGGTAGATTTTGTTCACTGGTGTACTAGTTTAAGTTTAAACAATAATTACTATTTACACACTGCACTTGCACACTGAATAACGTTAAGTGTCTTGAATTGTTTTATGTGGAAACTTTCTGTAATATAATTGTTCTAATTAAATGGGTTATTTTATTTATAACACTATAAACAACAGAAGGCGTACCGACTTACTTGACGTCCGTGACGTCACCTCATGTCTTCTCTTCTCTCACAGAGTGTGCTACCAGTAGACCGCACGTTGCACGTCGCGTTGGTGGGAACAGTTTGACCGTGTACTGGCCCAGAAGGTATTACGGAGGCACCATTGAATGTGAGGCCACTTCTAATCATTCGCGCTGTGTATAAACTCTGGCATTTTCCTTGGCAAGCCTAAGACTGCCTCAAAGGTTTTTTCATTAAATGCGCGACTGATAATATAAGTAGTCTGAAGTTCAATCTTTGGGTTGGAAAAAATTATAAAAAGATGCCCTCTAAGCGGTGATAGGTTTGATTTCGTACCCGTCAATTGGATTATTTTCATGCTTTTCTGTATCTGTAGGTACTACTACGAGGTGGACTCCATGATCATCAGCCTATAATGTTCCCACTGTTGGGACACACGGCCTCCTCTGTATGATGAGCTATATAATCCACCACGCGCGCCCAGTGCGGGTTGGTAGATGTCACATGTCTTCGAATTTTCGGTTCTAGAACATGCCGGTTTCCTCGCGATGTTTTCCTTCACCGTTTTCACCGCTTTAGTTGTGATGAAATAAATTACACGAAGTAATGTGCCTGCCAGGGTTGGTACCCGCGATTTACTGTTACCTGTTCGTAACTTGGGGCCGCCACCACTGCACTGGACCACTTGTCTCTCATGGTAATATATTTCCTTGTAAATGTATAATTCTGTAGGTATTTATTTTTAAGAGTCGTCTTATATGGACGAGTCTTTATGAGTCCTGTGGAGAGGCAACTTGTTTATATAGCAAAACAAATTGGCTTTTGTGGTTCTAAGTAGTTTAATTAGTGTTGAAGTGTGCGCTGGTTACGTAGGTACGTCGCCTAGTCGTTAAAAGTCGGTTTACATTAAATAAATGTTGTGCGTTTTACTGTATACTTTGCAAAATAAAAGATAAATGATTATAAATTCTCTATCTATTTTTGTTATTTTGAAACTCCACTATCACATAACATAACATCACGTCTGCAATCCCTAAAGAGTAAGGCAGAGGTGTGCTCAACATTACACCCACATTTAACCAGTTATGTTAAGTCCTATATAATAGGGGCAAGCCTATTGCCATCAACCGGACGCAAAAACCTAGCGTGAAACTCTACTATTTATGTGGAAACAATACTATTCTTTTACTATTGAGACACTCACAAAACTACTGAGCGTTTCATCTGGTTCTTAAATCTTCATACATCATGTAAGCAGCTGTAAGTATGGAACTTTAAAATCACTGAATCTCATCATCTTCTGCCTAGCCTTTTCCCAACTATGTTGGGATCGGCTTCCAGTCTAACCGGATGCAGCTGAATACCTGTACTTATCTGTGCCTGTACTTTACATGGAGCAACTCCCTATCTGACCTCCACAAACCAGTTAATACTGGAAAATACGATACCACTTGGTAAGACTGGTTGTCAGACTTTTTGGGCAACTGCTGGCTACCTGTAACGACTGTCGAAGATAGACAAATGACAGCCAGGACCAACAGCTTAACGTGCTTTCCGAGGCACGGAGGAAACCCGGTATGTAAAGGTGGTCACCCATCCACAGACCAACCTAGGCGAGTACGACTTAACCTAACGATCGCCCTTACGCTATATGTGGCGTTTCATCTGGTTCTAAAATCATCATACATCATGTAAGCAGCCGTATGTATAGAACTTTTAAAGCACCTTACGAGTATCCAACTTTAATCAAAACAGTAATAGCTTTTCGAACCCCGCCTTTGGGATTCAAGACAGCATCCCTTAAATCAAAAAAACTTTTTTGCAAAAAATATAACCGACTTCACACAAAAAAGTGAAAAATAACTTTAGCTTCAGAAGTCGGTGACCTTTGTTTGATTGATTTAGTTTTTTTGTCACCGACTTCTGAAGCTAAAGTTATTTTTCACTTTTTTGTGTGAAGTCGGTTATATTTTTTGCAAAAAAGTTTTTATTTTTCACTTTTTAGTGGTTCACAGGTGCTTACCCTTTCACAGCGTATCGGTGTGATTTTTTGTTATGAACTGGTGTAAACAATAGACAGACGTGAGTCTTCAGCGATCCCGGTACATTTGCTATCATATTTTATTAAGGAGTTCAGTTGCCTATCTTCCGAAGTCACCAGATCTTTATCAAATCAAAATGGGATCACTCCGAGATTGTACTCTGCCTAAAACTACCCAAATCGCTTCTGGTGTGCCTATAAAGTTAAGGAGTTACCTCTATTTCTCCTATTTATCCCATTGAATGGAACTTTACACGTCTAACTGTCGAAATCTGGGTGTATTGTATACTTCTGCGTACTCCCTCAGAGCATACAGGTGTGATGTTACGTCATGATGTTGCATAAACAATAAACAGTCAAGCGATTGCAGCAATTACTGCAGCTTTGCCGTGTATTTTTGAAGAGTTCCATTTATATCTCCGAAGATCAGCGTAAGATCTTAACCAAATTGACATGGAACCACACGGAAAGCACCAGCTTTTAAATAAAAGAAGAATCATCAAAATCGGTTCACCCAGTCGAAAGTTCTGACGTAACAAACATTGTCGAAATCTGGGTATATTGTACACATCTGCGTACCCCCTCAGAGCATACAGGCGTGATGTTACGTCATGATGTAGTATAAACAATTAACCTACAAGCGGATGCAGCAATCACTGCAGATTTGCCGTCTATTTTTGAAGAGTTCCATTGTATATCTCCGAAGATCAGCATCAGATCTTCAACAAATTAAAATGGGACCCAACGGGAAGCACCAGCTTTCAAATAAAAAAAGAATCATCAAAATCGGTTCACCCAGTCGAAAGTTCTTAGGTAACAAACACAAAAAAAAAAAAATACAGACGAATTGAGAACCTCCTCTTTTTAGAAGTCGGTTGAAAATACTACCTACTACTACTTTGAGCCCAAACTTTTACAGCCACACTTAGTACAACAACCCCAATGAGTATAAATAAAATCTTAATTCGAGTTGAACAACAGAACATAACTGTATTTGTATGAAACTGTTTAATTTATGCCCCGCCGGGATATCAGGGATAAAACTGAAATGCTTTGGAATATGTCCAAGATTCAAACGTATATTGCTCTAGTGATGTGAAAAGGCGGTAACGGTACCGATACCGATAACATAATCTGATGTGTTATATTCATCATCATCGCATCAGCATCAGCCTTATAGTTGTTATAGTTGTTAATAGATTTATTTATTTTAAAACTTTTAATGTCCTAATTAAATTACGCAATGTAAAGTGATGGTCTGAAACACAGGTTTAAATAAACCTAGATCAGGAAGGTCGACATTTTCGTTACTTGCAACTGTTATATTGTAGTTTATAGTTTTACTTATAAACACTAATTACACAATTGTTTAAGAAATAACACTACTGCACCTAAATCATGTACATTTTTGTAATATCTACTTTTAAATAAATTATTCTAATGTTCCCACTGTTGGGACACAGGCCTCTCGATGAGAGAGAGTGGGCCATAATCCACCACGCGGGCCCAGAGCGGATTGGTAGATGTCACATATCTTCGATTTTTTTTGCTCTAGGACATGCCGGTTTCGTCAAGATGTTTTCCTTCAGCGTTTTAAGAGCAGTGGTGATGAGATAAATTACACAAAATAATGCGGCTGTCTGGGTTCGAACCTACGACTGAGGAAACCGGCATGTTCTAGAACCAAAAAAATTGAAGACATTATTGTGATATCTACCAACCCGCACTGGGCCCGCGTGGTGGATTATAGCCCATACGCAAAATACGCGCTTTGACGTGGAGTTGCGGACACCAGCCTGTTATACAATACAATGTAGCTTTCTGCCAGTGAAAGATGTTTTAGAATTGGATAATTAGTTCCGAAGGTCCTTAAACATATAAACTTATAAACAAAATTTACCTTTTTATAATATTTAGTATAGATTTATTCTAAGACATGTTATATGTAAGCGTAAATATTCATCAGTGAATGTTAGTTAATAGATAGATTATCAATTATATTCTATTACATGCAGACAGAGTACACAAAGCAATATTGCGAACACGTGCCTGACGGCTATTAATTTGGCCTAATAATGTTTACATATACTCCATGTACCAGAAATATGTAAATAAGCCCAAACATTATAACGCATTATCTCTTACTATTATTCTTAACATAGTCGACGTAACTAACGAACGAGGAATTTAAATTTAAACGTGGAATGTAACAGCAATATGCATAATGCATAACTTATTAGTAAACTAGCCGATGCCTGCGGCTTCGCCCGCGTAAAATTATATACTACAACCTTCCTCTTGAATCACTCTATCTATTAAAAAAAACCGCATCAAAATCCGTTGCGTAGTTTTAAAGATCTAAGCATACATAGGGACAGACAGACGCGGCGGGAGACTTTGTTTTATAATACGAGTATGTAGTGATAAATCGTAAAATGGGTAATTTAATAATAACCCATCACAATTACTCAGTCTTCTTAAAGACCATAGGAGCGTAAAAGTGAGCACATAATGTAATATTCTATGGCAATAATAGCACTGACCGTCTTGAAATAATTCAACTATCTTCGTGAATCCCCCCTCCCCCTCTATCTAAGACAGACACAATGTAAGTGATAGCAACTTAAAACACTACTTTTTAGTGCAAGCAAAAGTATTACTGTTTTCTATTTTGTTTCCGAACAATAATCGATAAAACCAGTTTCTGGTATCGACATCCCCCATCCTTAGGTCCATGTTCACCGAAAAGATAACAGCCTGATTAGCTAAAAACAGCTGTCACTGTGACATATACCATACAAAAATGTGTTTTAAACAGCTGTTTTAGATAATCAGACTGTCATCTTTTTGGTGAACATGGACCTTAGTAGCATACTAATCTATTTGCTGTTCTCTAGACGTCACTAAGCTACAATTGCAGGGAAACAGCACTATATCCTACTTTTGTAAACACTTTGCTAGCTTTTACATTCATTTACCTAGTTTATACTTATTACTTTCCTTTGTTTAAGTGCAGACTTTTCAAGAAGTCATTAAAAGGTATAATATTATGTAGGTAAACCAGTTTATTTATCCATAGAGGATTGCAAGTCCGTTTCCGTATTTTATAGTGTAAAACGATATAGTTTTTGGCTAGTCTTCTCAGTCATAAGAACGATTCGCCTCGTTAAACATTTAGGTAACTACAAAATACTAAACGCTTTTGGAAGAAATAATATAGGTACACAAAGCTGCGGGTGAGTTATCTGACAATATTTGACAGAATACAGTTACAAACTATATATAAAATTTAACTGCTCTGCAATATTTAATGTGTCTGCCTCTGTGGTCTAGTAGTCGCAAGTGCAACTGTAGAGCACGACGTCCTGGGGTCAAATCCCGGGTGGGGCAGAGTGCTATTGGGATTTCCATCAGGAAGTTAGCAACAGCCACGGATTCTTGCAATAGACTCGCCCGCTATTAAGTACACGTTTGCCTAGCCCTATGTGGATTACGGGCATGATGTTAAGTTATTTGACTGTTTTGTATGCCACGCATGTTTGAGAAAGAAGCGTGTATAGTACACAAGCAAGATGTGCAAGCCAACTTCATCACCATCTGCCTAGCCTTTCTCAACTTAGGGTCGGCTTCCAGTCTAACCGGATGCAGCTGAATACCAGTATTTTACACGGAGCGACTGCCTATCTGACCTCCACAACCCAGTCAGTAACTGGGTAATACGTTGTCAAACATTTTGGGCCACTGATTACCTGTAACGACTGTTAAAGATCTACAAATGACAGCTGGGACCAACGGCTTAACGTGCTTTCCGAGGCACGGAGGAAACTCGGTATGTAAAGGTCGTCACCCATCCACAGACCAATCAAAGATTGGCCCGAGCCGCTGTCATTATTTAGCCACGAACTTCTCGTGCAAGCCAACTAATAGATGATAAAATAATAACGTACGCTATTTAAAAAATCCTGAGTGAAGATAAAGATGTTAATCGCCGACCATAAAAGTCTTGATGGAAATATTAGAAAACTAGCACTTTACCCGCGACTTCGTCCGCCAAAATTGTTCTAGCTCGGCAAGTGCGTTACATTGAGTTCTACCACAAAACTGTTATAATTAGTATGGTAACAATATCAATACCACTAGCGCCCTCTTTATGCATTGTGTGTACCAGCTTGTCACTTATAATAAAAGTTCAGTTCGTTGCCGTCAACCGTTGTTTTATTATTAGGTTATGGGCCCATCAGCACGCTTCCACTGCGCTTTCTCACCCCAAAAAAAAAAGTTGTTTTCCAGTTATAATTTTTGCGTAAAGTTACTTAGTTTGATGTACAGAATGCTTGGTTGACGGCTTTGTGATGAGGTGGTATTACACCCTGTATTGTTCGCGAACAGTTAGCCAGCAGTTTGTGTGCAAGTTATGATGTCCTCTCTTGAAACAGTGTGATTCGTGCGCATGCTCGCATCCTTGGACATTCGAAGCGTGCACGATTGCATGAGTGCAGCTGTGACCCGGCTTTAATGTAAACATGCTATGATTTCGGAATAACATTTTTGGTTTCATTAATCTAATACTGTTGTTCACCGAAAGCTTTTTTTGCCGTAGCATACTCTTACTCCAAATTTAACTGTTCTCTCAGGAAAAAAAATCACATGCAATTTTGTCAGTTACCTGTATTTTTCTAGATAGCATCGTAGTGTCACTATTTTGTCAATTAGGTCAATGAAATGCTGTCCTATTTGACCCAAAGGTTGACTAGTAGAGAATGCCTTGTGGCATTGTACCGTTCTTATAAATAATATCAAAATAGCCCATTGAAGGTCTATTTTTTGATCAAGTCGTAAACCGGTAATCCCATAGACTCTATAGAATTACCAGCTCACGATTTGTTATAAATAGACTTTAGTATAGAGTCTATTCAACTTGAGCAGCTCGTGGCTATATAATAACTGCCGCTCGGGCAGATCTTTAGGTTAAGCCGTGCTTGCCTAGGTTGGTTTGTGGATGGGTGTACACCCATACATACCGAGTTTCCTCCGTGCCTCGGAAAGCATGTTAAGCTGTTTTTTCATTAATTGTCCATCTTTGGCAGTCGTTACAGGTAGTCAGTGGCCCAAAAAGTCTGACAACAAGTCTTACCAAGTGGTATCGTATTACCCATAATTAACTGGGTTGTGGAGGTCAGATAGGCAGTCGCTCCACGTAAAACTGGTATTCAGCTGCATCCGGTTAGACTGGATGCCGACCCCAACATAGTTGGGAAAAGGCTAGGCAGATGTTGATAGAGTTTATTCAACTTATAAAAGAAGGTGCGACTTTAATCCAATAAATGTAACTTCCTCTAATTCTCGAGTTTTACAAAACAGGAATTACTGTCAAAGATAATGAGTAAAGCGTGGGAAGATATCCACTGAAGACAAAAAAATAATTGACTTAAAAGTTTAGGTGTGAGTGAATTGCGCAGGTTTAAGGTATAAGCGGTAGCGAATAAGATAGATAGATAGGTAAATCATTTATTTAAGATGAAATGAAGAACTGAATTTGAGAGCGATAATAATGATGGCTGTATTTGTATTATGCAAATGTTTGCGAATTATAATCATAAAAGAAAAAAATAATGACTATATGATGTAGCATCGGAAATACACCAAAAAACTAGCACGGGAAAATAATGCAATGATTATCTACGTTGAAATAGTTCTTAAAGCTGAAACGATTATTATTTTATTCACAGAACTTACAGTCATTTCATACTTTTTGCTGGTATGTTAATGTATTCATACATTAACATACCAGCAAATAGATAGCTGAGTAAAAATATTCAATTCCCTTTTTAAAATGTGATTTCATGATGTACTTTAGAGTATTACTTAGTATGGACTTAATTGGAAAGCTGTTTAAATATTTATCAGTGAGCTGAAAGTACTGTTTATTGGAATACGGTTCACGATTGATCGATTTAATTTTCACGTCTCGAAGTCTCTAAGCCAAATAATTTACTCAGGGCGCCCGTTCTTTGGCGGATTAAGTAAAAAAATCGCCATCCATTTGTATCCAATTTAAAATCAAATTAGAAGTAAATACACTTTCTATTTTATCCAATCACGTGCGATCCCGAGCATCGCTTAAGTTCGCGAGGCGCGGTAAAGGAAAATTCCCCATTTCCCCAGCCGGGTGGGAGATTTACCCCAAATCGAATTCCGTTCTCCATCCGGAATGGCCTTAATTTAACGGACGAATTTGTCTAATTCCAATTCTTATGCTGTGACAAATGTAGTGATTTTTATTCAAGCTCCGTCTTTTTTCTTTGAGTTTCGAAAAGCGACAACATTCTTTTTTTCTCGCTTGGGGTTTAAACCTTTAATTCCCGCAGAAGATAAAACGTACTTCGGAATACACTGAATATAAATTAATTACAGATTATGAAGGTCTAATGCTATTAAAGTTGGATAAGGTAAAAAGTTTCGCCTTCAAACTGGCAGCTTACGAAAATTTGTTTTTAATCTATTCTCTAATAAAAGATTATAAACAAAGATGGTTTGGCAGCTCATTTTCGCGCCCAAATTGTTTCTTACCATTTTTTTGTGTAGAAATAAAAGAATTTCCCGATTAAAATCAGTTATTGAAATAATAAGTAAACCAGTGCTATATTATAAGGTAAATTCGTTTTTTTCAATGGAAACTATATAGCATAAGAGTACATATTGAGGCGTTATCCAGCCTAAATACAAAACTTTTCATTACACGAAACCTTTGACCTCGCACATATCCGATGGTCGGTATATAACGGCCCCCACGTAACAATATAACCACCAAATGTTGCCGACGTATTATTTAGGCTCTCACGATAAAATATTATTGGGCTTATATGATAATATTTTGAGGGAAGTATGGCGAAATCTGAGAATATTACTATATTAGAAAAATATAAGAGCATCTCAGTAATTAGATTAGTAAACGTGTTCTTATTGGGTTTGCGATCGCTTCAGGTTCCACGTTTGATTCATTAGGAGGTATGTTGACTTTGAAATGATCAGCTGGAAATAGGCCGATAATTATTAAAAATTATATATAAAAAAAATTTATAATAATAATTAATATATAATTATAATTATATATTAAAAATTGTAATAACTCAGCTAATTTACATAATATCAATATAAACAGCGAAATTTTTTTTTTTAAAGTAGTTCTTGAGTTAAATTGTAACAAACACACAAACAAAAAATCAAATCTTTCCTCTTTATTTATAAAATTAGTAGAGATTTTCATGTACCATTTATTTACTTCAATTCGTTTGTTCAAACGGGGTTGTAATCCTCCAGTTTTAACATGAAAGTCATCAATCAAATAAAGTGTTTCATGGTGAAGAAGACGAAGAAAATGGGCCCAAAATGATGCCTCGGTGTGATCCGAATGAAAATCAGTGACATTATAAAACAAAGTCCCTCGCCGCGTCTGTATGTCTGTATCTATAATATTAACTTAAAAACTACTGCACTGATTTTTATGCTGTTTTCACCAATAGAAACAGTAGTTCTTAAGGAAGGGTTAAGTATATAGTTTGTACGCGGGCAAAGCCGCAGGCTCTAGCTAGTCTATAATAAAAAATAAAGTGTTTAAACTATGCATATAAGTGTATTTGGTGCTACATTCTGTTCTGTTCTTCATTCTTTTTGTTCTCTGGCGCATAAATGACATAGGGACTGTTGGTAAAAAATAGTGATTAAAATTTAAACAAGTTAAATAAAATTTAAAATTAAAAAAAACCCCCAACACAATGTACTAAAAGTTAAGAAGAAAATAATTCGTTAATTCGCCATTTTGTGGTGGCGTTCATCTTGGATTTTTAATGTATCATAGTGTATAGTATTATACTAGTCAAGTCCTTTCATTTGATACCCATATTGAGGGAGTTGCTGAATAAAACACTACCGACTAATTCACCTTTCAAGCAAAAAAAAACAAAATCAAAATCGGTTCATCCGTTCGGGCGCTACGATGCCACAGATAGACACACACAAACACACAGACACGTTAAACTTATAACACCCCGTAGTTTTTCGTCGGGGATTAAAAAAAGAAGACAGCTTCAGTTTCGACTATGGACATACACAAGTAAAACCATGCCACATACACCGCGAATGTAACTTACGGGTTATAATTCTATATCTTATCTCTATAGGTATGTAAGTGACTTCATCCATTCTTAGCAACGATGTTATTTTGACGGAAGTCAGCAAAATTATGTGAGTAATATTTTCTCAGAAGTAGGGATGTTCAAGGTTACTAAAAAAAATAATCTATGTTATATCTCTTGAAGAAGTTTTATGTCTAAGAAACTATTCGAGATCGTATTTTGATTTTTTATGAGAATAGATTTGATAAACCGTACTTCTTAGTCATTGGATTAGCAATCACGGCCAATGCTTTATTCTGTTTCAAAACTATTACAGGTAAGTATTATTTGTATTACTTTTGATGAATGTATCTATTGTCGCGTTACCAAAATACGTTTCATTTTTTTGGAAAAAAAATATATACTGCTCGGACGGGCATGTACTCTTGCAGCGAGTGGGTGTGGAATAAAATGCTCCTATCCCGGAGGAGCTTTGTGATGACGCGGTAATCACTTGAGGTCGGACATTGGACCTATCTATGAATAGACAACCTGTATCAAAAACCCGCAAAAAGGGGGGAACTCTTTCAATTCTAAACAACATAACATCAGGGCTTAGTAAACCCACATTTGTCCAGTTTTGTTTAAGTCACATGTAATAGGGAGCGAGCCTATTGCCATCAACCAAGCGTAGATCCAGAATTCGTAGCTGCACCGAAATTTCTTAAGAGGCCTGCGGAGCGTGCGTCGTTCATACAAACGTAATACCCAAATAATTTGTAAATCAAACAAGTAGTGTGTATTTATTTCGATTGGATTACAGAATATATAGGTTCCCAAACACATATTTTGCATTTTTTGAATATGCACTGATTTAAACAAGAGTTTGAGAAAAAAAGTTTACTATGGAAATTTTAAATTCCTCATATCTCGTCTTTATGTCATTGTCTTTTTAAATATGTATTTGGAAACATAGATATTTTGTAATTCAATCTAAATAAATAAACACTACGTTAAGAATATGTTTGGTTATCAAATCATTTTGGTATTACCGGACGCTCCGCGGGCCTCTTAAGGAAAAACCCTATAACGCTTCGTTCAACCTGGGAATCGAACCCAGGCCCTCATGCTCAGCAGTTACAACTGCAACCACTAGACCAACAAGGCAGTCAAATCTAAATATTCAAACCATTACAACTTTCCTACAAAGTTGCCTTTAAAATAGCATTATTTTATAGTCCCCCTCAAATTAATACACACTAGTACCAAACACGTCAAGTTGTCTTGCACGGCCTATATTAGAGCTGTAACCAGCTAGAGTGGGAGCGTGACAAGTAACACGGTCTTACGCGGTCATGACTGTCACTTGTCACGGGTCTTGTGAGGCTATGACTGTCAGTTGTCACGTCACGAGATACCGTGACAAATTGCGCGGCCTTGTTGACACTTGCACTTCTATTGGCGGCTAAAATGTTTTGGTGTTGCGGAAAAGACTTTTGTTTTTATTTTCGTTTTTCGTATATTTTGGAACCATCTGATTTTGTTCAGGCCAGGCGGAATTTTCTTTTTATTTTAACCAGCTTGCATTGATCCCGCTAGGGTTACGACAAACTGCATCTCTTACAGACAATCTTGGTTTCCAGCAGTGGGAAACTTCATTAGCTGATACTCTGCCCTAATACTTAAGTACATATTTTTTTAGTTAGATATAGTTTAAATTAAAGAATAATACGCACAACATGCCCATTTTATCTAAAATATGAATAAGCTTAAAAAAACAGAGATGGTATGCAAATGCATGTGCACTTGAATAATTATAATTCCGTCTCCACACATCACAAATAAGTACACAAACTACCAATCCAGTCTTTTTTTATTTTTAAGTTGTGGTTAAGTCTGTCCTTTGAATACCTGCTTTCTACTTTTTTAAGAATTCATCCGTGAGAAAGTTCGTCTACCTTTACAATTTCCATATTTGAATTTATATGGAAACTTCTCATTTGAGATAATTCCAAGTAGGGTAGTTATGATTTCCGACCAAAAATCCGATTCTCAATATACCGTTACTATGGATACAAACCTTATAAATGAGATCACGATGAAATAGCTACCTCTGATGTTTATCAATGAGATGAGACATCGGGGGGTGTTAATACTAATACCTTTTTTTTGCACAATGAATGTGAAACCCACATAAAGAAAAGTTTTAAGTAACTATTATCACTAAGTTCACATCAAATACTCATACCTATCACTAACCAGGTATTGGAATGGTATACGGGACCGCTGATATTTTTTACGCGGTTGGTTTCATGGAGAAAGTTGTTCAGTTTGATTGAAAACACTAATGTAGGGTTTAATTACAATTTTATGGACACAAAAAGATGAGATATCAATGACGGTATCGAAAACCAGCATTCCTGAAAGATATTTCTCGGCGGCATGTTAAGCCAAGTCAGAAGTCCATGGGCGGCATGAAAACTCTGACACCAGGTTAGGCAACTCATCATCATTTCAGCCGAAAGACGTCCATTGCTGGAAATCGGCCTCCCCCAAGTGTCGCCACAATAGGCTTGTTAACTGAAAAAAATCTAATTAGTCCGTCACTTAGATTATCAAAAAATATTTGACCCGTATTTTTTCTTTTGTCACATAATACAAAATTGACGAAGATACGACGCTTTTAAATTTCCCAATACGTCACTGTTCGGTATGATTCATAGTGAGTACTGACGTCACGAGCCCCCACGCCCGAGTTTTGATGCGTTTTATCTTTGTCAATATTCGTTGATTTACAAAAACAAAAAATACGTGTCCATTATTTTCTAATACTCTAACTGACGGACTAAATAGATTTGCAATTTATTGCTGGTGGAAACAAGCCTATTACCGGTATCGTGCTACTCGCATCCAACGGATTCCCGCAAACTTCACCAGGCCATCGGCAGGTTAGGCAACTAATCACACGATAATGAAAAAGAAGATTGCCAATGTTCTGCTCAGCTTTGAAAACTGAAAAATAAAGTATTTAGGCATTTGCTTAGTGTTAGTGAAATCGAGCATAAATCTTCTGTTCAGTCTCGTTAAGTGTAACACTTGGATGAGGGACGCACAAAACCGGGAACTATGACTGAAGAAAGGGAAGTCCTATATTCAGCAGTTGGTGATTCCGAGGTGAAATGGTGTTAGTTGATTCATATACCTAGCCGCAATATGTTAACGAGGAACTCTTGGCTAAATAATAATCATCATCATCATCAGCCTATAATGTTCCCACTGCTGGGACACGGCCTCCTCTCATAGAGAGGGAATGGGCTATAATCCACCGCGCGGGCCCAGTGCGGATTGGTAGATGTCACATGTCTTCGAATTTTTGGTTCTAGGACATGCCGGTTTCCTCACGATGTTTTCCTTCACCGTTTTGAGAGCAGCGGTAATGAAATAAATTACACAAAGTAATGCGCCTGTCTGGGTTCGAACCCACGACTTACTGTTCGTAAGTCGGGGCCGCCACCACTGGGTCACCGCTGCTCCTCCTCTAAATAATAATGCTCGTGGTTAAATAATAATAGTCGCTCGGGTCGATCTATAGGTTAAGCTGCGCTTGCCTAGGATGGTCTGTGGATGGGTGACCACCCTTACATACCGAGCTTCCTCCGTGCCTCGGAAAGCACGATAAGCTGTTGGTCTCGGCTGTCATTTGTCCATCTTTGACAGTCGTTACAGGTAGTCAGTGGCCCAAAAAGTCTGACAACCAGTCTTACCAAGTGGTATCGTATTATTACCTAGTGTGAACAGGATAATAGAGGTCAGATAGGCAGCAGGCAGATGATGAATATGTTAACGTCTAGTATTATAATAACTTCTTCAAACAATTTACTTAGATTGCAGAAAAAGTAAAAAATGGTCTGATTTTTAATTAATCTCTTCTCCCGTTTCTATTCGTACATTCATCATTCCAGTCTGATATATTCTCACCCCAGCTGATTCAGCAAAAACAAAAATTGCGGTTTGAATTACAAAGTGGTGTGTTCTATAAACGATGTGTAGCAAGAAAATCTTTATTATTTCTGTGTGTGTTACATTTTACTTTTGGCTGTGCTTTTGGAAAGACATGAGAGTATTGACCTCACTTGAGGATACAAAAGACATAGAAAGGGAAATGAATGAGTGGGAAAGACAGCTTAGCTATCTCAGAAAAAAAAAGAAGTAAATAGACAATGACCATTTTTATAAGAATAGGGAACGACCTTTCATAACCCAATGAAAGCTCGTTAATACTATCTTCCTTATTAGTTTTAAACAGCGGTAATACAGTACATTAAAATAAGTAGTACTTGATACTGAGTGCTCGTAGACTTAACAAAGTCATAGATTCTACTTGACGTGTTTGGCACTCTATTTATTGTAAACTTTTACGTTCAAAAAGTGCTGATTATCAGCCTAATTTGAAAAAATGACTTTTAATCTTGATTTTGTTTACAAATTGTGCAGTATAATTATTTAAAATGGCAAATCTCCCCTGAGCTTGGCCGCCGTGAATAAAAACTGCCAGAAGGACGAAGAGTACAATTAATGCTGCTTCTAAACAGCACTCAATATCAAAACTCAGTCCCAATAATGTGTTAGAGATCATTATTTCTCAATCAACACACACAACATCACACAGCTACATAATCCATACCGAAATCTACATGAAAATCAAAATTACTCAGAAGCGTACATCAAAGCTCTGGTTGTTCAATATCGGAGGGAGGCAGTTGCAATGTCATGCAATTACCTACGTGTTCGCAACGTGCCCGTCATTGTGCGCAGTTCATTCTGCTTGAGAGCTTTGTGAAGGTCGCTAGGGATGTTCGAGTTCACTCCTGTTTTAGTTACTGTTTCCTTCAGAGTTTCTTCGTTATACGTTGACGAGTTTATGGAATCGTTGTTTTATTAAATTGTAAATGGTTATAATTTGGAAACAATTTTCTGTCTCTATTTCTCATACTACATGCCATTTACCAAATAAGCATATTTATCATTCTTTCCTTTGTTTACAGGTAAATTCATGAATTCGTAAATTACATTACGAAAAAAGAGTAGCGATCAACCTACAAACAATCATCGTGTTTCAAAAATTATAGCTTCATACTTTTGCATAACCAAACCGATAATCCATTCAAAACATACTCGATATTAATAAATCGGGAAACTGAAATGCCATTAAATCTAATTGCCAGTAACAGCTCCGAGCAGCGGATATCAATCACGCTCTTTAAATGCAAAAGTAAATAAGCCTGTATACATTTTACAACAATGCACGTGCAATATCCGGCTCGAACTGGTTGCTACCGACGCGTACTGGAAGGGGCTATCGATATTCTGAAATCGTAATAAAGACTTGGCTTGATTGCTTATCTTTATTGTCGATTTCAGATTGATAATACAGTATACCTAAAGGTGCATTTTTATGTTACTGGTGTCCAGTTGTTAGACTTGAAACTGGAAGTTAGACTGAAACCCAACCCCGACACCGTTGAGAATAGACTAGAAAGATGAATACGCGCAAGAACTATTTCCAGAACAGTACGTTCACAACATAAACAGAAAAGTATGTTACACCCCAAAATGTACTCAATGATATTCCTTATCAAAAGCACAAACAATTCTCTGTATCGTAGTAACAACTGCAGTAGGCCTCAATTCACACTGGTTTTGCGGGCTAGTTCGGCAAATTTGCAGTGTGCGCTCATTTCGATGAACGACATCGGTATATCGATGCAAATGACCCGTGCAGCCTGTTCATTATCATCCACATCGGAAATTAATTCTCGGCGGGATTTGTCGAATGTTAGTTAAACTGTTTTACATTGAGCGTTTGATTGTGTATGTCATGCCGTCGTTTTGCTAAAAGCGTTTTAAGTAGATGGTTTTGCAGCTAAGTTTGTTAGTTATGTGTTCAAAAAGTATTTTTGGTAAAATAGACGAGTTAATAATTTGGGCTGAAAAAAAATAAACTAATATTAATATGGGTTGCTACAAGGCATTATCTTTAGACCTAACCTAATCTGTTTAATAACAATTGATTGATAGAGTGATTATTGATTGTGCTTATTTATACTTAAAATGAGCAGTATTTCGAAAACTACCTAATTGTTATTTTCTTACAACAATACAAACATAAGTCTTCTGGGCACATTTCCCGATGACAGCGATGCGGAGGAGTACTTTGACGCCTAAGTGTCCTTTTGACATTGTTGTATATAATTATATTGATACTAGTTTTACGTTTAGTTTTATTTATGTAATATATAGTTTTAGATGTAGTATGTTAAGGCTACCTGCCAATAACCCACGAACCACGCATTCCACCGGAATTGACCCGAATCCTCGCAACCATTGCATCAGCCTGGCGACACAACGTCTAGTGCTGAGTCGGCGCAACGTGACGTGCATCGACGGCGGACGGCGGCGCCACGCTCCACGAAGTTCACTTTCGCTTCATACATCGAACGATTGTCACCATCACCCTATTTTTAGATCAAAATTGTAATTCCTTCATTAAACCTGTTCCAGTACATCGAGTTTTCTTGCAACCTGTCTGCCCGACCGACATAATTGGCGCAGTCGGTAGGATCCTCGGGAATCAACTTCACGCACCTGTGAGTTGGCGTGGCGTCATCAAGGCCGTTCGAGGACCCGAATCTACACGTCGTGGCTTGCAGCAGGGGTATCCAGCCATCGATACAGCGAGAAGACGAGATATGCAGTTCATGTGAGTACATTAAAATCTTTTAAGTGAATTGCTCACCCTAGTCCTTAAGTTTCCTGTACCCACGAATTTTCCAAGATTTTCCATCCACGAGAATCACGGAGTGTAGGGTTAGAGAGTAGGCATAGTAGTAGGTATAGTGCTCTAGATTTACACAGAGAACTTGGCTTAGACTCTAGGTTAGATAGTCCACAGAATAGGATGGCAGATTTAGATGGTATTTTTAAGGCCCTTCGTTTGGTGCCCGAGTTCGATGGTAACGTTAATGTATTAACTAGGTTCATACAGTTATGTGACGAGCTGGTGGACGAATTTGTGAAAAAACAAAGCCCGCCTAACAGACTTTCGGAAGTTGCTCTTATTAACGGTATTTTAAACAAAATAACTGGTCCCGCGGCCCGATTGATCAATTCGAACGGCATCCCTTCTGATTGGACAGGTATACGGAAATCTCTCGTAAATAATTTCTCAGATCAACGCGATGAGACGGCATTATATAATGACTTAGCGTTATTGTCACAGGGGTCTGACAGCCCTCAGGAGTTTTATGAAAAGTGCCAAAACCTGTTCAGCACGTTAATGACTTATGTCTCTCTACATGAAGAAGTAGCAACTACTATCAATGCGAAAAGGGATCTGTATAAAAAATTGACCTTGCAGGCATTTGTACGTGGGCTCAAGGACCCACTAGGTTCACGGATTAGGTGTATGCGCCCCGAAAGCATTGAGAAGGCCTTAGAGTTTGTTCATGAGGAACAAAACGTAGTGTACTTACAGCAGCGTAGTAGTCAAGGTTCGGATAAGAAATCGTTACCTCAAGTCGTACCACCTAGACCTCTGCCTTCACCAACGGGTTTTAATATACCGCAGCCTAGACTGTTTCCCTTTAATATGCCTGGACCCTCTAGGAGTCCATTCGGTCACCCGATGATGCCACATGCGCCCCTACCATGGCGACCTAATTTCAATAGTCAAAATCAGGCCGGACCATCGCGCACGCAACAGATGTTTCGTGCTCCTCCTCCTAATTACAACCAAAACCAAAATAATGCATTTAAATTCGTACCGCGTAACATCGTACCGCAGAGTAACTTTCAACAGCCTAGACCAATGAGTGGCGTCAGCCATTTTGTGCCTAGACTTTTACCGCCCAGTAACGCAACAAAAGGACATGACTGGACTAAATTTGGTAGTTCCCCGGCTAATCACAATTTCGGAAGTAAGGAGATGAATTTCAACGATTGTTCCGCTTATTACGGTTACGGAGATTATGATACCGACAGCTATATGTTTTACGAACCTAACGAGTATTATGAAGGTTACTATTACATCGATGATGATCAAATGTGTCACCCACAGCTGGAAGTAGGTAACGAAACGGTAAAAGATGAGCCAGCTAAACCGGCTTGTCCAAACGAGGATTTTCAGAGCCCTCGAAAATTAGACAAACCAAAATAGAGGTCAACCTTCAAACGCAACGCCAGCTTCCCTACTTGCAAATCCAAGATCCTCCTCTAAAACTTCTAATAGATACGGGCGCTAACCAATCTTTCATTAGCCCTAATGCGGTCGAAGCTTATTTTAACAACATACAGTTGAACTATGACCCCTTCGAAGTTTGTAATGTACACGCTGTGACACGTAGCGATTACTCGATAACACTACCTTGCTTCTCTGAATTGAATGATAAGGATTGCGTTACACTTTTTGTTTATAACTTTCACGACTATTTCGACGGATTGATAGGGTCAGATTTACTAGACAAGTGGGAGGCCGTCATTGACTTCAAGACAAAGTCGTTAGTAACAAAAAATGCGGTAAATCCTATATGGGTTTATGATTCACGAAACGCTAACTTATACGAAGATATCATACCCGCCGGTTCTTCAAAATTAGTGAAATTACCAATTAATATCCGAAACGGAGAAGTAATTATCCCGGAACAGATTATATCTAACTGTCATATTAGCGAGTGTTTAACTACTGAAAAAAACCAGAGGGGCATATTAGAAATTCATAACCCAAATCGTAGCGACGTTATTTTTTCTATGGACCGCCCGGTGTGTGCGCAGCTTTATAATACTGAGTGCACGCGCACCGAGCAAGCGCCTCGACGCGTACAGGAAGTGCTATCGCGCTTACGTACGGATCATTTGAACGACGAGGAACGCGTTAACTTGGAGTTGTTATGCGCGCGCTATGCCGACGTATTTTATTTAGAAGGGGAGAAATTGAGTTTTACCAATAAAATAAAACACTCAATTAAAACTAGTGACGAAATCCCTATATATACCAAAAGCTATAGGTATCCTTTTGTGCACAGACAAGAGGTACAGGATCAGATTAGCAAGATGCTAGACCAGCAAATTATTCAACCATCAGAGTCTGCATGGAGTTCTCCTATATGGGTTGTCCCTAAAAAGGCGGACGCTTCAGGTAAGACTAAATGGCGATTAGTGGTAGATTTTCGGAAGTTAAACGAGAAAACCTTGGATGATAAATACCCCATTCCAAATATCGCAGATATTTTGGATAAATTAGGCAACTGTAACTATTTTACGACCTTAGACCTAGCCAGTGGCTTCTACCAGGTGGAAATGAGCCCCGCAGACATTCCCAAAACAGCATTCACAGTAGAACATGGCCATTTTGAGTTTTTGAGAATGCCCATGGGTTTGAAAAATAGTCCATCCACTTTCCAACGCGTAATGGATAACGTTCTCAGAGACCTACAAAACACCATATGCCTCGTTTATTTAGATGACGTCATAGTCTTTTCTACGTCATTACAGGAACATATGGTCAATTTGGAAAAAGTATTCAACAGATTACGTGAGTCCAATTTTAAAATTCAAATGGACAAGTCAGAGTTCCTCAAACTGGAAACAGCCTACTTAGGACATGTCATTAGCAAAGACAGCATTAAGCCAAACCCCGACAAAATATCCGCAATAAAGAATTATCCACTTCCAAGAACTCCCACCGAGATTAAAAGGTTCCTGGGTCTTCTTGGTTACTATAGAAAATTCATACCCGATTTTGCAAAGGTGACGAAACCTATGACGCAATGCTTGAAAAAAGGCTCGAAAATTACGTTAGACCAAAATTACATAAGTTGTTTCGAGAAGTGTAAGACACTCTTAATTAATGACCCCATCTTACAATATCCTGATTTTTCTAAAGAATTTGTCTTAACGACGGACGCGTCGAATTTAGCCATAGGAGCTGTCTTGTCTCAGGGGACCATAGGTACGGATAAGCCTATTGCTTACGCCTCAAGGACATTGAATAGTAGTGAGATCAACTACAGCACCATCGAGAAGGAACTGCTCGCGATAGTTTGGGCCACCAAGTATTTTAGACCATATTTATTCGGCAGAAAATTCAAAATTGTTACAGACCATAGGCCACTTCAATGGGTAATGAACATCAAAGAACCTAACTCGCGTCTTACTCGATGGCGACTAAAACTAAGTGAATTTGACTTTTCCGTAGTTTACAAGCAAGGAAAGTCCAACACTAACGCCGACGCATTATCCCGTATCGAACTACATAACGAAGAGACTAACTCTCTTATAGCCAACCCTACTGAAGGACCATCCTCATTATTAAATAATTCAAAGACTGATACAGTTCACACTGACGCCGAGAATCCGATATTAGAAGTTCCTATAACTGATTTCCCACTTAACAAGTACCATAAACAAATCATTTTCACGTTGGTCGATGACGTAAGAAGCCGCCCTTCAGTTTCAAAACCGTTTGAGTCACACGTTAAAACACATATTCAGATTTCTAAGAGTAATCTCGAAGAGGATGTCGTAAACGCTGTGAAAGAGTATATTAACCCCAAGGTAAGGACCGGTATTCTCATTAAACCCCCATTAGCCATGTACGAAATTATTCCCATTATCCAAAGTAAATTTAAAAGTTCATCTATGGACCTAGTCTTAACAAAAGTAGAGTTAGAAAATGTCAAGGATTATTTAAAGCAGCAGGAGATAATTCGCAAGTACCACGAGGGTAAAACCAATCACCGTGGAATTAATGAGTGCTACACGTCCTTATCCAATAAATTTTACTGGCCGAAAATGAAAGAACACATAACAAAATATATAAACGAATGCGACGTGTGCGGTCAAGCCAAATACGATAGAAACCCCGTGAAACAAAAGTTTAATATAGTACCACCTCCAACCAAACCGTTTGAAATAGTACATCTTGACTTACTGAGCGTCGAAACGCAAAAATATCTTACAATCATCGACTCATTCTCAAAATATGCTCAAGCTTACTACTTAAGGGACGCGACAGCAATCAGCGTCGTACAGGCTCTTCTAACATTTAGTACTCACCATGGGTTCCCCCTAACTATTGTCACAGACAGAGGCCCAGAATTCACAAATCAGCTATTCTCGGAATTTGTCAAAACTCACAAAGTACAACACCACAAAATTTCAGCATGCACACCAAATGAAAATGGCATGGTGGAGAGGCTGCATTCCACACTTCTAGAACACTTGCGTATTTTAAAATTAGGGCACCGTGGAGACTCCGCCATGAACTTAATGCCATATGCAATTCTAGGTTACAATAGTTCTGTTCATAGTTTTACCAAATGCAGACCTTTGGATATAATTACTAGCCACCTAGATCCCCGCGACCCATTAGATATTGACCTGTCAGAAAACATGCTACAGTCATATACACAAGAACATCGCACTAAGATGCAAAGAGTTTTCGAGATGATTAATAGTTCATCTCTGCACGATCGAACACGAATTATCGAAAATATCAACAAAGATAGGGAACCCGAACAAGAATATTCTGCAGATCAGCAGATTTTTGTACAGAACCCAATGGCCAGCCGCCAAAAACTGGCCCCTAGATTTACTTGCGACACGGTCCTAGCCAACTTACCGATCCACATTTACACCAAAAAGAAACGTGGTCCCATTGCTAAGTCGCGCCTGAAACGGGTCCCTAACAGCAACCACTTGTTACAGGATCATCTTCCTGACCCTGGGCCTGACACAAGCGGAGGACATTACGCTAAGTAGTCTGGACAATGGACCGGGCATCTTACCTTTTATGCTAGGGAAAACAAAAGTTATCTCCCATTACCACTCGTTTGTCCAACCGGTTAACCTAGATATTATTCGTAGTAATATAGATTTAGTAAGGAAACAATTAGATAATATTTCACCTGAGTTCCACAATAAAACGCTCTCTTTATACCAACCACATATCGAACATCTTCGCAACAAGATCACGGAGCTGTCCGACCAGTTAGAATTGTTCCAGTCTAACCGCGTCAAGAGAGGCCTTATTGATGGGCTAGGCTCAGTTGTTAAGAGCATTTCCGGAAATTTGGATTATACGGACGCTATCCGCTATGATAACGCAATTAAAACCCTGCAGGAGAATGAAAATAAGATGGTCACAGAATTAAATAATCGAGTTAGTTTAAATAAGCACTGGATGTCTGAAAATTCCAAAATTTTCGGCAAATTACTCCAGAATCAGAACAAAATCAAGGAAGTAGTAGATGAAATCATGATTAGTGATTTACGTCACGAAAAAGACATAGTTAAGTATGCCCATCTGGCTCAATATATGATAATGCTAGCGGACAACATCGAATCATTATCCGCCGAAATGCTCAAACTAGAAAACTTATTAGCTTTTATACGTGCCAAGAGCACACATTTTCTCATGTTTAAATTAAATACATTCAACGGAATGAAAGAACAATTAAATGCCCTCTATGGTAGAGAACATATATTAAACCTTAGTTTTAGGGAATATTTCGACATAATTAAGTTAGGCTACTATTACAATAGTCAGAATTTAGTATTGGTATTTAAATTCCCGGTTGTCCTTCCCCACACCTATAACCTTCACAAATTATCCGCAGTTCCCAATCAAGATGACAAAGTGCTAATCCCATCCTACCCCTTCCTAGCAATTCACGATAAAGATTTTATGTACATAGAGGCAGAATGCCCGAAGTCCAGCCAATACTATCTCTGCGAGGACAGCATCAATCAACACTACAAAAATCAAGACGACTGCATCCACCATCTCATCTCTACCCAGCAAGTCGACAAATCCTGCCAATTCACCGTAGCCAAATTAAAAACTGAAGCCGTGGAAGCCCTCGACGACCGACACTATGTAGCGAGCTTTCCTGCGCCCACAAACATTCGCTTGTCCTGCACCGATACTCAATACACCACAGTACAAGGAAGCTACCTCATCACAATCCCGAAAGGCTGCGATGTGCAAACCCCGGACCTAATCCTGGCAAACAAGGACGACCGATTATAAGGACAGGTACTGAAAATTATGAACATCCCACTCAGCAACGGAACCAACTACAACACTGAAGATAGGAAATTAACACTCAACTCTGTCAACCTCCACAGCCTCCATACTGCTAATAAGGAGATAACCATGGAACCGCCATTGACCCTGAATACAGCTGACGACATTCATGGCGTGTACTACACTATCACACCGCTCTACCTAGTACTATTAGGTACAAGCGTACTGGGAATCGCCTACGCGTTACGAAGATACATGAGACGGCGCACTCTGGAAACAGCACCAGAACGAACTAACGACGAAACAGACCATGGTGATATATATACAGAGGTTAACCACCACACCGCAAGTACTCAACCAAGATTATCAGCGCTATTCTCGAACCAACCCTCTAATAGTCGCTGATCTTCAGGGGGGAGATGTTAAGGCTACCTGCCAATAACCCACGAACCACGCATTCCACCGGAATTGACCCGAATCCTCGCAACCATTGCATCAGCCTGGCGACACAACGTCTAGTGCTGAGTCGGCGCAACGTGACGTGCATCGACGGCGGACGGCGGCGCCACGCTCCACGAAGTTCACTTTCGCTTCATACATCGAACGATTGTCACCATCACCCTATTTTTAGATCAAAATTGTAATTCCTTCATTAAACCTGTTCCAGTACATCGAGTTTTCTTGCAACCTGTCTGCCCGACCGACATAATTAGTATGTAAATATTGTACATATTAATAATTAATAAACGTTGTAAAGAAAAAAAAAATTGTAGTATTATTTTATTAGTTGTTCTTAATAAAAATAAATTTCATTCCTCAACAACAATCGATAACACCACAAACCAAGTCATACATGCATAATCTGTTCCCAACATAAACTAAGTAACAACAAACCAAACATTGCTAGATGTGCATCACCTAACAGAATGCAGAACTGCCGATCTAGTTCCTCAAATCCCATTAAATTTCAATATTATATTCGGAGTTTCAAAGTCAAACACTGGTGGGAATCGCGGGAATCTATCGCGGGATGGGAACGAAACCTGCGGACTAGAATATGGTAATGTAAGAGCTCACATTGCGATGTGTGCTTGCCTGTTTGTATTTGTAAGAGGTATTGGTAAAAGTGAGACTGGTATTTGTGAGGATCGGTGTAGAATTTTGTAATATTTTGTTTTGAAACAGTGACACAGAAATTTGTTATTGTTGTTGCTTTTAGTTAACTTTAATTATTTTACTGGCATAAAATCAATTTCAATGGCTACCATTAAAGCGAATGAAATTACAATGATTACAATACTAAATGATAGTGAATTACAAAATATATCATTTCCGATATTGCCATGTCATGCTATCATTGCTGCATTACTGTATTATTGCCGTATCAGTTTGCACGGTAAGCGGCTGCCTGTGTATATTGACTCTCTGGGAGATGTACCTCAATTAGCATAAATAGTGATTAATCTGTGAATTATTAATTAGTGGTTGCAGTTTGACTCAATTTGATGGATTCTGTTAAAATTTTGGTCACTGGAAACACTTTTGAGTGACCGAAGATTACCTTTTAATTTTTTAAAAGGTAGCAGTTTTCTATAGGCAGTCAAAAATGGTCTGAATGAGAGTGGTACAATGCAATGGTGAAGTTGAGCACAAAAAAAGATCAACAAAAGAGGCCTATTTCAGACAAAGTCTGAAGTCGGGCTGTGGATGGCAATACAAGAATGAATGTTAAAACTCTATAACAATAAACATAAGAAACTTAATCAAAAATCTTCCATCCCTAACTCAATATTAAAAAAACAAACCCATAGTTTCTTGAATATTTAATAGATATTTTAACAGAACTCAACCCATCAAAACCTTTGTAAACGAAGTTACTAAAGAAATAAAGAAAACAAACTGACGTCGAGCGCTGGTACAAAGTTACGTCGCTGCCTTAGTGCTGCTGAAATATGCAAAACGGTTCTTATGGACATTATCTTTGAACCTATTATGCAGGCATAACCCTCTTAGCACCGTAAATAAAAATAATGCACGTTTTATTAATTATTCAGAGTGCATCGAGCAAGCACTTCGCAAGCAGTTGAAAAAGTTAATTTTTACGTCTTTCCTGGGCTAGTGTGGATTCAGTTTTTCGTTTATTTATAGAGCGAATTAGATTAGCAGTCTCTTGGGGATGTTTGATATGACTTTCGAATATGTTTTTGCTTGGCAATTTGTTGTGTTATCAGTTTGAAATGTTATTGGGTTAACCAAAGCTGCGTGTTGAGTGTTTAATTTAATTTGATTTATTATGATGGATTTTGTTTAGTTACACAGTTAAATGGAAACCTAAGAATATTTTAAAATTATGTTTTCACCTACATAAATAGCACGCCTGGGGAAACATGGTAAGCCGTTGGTCCTGCGCCTGATTTCTTTTCGGTCATGTCGGATTGCCGTCCCATCGGATTATGAGAGTAAAGGAACAGAGAGTAGGTACACCTGTATCTATGCACACACTCGTGCAATAAGTATAATTTGGCCCCCACCGATGCCTAATCTCCGTTATGATTGACCGCCGTGACCGAAAACGACCGGGAGCACTATTACTATTAAATAGCATACAAGATTGGGTACCAATAGAACAGTAACAAAATGATTACCTACCTCATAGGGAGGGACCGAGTTATTTTAGTAACTAGAGACGAGAAGATGTAAGTGTAATGCAAACTAATTAACTTGTCAGTTCTACTTTGATGAACTTCAGTTAAAAGGCCATCAAAGGAAATCTTTTATGTTTTTTTTTTATTTTGTATTTTATTAAATTGTCGGTAGGTTCAAACATTAGAATTAAGAACGGGATATTTACCATGTTTATTGTTTGTTTTGAGTTTCCGATATTTCGGCACTATTACAAGCGCCATGGTCACGGATGGACTGAAGTTATTGCGGGTGGATGTTTATGAGCAGACGAAACGGTCTACCCTCTTTCTTATTCGTTTTTCGCGCACGACACCTTTACCATTGTCACATAATTCACTCACAACACGATTCTGTTCCCGACACACAAAACTCACTGTGTCCGTTCGCGAACATCTTCCGGCACTTTTCCGGCTTTTACACAGTTGAACCACTGGGTTCCAAGTCCTCGACAGTTGAAACCCATCCTCCCGGTTGAAATTCTGATGTTTAGTAATCTCAATGGCTTCTCTTACCAGTCTAGGTATATAATGGCGTTCTGTCGAGATTACTTGAGGGTTGTGTAACTCAATCCAGTGGTTCGGTCCCGACTCCAACAGATGTTGAGCTATGGCCGACTTCTGGATGTCGTTGTTCTTCACGGCTCTTACGTGTTCTGATATTCTGCAGGCTACAGTGCGTTTTGTCTGCCAATATCCCGTTCTTAATTCTAATGTTTGTGTTAGTGACCATGTCAGTCTAAAAACTCATGTCGGTAGGTTATTTTTTGTATGAACCGAAAAGCCTCGAAATCTTTTTCAATACTTTTAAATGTAGGCAATTTCACACATACATTATTATTATTATGTATGAATTTTGTTACCTATGGCCGTGCCCCTTTACCCGTGAATGCTGTGAAAAAAATCTTCTAGGTGAATCTTATTAAACATTAACGTCGATTTAGGCACCTTTTCAACGCCATGGGATCTGGAGGCGATAGTCCTCGCGCGCCTGCATGAATGGCGCGCGGAGGCGCTACGCCGAGGGAAAGCTCCGCTGCCGCGGCAAACTGCTGCTCAGAGGACAAACCTCCGGCGCGATGTCATGGCGACATGGAGCGAGCGACTGTTGCAACCCCGTGCAAGGCACGCCACAATAGTACCGATAAGTCCCCTCTTTGAGGAGTGGTTTGAGAGACACAGCGTCCTCACCTTCCGCCTGACGCAGGTCCTCACCGGACACGGCTGTTTCAGGCGCGGGAGGCGCAGGCGCGGGCCTGTGGACGGTGAGCTATGGGCTAGCTAGCCATCCGTCCGCCTTATGACGACAGGCCATGTCGACGGCGCGCGAGTATTCCACGCGCGGGTCAAAGAGATACTGACATCTCTTATCTCATAACGAAAGGGTCGCAAGGGCCGATGCCTGCCGGGCCTGCGGGACTGTTCGACAGAGATAAAAAAGGCATCTATTCCAGACGATGCTAAGCTAAAATAAATATCGTAGTTCTTGAACATTTGTTAAGGTTATCCTCAAATGTTGAATACTTATTGATGGTTTGGGCTAAGCATTACTTCATTATGTACGACTGAAAAAGTATCTTAAGAATTATATATTTAAAGAAAAATATTCACACATATTCTCGTTTGAATATTTTCAAAGTCAACATTAACATCCAAAAAGTTTAGTTTAACTTTTACCCTAAAACCCATTTTGGTTTAGTCCCATCTCGGCACCTTCCCATCTCGGCACCCATGAATTAATTTATCATCTTTACGAAAAATTCCCATCTCGGCACTCCGTCATTAGTCGTTGCTAAGTACACAGTCATCAAAAAATGGATACACTGTATCAGTATAGTGAGTAAATCAAATTGACTCAAAACTAGTTACGGCGAGAGACACCGTACCACCAATAGCGTAGAAGGTTGGAATGGGAGATTATATAGATAGGCGTGTCGGCAAAAGACCTATTTTAATCAAATATTTAAGTGTCGTGAAACATGATACAAGGTGGTTTGCATTTAAAATGATCAAATTTTTCAAGTGTAACATTCCTATTTCCAAGAAAAAAGAGAAATACGTAAAGTCCCATGCCGAAATCAACCAAATTGTAGCAAATTATGAAAATGGTTCGGTAAATTTAAAAAGCTGCATAGAACAACTGTCTGCAATAATTTCCATATTTGTTTCGTGGACGACCGACGGCAAAGTAACTGTGATTTTATTTATATTTGATAAGTAATGTTTAAAATTATTGCTATTATTGTAAGAAAATTATGTACAATGTTGATTTCTCTGTGATATAGAAGATTAAAAAAATAGTCTATTTACAACAGTTGATTAGTGTAATATTTTTTTTTTTAGTTTGTTTTTTTGTATGAAGAGTAACAACTTGCTGTGATTTTATTATTTCAGATATTTTTAAGACTACTATTTTTTTATATTTCGAATTTTTACCTATTATGTAGGTATGAAAATATACAATTCCGATTTATGTGATAATTAAGACTGAAAATGAATGTACAGCGAGTTATAGCAATTAGCTGACCCCCTTTGAAATTATTTTATATTTTATTTATTTGAGCGAAGTAAATAAAATATAAAAGAATTGCAAAGGGGGATCAGTTAATTGCTATGACTGTACAGTGAACGCGTAATCAAGCCTACTCGTATCATTTAGTACTAGTATGAAAGTCCTCAAAGTATGGACGCCCTTTTGCCTACGTCCTGGTTATACTGATTAAACGTTAATTGTACATAATAACTGTTGATTTTTGTAATATGTTTTTACATAATTGCTGGAAAGATTTTAAAACAATTATTCCTACGAACCGTGAATTTTTCATATATTTTAAAATTTGTTATGTTACTGCCAAGGCAGAGATAATGGAGCCTCTAAAAAGTGATTCAAGGGCTTGTCTGTGAAAATGGTAATTTAAAAAGAAACAAAAATTATTTAATAAATAATAAAGTTGATTTACTTACTATACTGATACTGTGTTTCCGTTTCTTTTTGTGTACCTTAAAATGATTTATGAGAGGGTGCCGAAATGGGAATTTTTCGTAGACAAGATAAATAAATTCATGGGTGCCGAGATGGGAATAAACCAACATTTTTAAGCTAATCGTGTCAATTTTGTATCGTTTTTGATGAGGTCAATAAATTCACACGATGGTTTTGTGTGCTGCCCATAAATAAAAAGTTAGGCTCGAGCTCAACAGTAACAGCCCATCAAAACATGACAACAAAAAAATACTCAAAAAATATTTTCCCATTAACCATTTAACAACCCGTTTTTACCGCCTGAACAATAAAATCTCTTATTTAACAACGCAACTTGACAATCAACATGTCAGATGAAGTGTGAAAAAAAATCCACAAACAAAAATTGAATAATTTTTATATCTTGCTATGCAAACACTGGCATTATTGCCGGTTTATATGAATAAAATGGCGTAAACGTCCGGGCTGTTAGGTTATTGCTTCCGTTTAAGCGCCTCGGTACTGGTAGAACAAAAATGTATAAAAATGTCTGCGTGTATTGTTAATATGGCTCATATATTTCTTGTAACTATTGTCTGGGTTATATATGAGCGGTGCGAGGCAATTGTTTTTTTTTTTAATTTTTCGGAGGAGCGCATTCGCAGGGTTACAAAGCCACAACTACTTTTTTTCGTTTTCAATGGCGGCCATGACTTTTGTTTGAATTTGGAATTGTTCAATTTAGAAATGAGTTTTTATTGAATTATGACTGGGTTTTAATTGGGTTTTTATAGCAGAAGGCTGGTCAGCTATGTCGTTAATCTTTTTTTTAACTCCATATTAGACTCGTAAATGTATATTTTATGTTTTAGAGTAGAGCCATTTTAGTGGAACAAGTACAAAGTAATTATAGTAATTTTAACTTGGCATACGTGTATTAAAAAACAAGTGCTAACTAATTAAATGTTGTTATTCGAAACTTATTGCGTTTCTCATTAGGTACCACTTTTTATATCTACAAGAACCAATTACGGAATCATCGATTTAAAACAATCCAAAAGTCAAAGTCTGCGGCCCCTAGAAGTGGGTACTGAACGGTTAAAAGAAATATCTTTATTAAAAAGCTTTGTTTTGTAATTAGGGGGGCGTCCTGCTCCGGCGAATCATTAGCGTAATAGCGTTAATGGGGAGCCTCCACTAGAGGTGGTAAAAGAAAAAATATCGATGGTTTTCTTTTTCTTCAGTTATCTCAACCTCTTTGGTCGAATTTTGCTTAACACCATAAACGTAGATGTTGGCCAAGGTTTAAATAACAGCTCTGAAAACTTTTGAACTCATGCATAAAAAGGCAACACGGCTTAAACTTCACACCAGTAACTATCCTTAGAAAAATAGGGTTCTTATCATAACTGTTAAAATATGATGAGCTTTTTTAGATATTAATGGTGACGATGAAGTGATTTGACGCCCACAAAACAGTTGAAATTGTTATGAAGAACAAAACGCTGCGTGTATCTAGTTAGAATCACGCACGGAACAAACATTAATATGACGTACATATACCGGGTGTAAACCACCTCATCACGAAGCCGTCAACCAAGCATTCTGTACATCAAACTAAGTAACTAGACGCAAAAATTATTGCTGGGAAACGACTTTTTTTGGGGTGTAAAATCATGTTTGCTGGCAAAACTCAATGTAATGCACTTAAAACATTGTGCTGATGGATGGATTGAATAGTACGGGGGCCGTAGAGGTGTTTAAAGTTTTTATTGTAAAAATCTTACAATAAAAACCTGTATTAAAAAAAAAATTGTCAATAAGTTGTAACTTTGATCCCCAATATCTCCGTAACTAGAAGGTTCACAGGTATGGTCTGTAACAAAAAATATATTGCGATGACGGGGACAACAAGTGGTTTTCAGATTCGTTAAGAGTTGTTCCACACCCTTTATTTTAGTTTTTCTGGGTCTGTTTGTGTTTGTGAGTTTTAATGTTTGTAAACAGACCCACAGGGCAACGTTATTTTAAAGAAAAGTAAAAAGACCAGCGGTCATCCCTTCAAACATACTTTTATTTCGATTAAGTGGAACAATCTAAATGAATAAACTACTCCTTTCTTTATCGTGTGGTTAGTTGCCTAACCTTGTGTCAGAGTTTTTGTGCCGCCCATGGGGCGTTTAACATGCCATCGGTAATATGTCTCAGACATGCTGGTTTCCTCACGATGTTTTCCTTCACAATTATACAATACGCAAATGAATCCGGAAAATCAGAGTTGCTTCACTACGATTGCGAGAAAATAAAATAACCATATTTAATATGATAGTTTATTTTATTAAAAATTAAATGTACAATTTGTATTGTTGTTCAAATTTAATGAGATGTAACATTAATTTATTTAAAAAATGGAACCAAACGCGCCGAACGCCGAACTCTTTGGCAGGATGTGTGCGTTGCATTCCAGCTACAGAAGAAATAAAAAAAAGGCATTGGCGCGAAATTTTATGATTTTTTCTGTATTATTTATTTGAATTATAAGTAGGAGTCCTTTTTATCTCCTACGTTTACCCCACAGACGACACAATATTATATTCGTCTTCACAGAGAACTGAAATTATGTTGCCGGGAAAAAATAAATAATATTAAATAAATATCGCTGGACATTAACACACAGCGCCACCTAGTGCCACACTAAGCAAAGCTTGTGTCGTGGACACTAGATAGTTGATATACTACATATATACTTTTTGTTTGAAAATACATACTTATTATACATATAAACATCCATGACTCGGAAACAAATGTCCATGCTCATCACACAAACAGTTGCTCTTACCGGGATTCGAACCCAGAACCCTAAGAACGTAAGGCAGCGTCACTACCACTACGCCATTCGGGTCGTCAAAAAACATCTCATTAAATTTGAACAACAGTAGGTACAAATTGTACATTTAATTGTTAATAAAATAAACTATCATATTAAAAATGGTTATTTTATTTTCTCGCAATCGTAGTGAAAAGTACGGTGTAACACACGGCGCTAAAATCCCATTATAACTCGGTTCCTATTTACTACCTCGTCTATAATGGGTCATTTTAGCCCCTTGTATTATTTATTTATTTATTTATTTATTTAAACTTCATGTACAAGAGTGGTACATAGGCGGACTTAATGCCACAAGGCATTCTCTACCAGTCAACCATTGGGTCAAATATGACAGCATTGTGGTAGAGTACAAAAATCAATGAGAACAATGCCATTTTGTTAACAAATCGAATTATGTTCATAAATAGTATACATACTAATACACATATATTACAGATAAGATGAAATAAACTAATACATATTAAAATACATACAAATAGTTCAAAATACGAGAAACCTCATAATAATAACTACGACTACCTTGTGAGTAATTTAGTCTGACTTCAAATAGTACTTCCGAACTGTTCGTTTGAAAGCCATTTTGCTTTCAGTTTTTTTAATGCCAAGGGGTAGCGCGTTCCATAGCTTTATAGTTGAGACAGCATAAGAAGCGGACATAAAACCAGTGCGATGTGAGGGAATTTCAAGGAGTAGGTTTTTGGAAGCTCTAAGGTTACGACTATGTGAACTGCCCAACACTTTGAAATATTCTTTTAGATAATCAGGAGCACAAGGATCGGTCAAAATAGTGAAGAGCATACAGAGAGATCTGAGGGACCTCCTGAGTCGGATAGGCAGCCACTTAAGCTGAGAACGGTATGAAGATATGTGATCGTACTTACGTAGGCCAAAAATAAAACGAATGCAATTATTGAGAAGGCGATCCAATTTGTTTAAAAGTTCTTGGGATAAATCAGAGTAACAAACATCAGCATAGTCGATAATGGGAAGCACAAGAGACTGGACCAAAGTTAATTTGGTGCTAGAAGGCAGAAAATGTTTGAATCTATAGAGAGACCGCAGCGAGTAAGTGACTTTCTGGCTAACCTGAGCAACCTGCTTATTCCAACTAAGTGTCTCGTCGATGTACAGGCCCAAGTCTTTGACGTGTGGAGAGAGAGAGATCACGGAGTTGTTGAACATAAGCGGCATTAGTTGGCTAGTATCCAGATTTCTCAAGTAGTACGAACTACCTATGAGGATGGCCTGGCATTTCCCGACGTTGACGGCAACCCCAAATTTACCAGACCATTCACTGATAGTTTGAAGATCTGCATTAAGTAATGAGATGCAATTATCAAGGGTAGCAATGTCAGATTGAGCGTAAAGTTGCAGGTCATCAGCATACAGATGGTAAGAGCACTTGAGGATTGAAGTAATGGAATTTATAAATAAAGAAAATAATAGAGGAGAGAGTATACCGCCTTGTGGAACACCAGTCACCAGGTCGCACCAGTCGGAGTAATCTTGATCAGCACGCACTGCCTGCTGGCGACCACGAAGATATGATGAAAACCAATCACGTGACAATGAGGAGACCCCAATTTGAGACAGTATGGCCAGGAGAATATCGTGGTCGACGGTGTTAAAAGCGTTGGAAAAATCTATTAAAACCAACACCGTAACCTTCGAATTCTCCAAGCCATCCCTAATGTCTTCAGTAACCTTAAGCAGGGCTGTGGCTGTGCTGTGGCCGGGCCGAAAACCAGATTGGAATTTGGACAACAGGTTATTCTGGAGAACGTAAGAAGATATTTGCCTAAGAGCAGCTGCTTCAAGGATCTTGGAAAGGAAAGGGAGAATGGATATGGGTCTGAAGTGGTTAGGCAAACTGGGATTGGGGATTTTCGGAAGAGGGATAATGTACGCCTTACGCCACATAGCTGGAAACACACCAGTAAATAGGGAAAAATTGATGATGTGAGTTACAATAGGAACAATGCTATCAGTCATAAAGGATAACATTGTTCTGCTGATCCCATCACAGCCCACAGCCCTAGACTTAATCGACGTAAAAAGCTTAAGGACCTCAAGGTTAGTCACGGGTGAAAAAGAGAAAGAGTCAGGAGGTAACATTGGCTTGGAAGTTATGTCATTAATAGTTTTACTCTTAACATCAAGCGAAAGCGTAGGTGACGTTGAGAAATGATTATTTAGATCATTCAAAGACAGACTAGAAGGTAGAATACTGGCAGGGGACTTTGTTATGCCCAATGATTTGAGAAACTTCCAAATATCAGCCGGAGAAGAATTGAGAACATTTTCACAAATGTATCGGCGTTTAGATGCTCTTACCATCTGATTGCAGCGGTTTCTAACCAACTTGTACAGGTTCCAGTTCTCCTCACTGCGATCCCGTCTATACCTTCTAAAAGCCCTGTCTCGCCGCCTCATAGCCATCCTAACTCCTGGGGTTATCCATGGGGCCGGAGGACGCTTAACACGGACGGCCCTCAGTGGTGCATGCGCGTCAATGAGCCGGAGAACAGACCTGTTAAACATTACAACCTTCTCCTCCACTGTCGATGATTGTACGAGATCGTCAAAATCAAGACCTTGTGCATCATTACTGAGCTTTTCTTTATCTAACCTAGCAAAATTCCGCATAAAAACAATGGCAGGCCGCTGCTTAGGGGGTTTAATTTTGTAAGAGAGATATATTAAATCGTGTCTAGATAGCCCTGGAGCAGCGACCTGTCCATGGTTAGCAACTAGATTTACAGAAGATGTAAGCATGAGATCGAGCCACGAATCGCTTGAGTCAATGTTATGATGCGTCGGACTAAGCGCGAGGAGGGACAGACTCGACGACTCCAGGATCGCTCTCAACCTACGTGACCTAGCGTTGTCCTTCAGAAGGTCCGTGTTGAAGTCACCCATCACAATGTGATGTTTGTACTCTGAGGAAACAGATTCAAAGAGAGATTCTAGACAGGAGAAGTAATCAATAGCAGGTGGGCAGTACACAACTCCTAGAACGGCCTTGACCCCTTTGACAGCTATTTCCAGAAATAAGTATTCGGGGCTGCCACTATAGATGGGGGGTGAGGAGGATACAATTTTGTAAGGGATGTCACTGCGTAAGTAAATGGCAACACCGCCAGCTCTTTTCCCCGTTCGATCGTTGCGAATTAAGACAAAGTCCGGTAGAGAGTAAAAAGATGACGGAAGTTCGGGTTTAAGCCAACTTTCGGACACTAATATAGCATGTAATGTAACGCCAGAAAATAAATCCAACAGCTCAGAGTGAGGCTGAGGAATACTCTGAGCGTTAACATGACACACGTTGAGGTATTTATTGAATCGTTGGCACTCACTACTTAGAAAACTGTTAACAGTCAGAGAATTGTCAAGAGATGAAAAAGACGTGGTAGAACTATGACAAGAATGAAATGAGTCGTCGTCAGACATAATTATGAAGTTAATTTGATAATTTAAACTTAAAATAAAAAATAATAATAGATAAGATACTTAATAAATTATAAAATGAAATAAAAATTGACTTAATATAAATTGCATAACCTGCCGGCTGACTGTTCACAAAAATAAAAAATTAAAAAGTGAGTAAATCTAATACGCGTTTCCGAACGCAAAAATTACAAAGAATTAACAATACATGACACTGACAAGTGACAGTGACGTGACGACATAACGAATAAAAACAAAGTACAATCTGTGATTGTCAAGAACAGAATAAACGTAAAATATAAAAGCGTCGCGTCGGTACACGAACAAAAGTTACTGTGACGTGTCTATCGGCGAGCAGAAAATTGCTACGACTTATCCAAACAAAAGGGAAACACTTACAGAGTAAACAAACACAACGATTTACTTCTTCCTTATTATGCGCCTTGACCGAGTGTGGGCCTGCGCCGGCGCCGGGCTTGTGTTATTCGAGCCAGGATTGGATTCGGGCGGAACCTCATGATCCAGCGACTTGCCATGCTCCGCTCCCAGCCCGATGACTTCCTCAACACTGAAGACCCGACGACGTTTGCCATTAGGGAGCTTGATGTTAAGGTTCCCTAACGTATTACAATATTTTATTTTTTTAATGGAACAGTAATAAGTCAATTCTTTATGAATTATGAGTAAAGACTTATGCGTTTTCGAACACCGACGACGAAAATAAAAAAAAAACCCCTAGAGCGTAATATGCAATTTTACGCCCGCTCTGGTACGCTATTATGACGGTCTTTTCGAGCAAGAGGAGTGACAAATATATTTTAAGCTCAATTTAACGTTATTGCCCTAAAGAAAGACGTTAAAAGAATTATTTATGTAGGTACGTGTCATCAATAACTGTTAAATAAAGGTTGTAAAAAATGCAATATCGATATCGATAAAATCTACCTGAGCCCCGTAATCCGACGTATCTCACTTAACAAAAAAGTGCCAAGGCTTTCGCGAATTTTCGTCGAAAAGAAAGAAAACGCGATAATTCCTCGTAATGAATATTTAATTATTGTTTTTTCTTTTTTTAACGTTTTGTCGTAAATTAAACGTAATTATTTCATTGCTTTACACGTTTTTCTACTCTGTTTGAGATTAGTTTACTTTGTTTCTTAATGTTTTTTGTGTTAAATAGGAATTTAGTGAAATGCCGGAATGCTGTTAGCTTTATATTAAACTGAATTAAAGTTCTCTCTGGAGTGAGCAAATCAGACGAATATTCCGGATAATAATAGCAGTTTATTATTTGTAGAAATAACCGTGATCGATTCTACCAGAATAAGTATTGTCCTTTTTTAAGGGTGTAAAAACCTCTTCACTTCCATTGAAAGGCACTTGTTCTCCCCGTCATTGTAATATATTTTTTCTACACGATACCTGGCAACCTTCTAGTTACGGAGATATTTTGGGTCAAAGTTCGAACTTTTTGACAAGTTTTTACTTTTAACAGCTCCCCGTACTATTCAATCTATCCATCAGCACGATGCTTTGAGTTTGTTACAACAAAACATGATTTTTCACCCAAAAAAATCCCAGCAATTATTTTTGGGTAAATTTACTTAGTTTGATGTACAGAATGCTTGGTTGACGGCTTCGTGATGAGTCTTTTTACACCCGGTGTATGGCTAGGAAGGACGTGACTGAGATGACGAGTAATGGAGAATTATGGAAGAAGAATTCATGCTGCGCCGACCACAAATGAAGAATAATTTTAAGAATTTTTAATTTTTGTGATTCATTTTATTGAACAAAATTTAAAATTCTTAAAATGGACTGACGACCCGAATGGCGAAGCGGTAGTGAGGCTGCCTTACGTTCTTAGGGTCCTGGGTTCGAATCCCGGTAGGAGCAAATGTTTGTGTGATGAGCATGCGCATTTGTTTCCGAGTCATGAATGTTCATATAAATAATAAGTATGTATTTACAAACAAAAAGTAAGTATATATGTAGTACATCAACTGTCTGGTGACCACGACACAAGCCTTGCTTAGTGTGGCACTAGACGGCGCTGTGTGTAATGTCCAAAAATATTTATTTTATTTATTTATTTTATTTATGGTAATGGTTACAAAGACCATTTTAAAAATTTAAATTTTTAACGTGATTCATTTACGATTCTGCTAAAGCGGCCATTTTAGACCCCCAGAAGAACGATGACGGTATTTCTAACTAGCACTCATCTTGACTTTAATAGAAATATTCATCATCATTATTTCACACGAAAGACATTGCTGTACATAGGCCTCCTCCAAGTGTTGCCACATTGACCGGTCCCGTGCGATTCGCATCCAGCGGATTCTCACAGCCCTCACCAGATCATCTGTCCACCTAGTGGGTGGCCATCCAAGGCATCGTGTTCCGGTTCGCGGTCGCCACTCCAGAACTTTTCGGCCTCATCTGCCATCCGTTTTGCGAGCAATGTGCCCTGCCCATTGCCACTTAAGTTTGGCAATTCTTCGAGCTACGTCGGTAAATGTGGTTCTCTTGCGGATGTCTTCATTTCTGATTCGATCACGCAAAAAAACTCCGAGCATAGCCCTCTCCAATGCCCTTTGTGAAATATATAGAAATATTCAAATGCATAGTGGAATGGCGTAGTGGTAGTGAAGCTGCCTTACGTTCATGTGAGCAAATGTTTGTGTGATGAGCATGGACATTTGTTTCCGAGTCATGGATGTTTATATACAGAACTGCTGCCTTCCGTGGTTGTTTCAAATTCGCCGCCAGTCGCTGCTGGAATGACCTCCCACCACCGTTTCGTGCCCTAAAAACAGTTGGTACTTTTAGAAATAAATACAAAAAATATCTACTCCAACAGCAAAAAGTTTTATCCAGCTAAACTTACCAATGGATCTGCACGCAGCTGGCAATGGTGGCCGGAGCGTCTTGTCGTTCTTATTTTTGTAGGTTACTTGGATGATAAATCATTTTCTAGTGTCTGGTTAAGAATTCCCGTCACCTTAACACTGAGAAGCACTTCTTTTACCGATAATTCGTCACTTTTTTCCTTCTTCGGTAACTCACTTATTAAACATAAATATATATTGTGTCTTGTTTTGACTCTGTTGACAGCCCCAGTTTAATACGAATATCTTACATTACACTATCACTGCACACTATCTGATGATTATGATCACAGTATTATTTGGTATTCATGTTTTGTTTGATTTCACTTGCTAGCTAGCTGACATACGTAATATTCCAATCAAAACAAAACAAAACAAATATACGTGAAATATGTGAATGCTGCGCCCGCGTCCACAGATTACTATATTAGCCCGCGTCTGTCTATGTTCGTCAGTGTTGCCAGTGAAAGGCATGGCACAGATTGGCGAACAGTATTCATTGCGTGGGGTGTAGGTGTTTTATTATTTTCTTTATATTTATTTATACTTCACACATTAATTTATTTGTATTGTTTATTCGTCTACACTTTATTTTTATTTTTATCCGTATCTGGCCTGACCGTGGCATCACCTTCACTTTGGGCCCTATCAGAATACCAGCGCTGTGACGTTTCTTTTTTTAATGTTACAGCACCATGCTGAGATAGGAGCCTTTTGGCCTCGTACAGGACGAGTTTCGTTTCTTTAATTTTTAAATATATGTTTGTTTTTTCTGTGTAAGTTTTATTAGTAAGTTTTAAACTGATATTTTTTTATGTGTTTTGTCCTGTGCGTGCTAATAAATGCTTTTTCTTTCTTTCTTTCTTTCTTTATATGTATAATAAGTATGTATTTACAAACAAAAAAGTATATATTTAGTATATCAACTATCTAGTGTCCACGACACAAGCCTTGCTTAGTGTGGCACTAGATGGCGCTGTGTGTTAATGTCCAACGATATTTATTTATTTATTAATTTATTTATAAAAATCTTTCCATTGCCATCAAGAATATTTTATTCTTCTACTTATAACTTAAAAAGACTCGTTATTGAAACACGAACTGCATAAGTCAACGAAGCTGAAACTTATTTCTACTGTCATTTGCCACGCCATTCAACACTAAACAGTTTCCTTTGAACAGAAGCTATAACAATAAAAAACTACTTCAGAACTAAAAGCAAATGCTTGCAGTTCCTTCAGAGTTAATTTCACGGACTTACTATTGAACAGCATTTATTTCAGGCTACAATGATGTATACCGGGTGTAAACAACCTCATCACGAAGCCGTCAACCAAGCATTCTGTAAATCATACTAACAACTTTACGCAAAAATTATTGCTGGGAAGTGACTTTTGTTTTGGGGTGAAAAATCACATTTTACGATAAAACTCAATATACCGCACTCAAAACATTGTGTTGGTGAATAGATTTAATAGTACGAGGGTCGTAGATGTGTTTAAATCTCCGTAACTAGAAGGTTCAAGGGCCCCGATTCTGCTACTGCAATAGTGTCACCATTGTCTATCATTGATCTCATAATTGTTCATTTTGACAAGTTTGGGGATCTACTAATATAAAGGCGTCATTATGACTTTTCAATGGTCAACCACTGACACTAAATTGAAAAAATGGCTTAAATTAGTAATCTCGTACATAATGACAAATGAATGACTGATTTACGCGGTAACCTGCCAACATTTTGACAGTTCCTTTGAGAATTAGAGCCGAAATTTGCTCAATTAGCACCATTTTGTATTGCAATAAATATAGGCTTCTTTTAATAAAGATAATTCAAAACACTTGTAAGAAAATAAATCAAAACACTGGCCGCTAGAAATAAAAACAACCAAAACGTCAGTAAATAGTTATGTCACATTTGACTTTGACAGCTAAACAGATAAAATATAATGGAGTTGTATAGTTTCACATTTATCCGTGTTACTCATAACTTAATGTTTTTTGCTATTTACGAACTTCTTACTACTTCAGATTGCTTTTAACACAAATAAATAATATGTAAAATCGTATGTCAAATGTATGTAGCGATATTGTAAACTCTCGAATTATTGTCAACTGAACATACGGAAGTATCTCTGCCCCCATAATCGGGACTTGGGGCACCCCCCCGTTAGGTTAGTTAGGTTCCTTTAAACCCTGCACTCGGAAATAGGGGCCCCGTCGACTACGCTTTTTAGGGGAATATAAAGTGTTTTAAGGTTAGGTTATAATAATCGGTATTTCTCAGGAATGGTACAATATCTTTTCATGAGAGTTGCACCACTGCACAACCTGCTGTTATACCTCCTTCCCTCCACACCGCGTAAGTTGACTACCATCGCATGCATATCACGAAAAATAATGCGTTTCGTTGTAAGCAGTATGTTCATTTGACAATATTTCGAGATCTTACAATATCGCTAGAGATATTAAAATATAACGTATTTGACAATTTTACGGTGACATAATATAAATGAAATCTGGCATCAATAACTGTTTAAATGTAATATTATGTTTTCGAAAATCATTTCTTTTAACTGGTTTTATAATAATGGCAATACAACAATGTCATATAACACAATTGCGAGACCATTGATCGAACCACTATGATGAATTTAGCAGATTACGAAGTTTTAGCAAAATGACGATGGAGATCCCTTTGTCATTCATCAACAATTATGAAATCAATGATAGACCATTGTGACACTATTGTAATAGCAGAATTGGGGCCCAGGTATGGTAAAAAAAATGATCGCAATGACGGGTAGAACAAGTACCTTTTTACCAAGAGTCTTTTTACACCCTTTGAATTTATACCCTTTTTGCCATTGGGAAATCATCAAATGACTTCTCTCACTCATGGTGGAGCGGGAGTGTCAGACTTTTACTGACTAAAACCCATCCATGTTCCTTCCTCACCCTTTACATGTTCCGGGGCCGCGGTATCTCTTTCAACATAAACATATCATTACGCCTGTTATCCCCAAAGAATTTGGCAGAGGTGTACGTAATAGTACACTCACTACCTCGTTGGTCTAGAGGTTGGATGCGTGACTGCTGAGCATGAGAACCTGAATTTGATTACCAGGTCGGGCAAAATGTTATTGGATTTTTTTCCCTGGAATTTTACAGTAGTCTATGGTCCTGGATTTTGTAATTGGGTAAAGTGTAAAAGAAAAATGGCGAGAGATGAACGTGTGATAAAATTTTGGATTACAATAGTCAAAAACGTAAGTACATAAACACAAACATTACAATTTCTACCCGATTGATGACAATAGGATCGCTCCCTATTACATGAGATGTGAAATGTCGATGTATTTTTCGGGGATAACAGTCAAAATTTCAATGAGCTTTACTTTCTTACAAATAAGGTTGCTTTTGAGTTGCTGCTCATATTTAACTAATATTACAAACGCTAAACTTTTTGAGGATGGGTAGATGTTTGCTGCTCTTCTTAGGGCCATAATTTATAAAGAGACTAACTTCTACCAGCGGCTTCGCTCACGTATGTTTGATAACTGACCCATGAGATCTTACTACCGAGATAAAAAGTATCCTATGTTTTAATCCCGGTTATAAACTATATGTGTGCAAAATTTCATCCAAATCCGTTTAGTAGTTTTTGCATGAAAGGGTAACAATTATTTACCCATACTCACAAACTTTCGAATTAATAAAATATGCCTTAAATAAACAATTTATACGGGCGCAGCCGCGGCCGGAAGCTAGTTAATTTTATAAGTAAAATGACTGAAAATACTGTACCAACTAGAAAGGCAATAACCAATAATTTCTAGAATGCACAGCTTACTGTCTGCGCTCGATATTGCATAGCTTCGATAATCACTGAACGACCTGCCTTAATGTATTCCGTCTAGACATTGGAATCTATGCGCTGGATACAAGATGAGGTTTTGAACAGGGATCACTATGATAAAATACTTAGGTATGCTGCAACATGTATTGCCTTTTTGTGAAAAAGTATTGTTGGCTGCCACGTTAATGTTGTGGTTCCAAGAGGGACTCTGGGCCTGGCATCTTCAAAGAAAGTAAGAAAGAAAGAAAGAAAGACGAAAAGAAAGAAAGACGATAAGAAAGAAAGAGAAAAAGAAGGAAAGAAGAAAAGAAGGCCAGAAGGAAAGCAGGAAATAAGGAAAGAAGGAAAGAAATGTTTATTTGTTGCAGAGAAAATCATGACGTGCATAACTGCATGCAAAATACAAAAAAAATCCAGCTTGCACGTCGTGACTGTGGCAAACAAGTTAACACTCAGTATATGATGCTGTGCTATGGGGGGACCACAGCCCAGCGCTGGTTTTCTGTTTTGTCAGAGATTCCTAATGACTTCGCATCTTCCATCAATGGTTTTTCGCTGATAGAATGTCACTTATCCTGGCCATAAAGTTCAAGACTAAGCGTGGAAGCTCAATTTCCAGGTCGGATAAATAGCTATTTGTGATTGTTCATAAGGAATTCCTCAGTTGTAGCCGGGAATCTGATTTTTTACTTTGTTAATAAAAATAGGCCTTGTCGATCAGCCATAAACAAAGTCTGACAAAATGTAAGTGTGTAGGAGACAGAGGCCTAATAAGAATACGATTCTGTCTCTTTTAGCTTTAAAATACAAGCATTATATTACATTGTATTTTACAGTATAGTACAACGTTTCAGCTGAACAAAATCCAGGTTTAATTATTGTTTTTACAAATTCTAGCTGTTTTATTTTTCAAACCTTCTATCCGCAGCGGTGGCCAGCATTTTTAGGACATCTCTGTTAAAAACTTCACCCTTTATAAGTTCAACGGTAAAATTCGATACATATATACGTAGTTCCGATCTTCATCTGTTTGTATTTCTGTATTGTGAACGACGCGACGTCTAGACATTCAAGTAAAGTGTTGTTTGTTTAAAGAAATAAGCATGAAAATAAGTGGCTCCATTAAAATTTATTTTTATAGACCGTGAAAATTATTGTTATTAATTTTGTTGGGTCAAAGGCCATTCACATTATTAGAAGCTCAAGGACCTCATTGCTTAGACAGGAAAAACAGTGTTGACAAATTGTATTGCCGACAAAAGTAAGTATAAGGGCAAACTGCAGCGGCAATGATGCTCAATAGCAATGACTTAATATGGTAATATGCGGCAATATTGCTATTAATGAAGCATTTGGTATAAAAAATCCGGGTTGAACAATAGTATTTTATGTAATTTAGCTCACAATGTTAAGAGTAAGAAAGTAAGAAAAGATTATTACAATCATGACTTAAAGAATTTAAAGAGACGCTTCAAAATTCCGTAATATTTTCCCCTTCAAATCCTATTCACAAAACATCAATTTTTATCCGTACGCAGAACCAATTACAAAGTAAATTGGTTATGAAACCGTGCTATAACGAAGTTTGCAGTTTGTAAACTATTGCGAACAGCTCAACAATTCAATTAGTTGCTGGGGCGTGGGCGCGAGTTGTCAATGTTGACGGCCGACCGCAACAACTATCAACTTTGTTTATACTTATCTTGGTTTGATATATAGAAATATAGCGAAAAGGTGTTTCAAGTGGGTGTGAATGGCTATATCCAAAACTACGAAGAAAAGCGAAGAATACTCAAAGGAGTCTCGGCTCCGATTTTGATAAAAACTGCATCTTTGGTTTTTTGAAACATCTATTTTTCTGGCCCCTTCATCCAGCTAATACGATACCCCGTTGGTAAGACTGGTTACCAGACTTTCAAGCCAATGACCTTCCAAAGAAGAAATGATGATGTTTAGTCCTGTCGTAAAACCTTGTTAAGCAGAGGTTGGTCACCAGTTCAGGTATGAGCGAAGTCGTTTGTCTCAAAGCAAATACATATTCTCACTACTTGGAGTATTCAGTTATTGCTAATAACCTTTGACAATGACATTCACACAAAGTAATTTGCCAATGTCGACGTGGAAATTTGAAAATGCCAAAAGAGACAGTAACCACACAGTTGGACTTCGAACTTTTCTGTAAGCACCGAAAGATGAAAATCCAATTGCACCATCACTGTCCCTTACGACATTTCAAGTTTCAAACGTCGTTTGCTGTCGTACAGAGCGACATGTCTGACTCCTCATATCACGCACGACAGACAACGCGAATAATACATGTTTTATTTGGCTTCATGTATGTGAAAAATCGTGTCTAATCTTCTTCTGTTTTACCTATTATCTTGTGGCATTTCGGAAAGTCTGTGATTCTTAATTTGTAGATGGTAGGAGATACCGCGGCCTTGGAACACAAAGGGCTAAAAAGGAACAAGGCTAATCAGTAAAAGTCTGACACTCCACTCCCTTTAGCTTCGCCCAGAGCGGAAGGGGTCACGATGATTTCCCATCCGAAAAAAAAGAACAATTTTCTTGGGTTTGCGTTTACAACTCAGTAATTCAAGCAAGTTTTATTGATAATCTTATTATTATCAGTTACCGATTAAACTTTTGAGATGAGCATCTTTTGTTTCATGTCATCAATTCAAGTATTTCAATATCTTCCCGCCGTGTTTCTAATACAAGAGCTTCTCTCAATAGGTACGTTTGTTCCCAATGCAGTATTCGGAGTGGGTTTACAGCTCCAAATGTAGCAAAGCACAAGGGTTTCATTGGTGCAATGTATACGCCTGGGCAGTTTAGAATATCTATCGTGGGTAATGATTAAGGAGAGTTCTCAATAATTTGATCCATTTACCACTAAAACCTATTCTGCACGTATTCGACGTAATACTAACTTTTGTTCAAAACGCGTAGTGTTTTTTTTTACTTTATTTTTCCGGTGTCTTTAGTGTGACCCACAGAGTACTTTCATATAATATGGAACCTAGCTTAGAGCGTTTATAGTGCTTACTGTAGCGTATTTTAATTTTCTATATTTTTTATCGTGCTTGTTAGTGATCTTAAGATTTCTACAACTTTTTTCTTCTTTTTTTCTCGTAAGAACCTGTAATTGCATCTTCTTTACATGTACGTATAATTGTTATCCATCTGTTATAGCTGTTGGTTCTTTTATTTATTAATAGTAATCCTCTATTATTATAACTACTAAAGCCGCAATGTAGATTGGTTCCCCATAGTCACTGGAAAACCAGTGATGATATTCGATTCACGATTCGGAAGCGAACTCATTGTGTCCTAAAATAAATTCTTAGCAGATTCGGACATTGACATCGTTGGACTTTTGAAATCATGTTCAGATTATATTATGAATCCTATGCATAATAAAAAATCAAATCAAAATGCGAAACTAAAACAAACGTCTAAATTATTAAAATATTATCATTTTTAGGCGTTATTGATATGATAATGAAAACTGGGAGGTACGGTAGGTAACACGTAGGTTTGCTGAAAATTAGCATTCAGCCTTTAATGTTCCCAATGCTGGGACACAGGGTATATTCCAACATGAGGGCTCAGTGCGGGTTGGTAGAGGTTCCAGAAAATTAACAAAATAAAAATCTAACAAATATTACAACTTATCGGATATGTCGCACCTAGTAAAGATATCAGTGGAAGACTCGTGACTGGTCTAAAAGTTGTTTGGAGGTCATATATCCTATCTTTAGCCATCCAAGATCTGCCATGCAAAACTTTGCTCTGAACCTTCACCCTACCGTAACTTCAACACCGATAATCTCTCAAACTATACTTAAAACTCAAGTTCCATATATGCAAATACACGATAATCCAGGATGACGGTAGACCGGAGCTATTTGCTCACAAACAAACAAGAGACTACAACGCAGTCAACGCTAAACGTTACCTTTGCCTAGTGGTCCGGAAGGCTCGCTGTCGACAAACAGACTTATACTAGAAGCCAACACAGGCAAATATTTGAGTGATTGCCTACATATAGAAGGATTTGCGGATTCTGCGTTCCACGAACTGTTAATACCCGGGTATTGACGAACATCAATATCGATGTTTTGAGTGAATCTGAATGGGAGTGCCGGTTTTCACTTTAGAGGCAATCTGTTTGAGGTGTTGTGAAGTATTTTTGTAAAGTTTTTGTAGCTGTATTAATGTTTAACTTTTGGTGAAACCTGATGGATTTTGATATTGATGGGTTTTTGTAATTGAACTTTATTTTAATACAGCAGGTTTTTTAGAAACATATTGATAGTCATCATTCTTAAAATGGTCACAGACGCAGTTAATAATGGTAAATTGCCAATTTGTGACCATTTTACGAATTGTTACTTAACTCATATTTTTATCGTATTATGATTCTGCTAAAGTGGCCATTTTAGAACCCCTGGCCCTCAACCGCATGCCCTAACGTTATCCAAATCCGTTAATATCAAGTTATAGTTTACCAATGTTTGCAATATTGTTCAGCTTCTTAAACGTACAGAAACATGGAACTTAATTAATCAATTTTACTTTAGATACCGCAACTTTCCTAGCACACGCTGGCAAACTTAATAGAATAAAGCGATGTTTTCAACTATTTTAAGCGCTTTCAAATAAGCGTGTGCTGCGATAATAGCAAAGCTATCGGCAATTTTCGCCACAACAGCTCACATACTCCCTAAGAATAGTTTCCATCAGCAAAATAATTATGTTTACAATGTATTTTTTACATTTTTCATATATTTGCCAAGATGCAACGTTCTGGAAAACTTCTCGTGGCAAATTGCAGTGCAAGTCGGCTGCTGCAAATATTTGAATTGTAGAGTGGGATTGGTTTGCCTTCTACGTATTCAAACGTTGTGTTTACACCGAGAAATAAAAATTCTTAGCGATTCTCTACTCAGCCGAGATACCAAGTTTAAATCTCAAAGAAAATATCTCATGGAAAATATTGGCCTGGCCTGTTCGTGTTGAATGAGGGCAATTTTCTAGTATATTTCCAGTTGCCGGGTTCAGGTACTGCATAATGTTGTTTATTAGACCGTGACGAACCGTGAAAGCTTTCGATTCGTTCGTGATTAATGTCGAAAAACGTTTTAAATGCTTCGATAAAAGCGATGATTTATTCGAATCGGAGTGTTTTTCACGTACAGTAATAATAGTATTTATCGCATTTATTTCACCGTTTTATTGCTTTTCTGATATTGAGTTTGGATTAACTTTTACAGCGTGCGCGCGACATAAGTTTTTCTTAGAAACATGTGGTCGGATATGCAAATATTTACGTCATAAGTAATCACTTCTAGTACTTGAATATTTTCTATCATATCTTTGAACAAAAAACACACAGAGAAAACCACACACACACAAATTGTTAAATAAATAAATGTTTAAAACAATTTGGAGCAATTAAATCCAAATAATCATAGTAACATCCTACTTAGTATAATAATAGACATTTAAATTTAATAATGATCGACGGAAAAGCTAATAACACCGAACCTAGTCTCCTAATAAACAATTGTTTGCTGGCGATAACGTGTCAAACTTGCGAATTAAGTCATTTTGAAATAATTATGGCCTCACTGACATCTGAGATCACAGTTTTATTGTGTTAGTTCATTCAAAGAATCTAAAATCTCTCTGATTTTTAACTGACTGCACAATTTTATACGACACTTTTCTCACAGTCACCTGTGTCAGTTATGTAAGTGATTTTATCTATGTGCTTAGCAAGATAAACTTAGAAAGTACATACGAATTGAAAAAGTCACATTGTTACTTGCCCGAATTTGATCCCACAACATCATGCATGAGAGGCGAAACATTTACCTCTCGGCCATCACGGTTTTTGCTTTGCACAGATAAAATAATGGTAAAAGTAATATACACAAACTACAGTATCTCTTACCTCCCGCTGCGTCCCTAGTCCCCAGGACCGAAGCGATCTGAGGCCGCTCCTCATTAATGACCAGCTCAGCTTGCTCGCTGTACACCGAGTGGACTGTGGAGATGCAGGTAAGCCTCAGCTGGCCGCGCTCGAAGCTGTCCGGACGCACCATGAAGGACAGCTGGCTTATTGATGCCACCTGGACAGATAAAGGATGTAGGTTATGTAAATGGATTAATCGTTACGCAAACATGCGAGCGTTGCGTTTCGGACAAATTAGTGGCTCCAAATAATATGATGTTTTAGCCCTATTTGCGTTACCGACCGCTTTTATTAGGACGCTGGGTTTTTATAATGCTCTTAAAAAAGTACGAGTTTTGTTAAATGTATATTTTCTTGAGTAGCTAGTTTTGAAAGTGATTCTATTAAAAATCAAAGATAGTTCCAAAAACTGCTTGAAAGTTTCGTTAGCATCAGCTGTCTGAAGATTGGATTTGAATTCTACAAAATACAGAATTTTGGTTCATCAGTTTTCTACATTGAACTATTCAGAGTAAACTATACGAAGTTATATTTGTTTTTTTTTACTGAAGTAATTAGAATCATTATTATTTATTTATTTTGTATACCTTATTGGATGTCTCTGCGGTAGGCATCGGATCCGTGGCGTCTTCATCTATTGAACTGTCGTGATGCCGGGGCGATGGTAACACCACTGTGTCTTGACTTGGCAGGAGTTCACCCTCCTGGTAACAGAATATAAAAGTAACAATGAGATCCTTCGTAGGACCCGTGGTCGCAAATGCTGCTACTGAGCGTCGTCACGTGAACCCAGGACTTCGCCTGAGTACGATTTCCAGTCCAAGTGTTATTGGGTTTTTCAATAAGGTTTTCAGATTTATTGTTGATGACAAGGGTCTGAGATCCATCGTAAGACCCGTGGTGGCACCACTGCTGTTGAGCGGTGTTAGCTTCCACCGATCACGTGACGTCTTGTGTTCGATTTCTGGCCCACGTGTTATTGTGTTTTTCCATCAGGTTTTTAATAATAATATATTTACTAGTTTAAAACATGGTATAAAAAGATCTTACAGTACAAAAATAGAATAATAGATTTATTGTTGATGACAAGAAGGTGAACCCTCTCACATGAGACTTGTATAAAATATAAAATAACTGGTTAAATGTGAATAGACTATAGGTATACCTCTACTTAACATTTCAGAATTTACAGGCGTCATGTTATGTTGTAATAGTAAACTATTGTTTGATTATGACTAATTACATGCTTTTACGGTTAGCTGAAACTTTTGGAATGCCTACACATAAACCAAAAAGTCCAAATTTGATAATATTTGTTACTAGTTTTACTTGATACTAGTGGACGTCATGTGGTTTCACCCGCGTAGTTTCCGTTCCCGTGACAGTACAGGGATTAAATATAGCCTATGTTACTGGCTGATAATGTAGCTATCAATTGCTGAAAAAAAAATTCAAATCGGTCCAGTAGTTTTTAAACTTAAAAACTACTGGACCGATTTGAACATTTATCGTTTATTAAGGGGAGCATGCGTTTTTCATACAAACGTAATACTAAAATAATATGAAAATCAAACACATTCTTAAGGGGCCGGCGGCGCATGCGTTTTTCATACAAACGTAATACCAAAACGATATGAAAATCAAACATATTCTTAAGGTAGTGTGTATTTATTTCGATTGGATTACAGAATATCTATGTTCCTAAACAAATATTTTGGAAAGACAATGATTTATAGGCGAGATATGAGGAATTTAAAATTTCTATAGAAAATTTATTTTTCTCAAAACTCTTGTTTAAATCAGTATCCATTAAAAATATGTGTTTGGGAACCTAAATATTCTGTAATACAATCGAAATAAATACACACTGCATTAAGAATATGTTTGATTTACAAACTATTTTGGTATTACGTTTGTATGAAAAACGCATGCTCCGCAGGCCTCTTAAGGTATTGTGTGTTTATTTCGATTGAATTACACAATATCTAGGTTCCCAAATATATATTTTGAATGGACACTGATTTAAACAAGAGTTATGGGAAAAATAAAATTTCTATAGGAATTTTAAATTCCTCATATCTCGTCTTATATTATTATCCTTTCAAAATATGCATTTGGGAACATACATAATCTATAACTCTATCGAAATAAATAGACACTACCTTAAGAATATGTTTTATTTACAAATTATTTTGGTATTACCTATATTTAGCTATACTAATTTAGTATACTTAGCTATAGACGACTTATGGTTTTAGTCCGGTAGCGCTAGGTTTTGAGGTTTCAAAAATATTAAAGTTGTTTGTTTTTTGCATATAGTTTCCGGACCATTTGCCTGACCTACTATATAAATTTGTGTCATTTTAGGAACTAGCGTAGGGAGAAATTTGGCTATTTGTCTTTTTAATCACTATCACACCAAAAGAAAATTATAGTTGAAAATTTAACTTTCATTATAATAACGAAGTAGTAACTGATATACATAGGCATTTTGTGTCATCTCTGTCCACAGGAATCCTTCTAATTAACAAGTACCTAACACGTCGCCCAACTAGCTTTATCTATCTATCTAAAAGAATATTACAGTTGGTGAAATAGGTGTTAGGCGATTTAGAGTACTGATATCTGTCGTTCAATATATTTTGTGCCGAATTCATCCACGATATTTATAGATATTTCATTTTTTTTGTTACAAAACCCTATAAAATCCACAAAAGAAAATTCAAGTTTTTAGAGTACGTGAGTTACGTGTTTTTGATTATTATGGTGAAACAAAACACCATTCTTAATATGTGTCGTTTTTATCCACGCAATCTTAATATTTGAAAGAAAATATACCAATTTCTTCGCACGAAGAGCGGCCATTCGGTACATGTTGCGACAAACAAGAGCATGCGTTTATTCAATTTGATAAAAAAAAAGTTTTAGTCCCATCAAAAGGGTTTATTTAAACCGAAATATTCTATCATTAATTGTAAGTTAAAATATGATATCGATTAAAGTAATTAATTGACATGTCTCGAACTTTGTTTGATAGAACTACAAGAACTATATTTCTGTCCTTTTCATTTCGTGCATGACGTCATTGACGTGTCATTTGTTTTTGGTTGAAGTTGAAATACATATTGCAGTAATGTCCGTATTTTTGAACCGTTTGACAACTGTCAACTGTCAAAACGTCATAAGAACAGAACAGCTTTTTTACACTTATTGTCACCGTAGTAATTGGCTCGTCGGTGTAAGCGCCCGACTTGAGAACATCGAGTCAATGGTTCGAGACTCGTAAGGTATTTTCATTTTGTATTTCTTATGATGGTTTTAATGCTGTATGATTTCAAAAATAATAATTATGGTTCGCAAGTTTCATCCCCAGCTGATTTTTACTTTTTGTACGCAGGTATGTTGATTTTTTAAAGATTGAAAATGTCCAAATCATTACAAAATAGTTTACTAGGTACACTCTTAGTTTTTTTAAAAAGGTTATCCTTGAAAATTTCAATCTCGTAATGTATATCTGATGGCTAATTAGTAGCCAAGACAATCTTAACTTCGGTGTTCAAATAGTCAGCTATTCAGGTCAATAACTGAACGGACATCGAATTAGTAAAAGTTATATAATGCTAATTACGGGTTAAAAACGGTTATCGGGGCAGAAAGGGGAGCTACCTTAGCCGTTGCAACTACATGAAAATGGTCTTAGGAAACTATACATAATTTATTGTGAAATTTTTATTCCCATTCACAGATTAAAAAAAAAAAGTACAGTTAGCAAGAAAATTGCCATTTTACAAAAAACATTTTTTGATGCCAATCGATCCTGTTTCTAATACTGATCAAAAAGTTCTTTTAAACTAACCCAGGTTAAAGTACTAAAAAAGTCAGAAATTGCAAAAAAACTTTTCCCATACATTTTGTTTGAAACAATTTTTTTTATGTTACTCGATACTGTTTGCAATACTGATCAAAAACTTCTACGGGACCAACCCGGGTTGGAGTACTAAAAGTCAGAAATCGCAAAAAACGTTAAGTTACGTACCGCGCGTGTTCGTGATCATTTCACTAATTTATTTTGTTGTTTTTAAGGTTCACAAATTCTTTCTTAGGACCTGCTATAATTTCAATTGAGTTTTTGATCATAAACAAGACCAATTAGCATAAAAAAAAATTTGGTTCAAACTTTGCAATTTCTGACTTTTAGTACTCCAAGCTGGGTTGGTCCGATAGAAGTTTTTGATCAATATTAGAAATAGGATCGATTGACATCAAAAAAATTATTTGTATAAAATAGCAATTTTCTTGTTAGCTGTAGATTTTTTTGAAAATCTGTAATTGGGAATCAAAATTTTACGAAAAATTATGGATGATGACCATTTTTATGTAGCTGCAACGGTTAAGGTAGCTCCCCTTATTGCCCCGTTTACCGTTTCCACCCAAGACCTCGAGCAATCGAAAACATTCACGACCAACACACACGACTAAAAATTATGTATAACTTTGAGAGTTGTCATTCAATAACTTACACCACTAAAGAGAGCTTCTCTTTAGCGGTGTAAGTTATTGCTGTTGATTACTCCGAAAATTTTGACTTCGGTGCTCAAATCGTTACCTATTTAGCTTAATAACTCTGAACGGAATACGATTTGCCAAAGTCGAAAGAGGCAAAGGTTCTCGTTAAAAATCTCTTTCTGTTGTATATATTATGGCTATTGGTTGCCTAGACAATCTTAACTTCAATGTCTAAATAATCAGCTATTTAGGTCAATAACTCTGAACGGACTGCGAATCAGCAAAAGTTATATAAATAGCAAAATTTGTCATTGAAAAGCTCTATCCAGCGGTGTAAATTATTTCTGTTGGTTACTCCGAAAATCTTAACTTCGGTGTTCAAATCGTCACCTATTTAGCTTAATAACTCCGAACGGAATAGGATTTCGCAAAAATCGTAAGAGGCAAAGGTTCTCCTTAAGAATCTATTTCTTTTGTTGTATATCTTATGCCTATCCTAGACAATCTTAACTTTGATGTCCAGATAGTCAGCTATTTAGGTCAAAAAATCTGAACGGACTGCGAATTAGCAAAAGTTATATAAATAGCAAAATTTGTCGTTGAAAAGCTCTCTCCAGCGGTGTAAATTATTTATGTTGGTTACTCCAAAAATCTTAACTTCGGTGATCAAATCGTCACCTATTTAGCTTAATAACTCCAAACGGAATAAGATTTGGCGAAAGTTGTAATAGGCAAAAGGTTTTCCTTAGAAATCTCTTTCTAATATTGTATATCTTATGGCTGTTGGTTGCATAGACAATCTTGAAATTAAATCATCTTCATTTTCGTCAACAATTCTGAATGGACTGAAAATTAGTAAAAGTTATAGAAGTAGCAAAAGTTGTCATTAAAAAGGTTTCTCCAATGGTATATATGTTATTGCTATTGGTCACCCAGAAAATCCTAACTTCGGTGCTCAAAAAACCATAGTTTTTGAGTCTTAATAATTTTAAATATCGTGGATGAAAATGACACAAATTCACAATGTTGACTTTACATGCATTTATGATCTCGACTAAGTGAACTCTAATAATTGTAATATTTTTTTGAAGCTTTCGTAGCTTGGAAAAACAAAATAGTTAAATAACTTTAAATTCCGTGGTCTAATTTGGCACGAATTTATTTAATAAGCTTATGTTAGCCATCTGAGAAAGAAAATAGTTATTTCATAAACTGTAATTTTTTTTTTGTACTGTTTTTACGTACTGACACTTATGCCAGTTTGCACTGGACGAAAATTACACAAACTGGGTTTGCACACTCCGCAGGCTATCCTAGATAAGAAATAATAATTATTTTAAACTTTAAATCAATTTTGGCAATTTTAATTTGATTAAAAATAATCAACCACAAAACATCGAATTACTGAAAATGCTATGGTCAGATATGACACAAAATGCAATAATAAGCTCCGTAGGTACGACTGTATCCACAGGCAAAAAATAATAAACTTTAGAATTTTTGAAACTTATGGCATCAAAATTGCCTAGCGCTATCGGACTATTGCTGTGGCGAAAAAGAAGCAGCCTGTTTGCGCAAAGGCAACTGCAATATTGATCATGTTTTGAAATAAATCAGCTTAGTCCATTCGAGTTCACCACCACATGACTCTCATAACTTGTGTTAAATAAACAATGTTCCATCCAAACAAATTAATTGCCAAGAAACAACAATAATTTTTGTTTACACCACACGAACCGTTGCCAAAATACTACAATTTCACCCTCTATAATGAATATGTTCACGGCAGCGAGACGATTGGGGGGCGAGCACGCTTCATCACATCATTAATCAACGTCAAAAACCAATTAGAGAGCAATATTTGTTGTGAAGGTTTCTGTTTTCTATAGAAAATATCAATTTTGGTAACCTTAAGCCGATTCTACGAGAAACTTCTGTTGTTTTAGGATGGATTTGTGATGAGGTTTTAACAATTGAGGTTCTACTGATGGGATTTACTCAGTTTCTGATTGACAGAACTATTTCTGTCCCTATAGTCTTCGAGGGCAACTGAGGAATTGTACCGGAAGGATTGGCCGTAGGCTTCTTTTATTGAGATACTTTTACCGCAAATGATAAAGTTTGGACATAACTGCTAGTACATTGGGTATTAAAATGTAGCTGTTTGAACCCGTCGTACCGTTTGCACCATTGACCTGCACCATCAATGGTGCAGATGAGACAAATTAGTTTCGTTTGCACCATTAATATTAATACAACTTACTTCACCCTACTTTGCTTGTCATCGTAAAATAAAAAAAACAATATAAGGCCGAAATCAGGACGTAAGTTTCAACTACTGAAAACAGTGGCCATGAATTTAGTACCGCTACAGTTAACACTGTTGCAGTACTGAATTCATGGCCACTAAAGAGTGTAAAAAGACTTAACCATAACAAAAGGCACTTGTTCTCCCCAAAAACGCGATTTTATCTTTCTACATGATACCTTCTACTTACGGATATATTGGGGGTCAAAGTTCCAAAGTTCCAAGTATTTTTTGTAAATTTACAAAAAATGTAATGCAATATTTGTACATTTAACACCTCCACGACCCCTTACTATTAAATCCATCCACCAGCACAATGTTTTGAGTGCGTTACATTGAGTTCTACCACAAAACATGATTTTTCACCACAAAAAAAAAATAAAGTCGTTTCCCAGCAATAATTTTTGCGTAAAGTTACTTGGTTTAATGTACATAATGCTAGGTTGACGGTTTCGTGATGAGTCTGTTAACCTGTACCAGTATAAAACTGCTGTTTTTTTTTCTGATGCTCAGCTTTACCATGCAAATATGCACATAATATAACAGACAACATATTAAGCTTGGAGCACAGGCGTACACTGCTGATGGTTATGATGCTGTACGGCATATGCAACAATAGGTTTAATTGTATGGAACTCTCAAATAAACTTTGTTATGTAGTACCTAGGACTGTTCATCGGCGAGAAGTGCGAGTAAACCGCTTATTCTACACAGAGAAGTGTAGAACAAATGCTGGGGAGAGAGCTCCACTCCGCCGATTATTAGAAACGTACAACTCACATTTTATAAATTTGGATATTTTTGCTCTTAATCAGAACAAATTTAGAAAAATTGCTTCTGAATTACTTTCTGGTCATCCTTAACGATGACTGTTTCTTGTTGATGTTATGTTGTGATCTGATTGGTGCATACGAACTAAACCTAGACGGATAGCGCTGTCTAGAGTTGGTTTGTGTGAAGTTTCAGGTTTTTTTTTCTATATTTTCTTACTGGACCTTTCTGTATACGTCCGTTTCCTTATTTCTTTTAAATCGATATGATTCCGTGGACAATAGTGTGGGTTATGCGTTTGTTTACTTTTTAGACCTAAGCTATTTGTTAATATTGTAACGTGTAACTGTTTTTTGTCCCAAATAAATAAAATAAAAATAAAATAAAATAAAAGACGCGTTTTAAGCGGCCATACCCTAATGGCAACCAATTTTTTTACTTTAAAAACTTCGTCATGTATTCATGATAGAATCAGCGATTTTGCGCCGGTTATCAGGCAAAATTGCTCTTTATGAGCGGGTGTGGGCCGAATCTACCACGTGGGCGTAGTTGCATAACTTAAAAATATGCCATATTTTATTTATGCAACTTCACAAACCATTTCTTGAATAAAACAGGAATCAGAAACATTACTCCACTCCGCTCAGTGACTTATGTACGGTCGAACAAGCTATTTGCTTTACAGTTTAACCCACAAAATACATTGTAAAATGTAAACCAAATAGGTACGTAAGTTGTCCAGTCGTCTTACATATTACCAAGAGAAATGTTTATAATAAAAGCTTACGATCTTATTATCTAAGTAAGCTCTTCATCTCCAAATGCTCATTACTATTTGATGTTATTTCAAGTATTTCTTGATAAGCTCTTTCAAGATAAAATATTTTCTGGCAATATACGAGAAGGGTATTAATTATGTAGATCTTTGATATTCTGTGAAAGATAATACATGCCTTCTATGCTTATCATAGTATGAGATAGATGTGAGAGATAATCTTGACATAAAGCTTAAAATAATTACTATCTTAGTCTTTAGGGCAGTCAAACATTTTGAACGCCAACGTGGTTAAGGGGCCGGCGGAGCATGCGATTTTCATACAAACGTAATACCAAAATAATATGAAAATCAAACATATTCTTAAGGTAGTGTGTATATATTTCGATTGTATTATAGAATATCTATGTTCCCAAATAAATATTTTGAAAGGACAATGATATAAAGGCGAGATATGAGGAATTTAAAATTTCTATAGAAAATTTATTTTTCTTATAACTCTTGTTTAAATCGGTGTACATTTAAAATATGTGTTTGGGAACCTAGATATTCTGTTACCCAATCAAAATAAATTCACACTACTTTAACCTTTGAGACGCTGCTAGTTAAAGGCTTTAACCACCTTCATTTTCCAGTTGCACGCTGCTGGTTAAAGCCTTTAACCAGTCGCATTTTCAAATACCCGCCTTCAAAAAATGCATTAAAACTCGACTGTACTTACTATGGCCATGCATTTATGGTCTCCACTACATTCTCAACAATATTTCGCAACTCTATAATAATTATCTGTGCCCAAATGCATCGACAAACGTCAAAATGAAATAAAAAACTTTAGTGTAAACAAATCCGGCCATTTTTTTCCGTGTTGCGCCGGCGCCGTTTCGTATTTAAATTGTTTTCTAATCGAAATAGTCGTATTTTAGTATAGTATTATACATCAAAATGAAGGTGAAGAACCGTGCTACAATATAGTGGCTAAGCAATTTAGTTTCGGAATCTCAAAGTTGCAGTAATTTTCCTGTGAAAAAGTGATAGGTATGTATACCTAACGTGCTGTATGTAAACATTGAATATATAATTTTATGTGATTAAAACGTGTATATTATCCGAGAAATATCAATAATTGAGTATGGTGAGTACATTTTAGAATTTTAGAAACAACAAAAAGAGGACTCGTAGAGTTAAAAAGTTACGTAAACATGTGTGTTAAAAAGTACCAGCGGCCCAACTGCTACTGGTGATATAGGTTCCCCAGTAACTTTGGATTCTAATAGGATCTACATTCCAAATAGAATCGGATAGATTTTGGTCTTATTGGAAAGGGAATATAATCTAGTTTCTAATTAGATTTTTTTTATTGATAAGGAATTAATAGTTTTTCGTAAAAAAAATATTTTTAATCGCGAAGTAGCCGTTACGTGACTGTTTTTCAAACTCAACATTTATTTTAGAGTATTAAATTAATATTATATTTCTTGGTTTTTGGTTAAATAGATTCCTTAACTATTCAGCTATTCACAGTAAATTTTATTTTGGTCTAAGTCTTGTAGTTTGCGATCGTCAAGTGTTTTTATATACAAGGGTCAAATTACACGAAATAACCCTTGACCTTGTAGCGTTAGCAGCGTTCTTTTCCCGCCCAGTCTAGCGTTCGGAGCGTTTGAGAGGCTAAGAATATGTTTGATTTACAAATTATTTTGGTTTTACGTTTGTACTCAAAGATTTGCAGTCGCAGGGCTAATTGAACAATTAATTAGAACGAGATCAGCACATCTCATCATTATTTCAGCCTAAAGACGTCCACTGCTGGACATAGGCCTCCCCCAAGTGTCGCTACATTGACAGATCCCGTGCGTCTAGCATTCAGCGGAGTTCTGCAACCTTCACCAGGTCATCGGTCCACCTAGTGGGAGGCCTTCTAACACAGCACATTTAATTTATGTTAAAAACTGTCAATATTCCAAAGCAATGATGACACTGAGAACCCTTGAACGTAATTTAGAGTGTGCTGATAGCACTTAAATTGGTGAAAGTGGCCCACGACTAGTGTGGAAAATAACCAACTAGAAAAAAAAAAACTAAACAATTAACCTTTTTTTTTTTTTTTTTTTTTTAGGATGGGAAATCATCAAATGACTTCTCCCACTCTGGGCGGAGCGGGAGGGAGTGTCAGACTCTTGTTCCTTCCTCGCCCTTTACGTTCCGGGGCCGCGGTATCTCTTTCGAACAGTCCCGCAACCCCGGCAGGCTTCGGCCCTTGCGGGCCCCTCTCTGCTGCTGACATCTCTTTGAGGCGCGCGTGGAACACGAACGCGCCGTCGACACGGCCTGTCGTCACTAGACGGACGGACGGCTAGCTAGCCCATAGCTAACCGTCCACAGGCCCGCATCTACGGTGGCCGGTAGCCACCACGTGGCCCCCGACGCCCGGTGCGTCTCCCGCGGCGGCCGGGAAGAGAGGCTCTCTCCCTCTCTCGTTCCGCCACCTCCTTCGCTAGCATGACTGCTTCGCAGAAGGAGGTGACGGCTTCCCATTCCGTCTCGCTCCGGACCATGGATTGAACCAGGGCCGGACGCGAGAGGTCGCCGCCGCCGATCGCCGCTACGAGGACACGGCGGTGCTCCGCCCACGCAGGGCAGACCTCCACCGTGTGCTCCACCGTGTCCTCCGGTCGATCCTCGCAGTGGAGACACCCGGGCGTTTCCTCCCGCCCGATTCGGTGCAGGTACCTCCCGAAACATCCGTGTCCGGTGAGGACCTGCGTCAGGCGGAAGGTGAGGACGCCGTGGCGCCTCTCTAGCCACTCCTCAAAGAGGGGACTTACCGCCACTATCGTGGCGTGCCCAAACAATTAACCCTTGATTTAGTTTTGGCCAGTAACAGGTGTTGACATAAAATTCCGTTCAAAAACAACATCCATTTTCAAAAAAGATTTGTCAAGCCAACCAAAGGGGAATTCCTGTCCGCAATTTTTGGTATTTTGTTGTATTTTTTGTGTTAAAATATTTCGTACCTGTATGGTGTCGACAAAGGGCCCAAACGCCTTCCATGGGCTGAATATGATGTTGTTGTGGTCATCGACCGGAGTGACTGTACTTCTGAAGGTGTGAGGAGCGTCGATTGACACCACAGGACTTGGCAGAATTCTCTGCTGGATTATTGGCTTGCCTTGGATCTGTGGAAAAATGGGAACATTTCAAATTATGTTCGAAGATTAAAAGTAAAAAAAAAAATTGGACGATGCTCTTCGAATTTAAAATTTGTTCTGAAATTAATTAAATATTTAGATTTCCGCCGACTTAAACATCTTACTAATAAAATATCAATAACTTTATGCTAATAATTATCATTGCAAGTTCTGTTTGTCTGCCTGTTCGATTTTCACAATTGTTAACAGTTGAACGGATATTGGTGAAATTAAGCACAACAGTAGACTATCACCTGGATTAGGACATTGGTTAACCTTAACCCTGGTAGTTTATTTTTGACAGAAACTGCCAACCTCCACAAGCTTGTTTAAAATAAACCAATGACCTGAGTTACAGAAAACATTTCAATGTGTATAATTATCATTTTGAATCGCTTATAATGAAGATCGGAAAGGATTAAAAGGCTTTTCACGCAAAACATGAATTTATTAAATTAATATAAAATAAATGAAATATAAAATAAATTAAATATAAAATAAATGAAATATAAAATAAAAAAGCCTTTTATTTCCAGTAAATTTACATTTCTTAAATCTATACATGTTTCAATGTGGTTTATTCTGTGTTTTTATACACAACCTGTTTTTATATAAATTCAACTGTATGTACTGTGTAAGTAAATAATAATAAGTAAATAAAAAATATAATTGGTAACTTTTTTTTTCTATAGGTATCTATAACTATTTTTGATAATAATATGTTTATTGTCTAATCAATTTTTTTTTTAATCTTCCGGAACCCCAGAATGGGTAAAGGCTTAATATACTCGGCGTAATTAAAATACGTTATTCAGAGTATCAGTTGTCAAACGAGTTTGTGTAAAACACTAGTTTGAAAAATAAATAATAAGTACATTAAGTATTTGTCTGGATATTCATAATTATTTTACGAAAGTAATAATTACTTGCAAAAGGTTCCATTTGGGAGGGTGTAAACTATGAAATACACAAATAGCTGTAAGTATAATATAACTAATATCGTCTAAAAATATGAAAGGAAACTTTGCTAGTTTTAATTAGCTATCAAGTTGACGTAACGGCCCAACACACTTCGCCTAGCGTCCTCGTAGGGTAACCCAGTCCATAAAAAAAACTGGAGAAAACTCGGAACTTTTCTTTGAGTATAATTTTATTAATATTTATATCTCCTTTAATCATTTTACAACTAAAACAACATTTTTAAACATTTCTTGAAAAAACATATAAAAACATTTAAAAATATAAAAAAGCTAGCGGACGTCACGCGGTTTCACCCGCGTAGTTCCCGTTCCCGTGGGAGTACGAAGATCAAATGTAGCCTATATTACTTTGGGTGAAAGAGTTTTTGAAATCGGCATAGCAGTTTTTGAGTTTATTCATTACAAACATACATTTTTTTCTTCTTTATAATATTATTAATTAATTAATAAATATATAGTGTAGATGTAGATTAGTGTAGATAGTGCTCCGCCGGTGTTGGGAGCAGGGTCCAAGCCACCGTCGGTTAGGGCTGCAGAGACAAGAACCTCACATTGCGAGCCGTATCGAGGAGTACTGCCTCTGAATCAGGCCCTTGATTTACTATATTTATTAAATTTAATTTAAATACGAATAACATCCACTACCTGAGTTCACCTAGGTACCTACTGCTGCGTGTAGGATTCTTTTTTTGGGAAAATCCACATATTCTTATGCCTCGTCCAAGTGTATTCCTCTATGGTCACAATGTTTTCTGCAAATCTCGCCATCGGACAACGAACATCAAATTTTCCCAACTATGTTTTAAATATTTCTTAGTTTTGGTAATTCCGGACAATTAACTATCCTAGTGCTCGTTCTTGACACTCTTGGGTTAAAATTCCGGACTAGTCCTGAAAAAAATCAGACACAAGGTAGGTAACCCTACCTTCACGTAGTTTTAAATTAAAACTTTGTTCAATAAGTAGTTATAGAAGAATTAATTGGTTCAAACTTGTTATAATATACAGAATCGTCAGTCAGCGTTACTAATGGTTCCATTTTAATTATGGTCTCAAAGTTTCACCTTTGTTTTTGCTCGGTGGCAGGTAAAGGGCGTTAGCTTGAATGTTATTAGAGATATATTTGAGGGCGTCTGTCTGTGCTTTAGTTAATTGTGCTATATTAAATTAGAATAGTGTTTTAGTCGCAGTGTTTAAGGTTGGAATTTGCCTAAAATGAATTTTATACAACGCTCAGTAAGAATGAATTTGAATTGAATATTAACGTCATGGTTTTTCTTCTTAGACTTTTTAGCTTGAGATCATTATTATATTTAGACATCTTGAGAAACTGATGCCAAATATTTTGACATCGTCCACAAGTCAAACTTTCAAGCAAAAAATAAAAATCTCTTCCATCTCCAAAACCAAACTCTCCTTCAAACCCATCTTTCTCTACAATAGAATAAAAACCCCTTTACAACTAAGACTAGACGGTGATCAGTCAACGCTATATAGAGTCCAGGCATCTCTAGATAGTGGCGATAGAGACGCGGCGATGATTGAGCGTTACATCGCTCATTGCGGACAGAATGCTCTACCGATAGAGATGGGCTTGGACATCCACCTTTATCGATAAACTTTAAAAATCTCATTTTCGTTATAAACCATTTTATTTTATCAATTTTCTGCAGAAAGTAGAATGTTATGTGAGATAATTATGGCCCATTTGAAGATTCGATTGCTTTTTTATGTTTGGCATTATTGAGTTATTGGAATTGAAAATGCATTTATTTTATGTGGGTTTACGTTTCCATACACATATTGAATTTACATAATTTACGTTAAGATTTGAATAATTTCTTTTTGACTAGTATTAAATGCCAAAAAGAGAAACCAATTGTGTCGTTTACTGTGCCCAAAAAAAATCTTGGTATGCCTTTTTTTAAATTGTTTATTAATGTAATAATGTCTACTTATGAAAGAACTCGAACCAAAACTTTTACGTTCTTAAGAGGCCTGTGGAGCATGCGAAGTTCATACAAACGTAATACCAAAATAATTTGTAAATCAAACATATTCTTAAGGTACTGTGTATTTGTTTCGATTGGATTACAGAATAAATAGGTTCCCAAACACATATTTTGAATGTACACTGATTTAAACAAGAGTTATGAGAGAAACAAGTTTTCTATGGAAATATTAAATTCATCATATCTCGTCTTCATATCATTGTCCTTTCAAAATATTTATTTGGGAACATAGATATTCTGTAATCCAATCGAAATATATACACACTACCTTAAGAATATGTTTGATTTTCATATTATTTTGGTATAACGTTTGTATGAAAACCGCATGCTCCGCCGGCCCCTTAACGACGGCAATTTTTTACGTGTGTCTGTGTGTGTGTTTTGCATTGTATTGCCGTACCTGTTTTCGCCTTAAGTATTATACACAAAATTTAATAAATCTTACATATAAGAGAATAAACAAACGTAGTTATTAGAATAGGAAAACATCAACGCAAAGGAAAAACTACCAGAAAAATTCAGCTAAACAATAAAATGATTAAGTACCCTATACTCTTAACATTCACTAATCCACTAACAACATCATTATTACCCATTTTAATTTATCGACAAATATTATCGATAACTACTAAATCCATCACTAGTTATCAAGCGAGCAATGTTGGGGTTTATTATGAACGGAACTGTCATCGGATGCCTATTACGTCCAATTGGCTCATAAATTTCAGTTCCAAGAGCCTACTGTGCCGTGAAACATTGTTTTGTCATCCATTGCTGTTTTACTATGATACTATTTATGTAGCTTCCGTTGGAAGCCGTAATGAACCGCGAAGTGAAAAATGAGTAGCGGATAATAAATCCCCTACTCATTTTTGGGTGTAAACTATTTCGATGTTTGGTTATTGTTTTTTATTCGCGTTTTATATAGGGTACCTGTGCCTAACTCTTTAGGCATTTTAGGCGTGATGAAGTTAAATTAATTATTTGCCTGGACTTTGACAGACATTTCAGTACATTCGGTGTCAAAGTCCGGTGTGCATCTAAGGTCCATGTTCACCGAAAAGATAACAGTCTGATTATCTAAAAACAGCTGTCACTGTGACATGTTCCTATACAAAAATATGTTTTAAACAGGTGTTTTAGATAATCAGACTGTTATCTTTTCGGTGAACATGGACCTAAGCAAAGTCCACCAACTGAGTTTTGAATGGCATCACAGATATCATTTGCGCCACGAATTACGCGGATGCAAATTCCAGCTCCAGAGTTGTATTTTTTTAGCAAAATCCAATATTTTAACATTTTTTAATAGTACATTATGGTACAAGTGTGTAATGTTGGTGATTACCGCCGAGGCGCCATTGAGAACCGAGCCGTTAGGCGAGGTTCTTAAGAGAGCCGAGACGGTAATCATCAACACACACGTGTATCATACGACGTTTTTCAACACACTTGAGAATAAAATAATACTAAAAATAACTATAATTTCAACAGTGAAAAGAACAAGTTTTCATATGCGCGCGCATCTAACAATGGCGATCGCCCATAGACTAAAAGAATGAGGTTCCTTTTTTTTTTGGCTTTTCGCGGATAGCGTTTTAGCCACGTACGAAATGGGGAATTTGAAGTTTTATTATTAAAAAAAAAGTAAAAAAAAAAGAAAACAAAAGTTGCATTTGAGTGAAAGTTTTATTTATTAAAAACTTATAAGTTGAAATTATCTATGTAGATACGAAGTTGTATGAAATGAGCAAGCAATAGGTACATTAATTTATTTGTATTATTGAACACGATCTTTTTTGTATCGAAACTTTTTTAAGAACAAAGCAATTCAACCAATAAAATAAAAAAAAAACCCTATAACTCACTTGTGAATAATAGCAATGAAAAAGTCACAGTTTGATTACAGGTGTCATTATGTGCCTAATTGCGGTGAAATTAGAGCCACTTTATGAGCAAGTGTGTTGAAAAGAATTTAATCACGTGCAATCGTTGCGTCTGATATTTAAAAAAAGCGAAATATTACAAATTGCACCACTAGCGGTTTGATTGGGCAAAAATTATCACCTAAGTGGGTGCGCTGATTGGTTGTTTCAAACTTAATTGATGGATGTAGTAGACAAAGACATACAAAACTCAGTTGATAGACTCTGCTTAAATGCGTCCAGTGTCCACAGTCCAGTCCGCTCGGACTGCGTTAGTCTGTATGAGACCTTAAAGGAAATAGCATACATATTAATTTGGAAAGGGATCGTCACCATATCGTGAGTTTGTATCTAAACGAGGCGGTAAAGATACGATTCCGATTAGTGTGCGTTGCAGCACTTAGTTTCATTCAAGGAATACTGAATGGCTCAAGTTGATACGAGGACGATCCTTTTCCGAGTTGATAGTGGACAGTGACCTTAGGCCAACTTGTCAAAATCAAAATATTCAAACAGTTTTTAATTTACTTTTTGCGTCTAGGTACGTCCTCCTTAAGGCGACTAGATGAGCCAAATTAGCAACTCTATTTGTGGTGATAAAAACTTCGTTTGAAATACTGTTAGATTAAAGTTTTAATCAACTTGCACTACAAAGTTGTTGTTATGTCAGTCACTGCGGGGTGGTTTCGATCGATTTACAAAAAAATCTTATGATTGAACTAAAAAAATAAAACACTATAATGCTTGTCGAATTATTTGCCAAAAAATCAGAATGATCGCGTGTTTAGTATGGTTTTTACTCGTTAAAAGATTTTTTTAGAGATAATTACGTGATTTTACGTTCCGTACCTCAAAAGGTAAAAACGGAACCCTTATAGGATCACTTTGTTGTCCGTCTGTCTGTCTGTCTGTCTGTCTGTCAAGATCTTTTTTCTCAGGAACGCGTGGAGGTATCAAGCTGAAATTCATATCAAATACTCAAGTCTATGGTCTCTTGGAGCTGTGAAAAAATCAAACTTCTAAGTCAACGCGATCAAAAGATACTCTCGTTTATGCCGCAAATTTTCGACACTCGCAAGGGAATCAAAACCTACAGGGTACTTCCCGTGAACTCAGAATCTTGAAATTTGGTACGAAGCAACGTCTTATAACACAGATAAAGGAAAAATTGCGAAAAGCATAAATTTTTAGTTACATCATATAATAAAAATATTTTCAATAATTTTAAACTTATTACCCCTTTACTCATGAACGCGTAGTGGTATTATATTGAAATTCTTAACAAATACTCAAGTCTATAATCAAATCTTTAAGCTGTAACAAAATCAAACTTCTACGTCAACGCAATCAAAAGATACAGCAATTAAAGCCGCATATTTTGAAACTCGCAACTACTCGCAAGGGAATCAAAACCTAAAGGATACTTCCAGACGACCTGGAATCTTGAAATTTGGCATGAAGCAACGTTATAAAGTACACATATAGGAAAAATTCCGAAAATCTTAAATTACCATAACTTTTACTTATATACCTACAGGTTTGTACGGAACCCTCGGTGCGCGAGTCTGACTCGCACTTGGCCGGTTTTTTTAGAGTAAAATAATAGGCTTGTTAACTGAAAAAATCTAATTAGTCCGTCACTTAGATTATCAAAAAATATTTGACTCGTATTTTTTCTTTTGTCACATAAAACAAAATTGACGAAGATACGACGCTTTTAAAATTCCCAATACGTCACTGTTCGGTATGATTCTTAGTGATTACTGACGTCACGAGCGCCCACTCCCGAGTTTTGATGCGTTTTATCTTTGTCAATATTCGTTGATTTACAAAAACAAAAAATACGTGTCCATTATTTTCTAATACTCCAACTGACGGACTAAATAGGTTTGCAATTTATTGATGGTGGAAACAAGCCTATTGTATTATGTTTTCAAAGCACTGTCATTCTAGCATATATCCTGAAAAATATCGATATTTTTCTGCTTTTGTTTATTGCAGTGAATCACATAGGTACTTTCAGGCATTATAAAACTTGCGTTAAACTCTTGTAGTCCCCTTAAATACGTTTTTCTATTGGAATCTAAAAACAAAGTCCCACTCTACAGATGATATAAAAGTAAAGCCTGAAACACATCTCCTATTATCGGTAATCCATTCCTGCTTGTCCAATTTATTTTGGATTAACGAGACTTTTAAGTATATTTGGAATTGGGTATACCTAATTGGAAAAATACTGGGTGGTACTGATAAACCTACCTACCTTAGAGTTTCGCTTGAGATAATATTGGGCCAAGTTCTTTTATTTTTGTGGGTTTCGATAGAAGGCGATTTTAAGAGGATTCAGACAATTTATTACATAAACCACGTTTGAGATTAGATTACCAATTATGTAAACAATGTTTTTGGAAAAAACCAATTTAAAATTCTTAAATGCAAATAGCTAGTTTCCCCTATAAAGGATGTAAAAAACCTCTTAACGAAGCCAAAAGGCACTTGTCTTGTCACTGCGATCTTTTTTCTTCTACATACCCATACCTGGGAGAAGATTCCCAGGTATAGTTACGGAGATATTGGGGGTCAATAAAATACCTAGTCGTTTCCGTGCAAACATTTTTGGGTAGAGTTGGTTTGATGTACAGAATGCTTGGTTGACGGCTTCGTGATGAGGTTGTTTACACCCTGTATAGACTGAGAGGTGACCATCACGGATACGCTTATATTTACTTCAATGGGTTGTAGAGTAGCCCCCTAATGTGAATGATGTCGGACTGCCTGCTCTCTGCAGTGGTTGCAACTTCAATTTATAGCGCTTACAAGAGGTTGCATTGTTGCGAAAAATAAAACGATCAGAGAAATGGTCAGGTTTAATACATTTTCAAAGTGTGAGAGACGAATCGCTTAAATTTATGGTCTTAGATAACTTGGTTGTATAAATGTGGTCCGAGAGGATCAAAAAATGTATCTGATAAAAACGGTATTGTTTAGGAATGGAGTACACCACATCTTTTCTTCGCCTATGAAATTAGGTACCTACCGGTAACTTGGATTGTTGAAGTAAAATAGCATTGTTTATTAAAATTTGTCTTACTGTGAGCATAGCTAAAATCAGAATAGATGCGTAGGATATCTAAATTTCCTGAAGCTCACTACTTTTAATATTGCTCACTGAGCTTAAATGTTTTTTGGATACATAGCTCTCGCTTCTGTATTTCGAAGAAAAATTCAATGATAATTAAATTTTCTAGAACTATCTTTTACGTTATAATGTGTTTTTTTTTTTAAATTATAACCTTATCGAAATTCTTCGCCTTCCGCAACTCCCGGAAAAGACTGTGTACTAGGAATCAATACAGTTTACACTGGTATTGATTACTACAAAACGCCTGCAAGTCCGAACGCCACTAAATCAATAAAAAAGACGTATTTCTGAACCGCATTTTTAACAATTTCTCCATGTCGCGTCCGCTTCCGCTTCGAGAACACAAGCTTCCGAGTTTCCGCATCTGACATTATGAATCCGACTCCGTTTTGACCGTTCAAAATAACCGTATCTTTAAAATCTGATTAACCAGTAAAGGAAACTAGTTATCTGAATTAAAATCTTGTATACTGTTTTCTAGAAACATAGATTTTAGAGTTACCACTTTTTGGTTTACAGGGGCAGTTTTGTTTTGCCGTGGACTGACACGACTGACGCAACGAAAAGGTTATTTTAGCGTAAACTGTTGCTGACATGTTGTCACGCGGAAACTTCGTGATGCGAGACGACAAAAGCACAGTTTATAGAAGGTTGATGAAGTCTTTTAAAGTAAAACTGTTGTTTCATCTCGTGTGAGATGTTGTAGCAAAATAAATTATATGAAAAGAAATGGTATTTATTATAAATGGTAATATCTAACGAAATACTTTATCAGTTGTTCTTTCAAATATCATTTTAAAATTTCCTCCACGTCGCGGTCGCAAACGCTACTATAGATTTGTTCTGCCATGCGCCGATTAATTCAGCGCGTGTAGGTAACGTGCACGAAGGATTTTTGGTCTTTTATAGTAAACTGTCCTGTCACGGTGTCACGAGCGCGATGGGGTCAGCGTGACACTGACACATATATGAGATGGGTGCCGTTATTGAATTTGTTTTTTAAAAGTTTTTTTTTCTGGAAAATGTAGAAGCAAAAGTTTAAAACACAAAATGTATTTATTAATGAGTCAATCAAAATCAAAACATTTTACTTTACATAGGCCTAGATGGGCACTTATAAAACGTCGAAAGAAGTGCACGGTTCGCGTTGGGCGATTCCATGGAGAAGAACCGGCAAGAAACTCCATGGTTACTCTTTTCAAATCATTTGGTGTTACAATAATTTATGTTACAGCATTAGTACTTTAGTATGGGAGGATAGCGTAGGCCCGACAATAGGTCGACAGAAAGTTAAACAGCATCTAGGAATCTACAAAGCCTACAATGTTCACTCATTCACAAATAATAGGTAAAAAAAAACATCTGTAATTAAATATAAAAGAAAGAAAATTTAATTAAAGTGATACAAATATTGTCATCAGTGCTGTAACTATTCTGTTCGGAAGATGAGAAAAAATGATTTGAAAACTATTGTAAAAATCTGAAACAAAAGAAAATGAAAAATGAGATTGAGAATAGTTAGAGACATCCACAAATCTGTGCCGTTTGTGAGCTACCAGGGAAGCCGCATGCGCAGAAGGAATTAGAGCCAATCTTCTTTGTCTTCAACGTAGTCCTTGATTTTGTAATATGTGTGAGTGTCTGTGTACAACGAGCTTCAATTTTCAGATTGCCTGATCGACATCTTGACAATTCAAAATTGTCGGTAAATGGTTTCGTTGAAATTTTAAATAAATGCCTTGAGTTTGAATTGATAATTAAAACGTCATTTTCTGTACTTATATTGTCGTCGGCATTTTCTGTTTTTTCCACAGCCTGTTTGAGCTCACTTAAATTTAGTCACGCTCCCCATAGAGTTTTCAGTAGATATTTCAGTCAGAAACTGTCCCTAAACATAATTATGTTGACAAAGAATAAAAAAAATCTCCTTGTCATTCCTTTTTTAAATCTTATTTTCTTGCATAAACTTAAATTGAGAAAACATTGACCGATGCCCGCTTTGTTGAACGTACGATACAATAAATACGCTGTCAATTTTTATAAGAATGAAAAGTTACCATTTTTGTGCTCATCGAAAAATATCGGACAGTCGACGAAGTGTTCCGATATAATTTTGTTTGAAAAAAAAAGAATGTTTATTTACTTTGATGTTTAGGGACGAGATATTTCATCGCTGTAACAAACGAAAATAAGTCGATTATATAAAAAGTTTTATTGTAGGTAAGTCGTTATGTATGGGTGCTACGCTAAAAAAAGATTTTTAAAATGTTTTTTGAGAGTGGCTTTCAGAAGTTCTTAGAGAGAATATTTTCTAGTTGTTCGACAAAATTTCCATCGTAATGTTCTCTTTTATTCGATGTACGTTTCAATGTTATTTACTTTGAAAAATAAATCAAAATGTAAATACTATACGAACACAAAGAAAACTAAATTACTTACGTGAAATACTTTTAGTTTTAGTCCGGTAGCGCTAGGTTTTGAGGTTTCAAAAATATTAAAGTTGTTTATTTTTTGCATATAGTTTCCGGACCATTTACCCGACCTACTATATAAATTTGTGTCATTTTAGGCACTAGCGTTTGGAGAAATTTAGCAATTTGTCTTTTTAATCACTATCACACGAAAAGAAAATTATAGTTGAAAATTTTACTTCCATTATAATAACGAAGTAGTAACTGATATACATAGGCATTTTGTGTCATCTCTGTCCACGGGAATCCTTATAATTAACAAGTACCTAACATATCGCCCAACTAGCTTTATCTATCTATCTAAAAGAATATTATAATTTATGAAATAGGTGTTACGCGATCAAGAGGACTGATATCTGTCGTTCAATTTGTTTTGTGCCGAATTCATCCACGGTATTTATAGATATTTCATTTTTTTTGTAACAAAATCCTATAATATCCACAAAAGAAAATTCAAGTTTTTAGAGTTAACGTGTTTTTGATTATTATGGTAAAACAAAACACCATTCATAATATGTGTCGTTTTTATCCACGCAATCTTATTATTTCAAAGAAAATGAAACCAATTTCTTCGCACGAAGTGCGGCCATTCGGTTCATGTTGCGACAAACAAGTGCATGCGTTTATTCATTTGATTAAAAAAAAGTTTTAGTCCCATTAAAGGGGTTTATTTAAACCAAAAAATTCTGTAATTAATTGTAAGTTAAAATATGATATCGATTAAAGTAATTAATTGACATGTCTCGAACTTTGTTTGTGAGAACTACAAGAACTATATTTCTGTCCTTTTCATTTCGTGCATGACGTCATTGACGTGTCATTTGTTTTTGGTTGAAGTTGAAATACATAAGGCAGTAATGTCCGTATTCTTGAACCGTTTGACTCCTGTCAATTGTCAAAACGTCATAAGAACAGAACAGCTTTTTTTACACTTATTGTCACCGTAGTAAGTGGCTCGTCGGTGTAAGCGACCGACTTGAGAACATCGAGTCGCTGGTTCGAGACTCTCGTCAGATATTTTCATTTTGTATTTCTTAAGATGGTTTTAATGCTGTAAAATGGTTCGCAAGTTTCATCTCCAGGGCCGACAGTCTCGACATAGATAGCGACAAAATCGCTAACTTTCGATTGCTAATAACGAACGAATTAATTTGGTGTCAATAATTGTGCTTGCGGGAAACGCGTCTAGGATGTAGAGACTTTCATTACTCGCAAGCATAATTATTGCAATCGAGTGTATTCGTTAGTAATCAGCGATCAAAAGTTAGCGATTTTGTCGTTATCTCTGTCGAGACTGCCGGGCCAGCTTGTTTTAACTTTTTGTACACAGGTTTGATTTTTTTAAGCTTTAAAATGTCCAAATCATTACAAAATAGTTTACTAGGTACACTCTTAGTTTTTTTAAACCATTAAACGTTAAACGTTTGTGTTACTGGCAAAGGTTATCCTTGAAAATTACTTTCTCATAATGTATATCTGATGGCTAATTAGTAGCCAAGACAATCTTAACTTCGGTGTTCAAATAGTCAGCTATTTAGGTCAATAACTCTGAACAGACATCGAATTAGTAAAAGTTATATAATACTACTTATACGGGCTAAAAAAGGTTAACGGGGCAGTAAAGGAAGCTACCTCAGCCGTTGCAACTACATGAAAATGGTCTTAGGAAACTATCCATAATTTATCGTTAAATTTTGATACCCATCCACAGATTTTTAAAAAATGTACAGTTAGTAAAACAACTGCCATTTTACACAAAAAAAAAATGATGCCAATCGATCCTGTTTCTAATACTTACTGATCAAAAAGTTCTTCTAAACTAACCCAGGTTGGAGTACCAAAAAGTCAAAAATTGCAAAATCTTTTCCCACACATTTTGTTAGAAACAATTTTTTTTTTGATGTTACTCGATACTGTTTGTAATACTGATCAAAAACTTCTACAGGACCAAATCGGGTTAGAGTACCTACTAAAAAGTCAGAAATCGCAAATAACGTTAAGTAACGTACCGCGCGAGTTTGTGATCATTTCACTATTTTTTTGTTGTTTTTAATATGCGCTATGATTTCAATTGAGTTTTTGATCTTATACAAGACCAATAAATATCCAAAAAAATTATTTGGTTTAAACTTTGCAATTTCCGACTTATTTAGTACTCCAAGCTGGTTTGGTCCAATAGAAGTTTTTGAACAATATTAGAAATAGGATCGATTGACATCAAAAAAATGTTTTGTATAAAATAGCATTTTTTTTGCTACCTGCAGATTTTTTTGAAAATCGGTAAATTGTGATTCAAAATTTTACGAAAAATTATGGATAGTTTCCTATGACCATTTTTATGTAGGTGCCCTTACTGCCCCGTTTACCGTTTCCACCCAAGACCTCGAGCAATCGAAAACATTGACGACCAACACCCACGACTAAAAATGATGTATAACTTTGAGAGTTGTCACTGAAAAGCTCTCTTTAGCGTTGTAAGTTATTGCTGTTGATTACTCCGAAAATCTTGACTTCGGTGATCAGTTTGTCACCTATTTAGCTTAATAACTCCAAACGGAATAAGGTTTGGCGAAAGTCGTAAGAAGCAAAGGTTCTCCTTAAAAATCTCTTTCTAATATTGTATTTCTTATGGCTGTTGGTTGCATAGACAATCTTAACTTTGATGTCTAGATAGTCAACTATGTAGGTCAAAAACTCTGAACGGACTGCGAATTAGCAAAAGTTATTTAAGTAGGAAAATTTACCGTTGAAAAGCTCTCTCCAGCGGTGTAAATTATTTATGTTGGTTACTCCGAAAATCTTAACTTCGGTGATCAGTTCGTCACCTATTTAGCTTAATAACTCCAAACGGAATAAGGTTTGGCGAAAGTCGTAAGAAGCAAAGGTTCTCCTTAAAAATCTCTTTCTAATATTGTATTTCTTATGGCTGTTGGTTGCATAGACAATCTTAAATTCGAAGTCCAAATAGTCGCCCATTTTCGTCAATAATTCTGAATGGACTGCGAATTAGCAAAACTTATAGAAGTAGCAAAAGTCGTCATTGAAAAGCTCTCTCCAATGGTACATATGTTATTGCTATTGGTCACCCAGAAAATCATAACTTCGGTGCTCAAAAAACCATAGTTTTTGAGTCTTAATAATTTTAAATATCGTGGATGAAAATGACACAAATTTACAGTGTTGATTTTACATGCATTAATGATCTTGAATATGTGAACTCTAATAATTGTAATATTTTTTTGAAGCTTTTGTAGCTTGGAAAAACAAAATAGTTAAATAACTTTAAATTCCGTGGTCTAATTTGGCATAAATTTGTATAATAAGCTTATGCTGGCCCTCTGAGAAAGAAAATAGTTATTTCATAAACTGTAATTTTTTTTTAGTACTGTTTTTACGTACTGACCCTATTGCCAGTTTGCACTGGACGAAAATGACACAAACTGGGTTTGCACACTCCGCAGACTATCCTAGATTAGATATCATGATTATTTTTAACTTTAAATCAATTTTGGCAATTTTAATTTGATTAAAAATATTCAACCACAAAATATCGAATTACTGAAAATGCTATGGTCAGATATGACACAAAATGCAATAGTAAGCTCCGTAGGTACGACTGTATCTACAGGCAAAAAATAATAAACTTTAGAATTTTTGAAACTTATGGCATCAAAATTGCCTAGCGCTATCGGACTATTTGTAATATAAGTGGTTAACCAATACCTCATTCATCATTATATACCTTCATAAAGCCCTAGAAAAAACAACACTTAAAATGTTTCACAAAAATCCTAATAAAACACCAAAAAACGAAAACTTCTTAACACAATTAACACCACCGAACACCAAACAAAAAACAGCAATTCATCAAAAAAGTAAAAAAAAAGATTACCTACCTACACAGAATTTTACCAAGATCCCGTTGAATATTATAACGACATGCCCCCGAGGTAAATGACATCAGAACAGAAAAGAATAAAATGGAATTAGCAACACAAAGAGGCACCCACGGACGCTAGCTGAATAAATTTCTCATACATGACTTTTGTACCTTTGCCACAGAGAAATTAGCAGTGGAGCAACGTTGGAAAAAGGAGGTGCTAGCCGTAACCGTTGCGTTGGTGTGGTGTACAAATAATTTATTGCGGAAAATGTTCGGGAGTTTTCATGTTATATGCTATCCGCTTGCTTTCTTTTTGATAGGATTTGAATTAATCGTTTGAATTATTGTAACTCTGTTGAAAACGAGAAGAGGGAAAAAGAAAAATAGATTATTTAGAGGGATTTCGTTAATGTCATTATCTTCTTCTGCCTAGTCTTTTAAAAACTATGCTTGTGTCAGCTTCTAATCTAATCGGTTGCAGCTGAATCCCAGTGTTTTACATGAAACGATTGCCTATCTGATCTCCACTAACCAGTTCCTGGTACTTGTTTATGTGTTTTGACTCTATTCATGGCTTTTTCCAACCAATTTTTCAACCAAACGGGTGACGATTTTCTTTCACTAATTATATTCAGCATCATCATCAGCCTGCAAATATCATCGCTTCACCAAGCCTGAGGGCATCCCACCTTACGCTTGCTGAGTAGCGGTCTCCACTCAAGAACACTTATACCCCAACGGTCATCGATTCTACGGCTAATATAACCGGCCATTGCTACTTCAGCTTACTTCTTCTTTGCGCTGTGACTTGTGAGCTACATTACGTTAACAACTGTGGTTCTCTGTCGGATCGAACCTCGTTCAATTATAGTTTCACAAGGTATTTCCATTTTTCAACCAATTGGGCTTCATTTACACCGATTTCATGTTGAAATCCAAATTAAGTTCAATTTCATTCACTCTACTAAAGCTTTTCATCATAGCAGTTCACATACGAGTAGTAGGTAACCACTTGTCTTACTCATAACTCTATTCTATGTCATATCCGTCCTTACTTAAACTCGTCGTATACATTTAAAATTTATTAACTAGACCTAGATAAGTCAAAAAAATGTGACACGGGTTTATGAATACATTTTAATGAAGCACCGGTTTAAAATGTAAGAAATATAGGACCTCGGTTACTTGTACAGACAGGTTAGTTAGCTAGAGGTTATTTAGCTTGGTTGGAAAATGGTTGGTGTATATTTTTTTTATTATTAACTTTTATTTGAATTGCCTTGTTAGGTGATTGGTTATGTACTGGTTGATACTCGCTACTGAATTTAAAACCAGTTCCCCCCAACCGAAATTTAAAATTCACCTTTGTTTGTGTTGTTTGTTCACGCCAATCGCCGAAACCACCCAACCATTTTCAATGAAATTTTGTGAAAGAATGTATATGTTTAGTTGAAAGTAGCAGCTAGGAGTTTATAAAATTCCAGTAAGAGGATCGACCGGAGGACACGGTGGAGAACACAGGTGGAGGTTTGCCCCGCGTGGTCGGAGCACCGCCATATCCTCGTAGCGATCGGTTGTGGCGACCTCTCGCGCCCGGCCCTGGTTCAATCCATGGTCAGGAGCGAGACGGAATAGGAAGCCGTCACCTCCTTCTGCGAAGCAGTCATGTTAGCGAACGAGGTGGCGGAACGGCACAGGGAGAGAACCTCACGTCCCAGTCGCCGCGGGAAACGCACCGGACGTCGGGGGCCACGTGGTGGCTACCGGCCACCGTAGGCGCGGGCCTGTGGACGGTGAGCTATGGGCTAGCTCGCCGTCCGTCCGTGTTATGACGACAAGCCGTGTCGACGCGACGGTGCATTCGTGTTCCACGCGGGATTCAAAGAGATGTCGGCATTAAGACGGGACCCCTTCTTTATGCTAACATCTCTGCATGGGTCGATGCCTGCCGGGGCTGCGGGACTGTTCGAAAGAGATAACGTGGCCCCGGAACTTATAGGGCAAGGAAGGAACATGATGTGTCTTAGTCAGTAAAAGTATGACACTCCCCCGCTCCGCCCAGAGTGGGAGTTACTTGATAAATTTCCATCCGAAAAAAAAAACAAGGAGCCTATAAAATACAAACAAACTAGAATTAGAAAAAGTCCTCTGTAAATTATTTATTCCTCGAATTGCGAAAAAACATTGCAGATCAGTTTTAATTAAGTGAAGATCAAAAGCAAACAGTAAGCAGAAATCGGTAATTATATTGTATTCTTAGTAGGTATACATCAAGTAGGTACAAAAAAATTTGTTTCATATTGAATACGTTGGAGAAGAATTCCTTCCAGGAAATTTTTCATTTGTAATAACAAAAATCATTTGACGAGTTCTTGGAAGAATCAGTAGGTAGTATTTATTATTTTCTAGGAATTCTGTTTTTTGTTTTTAGTTTCGAAAATTTTGTAATACAGAAATACTTTCGTAAGTGGATATTTAATTACTTTTGTCAGTTATTGTAATACGTTATAGCTATAATGTTCAATCAAGAAAACTGGGTAATCAAAAGCATTCACAGGAAAAATAAAACTTCGTTGTAATAATACCACAAAAACTAGTACCTAGTAAGATGGTTTCAAGCTAACTTGTTCCTGAAAAAAGCATGTGGCTTTTCCATTGCTGGCTGGACACAGGGAGGTTTGTGTAACCTTTCTGATAGAGATTGGGCCATTTTCCATTACACGAGCCCATTGGGGGTTAGTGGATGTCCCCGTGTGTTCGAATATTTGATTTAAGAACATGTAAGTAATTATTCTCACAATGAGATGGAGGTTAATGAACTCGTATTATATCTACGAGTACGTATATGTTTTTGTTGGTATATGCCACTATTTTGAACCAAATTAGTCATAAATAATATGTAGTATTTGTGATACGATACATTAATATTATAAATATATGCGTGATTAACATCATTGATATTCATAGAAACCTCATTCTAATTAATTTTCTTTCATAGTCCCCTCCTCTCAATACTTGCGGTTTAGGGTTGGCTTTCCTTCTGAATTTATGCTGGTTTTGAGGGGAGAGATGATTCAATGGTTTGATTTTTAGAGAAGAGATTATAAAATGGTTTGAAAATAATTTTGAACGTTTGTGTTAAATGATTATTTAGAAACATTGGACTTCAAAAGACGTGTCAAAATTTTCTATTTGAACTGAAAATTTAGTTATTTTTCCTAATCAATGTGATCTTTGGTTAAAAAAAGTAGGAAACAGGACCTTTTTTCTAAAAGTTGCTGTTTTAAAACTGCACAAAGGGAAAACGATGAATGTGTACAATTGCTACCACCAACAGCTAAAATAACTACAACAAACTAATATTATAAACCATCAAGTCAATTCAAGTATCATGACTTGGCTGACAGATTGGTTATGTCCAATAAACATAACACACACACAGTTTTCGATCAAGATCAATCAATCATGATAATTATTCTCAATACTTCCAGTGATTCAGCAATGTCTCGTAGATATCAAATTTTTCAACGCACACGATACAGAACACATGGTAGAATATTTTACTGAATTTTCAACCGCCGATTCCCCCCACATTTACATACCCAAACTGAAATGCTGACAACCCTAATTCCCATCCTACAGATAGAACGAATAAAACAATCCCAGGTTCGAGTCCATTCCATAATTGGAAGTGGCAGCCCTAGGTGTAAACAAGACAATAATTCACGCTGCTCCTGCGACACATATCGAATAAGTAATTCTATAAAGTCAGACACAAACCTGAGGGAATGGTGGAATAATGCAACACGTTGGACCGCGCCAGGGGAATACATAACCAGGATACACTGGTTTTTGTACGAAGAGATTTGTGTTCAGTTTTAGTTAGTTACAGGTTAGATAACCACATTAGGTTATTGCTCTGCGGCTGGGTTTTAGCTAGGAGATTTATTTTTCAAAACATGTTTTGAAAAATAGTTTTTAAACAACGTTTTAGCGCATCTGCAAATTAAACATGGATGTACTGTAGTTTCGTTTTGCCAATTGACGTTCAGGTCATTGGAATTAATTTAAGTGTTTCTCTAAAAGAAGGTTTGAGAGGCCCTAGACATTCTACCAATGATAAATATAATTTTTGGAAAAGTCAAAAGTGTTTAGAAAGAGCTATAGAAAAACTTATCAGTATTTTTTTAAATTGTTGTAGGAAATCAAGCTTTAACAATGATTGCCCTCAATGATTGATTGTAAAAAGTCTGAGGTAGAGGTAGGGGTGAGGTAGGTTTCTAGCTATAACCAGTCCATCTACACAAATATTACAAAGAGGAAAAAATTGTATTTTTGTGAGTGTATGTTTGTAATGAATAAACTCAAAAACTACTCTGCCGATTTCAAAAATTCTTTCATCATTGGAAAGCTACATTCACCCTGATACTCAGTACAGGGATAAAATATAGCCTATGTTACTACATAGGCTATAATTTATCCCTGTACTCCCATGGGAATGGGAACTACGCGGGTGAAACCGTGTGACGTCTGCTAGTTGTCCCATAAAGGGAAACAAAACTCCCTACATTTTAATCAATGGAAACCCAATTAAAAACAAAAACAAACCAAGTAACAATCTTAATATAAACTTCGCTTGAACTAATAAAATAACACGTTTAAAAGTGTTTGTAACTACAATGCTAAGACAAAAGGAACTGTGTTTTAAAGTGCCAACTTTTATTTGCCTAACAAAGTTTCTAAAAGCTGCTATTTAACGATAAAGGAGTTTTATTGTCCGAGGGTGCTTGTACATTTCAAGTGGTTACTTACTGTGGATGTACTGTATATTTGAAAGTAGTTTTGAAAACTGTCTTTAGTTCATTTTAGCAAAATATCAAGGAGAGGTGTCTGATGAGATGAAAGGTGGTGTTGGGGTGGACTGTATATTGTTATTTTATGTGCTTAGTAAATCAAACGCGAATACTTTTAACACTTTATATTTTGTAATTATAGGTTTACATAGATTACATTTACAGCGGGGCACAAGACTTTACATTAGTAATTGTTCTCGTAACATAAGAACGTATATAATAAATTAACACTTGGGGCGCGTCACGTGGGACTCATTTACTTATTAACTTGTTAAGATACTTGGTAACTCATTGAAACGGTGAATCTATTATAACTTCTCATGACAATCTGTCTGATATGGAGCTCTTCCTTGACTTCTTGAGGACTTCTTGATTAACTGGTAGAATGACTTGATTACATGGTTCTATTTACTACAATTTAACTCGATTATCGTCAAACTAATCGGTCCCCCTTACATAAATAATCACGTCATTGCAAGTTGTGGGGGCACCTGTGCGTCCTTCAGTGATCCTTAACCAACTACAGCCCGTAAAAATGGACTTTCCTTCTTGCTGATGCAATAATATTTATAAATGTATAATTTTCCAGGTCGGACAGGTTCGGGCTTGACTGATATCCCTCCCACAAATGGCTGATGCAACATTCTAAACCATGGTGCAATGCTTAAGGCTTTTAGTATATAATAGTTCGGGGGTAGACAGACATGTAGGTCCCCGTTATTTTCCTAAAAACTACTTATACTAAAATTACATATTTATGCAGGGCTCGTCGTCCATTACAGGAGGTCTTTGATGAGATGACGAGTAATAGAGAAGAATGGAACAAGAAAACACGCTACAACCGGCCTAATTGAATTGGGATATGGGCAAGATAATGATATTAGTGATAGTATAGCAGCTGGCTGGTATGAAGTATCAATAGCAAAGCACTGCTATATACGGGCAAACCATGAAGGAAAAATATTGCCGGCTGTCTTCAACTCTTGTCATTTTTTAAAGCGCCAGTTTTAGGTAAGAAAAGATTAGGTATATTTTATTTGCTCAAAACATGTGTCACATACAATAATAAAAAGTGTATGTAAGAAATCAAAAATACAGAAAATCGTTCAGACATGTTTGGCCACATACATGGCGTGCAAATGTTTTAAAATTCGGAAATTGAGATTTTTAAATATACCGTTTCAGTCAGTCGAATTGAATTTAATGGAAAATACTAAATGTCCAAGCTAAACATTACAAAAAAATACATGTCAAAAAAGTAAAAGAATAAAAATCAAAATTAAAAAAAAAACATACAATAATAAATCTCAAAAAATTATACAAATCATGTCAAAAAAATAAAATAGTAAATGTAAAAGTCATAATTAAAAACATAAATAAGATTATATATATTTAAGATGAATTATTGATTTGGTTTTCAAACATCTATCGCTTACTCTATAGACTGGGTAAAAAACCGATGTAAAGAGGACAGATTTTCGATTTTCATCACAAACTTCAAGAAATAACCTTCAGTTTTGCTAACGAGCTTTGACCATTTTTGACAAGACATAAAAATACATACCTACGTGGATTTTCAAAATCTGTTTCACCATTCATTTTGCAACGTTGAACCTTTGACAAATCGCCTTAAAAATATCCCCTCGTCCTACCAATTAAAAACTCCTAATGAATACCTGACAATTAACACGACACACATCCTTTACCATACGTCGCGTTGGTTAACAACTTCCGCACTCCGTTCTTTGCTTGGTAACGTGGCTTGGTTTGGTGCAGTGTAAAGATAACCAGTAAATCAACCACATTTTATGAATTCAGACACGAGCGTTAGAACGTTCGCTGACACTCGCGCGAGTCTCACGCTTGCGTCTTTATGGTTGTCAACCACACTTTTTATTATGTTGCATTGCACATAGAAAACGTAACCACTTGTCTTTCGATGCGACAGCCCCGCCTTTTTCACGAATAATTTGTTGCGACAAGAAAGCTTAAAATTCATGTAAATGCTTTGCAAGTAATAAAAAAGTGGTGGATCAGTGAACGGCTCCCTAACTGACGAGTTACAGGTCGTGGCTGAAAACCCAAACAGGCGTGACTTTTTCGTTTTCAAAAGGGTGAAGTAAAACATCGTGAAGAAATGTTATACCAAGAATCAAACATTGGGCATCGCACTGAGCCGCTTGATAGATAAAAACCCTTTTTTCTTTCATAGATCAGAGGCCTATGTTTCAGCCGTGGGGCATTTATAGGCCGTTCATGCTTTGCATGAGTATGTGATCCTATTCCGACGATTTGTTCTTACTTGAAATACTGTATTTAATACTTATACGTCTACTGTGGTAACAGATCCGAACGGATCTGAAACAAAATGTGCGTGAGCGCTCCGTAATGGGTTTAGCTAAGCCTTTGATCCTGGTACAATCTGACATTTAATTACATTTCCGCCATTATGTTGGGCCGGATCATAGCAAGGTGGGCTGACAGACAGGTCGGAGCGTTATTGGGTGTGGGGAACATATGATGGATTTTGGAGTTCAACTTACTTACGGTGCGAAGGTTTGAGTACTGTGGTATATTTACTATGGTGATGTAGTCGTACATTATGTTTGAGGTGAATTAATATAATACAGAGGAATTTTTCGTTTTATTGCATTAATTTTATTCAATTATTATTAATACTCGTAAAAAGCGGGGCTTTGGCATTTGTGCTTGTGTATTCCTAAAACGCTGACAAAGCATCAATTAATCCGTAATTTAACTTTCGTTTGGCTTTACTGACAAGACTCTGTAATATGTATTGTATGTGTATGTGTGTGCGTGAGTGTGGCTATGTATGTGTATGTTAGCAATCATAATTTTCTTAGGCTCTAACCTCTTCTATGACGTAAGTAATAAATCAAACCAAGAATAATTAATAGATGAATAGTCTCCGTTACACAAACAACAATGACATATAAACTAAAATACGTCTGTTTTAATCCACTCGCAAAGCCCAGGCAAAACTTGTGCCAAACATTTATCATAGGAAGCGTCAGAAATTCGACCTAAATCGTGGAAGGTTGTCAAACAAAGTGACATAAACGGCACAAAGGACCCCCGATGGGACTCTATACTCCCATCGCGATAAAGGGTTGAAAGGTTTATTAAATAGGCCGGGTTTATCACCCGAGTATCTCCGAAGCCTGACGAATTAAAATACAATTACGTGTATGTAACAATAATTTCTGGATGTCCGTTTTCATCTGAGTAAGGTTGATAAGAAGTGGCTGGCTAATTAATATTTTTACGCAGGCACGTCAATTTCGCATGATGAAGGATATATGGGGACGTTATTTGGTTATTTTTGATGTTTGCTTTTTGTTTTAAATTGTATGGCAAACATGGGGTGGTTTTTGGGATTCCCGGTATAAAGGTAAAGAGTTTCTGGAAGGTCGTTAAGAGATTTGCCTAGCGAATACTTTGTGTCAAATTCTTTCATTTTACAATGGCTTTCAAATGAATCGACATTAGCTTTTCGGTCTCATGTTAATCAATTTGTTCTACAAGGGTGCAAAGTTGCTTTTTAACCGCGCGCTCAATTTTGATGACCGAGCAAGCAAAGGTTAAAAAAATTAGAATCCTGAGCATTAGCGAGGGATTCAAAAGAGCACGTGGTGAAAAATCTTTGCATTCTAGTGCAACACGTAACTTTTCATCCCACCTCAGCGAACAAATGACTAAATAAAAAAAAACATTTACAATCACAATATACTTTTATTTCAGTTCAGGTATTAACTATACTACATTAGGATAGGTGAGTACCTATTACGGAATAACCTTTAAATAATAACAAATAATACTCAGGTGTAAATTAAGAAAAAATGAAAGTAATGTTTCTACAGTTACTTGTGTTGAGTGTAATATTTTTGTAAGGTACTGTAATGTTTGTGTAAAGGTAAGCGTCCACATGTCCGCATCGTACGCATCGGACGCATCGCCTCGAACGGATCGTAGTATTATTTGTATAGAAAATAACAAAAGTGCGTCCATTGATCCACCTTACACCTTACGCATCGCTAGAAACTGCTACAATGCATTTGATGCGATTCGTTCGATGCGTACCATGCGCACAGGTGGACGCTTACCTTTAGTGACATGTGTACTGTTTTTCAGTCAATTCTGTTGGCGTCAAATAAACTTCCTTGTCGCTAGAACCACTCATTTTAGGTTTTTCACTTTTCACTTGTTTTCAAGTTTTTTGTTTTTAACCTAAAGTTTTAACAATGACGTGAAAAGAAAATGGCACGCGCAAAGCTAATTAAAAAATAATGACATACACCAAGAAGGTTCCGAGTCTGAGTTTTAACAATTTAAAAAGGCTGTATGATAAATTCGGCACCATGGAGGTAGAATTGAATAGGTTGAATGATGTTTTGAACTCACGAACTTAGTGCACACGGTGCGATAAATTCAATTTACTTTATCCTCTAGCGGATAAAAACGGCTTTTGCACTCAGATATCGAAGAGCAAAAAATCCCTTTCCGAGATGGGGGGATGAAAAAATATTTTTGAGTTTTACTACATACAGGGTGAAAACAACCTTATCACGAAGCCGTCAACCAAGCATTTTGTACATCAAACTAAGTAACATTACGCAAAAAATATTGCTGGGAAACGACTTTGTTTTGGGGTGTAAAATCATGTTTTGTGGTAGAACTCAATGTAACGCACTTGAAACATTGTGCTGATGGATGAATTGAATAGTAGGGGCTTCGTATAGAGAAAAATCGTACTTTAACAACTTGTATTTAAAAAAAAACTTGTCAAAAAGTTGGAACTATGACCCCCAATATCTACGGAATGGTGTGGAGCAAAAAAAATGATCGCAATGACAGGGAGAACACGTGCCCTCCGGCTTCGATAAGAAGTGTTTTACACCTTTTATTTATCACTGAATTGCCTCTTCGTCTTGGCTTTCAGGTTCTTTAATATAAAACCATCTTCAACATTTTATCTCAAGCTCGATCAATTGAAAATTTTCAAAGTACAATACTTTTCCGCTATCAACTAATAATGGTTGTTGGTTTAAGTAACTTATTATTTGTAAGAGAACGAAGCAATTGAAGAAGTATTGCTCGACTCTTGGTTCGCCAGTAACTAGTAAAACAAAAACAACACGCTAAGAAAAATGCAGCCAATTATAGAGGAGAAGTATACTTCTGAAAGTATTGTGTTTTTAGTCTTTTGTTCTATTTTTAAAGAACAGTACAGTTAGCCCAGAAAATGTACGCGTTTCGACACTCTTCCATTTTCAAAATGAGTATGAGCGTCACCACACAGAGGTAGGTGAAGGTTTTGGGAATCCTCTGGATGCGAGTCGCACGGGACAGGAAAATGTGGCGAAACGACTTTTTTTTGGGGCGAAAAAATATATTTTGTGGTAGAACTCAATGTAACGCAGTCAAGACATCGTGCTGGTGCATCGTGGTGGCTTGAATAGTGCGGGGGTCGTGGAGGTTTTTAAAGTAAAAATGTTACAAAAAAAACATTATGTCTTAAAAAAAACTTATCTCAAATTTGTAAATTTAAGCCCCAATATCTCCGTAACTAGAAGGTTCCCAGATATGATGTAGAACAAAAAAATTGATCGCAATGACGGAGTAAACAAGTACCTTTGTTAAACGCTTGATTTTAAATTATGAGGAACATTAATCAGTTAGTTCAATGTCCCCAGAGACATCTTAGCTTTTTCAACAGTCTCCTATCTAGTGAGCCGCTTTCAACTGATCATTCACTCCATTCTGACCCAATGCCATTATTTCCCACATAGACAAGGCACAAGTACCTCTCTTAGTTTGTACAAGATACTATCCGTACCTACTACTTCTAGATCACTTTATAGGCAAGTCTTGACGTTCACCTAAGCTTGTTTTTTCTCGTGCCCGCGCAAAGTTCTTTGTGTACCAACCGTTTGTTACCGTTTAAAGCCCATACTGAAACATTTGCTGGTCGTTATTTTATAATTGACTGGTGATTTCATCGATGGAGAATATTGATGCCTTATTTAAAGTGTTTAACGTTCTACTTCTTGTGTTAAAATGGTTCGCTTGGTAAATCTGTTTCTACTTCACCATATTTTCTATCGTTAAAAAACCAAAAAAGGCAATGGAACGCAGCATTCTGGGTGTCAAAAGACAAGATAGGGTTCGAAACAGCACGCTGCGTTCCAAAATAGGCATAGTGGACGTTTGCAAGAAGGCTGCTAGGCTAATATAGGATTGGGCGGGTCACGCCAGGCTGGTCAAAAGTCTCCACATAATGGGTACCGGATTACGGACGACGCTGCCGAGGCCGGCCCAGAAAGAGATGGCGAGACGATGTCCAAGGAGGTCAGGAATAAGAGCAAATGGAAGGAATTAGGGGAGTCTTTGCCCAGCACTGCGACAGTATAGGCTAAATAAAAAAACAAAAAATAAAAAACGTTTCTTGGCTGATTGACAGTTAACGTACAATGCGACCACTAAAGCGACCATTGCGACTACAGGCGCCTTTCGGTTTCCGAACAACCGAGTGGTATTTGAGTTGCAATTGCATAGAAAAGATCATTTTCATGTATGTGATTTTGTGTCAAAGAAAAGAAAAACACTTCCCTAACGGTTCGACTGGCTCACAAATTGACAAACACATGGAAACATGTAAGCAAATCATGAAAAATACAGCGAAGAATAAAAAAAAATCGTAGAATAGGACTTCTAACTGCATACAGGAATACTAACAATAAACAAGAGTCCAAAGCCAAAAGCTAGCAATCAAACAATTTCCTATGAAAATAATTTTCCAAAAAAACCTGAACGGTCCCACGCGAACATGGCACAGACTACTGGACCTACTATAAAATTTGTGCGCTCGGATCACTTTATCGAGAACTCGGACGTCGCCTAAGCTTGTTTTTCTCGTGCTCAGAGCAAAAGTTCTTTGTATACCGACCGTTTAAAAATCCATACTAAAATATTTGACGTTCAATTCTCAGCATTTTTTAATTGAACGAGTTTTGCCGACGGTTGTTTGTGAGTAAATTTGATTTTCAGAATGGTGTTAGGTAAGAGTAAGGAGCTCGTGGCTAAATAATATCAGCCGCCGATCTTTAGGTTAAGCCGTGCTTGCCTAGGTTGGTCTGTGGATGGGTGACCACCTTTACATACAGAGTTTCCTCCGTGCCTCGGAAAGCACGTTAGGCTGTTGGTCCCGGCTGTCATTTGTCCATATTTGACAGTCGTTACAGGTAGTCAGTGGCTCAAAAAGTCTGACACCAGTCTTAACAAGTGGTATCGTATTTCCCAGTATTTACTGGGTTGTGGAGTTCAGATAGGCAGTCGCTCCATGTAAAATACTGGTATTAAGCTGCATCCGGTTAGACTGGAAGCCGATCCCAACATAGTTGGGAAAAGGCTAGGCAGTTGGTGATGACACACAAACCGCACAACCCAGTTAGTACTAGGTAATACGATACCTCTTGGTATGACTGGTTGTCAGACTTTTTGGGCGACTGACTGACTACCTGTAACGATTGTCCAAGATCTACAAATGACAGCCGGAACTAACAGCATAACGTGCTTGCCGAGGCATTGATGAAACTCGGTTTGTAATAGGTCCATCCATAGACCGGCCTAGGTAAACGTGGCTTAACCTAAAGATCGATACAACGAAACCCTTACAATGTTGTGTTTTATTGAGATCACTAACCTCATTAGTGAAACAACATGTGATTAACTCGTTAACCACTATAAATTGTCGTATACAATGTATATTTGCCCCCCTCTCTCCATTCTCATGGAAAAGAAGGATAGAGAGCCATTATAAAATTACTCTTTCCTTATAACAGTGTGCCTATCTTAAAATGATCGCTTAATATTCTTTAACATACATGGCTGCTTAAAAATTGCTTTAAAACGGCCATTTCAGGAGATAAGTACGCAATGTAGTTCATGTTAATGGTAATAGCTATCTACAGCCACAGCCGATATTCACTTCGAGGCGCGCTATATTGCCTTTAGTAATGCACGCTTTTAAAATTCTGTTTACACTAAAACGGTAAGAGAGCTATATTTTGAAACGCGTCTTGCCCGAGGATGTTTTCACTTATACAGGGGATGAAGATTACAAGTGTAAACGTTTGTAAATTAATTTAATTTTAGAAGCAGAAACAGGTTTGTGTGGTTCAAGAATAGATGTTGGTAAAAGGTTACTATAATCCAGGTCAAGAAGACAGCGCTTGTTATGATGAAAAGTAATTCGTCTAGAGGTCGTTTAGTTGTTAAATAAAAGTATGTGGATTGGTTTGCGACTTGCGACAAGATTTACAGTGATTCATGCCACTTTTTTCATTTCTGCAAGCTGAATGTCAGTTGAGGTGGCCCTTATGAACTTTATGGTTCAGAAATAGGCGCTTCTGAATGATGTTATTGAACCGGTAGATATTCCAACAGAAAACCTAAATAACTGATTTATCTAAAGGATGAATAACGAAATTTAGTTCTTGGGTTTGTAAAAAACCTAATAAAACCTTAACATGCTATCTATATCAGAGGTGCATAACACGTTACACCAAAAAGCGCAATAAAATTCAGTACTTAAACCCATATCCTAAACTATTCAAAGCCAGCATTTTAACTCGGAAAACTTAAACTGCTCGTTTAATCCAACCGATAACATCAACTGAGGTACATCAATATTTGAGTAGTGAAATCCCACTACACTGAAGGCGGAACTCAATATTTAGTTCCCCTTCGATTCAATTTGTTCAAACTCTAACACATTGTTGGAGAACACTGTAAAATGTCTGTCTATGATCGGATTTGATTTTCTAACCGTTTTAATAACATAAAATATAATAACATCACGCCAGCCATCGAAGGGATATCAAACAGTAGAACATACGAGTACCTACCCACGAATCGAGTTATAGATCATCGCTCGCAGCGGATTTTTCAACTACGTCACCCGTCTTAATGATGAAACTTTTTTTTTAATTTGACAAATCTCAAAAATACATTTTTTTATATATGAATGTTTAGTAGTGCTCATTGGATACATGAAGTGGGCTGCCGTTGTTAGACTACTAAAAAATCAGAGTGTAAATGTGTACTCGTACATCACACTTATTATCGTAATCTCCTAGACAAATCTACTAAGATTTAATTTAACAAACAATATTGCAGTGAATTAAAGATTGAACGATGTGAAAATGAGAACTTAATCCTATTATCGAATTTGAGATGGAATAGTCTTGATACGAAATGAATGAATGCATCAAATCTCAAACATTAATCATATTGAGTGACATTCAATTATAAACTTGTTTTACCAGACAAAATCTTATCTCTATAATTACTTCTTAAGATTTCTATATTTACAAAAGAACGTTTTAATCTCATCTGGCTTATAGATATACAAAATAATTACTTACCTAACAAAAGCAAAATTAATTACTTTAGAAATGTTAAAGATAAAACGATAGGTACCTTTGGCGCGAGTAAAGCGATTCGCTTCTGTTCTATGGATGCAGGGGTCAGACCCATATGTGAATAAGAAAATCTACAATTGACCGATCGATCGTCCCGAGTAGTTGTTATTATAAAGGCAACAGGCGCCCAATGTGAAAGTTATTGAAAACATAAGCTAACAAATTGTCACTTGTCTAGCACCTCCGGGAATACCTATTGTACTGCTATTCGTGAAGTCCTGCAATTGCAATTAAGTATAACTAAGGTGTAGAGACGTTCCGGGGCTGCGGGACTGTTCCGGGGCTGCGGGACTGTTCGAAACAAATACCGTGGCCACGGAACATAAAGGGCGAGGAAGGAACATGGATGGGTATCAGTCAGTAAAAAAGGTGTAGAGGCGTTTAACATTACTATCAGAGCCAAAGAGGAAATGCGTTTCCATCTACCACATTTAGATGACCAACTGTATCTCATTTCCTAATCCAAATCATGGTGGTGGACCTTTGTGCCAAATTCCAACAAAATCCGAAAGTTGTTTCGCATTAAAAATATTAGTAAGTATGGATAGATAATGTTGTCCCCGAGAGCGCTAGGGGATTTTCATTTATAAACGCACGATTGGATGATTTGGTGAATATTCCTACAGGACAAAAATATTTGGACCAATACAAATATATATGGAAGAAGAATAAACAATGGTAATATTCCACACAGAAAAATAAAACATTGAAACAGTCGTATGAGATAGAACAAGCGAACTAGTTGTTCGGAGTCATTTATCAAGCGCCTCGACATAACAACGACGAAGTGTGACGTCGGTACAGCACAAATTGATTTCATTATTGTTGGTATGGTGTGTTTATGTCAAGTTTTCTTGCTGTATTAATGTTCTCGAGTATTGTGAGAATGGGTAGTGTTGTGGTAAAAATATTAGCTAATCAGCCGCTAAACGGAGTCGCGATAGACCGAAGAGAAGATCGCGGCGCGGTTTGGTAATTTGCGAGAAGACGCGATTTGATAACAATGAAATGATTGGGGGCAGGCCTTTGCCCAAGAGTGGGACAAACAATTAAATTGTTTTTTTTTTCATTAAATGACGAAAGCAGTCACTCAGTGGTGTGACCCATTGGTACTAAGCATTCTTAACGTATATAGCGATTACACACTAATGAAACAATATCACTATTGGACGACTTATTTTACTATCAAGGCAAGCTATAGTTTTGCGTACCTATCTATGCCTACAATGTTTTTTTTTTAATCTCAAATGATGAACGCGAATGTATGTTATACATAGTAGTATGTTACCAGGCGCTCATAACTAAAGCAGCGGTAACACACAACGCGATCGATGCTAACGTCGGTGATTCATTGCTCATTAATTAACTCGACGTCGCGAAGGATGCACGTTGATGGCGGCGCTAACGAGCTGGTGTTATGACGTCATCACAGTGACGTTTATTGGAAGGCTTGAGGGATGGCGAGATTTAGGACGGATCTTCTTAACGTTGTTGATGCCATGGTTATAAGACGTTTTTAATATTAACTCTAGTGACCCGTCTCGGCTTCGCACGGTTGCAATTTATTAACAAAAGCGTCGCCTACTGGGGCCAAAACTATCTTGGCTTAGTACAAGGCACTGTGCCACACACACTAGTGTGGCACACAAAACGGTCGGACATAGTCATATAGACACGTAATTGTTATATCTACAACATTTTTTTTTTAATTTAATTTAGTAGGACACCGAGCGGCACTAAGCTATCATACGCGCACAACTGACAGATCACAGCGGCACTAGGCGCGGGCGGCGCGTGGCCGCTCGCCACGTGGTGAACACGTTTTTTTTACGGACAACCAGGTAAAAGAACAAGCTTATAACTTTGTGATTTTTCATGATACAGTTTTGAAATATTGTCCATGGATTCTTAACATAAAAATAATAGACACGTGTTTTGGGTTTTGCTTATACTAAAACTAACGTTGTATACAGAGTTACTGGTTACTCGACGTATTCCTTGAATGGACCACGTATAGCTTTTGTTTCAGTTGTGGTATTCATAGCATTGCTGCATGTGTTCTGAGAAATGGTATTGATACCTCAACAATGTCAAATAATTCCAGACCTAGGCAGAAGCCTACGTCTAGGAATTATTTGATATTGTTGAACAACGGGTGATATTGATATAATCCTTGGCCCTTTTTTTTATTTTTTTTTTTTATTTTTAGGAATACATTTAAACAATACACAAAGCTATCTTGTATCTAGTAGAGAACTGAAAGGTGGTGTAAATATAAACCTCTAAATGCATATCATCATCTGCCCAGCCTTTTCCCAACTATGTTGGAGTCGGCTTCTAGTCTAACCGGATGCAGCTGAATACCAGTATTTTACATGGAGCGACTGCCTATCTGACCTCCACAACCCAGTTAGTACTGGGTAATACGATACTCCTTTGGTAAGACTGGTTGTCAGACTTTTTGGGTCACTGGCTACCTGTACATATACCTCAAAATAACGTAGTTTTAAGGGTTCTGTACCCAACCAAACAAACGAGGGCCTACTGCTAAGCCTCGGCTGTCTGTCTGTCCGTCTGTCATGATTATTAACAGGTATACCAATGTGGCATACAAACTCAAAGAATTTCATGACATACGTCTTTCTTTTGCCGCTATAACAACAAATAATAAAAATTAATTAAAAAAAGACTGCCTTTCTACTGCGATGGTGCGACACTCTTTATGCGGGAGTTCGACTCACACTTGGCAGATTTTTAACTATCTGCCGTCAACGAAATGCACTTCTGCTGACGTAATAAAAAGTCGAAAACGTAGCTCGTAGCACGTCGATACTACGGCGTAGCAGTGACGTCATCGCATGAGCTACGTCGTCGTAGCGTTTTAAGTGTTAGTGAAGGTAAAACTAACAAATGGATTTAGGTGTACCTTTTCTTTTTGTTTGGGACAAGCCTGCCACACTATCCCCCAACCACTGTAACTCCTGAAAGCCAGAATCAACAGTGGCGACCACCAGAAAAGCGCCGAGACAATGAAGCTCGACGAAGTCCCAGAGAATGAATTTAACTGTCTTGGATCCCGCAACGAAATTAATCAGAAAGTATAGCGGAGGAGTAGGAAAAAAACGTTATTTCCACTTCCCTCCATGTCAGCAGGAGACAGAAAAAAACAAAGCCAATAGGCACAAAGGGACGTTTACAACTGGGATAGCACCACGGATAAATATTAACATTAATTGGTCCTATATTGTGAGCTATTATATTTGATTCCAATAATAGGTATAAACGCTTGAACGCACGGAAATTTGCTCTAGTTTCTACAAAGTTCGTATAGTAAATAACTCCGGATGTAACCTGTACACTATCCAACATAATATTGCGTTCATTTTATCAAAGACTGCACTCCCACAAAATGTGATGTGCAGATTGTTCATGTTCGCAGTCAGATGTGGAACATCGACAAGAAGGCGAGTCAACAAGCTTGAAGGAAAATAATTTACCCTTAAAGTTACCATGACCTGTGAGAAATTGAGCAACACAGGGATGGAAAGAACTGGTGGAGGTGTCGGCCCTTGGTGGAATTATGCCACCTACATTGCCATTTAGATAAAAGTTCCTCCCAGACGTCGGTCTGCGGTTTGAATAATCTAGAAATCCTATCACGGTCACGTATGGTATGGTTAAATAGTCTGCGTCCGTGGTCTAACGCGCGTTATAGTGCATTGCAGCCCGCCGCTGCACCTCAAGATCGACTGGAAGTACACCCGGAAGCACCGGTAAGGCTTCAGTACTAACCGTCCAATACGCTTTACATAAGAATATCAAAGCCAAACGCTGGCTTTGAAGCAATTTACGTCGTAACGCTCCTATAATAATAAAATTTATTTTGCTCCCACAAAGTACAGTTACAATATAAGGTGTTACAAATATTGAAGGCACAAAGATTTGTGGGAGTCAGGAGTTCAAACTAGGATACCCTGTGCTATGGACTCCTGGAAACTCCTCCTATGGAGGCCCTATTGGCCCAAATAGGTGCCCCGTAGCACATACAACCCAAGTACGTAGCCACATAGATGGTCTTTAATTTTTGATTTGGATATACTTGTTAAGGCATAAAAGTTCTTTTGAGCTTTTTCACCAACAGTTTTTATGTGATCTATGAATGAAACATTCCTCTCTAAGACCAGACCGAGGTAGCACGTGGACTGCTTTCTTTTCACGGGAACGTTATTAAATTTAATACTCGGCCACGATTTAAGATAACCTTTTAAAATTAGTTGAAAATTTTTATGCGGTGCAAAGGTCAGACGGTTTCGATTGCCCCACTAAGATATTAATCGTAGGCTAGTGTCAGCTAAATTCTCGAGTCCAGCCCGGGTACTTGACTGAATGAGCAGCAGGCCGTCGTCCGCATAACCGGTTAATGAACAGCCGGGTGGAAGAGGAATCGCGAGGAAATCATCAAAACCTAAAGTCCATACATACGGAGAGATTACCAAGCCCTGAGGACCTCCCATAGTAAGGGACTTTGACAAAGAATGATGTCCGAGTTTGAGTTTCGCGGAACCAAAGAAAGAAAGAATGAATAAATTTTAATTTATTTAGACAAAATTAAGGACTACGCCCGTACTTTTAACAACGATCGCACTCAAATCTGCAGCTGTCCAACAAAAACCCTCTTGCCAACCTAGATTTTTGACACCTCTTTCTTGGCACTGAGAGATGAGGTAAGATTCCGACTAATTGTTGTAGTGGTAATTATTGTTGTTGTTACTCGTATTATACGGAAATTGTCTTCATTATTTTTATACAAGATTATGTTGTCTTATTTGCGATATTCAAAGGACAATTGTATGCTTTGAATCCTAAATAGTTGCTACCAAAAGATTTAAATCTTTAGAATTCGATTGCATCAAAACATTATTGAGTATCAGTTTCTTTACTAATGTCATTTGAATAGTGATTTGTATCGCTAACTTGTAGCGAAAATCGTATCAATCATTCCATGTGTAATGTCACACTTCTTAGTTTAAATCATTTTTTCACGCGACCTTAGCACGGTGAAGACACGTTGATTAAGAAGGAAGCGCCATTTTAATCATTGTCCAGCCGGCCACTGACTTCCATCTTGCAAAAAACCTAAGAAAATTTGAATTTTGCGGGGTAGCCTGGCGCTTTCATCTATTTATCTCAAATACAAAAGATACTCACATCTCTTCCATTTAGCAGCCACGTCAGATTGGCTGGAGGGTCCGCCGGTGGTGACGAACACTGTGCTCTCAGAGAGTCACCTGATGCGTACCATCCTTTCTCCGCCTTTATCGTTGGCTTATCTGGAGGTAGTTCTGTGGACAAGGATACAGGGGTAAGAATTTTGTTTTCCGATAGCAACACAAAGACAGAGTTCAGATACAACAGCAATTATATTATGGTTGTCTGAATTTTCGATCCGATGCATTTGTGATATTTATAACTTAAAACAAATCTCGACAAATTATAAAGTAAACTGGGTTCTTATTTATTCAATCAATAAGATCTTTAAATTCCAGAAAAGTCAGGTTATAGTAGCAGCAGATGTATGAACGTGGCAAAAGACTTAAGATGATAAAAGGAGGTAAGATCGTAGCAGGTGGAATTCTGTGGTTTCTGCCTATCGCCATGGGAGAACATCGTGAATATATGTATTTATGTATGTAAATTCTTTTATTTGGTAAATAACACGGTTTAGGCGCATTAGGGCTAATTCTCATTTTGGCAACCGACTCCCTAATGGACTACTTCTCATTATGGCCACTTTTGATTAGGGCTACTTCTCATTTGGAATTCAACTTTAGTTCATCATCATCATCATCGGCCTATTAATGTTCCCACTGCTGGGACAGGCCTCTATGAGAGGGACTAGGGGAACTTTAGTTATTTCAATTCAACCGCAAAACGGTTCATGTTTTGTTTGAACAAATATTTACTTCCCAATTCAAAATACACTTCACTAGTTTCCCATAAATTCGACATAACATACAACCTCTATAAACAATAACAAAGTAATTGATTCAAAACATTTCCTTAGTTACGCAACAATTGATAACATGTTTCTGCAATCTAGAAATCGTTTATGCCCCCAAGCCACCAATTACAGGGATCTAAACGCCCGCAATTATAAGTAAGATGAAATATGGGGAGTACCCCAAGTCCCCGGGGGAATTATTCAGGCCCCCGAGGTACGAATGTGACACGAATTCCCTCGGGAATTCGGGAAATAAAGTTTATTAAATTAGCTCAATTTGATTTTAGTTCGTTAAGAGATTAGGCTAGTTACTTGGTTATGTGGTTAGAATTCTTTATTTGATTTTGGTAATTAGATGACGTGTAACGTGCCTGTTTGTATTATGTTGTGGATTGGGATACCTTCTTCTGTTTGGTGTAATTAATCCCGTCTTGTGATGCGGCGTGTCTTGAGCCAATTATTGATATTGTGGTTGACTGATCTTGATACGGTAGGTAATTATAAGACAAATTACATCACACCTGCCTAACCAGTTCTTAACTTTGTTAACGGCGGATTCTATTGTAACTAGATCTTGCTGAATAGAGTGACTGCTAGATGAGCAGTCGTCCAGACTTCCACAGTTTAGTAATTAGGAAACACAGTGGATAAGTATAGTAACTTATAGAAAGAAAAGAAGAAAGAAAGCAAAAGCATTTATTGTATTGTATTGTATAACGGGCTGGTGTCCGCAACTCCACGTCAAAGTACGTATTTTGCGTACGAAACCTGAAAAAAAAGTTGTTTCCTAGCAATATTTTTTGCGTAAAGTTACTTAGTTTGATGTACAGAATGCTTGGTTAACGGCTTTGTGATGAGGTGGTTTACACCCTGTATAGTATTGAGTTATAGTTAAGTAGGTAACTGTTCATTACAGTACTACCAGTCTTTATACATTCTAAATCAGGTTAATTCAGAGCAGCGGTGGCCCAGTGGTGGCGGCCCCGACTTACGAACAGTGAGTCGTGGGTTCGAACCCAGACAGGCGGATTACTTTGTGTAATTTATTTCATCACCACTGCTCTCAAAACGGTAAAGGAAAACATCGTGAGGAAACCGGCATGTCCTAGAACCAAAAATTCGAAGACATGTGACATCTACCAAAAACTGCACTGGGCCCGCGTGGTAGATTATAGCCCGTACGCAAAATATGCGCTTTGACGTAGAGTTGTGGACACCAGCCCGTTGTACAATACAATACAATCAGGTTAATTTACGCTGTTTAGAATATGAAAATTGTTCTTTACCAGACGTAAAAACTACTTCAAAAACCAAGCAACAGCAGAACGGAAAATACCTCTCATAATCTCAAACGAAAACCCACAAAGACGCATTTTATTCCCCAAATCTCGAATTCCGAGAATCCATTTCGTACATAATCTGCCTTCATATCTCTGTTAGGTCTAAACTTGTAAAGTAAATCTGCAAACATACGTGCTCCCAGCTAAGGTCGAAGTATTAACGTTGCCGACATCTACCGCCTATTATAATACAAACATGTTGCGTAACAGCGCATGTTACGCTGTTACATTGCGTGTTGCATAACAATTTCGTATGTTTGTCTAAACTTATGTCAGTAATTTGCTGTTGTTTGGATAGTAAATATTAATTCAATACGTGGGTAACCTTTTGTTTATTGTTTTCGGATGTTTAGATCGTATAAATAATTAGGTATATTATATTGATGTTTGAATACGTAGTACCATGGTGAATATATTTGTTAGGGTGAATCGGGATTAGGTGAACCATGCCCGGGCCTGACGTAGGGCATCGTCGTCTAGTGCGGCCTACAGGTAGTCAGTGGCCCAAAAAAAGTCTGACAACCAGTCTTAACAAGTAGTATCGTATTACCCAGTACTAACTGGTTGTGTTGTGGAGGTCAGACAGGCAGTCGCTCCATGTAAAATATTGTTAGTCAGCTGCATCGGGTTAGACTGAAAGTTGACCCCAAAATAATTCGGAAAAGGCTGGGCAGAATGATGATTCTAAGACATCACTGATAACATTGGTGTAATGACTAAAGGTAGCCATACACGCCAAGGTGAACGTAACAGGTTCACATGTACAGCTTAGGTACACCCTTTTTTTTTTTTTTTTTTTAGGATGGGAAATCATAAAATGACTTCTCCCACTCTGGGCGGAGCGGGAGGGAGTGTCAGATTCTTACTGACTAAAACCCATCCATGTTCCTTCCTCGCCCTTTATGTTCCGGGCCCGCGGTATCTCTTTCGAACCCCGGCAGGCTTCGGCCCTTGCGGGCCCCTCCCCTTATGCTGACATCTCTTTGAGGCGCGCGTGGAACACGAACGCGCCGTCGACACGGCCTGTCGTCACTAGACGGACGGACGGCTAGCTAGCCCATCGCTAACCGTCCACAGGCCCGCACCTACGGTGGCCGGTAGCCACCACGTGGCCCCCGACGCCCGGTGCGTCTCCCGCGGCGGCCGGGAAGGGAGGCTCTCTCCCTCTCTCGTTCCGCCACCTCCTTCGCTAGCATGACTGCTACTTTTCGCAGAAGGGGGTGACGGCTTCCCATTCCGTCTCGCTCCGGACCATGGATTGAACCAGGGCCGGACGCGAGAGGTCGCCGCCGCCGATCGCCGCTACAAGGACACGGCGGTGCTCCGCCCACGCAGGGCAGACTTCCACCGTGTGCTCCACCGTGTCCTCCGGTCGATCCTCGCAGTGGAGACACCCGGGCGTTTCCTCCCGCCCGATTCGGTGCAGGTACCTCCCGAAACATCCGTGTCCGGTGAGGACCTGCGTCAGGCGGAAGGTGAGGACGCCATGGCGCCTCTCTAGCCACGCCTCAAAGAGGGGACTTACCGCCACTATCGTGGCGTGCCCTAGCTTAGGTACACCCTTAGGTAGGCTTGGCTGCGTGGTGATGAATGCCTGCGTTGAACGTTTGCCTGTACAGCTGAGCTGTACAGGTAAACGAATCAGCTACACCCTAGCATATATCTTTAGGGATGTTTCTGAGAGATAATCCTGTGTTCCGACTCAACCAATAAACTATGAAAACATTAGAAAAAGGCTGCTTGGCTTGTATTCTGTTATGGCGTTAAAGGGAATAATACAAATATTTAAGGTTTAGGTGTTCAGATCAGTTTCACAACGCTAAAAATGGTTGCTAAAATGAGGCGGAAGCGATTACATACATTCTTGGGCCTGGATGTAACGAGATAAAAATGGTATGAATCAATAGATTCAGTCTTCTCAGTTTCTTCACTAACCCGACACTATACCGAAGACATCCCAGACGTCAGCCTGTACGAGATTAGGGTGACTCTGAAACAGCTAAAAAACAACAAGGCACCGGATGATGACTCTCTGAACTCTTGAAGGCAGGTGGAAAACGGGTACTACACGAGCGGAAACCGCCAAAGGCATGGTGCAGGGGTGTGGTGCAGGGGTGTGGTGCAGGGGTGTGGTGGTACTCTTCTTCAAGAAAGGCGACAGTACCCGGTTGAAGAATTATAGGCACATCTCACTTCTATGCCATGTCTACAAGTTGTTTTCAAGAGTCATCACGAATCGACTCGCGCGCAGGTTTGACAATTTCCAGCCACCCGAACAAGCCGGTTTCCGAAAAGGCTTTAGCACCGTGGACCACATACTTATGCTGCGGCAGGTTATTCAGAAGACCGAAGAGTATAACTTGCCACTCTGTTTAGCGTTTGTGAACACGAGAACTTCACCGTAGTAGCCCAAAAATTGCCAAACTTAAGTGGCAGTGGGCAGGGCACTTTGCTCGCAGAACGGATGGCCGATGGGGCCGAAAAGTTCTAGAGTGTCGACCGCGAACCGGAAGACGATGCGTTGGAAGACCTCCCACTAGGTGGACCTATGACCTGGTGAAGGTTGCGGGAATCCGTTGGAAGTGAGTCGCACGGGACCGGTCAATGTGGCGACACTTGGGTGAGGCCTATGTCCAGCAGTGGACGTCTTTTGGTTGAAATGATGATGATGATGAGGTTCTTCCTTAAAATTCTGAAAGTTTTGATAATCATAGAGCTGAAATATTTGAGGTTTAGTGAAAGCGAGGTTATGTTACAGTCCTTTAGAAGATCGTTCTTTAAGCACTAATATATGTTATACTTTATTTTATTTTACGATTTATTTTGTTTTATTTTCAGCGATCTAAATTTTCAACAATTTCCAATCCAAGCCGATGGCAACATCCAAAAAAAAATTACAAGTCAAACATGTGAGTGATCTTTGGTGTGTCCAGTATGGAATCCAGTGTCGTACAAGGTCGGAATTCGAATAACCAAATCAGTGGTCGTTAAAATCATAAAATAATTGGGAAAGCACTCAAAACATAACGGAAAACACGAAACTAGTGGAGCAGAAAGAATTGTGTCAATGCAAGTGTCAATGACGGTCCGCTGTCAATGCTGTCACAGATAATATGGTAATGCTGTTATTAAAAATATGATTAATTTTAGTCAATACGAAGCCGATAATCATTTAATAGGTTTTTGATATATAAATTGACATTTCCTTTATTATTGTAAACAAGTATTCAAAGTGAGTTAATTACCTAATGCAAAGCTTTTATTTTTGTAATTCTGTAATCGATTAATTCAATCAGCAATGTTATGAAAACTATTGTAACGTTTTTAGTTATAGTCCACGTTAGTGGTGGAACTACAAAGTTATGCTTTAGGTAGTGCCTAGCGGTAGGTATAAATAAGATAAATAAAAACATACGTTACAAAGGTAGTTGTAATTTACAGATCAAGAAATTACAAGCCGGTTGAGCCGGGTATGGGTAAGATATCGAGCGCGCGTGTAGGTTAGAACCGCCTATGGAACACTACTGTCCTGCAGGTCTTCCAGACGTAGGTAGCGGGGACTGGAGTTAGATAGCCAGGGTCCCGTAGCGCCGCAACAGGGTCGTCCAGCCACTCCCCTGTGGCGACGGCGGTCTGGTGTTAGTAACCGCCTCTGGAGATTGCGTCGAGCAGCGCTGGCAGGCGCGCTGGTGCAGGTGCAGCGTCGACAACGCGGTTAGACGCGCCGGGCTGACACCGGGGTGCGCAGGTGTAGGTAGTAGTAGGAAGGAAGGAAGGAAGAAACCCTGGAACGAGCCGGTTTGTCCGGTTAGGTTGTGTCCGGACTCGCGTAACCGACTGCCACGTCCCGACAACCGTAGGCCAAGAAGCCTACGGTGAACAGCAGTGAGCTGGCATCTATTAGTTATCGGGATGAGGCAGCCTAGTGGGTGCGTTACAATAAAAAGACAAAACAATCAAGAATGAAAAGAATGATATCTAAGTGTGTAGGTAGATTATTAAAAATTATAGACTTTCGTTCCACTCATGAATTTACGGTAGGTACTGACAGACCTGGATATCCTCGACTCGTTACAGACAGTGAGAGAACAAGATTACAGCCGCTGAAGAAGTTACTCAGTGAAAGAGGATTGAGCACGGACGACGATTAACTTTTAGTACATTTAGAAAAGTTGGTTGTAGGTAGATCTAGTCAATCGCCGTACGCGCAGAAACACTGATGGCACAAGGTTTGCAGTTTAATTATTACAGAGATGTTACAAAGGCTAAGACATTTAAATATGAGCGGCGAAGAAATATATGTTTGCGAAACTCACCCATCTGGGGTTGTCACTGAAGTTAATAAATTAGAATAAAAGTTGTGACCACAATAAGACGTCGTCCGTAAATGATTTAAAAGAAGTGGATACTGTAGCTCTGTTCTCGTCAAATGAGCTGACCGGCCCTTTTATTACCTATTGTCGGATTTGTAACGTATGTTTTTATTTATCTTATACCTACCGCTAGGCACTACCTAACGCATAACTTTGTAGTTCCACCACTAACGTGGACTACAACTAAAAAAAACGTTACAGTGAAGTTAATAAATTAGAGTAAAAGTTGTGACCACAATAAGACGTCGTTCGTAAATGATTTAAAAGAAGTGGACACTGTAGCTCTGTTCTCGTCAAATGAGCTGACCGGCCCTTTTTAACCGACTTCCAAAAAGGAGGAGGTTCTCTAATTCGACTGTATGTATTATTTTTTTTTTTTTTTTTTATGTATGTTCACCGATTACTCGAAGACGCCTGAACCGATTTGAAAAATTCTTTTTTTGTTTGAAAGGGTATACTTCCAAGTTGGTCCCATAGCCAACAAGTCGGGATCTGATGATGGAATCTTGGCGAAATCGAGGGAACTCTTCAAATTTTATAGGATAATGTACAGCGATTTTGGTATTTTCTGCAACAAATGAAGCACTTGCGTTTGATGAGAACCATTCTACCATCAGATCGGATGATGAAGCCAAGAGTCACGGAACTCCATAATGAGACAATGTATCCTAGTCGTGTTTGGGCTTGTTGTAATTGTAACGGTATACACTTTCCATGTGTACCATGCACATGTGAACCATTAAAAATTGAAAAATAAAAACTTTTTTTTTTTTCAATTTTTAATGGTAGTGTTTTATAACCTATTGTCGGATTTTTCTAGAAGTAGTTGGTGGAAGGAGAATACAGCCAATCACGACGTAGCTGTCATCGCAATTGTGTTGCCAGGACAATTCCTAAAGATTCCACTTTAATTGTGGTGGTGCAAGTTTTTTACTTAATAATTAAGTACTTATTTATTTTTTATGTTTTGAGAGTTTTTGAGAATAAACGTGCAACGTTTTTATTTTTCTCCTCTTTCAGATTGAGAATTGAGGTACAAAGTTTTTAGACCTTACCTCAACTTATTACATTTCAGCCCACCGTTTTCCATCCCCTTGGGTATTAAAGCATGACTGTTTATTAAAGTAATAGTAAAAATAGAGTGGTAAAGAAAGAGCCTAATTAAAACTGACCACGTGGGAATCTTTTGCAAAATTCCGGAGTTTCGTACTAGAAATAACAAAGATGCAAAAATAAAGAAAATTTCACTGAAAGGCCGTTTAAAATAGTTGCAGAAAAACACGGAATGCTCTGAAAGCAATCTCTACGCGTGTTGCCTCTTTGAACAGGGTTGGTTAGTTCAAACCACGAGAAACATAAACAATACCAATTTATATGAACATAAAATGGTCGTCCACTGAGGAAATTAATTTTCAAGCAATATTTTAAAGACACAAAACGTATATTTTATGCTCGTACACAATCTAATCTGTTATAAAATTAAGTAAAACCTTTTCAAATTACGTTATAATCTTTTACTCGAAATTTAGTACCGTAGGACCACGATAAGATCTACAAATTAATGGTTATTTATGAACTTAAGCTCTCCGTACGTTTTATTTCAGTGGTAAAAGAAAATATTGTTTTATGCCTTGACCTATAATACCGCTTTTGCTATATTGCTTTAATACCGTGAACAAAATGATTTTTGTGAGAACTTAATTTAAGAATCGATAGACACACACTACTCAAATCCATATTTGTGCCAGTAAGTAGGTATTTAAGAACTATGTTAGTAAACCTCAAAAAAAAAAATGCAATCAGACTGACACGAGGAATGCAATCCGCAGTGTTTAACAAACGGACTAGCTTGTCTGCTATTACTTTTAGAAAACAAAAATGAAATTATGATGAAAATATCAGTATATTCGGTTTCTTTTTTCGTTCATTCTGGAAGAAACCTTAGTTTTGGTTTAGTCTAAATAATTTAAAGGGTCATTGTACCTACTCTTATAATGAACAAACCACTAAAAACTTAACAAACATGAATACAAAAAAAAAATAACAATGAACGGATAAATAATTCTTTTCCCGATTTTTGGATTCAATGAGTAGTTCAATGACGTCCTATTGGATTAAGAATAAAGAAAAACTTAATTTGTCTAATACTTTTTATAAAATAACGACATACGAGAAACGCGCAAAGGCAGTTACGGGCAACAGCCACTCCCGTATAAAGTCCAAAACTACAAAAAACTTCCTGTTTATACCTCTTTGTTATCTGTCAGCTTATACCGACCTCAGTCAAGTGATTCCACCTATACCTCCCAGCTTTAGAGGCGAGTACGGCGGTAACGTTAGAGTGAGTCCTCTCACGTACTCGCAAGACCCTCCGGTCTTGCCTCAGATGATTGCTTATGGCATATAAGGAAAACCGCCAACTCTCCTGTCCCGGAAAATAAATTAAAATAAATGTTTTACTTTGTTGTGTAGTAGCGTTTTATGTTTAATCGGGTGTTATTTTTATTAAATATTTTAAGTTCTAAATAATCAAAAAATAAAACAACGTAATCGTAAATTACGTCACCAATTTTGCTAATTGCATGAAATACAAATTATTGAAGCCAGCTGTGCACGTCTTTCAACATCGTTCTCACATATATGTATAATCACAAATGAATGATGTAACCAAGATTTTGTAACAATATTTTGATTCTTCTCCACAGAGATCTACGATAGGAAATGGGCAACTGCAGTACTTTCTCAAGTTATTATGCCTTGTGACTGTGACTGTAGCTTTCCTTTTTTGTATTTTTGACATTCAAAAGTGCCGTAATGGTCTAATTGAAATAAATGATTTGAGTTTGAGTTAGTTTGAGTTTGAGCTATAAAAATAAAAATATTTTGGAATCATTTCACATGCTTCTTTAACCAAATAATAATATAATAATAGCAATTTAGAAAACTCAGATAAATTGTAGTTTATTCCTTCAAAACGGCACAAAAGTTACAATCATCGAAAAAGTCGAGTTGCGAAAACATCAAAATAATGAAATGGTTTGTAAATGATTTTTATCATTTAAGAATTCAAATAAAGCTGAGATACAGCATTTGTACAGTGTAAAAATAAAATATAAAATGCGGTTCGCTGGGTCTACATACCTACTTGCATATTTACAACGTAACAGGCCAAAAAAAAGACATTTAAACGCATATCTCTCTTTTCCACTCACTCTGTTCAACGTGCAACTGGCCACAAATAAAAAAAAACTCTTCTTCAATATCCTCCTTGTAGTCGGTCAATAAAGAAACAAAACAATGAATATTTCCAAGATTCCCAGCCAGTTATAAGAGTCGTGGAAAATAAAGTGAATTAGTTGTTTCATCCGTACAACTTGAAAGAGTTGAAGTTTGAAACGAGTTGTTCTTTGCGGGTGATGAACTATCAAAATTTTACGTTTCCTTCTTTATTCACGGATTTTTTGGAGTGTGATTGAAAAACTTCGGTCAGTGTTCCAATAGTGGAACAAAGCAAGCGTTTTCATGAATGAAGTATAATATGGCTGGAAATATGGTGAATGATGAGATGACGAGGAGAAATATAGAAGAAGAAGATACGATGCACCTATCCTAAATAAATTGGGATATGAGTAAGAGAATGATAGTGATTCTTTATGATTGATGCTGAACGCAGAACTTTGTTTACACAACGTGTAACAGAAAGGGTATATTCATGGACGGGTGTGCTAAAGACCATCAAACTGAACAACTTTCTCCATGGGACCACCATTGTAATCGCCAAAAGAATAATCAAAGGCCCCATACAAAATTCCAATGCCTACTCGACCAAATTTATGAGACAGCTGATTATTGTTTTACGATTACGATGGTGGTCCCATGAAAAAAGTTGTTCGGTTTGATGGTCTATAACACACCCTTCCATATGACTTTACCTTTTCTATTACACGTTGTATCTGTTAGAAGGGTCAGCCTTAAATATCATAGCAAAAATTATTCACATGAGACACTAAACAGGTCATCAGGAAGATATCACTAATGATTGATATAGATTTACAAATATTGTAAAGGATTTGTGTCACACTTTTGGTGTTCAATAAAGAATGATATTTTTATCTTATGAACTAGTTTTTCAATAACCCACTGAAGCATGCTTGGGCTTGAATCTTTATCTACTATCTGAATTCACTGATTACTTTACAGTTAAAATTTCACAATTTTACACTCTACGCTCATTGGGTCCGCGTGGTGGATTATAGCCCATTTTAAGGGGAATGTTATGGGCTGGTTATAAAGTATTTATGTACACCACCCTGAAATCGACACCTTCCTTGCAAAAAATCATCTAACGATTCCATCAATGTAAAACTCCTTTGATGTCTTCTCGAACAAAATTTATAATTTGTTATAAAAATGTTTTAAGTAATCCTCGCTCCCTTACTTTTCAAGAATTCAATTAGATTGTACGAAGTTTCCAATCACGGCTCTGTTGTTCAGGGCCTTTTAGTGTCAACCGCAGATTTTGTATTCAGCGATGAAAAATAAATAACTTTGGTTGACTTCAAAACTTCAAGTTTGGGTGTCGTGACGGAGTGATGTCGGTAGATATTTTTTTTGTGGTTCGATAAAATACAGGGTGAGTTTTTGAACATCATAAGCTGGTTTCAGACTACGCTATACTATTCTGCTATACAGGGTATAAACCACCTCATCACGAAGCCGTCAACCAAGCATTCTGTACATCAAACTAAGTAACTTTACGCAAAAATTATTGCTGGGAAACTACTTTTTTTTTTGAGGTTATAAATCATGTTTTGTGAGAACTCAATGTAACGCACTTAAAACATTGTGCTGATGGATGGATTGAATAGTACGGGTGTCGTGGAGGTGTTAAAAGTCAAAATCTTGCAATAAAAACTTGTATTTAAAAACAAACTTGTCAAATATCTCCGTAACTAGAAGGTTCCCAGGGATGGTGTAGAACAAAAAAATTATCGCAATGGCGGGGAGAACAAGTGCCTTTCGGCATTGTGAAGAGGTGTTTTACACACACACACTTTATAGTATAGCAAAGCAAGACCCAATGCTATACTATATAGCAAGGCGTACACATTACGCGATACTATCGCAAGCATTTATAGTACCTATATAGCAAGCTCAGAAAGAGTTCAAATAAGTGGGGAAAATATTCACTTGCGGGACAGCCGGGGGTGAGGGAGAAGGAAGAGGGCGGCGCGTGATATAGGATAGCATGAACTCAGCGTATCGCACCATTTAATAGCGTATAGTAAGCCAGTGATATATAGTACAGTGTGAACGTGTCCATAAAAAAAAATATATATAAAATAAATAAATAAATAGTGCACAGCTACATAGCGTAGTCTGAAAGCCACTTTATAAAGAAAGTTTTATAAACAAAACAGTGCTTGCAAGAATTATGAGAACATAATGCATTTCGAAGAAAACGTTCTAATTTCAAAGATCCATTTGTTTTTTTGTTTCTTTTCTAGCCTGCTCTGTCCAACTTCTTTGTTTACTTGAGATTTGAATTTAGTTCTGTGATGTTGTGTTCGCAATTTTAGCTATTGGCCTACGCATTCTTTGGTAATAAGAACTCAAATATTAATTAGATAATTAACACAGGTAGACCTCTTTGATACTGACTGCACACATTTTTTTTGTAATTTAAACATTTGTAATTTATTAACAAAATACCAACCCAGTTTCAAATAAAGTGCAATATTAAATGTCATATTAAATGTAACATAGGGAACATGTCTTTGTTTTGACATCTCAGTAACAGAAATAAATATTCCAACACATAAATATTAATTGTCACCTCAAAATCTAATTAAGGCTATTTAATGCTAATCTGTAAGCATTTAGAGACTAAGTAGATGTATCCAGTAATTGGGTATTAGCATTTTTCACTAAGTTAAGCGACTAACTGGTTTAATTTTATATCTAAATTAATCGAATTTAATTAGATTTATGTAGACAAGTTCAGAATTTATATATTGAAAAAAAAAAAACAACTAAATGTATCCGAATAAAACTATCTTATGTCCTACACCAGGACATGTCCTGTTTCTGCAACCGTGTGCCAGATTTCATTTAAATTCGTCAATCCGTTAAGGCGAAAAAAGGACAGACAGGCATAGTTATTTTCATTCTTAATATTAGTAAGTATGGATATAGTCGATGTGTGATGATAATGCATGATTGTGGAGTGGCGGTAGCCCAGTGGTGACAGTTCGAACCCAGGCAGGCCCATTACTTTGTGAAATTTATTTCATCACCGCTGCTCTCAAAACGGTGAAGGAAAACATCTTGAGGATACCGAAATGTCCTACAACCAAAAATTCTAAAACATGTGACATCTACCAATCCGCACTGGGCCCGCGTGGTGAAGTATAGCCCATTCCCTCTCATCGAGAGTAGGCCTGTGCCCCAGCAGTGGGAACATTAATAAGCTCTGATGATGATGAGACTCATCGATCAGCAAAAAGTTACTTATTTACGGAGTTTAACCCTAAATCGTATTATTTTATATTATTTTCATAGCAAACTTTAAATTAAATACGTCTAGACTGCCACGAATTAAGTTTAGAAATGTATTCAAATCATGTTATGAAAGTTGGCATCGAATTGTTATTAAAAACAGATGTTGGGAATTAGACCTTACTAGTTTGGACCTAAGAATCGAAACAATTTATATGTTCGCATATCTGTTGATCTGGATTATAATTTGGGGCTTTGAAGTCCCGTCTCTAAGGATTACGCAGTTATTAGGTTGAACAGTTGAGTGTGTTACATCGGGCTAAAGATTATGTGAATAATATTCCATCTTTTAGACGTTTTTGGTCCAAAAACCAAGATGGAATAATTTCGACATCAAAGTGGTGCAAGAAAAATTTGTTAAAAAAGAAAGAGTGGTGGTGTGGTGCGTAATGCATAGTTTTCTGCCCAATTCTGAATTCTAAAGCCTTTTTATAATGAGTGAGCCTCATGATATTATGATGATCCCATTTTGAAACAATATGGATTCTTAAATTTTCTTCCGCCAATCCCAAACTTAACCCATACATTTCCTCGCCTTAATCCAGATTAAGAACTAAACCGACATCCACTCAGAAACAAAAGACGGAAAAACTTAAATACACTCAAGTTTTTCAATCTACGTTCCGTTTCGAAATAATATTTGCCATGACTCCCAAGTGATGGGCTCGTTAGCCTAGCTTTGCCGTCGCGTTGAGTGTATTGACTTTGCCAGTTCGTTGGATTCAAGAGGCAATGTTTTACTTTTTTGCGAGGCATGACAAGTGACGCGGAACGAAGGAATCGTTTTTTTTTTCGTTACACATAGTGTTTGAGAGTGAATTGGTAATGTTTGTCCTTCGTGGATGATTACAGCGGCTGGGTTTTTGTGGAGCGTGAATTTTTGGAGTGTGGAGCGGTATGATTGCATTGTACTCTTTTTGTTTGAAGTTATTTTTAGAACGTCTAAAGGGTGTAAAAACCGTCGAAAGGCACTTGTTTTCCACGTTATTGCGAAATTTTTTTGTTCTACACCATACCTGGGAACCTTCTAGTTACGGAGATATTGGGGGCAAAGTTCCAACTTTTTGTCAAGTTTTTGTTTCAAACACAAGTTTTTAATGTAAAATTTTTACGTTAAACACTTCTACAACCCCCGTACTATTCAATCCATCTATCAGCACAATGTTTTAAGTGCGTTACTTTTTACCGCAAAACATGATTTCTCACGCCTAAAAAAAGCCCTTTCCCAGCAATAATTTTACGTAAAGTTACTTAGTTTGATGTACAGAATGCTTGGTGACACACGGTTTACAGACGGCTTCATGATGAGGTGGTTTACACCCTGTGTAGTCTTTGACAAAGGAAATTTCCCCGAAATACTTCTACTCTCCACATTTCAACTCATCATCACCGTCTTGTATACTACAAAAACCAGACCAAAGAGAGAGATTGGCGGCACGATTGACGTAGTGGCAGAGCGATTGACTACTGCGCTGCGTGTAGCAGGTTCGATCCCCGGACGGGACAAATGTTTGTAGGGGCTACAGATAGTTGTTTCGGGTGTGGCAGTGTGTGTATGTGAATTTAAGTGTTTTTTAACACATCCTGGGTGATAACAAACATTTAAATTCACATACATAAAATCATAGGGCGGGGAACTTTTACAAAAAAAAAGATAGAGGCGAAACTACAAAATGCTCATTAAATATCTTTGATAGCTGGTAAAGCAACAGATGGCTGATCTGAAGTATGGGTATGGCGTCGATAATTTATTCCCCTAATAAGATTACGATTAGTTAGAACATGAACAACTAATTTATTTTCAACACTCAAATGGCAATAAATTAACATAATCGTCCTTGTTTATTCTGCCATGTAACGAAAGCTATTAAAACTCCGTAGTTATTTAAATCTTCAAAATAAGGGACGTTTTGTGAATGAGTTAAAAAGACCCAGAGGGGTAAACTGGGCCAGACCCTTTTAATTGCGAAAATTTTCGCACCCATAGGGACAAATTTGTGTTGACATAAATTAGATTAAAAAAAAATCAAATGAAATGGGACAGTATTTTAAAGTGATTATCAGCTCCTGGATTTGAACTTCTAAGAAAATGTAATAAAGATTTTTCATCCTACAAAAGAGATCGAGCAGACTTCTATAAACTTTGGTCCAAGAAGTTTTGTTGATTCTAGGATACTCAAATCATGCTTTTCAAATACCAAACCTCATAGAAATCACCTAAAAAGGGACAAAATCGCTTAATAGTACTTTTCGTAAATCAAATTCTTAATTTTATTAAATAACCAATATAAGGTAGATTAGTATAATTATATGTCACCGTAAAATTGTCAAATACGTTATATTACAATATTACGTGTATCTCTCTAGCGATATTGTAGTCTCGAATTATTGTCAACTGAACATACGGAAGTATCTCTGCCCCCATAAATGGGACTTAGGGCACCCCCCCGTTAGGTTAGTTAGGTTCCTTTAAACCCTGCACCCGGAAATAGGGGCCCTCTCAGTCGCTTCGTCGACTACGCTTTTTAGGGGAATATTAAGTGTTTTAAGGTTAGGTTATAATAATCGGTATTTCTCAGGAATGGTACAATATCTTTTCATGAGAGTTGTACCACTGGGCAAGGGGGACTCCTCCTTCCCTCCACACCGCGTGAGTTGACTACCATCGCATGCATTTCACGTAAAATAATGCGTTTTGTTGTAAGCAGTATGTTCATTTGACAATACTTCGAGATTTTACAATATCGCTAGAGATATTAAAATATAACGTATTTGACAATTTTACGGTGACATATACAAGCGAAAATGAGGAGCTCGTGGCTAAATAATAACAGCAGCTCGGGCCGATCTTTAGGTTAAGCCTTGCTTGCCTAGGTTGGTCTGTGGATGGGTGACCGCCCTTACTAACGAAGTTTCCTCCGTTCCTCAGAAAGCACGTAAAGTTGTTGGTCCCAGCTGTCATTTGTCCATCTTTGGCAGTCGTTACAGGTAGTCAGTGGCCTTAAAAGTCTTACCAAGTGGTTTCGTAATACCCAGTAATAATTGGGTTGTGGATGTCAGATAGGCAGTTGCTCCATGAAATGCTACTGGTATTCAGCTGTATCCGGTTAGACTAGAAGCCGACCCCAACATATTTGGGAAATGGCTAGGCAGATGATGAGTATGTACAAGCGATATTATCAGTATGAGAAGTATAAAGCCCATATCACTTCATCACTGATAAACATAAGGGTAACCTTCACGACCTGCCTTAGCAGCCATGTTTCATCGTATTGCTGAAGGTAATTATTAGTTAAAAACATAGTTCATTTTATATGGTCAATAACTATTTTCTCTATAGAGGATTTATTTTGACGCCATAACAAAGAGTGAGGCTCTTTACATTACCTTTAAGAAAATATAGGATTCACCGACGCTTCTTGGACCACTTTCACCCGATCTCCTTTGTATCATAGTAATTAATATCTTTGACGTAAATTTTCGCGATTTGAACATTAATTCAAACTTCACAGCTCTAGTCCGTCCATCCAAATATCACCACATCTCACCATGTCTCCTCCATATTTCCCCAAATCATTATAAAATACATTACCACTGAAGTGCTTACCGAACATTGTCCCCGAAACACGACAGGGGTAATCGTACATACAAACAAAACAATCCGAAATAATACCAGCATTACGATCCACTGAGAACACGTAAAATCCCACAAAGGTTTCTTTTCAAGGAAACAAATTCACCCGGATGCAAGGACTTAGGATGAATCTATTATGTACGAGGTAGGTACATGTCGGATTGGATAAAAATGGTTTATAGATACGGCGAAATAAATAAAGCGAAAATCCGATGTTTCCGATGTAAATTGGTTTATGAGTGAAGAGTTTTTTGTTTTATATTGTATTGATGTATTTATGTGTATCGTCTGTCACAGATACCACGTATACTTTCAGGAGCGAAATAAAGCTGGTGAAGAATTTTCAATGGTATCTTTTTCGGAGCCGTATACACTTTTGCTCCTATAGGAAATAGTAAAAAAGTCTCTAAGTGTAAGAATAATGCAATGAATAAATTGAAAACTATAATTAGATGTGTTATTATAATTATGAAATAAAATACAGGAACAACTAATCCAAATTGTGTTAATTTTAAAAGGAAAGCAAGCGCCTTGACATGCGTACACAACATGAAAAATAAAATTAACATAAAACCCTTAACATAGATACCTGCTAGTTTTGTGATTCTTGTACCTATGTATATATTATTATGTACCTATTAGTTCCTACTATGTATAGGTTCTGGCTATCAGGTAGGCTCGGGGTATCACGTCCACCCGTTGACCGTAGATCCTGCCATATTTCACACTCATATTCGTGGGCTGAAATTTAAATAGTCTATGGAGTTTCATATTAGCATTATGGATATTAAAAGGGTACCCTTGATGGTTATAATTCTAATTAGTTTTTAGATACAAAGATGTTATGTAGAATAAACATTTCTTTATGCAGTTGCCGAAGACGACCCGGGTAAAAGGCTGAGCCTGGCTGGGTGATAGGATAGTGATGGTCGTTTTCAATGTATGCTACTAGAACAGACTAAAACAATCACACTTACATGTAAAAAACATTCAAAGCTACTTACTCCTTAAACACCAAGTACACAAACACACACAAGGACCAAATCCTTGAAGTCCCCAAATTACAAAAAGAACTCTTCATTATTCTGTACGACCGTGAAATTTTAATTTGGATCGTCGAAAATCCCCGCACAAAAGTCAAGATGTTGATGAAAATAAGACGTTTGCCTTTAAAATCCTCTTTATTACCATATAATGAGCCACTCAGTTTTTCATAGCTAGCGATTTAACGAGCAAAGCTGAATACTTATTTCTCACCAATTCATTTATTCTTATTTATTTAAATTTCAGCAGCTTTTTTCATGTCGTCCTTTTGGGGTTGTATTTTATTTTGCGTGTAGAATAATTTCGTTTCATGTAATAACTGTACACTCTTTATTAAATTTAAGTACCTATCAATGATAAGAACTTAACGATTAAATACTTAATGATTACAATAAATGCTCGTCATCTGCCTAGCCTTTCCCAATTTTTTATGGGTCGGCTTTCAGTCTTACCGGATCTGCATCCGGTAAGACTGAAAGCCAGCTACCATAATAGCCTAGCTCGCTAGCTGCTCCTAGCTGCTGAATACCATAATTTAACTAGAAGTGACAGACTTTCCGGCCACGACTGTCAAAGATCTGCACGACCGACATGACAACCGGGACCACGTACTTTTCGAGAACCGGAAGAAACTCTGTATGTAACGATGGTCATCCATCATAGACCGTGCTTACCCAGCACGGCTTAACCTTGAAGATTGATCCATGCTTAAAATATTATTAAAAACCAAAAAAAAACTTTGGCAATTTCCTTGTCTGTTATGTAAGGCACAAGTTCCCCAAACATTAAAACAATCTAGATTCACATAACAAAATCTCTTACAATTATAAATGAAACAACACAACATAGCATAAAACACAAAGGCCAGAACCCAACCCAAACTTGTTTAAAATCCGTACAGTTGGTCACAAAAAGCGCTGACAAAACTACGAACACAAAAACATTGGGAAGCCGCTAATACCCAAAAGAGATACATTATTGTTCCGCTGCTTATTTGGCAATAATGCGTAGTTCATTCGTTTTACTCAGAGCGTGCGTGACACATGTCCTTCGTTTAGGAGACGCTAAGTCGAGTTGATAAGTGGGCAGCGAGTGTACTTTAGTGAGGGTTCTTGAGGACCAAAATGGGGGATATAAGGACCACGTATTCTTTTGACTAGTATTTTTGCTGAAGTCAAAAAAATAAGATGGCTATTTGTGACTGGAAAGGATTATGTCTACGATGAAGTTTGTGAACTGACTTTCAAAACAATTAGAAAATATGACAATATTAATATTATGATTTTCATAATTGGACGTTCAGGCCATCTTCAAGCGATGCATATAAATTAATTGAAAGGTAGCAATTAATCGAATGAGATTGATAAATTGAATGTTAAAATATTGTTTGAATCCGACGAAACGACCTATTTGTTAATTGGACATCTGCTGCGACTCCTTTAAAATATTAATCGGCCGTATAGGGTTGTACGACTGATAAAATTAAGCAGAATTCAGCAACGAAAAAAAACTCTTTGCGTATAAAAAATACTTGAATTTTTGCTTTGTTTCTATTAGTGACTAAATGATGTATTTACCAACCAGTATTACTCGTACAACGATTTTTCTATGAAATTATTATTTTGTTAATTAAAGTACTGACGCCAGCACTTTATTGAATAGATTTTCAACTTTATCGCTCAAGGTTCAAAGTAAATTGAGAAAATATGACAGTAACAGGTAGTGGCATCTGTACTTGGTCCTCTCATAATTGTTTCGAGAAGAACAAATTAGCAACACCAGCAGTCAGTATTTTAGTAGTCAAAATCCGAAACCTTAATAATAGAAGAATTGACCTGAAACTGTAGCTAATTAACAGCCAGTTGCAGGTAAGGTATACATTAGACAGGAAAACTCAGTTATAAAAACATCACATCTCAACCTCACGCCTGCAATCCCCGAAGGGATTCGGCAGAGGTGTACAGTCACGAGCACCAATATGTAAACACTTAAGAATTTTTAAAAGTGTTTTTCTCCTACTATTCTGATTAAAATTTCATGTTGTTACGTACATTGTATTCTGGAACTCATATTTTTATGAAAAAGATCCTAGCTCCTAGTTACAATCGTTATTTCTCGCGAAAATAGCTTTTATATTAAGGAAAGTGTATACATATTGGTGCTCGTGACTGTACCCAGTAGAACACTCATATTTCGCCAGTTTAAGTCCCACGTAATAGAGGGACTCAGTTACCATTTTCACAAAATTCGGCCGTCTTGTTTTTTCAAAACAATGCCACAAAATAATGTTTTCTAACAACGCCCCCATCAAAGTAAAATATTCAACACTTCGTCTGCCCTGTAACCCTTGTTAGCATGAACCCGGACCAGGAATAATCTAGTTCACTGTCCGCAAACAAGCCTAGGTATTAGAAACTCATTTAATAAACCTCCACTGATCCCTTTAGGAACTATTATAAAATTAACTGAGAACTATCACAGGATTTAAAACGGGATTCTGTGAGCGGTTGAGCTGTGAGGTCAGTTGAGCTTCGTAATAAAGCTGTTCTGGATAGGTAAATATTCTGAGTAATTAATTTAGGACGCTCTGGAAGGTTGTTGTTATGTTTTTTGTCCTAAGATCTAGAAGACTGTCGGTCGTTTCTTTGGATTTCTACAAATATTATTTAATTGGTTCATGATTTGTGGGTTTTGCGAGGTCAACCGTTGGTGTTGTCAAGCCCATGGGTGTGGATTTAAGTCCAGGTGTTCTCATTGGCGATGAACGTCGATTACCTCATGAGAGATAAAAAACTTGAGAGGTGTCAAGGGACACCCGGATGGAACGAAGTTCTTTCGATTAACTAGTGAAGGAATTGTAATAAAATAATCGTCGCGACACCACACTGTTCAATGCGAAATAGAAATGAAACAAACTCATTGCAACCTTCATTTATTTTTAAAAAGAAAAAAAGTGTCGTGACAACTTTTCGTAAGAATTTTTTTCGTCTAGCCCCCTTTCACAACGTGCGATAAGGAACTTCGTTCCAATACGTAGTGAGGATTTTTGGGAGACATAACTTCGTCTCCGGACAGGAATTATGCTGAAAAAGATCATTCACAATGGCCAAAACGAAACACTACCCCAACAAATCTCTAAACTGCGACAAAACTAACCCAGTATGAAACAAGCAACAATAGCGAGCGATATACATTGCGGACCTAATCCTATTTCCCGAACTAAAGCACGAGCAAAGCGACATAATTCACTATTTACTGAATTTAAAGGCGTTATAAGACGCATTATTAAACCAGGGCCGTACTCAAAAGCAGCAGGCACTTTAGTTAGCAAACCTCATATTTCGAGGTAGCGACACGAAGGCGCGGTCGACTTTGTAATTCAAATCCGGGCAACGCGTAAATAGAAATGCTACTTCGACCGTGAGGCGTCGACGAGGTGGGTTTGGGTTACTGAGGGTTTTCGGTAAGGAAAGTGTTGGAATCCACCACATTTTTGGTTATGTTATGAGTTAAAGGTTTGCAGAATGTTTCATCTTAAACGGAATAAATTTAAGATCAATTTTTAAAAAGTGAGAATCATCATCATCATCATCAGCCGATAATGTTCCCACTGCTGGGACACGGCCTCCTCTCAATGAGAGGGAATGGGCTACAATCTACCACGCGGGCCCAGTGCGGATTGGTAGATGTCACATGTCTTCGAATTTTTTGGTTCTAGGACATGCCGGTTTCCTCACGATGTTTTCCTTCACCGTTAAAGTGAAGTGAGAATATTACCCAGTATATTACAATTCTGGGATTATGGATTTTTGTGAAAAAATGTCGTAATTAGGAATGAAAACGTCAACATAATAAAATGAATAAGTATAGTTTCTGTTTTGAGTATTTGGTGAAAACATTGTTGTAAATAACATCAATATGGTGTGTTTCAAATAGTTTCAATGTAACAAAGCACTCAAAATGCAAAAATTAAATCTTATGAAAGTCTTACCTTCGATTACTCAATTACTCAGAAACCGACAAATTAGTGTGACATAATTACAAACCCGTAATAATAAAAGATGTTTCGTCAAAAGATCTTACTTCATTCTCTTCATGAAATTTCGTGTTCAAGTGATGTTTGGTTAAACGCGACTGGCACGGGCGTTAAGGCGATGTGATATTTAAATTGCGGAATATTAGATTGAACTAATGCTTTTGACTTTGAAAGAGCTATTTTTGTAAATGTTATAACGTTTTTTTCGTGAACCGTTTTGCTTTCATGTTTTTATAGTTTGAAGTGATTATGAAAGAATGTTATAATACGTTAGGAACTTTAGAGTTTGACAAGTTGTTGATACGTGTTTACAGCCACTTTTTGCTACATTTTGGGTTTACACTACATTTTCATCAGTCAATATTAATATTTTTCTCTATTTTTAAGCAGTTTCTGAATGATCTTACGAAGTTTCTTCTTATAATTCGCCACTGCTCATAAAATAAAAAATACCTTGAACAACAAAGAAAATTCTTCGACATAATTTCAATAAAACACCCCTACGCACCGTCCTGGTATGAATATCAAAGTGAAGTAATTTGCCGGAAGACATGATTACGCAATTATAATTACACCGAGGTAATCTCTATAACGTGCGATGTCAAAATTTTACAAGAAAATCACTTGAAGGTGTTCCCTCGTTAGCCTGTATGATGTTACGGAACGATCGCGTTAAGATTAGCGTATAGGGAATTATTTTGAAGTGCCGGCCGCCTTAAGTAGATGGGTGTTTGGTTCGGGTTCAGGTTTTGAGATTGGGCCAAAAAGATGGTGGTTTAGAAACCATCACAATCCTTATTGAAGCGAGAAATCTTGAACCTGGTAATAATACTATTTCAATGCATAAATAAGATTTGGAATGTTTTATATGTTGTCTGATTAGTGAATTAAAACATAACATGATTGTTCATATCTTGATGAAAAATAATAATTTATTTAATGAAGAGAAATTCAGATACTGTTTAGTCAAACAAGTACATGTACAAAAAAAAACTCATATTCTTGCTAAACACATGGCGATATTGTAATATTGCCTTGAGTTGGCGCCTAGTGGGCATTTTATACCGGGCCTTTCTTGAATGTAAAATAGGTGAAATATCAAACTTATTATGTAGCAATGAAATGAGCGTACCGGTAAACAACGCCGATTCAGGTTTCGGTACCAAAATAAGCTTTCTTGTACTCGTTTCGGCACTAAATAAAAGCTATGCGAAATACCTGCCTTATTATGTTTAGTGATGTAAGAAAATATTAAACGCGTTTACCTTCATATTTTGGAAGTGCGCCAAATCCGGGAAATGCGATAAGGTTAGGTGCATTACATACATTTGAGATGTGGAACGGTAGGCCGTTCGTTATAAACGTAGGCGCTTACGAGTATTAAAGCTAATCTCAAAACCAAAATAAATAAAAAGAAGTTTTAACAAAAACACTGCGCTGATTAGCATGACTATCAAATAACGTTCCTACTGCTGAGACACGGGCTTCTTCTTTATGAGAGAGGATGGGCCACAATCCACCATGCGGGCACGGTGTGGATTCCTAGATGTCACATGTTCTCGATTGTTTTTTTTCTAGAAAATGCCAATTTGTTTAGGATGAAAACATTGGTCGGAAATCAGCCTGATCTTCCTTCCTCGTATCTTCTTCTCAACCATCACTGATATGACATAAAAGCAAAGAAAAATATTCCACGTAAAGAACTCAATAGGTCAAAAAGCCATATTCCACAACATCACGAACTCTCGCGTTAAATCACAATACTCCACGAACTGACGGCTACATACTTCCCAAACTCACTTATGCAAATCAAGCTTAAAACGCCGTAGGAATGGTTGACGTGGAAACCCGCACATACTTACGAGTCACGTAATATTCGCTTATGCGATGTATATGTGAGGTGACAACAGACAGGCACTTTTGCATGACATTTTAACCATGAATAGTGATGTGGAAAGATATGACGAGTCAATGTTTTAGATGTCAGGATTGAAAATGAAAATGTGAATGTCGTGACAGCACTGCATATAGTGTCAATATGTGCTAGGCTTGGAGAGCAGCACCAGTTAAGGGAAGCTCATTTTGTCTGAAATCTTTTGTTATGTTAAAAATTATTTATCGTAGAATCAGTCTACGATAAGTTGACGTCACAAAACAGTGTCAAGGGGAAGTGTGCGTTAGAATTTTAGTTAATTTTTGGATCCAATTTAAAAACAAGTCTAAACTATGAGCTACAGGCGCACGGTGAGACTGCATATTCTCAAAATGAGAGTGCTCTTGAAAATGTGAAAACTCAACTCAAGCTTTACCCAATAAATAAGCTCCATTACTTAGTAAGTAGAGCTAATAATACTACCACACTAGCGAACCAACAATAAATCGCTAAATTCATAGCCATACACTTAGTTGTAACAAGAAAAACACATTTTGTGGCAAGTGAAAACTTTCGCCTCGGCCGGAGAATTCAATGGGCCAGTGATCTCAAAGGTTTATGGCCCGACTTTGATGGCCCGATCTGCGACGATATTGAATTCGGCCCTGGATTAATTTAATTTGCAAGTTGGCGTACAATGCGAGGGTTGGGAGGTTATTAAGAAATCTGTTGTCGAAAATGAAATAAAATTTTACATTGGACTTTTTGGGACAGGTGCCAGGTTATGGGTGAAATTGAAAAGCTTAAGTGATTTGTAGTTCCTCTTCTGTTTTTATTGAACTTTGGATTACCAGAATTTTATTTGGAACTACTGTCCTAACTACGTGGCCTGGAGAACTAATCGAATTTCGGAAAATTATGATTCTTATGCTTCTATATTATATTCGTTTCCAACCCTGAAGAAATTTCCGATATTTTTTTGACCTTCGTGAATAAAAATTGTTTTTATTAAGCAGGAAAATATCAATTCTGACTGGATACGTTTTCCACGTGTTAAAATATAAAAGCTGGAAAAACATTTACACACTAGGTATATAAAATGCACACTAACGTCCTCTGTTACTAACATAAAATGTATTTTTAGAGTTTATTGATTGATGCAATACCAACGCAGTTTAAGACCTTTGTCACTTACAATTATGGGCAATTACTATGGTCTGACACCACTATAATATATATAAATAGATATAATTTAATTGTTTAAACATACTTACAAACACTATATGTGAATGGGTACAATTATCTTCTTGTGTCGAACCAATGATAGCTTAATTAATATAAACTACAAACTTTGTTAGTTACCGTGTGTTTGCGTAAAGCATATAAAGGGCTATTGTATGCGGAAGCCATTATTATGTTACTACCATCACTCGTGAGGTTGATGGACATTCAATTAATAATATCGATTCGCGGTTATGTACTCATACAATAGTTTGTAACTTTACATGTCCGGGTTTTGGGAGCAATCTGTTTTAAGCAATCGAGTTTTCTGCTATTATTAAATCTTCAAATTATGGCCGTGTCGACGGCGCGTTCGTGTTCTGCCGATGGAGATGTAAGCAGAAAGGAAGGGGTCCGCAAGAACCGATGCCTGCCAGGGCTACGGGACTGTTCGAAATACATAGACACGGTGGCCCCGGACATAGTATAAATAGGAGCAGTAGTGCAACTAAAGCTCAATCCGCGTTATAATTACCTACCGTACTTGCCTGTCTCAGGGTTGTCACTTTTAGCTAAATTTAAATTCAGTGCCTAGAAATGTGTTGTCTGGTTTTCATTGAGATCTACAGCATATTTTTTTTTACTCTCTTATTTTAAAATTTAGAGGGGTGGGGATGGGTCTATCTTTCAAACGATTGTAACGCAATGTAACGCATTCAAAACATTGTTCTGATGAATGGATTGAATAGTACGGGTCGTGAAGGTGTATAAAGTTAAAATCTTACAATAAAAACTTGTTGGTCAATTAAGCGCAGCCACTGAAGGCGTATGGAAAGGAAAGCACATTTAATATACCTACATTAGGTATCTATCATAAAAAGTGGAGTAAAGTGACTAAAATATTATATAAAAAAACATCGTAAAACCACCAAAAAACTATGTGACCTAAATGACTATGTGACTATATGACCAAAAAACTATTATCAAAAAAAAAATTCTACAACAAAGAGTGTGAAATTTACGATGAACACAATGTTTACTATTTGTTTTACCTTATATTTCCTAAACTACTGGACCGATTTACATGATTCTTGCATGGATATCGGTTTTAAGCCAAGTCCAACGTTTTTACACTAATTTCAACGTCATATCTTAATTAACAAAAAAACACCTTTTCAAGTTACGTAAATACCTATGTGACACAAAACTTTAAATTACATTTTTCTTTATCTTATATCCAATAAGATACCATCAAAAAAATACTTTTACGACATAAAAGTATTAGGTAGGTAGGTAGGTACCTACCTATCACAAGTTTTCAAAACTAACGTCTAACTGACGGACTACCTAATTAGATTTCTTTTGTCGTCTACCCTATTCGTCAATCATTTTAAATTACGTATTTTATAACTTTAAATATGGACTTAGGTATAGTAATATACCTACCTAAAATACTGAGAAATCGGCATAACTCAACTAAAACAAAGTCAAAGATCTATTGTCAGATCAAGTACCTACCTACCTAACATTCTAGTGGGAAAGTAGACCTGCCTACTTTGTCTGTCTAATAGAAGACTAATACAACAAACAAATACTTACATTAAATTTATTAACATTAAATTATTTAAATTATATGCTAGAATAAGCGACTTGCTTACCTTTCCTGTTCAGTAGGTAATCTGAACAGAGACAACTCTGGAATAGTTGAATTATTTAGACACCCATACACACAGCAATAGGTTCTCCTGCGATAATCACCCATTTTTAATTTATTTACGTATCATGCCTTTATGCCGTGACGCGCGAACTTTGTGCGGTGTGCAAGCCTCGACCGGCGGCAGTAAGACACGGGTCGAGATTTTGTTAGAGTGTGCGTGCGGCGACGTAAAGATAGTATGACGCACACATACAAGCCGCGCGCGGTGCGTTTCTATGAAGATACCCTACTTGTCTTTTTTTATACTTTGCCCCGGAACACAAAGGGCTAAGAAAGAACATGGATGGGTTTTAGTCAGTAAAAGTCTGACACTCCCGCTCCACCCAGACCGGGCGGGATCATTTCATGATTTCCCATCCGAAAAAAGAAAGGTTAATGGTACCAAAAATGTTAACCGTTAGATATCGCGGTATTTAGGTCGTGTGTAATTTTTTTTACATTGACATGAGTAAACTAACACAAAATGGCACATGCCACGTGGAACGATAAATAGATTTGCGGTATGAGTGAGTCAGACTACTCAAACTTCAAACATTGTTTTTCGTGGTTTAAAACTAAACTTACACAGTCACTTACGAATATCTTAGGTGATTGTTCATTATTTTGAGCACCCGATAGCGCCATGGTCGTGGAATGACTGGAGAATGCGGGTGGATGGTCGAAATATAGGAAGCTCAAAATAAAGAACAATCACCGAAGATATCCCGTAAGTGACAGTATAAGATTAATCAAACTTCACTGTCAACTGTTATAAACTGTTGCTGTTATTGTTACTGTTTTTTTGAGTAAACTTTGGGGCGAATCTAGCTGACATTAACATCTCTGACTTCTTCCAAGAGGCATTATCCATGTTTTATTTTACAGTGATAGTGGAAAACCATGGCTAAAAGTGGATTGCTTAATTAAATTTATGACGAGCATTCAAAGAAGCATACTAATGACACAATAATGATTCACTACACCTAACAGAATATATACTGAAAACCTGGATAGGTTTAGTAATCTATTTAAAAATAGCCTACACATTATCGATATAAGAATGATATGGGCTTGGCACATAATAAGGCACCAATAAGCATATTTTAAAATAAATGTAAGTGCATCAATTAAACCAATTATTACAACCATCGATAATTTCATTCCACAGCTACAGTTTCGAACGAATCGATTCAACTTGAGTGGTATTCCGATTTCAAACCGAGTTAACTCGATGACAGCTGTGATTATGTCACTTAGCTGTCATCGTGATCGCTGGTCCGACTGGCTTTATCTAGCCGACAGTGTTGTAGCGTACTTTTCGGTTTGGTTCGAACTTTGGTTAGCGTTGGCTATTGATTGGTGTAACAGTTTGCGGTTCAGAATTTGTTGGTGTGGTTTTAATTAACTCTTCAAAGTTTACTACTACTAAGAAAATAATGTTGTTGGTGCAATGTATCAATTTATATTAAAAACAAAAAAGTACGGGGCATTCTTGGGGACTGCCGATTGAAGTGAAAAATAGTAGCGTACGTGACGGTCACGCGAGTTCCATGATTTTTGTTCACTCAAAAAGTGCTAAACGCGCTTAAAGAAGTTTTCACTTCAAAAATATAAATATGTGAGCAAGGAAACATTGTTACGGACCGTTTTTTTAACAGAAAAACAATTGAAAAAAAACTTGTTTCTATTTCGTTGGATGTAGAACCACTACGTACTTTGGAATAAGCTATCAAAAAATGCACCCTCTCTAATAAAATTTGTCACCGCTACAAACCATCCAACCTAATTTATTAAAAATATTTACCAATAACCTCCATCAATCTTCCTAAGTCCGCGGACACACGAGCGCATCAGCACGCGATCATTTATCGCTACTCGCGACTCGCGAGCATATTCGATTCGGTATGAGCGAGTGATTTATCGAAGCGATAGCAACGATCGGTGCGGTTCGGCGATTGCGATAATCGATATGTAGCCCGCATCACTTTTATTAAGGCTTGTGGCGGGCCGTGACGATTGCGTTGCAACTTTTCGCGATATGAATTTCTTTGGAGGGATTATTTTTTTATTGAGCGCTTGCGTTTTCCGGTGAAATTAAAATGAGGTGTTGCAGACTATTGGAGTACCAATATGGTAGCTTAATTTAGTAATATCGGTTTTAATATTCGTTTGTGTACGATGTCTGGGTTTTTGGATTGCCCCGTTTTTGCTTTTTAGGTTTTAACTAATTGCCTACTTTATTCCCTAAAGCGTTTTATAGCCGATAAAAAGATATTTGTTTAAATAAATCAGAGTGTACATATGAATACAAAATATTACACTGCATACTAGTAAACTAAGCAAAAATTACTAGCGACATTGTTATAAAAAAAACCGGTATGGCAGTCATAAACTAGTATTTATGAAGGGTCTACTTCCGTGATTCTCCCATGAACGTTTATTATAGATAACCGTCGTGTTTATGGTTTTTCCCAATTTCTACCATTTACAAGGGTTAGGCTATCACGTTTAATGATACGTTCATGTTCACTATCAAATGACAACAGACAAACTATGATGGTCAGGAAGTATTGGTTTCCTGAGATATTAGATTTAGATAGTTTTATGATACAAACAGTAAATTATTGGCTGGTGACCTGTGGAAAAGCGCAGGAAACCGATGGATTCGATAACGAGGGATTTTCTTTTTCAACTCTTCCCTAGTCGCTGGATAGATGGCGTTGGTCTGACTACGTTACTGCAAGGAACAGAACGTCACATAATTTCACTTTCCTAATGATTATATTCGGAAGCTTATGCAAACGAAAGTGTCAGTCAACGAGCGTGTGTGACGTGTGTTTTTTCAAGCGTTTTAGCTTTGGCACCTAGTAACGTAGTCGGATCAACGCCATCTATCGAGTTCATGGAAACTATTTTTTTTAATTCTCAAAAACAAAACCTCTCATTACAGAACCAATCAACATGGCCATGCTTGGTTATTTTAATAAGTTAAACCAAGGAGATTAAAAGTTAGTGCAAATAGAAGCTCATTAAAACTACAACTTACATTAATATGTATGATGCAACTTATCGTGTTTCGTTGTAGAGCTTTTGAAACAGAATTTTGATAGTAACCGTTACACGGATACCGGCAATTTTGCTAATAAAATTATTGTTAACAAAATTTTCGCACTAGCTAGCTAAAAAGTATTGAAAGTCGAAAAGCGAATTGCGTTTTTTTTCCGGCGAGGTTTAAAGTCAAACACAGCTACCACAACTAAAAAAAACAAAACACAATCCATATTCAAATTCAACATTTCATATTTAGAACCATCAGTGATGAGTCTAATTTGTACCGCAATACGAACCGTACCGGTACCAGTCCGGTTAGTTCTAGTGAAATGGAGCGGGAGAACCGAACTCCCGGGAAATAACACCGATGAAGTGGTCCTTGTTCGTTTTAATAATTGATATTGTTTTGCTGGCCGTACCGCGGTTGAGGGGCGAATATTGTCATGCAAATTCGTTGTTTTTTGTAGTGTTAGCAGATAATTTTTGGAATGGATAAAGGAAGCCGGTTGCTGAAGATTTGCTTTTTTTGGGATTACCAAATACCTATATGGAAAAATAAGGTACCATAAACTTGTTTTAAGACTGATAAAATGTTCTGTAATGGATTAGGTAAATACAATGACAGATTTGTATAATAAGTATGTATTTACAAACGAAAAGTATTTATGTAGTATATCAACTGTCTGGTGTCCACGACACAAGCCTTGCTTAGTGTGGCATTAGATGGCGACTGGCGGTATATAAATGACTAGCTTCTGCCCGCGACTTCGTTCGCGTGAATTTCCCGCTTGCAACATTTCTTATTGCTGCTCCCCTCCTATTGGTCATAGCGTGATGTTATATAGCCTATAGCCTTCCTCGATAAATGGACTATCCAACGCAAAAAGATTTTTTCAATTCGAGCCCGTACTTCCTGAGATTAGCGCGTTCAACCAAACAAACAAACAAACTCTTCTGCTTTATAATATTAGTATAGATTTTCAGAACAAAATATAATTTGACTTCACTTATGAATATTAATTTTATTTCACATGATTTCTTTTCTTTATTTACGAATTCGTATTTTATTGGTCCTATTTTTGCATTACATGTAAGCACTATTGGCTGAACTGAATTGAATTGAATTGAATTCGTTTGCCATCAAACGCAACAGTAGTCGCTGCGTTCGATATTCCAGAATTTACACACACCAACTTTGTTCCTTGTAAACCTGCGATATCAATAAAGCATAATACACACTGTAGTCGAAGAACAATAAAATATCCGAACTACAGTTGTCAATTTTCGCATATCTATCCGATAAATTCTCCGATTGTATCGGAGCATTCTCTTCACGACTCAAGTACGAAATATTTGCTAAAGTCACGCGCGATTCTTTTGACGCGCGTGTGCACACTGTCTTATGAGATTAATAGCCTTTGTCTTTGCGCCATTTGCTTGCAATTTTCGTGAAGGTATAAAGTTGCTTTCAGACTACGCTATACTATTGTGCTATATAATACAGCAAAGAAGGTCCTAATGCTAGACTATAATTATAGCATGGTGTTCACATTACGCCATATTATCGCAAGCATTTATAATAGCAAGCTCAGTTAACTGCGATCTTTGAAGAGCTGGAGCAGCTAGAGCATCGCTGAATGGGCGAGGATTTAGGGAGAAGGCAGAGGGCGTCGTGTGATATAGTACATCATGAACTCGGCGCATCACACCAATATATATAGCGTACAGTAAGCCAGTAATATATAGTACAGTACAATGTGAACGTGTCCATTACAATATGTATGGTGCGCGATTTTGTTGTGCTATGAGCTACATACCTACTAAAGGGTGTAAAACACCTCTTCACGAAGCCGAAGGGCACTTGTTCTCCCCATCATTGCGATCATTTTTTCGTTCTACACCATACCTGGGAACCTTCTAGTTGCTGAGATATGGGGGGTCAAAGTTACAACTTTTTGACAAGTTTTTTTTTAAATACAAGTTTTTTTTGTAAGATTTTGACTTTTAACACCTTCACGACCCCTGTACTATTCAATCCATACATCAGCACAATGTTTTAAGTGCGTTACATTGAGTTCTACCACAAAATGTTACATTGAGTTCTACCACAAAAGTTCTACCACATGATTTGTAACCTCAAAAAAAAAAGTTGTTTCCCAGCAATAATTTTTGCGTAAAGTTACTTAGTTTGATGTACAGAATGCTTGGTTAACGGCTTTGTGATGAGGTGGTTTACACCCTGTATATGCTATTATATTATAGCGTAGTCTGAAAGTAGCTTATAGACGATTTGGGTTTCGTATTTTGTCCAAAATGATTTGTCGCAATTGAAATGGGGGCTAGGGGCCTATTTCATTTAATTAATAATGAAAAGATAATTATTGTAAATTGTCAAATTGTCGGGTCAGATTTATTATAAAAGCACCAGATGTAGATCCGGGAAACTTTTTAATCCACCGTATATAAAAACAAACTCGGAAATAAATCATAAAACTTTCGTCCTCAAATATTTCATGAAAACACACTCCACAATTTTAATATAAAACATCTCATTGTTGTTTCCTATGCATGCAAGATAACGTTTTTTTAAAGGACATCTTTAAAATAAAATTCAAAAAGCAACCTTTTGAAACAACTTCCAAAGTCTCTTTTCCCTTGAAACTTTATTAAAAACATTAATTAAAATGATACGGTTCCTTATTTCCTTCTATGATCTGTCCACATTCACCCACAGCCGCGTGTATGCCTCCCCTGATTTACTCATCTTTTTCAGCCTTATCCTTATTTCCCATTTAAATAAAAGTTTATTCTTTCTGTCATTCGAAATACGACTTAATTTTCAACTGGATAGATGTCACTTAACATCAATGCCTTTAGAAATAGACCCAGTGCCATTACCATTATTACAAGTTCTTATTTAAATACGTATTAAAATAAGACCCACCCACTTATCTCTGTTCAAACTTCTAATTTGTCGTCCGTCGTTTCTGTGTACATCAATCAAGCGATTCCTAACCGTAAGCCTTTCGAATCAAAGTAGAATTTCTCTTATCAACCAGTCAATCAGTATCACAAAGAAGAATCACCGACTTTGCGTCAAGCGAGCGATGTGTTGACGCACTGACAGACAAACAGATTACCCTCACACTGACAAATGTTCGTTTCCATCAATTTAGTCCTGTTCTCAAATTGAACCTTACGTAGACTGTGTAAAGTGTAAAATGGAGTCACAGGTTTGTGTAGAATTTATAAGAAAATTCCTTGGGAATTTATCTCATGCAAGTCTGTTTCTTTTCGAGCTAGGAAACTGCAGAAAGGCTGGTACTACAATATAATGGCCTGTATTTTTCTATAATTCAGGAGAAATGTTCGCGAATTTATTTCTTTATGCTTACACGGTTTTGGTATAACTTGATATTCAACATATTTTTCATTTCATGCTCTTTGTTATCTGGCTTTATTATTTCTGGGAGGTATACGATGGGAGCTGTTTAGCGTCATTATGATAAGTAAAAGGTTTAGCTGTTATTTGTTATTCGATGTTAGTTGTCAATGCCGAATCATGAAATCTTATCAACCCGCGACGCAAACGACAGGGTGCTATAAGTTTGACGTGTCTGTATGTGTGAGCGTGTATGCCTGTCTGTGGCAAGGCAGCTCACGAAGGGATGAACCGATCTGAATTTTGTTTCTTTTGTTAGAATGGTGAATTAGTCGGGTGTGTTCTTAGCTATGTTTGATGAAAATCAGTCCAAGATGGCCGCCACCACAAAATGGCGGATTACATATTTGTTCAACAACTCCCTCAATATGGGTATCAAAGGAAAGGGCTTGACTAGTAGAATACTACACGCTATAATAAATTTCAAATTCAAGATGGCCGCCACCACAAAATGGTGAACTTCATTTTTTTTCACCACACCCAATATGTGTTTCAAATGCTAGGCTCTAGTAGAATAATGTACACAATATTATCGCAGCGTAAAGTAAGTTTGTTCCATAAAAAATGGTTTTTAATTTTTTTTATTTAATGTAAGTAATTCATTGGTTTCTTGATACTGCCCTTGCTACTACGTGCAGTTTTCACTCGAACTTAGGGACTGCCTCCACGAGCGAGAGAATCGCGAAGATATTATCGTCCTTGCCACGGTTTTCTATGCACTCTCTTTTGCTAGAGAATTGCGGCTATTTTTTCGTATAGAAATACGTTGAAACGCCGCAATTCGCTCATTCATGGAGGCAGCCCCTTAGAGAAGAACTTAGAGAAGAGATCTCGATTAAAATGTTCGGTATAAAGAGATGCTGGCAGAGAATTCCACAGTTTGACTTCCTCAGAGTAGTTTCTAAACACACGTAACCACTCCCTCAAGTATAATTTTAGCAACCAGCATAATTAGACGTGCACTTCCATGCCACAGTAATAAAAAAACCACTAAACTTCCCAAAAAAAATCAATCAATTTCCCCCCAACCCCATAACACGTACATACTTAAGACCGAACACTTGCACTCAAACTTATTTCTCCAACATAACATATGTGCGCCTTTTTTAAGTGATTCCCAACACGATTTTGCAATTTAAATCCGAAATATCACTTAGGTACTTTACATGCAGGGACTGGCTCTTTCTGGGAGACTGTCCCTGCATTTGCAATGCTAAACATTGGCTTCCGAACCGGGTTGGGTTTTTTGTTGCCTCATGTCTTGGCGTGAAGTGTGTGGCGAGGTTTAGTAAACAGTTTTTAGGTGATTAGAAAGATTAGTGCTATGTTTATGGTTGGTGTCGAGCTGGTTAGGTTAGGTTGTCGTTGTTTTTAAGGCGATTTACACACGACACCGCTCGACCGCTCGGCTCAGCGGAGGATTGGCAGCGCACCGCGCGATACTAGTGAGCGCCACTCGTCCGCGTTGTCAGATGGAGTACGTATGTTAGGAATAAACGGAGTTCATATAGTACGACATGAGATCCGCTTTACCGTTCGACCGCGTGAACAAGCGGTGTCAAGGTGAAAATCGCATAAGTTCGGAACAGAATAGAGGATGATAGAAGGTAAAAATACAGGGTATTTCCTGTTAGTATACCTTTTCTTTTTATACTGTTACTAATATTGTCCCGTAACAGACACTTGACAACAAAAAGGGACATCACAGAGACAAGTTTGAGCAAGAGTGGATATCATTACCCATGCTACGTCCTGCAGTAGGAGAATAAATAGGCCGACTGACTGTTGGACGAAGAGCAACAGCAGAGTGGTGACCGTTTCATCAGTTTTCCGAGTCCAAGTGGTCGAATAACGTTTTCTAATTAGATGTTGTGAGTCCTGCCCTTGCATTTAAAAGTATTCAGTCTTCTTATTCGTCCCACTTCAATCGACTGTTGACCCAAATACAATCAATCTTACCATTTAAACAGAATAATATCCCAAAACGTTGCCAACTCAACCCGATTCGGGTATAAACAAGGTAATAAGGGTTATTTTGGTGTAAATATAGAAATAATATACTTTTACCTCGCCGTTACCTTTCAACAGGGACATTCGTGTTATAACTCAGTTGTAACCCCACAAAAATAGTTGGCGACGAACGTATCACGACCCCTACTTAGGAAACTCACCGCATTTATTATATTGTTTAAGCATTGGTGACTATTATGCCACAAAAATCACACCAGTAATATCCGAATCAGAGATCTATCTAAGTAGGTACACCTCCATTACGTTAGTAATGCTTTGGCCCCATGTAAAAGTGCCTAAATCTATTACTATCACCCCTCACCACCTAGATACGTGCCCGGTTGATACCGGTTTGGTACTACAAAAGTGCTTATGGAAAAACTCAATATCAGTTTACCTAAACAAAGAAAGAAAGAAAAAGCATTTATAAGCCTGCCAGGACAAAACACAGAAAAACAAAATTGTCAAATTTATATTATATAAAACTACAAAGCCACTGACTCACTCACTCACTGATTGACATGCCGTTTCTCGGAATGGGTGAGAGATGGGTTAGGGGTTAGTTTTGGAAAAATGTACAGTACTTCCGGTCGAGTAGAGGAAAATTATAGAGGAGATTCAAATCCAAGATGGCGGCCGAGTCCATTTCCGGTTTCGGCGAGGAAAGGACTTGGGCCAATTTCGATTGGTAATTTTTGTAAAAGGGCTGAAGTGTTTTGCGAAAAAAGTAAAAAAAAAAAAAAAAACAAGATGGCGGCCGCGCTGGGACGTTTTGAAATTTGCGACTTTTTTCACTCGACTTTGACCAATTGTTTTCTTCTACCGATTTTAAAAGTCGGCAACACTGACCTTGCCAATTTGTAGGTGATGTCAATGGCAATTGAGAAAAATTATGACATTTTGAAAATCCAACATGGCGGACGCTGTAGCGGCCATTTTGTGAAATGGTGGAATTTACGACTTTTTTCAAATGGATTTTTCGTGTAGTTGGCAACATCTGACAGATTCGAGTTGTAGCAAGCGGTTGTGTGTTTTGTTGAGCAGTGTTGCCTGGTGCAAAAAAATTCCCCGTTTTTAGGGTATTTTCCCAGATTTCCCCCGAAAACATGAAAAGTAGAAATAACGACATTTTGAATAGAGACTTTATCTTGCTGGCAACTTTGGGGTGCCCCAAATGACATTTGACTATTTTCATCACTTTCGACTGGCAACCCCAAAAAATATTGAACTTTTTCATTTTTGGGACTTTTTCACTTTGGCGAATTACTTTGTTCTACCAAACTCAAAAGTTGGCAACACCGAGTACACCGGTCGGTGGCCTGTATCCTTGATATTTCCAGAAAATTATGACTTTTCAGAAAAACAAAACGGCGGCTGGTGTGGCGGCCATCTTGTAAAAACGACGAAAAATCCGAATTTTCGACACGATTTTTCGGGTAGTTGGCAACATCTGACGGGTTCGAGTTGTACCGAGCGGTTGTGTGTTTTGTTGAGTAGTGTTGCACGGTGCAAAAATTTTCCCCGTTTTTGGGTATTTTCCCAGATTTTCCCCAAAAACATGAAAAGTAGAAATAACGACATTTTTAATAAAAGTTTTACATAATCACCAAGAATGGGATCCTCCAAATGACATTTGACCATTTTCATCGCTTTCAACTGGCAACCCCGAAAGCCATTGGGGTTTGAATTTTCGGGTCAGACCTGACTTTGGCGAATTACTTTGTTCTACCAAACTCAAAAGTTGGCAACAGCGAGTACACCGGTCGGTGGCCTGTATCCTTGAGATTTCCAGAAAATTATGACTTTTCAGAAAAACAAAATGGCGTCTGGTGTGGCGGCCATCTTGTAAAAACGACTAAAAATCTCAATTTTCGACACGATTTTTCGGGTAGTTGGCAACATCCGACGGGTTCGAGTTTTACAGAGCGGTTGTGTGTTTGGTCGAGTAGTGTTGCTTGTTGCAAAAATTTACCCCATTTTTAGGGTGATTTCCCAGATTTTCCCCAAAAACATGAAAAGTAGAAATAACGACATTTTGAATAAAAGTTTCAAATAATCACCAAGAATGGGATGCCCCAAATGACATTTGATCATTTTCATCACTTTCAGCTGGCAACCCCGAAAGCCATTGGGGTTTGAATTTTCGGATCAGACCTGACTTTGGCGAATTACTTTGTTCTACCAAACTCAAAAGTTGGCTACACCAAGTACACCGGTTTGTAGCCTATATCCTTGACATTTCAGAAAAATTATGACTTTTTAGAAAAACAAAATGGCGGACAGTGTGGCCATCTTATAAAAAAGACGAAAATTTCAAATTTTCGATACGATGAATGGGTCAGTTAGTATCCCCCGACTGGATTGCGTTGTATGAATGGTTTGTGTGTTTTGTCAAGGAGTGTTGCGTGGTGCAAATTTTTTCCCCGTTTTAAGGGTATTTTCTCAGATTTTCCCCAAAAACATGAAAAGTGGAAATACCGACATTTTGAATGGAAATGTTGCATAACTACTAATAATGAGATGGCTCAAATGACATTTGACCATTTTCATCACTTTCAGCTGGCAACCCCGAGAGCCATTGGGGCTTGAATTTTCGGGTCAGACCGTATTTTGGCGAATTCTTTTGTTCTACCAAACTCAAAAATTGGCAACATCAAGTAAACCGGTCTGTAGCCTGTTTCCTTGAAATTTCAGAAAAAATATGACTTTACATAAAAACAAGATGGCGGACAGGTTGGCGGCCATCTTAATAAATACGAAAAATACCACTTTTCGACACGATAAACGTGACAGCTGACATCCCCCGACTGGATTGCGTTGTATGAATTGTTTGTGTTCCTTTGGTGGTGAAATTTGTGTATCCTTCCCACCTCTCCCCTACCTCCCCTCAAATAGAAAGGGCTGTAACCTCATTACGGTTAGAGATAGCCGATAGGTGTTTGAACAAATGTTATATTAGGCGTTGAAACCCGTCCGGTGGTGGTGGGGAGGTGGCGACGGAAGCGAGCCGGCGACCCCGTTGCATAAGGATAAGGTCACGGTAGCATTCCGGTGGTAGGCAGGTCCTAAGTGGAACGAAGTGAGGAGGTGGCGAGCGTAGCGAGCCGGCGACTATTACTGGTGGTGGTACCGGTAAGGTGAAGGGGGGAGGTGGCGAGCGAAGCGAGCCGGTGACTCCGTAGCGTGGGGATAAGGTCACGGTAGCTTTTCGTCGGTAGGCAGGTCCTGAGTGGAGCGAAGTGTGGAGGTGGCGAGCGTAGCGAGCCATCGACTAAAAACCTGTCCGGTGGTGGTACCGGTAAAGCGAAGGGGGAAGGTGACGAGCGAAGCGAGTCGGCGACCCCGTAGTGTGGGGATAAGGTCACGGTAGCTTTCCGTCGGTAGGCAGGTCCTGAGTGGAGCGAAGTCGGGAGGTGGCGAGCGTAGCGAGCCGTTGACTGAAAACCTATCCAGTGGTAGTACCGGTAAAGCGAAGGGGGGAGGTGGCGAGCGAAGCGAGCCGGTGACCCCATAGCATGAGGATAAAGGTTACGCTAGCTTTCCGGTGATAGGCAGGACTTGAGTGGAGCAAAGTGGGGAGGTGGCGAGCGTAGCGAGCCGTCGACTGTAAACCTGTCTGGTGGTGGTACCGGTAAAGCGAATGGGGGAGGTGGCGAGCGAAGCGAGTCGGCGACTCCGTAGCGTGTGGGGATAAGATCATGGTAGCTTTCCGGTGGTAGGCAGGACTTGAGTGGAGCAAAGTGGGGAGGTGGCGAGCGTAGCGAGCCGTCGACTGAAAACCTGTCCGGTGGTGGTACCGGTAAAGCGAAGGGGGGAGGTGGCGAGCGAAGCGAGCCGGTGACCCCATAGCATGAAGATAAGGTTATGGTAGTTTTCCGGTGGTAGGCAGGTCCTGAGTGGATCGGAGCGTGGGGATAAGATCATGGTAGCTTTCCGGTGGTCGGCAGGACTTGAGTGGAGCAAAGTGGGGAGGTGGCGAGCGTAGCGAGCCGTCGACTGAAAACCTGTCCGGTGGTGGTACCGGTAAAGCGAAGGGGGGAGGTGGCGAGCGAAGCGAGCCGGTGACCCCATAGCGTGAGGATAAGGTCACGGTAGCTTTCCGGTGGTAGGCAGGACTTGAGTGGAGCAAAGTGGGGAGGTGGCGAGCGTAGCGAGCAATCGACTGAAAACCTGTCCGGTGGAGGTGGTGGGGAGGTGGCGAGCGAAGCGAGCCGGCGACCCCGTAGCGTGAGGATAAGGTCATGGTAGCTTTCTGTCGGCAGACAAATCCTGAGTGGAGCGAAGTGGAGAGGTGGCGAGCGTAGCGAGCCGTCGACTGAAAACCTGTCCGGTGGTCATACCGGTAAAGCGAAGAGGGGAGGTGGCGAGCGAAGCGAGCCGGTGACCCCATAGCGTGAGGATAAGATCACGGTAGCTTTCCGGTGGTAGGCAGGTCTTGAGTGGAGCGAAGTGGGGAGGTGGCGAGCGTAGCGAGCCGTTGACTGAAAACCTGCCCGGTGGTGATATCGGCAAAGCGTAGCGGGAGATAGCGAGCGAAGCGAGCTGGCGACCCCGTAGCGTGGCGATGATGTCATGTTAGGTTTCCGGTGGTAGGCAGGTCTTGAGTGGATCGGAGTGGGGAGGTGGCGAGCGTAGCGAGCCGGCGACCTGGTCGGCGACCAGGAGCGGTCCAAAGTTGGTTTGGCTATCATTCAGACTATTGTACTGTCCTTGATCTGTTTGTTTTAGGTGTTAGTCTTCCATGTTATTTTAATAAACAACAAAATCAATTTTCAAAACACCCGTTCTCCCCCCCCCCGCCCTCTCCCCCTCCCACTCCCATTCATCGTATCTCGGAAACTGGCACACATAGTGGTTGTTTTTAATTCTCACTTAATACTATTGAGGGGCGTTGAAATTCGTATACCCTCTCCTCCCCCTCCAACCTCCCCTAAACTTGAAGGGACTGTAACTTCATAACGGTTAGGGATAGCCATTAGGTGTTTGAACAAATATTATCATAGGCGTCGAAACCTGCCTGGTGGTAGAGGACCTTTCCGGTAGCAGGTAGGTCGACAAGCAAATTGTAGGGTAATATTTTTTTAATGAGAGAAGCTCTGAGTTTTTAAATAAGTTTATAGATTATATTAGGGGTTCTTATGGGGTTTCCAAATCTTTAAATTAATTCTCAAGTTTAATTTTATTTTAATAACTTATTTTTATTGAATTAGTTTTCAGAATGTGTTAGGGGTTCATACGTGTTTTCATACTGATTAAAGGATTCCTATTGGTTCTCAAAATGTCATAAGGGTAAGGAAAACAATTAAAATATGGGTAGGTATCGTTATTCGACTGATTTGAAGATGCTGATTTAGAATGATTAGAGCTTAATCAAGTGGAAACCTTTAGTCCTTTTGGGCTTAATTTGGCAGTGCACTAGACTTTGAAAAGTAGAAAACTTCTTTTAGGGTCATTTTTGAGAATTAATATTACATTTAGGGGTTTTAAAAGTGAAAAAAAAAACAAGGTACCACCACTAGCACGCGAGCTGCTTGCAGCTCGCGCAGCACGCAACAACTAGTTTATATTATATAAAACTACAAAGCCACTGACTCACTCACTCACTGATTGACATGCCGTTTCTCGGAATGGGTGAGAGATGGGTTAGGGGTTAGTTTTGGAAAAATGTACAGTACTTCCGGTCGAGTAGAGGAAAATTATAGAGGAGATTCAAATCCAAGATGGCGGCCGAGTCCATTTCCGGTTTCGGCGAGGAAAGGACTTAGGCCAATTTCGACTCGTAGGTTTTGAAGAAGGTTTGAAGTCATTAGGAAAAAAAGTAAAAAAAAAAAAAAAAACAAGATGGCGGCCGCGCTGGGACGTTTTGAAATTTGCGACTTTTTTCACTCGACTTTGACCGATTGTTTTGTTCTAACGATTTTTCAAGTCGCAAACCTTAACGTTGCCAATTTGTAGGTCATTTTAATGGCAATTGAGAAAAATTATGACATTTTGAAAATCCAACATGGCGGACGCTGTGGCGGCCATTTTGTGAAATGGTGGAATTTACGACTTTTTTCAAATGGATTTTTCGTGTAGTTGGCAACATCTGACGGGTTCGAGTTGTACCAAGCGGTTGTGTGTTTTGTTGAGGAGTGTTGCCTGGTGCAAAACTTTTCCCCATTTTTAGGGTATTTTCTCAGATTTTCCCCGAAAACATGAAAAGTAGAAATAACGACATTTTGAATAGAGAATTTGTCTAGCTGGCAACTTTGGGGAGCCCCAAATGACATTTGACCATTTTCATCACTTTCAACTGGCAACCCCAAAAAATATTGAACTTTTTCATTTTTGGGACTTTTTCACTTTGGCGAATTACTTTGTTCTACCAATCTCAAAAGCTGGCAACACCGAGTACACTGGTTGGTGGCCTGTATCCTTAAGATTTCCAGAAAATTATGACTTTTCAGAAAAACAAAATGGCGTCTGGTGTGGCGGCCATCTTGTAAAAACGACAAAAATTCCGAATTTTCGACACGATTTTTCGGGTAGTTGGCAACATCTGACGGGTTCGAGTTGTACCGAGCGGTTGTGTGTTTTGTTAAGGAGTGTTGCCTGGTGCAAAAATTTTCCCCATTTTTCGGGTATTTTTCCAGATTTTCCCCGAAAACATGAAAAGTAGAAATAACGACATTTTGAATGGAGACTTTGTCTAGCTGGCAACTTTGGGGTGCCCCAAATGACATTTGACCATTTTCATCACTTTCAACTGGCAACCCCAAAAAATATTGAACTTTTTCATTTTTGGGGCTTTTTCACTTTGGCGAATTACTTTGTTCTACCAAACTCAAAAGTTGGCAACACCGAGCACACCGGTCGGTGGCCTGTATCCTTGAGATTTCCAGAAAATTATGACTTTTCAGAAAAATAAAATGGCGGCTGGTGTGGCGGCCATCTTGTAAAAACGACAAAAAATCCGAATTTTCGACACGATTTTTCGGGTAGTTGGCAACATCTGACGGGTTCGAGTTGTACCGAGCGGTTGTGTGTTTTGTTGAGGAGTGTTGCCTGGTGCAAAAATTTTCCCCAGTTTTAGGGTATTTTCCCAGATTTTCCCCGAAAACATGAAAAGTAGAAATAACGACATTTTGAATAAAAGTTTTACATAATCACCAAGAATGGGATGCCCCAAATGACATTTGACCATTTTCATCACTTTCAGCTGGCAACCCCGAAAGCCATTGGGGTTTGAATTTTCGGGTCAGACCTGAATTTGGCGAATTACTTTGTTCTACCAAACTCAAAAGTTGGCAACACCGAGAACACCGGTTGGTGGCCTGTATCCTTGAGATTTCAGGAAAATTATGACTTCACAGAAAAACAAAATGGCGGCTGATGTGGCGGCCATCTTGTAAAACTGACGAAAAATCCTTATTTTCAATTTTCAACACGATTTTTCGGGTCGTTGGCAACATCCGACGGGTTTGAGTTGTACCAAGTGGTTGTGTGTTACGCTAAGGAGTGTTGCCTGGTGCCAAAAATTTCCCCGTTTTTAGTGTATTTTCCCAGATTTTGCCTAAAATCATGAAAAGTAGAAATAACGACATTTGGAATAGAAATTGTGTATTGCCACCAAGAATGGGGTGCCACAAATGACATTTGACCATTTTCATCACTTTCAACTGGTAACCCCGAGAGCCATTGGGGCTTGAATTTTCGGGTCAGACCTGATTTTGGCGAATTACTTTGTTCTACCAAACTCAAAAGTTGGCTACACCGAGTACACCGTTCAGTGGCCTGTATCCTTGAGATTTCACGAAAATTATGACTTCACAGAAAAACAAAATGGCGGACAGTGTGGCAGCCATCTTAATAAATACGAAAAATCCCACTTTTGGACACGATAAACGGGACAGCTGGCATCCCCCGACTGGATTGCGTTGTATGAAACGGTTGTGTGTTTTGTTGAGGAGTATTGCTTGGTGCAAAAAATTTCCCCATTTTTTGGGTATTTTCTCAGATTTTCCCCAAAAACTTGAAAAGTAGAAATAATGATATTTTGAATATAAATGTTGCATAACTACTAAGAATGGGGTGCGTCAAATGACATTTGACCATTTTTATCACTTTAAGCTGGCAACCCCGAGCGCCATCGGGGCTTGAATTTTCGGGTCAGACCCGACTGGCGAATTCTTTTGTTCTACCAAAGCCAACGTATAGCCACCGTTTTTTTACTGACAGGTAGCTTTCATTATGATTAGTTTGGAAAAATTATGACATTTCAGAAATTCAAGATGGCGGCCGTGTCATTTCCGGTTTCTGAAACCTTGTCCGATTGGGGTCGTTCAAGTGGTTCACATCCCACTGATGAGTTTGTGTCGAATTTTAGGTTTTTCAGGGCTTTCAAGGATATCTACTTGACTTAAGACGGCTGTAATTCAAAATGGCGGCCGCGTTACTTCCGGTTTCCCAAAAATTTACCGATTGAGGTCGTTCAAACGATTCATCCAACTGAGGTGTAAGAGTTTTTTTCAAATTTTAGGATATTCAAGGGGTTTCAAGGGATCTAATAATAATAATAATAAGTTTATTGTCACAAGGAAACATACATGAGTATACACTGTTTAACAATATGCAAACTAACGCTACAGAAGTTTGTATACAGATATTGTGAGCCCTGCCTCTCAAACTAGGATAACCTGTATCTTAAGAGACAGTGTTCAGCTGTGAGGTTACTTAAAAATAGGGATCAAACAACTACGGACTGTGCCAACTTATCTTCACTGATTTTAGGGCTATGTCCCTACAGGAATATTTTGTAGACGCGAGCTGCTCGCGAACCAATAGTATACGATCCTTCAAATGGTTTCGACCGAATGAGGATTGATTTCGTACATTGAGGGGTTTATTTATTTGGTCGATTTTAGGGTTCCTTTGGAGGTGAAATTTGTGTACCCTTCCCACCTCTCCCCAACCTCCCCTAAAATAGAAAGGGCTGTAAGTTCATTACGGTAAGAGATAGCCGTTAGGTGTTTGAACAAATTTTACAGTAGGCGTTGGAACCTGTCCGGTGATAATGGTGGGGAGGTGGCGAGCGAAGCGAGCCGGCGACCCCGTAGCGTGGGGATAAGGTCACGATAGCATTCCGGTGGTAGGAAGGTCCTGAGTGGAGCAAAGTGAGGAGGTGGCGAGCGTAGCGAGCCGGTGACCGAAAACCAGTCCGGTGGTGGTACCGGTAAAGTGAAGGGGGGAGGTGGCGAGCGAAGCGAGCCGGTGATCCCGTAGCGTGGGGATAAGGTCACGGTAGCTTTCTGTCGGTAGGCAAATCCTGAGTGGAGCGAAGTGGAGAGGTGGCGAGCGTAGCGAGCCGGTGACCGAAAACCAGTCCGGTGGTGGTACCGGTAAAGTGAAGGGGGGAGGTGGCGAGCGAAGCGAGCCGGTGACCCCGTAGCGTGGGGATAAGGTCACGGTAGCTTTCTGTCGGTAGGCAAATCCTGAGTGGAGCGAAGTGGAGAGGTGGCGAGCGTAGCGAGCCGTTGACTGAAAACCTGTCCGGTGGTGGTACCGGTAAAGCGAAGGGGGGAGGTGGCGAGCGAAGCGAGCCGGTGACCCCATAGCGTGAGGATAAGGTCACGGTAGCTTTCCGGTGGTAGGCAGGACTTGAGTGGAGCAAAGCGGGGAGGTGGCGAGCGTAGCGAGCCGTCGACTGAAAACCTGTCCGGTGGTGGTGGTGGGGAGGTGGCGAGCGAAGCGAGCCGACGACCCCGTAGCGTGGGGATAAGGTCACGGTAGCTTTCTGTCGGTAGGCAAATCCTGAGTGGAGCGAAGTGGAGAGGTGGCGAGCGTAGCGAGCCGTCGACTGAAAACCTGTCCGGTGGTGGTACCGGTAAAGCGAAGGGGGGAGGTGGCGAGCGTAGCGAGCCGGTGACCTCATAGCGTGAGGATAAGATCACGGTAGCTTTCCGGTGGTAGGCAGGTCTTGAGTGGAGCGAAGTGGGGAGGTGGCGAGCGTAGCGAGCCGTTGACTGAAAACCTGCCCGGTGGTGATATCGGTGAAGCGAAGCGGGAGATAGCGAGCGAAGCGAGCTGGCGACCCCGTAGCGTGGCGATGATGTCATGTTAGGTTTCCGGTGGTAGGCAGGTCCTGAGTGGATCGGAGTGGGGAGGTGGCGAGCGTAGCGAGCCGGCGACCTGGTCGGCGACCAGGATCGGTCCGAAATTGGTTTGGCTATCAGACTATTGTACTGTCCTTGATCTGTTAGTTTTAGCTGTTAGTCTCCCATGTTATTTTAATAAATAATTTAATCAATTTTCAAAACTCCCGTTCTCACCCCCTAAACTAAGAGATCTGTGTTCTGTTTTTTTTTACGGATTCGTATAGAGGAAGCTCGACAAGGAAAAACCATTTTCAAAGCTGCCACCTTTGCCCCCCCCCCCCCCTCTCCCCCCTTACCTGGTTTTCAGAATTTGAAAGATTTGGAACATTTTTTTTCACATTCATAAACAGCGACCCCTGTCCCTTTCTCCCTTTCCGTCACACCGCCCTCATCGTATCTCGGAAACTGGCACACACATAGTGGTTGTTTTTAATTCTCACTTAATAGTAGTGAGGGACGTTGAAATTCGTATACCCTCTCCTCCCCCTCCAACCTCCCCTAAACTTGAAAGGACTGTAACTTCATAACGGTTAGGGATAGCCATTAGGTGTTTGAACAAATATTATCAAAGGCGTCGAAACCTGTCTGGTGGTAGAGGACCTTTCCGGTAGCAGGTAGGTCGACAAGCAAATTGTAGGGTAATGTTTTTTTAATGAGAGAATGTCTGAGTTTTTAAATAAGTTTATAGATTATATTAGGGGTTCTTATGGGGTTTAGAAATCTTTAAATTAATTCTCAAGTTTAATTTTATTTTAATGTCTTATTTTTATTGAATAAGTTTTCAGAATGTGTTAGGGGTTCGTGTTTTCATACTGATTTAAGGATTCCTATTGGTTCTCAAAATGTCATAAGGGGAAGGAAAACAATTAAAATATGGGTAGGTTTCGTTATTCGAGTTAGAAGATGATTTAGAATGATTAGAGCTTAATCAAGTGGAAACCTTTAGTCCTTTTGGGCTTAATTTGGCAGTGCACTAGACTTTGAAAAGTTGAAAACTTCTTTTAGGGTCATTTTTGAGAATTAATATTACATTTAGGGGTTTTACAAGTGAACGAAAAACTACCACCACCACTAGCACGCGAGCTGCTTGCAGCTCGCGCAGCACGCAACAACTAGTAACATTATATAAAAGTAAACTTAAAGAGAAAAATAATTGAAAAAAAAAAATGAAATTGTTCCTGTGCGAGGCCAAAAGGCTCCTTTCTCAGCATGGTGCTGTAACATTTAAGAAAAAAGACGTCACAGCGCTGATTCCTGATCTGGAAATTGAGCCCACGGCCTCATAATCAACAGTAGAAAAGCGACCATAAGATTAACGAGAAAATTTCTTAAAAATGTGTGTGATAAAAATGTAAGCAGAATACAAAAAAAAATGTTACCTAACATAGCATCACCATTAGCGTATGTACCTACAACATTTAACATAACCCGGCGGATACTCCCAAAGTTTGTAAGTAACTCGGAAGTTCTAAAAACATTGGCAATATTAACGTGCGATACGGAATCGTAAACAAGAAGTACTGGCCTACAGCAACCATATAGGGCTGGATGACTTACTGCCCACTTACCAAGCGAATTTCGGCAGAGAGCAAAGTTCCCTAACTTGGTCTATGGTAATATCATGAAGATTTATAATAATTCCACCCCCACACGTTATGGCGGTCGTTTTTTTTATAGTAGCAACAATTTTCGAAGCTAATGTAAGGGTATAAGTATTTTTCGGCAAATTTTCACTGATTCATCGGCACTCCTTGGGATAAGAAAGCCTTTTTGTTTGTGTGATGCAAATTGTAGTATTTTTTATGTCTTTTGAAAGTTATTTTTGTTTATGAATGGTTGTTTCCGTGTCGGAAGAGGAAAATTCTCTTTGTGTATGCGTGAAATTGGTGTCATTACCTGTGAATATCTGAGGTTTTATTTCGTACGTGGTGAATGGATATTTTTTTCTTCTGAAGATCATAACTGTTTCCGTATTTGTATTATTACTGATCATGTCGTACTTATAAGAAGCTGTTTGAACTGTGATATTTATTCAAACACAAATAACCAACAACACAGTAGAGGTATGGCCAAGAATAGGACCATTTAATAACAAAAAACATGCGGGGTAGGCGTTTGGGGACTGCCGATAGAAGTGTAAGCTAAATAATCTATATCTACTACGGGTTGTGCCCCGCGCACGCCTAAGTGGTGCTACGCCGTAGCGGATCGGCTACTAGTGCTACGAAGCGTTAGGTGACGGTCACACGAGTTCCATGATTATGTTCACCCAAAAAGTGCTCAACGCGCCTAAAGAAGTTTTCACTTCAAAAATAAAAAAAATACCCGGGCTCTTACTGAAAAATTCGTGACACAGAAATCACGAATAGTCACTTTACCTGACCTGGGAAGCCTAGCCAAGACCCAATGCTTCATAATTATACATACACAATTACGTATCATACTTGTCAATCCATTCGTAGCTACTAACTAGAAATCTATAAATCAAAAAAACATCGTCTCTTCAGCTAATTTAAAGAAGGTCACAAGTTCATTGACACAATCACTAAAGTTCACGTTAAAGATCAATTTCTTACACTCGACAGGCTACATTAAGTCACTTTGAACACTGATACGACATAACTCATTGTACATGGCTTCAAGTTACATTAAACCTTCACAATGTAGCTGAAATTTCAAGAGAATTACTATAATGTATCAAATCGGGGCAGTGTACTGAACACTGAATAATATCAGCGAAGAATGTTTAGTGAACCTTTGATATACCTACACACGATGTCTTCATCTCAGCTTACTCTAGAGGTCGATTATACTAGAAAGCGCTCGCACCTCTATAATAACAGCCTTGCGGGTACATCTAAGAGTTTAAATAACGCTAACCGGTCCGTGAATAAATATCACTGGACATTTACACACAGCACCATCTAGTGCCACACTAAGCAACGAGGCTTGTGTCGTGGACACCAGATAGTTGATATACTACATAGATACTCTTTGTTTGTTCTTATTATACATATAAACATCCATGACTCGGAAACAAATGTCGATGCTCATCACACAAACATTTGAGAACGTAAGGCAGCCTCACTGCCACTACGCCTTTTGGAACGTCGAATGAGTGATCAACCATTTGTATACCATACACAGGGTGTCAATGCCCCCCTGGCGAAGTTCTCAACCAAGCATTCTGTACATCAAACTACACAGGGTATCAACAGACTCATCACGAAGCCGCCAACCAAGAATTCTGAACATCAAACTAAGTAACTTTACGCAAAAATTATTCCGGTAAACGCCTTTTTTGGTTTAAAAATCACGTTTTATGGTAGGACTCAATGTTTGTAACGCACTCAACACATACCCTGTGCTGATAGATGTATTGGATAGTACAGGGGTCGTGGAGGCGGGGTTGCGGGACTGTTCGAAAGAGATACCGCGGCCCCCGAACATAAAGGGCGAGGAAGGAACATGGATGGGTTTTAGTCAGTAAGAGTCTGACACTCCCTCCCGCTCCGCCCAGAGTGGGAGAAGTCATTTGATGATTTCCCATCCTAAAAAAAAAAAAAAAAAAGGGATCGTGGAGGTATTTAAAGTAAGGTTTTTTTCAGTTTAATAGTACATTTTGATACAAATGGAGAAAGTTTGTTATTGTAGTCCAAGGCGGTATTAACACACGAGCCGTAGGCGAGGGTGTTTTTGAGCCGAGAACTGCAATACCAAATGTCCACGTGTATCAAACTACGTTTTTCAATACACTTTTGAAGAAATAAAATAAAAGAATGTAAAATATTTATGTCATGAATAATTACGAGACTATGATTTAAATTTTATTTTTTTTTCCGCGCTTTGCTTTTGCCAGGTTGCAACCTGGCAAAAGCAAACTTTTGCCAGGTTGCAGGAGACGCAAAGGTATGAAGCCGTTATACAGCCTAATATAAAAAAAAAACAGTTTTTATACATTTTGAATTTAGAACACAAATAAATGTTAATTTGTTTATAAAAGTAAATATTTGTTTTAAATAATCATGTTTCTCTATGATATTGAATTTATAAACACAATTAGAATATTCGAAAAAGGTTTACAAAGAAAGACGTAGATTTGCTTTTCCGAAATTAAAAAAAAACATTCAACTCTTAGGTACCTACTCTATAGTCAGAGGTGATTTTTTTTAAATTATTCATTGAACTAATTTGGACTAAGTTTATCTATAGTTATCTGTGGCAATTTTGCTTTCCGCACACGTGTGGGAAAAATAGCAAAAACGCACGTGTGAAAAACACTGCCTTTTGAATTCCCGGGCATGTTAAAGAACAAAAAATGATTGCAATAACGAAGAGGACAAGAAGTGTCTTTTGACTTCTTTAATGTTCTTTTAACACCCATTATTTAACTGAGATTTTAAAGGGTTCATGCCGTTGACTTTTGCTATCGCTTTGGATCCTTAAATATGCAATGAAGATGATTGGTGATTGCATCAACCTTTAACACAAAATCATTACCCAATAATCACCAATTCGCCTGCCAATATTATAAAATAGGTTGATTAAAGTGCAATTAAGGGAACGTCGTAAATCATCGTTTGTTGCGAAAAATGTTCAGGCGACGCATTATGAGCGACATCAATCATCATGGAACTGCAAATTATACTGTCATACTTGTTATGTTGCCATGTGCAATAATATGGACGGCTGTATTATTGTGAGGTAACACTTTAATGTTAATAATTACAACAAGTTATATTTACTTAAAAATTTAAAAACCCCCCGCCCGACACATAGTACATCATTCTACTACTCAAGCCCTTTCATTTGATACCCATATTGAGGGAGTTGTTGAATAAATATGTAATCCGCCATTTTGTGGTTGCTGGCCGCATCAATCAATCATGGACTGATTTCTATCATTCATAGCTGAGAACACTTCCGACTTATTCACCTTTCAAACAAAAAAAATACAGAATCAAAATCGGTTCATCCGTTCGGGAGCTAAGTACGATGCCACACACACACACACACACACAGACACGTCAAACTTATAACACCCCGTCGTTTTTGCGTCGTGGGTTAAAAATGCTGATAGTTGATATCTTTTTGTGTGTTGTGCCTAACCTGGTGTCAGAGTTTTTATGCCACTCGGATTCTGACTTGACTTTACATGCCATCAAGAAATATCTGACGGTGGTTGGTTTCCTCACGATGTTTTCCTTCACTGAAGCAAGTGATAATTTAGTGAAGATTTATGAGTTGGTAGTCCGAGCGTTAAAAAATCTAAGATTGCATTTTTCTTTACGCATTAATTTAGGTGCCGCTTAGTGATAGTGAAATTAGGCATTAGTATTATTGGCAATAAGTCATTTATTTCTTAACAAAATACATTGTATAGAAATAAAACATAAAATTTGATTAATAAGGATTCGATAGTTACATTAAAACAAATATTAAAAAAAAAACAACAAATGCTACTTTTAAAATAATTAAATTAATAGTTGTAAATATAAAAAAAAATGTCAAAAGATGAAAATAACAATAGCTCTTTTTTACAACAACAATGAACACTATAGGAACATAGAAAGAGGAAAAATTAGTATTTTCTTGACATATGTTAAGAAAATAGGATCATTTACTGAAATAAATTAAATTCAATTCACTTCATAAATATAGCGCAATGCCAACATATAAGTTACAAACTTAAAAACCACGCTTTGTATGAAATATATAGTAATAATCTTTATACAACTTGCATTATATTTATTTTCAAGCAGACGAGTGTTTATTGAGCAGCTTTATTGAATCAAACAGACTGCAACGTCTTGAAGCAAGATGGATCAAGTGAAGAAGCTGTAATAAATTAGAAACAGAAAACATAAAATGAGCACTGCAGCATATCTAACTAAAAATATGCTGTTTTATTAAATTTGTTACGTTTGACTACGATGCAAAACAGACTTAACATACACAGAATTCCGTTGCCGTGTTGGTTAGTATTCCGCAAAGCGCTACTGGATATGACGTGTCGGGTTCGATTCCTGGGCTGATAAAAGTGTTATTGGGTAGTAAGTTCTAAGGAGCTGTCTGCTTAAATTTGAGTCCGGCTGATTTCATAGAGGATGCCCTCTCTTGTACTTGACATGTGACTTAAGTATACCAAACTGGCGGAATATGGATGTAAGAATAGGTAGGTACACCTCTGCCTAATCTTTTGAGGATTGGCGTGATATTTTTTTTACGTATTGTTATGGGCTAATTTCACCAACCTGTTCATAATTGGACATTAGTCAATCAGCCATTAAAATAAATGTCGATGTTATTGGTATTTACGTTCCACCAGAAAAAAATAACACCAAACCACTCATAGATCGGTCAGTTGTCAAAACCAGCCAAAATAAAAAGTCTCAATGCCGCATGTCAATGTTCACTGACAATGCATCATTTTAGCTAGCCGTATAATAAAGACTCGCGTTAAATAATACAACTAAATTATAATGTCAGTTGTGTAATACAGTTTGAGTGTGTTCTTGCAACATTTTACTTTGTCGGTACATATGTCATTGCCATTTTCAAATTTTGTTATTCTAATGGCGCATCCACACATGCCCGGCGGCACGATACGGAGTGGTAGTGTTGTCGTGTTCATTTATACCTAAGATAATTTTTGCGGTTCTTTTTATGAATAATAACATACAACACTTTTCACTTGCAATTTAGGCAACTATAATAATATTGTAGTCCAACATCTTCTAATCCTACGTACACGACTAACTTCGAGCAAGTCACAGCACTACTGCGAAAATTGCAACCGCATCTGCAGGCCGTCGGTAAAGCCGGCGGCAAATTCAGCAGCATCGGCAAGGCGGTCTAAAAGCCGGCGGCAAACCCAGCGGCATGTGGATACGCCATAACGTTCTTACGTTTCGTGGTGTTTGTGGTATTTTATTTTGAAAGTGTTTGTAGGTATATTGAAAGTGTTTTAAATTGAAACAATAATAATGCCCTGTAAGAGAACGCGTGAACGGGACCCTAATTTCTTATCAAATGAGAAAGAAATTTTAATAACTTTGTAGTTGAAATATCAAGTAGTTGAAAATATTAAAAACTGATGCTGTCACAACTGCAGCAAAAAATAAGGGATGGAGAGTTTTAGCTGAGGAGTTCGTATTCTTCAAAATAATGCCGCCGTTCTTTATAAATTTCCAAATAAATTTGATCTTCGATAATACAGTCGTACGCTGCTTCCATTTTGATGATTTTGACAACTGACTAAGGTCCATGTTCACCAAAAAGGTGACAGTCTGATTACCTAAAACAGCTGTTTAAAACGCATTTTTGTATGGGAACATGTCACAGTGACAGCTGTTTTTAGATAATCAGACGGTTATTTTTTCGGTGAACATGGACCTAAATGCCTGTTAGTAAGTTAACGGACCTATAAGGCAGCAATTAATTTAATGCCTGATTTAAGACATTTAATCATGGATTAGCGCATGGTGAAACACTCGCTACTCCTAATGCCCCGTTAAAATTTTAACAGGAGATTAAACTAACTAACATGGTATGGTGAAACTAGGTCTTAGCCTATTTCAAACGACTAAAGTTCAGTTTCCTAACAATGTCCTTAGCTACCTAAGCTTAGCTTAACCTAACTTCGAAAATGGCTTCCAAGAAGATCTAGACAAAAAACCATAAAGAATGGATACCTCTCAAATCTTATTTCATAAATCACAAAACCTAGATAAAGCTTATTAAACCTAAATCCACTAGACAGAACTCAACCACAATGTTCTAATACAAACATCAAAGAAAGGTAAGTAACAAAGCTTAACAAAAATAGAGAGATTTTATTCGTAAATAGAGGATTATTTGTAAATATAGGCGACATCTGAACTACACTCATCACTGAATTCGAATAATGCACCTAATAAAACCCACCCTTTCTTCGAGCCGCCTATATTTTTCTTATGGCAATATTTTCTGTGACTGATATTTTGTCCCAAAATACGTAGTCGGTAGGTCGTGCTTGCAAAATTATGTATACAGTCCTGTGTATATTATGTCTTCTTATATTTTATATGGCGGCGTTGACATTATCTGCTTAAATTACGGTTTTGTTGTTGAGTGACAATGGTTTTACTATGGTATTTATTACAGATTATGTTGCGAGTATGCTGTCAATTGCAGTCGTAAGAGGTATTCAATGCCCCGAAAGTCTGACAACCAGTATTTCCAAGGGTTATCGTGTAACCTAGTACTAACTGGGTTGTGGAGGTCAGATTGACAGGCATTCGCTCCATGTAAGAGACTGGTCAACATCAGGTTCGGAAGAGGTTAGGCGGGTGATGAAGTTTGGAATAACCTACACCAATGGTGATCTCCCTTTTTAATTGGTACAAAAAAAGTTACAAATTATCATTAACACGCAGAATAATCATGGGTACGTAGATTTTATCATTTTAATGGCCTGAAATTCAAATCATGAACCATAAAATCTAGGTGTACATGTTTTTTTCCTAATATCATGATAATCATTCTCTTGCCCTTATCTATACTAATACGAGTATTATAAAGCAGTTTGTTTGGTTGAACCAAACAAACAAACAAACAAACTCTACGCGCTAATCTCAGGAACTACCGGCTCGAATTAAAAAAAAATTCTTGCGTTGGATAGTCCATTTATCGAGGAAGGCCATATAAAACATCACGCTATGACCAATAGGAGCGGAGCAGCAATAAGAAATGTTGCAAGCGGGAAAAGCTTCCGTTGAGCAGGCGATGCAGGTGTTGATGATTGCGATATCAAAACTTCACGCGAACGAAGTCGAGGGCAGAAGCTAGTTCCAACATATTTGGGGTCGGCGCAGCATGTCTTCGTCTTCCAGACTTATTACTCGTCATCTCATCAGACACCTCTTTTCTTGCCATATCATCCTTTCCACAGTTCATTCATCGTATATTTAGTCTTCCTCTACTCTTGTACCCATCTACAATCATAATACAATTACTATACATTTACAAAACATTTATGTACATACATACCTATACTTATATAGCAGGCCGTAACAGATACCTCAAGGTTATGATAGAACTATTCTTCTGTTGTTTCGATGTCTTGTTCTGTCTCCAACGTACAAACCATGTACATATTTCTAAGAAATGATTACCATGTAGACTTCGTTACAAATAAAAGAATTCTCTGTTTATGTGATCTCGTTATTTTCAAATAACATTCCATTGAAATGTTCCACAGTCAAGATCTTTCAGAGTAAATCAATCCAATATGTACAATAATGTTAAATTAACTTCGTACACAAATCGAAGTAGCATGGGCATAAAAATAAATGTATCTGAAGAAATAAATAATGTACAAGTGAATTTACTCAAAGTCGTTCGATCGTTTTATTGAATAAAGCAGACAGCATCCAGAATACTTAATAGGGAGTAGAGAAAACTGTTTTTATTTTTGTTACGTCTTTAGGCGTAGTGTCTACGGTGAATACAAAAACAACATTTTATTAGAATTTTCACGGTTTTATGGAGTATGATGGAATATAAAGGTGGGTCGTGGAATACAGAGTGAAACTCTTATTAACAGCCCCACACTGATTTAGTCTTAGGTACTGAAATAGTTTTAAGAGTACGATTGCTTGCTGCGACACCGTAGCTGAAGTAACCATGACGTTATACTACGGCAGGCGTAGCAACTGCTACACGACTTTTTAGGGTTCCGTAACTCAAAAGTTACAAAAAGGAACTCTTATAAAATCACTTTTTTGTCCATCTGTCGCCACCGAATTTCTCTGGCACGGATGGACCTAGCAAGTTGAAATGTATACTGAGGTCTTACCTTAATTTCCAACTTTTTATTTTTCGGAATTTTCCCGTAACTTGTGCTGTAAGACGTTGCTTTGAACCAAAATTGTCAATTCTAGATTTTACTATAACAATCTTATTATTTGCGGTTGGTGCAATAGCCGTTTCATGGGATCGAACAGCAAAGTTAAGTTTGTCCTTTAAAAAGTTTGTACGGACTTACGGACCCCTCGATGCGCGAGTCGGCCTAGCTCTTGTTTTCATATTCTTCCTACGAAAAATCTATGGCACACGAAATGCTATACTTATGCTCCCACTTGTTTCTTATTTTAAAAGGATAAAATTCAATGTTTTTATTACATTTTACAAATAAATACTTTTGAAATGTCAAGTTGTCGGAAAGTTAAAGCTACTAGTCCACTGTTCAACCATGATGGCAATCAATCGGATCCTAAATCAATCAAATAAATAATGCTAATTTATACTAGTTATGTAGTACGACGGTTTTAAATCTAATGTTACCCAATTATATAGCTCACCATTCAATTATTACACGTGCAACAACATTGTTGCCAGATTTCGATAGTCATCTACATAAACTGCATAATCCCACAGTTTTATTTCACTTTCCATACCTGGCAGGACATTAAAACCGCAAATCCACAAAATCCGGAATTAGTGGTTTAATACGATTTCATTTGGCGATTCAACAGTTGCGCGATTAAGTTGCGCGTGATTTGTAGCCTAGTGCTTTGGAAAAATATAAATACTAAATATGTTTTCTTGGTGGAATCTTTTTAGTCTGAAGATTTAGATTTAGTGATAACAAGCACAACTATAAAGCATACATTCTGTTCAATTTTCACCTTTTTTTTTAATTACCAAGGATTTTGTTTTGTAAATGCTCCTTTTACATGGTATTTATTAGTAGCAAATTTTGAGTATACTTTTCCGCTCTCGAGATAGACAGACGTAAATTAACTTTATATTTATTCTCTTCTTTACAACATTTAAACCCACTTTCCCTTCGTAAAAGATGTTCTTACTCGTATTTCTTAGCGTTAAAACAAACAGTTTGTCAGGCAAGCGAGCTGGCTTAATGACCTAGCTTCGTCTACGTCCGTCGCACTAGATTATACTGTATTGCAGTACCGTTCTTATGTGGGAGGTGCAGTGTTGGGAACATTGACGTGTGGGAGGAGTGATCAAATAAGTTAGCTGTTGAGGGAATTAATGGCGTATTTCAGTAATTCATTAGCTTTTCTAGCGCTACTCACAAGAATATTTAAATGATAACTGAGTGATTAAATGTGTGTGTACACCATATTAGGTGGACAGACAATAAAGTGGCTGGAAGATACTGGATAACTATGACAAAAAACCGCCAAAAGTGGAGAGTTTTGCTAGAGACTTACTCATCATTGGGTGGCCAAGGGAAGAGGGCAGAAGAGACAGAGAGAGAAAGAGAGTACATCATACTTCCGTCTACTTCAATGGAGAATAAAGGAACTACATGAATGGTGGTATAATTAGGGTGCGTGCCATTTGATATAATAAGAGAAAGTCTAACGTTCACGTAACCTAATTTCATTTAATATACTTTTTGTTTAGTATAACGATGAAATGATTTAATGAATTATTGACATAATTTCAGTTCATCTAATTTTATATGGCATAATTAACATTTCCTATAATGCACTTTTAAACTAATATTAATTTAGTATAATATTAAGTAAGTATAACATTTAATTAGTATAATATTCAAAATCTATAGTAACGTTAATTATAATTTTGAATCGTCTACTTTTTTGAATACTTCTGTAAAAACTGATTGGACTATAAACGTCTGCTACTTTCGTGTGTGTCCCCGACTCTCTCGAGTGCCATATCCCCTCTATTGTTGGAGAATCATCTGGGTTAGGTTAGGTTAGAACAGTGACCATTAGCGCGCATTACTTATTCATTACAGAGTTTTGGCTGAAAATGAGTAAATTATGAAAATTAGGTCAAATGAAAGTTAGGTCAACTAAACGTTATATTAAAAAAACATTATACAAATTGAAAATTATTTGACATAAACGTTATACTTAATTATATTAGAGTAAAAGAAGTTTATATTACATGTAACATTAGATCACATGAAATAAGGTTATTTGTTTTTATAGCATATGAAAATTATATGATGTGAACGTTATTTCAAGTGAAAATATACTATCTGTTATTACAGCATATATTACACACCCGTATAAATTATTATAGTGGTATAATGAAATGCCATTATGGAAGAAGCTTCGACATGCCTACTCAAAACAAATTGGGATAACTGTTAGGTGAAAAATTTTGAGTAACAAAACTCAAACGTACATCCGACAAAAAAAAGCCACTGTTGGTAACGTTGATAAAGTTTAAAGTTCCACACAAAAAGAAACGTGGAACGAGTTGCACAATGAAAATATAATTTATTTTGATTTTCATCAACTCGTCCCAAATGGGCCATCGACATGTGAGACGGGTTGCTGAATTACTACCACTTTTAACAAATCACATAATATCACGCCTGTAACTCGCGATGAGTTTGGCAGAGGATACTTAATAGGGGTGTACTCCATGTCGAATGCCAAATGATCGAATATCAATTGACCGACCACTATAAATCAAACGTCTAATACTCGAAACTTCTTAATATTGAATGTTCACACCCAAATTTCGCCAGTAACAGGGGCGAACCTATTGCCATAAACTGGGCACAAATCCAGAGTCAATGGCTGCTACAGATATAAAGGTATGTTTTCATTCTGTAATGTCCCACTGCTGTGATGTTCCTGATGGAAAAACCCAATAACACTTTGCCCGACCTAGGGTCACAGAGTAAAGTACAGAGTATAAGCTTCGAATCGGTTGCACCACGTGCGTGACCACTGGCCGCTTGTCGCGTACGCGGCAAAAGTGGAAAAAAACAGTTTACGCTGTCACAGCCAGTTGTAAATCTCAGGGTTGTCAGGGCAACACACGTTGTTTGTTTTGTGACAAGTTAGAATATTTTAATGTAAAAACCTGTTATTTATTAATAATGGTTGTTTATTGTACTGTGTGTATCAATAATACTAGAAAAAAATAAAAAGATATCATACTTTAACTACCCCAGGGAGTACAATTTATAGGTACTTAAGTAAATATTTGATTAATTTGTCTTCACCTATTGTGACAACCTTACCAAAATAGGTAACAATTTTGCACGTTGTTAAGAAGCTTGTACTATGTTCAGTTTACTTACTCATATGCAAGGATCGAACCCAGGCCCCCATGCTCACATATCTGGCGAAATGTGTATTCAGTATAAATTGTTTCAGCTAATTCGGGAAAATTATTTCTAAGTTGTACAGTGCCTTATAAATAAAGTTCATGTTACATACCAATTAATTTCAAGCAGTTCAGTAGTAATGGTTATAAAACTTAGTATTTGTTTAATAAAACAAGAATTTTAACAATCAAAGTAAGAGGTTGGTTTTATTATACGGTCATGAAAATTTGAAATTACCGCAATAACATATTTACGATTCACACGCTAAGGTGCGCCATAAAATATTCTCAAGAGCGGATTACAAACCATCAAATTATTAATTACTAGCTTCTGCCCGCGACTTCGTACGCGGATCCTGTTGCTTTTGCCAGCGACACCGGGTTCGTCAAAATCGAAGATGTGAAACGTCTAATTCTAAGAGCCCGGGGGCGGGAAAATAACGGATCTTTCCCACCTGAGCAACACATACCGTTTGTTTCTTTTTGCCATTTAACAGCTTCACAAAAAGTACAATTTTGAACCATACCTCCGATGGTGGAAAATGTGGCGTATTCAATCATAGGAGTATATGTAAATGCACTCCGTTCCTTATCAACCCAAGGAAGGTCGCCATGCCCTACGGCTATATCTTGAGACATCCGATTCTTCAGATGATATCGACATTCTGTTCAGAGAATGTCAACAGTCTTCGCGCTCTTCTTCTGTCTCTTCATGCCGTACTCCAGCAATTCTTTCTCTCTCACTTTCTAACTGAGTATGAATATTTTGTTGTGTGCGGGTTCGGGGCAATGTATGATAATCTCGAGCAGCAGTTAGTCGCGCATCACGTTCATCACTCGTTTCAAAAGACTTGTTAGTAGATGTGCGATTACGCTGAGAACTCAAGCGTGATTCTGTAGGGTAAACGTTTCCGATTCGCAAGATAATGCATGTCGCTCATGATCAGCGGTCAGTCGCGCATCACGTTCCCCACTTATCCCTAGAGACCTAGAAGCAGATGCGTAGATACGATGAGAAATCAAGCGTAATTCTCTATCCGTGAACATCTCCGACTCGCGAGACAATGCGTGACGTTCCCGATCAGCGGTCAGTCGCGCATCACGTTCCCCACTTGTCTCTAGAGATCTAGAAGTCGATCTACGCATCGACATCGCATCATACGATCGGCGCTTGAGTACCAAGCGTATCTACGCTTGGTACACCCTCACTTAGATACCTGATCAATTAAAATCTAAGTGCCCTGCGTTACCGGGTAGGCTACCGAGTCACGAAGATAAATGGAAACGGAAATTAAACACTCAAATAACATAAGCCCGAAGACATATTTATTCGATAAAATGAGTTGTGGCCAGTAGAGTCAAATTTTCAATGATATAACATCGTCATTGAAAATCAGTCCTAAACTGTTACCGCCTTAACCGCGTGGAGGTACTCCCAGTTTCTGTTATTTTATAACTATACAGTGAAATTTGTAATAGCTTTGCAATAATTTTCACATCAGATGTTTCTGATCTTCGATTTTTTATAAGTCAACAGAAAATGCCCATCAGACCGAACAACTTTTGCTAAGACGTCATCATTCCTAAATGTGTTATGGTGTAGCTGGGCTCTTGGAGTTCCACAACAGGTGTTCCAGATCTTCGATTTTTATAAATCAACAGAGAGTGCTCATCAAATTGAACAACTTTTGCTAAGACGTCATTCCTATATGTGTTATGGTATAACTGGGCTCTTGGAGTTCCACATCAGGTGTTCCGGATCTTCAAATTTATTCTCTCAGCAGAAAATGCTCATCACGTGGAACAATTTTCGCTATGGTGTCATTTTTGTATCTCTTATAGTTTAGCTGCTCTGTTGCGGTTCTACATCAGGTGTTCAGGTTTCCAAGATAAATTATAGCCTATATGTTGCCCAGACATAATACCTATACAACAACAAAAAAATCATTCAAATCCGTCCAGTACTTCCGAAGATTAGCGTGTACAAACAAACAGACAAACAGACAAACAGATAAACAGACAAACAGACAGAATTTTTTTTTTAGATTCGTGCTCTATTACTGTTTCTAAACCCCCTTCAATTATTATTTTTTAAATATATTCAATGTACAGACACAGCTTTTTTACTCTTTTATTATATGTATAGATATAGATAAAACTTTATTATGAAACCCTTCATCGTGAAACGCATTGAATACCACTGGAGAAGTGTTAGTGCCATCGAGAATTCTCAAGAGTGATACTATCTCGTTCTATCAAGCACCTATTGAAATGTTATGCATACTGTTATCTCTCTCTTACATTTACAATGAGGATGCAATATTGGTATATTATCTAACGATAGTTTGCTGAGTAGTTCTGGTTTCTCGGTCTATGTAATTTTATTTACACAGAGTATTATATTAGCAGAATGCTCATTCTGGCGTAAAAAAAAAACGCTCGTAACTTCTGGCTTCTTTGGGTAAACCTAAGGGTTTTTGGGATTTGAGCAATGGTAATCACCATTGCTCAAATCCCAAAAACACCCAATGTTTAAAGAATTTTATTGACGAATCCCTTCATCCTTTTTCCGTGTAAAATGGATATTATGATACTTTAGGTCATCACAAAAAAATTGTATTAAACAAAATTAAAAAAAAAACTCTCATTTTTGTTTTGTTAACTAATTTTCAACCTAAATGGTTAATGTTACGGGAATCGGCTAAATAGTTTGGTAATACAGGCATTATCTGCTTAAATGAAGACTCCAAACCCAAATTGTTTGTGTATAACTTTTGAACACAGTAACTTTATTATTATTATTATTAAAAAACAGAAATCAACAAAATAAAAAAATCTAGTTGGTATCAAATACGACATCGACAATTACTCATTCTATCTTGTTCTACTATACATACTTTCATTTTCTGCCCCTGCCGTAACTCCATAATCTTCGGCTTACCTAGGTCCCTACAAAACGGTAAGTACTGCCAGCCGCGAAGTCACGTGTGCGCGGCCATACGATTGGTACCTACCTGTACTATTAACTTGCACTGCTGCAAAAGGTCTCTCCTGCTGCCGTTATTGGTGAACGAATGAACAAATACAATGCAAAACTTCATCCCCTTTTCCTTTGTGGGTTGAAATAAAAAAAAAAAACCAACGACTTACTAACTTTGATACTATTTAGTAACTCAAAAATAAATACTTTAATTAAAAACAAAATGATGGTCTTTTTTCACCCCTCAAGGGTTGAAATTCTAATAAAGCCGTTGCGTTAGCTTCCAATCATAAGCCCAGATAACAAATTTTGTACTTTTACGTCGAAAATTAAAGATTTTTCACACACAATTTCATCCCCTTTTTAAGCCTTCGGGGTGGAATTATCAAAAACGCTGAAACACGTATAAATTAATTTTCAATTGTCAGCCTACACACAAAATTAGAAGATCCTAACTTTAAAACTGACGGACTTTCATATAAACTTCCATCCCCTATTTTATTCCCTTGGGGGTAGAATTGATCAAAATCCTTTCTTAGCGGATGCCTACGTCATAACATCTACCTGCATGCCAAATTTCAGCCCGATCCGTCCAGTGGTTTGGGCTGTGCGTTGATAGATCACTATGTCAGTCAGTCAGTCACCTTTGAGTTATATTTATTTAGAGATTTAGATAGATGTACTGCACAATTTGTATTCACGGTTTTTCTAACTTCATTCAATATTTTTTAAATAATAAGTAAAAACCCGTAAAATCGAGGAAAGTGCGGGGACTGACAACTGCAAACTTAAATTGGTCATAGTATGACCACTTTATGTGTCCAGTCCACGGTGGCGTTGCTTGTCATGAAAATTTGCATCGAAATCTCAAACTTGGTCCATTTATTTTAGTTCTGTTTTGTCCCGCCTGCACAGATAAATTGGTTGAAGCGTATTCGGACGGCATACGTCAGTGTCACAGAGCATCTATATATACGGGAAATAGAGAGCCCTCTTTAGGGATTTTCCCAAACTGTCGCGCTGTCGCGCCCTCTGAAGATCTTTCTCCTACCCATCCTAATCAAACCTCCATTTTCATTTAGTTATTTTTGGATAATTTGTATTTTAAAGGTAGCTAATAGGATTTCGATTAGACAAAATCACATAAGTAAAACAATTTTAAATAAGTACCCTTTCATATTGTATTTCAATTTTGGTGTGTTTATACACTTTGTTTTTCATTTCGTCATAGTAATCTTAAAACTCTTTACTGAACAAAACACACAATAATACACAACACTATACAAATTCAATACAACCTATACAACAACACACAACACATATTCAAAATGTTTCAATGGATATTTTTCAAAAACATTATTTTTCCGACACGAGACAAGATGTTTGACATTGACGCTTCAATCATTCGTTCGTTTTCGTTCAGAAATATCCTTTTCGTCAAGAAATTTATTTTTGTAGTTCGACTTATTTAGAAATTTAAATAAATATAGTGAATTTATGCTTCAATAATTATCATTAAATTAAATTATAATGAATTAAAATAGCAATTTTCAGCAACTGTTAGGTCGAAGTAGATTTGTAGAGACTCCGTCATATTATTATGTGGATTGAGGTAAAAAAGTTAGGACACGGACAGAACGGAAGACGTCTATTAGATGGCACTTTAAAAAATTTTGATGACGTACGTGAAGGCAAGTTCCCCCCCCCCCCCCCCCGTCAGTGTCGCCGGACTCTTGTTGCGGGTGGACTGCACTCATGTTATTTTTTCCAAACAAAATTTAAACTGCACGTTTTTAATGATTTCTGTATGAAATCATGTAGCAAATGGTACAGTTGTAAATATCTCGTAAAATAAGAATAGAAAATGCGTTAATAAAATATATTTTACGTAGTTTGTAATTTCGATTTGTTGTTTGAACCTATCATAGAGTAAGCCTGACAGAAGTCAAATGTCTGTTTGCAATATCAAAGTATGTAACAGCTCTTTACTGAATGCTTACCTACGTTATGCACGGCACTTATAACAAAAACACGTTTTTTTTTCAATATTTGTCTTTCAGTATGTCCGTCTTCGGTCTGTTTGTTCCGCTTATTTTCGAAACGGCTGATTCGTTTTTGACGAGACTTTTACTGGCAGATAGCTGACATGATAAGGTCTAATCTATATGCGAAAGTAATTTTGATTGTTACCTTTTCACACCAAAACCACTGAACCGATCACTTTGAAATATTGCAAATACATTTTCAAGTGTACAGTATCAGACATCACGAACATTTATTCCCGAGGAAAACGAAAATAATCGTCTTACGATAGTATGAACCTTTGGAAGAAAGCAAATTGAAAGGCGACTAAGAGAAGACAGAAAGAAGAACAAATTCGGTTTTATGCCTGGTCACAGGTAACGACGGATGCTATTTTTGCTATCTTTTTTTGTTTATGAGACAAGCCCGCCTCACTATTCCCAAACCACTGTAACTCCTGAAAACCAGAATCAACAATGACGACCACCAGAAAAGCGCAGAGACAATGAATCTCGACGAAGTCCCAGAGAATGATTTTATCTGTCCTGGATCCCGCAACGACATTAATCAGAAAGTATAGCGAAGGATAAAACGTAATTTCCATTTTCCTCCATACCAGCAGGAGACAGAATGAAATAGGGCCAATAGGCACAAAAGGACGTTTACAACTGGGATACGCGCAGTTGCCTAGCACCACGGATTAATATTAACATTAATGGGTCCTAATTTATGACCAATAATAGGTATGGCAAAAACTCTAACTAAAAAGTTATTGCCTTGATGATGTTATTGTTAGTTTAAATGGTACCTTACTACGTTACGGAAACAATACACTAATAATAATCTTTGTTTAAACCTAACAATCAAAAGTTGTCTTATTTCATCTAGTATTAATGCCCATCATTTCACTGTTTGACAATAATGACAGTCAGCATGCTGGAAGATCTAAGTTGCACATTATTTTATCCCTTGTTGACACAAGTGAATATATTCACTTACAGAACACACAATGGTGGAAAGCCTGATAATCGGCAAGGTTGGTATTGAACAGATACAATTGATCGTGTTGTCAACTTTCAATGCTTTCCAACAAATTAAGTTCCAGAATTTGATGTTTCAGGCTTCATTTGTCATCAAAAGTGGTATTTTTCGTTTGTTATCAGAAGCGGGTTCTCTGTTATTGTTGTTCTCTGTTGTTAGCAGCATCGCAGCATCGCGAAGGCGAAAGAGAGAGGCAATCCCAACAGCTATCTGTGTAATTGCAGACTACACTATAGTCTTATTTGGAGGCATTGGATTGGGCTGCACATATTGTAGGCTGACTTATGGCTGACTTGCGTTTTTTATTCTCTTACTAACGGACGCCACGCGGTTTCACTCATTTAGTGTCCGTTCCCGTGGGAGTACGAGGATAAAATATTGCCTATGTTACTTGCTCGATAATGTAGCTATCTATTGCGGAAATAATTTTTCAAATCGGCCTAGAAGTTTTTTAAGTTTATACGTTACATACAAAAATACAAAAATCATCTTCGTAATATTAGTAAAAATTTGTTGTTTGTGTGAATTACTAACACAGCTTTAAGTAATCATTATGTTCTACTAACACTATGGACCGAGAAATCTTAAATAAATGTTTTGAATTTGAATTTGCTACTCTGTGTCCTTAGTGTAAAAGCTACAACAGCCTGCGTACTTGAGTGATTGCTCCTGTCACGTTTATGTCTCTGTGAATATTAATTATGTTAGCGGTATATTTAGGGCTGAATTTCATAGTAATAGTAATTATGCCTTTGCGGAGTACGAAGTAAATGACTTGTTTAATGGTTGCTTAAAATAGATAACTTGTTTGTATGAGAAATGTGATTTATTGTCAAGAAATGTCTCGTAAGAGGTATTTTATTAGCTTGTTTTCTTCGTTAAATTATTGTAAGTAATGTCGTCAACGTTGTCGAGTGGAACGGTTCTAGTGCTTGCCTAATGCCAGTGTATGAAAATAGTTGTACACGTATCTTTTGGCTGATGGCAAGACTTGAACCTAACTCCACCATTTAGTTTTTTCAATTCAATACAATTTCATGAATGTTTACTAACAATACGATGATATTGGGCTTGAATGCAAAAGCCAAAAGATTGTAGTAGCGGTACGTAGACATTAGAATAAGTTAAACTTATATTGTCACTTACGGGATACGCCTATATTGCAACAGCGTCGAAATATCGGGAGCTCAAAATAATACCTAATCACGGAAGATATCCCGTAAGTGACAATATAAGTTCAGTTTTAAACCGTGAAAGCTTTAAAACATTGATTAGAAAAAGTTGACAATAAACAATGTCCTGATAAAAAACTCAACTATATTCTCCTCTACCCTAAACCCTATTCCCCATTTATTAAAACAAAACGCTTCCCACTATCTCCTAATATCTCACCTTCCTTAACACTGAAGAATTTCATCTGTCAAACAAGGAACTAATTACCAGCCCCCCTCTCCCCCGCTCAGCCCCCTCGGTGGGAATCAGGGGATCAAGCCGGCGGTTAAATCGGAGGGATTACACTGGGGTCCGCCCGCATTGAACTGAGGACCGACCCTTAGTGACAGGTGACGGGCCTATCACTTATAGGCGATCTTTTCTTTACAAGTTTCGAGATTTATCGATTTTGTTCGAGGATGTGTTTGGTTGGTAGGTAGGTATGTAAATTATTTGTTCTTAAATTATCTTCACAGAAAAAAACGGATCATGTCCGTTTCGTGAAGAATATTTTTTGACAGAAATACTGTCACAATTAGATGTGTCCCTAGGATACAACATGGTCCTCATATTTATTCTCATATGACTGGGCACTGTTAGTCATCAGCTCAACCATTTTCATAAGTAACGTGTTACAAAGTCGAATCACTAACGGGTAGTCAAATTGTGACAGCACTAGTATTTCAATGGCACACGACGCACATGCAACCCATCCCAAACGCATTAATAAGTCACATCTTAGTGAACGATGCCATGGGCATTCACCAGTAACCCTCTGTGCCTATTTGATGTTTTCATTTTTCACTTAAAAAAAAGAATAATAATAAGATCTTGACAAATAAGGGTCAATTAGGGTAAATAAGAGTCTGACAAACAGTCTTACCAAGGAGTTAAGTATTACCCAGTACTAACTGGGCAGTGGAGGTCAGATAGGCCGTATCACACCTTGCACAATACTGGTATTCAGCTGCATACGGTTAGACTGAAAGCCGACCAACATAGTTAGGAAAAGGCCAACATAATTTGAACAAGATTATATCATAAACAAAATTCCCAACAGCTTTAAAGGCTAAAACAAAACCTCCACTTGGAGCTCTGCTGACTACATACAGCATCGCTCACTATGCACTCTGATGGCAAGTGGACATTTATCGCCTTCACCGCTAATGCACGGGAGCTATTCGCTCTAATACATTTTACTTTGTTACTTGAAACTCCAGCCGTAATAGTTACGTGGTTAGCTTGCACGATAAGAATAGGGAATAGAATATTCACGTGTGGAAATACTAGCTAGAGGAAATCGTAAGGGAGTTTTTTACATTTTAATTAAAATTTAAAAACATTATTAGATAGGTTTACAGTGCTCGATGACCGCAGTGAAAGAGTGGGTCTTAAAATGAAGATGGACAAGACGAAGGTCATGTTGAATGCCCATGTCACACCCACTCCTATACAGATCGGAGACTCTACACTCGAAGTTATAGACGATTATGTGTACCTGGGACTAACAGTCCAGTTAGGTAGGTCTAACTTCGAGAAAGAGGTCAATCGTCGAATCCGACTCGGCTGTTCAGCGTTCGGAAAGCTGCGCGGTATCTTCTCGTGCAACTTACCGCAGTGTCTCAAGACGAAAGTCTATGACCAGTGTGTGGTGCCAGTGATTACATACGGGACCCAAACGTGGTCGCTCACAATGGGCCTTATAAAAAGGCTTAAAGTCACCCAAAGGGCAATGGAGAGGGCTATACTCGGAGTTTCCTTGCGTGATCGAATCAAAAATGAAGACATCCGCAAGAGAACCAAGGATACCGACGTAGCCCGAAGAATTGCCAAACTTAAGTCGCAGTGGGCAGGGCACACTGCTCGCAGAACGAATGGCCGATGAGACCGAAAAGTTCTGGAGTGGCGACCGCGAACCGGAAGACGATGCGTAGGAAGATCTGCCACTAGGTGGACCGATGACCTGAGTTGCACGGGGCCGGTCACTGTGGCGACACTTGGGAGAGGTCTATGTCCAACAGTGGACGTCTTTCGGCTGAAATTAATTAGGTAGGTTTCATCGTACATATAGAAAATTAAATAATATTACAAACCAAGATATATTCCGGCCCGATGGAATCGGCAAAAATCGACCTTCCATACAAACTTTGATCTGGAAAGAGTTTAAAAAAACAGTATTATGTGGTTACCGTTAATAGAACACTGGTGTCACATCGTCATCGCCATCTAGGAAAATATTGATATTAATATCGGTCAATTCTTGTCCCAGAAAAACCTCAGGCTCATAAAATTTTCGTGTTTTCCTAAATCATGTTAATATTAGGATTATGATTGGTTTTCCCGATATTTACAGATTGTTTATCCTTAAACTCTGATTCTGATCTAACTTTAATTTTTTGAATTCACGTAGGAATTGCATAAATATGACTTTCTTCGGTGATAATAAACCAGCATGCCTGAGAGATATTTCACGATGGCTTTTAAAGCCAAGTCAGAAAAAAAGGGGTGGCATAAAGACTGTGACACAGGTTAGGCATCTCACGATAAAAATAAGCAAAAAAATATCTCCATTTTTTCCTAATTTCTTACGCACGATTGTTACTCCTCTATTTAATCTAATGCAAAATTACCTTTACTACGAGTAAATTTATTCTATTCCTTACCAAAAAACAGTTTTATTCTGGTCCGATTTGTATCCAAGAAACTCACGGCTGAGGCTATAAATCAATCGATTAATTAATCACTGGTAACCACAGTGACGGCGCCATTTCTACGAGAAATAACGTTTCAAAGTAATATATTCAGTCGTCCTTTGATTAAGACAAAGCTTTATAGTTTGCGGTTAGAAAAGCAGCTATTGGTGGTTCTTCAGACAGGTCAGGGGCATATTACTTGCTACTGGCATGCGTGACGTGGTCAAAAGGGTTAGCAAGTATCGAGGTATCGGTTGGTATCGGTTTTTTATATTTACGAGCAGAAGGTTTAGTTTATTTATAGCTATGCTATGATACTCGGTAAATATACATATAGCTTAGCTTTCTAATGGTAAAAGAATTTCTTAAATCGGTTGAGGAGTTCAATCGTAAGAAATACACGAAAAGGAAACAAATGTATTCTCTTTATTATATTATTATTAGCTTAGATATATCTTATTTTTTAAGTAGTGATAGCCTAGTTGTGTGACCTTCGAACTACTAAGTTATAGGTCCCAATTTCGAAAACAAGACCTCTGATTATTTAGATTGATGTCCCCCATGTGTGTTGTTAGGCCCACTGAGTTTCGTCCCGTAGAACAAAATCCTGGGTCATCCCAAACAATATGCTTCCTTATTCTGTCACCAGGTTAGGCCCTAAGCAGGCGATAAAGAAAGTGCGATTGTACCACAAATCGCTAAATCATCGATGAGCCTCTGTCGAAGAAGACGGATACATAATGAAGTTTTAAAAACGTTTTATCGCCAAAAAATTTAATTAGGATTCTACACTTAACAACAATCTAATTTTATCCAAAATGGCCGCCCTAATATCACCGTTTTGAAATTATCAAATGACGTATCGAATTTCAATTATGCATTCAATGAAATCGTTAACAATACAATCTCATTGATATGCAATTCCGATAGCCTGATTAACATCCTATCATCACGAAATTTAGATAATCAATACGATAAACCGAAATCGCATTAACGTTAACAAGCTAACCTTCAATTATCGAAGACCTGCTCAGGTAGGGTTTCATAGACGACTCCATCCTGTTTTGTAATGGTGTTCCGTTCCACAAAAGAAGGGAGAGACCCGTGTGTCCGGGTTGTCTGCACGTTATAGGAACTGATGGCCGCCAAAAACTTGTTGCTGAATTCTGGGTGTCTCCCTTCAGATTGGCATTGACGCGTACCCACTGCTGGCTGGGACAAAAGCCTCCTGTGGGACCACCACGCGGGCCCAGAGTGCGGAATGGATAATGTCACATGTATGTCTTGGATTTTTTGGTTCTGGAACATGCTGGGTCACCGTTTTCCTTCACCGGCATTTCTGGGTCGCCACTGCTCCCCTACAACGTCACATTAAATTAACAAGGCAAACTTCAGGCGTGAAGGGTATCGATAGCAAATCATGTCAGTGAAGTTCTGCCAGTTAAATTAATTTGACGCAGTATTGAAAGAAACCACATTCGCAGCATCCAAAATCCAATTAAGCTTAATGACTTAACTTTAAAAGACTGACGTCACAAATCAGACTGACGCAGTGAAAAGAATAAAACGAAATCTTCTTGGCACAAATTATGTTAAATCAAGAGCCAAGGAGCTCCTTTAATCCAGACAGCGATTTTATTTGATTACGTCAAACGTTTGGGATGATTTAAACGTTTTTAACATCTATTCTTAATGAGTACTGTTACTTTTTACGGCGAGAACATCTTGTCTTTATTGAGGAAGATTTATGTAGATTTTGGTATTGGTGTCTGTTGGTTGTAGGGAATCGTCGGGGTGTATAAACTTCGAATTGTGTCGAAGAAAGAATTGTGTTAAGAATCAAAAGGATAGAATTGTGTGAAAACCGAAATAGTATCACGCTTTCAGAAACTATAAGGTGTGAGTGTCAGACTGAAGAACTTTGCTTAGATTAATGTGTCTTTTTTTTTACAAATATTAAAAAAAAAACACGTAAAGGAAGTTAAAAGAAAAAATGATTCTTTTTTCAAGAAAAATCTTTCATCGTCCTAGTTCATCGTGCTGTGCAGGGGCTGCCGCTGCGGCTGCGGAGAACCTCAAGCGGCGTAAATATAGTAACCTTATTGGTAACTATGTTTTCGAGCCGTTTGGGGTTGAAACTCTAGGACCGTGGGGTCCGACTTCTCACAGCCTTTTCAAGGCAATTTCAAAACGCTTAGTTGACACTTCCCGTGACCTTAGGGCTGGCTTTTACCTTGGTCAAAGGCTTAGCGTTGCCATTCAGCGTGGTAACGCTGCCAGTCTGTTGGGGACATTACCAGTTGACAGCGTAGAGGAGGAGTTTTTTGACGCCATTTTTTAAGTTTTTAGTTTAAGTTAGTTAGTTTAGTTAATTGTAGCTAATTGTAAATAATGTACATTTATGTTTAATTCGATAATAAAAAGGTTTCTGCAGAAAAATGTAAATTCAAAATATTAAATTAATTTCCGATAGAGTTAAAAAGTGTTTTTGAAGTGAAAACTTCTTTGAGCACTTTTTGAGATCGGCTACGAGTTCTCATAACCCGTGAAATACACATTTATATTATCAGCGCTTGATTCTTCCTTTACCAAAACAAAGACATGATCTCACGTACTTAATTCTATAAAAGGAGCCATTAACTAGATAGAGCGGACAAAAATGACGGCCAACTTAGCCGAGATGTTAACAGTGAACTACTAAATCTTATTACGGTACTTCTTAGTTATATATTTGTTCCTTTTAATAAATTTGCCGTGTCTGACCAACTTGGTAACTGTATTTACGAGGTAAAAGTCGAAAGAATTGTTAGTTGCACGCGACTGTCCCGGGGGACCCGATTCGTTTACAGGTTCAGGATGTTTGTGTGAAAATATTGTTAGTATCAAGTCGTTGATGACTTTTTTGGTGTTGACATTAGTTGTTCCTGTTAGTGAAGAAAAGAAAATAAGTTAAACAATAAACAAAAAAAAAACAAATAAACTTGAATTTATACACAAACACCCAAAAAAAGAATAAAAATAGGCCCAGATCAGCAGAGTGCCGAGCAGCTAGACTGCCCGACGTTGGTTTTCAACTGGCCCTAAGATAGTGATGTGCCGAACGTAAAACAGTTTCATACTTTGTATCAAAGTGTCTAGAACAAATCAGCAAAATTGGGAAATTACAGCCTAAGGTCAACCGTTGAGCAAACCACCCGACACAAAACCCGTTTGGTCGTGGGATTCTCCTTTTCCAATGAGGATAAAAAACATTTTACCCTGTTTGTCATTTATATAAGGTTATCAGTAAGTCTAACCAAAGACAGAAAAAACACTGATTAAAGAGATTTTATTTTGACCTGCCTTAAATTACTGGCACTCTAGAATAAACACATCCAGTACGGGTAGGTACTTATACTAAGAGCTGTACCAAGTCAGCAGTGGAAGTACGTAAAATTCGATAGGACTCGATTAGATAAATTTGACAGTTATTCTCGATAAAATGAGTTTTTGACTCGATAAAACCTCATTTTATCGAGAATAACTGTCAAATTTATCAACACGAGTCTTATCGAATTTTACGTACTTGCACTGCAGTTCTGTTAATTTCATTGTATATTTAACCAAAGTAACTCTAAGGTGACTACACAACATCTTTATAGTTGGGCTAAGTAGAAGATAGTTAAGTAGTAATTATGCGCAAAATAAAATCACTTTAATCAATGTTTTTTTTTGCTCGAACATCTTTGGTTAGACGTACTGAACGCTGTGTTAAAATTTGTCCAACTATTTTAATGGGACCTTTTATAGAGTGACTGGCAGTTAGTGTACGATAAACACGTGATTGTGCTCATGATAACAAACCACTTTTACTATGGGACCAAACCTGAAATATTACTGTTAATCGTTGTTCAGTTACATTTTGACCAGTTAGGCGAACGTAAATGTACCCACTGAACAGCTGTTTTTTTCGCATTTTCAGCTTTCGTCCCCATAGTAAAAGCTGTCATCAATCATTCATATTTTTAGCTCCTCAAAGTATTTTTTCATTTCAATTTTACTTTTTTGGACGAAAAATTTACGATAAATTTTAATTACGTTCAAGTGAACTGTTCCCAGGTTTATTTGATAAATAAATTATTCTTATTCAAGTTAGTACTCCATAAAGAAAAATGTTAAAAATTTCCTGTAATATAATGTATAGCTCACACTCAAAGAATTTACCCATTTCAATTTCGAATCGTCAAAAAGGCGGTCAGTAGGTTATTGTAGCTAGCTGCAATAAGCATCCATAATAAGCATTCGTTTGTAAATAAAATATAGTAACAGCAACCCAAGCGTGTGACACTATTTTGTCACCATTCGAATCGTATGAATCAGTCATCATCATCATCATTTCAGCCGAAAGACGTCCACTGCTGGACATAGGCGGAGGCCTAAGGGTCTTATGGTGGGACCTGTCAATGTGATGATGCTTGGGCTTCCCCCAAGCGACACCCCAACCCCGAACATTGATTAATAATATTTAAAAAATTCAATAAGTATCTAAATTTTTTTTTTTAAATAAAGCAATTTACGCTGTTGGATTGTCTCAGATTCTAAATAAATACCATTTTGGAATGGTGGATGTTTTTTTAAACAATTGTCACCCAATACTAGGAATTTCTCCTGTATCGTGAGTGCGTTTGTAAACATTTAAATTCACAGACACAAACATCCAGACCAGGAACGGGCACCGAACCCGCAGCGTAGCAGCCGCTCGCTCAGCCATAGGCGTCACCTATACCAATGTGTTATTGATATTTGGTACCAAACATGGCCTTAATTTTAACAACCATTCTCGGAACAACGACGTATTTACTTCTCGAAATCAAACAACCACACACGAATTGCCTGCCAAAATGTTCACACTGGTTCATTGACGGCCAAATTAAATATAATCTGAGGGTCGTTATGGCAGACTCCACCTAGATAAGTAAGGTTAAGTACTTCAAGACCCAGAAGGTAAAACGGCTTGAAAAGGTCCAAGAGACCCCTGGTGGTACATAAGCGACAACAAAGTAAATTTCTCTAAAGATAAGGCACTTGATATTAAGTTGTAATCCTGGGCAACCCACTTATTGCTTATTAATTCAAGTGGCATGGAAAAGCGGACTTTAGGTGGCAAGTGATAAGGTTGGAATTCTAGTGGGGGCTCTCAGGGTCAGTTATTTCCCTTCATAATTCGAGATTGAATGAATTGGTGGTTTATTTTCTTTGAATTACTTTTGTGCATTCTGTTCTGCTTTTCTTTCGTTAAAATGATGAGATTGAATTGAATTTTCTTTGAGCATTTTCGCCGTCTTTTGGCTTACTTTTGTTTGACTAAGTTATATACTGGGTGCCTACCTAATCACAAATATTTTTAAACAATTTCACTACACATTGCAAGTACCAACTGAAAGACGATTACCTACCTATACAATTTATTTTTGCAAAAAAAAAGTCAAAACAAGAAATTCTAGAATTTGCTAAACTCGGATACTGTCCAGATTTCATAACAAAATTACCTATCAACCAAACCCAACAAAAAGAACATTCTAACTTCCAAAGAAAATATCTATCACCCCACCATAATAAGTAGTATATATCACTTAGAACTCTCCGTAATGTATTCAAGAGGGTCCTTCATCGCAAAAGATAATGGAATTTTTTCCCTTGTATTAATATTCATAAGTTGGACAACAGATACGTTTGTTTGTGATCTCGAGTACAATGGTACTTGCTCTTTTATAGGTGTATTATGGAATAAGGACATTCAAAGGGAAAGAATTCATTTTGAAGTATTTTCGGTTTTGTTAGATGACAGATAAAGGATTAGATGGATGTTTGGTACAGAACCTTTACATAAATATGTCGGGTTTGTCAGGATTTATTTCGTTAGGCTCGAGCATTATGTGGGCAGAAGACGGGTATCGTGCTATGAAAACTCACTAAATGCGATACTTTGTTTATTGTCAGGTGCTCGGTTCGGGTTGGTTGTTTCCATGGAGAAGAACCGGCAAGAAACTCCATGGTTACTCTTTTCAAACATATCTACACTGAGTAAACTAACGAATTACTTGACATTACACTTTCACACTATACGAGTAACACTGGGCACAATGAATCGGATACAGTTTCAAGACGTCTGAACTCCGCTGCGATCCGACCCAGAATGTCGTCCTCGCGGTGATCTGTTAACGTCAGGACTCTGTAGAAGCACGACATGGCGGGAGTAGACTGGTCTCTAGGTCGCGTGATGTCACCACTGGCGCGCTTTGATTCATTCCCGTGTCCATACCAATGACCGGACCGACACGGCCATCCTGCTTGCAGACGTCCTCGTGTGATGATACCTGCAACCAAATACTCCACCACAGAATTTTGTTCCACTCGGTCACTCCTGACCAAACCCTATATTCATCGGGTCGATGAAAGTCAAGAACTCTATTTTGTCTTAACCGAATCCTAATCTAATAAAATCAAACGTCATAACATAACGCCTGAACTCCCCAAAGGGTTAAACAGAGGTGCACCTAATAGTACACTCACACTCCGGTAGTTATGTCCAAGTCCCATGTACCATCAACTGGGCACTAATCCAGACTCCGTGGCTTCACTGAGAAATTCTAGATGGAAAAACCCAATAACACTTTGCCCGATCTGGGAATCGAACCCAGGACCTCATGCTCAGCAGTCGCGTTTGCCACCACTAGACCAACGACGTAGTTTATTAAATCAAACACGGTTAAATTGGTAATACTTGAAAATAGGTCAACCCTTGGGCCATGCACCACAGTCGTTCGAATCAACCTTTAAAACTCTACTACAATAAAAACTTGGAAGCTTACAGTAACCATCGAGTAAAACTTCTAACGCCACGGCTCTCCAGCCGACCAGCAATCGCATTGCTCTCACACATCCAGCGCATGGATCAAAACTTCTGTACGCATATCCATCAAGTGGATCGCCCGTGTGCATCACCCACTGACTACACACTACGGTCTCTCTAGACCCCGACCTCTGCCAGAGTTAAACGCGCATCGCGCACCCACGGACTACTTGAGTTGCCTCAAGAGACACCGATTTCTACCGGGCTACGACTACGTAATAACCACTGGTACGGTCGAACACAATACGGTCGATAGAATCCTTTACTCGACTTTCTACCACAACTTAAGCTTACTCATCATTATGAAAATAAACACCAACATTATTCAATATCGACTGGTACGTGACCCACTGGTATCTTCCTTAGCCTACCCTGTACATATTTGTAGGCACGACTAAAATTCAAAACTTTCAGTTAATGACTATGAGCGTCCAAAATCTCAATCAACCTTTAACAGGAAACATTTTACTCTTTCTTCAAAGATCATTCAGCTCCAGAATCAAAATCGAAACACTCACCAAAGTACTTTCATATTCCGACTCGACGGTGCAAAGGTCGACTCGCTTCTCCACCAGTACAGCATCACTCGAACAACGCTGTCCTGCTGCGCAGCGACTAGCAATGTGCCCCGGCGTGCCACACTTGGAGCACACCAGTGAACTGCTGCAGGCCTGCGGTCGCTGCCCAACGCCTGTAGCAGCCGTCACAGGCAACCGCTTCTTGATGGGGCGGTCGTCTTCGTCCGAAAATCCGCTTGTTTGTGTCCTTGCTTGCCGCATTCGCAACACTTGATTGGTGGTAGTGTCTCGCTCCCTTTTTTTTGCACTCAGTAACCGACACACGAAACTCATCGCGAACTAAGTTTTTTTTTTGACACTTTTTCGGTTTTTACGCAGTTGACACTGATTGTTATTAACACTGCATGCTGCAGCATGATTTCATTAGCACGATTTTATCCCAATTCTGATGTCGGGTTTGTCAGGATTTATTTCGTTAGGCTCGAGCATTATGTGGGCAGAAGACGGGTATCGTGCTATGAAAACTCACTAAATGCGATACTTTGTTTATTGTCAGGTGCTCGGTTCGGGTTGGTTGTTTCCATGGAGAAGAACCGGCAAGAAACTCCATGGTTACTCTTTTCAAACATATCTACACTGAGTAAACTAACGAATTACTTGACATTACACTTTCACACTATACGAGTAACACTGGGCACAATGAATCGGATACAGTTTCAAGACGTCTGAACTCCGCTGCGATCCGACCCAGAATGTCGTCCAGTGTTGCCACTGCACCTCGATCAAATTCCACACACATACCTCCCTGATTACACACAATTACACACCAAACAGACCGCCAAGTTTGCAGATTAAATAATATCATATAGTGTTATTTGATAAACTTATAGCCATCTTTAAAATCAGTTTTAGTTAGGAACAATTTTCAAAATTATTTTATTTTCAGATAGGCAATTAGAAGGGTTATGATTTGGGTAGAATTAATCTAGTTATATTTCTTGAGCCAATTAAGGTGAAAGCGTCAGGGCAGCCCGCGAAATTCAAATTTTCTTACGTTCTTGGAATTTGCAGGCCAGTGGTAGGTTTTATGATGTTGAAAATATCGTTCGCGACTGTAAAACATGTGTAGTTACAAAATTAAAATCCTCAAAATCCCAAACCTCTAAGTTCATATAAGTCGAGGAACAATTTTTTCAACGTCATTGTCGTTCCTAGACTTTTGTGAGCTTGGAAGGTTGTATTGACGATTTCGATGATCATAATTCACACGTCACTACACACGTCTTACAGTCGCCAACGATATTTTCATCAACATACAACCTAGCACTGGCCTGCAAATTGCAAAAAAAACGTAAGAAATTTTGAATTTAGCGGGCTACACTGACGCCCTTAATCATTGCAACTTACAATACAAATTCACCGATCGATTAAAAAATTCAAAATAAACCAAAGACTACAACAATCTATTAGATTAAAGGACAGAAATTCAAAAGTTCAAACACCACAGATAAGTAAAATTTGATGGTTACAAAGAACTGTCAACTCAGGTATAATGCAACCATTTTAAGATGTTTCGCATTATGTACAGTTTTGTACGTGTTAAGTTACCCACGATATTTGACTGTATTATTATCATTGCAACGCTCGTTTACCTAACCGAGCTAGAACAAGTTGTAGTGACTGAAACCGATTGTAATTGTACACAATTACACACATATGCTTATTACACACGGGTTACACACGATAAGCCTATATTACCCACAAAATGTGTAATTACACACAAAACGGCAACACTGATGTCGTCCTCGCGGTGATCTGTTAACGTCAGGGCTCTGTAGAAGCACGACATGGCGGGAGTAGACTGGTCTCTAGGTCGCGTGATGTCACCACTGGCGCGCTTTGATTCATTCCCGTGTCCATACCAATGACCGGATCCGACAAATAAGTAAAATGATGATTTAAGTGATCATTATTCCTGTATAGGTCCCTTATTCATTGACACTTCACAAACGGTCACATTTTGACACTTGATGTCATGGATTTCCGCAAAGTAACACCTGATTTCATGACCTTTGTGTGGGTATTTTTCATCCTCGTCACGTTAATATTTTTTGCACCAAATATTAACACAATACACCGAAACCTAAACTTTATATTGTTCTTAACGTGCTACCCTAGTTTTGTCCGAAAATGCCAAGAACAGCCTGTTTCTAAAATTTACAGTGAAAACTTAAATAAGTTTTGATATTTACCGAAATCTTCTCCAAGAGTATATTCCTAGAAAGTCTAACTAAATTCACCGCAATATTGCCAAACTGACTTCAGAATCTCTGTTTAGAGTAAATTTCCTCCATACGGCTCGTACGTTGCCCAAGAACCATCTAGGTCAACCCATGCTTAAGTGCGTCAATCAAAGGATTTATGTACACGGGCGAATCCCTTCGTTACCCCTTCCTTTGCAGCGTCACTCTTGGCAACGAGCGGTGCTGCTGGCTATTTGAATCTACGAAATGAGGCTACGTGTTTCCTTCTAGCTATTTCGGAGGATTTGTCGAGATATAAACTTTTTGTTTTTAAATGCAAAAATTTCAGTGTACTTAGTGCTCATTTATAAATCAACAGCATAGATCAGAATTCATTTATAAAATCATAAAAGAAGTATTTTTTGCTCTTGTCCATAATGAAAGCAGCCAGATCTTCTCGAACAAAATATTCGAAGCACTTTAACATCCATCTTAAATGTGGCCTTGGACGACCGAGCGTGGCTACAAGCCACACTGCCCATCCATTTTGGTAGCCTTGGCGTCCGCAAAATTAATAGCTTAGCCGGCCGTCTACAGCACTGAAAAGTTAACCTAGAAAATGTTAGACCCCTTGTGGTTGACTCTGAAATGATGAGCTTAGCTGACTGTGACGTGGCTTGCCGGATATAGATCTACTTGTGAACACGTCTTACCAGAGACAGTGGGATGACCAGGTCTGCAGGTTGCTACGGAGTAATCTAATGAAACGTCCACTAATATTGCGTGCCCACCAGCTGGCTGTGGGTGAGTGGTAGTCGGGCCTCTGGCTTTAGGCTCTTCCATCACCCTTCACAGACACTGTGTTGGGGCATTTCGCAAAAGAGGATAAGTCACAGGTTAAGTTGAATGGAACTTTGATAGTAGTTGACTGCGGATGCCAGCTTATGATGTTAAGATTCATTTGAACGGCATATCAGTGACTACGCAGGTAAACACTAGTGAACGAACACACTTGGAGAATCCTGCTCGATGCCACAACAAATGATTGTGCTCGTCATCTCCCGGAAGAAGATGTAATGAATGATTACAATTCAACAATTTGATACTGGAACCCAGTTTAACTTCCCAAATCGATCCCCTAGCTCTACTAACCCACAACCCTCTCTCCACCACAATATCCCAGTACCCCACTTACTCGAGCTATCAGAGATTTTGGAATGACGTCATAGGATTGAATAAAATGCAGCCATAAAACAAAGTTGGGCATTTATGTCCGTTGAGTTCCGCACAAAGTTTGTGTTTTGGATGCCGAGTACCAAGTTTGGCGATACAGATTGCCATGTTTATGAAATAGTGCCCTGTTCGTGAGTGGAAAACTGATAGTTATATTATAACTATGAGGTATTTTGTGAAAGGATGTCAATGGTGGTACAGAAGGCGAGGGTAGAGTAATCTTATGTTATAGCTATTCAAAGTTTGTCTTTAAAGAAACTGCCTAAATAAGTACTACGAAAGGTAGACGGATGACCTGGTGAAGTTTGCGGAGATTAACTGGATGCGAGTCGCACAGGGCCGGGCAATGTGGTGACACTTGAGTGAAGCCTTTGTCTAGCTCTGGACGTCTTTCGGCTGAAATGATGGATATGAATGATGACTACGACATAGACTTGCGAAGTCCTACAAAACATACATATTTTTATTTCTTACAGTTCTACATGAATTCATCATTCTCCAACTACTGCTAGAAATTATCCCACAGATAGAAATGACTGAAAGAAAACATATAATATATGTCCTAAATCAATTAATCTACCTGTTTTCTGCTCTTAAAGGTGTAAAAAACAAAACCTACTCACACTGTGAACCCTAAACAACCCATAATCACCATCAACCCTAAAATATTTCAACAAAGTACACTATCATTTCAGATCTTTGCCCCCACAGAGATTACTAGGTGAGGACGCTATTTGCGGAGCGGGTCTTAAGAGAAACTAACACGGTACCATCGAACTCTCGACCGCACTCAAATCGGCCGATCTTTTATGTATAAGGCCATTTTCACACCTAGCTTAACGTATATCGCGGACAAAGAAAGTCTCACCTTGGCAAAGTTAGAAAGAGTTTTTTAGAAGGTTTTTTTTATTATTATGATGCTGTGTTTTGGTGATAAAGTTACTATGTCTAGTGTAATAATTAAATGAAACTTATATACCAGTCACAGAAAGATGAAAGGAAATCGACTGTAATAATGAATATATGATGAAGAGAGACGAATCGCATGGTTGATTTATTTATTAATGGTATATTGCAGGTTTGCAGGTCAACCATGAGGCTGGCTTCTCCTTATCCAGTGGATGGCTTGACTGTAAGGCCTCCATCGAGGGGCAAAAAAACTTATAAGCTAAGCGACAGCGCGCAAAGGGCACCTTCTGTAGAATATAGAGTGATGAATACAAGTGTTCATGTATGGAGAGGGAGAGGAAGATCAAGAAAACGATGGTGTGAACTAATATGAAAAAAAGAAGTAATTAATAGCATGACGCTTGACAGGGGAGAATGGAAAATGACGTGTTGAGTAATTCAGCAACTCGTCCCACATGTCCATGGCCCATTTGGGACAAGTTGATGAAACTCAAAAAAAAAATATTTTCATTCTGCAACTCGTCCCTCGTTTCTTTTTGTGTGAGCTTTAAACTTTGTCAACGTTTGGTACAGAAGATATAACAACAATCTAATAAAAGTACTAGGCTATCAGGAATCCTCAAGTAACATGGCATGAATAAAAGCAAGAAGATGATGAGTCAAATTTCAATGTAAAATATAATCGAAAAGTAACTGTTGGATTTGGTTGTTGTGTTGTAGTAGAAGTAGTAGTAATCTATCTTAAGTATTACGTAACGTGAGATTTGAAAGTTAACTGAAAAAAACCTTTATTAAGAAATTTTATTTCGTTAAAATCCATTGGATTGGAGCCGGTTCATGTACAAAAAGCTAACTACCATTTCAAAGAATAATATTTTCTCAGAAAAGATAATGCTCGTTAATTGTGACTAACTTAACATGCCAAGCATACTACTTAACTCTACTCTTTGCTAACAACGTAGTTTTCGTAATAGTTTTTGGTAGAAATACTTCATATAAGTAATTAAGTACTTAAGTTGTAACTTAACGTGAAGATGATAAAGTGTGTCAGCTGCTTACCTGAAACAAAGGAAAGAGAATACATTAGTGTTACTTTGTGGCAATTTTGTAAGAGTTATAGTTTTATATGGAGCACAGGTTTTCATTAAAGTAATAATTGGGGTAGTACCTAAAAGATAATTAAATGAAATTGTAAAAAATCATTCCCGAAATGAATTCATAGTATGTGAATAGTGGCACCCGAAATAGAAATTAAGGCACCTTCATAAAGTGCGGATTTTCAACCAATATTGAATAAATTATGGTTGATTCAAAAGAAGAAATATGCGTGCCGGTTTAGCATGGCCTAATACACATCATAATCTGCCTAGCCTTTTCCCAAGTATGCTGAGGTCAGCTTTCAGTCTAGCCGGATGCAGCTACTCACCATCATTCAGTTAGTATTGGGTAAAACGGAAACCCAAACAAAAACCCTCGGAAATACAGGCAAAGTGTAAGGCAGATGTCTGGTGTACCCAATACGGAATAGGTATGTATTTTTTTCTTCACTTAAATCAATTAAATACACTATTATCAACCCAAGAAAAGTATTAAAAGTTAATTTCAACTACTGCTTGTCGCTTAACAATAAAATCAAACGTCCGTATTGTCGTGGCCATAATGTGACGTCATTTATCACTATCTGCCTTGTTTACATCTATTTTTTGGCATTAATTAAGTAATTTCACTAATGGTAAGTGCTTTATACAAGCAAAAATTGCGATAACGATGTGATAATAAAATCGTAGTGAAACTTAACCTACATTTCAAATAAAAGTTTTTTTTTGACTTATGGATTTTGATGTCACTACCGCCGTTATCGAGGACGATGTGTTTTGAGAGTGCGTTCCGTTTCACCAAAGACATGCTACATAAAACTATAAATTTTAAAATAAGTGATAATTTAGAAACTTAAACAAGTGTACCATAATGTTTTTAGTCGGGTCAATACAAGGCATTTTTAATAAATAAAGAGAGTTTTGTATTTCTTGCATATTCCTTATTATAGTGCGCCCATATTTCGTCAGTTACGTTGCGGAAAGATTGATAAAAAAACACAAAACCCACACACGCCTACCTGAAAACAGACGAATGGCAGTATAAAAAAAATAACTGCCCCATATCCAACATGGACGTTTTAATTCCCACTAAGTCAACAAATCGCATACGCGCCTAAACCAGAAAACCTACGCTTTCGACTTAAAGCCCCCAGTTATTGATTGCCTACGCTGGGATTTCATCAAACTTGAAGGTGGATAATCAATTTCCTCGAAGCCAAAGCCTCAAAGACTGATTGGAAGTGAGTGTCAGAATCCATTGCGACTCAATACTTCTCGGGGAGCTTAGTTCTGCGGCATGGTTTGAAGCAATTACTGATTGTCGATGTGTTGTTTAATTATGATGACTTGGGTTAGTGAGGTTCTTCCTAATGTCACATATTTTGTGAGACAAATGTAGATAGTCTGTAAATCGACAGTTATTGAATAACATACATGTAAGTGATCCTCGTTACTTGTAAGCTGTTGAATAACCGTCAACGGAAGAGTTCAAAGGAAAGAAAACACGTTTATTTCTCACTATGATAAAAGGACATACCTCATAAACTAACTTAAACCTTTTGGACGCCATTGTCACATATACGTGACAAGCAAGCGCGTGCCCTGTACGCCAAACGTCACAAATAAGTGACAAAATAGTAGATGAAATTGTGGCTTGGCGTGGAGGGCACGCGCGAGCGTTTATGCTGTGGCGGTCAAAAGGTTAATACCATTGGACGACAGGATATGTCATTTTCTTAACACAGAACATAATAAAACTTCACGAAAATGCTATCTATAAATAAATATCGCCGGACATTAACACACAGCGCCATCTAGTGCCACACTAAGCAAGGCTTGTATCGTGGACCGATTAGTTATCAATGTTGCAAGTAGCCTACTTAAATAAAAGAGAGACCATTGTTTAACTACGTTTCAGCACATCTTTTTTTAAATCTATATTCCTTAGCTAACATAAAATCACGCTTTAACCACCGAAGAGTTAAGCAGAGGTGTACGTGTACCTAAATAGTACACCCACATCTGCCAGTTATGTTTAAGTCCCATGTGATAGAACGCATGAGCCTATTGTCATCAACCGGGCTCAAATCCAGGGGGTCTGAAATGGCCAATTTAGCAGAACATAATATGAGTCACGTAAAAACTTAAAATTCTTAAAAATACTATGTTTATGTCTTTAAAGTCCATTTTTAACCGACTTCAAAAAAGAGGAGGTTCTCAATTCGTCGGAACCTTTTTTTTTTCATAAAATAATATTTTTAACGTGATTTATATTGTTCTGCTAAAGCAGCCATTTTAGGACCGCTGGTCTACTACTGAATAAGTACAAATGGAAATACTCAATATCTTTTACCAGACCTAGGAATCGAACGCAGGAACTAATGCTGTGCAGTCGCTCTAGCGACTACTACATCAACGCAGCAGTTAACTAACTAGCACTAAAACCAATCAATACAAACCAAACTTGCAATATCACCAAACAAAAAAAATCAACCCTGTGCAAGCGACGCGGTACATTTCACCCGATTCTTATCGTCGCAGTCCATAATAAACTAGCCTGCTAACTGTACACTGTCACGGAACCCATCACAATCGATCCCTACATAAAAACATTTGCATAGTAGAAACTTTTTTAGGGTTACAAGAAACGAACGGCTCAAACATTTTATAGGACTGTTTTGAGACAAAGAAAGTTTGCAGACTTTTTGTTATACCCGGTTTAATTTCCGCCAAAATACGAGGAAGTGGAATTGGAAGGAAGAATTTATAATGAAAAAGTTAAGTGAAATTAGGTATGGGTTTAACTCTTTGCTCTTGTTGTGGTTTCTCAGATAGAGCTCTGTTTTTGTACAGGATTATTTTTAAGCCTCATCTTTTACTTGATTAAAGAACGTTTTCATTACGTTATATTTCTCTTATTATTTTGCGGTCTCTTGGTCTTAGTGACGAATTTCATTACGTAAAATATACACCAAAAGAAAGTACTTATTTCCAAAATATTTGCAATTACTATTTTTTTTTTATTACTTTTCTACCGCAGACGTGATGGTCCGCGCTCTTATTTACATTTATGAATTGTTTGCTTGATTAAAAAAAAAAAAACTACGATCGTGCTCCATCATTGGACACGTTACATTAAACTAAGCTTATTATTAGTAACTTAAGATCTACGTAAGTCCATACATTTTTTTTTCTGTTCCTACAATGGATCTACTTGGGTTAGTGAGGTTCTTCTATCGTGTTTGATTATTATATTTAAAGTTATAGAACAAATTGACAAATGATGGTTTTTAATCATAATGTAGGTACTACCGCGTTCACTGACGGTCACTTTCAGCCTAATGTTCGGAACATAAGCGTGAAAAGTGGTACATCTTGATTTACCGAATTACTGAAAATCATGAATTGTATGTATAACTCCTCAAGGATGATTCTGTCAACGTCATTCGAACGCCAAACGATCCTTGTAACACTGTATAATTAACATAAGTTAACATAATACGCCTGTAATAGTACGGTCGAACAAGCTATTTGGTTTACAGTTTAACCCACAAATTGCGTTTTAAACTGTAAATAGCTTGTTCGACCGTACAACCACATTTCATCAGCAATGTTTAAGTAAGTCCCATGTTATGGGGTTGTAGCCTATGTATTGAGCCTATCTAAAGTTGTTACACTGTTTATCTTATTAATACAAGCAATATGATATTAATGTACAATATGATGCCATAGACACAGCATGCAAAATTATTGCCGTCAACCGACTACGAGAGGGAGAGATTTCTGATGGAATATCACAACAAGTAAAATTAAATTAAAAAAACCCTCGACACGATATACTAAAAGTTAAATGGAAAATAATTCGTTAGTTCGTGTTCGTGTAATAGATTGTTAATTTATCATAGTGTATAGTATTCTACTAGTCAAGCCCTTTCATTTGATACTCATATTGAGGGAGTTGTTAAATAAATATATAATACGCCATTTTGTGCCGGCGGCCATCTTGAACTGATTTTTATCAAACAAAGCTAAGAACACCCTTCACTAATTCACCTTTCAAACAAAAGAAACGAAATCTAAATCGGTTCATCCGTTCGGGCGCTACGATGCCACAGACACACATGCACACACAGACACATCAAACTTATAACACCCCGTCGGTTTTGTGTCGTGGGTTAAAAACAATTTGCCCAAACCAGAAATACAACCCAACTTATTTATACCATTTCAGAATAAATTGACTAAACAAAAAACCGGTAACTTTTCTCTGATTTAATTTCAACAGGAAACTGAATGCCATGCTTGATATGTCACAGGAGACATTTCACCATAGCGCTACGGGGATAAAGATAAGAGTAAATTGCGCATAAGCGGTGACAGATTGCCCGCTTATCCCCTGCAGCACCACAACAATTCATTTTGCTTGGCTGCCTGTTAGGGCGGGGTTACACTGACGTCAGCTGAAGCTTTTCATAATTAAGATGATTTTTTTTCGATTTGAAATAGTTCGTTATTTTGTTGAATTAGTTTTATTTATTATTAACACTTCACCCGCGATTTTGTTCACGAAAATTGTCATAACTCGGCTTATTTGCATATCAATATAATGTGACCTTGAAAACCTGCAGGGTGTAAACCACCTCATCACAAAGCCGTTAACCAAGCGTTCTGTACATCAAACTAAGTAACTTTACGCAAAAATTATTGCTGGGAAACAACTTTTTTTTTTGAGGTTATATAATATCATGTTTTGTGGTAGAACTCAATGTAAATGTAAAGCACTTAAAACATTGTGCTGATGGATGGATTGAATAGTGCGAGGGTCGTGGAGGTGTTAAAAGTCAAAATCTTACAAAAAAAACTTGTATTTTAAAAAAAACTTGCCAAAAAGTTGTAACTTTGACCCCCCATATCTCCGTAACTAGAAGGTTCCCAGGTATGGTGTACAGCAAAAAAATGATCGCAGTGATGGGGAGAACAAGTGCCTTTCGGCTTCGTGAAGAGGTGTTTTACACCCTTTATGTTACTCGGTAAAGTTGTAGTTTTCTAATGGCAAATGAATTTTAAAAATCGGTTGAGTCGTTCTTGCGTTAAAACGAAACAACCACACAAACAAAAAATCCAATCTTTCCACTTTTTAATAAAGAAATATAATGGGGATGCACACTGTGGAACTAATGGCGCTAGCATAGCTGGTTCCAAGGATCGTCATTGGTTGAAAATCAAGGAATGTCATTTCATATTTTAAAATACCTTGACCTCATTGGTCAGAATGAGACCAGCTATGGTGGCGCCATCTACAATTAGCTTTTAACGGTCTTCCCCATTGTATGTAATTTTGATGTGAAAATTTTTGGGCAGTAATTGATAGCTAATCATAATTATTTCCTGCCCTTATCCCAATTTATTTGTGGTCCAAGCTGCGTTTCTTCTTCTTTCATACTTCTCTTTTATTCGTCATCTCGGCAATCTCCTTATTTCTAGTCATATCACCCTTCACACAATCCATTCATGCTTGTATATTTGTCTTTATTCTAAGTTTTTTTTACGACAAGAAATAGGCACTTTTAAATAGTCCTTTTTTTTCAGCAATTTTTCTGTGATGACCTTACAGTCCATCTAATCAGTCAGTGGGACTTACGTTCCATAGACCTTTCCCAGAAATGCTGAATACGTCTAGTATGTCGCTATGTCACCAGAAGTCCATCTTTCCCTACCTATTTAAAATAATATCAACATTGGGATTTAGGTCTCGAGTATTTTTGAGAGTTGACATGGCAATATTTAAGGTACAAACACATGAGTCGCTTGCTTTATCTTTTTATGGCTTGCTTTTCTTACTTTCATTCCGTTTATCACGATTGATCTGTTATATCTGGAACCGACATGATAAACTGGCGAAGTTTCTTTGATTGCAGTAATAGTCCCGGAAACTCGTGCCGAATATTAGAGATTTGTAACAAAAAGAACAAATTGATGAGATTTATTAGAGGAGTTATCTGACGAAAATTGTGTTGGTGCAAATGTTTTGCTAGAATTTTCCAACTTGTCTATTTATCATTGTTTATTAAATCAAAAATCATGTATTCAATCAAATATGAAAGCACCTTTTGAAAGTCAAAATTAAATAAGATAGTCCCTCAAACGCCTAACTTTTACAACTCCAAGTGTTTTAGCTGGAAAGAACTGGTTCAACAAACTCCTCAGCTACGCATATATATATTCTGTTTTACACAGTTATAGAAAATATGAAACACATATTGTCCCGATGCAGGCCCAAGGCTTTCCTTCTCACTTTTCACTTTTTGCGATCTAGAGTGATTGAAAATTTTAACCTTTAAACTAAAAATAAAACTATTTCAGAAATCGTATTTCTGCTTATCTAACGTTGGGCTATAAAAATGAAATGAAATGGCGTTGAGGAAGAGATTTCTAACGCCATTTTTTAAGTTTTTTAATATTCAATTAAATACTAACCAATAAAAATGAGAAATGAATGTGTAAAAGCAATGTTATAACAAAATAATTTCAACGAAAATCTTAAACACCTATGCTCGTACAGGGTGTAAACCACCTCATCACAAAGCCGTTAACAAAGCATTCTGTACATAAAGCTAAGTAACTTTACGCAAAAATTTTTGCTGGGAAACAACTTTTTTATTTTGAGGTTATAAATCACGTTTTGTGGTAGAACTCAATGTAACGCAGTTAAAACATTGTGCTGATGGATGGATTGACTAGTACGGGGATCGTGGAGGTGTTAAAAGTCAAAATCTTACAAAAAAAAACTTGTATTTAAAAAAAAACTTGTCAAAAAGTTGTAACTTTGACCCCCCATATCTCGGTAACTAGAAGGTTCCCAGGTATGGTGTAGAACAAAAAAATTATCACAATGATGGGTAGGACAAGTGCCTTTCGGCTTCGTGAAGAGGGGTTTTCCTAAAATAGCTTTCTCTAAAAGAACACAAAACAGAAATAAACTGGAATATAAACAAAATTCCAAAATACAACATAATGATTCAGAAGAGCCATTCATCTTCGTTGCGAATCCCAGAATCCCGAAAAATACAGCTGGCGGCGAGTCTTTTACACTCATATTACAAAGGGAACAAGCCCAATTACAGAAGGAATAATATAACAGGTGAAGCTTCCTTGTTGATAAGAGGCTTTTGTGTAAGTAGACTGTTATAAGAAATGGCTAATCGGCTATGTGAGCAAAGAGGATAGAATGATGAAAATTAAGCAATTACAGTGATAAATACAGACAGTAACAAGTAAAATTAATTACAAATTTAAAAACCCCCGATACAATGTACTAAAAGTTAAATAGAAAATTCGTTAGTTCGCCATTTTGTGGTGGCGGCCATCTTGCACTGATTTTTATCAAACATAGCTAAGAACACTTCCGATCACCTTTCAAACAAAAAAAAAAACAAAATCATCGGTTGCCGATCATTATGAAGTACATGGGGTACTTCATAATGATCGGCAACCGATGATTTTGTTTTTTTTTTGTTTTGATTTCCTTGTGAAATCGCAAAATATGTGACTTAAACGGTCATATCTTTTAATTGCGTTGCCTTCCAAGTTTGATTTCACTGCTTCAAGGGGTAGCAGACCTTTTTTTTTTTTTTTTTTTTTAGGATGGGAAATCATCAAATGACTTCTCCCACTCTGGGCGGAGCGGGAGGGAGTGTCAGACTCTTACTGACTAAAACCCATCCATGTTCCTTCCTCGCCCTTTACGTTCCGGGGCCGCGGTATCTCTTTCGAACAGTCCCGCAACCCCGGCAGGCTTCGGCCCTTGCGGGCCCCTCTCTGCTGCTGACATCTCTTTGAGGCGCGCGTGGAACACGAACGCGCCGTCGACACGGCCTGTCGTCACTAGACGGACGGACGGCTAGCTAGCCCATAGCTTACCGTCCACAGGCCCGCAGGGGGTAGCAGACCTGCTGTGGGACTGTTCAAAAGAGATACCGCGGCCCTGGAACATAAAGGGCGAGGAAGGAACATGGATGGTTTTTAGTCAGTAAAAGTCTGATACTCCCTTCCGCTCCGCCCAGAGTGAAAGGATGATTTCCCATCCTAAATAAAAACTTTTTTGCAAAAAATAAAACCGACTTCACACAAAAAAGTGAAAAATAACTTTAGCTTCTGAAGTCGGTGACCTTTGTTTGATTGATTTAATTTTTTTGTCACCGACTTCAGAAGCTAAAGTTATTTTTCACTTTTTTGTGTGAAGTCGGTTTTATTTTTTGCAAAAAAGTTTTTATTTTTCACTTTTTAGTGGTTCACAATATGTGCATAATTCACAGCGTACCAGCGTGATTTTTTGTTATGAACTGGTGTAAACAATAGACAGACATGAGATTTCAGCAATCCCAGTAAGAGACACACATTTGCTACATTTAATGAGGAGTTCCGTTGCCTTTCTCCGAAGTTCTTCATCAGATCTTTACCAAATTTAAATGGGATCACTCCGAGAAACTACTCTTTCAAAAACTACCCAAATCGCTTCTGGTGTGCCTATAAAATTTGAAGAGTTCTCTCTATTTCTCCAGGATCCCATTATCAGGATCCTGACTTGATGATTATGGGACCTTCTGGGAAGTATACCCTTTCAAACAATTAAAAAACAAATTCGGTCCAGTCATCTTCGAGTAATCGGGGAACATTGAATTGAGAACCTCCTCCTTTTTGAAGTCGGTTAATAACGACGTTATGGTACGTGACTCAAATATCCGGATAGCCTTTAAAAGATTTGGCCGAGAATCGGTAATTTGCTTCTAAGAATTGAAGAGTTCCGTTCCTTTGTCATGGATCCCATAATCAGAACCTAACCAAATTCTCATCAAACTACCCTTGAAGTGCCCTTGCCAATAAAATAAAAAAAAAACTTATCCCCAATAAATGGAACTTAATACACCTAACTGTCGAAATCTGGGAATATTGTACACATCTGCGTACCCCCTCAGAGCATAGAGGCGTGATGTTACGTCATGATGTTGTATAAACAATAAACATTCAAGCGATTGCAGCAGTTACTGCAGATTTGCCGTGTATATTTGAAGAGTTCCGTTGTATATCTCCGAAGATCCGGATCAGATCTTCAGCAAATTAAAATATAACCACACGGGAAGCACCAGCTTTCAAATTAAAAAAGAATCATCAAAATCGGTTCACCCAGTCGAAAGTACTGAGGTAACAAACACTGTCGAAATCTGGGTGTATTGTACACATCTGCGTACCCCCTCAGAGCATACAGGCGTGATATTACGTCATAATGTTGTATAAACAATAAACCTACAAGCGATAATAGCAATCACTGCAGATTTGCCGTACATTTTTGAAGAGTTCCATTGTATATCTCCGAAGACCAGCATCAGATCTTCAGCAAATTAAAATGGGACCACATGGGAAGCACCAGCTTTCAAATAAAAAAAGAATCATCAAAATCGGTTCACGCAGTCGAAAGTTATGAGGTAACAAACACAAAAAAAAAAAAAAAAAACATACAGACGAATTGATAACCTCCTCTTTTTGGAAGTCGGTTGAAAAAGGGGTAGCAGACCTGAGTAATTTATATTTATTTTACATTATTTTTTGCATTATACCACCACGCTTTCCTGACAAAAAGGATATTGACAGACGGACGGAACTTTCTAAATGTTATAGTTAACGTAGCACGCGAGTTGATTTAAAAGACAAATAAAAATCATAGTGAATAGCGAAACCATCGAAAATCGACATCGAAACAGCAGAAGCATACATCACATATGATACATATTCACCCAATAAAAAACGAAAACCCAATATGAAACAATCTATCAATACATTATCTATACATTTTTGATCGAAAAAGACAATTTTCTTTTGCGATAGTCCGGCTATAAATATAACGGCACACATATCGATCCTTAAAACAACAAATGGCGTAAAAGCCAAAAAGCTACTTTTCAGGAGAGCCAAAAAACTAAAATGAGTAACTTTGTTTCCTCAATATCTCTCAAAGTAGTAAAGCTATAATAACCAATTAAAGTTGTATTTTCTTAGAATTTTCATGTGTATAATTATAAAAACCTAATATTGTAGGGCCTATGCTAGTTTCCGAGATAGCATGTCTTTTACTACAAAAAATTTTGCTCTAACTGGCCTTTACGCCGTGAATTTTATACACTGCAAGTTAAACAGGTTATGCGCACTTGGAGTAAAAGACTTAGGGAACATCTATGTTTGGGTTTTTGAAGAAATAAAAGACAAATATAATTACCGAATGTATTAATTATTGCAATAAATACAACACAAAATTTTGAAAAAGTACCAGTAAATCTAACATTTCGGATCAATGTAGTTATCTAAATTATGCCATGAACGCTATTTTTAGCGAAGAATGAATTGAGAAATTAAATTCAACATGAACATCAACATCAATTAAACAAACATCAACGAAATTGAAAAAAATCAACGAAAGTATTAAATATTGTAATAAAATAATACAAATTTTGAAAAAAATTAAAAGAAATAAGAAAATTTGAAATTTCGTATCAATTTACTTTCTAAATCGGTACTATAAATGCTATTTTTTAACGACGAAATAAAAAAAAATTGAACATCAACTATTAAAATTTGGATCGAACTTAATCAAACACTTTCACCTCGTACTGATGTTTACAAACAAATCAGTCTTCAATTTACCAATTACAGTTTTAATAACTAAATTGCGATTATTATTATTTTATATAAACTAACTAAAATACCACTATTATTAGAATCAGTCTAAATAATCAGTCCTTGCGGTAGAATTTTAATTAGTCTTAGAATGCAGTTGTACAAGAAAATTAAGTATTAATTACTTACTGCATAAAATATTTAAATAAATGAGTATTTTCTACCAAACTATCTGCTTAAAAGTAGTTAAAAATATAATAGGTAACAGAATTGTGGTACCTAATAGGTAACAAGTTTAATAATTAGTCGACATCATTATTTTCATCATTATCATCTTCTTCATCAGTTTCAATCAGAGTATCTTTCTTATCACCGATGTAAGGTAAGTCTAAGTAGTCTTTATGGAACCTCTTCGGTATTGTCCCATCTAGATATAATTTTTTCAATTACAGTTATTTTATTTGAGAAACCAACAAAGAAAGGGAAAGGAAAGGGAAAGGCCAAGAGAGCGTCCGAAGCTAAAAATGAAGACCAAACTTACTTGGAAGAATTAAATACCTTTACTTTGCCAAAAGCTTATTCAGAAAAAATACCAATTTCTGCTCTGAAATATAAAGATTTGAAAAAATTATGTCTAGATGGGACAATACCGAAGAGGTTCCATAAAGACTACTTAGACTTACCTTACATCGGTGATAAGAAAGATACTCTGATTGAAACTGATGAAGAAGATGATAATGATGAAAATAATGATGTCGACTAATTATTAAACTTGTTACCTATTAGGTACCACAATTCTGTTACCTATTATATTTTTAACTACTTTTAAGCAGATAGTTTGGTAGAAAATACTCATTTATTTAAATATTTTATGTAGTAAGTAATTAATACTTAATTTTCTTGTACAACTGCATTCTAAGACTAATTAAAATTCTACCGCAAGGACTGATTATTTAGACTGATTCTAATAATAGTGGTATTTTAGTTAGTTTATATAAAATAATAATAATCGCAATTTAGTTATTAAAACTGTAATTGGTAAATTTAAGACTGATTTGTTTGTAAACATCCGTACGAGGTGAAAGTGTTTGATTAAGTTCGATCCAAATTTTAATAGTTGATGTTCAATTTTTTTTTATTTCGTCGTTAAAAAATAGCATTTATAGTACCGATTTAGAAAGTAAATTGATACGAAATTTCAAATTTTCTTATTTCTTTTAATTTTTTTCAAAATTTGTATTATTTTATTACAATATTTAATACTTTCGTTGATTTTTTTCAATTTCGTTGATGTTTGTTTAATTGATGTTGATGTTCATGTTGAATTTAATTTCTCAATTCATTCTTCGCTAAAAATAGCGTTCATGGCATAATTTAGATAACTACATTGATCCGAAATGTTAGATTTACTGGTACTTTTTCAAAATTTTGTGTTGTATTTATTGCAATAATTAATACATTCGGTAATTATATTTGTCTTTTATTTCTTCAAAAACCCAAACATAGATGTTCCCTAAGTCTTTTACTCCAAGTGCGCATAACCTGTTTAACTTGCAGTGTATAAAATTCACGGCGTAAAGGCCAGTTAGAGCAAAATTTTTTGTAGTAAAAGACATGCTATCTCGGAAACTAGCATAGGCCCTACAATATTAGGTTTTTATAATTATACACATGAAAATTCTAAGAAAATACAACTTTAATTGGTTATTATAGCTTTACTACTTTGAGAGATATTGAGGAAACAAAGTTACTCATTTTAGTTTTTTGGCTCTCCTGAAAAGTAGCTTTTTGGCTTTTACGCCATTTGTTGTTTTAAGGATCGACATTGAAAACCATTTTCCTACCGTCTTGGTTTTTACGATCAAGAGATAAACACTCGGTTTTAATTATTACGCTAAAAAATTGACGTATAAGCCAATTATAATAAAATATTGTCTTTTACGACATTATTAACGTTTTATATTTGTAAAACTTAATTCTATTAAATTGTAGTAAAAGCCTATTTTTAAAAGTCTTGCATTTTAAAACAAGTTGTCTTTGATATTATTTACTTCGATATAATCGTAAAATGTAATATTAACCACATCACTAAGAAATTAAGTCTTTTACGCCCCAAATTTGCAGTTTTCGATTTTAATATTGGTTATAACGACACAAATCATAAAATTATTGGAATTTTTTCTTAAAAAATATTGGATGTAAGAGCCATTTTTTTGCGAATTTGAACATTTCAAATATACAGATCGATAGAGCTTCAAAAACTGAACAAAATGGCATTTATAAGTCATTTTGGCCAAAATGGCTTTTACGCCATTTGTTGTTTTAAGGATCGATATATCTCAGTCCCGAACTACGACTGAATGGCACTGCTCTTATGATTTATACACACGCGAACCATTTTGTGAGTCCTTTGTCCTTTTTAAACAAGTTTAGTAAACTGTAAACACGAGAATTTTGCTACTGAAGCTATTGTAGTGGTTAACTTAGTTACGAGAATGGATTGCGGTGGAAAAAATGGAAGTTTTTTGAAGTATTCATTAGTAGACGATAAGTGCCGTTTCACACGCTTCGGTGACTCCGTGCCGGGTACCCGGTGACAAATGTATGGGACATTCGTCACCGGGTCCTTGTTGTCGGTTATCCGGCTGCCGGAACATTGTGAAAAGGGGCGTTGGGTAGTTCAGAAAGGCCGTTTTATTTTTTTTGATGTGTTCTGTCCAAATTCGCATAGATGTAAACTTTGCAGTGTCATTGTTAAGTAGGTATAGTTCACAGTGCAAACAGTTTATGAACAGCATAGTGTATAGTATGTACGTACGTACATAAATTATGTGTCATTGACACATTCAGCCTTGATTTGACCTATTAAACTGAACTGAAGTAGTTCAGTTTAATGGGTCAAATCAAGGCTGAATTTCACGAATGTTCAACATAGTTATCAATGAAGCATATTGTTTTCTACGATTAATGTTCTATTACTTAATATTATAAATGCGAAAGTTTGTGAGGATGGACCATATGAGCTACTGAACAGATTTGGATAAAATTTGGCATATAGATATTTTATAACCAAGATTAACTTTTTTATACTATGGACACTTTTAACGTGCACATCTTGCTACATTGTTCTCACATAATATACTATCTCCACATGAATGATATAACCAAGATTTTGTAACAACATTATGATTTAAAAGAGTGTCCATGGAGTTTCTTGCCTGTTTTTCTCCATAGACATATAGGGAGAGCTATGGAATGGGCAACTACAGTACTTTCACAGTTTTTATGTCTTGTGACTGGGACTGTAGCTTCATTTAATGTTCATTTTTGTTTCGATAATTCAAATGTGCCTGTAACTGGCCTACTTGAAATAAATGCTTTGATTTTGATTTTTGATTTTAAAATATTTCAGTAACTGTTAGCGAAGTAGACACAATAGTTAAACAATCGCATCAGACCGATTCGGTCGGGGTCCACAGACGAAGGTAGGATACTTTTATCCCGGTAGTATGATCCCGTTGGACAGTTACCGAACGTCACGCGGGACGAAGCCGCGGCATAAACTAGTTCTATTATAATAGGAGATATGTTTATGCTTGTATGTTTTATCATTTCGGTGACTCCATTTTGTATCATTTCGCCCCATTTGATAAATTGCGTATTTTTAAAGCTTCCATTAAAAGTCACCCCTCCATCCAGATCACTGAATTCGATCATGCCTATAGTACATGAAATAACAACCCTCAGGACATCACGGTTACCCCTGATGGAGCACCCTCGTTTTATACTCAATTTAAATTTCCCTCTTTTAAAAGCAACATAAGATGCCGAAGAATTGGAAGCTAAAGATTGCAGTATGATTTTTTTGTCCGATTATTAGTCGCGGGTTAGACCCGACCGTAGTTAACACTGATACATAATAACATTACGTCTGTAATCCACGAAGGATTAAGCAGAGCCGTACCTAATAGTACACCCACATTTCACCGTGCCATGTAATTGGGGGCTAGCCTATTGTCATCAAGCGGGCACAAATCCAGACTTCAACAACTTCAACGACAAGTCGACTTGATTCGGAGTCGAGTCGAGTCGAAGTCGATACCTGATGGAAAAACACAATAACAATTTGCTCGATCCGGGCATTAAACCCAGGACATCATCTTCAGCAGCCGTGCGTGATACTATACACCAAACCAATTTATCTGAATCCAAGTTCCGTATTTATTGAAAGTTTTTATGACCTTGCCGAAAGTTGCTTCAAGCATCACACACCGTACCTTAAAAGAAAGGATCAAACAAACAAAACACGGTAGACAAGAAAAAAAAAGTACAAAATTCACCTCGTTGAACCAGTCAAACTATCAACGATAACCAGAAAACTTGCTTAGCGATCCCTCGCTCCCGACGCTGCTACACCATCGTCTATTGCGTTTTATTGAAATTTCGTGTATCGTCGCTTCGTAATGGGCAATCGGCTGCCGAAATACTCGTCTTACCAAAGCTTTGGTGTTAAATCGTGCGTTTCGGGTTTAAGAAACGTTTTCGCGTTGCAATCTTTTAGCGATTTCAATGTCTGGCTTATTTTCTTTTGGATTAGAGGTCGGGCGGTGGTATGCAAAATTTTTGGGAATGGAAAAGGGATCGCATTAGCTGATTGGGTTATGATGAGGTTGAGGATGATTATGGATTATTTTTGGGTATGTGGATTTAAAAAGAAGCAATTTGGAGGCTGTTTTATGGATGAGGAAACGGGAAATAGAGTAAAATAGACACAAAGAGATAGGTACGTAGATATAGCTCGATTACTTTATATTGAAAAAGGGTCATGAAAGGGCACAAATAACACACTGTTTTTACCTAGTTTTAATAATGAAACCGATCACGATCACAAGTTTAATAAATACTATTCGTGTTCAGTTCACTGTTGAAATTAGTTATAAGGTTATTAGTTATAAATTAGTTATATTATAACTCATAATAATTATAACCAGCAATTCAATCGAACAATCTCTCTTCTTTAAAGTCACTAGACCATTCTAAAAGGATATACTACAAGTAAGTGAAAATCAGTTCTAGTACGTAAAGCAGTCGCTTACAGCTCAATTGGGTGGTATTCAGCCACATTTCAGTCGAAGCAGAGGATGTTATTCAGGCCGGTAAACCTGCGATGCCCAACTGGATTGCTATTTGAGGGGACATATTTTGAGAGCCGGTCGGTTATCGGTAAGTACATGTCGACTATACATATAGGCTGTAAAGGACATAGACGCCAAAACTACTACCATGAATTCAAAACATGATTTAATTTTATTTATTTATTTATTATAGGTCTACCAACAATTGTTTACACTGGATACAGGGACATAATTCATTCATAAAATTAAATAACAGCGCAACAATTACTTATAGGTAAACACCACATGTACAATACTATAAATTCGGGAGATAAGCTAACTTAGTAAGTACTAAGCGCCAATATTCAATTAAATTAAACTTGAGATGTGAAAACCAGAATTTGACAAAATCGTTTGTAAAAATAAATAATTGAAATTTAAGACCCAACAGCGTTTAAAATAACATTAACAGTTTCGTACATTTTGTACTCTTATCAAATAAACTGATTTGTAGTCTGCTAGGGTTAGAATCATGATCAGAATGAATAGCAACAGTTTGCGTATATTTTTTTTGCTCACAGTGAATATCACAAGAGTAACTTTTTGTCAAAATCTATTTTATCCAATCAGTGACAGTTATTTCGATTGAAATTTTATTTAAAGTTCCTGCGACTTCAAAGAAAGAATAATCATTGAACATTAAATTAAGATTGGAAGTGACACGCGTTTTATTTCAGATTTTCTTTGTCGTTTTCATTTTACCTTAGCGCGTGGGTTTTCTTTAATTTAGGCATTACCACGTTTCTTTTGCAGGCACTCAAACCCACGCTAGACCTACTTTTGTGAAGTATTTTTAGATGGAAACCGTATTAAAATAATACCAGCCTATTACTGTCCTTCTGCTGGTCAAAGGCCACTTCTCATATTACAGAGCATTGATCACCACGCTTGCTCAAGACGGTTAGGCTATTTCAGACTTATATTAATACGATGTTTTCTTCATCGATGTCCGTGATGTCTAAGATAAACTTAGAAAAGTACACGTCATATGAATTGAAAAAGTCACATTGGTACTTGCCCGGATTTGAACCCACAATCTCATGGGAGGCGAGGCCATAACCTGTGCCGTAATAAGATTAACAAATCGTTTGAGGGGAAGGTTAATGATATTGTTTTTTGCTGGATAATAAATTCATGACTGTCTGAAATAAATATGGCCTGCTGATAGCGAACTCGAGGTGCTTATAGGGTTCTAGCACAGACAACGGATCTCGTAGTAAAGCAATCATTATCTATTACCGCGTAGCTACGTGATGCGAGTTGCGACGCTCGTGAAAATAGAAAATCACGAACTTTACCGAAGCGCATAAATATTCTGGTTCAACTATACTTTCCTATTTGTGTCATTTTTCGAGTCATCATCAGCCTATTAACGTCTCCTGTTGGGACACAGGCCTCCTCTCTATGAGAGGGAATTGGTTATAATCCTCCACGCAGGCCTAGTGCGGATTGGTAGATGTCACCTGTCTTCGATTTTTTCCTTTACCGTCGTATTTTTCTTGTATGTTACAATTATTTCTTCTCTAGCAACTGCTTTATAAACTTTTCCATATCGTTTCCATACCGCTTCGCCGCCGTCCTCAGAATCCCAACCATATCGAATTCCGTCCACCTATTTATGCCGGGCTCCACACCAGAGGGATTACGTGGCCAATTTGATACGCAGCTCCAGATCAGCACTGCAAGTTTTATGAACCCACACGTAATGCGCAATTAAGTTTACTTCAAACTCATACTTGTTATTGTTGCGGAATTATTCAGAGATTGTACTGGGCTTTCGGCACGAGGAATGTTATTAATATAATGAGGTCTGCTATTTTATTTAAAATTTGATTTCCGGATGAGAGTTCGATTCGGGCCTTTCATTTTACGAAATAGTAGTTTGCATCGTAACTTAACGGACGTACGTGAACGAAGAATGACAGTATCTACTGAGAGTGTTTTGCCTATCACCCAAAGAATGGAGATGCGTTCATCCAACATCGGTATATAAATCTTATTATGATCATAAATATTTGCTTTATCGAGTCGTATTTTACGCAAATGGATTCCCATTGCTACCAACTGTAGGTCACCTATCTTTTCTTCGGAAACGTTGCTTATCCACGCAAATCAATCACTCATAAATTCACACCTTATTTCCATGGGAGTAGCAGGAACTACAGAATGTCGTCTAATCGATCTTTACGTAGTCATTCGTCCACGGTCAAACACGTACGTTCAAAATAAAAAATAAAAAAAAATTCACACAGGCTACTTATAAAAAAAGGGCACGTCGAAAAAGGTGCACGGTTCGCGTTGGTCATTTCCATGGAGAAGAACCGGTAAAAACTCCATGGTTACTCTTTTCAAATTAATTGGTATTACAATATTATTATGTTAAAGCATTAGTACTTTGGTATAGGGGGGCAGCGTAGGCTCGACAATAGGTCGTTGCCTACTAGACAAAAAAGATAAATATTTAACAAAATTATCCAGCAAGCATTGTTTCCGAGCACCCACACACCTGACCTTCCTTAAGAACATCACCAACAAGATCAATGAAGGTCCTTCTAGGACATTCCCTTCCAGCGTTTTCTCTCACATCTGCCTCGTAAATAAAAATCAATCAATAAGTAGCTAACAAGATACCCACTCTACCTTCAAAAAGGTCCCAATAAATTGTTAAAAGGATTTTTCACAAAACCGCACAGTAACAAAATATGCAGCCGCAATCTTCTTTGTTATGCAAGTATTAGTTATGTTGGTAACGTAAGCTGGGTATGCTAACAATTTGCCAAGAGCTCTTTGAATACGACAGCATAATTTGTATGAGGCAACACTGGCAGAGGAAATATGTTTGTAACACTTCTGTGATGCCATACTTCTTTGAGATGTATCATTTTTGGTATTTTATGCACAAAGGTTTTAGTATAACTAAAAATAGTAACAACTTTCTATAAGAAAACGGAGAGCTTTGCAACAAAGAGACATTCAACCAACCGTTTAAAAAATCAATCAATTCTTAATTCAAAATCTATTTCAAATCAAAGTTCGCGCTCTTTCAACACATTTGCGAGAAACTGGTAGTATCTTCACGTAGCTAATGTTTTTCCATTGTTTTTTTTCAATTTAGTTTTTATTTCATAGATAAATGCAAGACGCAGAGAATGCGGTTTTGAAATTAAATTGTGTGTTCTGAAGCTCGCTTTTGTTCATACGAGTATTACGAATGGCTTGTTAATGTTTAAGTTTTATATAAAACTTTTTTTCTGGTGTATTTAGCTTGCATGCTGAATAGGCTAAATTAAGAAGTTGCTTACTCGTAGCTCAGAGTTATGTGTTTTTAATTTATTTATTTTTAATAATGTCTGCCAAAAATAATTTGTTAGTTGCGATATTAATGTCAATCTTACAACCATTTCGCCATAAAATATTCACAACTATGATACTTAATTAAAATATAATACATAAAATATTGGCTTCTTACGAACTCAGATAAAATATTCTAAAATGGAAACTAAATATTCAACAAAATCATAAAACTGCTTTGACGTTAGAAAACTCCGAATTTCGCCGACAAAATCTATCCAACAAGCTTCTGTTTTCATTCGAAACTTTAAGAAAAGAAAATTCGAACAACCATTCTTTCGAAATACCGACAATATGTGGCTTGTACGAATTTAGAGGCGTATTACGATTCGGTAGAAACAGTTGCAAAGGAACTGGGAAAAACGAACTTAGACCATGAAAAGTTTAGAGACCGAACTTAGCCCTTGAAGAAAACTAGGAAGTTTTCAAAATGGCGGTATTTTTCCTACAGTCGAATTTTAGATAAAGTTTTCATTTTTCTTGTTAGGATTGGAGAGAGATTTTGGCATGTTAATTAAGTAGCAGACATTCTGAGATTTAGACGTTTGATACTTTATCATAGTCAGATCCACTGCTGAAGTACCAGAAACTTGGCAATGTGGTCAGATTTACGACAAGAAGATTTCTATGTAATAGCTGAAAAAAAAACACTGAAAAACGCTACTGAGGTGATAGTGTTGTTCGTCAGGTCATTGACTTCAGGTCACTGTCCTTATATAAAATTCTGCTAATCAAGAATGTTAGTAATATAATAAAACATGAAATATTCCTTCATCCATTCTGGAATTCTTCTCACTGGAAGCGTAATGGATAATATAGAAAAAACATTAATATTCAAATTCTCCACTTCAAGTTCAATAAAACGTTGGAATTCAATAAAACATTGAAGAAATGTAATAAAAATAATATAGAGTAGGTATGTACTTGAATATTCTTTTGTTGGCAAACTCAAGTGTTTCTAGTTTTATTTATAGGTTTATTTTAAAAGAGCTTGTTAGGCTGCTCCTATTATTGAGCATCGCCTGAAACTTTCACCAAATGATGTTGTTGTTAAAGGTTTACGAGATTTTTCTTGTGACAGTCGAGTTTAGAACAAGCCGCAGGCGCTCGGCGCTCGTTCAACTTTGTTCTTACTCTTTTTGAGGATAGTTAGACACGAATGAGAGTTTCACGACTGATTTCCTTGAATTTAAAACTTTCCAAAGATGCTTTGGCAGCACATCGGACTTTCACGACCCTTTCAACGCAGAAAATTCTCGGAACTCGGAATAAGACCGCGATTAACTGCGGAATCACTGAGCTCCCGCGGATTCTTTATTGAAAATTCAAATAGCAGTTTGTATAGATTTATTTTATAGAGTCAAGTAAAGGTCACTAAACGCCGCCGAAGCGACCTATCAAACGAAGTTAAAAGCAAATTCTCGAGTCTTGAATGCGACTTAACTTCGAATTTTATTCCGACTCCAGGGCGCTAATGGCGTCCGCTCTGAACAAAAACTCGCTTGATTAAAATCGTTTGTCGTAATAAAAGGAGCACTAAAAAGTTACAACCGTACGAAACGCGAGACCGGTAGGCCCGTAAAATCGATCACCCGCCGATACTGATCACGGGGACAAAAATTTAACGGCACAGCTCGAGATTACGGGCCGGTGCTTAATTTAGTACTCGGAATTAAAGGCGAAATATTAAATTGTCGCCGAGCTTCTTGCCGGCGCGGGCGTCTCCTGCTAAATGAGCCGTGAACTCTGCCGAGTATATTTTATTAGCGCTCCCCCGCACCCCTCGCGCCCTGCCCCGCCACTGACGTGCCCCACTCACGTCCTCGCGCCTACCCTATTAACATTCACGAGTGAACCAACGGCGTGTGAAATTTTATTTCTTCGACAATCTGAGATGAGATTAGCTGTAAATTGAGTTTATGACGGAATCAAATATGCATGTACCCCCGGCTTCCTCTCCCCCCCCCCCCCATCGTCACTACTCTCACGGTTCATCGCATTCATAAATTCAGTATTCGCTCTTTTATTCTCACGACTTATTCTGTCTCATCTAAATGTACCTACTGATCGGCGTTCGAATGAAATATTATTTCTTACGGTTCGCTTTATTCAGATTCACTCAATTTTATTCATATTTTTCGTAGTAAAGTATGATTTATTGATCTATCAAGTAAATCAGGAAAATCAGAGAAAGTTAGATGAGGATTTCTTGGATAGTTTTTAATGAGTTTCTTTAAATGTTTTTGTTTGGTGGGGAACGTTGTTAAGGTGTTGTCAGTCGCAGCGAGTTCCCATCGGCACGTAGGAGGTAATTGTATCGTGACTGTGCCACTTTGACCCCTCTTCCTCAAAGCTTTCGGGGCGTAAAGCGGTACATTATTTTGTGTACTTTTCTCTCGTCTAAAAATACTTACTCCCCTTTTCTTTATGAATATTTATGTGGCGAAATATAGAATGGGAATCTATGAAGCTTTGGCAGTCATTGTCTATCTACAGACCTGTCTGTCATGGATTATCGAGTGACGTTTTATGTTTGTGAACGTTATGGATTATATATGGAATTTAGCCTTATTTTCGTACCGGATCCGTATCCTCATGAACCCTTCATGAAAAAAAATATGTAGGTGATTAAAAAAAAAAGCCTTTTAGTTCCTATTTTCACATTATTTTAGTTACAAGTTAAACTATTTCTAATGCAGGCATGCAGTAGGTAACTAAACAAGGAGGAAAATAAATACCGTCCAGTAAATTTCTTCAACGGAAAACTCACATATTGAAAAAAGGAATCATCCAACTAGTGCTGGGACACTCTCATAAATTCTGTTGCACCAAATAAACCATTTAAAGTAGCCATAACAGTTAGTCGTGCGGATACCCGCGGATATACCGCCGTGCGGATATGCGGATATAACAGGTGATTAGCGCGGCCAATTAACACGTCCCGTGAAATGATCGTGCATTGTTAAATTGTTTTATAACCACCATAATAATAAGGATAGAAATGATAAATTGAGGCATGATAGTCTCAAAAATTTCAAGAATATTTTTAGACTAGCTTCTGCCAGCGGCTTCGCACGCACGAAGTTTCATACTTGTCCCATGGGATCTTAATACCAGGATAGCAAGTACACTATGTTTCAATCCAGTTTACAAACTGCCTGTGTGCAAAATTTCATTCAAATCCGTTCAGTAGTTTTTGCACCTGGCACAGACTAACAAAAGGTGTTAGTATTTACACCTTTTGTTATTCTGTTAGTAATGAATGGATGTTTGTCACTCTTTTACGCAAAAACTACTGAGCACATACATGAGGAAGATGCGAGTGAAAACGACGGGAGTGGATGCCCTAGAAGGACACTGACCTCAATGTTGTTGTTCTTCAAAAAGGTCAGGTGAGTCGTATTTACAACCAGATGTATAGAACGTGGAATAAGTAAAAACTTTTTGCAAAAACAAAAAACCGACTTCTAAAAACACAAAAAAGTGAAAAATAACTTTAGCTTCAGAAGTCGGTGACCTTTGTTTGATTGGTTTAGTTTTTTTGCCACCGACTTCTGAAGCTAAAGTTATTTTTCACTTTTTTGTGTTTTTAGAAGTTGTAGAAGTGTTTCACATGCGCTTACCCTTTTACAGCGTACTGGCATGATGTTATGACATGAACTGGTGTAAACAATAGACAGACCTGAGATTCAGCAATCCCAGTCCATTTGCTATTATTTATTGAGGATTTCCGTCACCTATCTCCAAAGTTCTTCATCAGATCTTCACCAAATTGAAGGGGGACCACTCCGAGAAAGTGTTCTTCCGAAAACTATCCAAATCGCTTCATATTTGCCTATAAAGTTTGAATAGTTCTCTCTATTTCTCCAGGATCCCATCATCAGATCCTGATTTGATGATTATGGGACCACCTGTGAAGCATACCCTTTCAAACAAAATAAAAATAATTCAAATCGGTCCAGCCATCTTCGAGTAATCGGGGAACATACATAAAAAATAAAAATAAAAGATCCCGACGAATTGAGAACCTCCTCCTTTTGGAAGTCGGTTAAAAAATTATGCAAAGATCGTAGCAGGTGGCATTAAGTATTTTCTGGCTACTCCCATGACATAAGTTGTGACTTTTTGGTATGTATGTATGAAGTTATTTAAAAAATAACCGGTTTGCACTCCGGGAGTGCCTGCAGAAGTGAAATCTTGAACATTGACGTTGTGCATTTTTGATGTTTTGGAATGGTTAGGGAATAATTGCGCACGAATTGCTTTAATTATCACTATAAAAGTACTATCATTTAGGTGGTAAAATACAATATTCATTTATTGCGCTATCGTACACAAACATGTGAATTTATTTTACATTAAAATAACTACAGAAATATCTACCTGTACCTACATTATGTACCTACATGTGTATTATGAGTCACATTTCACCCGAGCGAAGCCGGGTTTTCAACTAGTATTTTTTTAAAGTACTCGCTCATTTTCTTTAAGAAATAATCTTCGTCATCTACCGTGTTATTATATTTTTCTATTTGAAAATGAAATTGAAGATTTTTTTATCACAGCTCTTTCATTTAAATCACTTTCATAGACGTACTTTCCGTACTGAAAACGTGCGTTTCGGATGTAGAGTTGCGAACAAAAAGAAATGTTTTTGTTTTTACTCTGAACCTCGGGGTCATTGTATATACTCATAAATTATAAACAACTTTTACCAGTGGACTAACACTGGGGAAAAGCGACGAACGACCCACGATTTCAGGGTTCCTCATGATGAGTACAAAGAATGACCGCTTATTAGATACTAGCGGACGTCACGCGGTTTCACCTACATAGTACGGGGATAAAATATAGCCTATGTTACTAGCTAACAATGTAGCTATCCATTGCTGAAAGAATTTTTCAAATCAATCCTTTAGTTTTTAAGTGTATTCGTTACATACAAAAATACAAATCTTTTCTCTTCATAATATTATAGTATAGATAAACTTAAAGTTAACTTTGAAAAGTAATTCTGCTAACTAAAAGAAATTCAGAAAGAACCGAAACCAAACAAATCCTCAGAAAATACAAACAACGATACTACAAAAACTTTCGACTACTACTAAGTTCAAATCTCTTCAAAAATCGTCTACTTAATACAACAACACTGATTAACAAAGTTTTTACAACATCTTATCTGCTGATCGGATCTCGGATGCTTATACCGACCAACAAACACGATCGGTTTCTCATAAAATCGAATCAAAACTTTTTCATTGCTCAACATTAATAATTTGTGCTATAAAACTTTTTGATGACCTGACTTATTATCTTCTGACGTATATTTTATTATACGTATGTAAGGAGATTACGTACGTATTAAGTGGAGCGTAGCTTTGGTGTCATAAAACGTACGAATTCAACGATAATAAGTAATTCTTATTCCATATATTCACTCGAGATACGGGTATGACTCTTTTGTCAAAGAATTCCGTGAGTTAAGGTTGTATTAAGTTAGGTTTACGGCTTGGATATGGCTTTGTTATTATTATATTATGAGAGGCGTGTGGCTAAATAATAACAGGCACATGGGTCGATCTTCAAGTTAAGCTACCTTTTCTGAGGCTAGTTCGTGGATGGGTGACCAACCTACCAAGACCTCTTCGAGCCTCGGAAAGCCGTTGGTCCCGGTTGTCGTTTGTGGATATTTGACTGCGTTATGGGTAGTGCGAAGCCCGAACGTCTTACTAAGAAATCTTGACTGTACTAAAATTGGGTTGTGGAAATCAGATAGGAAGTCACTTCATGGTATACTGCCTAGTATTTAGCTGCATCCGGTTTGACTGGAAACCACCTTCAACATAGTTGGGAAAAGGTAAAGCAGATGATATTGTTATGTTTATATTTGTATTTTCCTTAGTAAGTGGTCTTCGTAGGCGTTCGTAGCCGTTTCGTAGCACCGCGCTACGAAAAGGCTACGCAATAACAGTCATGTAAACCCGGTAGGCTTCCCAATCCGAAATTACTCCCACATGCGACATTTGTATCTCTTGCCCTTTGGTTTTTGTGAAAAGAATCCATAAGTACGGTTAATCTTCTAAGGGCATTAGTCTATTTTTGGTTGTTATTCGTATTAAGACGACTTTTATTTCTATCATTTGTTTCACAGGCACTGATATTATTTTTTACTTATAAGCTATTCGAATAAAATCAAAAATTAGCACAAAATATTAAAAACAAACTGATTATACAAAAACCAAATATCCAATTCAAAAACAACTTAACTGAATTCCAGAAAAAACAATGCCTCACAAAAATAATTTGCAGCCATTCACGTAAACATAATTCTGTTTCGTTTATAAATGTTATTTTTGTGCAGAAAAATATGGTGACGGCAGTTTCCTCACGATTCCACTCGGCACTTGCAATGGGAATTTTAATTCATTTGACCAAGCATAACATTCGGGCAAGTTCGTGCTTCGCATACTGTTACGAGTTTCATGAAAATTTTGGTGAAAAATGCACGCTGTTCCTGACGTCTTTGGGAATGTGGCTGAAATTATTGTGGGCTGTGATTGCGGGTGCAGATTTAGAATTAGTCTATTTTTTTTTTCTTCAATGGTATACAGGGTGTAAACCACCTCATCACAAAGCCGTCAACCAAGCATTCTGTACATCAAACTAAGTAACTTTACGCAAAAATTATTGCTGGGAAACGACTTTTTTTTGGGGTCTAAAATCACGTTTTGGGGTGTAACTCAATGTAACGCACTCAAAACATTGTGCTGATGGATAGATTGAATAGTACGGAGTTCGTGGAGGTATTTAAAGTAAAAATCTTGCATTTAAAAAAAAACTTGTCAAAAAGTTGTAACTTTGACCCCAATATCTCCGTAACTAGAAGGTTCCCAGGTATAGTGTACAACAAAAAAATGATCGCAATGACCTAGAGAACAGAGCCTTTTGGCTTCGTTAAGAGGTGTTTTGCACCCTATATATTCAGGATTATAACTTTACTAACATTGACAAGTTAAATTCCATCACAAGTTCCTGATATCCACCATTTATCGTATGTGAAAAATTATAAAACTAACATTTTAATGAAATGCAATACACAAGTTTTTAAAAATTCTTCGTACTACATATGACGCTAGTAATCTCACATTTCACCAGTTATATTGAAGGCTTATGTAATAAGTAAGTCCCGTTGCAGTCATCATCATCATCATCATCATCATTTCAGCCAAAAGACGTTCACTGCTTGACATATGCCTCCCCCAAGTGTCGCCACATTGACCAGCCACAAATTCTTGGTAAAAATGTCATACAAAATATACAGGGTGTAAACCACCTCATCACAAAGCCGTTAACCAAGCATTCTGTACATCAAACTTAGTAACTTTACGCAAAAATTATTGCTGGGAAACAACTTTTTTTTTTGAGGTTATAAATCATGTTTTGTAGTAGAACTCAATGTAACGCACTTAAAACATTGTGCTGATGGATGGATTAAATAGTACGGGTGTCGTGGAGGCGTTAAAAGTCAAAATCTTTCAAATTAAAACTTGTATTTAAAAAAAAACTTGTAAAAAGTTGCAACTTTGACCCCCCATATCTCCGTAACTAGAAGGTTCCCAGGTATGGTGTACAACGAAAAAATGATCGCAATAATGGGGAGAACAAGTGCCTTTCGGCTTCGTGAAGAGGTGTTTTACACCCTTTATAGGTAGGTACTATACTAATAAATAGCCTTCTTTATCTTCAGTTAAAATAATAGCCCACACTATTCTCTACACTATATAAAGCACATAATGTCTTCAAAAGCCTCCGATAAATTGAATTGATATGCACCGGCCGTTTACTTCGCACATAAAACAATATTGTGCTATCGGGTCATCTGACCCGGTTTGTGTGTGATGCAGTAAAGACGTAACTATCGCTATAAACCTCAAGATGAATATTATAAAATATTTTAGTATCAAATGTTTTAGTTTCAGCACTTTTGCTTCTTTAATCTTTCATATAGAAAACGACATGAGATACTTAATATTGGTGTAAACCAACACATTTTATTTTACCAAAAAAAAAAACAGATCCCAAAAAGCGCTGTTTTCAGGAAACAATAATAATTTTAACTATTTTTGCGAGGCTCTCACTAGAAGGTTGAATCAAGGGCCTGATTCAGAAGACTTTACTCCTTGATATGGAGTAAAGCCTTGTGAGGAGATTCCTGCCACTGAAGCTCTAACTACTGGTGGTTTGGACTCTTCTCCCGACACCGGACCATATTTTATATTTTTGAATGTTCTTGTTTCATGTTGTTCTAAAAAAGATGAATAAAAGGTCTCTTCTCGTATAGAGGCGGTATGAGCATTGATCACTACGCTTGTTCAAGGCTTATTGGTGGTTTTAAAATTAAATAAACTATACTCGGAATTTCTCACATAGAAAATAATACTCACTATTCCAATATTTAAAAATACCCCTAAGGTCCATGTTCACCGAAGCGATAACGGTCTGATTATCTAAAAACAGCTGTCACTGTGACATGTTTCCATACAAAAATGTGTTTTAAACAGCCGTTTTTAGATAATCAGACCGTCATATTTTTGGTGGACTTAGGTCCGTGTTCACCGAGAAGATAACAGCCTGATTATCGAAAAACAGCTGTCAATGTGACATGTTCCCATCCAAAATTGTGTTTTAAACAGCTGTTTTAGATAATCAGACTGTTATCTTCTCGGTGAACATGGACCTTAGTGCTTTATCTGTACCAGACCGTTTATGCAATCGCCCAATCAAAAATCAGATGCATGCATCTGCGGTCGTGGAATCCATCCAACACCCATAAACCATCTACTACGTAGGTATCGTATACGGAAAATATTAAACACAAAAATCAAGGAAACGTTGTCAATAGTTTTTACTTAATTTTAGATGCTGGTTAAAGAAATAAGCTTTTCACGACCGTTTTTCATAACAATTCTTTTCATAACCTAAAAAAATAAGCACATCTCTATTTTTCTAAAATCTCACAAATCTAGAACGCTGTGGAGGACAGTATTATGCAATCGTTTAACCACAAGTCAAGTGCATGGCTATCTAGGTTATTAATGCCCTGGATTTAGACTCGATAATTGTCCCTGGCAACCGCACTCTGAATGTGGTCAGAGTTCGCGACAATTGAACTAAACCGCTTAGTAAGTATAATATATTAGGCTTAGAGAAGTGTGGTTGTGTGATGAGTTGAGGGCTGTGCTATCTTATAAAGTGTTATGTAAATTTTGTAGATATGTTACGGCTGATACTAGTAAAACATTTACGCATTACCCAAGTTTTTTGGGTAAACGCCGAACAATTACAAAAAAAAGTATTGGAGCCTTATATATACGCGATTGGCGATTTGATGTAACCAATTTGGATGTTGCGTTGACCGTTCGCTGCGCTCACTCGGCTTGCTTTTGATCACATTTTACGTCTTCCTAACTTACTAGAGAACAGGGGGTCTAAAATGGCCACTTTCATCATCAACATCGTTTCAGCCGAAAGGCCTCTCCCCCAAGTGTCGCCACATTGATCGGTCGATGGTTGCCACTCCAGATTTTTTCGGCCCCATCGGTTATCCTTCTTCTGCAAGATTGTAACGCAATTCATATTATGTTTTTATTATGATTCTGCTACAGCGGCCATTTTACACCCCCAGATACATACATAAAACTCACGCCTTTGTCCAATGGGGGTAGACAGAAACCACAGAACGCCGACTGCTAGAATTCTTACATGTTTCTTACTAACTGTGTTTTTTAACTTTAGAAATTACACTTTTCGTTCAGGGCATTAGACAAATGTAGTGAGGAAAGTGTTGAGTATTATTGTCAGTGAAGAATAACGTCAGCGACAAATGAATTTCGTGACAGGTGATAAGTATGGCTAGAAAAAGAAGTGACTACTAATACAACGAGTAATGGGGATGGAGTCTGGGGAAGAAGAAAACATGTGGCGTTAGACATAAATTGGGACACGAGCAAGAAAATGATGATTTACACGGGTAGTATAGATTTTTGTACAACAAAAGATGACCATGACGATCCTTTTGATAGTTTAGAAGATTCCACATCCAGGGGGGTTCTCAAAGAGATACAGTGGCCCCGGAACATAAAAGGCGAGGACAGAACATGCATGGGTTTTAGTCAGTATAAGTCTGACACTCCCTCCCGCTCCACCCAGATTGGGAGAAGTTATTTAATGGTTTCCCATCCGAAAAAAAAAGTTCTAACTCATTTCAGCATGTCTTTGTTCTCTCTGAACCTGTTATCATTTATTTATAATCACTGTTTTAAGCTTTCACGGTTTAAGACTAAGCTTATATTGTCACTTACGGGATATTTTCCGTCTTCTCAAAATAATGAATAATCACGGAAGATATCCTGTAGGTAAGTGACAATAATATAAGTTTAAACTTAAAAAGTCACTTACGGGATATCTTCCATGATTATTATTTTTATTGAGGTCCCGTTATTATGTGACATTTTAAATTCAGTTGTGAACCGTGATAACTGAAAACAGTGTTTGAATAAAAGTTTAGTTTTACATTTATTTCTGTTTAAGTAATCATTAATTCAAGGATTCTTTCTTTCGCGGTCTAATAGAAAGAATCTTTTGAATATTCTGCGTTTATTTCAGTCTGCTTTTTAACATTAATATTATCTTGAGGTAAAGTTTTTCTTTGACGAATATTTTTAAAAGTTCAGAAGGTTTATTCAAACATTTCATTCGTGTTTAATGAAATTCACTGGAGTTTTATAAAGAAAGGAAAGCATTGATAATATTTCAATCATATCTTTATAATAATCGATTTTAGATTAATAAAAATATCCGACAAGATCGAATTTCGATTCATCTGTAATGTTTACTTTATTTACTTTTTCCTTTTTTTATTCGTTTGCACCTAAAATTTACCCCAATGCATGCATTTTGGTTACTTGAGCTATGATATTCTCAATGCAGTTTATTATAATCTCAATACTCAAAGACTCACTAAGATAACACACACTAAACATAATTACTGGTGGTCCGAAAACACCCAGCTTTGACTATTAGACAAAACCAATGCATGGTTTATATGAAGGAAACTACTTCTTAGACAGTGCCTAATGAATGTGGAAACAAAACCCACCCCGTTTCACCAGCCAAATCTTTTCTCAATTCAAACAAACCTCAATCCTTCACTATCAAATGTCCTCCACTCTAGGTAAGTGTAGATCTAGGCCAACGACCCGATCCTAAGCACTATATACTGCTCAATATGTGCAGGTCAACTGTCACAATGGCATTATGCCAACTAAGCTAATCTTTGAATACGCCCGAACTTGCCAATTCCCTACAGTTTAGACGGCAAAGAAATATGTGTGACAGTGCCAACTGTCGACAGTTGCCGTTCGTAATTTCGCTTCGAGTATAATTACTGAGATTGTGAGTATGAGTGTTTTTTTCCTTGATTCGTTTGAAATGTGATAGTGCAAAAAACTGGAGAAAGTGAGGAACGGATACTCAGTTGCCACTTCAACCTAGAATCTAGGCTCTATTTCTCTATCGTTAGATTCTAGGTCCTAGATGATAGACAGATAGAACCGATGAGTAGAGATAAGTATTAGATAGATAGAAACATCACAGCCTTTCCCAACTTTGTTGTTTTCAGCTTCCAGTCTAACTGGATGCAGCTTAATACGAAATTGATAGATTATAAGTAAGTATTTTATTGCACATCAACATTGTTATATAGCTGTTTTAGAATAATGCTAATTCTATTCTAGCGTCATTCTCACCGATTATATTACTGTAAGACGCCCATCTTACAGTAAAATATTCGGTTAGAGGCTCCATGTGTACATGTTATAGTGGGGCCAATTCAATAGATCACATTTGACAACTGTCAGTTCTTAGTAAAGGTTACCTTTTTTGCCATTATTACAATAAATATTGTGTAATTGTAATTGAAAAAAGTTAAGCAATTGTGTAGTTTTAAGTGGTAAAAATAAATAATACTTATTGCCAGCCGTTACAAGGTTGCGTTGTTGTATTTTGGTGAAGTGTCAAATGTGATCTATCTAATTGGCCCTACTGCAGGTACTATATTCAAATCACAATAACTAGGAAAAACAATTGAATGTGAACCTGTACCAAAAGCTCGCAATTTGTTAACGATAGCTATCGCTACCGGTTAACCCGTATTAACTGTCTCACGAATATCATAATTATAACACAGGTCCTTTATGTACGTATGAGTGAGATATGATATTTAGCGATAGTAAGTACTGGTCGCGATAAATATCGTTTACAAATGGGTGTGTTTTTGGTACAAGTTCACATTCAATTGTTTTGCCAGCTTACAACGATTATACTCTAGCTGTGGGCCACAAGCTAAACGCTGTGGCTGGAGTCTGCAACACATGACTCACCGCGAAACAACGATGCAAGCTGCGTCGCCCGAGGCCGTGGTCAAGGCCTTAGAACGAATACGCAACTCACATTACACAATTATCTCAGTGTTTTCATGTGTTCCGTCGCCCACTATTTGATTTTTCTAATGCATTTTCAACCTTTCCATATCAACATTTTATGAATTTGAAAGACAGATCGTATGAAAAATGTGACGCTCCAAATCGCCTACAAAGTCTAAAAGATCGTTAGTCGGGATCGTCAGATAAATGGTTTCAAAACCGTAGCGTATAGCATGTCGATATTCCTTCTTTTATTGGTCCAGTGTGCTTTCTAGCTAAACCTGCGTATGAAAATAGATTTGCTTCATCAAGTCTCATGAAATCAGGGATGAGTTTATTGATATCAACCGTCCACACATTATCTAGAATCCGGACTACTACTGGGTTTCAGGTAGAATTGTATTATTGTATTGTACAACGGGCTGGTGTCCGCAAGTCCACGTCAAAGCGCGTATTTTGCGTATGGGCTATAATCCACCACGCGGGCCCAGTGCGGGTTGGTAGATGTCACATGTATTCGAATTTTTGGTTCTAGGACATACCGGTTTCCTCACGATGTTTTCCTTCACCGTTTTGAGAGCAGTGGTGATGAAATAAATTACACAAAGTAATGCGCCTGCCTGGGTTCGAACCCACGACTTACTGTTCGTAAGTCGGGGCCGCCACCACTAGGCCACCGCTGCTCTCTGTTTCAGGTAGAAAAAAGCAAGTGAAACTTTGCTCAACCTGGGTTTTGAACCCTAGACCTTACGCACAGCAGTAGCGCTTTTGACAACTGTACTAGTACCATGGAGAGGATTAAGGAAACGATGGTTGGTGGTTGGACAGCAAAGCGAAGGCATTTATTTAACTACCCTCACTTGATCTTCATACATGTTAATAAGGGCCGGTTCACACTAGGACAGCACTACACTAACAGTGTCCGCATATTGAGACGATTTCATTTCACGAGTACACTTAGTGATCACTGGATTCTAAGCGGAAGAGAGTCTGAAGCCGTCTTCGCGATTGAAATTAGGATACTTCTTGATCTCAATCGCTTCTCGAACCATTCTCTTATAATAGTGCGTCTCATTCGCAAGGATTTTTGGGTTGTGTAACTCCATCCAGTGGTTGGGTCCTGAGTCTATTACATGCTCCGCTATAGCAGACTTGCATATTTGTCGATTTTTGACCGCTGCTATGTGTTATTTGACCCTTTCAGCTACTATTTGCTTCGTGTGTCCTATGTAAGAACGGCCGCAGCTACAATCGATTTTATAAACACCAGGAACCCGGAAAGATACTACATCCTTCGGTGTACGCAATCCAGTCGAAACGTAGGGTTTAAATTAAAGGTAAATTTCGCGATAAATACCCGTTTCCATATGTTTTATAATGTGTTCTGATCGTGAAGTTTAAAAAAGACTATAGAGTGACTATAGAGTGGTTTACAGAGGGAGATTGAAAGAAAAAAACGTATTACGCTGATCCCAAGTAATATGAGGCAAGAGCATGAAAATAATGATAACCAGCGAGACACTCACTGGTTAGGTACTATGACACTGTCCAATTAATTAAGGATTAATCAAAAATAATAATAAGCTCTCAAAATCTCTATTTCCTCATTGACTTAGAAGTATCTTATTCTAGTGTTACATTAACGTTTTTAAGTACCCAATTACAAGGAAAGGAAATTGCGCCCTTAAACCAGAACGTAACATTTACCAAAAAGACACGGAGAGGTCTTGCTTATTATTATTTTCATTTTAATAGAGTTTCATAATCGTTGTTGTGTTTTTTCTAATGTTCAATTAGATTGTGGCATGCAATGCGTGGAAATACCCGGACTTGATTATTTTTAGCAGGTCATAAGTTCGTTGACAACTCGAACGGCGCAGAGGTAGTGAGGCTGCCTTGCGATCCCGGTAGGAGCAAATGTCTGTGTGATGAGCATGGACATTTGTTTCCGAGTCATGGATGTTTTTATGTTTAATAAGTATACATTTACAAACAAAAAAATATGTACATAATTATGTAGTTTATCAACTATCTGGTGACCATGACACAAGCCTCATTGCTTAGTGTGGCACTAGATGCCGCTGTGTGTATTGTCGTGTTTTTTATTTATTTTATTTTCAGCTTAGCAATGAGTTTTCTGCGGCTGATTTAATCACAGGAGAAAAACTGGGGAATTGCAAGAAGAAAAAGGCATCTTTTAAAACCGACTAGATATTTCAACGCTGGTGTTTATGGAATTCTTGGCCGAAGCCGAAAGGCACTTGTTCTCCCCACCATTGCGATCATTTTCTATTCTCAACCTTACCTGGGTCAAGGTTCCAACTTTTTAACCGACTTCCAAAAAGGAGGAGGTTCTCTATTCGACTTTTTTTTTTTTTATGTATGTCACCGATTACTCGAAGACGCCTGAACCGATTTGAAAAATTCTTTTTTTGTTTGAAAGGGTATACTTCCAAGTTGGTCCCATAGTCGCCAAGTCGGGATCTGATGATGGAATCTTGGCAAAATCGAGGGAACTCTTCAAATTTTATAGGATAACGTACAGCAATTTTGGTATTTTCTACAACAAGTGAAGCATTTGCGTTTGATAAGAACCATTCTACCATCAGATCTGATGATGAAGCCAAGAGTCACGGAACTCCATAATGAGACAATGTATCCTAGTCGTGTTTGGGCTTGTTGTAATTGTAACGGTATGCACTTTCCATGTGTTCCAAGCACATGTGAACCACTAAAAAGTGAAAAATAAAAACTTTTTTGCAAAAAATAAAACCGACTTCAAAAAAGAAAAACCAAAAAGTCGGTGACAAAAAAATTAAATCAATCATACAAACGTCACCGACTTCAGAAGCTAAAGTTATTTTTCACTTTTTTGGTTTTTCTTTTTTGAAGTCGGTTTTATTTTTTGCAAAAAAGTTTTTCCACAAGTTTTTTTATGTACAATTTTCAAACATAAAAACTTAACATTAAACACCTCCATGACCCTCATAATATTTAATTCATCAACCAGCACAATGTTTTGAGTGTGTTACATTTTACGCCCCAAAAAAAAAGCATCCTCAGTTACTTAGTTTGATGTACAGAATGCTTGGTTAACGACTTCATGCAGAGCGCAAAGTTAAAGCTATAGTCAAAATTGTTCAAGAGCAGTTTTCTAAATACAAATGAAACTTTTAAAAGTTTGTCCATGTAGCCATTTATAACATACGACGCGATTCAGGGTTTGGTGATTTGGTCCCATAATAAAAGTTGTTGTAATGATCAATACAATGATCCCTTTAGAGATTAATATACCACCAATTCATCAACATAATGCATGCTGCATATTAGTGCATATAATTTCCGATACCTACATATCCAGTAAAACCTCCTAAAGTATCAAAATTTCGGTTGATTATAACGTGGAAATTATACGGTTTGGTATGCTCCCACTATGAACTAATGCTCAATGCAAATTACCATTGCATACATTTTGAATTTTCCGCCAAATAGGCTTTTCAATTATGTCATTTCATTTCATTGTGATAAGGCCTAGAGCATTAAATTTGTGCTTTGTTCGTTTGATAGTTTTCGAATGGTTGGTAGAAACATACGCTGTTAGTTTAACTTTAGAGTATGTTTTAATTTGGCACGTGTTTAGTGAGCACTGGATCAATTGACTGTTTGTTTTTCAGTGTATTTTCTAGTGACCAGGTATGGTCGTTGACAGAATCTGTCATAAACATTTTTGTTAATAAGTACCATGCGACTGTTTTTTTATGGCAACACCAAAGCATGCATTTCATTAACGTTTGTATAAAATGTGTTTCAGCCATTACAAAAACTCTAATCCCAAAAGAATTTCCTTAAAAACTTCGAGTAAGTACTAAAACAACAGAATACGACTCTATTCATTCCTGATTTTAGGGTGAGACTCCCAATTGTCGGCCAGTCACAACTTAAATAGAGCGGACCACAATCAAGACGAAACAAAATTCCATTTCGTAAACAGCGAAGCAGGTGGCCGTAGCAGGCAATCTCGTTTGTCTTGACTCCGAAGCGTCGACCCACCGAAACACTAATTGGACCATTTACCCTGGTAATCCAAGTAGCCGATTTAATTTGTGTTGCGTTTGTGAACCGTGCGTTGGAACTATCTGAGGGTAGGTTGGTAGTACCAACATATATATATGTGTACGTAGGTACGTATATGTGCATATATAAGAAGGGATAGGCAAAACTTTGGGCATTCAGAACGTTGTTAAGGAAGAATGTGGTTGGGTTATTTTTAGACATGAACTCTTTGTAAGGAAAGACACTTCACATCACGCCTGTTTACCTCGAAGGGTTTAAGCAGAGGTTGGTAGAGGTACTAATACATCCTTATTTTCAGTTATGTTCAAGAAGAATGACCACATTAAACTATTAGGTAAGCAGACTTTTAGAAATTATAACATGAATCAAAAAAATCAGAGGTACTCGCCTTTTTTTTACGGATGGGAAATCATCAGATAACCCATCCATGTTCCTTCCTCGCCCTTTATGTTCCGCGGTATCTCTATCGAACAGTCCCGCAGCCCCGGCAGGCTTCAGCTTGCGGGCCCCTTCAATGTGCTGACATCTCTTTGAGGCGCGCGTAGAACACAAACGCGCCGTCGACACGGCCTATCGTCATAAGACGGACGGATGGCGAGCTAGCCCATAACTCACAATCCACAGGCCGCGCCTACGGTGGCCGGGGGCCCCCACGTGACCCCTGACGCCCGGTGCGTCTCCCACGGCGGCTGGGGCGAGAGGTTCTCTCCCTTTCGCGTTCCGCCACCTTCTTCGCTAGCATGACTGCTTCGCAGAAGGAGGTGACGGCTACCCATTCCATCTCGCTCCGGACCAAGGATTGCGCGCACCGCCAAGAGGTGCGCGCCTTGGGTTCGAACTGGAGACCTAGGACTTGGCAGTCCCATGGTCACACCACTAACACCACTATCACGGCTTAATAGTAAGTATGTAATCTTGCCAGTAGATTATAGTATCATTAGGTACTAAGGTCGAGATCTATGAATGTTAGCTACACATATAATTTGACAGTGACAGGAATAATGCTTAGCTAATGTTTACGCATAGTAAAGTATATAGATCTCTACCTTGTGTGAAACCGATAAGCGTTAATAAATGAATGAATAGGATTCCAATCAGAACCTCCTTCGTTGGTTGAATAACTCCTACGTTTCTTTGCTCTCATATGCCTGCTTTCAAAGCAATTTTCCGGGCAGACTACCAACAGTTAATTTCAGGGTTAATTCCGCTTATTTTTATAAAATTAAAACAAACAGCCAAAAATACTCCTACCCTATTTATATCTCTTTTTTGTTAAAACAAAAACATGATTGTTATCATTTCATTGCGTACACACTGTACCGCAAAAATTCAATTTAATTACCATTAGCTAAGGCAGAGAGGGTGCGTGCATAGTGTAGGAAGCGTTTTAATTATAATGATGAACTTTAATTATCGTTATTATCTTTTCGCTTAAAAAAAACCTAGAATTTGAAAGTAACATGAAACCTGTTATTTTAACAAGTTTATTTAGTTACGTAGCGTTATATTGACAGTGTGGGGGCAATCACAGTTGGCCCCTCACTGTCAATATTATTATGGTTCTAGGTTTGAATTCTGTATATTCAAATTATGATTCAATCGTAGACGACTCGAAATTAATCTAGCAGCGTGCTTTACTGTATGCCTACCCCTATAAGATCCATTACACTATGCCAAAAAAGCGTAAATTGGTTAATGTTTAAATTAATATCTTTATTTAGACAGAGGATTTAATTCCCCTGTAATCCACACATACAAAAACAACATTGATTAGTCGGTAGCTGAATCACAAATCGCTGCCTCCACCACAATGTGAGCAGCCTTTATTTTTTCCCTCGGCCGTTAGAGAGGGACAAAAAATACGGCCATTTAGGTTAATGTGTTCCACAGAAAATGTATCGTCTAATTACTAGAGACATGATTCGCACATAGGCCTCACATTTATTTTCTGTAGACCGTAGGTTGAGTTAGGTAAGAAGTCAGATTTTTTGTTTGAGTACTCGTTTTGGGTTTGGCTATAAGATAGTTATTTAGGTATTTAAGGTAGTCGGAAACGCAGGGAGAAGATACCCTTGTAGGGCATTATTACACTCATCTTATCGGTATTGTTGACTACACTTGTTAATTTGTAAGTTTCAAAAGTATCGGTTAACTGTCTATTTGGAATAAATAAATTGGTTATGTTATTCTTTGATTTCTTTCAATAGATCTTACCCATAGGTAAACCTTCTTAGGGACTACGCACACTTATTCAGCTCTATTCAGCTTATGCCCATAGAAAACCACAATTCTGTATGAGACGCGTACGCGTCTCGTACAAAATCGTTGTTTCCTATGGGCATAAGCTGAACAGAGCTGAATAAGTGTGCGTAGTCCCTAATAGTCAAACAAGCTTCATTTAAAGTTGCTGCCAGTTAAGATATAGCAATAGCGGTTGTAGTGTATGTAAATATCACACAACACGTTGCCTCGGGCGCGCACGCCGCTCGGTTATAAGTACCGGTCCGAGTGGTGGGGCAGTCAAATACAAACCGAAGATCTTCCGACCTCGCCGTAGAGGTCCGGCGCGTAACCCCCGTACAATCCCTCCCCGACCCTTGCTCGAGACAGCCCGCGAAGCTGAGCCAGTAGTAATAAATCAGTCCCTAATCATTGACAACCAGATCCAGCCTGTCCCTTTGCTGCCCCCAGCGACGCCCTAAACCGAGGTTCGTACTCCACAGGGGGTGCCCTTAGTGCGTGGTCGCTTAGTTTATAGTCATTGTTGCCCTGGCTGGAGGCCTTAAATTCAGGGCATCCACAGGACTTGCCTGGTTAAGCAGAAGCCAATCTACCTAGACTGAACTGCGAGATGCCCTACCCAAAAAAAAAATGGGGCAGTCCGTCGTTGTCAGATTGTTGGCCGGTGCGATGGCGCATTGGCGAGTCAACTAGTGTTGTTAAAAGTGCATATTTTACAGCGATCATTGCCCTTTGCCTAATATCTCTTCGTACGTACCAAAATAAATAATACACGTTTCGTTTTTCATTAATAAAAAATGTTGAAGATCGAGGTACATGTCACTTACGGGATATCTTCCGTGATTGTTATTTGTATTGAGCTCCAGAAAAGTTAAGTTTAGTTGTGAACCGTGATAGCTTAAAACAGTGATCAAGATAGATGTCGATTCAATACTTATTGTTATTAGTATGTATTTTTAGGGGTCTATCTATGGGTCTTTGTTACCTGAAATAAATGGTTTATTATTAATACTTGAACAGGCTTATTTTTTATTCAATGTTAAGAACTTTGTTAAATGTGGGTGAGACAATGACCGCAATTGCGATTTTAACTGGCAGCAACTATAGTATAATATTCTTCACTTTCGTAACTTCCTAGTGATTTAGCTGGAGAGACGAGGAGGTGGAACAAACTGCCTAGCAACATTGTTACTCGTATCTTAAAAAATTACGTGATTGTCTATAAAGATTAAATTGTTATCATTAAGTTACAGGTTGACAAAAAAGTGTAGAAAATCCGGGGGCCGCCACTGTGCTGTTCATATGGCAACCCGTTGTGACCATATAGCGTACCAAATTATCGTCTTGATACTTTTAATTTTTTTTTATGCATATTTATTAGAATCAGTAAGTATCATTTAATTGAACAAGACTGTATTCTCCTCATGTAACTGCCTAAAAATAAATATATGCTAGTAATACTGTTTTTTTTTTTAATATTCTGGAATTAAAAAAAGACGTTGATATAATGTTATTGTTATTTAATAATTTAATCTAATATATTTTTCCCCAAATATTCCAACCCTCCGTGTCATCCGAGTCTTGGCTAGAGTTAGCCGCATATTCGTCTGAATCGTTCTCCGATTCAAAGGAACAACTATCGTCTTCGAGGTTTATCACTATTCGCTCCATGTCTTCGTACATAGTTAGTTCGCACTCGTAATAATCTTTTTTAATTTTAAATGCTGGCAGGAATTCTTCCAATCCTCCTCCGAAATTGATTGGAATGCGCGCTCAGCTGCTTCCTATAAAGACGAAACATTTGATTAAACCTCGTATCAATATTAAAAGTAAAACATCAATATAACCTCTCTCAATATCATACTTTAATAAGTTAAACTATACCTTTATGTCGATCGAGCTTACATTTTGTAAATAAATATATATAAAAAATGCATCATTTTCTATTATGTGATTTATATGAAATATTAATTTATATTGTAAAAAAATAATAAATAAAAACTCATTCAAAAACTAGTTCATTTCTATTTCTAATAATAAAACAAACATCGTTATCACATTCAACGATAAGTTACGTAGACATCGAATTTAAATTTACATATTGCAAAGTACGCCACTCAAGTATCAACATTAATCTGGCGCGCTATACCAAAGTAATGTCAGACAAAGTGTAAACATAACCTATGTGCTCGATGATTATTGTTCAAAATTCCACTTATTTCGTACGCAAGCAATTCAAAACAGAATGGGGTTCATCAATTAACACTTAATTCATCGAAAAACATCAAAACAAACAGTGACATACCTGTCATATCAGCGGTTCTTGGGTAAACATCGTTGAGATCGGTAAGAATGGTTTTGGCCTCTTTTTCTGCCAAATATCGCCTATGGACCTTGTAAATAATCTCTCTGCCAGCACTTCGGATGGTTTTATTCATTTTTTTATCACTTTACGTTAGTTTAATCACGCTTTTAGGGCACAATTATAAATTTTATAAACTTGCGAACTTTGTTAACATGAAACGTAACATAAGTTTTTGATTGTTGCCAGCAAATAAAAAAATTAGCTCCGTTTCAAGACTTTTTTGCCAAGCTATAAGTTCTACTTCCTTATATTATATAACAAGTATATCTACTTAAACATGAGAAGACTTAATTAGCAGAGCAAATTATGTAATTTTCCATGGAATACAAGAAAATAAATTATTCCATCAAATGAGCTTACATACTCGTATTATAATTCCGAATTAAAACCAAAAGAGGAACGAAAACAAATGATTCAGGCTTATTTTCAACCGACTTCTAAAAAGAGGAGGTTCTCAATTCGTCTGTATTAGGTAGATTTCCTTTTTTTGAAAAAAAAAAAATCTACCTATTGGTCTCTCACCTACGGGGAATATATATGAATACGTATGTATATGGGTGACAAGCAAAATTTAGCCACACTCTACAGGTCGCAATTATGAACCGATTGCTTTCAAACTTGGCCAAAAAATCGAAACGGTCAAAACTTAGGCTAAGTTCGTGTATGGGCGGAATTCGTCCATGGGGGGCGGCGGGGGGGCGGTTTTTATAAAATCAGTTTTTTGGCCTTAACTTTTTTCCTATGGAAAATTTTTGAACCGCTTCTCATTTTTATCATTCTGAGTACGAATACGGACATCGTTAAATTAAAACTTTTTTGATGCAACCCCTAAATTGGGGAGGGGGTTGAAAATTCCAAATTTTTTGCGAAAAAAAATCATATCTCCGAAACAGTAAACATTTTGACCGTCGCAAATATTTTTTTTTGAAAATAAATTGTTTACTTTACAATTGTTACCTTCAAAGTTTAGCGATAAAACTTATAGTTTTCGAAATAAAAAAATATAAATAAACATTTGAGGGCGTTTCCATGCTATACTCTTATGAGAGAACTTAAAAAGGGTAAACTTTCCATTACAGGACAACGATTTTGAAATCATATTTTTTTTTGTAGATTGTACACAGAAGTACAACTCTTTATCCAAATTTTCAATAGTCGGACGCTCCAGCACCTTCGAAATCTACCTCCTCCTGCGGCTTGCCGGAGGGATTTTTTTTTTTTGTTTTTTTTTTGTGTTTGTGATTGTGATGATTCTTTTTTTATTTGAAAGCTGGTGCTTCCCGTTGGGTCCCATTTTAATTTGTTGAAGATCTGATGCTGATCTTCGGAGATATACAATGGAACTCTTCAAAAATAGACGGCAAATCTGCAGTGATTGCTGCATCCGCTTGTAGGTTCATTGTTTATACTACATCATGACGTAACATCACGCCTGTATGCTCTGAGGGGGTACGCAGATGTGTACAATATACCCAGATTTCGACAATGTTTGTTACGTCAGAACTTTCGACTGGGTGAACCGATTTTGATGATTCTTCTTTTATTTGAAAGCTGGTGCTTTCCATGTGGTTCCATGTCAATTTGGTTAAGATCTTATGCTGATCTTCGGAGATATACAATGGAACTCTTCAAAAATACACGGCAAAGCTGCAGTAATTGCTGCAATCGCTTGGTTGTTTATTGTTTATGCAACATCATGACGTAACATCACACCTGTATGCTCTGAAGGAGTACGCAGAAGTATACAATACACCCAGATTTTGACAGTTAGACGTGTAAAGTTCCATTCAATGGGATCCCGGAGAAATAGAGGTAACTCCTTAACTTTATAGGCACACCAGAAGCGGGTTGAGTAGTTTTAGGCAGAGTACAATTTCGGAGTGATCCCATTTCGATTTGATAAAGATCTGGTGACTTCGGAAGATAGGCAAATATGATAGCAAATGTACTGGGATCGCTGAAGACTGTCTATTGTTTACACCAGTTCATAACAAAAAATCACACCGATACGCTGTGAAAGCACCTGTGAACCACTAAAAAGTGAAAAATAAAAACTTTTTGCAAAAAATATAACCGACTTCACACAAAAAAGTGAAAAATAACTTTAGCTTCAGAAGTCGGTGACAAAAAAACTAAATCAATCAAACAAAGGTCACCGACTTCTGAAGCTAAAGTTATTTTTCACTTTTTTGTGTGAAGTCGGTTATATTTTTTGCAAAAAGTTTTTTATTTTGTTTTTCAAATTGCTGCAACACTGTTTGATCTCGAACTGATGTTTTAGAAATTGTTTTAGTATTTTTTTCTTTCACAAATGACTTTACAACTGACAACGATTAGTTGAAATTCAACAAACAAATATTTAGTAAAACTATCACGTACATTTGGCTCATTACAGCAGCTTGCACAAAGTTCGCCAGTGTTGCGACGCACGCATTAAACTTAGGTGAAATGTTACAAGTTGCAACTTATGTTACACATAGACTATGTAGCATGTTGCGTGCCGGCTGGCGATGTTTTGCTGTGAAACTGAGATAGAAATGTTGTTTTTATCGTTAGCTAGCTTTAGCCTGCGGGTCACGTAGAAGTTGGAAATTGTCCCATTGTAATGAAAAATAAAAAGTTCTCTGACCAAAACCATAGGACATCATATTATTATGCATATGTCTTTGAACTCCGTAGGACTGCGTTGGTGTGAAAATAAGACTTGAAACATATAGTCACATTCGCATATTTTGTGGGTTAAACCGTAAACCAAATAGCTTGTTCGAGGAACTTGAATCCTTTCTGAATTCAAAATGTATGTCGATCAGTCTGTAACTGTTTTTTTGTAGTGTCTAAGTTGTTTAAAGTGATATTATGTGCGTTGTGAACAAATTCATTTTCCTACAAAAACTTGGATAAAATATGGCGATTCCAGTGTTCATCATCAGCCAGCAGTCCACTGCTGGTCATAGGTCTCTTCAATCGCACGCCACTCAACTCGATTCTTAGCAACGCTCATTCAGTTTTGCTACTAGCCATCCTGCGAAGCGTCGCTAATCCGAACTTGAGGTGGTGGAGACTCTGCCGGGGTTGCGGGCCTGTTCGAAAGAGATACCGCGGCCCCGGAACATAAAGGGCGAGGAAGGAACATGGATGGGTTTTAGTCAGTAAAAGTCTAACACAGGGAGTGTTAGACTTTTCCTGCTCCGCCCAGAGTGGGAGAAGTTATTTGATGATTTCCCATCCTAAAAAAGGTGCAAATGTTAATATTCTTATTGATCTCAGAGTCAATTAATACAGCGGCGATCGGCGGCGGCGACCTCTTGCGTCCGGTCCTGGTTCAAACCATGGTCCGGAACGAGATGGAATGGGAAGCCGTCACCTCGTTCTGCGAAGCAATCATGCTAGCGAAGGAGGTGGCGGAACGCAAGAGGGAGAGAACCTCTCGCCCCAGCCGCCGTGGAAAACGCGTTGGGCGCAACGTGTTGGCCCCCAGCCACTGTAGGCGCGGGCCTGTAGACGATGAGCTACGGGTTAGCTTGCCGTTCTCCGTCTTATGAAGACAGGCCATGTCAACGGCACGTTTGTTGTCCACGCGCGCCTGAAAGAAATGTCAGCATAAGGAACCTTGCGGACCCTCCGCAAGGGCCGAAGCCTGCCGGGGCTGCGGGGCTGTTCGTAATAGATACCGTGGCCCCGGAACATAAAGGGCGAGGAATGAACATGGTTCCTGGTGGTTTTAGTCAGTAAAAGTCTGACACTCCCTCCGCCCAGAGCGGGAGTGTTAGACTTCCAGTCATTTGATGATTTCCCATCAGAAAAAACAAAACAAAAAAAAAGACTCAATAAATACAACAGCACCCATTTTCCTAATGAAAAAAAGGGTGCAAAAAGACCCATAGCGAAGCCGGAAGGAAGGTTCTCCTTGTCACTGTGGTCATTTTTAGGGTTCCGTAACCAAATGACAAAAACGGAACCCTTATGGATTCGTCATGTCTGTCTGTCTGTCTGTCCGTCCGTATGTCACAGCCACTTTATTCCGAAACTATACAAACTATGCTGTTGAAACTTGGTGATTAGATGTATTCTGTGAACCGTGTAAAATATGCACTTTTAACAACACTAGTTGACTCACCAGCGCGCCACCGCTCCGGCTGACTGTCTGACAACGACTGACCGCCCCACCACTCGGACCGGTACTTATAACCGAGCGACGTGCGCGCATGAGGCAACTTGTAGTGTGATATCTACATACACTACATCCCTTCCTTATTTTAGTTTATTTTATTTCTATAAGAATACTACCTGCTTACTACCTATAACGTTGACTATCACAGTTATCACTACACTTATATTACACGCAGCAAGGGCTTACGTCTGCGTCTACCTCTCACGGTGTCTCGTAGTCGGAACGACTGAACTGAACGATTGACAGTGACCCCCTCCACTCGTGTCATGAGACAATGCATTATATCTATTGCATTGACACAACCACTACATCCCTTCCTTTTCAACAAATTGTATTTATTGTAAAGTTGTACAAAGACGAATACGGTTAGGATGGGAGCCTTCGGAAAACTTCCAGAATGCATATGTATTCAAGTCTAAAATCCCGCAAACACTGAAAACACTCGTGTACAACCAATGCGTTCTCCCAGTGATGACGTATACTTGTGAAACGTGGACGCTGACTCTTGGGATACTTCACCGCCTGAAAGTAGCGCAGCGGGCAATGGAACGTGCAATGCTTGGCGTCTCTTTGAGAGACAGAATACGAAATGAGGACATTCGCCAACGCACCCGAACTATCAACATAGGTACCCGGGTCGCTCGACTAAAATGGCAATGGGCCGGACATGTTTCCCGCAGAGACGACAACAGATGATCGTACAGAACCCTTCACTGAAGATCTCGCACAGGAAGCAGAAGTGCCGGCAGACCACCTGCCAGATGGTCGGACGACATCAAAAGACAGCAGGGCCGACCTGGACTAGAATCGCTGCATCAAGAGCATCGTGGAGAGCCATGCAAGAGGCATATGTCCAGCAGTGGACTTTGAGATGCTGAGAAGAAGAAGAAGAGAATCAAAGTTGTTAGATAATCATACTGAATTACTTTTAATATTTTACGTATACAATCAATCTCCCATAAACAGGACAAACCGTTTTTTGTTTGTTTTAATAAGAATGCTTTACTTTCTCAGACTATACCCAGTTACATTTGAACATCTCCACCGAGTTTAAAGTAGGATTGAAGCTGTTAAACAGTGTTTAACATCTTTTCATATCTTTAAAACTTAATGGTCTACTTTAACCATTGGGTCAGTACGATGATATGACCTCGTCTTCCTATTTCCATATTCTTTTCTTTTTTTTTTTTTCTTTGACGACCCGAATGGCACAGCGGTAGTGAGGCTACCTTATGTTCTTAGGGTCCAAGGATCGAATCCCGGTAGGAGAAAATGTTTGTGTGATGAGCGCGGACATTTGTTTCAGACTCATTACAAACAAAAAGTATCTGCGTAGTATATCAAATATCTAGTGTCCACGACACAAGCCTCGCTGCCCAGCGCAGCACTAGATGGCGCTGTGTGTTATTTCTAGCGATATTTATTTATTATTATATTTACTTATTATTTTGTTGAATGACTGTAACAAACAAGTAAAATCAGTACACCAATTCGGTTTGATATTACTGATTGACACAAAGTCGATTTTCTTTCTTTAAAGATTTGGGTTTATCGATCTTATCTTATACCTAAATCCCGGCAGGCACACTTCTGAGCTTCTGACATTTGATCTGACGTTTACGCCCGTTTAGTTGAGATTAATTCATTATGGTATTTTGTATAACTTGTTTGTATAATCTGTGTATTCTGCAAATATGTCGAGTCATAGGCAAAACCAATGTATCAAATTATTCATTTTCGATTTTATAAAATTACTCCGAATAGTTTACAGAAGAACTTTTTTTGTAGGTGTTCATTATGATGAGTGTAGACTATTAAAACAAAGTTTGATATTGACGCAGCATGGTACAGGATTCCATATATCCAAGAGCATTCTCCTACAACGTAACATATACTGAGAGAATTTCTCTTACATCGGTACATACAGTTGTTGTGTTTGTATTTTAAAATTATTACATTTTCCTTCTGTTTTCATTTTTTTTTTCTAGTATCTTAACTTTTAAACACAGTCCTCGTTATCTAATTTAAGGTTTGCTACACATTTAGTTATCAATGTATGTTGGAATTAGTATCTAATACTTTAATGTTTGCATGCCAATTTTTATGGCGAAATGTGTCATTGTACGAGTATTAAGTACATATTATTTTTACCACCTTTTTTACTTACCATATTTATTGCAAATAAATATTTTTTCTTTGAATTATTTGACTTTGATCATATCTTCAATGTTTTGTGGCTGGTAACCAAATTAATGCCCAATCTCTGGCTGGAACCAGCAGTGGGTTTAAAATCAATGTTTTAACATTTTATTGATAAATTTTGGTATGTGTAGCTTTTGTTTTGGTACATTGGTTCTACGAGTACAATAATAGATTTTAATTTCATAATCCAGTTCTCGAAAAATCGAAACCGAAATGGCAGGGTAGAGCTACTTTGCTGCCATCCCAGAACCATTGTCCTCAGTTTGTAAATATACCAAGATACGTTTGATCCCCGATCTTAGTCGTTTCTATCTTAGTCGTTTGATACCCATTCCAGCACACCTAATTACAACACTGTGCCCTTATTATCACCCAATTTTTTCGTAGTTTCCTTTTTACCAATTTATCTTTAAGTATATAAAAACATACCTAAAAACTACAACATTTTTATTTGGCTGTTCAACCTTTTTTTTTTTTGCAACAACGTTCGTGTTATTTTTCAGAAACTTAGTTTTCGTTAGTTTCCGTTGATAGTATAATATTACCATACTTACAATACAATAACTTACTTTACAATACTTAACTTTTTTTTTCTTCGGTGCCCAATACGTGCAATTGAATGGACGCCCCTTGCTTCCAATTTAATGGATGCCATTGACCTACCACACGCAAACAGTGCGTGGCAAGTGTGCTATGTCTTTCGAAGCATCGGTTCCAGGGTACACGCACCAATTTCATGTAGGTTCGTACTACCGAACCCACACACAACCAGTAAACACCAATCAATACTTCGAAAGACATACCGGTTTCCTCACGGTGTTTTCCTTCACCATTTAAAGAGCATCCACTGGTGATGAGTGGAATAATAACACAAAATGCTGGCCTTGTTTCGAACCCATGACATATGTCTGGCTAGGCCATCACCGCTCTTAATAAATAAATATCTGTCATTTCTGACCAGTAGGTATATTCTACTGCCATTCCCGTCATTACATGATGGACATGTCAATTCAATGACCAGTATGTATATTCTACTGCTAATACTGTCAATTTAATGACCTGGGGCCCAAGTCTGCTATTTTTATAAATTCGTCACTCCAACACTATTCCCTATCCATCCCATTGTAATTTTGCTTAAAGTTCGTAATCCACTAAATTTACAATGGTCGATCATTTGTCGGTCAATGGTCTCGTAATAAAAATGTGTTTTAATGACATTGTCGTATTGCCATTATTATAAAACCCATACTGCAGATGGTTTTCGAAATTTACTACTAAATGCGAACATTTATTCATGTCATGCTTCATTTGTAATACATTTTCACACATTTGTCAATATGTATGAGATTACCATTCTATGACATTTCTTTTAATGGACTGTCGTCATTATATGTAGAAACAAAACTTGACAGAATTTGACAGAATTTGCCAGAACTTCTCAGAACTTGACAGAACTTGACAGGACTTGACAGAACTTGACATAACTTGACATAACTTGACATAACTTGACATAACTTGACATAACTTGACATAACTTGACATAACTTGGCATAACTTGACATAACTTGGCATAACTTGACATAACTTGGCATAACTTGACATAACTTGACAGTACTTTGACAGAACTTTACAGAACTTGACCATTATGAAATCAGTGATCAACTATTCTGACACTATTATAATAGCAGACTTGAGGCCCTGAAGGTATATGCTACTAATATCACCGTCATTCTCTGATGACTTGTCAATTTGACCAGTAGATATATTTTACTGCTGTCACTGTCATTCTCTGATGACTTGTCAATTTGACCAGTAGATACATTCTACTGCTATCACTGTTATTTCACAACTGTCATTTGAATGACCAGTAGGGATGTGCTACTGCTATCACTGTTATTTCACAACTGTCATTTGAATGACCAGTAGGAATATGCTACTGCTATTGCTATTGCTGTTATATCACAGGTGTCATTTGAATGACCAGTAGGAATGTTCTACTGCTTATTGGTTTATTTAATGTATGTGCTTTTTGTTTTATTATTTAATGTAGCACCAATCAAATAACTAAGCATTAGGTCCCGGGCTCGACCCATAAGTCGGGCAGCGTCACAGCTTCAATCAAGAACATCCCAATAACATGAATGACGCCAGCCAATATAGCAATAATAATTTACACATTATTGATTAGTATGTTTGCCCTCTATTGCCACATCCAGTACAGTCACTCACTTTTTAGTTTGGATCCGTATTTGCTTGGATGGTGATTAGCTACTAGATAAATTTGTTTTGTTATAATGACCGCTTACCCTCATATTTTGTTATTTTTTCTATGAGCATAAATGCGGAATAATTCTGTATGTTCATAAACATGTTATTTATATAGACAAATAGATATATATTGTTTACGATATATTTCCCCTGAATATTGTCAAACAGTGTCAATTAAATTACCAGCCTATGCTGCTTCCATATCATTACAGTGATGATATCAATTTAAAAATCAGTATTTTATGTTGTCTCTAGACCCAAACAGTTCAATATCAATTTAATGATCAGTATAACTGTTTAATAAACTGAATAAACTAAAAATAACTTATGTTATTTCCTTTGTATCAAATAAATGACTAGACACTACGTCGCCTTACTTGCTTCATTATGTTTTGAAATTATCCAAAATAACCACCAATCAAACACTTCTTTCTATCTCTTTGAGAAATAGAAGCATGAAGGTATCACACCAGCTTACCTTACTAGCCTCATTATGTTTTGAATCACGTACACACATCACACATAATATTGTTATCACTGGTGAGTTTTATAAACGTGATTGTGATTATTTGCACCCCACAAAGGAAACCAGTAAATCTCGTTATTAGTCAGTTTAGCAATAGATACATAATACTAATAAAAATCAAATTAATCGTTTCTAAAAACTGTTGGCAATGCATCTGCATTCCGATCTAATGAGTCGTAACACATTCAAGCGTACGACAGCTTTATAAGACTGCCGTCGCCCCGTTACTTATAAAATGTTTTGGTTACCTACTTGAATTATAACATTTGTTGCGTAATTTTAATAACACAATGATTTAAATATGATGATTGAACTTAATAGGTAAGCTGTTTTGGCATAGTTAAGGAACTAAAATGATAGTGTCGCACACTTTAGTATTCCTCCCTTATTTAGGTTATTTTAACACTATTATTACACTTGCATTCCATAGGTTTATCCTCGTCGCCAATGTAAAATATGCACTTTTAACAACACTAGTTGACTCACCAGCGCGCCACCGCTCCGGCTGACTGTCTGACAACGACTGACCGCCCCACCACTCGGACCGGTACTTATAACCGAGCGACGTGCGCGCATGAGGCAACTTGTAGTGTGATATCTACATACACTACAAACCGCATTAAGATTTTCACACAAAAATAGAAAAAAGAACAGTATATTTTGGGGGTTCACCATACTTAGAACTGACAGACTCAAAACATTTTTTTTCATCGAACCCATATGTGTGGGGTATCTAAGGATAGGTCTCCAAAAAAATAAAAACTTTTTTGCAAAAAATGTAACCGACTTCACACAAAAAAGTGAAAAATAACTTTAGCTCCAGAAGTCGGTGACCTTTGTTTGATTGATTTAGTTTTTTTGTCACCGACTTCTGGAGCTAAAGTTATTTTTCACTTTTTTGTGTGAAGTCGGTTACATTTTTTGCAAAAAAGTTTTTATTTTTCACTTTTTAGTGGTTCACATGTGCTTACCCTTTCATAGCGTATCGGTGTGATTTTTTGTTATGAACTGGTGTAAACAATAGACAGACGTGAGTCTTCAGCGATCCCAGTACATTTGCTATCATTTATTTAATTAAGGAGTTCAGTTGCCTATCTTCCGAAGTCACCAGATCTTTATCAAATCGAAATGGGACCACTCCGAGAAAGTACTCTGCCTAAAACTACCCAAACCGCTTCTGGTGTGCCAATAAAGTTAAGGAGTTACCTCTATTTCTCCGGGATCCCATTGAATCGAACTTTACACGTCTAACTGTCGAAATCTGGGTGTATTGTATACTTCTGCGTACTCCCTCAGAACATACAGGTGTGATGTTACGTCATGATGTTGTATAAACAATAAACAACCAAGCGATTGCAGCAATTACTGCAGCTTTGCCGTTTATTTTTGAAGAGTTCCATTCATATCTCCGAAGATCAGCGTAAGATCTTAACCAAATTGACATGGGACCACACGGAAAGCACCAGCTTTCAAATAAAAGAAGAATCATAAAAATCGGTTCACCCAGTCGAAAATTCTGAGGTAACAAACGTGTTCGAAATCTGGGTATATTGTACACATCTGCGTACCCCCTCAGAGCATACAGGCGTGATGTTACGTCATGATGTAGTATAAACAATGAACCTACAAGCGGATGCAGTAATCACTGCAGATTTGCCGTCTATTTTTGAAGAGTTCCATTGTATATCTCCGAAGATCAGCATCAGATCTTCAACAAATTAAAATGGGACCCAACGGGAAGCACCAGCTTTCAAATAAAAAAAGAATCATCAAAATCGGTTCACCCAGTCGAAAGTTCTGAGGTAACAAACACAAAAAAAAAAAAAAAAAATACAGACGAATTGAGAACCTCCTCTTTTTTTAGAAGTCGGTTGAAAATGATATGAGGTTTCTAATATCACTTTTTTCTAAACTGAAAAGTTTGAGCGAGAGACACTTCTAAAGTGGTGAAATGTGTGTGAACTTCTATATTAAGAGAATGATAAAACTAAAAAAAATATATGATGTACATTACTATGTAAACTTCCACCGAAAATTGGTTTGAACGAGATCTAGTTAGTAGTTTTTTTTTAATACGTTATTTTTATATTATGTTACTTGCTGCTACGGAACCCTTCATGGGCGAGTCCGACTCGCACTTGGCCGCTTTTTTTAACCGACTTCCAAATCGACTGTATGTATTTTTTTTTTTTTTTTTTTTTTTTTTTTATGTATGTTACCCGATTACTCGAAGACGCCTAAACCGATTTGAAAAATTCTTTTTTTGTTTGAAAAGGTATACTTCCAAGTTGGTCCCATAGTCGCCAAGTCGGGATCTGATGATGGAATCTTGGCGAAATCGAGGGAACTCTTCAAATTTTATAGGATAACGTACAGCAATTTTTATATTTTCTACAACAAGTGAAGCATTTGCGTTTGATAAGAACCATTCTACCATCAGATCTGATGATGAAGCCAAGAGTCACGGAACTCCATAATGAGACAATGTATCCTAGTCGTGTTTGGGCTTGTTGTAATTGTAACGGTATGCACTTTCCATGTGAACCACTAAAAAGTGAAAAATAAAAACTTTTTTGCAAAAACTAAAACCGACTTCAAAAAGAAAAAGTGAAAAATAACTTTAGCTTCTGAAGTCGGTGACAAAAAAATTAAATCAATCATACAAACGTCACCGACTTCAGAAGCTAAAGTTATTTTTCACTTTTTCTTTTTGAAGTCGGTTTTATTTTTTGCAAAAAAGTTTTTTTGTTCTATCTAGACCATACCTGTCAAATATTTTTATTTTTAATACAAGTTTTATGTTATTGCTTGAAATACCTCCATGACTCGTTTACAACTCAATACATCCATCACCATGTGTTGAATGCGTTACACTGAGTTTAAAAAAAAGTCGTTTCCCAGCATAAGTTTTTGCGTAGAGTTACTCAATTTGATTTACAGAATGCTTGGTTGACTGCTTCGTAAATAGTCGGTTTTCAGACTGTTTATATAAAGCTATTTATACTTCGACTTACACGTGTTGTGAATAATATTACTATTCGATTTCCCTGAAAACCTGTAAAGGCTAAAGAAAAAGAAAAATAAACGGTTTTTATGTTATTTCCTCTAAAGCAGCCATCGGTGTTCCAAAAGAAAACAAGGTAAAATATTAAGAACTACCTACCATCGGGTAGGGTTTGGCTAGACTGTTCTCAACTATGTTGGGACCAGCTTTCAGTCTAACGGGATTCACTTGAAAGGCTGCGGTTCCACTGAGGCGGAGTGGAGCAGAGCGGAGACGAGCTACCAATCAACACCAATCAAGGCTGGAAATCCACATCAAGCCATGTCATCAAGCCAGCTGAGCTGATCAGACAAGCTGTGGAGCAAGTCAGACGAGCTGTGCCGTGATTCACCAATCACATGGCTGGAAATCCACATCAAGCCATGTGATTGGTGAATCGCGGCACAGCTCATCTCCGCTCCGCCTCAGTGGAACCGCACCAAAACCAGTATTTAACATGCAGAGACTACTTATCCGACTTCTACCACCTCCTGACTGGGTACACCAACAGAACGTGGGTAACCTGATGGTCTGACTTTCCAACTTGTACGCGTAAAAGACCTAATTACAAATGACAGTCGAGACCAACGGTTTAACAAAGTACAGTAGGGTATGTAATAGATCACCCATCCAATAACCGACCTAGGTAAGCTTTGCTTAACCTTGAAGATGAACCCTTACGGCTGATATTATTAAGCCATGACTTTCTCTCTTAATGGCCTATCATAATAGATATTATATTTTTCCTACACTTAAAGAAACATCATTATCACTTGGCATGTAGCTCCTAATAAGTTGGATACGTGTCTGAGATATTAACTTTATTATTGCGACAGTTTTTGTCGAATTCGTACCAATATAGGTATTCTCGTACAGGCACAGGGAAAAACGTTATGAAAGATATATCTCACATTTGTATGAACCCTAGTAGCAATTGCCGTTGGCTTCCTTATGCCAACAGTTGGGAATGTATTGGCAGACGGTTAGTTGTTCCGCCAACCTAAACTTAAAATAGGCCCATTGTCATAAACATGCACTATTTGCCCAACGAATAGCCAACAAAGGGCCTTCTGTTACTATTCCTACTGTTGGGTGATTTTTGCAGGGATTTCAGTTATTATAACAACATTGGGACAACTAACGACGGGCCTGCTGCATCTATTCTTACTGTTGGGAGATTTTGTAGGGATTTCAATGACTAAAACAACATTGGGCCAACTAACGACGGGCCTGCTGCTTCTATTCCTACTGTTGGGAGTTTTTTGTAGGGATTTAAGTTATGATAACAACTTACATCGGTCCAACTTAAACCTTTCAATGGGCCTGTTAGGGATGAATGAATGGATGATACGTATATACTGGTACAGGTATAAGTACCCAGTATGAGCTTACTAGTACTCTCTTAACTCTTAGTAACTCTTAAATTTACGAAACATATTTTTTATATTTTTGTTTATATTTGAGATTTATGGTAATTTGAGATTTATGGTATATACTGTAAACAAAGTCCAAAATTGAAAATTAAGGATAATTTAAGAAGGACATTCCGTCACTAAATGTCCTTGGTGGGCGGTATGTCCATGCCGAAACCGTAATGATAATATCGTAAAGGTTCAAAAGTTGTACCCCAACCTCGATAGATGGCGTTGTAGTCCAATTAGAAGTCGCTATCGTTGTGTTACCACGATTTGGTTGGGTTCGAGTGAATTTTAGTAAATATATCACCAGCTTGGGCGCCGGACAAACGCGAGTGGCGTATGGCGGTGGCGCCGAGTAAGTGGCGCCGCTACTTGCTACTGCCTCGCCCCCCGCGTACCCGCACACGCGCCAGCGCCATACGCCACTTGTATATGACCCGCGCCTTAGATCAGAAAGCAATTTGGTTTTATTTCAACCCTAGTAGTGTTCACACAAGGTTATTAGTTCAACACTACTAGCTCGGTAGTACACATTGGTAGTAGTTGGTTGGTTGGTGGTAGGCAAATCCACGTTGGCCCCATCGCAAGTTGGGCCTTCGTAGGCAAATCCACGTAGGCCATCAGTTTTGGGCCCAACCCGCAAACTGCCCGCCAATTGTATGCATTTGCCAACTAACCAGAGGTATGTGGCCCAACTAAATGCCAACAAAAAATGCTACTAGGGAAATGAAGATTTGACACGTGTCGCGGTGTTTATTTAAGAAAAGGTTGTTTACTTGGGTGTTTTTTTTCTGTGAATAAATTATGATTTCAGGAATGGATTTTTTTTGTGTATTAGGTTTTTGTTTATTAAAGTTTTACAAAACACACAAACAGTTTCGATAAACTGAAATCGAGATAAACAATTTCTGATTAGAAATTGCTAAATTTGCTAATACTTAAGGAGTCACATAGCATGAAACGAACCTAAACTAAGTTATCATCAATGATATCTTCCAAATAATAAATAATTCCCACTTCAGATTGGTAGGTACCTCAATAGTCATCTGAATACAAAGTTGGAAACATTTTTGTTTCTACTTTACTTAAATACTGTCACCTGGAATTTGACTATAATCATCATTTCTGCCTGTCACAATAAGCTCGATCGAAATGGCTTCACTATCGGTCGGAATATTCATCGAAATAGTGCAAGAAGTTTCCGAGAACAATGGCTGTGTGCTTGTGGTATCCACAAGGAACTGTCGATATGATTAATACACAATGTTCAATCAATGTCTTTTTAATCATAACACAAACATAACAGAAATTATTTCAAAATATATACCACACATTTCTGCATACAGCTCTCTCTCTCTAGTGCCAAGTGATACTCTGGTCAGCGGCCGGTCGCTGCGGCTTTACAAGCGCTCCAATGCTAACTACGTCGCGGCTTCAAATTGAGCGCGATCTCGTTGTGCCGAGCACAGGGACACACGCATTCAATATGTATCGCTTGCTTTTTGTTTGTTTTTGTTTTCGTTCTCTTTTCAAATGACTCTTTCAAAATATTGTGTTATTTTTTGTGGGCTGTTGATGCTTTGTGCTTGATGATTTTTTCTATACAGGGTGGAATTTTTAATGCCACCTGGAAATTACTCTAAATACTGGAGATAGCTGTGTAGGCCAATTTAATAGATCACATTTGACAACTACCAGTTCTAAGTAAAGGATATATTTTTTGCTATTTTACAATAAATATTTAATCGTAATATTGTAAAATGTTAAGCAATTGTGCACTTCTAATTTCGAAAAAATCAATAAGATTTTATTCCAGCCGTAACAAGGTTCCGTAGTTCTACTTTGATGAAGTATCAAATGTGATCTATTATCTTGGCCCTACGAAAGCATGGTAAACCTTTAGACGTCTAAGCCGAATATATTCATTACCTTAAAAGCTTCACACATGGATTATCCTTCTTACTTTTACAGGCAGACTTCTAAAATCATTTAAACTAGGTACAACTTTGCAATTTGATATGTATTTGGTGTATAAACCAAGAACAAATATTAATTTGAATCAACATTTATTATAAAACAAAGTCCTCCGCTGCATCTATCTGGTAGCGATAAACTTAAAAATCACTGCACCAATTTTCAAGCTGTTTTCACCAATGGATAGAGTGGTTCTCGAGGAAGGTTTTAGCATATAATTTGTACGCAAGGAAAGCCGCAGGCATCAGCTAGAGTCTGTTAAATGGAGGACATCAAACCCATGATTCTGTTAGAAACTCTAATAGACCTTGGATACACCAACAAAAATCTGTTTTACATAGACTTCAATTTAGTATAATGTACATTCTACAAGACTACAACCATTTCAGATGGTTCCTGTTTTATAAAAAGCGTCTTGTCCATCAGGCTCGTTCAAGAGGAAAGGAATTGCATTGTGAAGTAGTAAATTGCTCGCCGTAGAGAATAAGTACCTAGGTACTGTAATCGCTTTCCGTAGATTCCTTCTTATATTGAAGTCTTTAGTCAATGCTGTCGACTCCACAATAGATATTGTTCTTAGACTTTTTGAGGATAGTTAAGTCCTGGGAAAAATTAAATATTATCGTATGTACGGAAAAAAACCCCCCACACAAAAGTTGTCTAAAATTGTTCCAAAATCATAATCAAATTTGGGTGTGAAACTTACACGACAACTACAAGATGATGTTATTGCATCAATGATGCACAATTTTGGATGAGCATAAATAAGGTTTGGCGCATTTGGAGCAATCGAAACATTGACTGAATTAAAAAGAAAAAAAACTAACTCTTAGCGACTAAAAGTATGTTATTTTCCAGTAGAAAGGTCTAGAAAATGAATCAATAGAAAGCTTTTAAGAATGCCGTGTGAAAAGTTATTCTTTGTGAAACTTTTTGAAGTAAACTTCACACTAGGTACTCAAATTGACGGACTGTGTGCGGAAAGCGTGGCAAGTCGAGAAACGCTTATTTGAAACTTTTCGAAGAATACTCGATTGAAATTTTGCATATTGCGAGAAATCACGAAGAGCGCTAGTTTTTTAAAAACGATTGTTTCTGGGCCATTTAACTTGAAGTTATCGGATTTGGTCGTCTTAATGACGAGTTTGTTGAGTTGGTGACGAGAAAAAAATTAAACAGTTTGTGAATGCACTTAGCAAAGCATATCAACATAAAATGTCCCACTGCTGATGCTGCTGGTCTTTATTTTTTTTGGTTTTAACACATGAGTTGTTCACAATATTTTATTTACCTACATTCTTCGTGGATGTGCTCAACTAAACATTTCATTTACTCGAAAACTATCGCAGTATACTGAATTCAAAATCTAGTTACTTCACTTTCTGTTAACAAGATAACCATGGAAAGATGTCCTATTTTGCACTTCATTTTCAATCAATTTTCAAGCCGAACTCAACTATATTTAAGTCAAACTAAAGTACTGAAACTCGAAGCTCCAAGCCTTTAAAATAATCTTTGAACTCTAAAGAACATCGTAACTTTGCCTAACACAATAAAACATTCACGCCGTCAAAAGGTCGTTAACCTTTTACAACTTTACCCATTATAAATCACTGGTTCCATCTTCGTATTAATTATAAATGGCCGTTCTCACTGGTCAAGATTCGCCTGAACTTTGCTCTGTGTGGGACGCTGCGCGGTATCTCATGTGCTAACGGCACTATGAATAGGGGACTTATTCAGCTCTATTGATTTATTTGGGAATTAAAATATGATGTATGTTGTATGTAAATGCTTTACGTTCCTGTGTATAATTTTTTTTAGTATCTGTTTATACATTTTAGTAAAGCTTAAAATCTTTTAATTTTGGCACATGCACATAGATATAATCAGACTCATACTACTAGCCTAGTGGTGTGACGAGTTCGAACCCAAGGCACACACCCCTGATTTTTCTAATTCATGTGCGTATTAAGTAATTATCAATTGCCTTGGTGAAGTAAAACATCGTGTCGAAATCATCATGCCTGAGAGATATCTTGACAGCTTGTGAACCAAATCAGAAGCTCATGGCCGGTATAAAAACTCTAACATCAGGTGAGTAAGGCACTTGCCTAAACAAGAAGAAAATCAGATTCAGATTAGCGAGAAACAGATCGTGCTACCGAGCGCATTGAGGATCCTGTTTCCCTCCCTAGCAAATCCCCTAACACTAGTCTATAAGAACATTGTTACTAACAAAATGGACATGGTCTGAAATAAATTAAATTATCATTATTATTATTATTAAATGATGGTTCTGAATCACAGAAAACGAAAGGAGCATGGAAATATGTGACTCCGTGCTAATAGATGAGGTGTAACCCTTTATATTTTTAGCTGCACTTTGTTACCTGCCTTCACCAGCAGACTTAAAAGATACACTTCCAAACGAGACCGCACCCGCAAACCAGTAGGTACCGCAACAATCGCATGATAGACCGCAACGATCAAGTTTCATGGAACTCTTTTTGTTTCATAAATGTCAATCGTGAAACTGAAGGGGATAACTTCTGCTGACGAAATTGACTTGTGACGTCACATTCGGAACTAAAACAGCAGGGTCCATATCGCGTGCGGTTATTATATATACCGCTACCACTTACGGTCTGCGGTCGTCTTCGGAGGTGTACCTTGATAACCTTATCAAACACAATCCATCCTTATCAAATTTAACATTTACAGAATTACCACCATTCAAAAACAAAACAAAAGAGGTCTAATACCCATGTAGTGCCAACATAACAAGGTGTGTAGGCCCGAGGCGTCGACGTGCCGGAAGTAGGCCATTACCGCCACTTCCCGCGACGCCGGTGGCGCCACCTGCCTGATACTTGTCGAGTTAAAGCGCCAGTTTGTTGGAACTGAAAGATTTGTACATTGTTTGAAAATATATGAGCTTACTTTCCGTCTGAAAATTGTTTTTCTAGAGTTGTTTGTGTGTTTTCGCTTAAAGTTAAGAACTTATAGTTTAAGCCATTTAGCAAGTTTCAGTTTTTGTTTTAAGTTTAATGAGTTTACTGTCTAGGATTTTATAATGCTAATAATGTTTAACACTTTCATGGTTAAAGTATTTAAATACTTCTTAACTGCTCAGTCTATTCTGTATTATTTCTTGTCACATATTACACATTTAGGATTTTAAAAAGACTTATAATGTTGCCTTTATGTATTTGCTCAGAGATTTCTAGGAAACCCCAAGCATATTCAATAAACCAATTCGAACCTCATCTGGTTTTCGGTTAAAATTATAATCACGTTTGCACACGAAAACAAACACGTTACATGATGGCGAAATCTGGTTGAAATATTAAAGTTACATAATCCTATAAGCTGATGATTATAAACACGTACTCGTTAAAACCACGTGAATTTTGATAACCAACTAAGCTAACAAAAGTCTATTTTAACCTTTACAAATATAAAGTACACATTAGTACGTAATTTCGAAAACGATAATGTAAGCATCACTCGATTCTCATCAAACATGAAATCGAATATTCGTGTCATCAGAATCGATTCGACTCATATACGTACAAAGCTCACGTATCAAGGGACTAATGAATAGTCGCCATTTTGAATTCGCTATCAATAATAGATTTCAATCGCGGGTCGCGAGTCAATTGGATTTTACGAGCCGCAAACATACGGTGGGCCTTATTTCGAATAAATTACTTGTAATTTGAATGTTAACTATTACTAAATTATTATCATTTAGTTTTCAGCTTTAGTGATGAAGTGCAGGAAAGTATAAAAGAAGAAAAAAATACATCGTTATAATTCACTGATTTTTGTAGAATAGTAAAGTAATTATTAATTGTATTTTATTATGGGTAATTGATTCTAATCCAAATTGTTTATTGAAATAATTAAACATTACAAAAACATTTATAAAAAACCTAAAAAAATATTTACTATTTTTTTTTTATACGAGTATCCAACTGTTGCGAGAAAGAAACGAAATAAGATCAAGTTATAAAGTCTAGTGCACAAAATAGGATGATATTTATGTACTAAAAATCATCAGGTGCTCCCAGCATCCAGAAATCCAATGGTAGAAGGGACCAATCAGACAAAGGTCAATACACCAATGCTTATTCCTATGGATTGTACCCGTCTTTACCACTATTCCTATATTGGCTCTAGGCTGCATAGTCGGCTGATTGTGCCCAACTGGCTGCGGTTGGTCGGGTTTCCTCTCCCATCCCAGATCATGTCTTTCCTTACAAAATCGTGCCCCCTGGTGTATCCGGCTTGTCCGGGTCAGGCTTGCTCCTGGCTGGGTGTGGTGCTCAATCATCAATCAATCATCACCAGGTGCTCCCAGCATCCAGAAATACGGATTGTTCGGCCAATAACGCTTACTGGTAATAATGTTTACTGGTTTCATGACGAGTCGGCCAACCATTTGGTGTTCCTTGAAACACTAAATAGGTTTCATCATGAAAGATGCAAAACAGCGGAACCGCAAATGAAAATTTTTTTTTTTGCATAATTTTCAGCGGAACCAGCATTTTCTTTCACACCACACACATGCCTTTTAGCTTTTCAGAACAGTGCGAAACTGATATAAAACAAGTGTTTCTGTTACTTTTGTTACGAAACAGTAACAGCGCATTCCTAACATTGGCAAGTTCACAGCATTTCGCAAAATCGAGTTACAAAAAAAAACCGGCCAAGTGCGAGTCAGACTCGCGCACCGAGGGTTCCGTACAAACCTGTAGGTATATAAGTAAAAGTTATGGTAATTTAAGATTTTCGGAATTTTTCCTATATGTGTACTTTATAACGTTGCTTCATGCCAAATTTCAAGATTCCAGGTCGTCTGGAAGTATCCTTTAGGTTTTGATTCCCTTGCGAGTAGTTGCGAGTTTCAAAATATGCGGCTTTAATTGCTGTATCTTTTGATTGCGTTGACGTAGAAGTTTGATTTTGTTACAGCTTAAAGATATTATAGACTTGAGTATTTGTTAAGAATTTCAATATAATACCACTACGCGTTCATGAGTAAAGGGGTAATAAGTTTAAAATTATTAAAAATATTTTTATTATATGATGTAACTAAAAATTTATGCTTTTCGCAATTTTTCCTTTATCTGTGTTATAAGACGTTGCTTCGTACCAAATTTCAAGATTCTGAGTTCACGGGAAGTACCCTGTAGGTTTTGATTCCCTTGCGAGTGTCGAAAATTTGCGGCATAAACGGGAGTATCTTTGGATCGCGTTGACTTAGAAGTTTGATTTTTTCACAGCTCCAAGAGACCATAGACTTGAGTATTTGATATGAATTTCAGCTTGATACCTCCACGCGTTCCTGAGAAAAAAGGTCTTGACAGACAGACAGACAGACAGACAGACAGACAGACAGACAGACGGACAACAAAGTGATCCTATAAGGGTTCCGTTTTTACCTTTTGAGGTACGGAACCCTAAAAATGGAAAAACTCGCATCACTAGTCACATACGTACTCGCATTTCGCACGTGTCGTCGAATAATAAATCGTTTCAGTTTTACGTCGTGCATTTTCTGCGTGCCCTCGCGTATCGATGAATTGACATCTACTCGAGTGATCATTAATATCGATTTAATAACGATTAGCGCACTCGCGCCTTCACTGATTCCATATTCGAATTTAATTTTCGTAATGGCTGTCAATTAGCATAATTTCGTAAGCGGTTTGTGTGTTTTTAATAAATAATAAGGTAATTTGGTCGTATTCGGTTTGAGTTCTGCGATGTACGACTCTGTTTTGACATTAAATTGCAATTAGGTATATTATTTTAATGACTCCTAATACTTCAAAGACACTTTCAATTCTATCGAATTTAAACGAATGTTTCGTTTGTATGATCGATGATGATGAACAGATCTTTATTACAACTTTATAATGCTCGTTGGAATCCAAAAAGCATATTAATAACATTGTGATTGATCAAATACAGCTTGTTCGATTGCAAAGTTCCAAGGAGGCCTAACAAATCATCAGTACATTGCTATCTTGTACATTTTTAAATGTACGTGTCTTCCTGCCCGTGTATTTTAAATTAATTACTTAGCGCAGAAATACGTACAACATAAAATACCTTTTGCGCGTATTTAATGGATGTCCTCGAGGCAATTTGACATCGAGAGGTCATTTATATCCAATCAAACGGGAACCCGCATTCATTCGTACATCGGAATTAAATTGGACAATTTATATTTGAAATTAACAAGCGTTTTTTTAAGGATCCGTAGGCAAAGGGTCCGTGTCCTTTTGCTACATAACCCTGGAACGGAAAGTATGGGTATATATCGTAAAATGTATGTAGGTCAAAATGTTTGTGTATATTTTAAGATTCAAATGAAGTTTCACTTTAAGGCGACTAGATGAGCTAAATTAACAACTCTATTTGTGGTGGTTCAAACTTCGTTTGAAATGCTGTTACAATAAAGTTCTTATCAGCTTGCACTACAAAGTGGTTGTTACGTCAGTCACTGCGGGCCAAATAGTGGTTTCGATCGATTTACAAAAAATCTATTGATTGGACTAAAAAACTAAAACACTATAATGCTAATATAATATATTTATTGCTTGTAGAATTATTTGCCAAAAAATCGGAATGATCACATGTATATTAGTATGATTTTTTTGGTTGAAAGAAATTTTCTGGTTTAAAATTATTCCTTATCAAGAATTTACAATAATTCACTTACTGAGAACACTATCATACTAGCATAATTATATCCTGAAGAATATCATATATTTTTCTGGTTTTTATTATTGCAGTGAATCATAAACTTTTAGTCATTATAAAACTCGCGTTTAGCTCATGTAGTCGCCTTAATCAAAGTGCTCTTTCTAGACTTCATAATAGGCTAGTTTCCACCATCAATAAGTTGCAAATCTAATTAGTCCGTCAGTTAGAGTATCGGAAAATAATGGACACGTATTTTTGTTTTTGTAAATCAATGAATACTGACAAAGATAAAACGCATCAAAACTCGGGAGTGGGGGCTTGTGACGTCACAACGCACTAAAAATTATACCACGGCATGACGTATTGAGAATTCCAAAAGTGTCGTATCTTTGTCAAGTTTGGTACAAAAGAAAAAATACGGGTCAAAATTTTTTTTTACCGGTAAAATCTAACGATGACGACTAATAAGTTTTTTTCGCGTATTGTTCTAGTGGTCGCAAACGCAAGTGGTAAGCATGAAATCAAAATCAAAATCAAAGCATTTATTTCAAGTAGGCCAGTTACAGGCACTTTTGAATTGTCGAAACAAAAATGAACATTTAAGGTGGACGCACACTTATGCGTGCCGAAGAAATCGACCGCGCCGTAAGAATTTTTTCTCATACGTATGACGTCATCTATACGTCCGATTCGACGTGGATATGTGTGCGAGGTTTAGTAGGATTTCATACAAGTAATTCTAAAATTCGATTCTTTCGCCGCGGTCGATTCCTTCGGCGCGGATAGGTGTGCGTCCACCTTTAATGTAGCTACAGTCCCAGTCACAAGACATAAAAACTGTGAAAGTACTGTAGTTGCCCATTCCCTAGCGTAGATCTCTATGGAGAAGAACGGGCAAGAAACTCCATAGACACTCTTTTAAATCAAAATATTGTTACAAAATCTTGGTTACATCATTCATGTTGACATGGTATATTATGTGAGAACAATGTAGCAAAATGTGCACGTTAAAAGTGTCCATAGCAAAACAAACACAAAATACAACTCCAAAACAAAATAATTCGTAAACGACTCGTATTAACAAAAAGCCGTACTCGTATTAAGTATTACACCTATAAGTAACAGTTTGTCCGCTATGGTCAGACGGCAAACAATTTACTATGGCTTTATCATAGTAATCACAATCGCAGAAAACATTATCTAAACAAGTTGCTACTTGTTTAGATAATGTTTTCTGAAGATGTTGTGATTCTAGTAGGTTCAATAAAAACGTTAGTCAGGCCAAATGACTTAAAAAGATTTAATAACCGACCGCTATTTGAATTTTCTTCCAAAATATTGATATTGAAATCACCACAAATTATTGTAGCTTTATTACTGGCTGCAAGTTTTGCCAGGACATCTTCCATTATTGATTCAAATATGGAAAAGTTTTGATAGTTCAATTACATGCTTATCTCGCTCAACACAGGACAGTTCGACGCAATGTTCAACCGAGAGACCTACTATGTCATTACGTTGCTTATATTTAAAACTATTTTTAATTAATATTAGGGAACCTCCACGAAGCAAGCAAAGCAAAGCAGCTACCCACCATTATAGTTCTGATAATTAATAAGCATTTGGTAATCCTTTAGCCAATGTTCAGTAAAACAAATGATGTCAAACTTACTTTTTTCTAAAAACAATTCAACTTCTAATAATTTGCAAGACATTCCTTGGATATTTTGGTGGAATAATTTTAAGGTGTTCTGCTGAGGCCCTTTTTTATTAACTAACTAGCTTCTGCCCGCGACTTCGTACGCGGATCCTGTTGCTTATGCCAGCGACAACGGGGTCGTCGAAGATCTGAAACGTCTGATGTCGAATTCTAAGAACCCGGGGACGGGAAAATAACGGATCTTTCCCACCTGAGCAACACATACCATTTGTTTCTTTTTGCCATTTAACAGCTTCACAAAAAGTACAATTTTTAGCCATACCTCCGATGGCGGAATATGTGGCGTATTCAATCATAGGAGACGTAAATGCACTCCGTGCCTTATCCAGGAAGGTCGCCATGCCCTTTTTTTTCGGTTGGGAAATAATCAAATAACTTCTCCAACTCTGGGCGGAGCGGGAGGGAGTGTCAGATTTTTACTGACTAAAACCCATCCATGTTCCTTCCTCGCCCTTTACGTTCCAGGGCCACAGTATCTCTTTCGAACAGTCCCGCAGCCCCGGCAGGCTTCGACCTTTGCGGGCCCCTCCCTTTATGCTGACATCTCTTTGAGGCGCACGTGGAACACGAACGCGCCGTCGACACGGCAGGTCGCCATGCCCTACGGCTATATCTTGAAACACATCCGGTTTTTCAGATGATATCAACATTCTGTTCAGAGAATGTCGACGTCGATCAGAATTCAAACGTTCGTTCAATGAACGTGCATCGCGCATCACGCATCACGGTCATCACTCGTTTCAAAAGTCCTGTTAGTAGATGTGCGAATACGCTGAAAACTCAAGCCTGATTCTGTATCGGTAAAAATTTCGGATTCGCTCACGATCAGCGGACAGTCGCGCATCACGTTCCGCACTTGTCTCTAAAGACCTAGAAGAAGCTATGCGTAGATACGCTGAGAACTCAAGCGCAATTCTCTATCCGTGAACGTCTCCGACTCGCGAGACAATGCGTGACGTTCACGATCAGCGGTCAGTCGCGCATCACGTTCCCTACTTGTCTCTAGAGATCTAGTAGTCGATGCGTAGATACGCTTGAAACTCAAGCGCAATTCTCTATCCGTGAACGGCTCCGACTCGCAAGACAATGCATGACGTTCACGATTAGCGGTCAGTCGCGCATCTATTCTTCACTGGTCTCTAGAGACCTGGATGTAGAAACACGCTGAGAACGCAGGCGTGCTTCGCGATCCGAAGAGGTTTCCACGGAGCAAGTTGCAGCCTGATGTTCTCGAACAGCATCAAGTCTCTCCTGACGCTCTTCGATAGATTCTTGGGATCTTATGATCCTCAATCTTTTAGCTCCTTTGGAACATTGGGAAAGATTTGACCTCTTTCTAGGCATGGTTATAGTTTTGTTGTGAAGATACCTGATCAATTGAAATCTAAGTAACTGCTCCCCTGCGTTACCGGGTGGGCTACCGAGTCACGAAGATAACTGGAAAAGGAAATTAATTCTACAACAGGTGTCCGAGATCTTCGATTTTTATAAGTCAACAGAGAGTGCTCATCAGATTGAACAACTTTTGCTAAGACGTCATTCCTATATGTGTTATGGTGTAGCTGGGCTCTTGGAGTTCCACAATAGGTGTTCCAGATCTTCGATTTTTATAAACCAACAGAGAGTGCTCATAAAATCGAACAACTTTTGCTAAGACGTCATTCCTATATGTGTTATGGTGTAGCTGGGCTCTTGGAGTTCCACATCAGATGTTCCAGATCTTAAAACTTATACTCTCAGCAGAAAATGCTCATCATGTAGAACAATTTTTGCTATGGTGGCATTTTTGTATCTCTTATAGTTTAGCTGGTCTGTTGCGGTTCTGCATCAGGTGTTCAAGTTTCCAAGATAAATTATAGCCTCATAGCTTCTGCCCGCGACTTCGTTCGCGTGAAGTTTTGATATCGCAACGCATCGCCTACTCAACGGAAGTTTAAACTGCTTTGTTCCCGCTTGCATCATTTCTTATTGCTGCTCCGCTCCTATTGGTCATAGCGTGATGTTATATAGCCTATAGCCTTCCTCGATACATGGACTATCCAACGCAAAAAGAATTTTTCAATTCGAGCCAGTAGTTCCGGAGATTAGCGCGTTCAACCAAACAAACAAACAAACAAACAAACAAACTCTTCTGCTTTATAATATTAGTATAGATTCAGTGCAAGAATTAATAGTACCTTCTGTTGTCTCACTTTCTAGTTTAAATTCATATTAATATTTGGAGAGAGGTCGGAGACTTCCGTGCCATCCTCAGACAACAAGGCCCTATCTCTAATAGACCCAAAAAAATGAGATCTTGGTTTCGATTTTCAAGATGATCAAAGTGTGATTTGGTTTTTCCAATTTTTCAGCATCAGCCTCGCAGGCTGTTCCTTGATGAGTATGAAACACAAATAAAGACTCCTCATTCAGTCTTTATTTGTGTTTCTAGTGAACCTGTGAAGTTTACCGTTACCTAATATTATTCGAACATAGCCAACTACGAAACCCTAATTCTATGCATCAATACAGACGTACGCATCAAAGCCTTTTATACACTGACAGAGTTCGCAAGAAAAGAATAACCCCAACAACTTGCAAAAGAACATTCATCATGGAACCAAAACACAAAAACTTTGTCCCTCAAGAAAATCACGAACACAAGACAACAGACATCCCTTATAATCAGACTCGTAAATGGAAATTGAAGAAATAAAACGAGTTAATAATAAGGCTTACAGGGCTGTAAGCCTGCTACCCCATATAAATGGTAGGGGAAAACGCATACCAACATAAATCAAGGAGTAAAAGAAATCCCCTACAAAAGATTCCAAGAAGGGAACCATGGATTTGTGATGACAGACAACCAGTAACAAAAGTTTCCCCGTTTTATTAGAAAAGTGGGAACGTTTTTCACCAACGACGTTCGCTTATTTGTGGCGAAACTTGTGTGGACATTCGTCACGTAATTCACGAATATGATTTTGACATGAATATAAGAATTGGACTTGAGAGTTTGTGAATTATTTGGTTATAAAAACTGTAGTTTAATATAGAAGAATAATAAAACTTCACGTTGCTAAAAGTTTCTTAATAAACACGATATATGAAAGTAGTGTTATAAGTTAATAGGACGGGTAATTTTATTTTAAAGTAGGTCATAATCTTCAACATGAAGTTGGAAAATTACTACCACAAGCAATCTATAGTATTATTGGTCATTAATCTAAAGAATATTAGTGATGATATTCTTTAGAATAATGACCAATAAAACACTTTCATGGTCAACTTTTAAAACTTATACTGCCACTTACGGTGTATCTTCCGTGATCGGGAGCTCAAATAATGAATAATCACGGAAGATATCCCGTGACAGTACTCGTACGGTCGAACAAGCTGTTTGGTTTACAGTTTAACCCACAAATTACATTTTAAAGTGTAAACCAAATACCTTTTTCGACCGTACGTATGTATAAGTTTAGTTTTAAACCGTGAAAGCTTAAAATAGTGGTCGGTACAATATGTACAACCGAACAGCTCAGCACTTTTGCCTGCGTGCATTTCCATAAATACATGCATCGCAAGTATTGCCAGTTAGTGCGTGTTTGGATATCAATCGCGTAACTCGAATCAAACCATCTTAGTGCTACTTTAGCATAGATTTACCATTTCATAGTTAACCAGTATTCAATATAACCTTTAAACCATATTACTGCGTATCATTAAACCAGTGGTCGTAAACCAGTAACCAAACCGTTACCAGTCTTATATAAAACCAACCAAATTAACCAAGATATCAACCAACCCAGAATTTAAGTTAGTGCTAAACCAAGCAGGCACTACGATAGTATTTAACCATTTTCATTGTTCACTTCAGTACTTAACAACTCACAAAGAATAAATTCAAAACATTACACACACCGCAATCTAGTACTACACCCAGCATCGAGGCTTGTGTCGTGAACCAGATTGTTGTGATTCTACATAGATACTTTTTTTTGTAAACGTTACGTCTTATTGTAAATGAACACATCCATGACTCGAAACAAATGTCCATATGATTATCACACAAATGTTGCCCCTACCTGGATTTCAACCCGAGACCCTAAGAACGCAAGGCAGCCTAACTTCCGCTGCGCCATTCGAGTGCATCAATCATGTGCCCTAACCTATAAAATTGCAATGAATTATCAACACATTCTTAAGAAATACTATGCCTTATTTGAATGTTTTATATTACACGATTTGAAAGAAGAACGAAGGACATTAAAGTAGGTCAAGGAACTGTTCTCAATAGACAGATGTAGAAGGTGTGCTGACATGAGTGTAGCTTGTTGAAGAAGATTAATGGGAAAATTATCCTTCTAATAAGTACTGAGGAGGTTTAAACCAAGATAAGTGGAGGTAAGTAATGAAAGAAGAGAGGTATTTAGTTAGCCGAATCAAAACATATTGCGATAATAGGTATTATAAGAATGGGTATAATCGTGAGACTTTTAATTTTCAATTATTGTTGCTTCATTAGAGGGTAACGAAAATTAAAATACTATTTATATAAACTGGGGACCCAAACACGAGCGCGCGATTTAATACGACGATTTTAATCGAAAATACAATATCCTATAATCAATCCAATATCCTTTAGCATTTCATTCAGGGACTGGGTAGTCAACATGACAAAATGTTAAACGGTTGGAATGTGCAGGGGTCAAAATGTCTATACGGACCGGCTGTCTATGTGGCAAAAAGTATTAATGTCAAAATGTGCATGGTTAAAAAGGAGAAGAATTAAAATGTGTTTGGGCCCGATCGAACAAGTGCCAACGTGAACACGCGTTTAATGGTTATAATATCGTTATATTTTATTAAAAAAGGAAGCAATTTACCAAGAACCAAAAGCAAAGAATTTACTTAAAGAAAATGTAAAAAGAAAGAAATGTGACATTTTATTCGATAGCAAATATAGAAAAATGTTATTACAACTGGAGAACAGAGAGATAACTATTGTTAATTTTACTTTCGTGCACTAAAAAGTTGAAGCGGAGTCACAATAATTATAATAGTTACATTGAAAGCTAAAGAAGAAAATATATTATTTTGAAAATCTGTTTTCGTCGATTTCAAATTTCAATGTTATTCAAACAATAATTGGTAAAAAAAATAAGTTAATGAGCGAACTCTTTAAAATGCAGATGTTTAAATGTTTGACTAGTTCTTTTAAATGAGATATTGCATAACAATTTGATTGGAACTGGCATTTTTATCAAATACTTTTAGAACAGATAATAGCAAAGCATGCAAGTACGACATACAAACATGACTTCACTTGAGTTGACGTGCACTCTCAAAAACACATTTCATACTTCTATTTAACTGTGTAAGTTCGTACGTACGTGTTTTACTCAGCATGTTTTGAGTATGTTTCGTACTAGTTTACTGCAAAATATATGCGACGTGGACAAGCATGCAGTTTGCCCAGTGACCTCTATAACATAGTTGGTTTCTGTGCGTCTGTGATATCATCTGCTGAATTATTAGGCTCTGTTTAGCTTGGCCTGTCTCGTGCAGAATGTGTGCCTGCTTTGTACGTATTATGATAATGTTATTAGACTCTCCATGGCCAACGTCTTGCTAGTTTTTGTCTAGGATTATTAATCTTAGGTCGAGAATCTCTTTACTCCGTCTTATCTTATATTGTCGTTCTCAATGGATTATCTATTGATTTGAAATCATACTTCTCTGTGCCCAGTCAACTTTACTTTGGTTGCCTGGTCATGCCCAAAGGGCAACCAGTAAAAGTATCCATTGCATTGTATGGTCTATGCTGCATACATACCTACTTATAAATGATAAACTCGCGAGTTTTCCCCATGTGCGCCACTTGCTACGATCTCACCCCCCCCCCCAAGCCTCAAGTCTGCTATTACAAAAGTGTCAGAATAGTCGATCATTGATCATAATGGTCAAGTCCTGTCAAGTTTTGACAAGTTTGGTAGTCTACTAATATAATGGCGTCATTATGACTTTCCAATGGTCAACCACTAACACTCTATAGAAAGAAATATTATAGAATGGTAATCTCGTACATATTGACAAATGTGTGAAAATATGTTACAAATGAAATCTGGCATGAATAAATGTTGCATTTAGTAGTAGATTTCGAAAACCATTTGTACTAAGGGTTTTATAATAATTACAATACGACAATGCCATTAAAACACAATTTTATTACGAGACCATTGAACGACTAATGATCAACCATTGTGAATATAAGAACTTTAAGCAAAATTACAATGGCATGGGAATGGAATCGTGTTGGTGTGACGAATTTATAAAAATAACAGAACTGGGCCCCTGGTCATACACGCACGCCAGTTGCGGGTACTACGCACCTGACCTCTCTGAAGAACCTCACCAATAAGGTCAGTGTATGTCTTTCTAGGGTGTGTCCTCCCGGCGGTACTACTCACATCTACTTTGTAAATTAAATTACCTGGTGGTAGTCACCTTTCACTCATCCTTTCCACATGACCAACGAGAACATTGCGGATTAAAAGAAGTTGTAGTGACAAAAAAAGTTGAAAGGTAAATTTTGGTACAAGATTTCGCGAAAATCTAAATTGACCCATATCTTTTTATCGTTTTGACTCAGGCCCTTGATTTTTATACACCTAATAGAGACTAAAGATTTGAGTATCTGCTATAAATTTTAACTTGCTAGGTCCAGCCGTTCTTAAGAAAATCGGTGGTGACACAAGGACAGACAGACGGACAAGAGTGTGATCTTATAAGGGTTCCTTTTTTACCTTTTGAGAGACCCTAAAATTTCAAAAGAGTGTGCTTTTATAATATCTTTTGGAATAATATCTCAAACAATTTGGAAAGACCCTTTCTCTCCTTCGAGGTCCTTTGTCTTCTTTAACACGTTATTACGAAACCATTACAAAAAAGACAACCAAATTAATTGCCATTACAAATCCCCGCAAACCAAATAAATCCTACTTAGGTCTGATTAAATCAAGTCTCTATCGATCGGACATTTTAACAGAACAAAGTTATCCAAGACTAAAACTAAAATGCCAGTGGTCCGATTCAAAGCTTGGAGATACACAAATCGGATTTGCGACCGCTTGCATGTACAGTAAGAAGAATGAGGAATAAAAAAAAAACAAAACTGAAGAATAAAAGGCTCAAGCTGAGCAAAGGCTGGCTGAGTTGTTGTAAGTAGCTGTTTATTGGGAAAAGAACAACCTTTTTTGTTGTAATTTACTTTATTTTTAAATGCAATTCGATAATAAAATATAGTAACGTCTACTTAAGAAGAAAAAAGTAACCAGGTATACAAAGATAGGTCAACTGGTTGATTGCACGCAATATTTACGTAAAGCATTCTATTTAATGTAACAAAATAGTCTTTTTGAATAGTCTTTTTGATCTTTGTTTCACATAACTACAACTGATTTGATACCTGTAAAGTATGTACCAGCAAAAAAAAAGTTGTTAGTTAAATTTACAAAATATCATGAAATTAAACAAGAAAAAAAAACACGAATAGAAAATATAAAACTGAAAGATAATCTATCGTTCTACATTTTTCACGCCTGCTCCTGATAAAAAATTTTGGCTAAAAACAAAAAGCGTCAAAGTACTTTATTAAATTACCATTTAAGTATGAAAAGATAACCCCATAAACTGGAAGAAGACCCCATAATTTTTTTCCACCTGGATAAACACATCTTAGGAATGGTTGCGATAAAAATCCCTCTTGCATAAAGAGCCTTACGCTCTTTTGAACCAATAACATTTCGCTGCGATCTTACGATAAGCAATATTCATCGAGAATTTTATGACATTTTGATGTATTTCCATATTAGTTTTAAAGTAGAAACTTCTGCGAAGTCGAATTCAATATCGAGACGTATTGATGAAGTTAAGTGAAATATCCTGCGAATATACCTATTTAACGATAGAGACTTTGCTATATTTTTCTAGTCAAGGTTCGGTTGTTTTTGCGATGCTGAGGGGAGACCTACGTCCAGTAGTATTTTCATTAAAATTATGATTATGTTATTGAAATTCTATGTATAGTTTTTTATCCGTTTTGCAAAAATAAAATTGAACTTTCAAGTACCAAAACTATCCGAAAATAATGGACAATTAACATCGCTGTACTGGTACCTAAAACAACATTCAAAGCTGTCAAAATGACATTATGCATATACGTTAACAAAAAAAAAATGAAAATTGTGCTGTTATTTGATAAAATGTTTACAATACAGTCAGCTACCACACAGCGTCCGTAACACGAACAAACAAAGCTGTCCCGATTGTGAACAGTTCACGGGCCACCAAGCGGCTTATTTTGCTGCTCCCAGCTTATTTTTGCATGAACTTGACGTCCAACATAGCTTGGAAAATAAATAAAATAAGGAATTAACAGCTACTTAATTGTGTGGCTTTTTGTTGAAGGAGAAAATGTAAGTGCGGGAGGAGAGGGTTCTCGCTGAAAAGAAGTTCTTTTTTCACATAAAAAGGTGGCCCCACTGTGATCTTTTCTGGTGCATTTTATGTAAGTAGTTGAGAACGGATTGAGTTTTTTCTGTATTCTTTGCAATGGAAGAGACGAATAATTTATTTTAGTTCATCTTGTTATTTTCCGGATTATTCGTTTTATTCTGCAGATTTATCATTCGGTAAACTTATGCCTTGGTTTCAAAAGCCCTTATGACATTGTGTTATTACATCTAGGAATAGGTACTAAATAAAAGAAAATCTTAAGTTTTCAAATCGCACACGTTTCACAGACCACACAAGCCAAAAAGGACCTAAAAATGATTTACAGAAAGTCAGAATATATAAAAACAGGCCCAAAAATAATCCTGGACATTACTTTTGTCCGACCATTGTCAATTTCGGTTTCGGGTGGAAATTTTCATAACCCGTATATACAGCGTAAAGTTGTATTCGGCTGAAAAGGGCTGTCCGTAAATTTTTAGGGTTCTATTGGAGCCAAAATTGTGTGCTAGGTTTTATTTATTGTTTTTAATATCGGTTTTTGGTACTTGCATAGTTTAGAATGGGGGATTGGATGGGTTCCGGGTTGATCGGCGGAAAGGGTGTAGTTTCGTGTGATTTAATCTTATTAGGGGAGACTTTTCTGAGATCTGGTTCCAGGCTTATATGGATTGTCATTTTATAATATACTCGTATACAGGATGTAAACAGACTCATCACGAAGCCGTCAACCAAGCATTTTGTACATCAAACCAAGTAACTTTACGCAAAAATTACTGCCGAGAAACGGCTTTTTTATTTGGGGTGAAAAATCATGTTTTGTGGTAGAACTCAATGTAACGCACTCAAAACATTGTGCTGATAGATGGATTGAACAGTAAGGGTGTCGTGGAGGTGTTTAAAGTCTTATAATTTAAAATTGTAATTTAAAAAAAAACTTGTCAAAAAGTTGGAACTTTGACTCCCAATATCTCCGAAAATATAATTATGGTTCCCAAGTATGGTGTAGAACAAAAAAATTATCGCAATGACGGGGAGAACAAGTGGTTGTCAGATTCGTTAAGAGGTATTTTACACTCTTTATGATACATTTATGGGCTTATGGAGGTAAGGACCAAGCAGTCAGGTTATACTTAAAGCTGACCACAACATAGTTGAAAAAGGCTATGCAGATGACGATATAAAAGATTTATTAAAACAAATATCTTTTTAGCATAATTATAATGAACAAAACATACAAATAATATCAAGTATTCTGTTGCTATAATATCGAATTAATTATACGTTTTTTCTTCTCAAACCCTTACAAGTACAATAACCTAGTTCTGATCCTAAAACAATACAAAAATACCATGAAAAGGGAAAGTTTTCCCTCTCACAACCCCCGCTTCAGAGAGCAACAAGCTAATTTACTTTTCCACCCACGGTTGGTCAAATAACGTAATAAAATACCTATACGTGATTACGCCCTCTGGCTCCCTCGTTTACTCCTATAGTAATCGAGTATATTCATTCGCGGTCAAATATTCATAAACGTCGTGCGAAGATTGGATCATATTATATTTTTAAAAGTTACGTACATTTTTGTGTATACCCGACTGTTTTATGGATTTTTTGTTTATTTGATATTTTGGTAAATGAAAACTCGCATAGGAAATAATAATAATTTTTAGAATTATCACTAAATGTGAATCTCTTAATTGTCAGATTATTGTGTTAATATTCTGCCTGATAAATGCAGTCACAAATGAACGGATTTGTCGTGGCTTCCAACTTTTAGTAGATAAAATACCAATTGCATTACCGACTTAAACCAGTCCAGTGCTATAATTCAAATTAATCTAAGTAATATTTCATGACAAAACAGACTTATGGATTAAAACAACAACTCCACAGGTAAATAACTCACTTACCCATTGCTTCACATACCACAGGTTGATACTAAAAAACCTTATTTTCATTAAAACCCAACCTGAATAACGGACTTATAAAATTCAGCTTTAAAACGCAGCCACAAAATTTATAGCTACATCAATCCGGACTTTTTTAAAAGGCTGTAAACGAAAAATTACTTATAAAATCTCCTTTAAAATTCTCTTCGAAAAAGGTGAAAGTTTAAAAATAAAACTGGACTAAACACAATAACAATATTGACGTTTAACAGTCGCCATTTTGTTTTTAAGTGTTGTTTTGATTTCATTACATTCAGTCAGATTCTATTGAATAACGGTCTTGTATTTGTAGGATATGTAGTTTTGGCACGAGTTAGATAGCCAAAGTTGTCTACCTCATTTGGTTTAATTAATTAAGTGTGTTACTCTTTGGCTAGTTATTGGTACAAACATAACTAGTTGGTATAATATTAATTATATTCACGATGTAAGTAACACCGTGTCACAAAATTTTAGTATGGATTCAATACCAAATTCCTCACATTTGCCGATGAAAAAGAAGATCTTTGGTTAGAAAATCTACACGACCTACATAGAGCTGATGTGTTATTATTTCATTGGCCAGACAAATATTTCAGCTCTGGGTAGTCTAGGATCTGTAAACTTCACGATATCCCTCACAGCATGTATTAAATTCCGTCGAATCAAAACAATTCACTAAAGACTAACACTACTCAAATCCAGTAGCCACAAAAACGAATTAAAAAGCACCATAGTAATCCAATTCCTAGCCTTACAAATCAATACGCGCTGCCTGTCCGCTCTTTCATTTCCATGCCGAAACATGACCAGTGTACAGACCACACTCATCTTTTTCCGTATATTAGGACCACCATTCATCTCGCCGCGCCGCTGGAACACCAAACATTTACATATAAAGGAGTGACCACATTTCATCATCCGCTTAGCCTTTTCCCACCTATGTTGGGGTCGCATTCAAGTCCAACGGGATGCAGCTGCATATCAATATTTTACATGGAGCAACTGCCTGTCTCACTTTCCCAACCCAGTGAATACTGGGTAAAACCTTTGGTAAGACTAGTTGTTAGACTTTCGGGCCACTGACTACTACCCGAGTACTAACTGCTGTCGAAGATCTACAATTGACAGCTGGGACCAGTGGCTTAACGTATTTTTCGAGGCATGGAAAAAAAAATGGTATTTAATGGTCAGACTGGTCACCCATCCACGGTCCTTTTTTTTCGGATGGGTAATCATCAAATGACTCCTCCAGCTCTGGGCGGAGCGGGCGGGAGTGTCGGACTTTTACTAACCAAAACCCATCCATGCGCTCGCATCCGCTCGCGTTCCGCCATCTCCTCAGCTAGCATGACTGATCCATGGACCATCCTACTAGTGGCATTTGCAACCACTACACCGCGGCCACGAGGTGTCAAAATCCTTATGACAGGCTTAAGCCTTGACATTGATAGTGTGCTCACTCCCTAAAACCACACTCTCGCACAACCATACCATTTTATTTCCCTAACTTTATACGTAAAACTTTACGAAAAAATCCGTCCTCGGAGTCCACTAAATTAACCATATTCAAAAGAAGACGTTTCAATTTGTACGCGGCGAGTTTGTCAGTAAAAAATAGGAGAATGGCTGACCGCCGGATGAAAAAGTGCTAAAGGATTTTGCGACCCCCGTGATATAAAAGGACCTATATAAGTTGCTGTAATAATCATTTTGTTCGTGACGTTTTGATAAATGGTTCATAAACGGTCTGTTGTTATTGATATTTCTTTGCTGTCGGATGGAATCTCGGTTATTATATCTGAGTGAATGGAATAGTTAAAAGTTATTTCAAGATTCTCAAATTCCTGAAATTCTCTTGATTTCTTCATAAAAACACTTTGGTTTTAGTGTCGAGCTGTGCAGTTGTGAAACCTTCTCTTTCACATTAAGGCCTTTAGTGACTGGGTGGGTTAAAAAATAATTTGATGGTCGATGTGTGCGGTAAGTGACAACGAGAGAATGTCGTTCGGTATGGTCGAGGACGTAGCGTAAAGTAGGGCGCTGGAATTACGTGATCCGATAAGAAGTGATCATACTACCCGGAACACTACTGCTCCTACATGAGTAACAAAAATGGTTTCATTCACGCAAAATTTAGAGCGTAAACTTTTACCGGTTAAGCGATTAAACCTTTGTTTTAAATGGTTTCATAACTCTATAATATTCTTACATATACTATACATATATATATAAGCACTTTAATGTCACTTAAACCCGAGGAGTTCCCAAGCATTCCGTTTACCTGCATCTTGTGCCAAGAACTCGTATTCCGGATAATTTACAAATGTTTTTCCGTTTTCATTGAATATACTGTTCGAGAGATTTCATGATCGTGTAAACTTGAACAAGAACGTTTATCTGAAATTCTATCATATACTATGATAAAGTTTTTACTGTAATGGGAAAATGAATTGTTCTGGAGAATCCGGCCAAGATTATGTCAGATTTTCGCTGGGTGTCGCGGGGTTTTAAATCACTAGAATAAAAACTAAAAAGCTACCTTAAAGCCACTATTTCTGTCTTTCTCTCTATTCACTATACAACTTGTAACGTTAAATGCGCAAAACCATTACCAATACTTTGATCAGAATCACGAACAGAATCCATTTATCGACTTTTTATTATAAGTCACATTCTGAAAAAATCTTCACTAAAAATGTTGCCCTGTCTATTAATTAATAGGTCGACCCATCACGTGCGCAAACCCGCCAAAATAGGTAAACAAACAAACACAAATGGTTGTCGTCCAATTTAAATTTTCTCATACGCAGGATAATAATAGTTCTTGCCAATAAATCTAATTGCCAGTTAAACTAAATCAGCACATAAAACCGTATTCTTTTTTTTTTTTTTTTTTCTTCTCTCGGAATTAGGGCAGTTTAATTAAACATCATTTGTGGTGCCTGACAATAGAATGGCTGCCGCTATCCAGATTGCCTGGTCAGTATTTAGTAACTTAGACGCCATATTCATGGTATAAAGACCTCCATCATTCTCTTACCTATTATTCACTAATTCTAAATCCAAGTTCTTCAAACCAATAAATTCTATTTCCAGTTTAATTTACTTTTTTTGTTATTATTTTAAAACTAGAATCCGAACTTTGGTATAATAAAATCAAAATAATATAAAATCAAGCCTTTTTTTCCAGGGGTAAGCAACTACATTATTGAATAGTACAGATCAATATCTAGCGAGTTGTGTTATAAACTCCATGTAATTGGGGCGAGCCTGTTGCCATTAATCGGCCACAAATCTAGACTCGGGGCTGCTATTTAGAATTTCCTAAGCCCACAATGGTAATGGAACCACCTCTTAGTAGTGATTGTGTTTTCATCTAGAATTGATTTTAAATGCGGGCTGTCGGCAACGGTTAGGTTCAGAATTGAATTCATTTGTGCGGTTTAGTCGGCTGCTATTTCACTAATCTTCGACACTGTAATAAAGTTAAATACATCGCTCATTTTATTGTTATCTATACTAATATTATAAAGAGGTTTTTTTTTCTATATGAGGTTATCATTCTCTGAAAGTACTGACCAAACAACGAATAAAAACACTGCGTCACAATTGTACTAGGTATTTCTGAGTTGGCCATATTTATGATAAAATGTTACTGTCATGCGGACGAAGTCGTGGACAGATGCAATTGTAATGAAGACACACACACCCACACACACTCACACTGACACATACACACACTCTTACTGATATCAATAACAAAATGAATATCAAAAACTAGTATCATCCAGAAAATAGGTCATTCATAAAACCGATAGTTAGAGCATATACAATATACACCTAGCATCAGTAATTCCTATCAACATTTTCTCCCTGCTATAATTACAGTTTCCACAAAAAACCTCAATACCATCCATACCAATATTATACACAACAATTTTCGACACAAAAAACATTTTGCTTCGAACACCTGACCGCGTTTTTAACTCCGAAAGTTTCCTCTTATACTATTTTTTGTTTCCCCTCATTCCCGATATGTACTCTGAATATTGAAGAGTTTCTGTATAACGGACATCGGCTGTGGATAAAACGTTGAACCAACATGTTTACGTTGTACTATGAAACCAAGACATGCTTGGAAGTAATGCAGAAGGACCATTTGTATATTTTATCTTTAGTATCTTGACGCCCATCATAGCTATCAGAATTTTCCCGTAATTTTATTCGATTGAGTTGAAATTTTGGATATTGATAATAACAAAATTCTATTGAACACCGGTAGATCTCGCAAGGGATGGCGGGACGACACATTCGAATCGAAAGATTCGGAGGCCATGGGGGGGAGGCCTTTGCCCCAGCCCCCAGCAGATGACAGGCTAACAGTAACAGCTTATTTAACTATGGTAATTGGGTGCAGGCCTTGAAATGGGGGATAGTAGACCTTATTTGCAACAATTTTTACCCGATAACTTGGGGTCCAAACTGAGTAGTTTTTGAGAAATTGAACTTTTAAAGTTTTCCTTGAAATGTTTCCACCTTTACACCATAAAGAGCCGATTGTCAGAAATGTACGCCATTCAGGATATTAAACTGATACTTTTCTGGTAGTTCATGAACGAATGTATCCTTCGAAAACCAATTTATCAAAACAGTAGGTACACCACACAGTGCCTTTGGAAAATAGGCGAAGTTCGATTTCTCAAAAACCACCCAGTTTGGACCCTAAGTTATCGGGTCAAAATTGTTACAAATAAGGTCTAGTGGGGGATCCCAGTTCAAGGGCTTTTTTTTTTAGAATGGGAAATCATCGAATGACTTCTCTCACTCTGGGCGGAGCGGGAGGGAGTGTCAGACTTTTACTGACTAAAACCCATCCATGTTCCTTCCTCGCCCTTTATGTTCCGGGGCCGCGGTATCTCTTTCGAACAGTCCCGCAACCCCGGCAGTCTTCGGCCCTTGCGGGCCCCTTCCCTTATGCTGACATCTCTTTGAGGCGCGCGTGGAACACGAACGCGCCGTCGACACGGCCTGTCGTCATTAGACAGACGGACGGCTAGCTAGCCCATAGCTAACCGTCCACAGGCCCGCATCTACGGTGGCCGGTAGACACCACGTTGCCCCCGACGCCCGGTGCGTCTCCCGCGGCGGCTGGGAAGAGAGGCTCTCTCCCTCTCTCGTTCCGCCACCTCCTTCGCTAGCATGACTGCTTCGCAGAAGGAGGTGACGGCTTCCGTCTCACTCCGGACCATGGATTGAACCAGGGCCGGACGCGAGAGGTCGCCGCCGCCGATCGCCGCTACGAGGACACGGCGGTGCTCCGCCCACGCAGGGCAGACTTCCACCGTGTGCTCCACCGTGTCCATTTCAAGGCCTGCCACCCAATTACCAATCACCCTGTATTAAATGGCCATCATTACGACGGGTCACAAAATTAACCTTTGACTCCAATTCCGATGGCATCGGTGTAAACTTGATATGAACAATTTGTCAGTTTTGAACATTGTTGGGGCAATTTGACAAGTCAATCACTATCAGACGTATTGAAGTAGGCGGCCTTTTAGATAACATATAAATAATCAACAATCAAACCATTCATAAACATATTCCACACATAAATAAATAAACAAAAAGCGTGTAGGTAATTTTTGGAGCAGAAATAATGAAAACTATCCTAATATTTAATAAGCATTGATCATGCCGTGAATGTTAATTTAACCACGTATTAAGATTTCCTGAGTAAAACTACTGGTTTATCCTTATTCCGCCAACTAAGAGAGTAGCCGGATCGATGACCAACCATCCCACCATGCAAATAGGTCCCTAACAATAGCTTTAGTTATAGGCATTGTGTATATGATAAAAGCAGCTATTTTTACGGCCCCACGAGATTTACTAGCAAATATATGTGATTACCTACAAATTGTGTCAAGATTTATACAATTTATTCCTTAAGCTTTACTGTATAAGTAGGCTTTATTTACGTACTTATTATCGAGGATTGTTCTATATTCTGAGCTGATTCGGGGATAAAATGTTTGCTTACGAGACGGAAAGTTTCTACTGGACAAGCTATTATTTACTCGTGGTATTACGAGCGCGCATTATGTACATTAACTTCTACTATGTAGAGATGCAATAAGTTTAGGCATAGGTATGTTTCATGCTTTAGTTTTCAAAATAGTGGCATGCACCTGTAATTATAATTATTAGGTTACGACTATTTATCAAGTGCTCCCTTTGCCACTTCTACGTCCCAGCTAAAACACAAGTGGTATAGGAGCGGAGTATTAGAGAGCGGTCAAATGCGATTTTTGAAAAAGTGCTAATTTGATTTTGATAATAGAAATAATTTTGATGTACTCATTCATCCATACTAATATGTAGGAGATAATCTCCGGAACTAATGATCCAAATCTAAAAATCCTTTCACTGGCAAAAAGCTACATTATTCGTGGGTGCTATAGACTGTAAATTATATTTATTTCATGCTTATTAGCTAAGGTATCATAATTTTTGCGAACGAAGTCACGGACGAAGTGCTAATTAGGTACCTTATAAAATCTTAATATTCCGATGTACCCCTGTCAATACGCGACCGACCATGAACCGAACAATAAATTGTATCAAAGTCCTGTCAATAACATGATAAAACGGTCAGCACTAGAAGACCCCTCGAGAATAATAAAGTATCTGAAAACTTGCAAGGAACGCAGTTAATTAAAAAGGAAAACAGAACAAATTGCTGTTTGCGTGAGAAAAAAAACCGGCCAAGTGCGAGTCAGACTCGCGCACCGAGGGTTCCGTACAAACCTGTAGGTATATAAGTAAAAGTTATGGTAATTTAAGATTTTCGGAATTTTTCCTATATGTGTACTTTATAACGTTGCTTCATGCCAAATTTCAAGATTCCAGGTCGTCTGGAAGTATCCTTTAGGTTTTGATTCCCTTGCGAGTAGTTGCGAGTTTCAAAATATGCGGCTTTAATTGCTGTATCTTTTGATTGCGTTGACGTAGAAGTTTGATTTTGTTACAGCTTAAAGATATTATAGACTTGAGTATTTGTTAAGAATTTCAATATAATACCACTACGCGTTCATGAGTAAAGGGGTAATAAGTTTCAAATTTTTAAATATATTTTTATTATATGATGTAACTAAAAATTTATGCTTTTCGCAATTTTTCCTTTATCTGTGTTATAAGACGTTGCTTCGTACCAAATTTCAAGATTCTGAGTTCACGGGAAGTACCCTGTAGGTTTTGATTCCCTTGCGAGTGTCGAAAATTTGCGGCATAAACGGGAGTATCTTTTGATCGCGTTGACTTAGAAGTTTGATTTTTTCACAGCTCCAAGAGACCATAGACTTGAGTATTTGATATGAATTTCAGCTTGATACCTCCACGCGTTCCTGAGAAAAAAGGTCTTGACAGACAGACAGACAGACAGACAGACAGACGGACAACAAAGTGATCCTATAAGGGTTCCGTTTTTACCTTTTGAGGTACGGAACCCTAAAAATCTAATAGACTATTAAGTAAGCGGGTGGAATGAAAATATAAATCTGAGGCTTTTTTATACTTATAAGTTAAAAGGGTTTTGACCTTATTACTTTATAGTGCCTCACTAAACTACTTTGGTTGTTTATTGTGGACGCAGAACGTATAAAAATATAAGTTGACGACGTCATAATTCGTTGTTGTTGAAATGAGAATGTTATGACTAAATAAGACAAATTGAAATATTACTTATACATTTAATAGATTGGATAAGTAGCTTTCATAGAGTTTCGTATCTTCTGACAGAAGTTTTTTCGTAACATAAGTGAATACAATGTTCTTCGAAAAGTTTCTGTTGCGATTTGGCAAATAGATTGACTATCCTTAGGTAAACTGTCGAAAGAGAAAAGTGCTAACTGTACAGAACAGTGTTATGAACACTTCGGTTTCAATGATTCACCGAGGGACAGTCGAGTTTTAGGTACTTATGACTGGCCTAATATCACAACACATTTTTGACTTGTCGATCATCTTTATCGCTGACTAACACTAACTCTTCTTCTTTTAGTCCGCAAAAATTGTGATAGCTTAGCTAACGTTCATGATATTAATACAATTTATAGCTTATGCTACTCAGTACAGATGTAACTTACTAATGATGAAAACATTTTTAAAATCGGTTGAGAAATTCTTGAGTTAAATCATAACAAACAAACGAACAAAACTCAGATCTTTTATCTTTATAATAATAGTTTAGATAGAACTTTCTCGAAACCCTTTTCTTTTTTCTGCCCAGATTCAATTCATGAACGTACTGTTGAACAGAAACTCAATTAATGGATAATGGGTAATAATAAAACCATAGGTTCCAAATGTACAATAACAAAATAATTCTTAAACGTTAAGCTTAAACCTAAAGCTTATCCGTATCACTTACCAACGACATGTATGTATGCTGACCGCACTTGTGTGTGGAAAGAGGGCGCGTCTGCGGACACCTCACACCGGTACCTCCCGGCGAGCGCGCGCGTCGCCTCGCGGAGGACCACTTGCTGGGACGTTGATCTTGATATCTACGGAAAGAACAGCTATTTATTGTCCTGTGAGGATAGGTGACCTGCCTAACACCATATTGGGTTAATCATTGTAATTATATTAAAGTATGTTTAGGTAAGTTGTTAAATTAAGGCTTTCTATTTATGTGACTGCGGAGTCTCATCACAAACATTGGCAACTTCAGTTGCACTTTGAGAGACCAAAGCCACTACTATAGTTCTCAATATGGCCGAGTTCCTTCCTGTCAAAGCTAATTTTACTAAAATAATGGCAATAATCGACCCGCCGAAGATTGATAGTACCTTCATTGAAATAACCGCACCCGTTTCCTAGTCCGCGGGGTTAACAGACATGAAAAATAATGAGCGACAGAAGATCATTTATCTGGTGGCACATGTCACACTATACGCATGTTTCCCGAAAGGCGTCTCAAAGGACCAAAATCTAGGATCATGTATTATTTTTAGAGTAAACCAGTAATATACAGTGTTTCTCAACCAACGTTTTTACTTTTATACATACTACGATACTTGGAACAGTAAGTGAATTCTCTACTTAGGTGCCTAATTACTTTATTTTATAATTTTACTGTATCAATTAAATTGTGTTAAGTAAAGGCCTAAAAGTTGTTGTAGGGTTTAGATAAACCTAGATTGGGCAGATATATAGCTAACATACGTTTGAATTCCTCATCAACATTTCTTACTACTGTTAAATATACAGTTTATACTTCTAAGCACAAAGTATACCATTGTATGAGAAATGATACTACCGTGCCTAAATGTACACTTTTTGTAATACTTTTCAAATTAATCATTCTTAAATTCATCTTATTACCATCGAATTCTGATCTCACCAATTTCCACACTGTCTTTTTCCCGAAAATACTGCATACATTTTAGCAAATTTATTAAAATTAAATCGCAAACTAAAGCCCATTTGCATGATTGGTAATCGCTGAACTATTAAACTTTAAATATTGAGGTGCGTGATCCAGGTTTTATGTTTTGCGTTGCGCGGGTCAGCTAGTTTAAAATAAATATTTTAAACTAGCTGACCCGCGCAACTTCGTCTGCGTGAAGAACCGCTCGACCGATTTTGTGCAAACTTCACATAAACAATCTACTAAATAGTCTGAACAAAGTCTAAACATTGGTTTGGATAGGTGAGCCCGTTGCGATTTATAAAATGACGTCACAGCACAACGCCATCTATCGAAGAGCTATATTCAATAATGCACGCAGTTGATCTCCAGATATAGTCCATAGATGGAGCTGCTTCAATATTTAATTCGGAAACACTATTATTTCATAATTTAATATTTACATTTTGTTGAGGTGTGAACTGATTACGATGAAACCAAAAACTTAATGTTACTTTAATTAATAATTATTAACGCAAATATTGTTGTGTATAAACGTGAAGTTGGTAGACCAAATTCACATAATCCTAATTTTACTTCTGGAACACTTTAAATTCAAATAATATCTTTTGATAGACTGAACCGATTGCGATGAAACAAAAACTAAATGTTACTTCAAGTTACGCTAAATCGTTGTGTATAAAAATTATCTACATTGATTACGTACATTTTACGTGATGCTGGTACAAATAAACATACAAACAGACAAAGATTCGAAAAATGCTGGAAATGGGTTCTATTGGTTGTCCTTTAACACCCTGGCTATATTTTTTTGTTTTTTTTTTTGTACAAAAACGTCTTTTCTACAGTTTTATTATATGTATATAGAATAGAATAGATAGATAGATTTTGAATACTATTCAATTGGCTCGGCATGTAACGAGACACGTGTATGGATTTTCACAAATGTATAATATCTTGATTCAAACTGAAATTAATCCTCCATTTTCCCAATTCAATTTTTCAATGGAATACTTACAATACTTCTAACAAAAAAAGTGAGGATTCGTAAATAAAATTCACTGCAGTATTGTATGTTTATAATATTTGAGTATTTATTCCTCTGATTTTTCGTATTCATGTGCGTATTGTGTAGTTATCATTTGCTTAGGTGAAGGAAATCATCGTGAAGAAACAGATAGGTATTTCTCGAGGCCATGTATAGCCAAGCCAGAGGCCCTTGCCGGCACAGAAACTCTGACACCAGGTTAGGCACAAACTACAAGAAAAAGGAGGAACAGTAGCTATTTTGGAACATAACACTGGCTGGCAAAAATGTCTCACTTTTTATTCAGTCCAGTTGAGTCCAGTCAAAAAGTTGTTTAAAAGAGCGAGAAAAATAATACCGCCCATTAGATACGTATTGCACACTAGTGGATAAAGTGGACATCATTAAAGTACTAATATTATTTCATTGGTTTCTTTCTCTGTATTCGAAAATAAAATTGCACGTCCCCACCCCCTCTTGTTTACTGACCAAGCTCCGAGCTCATTTTAATTTCTCACGATATTTTCCCCTTTATTATCTTTGATGACAGGAAGAGTTGAGCGGCCCATTGTTCGAACGATGCTCGCTTCATAATCTCCCCTTCCGAACGGCGGAATAAAAATTTCTATTGTATCGGAATCAGTGAGATTACTACGATTTCTGTCGCGTTTTATTTTGTCAGTTGTTCCGGATAAGGTTGGGACCTTCGTTTCTTAGATTGTCGATATTCGTACTAAACTCGAACACTCCATTTTTATTGCGCGATAAAATTTTACTACGCTAGTTCGGAATACTGATTTTTATTGGGAAATATTCTTATTGGGATAATTGTATGTTGCCATGGAAATAATAGAACTATTTATTTTTCACAAAAAATACGAAAATCTTTGTAATGTGTGTATGTTCTCTACAAGTATTTTTTCCGGTTAGCCTTCTCATAAATTCACAAATGTTTTGGAACCTGGTTTGCTTAGAAAACAACACATTTAAAAATAAAATTTCTTAATATGGGATGAAAAATTCTAAAAAAAGATTAGTAAACAGCGGCATAAGTTAATACGCTTTAGTATATTTTTCATTCATTCCCCCGATGACCCAAAACAAACATGATTAAATTCCGTAGCTCAACGTAGGTAGGTAATTTGCTAAAAGTAACCTCAGGCTGTTTACTTTAATACGCCAGAAAATAACTTCACAAGTAGGTACATGAAAATACAGGATTTCATCAGTTGGTGTATTTTTCAAGCTATTTAAGTGATTATCACATCAAAAACATTTTGCAAAAAAATAAAACCGACTTCTAAAAACACAAAAAATTGAAAAATTACTTTGGCTTAAGAAATCGATGACCTTTGATTGGTCTAGTTTTTTTGTCACCGACTTCTGAAGCCAAAGTTATTTTTTTGTGTTTTTAGAAGTCAGTTTTATTTTTTGAAAAAAAGTTTTTATTTTTCACTTTTTTGTGGTTCACAAGCGCTTACCCCTTCACAGCGTACTGGCGTGATGTTATGTTATAAACTGGTGCAAACAATAGACAGACATGAGATTTCAGCAATCCCAGTCCATTTGCTATCATTTATTGAAGAGTTCCGTTGCCTATCTCCGAAAGTTTTCATCAGATCTTCACCAAATGGAAGTGAAACCACTCCGAGAAAGTACTCTTCTGAAAACAACCCAAATTACTTTATGTGTGCCTATAAAATTTGAAGAGTTCTCTCTATTTCTCCAGGATCCCATCATCAGATCCTGACTTGATGATTATGGGACCACCTGTGAAGTATACCCTTTCAAACAAAATAAAAATAATCTAAATCGGTCCAGCCATCTTTGAGTAATCGGGGAACATACATAAAAAAAAAAAAAAAAAGGTTCCGACGACTTGAGAAAGTCCTCCTTTTGGAAGTCGGTTAAAAACCAAACAAACAATGTTTTGTACAGTATCATCAAAAACTGTTATATAAATTTACATTAAAAAAATAACCCTGTACACCCAATCCACACGAACACCGAAAAACTAATCAAACTGTATGCATACTAAAACATAAAACACTGGTGCAATAAATTCATAAAATGTACTTTTTTTGCGATTTCAAACTTTATGTTGGAAGTCTCACGATTCAATTCAGCTTGTTATTTAAACGGGAGTTGGGAGAAGTCCTTTATATCTCCGACACCCTACTCTTCAGAACAACAGTAGGAAAGTTTTAAAACGCTTCAAGTATAGGTTCTTATTTTTAACTTTGTTTTACTTGACGTATCTGCGAAAACAAAACTTTTTTCTTCTTTAAGAATAATAATCTTAAAATTCTTTGTTCAATTTCTTGTTGGTATTTTCCTCTTGTTGAGAATTAAATACAAAGTGTGTTGACGAATCAAACTATGTATATAGTTTTACCCGGGTTCGGAAGAAAACCGAAGACTGCACAAAGGACCAGGTTTTTGGGTATGAGGTAGAAGAAGCTACACCTGGAGAACTGTCAAACACTGGCCATAATCAGCCAAGGGCACTGTTTACCACTGATCCTCCGGGTTATTCATCAACTGGCGACTGTAAGTGTTCGTAACGACAGTAATGTTTTTTTTTATTATTTTAGAAGTATACCTATTCGGTCTTGGACAGCTTAGGTAGTCAGGTGGCCCCAAAGTCTGACAGCCAGCTAAGGGGTACTGCATTACCCAGTACTATCTGGGTTGTGTAAATACTAATACTCAGCTGGATCCGATTAGACTGGAAGCTGACTCCAACATAGGAAAAAAAAACGGCTAGGCAAAATATGAAGTAGCTAGTTGAAATTCAAAACAACCAATTCTATTTTGCCTCCACAAGATTTACTTCCCAAGTCATCTTTTTGTTATTCTGGTTATTTTTCTATTTATTTGTGTCTGAACTAACATTTCACACTATACTTCGGCCAAAGTACACTGAATCGGATGCCATAGCGCTGATATTAGGTGATTTGGCAAGCCACAGCCAGACGGGTTCCCATCCAAAGTGCATTCGCTGTAGTGAAATATGATGTGAAACGTTGGACAAGAAAAATCGATGCTCATTTACATTTTTTGGTCCTAAGAGAATTTTCGTAGAATTTGTGAAAAAATAAAACGAAATAGTTTTTGTGACTGAAAAGTTGGAGTAATCAAATTAAAATCGTTAGAAGTGCCTTCACGGTGCTTTAACTGAGAAGAGCACTACATATTGCTTGGAACGAAAGATGTAATATTTAGTACGAGTGAGCGAGACAATACAATTCAAATGTCATTGTCGACGAAACACTAAGGTAATTAAGATTTAAATCTTTGCCCTGCTGGGATGGTAACGATGGTAGAAAGTTAATGATAAAATGTCGACTCTCTGAAGTTATTTAACTTAAGAATTAATAATATTCGAGACTGACACAAAGCAACTGTCACTTGATTCATAAAAAAATAAAGAAAAAGTTTCTGTGACGTTGCTTTTAACCGTCCATAAGAAAAAATATCAAACAGACAAAGATAGCCACCTACCAAAACCTGCTAGTAAAACTCAAGTCTCACCATCGAATTTATTACAAATAGGTCAAGGAAAACCATAGCAGCCTAACCGACAGTAAAATGGACCTCAAAAACTCAAACCCTTTAATAAAAATCTTCCAAAATCTCCTGCATTACAAAAGAATTCTATGTCACCGTCCTTAGGGTACAATAACCAATTAAGGCGCGTCTTATCATGCCACGACTCTAGTCTGGCCAGTAAAATTTCGCGTAATCCCAAAGGGCAAGCGAACAAAGCCGCGAGAAAAAGCTAGTAAAGTAAGGAGATCGATGCGACTTGAGCGTGTCTCTTTGGGAATTTACTTGTTTTTGTAAAGTTGGGGCCAGGACTACACTGAAAATTTGTGAAACACAGTCATCACGCATTTGTGAATGAATTCGTGGTGTAAGCAGTGTTAATGTTTTTTTAAGGTTTATTTGAAGTTGAAGACAAACACATCTTCTCCATCCTGTTTGTGGAATATGTGTACGGACCACAGTACGGACTAAGTGGACAAACGATGTGACACGACGACGAAAGTGGCCAGAAGAAACTAAAGAGCCATGACACAGAACAGACGAAATAGGAGACATTTGGAAGGAGCCACACTCAACATTGGGTGACTTAAGGTTGAGGAAAAACAAGACATAATGTATGTAAGAGTTTTCTTCATCATCTGCATAGCCTTTTCGCGGGTTCCAGTCTAACCGGAGGCAGCTGAATACCCGTATTTTAAATGAATCGACTGTATATCTGACCTCCACATCTACAACCCTGTTAGTACTGGGTAACACGATACCCCTTGGTAAGACTAAACTGGTTGTTGGGCAACTGACTACCTGTAACGACTCGCTGACTACCTGTAACGACTCTGCAAATGACCAACGGCTTAGCGTGCTTTTAGAGGCACGGAGGAAACCCAGTATATAAGGGTGATCACCCATCCACAGACCAACTTAGGCAAGCGCGGCTTAACCTATAGATGGACCCGAGCGGCTGTTGTTATTTAGCCACGACACAGATATTATAATACTTCGTGCCACGAGCTCCTCATGAATGTAATAATTTTAATGTAGGTAATTTTGTAAACCGTGAATTAACATAGTAGGAAGATCAATAAGCATCCTAAGAAAGACTTACAGCCGGTATCAACAACGAAATTATTGATGCATCCAAAATTAAATACTAATCAAGAGATGTTTGTGATATTGATATTCCATTCAACAAACGCAGTTGTTGGTTTACACATACTTGATCATTTTTTGCTAAACTTCTTGTTGATGTTCAGAAACCGAGAGTTCTTCCGTCGCAGAAAATAACTAAATCAATTACAGGTTTCAAAAATTTGAAAATTTTAGACATATTCAGTGATGCTACTACATGTTGACAGCTACTGCCCCTGCAGCTGAAAAAGAGCGTATTGCATTGAAATAAAATAGAGACTTTGATCAGAAAGGCAGCCACACTGATTTAATAATTTTAAGCTCTATCCACCTCGCTAGAATAACCCTCACAGACATAGAATTCAGTAGTTAAAAGAATTTCTATTGTCAGATATTTTTTACGATAGGAACGACAGTGGATATGCGCATCGTTCATTAGATTCCCGTTGGAAAATAGAGACTGCTTTTACTTAGTTCTATCTGGATTAATGTTATTGGACATCCGATAGTGAATGTACTGATTGGTTCTGATGTTCTGTCAGTTACTTGGTGTGCACAAAACGCCGCTCACCACCGCGGCGGGTGGAGGCACGTGTCGCGCGGATTATCGGTAATCGCGTCTATCCGCGCGGATAAGTTTTAAAGTCGTGCAGTCACAGACCTACAGCGATCCGCACTGTTATGACGTGTGTGAGGCATTTCTGGATTATTACATACGTTAAAAAGTGCAAAGGATCCACTTCACCGCCTGTCGCGTTGGTGCATGGCATTGTGTGAGAACCGCTTATGCCATGTGATTGTTATATCAAAATGTGGAATTACTAACAACTTTATAATAACCTTAAATTCATTCGTCTGGACACAACTTGCCTCATGGGAAGCGATGATACAGCCTAGGGTGGAGCAGACTTGCTTGCAAGAAGTTTGTGTGTTGTTTTTTTGTCCGATTTCGTTATTGTGTCTACTGTGCAAACATTCACTTGTTTCGGTCGCGCATGTCGTACTTCTGTAGTATGCCTAGAAAACAATGTTTACCTGCTACAAGATTACAAGTCCTTATGCAAATGTTTTGTCGGTTCGTAGTAGTAGAATGGAGAAATCTCAATAGAGCACTCTAGAGGTCTCTTCGGCAATACCAGAATTCTATTTCGTATCTGAGTTGTACCATTGTTTGCTCAGTGCTTAGAAATGTTTGTTTCTTTCATGAATGTATAACTGTGTGGTGGTACAAACCTCATGAGATATATCAGGCAGATATAAAGAATCAATTGCCTCTTTGGTTTAGTGGTCGGCACTGCTGAGCAAGACGTCCTCGGTTCGATACCGGGTCGGACAAAGATATATTGGGTTTTTCCATCAGGAATTGCCACGAATATGAAATTGAGTCCAGATGATGACAATAGGCCCCTATTATCATCAATCTGCCTAGCCTTTTCCCAACTATGTTGGGGTCGGTTTCCAGTCTAACCGGATGCAGCTGAATACAAGTATTTTATATGGAGCGACTGCCTATCTGACCTCCACAACCTAGTTTATACTGGGTAATACGATACCACTTGGTAAGACTGGTGTCAGACTTTTTGGGCCACTGACACCTGTAACGACTGTCAAAGGCCCCTACTATATGTAACTTAAATATAACTTGTAAAATGTGAGTGTACTATTTGTTACATCTCTGCCTAACACTTTGGGAAATGCAGGCGTGACGTTATCTTATGACATAAAGAATCAAATAAACTGGAAGTCTATCCTGGGGCCTTTCGTGGAAGTATCCTGTGACGTCGAATTGAAGTCACAAAATACCAGAAACCCACAAAAATAACCCTTTCCTAAACAACACGATATTGAAATAACTTCTCATATCACATACGGAACCCAAAAAAGCGTCCAATCGTGCGTCAATAAGTTCTCAGAAAGTTACATTTCAATAAAGTGACCGCAACGTTCACAGATTGCGTTTAGTTGACCCGTATCCCGGTGGATACGGACCGTATATAAATATTTCAGATGTCTTCCCAATAACGGCCACGTTTAGGGTTGATACAATTTAGAAATTGAGCTCTGGATACCAGAGATGAGATTATTTTGGAGGCCTTCTATGTGTGGGAGTTTCGTCGTCAAAAGTAATTTTATCATTTGAATAGTTTGATGTAAACCATTTTATTTTCGGTATTTTAGAAGCTTACTATAAATAGAATTGGTATTTACCCAAAATTTTCTGAACAAACTTTATTGTAACCGCACTGGTATTTTATCGGTGGGTGCGGTTCAATCAAAAATACCTATCACCGCGGAATTAAATCAGATTAGTATAGTTTACAGTTTGGGTTAAACTGTTCTACTAATCTGATTTTAACTCAGACAGTTGTGTCTCGTTGGTTAAGTGGTCGAAAGCACGACTACTGAGCATGAACTCCTGAGTTTGATTCTCGATTTCCCAACCTAAAAAAAAAAAAAATGATCATTAGATTTTTCCATCTATAATTTTCTCAGTAGAAGCCACGGAATCTGGAATATTGTGAATTTTTGAAAACATAACTTGTGAAATGTGGGTATTAAGGGTGTAAAACACCTCTTCACGAAGCCGAAAGGCACTTATTCTCCCCATCATTTCGATCATTTTTTTGTTCTACACCATACCTGGGAACCTTCTAGCTACGGAGATATGGGGGGTCAAGTTTACAAATTTTTGACAAGTTTTTTTTTTAATACAAGATTTTGACTTTTAACACCTTCACGACCCCCGTACTATTTAATCCATCCATCAGCACAATGTTTTAAGTGCGTTACATTGAGTTCTACCACAAAACATGATTTATAACCTCAAGAAAAAAAGTTGTTTCCCAGCAATATTTATTGCGTAAAGTTACTTAGTTTGATGTACAGAATGCTTAGTTAACGGCTTTGTGAAGAGGTGGTTTACACCCTGTATTAAGATTAGGTTCATCTCTGCCTTTTATGTTAAGTTATTGACTGCTGATTTCTGAATACCTGCTATAGTCCAATAGCGCTGGGCTATTTTGATGCCATAAGTTTCAAAAATTCTAAAGTTGCTTATTTCTTGGCTGTGGATAAAGTCGTACCCATGAAGCTTATTATTGCGTTTTGTGTCACATCTGACTATTTCATTTTCAGTAATTCGATGATTTGTGGTTGATTATTTTTATTCAAATCAAAACTGGTAAAATTGATCTAAAGTTTAAAATAATTAGCCTGCGGAGTGTGCAAACCCAGTTTGTCATTTTCAACCTGAGTGAAAACTGACAATAGTAAGTTTTTTTTTTCAAATAATTAGAATGCGTGGATAAAAACGACATAAATTATGAATGGTGTTTTGTTCCACCATAATAATCAAAAACACGTAAACTCTAAAAATTAGAATTTTCTCTAGTGGCTTTTACAGTTTTTTATTTGTAATAAAAATATATATATATATATATATATATATATATATATATATATATATATGTATATATATCGTGGATGAATTCGCCACAAAATACTCTGAAACGCGTAACACCTATTTCACCGATTGTTATATTCTTTTAGAGCTAGTTGGGCGACGTGTTAGGTATAAACAAGGTGGTTAAATATAAGGATTCTCGTGGCCGGAGATGACATAAAATGCCAATGTATATCTACTACTTCGTTATTGTAATAAAAGTAAAATTTTCAACTATAATTTTCTTTTCATCTAATAGTGGTCGAAAAGACAAATAGCCAAATTTCTCCATATGCAAGTACCTAAAATGACACAAATTAATATAGAAGGTCGGGCAAAACTATAATGCGAAAAACAAACGAGTGTAATATTTTTGAAACCTCAATAGCGCTAACGGGCTATTAGACAACAGACGGTGCAGCGGTGTGTGTACTGAATAGATGGACAAAAAAAATACACAATTTCTCTCACATAGTATATTGGTATAAATTCAAACATGTGTCACCTCAAAATCCAATTAAAACCCACAGAAATCCGCTTTTTCCAACATCCTCATACAACCAAAGAACCATCAATGTTAACAGCTTCATCACCCATGCAACCTTTCGATAAAGCCGTCCCCGGTTTCCAAGCATCCTTGTGTATAATTAGGACGTACATACATTGTTAATTTGGTTTAACGCCGGTGGTCAGGTGTAGTGAGGCATCCTGAGCCGATTATGGTCCTTGGAATAGCATCCTTAGCGTTGAGTGCTCAGGTATCTACGGGAATGAGTGTTGTTACTGACATTTACTTGGTTATGTATCGTGATATTGCTTGGGATACAAGCAGTGTGTCTGGCGGAACTCCCGGACAGCAAAAATTACGAACTTCCATACTAATTAGTCTTTTTGGGGCTTCGTACAGGACCAATTTTACTTAAAAGTAATTGCGATGCTAATCTTCATTGTTGCCGGTCAGTGAATCATAATCATCATTTCAGCCGAAAGACGTCCACTGCTGGACATAGGCCTCCCACAAATGTCACCACAATTTCATTTCACATTGACCGGTCATGTGCAAATAATTGAATTTATTTATTTTACTTAGAAGACGGTATGACCTTGCTTCTTTAACAGAAACTTTTTGAACTTCTTCAGTCTAGCACCTGACTAACCTGTTCCCAAATATGTCACTGCTACTATAGTCTAACCAGGTGCAGTAAAATACCAGTATTTCACATGGAGCGACTGCATAAATGACATCGTCAACTCAGTTAACTGGATAACGTAATAATTTCATTACTATGTATTACCGTGTGTGGAGTATTACCCGTGGTAGTCTCTGACGATGCCTTTAAAGGAAACAAATTGCCAGCTCGTACCTAAGGCTGAATATGCTTTCCGAGAGACGAGACGGAGAAATCTCGGTGTGTAAAGATGGAACTTTGGATGAACTTCTTTATATTATAAACCACTAACTGATGCCCGCGGCTTTGCCCGCCCACAAATTATACACTAAAACCTTCCTCGAAAACCACTTTATCCATTCGTGAAAACATCATGTAAATCGATGCAGTAGTTTTTGACTTTATCGCAAACAGAGAGACAGATGCGGCATAGGAGTATAATATGTGTAGTGATTATAACCATTAGGTCCTTTATGTCCATTCAATTCAAACGCAAGTGTCTGATCATTTAATAGAAAAGACTTTAATCAGAAACAAGACGTTGTTTGAGCGTGACTAGCATCTAATTATTTTCACAGTTCTAGGAAAAGTTGGTCCTTTGAGTATTTTCTAAACCTGAGATACAAAATCTGTAGAGCAATTAATTTTCAGATGGTAAGTGAGCCTTTGTGAGCCTTATGCATGGCTAGAGTTAAAGTACAGAACACAGAACAGCTAATACTTATTTTGTTTCGTATACTATTTGCAAAAAAACAACATTTACCTCAATAAGCTAGGTTACTTAATTATTTCCTAGTACTCTTACGCAACTTCGTCCAAAAACAGTATCATGACAACCGCTCCCAAATTAAGGCAACAAGAAAGCTTCTAATCTCATTCCACCACTTACCGTCCGTGTCATACCGGACGATACGACAACACTACGATAAAGATAACGTCCACTATACAGGGTACCCATTAAAACGGGGCTATTACCTTCGGGTAAAAACCGACCCGAATCTAATAAACACGCTATAACAACGATGAAGGTGTTACAGTAATCGTTTCAATTCGAATCGAGTTCGATTTACAATCGGCTACGCACGGCTTTTATGTTTACAATCTGGATTCGATATAATCGATATGATGATTCGATCATTCGGGTGTGATTCGTGAAATGTTGATACGTTTTGTTTGCGGTGTTTGTTTTAGCGGCAATTTATGATGATTCATGAATATTTTTCGATGCCATTTTTATGGCACGAAAATGTAAACGGGGCTGTATTGTTCCGGGATATTTATTGCTGTTTCGACGTAGTTTTGAATCAGCAAAAGGTGGGAGGGGGATATCGATCCTCGCCACCTTTTGCTGATTCGAAAAAAAAAAAACAAAATGGCCAGCCTCGATAGGCTCGACAGGCCGGTAGGATAAATGAATATTCGAATGCAGTAGCAGAAATAATTCAAATAAATACTATTAAACTTCAGCACGCAGTAAAGTTTAATCTAATTCATGAAATAACTCCACACCATTTGAAGAAAATGGGCGTCTCATCGTTTTACCACGCGTTTGCAAATATAGTACCAGTTGCGATATTGGTTTTCGACTGCAGGAGAGGAATATGCATCCCTTCGTGGAGAGCAAACCAATTACTCTCAAGCCCTGCATACAATTTTCTACTTGGCTTTGCTTGGATCACTAGTTTATTACAAAACTTGTTAAAAACATGTCGTTTACGAACTATGAGTGAGGTTGTTTCAGACAGCTACTATTAACAAAACTTAAAATGTCATATTGAGCTCCCGATATTTCGACGCTGTTACAAGCGCCATGGTGATTGCGGGTTGACAGCGTCGAAATATCGGGAACACAATATCAATAACAATCACGGAAGATATCCCGTGACATTTTAAGTTTAGTTGTGAACTGTGATAACTTAAAACATCAACAATTTTGTTCACTTTTAAACATTTATTTTGCCAAGCTTTCTACGAGCTCTGTACCTACTCAACAAGACTTCACAAACTGGTTTAGTTGACAAAATAATGAAGTTCATAGCCGGATACGTATACATGTATACCAATTAAAAATATACATATACTATAAAACAGCCATGTTTTTCCACCATAAAAAATCCCCAATATCGATACAGTCAAGTTCCTGGTATCCACTTAAGTAAAAAGTATTCTGCTTACCCATTTACTCGACCATAGCGTAAACCGTCGGCCTGTTTTTCGGGCCAATGAGTTTCGATATTAAATTTGCAAAGTTGCACGATAGTTGGCAACTTTATCTACTTATTAGACAAAAGTTATCTTGCGAAGTGCTGCGCTGTGCATGCCTTTATCTGCTAAATGGATATAGAAACTATACTTGTTGTAATTAATGTGGAGTTCGCGTGGTTTTATGAAGTTATAGGTTTTCGAAGGCATGAGTTATTTACTGCGTACAAAACATAACGCATGTATTTTACGAAGGGTAAGGAAGACGTGATGCTATTGCTTTCGCTTTCGCCAGGTATACTTTTAAGTCCCATGATTGTAAGAAAAGACTATCAAGCGGACGCAAATCTAGACTCGGAAGCTACTGAGAAACTTCGAATGGAAAAAACTAATTACACTAGGCCAGACCTAGGAATCGAAACATGGACCACATGCTCAACAGCATCGCCTGTGATCACTAGATCAACGAAGTACGATCACCACTGGATGCAGCAGTTAAAGTGATTTTTTTTCAATTTTCTTACGTTTTTGCGATTTGCAGGCCAGTGCAAAGTTGTTTATTGATTAAAATATTGTTCGCGACTGTAAGACGTACGCAGTAACAGAATTATAATCTTCAAAATCATCAATACAACCCTCCAAGTTCATAATGGTGTAGGAACGATTTTGACCTTGATAAAGTCGTTCCTACACCTTTATGAACTTGGACTGGAAATTGCAAAAAACGTAACACAATTTGAATTTCGCGGGCTACTCTTGAACATCCCAGTAGTTATTGCATTCAGAAAATTTTAAGAACAGTGATACCGACCGTTGCCCCCACACTGACTTACACATTTGAATAGCCTTTTATCTAAAAAAATAGTTCGTCGTTCTTTTGGCTATAAGAAAACTTGGACAATAGATAATCCCGGACTTGTTATGCTGATGCGGGATGGAACAGGGAAGGATGATACATTACCCACTTATCTTGTCGTAAAACTTGATTGTAGGAAAGTTTACTTGAAGGTCACGGCCTTGACTGGGTTTGAATATTTGGGCGATGCTATGACGTCATTCTGTGACATTTTTTTAATACCTAAGGCTTCGTACAGAGGGCTTGTGGACGGTGAGCTATGGGCTAGCTCGCCACTCGTCCGTGTCGACGGCGCAGCATAATGTAGGGGCCCGCAAGGGCCGAAGCCGAAAGAGATACCGTGGCCCCGGAACATAAAGGGCGAGGAAGGAAAATGGATGGGCAGTAAAAGTCTGACACTCCCTCCCGCTCCGCCCAGAGTGGGAGAAGTTATATGATGTTCGGAAAAAAAGGCTTCATACAGAACCAATTCAGTTGAATGTATTCTTATTCTTATTCTATATTGCACACAAAAATTAACAAATAAAAATAAACACAAATAGCTTATGTACGAGTACAACGGCGAGCTTTATTTTAGCTAGTTGTATTGGACTGTATTTTTTTATTTCTTCAGTTTATTATTTTTACTTAATTTTGTTTTGTTGTTTTGTCCTGTATGAGTTAAATAAATACTTTTGTTCTTTATTTCATGAGAAGTGATAAGACAGTATGTTGGATTGAAGTTTTAAGGACCTTGAATTTTATAAAAAACATGTATAATTACATCATCATTCGACATGTAACAGCCATCAACTCGCACACCAATCAATGACACGGGGTCATTGATTGGTTTCTTATGATGGATTATTTTACTGTTTATACCTATCGTGTAAGCCATAATTATTAATACAAACTTAAACTAACACACTTTAACTTACAGTAACACACTAGGGTTACAAATATTTGTAACCCTAGTGTGTTAATGTAAATAAAAGTTGTGTTGTGTTAGTGAAAACCAGCGCCACCATCACCACCAACCACTCAACTACACCACAACTGCAACCACTGTGTCGTGGAAGCCAGAATTTACAATGTGGCATACATATAACCAAAAGAAAAAATAAAGAAAATTGCAATGATCTAGCTTCACCCTAACATCATTGATTTATTCAGTTACTTCCCAAGAAACAAAAGAGTGCCTGTTTATTAATAAAATAAGCCAGAAGAAAAACATTATAAATAACATTTAGATTAAGAAAGACTACAAAACAAATTGAATTCGTTATCTCAGTCCCCATTCAGTCCCAAGACACAAAAAGCCGCCCCAACAGTGGATTTGAAATCAAATCACGGTTCACTAAGGGAATACTTATCTGGTACATAAAATCATGGAGTGTAAAATATAATAAAATCCTTTTTATTGCTTCTAGGTTTTTCTTTTTTTCTTTTAACGCATTTGGTAATTAAACTGAGTATTTATGATTTTCACTTCAAAACGTTTATTGCCTACTTTTAGGGGTTTGGAAAATGAATTTTGATATTGTGTTTCTGGAAGTTTTTCAGCGTAACGCAGCCTTAAAAAAACGTCAATCAATAACAAACGCAAAATCGCACACATGTTTACATCGACGTAGCCTTTTCCCATTTATAGAAGCCAATCCCAAGACTTTCAATGTACCAGATACAGCTAAATAACACTAGAAAACGAGTGCAACATAAATGGGAAAATATTAGGTTGATGATAAACACAGGAAAAACGATGGAGTACGATTTATTGCTTTCTCCTTCTTCGAAGATTTAATCATCTGGACCCCTGGAACTTTAAATTTCAGAAATCAATTAGCAAAAAAATAACACCTGCAAGAGAACGCAATCAATCATTCAAGTTACGTCTCACGAAAAATTTCCCGTCTCGATTTCCACCGAAAAAAATCAATTTCGCAAAGACCGTACGTAAAAATAATGTCGTAAAACGGAACGGGATTATCTGATTGGATACGATAATATCTAGCAATTACGTTAACATTGCTTTTTATTGGCAATGTCTTTATTTGGAATGAGCTATTAATGCCGCAATGGACGCGGGTCTCATCGTTAAAATCATAAGACCTGATTGCGTTTGATTGCGAGGTAGGTAGGTGCTTAATTGAATGGCTCGTGTTACACAGGTACTTGTCGGCGTGTACAATGAGGGTTGATTATTTAATCCAACATGGGTATGTAAGGCGATTGTAATGAGCACAAAGGAAATGTACAGCAATTTAAATTTATCCAAAATTGCTGTAAAAGTTTGACAATATTTTCAAAATGCGAAATTCTGATTGAAAAATGTCTTCCATGACTTGATGAGTCTACACAATACCCTATCCTTCTCTCTGCCACCTTTATTTTGAAGGTCGTCGGTCCACACTCTCACTTCTGTTGCCCAATTATGAGTTTATTACATTTATTAATTTAATTACAGACCTAAGCCACTGTTTCATTCTTATGGCTAATAGGTAAGGTACTAACGAGATAATAAAAGTAATAGTTGTAAGAAAATCTAAAGACTTAACCAGCCCTAGTCTTAGATGACCTCTCCACACGCATTTAAAACCTTCATTAACTGTTCTAAAGATCGTGCCTCACGACTCTGTGAACCAACCTTTAATACAAAGAGCAAAGCTCCCTTTATTCGCAACATCAGTAACATTTATATTCCGAACACGAAACACAATACATGCACATGCATAAAATATTTTATACCATTCTAAATGGCGCTTAATCGCGTTTGTCGCTTACGACACTTCAACTCATACTTTTGCGTACTACTTAGTGTAGAACCAATTCATGTAAGGCGTAAATACCAGAAATTATGAAAGTTTCATTTACAAGAATTATGTAAATAATTGGTGAAGGAAACCAGCATGTCTTCGGACTAAAATTTTGAATACTTATTATGACATCTGCCCACAACCAACCCGCACTGGGACCGCGTAGTGGACATACAGCCCATTTCTTGTCAGAGAGATAGAGAGAAGGCCTGTCTCCCAGCAGAGGGAATATTATAAGCTAACCATGCCTATACAATATAAAAAGGGCTTAAGCACCAAAAAGTACTAAAGCTCAATTTACAAGAATTGTGTAGTAATCACTGCTTTATTAAATGCTTTCACGGTTTAAAACTAAACTTTTGTTGTAACTTACGGGATATCTTCCCTGATTATTTATTATTTTGAGCTCTCAATTTTTCGACGCTGTTGCAAGCGCCATAATAGACAAAAGACGAAGTGATAATATATGTTTATTGTGTTGTAAAATCAAAAACTCGAAGACGACATCTGCCCACATCCATCCCGCACTGGGTCCGCTCATTCCTTCTCAGAGAGTCAGAGAGAAGGCCTGTCTCCCAGCAGAGGGAATATTATAAGCTAACCATGCTTTATACAATATAAAAAGTGCATAACGACCAAAAAATAAAACCGCTCAATTTACAAAAATTGTGTAGTAAAATCAAAAATTCGAAGACGACATCTGCGCTCCATCCACAACCATCCCGCGCTGGGACCGCGTATAGTGGATTTCAGCCCATTCTTTCTCAGAGAGATAGAGAGAAGGCCTGTCTCCCAGCAGAGGGAATATTATAAGCTAACCATGCTTTATACAATATAATAAATATAAAAATATAAGCACCAAAAAGTACTAAAGCTCAATTTACAAGAATTGTGTAGTAAAATCTTCGTAAAAATACAACAAAATAAATAAATATATGTTAGATCAGCAGTTACTTATTTATATGAAACGGTAAGGTTTTTAGTGGCAGTCGTAAAGCGATGTTCCTAACAATGGTTGACAATAAAACATGAAAAGTGCGTTAACGGCCTATAAAGCCTGTTTATTGGCAGTAGTTAAACAAAATCGGACTACGACTAGGTCAGGCTATGGTATTGGAGGCATTTCATCGCTTTCGTGGAACCATAAATGTGATTATTGTTTTGTTTTTTTTTTTAAATATCTATTTTTAAATTGTTAAATTTAGAATTAAGAACGGGATATTTACCATGTTTATTGTTTGTTTTGAGTTTCCGATATTTCGGCACTGTTACAAGCGCCATGGTCACGGATGAACTGAAGTTATTGCGGGTGGATGTTCGACGACCCGAATGGCGTAATGGTAGTGACGCTGCCTTACGTTCTTAGGGTCCTGGGTTCGAATCCCGGTAGGAACAAATGTTTGTGTGATGAGCATGGACATTTGTTTCCGAGTCATGGATGTTTATATGTATAATAAGTATGTATTTACAAACAAAAAAGTATATATGTAGTATATCAACTATCTAGTGTTCACGATACAAGCTTTGCTTAGTGTGGCACTAGGTGGCGCTGTGTGTTAATGTCCAGCAATATTTAAAAAAAAAAAAAAAAATGTTTATGAGCAGACGAAACGGTCTACCCTCTCTCTTATTCGTTTTTAATTCTAATGTTTGTGTTAGTGACCATGTCAGTCTAAAAACTCATATTGTTAAATTTTTCAAAAGAAACGATGAAAATTACAATTATAAACGTCTTCTGAAAAATAACAGCAGCCTTTGAAACGAATGTTGGGTAATAACCGTGGTATAGGTTTTCTTAGATTTGGTCTTTACCAACTACAGACTTGTTAGTAAATGATAACAGCAGAGACCTTAAGGGGCCGGCGGAGCATGCGTTTTTCATACAAACGTTATACCAAAATAATATGAAAATCATACATATTCTAAAGATAGTGTGTATATTTCGATCAGAATATCTGTGTTCCCAAAGTAAGCAGGCGAAGTTCAAGAAAAACGTATGCTCCGCCGGCCCCTTAAAACCTACACTATAATAAACAGATAACAGTAAAATATATTTTTTTCTACATTCAAAACGAAGCAAACGGATTTTTTCCGCTGTCTCTCTCACACGCATATAATTTCTCTCTCACACGGACTAAACAACACCTCTGTACTTGACACAAGTACTAGAAAATATATTAATGTTTAATTTTTTCTATGGAAAAACTACAGCTACAGAAAACCCTAAAGAGGATAGACAGAACCTTTCAACACAATCCTTTAGTTGTCTTTCACAACATTCAGGCCACAGTTTCCCGGCACCAATAGATTTAAATAAAAGGAAATAAAAAAAATCTACGTTTTTGGTACACATTCGATTTCACGATTTTGCCGTTTTTCTAGGAAAAAAGCTATCGGATATAGGTTGAAAGAGATCAGATGGATTCAATTGTGAATTTATGATTTCCAGATGATTTGTTGGAATATCAAAAATAATCTTACGATTAGGAATAAATGTAGTATCACTGCCACCTTTGAATGGAGGTGGCCGGTCTGTTTTGCAAAACAGCCAAAATAGTGCAATTGAATTTTTTGAGAAATAAATTAATTATTTCTGATTCGATCACGCAAGGACACTCCGAGCATAGCCCTCTTCAATGCCCTTTGAGTGATTTTAAGCCTTTTGATGAGGCCCATTGTGAGCGATCGCTTTTCATTCCCGTATGTAATCACTGGCAACACACACTGGTCATAGACTTTCGTCTTGAGACACTGCGGTAAGTTGGGCGAGAAGATACCGCGCAGCTTCCCGAACGCTGCCCAGCCTAGTCGGATTCGACGATTAGACAGCCATGACCACTATATCGTCGGCAAACCGAAGGTGAGAGATGTACTCGCCATTGATGTTGATGCCTAGCCCTCTCCAGTCCAGAACCTTGAAGACATCCTCCAGTGCAGCGGTGAACAGTTTCGGAGATATAACGTCTCCTTGTCTGACACCTCGCTGCAGAAGGATAGGTTCCGAGGCTTGGTCCTGAATCGGACTGACATGGAGACATACGCAAGAGAACCAAGGTCACCGACGTAGCCCGAAGAATTGCCAAACTTAAGTGGCAGTGGGAAGGGCACATTTCTCGCAGAACGGATGGCCGATGGGGCTGAAAAGTTCTGGAGTGGCGACCGCAAACCGAAAGACGATGCGTTGAAAGACCGCCTACTAGGTGGACCGATGACCTGGTGAAGGTTGCAGGAATCCGTTGGATGCGAGTCGCACGGGACCGGTCAATGTGGCGACACTTGGGGGAGGAATATGTCCAGCAGTGGACGTCTTTCGGACAAAATGATGATCGTGAAATAAATTATTGAAATAACATATTTTTCCTTTTACACGGATAGAACTTTGACCCTTAAAGTACACAGCCGGCCTCCGGAACACTACACCGACGAGACTAGATTATTTCCAAAGTAATTAATTAACATTCTTGGCAAGTTCGCGAAACAATCTACGCTCCACATGCTTTTATAAGAATCTGTGTGCTACACACGTAGCGTAGGAAGTTGCTACGAAAATCTGTAGAAGCGCGTAGCAGTGCTACGAATGCTACGAGGACAGCTCGGACAGTGCTACGAATCTGTCTGTGCGGTCGAATGCAAATACCGCTATAACAAAATGTATCCACAACATAGTTATTCGTTTTAAAAATAAAAAAACATAACAGCATACCTGTAATCCCCGCAGATAAGTGAACTTATCTTGTCTTAAATGAAAAGGCAAAAATGTTATTATATTAAAAATTGTATGCAGATTTCACCGGTTAACACTGCCCGAACTGGTAAAAAAACCCAGGAACTCATGCCTTGTGACCACTAGACCAGCGAGGCAGTCGAACAAAACATCCCACCTCTACAAAATTTAACAAGAAAACTTTTAGACATCAATACAGATGGACTCCATTCCAAAAAGGCCAAGAAATTTCCGCACAAAATAACATAACCCTGTTTTGTTTCAGCAAATATGTCTCTCAGCAAACGTTGATCTAATACTTCGCATCACTTACCCGCAACTCTCCCGAGGTATTCTTAGCCTAGTTGTGTACACTCGCCCACTAAGTTTCCTTTACAAGGTGAGTACGTAAGTAAGTCCCTACCGCTAAACCGAGTGAGACGAAGATTGCATAATAAATTGGCCTGTGAGAAAAAAACTACGGCGTGGTTAGAGGGTTATAATCTTTCGTGAATCGCAGTTTGAGGTAACGATGCTGTTTAGTGAGCATTTCTGGACTTTTAATAATATTTTTGTGAATTTTCTTTGTAGAAAACTGATATTTAGTTGTAAACTGACTAACTGTGAAGTAATATTATAAAGAGCTCGCTAGAGACCGCTCTAAGAAAAAAAACTGGTGCAGTACATAATACTCTTGCTTTTTTAGAAGTCGGCTAAAAAATGGACGTCGACTCGGGAGAATAGAAAGAAGTAGAGGAAGGCTTTTGCCTAGTAGTGCGAAACAATAAGCTGATATAATAAGAGCCATTTGAATGTTTTTTATGAGTAAAAGAGAGCTATAAATAAATAAAAAAGACGGTACAAAACAAGCCTGTAGACACCAATCTACTCCCACACCCCTTGTTTCAAGACCCTTAAGACAACACAGGACCCTTTATTTTATTTCAAGTTTGGTTAATAAAAGATAATACCCAACACACAACATCATCTTTATTGTTTCATATCTTTTCATTTGATGAAATTTAACCAAAATTCTCTCCATATTTTTTATGTTACGACCGATATGGCAACTTTATTAAGAAATATTTTTTAACGTAGCCGAAACATTTTCTTAATGATGTAATCCAACCTTGGTTCACCGAAAAAGGTAAGGAATTTAATTAGTTTCTTTGAGGTTATATTTTAACAAAAAAAAACAACGCACGAGCAGCCGTATTGAATCTTTTTAATAATTTATTCTTGATATCGAATCTAATAGGAACGTTTAGTGGATTTATTCTATTGCTGTGTTACGTCATTATATTAAAAATTCCACTGTTATTTTATTTTTGGTTTATAAAATAAGAATGGTAAGGTTGAATTTAGCGCGAAACAGGAACTTGTTCGCTATTACATCAAACCGCTATCATGGTTCAATTGTATGTCAAAGTTTAATTTGACAAACAAATGCTCTATGGGACTTTTTTTTCTGTTCCACAGCTGGCCGAAGGTCTCTCCCAATTTATTCCATGTTCTCTTTTCCCGTGCCTCCTTGGACCAGCTCTTGCGGTACGCGTCCAAATGATAATAAAATTGTATTGTTGCATAACATAAAAATCCTAAAGACTTCTTTTTTTCCCTTTATGTAATTCTTTAACCCTTTGACAATTAAACAAAAGCAAGAAATAAGACGACAACGACTATAAATACAGGCGAACCACTTAAAATAATTCACAAACTTCCAAGTTTTTCAACAGACTCATAAAAATCCGGGCGGGTTATTCATTAAAATAACTAGAAGTGGACTCAGCGAAATAACACAATTTGAAAAATTGTTATACCCGACCGCCATTGCTTAAGTTGGAACTTAACTTTAACTTAAAAGTTGGTCGGTCGCAGATAACGTAACGTCATCGAATTATGGTCTGGATGTAGGTTAACCGCTAGGCCACGAGATACACGCTCACGAGACACGCGTGTTGCGACAGTGGAGAAGACAAATGAAAATAGTGTCTTGAAGCTTGAAACGTGTCACCGCGACGTTACATGTGAGGCGATTGTAGCGGGGTGAATTTGAAAGGGATTTTAACGTTCAAATAATATGTAATGTTGCCAATAAAGTTTTCTAAATAACTAATTGTCATCATCGTCATAATTAAGTTGATAAAATAGAGTACTCGTTAGTAACACAATAGGGTAGACTACAAAAAAATCTAATTAGTCTAGAAAAGAAAAAATACGTAAGCAAAGTTTTTGAAGAGTTCCATTTATATCTCCGAAGATCAGCGTCAGATCTTAACCAAATTGAAATGGGACCACACGGGAAGCACCAAATTTCAAATAAAAAAAGAACCATCAAAATCGGTTCACCCAGTCGAAAGTTCTGAGGTAACAAACATTATCGAAATCTGGGTGTATTGTACATACAAGGGTAATGTTACGTCATGATGTAGTATTAACAATGAACCTACAAGCGATTGCAGCAATCACTGCAGATTTGCCATCTATTTTTGAAGAGTTCCATTGTATATCTCCGAAGATCAGCATCAGATCTTCAGCAAATTAAAATGGAACCACACAGAAAGCACCAGCTTTCGAATAAAAAAAGAATCATCAAAATCGGTTCACCCAGTCGAAAGTTCTGAGGTATTATTCGAAAATTTAAGTAACGGACTAAACAGAATCTTATTTCTGTAAGTTGGTCGTCATCCCTATTATCATGTGAATACAAAGTTAAAGTCTCTAACAAAGTTTTTGTATGGATTCACCCCGTTTCACACAGTAATCACGCGACTGAAAATAAATGACTCCCGCGCGTTTCTTCCGAGGTCGTGGTCGGGTCATAACTTGGATGAGTTAAGTGTTTTTGCTGGTTTACGGATTAAAGGTCGCGGGACGTTGTATCGGATATTTATGATCCGCTACAAAGTTGCTAGCTTGATTTTTGCACTTCGTGTTTCCTCGAAGTTTTTTACACCGTGCTATGCTAAAGTTTGTGTGGTTGTTAGGATTTTCCCTGGCTAGTTTTCCTTGTGAAGGCAAATATTGCGTGGAAACCTGAGGAGTAATTGTAAAATGCCTTTAATTTTGACAATAGGCATGTCTACAGTATCAAAAAATGCAAAACTTAGTCCGTCAGTTAGAGTACTGGAAAATAATGGACACGTATTTTTTATTTTTTGAAAATCAATTAATATTGACAAAGATTAAATGGGGGATAAAATGGGTGGGGGCTCGTGACGTCAGAACGCACTAAAATTATACCAAGGCGTGATGTAGGTATTTAAAATTTTAAAAGCGTTGTATCCTCGTTAATTTTAGTTTACTAAACAAAAGAAAAAATACGGGTCGAACATTTTTTGATAATCTAACTGACGGACTAATTAGATTTTCTTTGTTTGTGTTGTTTACCCTTTTCAATATTCTTTTTGTTTATTTCGGCTCATAAATCTATAATCGCCAACAAGGAGCAGTCAAACGCTTGTTCTATTATTGACGCAACCTGCTAGTACAAGCAGCTTTGGTACTAAGCTGCCATACACTAGGTTATGCATGGCGGTTTTGCTTTTAGGTAGAACCAAACCGTCGAGGCAGGCAGACGTGTAAAGGGGAAAGTGAACAGATTTCCAGTTTCATATAACCCGAATATCATTTATGACTTGTATTCCTTTTACAAAACATCATGCTGAATTGTTAGGTAGAGGTGTACCCCGTTCTATTCCTGCTTTTTTTCTGTTATGTCCTGTGTGCTTTAAATAAATACTTTTTTTGATTTCTTTTCTTTCATTAGTACACACACATTTCGCCAGCAAAAAAAACCCTGATGAAAAAGCCAAATAACACTTAGGAACTGTACTTACGAGTATATAAACCAGGACGTCATGCTCAGAAGTCCCACTTACACCCACCTGACTAGCCGACCAGCTGACCAGCATGATAAAATATATTATGACGTTTTTTGCTATAGTGATCAAGGTATTTTCCAGTCTAACATAGCCTAGCTTTTCATATATTTCCCTTACAATGAGAAATCCGTCTAAACTGGTTTTGTATATTTCGATTCCTTGCCGTGCGTACGATGCAGGATTTGGCGTGACGTCAAGTATAAAGCATAACAAAAGTCTACTCACATCAACTTCAATCCCAGGCTGTGCGAAGATCCTTGTAAACGGATACTCCTTAGGCAGATAACTGAAGAACTCCTGCCTCCCTCTGTACCACTTAACACTGTATAACGTTTCGTTTCCTTCAAGGGTCCATTTACAACCGAGGAGCACTGTGTCACCGAGTTTGACGGCCGATGGCGCTATCAGTTGGACATCCCGGAGCGCTATAGCGTCTGCAACAAGGAGAAGAGACAAATTAATAAAATGTTTGTTGGTAAAGGTTCATTTGAATATTAGCATACATTCTTATTGTAGATCTGACGCAGTCCCATTCGTATGAGACTAATTATCGATTTCTGAATTGAGTTAACACGGTGTAATGCTTGACTAGTGCTATATGTATTTTAAATTTCGAATTTCGAGTGTAGGTCTATACTAATCTATACTAATATTATAAAGAGGAAAGATTTGATTTTTTGTTTGTGTATTTGTTACGATTTAACTCAACCGATTTTCTTGTCTATTCTTTCACCATTAGAAAGCTATATCTTTGCCGGCTATACATTATATTAATATCATGCAAATTAGCCGAGTTATCTCAATTTTCGCGGAAAAAGTCGCGGGCGAAGTGCTAGTTTATTATATTTTACTTCTACATATCTTCATTTACTTTTGATGTTCTTAAAAGCACACAGTTGTAATTTTAATTTAGTTCTATTATCGTATTCCATACAATAGGCTTGTGTCCTAAAAAAATCTAATTAATCCGTCAGTTAGATTATAAAAAAATATTTGACCCGTATTTTTTCTTTTGTTACATAAACCAAAATTGACGAAGATACGACGCTTTTAAAATTCGCAATACGTCACGCCGTGCTATAGGTTTTAGTGCGTTGTGACATCACGAGCCCCCACTCCCGAGTTTTGATGCGTTTTATCTTTGTCAGTACTCAGTGATTTACAAAAACAAAAAATACGTGTCCATTATTTTCCAGTACTCTAACTGACGGACTAATTAGTTTTGCAATTTATTGATGGTGGAACTAGCTTGTATCACCATATTGCTTGTATTAGTATGATAAACAGTGTAACAATTGTAGATAGGCCTATAAATAAATAAATAAATAAATAGCTTATTCAGGCGAAGTGCTAGTTTATTATATTTTACTTCTACTTATAAGAACATCAAAAGTAAATGAAGACCCATTTACTTTTGATGTTCTTATAAGCATACTTTTGATGTTCTTGTAATTTTAATTTAATTCTACTATCGTATTCCATACAATTCAATTTCCACACCCACGTATATTTCTATGATTGCCCACGCATTTATATTCGTTCAAAGATTCGTTATTTATTTTAAACAGTGATTGTTAGTCCAGAATTTTTTTAAACAAGTTTAATTGAAAAAGAACGTTATAATTATAATCTGAACTTCAATAATGAGTTCTGAAGCAATTGGAATATAATTGTATTGGATTATTTTGAAAGAGGTATTAGTTTTAGTCAAATTGCTTATAAATGGTTACTTGAGGCTCGCTAATTCTTTGCATGGCTTTTACGAGTTCATATAGTCTAGTGAGCGAGCGAAGTGAGGCAACCAAAACCACGTCATCCCCTTCATGTGAGGTTACTTTAACCCTTTTTTTCGGATGGAAAATCATCAAATAACTTCTCCCACTCTGGAGGGAGTGTCAGACTTTTACTGACTAAAACCCACCCATGTTCCTTCTTCGCCCTTTATGTTCCGGGGCCACGGTATCTCTGTACTTTAAACCCTGCAAACAGAAATAGGGCTACGGCTAAATCGCAGTTTTAAATATATGTATACTTCCACTGTTCGTCGCCCACTTATTATTTCAGTCGCCCGTATTCAGTATTTTCGTCACCTTAATTTGAATTTATTTTCGCTCGTTTAAATACTACCCAAATTAAATTCCCATCAAGACGACAAGACAAAGAAGACAAAAAACTTTTTCAACATGACATTGAATATGACAACTGAAACCCGATCGTCAACTTCTCAAATAAAATAAAAAAAACCCGCACACGACAAAATAATATACCAACTCACACACTTTCATAAAAGATCAGCAAAAAAGGACGTTTTCCCTCATTTTGTTGTAAATAACGTTTGATTCAATATGTTGGTACTCGGTCCCAATCTAGCAACTGATACGAACGGTAAATCAATTTAGCGGAGTAATGTACAGAAACATTTGTTCCAATGTCGTATTTTTTTTTTTCTGTGGTGTGTATCGAGATGTCTGGTATGAGAAAAACTAGGGACTAGTGGACCGACTCGATTTTTTAATTTGGGGTTTTCAAAGATTTGGGTTTTTAACAAACATAAAAGGGGCAAGTTGGGATGTTTGTATAAGTATGTGATGATAATGACTCATCAAGAAGGTCTGCGAATTTTCTTCATCATCATCATCTCAGCCGAAAGACGTCCACTGCTGGACATAGGCCTCCCCCAAGTGTCTCCACATTGACCGGTCCCTTGCGACTCGCATCCACCGAATTTCGAATTTTCTTAACAGTTAATTATTATTCCCTGTTTTATTTGTGTATAGGAAGACGCCCAATAAGGATTTTGTTTGCCATTTAGTCTAATTAGAAAGCATAAGATACTTCCTTCCTTATATTTCTTAAGTTTGGCGTACCAACATAGAAGTTATGAGGCTCACAAAAAATTGTAAGAATAGAAAAAAAAACTTGAATTAGATCAGCTTTTCTTAGAAAATCTCCCAATTAACAATTTCAGTTTTCTTAAGAACTTGTGAACATTTTTGCCTAGTTTTCTGTAAAAATATTTTACATACTCCAGAATAACAATATAAATTATAACAATAGATGGACTGTGTGAAAGAAATGACTACAAACAAGTAAAATTAAATTAAAAATATAAAAAAACCCTGGACACAATAATATACTTAAGGTTAAATAGAAAAAAATCGTTAATCGTTAGGTCCCAGGTACCAGTTATCACTCCACTTTCCTCATTTTATTTTTTTTGTTCGGGAGCTGCGATGCCACAGACACACACACACACACACACAGACACATCAAACTTACAAAACCCCGTCGTTTTTGCGTCGGGGGTTAAAACAATATAATATGCTAAGATGTGTACGAGCGTACGTAAGAGTCATCGAGAAGTATGGAAAAAGAAAACACGCTGCGCAGACATAAATAAATTAGGGAACGGGTAGAAAAAGAAGACAGTTTAATTAATTTCTGGTATGACTCAAGCCATCGCTCTCCGGTTTTCAACCCGCTACTCGCCCACACCCCAACCCCACCGTGCTAGTGGGTCGCTTTGACCGCAAACAATTGCATTATATCAAGCGTCGCCTGCGCGTAACACAATTACAAGACACATGCCCGATTTATTTAACGTTACACCGAGTTGCAGTCACCAGGTGTGAAGCTAATGTACTTGATTAGCTGGTACAAGTATTAAATTAATTAGACGTATGCATACCTACTGAAATATACAAGAGAAGAAGACTGGGAGCAGGCTTATCATAGGGTCAGAACTGGGTGGAACAGAAATTGATTGATGAATGATTATGACCTTGAACTAGTAAGTCTATTTTCAGAGTTTAAATTAAAGTTTATAGGAGTTATTAAAACCTTAACCTACACCTAATATGTAAACATTATTTGTGCACCTTGTAAGGCAGCACCTATTCAGACGTAACTTATTTCTATAACACCTTAAACCTATTTTATACTATGTACCTACCTATTTTTACCTATGTATCACAAATAAACATATTTGAATTTGAACTACAGTCTATTTATTGAACGATAGTGTTCCCATCATAATTTTGTTAAATTTTAAGTTCAGAACACGAAGAATACATCAAATGGATATGTGATTCCCGCGAGTGTTCAGCGAGTAAATATGTTTAAATAAATAATAAATAACGACAACTTTGTACCTTGAAACAATTCTGGCATTAGATAAATTTTACTCCAGAGACTGGCTTCTATTTCGGCAATATATTTACACTGAAGAAAAACCAATATATAGAAACACTAGCACCAGGGGAACATAAAAAGAAACATTTGACAGAAGGTATGAGTGATCGTATGCGCGTGTCGGGGTGCAATTCATCAAAACACGCAACTTAGTGTCGGGAAAACTTCGGCAAAAAATCGGTCAAGAGCCTACCACTAAAATATTGGTTTCTGGGAAATTTTGTCGGTCCATATATCGTTGATAGTCAGGTATGTGATATTATGTTTATTGAGCCTTGTTTGTGATTCGAAAAAAATGTGGAAGGTCTGCATATCAAAGTCATTTTTACGTAGTGACAGGGGAATATCAGATTCTGTCGGCTATCATGTTAGTCTTGTCTTTTAAAAAGTAGGAAGAGTTTTATTATTGAGCATTTTATGCAGCTGACCAGACCAGCTTGATTGAAAATCGGAAAACTTACTTTCTAACACCCTAAAGTCATCTGGAATAACAATCTAGGCAAAGCATAACATGTGTTTGATGTTGAGAAAATATTTCCGTGCTAATTATAAATGCGAAAATATCTGTTTGTTTGTTACCTTTTCACGACTATACTGCTGATCGGATCGTAATGAAATTTGGCAAGGAGATAGATCACATCCTGGAGAAGGACATAAGCTATCTTCATCTTTTCTTTTACAAACATGCAACTCAAAAATTTCCACGCAAACGAAGTTACGGACAACAGCTACTCGAAAATAAATTGCAAAAGCCATATAATTATGATACCCAATGATTTCAGCAAACCGCTTACAAAATCTTTACCAGCCACAGAAAGATCAAATATCATTTCCACGTATAATGAGAACCCCTAACAACCACCAAACATTAATCAATAGTCGGAAACAGTAACAGCTAATAAGTCATAACAGGAAAAAGTTAATTTGTGATGTAACGTTACTCCGTAATACGGAACCCTAAAGCCTCGTGATAAATTAACTAAGAGACTTGCTCCGTCGAAGGAAAACTTCGGGAAATATCCGTGTCTTTTCTTATCTTTCGTAGGGACAGTCACAATTTGTAAACTGTGTTGAATATCGGAGAAATTGGAGCTCAGAATTATCATGGATTTTTCCCTCGTGGGAAGCGGGAGAAAACGGAATTTTACGAAGGCTTGTGGGTTACAGGACGTTAAAAGCGACGTTGCTCTTCAAGGTAAGTATTCGATAAGCATAAGCTTTTGGAAAAATACAAATGGAAAACAAAAAACATTGGAAATAACTTATAATTAAACTGTTTATTATACAGGGTGTAAACAATCTCACCACGAGGCCGTCAACCAAGCATTCTGTACATCAAACTAAGTAACTATACGCAAAAATTATTGCTGGGAAAGGACTTTTTTTTGGGTGAAATATTCTGTTTTCTGATAGAACTCAATGTAACGCACCTAAAACATTGTTCTCATGGATGGATTGAATTGTAAAAATCTTACAATAAAAAACCTGTATTAAAATTTAAAAAAAAACCACTTGTCAAAAAGTTGAAACTTTGACCCCTAATAATTATCTCCGTAACTAGTAGGGTCCCAGGTAGAGATAAAGAAAAACGGGGATAAAAAGTGCCTTTCGGCTTCGTCAGCGGTGTTTTACACCTTATATAGTGCATACGGTGAATGAAGTAATTATAATGGTAAGTATCTATATGGTAACTAATTTAACTTAAACAACCTTAACATAATTGGCATCTTTCCAAATTACAACATATATGTGGGGGTCTAAAATGATCATTTTAGCAAAATAGGACAATAATATGAATTAGCTGCGTTACATTTCGTAAAATGGTCACGAAGTGACAATTCATTATGAGCATATCAAGAATGTAACCCGTTTCATTTAGTTATCACTTAATGAAGAATCATTTTAACTATATTTTAATGCAAAAAACGCTTTTCAGGGGGCAAAAATGGCATCGTTAGCTTCTGCTAATGGGGCCATTTTTGGCCTCCTGAAAAGCGTTTTTTAAATTTAAGTCTCAAGACAAGCATTATCTACCTAACTGTTTGCTTTTTTTCGATTACGATTCCTCTCAATAGAGTTCAGGTTACTTGTCAAATAATCCGAATAATTACGTTTCGTGTGCTCTCTGTCGAATTAACAGAATTTGATACAATCTGCCCTGAGTCAAGGAAGAAGTGCGTAGGACGCTAAGTTCAGTAAGATTCCTGGAAAGGTCTTTTTTAAGCAGGTACTTGGTAAGTGAAATGTTTGTCTTGAAAGAAGGTCTCAACTTAGCGATAAACAGTAACTTATTTGTCACAAAAAAAGAACCTTAATGAGTATTAAAGTTCTTAGGATCGTGGGCGTAGTTTTAAAATAATACACTTCGGGAAAATTTGAAATTATGTTTCGGGATCTACAAAAGAATACCGACGGATGGCATACAAAAATGGTCAAAAGCAGTTAAATGTTAAGCAAAATAGTTATTGTTAGTTCCGCCAAAAAGTTCCAGACATCGAAATTATTTATCGTAAATGTATACCAGGATAAAGTTATTTATTTTTAGCACACACTTGTAATAGTACATTTTGATACAAGTGGAGAAAGTTTGTTATTGTAGTTCAAGGTGGTATTAACACACGAGCCGTAGGCGAGGGTGTTTTTGAGCCGAGAACTGCAATAACAAATGTCCACGTGTATCAAACGAAGTTTTTCAATACACTTTTGAAGAAATAAAATAAATAATGTAAAATATTTGTGTCATGCATTATTCCGACACTATGATTTAATTTTTTTTCCGCGCTTTGCTTTCGCCAGGTTGAAGAGGCAAAGGTATGAAGCCGTTATACAGCCTAATATAAAAAATGTTTTTTTTTTATAAATTTCTGAATTTAGAACACAAATAAATGTTAATTTATTTATAAAAGTAAATATTAGTTTTAAATAATCATGTTTATCTGTGATATTGAATTTATAAACACAATTTGAATATTCAAAAAATTTTTACTAATTAAAGGAGATCGCCAGAAATCCATACATCGTTGGGCCAAATGTGAACAGTAATCATTTATGTGTTATTTAATAGATAAAATACATACATATTAACATCAGAAAGATTTTTTTCAAAATTCTATGGGAATTAGGAAGAAAATAAGTTGTTGGGTCACTAGGTTAGGTTATGCGGCAGATGGTAAGAATTGTATATATAATGCCAAAATGTATTGTAAAATAATTACCATAAATAGACACATTGATTTTATGGTTTGAAAACATATAATTGTATGTTACTATTAACATATTATTGCATAGTATAAAAAAGGAATTAGGTAGGTAAAATAAAAACAAGTTATTTTTTTAATACTTTAATCATCTTCATTTTCATACTCAAAATCGGTGTCCAACAAAATACACAATACCTTTGACAATACCAAGTATCCAAGTCCGTAAAATCAATCCAAAGTCGTCAGAAAAATAGCAGAAATCGAGTAAGCATATCCGTAAGCGCACGAGTATGAAAACGAATTAGGGACGGGCAAAAAATATCGAAATATCGATATTTTTCCATACAATTATCGATTTATATCGTCGATATTTTTAATCGCGATACATCGATATTTGATATTTATTTTAGAGTATCGAACGAATTCGTATCAAATTCGTTTCGTGTTCATATCTGATGACTACTGGTTTGATTAGATTGTGTATAATTATTTAGGCTCAAGCATCAATAAAAATACTGTTTTCTTTTATTATTTTTTACGAAGTTTGAATGCTTTGGGAATATGTCTGAACAATCATCCGAAAACTACTAGTTTCAGAACGAACTTAAAATGACCTGACAGCTTGTTTACGGAGCTAGTTTTAGAACTACATTAAAATAAATATCCATCTACAAAAACAGACCGTACAAGGAAATCCTTAGAAACATTTTCCGAACAATTCAATCGAATGTATGTACTGTAAAGATTTATATAAAACATAATTGGTTTCGTATTGGGCCGAGCAAGCTATTTAGGTAATGGACGGATCTCAACAGTAACCAGTCTCACTTGACCTTGCTTCACGTACCCTTGGTTAGGTTTCCCGGGTCAACTGTTTTCCTTACAAAGTGATATCGGATTAAGATAAGTATATAGACTAGGAGTGCCTTATTTAAGAGTAATGGCCTTTTTTGGCGTTTGATTCTTTGTCTTTTCAAGATGGGCTTGAGAATTATTGGATTCGATGGAAGGTTATGGGTTAAAAATATTGGAGTTATTAAATGGAAGGCATTCACGGGTAATATATTTTCTTTTCAGCAGTTAATATTCAATAACAGTCAGATTTTTTCTCCTTTCGGGAACACAAGCGTTTTGTTCTTGTGTTCTTTCTTTTTATTCTACTATTAACTAATTGATTCACGAAATCCGATTGGATCGGATCGGATTTTGTTAACAATTTCAAGGGTTTTTTTTATACGGAAACTAGCCGATGATGCCGCGGCTTCGCCCGCGTAAAATTATTTACTAAAACTTTCCTCTTGAATCACTCTATCTATTAAAAAAACCCGCATCAAAATTCGTTGCGTAGTTTTAAAGATCTAAGCATACATAGGGACAGACAGACGCGGCGGGAAACTTTGTTTTATAATATGTAGTGATATAATCTTTTTTGTTATGTTATAAGTGCCGTGTATACTTACATAATTATGTATTCAGTAAAAAGCTGTTATTCTCAAATTACAAACAGATACATCAATTTTATTCTGTTGAATGTATAAAATTAAGTGTATGGATTCTCCCCTGGACAACTTGAAAATGAAGTTTCCTGATTGAAAATATCTTTGCTACACAAGTATTGTTCTTATAGACTCAACATCTGCCCAGTCTTTTCCCAACCATGTTGGGGCCAGCTTCCAATCTAACCGGAAGCTGCTGAACACCAGTATTTTACATGGAGCGACTGCCTATTTATCTTCCACAACTCAGTTAGTACTGAGTAATACGATACCCCTTGGTAAGACTGGTTGTTAGACTTTTCGGGTCACTGACTACCTGTAATGACTGTCACAGATCTACAAATGACAGCCGGGACCAACAGCTTAACGTGTTTTCCGAAGTATGAAAGAAACTCGGTATAGTGTATGGGTAGTCACCCATCCACAGACCAACCTAATCAAGCATAGTACATAGTGTCATAGTTCATAAGTTACATTTTGTATGTATTAGTATATTTTTAAGTTGTAATGTATTTTTGTGTATTTTATCTATGGGCCTTAAGATGTCTGATGATAAAATGATTAGTTTGATTTTGATTTAACCTAAAGATTGACCCGAACGTCTGTTATTATTTAGCCACGAGATCCTCATTTTTCATATAAATTATTCATGTTTATCTAAATATAATTGATGGTCTAGGGACTTTACCTAGCATTGGTTGATTCCGGTTGGAGATGATGATTTTCAATGTTATTTATTTACTCTAAACATACAAATATCCTTACAGGCTAGACCCAAAGCGATATTGTAGCACACTTTAACTTTAAATAATACAGCTGTTTTTTTTATTTTATTATAGCAAATTCTATAATTGGTAACTATTCTTGTAAATTCACCCAAAACACAACAGATTGTTGAATGATGATGAAGATGATGATGAACACACAAGAAAGAACACAAGGAAGCTTTATAAAATAACTTAATATTCCTCAAACTTCCACCTAAAACCCAACCCAACCACCAGCTCAAATATTTTATTTATTAAAATACCCAGGATATAAGACCGCTTCCACAAATTTTATGAATGCTTTTACGTAAGTTACATGCAGTTTTTTAAAAAGCTTTAAAATTAGTGATGCATAACAAAGTTTTCTCGTTAGCCGGGAACTACGTTAAATATGCTCAAAGTGAAGCAATAGTTTGTGCTGGATTCAAACTCTGGACCTTACAGTCGTAGTTTTGCTGCTAAACAATCTAAAATGAAGACTGGATGGGTAAAGATGGAAGGATTTTGTCAATACCTATTTTTTTAAATATTATATTAATGGCGTTGACTGCCTGGTTAGTCTAGTGGTCGCAAGGGCGAATGCTAGGCACTCGACAGAGATAACAACAAAATCGCTAACTTTCGATCGCTGATTACTAACGAATAAACGCGTCTAGGATGTAGAGACTTTCATTACTCGCTAGCATCATAATTGGAACTGAATTTATTCGTTAGTAATCAGCGATCGAAAGTTAGCGATTTTGTTGTTATCTTTGTCGAGACTGCCGGGCCTTGGGTTCTATACCCGGTTTGTGTAAGGTGCCATCGTGTATTTCCGTAACGTATTTTATAGTAGTAGCCAAGCATCCGTGACTACTCCTCCTTCTCCTATTTATAAAATGCGACTTGAATATATCTGGCGAAATGTAGGTAGTGCTTTATGATACACCTCTGCGTAACACTTGTTACAGGCGCAATTATTTATATACTATGTGATTCACTCTAGTTGCATCGAAAAAATAAACATTCGACCCACAATGATGACATGTCGACCATGTGAGCTTCAAAATATTGCAAACTAGCTTTTGCCAGCGGCTTCACCCGCGATAATTGTCCCATGGGATCTTACTACCGGGATAAAAAGTATTTTATGTGTTAATCCAGGTTATAAACTATCTGTGTTTCAAATTTCATCCAAATCCGTTTAGTAGTTTTTGCGTGAACAGTAACAAACATCCATACATCCATACTCAAAAACTTTCGCATTTATAATATTAATAAGTTGGATTTATAATATTAATAGGATATATTCAGTACATCAGTTAAAGTATTGGATAACGATGGACAAGTATTTTTTCTTTTGTAAATCAATAAATATTGACAAAGATGAAATGCAACAAAACTCGGGAGTGGGGGCTCGCGACGTCAGAACGCACTAAAAATTATACTTAGGCATGACGTATTGAGAATTTTAAAAAAAGTGTCGTATTTTCATCATATTTAGATTTAGGTTACAAAAAAAACGGTTCATATATTTTTGGACAATCTAATTATTGGACTAATTAGGTTTTTTTTTTCGTCTGCCCTATTATTACAATATCACCGATCTTCTTTGCTTTCAGCAAGTGAATCTGTCCTCTATGAACAGTTTTAATTAAAATACTAATAGGATTATTAGATAGCCATGATATTAAAGCATGACGGATTATTGCTGGCCAAAATATCAGCGACCGCACCGCGTTGTGGTTTAGTTTTAACGGAAACCGAGATACATTGCGTTCTATAACCGCACGTTCTATTTGCTTGTTTATTATCAAAGTTCAATGGACGTAGGCATTCTATAATTGATTGTAATACATGAGGAAGAACCTCCACGCTTAGGACGCAATTTATGCTACGATTTTGCCTTGATTACGTGGTGTTGCCTTCACCCTCATATCAAAAAGAAAGAGGCCAGTCTATCTCTACATTTGTACTCATATTGACCTTCCTAAATGATTGACGATTTTCGAGCTGTTTTCATGGAGCTGAAAATTCACTCTTTTGGAAATAATCCATTTAGTTTATGTGCAATTAAATATTTTTTTATTACTATATTTCTCTTGCGTCTTGTATGCATAATACAAATCTTGGAAGGTGAAAAATTAAAAAAAAATACGAAATAAAATTGCGTCTCAAGGTTACACGTACAAACTTTCTGTATAGCTACCGAAACACCCAATAAAATCTCCTCATCGATTTGTAGTCTGAAAGAACACGACCCGTGGTTTGTGAACAAAAATGACACTATATTATTCGCTGGCGACACAATGGCAGATCCAATACGGTTCCTTATATGTTTTCCCTGATTTCAATTAATCTAGGGTTGTTGTAAGGCTGCATACCTATTGGAGCGGAGAAAAAGGAACATTAAACATATTATAAGAATTCTCGTCTCCCTGATACGAAAATGTACACCACGGAATGTGTGCAGAACCGTGTCCATTCGCTTCGAATGCGACGGCATCCCAATTCGTTAGCAGCGGCATTCCTCTCAATCACTTTCATAAGTCATTTTGTCAAACCAACATTTCTCCTTGTCTCTCTGTTAGTAACAGATAATGACAGCACTATTGGTTTGCAGTCTGCAGTCACCGCTTGACCGCAGCGACAGACATGGGACCGCTGTCATTTTCGAAAATCATCTTCGAAAATGTAGCTTGACTGACCTAAATTGACACGGAGCGGCGCTAAATGCTATGGATATATGTGGACAAGAACATTCCGCTACACTGATCTCTCGCACAACTCCGCTTCAATGGGCAAGGGTCCTTATACTACACCCTGGTATACGAATGTATTCTTGTGCGACGTGAACAATGGTATTGTATTGTATTGTGTATTGGCTATGATGATCTATGTGTCGTTCCTACGTCACGTATTGTGTTAAAGGTAACCGTTTAAGGGCGATAGTTTTAAGAATTTCGTACCTTGAAGGTCAAAACTTGGGCTGAGGCTAAACTTACAGATTCGGTGACTGTTCCATGAAGAAACTATATTAAATAGAATTGTGATCATGTTACACATTTTGTGCTTACTACATCTTGTTATAAAACGTAATTGAACGCGGGTTGTCTGTTTGTCGTAATTGTAAATGCCCACCATTTTAACTGGTACTAAATTTTAGTACAAAGTAAAAAATGCTTGAAGAAAGTTCTCTCAGTATCAAAGAAAACTTACGGATATGAATATTCTTCATGGCCTCACAAAGGTCAAAAGTATGGAGGTAAGTGTCAAAAGTCCGCCCTCGGGGCAAATAGTTGCCAGTTAAGCCGTGCTTACCTAGGTTGGTCTGTGCCTCGGAAAACACTGCAAGCAGTTGGTCCCGGCTGTCATTTGTAGATCTTTGACAGTCGTTACAGGTAGTCAGTGGCCTACAAAGTCTGACACCCAGTCTTACCAAGGGGTATCGAATACCCAGTACTAACTGGTTTGTGAAGGTCAGATCAGTCGCTCCATGCAAAATACTGGTATTCAGCTGTATCCGGTTAGACTGGGAGCCGACCCCAACATAGTTGGGAAAAGGTTAGCCAGATGATGGTGATGATTATTATCTTTTATTTAGTGTACAACTTTATATTAAACAAGTTGACCCACGCAACTTCGTCTGCGTCATATAAAAAGAGAAAAAGCCCACAAAAGTAATAAATATTCCCCGTTTTTGCAACAATTTTCATTTATGCTCCACTCCTATTGGATGTAGCGTGATGTTATATAGCCTATAACCTTCCTCTATAAATGGACTATCCAACACAAAAAGATTAAGTAAAAAGAAAAGTAAAAGATTTAGTTTCACAGTAATTCCTGAGATTAGCGCGTTCAAACAAACAAACAAACAAACTGACTCTTCAGCTTTATAATATTAGTATAAATAGATTGATACACATTTGTGACGTGTTCGTACATTCCCAGAAATGTAAACATTTTCTCGACTACCCTCAAAGATAATTACCTCAACAGCGCAGCATCGCATGCATTCTATCAATTAAAACGAGCTCAAAACCTTGCATTGCACATCTTACAAATTAATATCATTTAATAGTGAAATGGGACGTCTTTAAAGAACCTGTCTCTTCACCGGCGATAAGCGAGGAGTGAATAGAGCAAGTAACTAAGAAGCGTTATCGCGTTAGCGTTGAGTCGTGTGTGTACCGCGTGGTGATACGTGTGATAATATGATTATTATAGTATAGCGCGGCGCAAGCCGACGCTCGAAACTTTTATAGCCATGAGTGACACACGTGTGACAAACGAGCTGCTGGCGTTCCTGCAACAGAAACTGGACGTGATGGACGAGGTGTGCGCCATTCAGATCTGTGGATCGAACTTCAGCGAGGAAGACATTGTTGCTGCGAATCTGATGCTGTTCCGGTCGCTCAATAAATCGACCAGATGGTGTCTCGTAGGCGTGACGGGACAAAGAGAAGCCTGCAAGATGTCATCGCGCTGCTGAAAGCGACCGACACTGACGACGTGACGACGTTTGTGGCGAAGGATTTATGCAAATTACCTCCAGTCATTTTCGACCACGTCGACGTGACGAGCCTGCTGAAGGACATAGTCTTCCTTAAGGCTAGTTTGGCTGATGTGCAGAGAAATCTGGCTACATCCCAGAGCACCGTTGCAGACTTGCGCGCACAATTAGTTGAATTGCGCAACTCTGTGGCATTAACTGGGTCACCGGCATGTGTAAGCTACGTAAACACATGCCGAGGAGCCAGCTGCATCAATGCGTCAGCTACGAGTTTCGCGTCAGCAGTTTTGCCTCTGGCGCCGATTGCTGAGTGTGCGTTGCGTACAGTCACAGCTCCTCCCCGCAGCGCTGCCCGACCGACGCGACCACCTGGACCAGTGGACATTTCGGGCATCCCTGCTACTCTCCCCGCAAAGCTCATGCCTGTAAAGGCAACGGACCGGGCTGATGATGACCGAGGAGGAAACGCCGTCAGCGAAGCTGTAAGAACCGCTCCGGCAAGGCTCCTGCGGAGCCCAACGTAAACCTGCGCGCTGCGAATCCGAACACCCCGGTGTACATCTCTCACATATATTACGCCACTGAGACGGAGGACATCGAGAAGTACGTGCGCCAAAGGTTGGAGTACACGCCAAGAGTACAGCTACTAGAGTTGCTCCGCAACGTCAATTTCAAGGCGTGTGTGGTGCGCATCCCAACGTATACACGTTGGGACCACAAACGCCTCTCCATTTGGTGATGGTAGAAAGTTTTTGGCCGCAGGATGTGGTGTTCCGTCGCTTCCGCGGACAAATTCCACGAGAACGCACAAAAGATTGTGCAAGTGGAGTGCATCGCATACAAACATAGTTTTAAGTTACTATACTGACAAAAATGTTATAGTATGTATATTTCATGGCGCTTGCAACTGCGTCGAAATATCGGGAGCTCAAAACAATAAATAATCACGGAAGATATCCCGTAAGTGACAATATAAGTTTAGTTTTAAACCGTGAAAGCCTAAAACAGTGTTATGTATATTTAGGTTAAGGTATTTATGTATGAGTCTATTTTAATTTCAGATAAATTCGTAATTTAAGTTAAGATATATGTATTTGATTTTTCCAAATGACTAAATATTGTGTACGAAGGTCAGAGTGTGGGGTTTTTCTTTTATTTATTTTTTTAATGTATGGGTCTATGTTACCTGAAATAATTATTATAACGTAGTTAAAAAAAAACGAAACACAAAGACATGTTTATATCACGCCAAAAATACAGACATTCTGAGTTCTATTCACCTCCTCAAAATCAAAATATTTATTTCAAGTAGGCCAGTTACAGGCGCTTTTGAATTGTCGAAATAAAGATGAAAATTATCCTGGCTCCATTACCTGACTCTTGACACCAAATGAATTGTATCAGACTGATCAAAACGACGCATATGACCCCAAACTCGAGGGGTTTACTAGTAAACAGTGAAAAGTTCCACTGGCCCTTCCTGGCTCCATCATCAGATCAGCTCCAAGATACTACTTTAAAGTATTGTCATTTGAACTGCATATACATTATACATCCAAAGTTTCATTATAATACAACAATTATACGTAGGTTAAAATTGATTTCCAAGATTTGATAACCTTGTGTGTTATCTAATATAAGCGTGATAAAACGATGACGAGCAATGAACAGCGAGTGTGCGATGGTGAGGGGCAACGGAAGTCCAAATTTTTTTATTCCCTTGTTCCTTAGCAAAGTTGTCCAGTTCGATGATCTAAATCACCATTTAACAGGTACTTCTTTAACGTACATCCGTGTACGTCGACAACATTTTACGTTTTTTAAGTAAAAAAATCATTAATAGCCAGACTGTTCGTCGCTGTCTGTAGGACAGCTACCTAAGTTCGTTACTCAAATTGGAACAAGGTAGGTACGCTTTAATTACCATTTCTGTTTCAAGTTTATGTGACGATAAAGCTTTATAATTTCCATGTCAGTTAATTGAACCACGGGGCTTATAATAAAATTAATGTTTTGTCTAATTGTTTGTGGTATTTTGTATTATTTGGCTTGCCGTGTTTTTGACTGAGAAGTAATTTAACGAATAATTGTTTGTTAATGACAATAAAAGGAACTAAATCTACCTACCAGTAAACACGTGTACCAGTATTATCTCTGTTTTCAGAGACTGTTAATGTGATTTGTGAACCAGTCAAGGACGTAAGTTGGTTTAACGAAAAATACAGAGTTTCAGAAGCTAGTTTGATCGTATTTTTTTTTGTGTTTGCAACAATTTATGGCTTTACAATATTCAATTAAAAAAAAATGTGGTGTAGTCTTGGGGACTGGCGATAGAAGTGAAACCTACGAAGCGAAGTGGAGTGAGTGGCTACGAAGGGTTAGGTGACGGTCACGCGAATTCCATGATTTTTTTGTTTCACTTAAAAAGTACTCAACGCGCCTAAAGAAGTTTTCAGTTCACTTCAAACATCTTCAATGATCATCGACTTATCGCTAATTAAACATTTGTTATAGTATACCTACTACATGTTTTAAATATTCTACAAACTCATCATCATTCACATCATTATCTTGCCCTTATCCCAATTTATTTGTGGTCGGCGCAGCATGTCTTCTTCTTCCATACTCCTCTATTTTTCGTCATCTCATCAGACACTGCTTTTCTTACCATATCCTTCTTAACACAGTCCATCCATCGTTTCTTTGCTCTTTCTCTACTCAAATACCCATCCACATTTACTCAAAACTTTTTTCACGACATTTTCCTCATTCCTCCGCATCACATGCCCATACCACGACAACCGATTACCACACAACTTTTCAGTCACCGGCGTCACTTTCAGACTTCCTCTAATATTAGACAAACTCGCTCTCTACAAAACATTAAAGTAGTTGCGACACAAAATCAACTTTATTTCGATAAAGTAATTTATCCTAACTACAAACCCCGGTTTGCATTACCCCTATCTTTCTTCCCTCTCACGCATGCAATTCCCGGAAGGACCTCTTTAGATACCGATATCCTTGCTTGCAAATGACGGTATCATATAACAACGTCATAAGGGACGAGTAATATTTCAATATGAAGCAGTTTATCAAGAAATCGGAGGCGGAGAGACTCCTGAAAAAAAATATCAAGAAAAAATTGCCAAGAATTTTAATCTGGAGGAAAAATTGAAAGGGTTAAGAAAAACTATTTTTAATTTTAAAGTGGGGAAAGCCTTTGGCATTTAATATTCCTGATGAAACTAAATTTATTTTGCGAAGCCAAGATTTTATTTGCATAGACATTGCTGAAGATATTTTTTGATGAGACACGCAGATCTGTTGATAAGTAAATTTTGAGACTTATTAGTCCCAAAGGGGCTAAGCAGAGGTGTATCTTTAGTACAGTCTCATTTTGTCAGTTGTGTATGTATGTTTAAGTCCCGTATAAATGGGACGAGCCTTTCTACCAGAAAAATTCAGACTGCAGAATGCTGCAGATAAATTTCAATATGATTTTTTTCCAGCCGTGAAATCAAACCGGAGAACTCATTTTATGCAGTAGTTTTTGCGACCACAGCCAACGAATTAACTTAGTCAGTTAGAGACTATTAAATTAGTCAAATTATTTGAATTTAATTAAAACAAATTTGCCAGTCATCTTTTTTGCATGAAAGTGCACAGTTCTCTTGATTAGATGACCAAGTCTTCAATATTTCGTGACCGACAGTCCAAAGCTATAGAAACTCTAAGATCAAAGGATTTCAAAGTTCGAGAGTGGCTTGCTGAGACGCTTTGCTGGGTCTTCTGTCCCTTTGTTTTACAACGAGGATTTGTAAAGCTCTGTGACGAGTAGGAAATGCAATAAATGGTCACATAGAGTGGCTGCCTGTGGTTGCAATCTAATTTGTTTTACTCTGAACAATGAAAAAATACTAAGTTTGTTTTTTAATCATAGAAACTTTACCTTTTGTCATACGATCATGCTAAAAAGTTCCAATGGCCAGCTCCATGATGGATCTAGTGAGAAATGTTTTTCTCATTGGATCCTGATTTCAATTTATGGATATGTCACCGTAAAATTGTCAAACACGTTATATTACAATGTAACGTGTTTTTCTCTAGCGATATTGTAAACTCTCGAAATATTGTCAACTGAACATACGGAAATATCTCTGCCCCCATAATCGGGACTTGGGGCACCCCCCTGTTAGGTTAGTTCGGTTCCTTTAAACCCTGCACTAGACAATAAGGGCCCCACGAAGCGGGGCTCCGTCGACTACGCTTTTTAGGGGAATATAAAGTGTTTTAAGGTTAAGTTATATTAATCGTTATTTCTCAGGAATGGTACATTATCTTTTCATGAGAGTGGTACCACTGGGCAAGATGGACCCCTCCTTCCCTCCACACCGCATGAGTTGACTACCATCGCATGCATTTCCGAAAAATAATGCGTTTTATTGTGAGTAGTATGTTCGTTTGACAATATTTCGATAGTTTACAATATCGCTAGAGAGATTACAATATAACGTGTTTGTCAATTTTACGGTGACAGATATACTGAGAATCGTTTATTCTCCGAAGATCAATTGGCCAGATATCTACCTATAATGTTCCTAATGCTGGGATACAGGGTTCCTCTCTGTGTCAGTGACAAGTTCGGATATTATACCGGAACACACAGGCAAAAATTGAAAATCAATGTGTTTTTGTTATAAGTATGCCGTATATGTTTTCACATGCATTCATATTCATATTCATTTATTTGCATTCAGAAAAATTCTTTTATTTTGATATTACAAACAATTCAATTTTTAACCTACTTCTAAATAAAAAAGGAGGAGGTTCTCAATTCGGATGTTTCTATTTTTTTATTTTTTTCATGTTTGTTCGCGCATAACTCCGTCGCTTGCCAATCGATTTGAAAAATTATTTTTTTGTTGGAAAGGGTATACTTCCCAAATGGTCCCATAGTCACCAAGTCGGGATCTGATGATGGAATCTTGGCGAAATCGAGGGAACTCTTCAAATTTTATAGCATAACGTACAGCAATTTTGGTATTTTCTACAACAAGTGAAGCATTTGCGTTTGATAAGAACCATTCTACCATCAGATCTGATGATGAAGCCAAGAGTCACGGAACTCCATAATGAGACAATGTATCCTAGTCGTGTTTGGGCTTGTTGTAATTGTAACGGTATGCACTTTCCATGTGTACCAAGCACATGTGAACCACTAAAAAGTGAAAAATAAAAACTTTTTCGCAAAAAATAAAACCGACTTCAAAAAAAAACAAAAAAGTGAAAAATAACTTTAGCTTCTGAAGTCGGTGACGTTTGTATGATTGATTTATTTTTTTGTTACCGACTTCAGAAGCTAAAGTTATTTTTCACTTTTTTGTTTTTTTTTGAAGTCGGTTTTATTTTTTGCAAAAAGTTTTTATATTTATTTGTATAGATATTCCCTTAACCAATTTAAAACCTCTCAAAACTAACACCACCTCTAAACTAAATTACACAATAAAACCTAACTCCTATTTATTTGCCCTTAAACTTAACGTCCTGGTCTGAAGTACTTCACTTGCAAAGGTCCCTAATTCCTTAAAGACTTGATGTTGGACAACCCACAAGCAATCAAGAGGAAGGGGCTTAATTACTCAATCACGTGAACCAAGGAAAACAATGTAACTGGGATTGGAGACGAGCTCAATTGAATTGGTAAGATGAATAGAGGGAGGATTATGACTTGGGAATTATTGGGTTGTGGGTTATCTATTTGCAAGTTATTATTTTTGATTATTTAGGTGTGATATGGGTGCTGGTAAACATGGAGAACTTGACTAAGAGTGAGTATAAAGGGTTTGGAACCCGTAGACACTTTTCTTCGGTTAGTCGTTAGAAGTTGTCTGATGAAAAGACGAGTAAGAGAGTGCGGAAGAAGACAATCGCCGTCCCCGAATGAATAAGGGCAAGAGAATGATGAAAAAATGATGATAGTCAAAGAAACAGGTGTTTCATGTGCGTGTGTGTGTGTGTATTCTTTCAAATTCAAAAGCTACACCGTTGAAATGTAACGAAAATATTTTTAAACTTCTTCTTCGTGCCTGGCACTGGCACGACATTATATTTTAAATAAATAAACAAATATCACTGGACACACACAGCGCCATCTAGTGCCACACTAATTAACGAGGCTTGTGTCGTGGACACCAGATAGTATACACATTATTAGATTACCGGGTTGTGGAGGTCAGATAGGCAGTTACTCCATGTAAAATACTGATATTCAGCTGCATCCGGTTAGACTGGAAGCCGACCCCAACATAGTTGGGAAAAAAGGCTATGCAGATGATGAGGCCAAAACTTTGCTACTTCTACGGTTTTGTTGGTGATAGCGCAGAGGTCGCCGCAACTACATGTTTGCTATGTTCTACCTCTCCTATCCTAAAGTTAGAGTTGAAAAGTTCGAGAAATAAAAAATGAAACCGACTTCAAAAAAAAACAAAAAAGTGAAAAATAACTTTAGCTTCTGAAGTCGGTGACTTTTGTTTGATTGATTTAATTTTTTTGTCACCGACTTCAGAAGCTAAAGTTATTTTTCACTTTTTTGTTTTTTTTGAAGTCGGTTTTATGTTTTGCAAAAAAGTTTTTATTTTTCACTTTTTAGTGGTTTACATGTGCTTGGTACACATGGAAAGTGCATACCGTTACAATTACAACGAGCCCAAACACGACTAGGATACATTGTCTCATTATTGAATTCCGTGACTCTTGGCTTCATCATCAGATGTGATGGTAGAATGGTTCTTATCAATCGCAAATGCTTCACTTGTTGTAGAAAATACCAAAATCGTTGTACGTTATCCTATAAAATTTGAAGAGTTCCCTCGATTTCGCCAAGATTCCATCATCAAATCCCGATTTGGTTACTATGGGACCATTTGGGAAGGATACTCTTTCCAACAAAAAAATATTTTTTCAAATCGGTTGGCAAGCGACGGAGTTATGCGCGAACAAACATAAAAAAAAAACAAAATAGAAACATCCGAATTGAGAACCTCCTCCTTTTTTAGAAGTCGGTTAAAAAGAAAGTTAATTTTAAACTATCCTCACCTAGTCTTCATTATATCAGTTTACTTGATCAGAAGGGTCATTGATCCAGCTAAAAATCACGTCTCATCATTGAAGCAAGTTAACTCAATGAAAATACGAAATTCATTGAATAAAACAAACCAAAAGTCAATTTTAGAAATATTAACAAAAGAATCAAACGGCTTTATTGGAAACAAATCTAACATGAAAGGGAGTTTTTAAAAACAACTTGTCAATATCATACACGCCGTTTTATTTTGGTCTGTTCTCGTCACCGTTTGATGTATTCGGAATATCAAATGAAAGAGGTCAAGCGCGAACCACTGGGGTTCTGTAGGCAGGGCTTTATGACGTCACATGAACGTTGATTATAACGAAGTAATGAGCATTAAATAGTATTTAGTGTATTTGTAGTACTCACATGTTTTGGAGGAATGAGGAAAATATCATGAGGAAAGTTTTGCGTATGAAATTGTGGATGGAAATATGAGTAGAGGAAGACCAAAGACACGATGGATGAACTGTATTAAGAATGATATGGCAAGAAAAGAAGTTTCTGATGAGATGACGAAAAATAGAGAAGTATGACAGAATAAGACAACCCGAATGGCGCAGCGGTAGTGAGGCTGCCATACGTTCTTAGGGTACCGGGTTCGAATCGGGCCGGTAGGGGCAAATGTTTGTGTGATGAGCATGGACATTTGTTTCAGAGTCATGGATGTTTATATGTATAATAAGTATGTATTTACAAACAAAAAGAATATATGTAATATATCAACAGATAAAGCTAAAGATCGTTTTTAGCGATAAGACCGCCCATTGTGTAACCCCTTATAAAATGTTTAAAATATTTGCATTTCTATTTTTTATGGTGTACATAATAAAGAGTATTCTATTCTATTCTATCAACTGTCTGGTGACCACGACACAAGCCTTGCTTAGTGTGACACTCTGTTTGTTTGTCGGTATGTCTGCTACCTTTTCACGACTAAACGGCTGATCGGATCGTAATAAAATTTGGCAAGGAGATATATTTCAACCTGGGGCCTATGTCCTTAGGCTACATATTACCACGCTAATAAGTTACGGGGGTGAGCAATATTGCAATTTGTATTTTTTATTTGCCTGTGACGCAGACGAAGTTGCGCGGGTCAGCTAGTATAGTATAGATTGAATAACTCTTGGCATACCCTTGATGACTAAATTAAAGTGCACTGTGTTGGTATCTTAACACTCAGTACAGCGTGAAGTGTTGCAATTTCTAAATAACAACAATATTAATGTATTCGAATGAATCACATAATCAACCTAATGGTAATGGTGGTGGTAGGTAATGTGACTACCCAGCTATTTTCAAAATATAAAAAAAAATACCAAAATAGCCTCAAAAACGGACTCCTCATTTTGATTAAATTAAAAATTTTGATAAAAAAATTACACAAAAAAATAGGATTTAGTGGAAATCAGTAGTGACAAAATCTGGAAATTTCCATCAAACCAGTGAAAATAAAATCCGGTGGTCATGAAACCCTAAAAATGCTCGTTCAATATGAAACCCATTCCACACATTTCTCTCACCTATCTGCGTATATCTAGATAAACGTCCGTAAAAAGTGCCTAAACTATATCCATGATAAACAGACCTTCCCTTCCCTCCCCCATCCTTGTAGCTCAGTACCTCCGGGGAAAGGGAATGCTCAATGTAAGGCTCAAAGTGAACTGGTCAGTTTTGGACGTGGACCCACACTGTGATCGTTCTCTAGTTTGGTTTTTAAAATGCAAATTGAATCCTAGTTTAGATCCGCAGCATGTGTGCACAACAACAAATTTTTGATCGAATCTTGATCAACGTGTCAATCAGATTATTTTCAAGTTACCTAGGACGATCGAGTTGAGTACCTACGTGGTCTCATTTAACGCCCTATCTTCAGCGCCATCCAGTACTTAGAGCAAAAGCTATTCTTAGTTATAAAGGTGGAAAACTTCTTCAATGAGAGCGATTTGCATTCATAACACCCACGGCAGGATTATCAACTTCGTGGGTGCCTTTATCCGAACGAATATGTACGGAGAATAATGTGGGTGTACACAGTACAAACATTCTCCAGTTGTAAGATGTTGGATCTTGTTAGGCTAATAACAAGATCTAACAACCAGCCGCTAATCGGATCATCTATGTACGAGTATTATTAAGAAACATGTTACGATAATAAGCAGACATTCGAAATGTCATGTCGATTCGATTAAATGTCAAAGGTAAAGGAGAAGAAAGTATTGTATTTAATTTGGGACTTTCAATGACAAACAAAATACGTTTATCAGTTACTCTAAGTGTGTTTTACTCATGAGCTTTCAGGGACTCTACTTGACATGGAACACTTTCAAATGAATCAAGTGAAATAAAATATGAGTGACAGGATGAGCGACATTTATTCATCCAGGCCATCAAGGCCAAAGAATTACGGCTTTATGAAATGCTGATCGTGTCAGAATTTTTTCCTTTGTCAAATATGACGCATCAGCCCCAGACGCTCTCAAAAATTCACAAACCCTAAGAGAGACATACAAAAACCCAAAAATTCAAAAGAAAATCCTTTTAGTACCAGGAGCACATAAGCTAATCCGGTCTGTAGTGGTCGGTGCCGCTCCAACGGGCATCAACTAGAATATTTTACTCACCCCGGGTTTGGGGTGACGCAAAATAAATTGGGGAATTTGGGGGCTCTTATCTATACACGTTAGCGTCGGTTTCGGGTTGTTACGCCGGCTGGCTTGCTTTCGTCGTGAATGGAAGTAGAATGTATGGGTAGTTATTTTATTGGGTATCCCTTTTTCTTGGGTATCAACTGGTAGTGATGAAGGTGGGATTGATTTAAGGGTCCTTTTTGTTGTACAAAAAATGGGCTTGGGAGTAGGGAATGGCAATGATTTTTTAGGATCCCGAATTAAGGCCTGTCACAAACAAATTCTATTAAAGTAAAAGGAACTGAGGAATATTGGTGGCCTAGTTGTATGGGCCCAGATTTAGGTGTAGAAAAAAAAGGGAACCAGCATATCCACATTTGGCCTACCTGGTGTATTACGGTGTACCTACGCCCGATTGCAGAAAACAGGCCTATATCCCAGTAGTGGGAACATATAAAATGCTAAACAAGGATTAAACTTAATACTCTAGTCGAGTCTCAACTCCCAAAATAGCTTCAAACATTAAAACAATATTTCAAAAACATAACTGACTTTGTTAGCCCTACCTCTTCCCGGTAAAATTCAACAAATTCAACTTTCAAACTTAGTTCTTGTTAGTGACGTTTGTACAAATTGCAAGTGAGATTCTAAGTAAACCGATAAATTCTGTGTCGCGTTTATCGTCTAGGTACGTGAAACAAGAACTCTCGCTTCAAGCTCTCGTGTTAGGTCTTTCCGCGTTAATTTTATTGACTGATGTGAATAAGATTTTAGAAATTGTCGCATTGTTGTCTGTATAATGAAGTTTAGATGCCTGTGTTTGGCAGTGGACATCGTCTTTCGGTTAAAATAATGATAGCAACGAAATATAAATAGAATAGTAAAACGATATTGACTGCCTCGTTGATCCAGTGGTCGAAAGAGTAGCTGCTGTGCATGAGGTCCTGGGATTGATTCCCGGTTGATGGCAAATGGATCGCCCCTATTACATATCCACCCGCCGCCACTTTGTGTGTCAGAGTGTCATAGTTCATAAGTTATATTTTATATGTATTAGTATATTTTTATGTTGTAATGTACTTTTGTGTATTTTATCTATGGACCTTCAGATGTCTGATAATAAAATGATTGATTGATTACATGGGGCTTTAAATAAAATTTGCGAAATATGGGAGTACCATAATGATTAGGTGCAGTGCCTAATTTTATGTATGCAGTAGGAAAAAATAGCAAATGGTACATTCTAGATTATCTTCTTTTTAGCGTGTCGATGACGAACTGGGCCTAGCTAATTATCATCACATAATAGAAGGCTCAGATTTGCCATTAATTGTACGCATGCTTACACATTTCTATTCATAAAACATTTTTTAGTTCACCACTTTATGAGGCTTTCCACTTGGCCATTTTTCGCTTTGCCCTTTTATCGACCTTGTCACTTACGTATGAGATCACTAGCGCTCACTGAAGGTTTTGGAGCACGAAAAGCTGGACAAGGATTGAAGGCCAGCTTCATTGTTAAAAAAACCGGCCAAGTACGGTTTCATACCATCGTTGGGGAGCTCCCTTCAATACGCATGACGGCAGTATCTAAAATTTGCTAATCTATTTAGTCCGTCAGTTACAGTATTGGAAAATAATGGACACGTCTTTTTTATTTTTGTAAATCATTAAGTATTGACAAAGATAAAACGCATCAAAACTCGGGACTAGGGGCTCGTGACGTCAGAACTCGCTAAACATTATACCATGACGTATTGAGAATTTTAAAAGCGTCGTATCTTCGTCAATTTTGGTTTATGTAACAACAGAAAAATACGGGTCAAATATTTGTTGGTAATCTAACTGACGGACTAATAATATTATTTTGTCGTGTAACCCTATTTTAAATTTCCGGACAGCAAAAGAAATACACTTTCTTGGAAAAAAAATACTGTATCATCAGATACAGCGCGCTGACAGACAGACTGATGAAGGAAATAGGTCCCATTGTTTACACTTCGGGTACGGAACCTTAACAAACATTTGTACAGCAGTACTTTTAAATATTTAAAGCTCCTATTTATACTTCCCTACTAATATAATAAAGAGGAAAGATTTTTAATTTTGTTTGTAACGAATAAATTTTAAAAACTACTAGACCGATTTGAAAAATTCTTTCAACAATGGATAGCTACATTATCAGAAAGTAACATAGGTTATATTTTATCCCCGCACTCCCACTGGTACGGGAACTATACGGGTGAAACCGCGTGACGTTCGCTAGTCAACAGTATTTTCATCAAACCCTTATTTACAGCTAATCATGAATGTTATCACAATCAACTACAACTTCCTCCAAAGAAAAAATCTCCCCGATTCGCGGCATATTACCACCGCCGTACTGCAGGGCTAACAAGGGTTTATTCCTGCTATGTTCTCTCATATTTCCTCTGGTTAATCCATATTTATTCGGCTGACCCTGCCTCAAACGGCTGGTTCGTGCCGATAAGACCTCAGCCTTTTTATACGAACACCGTTAATATATTTTGCGAGCAATGTGATCGAGTGCTGTCGATTTTATTGGTACCAAACGTTTACTTCATAGTTTGGGGTGTTGCGTTTCTGAGTCGAGGTGATGGTATGAAGATTTATAGGGAGCAATGGGGGGAATTTGTCACTAGAGTGTTTACATATTTAGATTTATTCACGCTGTGGTTTATGTTTATTTGATTCAGAAGGATTTAACTTTCGAAATGATAATATCATCAAAGTTGCAGGACGAAAAATATTTATGTATTTCTAATTGACACACTTCGCCAGTTTGCAGAGTTTCATGTTATTCCATACCGCTGCTGCACGCTGTCAAAGAATAATAGTTGTGATTTGTAAATTCAGGCAATTAATGTTGATACTCAAAAGGGTAAACAATAAATTTCCCTGACTTTGCATATGGTAATATTTATAACAAGCCTTAATGAAATCAATTTGGTATGCTTTAAGGCTGTCGGTAAACAATCAAACAAAAATCCATCTTTGGACCATCACTGAAACTCGTTCCTATTGGCTGTGAGCAAAAACACACGTTGCTCTCTTTGCTTTACAGTCTCCTTCTAATTAACGAGGTCAACATTCACACACCTCAATACTCCCAACGTAAACGCTTCATTTTTCCGCACCCTCCCGACTTGTAGTGTAGGTACTTGAACTAAAACTGCCAACACGTCATCTCGTAGGCTAATTAGTATTTCTACAAGCGGTTGTCCCAGTTATCGTGACAAACTAGATGAGCTAGATGCTTAGCTTCGGAAACAATGGCTTTACATTACTTGGGAAATAGGTTAGTATTACATAAATACATGTTACATAGTATAGGTCGTTATGTAGGTACTCTGTTTAACTATGATGATTGATATGATACGTTGTGAGTGTTTATTGTATAGCTGTGTGCGGTTGGATATCAATTGCCCAAGTTGGGTATTCAATTACTGATTGCTTTATAGAAGTAATAGGCAAGTTTCCACCGTCAATAAATTGCAAATCTAATTAGTCCGTCAGTTAGAGTATTGGAAAATAACGGACACGTAGTTTTTGTTTTGTAAATCAATTAATACTGACAAAGATAAAACGCATCAAAACTCGGGAGTAGGGGCTCGTGACGTCACAACGCACTAAATACGGCGTGACGTATTGCAAATTTTAAAAGTGTCGTATTTTAGTAAATTTTGGTTTACGTAACAAAAGAAAAAAGAAGAATCAAATATTTTTTGATAATAACTGACGCACTAATAAGATTTTTTTAGGACACAAGCCCATTATGGTCGGTTTCACTCAATTTGTTTTCAAATGAGCAGAGCACTCTATTATACAAATTCTCATTTTGAGAAAACTGATGCTCACAGCGTGATGAATTCATGACTATAAGATTCGAAAAGTTGGAAACGAGAAACTCACAACCTATTACAATAGTAGTGGTGTTTGAACATAGTGCTTACTGCATCACGAAGAGGCCCGTGGGCGGCATAAAAACTCTGACACCAGGTTAGGTAATTAACCACACGATAAGGAAGGGCTGCATCACGAAAGTAACTTAAAAAATCAGCGAACCGCAGAGACGTCTACAAACTATGGAGATTTCACATTTCATACACACCTTCAAAACCTTTCTTTGAATCATGATGAAAGTCTACATTATAACCGAAAATCATCACGTCCATTCCATCGCATATTTTCTAGGGCTGTCGAGTAGAAATACCCGTACAAATGAAGACGTAAATTATAGAGAAATTGAAGTGGTCGAGTCACAACTTTCCGAATATGATTTATGTATTTTCGAGACGTTGAGTGAATTGTGGGGGTGGGGTAAATCAGGTGTGTTCACTGATATGGAAGAGGTTTTGTCGAAATGTGGTTATTTAATGAATATATCGCTTTTCGGAAAATCCGCTGGATGCGTTTCGCACGGGAATGGTCAGTCTGGCGACACTTAGGGGAGGCCTATGTCCAGCAGTAGACGTCTTTCGGTTGAAATGATGATGATGGTCGTTTTTGTTGCAAAGGATAATGTTCTGTAATTGGTAATTTAACTTGAATATGTTAAAATTAGAGTACCTAAATGAAATATTTAAAAAAAAACTTATGGCTCTAGCTAGATCATTTTAATGTGTGAACGTGGACAAATCGAAAGGAGTGGACATGTAAGGGTAATAGCAGGTGGCATTCCGATGTTTCTGCACACCCTACGGATAAAAAGCGTGGTGTTACGTTCGGCCTTAAATCCAAAAATCGCAACAGTGACTCTTAATTCATTTACAACTAAAATATATTTAGCTTGTCACTAAAATGTTATATCATAACTCCAAAATGAAATGTTGTTAATAAGCTTAAATCTACCTCTGTGTAATCCGCATGTTTCATTAATGTAATATGTATGGACATATTATAAAACATATGAAAACGGGTATTTATGCTTAAATTAAAGGTAAATTCGCGATAAATACCCGTTTTCATATGTTTTATAATGTGTTCTGATATATGGACATGATCTAATTAAAAGGATATTATACATAGAGATCATGACAATTCGTCGCAATTAGTTTGAAGCTTTGCGGGAATGTGTCATAATCATATTAGGTCGTAAATGTTCACTAAATACCTACTAAACATTAATAGGGCTTAGTTTAATTAGCTAGAGGATGTATCTACATACGTATTTATCAGAGGCGCGCGACGTAAACGTTACGAAACAAGTTTCATTAAGAGGCCTGCGGAGCATGCGTTTTTCATACAAACGTAATACCAAAATAGTATAAAAATCAGACATATTCTTAAGGTGGTGTGTACGAGTATTTACTTCGATTGGATTACAGAATATCTATGTTTCCAAATAAATATTTTGAAAGGACAATGATATATATAATCGAGATATGAGGAAATTAAAATTATAATTGTTGTGAAAAAAAAATGTAATTCACTATTTTGTGACGGCTGCCATCTTGAACTGTTTTTTACGGTTAAAATAAACAAAATCAAAATCAGGTCATTTGTTCGGGAGCTACGATGCCACAGACAGACACACACACACACAGACACGTCAAACTTATAACACCCCGTCGTAAAATAAAACTACACTGTAGCATTTTACTTCAATTCCATTACATAATATCACACCTTTAATCCTCGAAGAGTAAGGCAGAGGTATATCTAATACACTCAAACGCCAGTTATGTTTAAGTCGTATGTAAAAGAGAGCAATCTTAAATTCTTATCAATCAAATATTATTGTAAACCAAGGATCATCGAGCTTTAAAAACTCATAATCTGCCTAGCATTTTCCCAACTATTTCGGGTCGGCTTCCAGTCTAACCGGATGTAGCTTAATACCAGTATTTTACATGGAGCGACTGCCTATCTGACCTCCACAACCCAGTTAATACTGCGAAATACGATACCACTTGGTAAGACTGGTGTCAGACTTTTTGGGCCACCGACTACCTGTAACGACTGTCAAAGATAGACAAATGACAGCCGAGACCAACAGCTTAACGCACGGAGGAAACTTGGTATGTAAGGGTGGTCATTCATCCACAGACCAACCTAGGCAAGCATGGCTTAACCTGAAGATCGATCCGAGCGGCTGATATTATTTAGTCACGAGCTCCTCATCGTGCTTTAAAAACTATTAACCAAAAAAACAAAGGCAGTAATCAAGGTCGCTGATACATTTACAACGTGCTCAAAATGTATCTAAGGCATCACTGCTGTACCATTACGGGCCCACACACATTAAAAGCACTGTACACTCGATTAAACACGTTACTTAATAAATCTTTGTAGTGGAAGGTATTATTTTATCGTTTTTATAGAAGGAAGAAGATATACAGCGCCAACCCCAAATAAATTGAAATAAGGCCAGAAGATGATGTTGTTGATAGTATTGTTGAGCAACGTTATTTCTAACTTTATACGTTTGATAAACATAACAATATAAACGTTCACGCTTTTTTCGATGGAGTTAGGAAAAATTATACAATGCCACCCATCTAAAACCTTTCAAATAATCTTTTTGCTTCATCCATCTTCATACATCATACACGTTCGTCGATTGCAAATCCACACACCTGACATTTCTAAAGAACCTCAGTAGTAAAGCAGTCTTTAAGCAAATTTTACCGTGAACGAATGATCGTCCTATAACAATATACTGTAATATTTGCTAGATAGAGCCTAATTTACAGATACAACGTTATTATACAACGACGATACTTCACGACACCCTTAGGAGAGCCAACCTATTCCGAGACACAGCGACTTACTAAGGCGTCCACACACTAACTATAAATTGCGCGCGTAGTGGCTGAGAGGCGATAGTTAGCAACACCTGCTCCATTGGACACGAGAGGCGAACGTTTAGTGCTTTCTGTATTGAACTGTAGCGTTGTTATGTAAGGTAAGTTTGAGTACTATTTGTATAAGGCGACTACATGTGCTAAATTAGCAACTCTATTTGTGGTGATTCACACAGACTTAACAAGTATTCCAACTAATAGTAGGTATGCACCAAACTCAATCATCACTATCGTAACCAATTTTGAGTTGTGATACTCAAAGTCAGCCCCATAACAAACTATTCAGTTTCCACTGCGATACCTTTACAGCACAAAGTCTATCCAGCAAAATTCCACTGCTTTTGTATCGAAACCCGCACAGCAATTCAATCGGATCTCTTCGCACCGCGTTTGTTTTTAATCGATTCTGCAGCGCAACTACATTGCTTCGAACACGCAGTGATATCGCAGCAAAGAGAGAGCTGAAACGGTTTTGATCGATACCAAATCACTGCGTTCGACTGCGTTGCAGATAAACTCCATAGCGACGCGTAGGTACTTTTGTGTTATATCCTATTCACACAAATAGAGTTGGTGCTCTCGTGTCTGTATGGGTATTTGTACCTTACAGTTATAAGAAATCTTCCTGCACAGGAACTCGTGGCAAAATAATAAAATCCGCTCGGGTCGATGTTCAGTTTGATCTGTACTTGCCTAGGTTGGTATGTGGATGGGTGACCACTCATTACAAACCGTGTGTCCTCCGTGCTTCCCATGTTTGGTCCTGGGTATCATTTGTAGATCTTTGACAGTCGTTACGGGTAGTCAGTGGGCCGAAAGTCTGACAACCAGTCTTACCAAGGGATATCGTATTACCCAGTGTTAACTGGGTAAAGGATGTTGGATAGGTATCAAATTGTAGCGCATCTCTGGACAGGGACACCTCTATACAGTACAGTTTGAAGTATTGTCAGTGTAAATAGATGTTCCGCAATCAGTCCAAAATCAAAATAAAATCAAAATCAAAGCATTTATTTCAAGTAGGCCAGTTACAGGCACTTTTGAATAATTGTCGAAACAAAAATGAACATTTAAAGTAGCTACAGTCCCAGTCACAAGACATAAAAACTGTGAAAGTACTGTAGTTGCCCATTCCCTAGCGTAGATCTCTATGGAGAAGAACGGCCAAGAAACTCCATGGACACTCTTTTAAATCAAAATATTGTTACAAAATCTTGGTTACATCATTCATGTTGATGTTCACGTTAAAAGTGTCCATAGCAAAACAAAAATAAAATACTAAAAAACTAAATAATTAATTCAAATAAACCATGGCGACTAAGAGATGACCAGTCACAACTGACATCGCCCGTTCACGAACATGACGCATGGATCAGCACCATTCAGCTCAACCATTTTGAAGGGAACTAAATGGTCCGACACACGCGCCACCATCAGCGAGACATTTGAGAGAGCATGACATACTCTCAACCGCCAGAACAGAACATTCAAGTCAAGAACTGCCGTAAGTTTCCAGTGAATGATAGCATACTAGTACATAGTACTCACACAATATAGGCTATGCGATTATATAATACTAACATTGAATCTATACAATGCAAAGATAAGTTTGTACAATCTTCAGCAGCTCCAACAATACCATTTAATGCTATCAATTTTTGCGCCCCTGTCCATGTGGAGCAGGACCAGCATTAAGCCAAGCATTTTTATCAGCGATATAATCGCTCAACTTGTAATATGCTTGTTAACATAGTGTGCGTTTAATGCATGTTTTAAATTTCGTCTCATTCAGTTCAAGAATACTTTGTGGAATTTTATTATAGCATCTCAAACAGTACCCCATCCACTCAGTTTGGTTGATGCTTTAAGACCTACGCAGACCGGGACGGCATGGCAAGGGATTATTTTTTTTACCAATGGACATTCAAACATGTGGACATAGAAATACGACAAAAATTACTATGATTTATTTTTATTTTATTTATTTTTTATTTTATTTTATTTTGGCAACAAACAGTCATGTATTTACAAACAATATTCTTAGAAATTGGTTCCTTACAACAGACCTATAGTGCCGACAATGTGTCTTAAAATATATACAATAAACTCCTGACAAGGAAAAACGTGCAACAAATACATTTATATTATTTTTTGTATGAGAACTGAAATGTTTAATGCAGCCTAATTCACAAAGCAAAGCGAAGACTTTACTCTGTAAATCAAGCTGCATTGAAAAAAAAGTACCTTCGTGGATAAAGTAAATTTAAGTTTAAATTATGTGATAGGTATATATCTACTTTTAAGTTTTTGTTTAAGGCTATTAAGAGAATTGTTAAAAAGATCTATGTCTGTAAATTCTCTATTATAATTGTTAGTGGAACGGTATATAAATGAATTACGAGTGTATGTTTTATTCAGTCGCGGAAGAACAAAAAGTGGTGTTGTACGTGAGGGGCGTACGGGTAGGCGAGCGTATGCTTTTAGTGATATTTTACCAAGTAATGATGGTGAATCAGTCAATGAGTTTAAAATTTTGAACAATTGAATGATGTCGAACATATCACGTCTGTTACGTAGACTTATCAGTTTATGCCTACGCATTGCATCTTCATACGCACCGTAGTAAGTATTATTGCGGTAGTTAAGTGATTTTAAAAACTTTTTTTGTATCCTTTCTATCCTATTTATATGTATATTAAAACATGGGCTCCATACAGTACTACAAAAGTCCAGAATAGAGCGCACAAATGAAAAATAAAGAATTTTTAAAGTGATAACCTTTCTAAACGGTTTACTAATTCGTAATATAAAGCCTAGACTACGAAATGCGGAGCTAACTATGTGGTCGATGTGATGGGTAAATGTTAATTTGGAGTCCATAATAATCCCTAGATCTCTGATGGTGGAAACTCTTTTAAGAGTTAAGCCATTTATGGCGTAGTTGAAATTTAATGGGTGAGTTTTACGCGTATATGACATAATGGAACATTTATCTATGTTGAGAAAGAGTTGATTTGTAGTACAGTAATTATGTAAATTTATTAAATCACTTTGTAATTTTGAGCAATCTCTAACGGACTCAACCACTCGGAATATTTTAGTATCATCAGCGTAAAGTAAGTGATAGCTGTGGTCAAATGTGCTTCCTATGTCATTAATGTAGAGGGTAAAGAGCAAGGGTCCCAAATGGGAACCTTGCGGAACTCCGGAGGGAACAGGGAGGAATTGAGATGAGTAACCTTTAACACAAACCGCCTGACTTCGATTTTTTATATAGGACTGGATCCATCGCAGTAAGTTGCCGTGCACACCGGCCCTCGCTAGTTTGTCAATAAGCATATCATGATTAATTTTGTCGAACGCTTTCGAAAAGTCGGTGTACACGACATCTACCTGTAGATTCTTATCCATAGCGTTTACGAGAAAATCCGAGAAATTTAGCATGTTACTATCTACGCTACGATGTTTAAAGAAACCGTGCTGTTGCTGAGAAATATGATTACGAAATGCGAATGAAATTTGAGATGTTACCATTTTTTCTAATATTTTTCCTAAAACACACAATTTAGAGATCGGTCTGTATTCAGTCACAATGTCCTTTCTGTTGTTTTTGGGAATAGGGGTTATAATTGATTTTTTCCATTTACTAGGAAACACTCCAGTTTCAATAGACATGCGAAATATAAAGGTTATTGGTCCTGCAAGTACCTCAGCGCACCTGGATATGAAAACTGGATGAAGGTCATCGGATCCGGCACCTTTTTTAATATTAACCTTTTTTAACTCGTTTAGTACTTGTTCAAAAGTAACGTTGATTGCGCTTAAGTCCACAGTAGAAAATGTGTTGTAGCTGCAAGGGTAAGGTCGAGATGTGGACGAAACGAAAACTGAGTTGAAATACTCGTTAAAAGCATCACAAACCTCCTCGCCAGTAGAGAGTATTTTACCATTGTACATCATTCTTTCAGGGATGGTATTAGATGCATTTTTAGATTTGACGAATGACCAAAAATAATTGGAATCTTTTTTTATATTATCTTCAGAATACTGAATAAACTTTTGGTAACAATCTTTTGACATTTTTTTGAATCTACTTCGTAATAATGAGAACGTGCGATAGTCTTGAAGGTTTCCATATGTTTTCCATTTGTGATGAAACTTGCTTTTTTCATTAGATAACTTAATGAGAGGTTTGGTGTACCAAGGTGGGTATCTATGTCTAGAATTTAAATTGCAGGTTGGCACATATTCGTCCAAAATATTTTGGAGGACACTATAGAAGTAATCAATCATGGAATCTACATGGGTCATACTGGAAAAAATAGCCTCCCAATCTATTGACGCAAGGGCAGTTTTGATTGAGTCATAGTTCGCTTTATAATATTGCCTTTTTGTTACAGATGGGAGCTTGAGTGCGGGACAAAAGTTTAATTTTAAGTCAATTTCTAATGGGTTGTGATGCAAATCTTGTGGTACAAAAGGATGTTTACACTGTGAGATAAGGCACAATTCGTTACAAAAAATTAAATCTAATATTCTATTATTATGGTTAAATTGATTATTGTATTGTGATAAGGAAGAGAAATTCATGAAATCGGCGGTCAGGCTAGCCAGTTTGTCATTATTAGTAAACATATCCATAGAATTTGAGTCATAATTGCAAGACCAACAAGCGTGTGATACATTAAAGTCTCCCAGTATAAGAATTTTATCACTATGGTTACGTAAAACAAATTCACTCGCTCTGTCGTAAAAGGATGCTAGTAATGATTCATGATTAGTACCGTGCGGTATATACGTAGCTATAATATGTAAGTAATTAGGTGACCCGATATTGTTTTGGCCCACCGACGACTGCGTGCGCAGAGGCAAGGAGACCCATACCTCGTCCGACAGCGGTGACGTATGCATGTCACTGCGCTGCCAAGGACAAAGCTCGCGACGTACGGCAATCATAACACCCGCCGCGATCGCTGCCGGTCGCTTGGTAATTACGGTCACAACGGTATAATTCGTATCGGCTATCAACGTATTCACTACTGTTAAAGTTATCATTAAGCCAGGTCTCTGTGATACATATGACGTCAAAATTGTTCCGCAGGACTTCAGAGAGAAATATGTGTGATTTAGTGCGAATGATTTAAAATGATTGCGTGGCATGCCGTGGCCCAAAAGGGATTTACGATTTGCGATTAAAAGACGAGCCACGGTCGTTTTTCTATGTCAATACGTTTGAATGTCCATTGGCAAAAAATTGAATCCCTTGCCATGCCGTCTTCAAGGTTTAGGTTTCTTCAAGGTGTCCTGAAGTTATGAGTTTTTATATTTGAGATATTCACTTGACTAAGAACGACACGCGTATTTTTATTTTATTTAAAGAAGGCAGTTGAGTGTTAATATCAGCGAATAAAGGTCTGTTAAAAATTCGGTACCTTTTTTTTAAATACGGTGTAAGATTAAAGCTTTTCTCTTTTATAACAAAGAAATCGAGTAGGCTCTTGTTGTAAAACAGCTTATTTATTTTCACAACAAGCGCCAATTTTTTATTTATTTTTGGTTAACTTTCAAAAATAAATAAAACATAATTGTTGACGTTTTGTTTTTCGTTTTATAAAAAACATGGGGAGACTGAGATTTCTCCTATACTGTGGAAGCGTTTAGATATTTAAACTCACATACTGTCACAAAGACAAACAGCTTTCCAAATTGGGTTCGCCTTGTAGACTTACCGGATTCAGCTGAATACCAGTATTTTACATGGAACGACTGCCTATCTGACCGTTAAGTATGGTAAAATCTGAAGATAATATTATAATTACATAATACTAATTATCACTTGCTTCGGTGTAAAAAAACATCGTGAGGAAACCAGTTTGCCTGAGAGATATTTCTCGACGGGATGTAAAGCCAAGTCAGAGAGGCCCACATTTGGCATAAATACTCTCAGGTTAAGCACTACGGGCCTGTGGACGGTTGGCTATGGGCTAGCTAGCCGTCCGTCCGTCTAACGTGTTCCACGCGCGCCGTCAGAGTTGTCAGCATAGAGAGAGGGGCCCGCAAGGGCCGAAGCCTGCCGGGGTTGCGGGACTGTTCGAATGAGATACCGCGGCCCCGGAACGTAAAGGGCGAGGAAGGAACATGGATGGGTTTTAGTCAGTAAAAGTCTGACACTCCCTCCCGCTCCGCCCAGAGTGGGAGAAGTCATTTGATGATTTCGCATCCTAAAAAAAAAAAAAAAAAAAAAAGTTAAGCACTAACCACACGATAAAGAAAGAAGATAAAGCCCAAGACCTTCCTTCCTTCCCATTTTTGCGATCTTAGGGCTCTCTTTGATAAACAAAAAAGGTCAGAGTATCTGCAAAAATATATTAAGTTACACCTTCGATCAATAGTTACACAATCAGTGATTAACACAACAGAAAACAATTATCTTATCAAAAGAAACAACCGACACAATACCAAACCTCTTTATATCTCATTCCAATTTCAAATTTCATAAACGATCACCTTGTAATATTACTCTTAATCCCAAATCTTAATTACGAGCGGCGTCCGTAAATTCAATTTAGCCGCGACCTAAGTCTAAGGCCGGGTTCAGACTGCCACTAAGGCTAGGTTTACACGTCCGAGAGTATTACTCCCATTGTTATAACCGTTTGTCACAGGGGCTAATCTCAGACACCACGCCTTGGTCACAGTTCGGTACGTTTGCCAGCGGTTGTTTCGATACGTTGTGGGTACACAAGTGTGTTGTTTCGGGTTTTGTTGTAATCGTTCAGAGCTATATTCGAAGTTGATACCCTCTGTGGTTTAAAGTTGTAATACAGTTGCTAGAAATAACCGATATATTTTTTGTGCTTTACTTCGTGAAGTGAGTCAATAAAACGGGCCAAGTGCGAGTCGGACTCGCCAATAAAGGGTTCCGCAGCAGTTTGAATGAAAGGTAAATTGCTGTTTACGATATAAGAAGTATTAAAACTACTTACTAGATCTCGTTAAAACCAATTTGCGGTGGAAGTTTACATGGTAATGTACATCATATATTTTTTTTTAGTTTTATCATTCTCTTATTTTAGAAGTTACAGGGGGGGGGACACATTTTACCACTTTGGAAGTGTCAGACATGACGAATCTATAAGGGTTCCGTTTTTGCCATTTGGCTACGGAACCCCAAAAAGAACTACTAGATACTGAGATGGTTATTTTTTACTATTTTCTCTGTTACCGTCCCATATTTTTCTTTTTCTTTCTTTCTTTAAACGGGCTTAAGACATTGGGTACTTTTAATTTCTGCAATTCTTTCCTGAACGATAATATCCAACCCCTCGAGGGCGAAGCCTCAAGCAAAAGCTAGATGATCATTATACTAGACTAACTGAATAAATAGTATGTTGTATGTTTAAAGAATCGACAAAAATGAAATATCTACATAATATACTTAAATAAATAAAACCACATAAATAATTCCACAAATACGCAACAAAACCGAAGTCACCAACACGTCCCAACTTTAATTTTCACCCGAAACAAACCCAACCGCAGCCAATATTTTAAATGGCCATCCCATGTCAGTACAATTTTCTACTAGAAACCAAACAAAGTTGAACGTGGAACAAATAAAATGACAGTTGGGAAGCGGTGCGAACATCAAAGCGCTGTATCGGAATCATTCGGGAGAATTCGGGAGATTTCGGGGGCAGTCGGCGGTAGTCGGAGGCACTACAATTTATTGGATATCAACCTGTCAATGCCTTTGACATAGTCACACAGGCGATGATTGTTCACTCTGTCAATAGTTTCGAATGGACTCATTGTCGCCAATTCAATAGTTCTGATATTGTCTCGTGCAAGTTATACATGTGGTTAGTAAAGTGCAGGAGTTTTGGGATTCATAAGTTTAGATGTTTTATTGTTGTGGTATGGTATGTAACTTTTAACTTAAACATACGTTTTTATTCATAGTTTTGGTGGTCAGCTTAGATACAAGCTTGGTTTAAGTGCAATATTACTATTTAAGGCGAAATTTACATTTAAAACCGTACGTGATCAACAATTAATCTACAGCGGAATCGAAAAAAGTACTACAGCTACATATACAAAAATTACTACAGCGCCAGCTTTGACACAATAATATTGAAGAACTAACATGAAAATTTTGAATTGCGCTACGTAACTTCAGACTATGTAGAAAAATTGTTTACTGTCAAACTGGTTTCATGTTTGACAGTAAACCATTTTTCTACATAGTCTCACTCACTCTCAATCACAATTAATCAGTCTTAGTAATAAAAACAGAACCCAATTTAATTTATTTTAATGTGTTTAATTGTGCCTAATTGTCTTACTGTACTTGTGTTATTTTTGTGTTTAAATTCAGATACAATTATTTGTTAATGAATAAATGACTATTCCAATTTTGAAATTAATTCCAAATTCACATTCAAACTGCCGAATTCTCTTCCAACTGGCCAGTAACAAAATAGTAACCAATAGCTCCAGGGCCCATGACAATCAATTTCCATTAGTTGACGGTTACAACTCACTGGGGAAGATAAGCAACTCTTTGTTTTTGCCCCCTCCGCCCTCTCTATCTCCTGCCCCCCTTATCTTGGAACAAATACACGGTGCCACAAAATCTGTTTTTGTGTTTGCTTTGATCTGATCAAGATTATTTTTGAAGAGAAAATAAACAATTGAGACATTGGTTTTAAGGACACAATTTAACTTTGTGGAAGACGGTGGAAACGATTTTAATAAAAATTAAAAACAAAAGAAAATACCTATTATTTGTTTATAGTAATCATTCTCCAACGGATGCAAATGAAATTGTGGTTATTAACGACCAGGCAGTACGTCCAAAAGCCATTAAAAATATATTGCCACATCAGTCTGTCATTGCCGCAAAGACTTGACATTCGCAACTTTTAATTTAAAACATCACCAATCAACATTGGATGCCACAAGCAGGAAATGTTTATCATTTTTCATTTCATCAGATTCCCCTTAGCAACACGAATAGATATTTTTAAGCGTCAAAGAAACGCCGACCTTATTGCAAAAATTGGGGTGAAGAATTACAAAAAAAATCAAAGATTCCATTAAAACGAAATTCCAGCGCCCAGTGTTTACGCAACATAATTTTTGTAGTCAAAATTGGGAGAACAATAAAAACATAATTTATTTTATAAAAAGATAAGATATTTTCAATCTTGTGGTTTAGTGATTAAGGTGCAATTTTAGAAGTAGGAAATCGTAATGGTATAAGCTGAACTACGTGGGTTGACCAGTGGACACGTTCAGAGATTTATTGAAAGCATAATTGGTTTTGTTTTGGTCAAGGGCGGGATTAACGATAGTTTTATACGCCTAATGGGTGCAGTAAGCAAGAACAACGTTTTCTTAATGGTTCTTTGTTATTCTAAGGGCTGTTGAGAAACTATGAGTGTAGGTATATATGTCACCGTAAAATTGTCAAATGCGTTAGATTGTAATCTATTGAAGTGAAACCGTAATATTGTGCATGCGACGGAAGTATCTGCCGCCATAACCGGGACTTGGGGCACCCCACGTTAGGTTAGTTAGGCGTTAACCCTGCAGACGGAAATAGGGGCTCCGTCGAATACGCTTTTTAGGGGAATATAAAGTGTTTTGAGGTTAGGGTATATCAATCGGCATTTCTCAGAAATGGTACATTATCTTTTCATGAGAGTGGTACCATGGGGCAAGCGCCCACCCCCCCGTTTTCCCCCCCTTCTGCACACCTTGCAAGTTGACTTCCATCGCATACATTTTACAATATTACGGTTTTACTTCGATAGATTACAATCTACCAAAACATAATGCGTTATATTCTAAGCAGAATGTTCATTTGACAATCTTTCGAGAGTTTACACTCTAACGTGTTTGGCAATTTTACAGTGACTTAAATATCTATGTTGACTGTTGTTTGGATTTAAATACACATGAGATTACTGTAAAGTTAGCTCGGAAATTAGATTTAGTTTTAGTTGCCAGGAAGTGTGCAGGAGTAACTTGCATAACTTCCATTGTTAGATAGTTGTTACGCATGTATAATAATGTTGTGCCACTGGATTCCCTTTTTGAGTTAGCGAAACTGCCAAGGACACCAATTTAGAACAGTCTGGCGAGTAAAAGCTGCTTTAAACAAACAGAGATTATTAAAACATATTCTTTGACATCTTTTTCTAACCACAAATAACTCCGAGCGTCCTTTACAAAATATGTAACAACAAAAACTGCAAGTCACATATTTATAGCCAACGTAGTTTTATCTTACTGCACCCTACGACATAAGCGACTTCATTAAAAAACAAAACAACTACGCACCACAGGAAAAGCGCATGAAAATTTTAATTTATCCACCAAAAATTTTCGAAACTCCCTTCCGTGTCGCATTTTGTCCCGGCGAATTTTCCTAAACCACTGTGCGGTATCTGTTGATATTTACGGCGTCGCGTCGTTTCAAAAGTCTTTTTTGTTCAAAATACTCGACAACTCTATTTCAATGCACAGTGGGGTAACGAGGGGCCTAAAGGTGTGGTTATAGACAGTTTCAAATACAGTACATCGCCTTTCATGACACTCCACTGTGTAGTTGGAATACGTCATTACGGATTCTGAGGAGTATTTTTAACGAATGATGCTCATTTTTTGACTAACAGATAAAAGAGGTCGTTGATGTATATTTTAGTGGGTTTTCGCGGACGTAATATTAAGTTATTTTGAGTTGGGACGTCGCGTTTGTAAAATTGTTATTTATTTTTACTGGTAGGATTGGAGAGTAGTTGTAGAGCTTTCATTGAGCTGTGCCAAGTTTCAGTTCGTAGTTTCTAGTCTAGGATTTATATATAAGCTTAGATCTTAAAAGCAAGAGCTTAGTAGGCTTGAAACTTGCAGTAACCAATATCTCGCCCGAACTCGAATCTCATGAGTAGGTACCTACTACTACATACATCTTATACTAATCTTACTTCTATTATAAATGCGAAATTTTGTGCAGATGTATGAATGTTTGTTCCTCTTCCGCGCAAAAACTACTGAACAGATTTGAATGAAAGGACTTACCCAAAAAATTTTGAGCCTATACCCTAGCATGAACAGATATAACATCTATGTCATTTAATAGTAAAAATGTAAATGTAAAAACGGGTAAATCTAACTTTCCGAGTGAAATCAAAACTACAATTTTTTTTTTGTATTTATTACTATTAAAAATCTGGTATCGTACGTTAATAATTTTCCAAAATTCTTATCTTTTTTATTATAATTATTATTTGTTACACTTTTATTTTTGTTTAATTTGGGCAGGATTTGTCCATGTTTTTTTGCACACAGATTTTATGGCGATAGTATGATTCCGTGGGACAATTACGGAACACCACGCGGGCGATGCTGCGGGCATAAGTTAATTCGAAATAAAATCAACCAGTTATTTTTACAAACTGTTTATCGAGATTTAGGTAACTCCGACACCATATCGTTACAAATATAAAGAAAACCCAAGAAACAAAACAGAATTCTAATAATACATAATTGAACATTCCAAATCATAAACAGGAAAAGAAACAATAAAAGCTCGTGAAACATTCACCCTCACATACCCGTGATTATCCAACAAAATTGGAAGTCGTACATTCCCTTCGGGGGTCTAAGAGCTCAATTTACTTTCTAAATCGTTTGACTTATACTCAACTTGCTTATTTGAAAACAGTCGGGTGTCGGAATAAACCAAGTGGATGAAATATAAGTACTTCAGTGCTTTGGTACTAATTAAAATGAGACTGGATAAATTGGACCGTAATTGTAATTGGTGCTTGTGTACTGAAATTTTAGGTGAATTGTTTTAATTTATTGTGGCGGTGTTGGTTGACTTAGGTCTACCACAATTGTGTTTTAGTTACTATTAACTCGCAAAGGTACCTGACACGTGTTCCTCAATCATGTGGCAAATCACTGTGATTTGAATTTAGGGACACATGTCAAGTATTTATTCGAATCCGGCAATGTTTATTGTAATAGCTCTATTATTTTATTGAAACTCCTTTTTTTCGGAAGGTATAAACTCCAACATATTTTGTCAAATTTTCTTTTTATTGTAGGCAAATTATTGTGAATTATGAGCCTTGACAGCACAATCTAACTTGTACTTTGTAATGTTTTTATAAAGAATCGAAAGTCGAATATCAATCACCAAAAGCCCTGCACCAATACATGACGTTCAAGATTACACAAACTCCGTCTGAGAAACCTCGTAACAAAACAATAACCACCAAATACATAACCATAACTTTCCTGATTCACCCACTACATCTACCATAAAACGCATAGCCAAACAATATACCAGTCTATCAATCAAATACGAACTATCAGCCTTATTTGCCAGACAAAGATTGGGAGAAAAACAGTTCCCAAAATCCGTGTACATCAAGCGAATGGTATGAGTCCTATTTGACGACAGAAACGGTAGGAAAAGGGTCACAGAGCTAGTTTCTCATAAAGACACGCTTACGTAATATTACGGAGGAACGCGTAAAAATAGACGGTTTACACACACATAGATATCATTGTCACCTATATGGCTTTGAGGGTTGTCGCGAGCGATAACTTTGGAAAAACGTGGACTTTCTTCTACACGGCTACTGTTTAACTATGATGGGTCCATGTGGTAGCTGTACGGTTTGGGAGTGATGTCATTACGTGTTCATACAGGGTTCTATCAATAGCTGCTACGTCTCAGTTAAAAGATAGGTCTGTAGTCAAAAGTAAATAAATATGACTTTGCAGTAATCTACATAAATAATTCAATTAGGTATTTAACGAGGGCCCAGTGCGGGTTGGTGATGTCCCTAGTCTTCGAATCGTTGTAGGCACTTGTAGGACATGCCGATTTCCTCCGTATTATAAATCGAGATTGCGTTTAAAACGGTAAAGAAAACAACAATAATTTTCCTTCACCGGCCTGGGTTTAAGACACTTCTGGTTTTTGCTTTACACTATTTTTTATGTTTTATTATCACTTCGCTCGCGACTTCGCCTGCAAAAATGTGATAGCTCGGCCAATTTGCATGATATCAATATAATTTATAAAATATGCTACTCGGTTAAAATATAGCTTTCTAATGGTGATAAAGTTTTTAAAATTGGTTGAGTAGTTCTTGAGTTAAATTGTAACAAACACACAAACAAAAATTTAAATCCTCTTTATAATAATATTAGTGGTATAAAGTAGATTACATTTCTTTTAGGCCTTCCACAAATGTTTAAATTTCCACAGCCGCAACTTTAATGCTAATGTACAACAGTGTGATAACCCTATATTCCCTGATGTTCTCTGAGACAACACGCACGCGGTTTATAAAATCACTCTTTCTATGTTAATGTTGTTTCGCGGTGTTTTTGTTGTCGCTAACAGTGTGCTACAGCCCTTAACTGTACCCCGAGGGCAGATTGAGGAGCATGGTTTTAATGTACGGTATTTAAATGTTGGCTTACGAAACTAAAGGGACTAATAGTAGCGGACCACAGATTACCATACATTGAGGCATAAAAAACTTGAAAACGTTGATTTCAGTATCTGGTATTCTTACTAGAGAAAACTATACACGTGCAGCGTGCTCTCTGTGAACTTAAGGAGAAAAAAGTATTAACACTAAGTGAAATGGACTCGCAAATCTAATATAATTTACAGTATGAATGAGAGAACAATACAATTTTAATAATAATCACCGAAACATAAACGTGAACTTTTCCGTCCAGTATGGGCTATTACGAAACTCTGTTTACAGTTCGAAATTATAGTAACTGGGCTCAGTGTATAGCAATTAACTGTCAAAAGACTAGTTTCGTATTATGTATCACGAGTCGCGATCAAATATGACGTCATTGATGCCCTTCGTGGCTGTTAGTCCCCTTTAGGGTATATATTGTGTACTGTGTGTTAGTCACCGTAAAGTGATATCCACTCAGTGTGATACTTAAATACCAATGTTATGACATTCTCAGTTGCTATCAAAGTTCGGTGTACAACTGAAGCTCGTAAGTCACTGGTATCAGAAAGTTACGTAATAGCCCAGCAGGTAAGGCAAATCTAACGACCTCTATTTTCTCGAAATCTATTTGTCACGTGTCAGCTCTGTTGATCACAGCTCGTTATATGAGTATTTTCCTGGCTATTGCTAACACGAATACACATTCATAACTGAAAAGTTTAACAGAACCATTAAATTTCTTCCGCGGAAAAGATAAAAACATGTCCAACATACGAAAAACTCGACATCATTTCCACTGGAGCAGCCGTCCATTCTTTTGTTAAACACAACATTTACCGTGTTTTTTATGTTAATTTTGTGCGAAACCCGCGGTTGCATGCTCGCCTCCTGCGTTTACCGGGATAACCGCGGGAACGCCGCCGATTGGCTTTCGTTCATTTGTTTCATTACTTTAATTTGTTCCTGTTTTTTGGTGAATTAACGTTGATTCTATTGTAGGGCGTAGGTATGTTAATTTAACGTTATGTTAAAAAACAATTCATGAAATGAGGCTTTCCTGAGAATCTCAATCATAGAAGCATCAATAAAATAGTCTTCTTTGTGTCAAAAGGAGCTAGAATTCTGTAATATTGTGACATAAGTAATACCACTTGAACTCAAATAGCCAGATTATTTTTTCTACCTTTATTTTTTGCGCAATCAGCAAAAGAAAATCTTATATTTCGATCACATATTGAAATTCTATATTTAAATGGATGAACAGTGTTGACAACTTCATTACACTCATACACTGTATCATTAACCATTCAATTTCCGACCTTACCTGCGTTACTATAAACCTATATTAGTATTGCACTTCGACATCAAAAATCCGAACGGTCTAAAAAATCCGACCACCGCGCAGTTTCCACCCGCACTCAATAATATTATGCGGTCCCATGTCATCCACACCTCGAATGCCGCGCGACTATCACATAGATTGAACGCTTTTGTTTACGGCCAGTCATATTTTTAGTAATATCCAATAGGTATTTGAAAAAATTTGAAACGTTTTTAGAGCCAGTGCAACAGCATTTCTTCTGCAAACAAAATCTTGTGCCGTGAGTAAGTGCACCTCTGTGTGATATTATTAATAGTGTATTTGTTTAAACAATAAGAAGCTTTTATAGTATTTTATTTGCGGGGCTTAAATCTCCTCTCTGTAAAAGGCATTAGGCCGTCATCAACCCAGTGTGACAATACTTTCAGTCTGTCAATTTATTAGGGATTCTAATTGACTATTATTGAATGAAGAAACAACATCTTAACATTCATCTTTTGATATCAAATCATTCTATGGTTAGGGACGCATTAGGAAGTACCATAAAATATTGTTAATTAACACATCAACACAAAAAGAACCATGCCCAAAAATTCACGCAATTTGCACTTCAATGAAGAAAAACACAAAGCTAAAAGGAATGAGTTAAAATTCCTTAACGGCAATTTGTAAGAAATGTCTCAAAGAGGAACGAGCGACATTGTTCAGTATTATTTCCTGCAATGCAGAGCACAATTACCTTTAAAGCGTCAATTTCATAATGTTACATTTTGTAGCATTGCGATGGTGTGAAAATATACGTGTTTTACTTGAGAGACAATGTAGCTGTCTTTCTGTGGCGGTATTAAGATTGTATCGTTCTGAATTTGGTTTGGGAGAACATATATGTATAGTCTTTGAGGAAATTTACCGTAAAATCTGCAAAAAATACAAAGATTTTTATGTTGGAAACCAAAAGATCATCCCATTGTCCCTGATATACCATGGGTTGGTTTCCAATCTAACTGGATGCAACTGAATACCAGTAGTTTACATGGAGTGAGTACCTACTTATCTGACTCTCACTACCCAGTAATGAGAAACACGATAACCTTTGGTACGACTGAATGTCAGACTTTCAAACTTCTGACTATTCTTAACGACTGCAAAAAGACAAAGCATGATCGCTGAGACTAGCGGCTCAACGTGTTTAAAGCAAAAACATATTCAAATAAAAACAAGAAATTAGTCAAACTATAAAACTTTCAGAGAAAAGTAGGTATCTAACTCAAGCAGTAATTTATATTTATTTATTTGTCGGTAAAAAATAAAGCCTTATTTAAACTCTAAACAAAGTTGCAGAGGCCGCAAGCCTTGCGCTAACTTTTCTTGTAGTTCCTGGAGGTAGCAAAAGGAAAGAAGCGTGATTATCTCTATTCAGATTCATGTGCTTTGTGTGGAGGATGCTCCACGGTAGCCCGCAAAATTCAATATTTTGTTACATTTTTTTGCTATCTGTAGGTCAGTGACAGTTAATATGTTGATTAAAATATGATTCGCGGCAGTACATATTGTATATAGTTACAGAAATTCAATCATTAAAATCATCAATACAACCCTCTAAGTTCATGTAGCCTGATTGAATGACTTTTTCATGAAATAGTCACTCACCTTAAAATACCCTCACTAAGGTTGCAAGATGCTTATTCTACCTGTCATTGCAATGCTTGCTTTGTCTGGACTATACCTGGGAACCTTTTATTTACGGAGATATTGAAGGTCAAACCTCCAAATTTGTCAAAGTTAAAAAAAAATAGAAGTACTATACAATGCATCAATCAGCACAATTTTTTGAGTGCGTAACGTTGAGTTCGACTATCATAAACTGTGACCCAAAACAAAAGACATTTCCCGGAAATGTTTTTTGCGTAGAGTAACTTGATTTGATGGGTACAGAATACTTGGTTGACGGCTTTGTGTGGGGAGCTATTTAGGTCCATGTTCACCGAAAAGATAACCGTCTTATTATCTAAAAACAGCTGTCACTGTGACATGTTCCCATACAAAAATGCGTTTTAAACAGCTGTTTTAGGTAATCAGACTGTCGTCTTTTTGGTGAACATGGACCTAAGATCTTGTATATGACCGACGATTAATACCCACATCAAGTTTAAAAAAGTTCTGCTTTGTGAAAATTTCATCTCTATAAGGGCTTTGGCACACTGCAGACAAGACTGTATTAAGACAGACTATTGCTAAAAGGAATGAATAGTCTGTCTCGCTCGAGTGGAGCTCGTGGCTAAATAATAACTGCCGCTCTGGTAGATCTTAAGGTTAAGCCGTGCTTACCTAGGTTGGTCTATCGATGGGTGACCACCCTTACATACCGAGTTTCCTCCGTGCCTCGGAAAACACGTTACGCTGTTGGTCTGACACCAGTCTTATCAAGTGGTATCGTATTTCCCAGTATCAACTGGGTTGTGGAGGTCAGATAGGCAGTCGCTCCATGTAAAATACTGGTATTCAGCTGCATTCGGTTAGACTGGCAGCCGACCCCAACATAGTTGCGAAAAGGCTAGGCGATGATGAGTCTGTCTCGCTCGCACGAGAAAAATCGCAACAACAACAAAAAAAAATGCTAATGAGTCCTTCCAACAATACCTACTTAAATCATAAGTAGTTTTCAGGAAAATATAGATACAATTGTTAAGCAAGTGTAAGCAGAACCATACTATCTATTCATTTGTCAAAGAAACAGTGCTAACGTGTTTTTTTATGTCTAAAAGCGAATCATACGCTAAAATTTTTGTATACGAAGGGCAGTTCCATTTAAATAGAGCGACAAAAATTCTGGAAACTCCTAGTCCATCAATAAACTCAAACTCTAAATACTGCCCACATACATCAACCACAGTACATCAAAAACAGCCCAGTGGTTAACATAGAACTATGTGTGGACAAAAAAGAGAATTATGTTCGGTGACGCGAAAGCCACGTGGGTCTTTTAATGTTGGTTTGTGGAAACAAAGCGCTGACATTCTTTGACCGCGACGACAATGGACGCTGTGGGTGACTGGATCCGATAGGATTTTAGAGAATTTTAAGGAACATGAATGGTTTAAAAAAAAAAAATAAGAAAGATTTCGCTGTGTAAACTTTGCTTACTTAATTTTATTTGTGTAAAACATAACGAAACGTAGCGTAGGTGGGGGAAATACGGTTGTCGCAGGTAAACACATTCAAGTTTATCTAAATTATTATTATTTGTGATTGTAATAAACTTAAATAAATCAAGTTACTAAACTACATATTCTGCGTGTTTTTTTAAACTAGCTACACGAAATAACGATGTTGTGTCTGAAATATAATTAGGTAGTCGAATAATCATAATTTTCCTAGAATTTTGAAACGCAAACATATTCATTCTACCAAACGTACGGTGCCCTATTTTAATTGCTAGACTAATGTCCGTTATCAGTAGGAATTTATATTTATCTCTATATATTATGATGTAATATATATAATATTTTAACTACCTCTGAACTCAGTCTGCGTATTTTTAATGTGACTTAAAAAATAACAAAGCTTTTTGTTAGGTTATTTTAACAACGAAATAGGTTAACAATCATCTAATTTCTTTCTTTGTTATCCATTCAAACATACAGGGTAGCTGGATAAACATAGGGATTGAAATATTCACAAATACGAGCAACTAATACTAAGGGATTAACAATGAGAAAAAAAAATATGAATGATGAATTGATATGAAAATAAAATTCTTGTCATTTTTTTACGATCACGGTAGTGCTGATATGATAATTTACTCCAAGTGCTTGCTTGAGTTCAAACCATCATACTTAAGAACCACTGCTGCGTATCCTGGTCACCTTACCCATAATGTGTATATCTTAATTGGAAGAGATAGTCTTCCCACTACGGCACAAAGCTTCTTTGTTGAGTATTTTACCTCGATGGGATCGTTAAACGAGGCTCACAATGAATAAACGAGAACTCCACAAAAGCAACGTGTAATTTTCTTTACATTCCACCTTCATAGTTAATTTAATTTGCTGCGTGAAAGTGGTTATGTTAATTGTTTTATACATGTAAGAGTGCTGCATTCTGTGTAGACTGTTTCCTGAGTTGGGGTCGGCTTCCAGTCTCACCGGAAGCAAATGAATAACGACTATTACTTTGCATGGACCTCTACAATAACAATCAATAACTAAGAAACACTATAACCCTTTGGTAAGACTGAAGGTCAGACTTCTGGGCTTCTGACTACTCGTAACAGAGAGTGCAGTCCAAGATCGATAAATTACATTACGATACATTCGTTTTCAAAATCAAAATTAAACTGCAAGCCCATCGCTTACCTGATCGGTATCTAAGGTGATGACGTGTCCCGCGTGGGCGGAGCAACGCCGTGTCCTCGTAGCGGCGATCGGCGGCGGCAACCTCTCGCGTCCGGCCCTGGTCTAATCCATGGTCCGGAGCGAGACGGAATGTGAAGTAGTCACCTCCTTCTGCGAAGCAGTCATGCTAGCGAAAGAGGTGGCGGAACGCGAGAGGGAGAGGGCCTCTCGACCCAGCCTCCGCGGGAGACGCACCGGGCGTCGGGGGCCACGTGGTGGCTACCGGCCACCGTAGACGCGGGCCTGTGGACGGTTAGCTATGGGCTAGCTAGCCGTCCGTCCGTCTAATGACGACAGGCCGTGTCGACGGCACGTTCGTGTTCCACGCGCGCCTCAAATAAATGTCAGCATAAAAGGAGGGGCCCGCAAGGACCGAAGCCTGCCGGGGTTGCGGGCATGTTCGAAAGAGATACCGCGGCCCCGGAACATAAAGGGCGAGGAAGGAACATGGATGGGTTTTAGTCAGTAAAAGTCTGACACTCCCTCCCGCTCCGCCCAGAGTGGGAGTAGTTATTTGATGATTTCCCACCATAAAAAAAAATAAAGGTGATGACGTGTCGTGATTGTTTAGTGATTTGGCCACCGAAGGGTGTCACTCTGCCCGGTAGGTACCCCAGACATCGTTGCAGTTAAACCGGCACAGACAAATTGCCATCGCAGCTCCGGGCACCGGCACCGGAGACTGGCTGAACAGAAGTGTCTGTTAGAAGCCAAGGTTCAGATCAGGTTTTTAAACGGTAGGCCTGAAAGAACCTTCTCATATTTAGTTACCCTCCTTTTGGAGTACACCACTCTTCGGTGACAACACAGCCGATTAAATTACGCAGCTTATTTCAGAGATTGTTCTTTGACATCCGTACAAAGACACGAATATTTACTGCAGTTTGAACCATTGTGTTTTAGATTGTAAAAGTAAATTGCTTACACGCACATGTAATTGAACTCCGACATCCACAAAAAATCACATCTCGCGTTCAAATGAATTAAGGACTGAAAACATCCGCAACTGCAAACCGCAGCAGCAGTCAAACAACACCGTCAGGTTTCTATGGAAAAGCTTCTGTAGATCCTGAAAATGATATCGCTTTTTGTCGCCATTTTCAACGAGTGTCATCGAAATGATTTGAAAAGAGTAAATAACCATGGAGTTTCTTGCCGGTTCTTCTCCATGGATTCGACCAATGCGTACCGTGCACCTTTTTCGACGTTTTATAAGTACCCATCTAGGCCTATGTAACATAAAAAAAAAAAAAATGATTTTGAAACATTTATATCGTTGCGGTCTGCTATTAAAATTGGACGGCATTGTCACTACGGTAGATAGTGACATTGTCCAATACCGTTTTCATATTTACAAAGAAGTCACTTGTATCGATGCGTTTATGATTGCAAAAGAACAGCGTGAGGCCTGCGGTTTGCAGTTACGATAGCCTTCGGAAAAGCACTTTTAGTGGAAACAATGTGTGTTGTTAAACAAAAACTTTTTCTTTTCCTCAAAGATAAGTACTTACAGAAAACCATACAACAGAAAATACCTACCACTCACTTTCTTAGCAAAAAGGCACATTGCCCCGTCCTAATTCTATGACGGATTTATTATTTTCATTAACGAAGCCTACGTGACCAAAATAAAGCGGTATTTGACGCTAACCAAAGGTTTTGACTGACTTTCTTCGAGCGTGAGTTCTAAAGAAATCACTCAAGCGAATTCTGATAAAAAATATTCCTTATTTTAATGTTCGTTGGACTAATTAATTTAATTTTAATTTTAGGCGACTAAAGACGTTATAAGGGTGGCCTGTGTTATTTGAAATTCCTTTGCCGTGTTCTATTAAAAAAGAGGAAAAAAGGCCTTTGATTAGATCTGCGCGCCAGTTTCAAGGGTACCTAACTATTGTAGTGAGGAAATTAGGGGTCTTTTTTTTTCCTTTTTGTAATTTGTGGTTGCCATGATTTTTATAGCGTGCATATATTTATGAACGCCAAAGAAGCAAAAGGAGTATGATAGCATCGTTGCAGATGCTAAAGGTGTGGCGTTTTGAATGTTCATGTAAAACGGTTTTATTTATTTATTAAAACTTTATGCACAAGTAAAAACTACAAAGGCGGAATAAATGCCTTGGACATTTCCTACCAGATTACCTTTGTGCAGAAACAATAAATACGCAGTATTTGCAATAACAGAAAACAAATAAGACAATATTTATAACTATACTAATATAAGAATAGATCCTTATATAGGTACATACAAAAACAAAAAAAAGTAATGAGAGATAAATAAAACAAAAAGCTATTTATAAACTACACTATGTATACTATTATATATTTTTATGTAAAGCGGTAACAGTTTTAGATTAGCATACAAACACCAAATTGTCACTGGTCTTACTTAGTAGACTACAATCTAAAATTAACGAGTTTAATTAACTCAACTGCCCCAATTTAGCATAACGAGCGAACCCCACGAAAATCCCAAAACTAACTTCCAATAAAATAACCGAAAGTGCGATAAATATCTTGGCCGCTCAGCGTCTTTGTCTAGCCTTCACCGCTTGGCCACGATCTTCACGCTTACGCGTATTGCGACTACGACTGCGACTGTGAAAAAAAAAACATGCGGGTATCCGGGGCAGTCTTTGGGGGCTGAAAACTAAGTAACCTATATCTGCTACGGGTTGTGCCCTGCGCATGCCTAAGTGCTACGCTATAGCAGATCGAGTGGTTCAAAACGTTAGGTAGCGGTCACGCGAGCTCCATGATTTTTATTCAAACAAAAAGTGCTCAATGCGCATAAAAAAGTCTCCACTTCACAAACAAATGGCTCCACTCTACTCTCGCCGTGACAATTCGAAGCAGGTTTTTTGTGAATGGCATCTCGAAGGGCAACCAGAAGGTGATCGTCTGCTGGCCGGACTGCTAACTTGATCACTGCTAACTGGATTTTACTGTGCGTGCCAAGTGCGAGACTTTACATAGTTGTGATCGTTTAGCCTCGGTATCCGTCTCATGTCAGTTTTTCACGAGAGAGGCATAGCCACCATCGGCAGACCACCATAAGCCGTTGCTAAACCACGAGAATCAGACAAATAAAACAAGTGAAACGCGCTTGGCTCTTCAAGCAAGACGCGTCACAAATCGCATGCCCTGAGGACCTAAACAGGGCATCAGAAAGGGCTCCCCCATGCGAGCTATCACAGTTTTTCTCCCGTGCTTTCTATGGAAGCAATTTATATGTAAAACCTTTGTAAATGTACAACGTTGTAGATAAGGCGAGTAACGTTGGACCTTGTTGGGCTTGGGGGAAGGAATTCGGCAAGTTTAAATGTCAGTCCCCCGTGGATCTTAAGCGTTAGCTCCGCGGATATTGCGGCCTTATCGAGGTATGAATAATCGGGAAAGTTTTTCTGTGTGTGTTCCGGGTTTGGACTCATTTGGGTTGAAGGATTTAGTGAAGGCTTTTGGCTGTAGGTACCATGTGTCTGACTAATATACGGTTGCATTTTTAATGATACCAGAATTATTCTTAGCCCAATTACAACGTCTCGGAAACGTGTAGGTTAGTATTTCAAAATACAATCGTATTTGTTCTTCCATTTCGTTAAGCTAAACCACTGAACCAATTTTAATGGAATGTTCGATAGAGCGAAGGTAATGCCACTTAATCTTGGTAATTTAAAAACTAATTTCACAAGTGTAGTTTTGACCTCACGTTGTTATAACATCACTTATAACAAAAATAGACGAATTTTATGCAAATCCAATAAATGTTTACAGGTTTATCTGAAACATAATCCATCTAGGTAAAAAACCAGGTACTGTCACATAAAAAAAAACTCCTATATACCATGAACCGTCCCAGCATTCCCAATCTGTCTACAACGTTTGACATAGCTGCTATCGAATGTGTGACGTTGGACGCCTCCCCCGGAATACAAAGTGGCCTGTAACTCCGCATGGAATTTTGTTTGCCTCCAAAGTCGCTTTTTGTTTAACTTTGTTTTTTGACACGGAATACTTTTGATGTATCTTTCTCTGCAGATGGAGGCTATTTAGCTGTATTGATAGAATGAGAATCTGATAACGTTAAACTAAGGTGCGAGCTAAAAATAGAGTTGCCAACTATCGATCATTGTAGCAATTACCAGTTAACCAATGTGCATTTTCAACTTAATGAGTCTTCTCATTCGTGGGCATAAACATGGCTGATATTGTTTATTATATACCGTTACATGAATTAAAAGGAGTTTGGGCGTTTTGGTCCTTAGGACCAATGGACTTCAATCGTACATGGATAGATAGGTCTTTTCAAGAGTAAAAAAAGTTATTATTAGGTTACATTTAGATTTTTTGTCCGATTCGAGATATCGGCTTATAAAATATGTGTTTTCAGTATATAGGATAATACACCAAAAATCAATAAAATACGTATTGTGTTGTGATTACTAAGCTGGAATGTTTATTTTAGTTTAGTTTAATTTTTTTAGGAGCTTAGGGCTAAATAATAACAGCCGCTCGGGTCGATCTTAGCCTAGGTTGGTCTGCGGATGGGTGACCACCCTTACAAACCGAGTTTCTTCCGTGCCTCGTAAAGCACGTTAAGCTGTTGGTCCCGACCGTCATTTGTATCATGATCTTTATAGGCTCAAAAAGTCTGACAACCAGTCTTACCAAGGGGTATTGTATTACCCAGTATTAACGCATTCGTGTTCCATGCGCGCCTCAAAGAGATGTTCGCAAGAGCCGATACCTGCCGGGGCTGCGGCGGGACTATTCGATAGAGATACCGGGGCCCTGAAACACGAAGGGCTAACAAGGAGCATGGATGGGTTTCAGTCAGTAAAAGTCTGACACTCCCTTCCGCTCGGGACTCACATTTGTGCCCGTTTCCTTTTAGATTAAAAGTGCAATATTTTGTAAAAACGCCATAATTATGTTAATGCACATTAGGTCGAAGCTCCAATAAAATCCACAGTATTCAACAACATTAAATTCAATCAATTTTATTCTGATTCTATGAAATTTATTCTAATTTATGTGAGCATGAACATTTAGATTGAATATTGTTTACGCAGGAATACGTAAATCGTCTTTTATTATGTATCTAGTTTGTAGTATGTACTGATTTTATTGACGTTAGGTTGTTTATTGACATACATAAAAACAAACCTATTGTATCAATAATATCGTATCAGCATTTTTTTTTTCGAGGATCTCGTGGTCAAATCATAACAGCCACTCGGGTTGGCTCTTTAGGTCAAGCTGTGCTTACCTCGGTTGGTCTACGGATGGGTGACCACCCATTACATACAGAGCTTCCTCCGTGACTCAGAAAGCACGTTAAGCTGTTGGTCCCGGCTGTCATTTGTAGATCTTTGACAGTCGTTACAGGTAGTCAGTGGCCCAAAAAGTCTGACAACCAGTCTTACCAAGGCGTATCCTATTACCCAGTTCTAGTTAGAACAGTATTTTACATGGAGTGACTGCCTATCTGACCTCCACAGCCCAACAGTTGCCGATCCTGAAGCCTGACCTGGAAGCTGTACTCCACGTTGTCTAAAGAGCTGGACCCTGAAAAATACCTGCCAAGTATTGTGAACTTCCTCTAACATTTTTTTTTTCTGTGAGCGTGCTAATTAATTAAATAACAGTATCTTATCTTACTTTTATAAAATTAATTAGCACGCTCCGGGCTGTGGAGGTCAGATAGGCAGTCACTCCATGTAAAATACTGGTATTCAGCTGCATCCGGCTAGAAGCTAGGCAGATGATGATGATCGTCATTTTACATTATAACTTATATGTGAGGAATGATATGAAAGATATATTATAGTAGTAAATGTTAAAGCCAATATAGGATGGGATATAGGCAGGAAGATGATGAAGTCCTACCGTAAAACGTAATTTTTCACTTAAAAAAAAGTTGTTTCCCAGTCATGATTTTTGCGTAAAGTTAATTAGTTTCATGTAGGTATAGAATGCTTGGTTGAAGGCTTCGTTATGAGTCTGTTTACACCCTGTGGACACGTGAGCGTGCACCCGCGAAATCACCAAAACCAATGCTAAACCAAAAGTTTTTTGTTAAAATAGAAGTTTTTTTATATTGAAAATTTATTTTAAATACCTCCACGACCCCTATTACTATTTAATGCATCCAGCATTATTTTTTGCGCAGAGTTAATTAGTTTCATGTGCAGAATGCTTCGTAAAGGGTTCATTGACACCCTGTAGACACGTGAGCGTGCACCCGTAAAATCACCAAAACCAAAAGTTTTTTGTTAAAATAAAAGTTTTTACTGTTGAAATTTTACTTTAAATGCCTCCACGACCCCTAAATACTATTCAATGCATCCAGCATTATTTTTTGAGTAGATTAGTTTAATTAGTTTCATGTGCAGAGTGCTTCCTAAAGGGTTCATTTACACCCTGTAGATACGTGAGCTTGCATACGCGAGTTTGACGGACATCTTAAAATCGCCAAAACCAGTGCTAAACAGAAAGCTTCCCAAACGTACATGAGCAAATAAAACCCGTTCATTATTCGGCACATCTGATACTGCATGCAAATTACTTATATCAAAGATTTATCGAACTATCTCTTTGCCATTAAATTTACACATTCACACCACATATTAAACTGGTGCGCGCGATTGGGCCATTGTTTGTGACACAATAATGTTTGGACCCTCGATAATATGTGATAATGAAAATAGTTGGTGTTCATACCCTGGTATTACATTTGGTGATGTATTTTTGAGGTTTTAACTAATGTTGATTTGTCTGTTTGAGCGATATGCTCGTATGATTGGGTTCAAACTATTTTGTTTGTGAATCAGTGATACACCTCTACTTCAAGTGGTTTTGACGATCCGATAAATCATCGAAATGTTTCACATATATGTTAATATTTAATTCAAAAATTACATAAACTTTCCAGAGCTAATTCCCTAAATAATTATAAGATTCATCAACATCTATCTTTGAAGGTCAACGTGACCTTAAGACATAGAAATACTCATGACTGATCGGAGCTTTGGATTTCCATTCTAAAATTTTGATAATAAGGCTCAAAACGGAAAGTTCCAAAACCATCAAAAAGGTAGGTTGCTCCAACTGCAGACAACTCTTAATCACTGTTTACATCACGAGTAGAACTTAAAGGCCTGAATTTCTGGCACCCTGACGGTCGGTCGCATAGAGTATACATTGCTGCATGCAACATACCCACTTATGAAAAGTAAATCCCTAAGATAATAAAACCATTGAAATCTACATAGATTCAATTACATACTTTGAAGTAGATTACTTTTAAAGTTAATAAAGTAGCCTACCTCATTTAATTTCATACTGCAATCATCTTCCTGCTTTTTTTTTTTTTTGTTTTTCTTTGTTTTCACCGCTAACTTTCTTTTATTGGTCTATTCTATAAGTTCTCACCGTTTCTTTACTTCTAATTTTCAGTAACCCATCCTGAAACCTGCCCTGGATATGGAGTTAAAATTGAGAACGGCCCTCCAGGAACTTAAAGAATCAAACCTCCAAGTCCAACAACTGTTACAGGAGAGAGAGGAGAGTGAGGTGGAAGTCGATAAAATTAACGGCAAAAACTCCAGCTTAAAACGGGAGCTAGTAGACCTTCATCAGCAATACTTGGACGTTGTGGATGAACGGGATCAACTGAAGGTGGTCACGGATGGTTTCAGTAATTGTAGTGATTTATATGAGCAGGCTTTATTTAAAATTAGGGACTTAGAAGATAAGTTAATTCATGCCAATAGTTGTATAATAAAGTTACAGAAAGAAAGAGCATGTTCACAGGCTAAAGAAACAAACCTCTTATATAATGAATTATTAAACAATAATAATAATTTTAACCCACCTTCCTTAATAACTATTGATCTGACTGAAGATTCATTAATGAAACAAAATTATTCAGTTAGCAATAACAAATTGAAAAAATATGCTAAGTTGAATAGAATAATAAAAAAATGTAATCAATTCAGCAAACAACAAAAACGCTTTTCCAAACATATTCCACTGAGGAAAGAGCGTGTTGATTTAGTAAATAAGTTAAATAACTATCAAATAAAATTGGAAGACAGTGTAAAAATTTATCCAATTGATACTCAGCAATTACAGTCTGAAATACAGGTACTTCAGGATTCACTAAGTTCCCTTTCTAGTAGGTATTTGATATCTCAGAACCAAATTAGGGAACATATTTTTGCAGCAAATGAGTTGGTAATGGGTCAATGTAGTTGTCAGACGGTTACCAACCATGACAATATCCAGCCTGAGGTAATGGAGGACCCATCCCAGGTTGAGAATTTGTCTCAGGATAGTTTACTGAACCAACAATCAAATAATTTTACACATGATAGTCTGCCTGAGAGTGGTAATTTTATTTCTCATAATAATCATGATTGTAATCTTTCAGTTATGTTCTCTGACAATATAGGGAAGGGGCTAGGTAAATTAATTAGTAATAACCTGAATTATTGTACTCAAAACAATTGTATGCCAGGGTCTACCTACAAACAGGTTATGGCATCTGCGACAAAAACCGTTTGTGATCCTAGTACCACCATAACTATATGTGTAGGTAGGTTCTAAGATTAAAAAGGAAGATATCACTGACTGTGTATCCGAGTTGTTAAAGTTAAAATGTAGTAAAATCATATTGTGTGCTTTTCCCTATTTTGAAAATTTGAGTAATAGAAAAAACAATTATATACATATGCTAAATAACCATATTCATTTTCTAGTAGGTCACTATAGTGACAGACTTATATATCTGGATATCAACACTATTGTTGGTAATCTTAAGTCGACACGGGGTAAGGTGTATCTACCTATTGGATGTAGACACAAAATAGCTCGGCTATTATCTTATAGTATTCACACAGACATAAATAGTATGTCTAAGTTTAGTTATATTATTAATACATCGACAATTAGTAATTTTACTAATGTTCAGGTGACTGGCACGAATGAATATAGCACTAGTGCTATAAATATTTACACACATTGTACTGGGGAGGATCCATCTGTCACCGTGGAAAATTCTCAATTAGGGTTTATTAGTGATAGGGTCTTGTTGTCAGAGGATGGCACGGGAGTCTCCGGCCTCACTCCATATATTAACTTAAACTAGAAAGTAAGACAACAGAAGGTACCATTAACAATATTATTGTTAATCCTACCAACAACAAGGTATCTTCTTGCACTCAATTAGTCAGTAAAAAAGGGCCTCAGCAGAACACCTTAAAATTATTCCACCAAAATATCCAAGGCATTTCTTCCAAATTATTAGAAATTGAATTGTTTTTAGAAAGTAGTAAGTTTGACATTATTTGTTTTACTGAACATTGGCTAAAGGATTACCAAATGCTTATTAATTATGAGAACTATATGGTGGGTAGCTGCTTTAACCGTAAAACTATGTTTCTTGGAGGTTCCCTAATATTAATAAAAAATAGTTTTAAATATAAGCAACGTAATGACATAGTAGGTCTCTCGGTTGAACATTGCGTCGAACTGTCCTGTGTTGAGCTAGATAAGCATGTAGTTGTGTGTGTGTACAGACCCCCAAACTATCAAAACTTTTCCTTATTCGAATCAATAATGGAAGATGTCCTGGCAAAACTTGCAGCCAGTAATAAGTCTACAATTATTTGTGGTGATTTCAATATCAATATTTTAGAAGAGAATCCAAATAGCAGTCATTTATTAAATCTTTTTAAGTCATTTGACTTGACCAACACTTTTATAGAACCTACTAGAGTAACTTCATCTTCTGCTACTTGTATAGATAATGTTTTCTGCAATTGTGATTATTTAGATAAAGCCATAGTAAATTGTTTGCCGTCTGACCATAGCGGACAAACTGTAACTTTTAGGTGTAAAACTCCAATACAAAATGTTCAGATTAAATTTAGACCTATAACTTCTTGCAAATTAAATAGGTTTAATATTTCCCTACAGAACAAGTTAAGTGAAATGAGCCAAGAGGATATTAATATAAATCAATTGTATGACCGTTTCTTTTCATTAGTTCACACGGAATTCAACAAAACTTTTGAAAAGAAGACAAAGAGTATTTGCCCTAAATTTATATTTAGTGATTGGGCAACTAGAGGTATCAGAAAAGGCAGGGAAAGACTATTTGAGCTTTACAGCCTTAAGCCTTTTATAAACACAGAAACTTTTAGCAAGTATGTTGCTAAGTATTCAAAGATTTTTAGAAATACTTGCAAGGTTGCTAAAGCCCTGCACATTAGCAACAAGATCAAAACAGCAGAAAATAAGATAAAGACCGTTTGGAAAGTCATAAATAATGAGACTAATAGAAAGAAAATACGTAATAATAGCTTTACATTAGATACAGCATGTGGTCCTAAAAGCTCTAATCAGGAAGTAGCTCAAGAATTTGTAAATTTCTTTACCGATATACCAATAAAAACTACGGAGGCCCTTAATTCCTCACCTGAAACCGCAATTGGCTTATTAAAGGCGAATGTGTCTGGCTGCCTGACTGAATTTAAATTTAAACACATTAACCCTATGACAGTTATTAAAGCTTTCCGGCAAATTAAAATCAAACTGACCGAAGATCTATGGGGAATGTCTATCAAAGTTTGTACATCTATACTTGAGACCATAGCCCCGTACTTAGCTTTAATTTTTAATTCATGTGTAGACCAAGGAGTGTTCCCTGATTTAATGAAATACAGTAAAGTCATACCTCTTTTCAAATCCGGGGACAGTAAAGATGCCAATAATTATAGACCTGTATCCGTGTTACCAGTTTTTAGCAAGGTTTTTGAAAAAGTAATGCTTAATCAAATGCTCTATCATTTTAACACCAACAGAATCTTACATGATCAACAGTATGGTTTCACCAAGGGACGTTGTACAACTGACGCCGGTGTGACCCTATTAAAGCACATATTTGCTGCGTGGGAAGAGTCCCAAGACGCAATAGGAATTTTCTGTGATCTCTCCAAAGCTTTTGATTGCGTAAATCACGACACATTACTTTTGAAACTGGAGCATTACGGACTGGGTAAACTTGCTCTTAGCCTGCTAAAATCTTATTTGAGCGATAGAAAACAACATGTTCAAATAAATGGTGTCAATTCACAGGGTTTGAAAGTAAAAATGGGGGTTCCGCAAGGCTCAATATTGGGTCCTTTCCTTTTTCTAGTCTATATAAATGATCTACCCTATTTATTGAAAAACCAACCACAAAATATGGTGCTATTTGCTGATGACACTTCCCTAATTTTTAAGATAAATCGACGGGCCCAAAATCTAGATGAAGTGAATAATGCCCTACTTCAGGTCCAAAATTGGTTCACAGCAAACAATTTGGTATTGAATGAAAAGAAAACTAAATGCATAAGATTTTCATTACCGAATGTTAAAAGTAGTGATTGTGAGATAATATTGAATAAAGAGAAACTCGAATTCGTAGAGAAAACTGTTTTCCTGGGGCTTACGCTTGATTCAAGGCTACAATGGGGTTCTCATTTAACATCGCTTGCGGGGCGCTTAAGTTCAGCAGCATATGCCATTAGAAAAATCCGTCAATTCACTGATGTAGATACCGCTAGACTGGTCTATTTTAGTTACTTCCATAGTATAATGTCTTACGGTATTTTGCTATGGGGACGGGCTGCTGATATTGAGTCAATATTTATCCTGCAGAAAAGAGCCATCAGAGCCATATATAATCTTCGTAGGCGCGATTCTCTAAGGGAACTATTTAAGGATATTGGCATCATGACGGTTCATTGCCAATACATCTACGAAAACATAATGTACGTCAGAAAAATTCTGCATCTTTTTGGTAAAAGAGGTGACAGACACAATTACAGTACTAGAAATAGGGACCAACTAGTTCAGCCAGGCTTTAGACTCGCTAAAGTAGACTCATCTTTCATGGGGTACTGTTTGAGATGCTATAATAAAATTCCACAAAGTATTCTTGAACTGAATGAGACGAAATTTAAAACATGCATTAAACGCACACTATGTAAACAAGCATATTACAAGTTGAGCGATTATATCGCTGATAAAAATGCTTGGCTCAATGCTGGTCCTGCTCCACATGGACAGGGGCGCAAAAATTGATAGCATTAAATGGTATTGTTGGAGCTGCTGAAGATTGTACTTATCTTTGCATAATGTTAGTATTATATAATCGCATAGCCTATATTGTGTGAGTACTATGTACTAATAAGCTATCATTCACTGGAAACCTACGGCAGTTCTTGACTTGAATGTGCCCTGGCGGTTGAGAGTATGTCATGCTCTCTCAAATGTCTCGCTGATGGTGGCGCGTGTGTCGGACCATTTAGTTCCCTTCAAAATGGTTGAGCTGAATGGTGCTGATCCATGCGTCATGTTCGTGAACGGGCGCTGTCAGATGTGACTGGTCATCTCTTAGTCGCCATGGTTTATTTGAATTAATTATTTTGTTTTTGAGTTGTATTTTATTTTTGTTTTGCTATGGACACTTTTAACGTGCACATCTTGCTACATTGTTCTCACATAATATACCATCTCAACATGAATGATGTAACCAAGATTTTGTAACAATATTTTGATTTAAAAGAGTGTCCATGGAGTTTCTTGCCCGTTCTTCTCCATAGAGATCTACGCTAGGGAATGGGCAACTACAGTACTTTCACAGTTTTTATGTCTTGTGACTGGGACTGTAGCAACTTTAAATGTTCATTTTTGTTTCGACAATTCAAAAGTGCCTGTAACTGGCCTACTTGAAATAAATGCTTTGATTTTGATTTGATTTTGATTTTGCTATCTTTAAAGCACCATACTGCGACGCTGACGTCAGCGGCGAACGACAGCCGTATTTTGTTCTCGCTGACATCACGACCTACCAAACGCGACCGACCGTCGGCGCGACAAGAATTCAGGCCTTAGGGCGTGCTCTATTTTCCAGAAACAAACATTTACTTCATCTTCCCTTTGAGTCAAACAAAACGTTCTTGCTTCCAACAACGTTGCAGCCGAAGCTCTCCGTCTCTAACTGTATTAACACTCGAGGCACACATCGCTTGCATGCATCCTTATGACCCGTTTACACGATTCCAGTGGTTAATATTGTCTGCCTGAAGCTGCGCTTTGCCAATCGCTCGTCCAGCAAGTCGGCTTCGATTGTTTTCAATGGAGCAAGTCGAGTGAACTGGCTGTATAAAATACAGCCAGTTCACTTAAAGAAATGGTGATTTTCTTGTTATTTTCGCTTTGGTTGTATTTGATTCAAGGCGGACCAATGAGCATAGGAATATTTTTGTGTTTTATTAAATGGCTTAATTCAGTAGCAGCACGGTTGTCATCTTATCTTGTTCCCAGTGTTACCTAATCTAGATAGAGATACACCCTTAGTCCGCCCAGATTTACAAGATTTGACAAAAATTTTGCCACATAACACGTCTACGATAGACAGGGTGGTATCGATATGGCAATAAATTATACAGCGCGTACTTCATGGCGTTCCCAGTCTGCATACAAGAAATCAATAAAATATTATAAAACATATGAGAACGGGTATTTATCGCGAATTTAGCTTTAATTTAACCTTTTTTTTGCCTTTATTTTAGCTTAAATTAAAGGTAATGTTCTATTTTGTTAACAGTTTTATGCTATTTATTTTGTTTTGCCGATCTTTATATAAAAAATTACGTTGTTTTATAACTTTATGTCCACTTAACTTTACTTCATACAAACGTAATGCCAAAATAATTTGTAAATAAATAAATAAAATAAATAAATATTGCTGGACATTACACACAGCACCATCTAGTGCCACACTAAGCAAGGCTTGTGTCGTGGTCACCAGACAGTTGATATACTACATATATACTTTTTGTTTGTAAATACATACTTATTATACATATAAACATCCATGACTCGGAAACAAATGTCCATGCTCATCACACAAACATTTACTCCCACCGGGATTCGAACCCAGGACCCTAAGAACGTAAGGCAGCCTAACTACCGCTGCGCCATTCGGGTCGTCGCATAAAATTAAACATATTCTTAAGAAAATTTGTATTTATTTCGATTGGTTTACAGAATATCTTGGTTTCTAAATATATATTCTGAATGGACACTGATTTAAACAAGAGTTATGAGAAAAATAAGCTTTCTAAAGAAATTTTAAATTCCTCATATCTCATCTTTATGTCATTGTTCTTTACACAACCTTTAAAACATGTTTAATTTTAAAGGTAAAGGTAATTTTTAAGGATCTTGATTAATACATAATCTAAAAACGTGTTTTTTTTACCTACCCTTCGTTTAGGGCGACCGAAACGAAGGGAACCAAGATCGGCACTATACAGACATATTAAAAATTAAATCAAGTACCATATTTAGACAAAAATCCCTACTAATTTCCCCTGATCACAAATTTAAAACCATCTCCATTATATTTCCGCCATAACTTAACTATCATACCAAGCCTTCCAAAACCCTATACCCCTATCGATAAAGCTTTCAACCGATCTCGAAACCAATTAACGAATAGAATATTACATACTCGCGCCCTCTCTTTCGTTCCTATATCTCCATCCCTGTCTACCTGTACGCGTCACATGTCTCCTGGTCCAAGAGTAATGTATCGGTGATTTATCGTTGCGGCCTGCCCAATGGCCTGGAACCCTTTTATGGGCCGCAGGACTACCGGTGGAATAACAGGAGTAATTACCAGATATTCGTTAGATGCGCAATCTTATTGGCTTTTTGAGTTCTTGATTGGGGTTATTCAGTAATTGTTTTAAATGGGGGGAAAGTTTTAAGCAGTTTTTCAGGTTGATCAAAGGTATCCCTCAACTACCACGTCTATTTTATATATTAACGACCATTTTCAAAGGCTTACTGTTCGGTTTCGGTAGGTTGCTATCTCTCTGTCTGTTTGACTAACAGACAGTAAGAAACAAAACGTCACAGAAAATCCTTCTTTGATTTATTTATGATTCAAGTGACATGTAAATAGGATATTTCAAGCTAATTTTGTTTATAGAAACACCGATAGTTGCGAGACGTAGCATATTTTGTAATAAATAAATAAATATTAACTGACAGTTGTACGTTACGTTGTACGGAAGTTATAAAACACTGGCCTTAGTGGTTAAATGTATTTCTCATGAAATATACCCCCCTCCCCGCATTGGCATAAACCGTACAAAGCACAAATGGAACCCCCATGTTGCTACATACTGAGATTTTTTATTAGAAAACCCAATAATACTTTGCCAGTCCTGAACATCTAACCTCTCGTCCAGCAGCAGTAAGTCAAAAATGTTTCAATTAATATTTACCTAGCTAATATCGTAATCTAGCAAATTTTTGGAAAGACATGGTAATTTGGTTGTGATTACAAAGACATTGTAATCACAAACAATTTAACCCACACATTATGAACATTTTATATTCGGAAACCTTTTGTCAAACTTTCAGAAAACATTAGTCCTAGACTTCATCTAAAAATACCACTGTCCAACGACACCCGATACTACCCCACGCACTTGTTTTGAACGTCTTTTCTGTTTTCCTGGCTGTCCTGTTATTTTTCATCAAAAAATAACTTCTTGCCTCAAAAACAAGTGACAAACATTATTTTTCCTTCGCAAAATATTTTTTTGCCTCGTCACGTAGAGTTTATTGCGTTACGGTTCAGAATTCGTGATGTATTTTTTTCTTATAATATTCAGTCTGAGATGTTGAGGTATTTTCTGGGATATTAGGAACGATACTAACATTTCGGGAAGTGAGAAAAAAAATATAATGGCGTCATCGTTGTAGCTACCAATAAAAAAACAGCTAAGCTCTGTCGATGGAACGTCTCGCCTATCCAGCATTTTTTAATTGAACTTCAGTAACTCCTAATCGCTTATTTAATACAAAACAATCCAAGGAAAAAAGAATATATCCTGCATCGCGCAATCAAAATTATTCGCGAGCATACAAAATTGAGAGCAGCGGTGGGCCAGTGGTGGCAGCCCCGAATTACGAACATCGTGGGTTCAAACACAGGCAGGCATATTACTTTGTATAATTTATTTCATCACCACTGCTCTCAAAACGGTGAAGGAAAACATCGTGAGGAAACCGGCTTTTCCTAGAAACAAAAATTCGAAGACAAGTGACATGTACCAATCCGCACTGGGCCCGCGTGGCAGATTATAGCTCATTCCCTTTTATAGAGAGGAGGCCTGTGTCCCAGCAGTGGGAAGGCTGATGACAATGATGATAAGCATACAAGAACTCGAAAGCAACTGTTGGAAAGCAAACCCACCAGCCACTAACATCACCCGTCTGGTTGGGGTATCCTCCGTTTTCAACAGAGTATACGGTACTGTATACAATGCTCCTCATCAGAAAGTGTATCATCATCCTGCCCTCATCCCAATTCATTTGTGATCGGCGCAAAAAATCCTTTTCTTCTATACTTGTGTATCACTAGTCATCTCAGCAGTAACCGCCGTTCCAGGTATATCATCCTTCACACAGTCCACCAATCGTTTCTTACTGGGTCTTATACTACTCTTATACGGAAAACTTTCTTCATTATTTGGTGATCCTAAGCTTTCTACTATCATCTCTGTGCCTACTAATCCCTCGTGAGGACCTCTAATTATTACTATAACTATTTTTAGCTATTGGTTCTCCTTTTATTAAATAAATACATTAATGTTGTCCTCCATCCCTACGCAGTCGTATTTTATTCAACAAACTGGAGCTCGTAGATACGAATGAATAGATAACGTTTTCAAATTGTTCCGCAAACTATTGCGAAGGGAACATTAGATAGTTGCTGGTGCCGAAACGATTCAACAGCTCTGAGAGATTCACACATACAAGTGGACTTCCAGGATTGAGAAGTTGAATTAAATTGGTTATTAACTTGTATGTTTAGACTGTTTTATTAGTGATTTGCTAGATATAATGATGAAAAGGATCAAATATTCAAAGGAAACGTATTTTTTATAAACACAATAACTGTAATCAGTTGTAGAAAACACTAATTGCACAAATATGAGATTCTACAAAAAAGTTTTTTAAAGAGAATTCAAAGAAAATCAAGCATGAACAATGTGGGTCCGAGCCGAGTGCTGGCCGTAGCACAATCCATTGTCCGTTGCTCTGTAGCAGCTCGGAAGCGTGAGTGTGTCCATACAAAATTGCACGGTCGACACTCAGCTCGGACCCGACACGGTCTAACGTGAGTCAGGCTTAAACGTGCTTTCCGAGGCACGGAGAAAACTCGATTTGTAATGATGATCTCCTATCCCTCGGACTGACCTGGCAAGCAATGCTCAATGGCTATGATTTAGCCACGAATCAGCATGTCATATCATACCTTTTGTCGCGATATAACGCTAACTATTTTGCCCTATAAACATCACGAAAACGCGGTACAACCCCGTTTACTATGTGACTTGCACTGTAACGTAATTTTAGAGGCGTGACGGATGACGGAAAGATATATCGAGTGACAAGCATTCATAGCTATGCTTTGAGGGAACGAGCTTGGAACGTGTACTTATGTGAGCACGGCGTGGCTTCTATGTTAATTTTAAGTAAGGTTTTTGTTTAGAAGGTATTTTAGTTTCTGTTCGAGAGGCTCATGGTTAAGTAATAACAGCTTCACAGGTCTGTACTTCTTGCAACGGAATCTTAAATGGTATACAGCTACCGAAAAGACATCTGTTCAAATCCATACTTAATATTATAAAGAAAATACATCCTCTTGAGTAGCATAAATAGGTACATGCTACACATATGAGTAGTTGCTCTCGCTGGAGAGCACACTCCCACTGCCAAATGACACGTACCACATCTGCTTAAAGTACACAAGACTGATTGCAGATACAAAAGAGAGAAGCAAAAAAATAATATTATAAATGTATACCTATAAAGTAACTATTTTTTTGTTTGTTCGTTAACTTTGATCGGATCGCAATGAAATTTGGCAAGTAGGTAGATGTGTATATGTCACCGTAAAATTGTCAAACACGTTATATTACAATATAACGTGTTTCTCTCTAGCGATATTGTAATATCTCGAATTATTGTCAACTAAACATACGGAAGTATCTCTGCCCCCATAATCGGGACTTGGGGCACCCCCCCGTTAGGTTAGTTAGGTTCCTTTAAACCCTGCACCTGGAAATAGGGGCCCCGCGAAGCGGGGCTCCGTCGACTACGCTTTTTAGGGGAATATGAAGTGTTTTAAGGTTAGGTTAAATTTCTCAGGAATGGTACAGTATCTTTTCATGAGAGTGGTACCACTGGGCAAGGGGGACCCCTCCTTCTCTCCACACCGCGTGAGTTGACTACAATCGCATGCATTTCACGAAAAATAATGCGTTTTATTGTAAGCAGTATGTTCATTTGACAATAATTCGAGACTTTACAATATCGCTAGAGATATTACAATATAACGTATTTGACAATTTTACGGTGACATATATTTATCATAGGAAAGGATTTAGTTTTTTTCACACGGACCCATCATAATTTCCACGCGAATGAAGTCGCAGGCAACAGTATTTTTTTATTTTATTTATTAAAACTTTTATGCATAGTTAAAAACTGTACAAAGGCGAACTTAATGCCTTAGGCATTTTCTACCAGTATATCTTAGGGTGTTGCACAGATAATACACAGTAGGTAGGTAGGTAGTAGTTTATCAATAGATAACTTCTAATATTGTATAAATTAATTGTTTCCGAATTCCAATGGACTGTTCCGTTTGAACACGGAAACAGTTCATTTGATAAATAAACTGAATAAACCGAACACGTGCCCGAGAACTATGCAGAAATTATATTGATAAGAAGATAAATTTTATGTTTCATACTTTATATTAATTACGGTTGCAACCGAGCTGCATCTGGTTAGACTAGAAGTCGTCACAACATAGTTGGGAAAAGGCTAGGCAGATGATGATGCAGTTGCAATCGAGAGGATTCTTAGATCTTATTAAAAAAACACTTTACATTGTTCTAAGTTCTGATACTCTTATATCAAAACATTCTTCTCCACAAATTAATGTAATTAAGTCTTTACTGTTTACATTTATTGGTTCACTGCGCCATCTATTGGATAATTTGTGAATTCTTGTAAAATAAGTTGAGTACTGCGTCGATAGATGGCGTTGAAGCGTTTTCTGAATCACGCTATCAAGATTCTCCGTCGTTTGACTAGGTCAAAATGATTATAAAATTTTTCTTGTGAGCAGCAAGCACTGTGATTATAGTATTATACGCGCTTAGTACAAGTCCAGTGTTTAATTTAGCCACCCTCTCCTAGTCGACCTTTGTTCATGGTCCTTCGAGCCGGATGTGGTACGGGAGTGATTTGGTGGTTCCGGTGGTGGTAGTATACCATCCTTCGCGTCATTACTGGGCAGTGGATCGCTGTCCAGAGCATCCCCTTGATTGGGGTACCAGGTGAGAGGTTCTTGGACCTGTACCTGGAAGTGGAACCGGAAGGAGCCGGGAGCAGTTGGTGGTTCAAGCGGCGAAGCATCACTGGTGGGCGGTCGGCTTCAACTGGACGGGCGGCGCAAGGAAGGAAGAGGAACTACAGTTCGTGGTCAAGCAAGCAGAGGGCGCCACTTGGGTGGTGCAGTACATCGCGACGTGACGTCGTCAGTGTCAGTGTCAGTGAGTGTATCGGGTAAAAATCGTGAGTACTTTCAACCTTGTAAATCTGAAGTGGTGTCATACGGGGAACCTATGCCCGTTTTGATACAGAAATTGAACTTTGAAGAGACTTGTAAAATTTTGGCTGAAAATTGAACTTTGAGTTCAGAACAAGTTTACTGCAAGATTGTGTTATTTCTCTGTAATTGTTTATTGTGCTGTAGTTAGATCTTTTTTGTTTGTGTTATTTTTTTTGTGTATTTTTATTGTGTGTTTGTGTATAAATCGTGTTTCCAAAATGGATTCATTGATCGGTATCCAAGAAGATGTAAAAATTAAATTAGAAAAGTCTTGGATTAACTTTAAAAAATGCCCAAAAGATAGGCTAACAGTTTCGTATATTGAAACGCGTTTAGAAAGTATAGAACAACAATGGCAACTTTTCTATAATACGCACGTTAAAATAATTAGTGATACTAAAAAATCCGAATTACATAGTTCGAGTTATCATAAAGATTGTTTTTATGACGAGGTTGAAGAATTATATATTCAAATAAAAAGTTCTTTAAAAGAGTTACTCAGAAAAGATAAATGTGTTCCTAGCGGCGATAGTAACAGTAGCCAGGGAATTAGCGGTAACAAAGAATTCCATAACTTTCGGTTACCAGAAGTAAAAATACCAATGTTTTCTGGTAAATATCACGAGTGGGTTACTTTTAGAGATTTGTTCATGGGGTTAATACACCAAAATAGTAGCCTAGATGATGCACAAAAATTGTATTATCTGAAAGGGTATTTAACCGGGGAAGCGGAACTGTTATTAAAAAATGTAAAAGTGACATCTGAAAATTATAGTTCAAGTTGGGAAAAATTAGAGTCCATGTATAATAATAAAAGATTTTTAGCGAATGGTATTGTAAAATGTTTATTTAATCAAAGAACATTAACAGGAGAATCCGCACCTGAAATTAAAAAACTTTTAAGTACAACTACCGATTGTTTAGAGTCAATAAAAAATTTAGATATCGATCTTGCATCATTTTTAATTGTCCATATTGTAACGGAAAAACTGGACAAAGCTACTAGAAGGGCTTGGGAATTAAAGGTAGCATCAGATCCTAGCGATGATCTTCCTACCTTTGATCAACTAAAAGAATTTTTGATTAATCGATTTAGGGGGTTGGAGAATTTAGATACTAAGGTAGATAGAGTCCAAAGGACTACACAGGCACTACACGTAGTGAAAGATAAGAGGGGATCCTGTGCATTTTGTGCAGGTGAGCATAAAATAAATATCTGTAAAAAATTCATCAATGAAAGTATTGAAAATCGGAGAGACTTTGTTCTCAAGAAAAAACTATGTTTTGTTTGCTTGCTTGACAACCACCATGTTAGGTTTTGTAAAAACACTCTCAAGTGCCAGGTGTGCAAACGACGCCACCATTCATTATTACACCAACCGGGTGGTGTAGGGTCGGAAATTGGTGAGGGTAGTAGTGCTGCTCGCGCAGAATCTTCAACGGATGGAAATAATACAGCCGAAAAACAAGCGGATAGGTCTAATACGGCGCCGGTAGTCTCATGTCTTGCGAAAGGGAATAATAAAACGGTCTTATTAACGACGGCGTTAGTAAAGGCCGAGTCGAAGAATGGGACTTACCACGTAGTCAGGGCATTGCTGGATCAGGGATCACAAGGGTCCTTTGTTACAGAATCAATGGTTCAGTATTTGGGTCTAAAGAAAATACCGTCCGAAAATACGGTGCTCGGTGTGGGAGACAAAGGTACAACTTCGACGGCTAAAGTAGTAATAAATCTACGGTCAAGAGTAAATTCTTCTATTAAATTAAAGGTTAAGGCTTACGTTTTAAAATCGGTAACGTCTCTTCTTCCGTCCTCTAAAGTGGCTAGAGTAGAATGGGTAGAATTAAACGAAAATGACTTGGCTGATCCGGGTTACTTCAGACCAAATAAAATCGATATTTTATTGGGCGCTGAAATATACAGTCAGGTCATTCAGTATGGGATTAAGAAGAATTCAAACGGGACTCTATTAGCGCAAGAAACTACTTTAGGATGGGTATTGTCGGGTGCGTTTGAAGTTGACCAAGGTATAAGTGCTCCCACAAAAATAACTGTAATGCATACCAGCGTAAAAGATGATGAATTATTAAGAAAATTTTGGGAACTGGAAGAAACATCTATAACAAAAAGGATGCTTACAGAGGAGGAAATAAAATGTGAAGAATTGTTTAAAAATACAACGGAAAGAAATAAAGACGGCAGATATGTGGTAAGATTGCCGTTACGGGACACAAACCTGGTTGAAAGTGGCGGCGAATCCAAAGGGATAGCTGAAAAAAGATTAAAAGGGTTAGAAACACGGTTAGCAAAAAATGTTAAATTAAAGGCGGACTACGCCAAAGTCATACAGGAATATTTAACTCTTAATCACATGGTAGAAGTAAAAGATAGGGATAAAAATAATAAAAGGGGTGTCTACTTACCGCATCACGCTGTCGTCCGGGAGGATAAGGACACAACCAAGGTGCGTGTTGTGTTCGATGCGTCCTGCAAGCGTAGCAACGGGAGGTCACTTAACGATGACCTAATGGTGGGTCCGTCTTTGCAAGACGAACTTCGTCATATTATTATGCGCTGGAGGGTGCACAAGATTTGTATAGGGGCTGATATTATAAAAATGTACCGGCAAGTTCTAGTGAATAGGCAAGATACTCCCATGCAAAGAATCCTTTGGCGGGATAGTCCTGAAAAGGAAATAAAGGAGTACGAATTGATAACCGTTACATTCGGGACAGCCTCGGCACCATACTTAGCGGTAAGGGCTCTTCAACAGCTTGCAGTCGACGAATGCGGGGATAATGCGGATATCGCTAAAATAATCGTAAGGGATTTTTACATGGACGATTTGATGTCAGGAGCTGAAAATAAAGAAGATGCGTTAAAAATTTATACGGAGTTAACAAAAGTGCTAGCTAAAGGCGGATTTCAATTACAAAAATGGAAAAGCAATAGCGAAGAATTATTAAATAGTATTAGGGATGGGAATAATGAAGCATTAATATTAAAAATAGACGATATAACAAAAATATTAGGACTTACCTGGAATTCGCGCGACGATTGCTTCCAGTATTCTTTGGTACTTAAGCCGGTAACTGGTCCTGTAACTAAAAGAAAAATTATATCTGATATTGCAAGGTTATTCGATCCATTAGGGTGGCTAGCACCAAGCATAATCATAGCAAAGGTGTTAATACAAAGGCTGTGGTTAGCCGGGTTGCAATGGGACGAAGAAGTTCCAAATCATTTAGTAAAAGAATGGGTAACTTACCGTGAAAACTTAGCGTCTTTAGTTGACATAAAAATACCGCGCTGGTTAAATACGAGTAAGAAAACAAAACAAGAGTTATACGGGTTTTCGGACGCCTCGAAGGTCGCATATGCAGCAGTTGTGTACCATCGAGCAGTAGACGAGATGGGGAATATTCACATTTCCTTAGTGGCTGCTAAAACGAAGGTAGCTCCTATAAAGCAAGTCTCCATTCCAAGGCTTGAACTTTGCGGGGCAGTTCTTTTGACCAAGCTTATTTTGGAAGTAGCCGAAGTTATGAACATACAAAAGGAGAATATTCATGCTTTCACAGATAGCGAAGTGGTATTAGCGTGGTTGAATAGTCATCCGAGTCGTTGGAAGACGTTTGTTGGTAATAGAGTTTCCGACATTTTGAGCAATTTAGATACTCATCATTGGGCGCATGTGGCATCGAAACAAAATCCTGCTGATTGTGCTTCACGCGGGATATCTCCGGCGGAACTTGCAAGTGTTTCCCTCTGGTGGGAAGGTCCAAGCTTTTTAAAAGAACCGGTAGTAGAATATAAAAGACCCAAACATCTTGCCACACATTTAGAAGAAATCAAGGCGCATACGAGTACAGTAGATGTTTCACTTTGGAACAGATTTTCTTCGTTGACAAGATTGATTCGGGTAATTGCATATTGTCGTAGATTTTAAACTCAAGGAATAGGGTAGCATCGGGTAATGGTACCGTCGTTACAGTTATCAAACCTGGAAATAGAATGCGCAACAGAAATATGTGTCAAAAAATGTCAGGAAGAAGGATTCGAAACCGAATTGGAAAATTTAAAAACCGGAAAATTAGTACAGAAAAAAGCAAATTTGAATTCATTAAACATATTTTTAGATCCGAAAGGAATAATCAGAGTAGGAGGTAGGCTTGAGATGTCGCAGTTGGGTTATGAAAGAGTGCATCCCATCCTTATACCAAGGAAATCGTTTTTAACCAGGCTATTAATTGCCGACGCACATGATAAAACTATGCACGGGGGTCCGCAATTAATGATAACATATTTACGGTCAAAGTATTGGATCGTGGGAATCAAGACTTTGGCTAAGGGATATGCAAGGAGCTGTGTTCAGTGTATTCGGTATACAGCTAAAGTAAGGCCCCAACTTATGGGTCAGCTACCATACTCTAGGGTAACCCCTGGCAAACCTTTTCTACGGAGCGGGGTAGATTACGCGGGACCGATAAGTATTAGAACGTCAAAGGGTCGTGGTAATAAGTCCTACAAGGGCTACATAGCCTTGTTTATATGTATGGCCACAAGGGCGGTGCATTTGGAAGCAGTTAGTGAGTTAAGCACAAGGGGTTTTATGGCGGCGTTTAAACGGTTTGTAGCCAGACGTGGTCGATGTGCGGAACTGCACAGCGATAATGGGACGAATTTTGTAGGGGCAGCGCGAGAGTTACTTCATTTATTCAAAGTAGAAAAGTCAGAAATTAATCCCGAATTAGCAGATGAGTTAGGGAACAATGGCACTGAATGGCACTTTATTCCTCCTCAATCCCCCAATTTTGGAGGTCTTTGGGAAGCAGGGATAAAATCCACAAAGCATCATCTAAAGAGGGTTATTGGCAATTCAACGCTGACGTTTGAAGAAATTGCCACGGTATTGGCGCAAATTGAGGCGTGCCTTAATTCCAGACCATTGTCATATGTTGAGGATCAGGATAAATTAACCATTTTGACTCCAGGTCACTTTCTGGTGGGAGAATCACTTGTTTTGCCACCTGATTTAAATTATGAAAGGGCAAATGTTGGTAACTTAAGGCGATGGCAATTGCAACAAAGAATGATGCAGGATTTTTGGCGACGTTGGTCACACGACTATCTTCACCAATTTTTACAACGGCATAAATGGCAGCATAAGGTTCCGGAGCCATGTGTTGGTGACGTAGTGTTGGTCAAGGAGGACAATTTGCCCCCTGGCAGGTGGTTGTTAGGCAAGGTAGAACAGAAACATCCCGGATCTGATGGTATTACACGGGTGGTGACATTACGAACGTCATCGTCTTCTATAAAAAGACCTACGTCTAAATTATGTGTATTGCCTGTAACAAATTAATATAAGGTTTGTTTATTTTTAGACTGGGGCTATTATTTAAGTTTCTTTTTTTTAAATGTGTTTTACATGAGTACTTAGTATTTATATTACTAGAAATTGCAAGTGTTAGTTATAAGTTCATTGTTTTTAAAGTTGTTAGTGATAAGTTCATTGTTTTTAAAGTTGTTAGTGATAAGTTCATTGTTTTTAAAGTTGTTAGTTATAAGTCATTGTCTTTAAATTGTTTGGTTTATATTCATGTTTTAAAACTGTTAGTAATAGGCTAATTGCATCAAGGCTGAACTAAATTTAAAATTGTATAATTTATTTACGGTAGTCAGTCTTGAAGGACATTCGCCATAATGTCCTTGGTGGGCGGAATGTTTACATTTATTGGTTCACTGCGCCATCTATTGGATAATTTGTGAATTCTTGTAAAATAAGTTGAGTACTGCGTCGATAGATGGCGTTGAAGCGTTTTCTGAATCACGCTATCAAGATTCTCCGTCGTTTGACTAGGTCAAAATGATTATAAAATTTTTCTTGTGAGCAGCAAGCACTGTGATTATAGTATTATACGCGCTTAGTACAAGTCCAGTGTTTAATTTAGCCACCCTCTCCTAGTCGACCTTTGTTCACTTTACTGAGGAGACTTTGTAGTAAAAGCTTTTATGACAACGTTTTTCATGTAATTAGTTAATGGCGGTCAAGAAATAATCCTCACTTTGTTCTTAGATGCACATGTATGGCGCAGGCACTGGATTTTTGTACTGATTCGTTAGAGAAATAAAGAAGAAATGAAGAAATATAAGGATGCGTTTATTTGAAAAAAAAAAACCGTGAATATATTTAAATACACACGGCGACACTTCAACCAGTATAACATGGCCTCGCTTTGTATGGATTTCTTGTACAAGGACAGATTCGCATAAACTGGTTTTGTATAGCTTGATAGGTCCCCGTTTGTACTTAGGCAGAGACATGTAGTCTGTTTTTGAACACACTAAGCACATAAAGTAATTAATAAAAAACGAAAAAAAAAACAGTGTTACATTACAACCTCTTTTTTCTGCTGCAACTCGAAATTTAAACTAAAGAGGCAAGTGTCAAAAAAACACTTTTGCGGCCTGTCACATTTCAATGTCAATTTTCTCCAAACCATGTACGTCTCAAAACTAAGGAACTGTTATTTTCTCCAAATGACGAGCATCTTAAACTGTGACCGCTGTGAAATCATCTAAACAAGGACAGGACGCACGTTACCTCTGAGGTAAGAGTTTATTTTCGGGGCAAAATATAATGCGCACCAAAAATGACTTAATGACCACTAACATCTATCACCTAAAATATCAATTGATCACCAAATTTAGTAAATTGGGCACCAAGTTTTAATGAGATGTTTGATGACAAACTATGTAGTTTTGCCGACTTGGGGCACCCCGTGGTTATTTTTTTATAACCTATTCAGAAGTAGGAGCCCCGCGGAGCGGGGCTCTGTCGACTGGGTCTCCTCAACTCGGATGCAAGAGCATAACAGTTCAATTCCTGGTGGTCTTTAGCTAAAAAAAATAAATTTTTGATTCTTATTTCACGATAAAATGAGGATCAATTTTGGTGATCATTTACTAATTTTGGCGGTCAACAGTGATTTTTTTGCCATTACATTTTGCTAAATCGGAAGGTTCGTTAATAGCAGGGCCTTTAATTTCTGTTAGCGAGCGTTTTCTGATCGTTGCAGCCCATCGAAAGGTTTTCTTGACTGCCCCCAAATGTGTGGAGTGGAGGCAATAATAGCGATACCGTTGTTTTTTTTTAAGTTGCAAAAGTCGTCAAGAATCACGCCCTAAATCTGTGTTCAAACTTTGTGTCACGTACAACCATGTTTAAATTGCAGTAGTACCCTTTATCATTTTTATTCCGATTTTAAATCCCCGCGGCACTTTTGCCTTATCTTAAAATCCTTTTCAAACCAAAGATTGCTTAAATCCACGCCATCTCAAAAGGTCAACATTTTATTCAAAACACAAAATAATAAAGGAAACTGTATGAAAATGCTCTGTTTCGACATTTCCTTCGAACAGAACCATCAAAGAAAATCTCTTTCGGACGTAAATGCCAAAAAAAAAGTAATTTTGACCTATAAAAGGAGTGTTTGTTGCCACGTAATGTTTATTTAGCAAGAAAACGTAAACAGAAATCTTTTATTTTTGTACCTTTATTTCACTTACCAACCTATATGCACTTGTTCTGTTTAAACAAAGACCTCTTATCGTTTAGAAAAAGAGTGACCGTTTTTCGTCAATGTCTTTCACTTTATCGTATAGAAAAAAAGTGATCGTTTTTCGCCAATGTTTTTCACTATGAGAGGGATAATTTTAAATCAATAAGGGCCACTTTATGATGTGTGGTGTGACAAGAATGAATAAGGTAAGGGACGAGTATATTAGAGGAAGCTTAAAAGTTGCACCAGTTACAGAGAAGTTGAAAGGGAATCGACTGTCTTAGTATGGATATGTGACGAGGAGGAATGAATCGTATGTGACTAAAATAGTGATGAATAAAATGATAGCATGACCGTTGACAGAGGAGAATGGAAGAACAAAACGTGTTGCGCAAACCCCAAGAAACATGGGACAAGGGCTCGAAGATGATGGAAACACAAATTTCCAAGTTATACTAAAAATAATCTGCCGGATGGAAATGTCAATGATTGTAACACATCGCGAGCTGGTGAAACAACTTAAGACCAGATATTATTACCCTTTTTAAGACCAAAACTAAACTAAACTAACGACTTTCGTACAATTCACTTTCCACCATACACGCTCAGTCGATATGAACCAAGGTCACACCGGCCCCTAGTTTCAAGTCATAACCTCAACGACTAAAAGTTCTAAAACAATTAAAATCAAAAAATATACAGATCACGCCACGACCTCTAAAGATTATAAATCCTCTTCATTCACCTGGAGTTGGACTTCACTCCCACGCGGCATCAAACAGTAGATTATGATCAACTCATCATAACTTTAACACCTTCGTGATCTTTGCACTTACCACTTAATGTTTGGCTTAGTCGCTGTTAATAAGAGTGTCTTTGTCTATGTTAATTGGTATTGCTAGTGAATCATTGGGTGCAAACGAGTATCAGTAAGCGTAGTGTGGGAACGCCCTCCAGTCAAGTGTATCGGTGACCTTTAAAAAGTGTCTAGGTAAATCTGGGCGTGGAAATCGGAGGTTGAGCCGCAGTTTACGGGATGCTGTTTTGCTGTGGATTGTAAAAGGTGTTCTCTAAACGCTAAAACAAAGTCAGCCAGCGGATAAATTGCACAGAGACAATAAAATACTCATTTGGCATGAAATTTAAAATTAACACACTAACAATTTGCTAACTAATAACTATAATATATTTTGCTAGACACTTTACCTATTTGGGACTTTACACTATAATGTACATCTGAGCTATCTTTTATTTTCTCACTATCAAGCAGATGGTCTATACAGATTGCAGACCGGCTGTAGATACTGGAGACTGACCGATACTTCAGTGCATTCTGTCAGAGAGCTAGGGGAACCGCTTCCACGGTTTAAACGAAGTATCGTCTTGACAGAACTTTAAATGAAACTAAGACTAAAAAACCGACCCATGCAGACAATAAAATCTTAAACATAGATCGAATATAAGAAAAAGGGTTGATACTCAAACCACTATATCCCACATCAGCATACCGACAAACACGAAAAAACAGCGTCCAAAATAGTGAACAAAAGAGGTTGTTAGTATCAAAACAATCCCAGACTACGCTCATGCATCACTTTGTTGGTCACAACACGTCAACAGGATAATAATCGGGTATGATCACGGAAAATACTGGAAGAGACACAAATAAGTACGCTTAGAACGATGTTTTCGTCGACATTGTTATGTTACCATAATTTTGGGTAATAGATTCTCGTAAAACATAGTTAATGTTGGTGTATTGTTGAACTGAGGTGTACGCTTATTATATTTTATGTATGTATATTCCAATAGTGTCCCCAATGCTAGGACGCAGGCTTCTGTGAGGAGGTCGAATGATAATCTGGCGGTCAATGAACTTGAACATTGTTTATGATATACCACGTTTCTTTTATTGTCAACAGCCAGTATCAAGTCGTAAGAGACTGAGGAAAAGAATAGATTTCTTTTCTTAGAAGCATCGTAAACTTGATTTTACTGTTATCAAAGGAACTTAACTAAGACTATTTCTATGTTGTGGACTTTATGTCTATAAATGAATGTGTTAAAACAATAAACCCCTGGCAGGGAATTGGTATCAAGTTTAAAGCTACGAGTATTTTAACTGATGGCAAAATTAAGATCATCATCATTATTTCAGCTGAAAGACATCCTTCTGGACATAGGCCTCCCCCAAATGTCGTCACATTCACCGGCCCCCTGCATATTGCATTCAGCGGATCCCCGCAACAATTATGATCAGCATAAGATCATATATAATATGATCATACCACAGTTTAATGCAGCAAACCGGATCAGCATCACTTCATTAAACTTTTACTAGCTGAGTCCGATTCATCATACAGGAATGTGTTTAAGAATCATGAAAATAATCCCAAGAGTCCTATGCAGTGCTATCATTGCAACGATATCGCAGATACTTTAAAAACCTTTAAAAGTCTTAAGATCATCTAAATATTTGTAGTTCCTTCTAGTATGACTTTTAACTCCATCAAGGGGCAGCGGGTGGAAACAGCGTCAGGCGATCCGTCCCGGGAATATATAGTGAAGGGAGACAAATAGGTCGCGAAATTGCCATTTACATACATAAATAACTAGTAAACATATACCGTGTGTGGTTTTATTTTCTTATGGACGCGAAACTAGCTTCCAAAACGAATTATGGAGATGTTTTGGAGAATATACAATATGAATTTGTTTCTTTTTTTTTTGCGTAACCAAATAACCAAACAATAGTTGAAAAGGCTGCCTTTAACGTTGAACCTGCTAGTGTTTGAAGTAATTGGATATTTGGATTCACTTAAATTATTTAAACGTAGATTTAAACTATAAAAGTATTCTATCCATATAGAATCAAAACCACACGTAAACGAAATCATCTCTCTAAATTAAATTGAGAAAAAGCATTTCTACAGAATCCAGTTTAACGTCCCAATTACCTAAACGTACCCAATAAATTTTAAAGTCTATAAAAATCAATTTTATTTAGAACACAAAAAGAGGAATGGCCGAGTGTCATTTTAGCAAAATAGCCCCTAAATAAATGCAATGGAAGACACAATAGGCATATAGGAAACAATTGGTCCCATAATTTATGTTGCCACAACGAGCGTATATGGGTCACGCTGGCTGGACGCATACCACCGGGAAAAACACTTCACTCACTCACGCACACCATCACATCCTCTACTACATACACTGCAACCTCTACGCACACATTGACACCACTTACGCGGTATACCAAAGCGTTAGTGAATCCGTGAATGTGTGCCCCGCAATCGAATGACTGAGTGAGCTATTCGTGAACAGTTGTACGAAGTAAACGCTAGGATTGGTTATCTGTGTTGTGGCTATTTGCATGTATCATTTTCTGTTGTAGTCAGCTCCACCGCGGAGAGTAATGTAATGACGTAGATTCGGACAGACGTGGCCAGTTCTCGACTTGCGGTGTCAGCTGTCGAGGCAACTGAGGCCAAATATAGAACTGACTATTTTTGTAGTGTATTATATTTCCAGAAGTAACTGTCATACAGGCATTTTATAGGCTTCTGTATTATTGTTTTGCTTCAAAGCTGTTAAATCCGCATAGCCTTTACTTTCGGGTCAGCTTCTATTCCAACTGGATACAGCTGAATACTAGTATTGGAAGCATCTGCGTATCTGTCTTCCACAAACCAGTAACTCGGTTTTCTGACATCCAGGTTCTGAACACCCGTATAATCTCTCAAATACACTTATGTCTCCACGAATGACGCCGAGACCAACGGTTTAACTTGTTTTAATAAAGTACGGAAAGGTCTCAATTTGTAATGCATGGTAACCCATCCCCAGGCTCATCCTCAGAAAGCTTAGCTCAACCCTCAATCGGCCCGTGCATGACAGGCCCTATTTACTACGGTATTAAATACAATATGGAAGACTATGTATAAAACCTTTTTCAAGAAAAGACAGAACCATAGAGCAAAATAATATTTCAATATGGCACTTCTTTTTTGGAACCGTATATTCTAATATTCAATTTATTATAGTCAGAAACAGTGGGTGCAGGCGCTGGACGCGAATCTGGCATTATTTCAACAACAGTGGACGCGGAAGCAAATAGTCGAAGATTTATGTGGGACATCTTGAGAGATGAGACGTGGTTGTATATTGACTTGTAATTGCAGCGCGGTAGATAGATGGAAAAGCTGATAGAATAAAAAATGTTACTGTTGTGTTGCTGGTCTGTCAGCTAGAGAACACCAATCTCCTTCAGTTTGTAATAAAATATGGGTGAAAATGTTATTATAAGGAAAATTACGAAAGTTTTAAAAGATTACTTCAAATTAGCATTACTGTGCTGTCATTGTTTTAGAAAATACCTACCTATTTTGTAGTTCCTTTTATAAATAGCTGTAATTCTATTTTATAAATAAACTATGAACAAAACAATGCACAACCTTTATGATTGAACCCACTTTAAATAAAAAACTCAAACCTAAGATAATAAAAAAGCTTCAAATTCATAAAGGACCATCACAAGATCTACATGACAAACCCGTTATCGAGTAACCTTTTACCAACGTCTTTGAGACAAATTTATATCCGACGCGACTCAAAGCACGATTGGACTGAACGGAATAATATTTTCTTCCTTCTATATAGATTATTGACGGTAGTTTTAAAAGTAGATTTGCATACAGATCTGATAAAGGGAAATATAAAGTGCTTCTTGTAAATACGAAAGGTAAATGTATGAAGAGGTCTGATCGCATTATATTTTACGCGTGCTGTCGAAAATAAAGACAATTGTACTTTCTATATACTATTGTTTACAGCCTGTTTTCTGAGTGTTTTTGAGTATATTTGGGATATCCCCTCTCCAAAACGACTACGTTCCTGACAAAGATATTTTTCCTCGGACAGCAACCATTCCACTGTGTGATGTGCAGTGATCGGAGTAGGTAGGCAATGACCGCAAACATTGGTGTTTATAAGGACATTTCCCGGGATTCAGTAAAATGATCTTTTCGGCTATTTTACTTGTCAATACAACATTTTTACAGATTTCTTTTAGAATAAAAATTGAAACGTGTCCGTCTGATACTTACCCATCGAGAGGGCAGGGGGGATATGTCTTTGCCCATAATTATTGGCTTTTCACAAAGTAATTTCTAATTTATTTAATAACAAGCTGATGCACGCGGCTTCGCCCGCGTACAAATTATAAACTAACTTCCTCGAGAACACTCTATCCATTGGTGAAAACAGCATGAACATCGGTGCAGTAGTTTTTGAGTTTATCACGAACAGACAAACAGACGCGGCTGAAGACTGTGTTAAAATATGTCGTGATATATTAAGAAAACGTATCGCAAGATCAAAAAATCGCTCCACCCACTCCGAGCACTGGTGATGTGTGAAGAAGCGTACCTACCAAATTCCTCTTTCAAAATCACAGCGATCCTCATTGTAACCAAAGAGGATCGCTGTGATTTTGAAAGAATTCTTTTTTCTGATTTCGTCATTTTAGACAAACAACAGACAACTCATTGACCAATAAATATTCACATATGGAAAACAAGAACCCTACAATTTCCAAAGCAACAGTCTCCCTGCCAAAAACTAAAATAGGCTTCCAAACTGTGAACCCCATTTTACATGTTAAAGGGAACAGAAATAAAAGTATAAGAGCGAATGCAAAAGCCTTGCATCAACTGTTCACTATGCAGTGGAAGTTCTGAGTCAAGTGAAACAATTGCCGCGTCCCTACGGGCAATCTGTTTCTACAGTAGCTTCGCAATGTTTAAACTAAACGGCACAGCTGAGTTTTTAAACCGGCCTTGTTCTTGTGCTCATGTGAAAGGCTTGTTGGGGATAGTTTATGCTTGTTGATAGTGCATGAGCTGTTGTTGCAGTTATGTATGTGCAGTTTTTTTTGTTTATTGTTTGTTTCGATTGTTACGATTTAACTCAAGAATACTCAACCGATTTAAAAAAATATTTTTTAAATCGTTTTATCAGCGACCTTGAAAACTATGAAAACGACACCCATGACGGAAAAACAAAAAAAAACATGGACGTCATCTTGGATTTTCATTTTGTCCTCATTTTCGAGAAAAACCACCTTCAAGTAATAACAGGCGTGATGTTTTGTTTACTCCACAGGGTAAACCTTAGTGACCATTAAGGTGGGCAAAGCTCCAGTCGCGTAAGTGTCCATTCGCGCAAGGTTTCTTTCGCGCTGAACTCCATGCGCGCATATAATGTATTTTCGGGTGCGCACAAGAAGTGTCCTTCGCGCAAAAGTCCCAGATCCTAATTTTAAGATGCACAATAATTTATTTACTTTTTTAATTGACGTTTCAGTAAATTAGAATAGTGTTAAAAGCGAAAATACAATATTTTAATAATTTCGTTAGGTACGTTTGCTCGATTTCTTATTTTTTTGGCTTGTGCACATTGATATATAAAAAACCCGTTGTGCACTTTGTTGTGCATGTGGGTCATTTTGGATGTGTTATGAGACTCAAGCGATATCAGATTTGCGACAGGTTTGTACGGATGGTGGGACAGTATCGCTAATATTTCGACATCGGGATGAAAGTCGGAGCAATGACCTCTATTTCGATCATATGTGGCACCAACTATAGTAATTATAAGCTACAAATTATTCTGATATCATGCAAATTAGCTCAGCTATTACAATTTTCGCGGACACAGTCGCGGGAAAACTGCTAGCAATAATTTGAAGAGGTAAAATTTTGAGGTTTCCATGTAGGATAATCTTAGGAACTACTGATCTGAAAATTCTTTTAATAACGGGAATCTACTTTATTTTACGGGCTACATTTAAAACCTTCCCGTATGATAGTTTCAATACAAAACGGGAGCGAAGCCGCGAGTAAAAGCTAGTATGGAAGATAATGTATCTGAATTATGAGTATAGTTACTGATTTTTGAGAAAATAACGTGAACATAATTATCTTACAATCACGCCTGCATAACCCTAAAGGTACAAGCAGCGGTGTACCCATTCAATAGTATACCCGGATTTCGCCAGTTAAAATGTGGTTTATTCGTCAACTGGCGACTGAACTTACGAGTTTTACCTTCCGTTTAATTTTTTTTACCAGCCGCTAGTTGCTCACTCGCTATTCGACGATTATTCCAAAAACGTCGTCATAAAATGCTTTTACAGTTTTATATTTTTTTTTACTGTAAAATAAACACCAATAAATTGCAAAGATAAACAAGTAAGACGGCGTTAAATGGAGAGATATAATTGAGCTTAAAATGTAATTGAAATTGGCCAAAACTTACTTCATCAAATATTTTTGAACTACACAGACTCTCATTGAGACATGATTTCTACATGACCTATTAAAACCAATGTCACCAGAGTAATCATTCAGTCAAGTAAAGTGAATGTTCAGTCCATTCATTAGTTCAATCGTACGTTCACTGGTCCGATCACTGTCCACTCGAGCGTTCACACTGCTTTCTTCATTTTCAATATTATTTTTAACCTGAGTGCATTTTGCTTTTAATTTTTTTTTTTTCGTTGGATGATATTTCTCTACCACGGAAATAAGTGTCTGCCAACAGAAATTAAAGAAGAACGGCTAGGCAAAACACCAGAATATCAATGCTTTATGATTTCTATTTTACGAAAGGGAACAGAGATGTGTTTGTATATGGTTAACACCATGTCGCGGACAACTTGAACTGCTTGATTAGGAATTTTGATGTTAGTTCTTAATTTCGATTATAGATGGCGCTGTACCAAGTACTTTTTGTACTTCTTATAGTGCCGCTACAAATTAAATCTGCGTTGTATCCTCAGTTCCACTCAGTATCGAAACATTTACCTTCCTTAAAAAAACAGACTCCATCATACACAAAAATTTACCGACTTTAATATTCCTTTTCATAGGCCAAAACAAACAGTTAATAAAATTGACATTTAGGCAAGAAAAGCAATCGTGATATTGGCAACGAAGAATAATACTAATAATGGCTGAAGCTGGGTCAAAGAAAATCATATTGAACTGGCAACTTTGTAAGAAGGAAACTTTCTTCAATATAACGAATTATTGGATTCTCCGAAGACGAATAATCATATCGGACTTTCGTCAGAATATATTTTTCGGGTCCCGAAATTTCTGTTCCGGTGTGATTTGATTTTTGTCCAAATTGAATGATATGCTTTGTATATAATGTTAACGCGCATTGAAATGTATTTGACCGATGTTTCTATCGTTTTGTCGTCTGAACGCATTTTTGGGTCGGTGGCTCTATTCTGAGATATTGGTTTGATATGAATAGCCGTGAGACCATTTCAACGGCTGCAATTTCCAATGTGATTTCGTTACGTAACTTTGGTTGGTTAGGTATAATTGAAAATAAAAAAGCAGGATTATTATCAGTGATGCGACAAAAAAAGGAGACTAGAAAAATAATCAAATCAGACCACTATCGGAGAAACCATCTTATCATACCTATATGATCATAAAAAGTAATCTTATCGTATAGTCTAAGCGGAGAGGTTTGCAAATGTATAATAATAGTAAGTATCAGTAAAATACGATGTCTTGCTCTTAGGTAAGAAGCCCTCAGTGTATCCTAATATAGAATTCCAGTCAAACGTCCCATTTTTCCGCGCAATTAGGTACTCAGCACCGAATGTCGAAAACTAGATTACTACTACTTCAAAGTACCTGTTAACTACGTGGAATAACTTTAATTTGTGTAACTGCGAATTAATTCACATTTACATAATACTAAAGAGCTAGTAGTGAACATTTTAGATGCATTTTTATAAATGAGTCACTGCTTCCATCGCATGTATAATTAAACTTGAATGAATTCCCCTTCCATTGTACGTAAAATGCGCATGGTCATAATATGTAATATGTGACTAAAATTTTTAGTCTTTTATGACAGGAAACGTGATAGACACTTAATTCACGTACCTACTTCATAAGCAAAACTTGAAAGCGTTGCCGGTTTTAAAGGCAAAGATTACCGTTTATTCGGTCTGTCAATTTAAAACGAAATATCGATGTCTGACATCGACTTTTCGTGTTTTTATTACACCTGCAGTACAAGTACGTAGGAATCGATAGGCCTCGATAAGATAAATTTGACAGTTATTCTCGATAAAATGAGTTTTTATGGAGTCAAAAACTCATTCACTCCTACGTACTTGTACTGCTGGCTCGAAAAATACATGGTCTCCATTTGTAACCTGGTCAAATTCTAGAAGGTATTTAAGCTAATTATTCTCGACCCGAATCAATAATAAAATGGGCAAGTTTTTCCTTATTTACGGAAATCGATCAGTGTAAACCACCCATATTTAAACGCAGCTTGTCTGTAACTAGCCCTATAACCATGCCTTCACATTTAGAAATAAATATACACAGCGACATGTCGCGCGATGGGTGATTCTGTTTATTACTTTCATGTTATTCTTAATTTGAATAATTTAAAATAGCTTTTTCATTAATTATTGACCGGGTATCGTAATTCATATTGATTGTTTATTTATTTAAAGACTTTCTAATAATAAAAATAAAGTCCAAAGAAATTTATGCTTTAAAGAAATCCATTGTTAAGCACCTTTTTGCCGACAGCACACTTGTTTCAGAATGATCAAAGTCGAACTGTTTGCACACCTTATTATAATACCCACTCACACGCACAACGTATGAATTTTGTCTATAGTTAGTATTTGCAAATGGCACTCGTAATGGTGGATTAAACCGTTTGGACTTGTTTGGAACATTAAGGTAGAAAGTTGACAAAATATCAGAACAATCAATGTCACCACGAAATGTCTTCAACAAAAACATACAGTCAGAGATCTCCCGACGATTAATCAATGGTAGGAGATGTTATTTCTTACAGAGACTGAGATAGTCACTGGACTGATACGGTACCCTTTGATGAAAGCATAAAAAAATTGTAAATCGTTTCTGTACGCGCTCAATACGTTCAATACATTTATGATAGCATGGATTCCATAGTTCAGATGCGTATTCCAAGTGGCTTCTAACAAAAGTACAGTAGAAAAGTTTTAACGTTTATTGCTTTCAAATTATTTTCACATTATTTATGACTTTTGTGACAAGCTCCTGAATTTTGACTAGGATTCAAAACTACACCGTGTATACAAAAATGTCCTGAATTCATAATAACAGGTTGCGATTTGACGTCCCTTAATGCCCAGCATAAAATAATGGTCAGTCGGTTTTTAGGTCAACTATTTCAAAGAACTAGAACGCCCATTTTAAACAGGAACTCGTAATAGACATAACTCAGCCGCACACATAAGTCACACGCTCATAATTAACTTTGAACGTTTGAAAGCAATAAATATACTGAAAGTCGAAATCTCGTTATGAGGGCTGAAACAACACTATGTTGGGGCCACAAAGTGAGCGATAGAGGCGCAAACAATTGTTTTGATGTGTACACAGACTTCAATACGAGACTTCGAGTTTTGAAAAAGTGGGTAAAGCTGTATAGAGGTTGTCTCTATCTCTTTCTGAAACATCATCATTTGCCTAGCCTTTCAAGTCAAAAACCTAAAGGACTGAAATCAATTATATTATGGTATCCACTGATACTATCCAATATTTCAAAGTGCATGTGTATTTTTTCTTTGTTCATACGTTGTCAAGGGACAAAGTCGCAACAAAGAAAAAAAGACGAGCGTGTCAGCGTGTTTTTGCCAGCGTCACTAAAACCGTGTTTGTCAATATCTGGCCCAAAGGTTATTTACTCGTATTTGTTATGTTTTAAAAGAGTCCTGCTTGCTTCATTTGGATTTTGAATGACCTTAGCTAGAGGGTAATATTGGTTATATTTGTAAAATTGGCTATAGAAACTGAAGTAGCCAAAGGCACTCGCCCAAGAAATTCATGTACGACATGATGAAACTTTTGAAAGAAAAATTGTCATGTACAACACACACCACTTTGATACCAAGTGTAAACATGCACCATACGACAGAGTCAGCTAATTACTAAACAAGTTTTAATCAACTCAACTATTTTCTCTGCACCTCGGAACAATGTTGGTACAACGTTGGAAGCGATTGTACCAACATGCCGCCAACTTTGCCGCCCGACGCACCAACCAGCCGTATTTAATCAAACATTACTGTAATTGTATTATGCTTGATTTATGTTCTCCTAGTACCTCCGGTGCCCGTTGAAAAGTTAATCAACTAAAAGCCTTCTTTTAATTCCTGAATTAAGAAACGAGTTAATTTATGGAGATTTGAACAAGTTTTTTTTTATATCTTAATTAGGGTAGTCGAAGTTCCATTTTGGAATTCGAGTTCTGAATTCAATTTGTGGATTGTGTAACGTATTTTTAGACGGAGCCCTGAGAAATGAGGTTGAGATTGATTTATTTGAAAAAGGAACGCAACTTTTTTAATTGTTCTTTTTCTGTCGACGTAATTTTATTGGCCTTTCCTGGCTTTATATACCGAATATCTTTAAGTACTCAGTGCTACATTCGCTATACAAAGCACAACCGTACTTATCGACCTCATCTCAAAACGAAACGTAAGCCAAAATCCTATATTACATTCAACGTACAGCATCTTTGAAGTTAAATACGTTCTAAATTACGACTGACCCAAATTCCTGGACCAGAAACCTACTTATTAATGTGCTGTCTTTTAAAGCTAGTATTTAAAATGGAGCTGGGCAGGATATGTTTGCCGCATGCTGAACGAACTGTGGGCCCGAAAACAAAGGCGGCAGATCACGAAAGATAATATGGCTGAACGGCCTAGAAGTGTTTCTTGAGAATCGGAAAGAAGTTGTGCAGGATTGCAATTCTTCGTTTAGCAGCAGGATTTACCTAAGAGCTTAAAACAACAATTATTTAAATATAAAACTTACCGGATATCCACCAAATGAGCAACGAAACACCGAAACTCAACGTCCCCATCTTCTTTCACATATAAAGTCTCATCACTAAAGCTTTGACATTTCACAACACTCCGAAATTCAAATAATTTCGCTCTCACATCAGAACGGAGACTCCATGACGTCACAACTTCCAGAATATTCTAACACCTGGAACAAAGAACATAGATTTTAATTAAGGAAAGGTTCGCTTACGTAAATTACACGAAATATCTTTCGAAAAGCCGGAACTACTTCGGATAAATATTTTAGGGCCATAAAATGTTTGTTCGAAATAGTTTATTAGTTATAAAAGGGGCCTTAAATGTTTATTTTATAACCGGGCAAGGTTGTGGGTTAGTCGGGATTCATTTTAGTGCCCAAAGCGTTATTTACTAGTTGAAATTAGTGAGCATTAAACTGGGAGCGAAAATTGCTTTTGGATACTGCAAGCTTTATTTTTTTGTGGAGTACGACGTCGTCTTTAAGGGTTCTAATTGAGAACTGTGGTATAATTTTAATAGTAATTTGCATCTTCCAAATTGCCTTTGATTGTCTTGCTATTATTGGGTTCACAGTAGCAGCCAAGGAGTCTGGATTTGTGCCCGGTTGATGGCAATAGGCTTGCCCTATTGTACACGGGACTTTAACAAAGCTAGTGAACTTTGGGTGTACTATTAGATACACCTCTGTCTAACACGTGGGAGATTACAAGCGTGATGTTAAAACCTATTTTGAAAGTTACTTTTGTTTCTTTTCTCATACAGCAAACGGCCTTGTATTTTAGGCCATTGAGGTTTCGTAAAGATTTAAACAAGAGTCAATGTTGTTTTTAATTTACTGAGAGAGTATAACAAAAATAAATTAAAATCGTCAGAACCATTTCAACCAAATATAAAATAAAAATGAAAATCTAAATGAGTGTGTGTGTGTGTATGTAATGTAAATGGAAATGTAAATGTTAATGTTATGCGGAAGAGCGGAGTCACCTAACACAAGCATCTCCTTGCTTAAAAGGTAGTCTCCAAATCCTGTTTCTTTAAGCTTTTTGTGATTGAAGTAAACATTTTTTATTTTATTTTTTGTTTTATAGCAAAGAATGATAGTGTGATTTGCACAACAAGTAAGGACAAGTTGGTACTAATTTAATGAAAAACAAATTTTCTTGACTTTACATAAATATGTACAGAATTTAAGAGCCACGCCACTAATTGCAAAGCTTTTAACCCTTATGCTAGTAATAATAAAACGCTTTTCCCCGCCATCACGAGTTAGCATAAAAGTGCAAGACACAAGACTATTTTGTTCTCCATTTTTCACAATAACCGTCTGGCTTAATCGCTTAATTTACAAGTTTATATGCGTATTAACATGCAGAACGAGGTATGTATTAAGTGATTAGTATTAGCATATTTCTTAGTACTTTTATATTATGGAAACACTAATGACTTGTGTAAATTACTTCGTAATACTGCGGTAATGCTTTTTTTCTTGAAATCAATTGAGTTGCAATTTTGTAATTTTGTAAAGAAATCTAATTTCGTTTGGAAGAAACACGTTGATAATTTCATTTTTAAACGGCGTTTAAAAAGTATAGATTATCGTTGAACAAAATCAGGTGTACAGGATTTCTTTTTTTCAATATCTTAAAATGGGACTGCCTGTTTAATTAATACCTGAGAAAGGAGGAGAAAAGGGTTTCTTGATATAATAACGTCTTTCTATATAATCTATCCAGCTGACATCAAAAGACGAGGTTAGTTAATCTTAACTGACCTCATCAGCATCATCATCATCTGCCCAGTTGCCTAGTGCCTGACATGGTTGGGAAAAGGTTTCCAAACTATGTCACAGCCTTACTGGATGCAGAGCTGAATACCAGTATTTTACTGAAAGCGACTGCCTATCTGACCGCCATAACCTAGTTAGTACTGAGTAACACGATATTCAGTAGGACTGATTAATTTACTGACTACGAGAGACGTGTTTATCTGACTTTCGGTTCACTGACTACCTGTAACGACTGTCAAATGATCTACAAATGACGGCCGGGACGATCGCCAAAGCATGGAGGAAACTTGGTAATGGGCGGTCACCCATCTATGGACCAACCTAGGCAAGCTCAGCTTAACCTGAAGACAAACGGTCTACTTTAATGGCTGTTATTATTTAGCCACGAGCTCCTCCTAAATTAACTAACTCTAAATAGCTTTATAATATTTATTATAAAGCTATTTAGAGTAGTAACAAAACTGTAATAACATTCTAAAGGTCTCTATAAGCCTTGAGAATGAGACATTAATTGATGGATATAAAATTAGAAAGACAAAGAGTAGCGTAGCAACCGCACGTAGCTGCGTAGGCCCGGCGACATTTGTCCGCTACGCCGTAGCAAGGCGTAGGCCGTGCTACGACGTAGTAATGTAAATGTCAGAGTTGAAAATTATACATCTCCCAAATAGAAATGCTAATTTCTTTGGAACGGTATTTTGGTCATAAACCTGCTTTCGTTGTTTAATTGCGTACCTATAGAGATTTTAGAAATACAAAATTCTGAAGTAATTGTATTGTCGGCAATATTTCGATCAGAATTTCGACAAAATGTTCGGTCAAGCCGGTCTGGCCAAAGTCCGTCATATTTTTAAATGTTGTCCATTTGTCCTAATGGACAAAATTTTAAAATGATGGTTGCTTTTTGTTGATTTAATTCGTACTTCTTACAAGATAGACTCCATTAAACCGTCTTTTTGCGTTCAAATAACCGTTCCTTAGAAATACTAAAGTTCGGTCGTTCCCGACTGGAGCTTAGATCCAAAAATAAACTACTTTAGACAATTAACAACTTCGATAAGTGAAATTAATATTGAGTCGAAAATTAAGTTAACAGAAAATTAACGTTAAGTAATTAAATAATTCATTACGCGTCTTATGTTCACACAGTTTAGCGAAGTGAGATTTATCTGTTAGTAGTTTAATATAATTTTTCCTTCTCCTGAGTGCCGTAATATATCTAAAAGCCATAATAGGCATGACGACAGTATCAAAATATTACAAATCTATTTAGTCCGTCAGTTACAGTATTGGAAAATAATGGACACGTATTTTTATTGTAATAAATTAATGAATATTAACAAAGATAAAACGCATTAAAACTCGGGGGTCCATGACATCAGTACGCTCTAAAAACTAAACCTAGGCGTGACGTATTGAGAATTTTAAAAGCGTCGTATCTTCGTCAATTTTGACTTTTTTTTTTTTTTTTTTTTTTTTTTTTTTTTTAGGATGGGAAATCATCAAATGACTTCTCCCACTCTGGGCGGAGCGGGAGGGAGTGTCAGACTCTTACTGACTAAAACCCATCCATGTTCCTTCCTCGCCCTTTACGTTCCGGGGCCGCGGTATCTCTTTCGAACAGTCCCGCAACCCCGGAGTCCCGCAACCCCGGGTCAATTTTGACTTACGTAACAAAAGAAAAATACAGGTCAAATATTTTTTGATAATCTACTGACGGACTAATTAGAATTTTTGGTGTCCACATTGTATTGTAGACCTCCAGTCTAACCTGATGCATCTGAATACTAGTTTTTTACACAGAGCATTCTGCCTAATTGACCTCCACAACCCAGTTAGTACTGGGTACTACGATACCACTTGGTAAGACTGGTTGTCAGACTTTCGGCCCACTGACAACCTGTAACGACTGTCAAAGATCTACAAATGACAGCCGGGACTTTTATGGCTTACCGTGCTTTCCGAGGGATAAAAAAAACTCGTTGTTAATAGGTGGTCACCCATCCACAAACCAACCTAAGCAAGCGCGGCTATATGATAACAACCGTTCGGGTCGATTTTAAACTTTAATAATATACGGATAATAATTTGTTGTTTTTTACATTTTCTTAATTCGTTAAGTTTATTTTTTTAAGTACAGAATGTTTAAGTTCACATGTTTCGTTCATCATTTTTCAAAATTAAAGTTTACTTGTTAGCCCATATCTGAAAAAGTACACTCATATCCAGTACATACAATACAGCACGTACAATAATTTCTTAAAAATACTCACTTACTTTCTTTGTTTACTTTATTTCAATTTACAATAGATGCTTAAGTATTACATACCCAAGGAACTTTCTCAAAATTCCATATTAAAATCAGTATACCCATTTACCATGCTATGCCGTAATTCGTCCGTGTAGACGCTACCAGCATCAATGATTGATCACCCACGCCCCAAGCAAGTGATAAAAAATGTACCCCCCCCCCCCCACCCTTGCCTCGCCAACCTTCCAAGAAAACGTTAGAGTATTGAAGGAAATGGTATCAATTTAATGGAAACCGATATAATCGATGTTTTTGGAGTTGAAAGAGAAATAGATGTATTGAGCTTTTTGTTTCAGATTTACTCAGTTTTGTTTTATAAATACGAGTAGCTTGACGTGTTTTGATCATGCAGTGTAGTGATTCTATATAACTTAATAATAAGCGACCGCATAAAGAGTAGTGACATTAGAGCAAAGACCAAAGTCACTGATACTTTATGATGACGACCCGATTGGCGTAGTGGTAGTGACGCTGCCTTACGTTCTTAGGGTCCTGGGTTCGAATCCCGGTAGGAGCAAATGTTTGTGTGTTGAGCACGGACATTTGTTTCCGAGTCATGGATGTTTATATGTATAATAAGCATGTATTTTTACAAACAAAAAAATATATATGTAGTATATCAACTATCTAGTGTCCACGACACAAGCTTTGCTTAGTGTGGCACTAGGTGGCGCTGTGTGTTAATGTCCAGCGATATTTATTTATTTATTTATCATGGCCGAGTAACTGAAATGGAGTTGGGCAGGCTACATCGCGAGGACCACAGACAACATTTGGAGTAAGCGCGTCCTGCACTCTGCATATCCACAAAACGGAAACGGACGCCGCCGCGGCAGACCATTGCAACGTTGACGAGATGATATCATCGCACTGGCAGGGATAGAGTTGACCAGAACAGCCCAATATAGATGGAAACGGATGGAGGAGGCCTTCATCCAGAGATTTATGACCCCTTTTATAGGTTAAGTTTATAAACATATAATAGAACTTTAAAATATATTTTATTGTAACTTGGGTAAGTCTACCTCGTGAAAACATTCATGAAGGGTGTTGTAGCACAATATGGAAAGGACTACGTCCAACAAGGTTGAGTTGATAAATGAAAAGTTTAAAGGTTATTTTATTGGCTGAAGTTTAAAAACTAGCACTGAACGGGTATATTTTGTACATTATTTGATCGTACTTACTACATCGTGTACTGTAAATAAAGCGATAATTAGGTTTCATTCATAACGTGTTTTCATATTGCAAGTTGCGACTTCGCTGTTTATTTCACACCGAGCTGAATATCAACTGAGTGTTGAGTTACGTAAGTAATATTTATTTATGTCAAACCTAATTAATGATTGCCCGACACAATTTCAAAATAACGTGTTTATTTTTATTACTTTCTCGTAATAGAGTACCTGTTGACCTAAATTAGCCGCATAAATAATAATCACACTTGTCCATCGTATATTTTTCTTACTACGAAAGGTGTTAAGCCGAGGTTGGCTTATTCCCAAAGTACTCCATTTCCTTTGTACTAAAAAGATAAGAAGTACACTAATTTTCAAGTTACTCCAAGCAATTATTATTTTTTAATTTAAAATACTTGTTATTTTGTTCCCATCCTGCTCCATAGGTACGAGTATCTGGAATTATTCTCAAAGTACTCCACCTACCAATTCACAAACTATTCTATTCATAAAATTTGACAAGACCCATATTTTGACAGTAATGTTTTATGTATTATAGGTTGAGCCTATTTCCATCCATCAGCCACGAAGCTCAGGGAAATTCCTGATGGAAAACCCAATAACACTTGGTTATGCTTATCTAATGCCTCCCACTAGGTAGACCGATGACCTGGTGAAGGTTGCGGGAATCCGTTGGATGCGAGTCGCACGGGACCGGAAAAGATGGATAGAATGTGTGAAGAGTGATATGAAAGAGATAGGAGTAAATGATGCCGTGACTTCTAATAGGGGCGAATGGAAGGAGAAAAAGTGTTGCACCGGCCCCAAGTAGAATGTGACAAAAGCAGAAAGATGATGATGAAGACTTGGTCATGCTTTTCCAGACTAATTGTTCGATTTTAAAATGCGTGTAAAGGCTTTAAGGCGACCTGCCGGGGCTGCGGGACTATTCGAAAGAGATACCGTGGCCCCGGAACGTAAAGGGCGAGGAAGGAACGTGAATGGGTTTTAGTCAATAAAAGACTGACACTCCCTCCCGCTCTGCCCAGAGTGGGAGAAGTTATTTGATGAATTCCCATTCTAAAAAAAAAAAAAGGCTGTAAGGCGGCCTAATTAAATACATAAGCCAGCCAAATATCTTCCCCTTACACGCAGACAACAAACAAAACACTAAGAAAACCTAACGACATCACTTTCATCACTCCATAAAGATAATAACCACTAAACCTCCCGTCTCATCGCATACATAAACCCTATTGTTTACCTCCAAATCGATCGGTTAACGGGTAATAAACGGCAACAACTACCATTTACGACCTACCCGGATCTACATTCCGGGTATAGAACCATCCGACCTTATAATGTTACCGAGCCACCGACTACTTGACAAAGAGTCCTGCGACTGGAACCGTCGACAATAAAGCAACCGATATTGAGTCCACACAATGCCCGGGTCGGGCATAAAAACCGGGTATAAACCGGTCATAATGCTCGGGAAAGTTAATTAAATAGGTCTGTTAGCTGGCACGACATTTTTCAATCGTTCGCTGAGTGATGCATGAATGGTGATTGTGGAGCGTGGCGGTTTCTTTAGATAATTGGACACGGTTCAGTTCTGTGTTTACATGGTTCAGGCTGTCAGTTTTACACTTTAGGCCATGTTATGGTGATAATTTTTGCGTCAAAGTTTTCAAACCACATCAGGAAAGTCTGTTGGTAGTGTATTAAATCTAATAGGAAACAATTTCAAATGTCCAATCGGTTTTAATTGTTTCAAATAGTGTTTCATTTCATTAGCCTTGATTATCCTTGAAACCTTGATTTAAGTATAAATCGAACTTCTAGTTTTACTTGTTGATTTCTTATAACTTGAAATTGACGTCTTTTAAACTATACATTGTTCATACAAAAAATGAATTAATCAACCTGTAACATGCTACTTAAAAAATAAAAAAGCAACCAATAATTATATTTGAGCTTCTTTCACAAGTGGTCGTACAATGAAAAACCATTTGACATCGATACTTATAGCCCCAAGCTTGCTCGGCCAATGTCTTCGCCAGTATGAGAGAGCAATAATATTTTTTATAAAAAATCTTGAACTTTATTGAGTAGATTAAAAGCTTTAGAGCAATTCCCCCTCGCGCTTGATCGAACTCGGTCATCTGAGCTAGTTTTAATAAGAGTATTAAGGTTTTTATTATAGGAACTAATGATCCTTCCTTTTTTTTTGTGTAGCCTGTAGCACTCGTTTTAGCCTACACATTGTATTTATGTCATGCAAATGATAGCTCGGCTAGCTATCACATTTTTTGCGAACCAAGTCGCAGTTCGCCCTCGGGGTCTGTCAGCGAGCAATGGAGCGCAGTATCCTTCGAGTGAAACTTACTGATCCTGTACGGAACTCGATACAGCGTTCCAAAAGTCAAATTGCCGATGTAGGTCACACGGCTGCCAAGCTTAAATGGAAATGGAACTGGCCACATCTGTCGCATGCCGGAGGTGCTATGGGCTAAAGCTACCTCTAAATGGGTCCCAAACAGCAACAAACGGCAAGAGATGGCGGGACGAACTTGACTCCTTCCAGAAGGATTGGTGTATAACAGCACTAGATAGGGATAAGTGGAAGGAGGGAAGGGAGGCCTTTGCCCTGCAGCAATAATAAGTCGTGGTCGTTGTGCAAGTCAAGTACAAAATTGCAGCTTAAAGGATGACGCACGCTAGACCGTGCTGGACACGCTCACGCTTCCGAGCCGCTACCGAGCAACGGACAATGTATTGTGCTACGTCCGACACTCAGCTCACCCGGCACGGTCTAGCGTGCGTCATCCTTAATACCCTACAACCGATCTACCGCTAGGACATAGTCATTCTTTCAGTTAATGTCGATATCAGATGCTCCACTTTTTTTTTCAATTTTTTTTTTCTTTAAATTGCTTCTGTCACTCAAACGAACACGTCTGAACACAAAATCATCAGTGAACCTTTGCAATGATTTTGGATTTTGTCTTGCCTACCGCCTAATTGTAGTGTACAGTGACGGTCATTTCCATGGTAAAACGATGAATGATGAAGAATATTCACTCGAGTGAAACATTTTCTATAGGCAATTTTGTAGAAAATAATAACATACGCTAGTTTTTGTCATTCCTAGGTTCTACTTCTGTGTATCGTTTCTTGGAGAAAGGTCGCTTGTTTGTTTTTCAAGGAATCAAGCACTAGCTTGGACAACAATTCAGTTCACTGGGCCGCGAAAATTTGCTGTAAGAAAACACACTTTGAATTGTGTAGGAAATTGTGAAAGTTAGATTTGAAGTATGACGTAAATAGTCCGAAAAAAGCTTATGATAAAAAGGATTCAACAGTAAAACAGCTAGGGATGAAAAAGCTCATAAAAGATTCTTAATTAAAATAGAAACATACATACATCAAATCGGGGCTTCTTATCGTGGGGCTAGCATAAAGTACAGCACGGAATTTGTTAGGATTCTTACATAGAAAAGGGGTAGCCCTTTTCTTTCCTCCGCGTTCATTCTCAAATAACCAAGAAGCAGTAAGCCATTTCCTATCGTTTATTTCTCCCACTTACGATCACAAAAAGCGCATTTCCGAAAAATTGCCATCTACCTACTTTTAAGACCTTTTAACGCGTACCCTTCAAAGCTTTGATGCAACTTCATTTAGAGCTTCCTCAACTAGAGTAAATTGGTAGAGAGCACCCCTCTATGTTTTATAGAGCTGAATAGAGCGGTCATGAATGTCGCACCTCTATTGACCAACTCTTTTCTGAACTTCATTACATCTTGCTCTTTTGAATCTTTTTAAAAAGACTTCATTTGGGAGGGTAGTTTGAATAAAGGGGGCGTTTTAATTAAAAAAAAACTGTAAAGGTTGGTGTCGTGGCGATGAAGGGGACGATGGGCGATGTGCCCGAGTGATGAGCGCAGTTGTGAAATCTGAGTTCAATTCCCAAGTCGAGAAAATACTCGTACTTTTGAATACTTCTCGGTTATGAAAAATAATTCTTCTGCAGGTTTATCACAGTTTCGATTGTTGTTGATCATTATATGTATCGTACTAGATTCTGCCCGCGTGTGGTATGTAATTGTTCCGTGGGTTACAATCACCGGGATAAAAATTATGTATTATAAATCCAGGTTATAAAATTATCTGTGTGCCACATTCCATCCAAATTCGTTCACTAGTCTTTACGTGACGGATTACCAAACATACTCACAAACGTCTTTCACATAATAGTATACGATAATGAAAAATATACTGTGAACTGTGTGTGAACCCACGATACCATAATTCTAGGATTTCTGAAGCAAACGGCCCACTATAAAAGGCGTACAATAATTACATTGTTTTTATTGAATACTAAAACTGTCTAACACAGTCATAAACAAAGTCGTGTCTCTTCACACAAAACAGGGCATTTCTGACTTTGTAAAGTTATAGCAATTTTATTTTAACTACTACTATCCTATCTACTCGTCTTTAAAACGGTAGTAAGTCAGATAGCAGTAACACTTGAAACTTTTACTGCTACACTAACTGACAAGGAGTCAAAAGTATTAGCACTGACATTATTGTTGTTGGCTCGGAGCTACATAATAACAGCCGTTCGGGTTGATCTTTAGGTTAAGCCGTACTTGCCGAGGTTGGTCTGTAGATGGGTGACCACCTTTATATACCGAGTTTCCTCCGTGCTTCGAAAAGCATGTTAAACTGTTGGTCCCGGCTGTCATTTGTCTCACCAAGTGGTATCGTATTGCGTACTAACTGAGTTGTGGAGGTCAGATAGGTAGGCACTCCACATAAAATACTGGTATTCAGCTGCATCCAGTTAGACTGGAAGCCGACCTCAACATAGTTAAGAAAAGGCTAAAAGGCTAGGCAGATGATGATCCATTTTCTCTCCTTCTTTCACACACTATGTCTACATCTCTTTATTTAGTATCTTCTTTCGCACGTATGCTGGAAGAGATTTCATTAGAAATAAACATCACCTTTGTACTATTTTCTGTTCCTTTCTTCTTTTCTGTAATAAGTGTGTACATAAATTGTTAAATAAATAAATAAATGATTATTGTTGTCACTCCATCTAAACTGCCGATATTCAGCTGCATTCGGTTAGACTGGAAGTCAACCCCAGCAGTTGTTGTAGTTGGGAAAAGGCTATACAGATGATTGATGATGAACACTGTTGTGACTGATCGTCAGACACCTCCTGAAGATGTGGTCAAACTGAGCGGACTGGACGCTGGACAGGATTTTGACAGATAATGTACTGAAATACCTGTCAAAGTTATCTGCAGCCTGTCGGCAATCCGGTCTGCTTGGCATGGCTGTGGTTGAAGGATCATCAGCTTCACTACGTGTTCGTATTCCAAGGCAGAACTGGTATTTTTTTATGCCTAAAACATAAGTGATTTCACAAAGTTGTAAAAGAAAATACATGCTCTGCGTCCCCATCATTAGTGGCGTGGCGTTAAGGTAAAACATTGTAATTTACAATAATAATAGTCATTTACCCATGTTTTCTTAGAATATCAGCAGAAAATCCTGAATGTAATATCAATGTCAAAAACATCCAAATATAAACGCTTTAATATAAGTATAATCTCTTCTTTAACAACCAAATCAAATGAATCTAACATTTACTACAATTTTACCCATTTTACACATCCGTGCCAAAAAACCGCCCGCAGCCAAATTGTTAGGAAAACCATATCTTACCACACGAACAATATCGCCGATCGGTACCAACCATATTGTAGCTTATATGCGTAAAATACACAAACATTTTACTTTCCTATTCAACACTTTTCCGCTGTTTCTTCAGAATTTTTCGCTTTATATAATTTGATATCTCCGCCGGCAAGGCCAAAGATCCTTTACATTACATAAAACTACGGACACCAGTAATAGTATTTGGTGTTTCTTATATTTATTTATATGTTAGTGTAGACGTGACAGACATCCATACGATATTTTAAGCATTATATTAGAGTCTATTTTCCGACATAGTTCTACGAATAAAGATTTAAGAAATGAATATAGGCGTTAGCTGAAAATTCTTTTAGTTAGTTTAATCACTAGTCCCAAAAGCGTCACTTACAAAGTCTCTTCATTAGAACTTATCTCAAACTTCGATAATCTAGAAAGATTTTAATAATACAGTACGAAATTCGCAACAATATTCTCTGAGTAAACGAAACGCGATTGCACACTACACTTCATTACAAAAGAACAATGTACGTGTACAAAAATAAAACAGCGAAAATTGTTCCCAGACGTCAGCGGCGGACAATCGGACGGGGCGTTATCGCGGCGAAATTCGCACAAAATTCTCGCCTCAATTCGCTGTTTTCCGCCTTCTATGTGTATAATTCGGCGTGCACCTGCGAGCTGAACGCTCCAGGCTACGCGATTGCCACTGACACTATCTACCTGTGTTCAGTTTAAATGCACCACCCGAATTTTTCTTGATTCTTTTGTTTATATTTTTTCATTTTGTGTGACGTTAATGTGGCCCCAAGTGTACGTAAAAAATGGCGTATTGTACTAGTTTAATTTTTACAAACTATAAGTAGAAATCTCGTGCGCTTCGGGGATTGAAGTTCAAAGAACGTTTTTGTACATAAAACGTTCCAGTTTGCCAAATAGGTTACTGTGCTTTACAAAACGATGTGCTGGGTGAAATTTACATAATAATATGTATGTTTGAGTTCGTTTTATCCAATATATTATTGAACTAGCGGACGTCCCGCGGTTTCACCCGCATAGTTCCCGTTCCCGTGGGAGTACGGGGATAAAATATATCCTATGTTACTCGTGGATAATGTAGCTTTCGAATGGTGAAAGAATTTTTAAAAACGGTCCAGTAGTTTTTAAGCCTATTCATTACAACCAAACAAACAAACGAACAAACAAAGTTTTCCTCTTTATAATATTAGTGTAGACAAGGTTTTCCGGTAAACGTAGACGGTGTGGTATCTACTATGTATCGATCCAATGGCCGTTATTAACATTACTTACGCTAACTTTTTGTTTAACTGGAACTACGCGTCATATTGTATTGCTGCAAGATTATTTTGGCATGTGGCTTTAATCGGAACAAAATAGGATTTTCGCAACAATTTCACACAACAGCACCCTCTTGCGAATGTCATTAAAGTGCCAAAAGAAGCATGCATCACCACACCAGTCAATTCATTGTTCTTGTAAATAAACCTTCTCTTTACCCTATACAGGGACTTCAAGTGGCACCCTATCTTAATAATCATAACCAAATCAATAACTTTAAAGTGACTTCGCTACCTTCCGTCTGCCCTTACCAAAGCCCCTATAAATCAAAACTATAAAGCCCGTCTATTTTATTAGAGGGCCATTTGAAACAAATAATACGTCACTTGTGCGCGATAACACGGTACCTGCCCCGATTCACAAGATCGCATCTGAAATTGCCAGCAAGATTTATAGTCCATTGTTTGTACCGTGTTTTGATTTGTTTCTATGTCGTAAATTCATGAATGGGTAAAATTGGCCTGACATTTTCGTAAAGATAAGTTTGTAAGAAAAGAAAGACTGTGATTGGTGATTGATTGCGAATGTTTCTTTTACTTTGTTCGCGGTATTGGCAAGTGATTGTATTGGCATATTGGGAATGTAGTTGTGTTTATTAAGTTGTTGTGTATTGAGTAAGTAGGTTATTGTATATATTGAACCAAGGCTCTTTACTCACGGCGACTTTTTATAGCAATATTGAATCGCAATAGCATCACAACTGAAACCCGAAAGTGTCGCGAGCGTAGAGACACAGAATCGTGGTTACATACCTATTGCGAATGTATGGTCATGACCAATGAAATGTAAACACTTAACAAAATTCAAAAGCGATTTTCTCCTACTGTATTGGTAGTTATTTTTTGAGTTTTCACGGTCATAGCATTTTGGAAACTGTACTGTTACGTAACAAGTCGTTATTTCAGAAGAAAAAATGCTGTGACAACTGTTTACATTTCATTGCTTGTAACTGTATACAGCCAGCAACACAAATTACACTATTGTATCGAGGCGGCCATTACGCGTTTGCTTCATTGACTAACTTATTGCATGTTATTTTTGAAGTTAGTTGTCATGCCAACAGCAATGTTTTTCACTTATACAAGGAGCCCGAACGGCCTGCCGTACCTTTCGGTGTATCTTCCGGTGAAAGAGTCACGTGGATTTTATTGTGTAAGTAATCGCCCCAGTTCTAAAATACTTGGAAAAGCTAAAAGCATCCAGCCGCGCCCGAATTCTAATTTTCAGACGTGTTTTCCAATTTTGAATTCAATAACAGATCGTATAGAAATAAATTAATAAAGTTAAGGATGACGTTTGTATTGCGTATGCTCATCACGTCACGTTGACGTGTTTCCCTGAGTGCTTTTGCCCTCAGTCTATCAAAACTGTGAATACATATAACTACTATAACTGTGTATATAGTTGCAACTATGTTCCAACATCATCATCATCATCATCATTCCATTTCTTGCCCTTATTCCAATATATATGGATTAAAACAAAAAATAAAAAAAAACTTTGTTGCAAAAAAATAAAACTGACTTCTAAAAACACAAAAAAAGTGAAAAATAACTTGAGCTTCAGAAGTTGGCGACCTTTGTTTGATTGATTTAGTTTTTTTGTCACCGACTTCTGAAGCTAAAGTTATTTTTCACTTTTTTGGAGTCGGTTTTATTTTTTGCAACAAAGTTTTTATTTTTCACTTTTTTGTGGATCACATGTGCTTACCCCTTCACAGCGTACCAACGTGATGTTATGTTATGAACTGGTGTAAACAATAGACATGCATGAATTTTCAGCAGCAATCCTAGTCCATTTGCTATAATTTATTGAGGAGTTCCGTTGCCTATCTCCGAAGTTCTTCATCAGATGACCTGAAGATTCAGAGATGGGACCACATTGAGAAAGTATTCTTTCAAAAACTATAAAATTTGAAGAGTTGTCTCTATTTCTCAAGAATCCAATCATCATATCCTGATTTGATCATGGGACCACCTTGGAAGTATACCCACCCTTTCAAACAAAAAAATAATAATCGAAATTGGTCCAGCCATCTTCGAGTAATCGGGGAATATACATTCAAAAAATAGGTTCCGACGAATTGGGAACCTCCTTCTTTTTGAAGTCGATAAAAAAAATTGGTTGGTAAAGCCAAGTCGCCGAGCGGCGGTATACAAACTGTTGCCGCCGACAAAATTGTCCACAGTGTGGGCCGGGCACAGCGCCGCACCAGCGACTCACTACCACAGATACCTTTTTGTTTGTATACTCTGTGATAATTTAATAATTTTTATGTAACTTTAAGAAAAATACATCGTTTGTAATCTAATTGTCGCTTCATTGAAGAAGAACCTAAAACATCCAACACAAACTATGACACCAGGTTAACACTAATCGCAGGATAAAGTGATTTGTGATGGCATCATGTCTTCTTCTTTCATACTTCTCTATAACTTGTCTATGTTCCAACTTATTATCTTTAATAGGCTGAAACATAGTTGACAACGCAGCTGCAACTACCATACCCAGGAAACCCTACTTAAAAAAAATTGTTATGCGAAAAACAACACAATGCAACAAGCCCTAAACTTATATTTTAAACCAGATAAGCAAGCTACAATAGTTCTCCAGTCGCAAGAGAAAATAAACTTTAAGGTGCGGATTACAAACAGGAGTTCTTGAAACGACACAAAGTCAGAAATGTAAGGCGCCGACCGTCTCGAGATAAAATGTTGTAAAATGAAATATGGCTGGCACTACTTGAAAATTTGCTGAATTATTGCCCAGACTTAGCCATGTTTCTCGTATTGTTACATTGTTTAATGGAGGGATTCTGACACACTGTTTTAAAGTAGATATGATAGACGCGTTATTTTTTTAAAGTTGAGGTCTTAGATTGAGCGACATTCACCGGCAATTATAAATTTACAGCTTCTATTTTAATTAGACCGCTACAGGCGATTTTGAAGGTCAACAACAAAAGGATGAACCTATAGTCGCAGTCACAAGGCACAATAACTTAGGAAAGCAATGTAGTTATCCATTTCATAGCGTAGATATCTCATATGATACTTAAAGCATCAAAAATGTTTAATTTAGCCTGTTGCAGTCGACTGCTGGACCTATTCAAGCTGCGCCAAACCTTGTCCTATGTTTTCCACATCCACCCTGTTCATGCACCTATCAGGTGGTTATGGCGAGACACCACTCGTCTGCACGATTCTAGACCCTCAGGTTTCTTAAAGCGTATTCAAGTTTGTCTGTAAATGTTATCCTATTTGTTGCTGGATTTTGGAGGTCTACAAGACAAGGCAAGGCTTCAAGTTAAGTATTTTTTAATACAAATACATGAGACTCGGCAGCAGATGCACTGACTTTCACAAATTAAAATGCATGACATTTTGCTATTTTAAAAAGAGGCACAAAACCACGCATTCCATAAAACTTCGCTGTTAGAAAATACAATGAAATAAAATCCAATAAACTCAGATGTGCTCTACGAATCCGGTATAGTCTTTTTATACGTGAATCAGTAAAACAGCATGAACTCGATTAAAATTAATTTACCACTTTAACACAATTTTGAAGCCAGTGCATATAAAATGAATTCTGTGAGCTCCGAATTATGAATTTCAGGAACTTGCTTGTTGGATATTTATCAGAGTATTTCACTGTACTTTTTTTTCACAAAAGCATGACACATGTCATATCTGTGCGAGCATCGCCACATGATTTTCATTGTTTCACTTTATTCAATTATTTTTATTTAATTTTATCACTAAATCGGCCATTTGACGTACACGTAGTTGATGTTAATAGGGTTAATATTTTATGGCATATTCCTTGCCCTAAGAGCACATGGAATCTTCTACATTATTAAAGTTACATTAATTATTCATAAACAGAATGATAGTAGTTGTACAGCACAATACCCCATTCTCACATTGTTATACGTCTACATAGTATAGACAATAATCCCAATGAATTGATAGGGGTTATCCTCCATTAACACCCCCTATTGTATGGGGGTTGTGTGGTGAATGTGAATGTTCGCATTATATTTGAGAATAGTGGGTAATCTTATAAATGTAGATATTATCACGCTTGTAAACTATTTTGGGGAACTAGAGATTGTCATAAAGATTTAATTGGTGCAATTAAAATGTTAATGAAGAATCTCAATTTATTTCTTTAAATTCAACGAAATCAATTTTATTAACGACGGAGTGTTATGAGTTTAACGTGTCTGTGTGTGTGTGGCATCGTAGCTCCCGAACGAATAAACTGATTTTGATTTTGTTTTTTTTTTTAAAGGTAAATTATTCGGGAGTGTTCTTAGCTATGTTTGATAAAAACAGTTCAAGATGGCCGCTGCCACAAAATGGCGGATAACATATTTATTCAACAACTCCCTCAATATGGGTATCAAATGAAAGCGCATGGGTATCAAATACACGCTACTATACGCCTACGCCTACTAAACTATATAATAAAATTAAATTCCAAGATAGCTTATTTTTTTTAGGATGGGAAATCATCAAATAACTTCTCCCGCTCTGGGCGGAGCGGGATGGGTTTTAGTCAGTAAAAGTCTGACACTCCCGTCAGACTTTTACTGACTAAAACCCATCCATGTTCCTTCCTCGCCCTTTATGTTCCGAGGCCGCGGTATCTCTTTCGAACAGGCCCGCAACCCCGGCAGGCTTCGGCCCTTACGGGGCCCCTTCAATGTGCTGACATCTCTATGAGGCGCGCGTGGAACACGAACGCGCCATCGACACGGTCTGTCGTCATTAGACGGACGGACGGCTAGCTAGCCCATAGCTAACCGTCCACAGGCCCGCGTCGATGGTGGCCGGTAGCCACCACGTGGCCCCCGACGCCCGGTGCGTCAACCGCGGCGGCTGGGAAGAGAGGCTCTCTCCCTCTCACGTTCCGCCACCTCCTTCGCTAGCATGACTGCTTCGCAGAAGGAAGTGACGGCTTCCCATTCCGTCTCGCTCCGGACCATGGATTGAACCAGGGCCGGACGCGAGAGGTCGCCGCCGCCGATCGCCGCTACGAGGACACAGCGGTGCTCCGCCCACGCAGGGCAGACCTCCACCGTGTGCTCCACCGTGTCTTCCGGTCGATCCTCGCAGTGGAAACACCCGGGCGTTTCCTCCCGCCCGATTCGGTGCAGGTACCTCCCGAAACATCCGTGTCTGGTGAGAACCTGCGTCAGGCGGAAGGTGCGGACGCCGTGGCACCTCTCCAGCCACTCCTCAAAGAGGGGACTTACCGCCACTTTCGTGGCGTGCCCTACTATCGTGGCGTGACCTATTCCAAGATAGGTGCCACCACAAAACGGTAAATTACATTTTTTTTGACCTCTCCTTCAATATGGGTACCAAATAAAAGGACTTGAATAGCAAAATAATGCATACTTCATTCCAAAATAAAATACCTTGAAATAACATCCCTATGTGACGGGGATTTTAAAATTTTTAATTTAATATAACTTGTTATAGTTCGTTTAGAGAGTGATATAACCTCTTTCCCTTGAACGTAGACGTTCTTCTTTTTATCGTGTGGTTAGTGCCTAAAATGGTTGACAGAGTTTTTATGCCGCCCCATGGACCCTTGACTTGGCCTTACATGTTCGCGAGAAATATCTCTCAGGCATGCTGGTTTCTTCACCTTAACCAGAACAAGTGATAATTACTTGAGACCCATGACTTAAGACGTGTAGTGTCCGTTTAATTCATAAACTATCGTCCTCTCTTTTGCTCTCATTGTGAATGGGGACACCTATTTTCTATTAGATTTCATCATTATCAGCAATATATTGCTGACATACATAGGCCTCCTCAATCGCACGCCACTCAACAATTCTTGACAACCCACATCCAGTTGCTACCACCGAGCCTGAGGGCTTCCCAAGTTGATTTGGACAAGTTAAAATAACAGGATCATCATCCACAAGCCGTACTACCGATGTGGATAGGTCATCTACCTACCGATGCGGGTAAGTCATCTACCTACCCGCATCGGCAGCCGTAGTAACGGCTACCTGATATTTATGTCTTTAATTGTTTTTTCTTTTAATGTTTTGCAAGTAGTGGAGATCAGAGTGTATACCTATTTATATAATTTAATAATAAATGAAGCCCCATCTTGCAATTTTAAATTGTTTATATTGATTTTCTACTTAATGTTGTAAGTAGGATATAATCATGTGAACAATTTAAAATTTTCTATTAATAGGTATTAAAATCAGACAGTATTAAGATCAGACGGTCAGACAGGGATGTATACTATCACCGTTACTGTTCAACATATACACCGAATACATAATGCGGATCGTGTTGGATAACTGGGATAAGGGTGTGTCAATCGGGGACAGGATGATATCCAACCTGAGGTATGCTGATGACACAACCCTCCTGGCGTCGTCTAAGGAGGATATCTGTCATTTGTTGGGTATACTCGAAACCACAAGTCTGAAGTTTGGACTCGCCCTGAACGGAGAAAAAACCAAGATGATGATAGTGGATAGAGCTCACGAGAGCAACCCAGATATCTCACCACTTGCCAACTGTGAAGTCGTCAACAGCTACATCTATTTGGGCTCTACTATAACCAATCGTGGGGGCTGCGACAACGAGATTAGACGACGTTGAGCCATAACTCGATCGGCCGCACAAAAGCTGGACAGAATCTGGAGAGACCGTCGAATTACTAAAAATACCAAAATTCGCCTTATGAACACCTTGGTTTTCCCGATCTTCCTCTATGGAGCGGAGATGTGGACATTGCGTATACAGGACCGACGCAAGATTGACGCCCTTGAGATGTGGTGTTGGAGGCGCATGCTAAGGATTTCCTGGACCGCTCATCGGACTAACGTATCAATACTCAAAGAACTCAATATTAAACAAAGACTGTCGTCGCTTGTGCAATTACGAATCCTCACATTCTTTGGACACGTTACCCGCAAAAATGATTCTATGGAGCGTTTGGTAATCCAAGGTAGAGTCGAAGGCACGAGGCCACGTGGTCGATCACCAACCCGTTGGATAGATTCCATTAAAACTGTCACCAAGATCCCTCTGGCAGAATGTACTCGCCATGCGGCCAATAGAGACCAGTGGAAAAGGATCGCGAAAGCAGCGACCGCAGTGGTGAACGACCCCTCATGACCACGACCACTCTGTCAAGAGTGAACGACTGAGAAGATTTATTAAAAAGGTTTTTTTTCAGTTATTCATATTCATATTTCATATTCATATTCATTTATTTATTTTTGCATTCCATATTGTATAAAGATGTTACAGAGGGCTTAAAGCTAGGTACATAAATATGGACCCTGTAAAGGCACAGCAAAGTAGGACAGAGAAAAAGGGCTTTAACTTTTCTTCTTAATTGGTAATATAAAAGTAACAATACTTAAAATAAATAATAAAAATATAGGTGTCTTAATAAATGTCATCTAAATATTCATTAATAGTACTCGTATAATAGCATTTATATAATAAAAAAACTTGTAATTTATTTATGAATGAATTAAATTTTTGTTCCTTTTTAATTATTTCTGGCAATTTATTATAAACTTTCATTGACATGACTAGAGTACTTGTTGAGTGCATTTTTAGCTTAGAGCTTGGTAGGTTTAGTCTATTTTTATAACGTAATGTGTATCTTGACTGTATAGTTTCTCGCGTAGTGTAAAAATGTGGGTACTTTCGAACAAATTTGCAAATTTCTAGAATGTATAAGCAGGGGAGGGTCAATATTTTATGTTCTTGAAAATGAGGTTTACAGCTGTCGGTGTCTTCTATATTTACTAATATTCTTAACAGTCTTTTTTGCAGTGTGAAATGTGTCGGTGCGTCTGTGCTGTTTCCCCACAATATCACGCCGTAACTGAGCCACGCATATGCATAGGCATAGTAGGTAACTAGTGCGGTTTTAAAGTTGGTAGTCTTTTTAACTTCACGAAGGGCATATGCAAATGTGGATAGTTTAGATCTGATCTTTTTAATGTGAGATTTCCAATTAATATTAGTATCTATGGATAGGCCAAGTAGAGTAAATTCTTGTACGACTTCTATTGTAGTGTCGTTGTAGGTGAAGTTTATTTTTAGTGGAGTTTTTTGACGGGGTGGAAGGACATTATTTTAGTTTTTAACCGACTTCCAAAAAGGAGGAGGTTCTCTATTCGACTGTATGTATTTTTTTTTTTTTTTTTTTTTTTTTTATGTATGTTACCCGTTTACTCGAAGACGCCTAAACCGATTTGAAAAATTCTTTTTTTGTTTGAAAGGGTATACTTCCAAGTTGGTCCCATAGTCGCCAAGTCGGGATCTGATGATGGAATCTTGGCGAAATCGAGGGAACTCTTCAAATTTTATAGGATAACGTACAGCAATTTTTATATTTTCTACAACAAGTGAAGCATTTGCGTTTGATAAGAACCATTCTACCATCAGATCTGATGATGAAGCCAAGAGTCACGGAATTCCATAATGAGACAATGTATCCTAGTCGTGTTTGGGCTTGTTGTAATTGTAACGGTATGCACTTTCCATGTGAACCACTAAAAAGTGAAAAATAAAAACTTTTTTGCAAAAAATAAAACCGACTTCAAAAAGAAAAAGTGAAAAATAACTTTAGCTTCTGAAGTCGGTGACAAAAAAATTAAATCAATCATACAAACGTCACCGACTTCAGAAGCTAAAGTTATTTTTCAATTTTTCTTTTTGAAGTCGGTTTTATTTTTTTGCAAAAAAGTTTTTTAGAGAAATTAATTTCGAGGTTATGGTTATTCAGCCAAGTCACGATTTTATTTAATGTAGTGGTTAGTTCCTCGCTCAAGCCAACATTGGTACGGCATGAGGTTAGGAGCGAAATATCGTCAGCAAACAAGACGTATGGCCCTTCTATGGTTTTCGGAAGGTCGTTTATGTAAATTAGAAATAGGAGGCCTCCAACTACACTCCCTTGGGGAATAGAGGCGTTAATTGTGTTGCAGTCACACCGAATATTTTGTAGTTCTTTGGTATTTTCATTATAAAAATGTATATCAACCTGGTGTTTCCTATTTGGTAAATAGGATTTAAACCATTCGTGAGCTTTACCGCGGATCCCTATACCATGTAATTTATTTAGTAAGATGTCGTATTGCACTTTATCGTAAGCTTTGGTCATGTCTAGCAGTAAACCTACGGCGTATTTTTTGTCATTTATTATATTTAAAACTTCCTGTATGTATGTGTAAATTGCTAAAAAGTGGATCGGTTTCTGCGAAAGCCGTTTTGGCATTCGTTGAATATGTTGTATTTTTCGCAGAAGGAGTACACACGATTACACATCGCTTTCTCAAAAATTTTTGCCGCGGTTGGTAAAAGAGCTACTGGTCGGTAATTGCTCGGATCCGTTTTCGAGTTTTTTTGTGGATTGGTTTTATTAGTGCTCTCTTTAAGAAATCTGGGAAAGTGGCTTCTTCCAAAGATTGTTGTATTAGCAAGTAAAACGGTAACGTAAGTTCGTTTGCACATTGTCGAATTAAGATTGGTGGTAACTCATCTATTCCATGACTTTTTTTGTTTTTTTTGTTTTTGAATAGTGTGTTTATTTCGCCGGGGTCTACTGGGCTGAGAAACATGGTGTTTTCTGTAGGGTTGAGCACTGAGGTGCCTGCGGGCTCATTGCGAGGTGTTTTGGTGCTACCAATGGACGCAAAAAAGTTGTTAAAAAAATTAGCTATTTCCTTAGGTTCGGTGATGCTTATATTGTTTGTTTGTAATTTAATGTTAATTTTATCTCTTGTTAGTTTCTTATTAGTTCTTTCATTTATAATACTCCACATAGTTTTTAATTTGTTATTTGATTTTTTTATTTGATCATTGATAGTTATGCCTGTATGCAAGAACCCCTCCGCAGGTGAAGGCCTCCTCCAAAGAATTCCATTTGGTTCTGTCGTGTTACTTTTGCATTTAGTGTGTCATATTTATATAATAACAATACACCAATTATATTATCCAAAAGCATTCAACTCCCGAATCATTCAGAGGCAAAACGTTGATGTTGATCAGTCCAGTCATTTTACACAATGTCCGGAAAATTTAAAATGGACCAACATTTAATGGCCGTCAATATCAGGACACCGCAAGCCGCTGATGTGTGAATCGACACTTAATCAGACTTAATCGACTGCATAAATAACTATAATAACGTCAATTGATCGAAATAGTCGGTTAATGTGGAGTATATTTTAATATTGGCAACTTTGTGGGAACTTTTTTTTGGGCTGTCATAAAATAAATGTTTTTTTTTTGTTACTGGTAGCACAGAATTGTGATTTGATATCAACTAAACTGAAAAATAAATGGTTGAAAATAACTTGACATCATTCAAGTGCCTTGAAAAGTGAGATGAAATAAGTAAAAAGTAAAAAATAATTGAATTATCAGCAGTGCAAAAATTCAGTTTTTTTTTTTTTGCCTAATTATAGTAGGACTTCTTAGTAGACAAAAGCAAAACTGAATTTTTGCACTGCCGCCAAATTTTACACGTGAAATGTGTCGCTAAAACACCCACAATTTCATAAGGTATTTTGTTATCGAATCTTCTTCTAAATTCGCTGCTTTCTACAATCTTATTACCCTTAAATTAATTGCAATTACTGGTAACTTTATATTTGACCTAATTTCACGCGGGAAGCCGTGCTTGGGCGGCAGTGGCTTCACGAAATATCTGGAAGCTCTTATCAGAGATCAAAATATTTGTTTTAAACTGAAAACTTACCTACATAATTTTAAATATTTGTTTAAACAAAAAACCTCAAATCGTTTTCTTAGACATTATCAAATGCTACAATTCTTAAGAACTTTGATAAAACTATCCAACTATAGAGTTGATGGCATTAGGCTCATTTATCATTTATCACAATTATCATTTAAACATTACTGACGAAATGTGGGTGTACGATTAGGTACAACTCTGCTCAACCCTTCGAGGATTACTGGTGTGATGTTTAGTTACTATCCTTAGTATCTACAAAAAACAAGCATGATAATTACAAGAGATATAATATGTATGGTAGGACAAAAAGAAAATTAAAACAAAACACGCTCGTCTCATTCCATATTTGAATGAAACTCAATAATTATCACTTATAAACTTATCAAATCACATTACAGCTTTCCTTCCATTAAATATAACATTAAAAGTTACCATCGGAACCGCCATAAGGCAATAAATTATATTGTCGCTAAGTACCAAATGGCAATTGTCGAAATTCGCCGATAAATTAGCTAAAAGCGCTGTTTGTTAGTTGCAATCGCTATAACTTCTAATTACGCAGACAGCGACAATTACACGGGTGTTTGTCTCTTTTCTTTATTTATAGGAGGTGTCGTATTTACTGGGAGTTCGATTTACGGGGGAAAGTTGTCTTGAAGTTCTTTTGTTGCTGAGTCCTCTAGTTTTCAATTAGGTATTACATGAGTTTATACTAGTAAACTTGCTGTTATTATGAATAATAACAGCCGCTCGGATAAATCTGTCTAGGTTAGTCTTTGGATGGGTGACCACACATTACATACCGAGTTTCCTCCGTGCCTCGGAAAGCACGTTAAGCTGTTGGTCCCGGCTGTCATTTATAGATCTTTGTCACAGGTCAGTGGCCTAAAAAGCCTAAGACAACCAGGCCAAAGGGTGTCGTATTACCCAGTACTGACTGGGTGTGGTAGGTCAGATAGGCAGTCGCTCCACGTAAAATACTGATATTCAGCTGTACCCGGTAAGACTGGAAGCCGACCCCAACATAGTTGGGAAAAGGCTAGGCAACTAGCAAAATAGTGTAACTGTGTTTTGTTGTTGTCACCAAAATATTATGCATAACGATTATGCCTTGACTGCCTCGTTTGAGTTGGTCCAATGGTAGTAAGCGTGACTGCTGACCCGCCCGTGCGCCTCGCATCCCCGCGGCGACTCCTACGCGCTGCGCGGCCCGAGCCTTACGGAGGGATTACGCCAGCGTCACCGCAAGCCCCTCTGAGGCTCCTATTATTAAACCTGTGCCTGTAAAGGCGCCAAATAAGGGCGATAACGAGGGTTTCGTGACGGTACGGAGGAGGAAGCGCCGCTCGCGCGCAACCAAGAACCTCTGCGGCAAGGCTCCTGTAGACCCTAAGGTGAGCCTGCGTGCTGCCAAGCCGAACACACCGGTGTACATTTCCCGCTTGCATTACACCACTAAAGCGGAGGACATCGTGGAGTACGTGCGCCTAAAGACGAGGTACACACCGAGGGTGCAGTTACTGGAGTCGCGCCGCAACGTCAATTTCAAGGCGTTCGTGGTGCGAGTACCGAATTGTTACCTGCCCATGGTGATGGAGGAAGACTTTTGGCCACAGGACGTGGTGTTCCGTCGCTTCCGCGGACAAGTACCACTGGACAGCGTACACAAGTGAAGTGTGACTAAGTGAAGTGTTACTAACATAGTTTTAAGTCTTATTTATTAAAACAAGTTTTGTATTAAATTTATATATGTTAGTTTATAAGGTATATATATCTATGGGTCATTGTAGCCTGAAATAAATAAATTGAAATTGAAATTGAATTAGGTCCTGGGTTCTATTCGGTTTTTAATGTGCCTGTTTTTTCACAGAAATCGTGTCAAAGCATTCACCGCGTTGATGATGCTATACTTTACCTATTCAAAGTTAAGTGCTTCTGGGCTCGAACCTGAGGCTTCAAGTTCTTAATCGCGGCGGTTGCGACTGGATACTGCACTAATCGTAGCTCTTTTATAACCAAAAAAAAAAGATAAAACCAATAATAGGTACAGCAAAATCGGATCAATTCTTTACTACAGAACAAGTTACATTAAATTTAAAATTTAAAAACCCCCCACACATAGGGTCATAATTTCAAGGTATTCCCGGTTTTTAGTGTTAGCCCTTTCATTTGATATCTATATTGAGGGAGTTGTTGAATAAATATGTAGTCCGCCAATTTGTGGCGGCGGCCATCTTGGACCGATTTTCTTCAAACATAGCTAAGAACACTTCCGACTCAAACAACAAAAAAAACTAAATCAAAATCGGTTCATCCGTTCGGGAGCTACGATGCCACAGACAGACACACTCACACAAAGACGCGTCAAACTTATTTAACGTTTTTGCGTCGGGGGTTAAAAATACAAGTTACAAATACAAGTCGCAGTACATTTGCCCCTCCCCTAAAAGCCCAGAGTTCCATTCAAATACTTCGACGAATCAAAATTTCACCGGGTCACGGTACATCCCCGTTTTTACAGTCCATTACTCTTTGTCATCCGAACCAAGTTAAGCTGATTACTAGAGAATCGTCGATGCAAATCAGTCACTGCAGAATTGTTGCAGGACGGAGATAAAATTTGGGGATTTTATAGTGGGAGTCGATATGTAATGAAGTTTTATGACGTTTTAATAAATTGGATCAAGAGCTTCAAAGTGATTGTGAGTATGAAGTAAGATTGGCGGTTCTTTTGGAACCGAATGTTCTAATTTATACAAGTTGTAAGCAGATCATTCACGAAACCGTCAACCAAGCATTCTAAATCAAACTCTACGCAAAAATAATTGATGATTAAACGAACTTACCTGTACGTGAAGTTCAATCACAATTACTCGAAGAGCTTCGTTCGAAGATATTAGCATTAATACACATGTAGTTTCACTTACAGACTCGCCATTTCGCATTGAATTTAGGAGAAAAACCAATTATTTAAAACTGTAAATATGAATCCAATGTAAGGTAGATTGAAAACTTTGATATTGACTATGACATTCGCACCTACCCCGCTCATTTAGTTTGGAGGTTTGCTGAGCTGTTTTATTTTTATTATATTTCACAACTAGGGATCCAGCATGACTGGGGGGGGAGGGATGCTAATATCTTCGAACGAAGCTCTTCGAGTAATTGTGATTGAACTTCACGTACAGGTAAGTTCGTTTAATCATCAATTACTCTCAAGCTTCGTTCTCGATATTAGCATTAATACACATGTAGATGTTGAGAGATATTATTAATTTGTGAAATATTATTAATTACATGGTTACAATTTGACTGCAGGAAACAATAAAATTTACACTAGGTATATATCATAATTCAATCACTTAATTGAATAGTTTTGCAATGAGAACAATTCTATAACAAATAAGATGTCTTTTATCCATTTAACACACTTGTGACAAAATCACCTTGAGTAGACATATCGTCTGATATTATTCTATTATAATATTTGGCAAATACAGTAGAATTTGAACTCCACCCGGCAGTTTTGCGTATAACGTCCAGGCTAACTCCTACGCTATATGCCTTAGAAGTGGCCGCGTGCCTGGTGCTATGCGCAGTAAACAGAGAGATATCAATGCCACTGGTTTGTAACACGCTCTTTACCCATTTGCTCAAAGTCTGCGATGTTACTGCACGGTATGGTTTTCTAAATGAAATAAATAACGATTGATGGTCTTGACGTATCTGATTGGTCCTATCAAGATAAACTTGAAGAGTACCAGCAGGGCATATTTGCGCCCTTTGTGAAAAATACGGTAAGGAAAACACAGGTTGTAAGGAACCCACTCGTGAAGTTTTAATTAAATCGGTTATTTTAATAATAAACCCTGAATCAGATTTGATAATATTTTCAACATGGATTTTTGATAAGGTCTGCATTCTATGGGCTGTTACTAGGGCTAGAAGGGTTACTAACTTTTTACTAAGTTTTTCAAGTGTTAAACTTTCGTTGGGATATAATTCCGCCAAATGATTTAAAACTTGATCAGTGTTCCACGTTAAATTATATTTAGGAACTGTCGGCCGCAATCGAAAGATTCCCTTGAAAATCTCTGTATAAATTCATTGTTCACTATATCGTGTCCAAGTAACAACGACAAAGCGGAACGCGTACTATTAAGAGTACCATACCGAGCTCCGGTATTAAACAATTGCGTTAGAAAACAAAGAATATTCGATGTTACAGCTATACAGGGATCTATGTTGTTTTCATGACAGTACGCAAACCACTTCTTAAGGCAAGTATCATACTGCTTGACAGTGTTATCTGACAGGGATGCTAGCATTATGACTATGGACGGCTGTGGAATTCCTCTTCGGAGAAGAGATGCCCGGACAACCTCCCGACAACCAGTGTAATTTGCCGGTGAATTTCGCGTTCGCTACAACGAGAAATAATTAAGTCACCCTCCGACTTTAAAAAGAGTGGTTTTGATGTAAGGAGCCTCTTAAAAAGAGGGTACCAGGGTTGTGTTGGCCATTTTGGCACGACAACAATACCAGTGGCTCTGTCGTTAATAATTTTACGCAAAGTCTTTAAAATAATAGAAATTGGCGGAAACGCGTAAAAGTAAAAATTTGACCATGGTATTGAACGCGTTAATTACATAAGCGTCAGGGTCCCTATGCCAAGAAACATAAATATCGCATTTGTGATTTATTCTGCTCGCGAACAAGTCAATGCAAGGGACACCGAAGTGTTGCGTTATTTTGCTAAAAGCAGGATTAGAAATTTCCCACTCTATGTCGGGGTGTAATCTTCTTGATTCTGTGTCCGCAACTGTGTTATCAGAGGAACGTATATAATCAGCATGAACCATAATTTTACGCGCTTCGCACCATTTCCACAATTGTTTCGTAATATCGGTCAAATGGGGGAATTGTATGCCACCCATTCTATTAATGTACGATATTGCCGTTGTATTATCAATTCGTAACAAAATTTGACAATTTTTCAAATCTTGTGCAAAAACTTTAAGGCCAAGAAAAGCTGCAAGTATTTCCAAATAATTAATATGAAGAATTTGCTCATGTTGACTCCAAGGCCCACTGGCAGTCTCGTCACCACAGGCGGCGCCCCATCCCGTTGTTGAGGCATCGCTAAATATCTCTAAGGAATATGTGTCAACCTTAATTTTACATACTGATTCCTTTATCGCGTTAAGCCACCAGTCAAAGATGGGGGACAACTCAATTGGTAAGTTCATAAACTTATCGTAGTTCCCGTCATCTTTGAGGTTTAGATATTTACACCTCTCAAAGTCTTTGGTATGAAGCCAGCCGTAGTCTACGGCCTGACATGCGGATGTTAAAAGGCCGATAAAGCGAGCAAAATCCCTTATTTTAAATCGTTTGAGCTTCCTAATTCTTAGTAATTCTGTTTCAATTTTCTTTCTTTTGTCATCGGGTAATCTTACTTCAAATTTTTTTGAATCTATTATATTTCCTAAGAACTTGCAACAATTATTAGGCACAACAGAACTTTTTTCTGTGTTGATGATGAATCCTAGCGATTTTAATAATTGTATTGTGTCATTCACATTTTGTAAACAGTCGGTATACGATTGACCAACCAAAAACAAATCATCCAAATAAAATGTTGATAAATATCCCAAAGACCGCAGTAACTTTGCGATTGGTTTAAGAATTTTCGTAAAAATATACGGAGCAGTGTTTAAGCCGAACGGTAACACGTTAAACTCGTACAGATTGCCATTAAATTGAAAACGTAAATATTTTTTTGAGTTGGGATGTATGCTTATTAAAAAATAGGCATCTTTTAAATCTATCGTTGACATAAAACAATTGTTTGATATAAGTTTTAAAGCTGTTCTTAAATCTTCAAGTTTAAAATGTTGCGTTGGTATAAATTTATTTAATTGTTTTAGATTTAGTATGAAGCGTTGTTTACCGTTCGGCTTAGGAACAAGAAATATACTGGAGATGTATTGACCAGCGCATGGTTGACATAAGGACACTGCCCCAGTACTAATAAGTTCTTTAATTGATGTTTTAAAGGCCTTGTATTCGGATTGCGAATAAAAAGGCTCTGCTGGAACGGTTGTTTGAAAAACTGGGTCAGAAAACACAATTTGATAGCCAGAAATCCAAGAGAGTATAACAGAGTTAGCAGTCAATAAACACCACTGTTCATAGTAAAACGAAAGACGACCCGCGGGGCTTACCGGCTCTAACGTCGGTGACCTGGTTGCGGCTGACGTGACAATGTCCTGGAAGCGTTGTTGTGCGTCGTCCTCGTCTGCTGCCTCTGAGCCTGAGTTGATGGTGCTGTCCGCGCATATCTCGCGCCCCCCGGCGGCGGTGGTGGGAACTGGCGGCGACGTGCCGGGGGGGCTCGGTAGTTTAAAGGCCTGTTGACTGCCCTAGCCGGCTTATTAGCCGTAGACTGCATTGTGGACGACCTTATGTCAGCTCCAGATTTTATAATTGTTTTGGCTGATCTTAATGTATCTGCTAAGCTATTGCCAAAGAGCATTTCGTCTATTTTGGTTTTATCCAACTGATCTTTAAGCTCCTTCTTGACAGTTGAAAGAATGAACGAACGTCGTGAGATCGAGTCCGTAAACTGAATATCGCCAAGGATTCGAGCTGTGTCCATCAACAGCTTGAGGAGCTCAGGGTTTTTGTGACCTGATGAAAGTAGCGCGGTAATGGCCTCGCTGATGGAGGATAAAGCACAGGATGTTAGTACCTGTTTACTTTCTATACCCTTGTCTCGTTTTGCTTGAGTTTCCATTAGAGATACTCGAATCTCTGGATTGAGGGTAGGTGCTTTTATAAACCTGCAGTTCACAGGTACCAAATATCTGTCCCTCAATTCCTTGCGGTTCTCTTTAGAGAGGCCAGAGGTCGCAATATGGTTTAGTCTAATTGCCAAATCCTTTTGAATTTCCCTGCCATATTCTTTAGTTGAGGTGGGGTCTTCACCTAATATTTCCATTAAATCTGGATCTAACTCAGGAACGTCTTGTTCAGGAGCAGGGGCCTCCGGTTCACTTGTCCTTTCTAATGGTACGGCCGTAGATTCCACGGCAGGTGCAGTACGTACTTGCGCGGATGGCAGAGCGGCGGTAGCGGAGCTCGGCGGCAGTATGTGTACCTGTGCCGTGGTGTTGTCGGCGGTAGGCGACTGTGTGACGACCTGGACCGGGACCTCCTCCTCGTCACTAAATCCCGCTGGGGCTGGTTGCCAGTACGAGCATCCAGGTTGTGGATCTGCATTGCCGTGATATGTGGCACAATCGTCATCGACTGGGATTGGTTCGCGCTCTGCAAGCAAAATAAGTATTTTGCTTATTTGGTGGGAAGTGAGACTCCTTGTGAGAAACACGCAATCCCAATAGGCTAACTACCTATTTGTTTCCGGAGAAACAGTTTAAATCCTTTTACGAATAATGCAGGTACATGCTATGGAAAAACCCCACAGGTAGATCCGAGCAGCAAGTACTTAGTTTCGGAAGTGGAAGGCCCCCAAAGGTCAATCCGATTTTCCGTATTAAATAATATTCATAACTCGTTATGAATTCAAAACCACAACGTTCTAATTTTACGTAACGGGTTTTTTTTTTTTTTTTTTTTTTTCAGTCAGTCGGTTGCGATGCTAAAAGTAACCAATTGATATTAAACACGAAATAAGTAGGTCAATGACTCACCCTGTAGGTTATAAGGCGTAGAAAAATCACCATCCGACGACGATGCACTGTCATAGCGAGTACGTCGCCCACGTTTTATTTCGCGTTCTATTTTTTTTAAGTTTTTTACTTAAATAACTATAATTATCACGCCTAACACTCTTTCTTTTCGGCATTCTATGGCTAAATTATAAAAACGCACTTGAAAACAAAGGAATGATGCGAAACAGCGAAGCACTGATACGTGAATGAGCGGGGTAGGTGCGAATGTCATAGTCAATATCAAAGTTTTCAATCTACCTTACATTGGATTCATATTTACAGTTTTAAATAATTGGTTTTTCTCCTAAATTCAATGCGAAATGGCGAGTCTGTAAGTGAAACTACATGTGTATTAATGCTAATATCGAGAACGAAGCTTGAGAGTAATTGCTGGCAAACGCCTTGGGGAAAAAAACACGTTTTATAGTAGTATTTAATGTAACGCACTCAAGACATTGAGCTGATTGTATTGAAGTATACAGGTCATGAATGTATTTAAAGTAAAGTTTTAACATAAAAAAAAAACAACTTACATAAAACGTCTTGTTAAAAACAAAACATTGAACCCCAATTTCTCCCTAACAAGAAACTTCCTGAAGTGAATGATACACAGATTCGATCAAGACTGAAATATCTTTATTATAACAGGTCATAACATAATTAATTTTCAGAATATCCACATGATCATACAATATCTTCCCCTAAATATTACATGTGTAATAAGTATTTTTTTTTTGTTCTACAGCTAGAGCTCTTCAGCTAAGAAGGTATTTATTAAAAAATGATCGCAATGACGGGGACAATAAGTGCTATTCGGCTTCGCAAATGATAATTTTACACCCGTTATATATAAGCTATAGCAAACAGCTGTTGCACTGTCTACTGAAGACTTTGTGTAGCCGTAGCATTTATCATGGATTACCACATGGGCCACCGTAGCTACCGCCGAGAAAAATATCGTCGTGGCTAACAAAGTGCCGTTTTTACCACTCATTTTGTAGCTATTCTTCAAACAGAATAACACAACGTTACACCTGCATTTTCAGAAAGCTGGGTAGAGGTAAAGGTGTGAAAACCGCCTCTTGTCATCTTCATCTTCCAGTCCTGGTCCCATGTTACTTGGGATCGGCGCAACATGTTTTCTCCTTCCATTCTCCCCTGTCAGACGTCACGGCATCATTTACTCCTTTCTCTAAGTCCCAAGACCAAACCTTTTGCTATGCTACTATCTTAAAATATAATTTTGAATAGCTACTTAAAACTTATACCTCTCAATAGGGTATCGATCTTCGAAACAATATCAAACTTAATACAATAGAAACCCTCATCACTACTATCTTAAAATACCTTAAGACAAAACAATCAATAAGCTTATTGTCCCCCCCAACAATAGGTACCTACAGGACACAATTACACCGACTTCACTAAATTACTCGACTCGTCTAAACTACAGCCCACTAAATCCAAAATCTCGGCCCGATCTATCGTATTTCAAGAGCTCCTAACGCTAAATTAATCCAACAAAGTGTCACTCATCCTTTAGATAGGTATGGCTTGAAATAAGGAAACAAAACAGCCTAGCCCCCGATCGTATCAGAGATATCGGCTCCCGAATAGGAGCAGCTACCCTGAATATACTATTACTAAAATGTACCGGACAAAAATGAACTCTGAATCAGAAGTGTAGAGTTGAATTTTGTTGTGTTGTGCCACATGGCTCCTAAGCATCGTTTACATCGTAGCTAAGTTTGGATAGTGGAGTTTTAGGTCAACGGTGACACATAATAGATAGTATTGCAGAAGTTTCATTTACTTTGGAACATGTTAACAATATGCACATGTGTTTCTTTGAGATGCGACGAGAACATTATTTTTGCTAACTTTCTTCCGTAGTTATTTCAGTGGTTTGAGAACAGCTGTTTTGATGTTCAATGGCTTTGGTGCACTTTGGCGTGAATGGGATAGTGAAGGTTTTTTAGATTTATTGAACAACTACCTCTTACAGTTTTGCAAGTAAGCAAGTTTTCATAACTTACTTCTATCTTCTGACGTAAAGGGACGAACAAAATTGTTACTTGCACTGACGAAGACGCTGGTCTTATTCTTGCCACTTAAGTACATACATGCAGATAATGCAGATGGATTTTTATATTTCCTCAAATAACCCTCCAAGAGACAAAGTGACATCTTTTCAGCGATAACGATTATGAAAATGTATTGTATTCACATAAGAAGAGACTGGATTACATGCAAATGCATAACTGCATCAAAATAATATTTTAATTAACAGAACAGTATAATCATCAAGATAATTAAAAAATAGTAAAATTTTCATTCATATGAAAATTAAAAAAATTGTAAATTAAAAAATAAACATTATTTGGTAATTATCGAATCACTTCTTCAATTTTGGCATATTTTGGTGCTTTTAATGCATATTTCGTTATGATGCATAATTTACATGCATATTTCGGCGATTGTATGTTGCATAACAATCCGTTCCTAGCCAGAAGTTATACCAAAGCTTTTACTAGGTAATACCTGTTGAAACTCGCTGTAAAAATCCGCCGCTTGGAAAACCATTGCTACATGCCGAAACCCTCATGGCTGCCAGTCACTAACATACTTACTGACTTGCAAATATTATTACCATGACACGAGCCATTCTCGAGTACAGTCCCAAATGAAACAAAACCAAATAAGTACGTTTTTCCTTAAATCCCAAGCGGAGTTAGTTGACACACTTATACACCCACACAGTCGCATGACAACGAACGAAGTTAAATTCAGAATATTCAAACGAATTACGCGACGCGGAGTGAAGAGTGAAGTACATGAAATACTGGCGCAAAGTGAAATGAAGTACGCGAATGAGCTGCGCGTAATCGCGCGTAAATTACTCCTGTTCCATTTTCGTTCATTAATCTTATCATTCGTTCTAATGTTTGCTTATCGTCATTTGACATTTCTTTGGAGTGCGTTGATGTCGTTCTGCATATTACATTCGTCTTAAACGTTCGTAGTGTTGATGCTTGCCCATTTTCTACTACTGTAAATTTCCAATATGGGCACTGGACAGTCCATCTTATTACTAACTTATTTCTGTACTATTGAAGCCTTTGATATGTGCTTAGTAAATTTGTTCTTCTAATACATGCATGTAACGGTTACACTAACCCTTTGTAATTGCATTTGTATTCTTAAATAGCTTTCACTTCCCCTTCCAGACACAGGGAAGAAATCTTCCACCACAAGACTCATCAGGCACAACGCCAATAACTCATATTGGCATGACTCACAACCATTATTATTTTGTGTACATACTCCTGGTTTGGGCTGGTATAGTTATATAGGTGTTGCAGTACATATTGCTTATATAGATGCTGGTGGTCGGAATCCGATTACCGAATAACAGTGTCTAGTGTTTACTAGCAGACGAATTATTGAAGTTAATACTTCAAAGTTAGATGTATAAATTGGCAGGGAAACAGGAAGCTTCGAATCGTTTCCGACGCAAAATAAACAAATGGGAAATTAAAGTACTGGTTTGGAAGTCACACTTATAGCTATCATTCCCCTGCTCTAGAAATAAAAATGAAAAACCAAAGTTGTAGAGAATTTAATCCTCTACAATATGTATAATAAATACAAATAGCATATTATGAAACTAGCTATTTGCAATAAATGTGTAAAACCAGTTTTTTTTACCTTTGACCTTGAAATATCTGTAGTCGCGTACACCCTACGATGAGTAGGTTTTGAGACAAGTTGTAGGGTGTCAAAATAAAGTTTTATTCAAGTTTATAGCTGACTATCTCTCATTCCGAGGTAAAACCCTTAATATTTCTGGACTACTAGTCCGAATTCATTTGTAATCTTCTTGGTAATATGACATTATAAAGAAGACACCAAATGTGACCGTGACATTCTAGTACACTAACCTTCTGTTGTCCGCCTACCCACACACCATACGTATTTATTTTCGTATCGTGAGCACGCCTACGCCTAAGAGTCAGTTGTGAGAATTGGTTATTGGCCAGAACGGAATGTTAATACGGGGGATAAAGAAAATCCGATTGTCTTGATGACAGCGTGGAGGTCAAGTGGATCTTATTGATAATATTCTGCAGATACGTCACAGCATGGCCGAGATGCTGTGAGGTTTTCATGGTTTATTGATTTGAGTTACATGTTTTTATGGTTTATTGATTTGAGTTACATGTTTTTATGGTATATTGATTTGAGTTACATGTTTTATGGTTTATTGATTTGAGTTACATGTTTTCATGGTTTATTGATTTGAGTTACATGTTTTTATGGTTTATTGATAGAGGAGCTCATGGCTATATAATAACAGCCGCTCGAGTCGATCTTTAGGTTAAACCACGCTTGCTTAGGTCGATTCGTGCATCGGTGACTACCCATTAGGAAAGCACGGGTTTGATAGTTTAGTTGTTGGTAGCAAGTATATCCTATCTTTATCTGGCTATGACTGGTGGATCTTCAATAACCAATCACAACATTCGCAGAAAATTCATTGGGATTTGAATTAGGCTTTCAAAAGACTTTGTTTCTAAACCAAGGTTTGCTAAATCAAAAGAGTGGTAGGGACGAAACAGTATGGAATTTAAAGCCGGGAACGACGTCAAAAGTTCATCGAAGATCAGTTTTTATACAGATATTTATGGTCACGAGATAAAGTTCAATATTACACCAAACTAGGTTTGCAAATGAAGACAGAATGACGAAATTAAGTACTTACGAGTAATGGTAATTTTGGGCATACCGTTTATCCATTCTTCTACTCTCCTCTGTTTCGATGTCTTGGTGTCAGATAAGCTGACGTCATATCGGTTAAAATTACAGTAAATCTAAGATTACCTCAAAATATTGATAACTTCGGTTGCTGTTAGAAATAATTTTATAATGAACGGGTCGTAGAAATCATAGTTTTAGCACACCGTAAAAGCAGCAATGAGACATCAAATTTAAGTCTGCAGAACAAAATGAGTATTTGTTCTTCCTTTTGTCAATTTTAGCACGAAATCCCTTTCCTTGTGTCATATAAAAGAATGAACATAAAAATATAGATAGATTTACGATTGTTTCGCTGACAGTGGGTCGCGGTCAAGTGGTGCCTTTATTGATAAATATCCTTCTGTCGTGGAATAGACTCAGTAAAGTCGTGATATTACGACAGATAGGGAGATATGTATTTCTATTGGGTTTTTATTTTGTTTCTGCGTTTGAGTATTCTTCTTGGCGTGAGCTTAATGCAAGTATTAATAAATGGAGGGAATCTACGATTCGTTTAGTAAAGAGCTGGAGATTTATAAGGATACTTTTAACAGGTATCAAAATGACAACATTGCATTCGTACATCAAAAATTAAATAGATTCAACATAGCATCACGCCTATAACCTTAGTCCTGTAAGGCAAAGATTTTCGTATTTCAAAACCACATACTTCGACTGTTAGGTACAATTCCCTTGCTATAAGGTCAGCCCCTTGCCATTAATCGGGCACAAATACTCAAGCTTCCTTGCAATCCTGTAAATTATTGATGAAAACCTCAATAACACTATACCCTTTTTTTTCTTTTTTCGGATGAAAAATCATCAAATGACGTCCCGCTCTGGGCGGAGCGGATGGGAGTGTCAGACTTTTACTGACTAAAACCCATCCATGTTCTTTCTTAGCCCTTTATGTTCCAGGGCCACGGTATCTCTTTCAAACAGTCCCGCAGATAAGGATAATACTATACCTGACTTGGAAATAGTATTCAGAACCTAACGTTTTATCGCAGCATCACTAGACAGTCAAATGATTTTTATACCTAAACGTAACAGCGAAATGAAACAAATTAGAAAATTTACTAAATTATAAATCACCTGCTCAACTATTTGAGCCCCAACACCTAGGACCCAAGTGCTGTAATGACCACATGTCACAAAGATAGGTACACCTTTTCCGTCCCTGCCTCAGGTAGGGATTAGGTAACCCTAAAAAAGATCTAGCTGTTGATTAATTTGGGTTCAGCCACGTACCCGACCTTCCATATATCTGTGAGCCTATTTTTTCTTAACTACGTGGAAACAGAGTTATATGAGCGTTTATTTTTGGTCTTGTCAGGATGTCTAAATTAAATTACAGGTCGTGTCTGGAGCAAGGTTTGCTTTTTCTTAGTAGTTTAGTCGTGTTTTCGTATAATACTGCCTCGTTGGTCTAGTGGTTGGAAGCGCGACTGCTTAGCGTGAGGTCCTGAGTTCGATTCTTGAGTCGGGCAAAGTGTTATTGGGTGTTTCGATTAAAAACTTCTCTGTAGCAGCAGTCTTGATTTGTGCCCAGTTGATGGCAATACTCCCGCTCTTTATTACATGGAATATAGCAAGCAAAATTTGGGTAAACTATATTAGTTACAACTTATCGGGAATTACTAGCGTGACATAGTGGAAACGGCCAAGACTTGTGCAAATCATCTCATTGTCACTGCTCTCAAAAGGTAAAGATAGATAGATAGATGGATAAATCATTTATTTGTTGCACACAAAAGACATAGCACAACACACAGAAATACAATTAAATGATATAGTTGAAACAAAATGATATAGTAAAAAACAAGGTGCCAAGGTGTAAAGGAAAATATCGTGTGAAAACTTCTCATGTCCAACAATTCGAAGATAAGTAACCACCGTAACCGCACAGTAATTTTTTTTTCTTTGTCGATGGCAAAATAAATTGATTTAACCCAAAATTTGGCAGTTTCAGTAGCGTCCATGAGCTCCTGTACTAAGCTAACGTGATAGATTAGAAAGTAGACCTGTATCGTAAAGACACATTAAAGAAGGAATATGTGTATGCCTATGCCAAGCGTACCTTTAATCAGATGATTAATTGTTTGTCTAATTTAACATTGCTTTGGGTCTAGGTAAATCCGAACTAACAACTAAATAACAACCCAAAGTACAACACCTAGAGATTTCCCGCTTAATACAAATAATACGATTAAGACAAAGCAGTTGACAGAACAATCGAGCACAACTGCAGAAGCGCCTGAGAACTTCAACGAAACTTGGATTCATCAACATAATTGTATCAAAGTAACACTGTTACCTGTCTTGGTGAAAAACCGTTCTATTTTAGCGTGTTTGTTGCTTTCCTATGTTGAATTATATTTGTAAAATTGAATACTATAAGAAATTATTAATATGAAGAAGACCGAAAGTGTAATCTGATTTGACCGGATCGATTGCCTAGATATGTAGTAAGTTAGCGGAGAAACGAAAAAAAAAAAGTTGAGTATGAATTTACAGAGATGATTATAAAGGGGAAAACAGAACAATAACGATTAATAGGTGGACTGTGTGAAATGTGATGTGGGTTCAAAAGGGATAACTACTCAGCCTAGGTGACGAATAAAATAGAAGTAGCAAAAGACAATGCTGCGCAACTCTCAAATGAATTGGGATAAAGACAGGAAAGGGCTTGGAACATTTTTGTATGATGCCTAGCCGGATTTTCTCTCGCCATTTTGATTTTGTTTCAAAGTAGCGACCACGCATACGACTTATATTAATCGATAGCTGGTATCAATACAAACAAGTATTTTTTGAGGCAAAATGTTATAAAGTGTCACGTTTCCGAGATATGAGCTCTCAAAGTTAAAGTCCATTCACTGATGGCATATTCGGCACAACTTGGATTTGATTGGACACGCCTAAAACGTATATCAATTGATAGCTGGCATCAATTTTGCAATAGCAGAAGAAACATAAGGCACCTTATCGCAATCAATAACAGCAATGTCACTATTGGTTTCAATGTCAAAAACTATGGTCACGGTTGAAGTGGTTGATGGCACCGGTTGGAGCAGATGCTGAGCGATTGACTGCTGCTCGTCGTCGTCGCGTAGATATAAAATATTTGGATGGCTTAATAGGTAGTTGAGATTAAGGCGAGCGGCGCAAGCGCGCTCGCCACTGGCTGCGGCCTATATCGGCCAACCTAACGACGGCGCCCGTATGTTTACGGGCGCAACTGATCCCGCGGGACTAAGGGCGAAGCCCAAAACCCGCCTGCCGTGCCCCCCTGCGGGGGTACAGCGAATTCTCACTGCTTTAGGTAGTTGATCCAGGTCTGGCTGTTTATGTATGTGGGTTCAAATGTTTGTGAAAGGCATTACAAAAGAACTTTCTAGTGTGGAGAAAGGTTAAAAAAAAATATGCAAGGCAGTCTTTGGGGTATGCCGATGTAAGTGAAAACTACAGTTCGTAGCACTCGTATAGCAAATCCTCTACGAGTGTGATCAGCTACGACAGCTACCAGTTCAGAAAAGTGTACGTGACGGTTACGCGAGTTCCATGATCTTTTTTCACTCAAAAAGTGCTCAACGCGCCTAAAGAAGTTTTCATTTCAAAATTGTATGGAGCAGCTGATATTTTAAACCCGACGAAACATTTCAACGCCTCTCATCTGAAATCATGTAGGTGCCTTTGTATAAGTTTTCAACACCATGTCTAACGTAACCTAACACTGTGTATTAGGTGTACAACTAATTCTGTCTACTTCCGAATTCGGCACCACATCCACGAGACGGACAAAACACATGCGAACACATGTATTTACTAAGTTTCGATGCCCTAAGGCGTTTAACTAAAGCCTTATTGAGTTCCAGGAGGCCAAAACTTCCATTGAAACTATTGATAGTTTGTAGTCTTATGCCTATGTATGTGTGTTGTTGTACATGATATTGTTGTACATAATATACTGTGTTGTTTGAATTTAGTCTGAATATATTATGTTCAGATTTCTAGATAATAGGTTTGTAGGTAATTGATGTGTTCTTGGTGAGTAATACGATTAGGGTAGGCAGGATTAAGGTAGGTTAGCATAATCATACTTGTCAGCAGTAAGTTCCACGAACTCAGTGATGTATTCTTGCTTACACGGAGCATTGTAATACTTTTGAATTTAATTGTTGGAGCAATGAGAGGTTAATTCTGTTTGAGAATCAACAAAAAATTGTTTCCTTGAACTCGATAGATGGCATTGATCAGACTATGTTACTAGGTAGGGACCTACCAAAGCTAAAACGCTTGAAAAAACACACATCACATACGCTGGTTGACTGACACTTTCGTTTGCATAAGCTTCTGAATAAAAAAAAAATAGGTTCAAGTGAAATTATGTGACGTGTTGTTCCTTGCAGTAACGTACCGAGATCAGCGCCATCTATCCAGCGACTAGGGAAGAGTTGGAAAAGAAAATCCCTCATTATCAATTTGTATCTTGTAGCAGCGGTGGCCAAGTGGTCCCGACTTACGAGCAGTAAGTTGTGGGTTCGAACCCAGGCAGGCGCATTACTGTGTATAATTTATACCATCCCCACTGCTCTCAAAACGGTGAAGGAAAACATCGTGAGGAAACCGGCATGTCCTATTAACAAAAATTCTAAGACATCTACCAATCCGCGTGGTGGATTATTCATTCCCTCTCATGGAGAGGAGGCCTGTCCCAGCAGTGATGATGATGATGATGATGACGATCAAGTGTGTAATACGAGTATATTGCACACATACCTTCAATTCAAGTGCCCCGGTTAAATTTTGACCACCACAGCATAAACGCACGCTTTCATCGACCATTCTGTCACATATTTGAGTCGATTGACGTACAGGGCACGCACTTGATTGTCACGTATGTGTGACAGTGTAATGTAGTTCAATGTAACTGTTCAAGGCTATAAATTATGCGGCATAACAGCAAAAATATCCACAATCCATAGCCTTATCACAGAGTGAATAAAAACAATAATCTCATCCCCCGATTCTACCTCTGGCCTATATTTCAGCGCATTGTTCGGGACGAGTCCATTTTTCATGTAACTGTAACATTATAAGCGAGTCAACTTTTGTGAGGACCATCCATTTATTTGATGTCCCTATTTTTAAAACGGTTGACGGCATTATTTGGGAGTGTACGTAGAATAAAATGGCCGTAATACCCACTCATTTGAGTGTTATTATCAATTAAAATCCAATTTTGTGTGGTAATTGGGCTATATTTTACATTTACATCTGTAAATTTTTGCGTTTTGGGTGAAAAATGTTGTTTCGGTGTATTAAGGAGTGTTTCAAAAAGAATGTAATCAATATTAGAGTATTTAATCAGGTTTCCACAATTTTCGTTGACTTTTTCAGTCTTTGCTAATACATTCATAAATTCACTCTTTTTGCCCAAGAGGACAGGCAGAACTGAAGAACGCTACCTGATACGATCCCCTTTTGCTCATTTTACATCAAACACGTTTATGTATATTAAACAACAGACAGTACTAATTAGACTTACAAAACATACTATTCAAAACCGTGAACAACTGACTAAATCTCTAGGCCATCAATTAAAATACGACTACCTAACATTCATTATAATTACTCCTGAGAACAACACATTTCAGACAAAACGCAACTCTGAAGCAATTAATAATAATACGAAACACAATCAGAATCATTACCGTAACCAGTCATTAGCATTACTGTACTGTTGTACAGTCACGGACACAAATGTGCAGATACAGAACAAATATCTGTACTATTCGCTTAACAAAATTCTGGTTCCCTACTGAAGTAAAATTGTATGGTATGCAAGTATTTTCTAAGTCTTTCCAAGGGGTTCGTTTTACCCAGAAACTGGGTCAGATACGCAGTCCCTCCATGTAAAAAACTAGTATCCAGCTGCAACCGGATACACAAATATCTGTACTATTCGCTTAACAAAATTCTGGTTCCCTACTGAAGTAAAATTGTATGGTATGCAAGTATTTTCTAAGTCTTTCCAAGGGGCTCGTTTTACCCAGAAACTGGGTCAGATACGCAGTCCCTCCATGTAAAAAACTAGTATCCAGCTGCAACCGAATACACTGGAAACCGACCCCATCTTAATTGGGAAAAGCCTATGCAAATGATGAAAAGCGTAGAATTTTCGTACCTTCTATTTTCATATTCTGATTGTTGTGTGTGGAATTTTAGGTATGATTCCCTGATCGGGATAATGCGTTAATGGATTTTCCATTCGAAATCCTGGATCTTGGATAGGAATTTCACTAGTAGAACAAAGTTTTGAAATGCTGTATGATACCCCTGTACTTCGAAAAGTCCGTTAAGCCTTTGGCAGGACCAAAGGCTTAACGGACTTTTCGAAGTACGCCTGATCAGTCTTCAATCGTTTCTCAGATTGTCCAACGCGACATACTCAATGGAGTATGTGAGAGAGTGTGACCTGAGTGTGAATCGAAGATTGGTCACCGCTGAGATGACCGCCTTAACCCATGAGAGTGATTACCGCCATAATTAACTGGACAAGACTATAATAAGAGTCATTTCTTAAAAGTGCAATCGTTATTTGGCCAATGGTATACCTATTTATGATCGTTCCTGTACAAACAGGAAGATCCACGCAAAACTTTTGCCGTAATGAACAAACATATATTAAATCGTTTATTAAGATTAAGATTGCAGATGTTAATGCGAAACGGAGCAAGAATCAGGAGTAACGCTTATTGTGGACTTGTAAGTGGGTCGCTGTATAATAGAATAAGTTTTTGTTAAATATGGTAATGGCCCCACAGGAATGATAAACATTAAACTGTGTGTTTTATAATTCTGTAAAAGTATATTTCTTGCGAATTGCAAAAGGCAACTTTTCTAAATCCATTTCTTCCGTACTGATGGTAAATCTGGTCAAATAACTTGGAATCATTAAATGAAGGTACAGTCTTACTAAGGGTTATCGAATCCCCCAGTACTACCTGGGTTATGGAGATCAGATAGGCAGTCGCTTCATGTAAAATGCTGGTATTCAGCTGCATTCAGCGAGACTGGAAGCCGACTCCAACATAGTTGGGTAAAGGCTAGGCAGATGATGACTGGTTCGCAGCGTAGGTTTTTTTTTTTTCTTTTTTTTTTCAGGATGGGAAATCATCAAATGACTTCTCCCACTCTGGGCGGAGCGGGAGGGAGTGTCAGACTTTTACTGACTAAAACCCATCCATGTTCCTTCCTCGCCCTTTATGTTCCGGGGCCGCGGTATCTCTTTCGAATAGGCCCGCAACCCCGGCAGGCTTCGGCCCTTGCGGGCCCCTCTCTTATGCTGACATCTCTTTGAGGCGCGCGTGGAACACGAACGCGCCGTCGACACGGCCTGTCGTCTTTAGACGGACGGACGGCTAGCTAGCCCATAGCCAACCGTCCACAGGCCCGCGATGCAGGGACACTTGACACTTCAATCGGTGATGGACCTTCATGGTCTGGCCGGCAGCAATCATCCTCATCTGCCTAGCCTTTTCCCAACTATGTTGGGTTCGGCTACCAGTCCTACCGGATGCAGCTGAATATCAGTATTTTACATGGAGCGACTGCCTATCTGACCTCCACAACCCAGTTAGTACCGGGTAATACGATACCCCTTGGTGACTGGTTGTCAGACTTTTTGCCACTGACTACCTGTTACGACTGTCAAAGATCTACAAATGACAGCTGGGACCAACTGCTTAACGTGCTTTTCGAGGCACGGAGGAAACTCAGTATGTAAGGGTGGTCACCCATCCACAGACCAACCTAGGCAAGCACGGCTTAACCTAAAGATCGACCTGAGCGGCTGTAATTATTTAGGCCCCGGCCGGCAGCAAATGTATAGTGAAAAAAAAATGTGTCACAATATTCTTAACACTACCGGAAGACGATGCGTTGGAAGACCTCCCACTAGGTGGACCGATGACCTGGTGAAGGTTGCGGGAATCCGTCGGATGCGAGTCGCAAGGGACCAGTCAATGTGGCGACACTTGGGGGAGGCCTATGTCCAGCAGTGGACGTCTTTCGGCTGAAATGATGATGATGATGATGATGACAATACAAGGTGTAGTTTTGCATTCTATTCAAAATTAGATTTAGGCTTGTCACAAAAGACATAAGTAATCAATTGAAATTACGATACCCGGTAATAATTAATAAGGCTGCTATTCTAAATTGTTTTTAGGCAGTATTTCAGAATAACACGAAAGTAATAGAAGAATCACCCATCGCGTGACATGACTCTGTGTGCGTTTATTTTTTGTATGTGTGAAGGCACGTTAATAGGGCCAGTTACATACGGGCTGCGTTTCAATACGGCTGGTTTACACGCACCGATTTCCGTAAATAGAAAAAAAACAACTTATATTAGTATCGGTTCGGGGAAAAAACAACTTATTTTAGTATCGAGTCAGGGATGCAAAGCGACAAATTGTAAGAGTACACCTACAAAACAAGAACTACATGAGCCAAAATCTTTTCCGTTAGCAAATATTTTATCATTAATTTAAAAGTATTCTTCTAAAGAGAACTAAATATTTATCCCTCTTTCACGGCTCATCAGAAAAGAACAAAAACGGGTTGTAGCAATTCTCTGGCTTGTAAAGCCATGCAAGTTATAGGAGTCAATTAAGGGGAATGGGACACCCATTCGGTTTAATGTTGTGCCTGCATGCGGTAAGCCGGCAGTATGTCGCCACTTACACGCATCCGTCTCTAAACTGTTCACGTCGCTGTTCGTATGTAGATAGATGCTAAGTTTCTGTAAACTTTGAAATTATAGTGGTATTACATGCCGCAATGCTCATGAGCTGTGCCTCGTGAAACCACGACCTACACGGGTTTTGCGACATCGACTGAGATTAAAACAAAAGAAAAATGTTATTCATGAGCAATTTTATTGAGTATGTCACAAATCTCCAGGAGTCACTAGAAGCTATGGTACTCACGCGAAGGAAACATATCACATGCGTACCTTACGCTAGACGCTGGTTGCATTGCCTAGGCTGTGAACGGAGAATTATCCGCAGAATGTCCAATTCGCAAAATTAATGTCAAGTTCGCAACAAAAACCTAGAAGAAGAAAATACAAACCACCTTGAACTCATTTCAGCCTGGTACTTTTTAGGGATCATATTATGTGTCATATGCCTCACACGGGGAGGTGACAATGTTATGAATATTGGATATTTTGTGAATTGGACTTTTTGCGAACTAGCCATTCTGCGAATTGGATATTTTTCGACCGCTTGACATTTTGCGAATTGGACATTCTGCGCGTAAACGTGGACGAAGCTTTAGGATGGATTCGATTTCCATCAGGTATTCTAAAAGGCCAAATTTTTGTTACTGAGGCCCTACTCTCTAACGCTTCGTCCGTTTATTCGGATCTATCCGTCTCTATCGCGTACGTCTGCAGATGAGTGCGAGTGAGAGAGATGGATGGATCCGAATATACGGACGAAGCGTTAGAGAGTAGGGCCTCTGTTTCTAGGAAATGGCAGTAAGACGCTACAACATACGGCTTAGTGTTAGTAGTAAAGTAACAGCGTAGAGTGAATTAATATTAATATAATCGCTTCTCAAGACGCCTTGGCTTCACGTCATTTGTGCAAAGGGTGTTGATCAAATACACAGCGTATCGAGGCTGGGCTTTTAGGCGAATTTCATCAATGAAACTTAACTAGTAACATCTAAACCACGTTCAAGAAACTTCTGTATCGATCAATATTCCATAACAATGATGTCACGTAAGAGTGTCCATGGAGTTTCTTGCTCATTCTTCTCTATAGAGATCTTCGCTTTGGAACAGTCAACTACGGTACTTTCACCAAGTTAGTATGCCTTGTGTTTGTTACAGTAGCTTTGTTTTTGGTTTTCTTACTTTGACATTTAAACGTCTTATTGAAATAGATGCTTTGAGTTTCAGTTTACTAAAAGCTCTTGGACGCAGTTTAGAGGCGCTGAACACCATTTTATTTAACTGGTGAAACTCGCCCTTAACCGTTTGGCCATTGCCGCTATAATAAATGGAAAACTTGACTACACTTTTCATTCTTGGCTACATAAACCATCATTTTAAGCCAAACAATATTTAAAACGTTCGCCAAATTGCCGGCGGGTCTTCTAAAAAAGTAAAGAGGGCCAATTAAATCGTAGTGGGCGTTAATTAGGCCCGTCGGGCCAACACATTAATTTAATTGTTGCAACGAGCCTCGTAATACGGCCTCTTTTGAACGTAACCCAGCATTTTTTCCACTAAATGGAACCACTTGTGACTGCAACGGCATTTCCTTGTTGCAAAAAGGCCAATTAGGTAGAGAAATATTTGTTCCTGGCAACATTGTGAGGTTGCCAAGTGACTTATTACGGGGCTTTTAATTTATGGAACGTTTGTTTTATTTTATGATTGACGTAATTATGGTTTTTGTAGTGCCTTGCTTTATCAACCCTCAGTAATTTAATGATTTGTTGGAACCCCTGAAACGATATTACTTTCTTGCTTTTGTGGGTCTAGCGTCTCGTTGAATCGTTAGTCAGACGAATTGATTGTGAATTTGTTTGTCACACTATTCAATAATGCTTCTCCCATTTTATACGGTCAACGAATGATGTACGGAAAAATAATATTATTGATACACTGCTTGCGATAACCAATCTTCCATTGAAAAAAAAAACAGCGTTCGAACGATTTTCATAAAACTCAAAAGTTTAAAGCCCTCTAAAATAAAAATCTCAAAATAAATATCCTGCGGTCACTTTTCTTCTCAGTACGTAGCCAAACATTTTTTCAGTAAATGGCGCCTCTCTAGTGATTGCAGCAACATTTCCTTGTTGCAAAAACGGCAATTATAGATAGTGAATTATTTGTTTTTCCCGAGTTTTGTCGTAACGGATAAAGTTGTACGCTAGTTTCCAAGTATTAAGTGCTCGCTTTATAAAGCCAAATTGTTCGTAGGTATTTATATGGAGGAATCTGGCGCTTTCGGGAGAGGACGAAACTATTTTTGGGTGTATTACTGAAGGTCAAACTAATGAGCTAAAAACGAGGTGAAGCAAAACATCTTGAGGACACCAAACCAGCATGTCTGAAAAATATTACTTGACAATATGTAAAGCTTAGTCTGGGGCCTATGAGCAGCATATCTCTGAGACTAGGTTAGACACTAACCACAGATCCAATTTCCGTGTGCAACTCCATAACTAGCGAAATAAGGGTGTCCTATTAGACACACTTCTGCCTATTCTTTCGGAATACTACAATCGTAGTGTTATGTTATGTTATTAGTTGATTAGTTTCGTCTCGATAGCTTCTACTCTTTGAAATAACTCCTTAATTGTAAATTTTGGTACAGATACTATCAAGTATATATTATAAATCTAATGTTAGATGTATTGTATCGTGCGTAGTACACGTGCGTGACTAAGGTACACCCTAGTCACGCACGTGTGACTCTTGTTGTGATCTACGTGTGAGCACCGCGTTGAAGGTCGCGTCGCGGTGACAAGTGGCAAACAATAGTACATTGTTATCCTAGGGGTGAAAGTAAGTTATTCAGTCCCGAGACGGGGTTTGGCGCCCAAGCGTAGCGTGGGCGCTAATAGCTCGAGGGACTAAATAAATCTTTAACCCGAGGTAAACACTGTGCTTTTCATTACGAATACAAGGAAAATAAAAACAAAAACACGAACCACTCGAAAAAAAAATGAAGATCGGATTGCCGCTTTCCCGCCTATTTTGTTTTTTTTTCTGTGGCCGGCTATTCAGTCTTTATTTTCACTATCCTCACTTAAAAAATAGTATATTTTTCCCAAATCTTTATTATTTTAAAGAAATATTTGTAACTAAATTATAACTAAGTTATTTAAAAAAATTGCATTCTTTAATTAATACTGAATTGTATGTTATTTAAATTTTACATCGCGCTGTAATTTACAGGCTGCATAGAAGTCAGAACATGGTTCAATAGAAATGTGAAAATAGAACTAGTTTTTTTTTTAGAATGTGACAGCTGTCAGTTGAAAGCGATTCTCCCTAGGGCTGAAAAGTGTTACTTTCAGCCCGCTCCTCAGGCAACTTCAGACCAACTTTCCGAGTATGAGTAATGAAAAATTCTTTCTTCTTCCGCAGTTGATGTTGTAACACGCGGGCTGGGGGTCTAAAATGGCCGCTTTAGCAGAACATAATATGAATCACGTTAAAAATTTCAAATTCTTTAAATGGACACGACTGTAAAGTCCATTAAAAGAATTGAAAAATGTTAACGTGATTCATATAATGTTCTGCTAAACCGGCCATTTTAGGACCGCTGGCTGCGTGTGTTGCTTGAGATAATATCGGTTTTTTTGTTAACTGTACTTTAACCTTATTTTTCTTATGGTCTCAAAATATTTACAGGGAATCCGGGAACGTAGTCCCAGTCCCAAAAGCCCCACGACCCACCACGATGACGGTATATAGTGACAGAAAAGAAATGTGAAACAAGTCTGCAATACGTAAATTCTTTGGGATTGTGCAATTACAAGCTCGCAATAAAAATATAATAATTAATAACCTTTTCAACACACTTGCTCATAAAGTGGCTCTAATTTCACCGCAATTAGGCACATAATGACACCTGTAATCAAACTGTGACTTTTTCATTGCTATTATTCACAAGTGAGTTATAGGGTTTTTTTTTTATTATTGGTTAAATTGCTTTGTTCTTAAAAAAGTTTCGATACAAAAAAGATCGTGTTCAAAAGTACAAATAAATTAATGTACCTATTGCTTGCTCACTTCATGCAACTTCGTATCTACATAGATAATTTCAACTTATAAGTTTTTAATAAATAAAACTTTCACTCAAATGTAACTTTTGTTTTCTCTGTATTAAATAAAACTTTGAATTCCCCATTTCGTACGTGGCTAAAACGCTATCCGCGAAAAGCCAAAAAAAAAGAAACCTCAGTCTTTTAGATTTAGTCTATTTCCGATCGCCATTGTTAGATGAAAACTGATTAATTATTCCCACCATTGCGAAAAAAATTCACAATTCGTTTTCACTGTTGAAATTATAGTTATTTTAAGTATTATTTTATTCTCAAGTGTGTTGAAAAACGTCGTATGATACACGTGTGTGTTGATGATTACCGTGGCTCAATGGCGCCTCAGCGGTAATCACCAACATTACACACTTGTACCATAATGTACTATTAACTTCTTATTATTATTTATTTTTACAGATACTGGCTGCACTTACCAAGGGGTATCGTATTACCCAATACTAACTGAGTTGTGGAGGTCAGATATGCAGTAGCTTCATGTAAAATACTGATATTCAGCTGTTTTGGTTAGGCTGGATCAGATCCCAACTTAGTTGGGAAAAGGCTATGCAGAAGTTGACTGACTTCACTTACAGTTTGACACCAAAGCATGCAGCATGCTAATAACATAACATGAACTAAAGAACGATTTTTTTTAATCCATTCGTTTCTACCCAATGAGACCATGGTTCTGACACGTAAACAAACAACCAATTGCAACAAACATGCACAGTTGCCAAACTTGCCAAACGGATGAATTACAAAACAATTCAATTTAAACTAAATCAAACTTAGATTACGATTAATCTGTAACAGTTGCAGTCCAAACTGAATCCTGAATTTAAGTTTTAAACCGTGTTTAGAGCGTGCTTAGAATTGAATTAAGCAACGCCTGGACCAAGTTGGCGCTGTAATCTTGAATTTAACTTAGTCACTACTTACTGTAAGTTAGTCTTAAGTTGAATTGTAACTGGTTTGCGGTCAGTGCTGACTTGGTTTCAGGTGTTGGTTAGTTGGTTGGGTACGTGGTCTTGATTCGCGTTATTAAATTAATAGATTATGCCCTCGACTTTGTCCGCGTGTACCTAAGCGCGACGTTACTTAAAGAGGCCAGTGATGCCGCACTGGAATGTGTATCTTTTCGTGTAGTAAAGAAAGTTGTTTTTGAGTCGCTCTATTAAAATGCGTCACGTTGCGTCTCGGTGTGAGCTGACCCTAATTCTGTAACTGTCCCACGTAATCGTATAAGATGACACGTTGATCCATAAAAGATTGCCACCAATGTTCTGGTCCAGACAGTAAATGTAACACTACGAGATTATATGTACCTGTTGTTAGATATGAGGTGTACCACTCAAAAATAAGACATTCATTGAAGAATAAGAAGGCTGCTCTTTACTAACTCTTTACTAACTTCTTTAATTCTATGTCTTATCTTTTAAACGCTTCTTTCTATTTGTTATCTGTGCCTATCCCATTTTAGAAATTTCAGTAAACTATATCAGACTAATCTACCCACAATTTTATTCTATTTCTCCCCGTGTTTCACTCAAGCAAATTATCTTGCTGAAATAACCTCCAACTTTCCCAAATTAAAATTGGAACCAAACAAAACCGTAACACGGTACCTCATCTTTCGTCAAATGAATCTACATGTTGTATTTCACAAAAGCTAACATTGTTGTAACCATCAACTGTGACTCACAAATACTATGTACGGAACCCCTGAACATTTACATGGGTATGGCGAATAAATGTAAATGCACAATGTATGTTTAGCCACCTCGGAGTGAAAGGGGGGAAACTTGCAGGGTTAAGTCAATTGAAAGAATGGACGGAGTAATTGAAAGAACGTGGCGTTTCCTTGATAAGGGAGTTAGAGGAAAACAAAAGAATGTAATTAAAGCGTTCCTAATGTCATGAAAGGGATTCAATATTCGGAAAAAATGGACAGTGGTCAGTCTTGACAAGAGCCAGTCGCCGCTCCATGAAAGATAATGGTTTTCAGCTGCATCTGTTGACTAGAAGCTTACCTCAAACTAAGCAAATTAAATGATACTCGTAGTTGGAGAAAAAAGAGGAAAACCATCTTCATTACGAAATTTAATGGTCAATGATGTCACTGATATTATTATAACCCCCGCATCCTTCAAACCAAGGTTCATCAACAGTATCACAGCTTGGCAGCAAAAATATATAAGTATGATGGTAGTTATGACAAAACAATTATCATACAGTACTCCACTTCAACGAAAGCAAATAATAGTATAAATGACAATACTCATTACTCACTCGCTCCCTTCAGTATGTTAACAACTTCTTGAATTAGAAACCGTAACATGTCACTAAGCTTTACGTTATAACTGTGTCAAACACATAGTTTCTACATTTAGCCAAGTCTGCAGCTATTTGACTTTGACAAACGTAGTGGAGCCACTTAGCGTACTGAGTCGTGTCGACAAGTAATCGACTCTCCTAGGAATAATATTAGGTGGAATAACTTAGCAACTTGCAATGTTGTTAGATCATTTTAATGTCTAAACAGTTTGGCTTGTAGTTGGAACTTGAGCAAGATCTCGTACATTTTAATTCATTTTAATATCCTTTCGTAATCGCTAAATTAGCCTCTTTGATAAATTAGGCACAGAACTAAGCGTTTCCACGTATCGCATAAACAAACAAACCCGCTTACTCCGTGATGTTTAGTGTGTTCTGTAACGTGTTCTTGAATAACCAAAATTTATGTCTTGTCATCATTCCAGTGAAGAATATTGGGATTATGGTTCGTGCTTAAGTGTTATCTAGTGACAGTGTGCGAGGAGCCATTAATTATTGTCAATCACGATTGCGAACATTCGGTCAGTGCCTAGTAGTAGTACCTACCTAGTAGTAATATCTAGATATTTGCCTGTCCAAAGCCAGATTTAAAGTATGAAGGGAAAATTGATTATAAGTACCTAAAAGTCATTGACCCGCACACATGTTCTGCGATAAGCGCAAGGGTGTACACACGCTGCGAGATTTTAGCGAAGTTTTGGTATGGATCTATCTGTTATTTATTAGTGTTTTCTTTTTGTTCATATGTTTATTAGTATCATGTAAGCATGTACTATTGCGGGTTTGAATACGTCCCTCGTTTAAACTAACATATTGTACATATATATATGGCAATGGCAATACATATGTATATATTTATATATATAATATTATGAAGGTGAAGAGTTTGTCTGTTTGTTTGTTTGAACGCGCTAACCTCAGGAACTACTGATTGAAATTGAAAAAATCTTTTTGTGTTGGATAGTCAATTTATTGAGAAAGGTATATAACATCACGCTACAACCAATAGGAACGGAGCATAAATGAAAATTGTTGCAAAAACGGGGAATATATTTATTCTTTTTGTCGGCTTTTTCTCTTTTATGTGACGCAGACGAAGTTGCGTGGGTCAGCTAGTAAAAGATATAATAAAGTTGTAGATCATTTGGTCCACCATTTTGAAAGCAATTGTGATAAAATAAAATAGTCAATATAAAGTGCCTGCAAAGATTTAAACCCATGACCTACAACCGGTACGATGTATACACGTTACCATTGATCTTAGTACAATCAAGTTATTTAACAAACGTGACAAATAATTGTACGCAGCAAGAACAGCATTATCTGAAACCCTGTGTCCAAACTGGAAAGCCTTTAAACCCTTCTGATCCAGCTTTTCCAATAGAGCTTACACTACTACGGCTACATACAATGTTTCTACCAAATTGCTGAAGAATAATAAAATTGCAACAAAATTGAATTCTAAGTTCGCGAGACTCCGTATCGCATTTTCTAGGTCACTGGTTTTTAAATTGTGCTCACTTTGTTTGCATCCATATATTAATGAAAATCGTTGCATGTAAGCTGGATTTGAGATTGTTTAGATAGGCGTTCTTAAGGTGGATGCTCCAAGGTAGCCCGCGAAATTCAAATCAAAGAAAGAAAAATGCAAACAATATTTTAATCAACATACAACCTAGCACTGCCACGGCCTGCAAATTGCAAAAAACGTAAGAAAATTTGAATTTCGCGGGCTACCCTGACGGATTCACATTAAAGGTACACACACAAGCAAGGAAGCAAGCAAGCAAGCAAGGGGCACACAGAGCATTTGCGATGCGTGATCATTCGGCTGCAAGTGTCAGGATGAATGTGAACCGAACATTCAGGATCTTCTTTTTTCAAATCTAATTAGTCCGTCACTTAAATTATCAAAAAATATTTGACCAGTATTTTTTCTTTTGTCACATTAAACAAAATTGACGAAGATACGACGCTTTTAAAATTCCCAATACGTCACTGTTCGGTATGATTCTTAGTGAGTACTGACGTCACGAGCCCCCACTCCCGAGTTTTGATGCGTTTTATCTTTGTCAATATTCGTTGATTTGCAAAAACAAAAAATACGTGTCCATTATTTTCTAATACTCTAACTGACGGACTAAATAGATTTTCAATTTATTGATGGTGGAAACAAGCCTATTGGTGAACAAAGCAAAACGAGTATGACAGGATGCAGATGGCGTTCTACAGTTTTTAAAAGGCGTCACTTTTTGATATCTAACAAATAGACTTCGAATCTTTGTTTTACCAACAGACACTTCAATTTTATTTATTTGTTTACGTTGATGAAAGACTGTTTTTTTTTTATTTTTCCTCAATACTTTATTTTATCCTCATGATCGCTTGGACATAAATTGCTTCTACGAGGCGTCGCTTTGTAACACCAGCGAAAAAAAAATCAACAATAATCAATCATCAACTAATAAATAAATCATTAAATCATTAATCAACAATACAAAATTCCAATATCTACTCGACCAAATGTATGAGACAGACTTTTTCAACCGACTTCTAAAAAGAGGAGGTTCTCAATTCGTCAGAATTTTTTTTTTGTTTTTACGATTACAATGGTGGTCCCAAAGAGAAAATTTGGTCAGTTTGATGATCACCCACCTACGCCCTTAAATTAGACCAGTACGCAAAGCAACACCTTGTATACAGGGTGGAATGGACACTGACGCAAAAACGGATACCACGTATTCAGTACATCATTCTGAACCCACATAGATTTTTTTCGGCTATTAAAAAAACTACAAAACTACAATATCTACACTTTCAAAATGTACGAAGCAGCAGAATGTTTTCTACCCTATACAAAAAACGATACGTCCATTTATTCTCCCATGTTAACATATCAATTAAGTGTTTGTTAAACAATTAATTAACTAAACTACCATCTTACCAAAGACCACAAACGTAATTCCCACATTGTGCTACCCTATCATTACATCCACAAGTCCATGGTTGAAAGTCGCAGTCGTTCTATGCAATTGCATAGCGTTTTGTAGATAAAGCCGGGTTCACAAAGCCGACGACAAAGGGCAGACAGTCTTTGTGTTCTCGATATTGTCGACAAATGACGCATACCTACCGTTGCCTTTTGAAGGTAATTCTGTCGTCATGAACGTTTGTTTTGTCTCCGTTTTGAAAGGTTTGTGAATTGTGATGTAGTCTGTTCCAAGCTTTAAAGTTGGGGAGGAAACAGTTGATATTTTTAGGATTTGTATTGTGTTACGAGTCTAAAGTCATAGAAGGTTTCTTGAAATGTAGTATTTCAGTTTCACTAAAAAATAATGTTTGATTTTAGATATTTTATTCAAATAGAAGATAGAGACGACATTTTGTAACTGTATTTTTATCCTATGCCACATTTGGCTAATATTAGGTTTGTCTGTCACAAATAGGATCTTTACCTAGATGGGATGCGTAACATAACATGCAAAATGTATGCACCAATGTTCTATCCTTAATAACTCTGCCTAACAATTTGTAGACTAGGCATGATATTGTGTAACCTATTCCATAATACAAATAGGCATTAATATTCATTAAAAAGTTAAAAAAAAAACTAAACGAATGCAAGCCCATTTACACTAAATACAAACTGCATTTAAAAAGTAATTACAACAAACTGAATTACGAGTAGTTTGCGGTGGATTTATGAACATTATTATAAAGCAATGCGTGATTTTTCCTGAAAGCATTTAATTTTAATACTCGGCTGAACATAATTGTACCGTTTATATTTACTGTAGAATAGTGTACTGTTGGAAACATGCGATGCAAGTAGCACGTAGTTTTAGCTTAATAATATTGTACTCTTACTTTGTGGTCTTTATTTACTTACATATAATTTTATATAGGGGAGCTCGTGGCTGAATAATAACTGCCGCTCGAGACAATCTTTACGTTAAGCCGTGCTTACCTAGGTTGATCTGTGGATGGGTGACCACCCATGGCATACCGAGTTTGCTCCGTGTCTCGGAAAGTACGTTAAGCTGTTGGTCCCGGCTGTCATTTGTAGATCTTTTTACAGGCATTCAGTGGCCCAAAAAGTCTGACAACCAGTCCTACCAAGGGGTATCGTATTACCTAGTACTAACTGGGTTGTGGAGGTCAGATAGGCAGTCGCTCCATGTAAAATACTGGTATTCAGCTGCATCCGGTTAGACTGGAAGCCGACCCCGACAAAGTTGGTATAAGGCTAGGTAGATGATGATAATTTTATGTAGAACTCATGGCTGGTATAGCATAATCGTACTTAGGCCAGCCTGTGGATGGGTTTCAAAAATCTACTAACTGAGTTGCACAGGTGGCCTACCATCACGTCTAAAAGCAGTATTGTTTTAATCTTATTTCAGAGTGGGAAAAGGATGGCACTAGACGTAATCTATAGCTCCGTCTCTTTCCCGCACTGGAGTAACATTAAAACAATGCTGCTTTAAGACGTCATGGTAACCCCCCAGATATATTAAACAGTAGCTATTCAGCTGCAGCTGATTAAAGAGGAAGCCGACCATAAGGTAGATAGGAAAAAAGGTTTTTGAAGTGTAAACTTCTTCAGGTGCGTTGAGCACTTTTTGAGTGAACAAAAATCATGGAACTCGCGTGACCGTCACCTTACGCTTTGTTTTTTAAAGGTATTTGAAGGCAGGTTTATCACAGCTAAATAAGTGAGTCATTTTATTAAAAAAATATTAGACTATGCCAACTCTGTACTGTAGACCTCAATATAGAATAATTCATCTAGTACCCACTTCTGGGACTTAGTCCTCCTCTCTCTGTCAAGCCGACACCTCAATGTCAAAGTGAAATCTGAAATTCAAATAAAGGAGATAAAAGATTAGAACAAGTGGAAAACATCTCAAGAAATATGCGCATACATTATCGCTCGTCTGAAGTAGTAACTTATATTGACCCGATATTGGATTTAGAAGGCATTTAGGCGCGTATTCAAGAAATCTTTCTAGAATACTTGAAATGAGCTCGTGGCCAAATAATAACAACCGCTCGGGTCGATCTTTATTTTAAGCCGTGCTTGCCTAGGTTGTTCTGTGGATGGGTGACCACCCATTACATACTGAGTTTTCTCCATGCCTCAGAAAGCACGTCAAGCCGTTGGTCCCAGCTGTCATTTGTAGATCTTTGACAGTCGTAACAGGTAGTCAGTGGCAAAAAGTCTGACAACCAGTCTTATCAAGGGGTATCGTATGATCTAGTAATAGCTGGGTTGTGGAGGTCAGATAGCCAGTCGCTCAATGTAAACGTAGTTGGAAAAAGGCAGATGATGATTTCTAGAATACTCGATGCCTAAGGGGATTCACACACCGCTTTTCCGCGCGGTTTAAACGGATTTGAAACAAGCCAAAGCGACGACATGAGATCCGCATCACCGTCCGTCCGCGTGGACAATATATGTCGTGTCTTAACCGTCTAAATTGCAAATTAAATCTATCATACATATTATAATTGAAGGGTCTTTTTTGTCTGTCTATGTGACCTAGTTTTCAACCGACTTCTAAAAAGAGGAGGTTCTCAATTCGTCTGTATTTTTGTTTTTTTTTTTGTGTTTGTTACCTCAGAACTTTCGACTGGGTGAACCGATTTTGATGATTCTTTTTTTATATGAAAGCTGGTGCTTCCCGTTGGGTTCCATTTTATTTTGTTGAAGATCTAATGCTGATCTTCGGAGATATACAATGGAACTCTTCAAAAATAGACGGCAAATCTGCAGTGATTGCTGCATCCGCTTGTAGGATCATTGTTTATACTACATCATGCCGTAGCATTACGCCTGTATGCTCTGTGGGGGTACGCAGATGTGTACAATATACCCAGATTTCGACAATGTTTGTTACCTCAGAACTTTCGACTGGGTGAACCGATTTTGATGATTCTTCTTTTATTTGAAAGCTGGTGCTTTCCGTGTGGTTCCATGTCAATTTGGTTAAGATCCTACGCTGATCTTCTCAGATATAAATGGAACTCTTCAAAAATACACAGCAAAGCTGCAGTAATTGCTGCAATCGCTTGGTTGTTTATTGTTTATACAACATCATGACGTAACATCACACCTGTATGCTCTGAGGGACTACGCAGAAGTATACAATACACCCAGATTTCGACAGTTAGACGTGTAAAGTTCCATTCAATGGGATCCCGGAGAAATAGAGGTAACTCCTTAACTTTATAGGCACACCAGAAGCGGTTTGGGTAGTTTTAGGCAGAGTACTTTCTCGGAGTGATCCCATTTCGATTTGATAAAGATCTGGTGACTTCGGAAGATAGGTAACTGAACTCCTCAATAAATGATAGCAAATGTACTAGGATCGCTGATGACACACGTCTGTCTATTGTTTATACCAGTTCATAACAAACAATCACACCGATATGCTGTGAAAGGGTAAGCACATGTGAACCACTAAAAAGTGAAAAATAAAAACTTTTTTGCAAAAAATATAACCGACTTCACACAAAAAAGTGAAAAATAACTTTAGCTTCAGAAGTCGGTGACCTTTGTTAGATTGATTTAGTTTTTTTGTCACCGACTTCTGAAGCTAAAGTTATTTTTCACTTTTTTGTGTGAAGTCGGTTATATTTTTTGCAAAAAAGTTTTTTTATTATGATTAAATAACAGATTTGACGTGGCTTTATCATTGAGCACAGCCATTCCCGCAAGTTTTGTGTATAATACATTTGGAATCATTAAAATTGCATACCTCAACAGAGAATTTTACATGATTTTTTTTTTGTTTAATCATGAAAAAATTCTAAAAAATCCTGCAGAACGGGGACGGGTCTAATCTTAACTGAAATCTTGTCAAAGTTATCTTGCTTTAATTAAATGCCTCAATTCACAAAAAAAAAAACTTGTTTTTTTTTCAGAAATACCAAGAATAAATAAAAACAATGATAGAGCGAAAATATCCACCTTGTCGGATACCATTTAATTGGACGACCTGGGGGTCTAAAAAGGCCACTTTAGCAGAATCATAATTTGAATCACGTTCAAATTTAAAATTCTTAAAATGGACTTTATGCTTATGAAAATAAGGTCCATTTTACCAATTTAAATTTTTTAAGATGATTCAAATTATGATTCTTCTAAAGCGGCCATTTTAGGCCCGCAGCTCTTATTCATTACTCATAAAAGTTTCCACCCAGAGTGTGTGCATTTTTTTAAATAAAATTATAGACTCACAAACGGAAACAGGAAAACGGTGTTACATTTTACCTTTTCAGCACAAGGAAATATGATAATTTCTCAGAAAATAAAATAAAATTATTGGTCTCTTTTTCTCAAAGGGAAACAAAAAAAAGCGTCTCAATTTGACAGTGAAAATAAATGGTTGAAGTAGAAAATAATCTATTCTTATGAGGGTCCATTGTTTTATTGTTCTAGTAAGTAAATAAAAAGGCGATAAAAACTATCAGACTATAAAATAGGACTTAGGACTATCGAAGCCTCGTTTTGAGATCGACATTTCGATCAAATTCAGTAAATACAGCTACTTGTTCAGTGAGGCAGGCTCGAGGCGAGAATAAATAAGATACCGTTGCTGGAATACTTAAGCAACGGAACTAGGCAGACTACTAAATTGCTGTTTTCGCTTAGTTAAGTTATAAATTGTATGCGATATGAGTTTTCTCTTGGGTTTTTATTTAGGCATTTTAAACGTATGTCTGCTTTATCACTAAACAAACATGTTTGTTTAACTATGTCAATAATGTTGTAAGGCTCATAGTGAATTTAAACATGGTTACGTATTACTTTGTGTAATTTATATCATGACGACTGCTCTCAAAACGGTGAAGGAAAACATCGTGAGGAAACCGGCATGTCCTAAAACCGAAAATTCGAAGACATGTGACATCTATCAATCCGCACTGGGCCCGCGTGGTGGATTATAGCCCAAACGCAAAATACGCGCTTTGACGTGGAGTTGCGGACACCAGCCCGTTATACAATACAATAAAATACACATTATTTTGCAGTTATACTTATTTTTTCCTAAAGTTACTTAATATGATGTACAGAACGCTTGGTTGACGGCTTCGAGATGAGTCTGTTTACATCCTGTATACATAATTATTATACAGAGTGTAAACTTTGCTTAGTTTTCACGAAAACTGTATACTAGACAGATTAAACTTACAGATTAGACGGGTTATAGATTTTTTTAACGTTATTTTTTTTGTTTTACACCATACCTGGGAACCTTCTAGTTACGGAAATATTGAGGGTCAAAGTTCCAACTTTTCCACAAGTATTTTTTATAAAATTACTTGTTTTTAATGTGAGTTTTTTTACTTCAAACACCTCCACAACATTCAATCCATCAATCAGCACATTTTTTTGGTTGCGCTACATTGAGTTATACCGTCAGGCATGACATTCACCCAAAAAAAAATTACCTAAAGTTACTTAGGTCCATGATCCCCGAAAAGATAACGGTCTGGCTATCTAAAAACAGCTGTTTAAGGGTCATGTTCCCCTACAAAAATGTGTTATAGACAGCTGTTTTTACATAATCAGACCGTCATCTTTTTGGTGAACATTAGTATGATGTACAGAACGCTTGGTTAACGGCTTCGAGATGAGTCTGTTTATACCCTGTATACCAAAACAAAATCGAAGACATGTGACATCTACCAATCCGCACTGGGCCCGCATAGTAGATTATAGCCCATTCCCTTTCATAGAGAGGAGGCCTGTATCCCATTAACATTAATAGGCTAATGATGATGATGATATAAATACAAGCCTATTTACATCAAAATGATGACAAAGTTAGTGTAGGTAAGCTAAAAGAAAACCTGTTTAAACATAACAGTATCAATTTCCAAGAAGATAGGTACCTACTAACGAAAATGAAGCTACTATGTCACCGAGGCCGCCTCGAGGCACAAATAAATAAGACGTTGTAAGTGCCATACTTTATTCAAGGTAAAGCTTACATAAACGTAAATAGTAATTTGGTAAGAAACCGGCTAGGCCTTAAAGTTGAGCCATTAATTTTATTTCATCCCTGCTTATTCGGGACAAAAGAAAAACATTCGATATCTGTACTCGTTTTCTTTGCTTTGACGGTGGTTCGTGGTTTTAGTGGAGCAACTTTTGAGTCAAAGGCCATTGCCCAAACCCAGTATCGCTCTAAAATAAAACATTATAGCAACAAAAATATAGTCATAAATTATGAAATCTTTTTTTAACTTTTCTTACTTATCTTGATCGAAATCGTATGTGGGATTAATATGTTGTGTCTTAATAGTTACTAATTCGATTTTATTGTATTATTTTCAAAATGGCTTTCTTAAAGTGCAAGCAGTGTTGACACCTTGAGAAACTTCCCCGTAATCGGTTTTAACTGATATGTAGAGGCAGACGTTGTTTTAAAAATATTTCAAATATCTATTAGATATTCCCGCGTGATTCATATTTTTATTTGTAATTAATATAATCAAAAAAATATTTCTTTCCTAATCAACAATCTTTCATTAGTTTACAAATCAGTAATGGTCAGGGTGATTTAGATTAACTGTTGGTAACACTACCACGGGCAAATAAAAGGTGAACTGTCATCAAAAGTGTCACTGTCAAGTCAAACAGCATTGTGTCGTAGGGATGGGCAAGTGAAAAAAATATATCGATATTTATCGTATCGATATTCTTAATCAGTATCGATAATTATCGAGCGAAAAATATCGAATATCGTCAGGTTTCGTATGATTATTCATACATATTCCCAAAGCATTCAAACTTCGTAGAAAAGAATAAAACAAAACGGTATTTTTATTGATGCTTGAGCCTAAATAATAAATTACAATTTAATCAAAAAAGTAGTCATCAGATATCGACACGAAAACAAAAATTAATAACGTTAAAAAAAAATCGGATTTGATACGAATTCGATACTCTAAAATAAATATCGAATATGGATATATCGCGATTTAAAAATATCGACCATATGTAGTGATAATTGGATGGAAAAACATCGACATTTCGATATTTTTTTGCACATGCCTATTGTGTATAAGTTGTTGAGTTTGTTGTGATATCAAATAATTTATTATTACGTCGAGTACGTGTCCAGTAGAGTCTTCGGATTCCTGTACGAACAAGATATCTTTCTGAATACTATTGTACTGTTTCTGTGCTACTGGTGTGGATTGTGTAGAACGTTTTTTTGAGTTTGCTTACGTTGTTGGACTAATGCCTATAGAAGTGTGAGAAGACAGACTCAGCATGATCAAGATAGGCAACCGCAGTTTGTTTGTGAAGAAGCCATTGCAACACAAGAGAACATGGATGTTGCTACATCAAGTCATGGAGTGGAAAGTGCATCAGAAACTTCTGTGCCTTCAAGGGATCATTCCAGAAGGTTTATTTGGAAGCAGTAAAGTGTACTATGCATACATTTTAGTTAATAGGGCTATAAGTAACTCAGTAGCTGATATTGCTGGTTACTATTGCAATTGTTTGGTGGGTAATCGAACCGCGGGATGCTGCGCACACGTAATTACCATTTTGTGGTATCTTGGTTGGGCTCGATATCGATCATTTTGAGCCGACGACGGCTCCGTTTTTAGACAACATATTTTATGAATATGATGATCATATGAACCAATAAAAATATTTTATTCCTATATTTAAGCATTATTATTTTCTATTCCCTATACTTACTTATAAACCCCTACATTTAAATGTAGGGGTTTATAAGACGGATGTTTTTCTACATCGTTCTCACATAATTATGTATAATCTCAACATGAAAGATGTAACCAAGATTTTGTAACAACATTTTTGATTGAAAAGAGTGTCCATGGAGTTTCTTGCCCGTTCTTCTCCATAGTGATCTACGCTAGGGAATGGGCAACTACAGTACTTTCTCAAGTTATTATGCCTTGTGTCTGTTACTGTAGCTTTGATTTTTCTTTGTATTTTTGACATTCAAAAGTGTCGTAATGGTCTAGTTGAAATAAATGATTTGAGTTTGAGTTTAGCTAATATTAGTTACTTAGGATTATTCACTGGTTTGATGGAACTATTTTCTGTTGTCTTATGAGAAATCAAATCATATTGTTGTAAGGACTGTTTCTTTGGTAGAAGGTTAGCTACAAAACTAACCTCAAAACTTGAACAGAAAATCAAAGAACAATAAAAACCCCACAAAATAAATAGTTCATTTTTATTTCCTTAGAAAATATGACATCTCCCCTCTTTTATGTCCAATTTATACTATCATACAACTTATTTTCATGCGCAACGGCGGTCCATAGAAGGATGGGCAATCTCCTTTGTATGGTTGATTCGAGCTGACATTATTTAAAACTTTATGAGTCACAGTTAAACTGAAGCTGCTTACTCTTCTTCTTAATGCAAAGAAAGAGGTGAAGGTATACCTATTTTCTTTGTAAATTCGTTAGTATCATCTGAGTGGCGTTTTTGCAACTTTTGCGAAGTTTCCAGTCTAATTGGACTCCACATGAGGCAAGGCTTTCATGCTCCCCCAATTCCACCGTCACCGTATGGCCTATTACGCATAATCAGCCGATAGATAATGTTCCCACAGCTGGGACATAGGCCTCCAGTAGGTATATGAGAGGGAGTGAGCTGTGAGCCCAATGCTTATTGTTAGATGATGCCTTTGAATTTTGTTCTCACGATGTTTCCTTCGCTCGTGGCAAAAATAATAACAGCCGCTCTGGGCGATCTTTAGGCTACGCCGTGCTGAAAGCACGTTAAGCCGTTGGTCCCAGCTGTCATTTGTAGTTCTTTGACAGTCGTTACAGGTAGTCAGTGGCCCAAAAAGTCTGACAACCAGTCTTACCAAGGGGTATCGTATTACCCAGTACTAACTGGGTTATGAAGGTCAGATAGGCAGTAATTGCTTCATATAAAGTAAAGTATTGTTAGCTGTAAGCCACCCAAACACAATAAAAAAATAAAGAAAAATACTGGTATTCAGGTGCATCCGGTTAGACTGGAAGCCGAACCCAACATATTTGTGAAAATGCTATACAGATGATGTTTTCCTTCGCCGTTTTGAGAGCAGTGGTGGTGGGTCCATCCATCCATCTCATAACACTCCAAAATAAAGAAAATAACACTTAGAATTACATAGATCCAGAGCAACAAGCCCCCAACGCAATAACTAAAACCACAAAGGTTATATTAAGCAGGAAACTGTTTAAAATTTTCATTCACGGATGAAAGTTCAGGAGACAATTCATAAAGTGAACACAAAGAGCATTGAGACATTGCAAATGGTTCTGTTCAGGAACTTTGTCTATTGTATCTTTAGTTTGACTTTTTGTTATACTGCTGAATAAGCTAGTATCATGGCAGTTTAGATGCTGGGTTATGTGACGATTGACTGAATTTTGAGCTATTTTGTGATTGAACAGCTGCACGGATTGATCTTCAAGCATAACTCACTAATCCTGTTATTTATTTAAAATAATTGTACAATTAAGAACATAAAAAAATCAAAACGGTAAAATCGTACTCCTAAGTAACTCCCTGACCAATGTACAATGTTTAATTTTATTTAAATAGGCGGTGTTTACAATGATTTTGCTTTGAATTATATACGAATCTGTTATATACGTATCTGTAATTTCAATACTTGTATAGCCTTTGTTAAGTTCAACAACTTGTTTACTGGGAACGAATGGGCAGTTCCTATTATTAGAGCCGGCAATATTATCTCTCAGAAGTTTTCCATCGCTTGTATATATTAATTATATACAAGCGATGTGTATTATTTCTATGTACACTTATACTCAAAAAGATGTTAACACCGACAAGAATTCGTTTGATTGTCCTTTAATTTGTGTTTAATACCATTGTTACAATTAATTTAGTTAAAATTAAGTACTCAATGTATACAATTAGAAAAAAATATGTAAATACGGAACGGTACTCATGACGTGTTCCGGCTTATCTCAGAAACGGCTGGACCGATTTTGACAACACTTTTACTGGCAGATAGCTGATGTTATAAGCGGTAATTTAAGCTACTTTTATTTCAGCAAAAATATTAGAGTTCTATAATAATAATTTCACGTAGACGAAAGTTGCGGGCAACAGATAACTTTTTGTGGTTGCATGTTGATAATACTTTAGCACAACAAGCATCGTGGACAATGAATTTAATTCATGTCGAGCCCCCAAAAGACGTATATTCTTTCAGAGGCTGACTGTACTCTCACGTTTTCAATAAACAGATGGAAATTAAATTTATAAAGTTACGAAACAGCCTGAGTTATTGTATTTATGTTTTTATAATTGAGTCAATATGAACGAATAACTTTTTCAATGAATTAAGGAAAATGTCGAAATAGCCAAATTGCCGAGTCCAAGGAAATCTTACATTAAATTAACTTTCGTCTTTATCAGCACATAAATTTAGAGAATTTATATAACAGCTCCCACAAATCACAGGCTCCTTAATACCTACAATGTACAATTGTACATCCTTGTGAAACACTTAAGGAGCCGGCAAAGCATGCGTCGTTCATACAAACGTATTACCAAAATAATTTGTAAATCAAACGTATTCTTAAGGTAGTGTGTATTTATTTCGATTGGATTACAGAATATCTAGGCTCCCAAATATATATTTTGAATGGACAATGATATAAAGACGAGATATGAGGAATTTAAAATTTCTATAGAAAACTTATTTTTCTCATAACTCTTGTGTTAGATTTTTTCGAATTGGATAATTTGTTCCAGATATTACCGCCTACATACAAATAATTGTTACGTTTTTATAACATTAGTATAAATTGGGAAGACCGAGGTTTGATTTCCAGATATTGAGTTTTTCCTTCACGAACTTCTCAGTAGTTGTCCTGAGTCAGAATTTGTGTCCAGTTGATGAAAATGGGCTCGCCCATATTACTGTTACATCGAACCTTCTAGAACATTCGAGAAAGCACGCGATTACAGTATGTGTACGTTGGGATTTCGAGTGCTTTCCATTATTATTAGTTTTATAGTTAGGTAGGTACAAATTCCTAAGGACCTATTTATAAAAAGACATTATAATTTCGACCGTACGCCTAGGGCATACGGTTCATATTTGTTTGTTTTGTACAAGTACCTTATAATTACCTACTTTTCTTTTGTTAATGTTTTTTATGAAGCAGTTCTGTAACCCTCTAGAATATTCGTGGTTATTCTTGTGTGTCTGTTGGCGAGTATAAATACACCGCTCAGGCCCGCGACCGTCAGTCTTGTTTTGGCTACACAACGAAGCGAATCGAAGTGAACTAGAGGTGCGATATCTAAGCGATTAGTGAACTGAGGTAATTGTGATTAAGTTTAAATTGTTTTGTGATTAATAAAGTTAATGTGTTGTTTAATCGGTAGCAATTAATTTATCGCATACCCAACTCGTAACATTACAATTCAACATATCTATCGAAACATGGTTGTAGTTACTATGACGTGATAACATGGTATAAGTTAAGTTGTCGTGGTATGAACATGTGATGTAAAAGATGATATGGCAAAAAAGAAGGTGTCTGGTAATACGACGATTAAAGGAGTATGGAAGAAGAAGACATGCTGCGCCGACCCCAATTGAATAAGGATAAAGGCAAAAGAATGATGATTTAAATATCACGATCAGAACACATTATAAAACTCATGGAAACGGGTATTTATCAGTCTTCCCGCGACTACAGCTGGTGCAATCCGGTCGAAACGTCGGGCTTAAATGAAAGGTACTTACAGCTTGCGATAAATACCCGTTTCCATAAGTTTTATAATGTTACTAGCTTCTGCCAGCGGCTTCGCCCGCGTGTGTCAAAATTGTCCCATGGGATCTTACTACCAAGATAAAAAGTTTCCTATGTGTTAATCCAGGTGTCCAATCTGTGTGCAAAATTTCATTCAAATTCGTTCAGTGGTTTTTGCGTGAAAGAGTAACAAACATCCATTCATCCATCCATATATACATACATACTCACAAACTTTCGCATTTATAATATTAATAAGATAAATACGAGTACTTCAAGCACAAAATAAATACTGAGGCGAACTTCTGGGATACTTGTGTACCCATAGTTCGTTATAAATAAGTATTTATAGTAACCCATAACTATTAGAAATATAAATACTATGTATACAGTAAAGTCCAAAATAATCAGCGTATAATAAATAAATAATATTTATACTTACTGAATATACAGAAATACACAATAAAAGCTTACTCAGTCCGATCGAGAGCCCATGTAAAGGATTTAGTTCACTACGAGAAACTTTTATCGAGGTCGACGCTTAAATTGGACACAAATTGTGTATTGTATTAGGTATGTGTGCTTATATTAGGAATAGCACTTTGATTTCGTTGGCAATTTTGTAGGTAGGTTTTGTCTGACACTGTTTTAAGCTTTCATGGTTTAAAACTAAACCTATATTGTTAGGGATATCTTCTGTGAGTATTCATTATTTTGAGCTCCCGATATTTCGACGCTGTTGCAAGCGCCATGATCGTGGGTTGACTGGAAAATGCGGAAAAACGAATAATCGCAAATTTTCGTATGGACTTTTTCCAAAATAAAAGATTAGGGTTCCGTGCAAAAAAAGACATGCCGAGAGTCTTTGGGGACAGCTGATGGTAATAAAAACTAAGTAATTTATATCTACTACTTGCCCCGCGCACGCTTAGTAGTGCTACGTCGTAACGGATCGGCTACGAGTGCACGCGAGTTCAATGATTTTTGATGACCCAAAAAGTGCTCAAAGCACCTAAAGAAGTATTCACTTCAATAAAACCCTTGAAATCGTTATCAAAACCCGATTCAAATAGGGAAGTAATTATGTTAATACGTAACTTCGTGAGACAGAACATAACAGAACTTAACATCTCAATCAACCGAAAAAAAATCAATAAAACCACTCACGAGAAATAAGCCATCAAAAACCGATGAAACTGAGATACCCCCAAAGAGATACGTACGAACTCTCGTAGGGTGTGTTAAAGGGAGGTAGTTACCGCGTGTTACGGCTCGTTTCTATGCATTTTTAACAAGAGGGCCATTGGGAGGGACGTACACTCGTTATGGAGGGAACGGAGTCAAGCGGCGCAGGTTTCTTCTTGAAAATAATTAGGACTGCGTCTAATGTGGGACGGTTTCTGGGTTTTGGGTTGTTCTCCGTTGATAGAATGGCGGTGTTTATGTTAAGGTTGCAGTTGAGGTATGACTTGTTTTTTGTGTTTGAAAATTAGAAGATGAGGGTCTGTTTTTTCTGCTCACGCCTATAGGGGTAAGGCGTGATTTTACGAATATAAATATTTACACGGAAACACAGAAGTGTCTCTGAGGATATCGGTTTTGGTACAGACTCCTACCTACAGTAATTATGTAATACAGTTCACTTGCGAGTTGTGTTTTATAACTTCGTTTATCACAAAGATAACGAATTTAGAACCTCCTTTTTAGAAGTCGGTAAAAAAAATCTCTGACATTGTTTAAAGGAGATAGTTTTTTTTGGGCCCACCTGGTCGTTGTATTTATTATTCATAATAACCCCAAAAAAAAAAGTAACCAGTTTACTATGGTATTAAACGAAATATTACGTAGAAATGAAAACGGAATCTTAAAATCATAATAAATAAGCTATGTTATGATATTTTATTGCGAGTGAAATCATTCCTGTTTTGGTCAATGTCATTTGACAGCAAATACTTACGTGAATAGGGGCGTTTTTTTTCTGTTTACTAAAAAAAGTACGGTACTACCCGTTGGTAATCATATCTGCTATAATTCGCCGAGCCTTTTCCCAACAATGTTGGTGTCGGCTTCCAGTTAAACTGGATGCAGTTGTATACCAGTATTTTATATGGAGCGACTGCCTATCTGACCTCCACAACCCAGTTATTACTGGGATTACTGTGGAGGTCAGATCGTATGAATCGATACCTGTTTGTACGACTGGTTGTCAGACTTTTTGGGCCACTGACTACCTGTAACGACTGTCAAAGATCCACTAATGACAGCCAGGACCAACGGCTTCAACGTGCTTTCCGAGGCACGGAGGAAACTTGGTATGTAAGGATGGTCAACCATCAACAGATCAACCTTGGCAAGCACGGCTTAACCTAAAGATCAACCCGAGCGGCTGTTATTATTTAGCCACGAGCTCCTCTACTACTACTGCTCCCTTTAACAACTCAAAGCATTTATTACTTTTAGTTTTTAATCGCCCAGGAGGTGGTCAATAAAAACTTTTAGTTTTTAATCGCCAAGGAGGTGGTCAATAAAAACTTTTAGTTTTTAATCGCCAAGGAGGTGGTCAATAAAAACTTTTAGTTTTTAATGGCCAAGGAGGTGGTCAATAAAAACTTTTAGTTTTTAATCGCCAAGGAGGTGGTCAATAAAAACTTTTAGTTTTTAATCGCCAAGGAGGTGGTCAATAAAAACTTTTAGTTTTTAATCGCCAAACAGGTGGTCAATAAAAACAAGCAGCTACAGTCCCTTCACAGCCTTTTCACCCCTGTCATTAGTGACCCAACAGACACACCATTCTTCTTTTTGTGTGGTTAATGCCTAATCTGGTGTCAGTGCTTTTAAGCATTTTTTTAAACCATAATTGTGTATTAAACCCTAGATGTGTATTAAATGATAGCAACATGAAATGCGAGAACAAAATGCTGTAAAAGTTTAACCATACTCCCAAATAACGAATCGATTGATACCTTACTCATCAAAATCGGATGAATAGTTTAACCGCTACGGTGGAACATACGTTAATACAAACATAACACAAATACCTAAATATGCATAGACTGCTCAAGTCTTTTATTTTATTTTATTTATTTAAGGAAAAACAAACAGTAGCACAATAAGTTATGCTACCTACATCGTTCTCCACAGATTACAAAGTTAAAGTTTTTTAAAACTAGCTAATTACAACACAAAAACAATACATAAATTATAAACAACGGTCATTCTCCTGGAACGATTTAAAAGATTTTTAAACGTACTTGAATATACACACAAAAGAAAAAAAAAATGTGTGCATATTGAACATTACGTTATTATACCTATATCTAATTATACGTTAAAGAAGAGCAGTTTGATCTTAAGTACGTAATATGTCAGCCAAGCTCCATTTTTTTTAAGTGATTTTCACGTGCTGAGTTTATTGTTTTTTTTTTTGATATTACAAACATGAATCAGAAACCGTAATAGTTACTCAATACTTTATTGCATTCCACAATGTAGGCTTAGGTGGTAAACATATATTTAGAGACAATCGTGTTATCAAAGCTTCAATCTGTTTCTCGAGAAAACCGCTTTAAAATTTTGCTATGTGTGAACACATTTTAGTGCTCGTGTCTGTACATTTCAAAAGGTGCAAAAGGCATGACGAAAGTATCAAAAAATTGTAAATCTATTTAGTCCGTCAGTTAGAGTATTGGAAAATAATGGACGCGTATTATTTGTTTTTGTAAATCACTGAATATTTACAAAAATAAAACGCATCAAAACTCGGGAGTGGGGGCTCGTGACGTCAGAACTCGCTAAAAATTATACTAAGGCGTGACGTATTGGGAATTTTAAATGCGTCGTATCTTCCTCAATTTTGGTTTATGTAACAAAAGAAAAAATACGGGTCAAATATTTGTTGATAATCTAACGGACGGAGTAATTATTTAGTTTTTGTCGTCCTCCCTATTCCATCTTGGCGATATGAATAAGGCCTGAATAGGTAACACTTCGTAGCACATTTTCGCACCTGTTTTGCCTATGGACCAGACGCCAGCACATGAAGCAACTACCATCTATCAAACCTTAATAGATTTTCAACTTTATCGCTAAAAAATTAGATTCAAGGTTGATTGGGGAAATTTTACAGTTTCTGTTAGCGTGGCATGCTAGCATCTGTATCTATAGTCTGCGCCACGAGAAGCTATAATTTTTGTAAACAAAGAATTTCTACCAAGATACGTAGCGACAATTCAATCAACAAGAAATACTCCCAAATTCAATCAACTCAAATTATCATACGTGTAATACGAAACTAACAAGCAATTTCACTTGATCGGGTTATATTTTGGCGGTATGAAGAGTTGTCGTGTAATGTTTTGTGGTACTGGAACGCATCTGACATCTTGGAACGTAAACATTTGGGCCGCCATTTTGAAGTAAGATCATGTCATTTTTGAATTTGTTCCAAAGGTTGCGAACCCAAATGTGTGTTTATGAAAATAGCTTCTCGTGGCGGGGACTATAGGTGCCACAGATATAAAAGTCACAATTATATTTCGCAAATTGTTAGTGAAAACGGGCCAGTCTAGTTAGTCACTAAATTACACCAAAACCAGTCAGTCTCTAACGACTTTCATCGAGTCGTAAACAACGATCTCTTTTCTACAATTGCTTTTGAACAATATAATTACATTACCTCAGAGAACAGTAGTCTCCAATGAAGGGTGGAACTCTCTTTGTGAGCCCCTTATGTCAGCAAACGTTCGCAGTCCACTTCAAGCGAAGCGATAACATCTGTCGTGGGACGTGACTAAGTACAGGTGAGCTGCTCTTTTCAGATAGTCTTTGTTGAGGGAAAAATAGTTTAGGCAACTTCACGTCTGTCTTTGTTGTAAAGAAGGTGTAAACAAACCTTTACCAATAAAACTATACATCCATACTAATATTATGAAGAGGTAAAATTAATTTGTAATTCTATATGTCCGGAAATAATGATCCAATACAAAAAAAATGAAATGCGGAACTACCGATAGAAGTGAAAGCTAAATAATTTATATCTGCTACGGGTTGTGCCCCGCGTACGCCTAAGTGGTGCTACGCCGTAGCGGATCGCCTACGAGTGCTACGAAAAGTTTGGTGACGGTCACACGAGTTCCATGATTTTTGTTCACCTAAAAAGTGCTCAACGCGCCTAAAGAAGTTTTCACTTCAAAAATCTTTCACCGGCAGAAAGCTACGTTATTCGTGGATGTTTTAAGCTGTTCATGTATATTAGCTGAGCTATCTCAACTTTTGCGGACAAAGTCGCGGCTGACATTCTAGTTCAGTAATAATTCTAGAATGCTAAGTATCATCTACTCATCGATGATGAATCTGGGTCAGAGATGCTAAGCCTACCTCTGCGTCAGTTAAAGAATATTATTATTTCAAATACAGTCTAAATACACGCAACGACCAGAATCAAAAACTTTTTTGCAAAAAATAAAACCGACTTCAAAAAGAAAAAGTCAAAAATAACTTTAGCTTCTGAAGTCGGTGACGTTTGTATGATTGATTTAATTTTTTTGTCACCGACTTCAGAAGCTAAAGTTATTTTTCACTTTTTCTTTTTGAAGTCGGTTTTATTTTTTGCAAAAAAGTTTTTATTTTTCACTTTTTAGTGGTTCACATGGAAAGTGCATACCGTTACAATTACAACAAGCCCAAACACGACTAGGATACATTGTCTCATTATGGAGTTCCGTGACTCTTGGCTTCATCATCAGATCTGATGGTAGAATGGTTCTTATCAAACGCAAATGCTTCACTTGTTGTAGAAAATATAAAAATTGCTGTACGTTATCCTATAAAATTTGAAGAGTTCCTTCGATTTCGCCAAGATTCCATCATCAGATCCCGACTTGGCGACTATGGGACCAACTTGGAAGTATACCCTTTCAAATAAAAAAAGAATTTTTCAAATCGGTTTAGGCGTCTTCGAGTAATCGGGTAACATACATAAAAAAAAAAAAATATACATACAGTCGAATAGAGAACCTCCTCCTTTTTGGAAGTCGGTTAAAAAATAAGATACCCATTCCCAAAGATGGATTGCAAAGAATCTTAAGATTTGAATTTTGCTGACCACCCTCAGCTTTTGTCTACAATTTCATTAAACAGAATCAAATCAAAGAACAGTGCAGACCTACAAAGGCAAGTCTTTACTCGCTCCTCAGCAAACGTCCCGCGGTCCAGTTGAAGAGAAGCGATAACATCTATTGTGGTACGTGCCTAAGTATAGCAGGTGTGCAACTCTTACACGAGTAGTAGTACAGATACCTCTTACACACAAGAAATGTATGAGATCGAACAACAATTCCTAAATATTGATGAACTTGAAACGACTATGTGCCGTGGTTGAATAACGACTGCACAATCACACCCCCACAGGTGTCTCGCAAATCTAGTGCCTTTTTTTTTCGGATGGGAAATCTTCAAATGACTTCTCCCACTATGGGCGCAGCGGGAGGGAGTGGACTTTTACTGACTAAAACCCATCCATGTTCCTTCCTCGCTCTTTATGTTCCGAGGCCACGGCCGGAGTGCCTGAGGTCGTGGGTTCGATTTCCAGCTCGTGCAAAGTGTTAATAAACTTTTCGATATTAGATCTACTGTTGTACGAAAAGTCTTCTAGGAAATCGTATCACAAACTATCAATCGTCTAAGGTGTGTCTAAATATTCAGCTCACGATAAAAGTAAATTAAATTAGGTATCACTACAATACTATAAAACAAAGTCCTCCGCCGCGTCTGTCTGTTCGTAATAAACTCAAAAACTCCTGAACGGATTTTCATGCGGTTTTCACCAATAGGTAGAATGATTCATGAGGCAGGTTCAGAAGTATAATTTGTCAAGGTTTTGTGTAAATTGGTTGAAATATGACGATAATTGTTGGAAGTGTTGGAAAAAGTTAGCAGCCTGGGAGCTTTCATCAAAAATATAACGACCCTACGACAGACTATACATGTAGACATAATATGCTCTACAATTTCTACTACCCGTGTGAAGCCGGGGCGCGTCGCTAGTGGTACTAACTCAATATCATTAAACTGAAACAAACCAAGGAACGGTCGGCACAAAGCGAAGACCTTACGGCTCCTCAGCAAACGTCGTGCTGCCCACTTCAATCGAAGCTGTACTATCTGTAGCGTACGTGACCAAGTATACTAGCGTGCAGGTACGCGATCCAGTTTTCTTTGATGAGGTAAAAATATATTTGCAATGGAGTAGTCGTTTCATTGTTGACACAACTTAAAAATACTTTAGGTACCGTTAATAAGGTAAATTCCAAGAAATCAGGGACGCTAGAAAGCTCGTCGGGCTGACGACATCGCCGAAGTTTTGAGAAAATTAAATAACTAGACGAACTTGCTCCCAAAATATTTAAGTGCTTAAAATAATCCTCACTTTTTATTATTTACAATTATTCTGAGCTCTCGATATTCCGACGCTGTAGTTGCTAGCGGGGATCGCTGAATGACAACATAATATGGCGCTAGTGTCAGTATACGAGTAAGTTTACTTATAAACCATAAAAGCTTTAAACAGTGTTCAATCGTTTCTAGGTCCCATGTAAACAAGTACTTAAAACAAAAATCAATCAGTAATATAAACGGTAACACAATCTGGAGCAATCAACCGTTTGGTCGCGATAAATACAGATTCGACCAAGATCGTGGCAAGGTCGACGCCCATGCTTTTCCTTGCTCCACCTACGTCACTTCAATAAATAGAATGGCAAAGGAAAATAAGGTTTAAGAAGAATAACTTTATTTCTCATAAGAATTACATAGTTAATTCACTTACTGAGAAACACACTAAAATTAAAATTTATACTAAAGCGCACAGATTATGTGGGTACACAGATAAATAATAACAAAACTCGATCATAACTTTAACAAAACAACACGGATGTGGTAAGATTTTTACTGGATGTGGCATTAATGGATTAGCCTGTTGTGAGCAGGTTTGTTGTCTTATATATAAAATTTTGGTACATGCATGATTAATATAATATTTATTTAAAGTAGTTTTTTTTTTTTTAGTTTAGTTTAATTAATTACAAGATATGCTTTTTGTTTATGTAGTTCACCTTTTTTTTTTTTAAACTTATTTGTATGTATGAATTGTGTGGGCTTTTAGTAACTTTTTGAACCGGGCATAACTTTGTTCTCCTTTTATTACTGATGGTAATTTATTATAAATATTAACACCCTCAAACTCCAAATTTCTTCTTCCATAGTTAGTTCTAGGAGGGCGGGTCACTAAGTAACTAGCACGTCTTAAGTTAATCTTTCGTGTTTGTTGTTTTGTCACAAATCTTATATTGGTATGGATTTTGTTATTTAATATTTTACGTATTAGAATACATGTGTAGTATATGTAGGTTTGTTTTATATTCATTATTTTTGTTTCCTCGTATATCTTAGTAGTTGGTGTCCGATATGGATAGTTGAATAGAATTTTAATTAATCTATTTTGAACTCGTTGAATTGGGTCTATATTAGTTTTCGCTGCAGTACCCCAGATTTCAATGAGGTAGTCGATGTGAGGCTTAACCAGAGAGTTATAAATAAGATATCGCACTTTTCGAGGGAGACAATTTGTTATGTTGTGAAGAGCCCCTGTGAGTGGTCTTAGTTTAATTTTAATTTTTTCTAGATGTGGTTTCCAATTTAGGTTACTATCCAAAATGAGTCCGAGATATTTTTCTTTAGGTTTTCGTTCAATTACTTTACCGTCTATTTTAAGTTCGACATTTTCATTTATTTTTTTATTTTTTGCTGCAAATATAATGTAGTTTGTTTTTGTAATATTGATAGTTAAAAGATTTGACTGAAACCACTCATTTAAAAGATTAAGATCATTCTGAGCGTCAGCTATTATAGCTTCGACTGAATGGCCAAAATAAAAGAGACTTGTATCGTCTGCATAAAGGGAGATGTCTCCTTTTAGACCCAATTCCCTGATGCTGTTAATATAAATAAGAAACATGAGGGGGCCTAATATTGATCCCTGGGGGACGCCAAAATTCAGGACACAGGAGTTGCTTTCACATTTATCTATTTTTACTATTTGTTTACGGTTCTCCATATACGATTTAAAAATTTCAAGTGCTTTGCCTGTAACACCGGTGAGTTCTAGCTTCTGTATTAATTTATCATGACTGATGGTGTCGAAGGCTTTTTTAAGATCAATGAATATTCCCAAGGCAACTTGTTTTTGATCAATTTTATTTTTAATTTTGGTTATGAGGTCTATTGTAGCAGCGAGAGTATTTGACTGAGCTCTAAATCCATATTGTTTATGGTAAAAGAAACTTTTTGAATTAAGGAAAGACTCTAAACGGTTATAAAGAATCTTCTCAAAAACTTTAGAAATCACCGGGAGAACTGATACAGGGCGGTAATTGCACGGGTCAAATTTACTTCCAGATTTATGGATTGGTACAACTTTTGCAACTTTTAACTCGTTAGGAAAATTACCTCGCGCCATATGATAATTAATGCAAACTGTAAGTTCCATCGCAATAATGTCTTTTACGCATTTTATTGATTTTGTACTAATACCATCAATGCCAGATGCAGTATTACAGTCCAAATTTTTGATTATGGTAATAATTTCCTGCGTAGTTGCTGGTTTTAGAAACTGCAATTCTGTTTTGTCAGTTAGTTTACACTCTTCAAAAATTTGATTTGCATTAGATCTTTCAGAGATCATACTTGCTAGGGTTGAACCAATAGTCGAAAAATATGAGTTAAAACTTTCACATATTTCTTTTTGGTCCGTAATAGTACCAGCTGCCGTTTCAAGTTTGTCCGGTCCAGTTCTGTCATGCAGTTTGTTTTTCGACAAATCATTTATGAGTTGCCACATTTTTCGTGGTTTACTCGAATTTTCTTCAAACCTCTTTATGTAATAATCACTTTTCGCTTTTCTTATGTTGTGTGATACTCTGGCTTTTATATGTTCATACTCTTCTTTTAATTGCATGTCCTCTACATTTGTTTTATGTTTTTGCCATAGTATGTTCTTGTTATTTATATCTTCTAAGAGTTCTTTTTTAATCCAGTCCTGCCGCGGAGGATTCAAAATTTTAGTTTTTGTGATTGTGCACTTTTTTATACAGGAGTGTAATTTGCCTGCCAATCTATCATACTCTACATCTTCATAATTTTTAGGATATTCGTCCAGGCATCGATACAGTTTATTGTAGTTTACTGCGTTGTATTTCTGCTTTATGATAGGTGGTGGTTGGTATTGCTTCATCTCTAAAAGTATTTGTCTGTGGTCAGACATTGAAGATTCCATAGTGACAAAATGAAAATTATTTTCACTTAAATTACAAGAAACATGGTCTAACATTGTCTTGGTTGAGGTTGTTTCGCGGGTACAGTGTTTTGGGCTTATCTTGTTCAGGATTTTGTAGTTGGTCTCTTTTAAAGTGTTCTTATACTTGCGTGTCGCTAAGTCCGGATTGAGTAAGTCCAGGTTGTAATCGCCAAAGACTATTGTTCGTTTCAATTTGTGTAATTGTTGTGCATACATATCGAGAAAGTTGTCCGTATTCAATTTATTGGGCTTATAGATAGCGCCGATATTTAGAGAGAATTTTTTTACGAATACCCAGAGATAATGAATATCATCCACGCATTGTTCTTCAACAAGGTGATGTTTGAGGTTGTTGTGCACAAATATTGACACTCCACCTCCCCTTTTATTTTGTCTATAATTATAGTAATGTGTATAGGAGGGTATCTGGAGCATTTTAGCCTCATCTTCATTCTTAATCCATGTTTCCGAAAGTATAATAATATGAACACTTACTTGTAGGGAAGCGATAATACATCTAAGCTCATCGAATTTATCAGGTTTGACAATACTGCGAGCATTGGCATAGAAGAATTTTAGAGATTTTTTTGTGAATATAATATCTGAGTAATTGTTGGTTATTTGGTAAGTTATTTTCTCTTTGGATGACGCCGACGTTAGTTTTTTGGAGTTTCCTTTGTTGTTGCTTCTTGCGTTTCTTTAGTGACTATTTTGGGTATGCCCTTAATATATTTAATGTAAAGGCCACTTTCTCCATTTGAAGTGCGTTGCTGAAGCTCTTCTTTTAAATTTTGAAGGTAATTCCGTTGATATGGAGTTTGATCCGAAAATATCTTGATGTGATCCTTGTCAATTTTGTTCCTATTACGTAAGATGTTTTTTGTTGTGTCTTCAGACGAGAAACATACTTTTATTGCGCGAGTTTTCTCTGATTTATATTTTCCAAGACGAAATATTCCAGTAGGCTGAGGGCAGCCATTATATACATGCCCAGTTATTCGGATTATTTCTGTCTTATCATAATCCTGCCGACCGGTTACAGTATCGCACTGTGGTTCAGGAATCCCGACAACTATAATATTTTTGGCTCGGAAGTTTCGCTCTTCGATTTCGGTGAAAATTTCATCATACGTGGCAGTTGTTTGAATAGAAGATAAAGGTGGCATATTTTTTAAGTTATTGACATCGGCTTCGAGAACTTCCACTTTCTTTTCTGTATTTTCGGTAGCAACAGAGAGTTTTGAGAGTTGGTCTTTTAGTTTTTTATTTTCCAAGACAATATTTTGCATAGTACTGCTAATACTGCCGACCTCGGCTTTAATCGCAGCGACATTTAAGGAGAGCTTATTTATACTTTCAGTTTGTTCGTTCTTCGAGGATTTTAATAATTCCAGCATTTCCGACATCTGTTTTTTTATTTCAGCAATATCAGACTTTGTTGCTTCATTATCGTCGAGTAACTTTCGTTTATTACGAAGAGTAATCTGTGGTGTGGTTTCTTTATGCGACTCAGACAAATTCGGATAAGATCCGCTGCGTCCCGCGCACATGCCACTTCCAGGCGGCGAACGTGCTGGGTTCATTGTAGATCTATGTAATTGAATGACTCACGTGGGAGTTGCGTGTGCGCTGCCGTCAGGTGCGTACGGTGCGGAGATACAGTTGTAGTCGTTGTAGATATTCCGTCCTTGTTACTCAAGGGGGTGAAGAGCGGTTACCGCGTCGATGCCGCGTTCTGTACTCGAAGCTCAAACCTGTTACGGTATATGTCACTCGCGCTCGATTTTGCAAAAAATGGTTGTAATTAGTTGCCGTAAGGTTCGTAATTGGCTAAATAACTTTTTTGAATTTATTAAAATAAATAGTAACACGTCCGCTCTGTGCGCTCTAGGAGGCTCTTTTCTCTTTAAATATACTTTATTGTACTCCAGTTAAATATAAATAGGATGCAATTGAGTTTTCGATGCCATTTTTAGTTTCTTTGGTTTCTTTAGCCAAATGGCAAAAACGGAACCCTTATAGATTCGTCATGTCTGTCTGTCTGTCAGTCTGTCTGTCTGTCTATCTGTCTGTCCGTCCGTATGTCACAGCCACTTTTTTCCGAAATTATAAGAACTGTGCTGTTGAAACTTGGTAAATAGATGTATTCTGTGAACCGCATTAAGATTTTCACACAAAAGTTGAAAGAAAAAACAGTAAATGTTGGGGGTTCGCCATTAGAACTGAAAGTCAATTTTTTTTTTCGTCAAACCCATATTGTGGGGTATCTATGGATAGGTCTTCAAAAATGATATTGAGGTTTCCATCATAATTTTTTTCTAAACTGAATAATTTGCGCGAGAGACACTTCCAAAGTGGTAAAATGTGTCCCCCCCCCCTGTAATTTCTAAAATAAGAGAATGATAAAACTAAAAAAAAAATATGATGTACAGTGCCGACCAAAAGTCCATAGGCAATCTCACAAAGCAATAGCTTGACGTTTAGTTTGACTTACGACCTTCTACTTTCACGAAAATAAATATTGTTGTCTGCAACTACACTCGAGAGCAATGAATCCGGGTCACTTAAAGAATGTTAAAAATCTCGGAAACTAAAAATGATAGGTTAATGCAATTAATTGTATTTAATAGACAATGGAATACTCCTTAAATGAAAGTAAAAAAAATATGAGTCACCATACATTTTATTAACACAAAATTACATAAAGAAAAAAACTGCTGATCTCTCCTTAAAACAAAAATAGGAAACATGAAATTTTTGAACTTTATTACGATTTTCTTGAATTTTAATACTTCGTATTGCCTCCTCGTGCTTCCATTACTGCGTTTACGCGGTTTGGCATGCTGTACACCAAGTTCCTTATACGATTTTGGGGAATATTCCATTCCTCTGTGAGAGCAATTTTGAGCTCACGAAGCGTGATTGGGGGAGGGTTTCGTTGTTTTACGCATCTGCCTAGCTCGTCCCAAGCATGCTCGATCGGGTTGATATCCGGGCTGCGCGCTGGCCACTCCATACAAGTAATGTTCATCTCTTGAAGGTAGTCATTCACAATCCTACCTGTATGAGGTCGGGCATTGTCATGCATAAATATAGCATCCTCACCTAAATTGACCATAAATGGACCAACGTGATCATTGAGGATTTCTTCCACATATCTTACGCTAGTTAAAGAGCCGTTTTCTATGATCACCAGCTCTGTGCGACTTTCAGAAGAAATTCCGGCCCACACAAGTACAGACCCACCACCGTAGGCTACTTTTTCTTCGATGCATGCTTGCTTGAATCTTTCCCCTGGTCTTCGATACACTCTGTGTCTTCCATCGTGTTTGTAGAGCATAAATTTTGATTCGTCGGAGAACATAACTTTTGACCAATATTCAATACTCCAATTTACGTGGCTCTGGGCATATCTTAGTCTTGAAATACGATGCCCACGCTCCAGTTTAGGGCCGTTTGCAGGTCTAAGGGGTTTTAAGTTAGATTCAGCAAGCCGACGTCTTACTGTCCATGCACTTGGGTTACTTCCTCCGAGGCGTCGAAACTGATTTGTGAGTTCAGTTCCTGTGAGAAAGCGATTTCGAAGCATGGTGTTCACCAAGTATCGGTCTTCTCGTGCAGTGGTACACCAGGTTCTGCCCGTTCCTGGTATGCGTAGGTTAGAACCAGTTTCTTCGTAACGTCGGAGAACTCTTTGTACTGTTGACAGCGACACACCGACAGTCCTGGCTGTTTCGCGCTGACTCCGGCCGGTTCCAGCATTGTAAGTATTCTGGTGCATTCTTCAGGCGTAAGCGACATAATTTCAGCTTGAATAATGAATATAGAGCACTATCAACATGGTTTATGTACCCACATAAATGACAGATTACAAACAAAAGCAAAACCAAATGCTGTAATTTCGTAGTTCCATGTTCGAAAGTGGCCCTTTTTCAAATTTGATTTTTTTATAATATAACTTTACAATAACTAAGAAGTTTTAATACCTTCATTTAAGGAGTATTACATTGTCTATTAAATACAATTTATTGCATTAACCTAGCATTTTTAGTTTCCGAGATTTTTAGGATTCTTTAAGTGACCCGGATTCATTGCTCTCGAGTGTAGTTGTAGTTCATAATTTCAAGCATAAAATCTAAGACATGATGGCCTAGCGGTTGAGGCCGTCCAGAGTTAAGAGTGAATCAGTAGACCGTGATCTCAAATCTCGCGCAGTTACTTTTAGACTTTTTGTAAGTTTTTACTAGACAGAAATGTTATAATATTCTTTATCTTGTTCGCTCTGTTCACACATTTCGTAAAGTTAGGAAGGTAGATAGAAAAATAAGTCAAGAATTAAGATTTCTGTAAGGTAGACATGAGTTTATGAATATTTATTTTAACTTGATCAGAATGAACTTTGTCGTTTGGTTGTAGTTGATGGTCAGTGACGTGTGGTTTAACCAACGACCATACAGCCTAATAGATAGCGGTATTGTTATTAGTATAATTCTCAAAATGCAGGCAAATATTAATATTGATGCGAGGGCGACTATTATCGCGCTGCATAAAAGTGGCCTTAATAGAACACAAATATCTGAAGAAACCGGACTGAATGTGAGTACTATATTTTGAATTGTAACTTAAACTTAAGTATATTATAAATTGTTAGTTTATTTGGTGACATATGGATTACTTAATTCGTTGGTTTTTTTTTTTATTTATCATCATGTAACTTAAAAAGTTTGTGTTTATTATTGGATTTATAAATGCAGAGTGAATGAACTCACTTTAGTATTTATTATAGCTGCCTAACATCACTTTTGTTTTGTTTTAGAGGAATACAGTAAGTCTCTGGATCAAAAGGTATGAGGAAGAGGGGAGCCTTGCTAGTAGACAGCGAAGTGGAAGGCCATATGGTGGGCGTGTATGAAATCAATGGTTTCACACCTACGAGACACTTTGCGGAGTTATTCGACACGTCACCGCAAACTGTTCGCCGTGCCCTCCACGCTGAAGGCTTGCATCACAGAAGACCAGCTAAGAAGCCCTTCTTGACAGAAAAACATAAAGAAGAACGATTACGTTTCGCACGGGAATATTTGGACTTTGACTGGAGTACTATCATTTTTTCAGATGAAAAGACTTTTAAATCAAGTCAAAAGGGTAGACTTCATTTATTGCGCAAGGATAACACTCGCTGGTCCGATGGAAACGTAATCCCTAATACAGACTCAGGTCGAATTACGGTTAATATGTGGGGCTGGATGAGTGCAGATGGGCCAGGAGAACTGGATTTTATTCCTCCACGCGCCAACAGTTCCACTTATGTAGATGTATTAGAAGATGTCATGCTACCAACTGTGCGAAACATTTACCCAGCTGATGACTTGACACAAATAACATTTGTTCAGGACAACTGTCCTATTCACCGGGCGGGAATTGTGCGTGAGTGGTTTCACGATCACCAGGAAATAATTGTTGTTCCATGGCCAGCGCGATCACCCGACCTCAACCCCATAGAAAATCTATGGGGTTTGATGGTGCAAAGGTGGGATACACGGGATGAAAGGTGTATAACACAATTAACTACCCATTGCATGGAGGTGTGGGAAAATTTAAGAGGAACCGAAATATGTCGTAACATTGTAGGGTCCATGCGCAAACGTCTACTGGACTGCATTGAAAATAATGGGGGTTATACAAAATATTAATCCCTATGTTTTAGTTTTAATTAGACGTATAACAAAATGTTTAGTGATGTTAACTAATCCGTAATCATTTAATTACTTATCCTAAATTGAGGTTTAGTTTCAATCTTCTTTCCTTTTGGAAAATGAACACTTAAACTATAACCTCAATACCAGTTACATTTATTGTGACGTCACATAAAAAACATGTTCATGAAGTCTAAATCATTTATTAGTTTTCAATAAACTCTGTTGAATACTGATACATACGTGGGTATCAACAATTATATTTGTGTGATTAGAATGTCCTTTCCTTGTTATGTTATTAAAAATTGACTTCGAAGTGGGTATACACTACAAAATCTTATGAACAAGAGAGCTTCTTTTAACTGGGTAGGAATGTGACGTTATGAATCTCATTAAAGTTGTTAATTTTATCAATAAATGAAACGAATAAAACAATTTTTGTTATTTCGCACCACGACTTTTTTATTTCCACCTTCCAACACCGAAAAAATATTACACAATCATATAAATTGTTAAATAGTTACGATGGGTTTTTAACTAATATTTAAATTCTTATAAAGAAGTAAATAATGAGCATGAACCCATTTAAAAAAAATCCTAACAAGTTTGCATAAAATACAAATCTTACAAAAAGCCCTTTACGTAAACGGGATTTGAACTTAAGACACGTTGATCGTGAACCCACTGCTTACCCTAAACAGCTATCAACACCTGGTAAGCAAGGTCGAATTTTAGCTATCGAATGCAAGATCATGCGTTTGCTGCGTGTATCAAAAGAGACGGTAATATGTTTCTTTTTGTTTCGTGGAGTGTGACACGACGACATGCGACAGTAGGCGAACTCTGTGACTGTGGTGTGCGTACTGTATTGAGACAACTTACACATACACGCACGGGCGAGCGTCCGTGCGGCTCACAGCAATACGATCCTTAGCGTGCCTATGCACTTATGAACGCTTACTATACATTACCATGTAAACTTCCACCGAAAATTGGTTTGAACGAGATCTAGTAAGTAGTTTTTAATACGTCATAAATCGTAAACAGCAATTTACCTTTCATTCAATCTGCTACGGAACCCTTCATGGGCGAGTCCGACTCGCACTTGGCCCCTTTTTTGACGTATTGATTGTTTAGTGTATAGCTACAGTTACCTTTTTTTTTGGATGGGAAATCATCAAATATCTTGTCCCACTCTGGGCGGAACGGGAGGGAGTGTCAGACGTTTACTGACTAAAACCCATACATGTTCCATCCTCGCCCTTTATGTTCCGGGGCCACGGTATCTCTTTCGAACAGTCCCACAGCCCCGGCAGGCTTCGGCCCTTCAATGTGCTGACATCTCTTTTAGGCGCGCGTGGAACACAAACACGCCGTAGACACGGCCTGTCGTCATAAGGCGGACGGACGGCTAGCTAGCACATAGCTCGCCGTCCACAGGCCTGAGTCTACGGTGGCCGGTAGCCACCACGTGGCCCCCGACGCCCAGTGCGTCTCCTGCGGCGGCTGGTTCGAGAGGTTCTCTCCCTCTCGCGTTCCACCACCTGCTTCGCTAGCATGACTGGTTCGCAGAAGGTGGTGACGGCAGCTACAATTACCTTAGTTTATTTTGTCGTTTGTAGTGATATGAATAAATACACTTATATCAAAAATTGATACAATTTACAATGGGTGTCAATTATCATATCGATATTAGCAATAGTATTGGTAACGTTTTGAGTTCCATCTAAGAGCATCATAACAAATTTTCCATCATACTCCTAGCTGTTACCGCGAAATTCACGATAAAAAAAACTTAGTAACACTTAGTCCAACCTGGGACTCAACATCAGGACCTCAGGCTGGTCATACTTGCTAATATCTATTCGTCTATGTCACTCACTTAATGAATAAATTCGATAGGCTTGTGTACTGAAAAAATCTAATTAGTCCGTCAGTTAGATTAACAAAAAATATTTGCCCCTTAATTTTTCTTTTGTAACGTGAACCAAAATTGACGAAGATAAAGACAACGCCTTTAAAATTCTCAATACGTCACGCCGTGGTATAATTTTTTGATGGTGCGTTCTGACGTCACGAGGTCCCACTCCCGAGTTTTGATGCGTTTTATCTTTGTCAATATTAATTGATTTACAAAAACAAAAAATACATGTCCATTATTTTCCAGCACTTTAGCTGACGGACTAAATAAATTTGCAATTTATTGATGGTGGAAAGTAGCCCATTACCAAACATCCAAACAACACAATACCTACTCTTTTATCCCTCTTTAAAAACTGACAACTACACAAACAAAAATCCATATCATCTTCGTATATCCTGTTAATGTCCTCCTCGCTCCCAGCTGGAACTCACGCTCAAAGGACACGCCTTGCGGAAACAATAGAACAAGATGCTTGATAGGACACACGGTGCCTTATCGAACATCTTTAATATTAGTTGTGGGGTACACTGGTGACTCCATCTCTATGTGTGGGTGTGTTTGTGTGAATGCACGGGTGTGTGTGTGTGAGTGTGTGTGTTGGAGCATTCAAGGTTGGGGTGATTGTATCTATAATTACTGTTGTGAAGTATTTCTTCTGCTTTTCAAATTGGGAATGATTGTGATCTAATCTCTGAATTACAATATCCCTGGTGAATAGGTTTTCCTATGTTTATGCACTCCCTCTTGGCTTTCACAGCCTCATGGCCCTTGAACGACGATGATGGGATATTAAAGAACCCCATGGTTGCAAACGCATAGCTATGTCATCAAATAACCAGAGGGGTGACTCTGTTGACGGCAATTCAATTGGCAATCGTTCAACTATACGTAGGCGATTTTTGGAATAGTGTAAACTATGTACTTGTAGTCTTACGCTATCTTTGTGATTATTGAAGTAATTTAATAAAACTTTTTTATTGTGTTTAAGTTCAAAATGCGCCAATACAACGAGCAATAGAGAATAATGGGAGCTCGTCTACAATTAAATAATACAAATGTTTGTTTGCATTTACCGAATTCAATATAATATTTCTATTGAAACAAAACAATATTGTTTGACTAAACTACAAACATCTATACACATTAGTCAAACAATGCTGTTCGAATTAAATGGAATTGAAGACGGCAATGCACTTTAGTGGTTTTTGCAGCGTACTGCAATATGTCGGTACAAAGTAATTAGATATATTGCTGTAGGTGCATGTGTGCGTGTGTTGTGTGTGTGTGAGTGAGTGTGTGGGTGTATGTTGTACACAACTAGCCCAACATACGGGTGTGTCAGACTTTATCTTTGACTTGTTTCGTCTGATTTATTTCTTTTCCGTCCTATAAGAGGCTTTATCTACAATACGGTGGGAATTAGGAAAAGAAACGAGATGAATGTTTCGTTTTTACTCGATTATAGAGAGTCAGATAATTTTATTAGCAATAAAGTCAGGCGCATTACTATAGTGGAGGTATGGGGAATTGGATAAAAAGTACCTTCTACTCCTTAGAAAGTCCAGAAGGATGTTAGGTCTCGTGGATAAAATCCCGCGAAATCTACAGTCCTTGTTCGTATGTGGCAAAATATTACTAACCTGCAAAAGATACACTACAGTTCTTTGCGTCATTCAACCGAGATACAAAGTGTACAGTTTCATATACCTGTGATTACAATAAAAACCAGTTACGCTGCTTAGCAGAAATAATATGTATGGTGTACTTCCCCGTGTGACCTCCTTTGCAAATAGGTAACTAACAATAATAACAAGGAAAACGTACCGCTTTACAATATTAATTAACCTTTTCAACTTCCACGCCCTTTAAGCTTATATCTTATTCTTGGTTCAACGCAAACTTATCCACTGTTCCAAAGAGAAGATACCAAGCATACTTCAACGTAAAGGCACCGCTGAAATCTTTCCATAGGGAAACTCGTCAGAACTTTGCCAACTCGAGAATAAACTTTCGTATGGTGTTACAAAAATTATATTAAGTAAGATTTTTATATTACTTTTTAAAGGCAAATTGGACTATTATACCTATGTGATACAACATATACATAACGCCAATAATCCACGAAGGATTAAGCAGCGGTGTACCAAAGAGTACACCCAGTTTTTCGTTTGAAAATAACAAAACAAGTTCGAATCTATAATACTTATGATAATACGAGTATACCTACTTGATCCAAAAGTTACTTGCAAAAAATTTATGAGATAGTAAATCTTCTTTGATTTTTTTTCCATTTCTAACTTAAATCAAATCTTTAGATAAGTACCTTCTATATTCGATTATTTAAAAAGTTACCTCGAACAAAATATTTCAACAATTTAATTGTAATTAAGTTACTGCTTTGACATCAGTCCGATCTCAAGTAAATATTGACTTGTATAGACAAACTCTCAATGAAACTCGGTCGAGCACCCCTTTGATGACGCTGTAATTAAATTCAAAATCCATTTTAATAAGGGCAAATGTATTTTAGTGTCGCATTGAGCGTGGCTAAATAATAACAGCCGCTCGGGCCGATCTTTAAGTTAAGCCGTGCTTGCCTAGGTTGTTCTGTGAATGGTGACCACCCTTACATACCGAGTTTTCTCCGTGCCTCGGAAACAATGTCCCGGCTGTCATTTGGAGATCATCTGTCATCTTTGACAGTCGTTACAGGTAGTCAGTGGCTCAAAAAGTCTGACAACCAGTCTTACCAAGGGGTATCGTATTACCCAGTACCAACGGGGTTGTGGAGGTCAGATAGGCAGTCGAACCATGTAAAATACTAGTATTCAGCTGCATCTGGTTAGACTGGAAGCCGACCCCAACATAGTTGGGAAAAGGCTAGGCAGATGATTGAGAAACTGTTTCAATTTAAATAAATTAATGTTATTTGTATATGTTTATAATTTAAGATATAATAAAACTTTTAGAATCATAAATAGCACCTTATTATAATTGACAGTACATTACATTTTGACATTTACTAGAATTGTGACTATCATATTAAATATAGGGTGTAAACCACCTCATCACAAAGCCGTTAATCAAGCATTCTGTAGATCAAAATGCAACGCAAAAATTATTGCTGGGAAACAACTTTTTTTTTGAGGTTATAAATCATGTTTTGTGGTAGAACTCAATGTAACGCACTTAAAACATTGTGCTGATGGATGAATTGAATAGTGCGGGGGTCGTGGAGGTGTTAAAAGTCAAAATCTTACAAAAAAAAACTTGTATTTAAAAAAAACTTGTCAAAACGTTGTAACTTTGACCCCCCATATCCTCGTAACTAGAAGGTTCCCAGGTATGGTGTAGAACAAAAAAATGATCCCAATGACGGGGAGAACAAGTGCCTTTCGGCTTCGTGAAGAGGTGTTTTACACCCTTTATAGTACAGGGATTGTGATTAGGAATCCCTTATTCCACTATAATAGGTTTTATCTTTTTATCATAAATCTATACTCTAAACCTATCAAAACTGTAACAATTATACGAGTAAGTCAAACGTCGTATGATTAATAGTAGAACGACCTAATTCCAGTGACGAAACAGTCGATGGTTGAATATAAGTCACAAACTACTTTTTTGTTCTCAATTTCTGGACATTATACAATTATGTTGTATTAGCTGCATCCGGTTAGGCTGGACGCCGACCCCAACACAGGAAAAGGCTAGACAGAATGATGATGATACAATTATATTGTTCTCTTGCATACAATGACAATCACTTCCAACATGTATATCTGAGCCTACCAGGTAAACATAAATACTCATCTGAAAACACACCCCTCCATTCCCGCACAAGTTCGCAAAAACAGATAAAACCGTATTGCACCTCAGTGAATGTAATCCACTGAAGCATAAACGAAATGCACATCTGGGGAAGCACTTGTGTGGCCCAGGCACACTGCTACAGACCTGCGCTAAGAAAATCCGATAGTTCTTACCTGGTATAGGTTTTAAGAAGTTTTAAATTGAGTCGAACACAATAGTTTTTCTTTTTACGAATGTGTTGCGATTGCGAGTTTAGTATAGGTACAGAATTTATGGAGCAGACTTGAGCAATGTGGACAAACTTCAAATGAACGAATTAAGTAATTCGCTTGTTAAGCAGATTAACATCAAGTAGGTATTATTAGAGGCTAAATTGTAGAATGGACGACATTTAGGGTTCAAAGATACTTTTCGCAAATCTGTGCTGATTGTAGAGTTCTGATATCATTGGCAAGCGTATTATTATAGTCAGCATAAGAACTGTTTCGACTGCCTCGCTGGTCTTGTGGTTGCAAGCGCAACTTTACTGTCAATGACACCTAGGGTGTGAAAGTGTTTGTTCAGTGAGCAATGGCCAGTGATGGTCCCCGCCACCAAGCACTTGCTATCTCTGTCAAGGCGCAGAAGGCGCCTGGTCAACTCCGTATCCAGGGATGGCATAGCTTCATTGGATTGCCTGTAACATAGTGTTGAGGTCTAGCATTTCTCCGCTTGTGTTTTAGTGTGATCTTTTGATGATTGAAAGGAATGGACACAATGGGTTCGGGTCCCCTACAACATTGACTTTGGACTTCAATCTTAACTTTTAACTGGCGAAATGTGGGTGTAACATTAGGTACACCTCTGTCTTACCTTTCGGGGATTACAAGCGTGATGTTATGTTTGATAGTAATAAATAGACTTACCCACTATTATGGTACTTAAACATAGCTGAAGAAATATGGGTGTTACTATACACCCTTGCTCAACACTTCGGACACTACAGGCGCAATATCAAGTGTTACAACTTGATACAAAATATTAAAACAAAAAATAAGTGTATAATCACACGAGTGACCATCATTTTCTTTTCAACCTTTCAACAGCTGGTGACAAATGAGGTGTAACTCCATACATCAACGTCACAAAAGTAACTGAGGCCTTAATATAAAAATAAAAAGCGAATATATTGCGACAAGGGTATATTTTTCGCACCTAATTGCAATTTCTTATTTTATACACGTGTTATTGACGCCTTGGAAAATGGTGCTCTGTATTATTAGACTGTGGATTCGATTCCACCTCAGCATTATAAATGTACTATTATTCCAACCCCAGTGGAGACCGATTCCACCGCGATAGATAGATGCAGAAAATATTCTGGTGTACAATTAGAGTGTGCGCAATAAATATATGTCGGAGGAAGAGGAAGTAAACGAAGAGTTGATTGTTGGTTGCGTACGATCAATTGATTGCTAATTTAAAATAACTTAATAAATCCTAATTAATGTGATTTGATTAACTGCATTTTAACATTGTGTAAAATCGAATTTCTTTAAAAGTTGTAAGTGTAGTTGTTTGCTTTGCATTGTATAATTGCAAAGCAAACTAGTTATTGCGAAATATTGCCATCAAATTGAGTGAATCAGTGAATACTTTGTTTTGTGCTCGCATTTCACCCAAATGACGCCCACTAGACTTGTGAACACTGGTGATGTCGAAGAGGATGCTGCTTCTCCGACATAATAATGTATATTATAAACATGTGGAATAGTTCTTCCCTCTCTCTCATAATCTAATGGGATGGCTTATACACACCACGACCGAAAGTGAATTCCAAAAGTGTCACACAATAGTGAAATTTTATGTTACAAAATGCAAATTTATTGTCATTAGCCGCAACAACTCTAGAGCCCTATTTCTCGTCTGGTTTCCTATTTAGAAATTCAAAGTATGAGGTACCTACCTAATAAAACAACGCTTTGTCCAACCCCAACTCCACCACCACAAGGGAGCCCAAACTCAATAATCGTGCTAACGAGTAACAGAACTAACATATTAGGAATATTATAAAATGTATCATCTGGCCAGCTTTTTCGAACTATGTTGAAGTCGGCTTGCAGCCAAAATGAATGCAGCAGAATTATAGGTACTTAATTAACCACCTCATTGAACTTCTCCGAATTACATAACATTTTAATATCCTCACCGCCAAACTTTAAAATAGCCCAAAAGCATCATTATTTCTCTGCAAACAAACAGGAAAACATCAGTGGCATGATTGATGCGATTTATTCTCGATGGGTTCCGCAGGTAGCCGTGGAGTTATGCGGACTCCTGAAATTAATCATACGTGTCGTCCTGTACAAACGATAGCGGTAACTTGCTAGGTCGGTTAATAAACATCGTGACGTGATTGGGGACGAGTTCCTGAATCTTCGTACAACCGTGGGAGGGTGCAGTAATTTGGTAATTTTTGAGGACGTATTATGAAAAGTTCATCATTTGCCTAGCCTTTTCCTAACTGTGTTGGAAACGGTTTCCAGTCTAACCGGGTGCAGCTGAATACTAGTATGTATTTTACATGGAGAGACAGCGCATCTGACCTACACATACACCCATGGGTAATAGGGTATTCTCGGTAAGACTGGTTGTCAGACTTTAGGCCCACTGAAAAGGTATTTCAGTTATTATACATTTAATGTGTAAAAATTGTGAATTTCATAGGTAACCATGAGTTAAAGGAGTTATACGGGCTGAAATTAATTATACCTATGCAAACGATAGCGTTAGTTGTTAAGTCGGTTAGTAAACATCGTGACGTGATTGGGGACGAGTTCACGTATTTTGGTGCAATCGTGAGAGAGTGCACTAAAGGTGGGTGTTCGTTTATTGGGTGTATTTGTTTTAATCGTTTTTCCAACAGCGGTTTGTGAATATTTTATTTGTAATCAGTTAAAATCATGCTCACCATTTATGTGCACAATATTGTATTTTATTTTCAATAGTTATTAATTTATTTATCGTCATCAAAAACCGAAAGAGCAACTTAATATAACTTATAACATAATTTTAATTATATGAACTAGAAACTCATTGTTATAAATTTTGGCCAATAACAATAAATTATCTTTTAAATACACAACAACAGTAGCTGTTGTATAAACCCGTGATTTTAGTTTTGCTAATAACATACATGTATTTTAATTATCTGATAATGCATTTTAAATATCTACAACAATTTGCAGGCACTATTAGTTGCATGCAGCAAGTAAGTAGTAAGCACTAATAACTTTTTAAAAGAGTAAATAAATAAATAAAATAAATATCGCTGGACATTACACACAGCGACATCTAGTGCCACACTTAACACGAGATAGTTGATATACTACATAATTATATACTTTTTGTTTGTAAATACAGTGAAACATGGATAACTGGGACATTCAAGGGACCTGCGAATTGGTTTCACTTAAAGAGGTATCCTACTTACTCAGTGTCTCAGATATCCAGGCACAAATGTCGGGACCTCAGCATGAGTTCCAGCTATGGAGGTTTCTCACTTATCCAGGTCCCACTTAACCAAGTTTCACTGTACATACTTATTATACATATAAACATCCAGTCTATCCATCCATCACAGTAGGTAACCATGAAGTTGTTACCAATGGAGAAGTACCGGAAAGGCAACCGGTTCTTCTCCATACAAAAACAACTTTAAACAGTGTGTAAGCGGACCCCACACGAAACCGTCAACCAAGCATTCTGTACATCATACTAAGTAACCATCATACTAGGAAACGGACTTTTTTTGAGGTAAAAATCAATCAAGCAAAAAAAAAAAGCCGTCAATCAAGCATTGTGCACCTACACTGTACATCAAAATCATGTTTTGTGGTAGAACTCAATGTAACGCACTCAAAACATTGTGCTGGTGGATGGATTGAATAGTACGGGGGTCGTGGAGGAGTTTAAAGTAGAAATCTCACACAAAAACATATGTAAGTATAAAAAAAAACTTTTGTAAGAGTTGAAACTTTGACCCCCATTATCTCCTAAATTGGACGATTTCCAGGTATGGTCTAGAACAAAAAAATGATCGCAAAGACGGGGAAAACAAGTGCCGTTCGGATTAGTTAAGAGTTTTTTACACTCTTTAGGTTTACGTGACATAAAATATTTTGATTTTGATATGAAACCAACTAAGGGCACCTTTGTACCACTCAAGCACAGTTGCCCTTGCCCTGGGGCGCTGCTTTACATCACTGGGTGCCTTGTAAATTTTGAAGAGCACAGTATAAAGCGTTGGACGCCATATCAAACACGCGTTGATTAGATGCTGCTCGCTTCAAATTGCGTGACTAAACGAGTATATCTTCTTAGGAAATCTCCTTCATCGTAACTTAATCGTAAATTATTTAATGTATATAATGTAAATGGTACACCACAGGCTACCTGCAGTATTGTCTCTCCTTCCCCTTTAAATCCATCCAAAGTTTGTCTTTAAAAGATCGCTTTTAGGTTTAAGACCGCCCATTGTGTCACCCCTTGTAAAATGTTTTACATTTTTGTATCTGTAATTTTTATGGTGTACATAACAAAGAGTATTCTATCTATCTATCTTAATGAAATATAGAGCACTGTCTGATTTCTTAGTAAAATTCAAAACCAACATTTTTAATCCGTGTGCGTGCATGTGAAATTGAGCTGGGTCGCAATGATCCGGCCCAAACATCTTCACCTTGAATTTGTCATTTTTTAATTTTCGTTCTTTCTTTATTGCGTGGTAGGTGCCTAACCTGGTGTCAAAGTTTTTATGTCGCCAATGGACCTCTGACTTTGCTTTACATGCCGTCAAGAAATTTTTCTCCGGCATGCTGGTTTCCTCGCGATTTTTTCCTTCACCGAAGCATGTGATAATTATACTATACGCAAATGTATTTGAAAAATCAGAGGTGCGTGCCTTAGGTTCGAACCTATGTCTTAGCAGTCTGGCGGCACATCACTAGACTTACTGCTAAAACTTTCATTGAAATCAAAACATCATTCACAATATTGAAAACTTTCCAAATCCAGGAAATTACAAAGCCTTATTATTGCTTCTCTTTTACTTTATCTTAAAATCTTTCTCATACGATGTAAATACCTAAATAATAAGATATTTGAACACAAAGTAAGTAACTAGTGGGGGAATTATGTAGCATAATAGTTTGCGTAACTATCCGGTACAAAGTTAAGCTATTGTGGTGAACCTACGGCTAACACAGACGTAATTAGCTAGCCTGGAGGAAATAAGGAATGTTGGTAGAACTACTTACTTACCGTGTTTGTGCTGACAATCATGTAGATAAACTTTCACGATCAGAACACATTATAAAACATATGAAAACCAAAAAAAAAACAAAAAAAAACCGTAAACATCCGTTTTCATATGCTTTATAATCATGTAGATACACGATAGAAACACATACATCGGGAAAACGATCGCACTATACAGGGTGTAAACAACCTCATCACGAAGCCGTCAACCAAGCATTCTGTACATCAAAGTAAGTAACTTGATGCAACAATTATTACTGGGAAACGACTTTTTTTTTGGGGTGAAAAATCATGTTTTTTGGTAGAACTCAATGTAACGCACTGAAATCATTGTGCTGATGGATGGATTGAATAATACGGGGGTCGAGAGGGTGTTTAAAGTAAAAAATCTAACATTAAAAACATGTATTTAAAAAAAAAACTTGTCAAAATGTTGGAACTTTGACCCCCAATGTCTTCGTAACCACAAGTTTCACAAGGTATGGTGTAGAAAAAAAAAGTGATCGCGATGACGGGGAGAACAAGTGCCTTTCGGCTTCGTTAAGAGGTGTTTTACACCCTTTATAATCACGCCTGTAATCACACCCCCACTTCCCACCCATTTTAAATATTGCCATCAACCGACCACGAATCCACTCCCAGGACTGCTCATGAGAAATTCTTGATGAAAGACTCCAATAACTTTGCCCGACCCGGCCACCGAACCCAAAACCAGAGACATCTTTCTTTCAGTTCAGAATAAAGCACTATGATACCCAATCAAAATACCAAACAGAAACATTGTCAAGAAAACAATCACACGCAAACAATTATTTCAGTCCCAGTACTTATGGGTCTCTTTGAAAGTTTTCTAAAGAACTTTGTTGATTTAATTATACTCGTCGCCTTAATTGAGCTGTTATTTTGACAGCTGTCAACCGAATCGATAGTTTAGTTAGCAAAATAAATAATGGTTAATCAAAATAGACATTGATCGTCGCTGATGAGATTGCAACTAGAAATAAGAAGGCTTTTAAAATAACGGATTTGACTTAACCTGGAAGTTTGTGCCCCGGTTAGAGCAAAACATAACTACTTTTAATTACGATTTTAATAGATGCTATGTTTTTGGATTAGTCCGCAATTAATGAAAGCTTTCTGCCTGTCCGTTCGGTAAAAACAGGCGTTCTTATAAATCCACGTGTAACGTCTAAAAAGAGAAATTCAAATATGAACGATTCGCAAATTTACCTCTCCGTGCGTATATTAGAATGCGTAAAACAAAACCTTACAGCTGCCCGTCTTCCCGCCCAACTGACTCGAATACTCGTGTTAAGTTAAATGTAGCGGAGAATCTACCAGTATATGTAAGGGAATAAATTATCGTTGGAAATGGAAAATCACGAATGGAAAACGATTTCGCATTAATTTCCTAAAAATTAGACTGATATTTTGTAATCTAGCAAATCACACCGGTTCAGTCTCTTTGATTGATATTTTTTTTTTTAAAGCGACTAGGTGGACAGACGATCTCATTAAAGTGGCCGGAAGAAACTGGATAACCATGATACAAAACTGAAGAGATTTGGAAGAGACCTACACTCAGGTGGTCTAAAATGACCGCTTTGGCAGAACATAATATGAATCACGTTAAAAATATTAAAATCTTAAAATGGACTTACTGGTATTGATGATAAAGTCCATTATTGGAATTTAGAATTTTTAACGTGATTCATATTATGCTCTGCTAAAGCGGCCATTTTAGGCCCGCAGGATTGGGTAGGCAAGGGTTGAAGAGAGAGAGAGAGAGAGATAATTTAAATAGGCAACTTTGAGGTTAGACCAAAGTCATACACAGTCTAGTAATTCCTTCTCTAAATTCAATAATTTAGAGAAGGAATTACTAGACTGTGTATGATTAGAGTTAGAGTCGTTGTACTGCAGTTGAACTATTGAATTGATATTATGTTATTTTCACACCGTAAAGATAACTTGCGTAATTACAAATTACTCATCATCTGCCCAGTCCTCTGCTCAGTTTCCATCAACTATGTTGGAGTCGGCTTCCAGTCTAACCGTATGCAGATGAATACCAGTATTTTACATGGAGCGACTGCCTATTTGACCTCCACAACCCAGTTCATTCTGGGTAGTACTATACCACTTGGTAAGACTGGTTGTCAGACTTTTTGGGCCACTGAGTACCTGTAACGACTGTCAAAGATCTACATATGTCAGCTGGGAGCAAGTACATACCGTGCTTTCCGAGGCACGGAGGAATCATGGTATGTAAATGGCTAAAATGACAAATTACCATAACATATATAATACGCCTTTAATCCCAGAAAAGTTAAGCAGAGGTGTACCATATAATACACACATTTTGCCAAATATGTTTAAGTGCGATGTAATAGCGAGCCTATTGCCATCAACCGGACACCAATCATGACTCCGTGGCTACTACTGAGAAATTCCTGATGGAAAAATCCAAGGACACTTATCTCGACCTGGTAATCGAACCCATGAACTCATGCTCTCAGCGGTCGCACTTGAGACCACTAGACCAACGCGACTGTCAAATTACTTTTTATTTTTTTTCAGCCTGTTCTGTCCCACTGCTGGGCAAAGGCCTCCCCCATGGCTTTCCTGTTTGCTTTGAATCCTGTTTGCAATATGCCCTTTCTGACCAATCCGTCAAGAACGAGTCCAGATCGTCACGCCAACGTTTTTTAATGTTACTTACAATAAAAATAAGCTGGTTTCTATTTTCTATGTACATTTGCTATAAAGAATAAACTTACTACATTACAGCTACTCGTAACTTCAGTACAGCCATTAAATTAAATACATTATTACTGTTTCAAACTCCGCGTCTCGCTTTCCGTAAGCAAAGCGATTTCCTTCCTAAAGCCATTCGCTTATATTTTTTTGGTTAAATGGTAAATTTTCACTGAGTTTTTTATATATTGAAATCAGTTGATATCCACAGTTTGTTTATTTATTTTTGTTTTATTTACATAAATGAAAATGAGCTGGCGATATCAAAGAACGGATATAACCGATATGCGATCGCTTTTTTGTAAATAACTTATTAGATCAGTAATATCATTCGAATTTCAGTTTATTAGCGGTTCTGCTAAGCATTTAATCAATTAATTAAGATATAAAAAATCGATTGGAGCCTTTGCATCATAGTGAATGATTTAGTGCATCACAATTTTTTTTGTCACCAAATAAAATTATGTCTTCGATACGAATACACACTTAAATACTTCAAATACATAAACTATATCCTACTTATATTTTGTTTTTTTTTTTCTGTACTCTATTTCTTTTTTATTTTATGTTTAGTTGTGAACCGTGATAGCTTAAAACAGTGTTTACATAAACTTTTCTCTCTGCCTACAGTAGTAGGCAGAAATAACACCACCAATGTAACATAACACCACGATTGTAATCTCCGAAGAGTAGGCAGAGGTGTATCTAGTACCCACATTTCACCAGTTATGTTTAAGTTCCATATGATATGGAGCGACCCCATCAAGCCGGCGCAATTCCATACTCCATGGCTGCCATTGAGATACCATCTACTACCCACCCACTACTTTTACTTCGTTTACACAAAATAATCATCAATTTATTGAACAACTGCTTGGTATTAATAAAGTAGTGAACCAAAAAGCTTTTTATTTATTGAGCTCGTCTCGTCGTATACCGCTAAATGGTCATGAGTAAATATTGCCAAGAACATAATCCTTAGCAAACAGATTAGTGATCGCAGTAGGATGTTTGTTAGTTATTGCTACGGACGAAAATAGTCTCAAATACAGGGTGTAAACCACCTCATCACAAAGCCGTTAACCAAGCATTCTGTACATCAAACTAAGTAACTTTACGCAAAAATTATTGTTGGGAATCAACTTTTTTTTTTGAGGTTATAAATCATATTTTGTGGTAGAACTCAATGTAACGCACTTAAAACATTGTGCTGATGGATGGATTGAATAGTACGGGGTCGTGGAGGTGTTAAAAGTCAAAATCTTACAAAAAAAACTTGTATTAAAAAGAAAGTTGTCAAAAAGTTGTAACTTTGACCTCCCATATCTCCGTAACTATAAGGTTCCCAGGTATGGTGTAGAACAAAAAAACCGGCCAAGAGCGTGTCGGGCCACGCTCACTGTAGGGTTCCGTAGCTTCCCAGACCATTAAAAATACCAACATTTTTCGTCAGCAAAAATAACTTTGTTTTTCATAGTATTTGTATGAAAAACAAAGTTATCATTTGCGTTTTTTTGAAAAAGTGCTATATAACTCAAAAACTATTCAACTCATCAAGTTGAAAATAATTTTCCTAGAAAGTTCATATAAAGGTCTACTTCTGTGATTTTTTTCATATTTTTTAAACTTATGGTTCAAAAGTTAGAGGGGGGGGGGGGACACATTGTTTTTGACTTTCGGAGCGATTATTTCCTAAAATATTAATATTATCAAAAAATGATTTTAGAAAACCCCTATTCATTTTTAAATACCTATCCAACAATATATCACACGTCAGGGTCAAAATTAAAAAAAAAATCGCTCCCCACTTTACGTCTGGGGGAGGTACCCTAATAAAAATGTTTTTTTAAATTTTTATTTTTGCACTTTGTCGGCATGATTGATATACATATTGGTACCAAATTTCAGCTTTCTGGTGCTAACGGTCACTGAGATTATCCGCGGACAGACAGACAGACAGACAGACAGACAGACAGACAGACATGGCGAAACTATAAGGGTTCCGTTTTTTGCCATTTGGCTACGGAACCCTAAAAATGATCGCAGTGATGGGGAGAACAAGTGCCTTTCGGCTTCGTGAAGAGGTGTTTTACACCCTTTATAATTATGTTGAAATACAGTTCATGCAGGATGATAACAGACTCATGTCGAAGCTGTGAACCAAGCATTCTGTATATCAAATTTAGTAACTTTACGCAAAAAATTTGCTTGGAATCGGCTTTTTTTTGGGTGATAAAACATATTCTGTAGTATAACTTAATGTAATGCACTCAAAACATTGTGCTGATGGATGGATTAAACATAATCGGCGTCGTGGAGGTATTTTAAGTAAAAAAGATTTTTAGAAACTTGTATTTAAAAAAATATTGTCAAATAGTTGGAACTTTGACCCCACTACCTCCCGTAACTAGAAGGTTCTCAGGTATGGTGTAGAACAAAAAAAAATATCATAATACCGAGGAGAAAAAGTGCCTTTCGGCTTCGTTTAGAAGTTTTTACACCCTTTTTAAGGTTCAAAATTTATTTATTTTTAAATTGCAAGTAGTGTTATGTCTATGCAAATTAGAACGAAATCCGCACTATCGAATTAGGTATAGCCAGTAATGATAGTTGTTAGGGAGATTTTTACTAAGTAAAAACCCACTAAATATCTGTCAAAAACACTACTTAGTACCGACTACTTAGTAACTAAAATCAAAAAAAATCACAATTACGTGAATTGTGATTTTTTTTTTTAATTACTTAAGGTGTATAATGTATTACCGACATAGACTATCATCATCCTAGAGCAGCTCGTGGCTAAATAATATCAGGCGCTCGGGTCGATCTTTAGGTTAAGCCATGCATCCCTAGGTTAGTCTGTGGATGGGTGACACCCTTAAATACCGAGTTTCCTCCGTGCCTCGAAAAGCACGTCAAGCTGCTGGTCCCGGTTGTCATTTGTCCATCTTTGACAGTTGTTACAGGTAGTCAGTGGCCTAAAAAGTCTGACACCAGTCTTAGCAAGTGGTTGCGTATCTCCCAGTATTAACTGGGTTGTGGAGGTCAGATAGGCAGTCGCTCCATGTAAAATATTCAGCTGCATCCGGTTAGACTGGAAGCCGACCCCAACATAGTTGAGAACAGGCTAGGCAGATACCCTTATGCCAGTTTGTCCCAGGGTTGGCGCAGCATGTCCACTTCTCCATCAGTCATCATCTCATAAATACAGGGTGTAAACAAAACTGAAACCGCCAACCAAGCATTCTGTACATCAAACCAAGTGACCCTAGGTAACATTTTTTGCTGGGTTTTTTTTTTTGGGTTGAAAAATCAGACTTTGCGGCAGGACTCAATGTAACGCACTTAAAACATTGTGCTGATGGATGGATTGAATAGTACGGAGGTCGTGAAGGTGTTTAAAGTAAAAATCTTACATTAAGAAAATGTATTAAAAAAAACTTGTGCAAAAGTTGGAACTTTGACCCCCAATATCTCCGTAACAAGAAAGTTCCCCCGTCATCGCGATATTTTTTTTGTCTGGAACCAAAAAAAAAACGATCGCAATGACGGGGAGAACAAGTACCTTTTGGCTTCACTGTGAGTGTTTTTACACCCTATAGATTATCGTACTTAATCATCTGTCCAGCCTTTTCCCATATACATTATGGTCAGTTTCCACCCTACCCGAATACAGCCAAAGATCACTATTTTACACGGCCACAACACAGAATCTGGGTTTTACACTATCATAGCCAACCACAAAAATAACATCGAATCTACAAAGATGTGTGATATTATACCTCTTTCCCAAAAAATAATTTGAAACTAAATAAGTAGGAACGAGTTAATACTGAACATTTGAGTTACGAAGACATTTTTCAGTAATCCCCATCAAAATCAATTTTATGACTCGTTCGTCCCGGTGGACCTGGTGTAATCCCGGGGGGATTCCGCGGGATTCAATTTAGGAAGACGTCTAATTGAGTACTTGTATGTTTCTAGTATTTCTGTAGTATTTATTTCAGTGTTTGAGTATTTTAGATGGCAGCTGGCGAGGATTTCTATTTTTTTATATTGTAGACTTATAAAGTAATTTTATTTGTACGGACTTTTTATTTTGAACAGATAATTGGCGCTCATTGATATACATAATAAATTCCTGTCTTAGATTCTAAGATATGTGTTCTATTTAATAATTCATCAAATATTTTTCTGATTGTATTTAGATAGGTTAATCAATTTATCCAGTCCACGCAAGCTATTACAAATGTACATCGGATCAAGTATAATGAATATTTTATAAAGTAGGTACATTTATAATATTTCATTTCCCTTTTATCATCAATATCCACATCAGGAAAATATTTTCCCAATCGAGGAAAATATACCAAAACCGCTGTTCTGAAAATTATACTTTTAAATTTCAAAGACGTTTTCTAAGAAAACGAAACGTCTTCGATCAATTGATTATAATAAACACAGAAGAAAGATTAAAATCTAACATCGATAAAAAAATATATGATTATTTTTATCGATAAAACTTACCTAATAAAAACTCACAGTCACTACAATCACAACACTAACAACACAAGAACTAATCACAGATATCGTCACAAATCATACGAAGGTTCTTTAATACGTAAACGATTGAGAATCGCGACGCGAACGTAGCGCGTAGCGGTGATCTCGACCGGCGCGGTTACACTGAGCGCGTAGCACCGTAGCACCGGCTACGAGCTACGGCGCGCGCATCGGTCTACGAAAACGCTAATGCAAACACATTTATCAGGCTAATTCTGCAAATTGGACTAAATAATGACGTTAGAAGGCTGTGTTCCTTCGCCAGTAACTGTTTGTTGAGCCACTCAATGGTGTTAATAATAACGTCTTCGATGTTAATAAATTAGTTTAAAGTTGATTCACTGGGCTTGTTTGTTGAGTTACAGCGGGGTGTTTCAGTTTGAACTCTCGGACATTTTTGAGGCGAGCGAAACCAGGAAGCTGGTCCACATAGGATGACATCATTTGCCTTATAAACAGTGGGACTAATTTAGCATCATAACATTACGTTCTGCTTTCATCCAAGGGTTAAGCCCAGGTATGCCTAGGTACAGTCAACACAACATCTACACTCGTAAATATCTCCAGTTTTTTGGATATTTCATTTTTTATTCATGCAAGTAATGTGGCTAATATTACAGAAATTTGGTACGAGGGTTTAGCGTGGTAAGAATTTTATTCTTAAACTGATATATTTATAGTTATCAGCTTAAAAAAATATTTACTGTAGCAATTCAGAATGACTTTACTTAAAAATCGTTGTACGAAATATCTTTCAACATCCGGTCTAGGACGGATTTTCCATCAACAGATAAGTTTACTTGACAGCGTTTTTATTGATAATCTATTTATAACTCTTGTGATATAGCCAATATTATGAGATAAGCACGTTTAGTTTTTTTTATAAGCAAATTTCTTTATAGCAATCAGTTAACACACACATTTATAGTGAGCGGGTAGGGACAAATTCCCTGACAATCCCTTCGAATTCAAGGTAAACAGTGCAACGGACGGTAATCGAACTGATGACCTCTCACTTAAGGTTCTGTCAAAGCTAATACCGGTCGCTTACAGATAATGTATTGAAGTATCTATCAGTGTCCGGTTCGTGCGAAGAGGATCTCGTGGGTGACCACCCATTACATACCGAGTTACCTCTGTGCCTCGGAATGCACGTTAAGTTTTAGTCTCGGCTGTCATTTATAGATCTTTGGCAATCGTAACAGGTAATCAGTGGCCCGAAAATCTGACAACCGGTCTTACCAAGGGGTACCGTATTACCCAGTAGTTACTGGGTTTCGGAGGTCAGATAGAAAGTCGTTCCGTGTAAATACTGGTATTCAGCTGCGTCTGGTTAGACTGGAAGCCAACCCCAACATAGATGGGAATGAATAGACTATATGATGATGATTTCGAAAATATTCATTTTAACTACTCAATATATCTATGTATTTAAAGATTTACGGAGCGTAAACATTGATGTTATTGATAAGTTAGGGCTATAGTGCAACGATTACTCATTAGCATTGATTCTCGTGAACAAGAAGTTAGTTTTTAACCCCAGACGCAAAAACGACGGGGTGTTATAAGTTTGACGTATCTGTGTGTGTGTGTGTGTGTTTGTCTGTGACATCGTAGCTGCCGAACGAATAAACCGATTTTGATTTTGTTTGTTTTTGTTTGAAAGGTGAATTAGTCGGGAGTGTTTTAAGCCATGTTTGATGAACATCAGTCCAAGATGGCCGCCGCCACAAAATGGCGGATTACATATTTATTCAACAACTCCCTCAATATGGCTATCAAATGAAAGGGCTTAACTATTAAAATAATGCACCCTCACCCTATATTAAAAGGGAATGAGGAATACCTACTTACTAACTGGTATCTAGGACTTAACGAATTATTGTGTCTGTGGTTTTAATTTTACTATTTTTTTCTTGTTAAACATTTTTATACCCTATCACAATGTTTTCCTATTTGACCCAAAGGTTGAAAGAGAATTGCCTTCATTCTCCTATGTACCACTATTGTACTCGTACATGAAGTTTAAATAAATTAATAATATTATAAAAAAAAATAGAAAATGCTACCGAAAACCAGTCTAACCACGTCAGTATAAAGGGTGTAAAACACCTCTTTGACGAACGAAAGGCACTTGTTCTCCCCATCATTGCCATCACGAAGCCGAAAGGCACTTGTTTTCCTCATCATTGCGATCATTTTTTTTTTCTACACCATACCTGGAACCTTCTAGTTACGGAGATATGGGGGGTCAAAGTTACAACTTTTTGACAAGTTTTTTTTTAAATACAAGTTTTTTCTGTAAGTTGTAACTTTTAACAACTCCACGACGCCCGTACTACTTACTCAATTCATCCATCAGTACAATGTTTTAAGTACGTTACATTGAGTTCTACCACAAAACATGATTTATAACCTCAAAAAAAAGTTGTTTCCCAGCAATATTTTTGCGTAAAGTTACTTAGTTTGATGTACAGACGCTTGGTTAACGGCTTTGTGATGAGGTGGTTTACACCCTGTATACATGTTACTAAGTTATATAAAGGGTTATAGAGTGTAAACATTGTGGCCGGTCTCATATACCACCAGCGCTGCATAAACTCATATTTCTGTTACAAATTTGACACACAAACGTCCGCGATTTATTAACGTAGAACGTGCGAATAATTGTTATGAGTACATGTTTATCTTTGCTTTGTTTTCGTTGTAATAGGTTGCTGAATTATGATTATGGACCTTTGTTATTAATAACGTCAATGTTTTAGGCTTTAAAGGTTTATTCATTATATTAAAGCCTAATGCTTTAAGCATTTTTGGCCAGTAAATGGGTGATGCACAGACAAGCAGTAGAATGTGCAATTCTAAAACTATACGATAACGATATCCTCTTTCTTTTACACACTATGTCTACATCTAGTATCTCCATTCGCAGGTATGCTGGAAGAGATTTCTTTAGAAATAAGCATCACCTTTGTACTATTTTCTGTTTCTTTCTTCTTCTCTATATTCAGTGTGTACATAAATTGTTAAATAAATAATTGAACTTATTGAAGATTTTTGGTTGTCTATCAACAATCTCTCTTAGAATCAGACTCGGCTAGCTAGCCGTCCGTCCGTCTAATGACGACAGGCCGTGTCGACGGCGCGTTCGTGTTCCACGCACGCCTCAAAGAGATGTCAGCATAAAGCGGGAAAACTGGAATCGAAAAAATACTTATTCCATAAATCCCCACTGAAAGTGGGGGGTCAAGGAAATCTGGAATGTTGTACCCGGTTGATAGCAACAAGATCGTTGCCCCGTATTACATGGGGATTAAACATAACTGGCGAAAAGAATGTTTACTATTACTCTGCTTAACCCTTCCGGGATTACGTTATGTTATAAAGTTCCTCTCCAAAATCAGCCATCAACGTCCCCACTGTTGGAAAACTGGCCTATTCAACGTTCTAAATATCTCTCACGGACTCAGTGATGGTTCTTAGATAAACTTATTAATTCCTTCATATTCCACTCACTTGAGTAGTCTAAAAAGATTACAGTAAGGCATGATTAAGTTCTGGAGTGGCGACCGCAAACTGAAAGACGTTGCGTTGGAAGGCGTCCCACTAGGTGGACCGATGACCTGGTGAAGGTTGCGGGAATACGCCGGTCAATGTGGCGACACTTGGGGGAGGCCTATGTCGCTGAGGTATAGCCCATGACCTGTCAAAATGCCTGCACGGCTCGCTGACCACGTCTGTCAATGATGATGATTACAAAGTACGTAGTACTATCGGTACAAAAATACCAGAATAATTTTATAAACACACATACAAGATTAAGTGCCCTCTTAAAAGTCTACGAGACTCCTATCCATTTCTCACAAAGAACCTTATTAGAAGCTCAGAGTTAAGAGTATACATTTATTAAAGTAGCATACACCTTAATTTGAATACGAAATCCTTCAAGCTTTTAATCCTGGATTATACGTTCTACCAAGACTTACACCACCTACTAATTACGAAGAGTTTTTATTTACGTTTCACACGTAACCTTTCATTTATTTACCGTCTAGAGGATCTGGATCTAGGTCTATGCAAATTAAATTGGCATTACTAGGATTAGACTCTTTGTAGCCTACTTTTAAGTCGTGGGTCGAAGGTTTCAAGAAAGAAATCGGCTTCATTACGTGAACATAGCGTTGTGTAGTACGTACAGAACGAAATGTCATTAGTTCTTGATTTATCTCTCAAATACTCATTTTTATTATAAATCTGCTCATAGCACCTGTCAGAATTCGAACTGATTAGTAATGAGAGCAAAATGAGAGGTCTTGTGGAATATAGACACCGCTAGGTTCTACAAGTAGCAGCAGGCAGCTTCGCAGGATAAACTGTAAAACCCCCGGCGTATTAACCAGAGTTGTACCTATCTAAATAGTACACCCACATGTAGGCAGTATTGTTTAAGTCCCATTTAATAAGGTGCGAGGCTATGGCCATTAATCGGGTACCTATCCCGACTCCGTGGTTACTACTGAGAAATTCCTGATGGAAATACTCAAGAGCACTTTGCCCGTCCCTGAAATTGAAGCCCATGGTCAGCAGTCAACTCCACTCGACCAACGAAGCAGTCACGCTATTTTTTTTTTTTTTGTTAATATCGCTGGACATTAACCCACAGCGCCACCTAGTGCCACACTAAGCAAGGCTTGTGTCGTGGACAAGAGGTAGTTGATATACTACATATATACTTTTTTGTTTGTAAATACATACTTATTATACATATAAACATCCATGACTCGGAAACAATGTCCATGCTCATCACACAGACATTTGCTCCTACCGGGATTCGAACCCAGGACCCTAAGAACGTAAGGCAGCCTCACCACCACTACGCCATTCAGGTCGTCAAAATATTTAAATACGCTGTAAACCATTTTGATGTTTGACACAGATTTAATCTCTCAATCACTCTGTGGGTGGATACGTGTTTAAGCCTGAGCAATATTAAGCCACCAGAAACCCTAAAAAGAACTTTTGATCTGCAAAATCACTTCATCATCTGCATAGCCTTTTCCAAGCTATGTTTCCAGTCTAGCCGGATGCAGCTGAATTTCATTATTTTACATGGAGCGACTGCCTATCTGACCTCTACAACCCAGTTAGTACTGGGTAGTACGGTACCACTTGGTAAGACTGGTTGTCAGACTTTTTGGGCCACCTGTAACGACTGTCAAAGATCTACAAATAACAGCCGGGAACAACAGCTTAACGTGCTTAACTGCAAAACCACTTAATCATATCTTAAACCCAAAGCCATCAAAATCTTAGTCCACATCACCTTTGTGGACGTAACGTACGCAGTTTAAAATGGAAGATCTGACGAACGTGTCGAAGTAATTACGATAGGATCAAAAGTACACGACAGATTTAATTAAGGTCCTCGGTCGCTGTAGCAGATACATTGTGATGGCATTTGAATTACAATCCTTTGTGTGCTTGTGTTTTTGGGTAAGCAGAGTTGTAGAGTATTAAACATTGAATTGGTAGAAGATTTTTTATTAAGTTGGATTGCTTTTTGATATCAGGTTACAACGGTTGGTAGCCCACTTTTATTTGAATGCTGAGGCCTGAATTATTGACGCGCTAACGGTCGCTCGCGCACAAATATACATTGTGTTCTATATTATATAGTACCATACTGCGACCGACAGCCTAATTTTGTTTTCGCTGACGTCACGACCGACCGTACGCGACCGGCCACGGCCCTCAGCGCGACAAGAATTCAGGCCTAAGGCTTGCCGGTTGTATAGTGGTTGTTCGAAAACAGTGCTAAGATGTTGTTGTGTGCATGCTGTGAGGAGATTTTTAACGAAGCATTAGACATAATATTATTATCAGTTTTGAGTTTGTGATAAAAGCACAGCTGTGTATTGGCCACGGTGACTATTTTATACCCGGCACAGGTTTATAGGTATTCCAGGTTGCCACTGAGTTTCTTGTGGCGATTTTTGTTTAGCCTGTGCTGTCCCACCGCTGGGCAATAATGAATTCGGTATGTAAAGTAAAAATTAACCTACGCTGATTCCAAAACCATTTGGAGATTTTAGGGTCCTATGCCTTATTTTTCTATTTTTAGCTTTCTATATCACAAGATTGTGTTTATTTTCACAATAATACTTGTAATCATTTGACTTTCATTTGACCTCTAAATTACGTCATAACGTAGCCTGAATAGACTACTTCCTTCGTGCTTTTCAAGATAAATTTAAAAAAAAAATACTTTTGTTTGTCATACCGTCAGTGTCAAATCAAAACTGTCAATGCTAGTTACTGTGTTATTTATTTGAATGCATCGCGCGCTGATAATTTCGCGTTCAAATGATCTTCGCAATAAAAAAGACGACGCCCAGGCTTGTATTCCATATTTACTTCCTTGCACCACTTCTTTTTTAGCGTTTCTTTCACATTTACAAACAATTTGTGTCGGCTATTTGTTGTAGTGTTTTTACATGACGGTACGAAGCATTTAGCACTAGTTGTCGATGACAGATTCATTGCACGGATACGCAGCACGGATAATGGATAGAAATTAAAATTTGCTAAAAATCGTAGGAAAAGAAACTCAAACAAAAAGTTCACATCACAGTCACGATCACAGCATTCACATTTCACAACAAAATAAAAACACGTATCTGTCAGGCGTCAACTGTCATCAATGTCAACTTTGAAGTTATCTATTAGTGTTTTTTGTATGTACTGAAAACGTGGCAAAGACTTAAAGCTATTCAGGCTATGAAATGACGTCATCACGAATAATACTTTAAAAAATAATAAAAAAGAAACTGTAACTTGGAAAAAAAAAAGCTTAAAATTAGTTGCCTAAAATTAAATGTTTTACGAAATAAAAATGTAAAAAAAATACCTGAAAAATACTTTACATACCGAATTATAATTTCTTATTTATATAATAAATGGTTTCTAATTTTACTTACTTCTACTAATTTTTCGACTTCACTTAGCAGAGAACCGAGGTCACCGACGTAGCCCGAAGAATTTCCAAACTCAAGTGGCAGTGGGCAGCATTGCTCGCAGAACGGATGACCGATGGGGCCGAAAATTTCTGGAGTGGCGACCGCAAACCGGAAGACGATGCGTTGGAAGACCTCCCATTAGGTGGATCGATGACCTGGTGATGGTTGCGGGAATCCGTTGGATGCGAGTCGCACGGGACCGGTCAATGCGGCGACACTTGGGGAGGCTTATGTCTAGCAGTGGTCGTCTTTCGGCTGAAATGATGAATAGTAAATGAGAAATATTTGTATAATTGTTCACATTTAGATTTGATAAAAGTTGCAACATAAAATCGATCTAGCTAGGTCTTATTTCTAGGAAAAATTGCTTTCTCTATTTTCACCTGAGCTGAGCTCGGTTGCCCAGATACTAGAATCAATCCTATATCTACATCTACACTAATATTATAAAGAGGAAAACTTTGTTTGTTTGTTTGTTTGGTTGTAATGAATAGGCTTAAAAACTACTGGACCGTTTTTAAAAATTCTTTCACCATTCGAAAGCTACATTATCCACGAGTAACATAGGATATATTTTATCCCCGTACTCCCACGGGAACGGGAACTATGCGGGTGAAACCGCGGGACGTCCGCTAGTAATACTATAAATGTGAATGTAAGTTTGTTTGTTACGCTTTCACGCGAAATTTACTCAACCGATCATCATGATACTTTGTACCCACATTCTTGGAGGTATTAGAAGTAACATAGGATACTTTTTATTTAAAAAAAAAATTTTAGCAACAGGATCCGCGTACGAAGTCGCGGGCAGAAGCTAGTATTTGATATAGTTCTCCGAACTCATTAACATATTCCTTTATAAAGAACTTCTGTCAAAATTGTTGTGAAACGTAAGTTTCAAGAACGACGACTTATAAATTAAGACAAACCACTTATCAAATCTCAGAATCCATGTCAAAACTGTGGAAAATGAAAGCTTTCAAGTGGTCTTACTCACAAGAAGAAGAGCTCCTTCAACTGAAGTCTTAGTGGAAAAACAGCTTTTTGTGGTAAACAAATGTACTACAGAACATTCACTAAGCCGTAAACGCTACCCGGAAATGTTTGATGCAACAGATCTAGCATTGGGCTACAGAGGCAGCGAGTTGCAAGGCGAGGAGAGAAGGGGGAGCGATCAGGAAATATGACGAAGGTGATGATGATTAATTTTATCTTTTTTTAACCGACTTCTAAAAAAGGAGGAGGGTCTCAAATCGGATGTTTCTATTTTTTTTTTGTTTGTTCGCTCATTACTCCGTCGCTTGTCAACCGATTTGAATAATTCTTTTTTTGTTGGAAAGGGTATACTTTCCAAATGGTCCCATAGTCACCAAGTCGGGATCTGATGATGAAATCTTGGCGAAATCGACGGAACTCTTCAAATTTTATAGGATAACGTACAGCGATTTTGGTATTTTTTCTACAAAAAGTGAAGCATTTGCGTTCGATAAGAACCATTCTACCATCAGATCTGATAATGAAACCAAGAGTCAGGCACCGGAACTCCATAATGAGACAATGTATCGTAGTCGTGTTTGGGCTTGTTGTAATTGTAACGGTATGCACTTTACATGTGTATCAAGCACATGTGAACCACTAAAAAGTGAAAAATAAAAACTTTTTGCAAAAAATAAAACCGACTTCAAAAAAAAACAAAAAGGTGAAAAATAACTTTAGCTTCAAATGAAATCAACCAAACAAAGGTCACCGACTTCAGAAGCTAAAGTTATTTTTCACTTTTTTTGTTTTTTGTTTTGAAGTCGGTTTTATTTTTTTATACTATCAGCAACGTTATAGTTTTAACCAACTAAGGCACAGAGGTTATGATTTTGCCCAGTATGTATTTTCAGAGACTGTTCACAGTTACCAATCTTAGCACACATCAATCGGTTTAAAAGTCAATTTGTAGCTACAGTATATTTAGCAACAATACAGAAGACAATAAAACAGGTCGGTAAAAAACAAAAGAAAATTATGAATTCACCTCCCACTAATCGCAAACTCGTGTACCGGTAACAAACCAAAAATTCTTTCAGAAATTCACAAAGCCGACACTAAGCTTCACTATGAAATAAGTCTGGTTTAAGAACTATATTTCTCAAAAATAATTACGTTCACTTATCAAAAAACGTATTTCTACTTAGAATGCCATTAGCGACGTGACGGTTACACAACAACAATAGGTTAGGTTAGTACACTACCCAAAGAGAGCTTAACATTTTAAACCTGCTAAAATGTGTTTCTTTAGATATTTTTTTAAAAGTGGATTACATGAATTTTTGATATTTTATATTCCAAGTTAATTTGTTGTAAAGCTGTGCTCCTTCATTCAGAAAAGTACACGTGCCGTAGTTTGCAACGCTATGTCATTTGCTTGTCTAGTTCTGTATCTGTTTTTGACGTTTTCTAATCCCCAGTAGCACGCGGTTCTTGAGGCCTCACCTTAAGATATGGCCGCCTTTAACACAAAGGCGATAAAAGCGTGCAAGCTGACTGTGCGATGGCGTTGTGCGTGTGGCACAAAGCATAGGGGTTTGGTTTGGCGGTAGGATAGGATGTGATGATCGCGATGAGCTGAGATGAACTCGCTTTTATGCTTTAGCGGTACTATAAGTAACTTTAAGCCTATTCATAATCCTACAAATATTAAAATTACGAAAGTTTTTGAGGATAAATGGATGGAAGTCTGTTACTCTTTTAAAGAAAAACTACTGACCAGATTTGAATGAAATTTGGCACACAGATAGTTTATAACCTGGATTAGCAAATGTAATACTTTTTATAATCCAACTGAGATTAAAATTACGAAAGTTTTTGAGGATAAATGGATGGAAGTCTGTTACTCTTTTACAGAAAAACTACTGACCAGATTTGAATGAAATTTGGCACACAGATAGTTTATAACCTGGATTAGCAAATGTAATACTTTTTATAATCCAACTTATATTGAAAATACGAAAGTTTTTGAGGATAAATGGATGGAAGTCTGTTACTCTTCTACAGAAAAACTACTGACCAGATTTGTATGAAATTTGGCAAACAGATAGATTATAACCAGGATTAACAAATGTAATACTTTTTATCCAGGTAATACGATCCCGTGAGAAAATTATGGAACTACACACGCGCATAAGCTAATGACGCTATAATGTTCCCCCCACTCCAGGGTTTTCTATCTTTTTTTAACCCCCCGACGCAAAAACGACGGGGTGTTATAAATTTGACGTGTCTGTGTGTATATGTGTGTGTGTCTGAGGCATCGTAGCGCCCGAACGGATGAATGGTTGGCCTGAAGTTCTTAAAACATTTGTGTCGTTGTAAAAAAGTCATTTAAACTAATATTATAAAGAGGTATAGTCATTAAATCTTATTTTAATTTTATTATTAAAACAAGCAGCCTCCAGTCTCACGGTAGTAAGTAATGCCACTTATGTAGGTAGATACTCTAAGCCCAGAGTGCACGAAAACGTTCTTATGGTGCATTTAATTAAAATGCACCTATTTGGCTCAACTATACACTTAACACAAAACACACTTAATACAAAACACACTTAACCCAAAACACACTTAACACAAAACACACTTAACCCAAAACACACTTAACCCAAAACTTATCATAACATCACCCCTGTAATCTTTGAAGGAGAGGTGTACCTTTTACTACACACTCACATTTCAACAGTTGGATTTAAGTCACATGAAATCAATAAAAAAATAAAATGCTTTTTATTCAGACAAAGTCCATTTGGTTAGTACAACACACAACTCAGAAAATAATGTTAGTTCTTATACTCGTATCAACCCGAAGAACAAAAACAAAACAATTATTAATTACGCGCCACACTGGCATGTAGGCCTATCCAACAACCTAGTATGGGACTGTCCCACCTGTCAGCTATCGTTTTCAGGATGCTGTTGGGACTGTCCCACCTGTCAGCTATCGTTTTCAGGATGCTGTTGGGACTGTCCCACCTGTCAGCTATCGTTTTCAGGATGCTGTTGGGGCTGACGTGTACTCTGCGCATGATGGAGATGAGCCTATTTTCATCAATTAGGCACAAATCCAGACTCCGTGGTTGCTACTGAGATGTTCCTGATGAAAAAGCCCAAAAAACACTTTGCCCCACTAGGGAACAGAACCCAGGCCTCATCTTCAGCTGTCGCGCCTGACACCATTAAACCAACGAGTCAACGCTTAACACAAAACTTTTAAGCCAACTCATCACAACCTTACACACACTCTGTCACACAGCGTTACAAACACTCTTTCCCAAAGAGTCTCGCCTACACAGCGTATGCTTTGGGCCTTTAGTAAAATAAATCCATGCCACTTGGTATTCAAAGTGTGCGACAACCCAAGAGCTACGCAATATAGTGGCAACATTGATCAATTTGTTGATGTTTGCCCGTCCGATGGTGGAAACGTCTTCGGTTTAAAGAGGGTCGCTTGACCAGGTAGTCTTGAATAAATTTTGGGGATGGCACTTGCTTGTTTTGGTTGAAAATGGGTCAAATGTGAAGAGTTGATTCGGTTCTGTAGTCTACTTCCCTAGGTTCAGCACCAGTCAATACTGACTGGTTGTCTATCGAAATGTGCTGGCTGAACGGACTCATTTTTTTTTATTGTAACGAACCAATGGAAACTCATGTGCTTGAGAAGCAAATCGCACTAAGTATGGCTGTTCTTAATTTGAAAGGTATGACATGATGCAGACACAAGTTAATCGATTAAAAGTCTCTAATACATGTAAATTCAATTGACATTATTACAACCTGAAATTTCGTTAAGTTAAGAACCGGAAGTTGATAGCACCCGGTCGAGACCTTTTCTTCTACAAACAAAAAGCGAGTACCGATATCGACTAAAACTTCAAATCCGGGTCCTCTCAAATATTTTCTAAAATCAGTATTAGCCCGATTAAATTAACCCGGATTTAATTATTCCGCCATCACGAATGGCTCTTCAACGTAAATCCGATCCCGTTGAGTACATTTCTAGTTTGAAAACTCGACCTTGTCCTGAACAAACAGACAAACAGCCTAATATTGTAGATGACGAAGTATTTAAGAAGTATCCGACTGAAAAAATATTTTCATTGAGACCGTTTCAGTGTAAAGGTCAAACGATTATTGGAAAAACACTTTAGGGTGTGTCGATTTACTGTTTCGTGATTATTTTGAGAGAATCGATGGTTCTGTGTCGTATTTATAACGGGTAAGCAGAGGGCCTAGATAAGTGGTGATCAGTTTCAAAGCGTTGCGTATTCCTACAAAATAAAGCGGGATTACAGTACGACCACTTTAAGTGTGCAGTTCAAGGTTTGAAAATTGGCATTTTTTTTGAAATCTTCACAAATAAGTTGGTTGAAGTATATATCAACTTTTCAGCTCACATGTCAATCGATCCAATACATTTTTTTACTTTTCTATCATCGTTATTAATACAATGTCGCTTTGTTTAAGGCCATCAGATCAGTACAGCGGTATGCTTGATGATGTAACTCACAATGTATATACTCATGTAACAACGTCAATGTACATAGATCTCTACCGGGTGTCATCCCAACGCACTAGTGTAATAAATCAGCGCCCTGTCGTGCATCTCGTTTTCATCCATACGTACTACATTTTTGGCCCGTAAAGTCATCCATATGAAAAAGCCAATAAAGGTCCAGTGAAACCGGTACGTACTGATTGCTGACAGATACTTCAGTACATAATCTTTCCGATTTCCGTCTGAATTTTATATTTAATGGTTTAACAGTGTCCATCTTAAGTTACATGAAAAAAAACCGGACAAGTGCGATTTGAACTCGTGCACCGAGGGTACCGTACAAACTTTTTAAACGACAATCTTAACTTTGCTGTTCGATCCCCAGAAACGGCTACTGCACCAACCGCAAATAATAAGTTTGTATTAGTAAAAAATCGCTTTATTTGTTATTAAACTACATATTAATTATTTATTTTCCTTTACATAATTATGCTGTAAGACCTTTCGTTTTGCCAAATTTCGTGACTGTAGGTCAACGAGGACAAACGGACAAAAGAGTGCTCTTATAAGGGGTTCATTATTTGCCTTTTGAGGTGCGGAACCCTAATAAAATCAATTCACGAATAGTAACAAAGCTACTAAACAAGTTTTAAACCAAAACACACTTCCAATACACCTCAAATAATCCCTAACATCCACTGAAAGGTATGGTACACCCTATTTAAGCTAGCTCACAGCCACCGCGACTATTAACACAGATTTCAGTGTATCCTTTACACCGCTCCACTGAACAAGATCCTTTTAAACCAAACTCAATGGAGGATGTAGTAAAAAGTGCCGATAAACTGTCCTTAATATATTTGTATAGGTCTGTTTACGTCGACGTCGCCAAGGTGCAAGTCCCGAGCTTCCTTTAGTTGTGCCACCGAAGAGACTTGAAAGCTGGCCATTTTTTATTTTTATTTTTTTGGCCGGCTAAAGGTCGTGGCTCACTTGACAAGCACCGCACCGGCACCGCTCCAACCCAGCAATTAACTTGCCATTCCAATTAGAGCATTAAATCGTGGGTCGCATAGCCTATTTTATAATGTCCATATGAAAAAGCTTACGGCGGGCGGTCAACGCGCATGACGCTACCATACGACTCGACTCGCGGGCGACTCGGCGCCCGCGCGCGGTCCGCGTGCTTACAGCGCGCCGTCCGCGCGCTGGCTACGCGCCGCCTCCGAGTTGCGCCTCCGGGTTGCCCGCAAAACAACGTACAGTTACATATTTAGTTAGAGAGCCCATTACACTGAACCTAGTTCGATAAGACTCCCAGATTATGTAATTATATGGTCACAATAATACTTGACGTAGTTAACTTTTACCTCATTTTCGTTATCAACCACCCCGAAAACCATGAAAACGACACCCATGATGAAGAATAAGATAATTATGCTTTAAATTCTAAGCAGTATGTTCGCTTGACAATCTTTCGAGAGTTTTTTCTTTCATTTTCCGTCATGGGTGTCGTTTATAGCTTGCATGAACTTGTAAAGACCGCTATCCACACAGCTGATTATTGTTTTCGTACTTTTGATAATTTAAACAATCACTTTATTAAATTTCATCGGTACTATATTATTTCTTTTACAAGTTCATGTAAGCGGCAGACACATAACGACCCTTCCACCATGCAGATGATATTTTTTTTAAGCTCAGTATGATGTAAACTATTTATAAAAAAGTTTCAGCCTGCGTCCTATGACTGCTTTTTTTTCACCACCTCCGTAACCTCCCCATCCAGCTGACGCTGGGTTCACTTATCAGTCATACGGGATCTATTGAACCAGATGGCAACTGATCGGTGTAAAAACATTCTAAAATGCAACACCATCTCCCGGACTATCACAGCCAGCGCACAGACTGCGAGCTTACGCCTCGCTGACCACGCGTGGCAAGCGCGCCGTAGCCTAAATTCAAGACAACGCTGGCCAACAGCTGTGCTGGTGCGGTGCTGGTGCGGTACTTGTCAAGTGTGCCACGACCTTATTACTGACTAAAACCTTTTTTTGGTTTTTAAATAATGTTCGTTAGGATTCGTTTTGCAGATAACTGGGAAGAGGTCGGTATAAAATTCTATTCGGTAAATATCTTGCTGGTTTCTACAAGTTTTATGTATATTATAACTGACTTGATGAACTTTGTAGGAAGTTCCTCAAAAGAAACCTAGCTAGTTCCTGAAGGCTAGCTAACTTTGATAAACTATTTGTTGATGTTTTAAACCAGGAAATTGAATCAAAAGAAGGTTAAAATAATCCACAAAAACACAATCTACTAAACAAGTCGTTCTTCTTTCATTAACAAAATCTCATAACATAGCTGCAAGTTAAAACTAAAAAATGCTCCATAATTTTTAAAAACACCCCCTCGCCTTTCCTGTTAAAACTAGTCCCAACGTTAAACAGCAGTAGAAAAATTAACATAAACTATGAGACGAAATGAGTTAAAAAATAAACACAATACTTCATAAAGGTTTTAATTAAAACTGCAATCCTCCTTCGTTTCAACGCGAGGTATAACCTGAGCGAGTTGAGAGCGCTTTAGAATTCGGGTGGCGTCGTTTGCGGTGCGGGCTTCCGGCCTTGGTCGGTTTATCTCACTGTTTTAGCACCTGACTCCGGATGGGACGGCGACCGTGCCGGGCCTTTTGCTAGTAAAACTAGAGGAAACTTTAACGGTATACCTGCAAGTATTTATTTTTCAAGCTCTTAGATAATGTTCGGTTTAAAATGTAAAGGGGACTGTGATTACGTCACTGTAGGAGAAAAAGGTTAGCTATTTTGTTCAATTTTAACAACAAGGGCGGGTATCAAGGTAATTAAAACTATTGTTACTTACTTGCTTAGCGTTTTCTCGAAACATCGTCGTCTGGCTCGTTTCAAATATATCAAACAATACTAGACTTTTCTATAACTTTCATTACGCTACTAACCTTCAAAAACGATGAGATATTAAATTTAAATGAGTTGTTATGCCTAAAAACAGAAATTGTAGAAGGTACCTGATATTAGCAAAAACTAAAAACATTTAGAGTAAGTGCCTTCGAGTTTGTTTGTAACCTAGTTATTCAATCACATCGCTGGGAGAGTTACATATGTCTGAGTGACTTCTACAGGTAAAGTTTATGACATACATACTTTCTGCTTACTTAGAAATATTTAGTTTAATTTGACTATACATGACATGACTGGTATAGAATACCAGCCTGCTACGTTCATAATTAAACATGAGATTTTTTATGTTAAGGCTAGCTTATGTCCGCGACTCCACCTGTGTGTAGTTCGGTATCTGTTCCACGAGATCGTTTAGCCGGGATAAAAACATCCAGAAAATGAATTATCCGTGACAAAGGGCTATGGGCACAAATGTATGGACACTGGTCCTGGATCCAATAGATTATATAAATAGTATATTGTAGAAAGGTATATTACAAGGAGCACAAATAGGTATGGCGCTTGACCTGATATGTTGACCGATCGGAGTACGCGTACCTTGAATATTGAATAATTTCTAAGTATTTTTGATACACTTTTCAAACTACAGAACCGATGTTAATGATTTAGATCTTAAATGAATAGTATAAATCTTTTCAGTGTTATAGGGTACATAAAATATAGAAAATTTTTTCCGGATGTGAAATCATCAAATGACCCCTGCCGAGCGGAAGGGAGTGTCAGACTTTTACAGACTAAAACCCATCTATGTTCCTTTTTATCCTTTTGTGTTTCAGAGCCGCGGTATCTCTATCGAACAGTCCCGCAGCTCCGGCAGGCATCGGCCCTTGTTTTTGGACCACTTTCTTTTAGCTGACATCCCTTTGAGGCGCACGTGGAATACGAACGCGTTAGTATACTGGATAATACGACACCCCTTGGAAAGACTGGTCGTCAGACTTTTTGGGCCACTGACTACATGTAACGACTGTCAAAGATCTACAAATGGCGGCCGGGACCAACAGCTTGGACAAAACAACAAGCACGGCAACAGGCACGGAGAAAACTCGGTATGTAAGGGTAGTCACCCATTCACAGTTGGTCTTTGGATGGGTGACCACCTAGGCAAGCACGGCTTAACCTAAAGATCGACCAGAGCGGCTGTTATTATTTAGCCCTAAGGTCCTAAAAAAACTAAACTAAGCTAACTTTCCAGCTTAGTAATCACTACACAATACATATTTTATTGATTTCTGGCGTACTATCCGATATACTGAAAACACACATTTTACAACCCGATATCTCGAATCGGACAACAAATCCAAATGTAACCCAATAATAACTTGTTTTCCTATTCAAGTCCATTGGTCATAAGGACCAAAACGCCCGAACCCCTTTTATCCAAATCCAAACGCTCAGTAGATTTTGCGTGAAAGAGTAACTAACGTCCATCCATACAAGCACCCATCCATCTACACAAACATCCATCCATACAACCATCCACCCACACAAACATCCATCCATACTATCATCCATCCAATATTTTGTATGCAGATGCAATCGGTTAGACTGGAAGTCATCCTCAACAAAGTTGGGAAAAGGCTAGACAGCGCGCAGCGCCGCCAAGGCCGCCCCAGACAGAGGTGGCAAGACGACCTGGGCTCATACCACGAGGGCAGGTTTGAGGCAGCACAGGCCTTTGCCCAGCAGTGGGATAGTATAGGCTGGACAAAACACCGTTCGTGTATCGATCTTAGACGTTTACATTTAAAACTTCCTCACGTAGAAATTATTCAAGCACCCTTCTTAAGAAATATCGCTTTCGTCTTTGTAGTTTAACGCAAAAATCCCAAAATATTGTGAATTTGTAAAACCTATTATTATTTCCAAGAAACTCCTCGTTTAAGACATTAATAGTAACCTTTATTTTAATCTTGTAATCGCATTGGCGTTGCACAAAGCATGACTCTTTTATTTATTGTATGAGAAAATTAGATTAAAATTATGCTATAAATATTTAAATTGGGATATGTAACGTGGAATAAAAATGTATACGCACACCTGGAGATCAAAGAATTTAATTCAAAAATTGAAAGGCAAATGGGCTTTATTTGATTTTAGTACAGCACTTTTTTTATTATTTTCACGTTTTAATTACAGAAAGAAATGTTTACAAAAAGAGATACGTATATGGCGACAAGATGGGTAGACGGAATTGTAGTCGTCATAGGTAAACTTGACTGAGCCTGACACCATAACGTGGAGATTGGCACACTATTTCTTTGATTCTTGTGTCAAAACTCACCACCTATTGAAAGCCGACACGACAACTGTAGATTCCACCAACCTTTTCCGAAGACCATTCTGACAGTAATATTGAATAAGGAGAGTTGAGTGATGGTAACTTAATAAATAAACAATGCGCTGGTCATCGGACCGTATCAAGCGACGTAAGGGCCCGCTAGCTCCGCCGGGCTCATCTTCTAAAAGCTTTCGTCGATACAAAGCGATAGTGGCACGCCGCCCGGTGAGGCGACTGTTCGACGAATGCGTCAATTGTTTTATTGTGTTTACGTCGGGTTTTTATACAGTGAGTAAAGATGGTTGATTGGTTTATGTCCATGTTCACCGAAAAAATAACGGTCTGATTATCGAAAAACAGCTGTCACTGTGACATGTTCCCATACAAAAATGTGTTTTAAACAGCTGTTTTTAGATAATCAGACCGTCATCTTTTTGGTGAACATGGACCTTATTAGTTGTGTAAGGTGAATGACAATTGTGTGTTTTAGCCAATCTGAGGTGAGTTTTGAGATAACATGGGCACACACTTTCATTCGTGATGGGTCTCATGTAATAAGTGGGAATTTTCTGCGTACAAATCTATTGTAATGCGTAATAGTAATGTACTGTATGGTTGTTAAGAAATGCAGATATGGTTACAGCTACGTCAATTTATTCACGAGAGTAATAAAATGTTGAGGATTATATTTCATAGTGATAATTATTAATAAAAAATATTGCACAATTATTACATTACAAATTTAAATCAAAATCAAACGAAAATAATCCACATTTTACACTTTAATAAAATTCGCTACGTATTCTTAAAAAAACAGCACGAACATTCGTCATATTAAATCTTTTAACTAAAAATTCTTGCACAAACTATTGCAACTATTGTTTTAAAAGTGGTTTGTATTCAACGACTTTTTTTAAAGTTGTATTACCGGGCGAACGGGTTAGAATGGGGCAAAACAGGGTAGAATGGGGTAAAATTCAATTCACCCTGACCATTGAAAAACAGCTAACCGCGGTTTGAACGATCGATCGCTCGCTATAAAAACGTTAGACATAAATACCTTTTAAGGGTACCCTTTTGTGTAAAGTTTCGAGTATTTTTTAGAAGTATGCTGTTGACAAGAATTGAGTTAAGCGGGACTTGGAATGTTGCTATGGTGATGTCGGGATTATATCATAAGTAAGGGGAATGGATGCTTTACGTAAACGGCTTCATACAAACTTCTTAGAAGTTCGTAATTAGGGTGAAAGTAAACAAAAATGTCTGGGGGATGAAGATTTTTGGAGTCTTACTATTGGCTTGTTGGACTTCTTTAGATGATTGAAAGCAACAATGTCTATATTTATTCCGTTTCTATTTTGTTTAGTTTTAATAACTTGTTTGTTACATCCGATGGTAAAGATAAACGTTTTCTGAAAAAAGAAAAACAGCTTTACATTCGGCATAGATTTCATTTTACATAACATAACATCACGCCTGTATCCCAGGTTAGACAGGAGTGTACCTAATACTCGTAGTACACCCACATTTCGCCGGTTACGTTAAGGGGCCAGCGAAGCATGCGTATTTCATACAAACTTAATACCAAAATTATTTGTAAATCAAATAATTCTTAAGGTAGAGTGTATTTATTTCGATTGGATTACAGAATATCTTATATGTTCCTAAATATATTTTTTCAGAGGACAATGATACAAAGACGAGATATGAGGAATTTAAAATTTCTATAGAAAACTTATTTTTCTCATAACTCTTGTTAAAATCAGTGTGCAATCAAAATATATACTTGGGAACTTAGATATTCTATTATTCAATCGAAATAAATACACACTACTTTAGGAATATGTTTAATTTACAAATTATTTTGGTATTACGTTTGTATGAAATACGCATGCTCCGCAGGCGTCTTAAAGTCCCATGTAAATATGGGGCGAGCTTATTGCCATCAACTGGGCACAAATCTGGACTCCGTGACTTCTAGTGAGAAATCCCTGGATGAAAAATCTAATAACAATGTGCCCGAATCAAACCCAGGATCCGATGCTCAGTAGTCGGGCTCACGGCCACTCGACCAACGAGGTAGTCAGTAAAATAACATAATAATCAGTTGATAACATTCCAACTGGCCACATAATAGGGTAGACGCAAAAAAATGTAGTCCGTAAGTTAGATTATCAAAAAATATTTGACCCGTATTTTTTCTTTTGTTTCGTAAATCAAAATTGACAAAGATACGACGGTTTTAAAATTCTCAATACGTCACGCCTTTAGCTAGATCTGACGTCACGAGCCCCCACTCCCGAGTTTTGATGCGTTTTATCTTTGTTAATATTCATTGATTTATAAAAACAAAAAATCGGTGTCCATTATTTTCCAATGCTCTAACTGACGGACTAAATAGATTTGTAATTTTTTGATACTGTCCTCATGCATATTACCTCTTCGTTGGAGGAAGTAGACTACAATCCACCACGCGACCAATTACAAGTTGGGATGTCACAAGTCTTCCAATTTTTTTTTTGTGACCTCACAATGTTTTCCAGCGCAGCTACTTTACTTATGGAAAAATAAGTAGTAGAAGCAGCAGGGAGGTGGTAGGAAAAACACAGCTTTAAAACAATGTCTCCACCATAATTAATTCTTTGTTTCTTAGACTATCGAAGAGACAAGTTAGTAACTACGTTAAGTGGTCTCCAACTTACACTACAAAGGAGTAAGTTCATTTTAAAACACTTTGGTAGAATACTTAAAGAGAGTCAGTGCACTTTTGTAATGGAATAAGTCAACGTTTTTTCGTTTCTTTGTCATTTTTAACCAAGATGTTTTATAAAATTATAAAACATATACATTTATGATTGTTTTAATGTGCTATGTTTGTGTTTCGGTTTTTTTTTTGTTGTATTTTTGTGTGAGTATATTTTTAGTACGTTGCTAATTTTTGAAGTAGTTAGGGAACGTCTTTCTTGAAATCGTTTAAATAATTATAAAAGTAACTATTTTTTAATTACCGATGAAATATTTAAATGTTCTGAATGATGTAAGTACTAAATATATTATGACGTGGTAACCGTTTGTGCGGTGGGGTCCGTTCCACTCTGAATACAGGATACAGGAGAAATGCCTAGTGTGGGGCAATGCTTACGAAGATAATAGGGGAAGCTCCTGACTAAAACACTATGATTCTATCTAGTCCGTCAGTTAGATTATGGAAAAATTTTGGATACTTACGTACTTTTTTGTTTTTTCATATCAATAAAAAATTGACGAAGTTAATACGCATTAAAGATCATGAGTGGAGGCTTGTGACGTCACTTGTAAATACCTAAATGTGACGTCACAGTAGTTTTCGACGCACTGAATTTTTTAGGCCTCATTTTTGTTTAAGAGAAAAAATAAAAAATACGTGTCCAATATCTTTTTGAAGTCTATCTGACAGATTTATTAGTTTTTTTTTTAGGATTATCCCTATTATCGAACGCGGGAACACCTGGATCAGGGAGGCACAGCACCGGGAAGTGTGGCGGAAGAAAGGGGAAGCCTATCCCAGCAGTGGGTGTTTCCGGGCTGATATGATGATGATGATCCCTATTATGTATGATAAAAACCTCAGCCTACTCACATTCGTTCAACACTAGATAATTCCCCTGCAAACTGAAGCACAGCAAAATACTACTTAGTTCTTTGTAATAATCCAGTATATTGTGTGACGCCATCAGCCAATTAGTTGAACAGCATGTGAGCTATATCCATGATAGTGAGCTACGTCCTTCTTCCCATCATTAACCAATTCATGTTAGTCAGAAACCATTCCGGGTAAAAGTAGGAATAGATTGAATTTCTGCCCACTCAAGCTGCCTTCGCCTCGTGTTCAAGCAATCATTGAACATGTACCAAGAATCAACAATACAAGGCTTCAGGGAATTGGCTACTCGTGTAGGCATTATGTGTATGAAAATAGATCGGGGGGCACGGCAGTGCCCCCGCCAAGTCGAGCGCGAAGCAAACACTGCCGTACCATCCTTTACTGGAACCATTTCGCCGCATTTTCAGGCCCTTATTTGAGAACCTTTGGATAAGACCAGAACGCTGAAATTTTCGTCATCCAGTAAGCTATAATCACATACTTAAAATCTAAAATTTCAAGTCTGTAGGTAATTTCGTTCCGAAGTTAAGCGAAAGCAAAGTTTTGCATTTATGACACTCACTCACTCACTCACTCATGATCATCAAAATAGAACTAGTACTTGCCATAAACTCAGAGAGCTGAAATTTGGTACAGAGTTCGGGTTTAATGGCCACATAAAGGAAACACTATAAAAACTAGGATAATCGAAGATCTGGAGCACCTGGTGACCCTGATTAGAAAACACAAGAGCCCAACCAAACTATTAGAGAGATCGACATACCGCCTTTACAAAAAATATTCAACTTGGTGGGCCGCTTCATTTGATGCCAAAAATCGAAGATCTGAAGTATCTGATGAACAACCCTCAGCTGCTCTCAGCTGTATTAGAGACTAGCTTCTGCCCGCGACTTCGTTCGCGTGAATTTCCCGCTTGAAACATTTCTTATTGCTGCTCCGCTCCTGTTGGTCACAGCGTGATGTTATATATAATTAGTATATTAGTACCTATAGCCTTCCTCAATAAATGGGCTAACTAACGCCGTTGAACATTTTTTATACGTTAGTGGGTACAAGTGATTTTATTAGTTACAACAGATATAATATTACGTGTAAACAAAATTAATGTTCAACGGCCAAGTCACACAACATTAACTATAATAATAAAGAAATCGCAGTAAGGAACCTTAGACTTGGCACGACTTTGACTAGATTTCATTACTTTTTAGAGATAAACAAGCAGCTCCATCGAGACTTGGCTAGTTTTTTACAGAATGTTTTTGGTGGGATCTTATTTCCAGCCTATAGTTATCGCAACAACGTGTGCAGCGTATGGCCTGTAGAATGGGTGGCAGAAGAGATGAAAGGTTCTTGAGTGCGAATTGAGTTTCAACCCACACATTCCACCATCGCCACGTGTTCAAACAATTTATTGAAACATAGGTCCCTAATAAAATCAACAACTACAGCACTTCAGGGACATGGTAACTTTTGTCGGCACGGTGTATGAAAATAGACCTGAATTCCATCAGGTTGTGAAAGTGTGCATGACATATTTGTGTTTATGAAAGCATTCATCGCAGAAGAGTTGGCAGATTGAAAGAAAAAGTTGTAAAGTACAGTAAAAGACTAGGAAAGCACAGCGCGGGTAGAACATGGCAGCCAGTCCCGATTTTTAGGCGAGTCTATGGCCAGCAGTAGACGAATTGTAGGTAGCTTTTTGGCGTTTTGGTGACAATCATAACACATGCATTAATCAGTAGCAATCATCAGCTCCTGTCATGTGCAAACACCAGGACAGTTAGGACACGTTATCAAGTTTAATTTAAACCTCAGGTTAGTCCTTTATAAATCTCCACCTGAACAGGTCTTCCCGCCTTCAACAAACAGATCAGTCATGGCTCGTGTCCAGGTGGGAGACTTTCAGCAAGACGACGAGAGGTGTCGTATGAAACTCGTTTTAATGGACCGCAAATCTAATACCACTGATGTCTATCCTTAATTTTTGGTGAGCCCCATCCAGCCTTATTCTTCACTATACCTACAAAGTTCAGTAATATGGGAGCTCATCACTATTTTTCAACAATACCCTCCATTCATACACCCACACTCGGGCCGGATAATTAAAACGAAAGCCCAATGAGGCGTTCAATTAATGACATAATAGTTCACTTAACACGGCGATCATTTATGAGAATGGGGCGCTATTCGTTCATTCTTTCCGGTGTCGAGAGAATATCGGAAAGACAGGGGTAACTATCTCTTTTTAAAAATGAGACGTCGTCATAAATATCTTGTGAATAATTGGCATAAAATAACACGCATTAATTATCATCATGTGCCTAGATAGCCTTTTCCCAACTGTGTCGGGGTCTGCTTCCATTCTAACCAGATGCAGCTGAATACCAGTACTTTACATTTAAAACAAAGGCCCATTGAGGCGCTCACTTAATGACACAATCATTCAGTTAACGTTCGCTAATTTGAGGGTTTAACCAACATTATAATTGTCTTACGAGCTGTTAGACTTAACGACTAATTCATTACCGCCATTGTTATATTATTGCTGATGAACTGATCTCTTTTTGAGTGCTTGTTTTTATGTTAAATGAGGGTTTTGTTGTGTACAGACGTTTTCATTAATTGGGTAACCTTTATGCATACGAATACCTTTGAAAGGGAATCATAAATTAATTAAGAATTCCGTTTGTCTATATGAGGTAAGTTCGCACACGCCAATTTGTGTTTTATTTTTATACTCTAACCACAGAAAAAAAACGATAATAAAGTCTCGATCAAAGTTACTTCTGAAAATCCGACCAATCTTGAATTCGCAAAGAAAATACGAGCATTCGAGCTCCTGAAATTATCAATTACCAATCCTGTGCAGAGTTCAAACCACTGAAACTTTCGAATCGCAAATTCGCATACAAAACTCATCCCATGTTGAAGTCAACAAAATAATAAACCCTGTTTTACAAATTGCAAACAAAAATCCAAACCATAATAGAGTATCGGGATTGTATTTTCTAATCACGTAAGCCCCTCCCACTTGTACACCAACAACATTGTTGTTGTTGTTGTTGTTGTTTATACCATTAACATGTGTAACACTGCAACGCTGCCACAACAACTTTATAATTAAACAAACAACCTGAAAGATTCGACAAGTTTGCTCCAACTTGCACGTTTTCTACTAGGATCGATTAATTTGATGCAGTTGAACTAATCCGTACGAGGCATGGGTTAATAAAGTTTTGTTGCTTTTTCAAAAAGCTACCAGCGCTCAGCGTTAATATTTGGGGTCGTCCATCAATCACGTGATGTTTTTAGCCCTCACCCCCCCCCTCCTCCATGGTGATACGTGGTGAGGGTTTAGACTACCCTTCCGCCCTACCCCAAATCACGTGTATTTTTGTACAAAGAACTTAAAAAAAAACATAATATTATCTTAAAATACGGACTTACAGGTATAATCTTTCAGTTAGAATACTTAATGATGTCTCTCGGCATTTGGATATTTTTTCTTGCTCTTTGGCGGAATTCCAGAGGGTGTCACTAAGCATGTTATCTTCTGTATAAATGGTGCTTCTACACAGACCCGGTAGTTGGGGCTGGACAATTTGCTATAATGACTACTTTTGTTAGCTTGGGTTTTACCTGTTAAAACAAAATGTATGTGTTATTGAATAAATAAAAAATAAAATAAAAATGAATTCTAGAAAATTAAGCCCCGTGATAAAATGTCAGACATACAATTTTAGTAATCGTGGGTTAAAAAAATAAATACACGTGATATCTCACTACACCCCCTCCTCCCTAGTGACATTTTGTGTTTTTCCGAACCCCCTGGGGCCTTTCGAGCGTCACGTGATAAATGGACGACCCCTTTCTACTACCAAACTGTATAGAATTTTGTGCAAGTAACGATTTTTATATTCATGTTCCATAGAACTCGAAAATAAAAGAAGAATTAAGGACCCAAAAACTAATTTGATGTAATAACGTATTCGATTTAAAAAAAGATACCTATAGTTAGAGATTAATTTTGAACTTCAAAAAGAATATAATTATGTTGCCATACACAATATGTTGTAATTTAATCCGAGAATTTGGAATTAATATATAACACAGTAATCTTTTTTACCAAACAAAAAACCTAATTTTTGAAACTCATTAATTTGCTTGAACTTAATTTTTTAAAACCATATCTAGTTAAGCCAGTAATTATGTAAACTACAAAAAAGGTCTGCGGTCTAGCCTAATTAAATGCTCACGGTCAGTCTTTAACGGTATAGTTAGAAAAAATTCAATAAAAAAATGTACTCACGCGCCTGACCTTTACGCTACGTGCTTTAAAAAGGTCACGCACGTAACACTACGTACGTACGACGTACGTAAAACTGGCGTGCATGACTACACGTATGAACGTGGACAAAGCAATAGGACTATGGACTATGGCGTTCTGCCTATCTCCGTGGGAAAAATATAGAAGAAATGCTTAAATACAGTTATAAATAATGGAGTACAGACGGCGACACATCAAGATCATCATCATTACAGCCGAAAGACGTCCACTGCTGGACATAGGCCTCCCCCAAGTGTCGCCACATTGACCGGTCCTGTGCGACTAGCATTCAACAGCCGAGCTATACGTCCATTCATATACAGGGTGGAATTTAACAATGCCATCTGGAGGTGAAGTACTCTTAATACTGGAGATAGCAAATTGTACTCTAATGCGACATTCTTTTATTTTTAAAAAGAAATAAATCTGCATTCACAGTTTTTCGAAAATTATTTTGCCACACTCGGGCATCGAACCCGGGATGGATCGACTAAAGTTCGAAAAAATACTGTCCTGTAATTTTTTGACATCAATCGATAGGGCCAACCATATAGATCTAATGGAAAACCATGAATAAAAGTGCTTTATCTTGTTGAATTTATCCCATTGAATTTAAAACTGTTCCATAGATATCATGGTTTTCCTTTCATTTAATTTATCATGTTTGTTAGAGAGATTTGATCCATATGGTTGGCCCTATCGATTGATGTCAAAAAACTACAGAATGTTATTTTTTCGAACTTTAGTCGGTTCGATTCCCGAGTGTGCCAAGCGAATTTTTGAAAATCTGTGATTGCAATTTGTTTCTTTTTAAAAATAAAGGAATGTTTCCTGTCAGTAAAATTTGCTCTCTCCAGCCTAGTATTTCGAGTACTTTCCCTCCAGGTGGCATTGAAAATTTCCAACCTGTATATACTGCTCTGTCAAGAAAATAACGGGACAAAATCAATAACAGGTACAAAATCAATAACAGGTATTCATCCAAATTTATTTTATCACCTTCAAAGTATGCTCCTTCAGAAACGATACACTTACGCCAACGAATAATCCAACCATCAAAACATTTTTTAAGCGCTGTTTCCGGAATTGAGTTCAGTTCTCGCCGTGAATTCTTTTTTTTTCGGTTGCCTTCTGTAACATTTTCAGTGACTCCGAACACGAAAGTCTTTTGCGATGCAACATTTAAGAACTCTTTGTTCGATGTTTTTGTCCATAATGAAATTCGCTATACACACTGGAAATGATACAATTAAAAACAGCACTGTATTTAATGTAAATAACAGAATAAGATGCAACTCAAACTCCGCGCTAAAATGCGCTGCGAAAACAGTTGTGCCAATCTAACAACGACAAAAAAAAAACAAAAATTTGAATTTGGGGCCTTTTTGACTGAATGTATATCCATTTAACCTGACCTCGCTTTGTATAAGCGAGAGACACACTGGGCCCACGTACGCATTATGATATGTGGACTCTTGATTTTATATGAAAAACTATGCAATAGAAACACACTTATCGTATGCAACGCAATCACACGCTTTCCACGCAACGTCGACCTGCGATGTCCAGATCGGCATGGGAAGGTGGAGGGGATGATCGTACGCTATCCCACGCGTGTGACCAGTGTGTTTCTAGAATTTACGCGTAGAACGTCATAAACAAGTAGACCTTTGGCGCACGTGTTTTGTTGTCAATATAGTAAAAATGAGAGAAGAACAGCTGATCGATCTAATAAGGAAATAAGATGTAATTTATTACATTAAATGTATTGAATATTGTAATGCTACATTACGCAATGCAACATGGGAAGAAATAGCAAATAAATCTTCCTCAAACTAGCTATCAGAATCAGAAAACATGACTTACAGATGCACTAGTGCACCTTCTGAGAAATTACAAACGCGTCTGACGTGCGTTGCATACACGGGACAAGTGTGCACACCAATTCTCCCACGTTGCATCGCATACGTTGCGTACGTGGGCCCAGTTTGTCTCTCGAGGTAACGCAAATACATCGATTTTAATATTAAAAATACCGGTTATACTGATAATATTTTCATAATTTTTCGAATGTATTCATATCTGCAGATGTTACAGATTGTGAAAACAATTTTACTGAAATGCTAAAGCATAATAAATATAAATTGTATTTTCGGTTCAAAAATCAATGTAGGTAATTAATTTAAGTTAAATTCACACCGCACCGTCATCATGCTAGGACCTCAGTTCTGTAAAAATAAGTGAAATCAAACACACCCACAAGTTTTTACTTCCAAGAACAATCTTCTACAGTAAGTCTAGGAAACAGTAATTGTTTGTAAAAAGGCGTGGTCGGTTTGCAGTGCAGCCAATCTGCGGAAATGCCTGCGGTCACAACTAGAACTACATGCCAGCGGAAAATAAGCTTTTCAAACAAGCATTTCTTTCTCTACTTGTGGAAATGGTGAACTTTAGAATCTGATTTTATCGTGATTGTTTTGGTCTTTATGTCAAAGCAGTGGTGTGACCTTCGAACTTAAAAGTCATTTTCTAATTCGAACCCAAGGCAACTCTGATTTGGACGGTGAGCAATGGGCTAGCTCGCCGTCTGTCTGTCTTATGACGACAGGCCGTGTCGACGGCGCGTTCGTGTTCCACGTGCGCCTCAAAGACATGTCAGCACATTGAAGGGGCCCGCAGGGGCCGATGCCTGCCGGGGCTGCGGGACTGTTCGAAAGAGATACCGCGACCCTGGAACGCAAAGGGTTAAGACGGAACATGGATAGGTTTTAGTCAGTAAAAGTCTGACACTTCCTTCCGCTCCGCCCAGAGTGGGAGGGGTCATTTGATGATTTCCCATCCGAAAAGAAAACAAAATGGCACCTATGATTTTTCGGGTATTTATGAGTATTATCACTTGCTTCGGTGAAGGAAAAACATCGTTAGGAAATCAGCATGCCTGAGAGATATTTCTCGACCACTTACCAGCACTATGTTAGTACTAACCACACGGTAAAGAATAAGATGTCCACTTTGTCTATGGAATAATCCGTTTAAAATGGGCATGACGACAGTATCAAAAAATTACAAGTCTATTTAGTTAGATTATTTATCCAGTTAGATTATTGAAAAATAATGGACACGTGTTTTTATTTTTGTAAATCAATGATTACTGACAAAGATAAAACGCATCAAAACTCGGGAGGGGGGGTCGTCAGAACTAGCTAAAAATTATACCTAGGCGTGACGTATTGAGAATTTTAAAAGCGTCGTATCTTCGTCAATTTTGATTTACGTAACAAAAGAAAAAATATGGGTCAAATATTTTTTAATAATCTACCTGACGGACTAATTAGATTATTTTTGTCGTATTGTGGGGGGAAGAATTGTGGTAAGACATGGACATGTATTTAAACGTTTAGTGATTATTCCACTTTGGTACAGCAACTTGTGGAGAAATACTTTAAAGCCTTGGTCAATAAACAATTAATCACATATTTTTATTTTCACAATTATACCTAAAACTGTCTAGCTTTTAAGCTGAATCATTGAATCCATCCAATACCTACCGTCAAAAACTAAAAAAACAATTGTTTCTCATCTGCCTCGTCAATCTTTATGAATGAAAAGAATGACATTAAAATTACGTTCACTAAATTGAATTGTATTTACCCCTTTGTACCAGCGGCTCTACGAAGTTATTTATGAAAAGCTATTTCCTTCATTAAAAAGGGTTCTTTTACTCTTCCTTTGCTACTATTTTAATCCAATGAAGTTTGAGAAACATAAAAGGAGGTTAAAAGTTTTGAAATGATTGTATTATGTATGATCCCTGTTTTTCGTCGGTTTAAAAAAAAAACAGGTTGTTCCTACATCCAGTCCTGGTCCATAAATTTTGACCTTGTAGGTAATTTTTTTTCAATGAATTCAGAATACGTGATATCCGTGTGTTAGTTTCGGCGTCTCTGCCACCCTGGTTTTGCAAACTCACATTTCGCCAGTTAGGTGTGTCATTCTTATGTAATAAGGGGTGAACCTAATGCCACCAACAACAATTGTATCGTTAGGCAGATAGTTATCTTGGCCTGGGCTAATGAAAAAAAAAACAAAATCGGAAATCGATATATTTTTTTTTCATTTTCATCCAAGATGCGTGAACCGATTTTTTCCGTTTGTAATTAGCGATCGAAAGTTAGCGATTTTGTCGCTATTTATGCCCAGGTCCCAAGCTAACTATCTGCCAAACGATACAATTGGGAGACTAGAGAAAGAAGGCTACTTGGGTATCATTCCAGATCGCAAACGAAGTCGCAGGCAGAACTAGTCTACAATCTACTTTACGTATTCTGTCTTATAATAAAACAGATCCCAACTACATACGACATTTGCTAATTACCGCCCGAGGCAGTGAGCAATGTCTCCCCGTGTTGTCTGTCATACTAAACAATATTACGAATTAGGAGCATTAGTTACAGCCACAAAATTATGCTTATTGAATGCGACAGCCTTGGATGAAAACTAAATATTAGTTTTTCTAACGGCTTTTTGAAAATAAATTAGGCTTGCTGTAAAATGACAGTTATAATTTAATAAAGAAACTTTGAAGTTAAAAGTTAGTTTTTTTCTGCTTAGCCTAGGTCAATAACATTATTTTTAACCGACTTCGAAAAAGAGTGGAGGAGAGACTATTTTTTTTTTGTATATACACCGATTACGCTAAGATTTATTATCCGATTTACGTAATTCTTCTTTAGTTTGATGCAGAATAGTTGCAATTTAGTCCCATAAAAATTTAACATAGTTTTCCCCAGGAGTTTTCATTTTATGAACTTTTTTTACTTTAGCCGTGTGGTCTAAATCACACTCGTTTCATATTTTATGTTCACCGACTTCGAAGTTTGACCTTTGTTTGATTGTTTTGGTGTTTTTGTCACCGTCTTCTGAAGCTAAAGTTATTTTTTACATTTTTGTGTTTTTCTTTTTTTATTGGTTTGTGTGTGTGTTTTTTATGGCAATGCAAATGGCAAGTATTGAAGGTGTAATTATAGATATACGTTACCTCTCTCGATCATCCCTTCTGATTTAGATTTCATTGAACCAGACCGGATAGTAGAGAAAATGAATTTTCTCAGAAACGAGACCTAGCTAGATCGATTTTTCGCCTTCATAAACCGCTTTTTATTACAACTTCCATTGAAATCATTAGAGCCATTTTCAAGATCGTGATTGCAAAATATATATTTACAAATATTGCTCATATAGGATAGGATAGAGTAAGTCAGAAGTCCACTGCTGGATATAGATCTCTCGCGAGCTGCTCCACGTAATCCAGTACTCCGTATTCCGCATCCTGACTGTCCCACCAACTTTAATAAAAGGTCAACGGTCGTCATTCAAACTGTACATATAATTATATTCTATACATATTCCCGAAAAAAAACATTTTTTCTAATCTTAGGCCCAAGAGTTCATAAGACCGATAGAGCAATATAAAAGAATCATTTCAGTAAACTTCAATATATTTACGATCTTTTAACGAAATAGCTCAGAAAGTAAGCCTATAAAGAAATACCAAAAATGCCTGTACCGTAACTGTTATATGTTTAAGTGTTTAACCTAACAATATACTCGAAAAACATTATCACTATACGCTTCCCACATGCTCCCTCCTTGTAATATTAATATCGAGTGAAATATCAGGCGCTGACATTGTGAAAACGTCTGTGAAATTTAAGCAGCAAGGTAGAAATTCACGTGGCAGGTAGTGGGTATGGTGCAATTGAAAAGAGGTAACGATTTAGGTATTTCAACGTTACTAACTTTCTAGCCACTATTTTCAGGAAAAAAAAACTAAACCTCTAGTTTTCCTATTTAGCACGAAGAATACCAGAACAGCTCATTCATGCTTTGTTTCAATAGTGTTAACAATATACTCTAAAACGATCAATTTAGTTAATTAGTTATTCTATCTTTTAAGTGTTGAGACGTGATGTATACTTTATTTTCGGGAAAAAGCGGAAGGGAGTGTCAGACTTTTACTGACTAAAACCCGTCCAAGTTTCTTCTTAGCCCTTTTTGTTCCAGGGCCGCGGTATTTCTTTCGAACAGTCCATTTTCGACATCTCTTTCAGGCGCGCGTGGTACACTCGCGCGCCGTCGACACGGCCTGTCGTCATAAGACGGATGGACAGCGAGCTAGCTCATAGCTCACCGTCCTCAGCCCCAGGTGGTGTCCAGGGGCCACCACGTGGCCCCCGGTGACCGGTGCGGTCCCGCGGCGGACGTGATGTGCACCTTACTTAAACAAAACAGAGAGCCCAAAGGTGATCGCATCAATTTTGAACAGGTTTCTAGCTAATGTCCAACCCATTTTTTTTTAACTTGTCCGGCATCGTTTCTACTGATGGAATGTGAATTTGATAAACTTCGACTACCTCTTCAGATGTCTGTCTTCTCCTTACCCTTACGAGTGAGATGTCGATGTCTGGTAAGTCTTACAAGGCAACCATTCTTTCAGAATCGCTGACAGTTTTCCTCTCACACCACAGCCTTCACCTAAGGAACTAGTCCCAAGGTGTACAGTTTCCTGTGGCACCCAGCGCGGTGATACAACAGGTAATGCAGCCCGTAGGTTAGAGCTTACACAAGTTATGCATAATGGCGGCAGATCTATGGGGATATGTTGCTAATACGCCGAATATGTTCGGAGGTATTTGCATAGATAGATAGTTTTATGGGTTATGCTGTGGGCTTTGATGATCGAATTTGAACTTAAATGGCAACTGGCATATTATTTTAGTGTTTCACTAGGTTAAACCGCACTTGTTGTGTTGCATGTCCGTGGATAGGTAACTGATCACCCCCAACATAACAATCTGACCTGCAGAATAATATAGGTACATCTCCGACCAAACCATAACATTTAAACTACTTAACAAAATCATAGTTCGGGTCTGTGCAGAATGTATTCTTCTTACATACTTCTATATTTGCCACCACTTTTCTATTGCCATATCATCTTTCACGCAATCATCCAAGTTTTCTTTGGTCTTCCTTCATTCACAAAGACATTATACGAGTATTTACAACATTCATACTCAAAACTTTTCTCAATTAATCTTAAACTATCTCAATTTAAAATATAGCTCCGTTTTAGACACAATCACAGTAATTTAATTTCTCACTATTATTTATGACAGTGAACTATGATATTTCAGACGTCTGATAAGTGGCTACATTTGATATTTCATGGGTATATTAATAATTCAGCGTCCAATAGTCCTCAAATCGACAACATGTCACATGTGATAGGTAGGACCGCGTTATGCACAAGACCCAAAATCAGCAAGCATCCATATTAATGATTTAAATTCGAAAGAAACTTGTCCGTACCTATGGCACTGTTTCGCTCGGGAACAGCTGAACAGGTTGACAATAGCCTGAGTTAGGACATATAGATCTTTTCTAGCACTAGAAGTACGTTTTAGTGGAAAAATGATCGGGTGGGAAAGAAAGCTAGTCTGAATTAAAAAGTGATCTGCAACGATCTAAGTGTAGATAGGTATTTAAAATGGCATGTAATTAACGATGCACCAGATTTAACAAAATGGAACGGCAAAAAAATCACTTTTGATTGCTAAAATTAGTAAATGATCACCAAAAATTGATCCCCATTTTATCATGAAATTAGAACCAAAAATTTATTTTTTTAGGTAATGACCACCAGGAATTGAACTGATATGCTCTTGCATCCGAGTCGAGGAAGAACTGGTCGACGGCTAATGCTTCAATTAGTTGTTTGGGAAAAGAAGTGAGTTGATGTGTATCTAATGATTATAATATACTAACTTTTGCCCACGGCTTCGTTTGCGTTCATTTGGAATTTGACAATTAAACTCTTAGCAAGTTACACTACTAAAGTTTCTATAACAATATAATTCAAAAAAAGTTCATGAGAAAGATTCGTGGCAACCAACTCTCGAGGAAACCAACAATAACATTAAGTAAGTTCATGAGAAAGATTCGTGGCAACCAGCTCTCGAGGAAACCAACAATGACGTTCTTCTGATAAAATATGGTTATCAGAAGAACGTTATTGTTGGTTTCCTCGAGAACGGTACTTTTTAAATTACCCTATGTCCGTTTCTATACACGTGACAACGTATATGCAAAATTTCAGGATGATCTGTTCAGTGGTTTAGGCCTGAAAAGGAAACAAACAAACTTACTTTTGTGGGATTAAAATCTAGTTTTACTTTTAAATAAGACAATCAACTGTTTAATAATTTATTTTTACAAAAGTTTGGTACAAGAAAATAACAATCAAAGATAGCGAGTATGAAAATAGTGAACTATCCAAAATCCAAAAGCCCAAGAGGCCGCTCTCTGACTCTCTGAAAGCAGTGCGATGCCCCCTGCCCGCGGAGGCTATACCAGGGCCCGCTACTGCGTGGCCCGTACTAGGTGGGACACTGTCCCAGGTCCTAATGGGTGCATGGTAGCAACATGCACCCATGTGTGTGAATGCTATGATATAAACTGTAGGCGTGCCACAGCACTGTCGCACAGCGCTGTTCTCTTCAGAGCACCTTGGCGGTCCATCCCCGCCAGGTGAGACCTCCGGTTACCCGGAGGAGGCCCGGCGGGGGACAACCAGCGATAGAGGTGCCGACTTACAGCGAAGAGGTCGCTCCGCTTGTGCTTCGCCATTATATAGCGGCTGGTGCCCCCACTACAGGAACCTCAGAAATATGAAACTGCCTTCGTTGATGTCAGTTTCTTTGCGGTCCTCCACAGATGGCGCTTCAGATGCAATGTTGCCAACACTTTCGCATTTGTAATATTGGTTAGAATTCATAGAAGTTTTCTTTAACTTATGGCAGAGGTAGAATGTTTTAGGGTCCCCAAGAAAAAGTCCAGTCCAGCAGTGATAAATGATATTTATTTAGCAAGTAGGTTTTCTCAAACACTTTTACATGTCATTTTTTTAAACTAAATGGGGCCGGTGTTTGTACCTGACTACTCTGAGAAGAAACAGCCGAAACCAACTCAGAGGTCATAGTCTATTTTGAAGTCCAGACAATCTTGCTTAATTCACATGTGGACTAGCAGATTAGTGTCTGAGATGGTCTTTTGAAGAAAGAACCACACAGATTTGAGTGGACCTGTCCAATCAGCGCAAGGATTTGTCAGTTATCGTGTAGCTCGACTAATAACTCAAGGAGCTCAACGAGTGGACAAACACAAACGCTTACGCACCTCTAGCAAAAAAACTATAGAAAACGTTGATTTTATTCGCCGTCCAACAAGTGCTAGCTTTACAGATAGCTAGCCTATCAACTAGCACCTCTACCCCATTTCCTAGCTACAGTTAAATTGCACCCGAGAATAAACGATCTACCCGACACCTTTCTTTTACTACTTCATTAAGTGAATAAACAATTTTATTGTTATTTTAAAGTGCTTTTTAAAAGGTTTTCACTTGTTTGTTAAGGTCCTGTGAAGACGGAATGGTCGGTTTTAGTATTTTCAAATGTACAGTTGAGGTTTCTTCAAATCAGAATTAGAAAATGGTAAAGTTTTGGTGATTGTATGTGTGTATATTATTGTCGTTTTTCTCAGTGACTTCTTCTACAGCTGTTTATTCATTTGATATAGATGAAGAAGTCGTATTTTACCACTCTTTTTATTTATTTTTTTACTTTTTTTATTTTAATTTACTTTCGTACTGATATATAATTTTCTTTTTAATAATTTCTAAATAAATATAATGTTAATAAAAAACCGGCCAAGTGCGAGTCGGACTCACAAATGAAAGGTTCCGAACCATCGTTGTAAGACCCTTAATTTGTTTTTGTTACAGCGGCATCAGAAACAGGTACACATTCTGTGATGAAATTTCAATTGTGTACCTATCATGGATCATGACTTACAGCCCACTGGCAGACAGACGAAAACTTAGTTAAAGGTTTCCGTTGTTCATCGTTCGGGTACGGAACCATAGAAGTTCTTCTAGTTCAGTGGTCACCCGGAGTTCTTCTACAAAACATAATTATACTATAAAGGGTGTAAACCACCTCATAACGAAGCCGAGAGGCATTTGTTCTCCCTGTCATTGCGATCATTTTTAGGGTTCCGTACCTCAAAAGGTAAAAACTGAACCCTTATAGGATCACTTTGTTGTCCGTCTGTCTGTCTGTCTGTCTGTCTGTCTGTCAAGACCTTTTTTCTCAGGAACGCGTGGAGGTATCAAGCTGAAATTCATATCAAATACTCAAGTCTATGGTCTCTTGGAGCTGTGAAAAAATCAAACTTCTAAGTCAACGCGATCAAAAGATACTCCCGTTTATGCCGCAAATTTTCGACACTCGCAAGGGAATCAAAACCTACAGGGTACTTCCCGTGAACTCAGAATCTTGAAATTTGGTACGAAGCAACGTCTTATAACACAGATAAAGGAAAAATTGCGAAAAGCATAAATTTTTAGTTACATCATATAATAAAAATATTTTTAATAATTTTAAACTTATTACCCCTTTACTCATGAACGCGTAGTGGTATTATATTGAAATTCTTAACAAATACTCAAGTCTATAATATCTTTAAGCTGTAACAAAATCAAACTTCTACGTCAACGCAATCAAAAGATACAGCAATTAAAGCCGCATATTTTGAAACTCGCAACTACTCGCAAGGGAATCAAAACCTAAAGGATACTTCCAGACGACCTGGAATCTTGAAATTTGGCATGAAGCAACGTTATAAAGTACACATATAGGAAAAATTCCGAAAATCTTAAATTACCATAACTTTTACTTATATACCTACAGGTTTGTACGGAACCCTCGGTGCGCGAGTCTGACTCGCACTTGGCCGGTTTTTTATTTTTCTTCTACACCATACTAGTTACGGAGATATCGGGGGTCAAAGTTCCAACTTTTTGACAAGTTATTTTTTTTTAATACAAGCCTTTATTGTTATATTTTTACTTTAAACACTTCTACGACTGCCGTACTATTCAATCCATCCATCAGCACAATGTTTTGAGTTCGTAACATTGAGTTCTACCACAAAACATAATTATTCACCACAAAAAAAAGTCGTTTCCTAGCAATGGAAAGTTGCTTAGTTTGAAGTACAGAATGCTTGGTTGACGGCTTCGTGATGAGATGGTTTACACCCTGTATTTTAAAATAGAATATTTTGAAGTAGATCGTTTGGTAAATACATACGAATCTACATACCTAATATACCGTATGAATTTGAAAAAGTTATTCATTATTTACACGTCGTAACCTGTTTAACAGAACAGTAAAAGAGTGGAAAATTTACAGCACTTCTTAATTCCCAGAAATCAGAATATATACGAACACAAATAAATTCGGGATATGAAAAGAATTTAAATAAAATATCTCGGGATGAAATTTATTCGCTGCATAATTATAATATTTCGATAACATCGAAGTTCAGCAGTTCTGCAGTTATCGTCAAAATTAATTAAAATTTAACATTCTCTATTGTAATTATTTTATAACATGAACAGTGCATTGTGTCGTCATAATTAATTGATAATGTGGCTTCGTGTTTGTTTTGGTTTCATCGGCTGCGATTGGATCGGTTGAAATGCAATGCAAAAAAAAACAAAACAATGGGTAAACAACAATTTAACACATCGCAATTACAACACTACTTACCTTAATTAATGATATTTTTTTCCTAAAAAAATCGACACTCAAATAATTATTATAATTGTGAGCCGCAAATAATTCCCATTTTGAAGTCCTAAAATACTAAAAATATCACTGTCAACATCATTCGAGCGCCAAAAGATCCTTGTAGCTCTGTAACTGGGTTACATTTGTCAATTCGACTATTGGCTTCTTACAAAACTATTCCTATAGCAAGCAAACCATCACCATCTGACTAGACTTTTTCCCAACTACGTTGGGGTCGATTTCCACTCCAACCGGTTACAGCTGAATACCAGTATTTTACATGGAGCGACTGCCTCTCTGACCTCCATAACCCATTTAGTTAGTTGGTAATACGAACCCATTGCTACGACTGGTTGACACCTATAACGATCTACAATATTGACAGCCGGGACCGAGCTCCGAGACACGGAGGAACCTCGGTATATAGTGTGTGGTTACCCATCCATGCTCCAACCTAACCTGAAGCTCAACTCAAGCGGCTGTTATAATAGCTCTTTCACCAAACACAAACAAACCCAGCAAACTTAATGAAATCCACTTCACCTTCACAACTACCGTCCGAGAGTACAGGTTCGAAACAATTTGTATGAGTCGACTTACGCAAATGCAAGTGGCTATACGATTTAAAGTGTAGTGTAGACGATATGCTAACAATCTCTCGATGGCTTGTTATACATACGTACTGTGTAACTTGTGTTCAACTTTATAAGTGTGTTTTGTTAGAAGTACACCTCGAGGATCCCGTGGATAAATACGAGTATTAACGGCCGCTCGGGTCTCGCAGGGACAATCCAAAATTCCCAAAAAAAAAAACAGAAAAAAAAAAATTACAGCTTGCACGTCATGACTGCGACAAGCTAGTTACCACTCAACATGATGCTGTGGTGCTGTGGTATATGGGGTGCACACACTCCCACAGCACAGCGCTGGTTTCAGTGGTAATTTGGTATTCCGAGAAGAAAGGTAGGAGAATTGTTTGTTATGAGTTTGCTAGAAATCGTCTTAAGGGGCCGGCGGAGGATGCGTATTTCATACAAACGTAATACCAAAATTATTTGTAAATCAAACATATTCTTAAGGTAGTCTGTATTTATTTCGATTGAATTACAGAATATCTATGTTCCCAAATATGTTTTTTGAGAGAATAGTGATGCAAAGACGAGATATGAGGAATTTAAATTTTCTATAGAAAACTTATTTTTCTTATAACTGTTGTTAAAATCAGTGTCCAATCAAAATATATATTTGGGAACCTAGATATTCTGTAATTCAATCGATATAAATACACACTACCTTAGGAATATGTTTAATTTACAAATTATTTTGGTATTACGTTTGTATGAAATACGCATGCTCCGCAGGCGTCTTAACTTCAGACGGTTTCCGACGAAATAGTTTCTAATTAGTGAAAATTCAGGGATGTATCATTTTTACCCAATTTAAATACGTAATTTCTGAATCCTAACAAGTGTATTTTGTCTTACTATGTGCTTTAATGATACTCGGACATTTTCAGAATAAGAAACAGGCTGTTTTTAATATAGCGCCTGTTCATCAGAAGAAACAAGTTTCAGCGTAAGCACCGCAACTTAAAAAAATACACAATGAAATATTGTGGGCAACTTAACAAATTTCATTTTGTGATTTCCCTAGACAGGCAAATTTAATCTAGACCATAACAAGGAATAAATTAAATAAGAGATTGTAAATATTTACATTTTTCTTATCCAAGTGGCGTTCATTTGTGTGTGTTTCATTTCAAGTGAATTTCATTTGTTTGTTTTGTTTTTTTAGCTTTTATTAGATCTTGAATGGTGGACGACATGAAAAATATTTGACCCCTTTTGTTTCGTAAATCAAAATTGAGAAGATACGACGTTTTTAAAATTCTCAATACGTCACGCCTAGGTATTATTTATAGCTAGATCTGACGTCACGAGCCCCCACTCCCAAGGTTTGATGCGTTTTATCTTTGTCAATATTCATTGATTTACAAAAACAAAAAATACGTGTCCATTATTTTTCAATAATCTAACTGACGGGCTAAATAGATTTGTATTTTTTTGATACTGTCGTCATGCCTATTTACAGACATGGAAAAAGTGAGGGACGTCTTTGCCTGAAAGTTAGACACCAAAATTTGTGTTAAATTCTATTTTGACTCACTGATTGAGTTAAGACAAAGTCTAATTATTTCATTCACACGTACTTTTACATTGACAAGAACTACCCCGAAGAAGCTTTACTGTGTAAGTTACACAATAACGAGGTCCAGGTCACTCTGGACTTCTGAGCATGAGGTTCTGGCTTCGATTCCCGGTCGTCGAGAAAATTGTTATTGTATTTTTCTATTTTGAATTTCTCAGAAGCAATCGCGTAGTCTGAACTTATACCCGGTTGATAGCAATAGGCTTGCTCCCTATTACTTGGCACTTAAACATAACTGGCGACATGTGGTAGTACTATTAGATACGCCTCTGCCTAACGCTTTGGGGATTACAAGCGTGATGTTATTTAATGTATGTTATGTGTATAATTAACCAATTTACTTCTTAAGGTGACCTTAGCCACTTGGAGTGGAATACTATGTCCAATCATGGCATAAAATCGTATGACAATATCTCAAAACTGAGTCACTCGCATATAACCTCATCCCTCAACCCAAAGGTGTTGAATGTGGAAGGCAACACGGTAAAGCTTTCAACTCATCGGTCATGTGGGCCCTTCCGATGAAAAGTAGCCACTTTACTCGTCAAATGCCAATCCACGCCGACCCGTGGGGAGGGGACCCGATATACTTCGTTGCACAGACGCAAAGACTTCAAAAATTTATAGATGTGATAGACAAACTTGACAAGAAACAAAAGACAGAGTTGCGGGCTTCCGTTGAATGCGAGTCGCACGGGACTGGTCAATGTGGTGGCACTTGGGGGAGGCCTATGTCCAGCAGTGGACGTTTTTCAGCTGATGATGATGATGTCGATGCAGAGTTGCATGACGATAACCATTTTGTTATGAAAGTTTCAGTAATAGATACGTGAAAGTCTCAAATTCAGGTGACACATCAGTGTCCTACAGGCTGATGGATAGTTGAGTGCATAACTTGATTTGGGATACTAGACCTTATTTGCAATAATTTTGAACCCGATGACTTAGTTGCAAATGAGGTAGGTATCACCTTTTTCAAGGTACGCACCTTCTTCTTTATCGTGTGGTCAGTGCCTTTGTTCGGTCCAAAACCAGGGGCAAGCTGTGACCGAACCGTCCGCGATTCGCGGAGACAATCAAATTAAATTACCCTTATGAAAAGGAACTTACCTGGTGCCGGTGGGCTGAAGGGGATGACCCGTCCTTGATCAAGCCGGCTCTGGTATTGTCTGTCTGTGTGTGTGCGTGAATAGTGTTATGATGTGATGGGGTGATTTGCCAGATCCGACTATGTTTCAACAGACGCTGCCTTAGCAGCGTATAACAGGTCGGGATGAAGCACAATAATAGTTCAAACGACATTTATCAAGTTCTCTTCAATTTCCTATCTCACAAGCGGGCTAAGTTAACCTCAAATTCGGCGTGGACAATTTCAATAATAAACCCGTTTTTTGGCTCAAATGGGGGTATTTAGTCCAATTAAAACTGAATTATAACCAAAATCTCGCAAACAAAAGGGATCCACTTGGATTTCTCAATTATCTCAATCAATTAACAAATTCGATGTGATCTCGTAATGAATCACGACAAGTGACGAAACGTCAAAAAACAAACTGTCAGATGCTCGGATGACAAGACATGCGTTCCGAAACACGCATGGTACGAAACAGCCTTATACCCGGTGTCAGTGTTTAAACCGCCCATGGGCCTTTGAATTGGCTTGACATGGCTTTAAGACATATCACTCACGCATGTACGTTCTATCAAGCTAAACTCTTTTGCAAAAAACACGGGCACCTTAGATTTTTCTCTCAATTTCAATGAAGAAGAACAAAGAAGAGGTTTTTATTCATTTGACGATGTATTGGCAAGTAACTTGAAGCATCCTAGCATGATTCTTTACGTTCCAAGTTTAAATTTTGAAAATAACAAAAGAAAATTATTGATTATTGTGAATTATTGTAAAATTGCGTTACCAATGGCGCGAATTGCTGAAACGATTTTTTTACTGATTACTAAAATTTTAAAACTTTTTGGATATTTTCTGAAATTAAACAATTTAATCTTTCTTTTTACATTAAATACCACTTTTTGATATGAGTGATAAAGCGATAAGGGCCGATAAATTTATAGCCCTACTTAAAGAAGGTTGTTCGCAAACGTACGTGTCTCAGCGGCTAAATGTGAGTCGTTCAACTGTCCAGAGAACTTGGCAACGGTATCAAGGGATCCGTTCCGTCAAAAGAAGACCGATTTGGGAAGAAAACGATACACAGAACCAAATTATGACCGCTTTTTGGTGAGTCAGGCGTTGCGGAATCGTAAGGCGTCAAGTGTGGACTCGAAGAAGAGCCTTGAAGAAGTAAGAGGAGTGCAAGTTAGCTTTTGGGCGGTCAGGAGGAGGCTTTTGGCTGCCAATATCAGGAGTTACCGCCCAGCTTGGGGCCCTAAATTACTCCGTGAGCACCGTGTTGCTCGACTTCAGTTTGCTCGAAACTGTGCTTCATGGACTCTGGTGGACTGGAATAAAGTATTGTTCTCTGGTGAAGCTAGAATCTCTTTGTGTGAAGAGGACTGACGCCGGCGAGTGCTGCGAAGACCACGGAAACGCAATGCGGAAGTGTGTTTCGAAATAATCACTCCTTAAGGCGGAGGCGACGCGTCTGGTTCTGGAAGCAATTAATTCGACGGAGCGTACGGAGTTAGTTTTCATAGATGAATAGAACATTAAATGCACACCGGTACATAATGGAAGTCCTTGTTCCATATGCACAACCCGCATTGACTGCTCTTTGGGAAGATTCCATTTTTATGGACATCAATGCGCGCCCGCACCGTTCTGGCGACGTGGAAGCGTACATGCAAGAACTTGGGATCCATCGTTTAGATTGGCCAGCTCGAAGACCTGACTTCAATCCAATTGAGCATGTCTGAGAAGTTCTAAAGAGTCGGTATGATCAATGCAACCTGCTCCACAAAACACCAGGGAGCTGAAAATTGTCATTGCAGAAGAGTGGGAACGTATTCCTCATAAGGTTATTAAAACATCGTGGAAAGCATGCCCAGAAGGATTCAAGCTGTGATTTTGGCAAGAGGAGGTCACACTTGTTATTAGGTTTTTACATTTGTAACTTTAATTAATTTAAAAAAAAAAACAACTTCTTGTCTTTATTGCCGACCACTTCTTATTGTTTGGCAAGGTACGTCGGTTTTAAAGAATTTACCGCTTTTTTTAAATACCAGAATTCACTGCAGGTGTATTAATAATTTACACGATTATAAGTATACAGACCACGTCAAACAATTCAATCACAACAATCAACAATTAACTCAAATCGACCTTAGAACGTAATTTTCCTTAGGTTTTTTGCAAAAGAGTGTATTTGGTTTACAGTTTAACCTACAAATTACATTGTAAAGTGTAAACCAAATAGCTTGTTCGACCGTATATACCTAATTACTAATCATCCTGTATACAGATACAACAGTAACGCTGTCTGTCTGTGTCTGTTATCTGTTCACGGCTAAACCTGAAACTGATTGTTAAGAAGATTGACAGATGGGTAGTAGGATGGGCGGTGGGTTGGTCCTGGATTAATGTCAATATTATAAACGCTAAAATAATTAAATCCTTTTCAAATCTCAAAACACAAAAGAAAACATAGAATAATTTTATCATTACTGAAATCCACGTGGCCGAAGCTGCGCGGGTAGCGGTTACATAAAGATAAAGTAAAACATGTCGCGTCTGCAACACTTACTCTTTGCCTAAAATATAACATCATATGATATTAGATGGAATTAGTCGCGAGCCAGTCCATCGAACTCAACAGTTAGAGACGGTATTAAATCGAGCAGATATTTTATTGTTTTGTAGTACATGAGAGTCACTTATTTGTTTATTTCGTTCAAGTTTTTCTGTGAAATGAACTTTTTCTGCATGTTTTCATAAAGTTCGTTTTAAAGTGATAATGTTTGAAATGGACTAAATAACTGTATGTACTCATTGACTATAAGATTATTTAAGTCAAACGGCCCGGCCCGCGTGTAGTGAGAGACAGTTCATACAAAATGTACGAAAGTAATTTATGATGATTTTTGCGTTAGGATAGGAGATAGGAGGATTGTTGCGACACGGCCCGCCCTTATCTAAAGATCCATTATGCCAGCCTCACATTGAAATCTTAAAAAAAAACACTTCTAAAAATGAAACTGATGCAGAAAGTACTGCCCATACTTCTCTTTGTCACCACTGTTTTCGGGTTCTTTGATATCCGAGATGTGACGTCAGATGTTATGACGAGACTACCTAGAGACTTCTCTATCGCTGTCAAAGATATTGCCGAAGCTTTGCCGTCGAAAAGTATAACAATCGTGAGAGGAAATTCTACAAATATCAGGTAAGAGTTTTTTAAGTGAAAACTTATTTAGGCGTAATAAGCTATTTTGGTGAACTGTGGTTACTTATTTGGGTGAACAAAAATCATGGAACTCGCGTGACCGTCACCTAACGCTTCGTAGCACTCGTAGCCGATCCGCTACGGCGTAGCACCACTTGGGCGTGCACGGGGTACAACCCGTAGCTGATATAGATTACTTAGTTTTCATTTCTATCGACAGTTCCCAAAGGCTGCCCCCACATGTTTTATTTTATGAGAATTATTAGAAAGAGGAGACGCTTAGGAAAGGGCCATTTCAGTCTCTTTACGGTTAATATGTGGCTGAAGTTTAGCTTCATTTGAAAAGAGCCTTCAAATCTGGTCTATTTGAAATCAATTCTTTGAGTTTGAGTTATAATATATCTATTACTTGCTTACTCCGTAGTACTGCTGTTGCAAGACGCGTGTCTCTTAATCGAATAGCTTGTATCCATGGGGACACAAGCTATTCGATGGAAATTCATGTAAAGAACTAAAAAACACCAATTAACTTTTGCAGATCACAAGACGTATTTGAACTGCTCTGTATGTTGAGCAAGCATAATGTTCTGACTACTAATTTGAACATCGCAACCACAGAAAACAAACAAAAGGTAATAAACATTTTCGATTCTTTATTGGAAACCAAAAGGCAAGAGGGGTTAGGTACTAAATGGAAATAACCAGATAGCTGTTGATCCTTTGATCCTCTTATTTTAGTTTCTAAGAAATTGTTATCTTATCTTACAGCTGCGAATGAGGTCTCGAGCTCGATTCCTGGGTCGGGAAGTGTGTTTTTCCATTTTCAAACAGGAATTTCTCAGTTTCTCTGCTCGAATTCTAGAATCTAGAATTCGAGCAGAGAAACTGAGAAATTACTCTAATACTTGACATGGGACTTAAACATAACTGATAAGTGGATACCATAGGCGGATACTTACTTATAAAGGTTTTAAAAAAACTCTTAACGAAGCTGGTACTTGTTCTCCCCGTCATTGCGATTATTTTTGTGTTCTAGACAATACCAGGGAACCTTCTAGATACTCAGAAATTTGGGACCAAAGTTCCAACTTTTCTACAAGTTTTTTTTTAATACTTGTTTCTAATATTTTTTAACTTTAAACACATCCACGGCTCCCGTACTATTCAATCCATCCACCAGCACAATGTTTTCAGTGCGATACACTGAGTTTTATCGTGAAACGTGATTTTTCACTCCAAAAAAAAGTCGTTTCTCAGCAATAATTTTTGCGTCAAGTTACTTAGTTTGATGTACAGAATGCTTGGTCTATACGGCTTCAGGAGTCTCTTTATACCCTGTATATATATCCCTTTAAAGACACAGGTATGATATGATGGGATATTTAAAAAAAGGACAAAATATATTACGTCTGACCTTTATGTACTGGCTACTGGCTATACTGCCATGGCTATTTCCATTTCGAACTTTATCCTAATAACAGCAAGGATGTTTTTCTAGTTTAGTTCCTAGACTAATATTTCTCTTGATTTTGTTCCAGTATTACAAGTTTCTTAAAAAAGGTTTGGATGTGTCAGAACAAAGAACCAGCCTCATTCTCTGCGAACCGAACGAATGTGAGGATATTCTGTACGAGGTAATTTTGAACACTGTAGTTCTTTCTAGGAACATTGAACAATTAAGTATTCCAAATTAGGTTTAACTCTCTGTCCGTATGGTCCGGTTTGACGATGAAAAAATTATACTTGAATTACTGATACTGTTAACCTGCGTCATTCCACAACTGGGCAAAGGCCCTATGACTTCCTTTTTTTTCTGGGCTTTTGTGGACCTCTGGTCACTGGTTTTACCCAGCTCGTCCCGCCATCTTCTACGAGGTCTGCCGTTGACGGTGCTCAAAAAGCCAAGTCAAGCCAAGTCTGCCGCATGACCAATGAGCTTTGGGCCAAAATAGCCACTTTCTGGAGCCAGAAGGCATCGCGGCAGACCACGTAGAAGATAGTGCCAAATTAATTTACTACGTCTGACCGACAGACGAACAGATGGGCATGTGGAAATTATGAGGGCTCTGATTTTGCGGTATCATCTACATTTGGAAAACGAAATCATGTAAAACTACTATGAACAGGCTGTGGAGGAACCAACAAACCGCCGCTCCAAATAAAAGCTACTAATTAAGTTACTGAAGTTAGTTATTAGCACGCGTTTTCACTTTATCAATATTTTTTTAAATCCCAATATGGGAGCCCATCTATTTTGAGTCTCACTCTCACACGACACAGGTCGTCCGCGCGGATGCATCAACGGATTTCATAGAAAAGAAGAAAGAAATAAAAATATTGATTTGACGTCAGTTATTTAATTACACAGAAAAAACAATACAATCCAATGCGAACTTTTTTTTTCTGATGGGAAACCATGGAATGACTTCTTCCACTCTGGGCGGAGCGGGAGGGAGTGTCAGACTTTTACTGACTAAACCATCTATGTTCCTTCCCCGCCCTTTACGTTCCGGGGCCGCGGTATCTCTTTCGTTTCGAACAGGGCCGCAGCCCCAGCAGAATCCAATGCGACCTGAGGTCCGCTTCACCGCATGACCGAGCGGACAAGTGTCATGTTTCAGTAAGGTACATGACACACCAATCAATTGACATATTTTGTAAGAGCTGTCAAAACGCGGTTCTCTCATAGATTTTTTAAAAAGTACGCTGTGACGTCACTATTTGGTCAAGTCAATGACGCAAGTATTTATTGATTCCAAGGCAACTAAAAATCTAATTTGGCAATTAATTGAAAATAAATCGGATTTTCCGGCCCAAAGTAACGTTTTTCTTTTTAGAGATTTGTGTCCTGTGTGAATTGTATTTTCCTGTAGATCACAATAATAAATAAAATAAAATATTTTATTTTGCCACTTGTTACAAGCCAGTCACAATAAGAAAGCACACCAGTGTATTTCCACAAATGTGATCGTAATCCCAAAACTAGGCTTGGACCTGTGTTTTAGGGAATTAGGGGTCAGCGTTAAGCCATTAATATATTAATATCGCATTGAATTGAACATAAATACACACTTCATCATTAATATGTTCATAATTTTCATTAATTAAAAAGATGGCGTTGACTGCATTAATAAATCACTTTATGCATATCTATACAGTTTTAATACCGATACGGAACATTATTAAAAGCATGCAGTTGATACTGTAAGGCCATTCAACACACAATTTTAATTTACATCCATTCATTATTTATTCTGAAAATTAATTTACTTACCTGAAGTCCTGGTTTCGATTCCCAGGCCGGGCAAAATGTTGTTTGGTTTTTCTATCTAGAATTTCTCAGTAGCAGTCACGGAGTCTTATTTATGCCCGGTTGACGGCAATAGGTTCGCACCCAATTACTTGGGACTTAAACATAACTGGCGAAATGTGAGTCTTCTATTATGTTTACTTTTTTTTCCTCCCGCTTTGGGCGGAGCGAAACGGAATGTCAAACTTTTACTGACTAAAACCCATCTATGTTCCTTCTAAGCCCTTTGTATTCTCTCAACCCCGGCAGGGCTATTAATTACACTTCAGCCTAACGGTTAACTCCATACATCTTCTGGTACCAACTATACCTTTTACCCACAACACCACTCAAATTATTAGCGTACGGTATGTTAGCAGTAATAGACTACCTCAAATTATGCATAATTTTATTTCCAGTTGACAGAAAACAACCTGATCCACAACATGATACTGTACTTCTTCTACTGGCCCTATGGACCGGTCAGCGAAACCTTCCTGATGACTATCAAGGAAGCCACGAGGGTCGCTGTCATCACCAACCCGAGAGAGAGTGTGTGAGTTTCATTTTCATAAATCTGTGTGGTTCTTTCTTCAAAAGACCATCTCGGACACTAATCTGCATACTCGTAGTTCTCATGTAAATTGAGCAAGATTGTCTGTACTTCAAAAGAGACTATGACCTCTGAGTTTGTTTCGGCAATATTTTCTTCTCAGAGTAAGTAGTCAGGTACAAAACACCGACCCCATCTACGAGTAGTTTATAAAAAATGACGTGTAAAAGTGTTTGTTAAATCCTACTTGCTAAATAAACATAATAATACGCATATAGCCTATTTTTTTCTTAAATGCCAATTATGGCAGTAAGCACCATAGAATCATCAGCCCAATTCTTTTTTGAAAATTTTCTATCATAGTTGTGTAAAGGTACAGTTACGAAAATACGTTTATTCTTAACCTTAACATCATAAACCGTGACTCACACTTTGACAGTTCTCTACCAACAAATGACATACACACCGCATTTGCTTAAGGCGCAGACACATGACTTTTAGTGATTTTAAATTGATCATCACGTCTTAAATTCTAGTCTAATTTCTTTGAAAAAAATATATGTTATACTAGATCATTTCTTTCATAATTTGATATGTGAAAATGTGAAGAAATATTTTTATAACTTAGTGTAATTAATTTGTAAAGTAATGTCCAACGCGGCAAAAAAAACGATCATCACGCAAAAACTATCGGGCGTATTTGCATGAAACTTAGATCATGTTAAAGACAATTTAATGCCCTTTATATTGGTATACGGTTTTTATCCGTATTGTGTTTGATAAATCAAGGTGGGTTGTTTTTTCGAATAATCTTGTTGCGCATTGAAGCGGGGCTCCTCGGGGCGACGGGCGGCAGTGTATTGCTGACCACTCTCACGCACGGGTATACGCTATTGCTAAACTTCTCCCACTCGCTCAAGGTCGTTGGCGTGAGGTAGCCCCTTAACTCGAGACAACAGATGTTATCGATAAACTACACTTTCCCAAATGTGTGGTTCCTAACAACAAATCGGATGAAACCAAAACATAATTTATTTGACTTGAACACCAACTACACACATTATCACAATTAACCTATATTAAGTCGATAAATCATTCAACTCCGAACAGAGTTAAAATAAACATACTGGCCGTTATAAATACGACGATAGGGTTGGCTAAACTTTAGGCTAGAAATTGGTGCTCTTCGCGGAAAGAGTGCAGCCAAAAATGCATCAATCAAACAGGCGCGGACAAGATGTACCTCCTACTAAAGCGTGTCCCTGTCGGTGTCCACAGCTGCCTCTAAAATTGGTCCGTATCGGTTTGACCGAACCATACAATGTCCCACTGTAGTTTTTCTTCTTCATTGTTAGTTATATCTTCTTTATTTTTAAAGCTGATGCCCGCGGCCGCATGCAAATTATATAATAAAACCTTCCTCGAGAACCACTCTATCCATTGGTGAAAACCGCATGAAAATCGGTGCAGTAGTGTAGAGTTTATCGCGAACAGACAGACGCGGCGGAGGCCTTTTTTTATAATATGTATTGATTCAACATGGCCAGACATCCCGGCCTTACCAGATGTGGAAGTAAACTTATATTGTCACTTACGAATTATCTTCCGTGATTAAGATATCTCGTAAGTGACAATATAAGTTTAGTTTTAAACCGTGAAAGCTTAAAACAGCGTTAGATGTAGAAGTATATTGGTGGGTGGGTCACCGGCAATCACTTTACACTTATTTGTCTATGACTAAAAACATTAGCTAGTTCGTCTAGCCAGCTTCGTCTCGCGGCTCTTTTGAACCAAACCCCATGCCACCCATCACGCATACATAGGTTCCGAAGGCGGTTCATTTATTATTTCAGTAGCCTTTGCAATACCACGTAAATATAATATTTTGAACCTTCGCAAGCGTAAACAGAAGGAACGACCAAAGTTTCATCACAATCGGATCAATGGCCCATAGAGGTCTAACATACAAACATTCACTTTTATAATGATAAACCGATAAACTTTACACGTTAATTTCGATCAAAAAATTTCCCATTTTATAAAACTTGACACGAATTTTAAAAGCACTGCCACCCCTGCACTAGAACATAATGGAAATACTGATGAACCGATAATTAATGGATAATGAAATAATTGAATAAGTAGATACCGGTCTACCTACCTCCGTGTAATTAGGTTACCGATACACACCGCGTCGACGCATTTCCAGTACGGAATGCGAAAAATTAACGTGGCATAAATTGTTTTTTCGAAGAGAAAAATGTAAGGTACATTTTTCTTTATCGTTTATTTTTTTCGTCAATTAGTAACATAAAATGTTGTGGAGGTCGGAGACAGTGAGGCAGTTGCTCTATGTAATATACTGGTATTCAGATGCATCCGGTTAGACTAAAAGCCGTCTTCAAAATAGTTGGGAGAAACTAGCGGAGATGATTTGGGAATAGAGTGGCGGGCAAGGCAATTTTGGAGATTAGCCTGAACGACCAGACAGACAAATTAACAATGAGTACTGTATTCTGTATATGCTTTCATGCATTCAGTAAAAAGCTGTTATTTTCAAATCACACACTCACTTACAGATTTTTTTAACTTTTCAGTTCTTCAACTGAAATATTCCCAGAAACACCGCAAAAACCGCTTAATTGCTGCTGTTAAATAGCCATTTCCTGCTATTAAATAACTGGCAACACTCAATATTTCCCTCATTTTAGTGTTCAACATCGTTTTCCGCTCCATTTAAACCGTTAACTAGTCAATGCAATTCCGTGTGACACAGTAGACATATTAACGTACAGTATTTCAACTAGAATAAATACTCGGTCTGCCTAGTTGGTCTTATGAGTTGTGTAGCCAACGAAGCCTGAGGTATTGCGTTCGATTCCCAGAACGGTCAAAGGCTTATTGGCTTTCCACCACCAATTTCTCAGTAGCAGTGACAGAGTCTGTATTATTAGTTCACCTCTACCTCTTACTTCGGGGATTTCAGACGTAGTACTCGTATTATATTAATGGTTAGAATGGGCTCTCACACACGAGTTCTAAGCTTGCTTCTGTACCCTATGCGGGGTTGTCTCATCAAGTGGTAACATTTAAGTATGAAGTGCGATGTAACAAAAAGTTTAGTTGACAATGGTTAATGTTGCCAAAAACGGCAAATTTAAATTAATGTTTAATAAAGAAACTGGTCTTTTGACCTTCGTAAAACCAGTAATTGTTAAAGGCGACACGGTTGGCGCAGTGGCTGACTGATTATCTGCTGCGGTGCATGTCGCGGGTTCAATCCCCGCACGGAACAATTTTTTTCTATGGCCTACAGATACTTGTTCCGGGTCTGGCTGTAAGTGTATGTGTGTTTAAATCTTTGTAAACACACACTCGATACAGGAAAAAATCCATGTGTGGCGCTAGGGTTTTTAAAAAAAATAAAATGTCTTTCACCCTTTTTGATTTGCCGTAGTCGGGTTAAAAGAGTATAGTTAGTTTACTGGTTATCTTTACACAGTCTGGTTGTCTGTAGTGAGTAGTGACGTCATAATTCAGTAAACAAACGCCCGTGTGAAACGCTTGACATATTGACGTTTTAATAACAATATAATGGATGGACCTTTGTTTAGTGTTTTAGCTTGTCATAACTGTAAATTGAAAACATCTACAAACGTCTATGTGAATGGATAGAATTGGAATAAACGGAACGAACTTAAATGTTTGGCGCATAGTGTATAACTTGAATACTTTTTATTCCATACCGTGAAGCAATTGTCGAACTCAACGCTTTTGAAAATCATCGGGCACGAAATATAATTGTTTTTCTAGGAACAGGTTTTTTTTTGGGACTAGCGCTCCACACACGCCCAAACCACTGTAACTCCTGAAAGCCAGAATAAACAGTGGCGACCACCAGAAAAGCGCCGAGACAATGAAGCTCGACGAAGTCCCAGAGAATGCAATTAATCAGAATCTATAGCGGGAAAAATCCGTAATTTCCACTTCCTTCCATATCAGCAGGAGACAGAGTGAAATACGGCGAATAGGCACAAAGGGACTTTTACAACTGGGATAGGCCCAGTTGCCTATCACCACGGATAAATATTCACATTAATGGGTCCTAAGTTGTGAGCTAGGAACAGGTATAATTGTTTTTCTAGGAATGGCCCGACGACACAAGTTCTGTGGAAATGCAAAGTGAAAAAGTAGAGTGAGTATTCACTCATCATCTGCTCCAGTCTACCCTGATGCAGCTGAATAACAGTGTTTTACATGGAGCGACTGCCTATCCGACTTCCACAACCCATTTATTACTGGGTAATACTGGTTGTCCGCAAGAGAACCGGGGTTACAATGGGCAGGGCACATTGCTCGCAGAACGGATGGCCGATGGGGCCGAAAAGTTCTGGAGTGGCGACCGCGAACCGGAAGACATTGTGTTGGAAGGCCTCCCACTAGGTGGACAGATGATTTGGTGAGGGCTGTGAATCCACTGAATACGAATCGCACGGGACCGGTCAATGTGTCGCCACACTTAGGGGAGGCCTATGTCCAGCAGTGGACGTCTTTCGGCTGAAATTATGAATGATGAATACAGGTTGACAGACTTTCGGGCCACTAACTACCTCTAACGACTATGAAAGATCTACAAATGACAGCCGGGACCAACAGCTACACGTGCTTGCTGAGTTAAGAAAATATTAAATTAGAGGCTGCGCTTCTGAAAAACCTGGATCACAAATCATTATTGTATTTCTACGAAGCGCATCTTAACTTCATAGAGTTTCTAGTGAATAAAATAACATCTGTGTAATAAGAAACGCTATTATTAACTTTTGTTCTTGAGTTTACGTGGAATTAAACAAAACAGTGAATATAATAATAACAAACCGTGTCAAGGGCTTATTAGCGAGCTATTAATTGTACAGAATGTTTATTCAATTAAAGCTACATAGCTGAATACCTAATGAATATCAGTGGGGTCTTTTATACAGGGTAATTGGGCAATACTCTAAGGGAGTGAAGTACTCATAAATATGATATCAGCAACTTTGACTACTGGACTAACTATCAAATAATTATGTTAAAAAAGTGCTGTAACCAACATTTTTCAAGTTGCGCAACTAAAAAAATTAAATGCGATTTCATCGTCCGTCCCATACTAAAAGTTGATCATTTTCATGGCTAGGTGGGCGCGCGACACACGGCGGCTCGGGACAGGCCCGTTCAGAACCGGCCTGTCCGAGCCGCCGTGGTCGTTTTTAATTTATAGGAATTAAGAAAATCGTTTTATCAAGTCAAACCCAGCGAATATGTCTATAAATAATTAGTTTCTTCAATTTAGTACAAAAATTAAATGTAAAATATCTATACATATAATAAAATCGTTGAGACCAAAAAATCTGTACATTGAAGATTAAAAAAAAAAATCGCCCAGGGTGACTTAAAATAAGTAACTGGACATATTAAAACCATTTTTAAAATTTTTGTTTGTTTGTTTGTTTGTTTGTTTGTTTGAACGCGCATCACGTAAAAACTGCTGGACGGATTTTGATAAAAACTTCACTAATCTATTTAAATAAACTCAGAATAACATTTAGGCTATAGAAATTATAGAAAATTTTGGAAAAAGGGGGTGAAAAGGGGGGTAAAGTTTGTATGAAAAAAATTTTTTAGATTGTTCTAGAATCATGAAACTCAGAGTAAATACTTATTATTAAAAATAAAGAAATACCTGTTTCAGCATTTTTAAAAAATTTCATCCAGAGACGTAAAAAAGAGGGTTTTGTGTTTAAAATTAATAAACTTCATACACCTATAGAACAAAATCCAATGAACTATATACCTTTAAAAGTTGCTGTAAATACTTTAAATCTAATACAGGTAAATGTAATTTCCCTATTTTCTTGAAATTTGATTTTTGAAGTGAATACGCCCAAAATAGCGGAACTCAAGAAAATCGGTATAAGTAGTTGGTAATACAGGGTGGAAACGGTAAACGGGGCAGTAAGGGGAACTGCAGCTACATGAATATGGTCTTAGGAAACCATCCGTAATTTTTCGTGAAATTTTGATCCCCATTCACAGATTAAAAAAAAATACAGTTAGCAAAAAAAAAATGCTATTTTACACAAAACATTTTTAGGTAGATTTCCTTTTTTTGAAAAAAAAAAATCTACCTATTGGTCTCTCACCTACGGGGATATATATGAATACGTATGTATATGGGTGACAAGCAAAATTTAGCCACACTCTACAGGTCGCAATTATGAACCGATTGCTTTCAAACTTGGCCAAAAAATCGAAACAGTCAAAACTTAGGCTAAGTTCGTGAATGGGCGGAATTCGTCAATGGGGGGCGGCGGGGGGCGGTTTTTCTAAAATCAGTTTTTTGGCCATAACTTTTTTCCTATTGAAAATTTTTGAACCGTTTCTCATTTTTATCATTCTGAGTACGAATACGGACATGGTTAATTTAAAACTTTTTTGATGCAACCCCTAAATTGGGGAGGGGGTTGAAAATTCCAAATTTTTTGCGAAAAAAAATCATATCTCCGAAACAGTAAACATTTTGAACGTCGCAAATATTTTTTTTGAAAGAAAATTGTTTACTTTACAATTGTTACCTTCAAAGTTTAGCGATAAAACTTATAGTTTTCGAAATAAAAAATTATAACTAAACATTTGAGGGCGTTTCCATGCTAAACTCTTATGAGAGAATTTAAAAAGGGTAAACCTTCCATTACAGGACAACGATTTTAAAATCATATTTTTTTTTTGTTGATTGTACACATAAGTACAACTCTTTATACAAATTTTCAATAGTCGGACGCTCCAGCACCTTCTCCGAAATCTACCTCCTCCTGCGGCTTGCCGGAGGGATTTTTTTGATGCCAATCGATCCTGTTTCTAATACTCAACGGTTAAGGAAGCTGCCCTTTCTGCCCGGTTAATCGTTTCCACCCTGTATTTACAAATAAAATAATACTACGAAGAAAATGTAGACTTTACGAATGTACATCAGACATAAAGCCCGAAAAGTTACAAATACAAACGAGTTCAAATCCTAATATCTACAAATAATAAAATGCTTTGTCCTGAAGGACTGTGATGGATCAACGCACAGCCTTTACCGCAGATTGTAGAAACCTGAAGCTTGGAGGGTGTATTTTTTGTATAATAATTTCAGAAAATCATTTCTTATCGTATGCCTATACTACGATAAGAAAGGATTTTCTGAAATTATACCCCTAAAGGGGTGAAAAGGTGGGGGGCAAAGTTTGTATGGGAAAATGTGATTCCTTGGTCCAATCTACTTCAAATTTTGCTATCAACAATATTAACAGAATTGATGGACGCGTTTCGTATTGCACGTATATTGATTTCAATGCATATCTTAGGAGATACACCGTTTTAAATAACTCCGCAGCAAAATAATGATCATGTACCGGGCGCGCATTTTCATTATGCGGAAGGATGTGTATGATGTGCTCTTTGAAAAATGTATTATAGGTGCTTACGACCCAATCTCTGTAACCCTCTCTTTCTCTTATGTGACGCAGACGAAGTTGCGCGGGTCAGCTAGTAAGTAATATAGTCATAATATTGAAAAAAACGTACTAAAAAGGGGTAATTTTACGATTTTTTTCTATCGAGTAAAGTTCATCAGGTCTTGCAACTGAATGCGATTTTGACTAGACAAGATCCTTATCTAATACATATATTTTTTTTAAAATTTAAAACACTACATTCTTTGTTTCAGATGGTTTTAAAAAAGTTGTGTCGCGCGCCCACCTAGCCTTAAGGTATTGCCAATGCTTAAAAAATCATCAATTATGCTATATATGAACGCAGTGTGGTCTACCATGACACCTTCACTAAAAACGAAAAGCGTTCTGATAAGGAAATATCTTACTCTTTTATAAATGTGAAAGGTTGGATGGATGAATTTTTGTTACTCAATCACGCCAAACAGCGTAACGAATCTAGATGAATTTTGACACAGAGATGGATTATAGTCTAGAATAGCTTAAGTAAACCAAACAATGTTACTTTGGTAACGTTTCAACAAACAACATAAAGCGGAGGATACTACTACCTGTGGGAACACATACATTCTGCATTTTTTTTTTTTGAGAATGTGTTAGCTTTTACTTAGTGTTAATAAGGTTTCATTCACTCTATTATGATATGTAACAGAAATGAAGACTGAGCCTCACGTGAAGATAGCACTGAATTTTTTTATGGAATGTATTAAGCACGCAATTTTTTAATTTATTTACGAATAAAGGTTTGTTACCTCAGCACATTTTCATAAGTGTACAGTACTAGAAAATAAGAATATAGTATTATTTCTCAAGGAAAACGCAACAAAACTTCTCTAAAAATACAATAACTGCAACGTTAAAGTGTTAACTGTCCAAAACCCTTCTGTCTCTACCAGTACTGCCAATTGCAACTGATTGTTCGGCCACTCCGCCTAGGGGTATGTCTAAAAATTACATTCCCCCCCCCTCTCCCCCTCAAGTTCAATAACTCCACAAGAATACAAAGTCTTGGACAATCACTTGCCTTGTAATTCGATTGGGATGCCGATTGAGACTTGGCCCAAGAAAGCCCACGATATTTTATAAGCGCCAAAGAAAACATTGAAGGACTTATTGTTTTAGTAGCTCACAACGAAGCTGTCATTCTTCATTTCGGTTAGAGACTTGCTTTACGTAGAAATGTTGCTCAATAAGGTTTGTTTTTAATTTAGTTTTTCTTGGTAATGAGATTAAGGTGCTTTGAGGAATTAGTGTCAATTTAGAAGGCAATTTTGGAATGATTTTAGCTCTTTTCGTTGGTGTATTTTGTGGATCTTTTCAACCGACTTCTAAAAAGAGGAGGTTCTCAATTCGTCTGCATTTTTTTTTTTGTGTTTGTTACCTCAGAACTTTCGACTGGGTGAACCGATTTTGATGATTCTTTTTTTATTTGAAAGCTGGTGCTTCCCGTTGGGTCCCATTTTAATTTGTTGAAGATCTGAAGCTGATCTTCGGAGATATACAGTGGAACTCTTCAAAAATAGACGGCAAATTTGCAGTGATTGCTGCATCCTCTTGTAGGTTCATTGTTTATACTACATCATGACGTAACATCACGCCTGTATGCTCTGAGGGGGTACGCAGATGTGTACAATATACCCAGATTTCGACAATGTTTGTTACCTCAGAACTTTCGACTGGGTGAACCGATTTTGATGATTCTTCTTTTATTTGAAAGCTGCTGCTTTCCGTGTGGTTCCATGTCAATTTGGTTAAGATCTTACGCTGATCTTCTGAGATATAAATGGAACTCTTCAAAAATATTGCTAATTGCTGCAAGCGCTTGGTTGATTATTGTTTATACAACATCATGACGTAACATCACACCTGTATGCTCTGAGGGAGTACGCAGAAGTATACAATACACCCAGATTTCGACAGTTAGACGTGTAAAGTTCCATTCAATGGGTTCCCGAGAAATAGAGGTAACTCCTTAACTTTATAGGCACACCAGAAACGGTTTGGGTAGTTTTAGGCAGAGTACTTTCTCGGAGTGATCCCATTTCGATTTGATAAAGATCTGGTGACTTCGGAAGATAGGTAACTGAACTCCTTAATAAATGATAGCAAATGTACTGGGATCGCTGAAGACTCACGTCTGTCTATTGTTTATACCAGTTCATAACAAAAAATCACACCGATACGCTGTGAAAGGGTAAGCACATGTGAACCACTAAAAAGTGAAAAATAAAAACTTTTTTGCAAAAAATATAACCGACTTCACACAAAAAAGTGAAAAATAACTTTAGCTTCAGAAGTCGGTGGCAAAAAAACTAAATCAATCAAACAAAGGTCACCGACTTCTGAAGCTAAAGTTATTTTTCACTTTTTTGTGTGAAGTCGGTTATATTTTTTGCAAAAAAGTTTTTTTAATTGAATTTTTGCTGAAAAAATATCATGAACAATCAAAACCTGGTTCCTGTTAACTGTTAAATACTAAGCAACATAATATAACATCACGACTAATGTATATAATATCGAAGGTCGGGGCAATGGCACAGGTGAAGGTGGGGACGTTGGGTAGGGGGAAGTTTTCTTTGGCCTATATTGTCCCACTGCTGGGCAAAGTCTTCCCCCATAGCCTTCTACTCTTATCTCCGGCCAGTTTTTAACGCCCAGTATCTCACAAACGACTCTAAGTCGTCAGCGGCCAGCGTCTTTATAAGGCCTTCCACAGCGACGATGCCCGTCTACGGTAGAGATACTTCCGTCGCATGCATGTCACAATGTTACGGTTTCACTTCGATAGGTTACAATCTACCGAAAAATAATGCGTGTTTGTAAACAGTATGTTCAGTTGACAATATTTCGAGAGTTTACAACCTCGCTAAAGAGATTACAATCTAACGTGTCTGTCAATTTTACGGTGACATAAATAAGTATTGGCGTTTTCTATCTTTATTATTGGAACGAAGTTCCTTATCGCGCGTTGTGAAAGGCCAGACGGAAAAAATTCTTACGAAAAGTTGTCACGACACTTTTTGACAAGCTAGTTTTCTTTTTAATATATTACAGTTACTAGGAGTTGTAGGTTGTATACATTTGATGTTAGACCTTCTTTGTAACCATGTTTTATCAACTTATGCAATGGGGAGGAACGTTAAAAGCTAATTGTAGATGGCGCCACCATAGCTGGTCTCAATCTGACCAATGAGGTTAAGGTATTTTAAAATATGAAATGACATTCCTTGGTTTTTAACCAATGACGATGCTTGGAACCAGCTATGCTAGCGCCATTAGTTCCACAGTGTGCATCCCCATTATAATTATTTATGTATTTTATTTTTCCGCTTGTTGTCGGCTCGAGGACCAAACGCAGACTGAATGTTCAGGCTGGGCTTCCCATCACGATGAAATTATGTTGGCACCGATGAAAAAATTCAGTTTTTTCGTCATGGGTGTCGTTTTCGTGGTTTTAGGGGTCGCTGATAATAAAAAAGAGGTCAAAATGAAAATCAAAGATGGCGCCGACGAAAAATTTCGGTTTTTTCTTCATGGGTGTCGTTTTTGTGGTTTTTGGGGTCGCTGATAATGAAAAAGAGGTCAAAATGAAAATCCAAGATGGCGCCGATGAAAAATTTCAGTTTTTTCGTCATGGGTGTCGTTTTCGTGTTTTTTGGGGTCGCTGATAATAAAAAAGAGGTCAAAATAAAAATCAAAGATGGCACCGACGAAAAATTTCGGTTTTCTCTTCATGGGTGTCGTTTTCGTGGTTTTTGGGGTCGCTGATACTGAAAATGAGGTCAAAATGATAATCCAAGATGGCGCCGATGAAAAATTTCATTTTTTTGTCATGGGTGTCGTTTTCGTGGTTATAGGGTTCGCTGATAATAAAAAAGAGGTCAAAATGAAAATCAAATATGGCGCCGACGAAAAATTTCGGTTTTCTCTTCATGGGTGTCGTTTTCGTGGTTTTTGGGGTCGCTGATGATGAAAATGAGGTCAAAATGATAATCCAAGATGGCGCCGATGAAAAATTTCATTTTTTTCGTCATGGGTGTCGTTTTCGTGGTTATAGGGGTCGCTGATAATAAAAAAGAGGTCAAAATGAAAATCAAATATGGCGCCGACGAAAAATTTCGGTTTTCTCTTCATGGGTGTCGTTTTCGTGGTTTTTGGGGTCGCTGATGATGAAAATGAGGTCAAAATGATAATCCAAGATGGCGCCGATGAAAAATTTCATTTTTTTCGTCATGGGTGTCGTTTTCGTGGTTATAGGGGTCGCTGATAATAAAAAAGAGGTCAAAATGAAAATCAAATATGGCGCCGACGAAAAATTTCGGTTTTCTCTTCATGGGTGTCGTTTTCGTGGTTTTTGGGGTCGCTGATAATAAAAAAGAGGTCAAAATGAAAATCAAAGATGGCGCCGACGAAAAATTTCGGTTTTCTCTTCATGGGTGTCGTTTTCGTGGTTTTTGGGGTCGCTGATGATGAAAATGAGGTCAAAATGAAAATCCAAGATGGCGCCGATGAAATATTGAAGTTCCTTACTGCGCGTTGTGAAAGGGGGCTAGACGGAAAAAATTCTTACGAAAAGTTGGCACGACACTTTTTGCTATAGTAAGCTATTGTAAGCTGTGCGGCGTCGCATGTTTCTCTGTCTGTCTCTCTCTCTCTTATAGCAAGCCAGAACTTCGTTCCATCCGGGTGTCCCTTGACACCTCTCAAGTTTTTTATGTACCTATTTAGCATCTCTAGTGTATATTGTACTTTTGCATGCCTCCTGGTAAAATATGGCTGTTGCAATGAAAAATAATCTTATCTCAATGCCTCATTCTCAAGACCAATGTTTCTTAGGTTCCGCATCTACTACAACCAGGGTACCGCAGATCGTTTAAACCACTTGACCCTGGTGAACTGGTGGGCTGGTAGCCTGTACAAGTCTCCTGTGCTGCCACCTCCTGATAAAGTCTACGATGACTTCAAAGGAAGGGTCTTTGAAGTTCCTGTGCTGCATGTAAGTTATCATTTTTATGTAGTTATGGTTAGGGTTGAATTTTAGGCGAAACACGTTTTCTTCTTCTGTTCTCCCCTTTGAGACGTCACGCCATCATTTATATCTTTCGCTTTCATATCAATCCATCCAAAAATCTTCTCTGGTTTGGCCTTTCTTTTGCTCTCCCATACATCAACATCACACAGAAATGCATGTGCATGTGTGTGTGTATAGTCACATGCGTTTCATAATCATGACGACCATTATCACCAAGACCAAGATCTAACGCTGTTTGCGTTACATCTTGGTCTTGGTGATAATGGTCACCAAGACCATTGATCTTGGTTGGACCATTGGTCTTGGTTTATCACCAAGACCAAGATCTAACGCTGTTTGCGTTACATCTTGGTCTTGGTGATAATGGTCACCAAGACCATTGATCTTGGTTGGACCATTGGTCTTGGTTTATCACCAAGACCAAGATCTAACGCTGTTTGCGTTACATCTTGGTCTTGGTGATAATGGTCACCAAGACCATTGATCTTGGTTGGACCATTGGTCTTGGTTTATCACCAAGACCAAGATCTAACGCTGTTTGCTTTACATCTTGGTCTTGGTGATAATGGTCAGTCTTTATATTTTCACAGGCACCTCCGTGGCATTTCGTGAAGTACAACAATGATAACACAATCTCCGTTACCGGGGGCCGTGACGACAAACTTTTGGCTCTTTTAGCTAAGAAGCTAAATTTCAAGTAAGGATAAAAATAAATAAAAAAAACTTTAATACGACAACGGAAATAAAGGTGTTTTAAAAGGACGAAACATGCATTTCTGGATTTATATTTGAATTATTTTATTGTTTCGTCCTTTTAAGACATCTTTATTTCAGTAGTCGGGTTACAGTTTTTTTAACTTAATTTTATTTAATACTTTTCCATTTGTTGATCGCATATACACTAGCCGGGAACAGGTTTTCTGGGGTCCTTTTTGTCCCTATCCAATGCATTTTTAGTGGAATAATTTTCGTTCAAATCTAGCTAATTCGAACAAATATGTAAACAATAACAAAATGACGCGAAAAACACGACTAAGAACACCAAGGCACCTAAACCTCTCAAATTGCTGAAAAAGAATTCATCCGTGCAAAAAAATGTAGCCGCATGTGACTACACATCAAATCAAAAAATAATGATAGCGCGATTCGTAGTACTATTAGAACTTTTTTATCCGTTTAGTTCGTAATTCATACTGCAGTAGTACTAAACGGATTATTTTCTCCGTTTAGTCCTACTGGTAGAACTGAACGGTAGAACTATACGGACATAGTCAGAAATATAAGATCACATACAGTGCAGCGCCATTGCATGTATCGAACGACGGATTAATCAAGTACTAGTAATTTGTTGCATCTGCATTTTATAATTAATAATACTTGATTTACTTAATTATGCTTTTTCATCATTAACATTCTCTTTCCCTGATCCCATTCCCAATTTATTTAGGATCGGCGCAGCTTCTCCTCTTCTTCAATACGTCTCTACGACTCGTCATCTCATCAGACACTTCTTTTCTTGCCTTAACACAGTCCATCTATCGTTTCTTTGGTCTTCCTCTACTCAAATACCCATACACATTCATACTCAAAACTTTCTTCACGACATTTTCCTCATTCCTCCGCATCACATGCCCATACCACGACAACCGATTACCACTTTACGCTACTTTCAGACTTCCTCTTATTTACACTCATTTTTCTTACTTTATCCATTCACGTAACACCACACATCCTTAGCATTCCCATCTCCACGACATGCAAGTACCTTTCATTCATCCCAACATTCAACATTAATGGGCCAACATTCAACGACTTATTGAATGTTGACAGCGAGCTGTCAGAACGTAAACATCGGCTCTGTGTTTAAAAAATAACAATTAAATATTGATCGAGTAATTCACTTGGAAAGTTGCATAAAAGTGTCCTCTTAAACACCAAGTAATCGAATAACTGTTGTACACCTAATTTATGAAGTGCCAACAACGAAAATAACGAAATACGAACGATTATAATCTCGCAAATATGCTAAATCAAACAGTGTAATAACAAACTGGAACTGTGAGATATCGTCAATATGTTGTGAAATTTTCGTACTTTGAAGCAATTTGTGAATAAATAATAAATGTGGAGTGACTAAGGAAAAATAATGACAAAAAGTGGATTCTTCCAGTGACTCAAGTGATAGTGCAAAACATTTTGAAAATTCGAACCTACCCACTACTACGTTAATTGTTTCTTAATTGTTGTCAATAGTAGAACTGTATTTCGTCAACATTTGCAACGTACAAATAGCCTATCTCTCTATGTGGCTGGATAGATGAGCGTTGTTCTGTTTGTCTCGAGTTCGAATCCCACCTCAGACAATTACTTTTTGGAATGTCAGTGAACAAACCACACACATCACGGGGTTGGAGTTCGAATACCACATATAAATCGTTTGGTTTTTGCTTTAAAAATTTTTCGTTTTCTTTTTTTTTTTTTCTGGAACTTTATTTTGAAACAATACCACAATGGCAACAATTGATGAATGTTCTGGATGTCGTGGCAAACTTGGCGACAATCCCCATCTTGAGTGCTTTAGTTGTAAGGCGAAATATGACCTGGCTTGTGCAAATGTGGCCTCTAACAATTTTGAGAATATGGACAGTAACCGCAAAGCTTCATGGAAGTGTCCTGAATGTTGCAGCAAGGAGCCAAAAAAGGGTAACATTAACACTCCTGTACGTTTGACTCCATGCTCGGATACTAAGACTAATGAAGAAGAGGAGCATGGTAATTCCAATGTCACTGTTCGCAAAAGGCCCACAAAATCGCCGCTGAAACCATCGCAAAAGCCGCTGAAAACAATGCAGAAAATACCGAATAAGCCAGTACAGAAACCAATGTTGAAATCATCGCAGAAGTCGCCGCCGAATATTCAACCGCATCTGTCTCCCGAATCGCTGTTGCAATCACCGCAACAACATGTGGAACCTACTACCTTTGTTACTGAAGCCAAGCTACGTGAGATTCTGCAACAGGAAATCTCAACTGCCTTGAACTCAACTATTAAACAAATTGTAGCAACTGAGTTTAAGAATATTCACGACAAAATAGATGGCTTTAAAGAATCTTTGGAATTTATGAGCACGAAGTATGATGAGATGAAGTCTAAATTTGAGAGTGAAACAGCGACCATCACCGAGCTGAAATGTGATAACGAAAACCTGAAAACTGTTATTAGAGACCTCACTACCAGACTCAACATAGTCGAACTACACATGCGCGAGTCAAATATTGAAATAAACGGCATCCCGGAAAGTCGCTCTGAAAATTTGGTCACCACCGTTCTTCAACTGTCTAAAGTCGTGGAAAATCCGCTTACCAGTGAAGATATCCAGCATGCTGTTCGAGTCGCAAAAATAAGCAACGACAACCCACGACCTAGACCAGTGATTGTTAAACTGCGTAATCCACGTTTCCGCGATAACATCTTGGCCGCGGTAACAAAATTCAACCAGAAACATATCGAGAAGAAGCTATGCACTCAACATCTTGGAATAGGAGGAACTGTAAGTGTATGTTTCTGAACATTTGACTCCCGCGCTTAAGTCTCTTCATGCCGCAACTCGCATAAAAGCGCGGGAAATGTCGTACAAGTTCGTCTGGGTTCGAAATGGACGTATTTTTGTGCGAAAAACAGTGGAACATCAAGCTATTGCAATTCGAAATACCGATAGTCTCAATCTTTTAGTTTAAGTCTGTTACTGTAATTTGGTAGTGATTTGGTGCTTTTGTAAATCACAATGCTTGATATATACTATCAGAATGTGCAGGGGCTTAGAACCAAAACTAACGAACTTTCAAAAAATATTCTGACTTCAAATTATAAGGTTATTGCCTTCACCGAAACATGGCTTAAGTCTAATATTTCTAACCATGAACTGATCGATGATAGATATGTAGTTTATCGAAGGGACCGAGCAAGCAGTAGCAATTCTAAAGGGGACGGTGGTGGGGTGCTTTTGGCAGTTTCTAAGGACATACCGTCCGTTCGTGTCAAGAATTGGGAAACAAATGTGGAGGATCTGTGGGTCACTTTGCAAATTGTCAATGGACCAAGTACTAAAAAGCTTGCTATATGTGTTGTATATCTGCCTCCACCTGTAAAAACCGAAACTCTTAAGTCTTTCCTAGATAGCACTGATAATATTGTCGGTCAGGTTAATGATCTCGTAATCCTAGGCGATTTTAACTTGGGTTTTATTAATTGGAACCCTAAGAAAGACTGCAACTATATGGTACCTTCAAATTACAATTCTCCTTTGGGATATTCTCTAACGGATTTTGTATCTGTAAATAATCTTTACCAAGTCAATGGAATTGCAAATGGCGACAATCGCTGCTTGGACTTAGTGATTACCAACTGTCATGACGCAATCGTTACAAGTCCCATGAGTGAACTTAGCAAATGCTACAAGCAGCATCCTAGTTTAATGTTGAATTTACCTTACAAAAAAATTGACTATCTTAAGCCGCAATGTAAGCCCAGATATAATTTCTTTAGAGCCGATTATCCATCTATAATCAAAAATCTAAAAGCTGTTGATTGGCAAATTATTTTATCAGATTGTGAAAATGTTGACTCAATGCTGAAAAAATTTTACAAGATTCTTTTTGACCTCATAGATGAACTCGTGCCCAAGCAAACCCTCAATAAATCAAAGTTTCCTCCATGGTTTAGTGGTTCTTTTATCAAGTTATTGCAGGAAAAGGAAAAAATTCGAAAAAAGTTCAAAAAGTATAAAAACCCTAGAGACGAAATTGAATACCACCTACTCCGCTCAAGATGTCATGCAATGTATGCTAAATGTTTGTCTGAATATAAAAATAAAATAGAAACCAATATCCCAAGGAACCCTAAACTCTTCTGGAGCTATATTAAACATAAAAAAGGAGATGGGTCGTCGATACCTGCAAGTATGAATTTGAAAGATCAGGTTGCAAACACAGGCCCTGAAATTGTGAATCTTTTTGCGGAACATTTTGCCTCAATCTACGAGCCTAACACAACGCCTACAGAAACCTCTGCGTTTAGTACACAATTTCATGTATTGACTCCGCAAATATTATGCTCAATTACTATCGAAGAGTTTGAAGTGTTTAAAGCGATAAAAAAAATCGACTCGACGAAGGGAGCCGGCCCAGATACAATTCCACCAGTATTTATAAAACGATGTGGGTCTGCATTAGCTCTGCCTCTGACGTTAATATTCAATCGTTCATTAACGGATGGCACTTTTCCATCAGATTGGAAAAAAGCACGCATCGTGCCAGTTTTCAAAAAGGGGGAGCATTCAGACGTTCAAAATTACCGTCCCATTTCCATTCTGTCTTGTTTCTCCAAACTATTTGAATCGATTGTTTATCCTGTGATTTCTCGGCTCGTAGAAAGTAACATCTCCGATGCACAACACGGTTTTAGACGTGGTCGCTCAGTCCTCACTAATTTGGTCCCTTACATTTCAAATATTTGTAATGAAGTTGACTCGGGTAAGGAGGTAGACGCCATCTATACAGACTTCAGTAGTGCTTTTGATCGAGTTAACCATTCAATTCTTCTCAGGAAACTAACGGTCTTTGGTGTTGACGGCGCGCTTTTGAAATGGTTTGAGTCTTATCTAACTCGGCGCCCCCAGTCAGTGACTGTCAATGGATTTGACTCGTTCACTTATCTGGCTAATACCGGTGTTCCTCAGGGATCACACTTGGGACCCCTTCTTTTCCTTATATTTGTGAACGATGTAGTGGACAAAATAAAATATAGTGGGGCGTCTCTATTTGCTGACGACCTGAAGATTTACAAAACTATAAATTCCGTTACTGACTCTGACCAGTTGCAGAGTGACCTAGACGCGATTTTAAATTGGTGTCGCAGCAACGATATGTCTCTTAATGCAAGTAAATGCTTTCATATTAAATTTAGCAGGAAAAAGAAGCCACTTGTTACGGAATACAAGCTTGATAGTACAAAATTGGCAGAAGTCAACGAAATCCGAGATCTTGGTGTCATAGTTGACAGTAAACTAAAATTTACTACCCACATCAACAAGTCGGTCACAAAAGCAGCTCAAATGCTCGGATTTTTAAAACGAAACGCGCGCGGATTTACACAAGAACGCACCAAAATCTTATTATATCATACTTTGGTGCGCAGTCATCTTGAATTCGCCAGCGTTGTATGGAGTCCTTTTTATGCTGTTCATTCGCAGCGTATTGAAAGCATTCAAAGATCGTTCACTAGGCATCTGGCTTATAACTCTAGCGGTTTTTCACATAGGAATCCACACAGAGTCCGCTTGGGGAAATTCCAAATGAGCTCTCTCCGTGAACGTAGACGCTTGCTAGACATGTGCTTCTTTCACAAAGTCATGAACGGCCGGTACCATTGTTGCCATTTCCTTGAGAATATACCCTTAAAGATCCCTCGCACCTATCCTCGAGGGAAACTCAAATATATTTTCCATACTCCATCTGTAAAATCTAACCTGGGACTGCAAGCACCCCTCCGTAGAATTGTGGATGAGTACCACTCCCTTCTTACAATGATACCCGACCTCGATGTGTTCCATGATAAGCTGCATATATTTAAAAACAAATTAAAATATGTGCCCTAAGTTATCTTTTTTTTATCTTTTTTTTTTATTAATATATATATATTAATATGCTATTAATTGTAACAAATTCAATCAACTTTATTAAATTATTTTTATGAATAATAATTGGCCAATCCTATTATATTGTCATTGATCCTAATTTTTATCTGGCATTTCTTTGTATACTAATGTAATATAATTATCAAATATTTTGAATTGTTAGTTTTTAATTCAATTCTCATTATATAGGTTTTCTTAAATAATAATTGTGTTTTATCATCGAGCCGAAGAATTGTGAATGTTATGTACGCCTTTATTGTCACGTGCATCAGACCGCTTTATCATAAATTGTGAATTTCTTTGTAAAATGTATGTGATGTGGCTGTACTTATTCAAATAAATAAATAAAAAATAAACATTCTGTTCCACAAAAACAGCAGGTCTAACCATTATTTTATAAATATTTCCCGTAAGCTGCAGGAGTTGCAGATTGTTCCCGTGACCATTTTATCCATCCCGTGTTAATTCTGTGCTTTACAGTACGATCCATAGATATTTCGCCATCGCTTTGCATGAGTGAACCGAGATACCGAAAGTCGGAGCAGACTGAAAGCGACGCGCCATCTAGCGCTATGGTTCTCTAGAACTGGAGATACCGCCGAAATCGCAGAACGTGTATTCAGTTTTACTTCTGCTGATTTTCAAGTCAACATTCTCCAGTTTCTGTTGCCATTTCATCATACAACCATATTTTTTGTCGCTACATGTGTCATTCATTGCAATTTACTTTATATTTAAACACATACTTATTTACAGGACATTTATAAATTACAATAAACTAATCCGTTTAGATTATTGAAATTTATACTAATTGTCCTAAACTTAAAAAATGGCGTAAAAAACTACTCAACTCTGCACAACGGCCCGCACTTCGGCTGTAATGAAGCTAGCTGCAATGTAGGCTGTGCTGTCCGAAGCTGTTGACAACTTCACCACAGTGACAGCGATGAGGAGAACAACATGGGGCGACTAGACAAATACTTTTATATTAAACTAACTGATGCTCGCGGCTTCATCATCATCATCATTTCAGCCGAAAGACGTCCACTGCTGGACATAGGCCTCCCCAAGAGTCGCCACATTGACCGGTCTCGTGCGACTCGCATCCAATGGATGCAACCTTCACCAGGTCATCGATCCACCAGGTCATCGATCCACCTTCAAACGTATCGTCTTCCCGCGGCTTCTCCCGCGTACAAATTATATACTTTTCAACACACTTGCTCATAAAGTGGCTCTAATTTCACCGCAATCAGGCACATAATGACACCTGTAATCAAACTGTGACTTTTTCATTGCTATTATTCACAAGTGAGTTATAGGGTTTTTTTTTTATTTGATTGGTTGAATAGTTTCGATACAAAAAAGATCGTGTTCAATAGTACAAATTAATTAATGTACCTATTGCTTGCTCATTTCATACAACTTCGTATCTACATAGATAATTTCAACTTATAAGTTTTTAATAAATAAAACTTTCACTCAAATGCAACTTTTGTTTTCTTTTTTTTTAATAATAAAACTTTGAATTCCCCATTTCGTATGTGGCTAAAACGCTATCCGCGAAAAGCCAAAAAAAAGAAACCTCATTCTTTTAGTCTATGGCCGATCGCCATTGTTAGATGCGCGCGCATAGGAAAACTGATTAATAATTCCCGCCATTGCGAAAAAAAATTCACAACTCGTTTTCACTGTTGAAATTATAGTTATTTTTAGTATTATTTTATTCTCAAGTGTGTTGAAAAACGTCGTATGATACACGTGTGTGTTGATGATTACCGTCCTCAGCTCTCTTAAGAACCTCGCCTAACGGCTCGGGTCTCAATGGCGCCTCGGCGGTATTCACCACCATTATGGTACAATCACTTGTACCATAATGTACTATAAACCTTCCTCGAGAATCCGTAGTAAGAAGATCCACATCCACGTCGAACATGTGCCTGACGTCTTTTTTTCTAAAATTATCTTGACGCTAAGCTTCGTCCAACAAAAAAATCATACAAGAAAAACGAACTGCCATCTAAAACATTAAAAACAGCCATTTATACGTTTCAGGAATTAATACGAAATACAAAACAATTTTAAGCATTTTAATTTAAAAGAATAACTTGTTTTACTTACATTTTAATAGTCTACAACCAAGGAATCATCTACAATTTACAAGCTTTACTGTTTGACAGTTAAAATCGAAGGCAAAGATGCGGTGGTGGACGAAGTACGATACAGGATGCGATATAGGATGTTTTGTGTTTGTGAATACCGTTTTTCATACATTCGGAACCATATTTTAGTTCTATGTCGTGCCGTCGACATCGTTGAGGCGCTACGATCGCGCACATGATCGCGCAGTTTTAACTCAAGAATACCGATATGTTTGCATCTGTTGTTTCAACGGTGGTTTGTCGGATGTAAAGATGTTTTGCCTTAATGAATCGCACTCCTGAGACACTGGGTAATACCAATTTGCAGGTCCCTTGAATGTCCCAGTTATCCAGGTTTCACTGTAGTAGGTACATTCTTTATTCATAACTTATGAATAAAGTCGCAAAACCATTTTCTTTCTATGAGTACTTAAGATCAACGGATTTTATGAGACAATTACACACCTTATATGAACAAGACACCTCAAGAACCTAAATCAATAATGCCGTTATTTACGATACAAAAAAATAATTCTTACATGAGTTTACCTTTAACACTCTCCTAATTAAAGTTGGTCAAGGCCATTTAAAACTTGAACTAAGTACATCAACTTACTGTGGACCTTAAACCTGAAGATCTAAAGTTTATTTTCCTCCAGGTATAAATACTACGACCCACCAGATAGGAGTCAGGGGTCAAGTATTTCAAGTAACGGAACATTCAAGGGTACTCTCGGACTGATCTGGAAACGTGTAAGTTTTGCTACAATACTACGAAAATAATTCTTCCCAGGAATAAAGGTACTGCAAACAATACAAAACATTTAATTGCCTATTCTATGTATGTCTTCAACTTTTAATGAAATGAAAGAGAGTATTATTAAGCTGTATCTTTTTGATGTTTTCCTTAAGGATGATATGATGGGCCCTGAACTTAATTAAACTTGGCCTGTCGAGAATTTATTCCCGTATCGTGGAATCTTAAGCAAATCCAAATTGTGCAAATATTTCGACTGCACATAACCAGTACTCTTAGCTCGCGTTGATCGGAAGATGACGATAAGCGATGACTCAAGAATAATGAAAATCAGTGTGGAAATTACATTGCTTTGAAAGCAATCACCAGTTTTCTAAACCCCAGGCCAAACGTTAGACCGGGGCCACGTGGTGTCCCCCCGCCACCGTAGGCACCTGTGGACGGTGAGCAATGGGCTAGCTCGTCGTCCGTCCGTCTTATGACGACAGGCCGTGTCGACGGTGCGTTCGTTTCCACACGCGCCTCTAAGAGATGTTAGCAGAAACGAAGGGGTCCGCAAGGACTGCGGGACTGTTTGAAAGAGATACCGTGGCCCTGGAACACAAAGGGCGAAGAAGGAACATGCATGTGTTATAGTCAGTAAAAGTCTGACACTCCCTTCCCCTGTGCCCAGAGCGGGAGGTGTCATTTGATGATATGCCATGCCAAAAAAAAAACGTGCGGTCGTGTCCGACAGATTTTATTGAGATTGAAATAAATGATTTGAGTTTGAGTTTGAGTTTGAGATACCAGAATTCAAAAAGAACTTCTTTCCAGCAAGCAGATTTCTTCCTAGGCGACGTGACAATGACTTGGGAGCGGTTACAAGCTGTGGAGTTCTCGTTCATGACTCTGGCGGACTCGGGCGCATTCCTCACGCACGCTCCAGCGAAGCTGAGCGAGACCCTGGCGATTATCAGGCCTTTTCAGTGGGAGGTAACTTTGTTTTATAGATTTTGTTTATTTTTCAGTATTCAGGACATACAAATTGTGTGTGTTTATAAGTTTTGATCTCCAACATTATCTTTGACACTGAAATAGGATATTTACCATGTACAAGCGCTTTCAAGCGACTCGAATCATGGCGCTTGCAACAGCGCCGAAATATCGGGAACTCGATACTATAGTAAACACGGTAAATATCCTGTTTTCAGTGTTGATGTAATTGTGTGTTTTTTCATTTCTCAGTTTGGATTGTTCGATATTTGATAAATATAACGCGTTTTGATCAATGACTGGCATCTCTTTTCCAATTTCCTTGTCCATTTTCTCAGGTTTGGCCTCTTGTCTTCGCAACCTTACTAGTGACCGGTCCAGCGCTCTGGATAGTCATCGCAGCTCCGTCGCTGTGGCAACGACGTAAATGCGACCAGCTGGGACTGTTCAACAGTTGTTGCTGGTTTACCACGACGTTATTCTTGAGGCAGTGTAAGAAAAATATAATTAGTACAAGTCTTAAATTAACTAGTTTATTTCATTAATTCACTGACTCGGGTCTAGATTATATATTTTTTTTAATTCTTAAAGGTAAATCAGGAGATGAAAATTTGTATGTAAATTCGTAGTTTTTGCTGATGAGAAATCCCTTCGACTATCGCATTACATCTTGTACCTCGAAGAATTGCAATCGGCCATAGGCCACGGGTTTTTGGCCTGAAATACTATAATGCAACTTTTCATAAAGTAACCACTCATTACGAATCTACACAACTCACAATTAATCTTTTTCTGAAATTCTATGAGTGGTGCTGAAAATTGTTTTCATCACGTAACCTAAATTAAAGTTTTTTTTCACTTCTCATGCTCTAAAAGTACGCCCTACGAAGTGGGACTAAAGTGACCACTTTACTCCTTAGGGAGTAAAAGTAATTTGTTTTTTAATTTCCTTCATGTGACATAGACAAACTCGAACAACCAGTATAGTACATTGTGATACAAGGGGCTAAAATGACCCATTATAGACGAGGTAAGTTTTACTACCGAGCTTTAGCGATAACCATATTTAATATGATAGTTTATTTTATTAAAAATGAAATGTACAATTTGTACTGTTGTTCTAATGAGATGTTTTTTCCCGGCAACATAATCTCAGTTCTCTGTGAAGACGAATATAATATAAAATATAAATAATACAGAAAAAATCTTAAAATTTCGCGCCAATGCCTTTTTTTATTTCTTCTGTATAGCTGGAATGCAACGCACACATCCTGCCAAAGAGTTCGGCGTTCGGCGCGTTTGGTTCCATTTTTAAAATAAAACGTTATTTTTTTTTATGGAACAGTAACAAGTCAATTCTTTATGAATTATGAGTAAAGACTTTGCGCTTTCGAACACCGACTACGAAATTTAAAAAAAAAAAGGTTATTTTCCCTAGGGCTATAATGAGCAATTTTACGGCCCCTCTGGTACGCTATTATGACGGTCTTTTCGAGCAAGAGGAGTGAAAAATATATTATGAGTGCGGACCATACATCTTCATTGCGAAAATGTTGGGAGTTTTAGTTCCATGGTTTTTCCGCAAAGAAAGTAGCGCCATGTGTTTTAAATTGTTAATCTGTGTCTGGTTTAGAAGAAAAAACTGACCGCGAAATTTCAGAATTGTTGTCGAGTGTATTTGTTTGGTTTTTAATAAAATTAGGTTTTTTCAGCGACAGTGAAGAGTTTGACGTCGAGCAAAGAGCAAAAGACATAATAGATAATCTTTTGCCGCCAAAATCGCGGAACATTTACCTAAAAACTTGAAAGTTGGCACTGGAGGAATAACAAACAAATGTTTTTGTACTAAATTGACTATTTTTCTCGCACTCAAAGTGAAAAGTAAAGTTTGCACCTCGAGACACTAAACGCCAACTTAATATACCCTCGGTTTCCTTGACTCCCTCGCACGCTCGGGACTCAAACCACCTCTAGTACATTATGGCTTCGTTTAGTCCCTCGATATAAAATGTACAAATTTTTCCTTCCTAGCATCCAGCAAAGAACCATCCAGCACCCACAAGGCCCGGCTGGTCTCAGTACTGATCTCTCTCGGAGCTACCTACGTCATCGGTGACATGTACTCTGCTAACCTGACCAGTTTGATAGCGAAACCTTCGAGGGAACGTCCTATTGGAACCCTGCCAGCCTTGGAGGAAGCTATGAGGGACTACGGATATGAGCTGGTGGTTGAAAGCCACAGCTCTTCACTGGCTATTTTGCAAGTAAGTTCTTGACAACCAGTTTGACTCATGGCAAACAGAGAACAGAGGGCCTAAATATTCTTAAAATGGTCACAGATTTCACAATATTGTAATTGATATTATTGCCCTTTATGATTGAAGTTGTTTTTCTTGTAACTTGTGATAAACACTTTTTAACCGACTTCTAAAAAAGGAGGAGGTTCTCAATTCGGATGTTTCTATTTTTTTTTTTTTTTTTTTTATGTTTGTTCGGGCTCGGTATAACTCCGTCGCTTGCCAACCGATTTGCAAAATTCTTTTTTTGTTGGAAAGGGTATTCTTTCCAAATGGTCCCATAGCCACCAAGTCGGGATCTGATGATGGAATCTTGGCGAAATCGAGGAAACTCTTCAAATTTTATATGAAAATGTGTTGCGATTTTGGTATTTTCTACAACAAGTGAAACATTTGCGTTTGATAAGAACCATTCTACCATCAGATCTGATGATGAAGCCAAGAGTCACGGAACTCCATAATGAGACAATGTACCCTAGTCGTGTTTGGGCTTGATGTAATTGTAACGGTATGCACTTTCCATGTATATCAAGCACATGAGAACCACTAAAAAGTGAAAAATAAAAACTTTTTTGCATTCATTAACTATCTACTAGTGTTCACAATAAGTTTATTAGTGCAAAGTACCAATACATATTATTTTTAGGAAATGATCAAACAAAAATCACCCCCTTTCTTTTATAAAAATGGACTTTCGTTTCACGTGTCGTATCCTGCATATTTTTTTCAGAGTGAATATTATATTCATGCATATTATGATTTCGTGCAAATTCGAGCGAGCGATAAGCTTTTGTTATTTCAGGTTTACGTATTTTTATGCTCCATAACGCGATGATAGATCCGATGTAAATAATGCCGGATTAAGGCCTCAATGAAATGTATACCATAAGATTTTTTTATTTTCAATTTGTGATGAAATCAGATTTAAAACGATCATCACACATTTGATAGTAGAAGTGTGGTTTGGTCTAAGTACTGTGGCCAGTCCATACTCCTCGTTATATAAAGTCTAGCAAACTTTGCAGACAGCTGCCCTTGTTTAGTTAGGAATTTCAATAGAAGACGTCATCTAATTCTGGTTTTAGCATGACAATCGTTTCTTCACACATAATATTTTCACAATTTATCAGTTCACTAATATCTACGGATAATAGGCTTGTGTCCTAAAAAAAACTAATTAGTCCGTCAATTAGATTATAAAAAAATATTTGACCCGTATTTTTTCTTTTGTTACATAAACCAAAATTGACGAAGATACGACGCTTTTAAAAATCGCAATACGTCACGCCGTGCTATAGTTTTTAGTGCGTTGTGACGTCACGAGCCCCCACTCCCGAGTTTTGATGCGTTTTATCTTTGTCAGTACTCAGTGATTTACAAAAACAAAAAATACGTGTCCATTATTTTCCAATACTCTAACTGACGGACTAATTAGTTTTGCAATTTATTGATGGTGGAAACTAGCCTATTGTTTCATCGATTAAAAAATCGTGTCGCTGATTTTCTACCGATTGTATGCATCCCTTTCAAGAAAGGGATCACCTACATTTTTTTCAATAATACAATTGAGAACATGCATGTAATTTTTTCATCACTCGAAGGAATAAAATACAGTTTTATCAACCCAAGAAAAGTATTAAAAGTTAAGTTCAACTACTGTTTTTCGCCCAATAAAAATATTAAACTCCTGCAATTTTCTACGACAGTTCAAACGACCGTGACGACTGTCGCAGCCATGTTACGTCATTTACCTCATTTTGCCTTGTTTAGATCTACTTTTTGTATTTTATTAAGTTTTGTCTTTCTTGCATATTATTGATGATCTATGTTCACCTAAACAATCAATTACTGAGGTAACAAGCGCACGGAGTTTCTTCCTCCAGAACGGCACAGGCGTATACGGCCGTCTTGCAAATCTGATGCGTCGACAACGAATTCAACGCGTGCGCAACGTAGAGGTGGGCGTGCGACTAGTGCTGTCTCATCGAAGAGTAGCTGTTCTGGGTGGCAGGGAGACGCTATATTATGATACTGAGAGATTTGGTATGTACTTCGGTAACTTGTGACAGACTAGGTAGAGATAGTCTATTGCAACAGGAATATTTCATAGGTCTAAGAAAGAGATAAAGAAAAAGCATTTATTATCCCACCGGGACAAACACACAAAAATAAAATGCTTAAATTGTAATTATAAGAAATAAAAGAAAACTCAGAAATAAAAATAATAAAATTAAATACAAAAAAAAAGAAACGAAATTGGTCCTGTAAGCGGCCAAAAGGCTCCTATCTCAGCATGGTGCTGCATTTCTCGACGACATGTAAAGCCAAGTCAGAGGTCCATGGGCGGCATAAAACTCTGACACCAGGTTAGGCACTAACCACACTAAAAAGAATTTGATATTAATTATTCCAAAAATTTGATTTGTAGAAGACTACTTACCCACTAAGGCAGTCATTCGTAGGTAGATACCATTTCAGAACCTTATGTTTCATTGTTCCCCAATAACTTATATTTTAATTTGATAAACAGTATTTTAGAATTCCATAAGAGGCTCACTATTTCATGGGAAGTAGGTACACCTTTGCCTAACTTTTCGGAGCATACAGGCGTGAAGTTATATTTTACTCGTGGACTGAACCTTCCAATATCCGTAATTAGCGGTTGACAACCGTACCCGAAATTCAGTTGAATGAAAGTTCAAAACAAAATTTTGTTTCAGGGTCCCACAACTTTCACTTGAGCGAAAAACTGTATACGCGATACTCGGCAATTGCTTTACAAATCGGATGTCCTTATTTGGAAACTTTTAACAATGTGTAAGTAAAATATAATATAGGCATGTTGACCTTCTGATAGCAAGGAGGCACACGACCATAATAAAGGGTAAGCAAACCTCTTAACTGATCCGAAAGGCACTTTTTCTCCCCGTCATTGCGACAATTTTTCTACACCATACCTGGAAACCTTCTAGTTACGGAGATTATGGGGGTCTAAGTTCCAAGTTTTAGACAAGCTTTTTTTTTTAAACGTGCCCCTGCATCAGGAACATTAGACGTTGATTTTGTTAGGTTTTTGTTTAGGTATGAACTACGGGCAAGTGCAATGTCACTACATCCGCTCCGCCGCGTATGTCTGCTCGAAATAAACTCAAAAACAACTGAATGGACGTTCATGTGGCTTTCACCAATAGGTAGAGTGATTCACGAGGAAGGTTTAGGTATAAAATTTGTCAATGCGTTGTGTGAATTGGTTGAAATCTGACGATAATTGTTGGAAGTATCTAAAAAAGTCCTACTACCCGTACGAAGCCGGGGCGGGTCGCTATTTACTTAATAAAACTGTAGTTTTATTGTTCACGTTCCCAACAATCCACTTAGCCTATCGTAGGCCACAGCTGACATACGTTTCTCCCATGCTGCGGCTTATATACCCAGTCGCCTCTTCATCCTGATCCAGTTTCTCAGCCACCTTTTTAAGATTTGTCACTCCCTGCATCACCCAAATTCTTAACGATCTGAAAAATCTTGCAAAATTCTTAATTTTAGCCTCATGACACTGTTTGAAGCTGGCATCATAGCGAAGATGACAACAGACGAGTATAAGAACCTTCCCGAACAAGCCAGAAGGTCGGATCCGGTCACCGAGAGTGACAAGCAGGGTGGTGAAGTTATGGGGGAGTCTACAGCTGTCACGTCGCAAGCGGTATGTAGATCAATTCTCAATTCTTTATTGCGTACCATAATGTATAAAGATGGAAGGCAAAATATAAGTCACAATATTATGGACCTTGTCGGGCACAGCATAGATTTAGTAGGAGAGAGGAGGAAGAATACTGGCTGTTTATAGCACTTAGTAAATAATACTGTTTTATTAATGCAGAATTAATTTAAGAGTTATAATTATTATTGTTTTTTAAATTATATAGATTTATTTGTTAGAATATAAAACCATTCATTTTTTAAGTTTGTTTATTATTGTTTTATTAATTTCTCATTTTTTGTGTATTATGGTTTTTTATTTTCAATTATTATATGGACGCTCTTATGTTTATTTATTGGATATTTAATATGTATTTGTAGAAACAATTAGATAGTAAATCATAATGTATCATTTAAGTATTCGCTTTACTACAGTATATAGGCATTTGCCTAAAAGGAAAAGCTTCAATTTATTTATAAAAATGTTATATTTATTTGAATTCTTTATTACTTCGGGTAACTTATTATATTTTTTATACACATGACCAAGGTACTATTGGAGTGCATTTTTAGTCGCGACGTTGGAAAGTTTAGCCTATTTTTATGTCTTAAAACAATTTTCGATTGTATATATCCTCTCTTTTTGTAAAGAATCCTGAATATTTACGCACGAACTTACAAACTTCAAATATATAGAGACAGGGTAGATTTATATTGATTGGTACTTTTTGAAGAGGGTGGAATGAAATTATTTTAGATCAAAAATATAAGTAGTAAACTCGCTTCAGCCTGAATTCTTGTCGCACTGACGGTCGGTCGCGTACGTCACGACTAATAATATATAAACAATTTCCTTAATATTATAGCTATTTTCGCGAGAAATAACGATTGTAACTAGGAGATTGGATCTTTTTCATAAAATATGAGTTCCAGAATGTTATGTACGTAATAACAATAAATTTTAATCAGTACAATAGGAGAAACACAATTTTTAAAAATCTTAAGTGTGTACACATTATTAGACGTGACACGAGTTTACATTGTATTCTTTATAGCACCATACTGCGACGCTGACGTCAGCGTTGACCGACAGTCTTATTTTGAACTCGCTCTCGTCACGACCGACCATCAGCGCGATAAGAAGTCAGGCCTAATTTAAATCATAATTGTGGAAAAAAAAATCTTTCGTATTTATAATATGAGTATGGATTTATTAACACTTTCTGAAAGAGAGAAACTGTAGAGACGCCATTATGTAAATATTCCTACAGAAAAATAAAACAGCACAAAAATATCATAACACTAGCTGACCCATGCAACTTCGTCTGCGTCACATAAGAGAGAAAAACGAAAGGAAAAAAAAACCCCGTTTTTGCAACATTTTTCATTCCTGCTCCGCTCCTAATAATTGTAGCGTGATGTTATATAGCCTAAAGCCTTCCTCGATAAATGGACTATCGAACACAAAAATAATTTTTCAATTCGAGCCTGTAGTTCCTGAGATTAGCGCGTTCAACCAAACAAACAAACTTTTCTGCTTTATAATATTAGTATAGATTATTCCGACCACAATAAAATAGTAGCTATAAATGGAACTACGGAACAGGTACTTACATTATAATATTTCAACTTTGTACTCGGCTGTACCTTGCTGAGCCTTACCTAGCTAGTATTTTTGGTAATATCATCAATATTCAGTATTTCGTTGCAAATAATTTTGCGTTAAATGAACTCAACAATTATGAACACTTGTTACATAAATTAATCGATCATCAAAATATTATTACCATATTTCCATCAGATATTTTATTTTACATAAATTCTTAATTAAATCTCGCTTGGTTCAATGATCATTTATATGATGGGGAGGAGATAACGCGATATCCATATAACCCGTTTACAAAAAATATCGACCCACCAATAAATATTGCACACAAATGTAAGCCATGACCAAGGATAAGATATATGTAATTTTTAAATCATTAAAAATCAACGCGAAAGTATTTTTATCGCAAAAGTAGTTATTATCGCTTATAGTGCATGGAAGAACCAGTGTTAATGTGGACAAAAGTAAATCTGCAGTACATATCGCGAAACACTAGTGTGCCTAGCCCAGTGAGTCTCGAGTGATAATATCAACAAAACAGTTACATTTTTACATAAAATACAAATAAAGTGTTTCTCTTTTCGAAGTAAAAACCATAATATTACCTGACTTTAACAAGAAACAGTGAAATAGTGCAAAATATTAAACATAAAATTACATCTAAACCGTCACATTGCTGCAGTACTCAAGTGACCTTTGGACTCTTTAAATACTTAACAAGTTCGAGAACTTGACACATCGTCGTCGTGCGTGTCCATCAGCTGTCAAAACAAACTTTTGCAATAAACACTGGACCACTATTTCATCGATGAAAACAACGTGAGCTTGGCGTAGCGGTAGCGGCGGCGATTCTCGTACAACGCGGCGCAAGTTCAAATCCCAGGTTCCGCATCTCTTTTTGAGATTAGTCAATAACAGCATTGGAACAATTTGAAAATAATGATGAATCCCCAGCGCACTCCGCCTAATTTCTGCGAAAACAAATTGTCTAAAAACATAACACCGCACCATAGTTCGGACTCTGCATTAAATGACACAGAAACAAAAATAGATGAGTCGTTAAATGTTGCCAGAAGAAATTACAAACGTAAGATGGACGATCACGCCGAATGCTTTGAAAAGTTTATGTCTCAAATGAAATCTATGTTTACCGATTTCCAGGAGAAACAAAACGAAAAATTTGATATTATAAATCAATCTATCAACTGCATCAAGGAGCTGCATCTTGAACTAAAGGAATCGGTTTCTTTCGTATCAAAGAAATACGATGAATCTCTGGTGATTATTGGCCAATTGCAACAGGAGAACAAAAATACCAAAAAACAGGTGCAGTTCCTGGAACAAAAGCTTGAATCTCACGAAAAATCGGCACGGGCATCCACACTAGAAATTCGTCAAATCCCAAAGCATGAAAAGGAAACTAAGGAAAGCCTAGTTAACATTGTGAAGGATCTCGGCTCAGCGGTCAATCTACTGTCAAAAGTTGAAGAAGCGGAAATACGTGACATCTACAGGACAAACACTAAGACCGAAGCCGTAGTCGTTGACTTCACTACCGTAGCCAGAAAAACGTCGTTTATATCAGCCGTTATTAATTTTAATAAGATGCAGAAGGAACAGAAAAAATTACCGCTGAACACAAATCATTTAAATATAACAGGGCCTCCACGAAACATTTATGTTTCGGACTATTTAACTGATAAAACACGCAGACTATTTTACTTAGCCAGGCAATGTGCTAAAGCCCATTCTTATGATGGCTGCTGGATTTCTTTCGGGCGAATCTTTCTCCGCAAGAATGACGGCGAAAGGCCCTTCCAAATAAAAGACGAGGTAGATTTAGATTTAAATAAAATATGACTAGTATTGGCTGCTGCCTTGATATTGTTTAAATTCACTGTTTTTTGTTTCCAAACTGAGATATTTATTTGTACACTATTCACTACATGTTTACACAACTTTAATATGTACACCAAACACACACACACAAAATTATAATACTATTATTTACAAAATTATATAAATATTACAAAACTCAAGTTAACATTGATAGCGTATTTATCAATGAATTGAATAGCTTTACTTATACAATCACTTTTTCCTTCGAACTCCATAATTTATTGTGTTCGCTGCCGTAAATGATTTGATAAACAACGTAGAACAATTTCGCATCTCCGAACCTGTTACTTGTGATCCCGAACAATGCAGCTCATACATAAAGCCCCCGAAGTATCTGAAAATCTTACAACAAAACATTCGCAGCATAAATCGCAACTTTGATGAATTATTGATAATGATGGCTAGGCTGAAATTCGATTGTGATATAATTGTATTATCAGAGTGCTGGCTTTCTCAGGTATCTAGTCTCCCTAAAATAAATGGCTACAGTTCACACAGGACATCTAAAAATTACAATCAAAATGATGGTATTGTAGTCATGACTAATAATCGACATAACTTTAAAATTGAGGAACCGATGTTTATGGAAGCTAACTGCTTGGTAATTAAGATGGGAATAAATCATACCGTCATAATAGCTATTATATCGACCACCGTCATTTAAAAAACTTGATAACTTTTTAAAATCACTTAATGATCTACTTGATAAATTATCTAATTTTAGCAATATTATTATAACGGGTGACATCAATATAAATATACTAAATTCAGATGGTAACTCTCTAGCTTACCTCGACATTGCCCTTTTCCACGGTCTACTACCAGCCATCTATTCACCGACTAGGGGTAGTAATTGCCTTGATCATGTATATTAATTGGGAGGGAGCTGTATTGGACTGCTCAGAGATAGATTTTGGTCAGATTTATAATGAAGTTGATCCATGTTCAGCTACTAGTATGTTTGTAAATATTTTGACTGACTTAATACAGAAACATACTGTGATTTTAAAGATTCCCCGGAACAAAACTCTCCTAAAGCCATGGATCACTTCTGGCCTGCTAAGGTGTATAAGAAATAGGGACTTGATGCACAAAAAAATTAAAAATGAACCAAATAATGTAATCTTATGTACAACATATAAACGCTACAGAAACTTCTGTAATAATCTACTAAAAAAGCTGAAGCGTCAATACGAAAAAGATCAATTGCAAATGGCTAAAGATAATTCTAAAAAGTTATGGAATTCTATAAAAGCCATAACAAGTTATAATAATAGTAAAGAAAAAAGCTCTTCCCAAGACTTGCTATCTTCTAACTCTTCTCCGCAGTTGTCTATCAACACTGTAAATGATTTTTTTGCTAGCGTCGGTAGTCGACTAGCACAAATTATACCTCCTACCCCTTCTTTTCAAAATGACGATGATCATATGGAAGGTTCACCTTGTAACTCTTTTGTCCTTCTAAATGTTGATTGTGAGGAAGTAACAAAAATTATACTTAACCTAAAACACGATTGTCGAGCGGGTTGGGACAACGTTTCGTCTGGGTTTCTGCAGAGAGTAGTAGGGTTTGTTGCTCCTGTGCTTACCGATCTCATAAACCGCTGTCTAGAGGCTGGTGTTTTCCCCAATGCACTTAAAAAATCTATTCTTATTCCTATACACAAGGCAGGGGATACTGACTGTGTCAACAACTATAGACCTATCTCAATCCTCACATCATTGTCAAAAGTATTTGAACGTATTATAAATAGTAGACTTATGGATTATCTCGAATCGAATGAACTGCTTTCCTCATCACAGTTTGGTTTCAGAGCGGGCAAATCTACTGATCAGGCTGTTCATAATTTCACCACCTATTTAGTAAAAAAAATGGATGCAAAAAAGAAATGTATTACCATCTTCCTTGACCTTGCCAAGGCTTTTGACACAGTCTGTATCTCCAACCTTTTAAACAAGCTAAACAGCATGGGAATTAGGGGAAAACAACTTGAACTTTTCACTGATTATTTATCGGGAAGATCTCAGTGTGTGAGTATCGGTGATTACACGAGTGATGACCTTAAAACGACGTTTGGAGTACCGCAAGGGAGTATGCTTGGGCCCACCTTATTTCTGTGTTATATAAATGAGCTCTGTCAGCTCCAAATCCAAGACTGTAATATTGTCTCATATGCAGATGATACTACTTTGACATTTGTAGGTGACACCTGGGAAGAGGTTTTTGCTAAGACACAGACTGGGTTTAACACTATCTGCCACTGGCTGGCTGCAAATTCACTGACATTGAATGCGGACAAGACCAAATTCATGCAATTTTCTGTTCGTAACCTAGCACCGACTTCACAAAGTGTTTCCCAAATATTTGCTCACCAATGTTCGGTTCCTCCTGTATTACAGTGTAGTAACTGTCCGCAAATAAAATCTGTCAAATCAATACGTTACTTAGGCGTTACTATTGACAATAAACTTTCGTTTGGAGAACACATCCACAACGTCGCCCAGAAAGTGCGTAAACTAACGTACATAGTTAGACAACTCAGACACATAGCAGATAGGAAGTCACTGATCATGGTTTACAAGACCTTGATTCAATCCATTGTGACCTACTGTATTACTACATGGGGTGGTACGGACAAAACAAAATTGTTGGAGCTCGAGCGAGCTCAAAGGTTGATTTTAAAGGTAGCCTTCTTTAAACCTAGACTCTTTTCTACCCGGAAATTATATCAGGAAACTGGTGTACTAACTGTAAGGCAACTGTACATTCTTCTGAGCATCCTCCGACAACATGGAGATATGTCGGCGTTTAACCAGGAGATTGCTAACACAAGAAGGCACTATTCCATTTGCAAAACCTCAAAAACCACAACTAGATTTGCACAAAAATTTTATAACTTTATTGCTCCTAGATTATATAATCAAATTAATAAAATTAAAAATATATTTAATTGTAATTCAAAACAATGTAAGGGAAAAGTAACTTCATGGCTGTTGGGATTAGACTATAAGGAGACTGAGGAACTCTTGGAAATAAAAAAGTAAATTTAATCTCAGGTTTTGTAGTATTTGTAACACATAACACACAATCAACACACACCTCACACAGTACACTCATACATGAACACATGCTCATACAACAACACGCATACACTGTCACACAATCACCATGCACCACGCACACATTCATATACACACGCACATAACACAGCACATTAACATTACACTGCCACACTAAAACACACTCGTTTTAACTCTTCTACGTCTACCTTAAATAAGTACTATTGACATTATTTTACCTACCTGGTTTAAAACTTTGATGCGTATGTGTATTATTGCATTTACTTTTGTTAGATGTCCTAGTAACTATCTTAGTGGGGTCCTGGTGTCCTAAAATACAGGCCTCGGCTTAGTTTAGGCGCCAGTCTCCCACAAATAGAACATTCTTTTCCTTTATATAATTATATCAAAACAAAAGTACTGTACTTATGTTCTTTATTTGTGGAAGAGAAATAAACAATTTTATTATTTTTTTTTTATTATTATATATTTTATCCCGGTAATACATTTCCGTGATATAATTGCTGGGGGTCAGCAATAATATTACGGAAATGTATTAAATGTATTACAAGTGCAAAACCGCGGGCAAACGCTAGTCTATCACAATCATTTCACCGTCTATTTTATTCCTAATTTAGAGGTGACATTGACATCTTAAAATAACCTCCAGGGGTTCTAAACAATTAGTTTAGGATTGTCGTTGATTTATTATCCAAGTTTGTGTTTGCAGCCACAAGGGGAATCCACAAAAGGTTTGCAGCCCGTCTCTTTAAGGATGTTGAGGGGAGCTTTCTGTTTACTCGGCATTGGATATCTGTTAGCAGGTAGTTAAAGTATGAATAATATGAATTTAGTACAAAGCAAAATTTACTGATACGAACTTAGGTCTAATTAGATCTAGAGCTGTCAGTGTCAGCCAATTTTCCGAAGTAATAATGATCCTGACAGCTCATAAATGTAGTTTAAAATGTACACTAACATTCAGTACCATGAATGTTAGTTCATATTAATTAACAGCTTATTTGTTTTGGGTCAGCGAAGCAAATTTTCTTACAAATATCTCACATAACTGTCATCTCGATAGTCACCCTTATTAGACATATAACATCTTTCACGAAATCTGTCATGGTCGTATTCTCCTACTAAGTATTTGTTGACGGTATTTTCCAACTATAAGGCCTGGCTTCCATTAAAGTTGAAATAAGTGGAGCGGAGAGAAGACGTGCGGGAGTCGACCAATGACATTGATTGAAATCCACATCACTCTCCACTTTCTCCACTAGTCTCCCTTCTCTCGTTAAAGGAAACTGGGCCTCTCTCTTAGCACTCCTGGATTCATTTTAACTACTTTCTACAGTAGTAGTACAGTCGCAAATCAAGTTATAACGAACTATTAAACTTTTCCAAATGATTGTAAACCACGAAATATTGATGGTTAAGTTTAAAATCGAGTGAGAAAAAATGAACAGTTTGTAATATCTAAATGCACTGGCGACTGTACAGAGGTAGACTTATTGCCACAAGCACAGAACAAATAAAAGAGGTTACAAAAGAAATAATTCCTGATTTGTATTAAAACCCTTTTCGCCGTACGTGCATCACGCACACAAATAAACTACTCACACTTAGATCGCCAGGTTGCTATTGACGCAAAAACTGCGGCTGACGTGCACTCACACATACATGTTACGGTGACAAATGAGCAATCGATTGATATATGAGCGTTCACTTATATGAGCGGTGCACCTGCCCTGCCCACAAGGCCCTTCTAACCTCTTTTATCAGTTCTGTGGTGTGTGTGTGGGAGTATTCTCTACCAGTCAACTTTTGTATTCCAGCAATATCATTGGCAGTGGAGATCCAACTTCACCGGCGCTCTAAACGCCGTCGGGAACCACCACCGAGTGAGCACAGAAAAGCACAGAAGCTGCTGGTGTTGGGCAAGTCTATCATGCTGTTCAAACGAGGCTGCAAGAAGGTCTGTGATACTGTGTATACTGGCATCGACAATGCTTTAGGGCCGGAGGTTAAGGACTAGTATGTAATTGAATTTTAAAAATAGATTTGGGGTGTTTGTGGACTGCCGATAGAACTGAAAACTAAGAAACTTGTGAATAAGTTGAAGAAACTAAGAAATATCGTCGAGCTGTGCACATTTTTTTTTAAATCTATTTTTTAATTTTTAATGTCCCGCTCGCCCGCCCGCTCCCCCTCCTCTCCCCCTCCCCACTCATTCCCCGCCCCAGTCGTAGCACTGCTACGGGTTGTGCCCGACGCACGCTCATGTGGTGCTACGCCGTAGCAGATTGGCTACGTGTGCTACGAAAAGCGTACGTAGTGGTCACGTGAGTTCCACGATTTTTGTTCACCCAAAAAGTGCTCAACGCGCCTAAAGAAGTTTTCACTTCAAAAGTTAGAAGAATTCTTCGGGAAGGTTTTCGTCTACAGTAGCAGTTACTTATAAAAATGTTATGTAATTATTTTAATTCTGCCTAAAACTGCATACAAGCTTGATCAAAATGCAGCGGAAGAGCGGTCTTTTCCGCTAGTAAAAATGTTCGTGCGATACGCAACATGAAACCCAGATCTATACTCAAAAGAGCCAGTTAAAAAGCTACCCTACTTTTTCATATATTTAATTGATGTAACAGCGTTCACGTATCAGGCGACAGCAATTTTTTGTCCGATGGCCCATGTACTTTTTGGGTCATTTGTCAACTGGCGACTGTGTAACTCGCAAGTGCGCGCGAGTAGACACCTTCCAATTTTTGTCGTCATCTCGCATATACATCTGACATATTTATTTCGAGCAAGTTTGAAAGGTGCCAACTCGCGCGCACTCGCAAGTTTCACAGTCGCCAGTTGACGAATGACCCCATTTTTATGTCATAATAAAAATATACCTTAAACACAATTCAATAAGAACCGAATATACTATTGCACGTTATTTCATTACAAGTTAATCAGAAGTTGCAACAATGTAGTCAGTAAGTTACTAATCAGTCCCATAAATTGGCTCAGCCAACTTAGTGGAAGTTTGTTCGCAGTATAATCCTATGATCGGCACGCTTAGAAAATGATATACTTACGTTACGGATGCTGTTCGTCCGCGTAACCTTTCGGTAGTTTATAGTTGACTAGCGGACGTCACGCGGTTTCACCCGCATAGTTCGCGTTCCCGTCGGAGTACGGCAATAAAATATAGCCTATGTTACTCGCTGATAATGTAGCTATCCATTGCTGAAGGAATGTTTGAAATCGGTCCAGTAGTTTTTAAGTTTAGTCGTTACATACAAAAATATATTTTTTTCCTCTTTATAATATTATAGTAATAGGAATTAGTATAGTCTAGCACTTCGATCGCAAAAATGTAATAGCTCGGCTAATATGCATGATAGTTATGTCATTTTTAGCCTGTAGGACACATGAATAATGTAGCTTTCTGCCAGTCAAAAAAATTTTAGAATTAGATCATTAGTTTCGGAGATTACTACTTTTGTTAGCTTGGGTTTTACCTGTTAAAACAAAATGTATGTGTTATTGAATAAATAAATAAATAAATAAATTTTTCCATTTTTTTTTTATGATGGGATATCACTCCTCCCGCTCTTGGCGGAGCGGAAGGGAGTGTCAGACTTTCACTGACTAAAACCTATCCATGTTCCGTTTTCGTCCTTTGTTTTGTGTCACGGTATCTCTTCCGAATAGTCCCGCAGCCCCAGAACAGTCCCGCAGTCCCGGAAAGGTCCCGCAGCCCCGGCGGAGATTACCCCCTACATACAAACTTACATACAAACAAATCTTACCGCTTTACTATATTAAGAATAGAAATACGGAAATTATGCACAAGTTGGTGTAGCTTTCAATAACATTTCTGAGTCTGAACAATGAAAGATGAGCAAAGTGAAAAAACACCTTATTTTTTTATTCTAGAGGACACAGTTTTGCTTAGCAATAACACCGAAAAAAGTATTTAAAAATACATACTTACGTAAAGTAGTTTTTGAAAAAGAATGTGTGTTGATTATTCCGCATTTCTAATATTGTCTGTATAGATATTGTACTATTATATTCTTTGCTGCACTTAATAAAGTTATTATAAAAATCTTTTGTTTCATTGTATCCTGACCCACACTCCTATGAGTGTGGGTCAGGTCTTTTTGAACAATTACTCACACTAGTATCTATAATAGTCTAGTTAAAGTAATTACTTATGCAATAATTATCATAGAAGAATTATACAAGAATTTGAACACTGTTAAAGATAGCAAAGCTAAGAATTCAATTTTATTACAGTTCTAACTTCTAATAAAATTAATACGATTTTACTCATTAATCACTTTGTCTTATTTATGGATACGGGTGTGTATGAATGGAAATAAAAAGTCACGCCTTATACTGTTGTACTTAATCATAAATCAATAATGCAACGCCTGGTAAACAAAGATAAAGTTTCTTTTCGTACAGACCTAATAAACGCCTTTTCGGTACCACAGTACAAAGTTGGCCCAACTTCATGCACAAAATATTGCAAATTTGCTGAAATTTCAGCTACATACTCATCAAGATGCTCTGTGTCTGACAAAAGACAGCTTCCTCATTAAATTATCGAACTGAGAGCTTGCTAACGAAATTATTATGATGGACGAGTAAGTGGGCAGAAGGTTCACTAGAAATGATTTTGTACTGGCTACGCTTATAGACGAAATCGTTTTTTGCTAAGCAGGATCATCCTTGATTACTAAACAAATTAATTAAAAAAAAAATGAATTCAAACAAAAAATGTAAACGTTTCATTTTGTCTCAATAAATCGATAGTTTCTATTTACAAAAGTAAAACGATTTAGTGTAATAACAAATTATTGAAAATTTGAACCATTTACCAAGACAGTTTTCATTAGGGAGTTTACAATGAAATCATGTGAGAAAGAGACGGAGCTATAGAGAACGTCTAACGCCATCTCTTTCCTAGGACGTCATAGCATTAAGGTAACAGTAGATTTTCTAACGCGGCAAGCGTTACAAAACTTAACATTCTGCCTTCTCTATATCGTTTTCATATGATAAGGAAACAAACGAAGACCTCACGTCTGGCAAACGTCAAATGTTACAAATTTTTTATTTTACAAGAAACAAAAAACAACCCTCTTTTTGCTTTTTGCTATCAAATTATTAGATTTCTGAATCAGGGTACTGAAAAATTTCTAAATTATGAAGATGCATGGTGGTAGCAGCCACGGAGTCTGGATTTGTGTCTGATTGATGGCAATAGGCTCGCCCCCAATACATGGCACTTAAACATCCGACCCGAGGATAAAACTCAGAACTACTAGGCGAACGAGATCGCCCATTCACATTCATTCATAATGATCATAACACTTTCATCAAAAACAAGCTCTAACACAAGTCCACAAAGTGCATAATTATAATATTCCATCGTGCATTCGCGACCTGACGCCGCTGACCCACTTATTGAAAACAAACACCCTGCTTTAAACAAAAAACTTGTTCATACGTGAATCCAGCGCTTTGTTAGCTTCATACAGAAATAAAATCAAAAATTTCTACGGCACAGTCAGTATTCAAAGGGGCTATAGGTTTCACTTTGTAGGGTGAATGTACCCGTTCTCCACTGTCCTAGCTACTAGTATTAAATCATTTCCTTTAGAGTCTAATGGAAATGATTTAGATTTATGAAACTAAAATGAAGGGTCTAAAGTTTAGACCGTTCATTTCAGTTTCAATCCGTCTGTCGTGGGGAAACCGGAAAATACAAATACCGAAACATTTATAGTATGCCTATATTGATAGTGATCTAAAGATCCCACCTTATAAAGACATATTTTATGTTTGAATTAACACTCTAAATCGACAAGAATATTTCGTTTCTGTTTAAAGCAGGAATTCTTTAAACAGTACAGTACCATGGGTACACATAAGTTTCGGCTGTTTCGTATGCCTTTTGCTACAGTTCTACTTGCCTAAAAATGTGAACCGAATGATACAATGTACAGTTTATCTCTTCTTCTCGTCTCTCTCAGTAAACGTTGCCGTCTAAAAAAGAGCATTCCATTAAGAATTTAAATGTTAACTTAATTGTGCTCATCACAATAATTAATTTAATTACTGGCCTTTTAACTTTAAAAGCTTTGTTTTTTATTTTTAGTTTAGAACCTTTTTATTCGTAAAAAAACATGCGAAAACCGTCTTTGGGGACAGCCGATAGAAATGAAAACTAAGTTATCCATATCTGCTACGGGTTGTGCCCCGCGCACGCCTTTGCGCGCGTGGTGCTACGCCGTAGCGGATCGGCTACGAGTGCTACGGAGGTGACGGTCACGCTAGTTCCATGATTTTTATTCGTCCAAAAAGTGCTCAACGCGCCTAAGAAGTTTTCACTCCAAAAGGGTGTCTTGAAAGATCGAGATATTCTGAGAAGACTATTTCTTATGGTTAAATGATCTGCCACGACTGAATCAAACTGAAAGTTATAGCAAGTGTCTAGAAAACCAGCACCCTAACTGCGTAATACATTTTGTAGCACATCACTGCTTTTGTTTGAAAACTTCATCTGCTCGACAGCATAAATAACTTAATGAATATTGTTTGACTGTCAAAATCATGAGCAGGTTTTGAGTGTGTTGCGTATAAAAACCTGCCAAATAAACTGGGATATATGGACATGAAGATGATGATGACTTTTAATTCAACAATCTATGTAACAAATCATTTATACGCTAAAACTTAACATTGCTAAAATCATAATAGGTGTATTATAGCTAATAACCCACCTTTCTTTGGCCAGTTATGAGTTTGTTGCGTACTAACCTGCAGAATTATATAGTTTTGAAATCGCCAAACTTGTACAAAAAGTCGGGATTGTAAGTTTTTTTTTCTGTGTTGTATTATTCAACAAGCATTGTTACTAACCATTTCGAAAAATCATGAACATTCCAACACAATCCATAGCGAGTGCGATATGCAGTGGTTTATTCAATCGAAATATTAGTAACAACGGTGGCCAAAAACAACTCTAGTCACCCTACATATTTTTCATTCAGCTTTGTCTATTGAAGCCCCGAAAATGGGATGTAACGTCAAAAACTTACTACCTAACAAAAATTCGTATTTTATGCAGAAAAGGCTCTGTTGTTTTAGCAAAAAGGCACTAACGGGCTAAAAACGGGGCTATTGCTGGCAAAAAAAGGTATCGTAACTCCCATTTAGACGGGCTATATAAATATGAGATCTAATAAAACTTTGCAGGAAACGAGTATGTTTTAATTGCAATTTTAATCTAACAAACGTGTTTTTTTTTCTTCAGAGTTCATTATTTTATTCACTGTGTGGTCGCGCCTGTGGCACTACCACCGTCGAGTTTTTCTTTTGCAATGTAAAGAACATGTTTTGTTTTTCTTGAGTAAACAAGTTCTTGGTACAGGAATTTTCATTCAAATCTGTTTATATATCTGTCTGTAATAACAAGTATTTAATAATGTGATTTGTATTACACGTTACCTAAGCTCGCATATAAATCAGCAAACTCTGACAACCTGTCTTACCAAGGGGCATCGTATTACCCAGTACTAACTGGGCTGTGGAGGTCAGATAGACAGTCACTCCATGTAAAATACTGGTATTCAGCTGCATCCCGTTAGACTGGAAGGAAAAGGCTAGGCAGATGATGATACCAAAATAAATGAATATGAATTTGATGTTGAGAACGTGAGGTGAAATCCTTCAATTTATGTGGAACTAGCACTTTGCTCGCGACTTCGTCCACAAAAATTGCGATAGCCCGGCTAATATACATGATTATAAACCTATAGCACCCACGAATAATGTTGCTATCTACCAATGAAAACAAAAACAATTTGAATCATTAGTTCCGTAGATTACTCCTACTTATAACCTTACAAACTGTCCTCTTTATAAGATTAACGGCCGAATACTGAAACGTCACTCAAAATTTAAGTAACACTTATATTTAACAGATACTCAAAAATGACGTTTGGCCATACAAAATTTGAAGTTTAGGAGCTTCTCAAATGTTAAGCAGCTCTTACATTTTGAGTGACGTTTCAGTATTCGGGGGTTAGTCGGGGGGCACGGCAGTGCCCCCGCCAAGTCGGGCGCGAAGCAAACACTCATACCCGTCCTTTACTGGAACCATTTCGCCGCATTTTCAGGCCCCTATTTGAAAACCTCTGGATAAGACCAGAACGCAGAAATTTTCGTCATCCAGTAAGCTATAATCACATACTTAAAATCCAAATTTCAAATCTATAGGTCATTTACTTTCGAAGTTAACCGAAAGCAAAGTTTCGCGGCCAAGTCACACAACATTAACTATAATTATTATTATTATTATTTATTTGCCAGACTACAAAGAGGTCCACTGTGTTAGTAACAATATGACTTAGCCTATGTTAGTACTTAATAACTAAAACAGATCGGGTGCGATTAGTTAGCGCCCACACTAATGGGCGGTCTGCCCGGGCGGCTATCGATTGCAGGATAGTGTTGGGACTGCAACGCAGTCTGTGGAGCAGCGAGGCTGATTTCTTACGCCACAACGCATCAAAACTTACAGTGCGTGCCTCAGCAAACATTGCAGAGGCACTACAGAAGCGTGACAGTCGCAGCAATACCCTGAACGCATTATTATACTGGATACGCAGAGCATTATAAGCTTTTTGGGTATATGTGAACCACAGGGCTCCCGAGTACAGCGATGTGCAGTATGCCTTGAAAAGGACTATTTTAATTGCAGCTGTACATCGAGAGAACCGGCGTGCCAACATATTCGCCCTTACTGACAATGCTCTGCGTTCCCTCTCTAAATCCAGATCATCCCTCAGGTCATCCGTCACCAGGTGGCCCCGATATTTAAATTTGTATACCCTGTTTATCGCATCACCTTTCATGAGAAGAGGAGGGACTGTAGTGGGGCACCTGGTCCCAGACCTGAAGACTATGAATTCTGTCTTTCTGCTGTTGTAAATCAATCCGTGTGCTACAGCGTACGACTCGCACACATTGAGTAGCTTCCGGAGAGCACCGATCGAGGGAGCCAGCAGCACCATGTCATCCGCATAGCTAATGTTGTTAAAACAAACTCCATCAACATAGCATCCGACACGCATGCCGCTGAGTCCCTCAATCAGCGCATTGACATACAGACAGATATAATAATAAAGAAATCGCAGTAAGGAACCTTAGACTTGGCACGACTTTGTCTACATTTCATTACTTTTTAGAGATAGTGACAGATGATGATAAATGACTTGGCTAGTTTTTTACAGAATGTTTTTGGGGGGATATAGATTACCTCTTTATTAAAGTTAAATAAGATTTAAATTCAACTAGTGTTGTGCTTACAATACTTCCTTCATATATTATTGTATCGGTGTAAAACCCAAATATGTATATTGACGCAAGTGCAGCTGCCGTAGTTAGTTCACAACTTGTCTGCGGACTAGTAGTGTGGTACAATACAGACTATGTTATACGTGCACCATATTATTATGTACAGTACAACGTTGTTGTTAATAGATATTAAAATAAAAAACGACTAACTTCATACAAGAATTCATATTATTATTTAAATCTGACGCACATTACAGTTGCATCGGACCGCATTTCTATACAAAAAACCCGCTTTGAACAAAATTATTGTATGCATGTTACATCACAGATTAAAAGTGATAATATAGGAGGATATTTGCCTTTCGTTGTGCTTGTCTCCCGAATCCCGGATCTGTGTCAGTCTCTTCATCGAACAATATTGATAATGTGTGAAAAAAGTTGTCAAAAAAAAAAACAGCATTGAGAACCTTTTTTGAAGTCGGGTAGTAATAATAGACCCATTGATACGAAAACGTGGAGTATATTATTATGCTCGTTCTTTTTTAACCGATTTCCAAGAACAGGAGGTTCTCAATTCGTTGGAACCGTATTTTTTTTTTTATATTTATGTGTGTTCTCCGATTACTCGAAGATGGCGGAACCGATTTGGATTATTTTTATTTTGTTTGATAGGGTGGGTATACTTCACAGGTGGTCCCATAATTATCAAGTCAGGATCTGATGATGGAATCCTGGAGAAATAAAGAGAACTCTTCAAATTTTATAGGTATACTTGGAGCGATTTGGGTAGTTTTCAGAAGTGTACTTTCTCGGAGTGGTCCCACTTCAATTTGGTGAAGATCTGATGAAGAACTTCGAAAATAGGCAACGGAACTCCTTAATAAATGATAGCAAATGGTCTGGGATTGCTGAAATCTCATGTCTGTCTATTGTTTACACCAGTTCATAACATAACATCACGCCATAAACGCACGCTAAAAAGTGAAAAATAACTTTAGCTTCAGCAGTCGGTGACAAAAAAACTAAACCAATCAAACAAGGTAACCGAGTTATTTTTCACTTTTTTGTGTTTTTAGAAGTCGGTTTTAGTTTTTGGAAAAAAGTTTTTTAGTAGATGAAAAGATGCTTTTAAAACGTCCTAAAGCATCAATACAACGTTATTTTTTAGTCGTTTTAATTACTTTAAGGGCGGATAGTTCTCATGAAAATGAACAACTTTTACTATGGGACCGACTATGAAATCTCGAAAAAAATATCAGCTGCTGTCTACATTTTTAGATTTACGCGACCAATAATCTATGAAGCAGCTGATTTTTTTTAGAGATTTCACACACATTTTACCACTTTACAAGTGTCTCTCGCGCAAGCTATTCAGTTTAGAAAAAAAATATTTTAGTAACCTTACTATCATTTTTAAAGACCCACACGAATTTTTGTGTGCAAATCTTAATGCGGTTTACATAATAGGTACATCTATTTACCAAGTTTCAACAGCATAGTTTTTATAGTTTCGGAAAAAACTGGCTGTGACATACGGACGTACAGACATGACGACTCCATAAGGGTTCCGTTTTTTGCCATTTGGCTACGGAACCCTAATAGTGGTGTATACGAAAGTACAATATTATAGTCTACCCGCTATCTCCAATAACTCAGACCACAAAGTACGAGTAACATCTGGACTGTAACGTAGGGCCAAATGTTTGGATATTTAAAGTTTAATAGGGACCCCGCCGGTAAAACGGCGGGAGGTATGCCAATATCGGTAGGTACGTAACTAATTACTTATACTATCTGCACTTGTGTCTAGCTAACAAGTTGAGTCGTAGATTAGTTTTATAATGACACTAGCTGACCCACACAACTCCGTTTGCGTCACCTAAGAGAGATAAAGCTCAGAAAAGGAATGAAGTTACTCCGTTGTTGCAAAATTTTTCATTTATTGCCCGCTTCTATTGGTCGTAGCGTGATGTTTAGCCTATAACCTTCCTGGATAAATGGACTATCCAACATAACAATATTTTTTCAATTCCAACGCAGTAGTTCCTGGCGCGTTCAACCAAACAGACAAACTCTTCAGCTTTATTATATTAGTAAAGATTTTAATATCGGATTCTCGGAATGACTGCCCCATTGATCATGGTTGCAATCGGAACTGCTGAGCATACGGTCTTTGGTTCAATTCCCGGATTGTTATTGGGATCTCCATCGGGAATTCATCAGCGGCAGCCACGGAGTCCGGATTTGTGCCCGGTTGATAGCAATAGTACTTAATCATAATTTTCGAAATACGGGTGTACTATTTAGGCACACCTGTACCTAACATTTTGGGGATAACAGCCGTGATTTTATGTTATTTTAATATCGGATTTAGTGATTAACTAAATTACTGTGACAGCATTTTGCATTATTTTCATAGCACAACATCACCCCGGTTTCTAGTTAAGAAATAGGCACAGATAAATACAGGGTGTCAACCACCTCATCACAAAGCCGTTAACCAAGCATTCTGTACATCAAACTAAGTAACCTAATCATGTTTTGTGGTAGAACTCAATGTAACGCGCTGAAAACATTGTGCTGATGGATGGATTGAATAGTACGGGGGTCGTGGAGGTGTTAAAAGTCAAAATCTTACAAAAAAAACATGTATTTAAAAAAAAACTTGTTAAAAAGTTGTAACCTTGACCCCCCATATCTCAGTAACTAGAAGGTTCCCAGGTATGGTGTAGAACAAAAAAATGATCGCAATGATGGGGAGAATAAGTGCCTTTCGGATTCGTGAAGAGGTGTTTTACACCCTTTATAATTTGTGCTTAATATTCCACTAGATTTTTCATGCAAATGGGGCAAGCCTCTAGTTGCTCATCAACTTGTCCAGACTTTGGTCTGTTATTGAGAATTGCTTAAAGGACAATTTTCTTTCGACTTTTTCCACCCTTGAAAATCGCCCAGGATCGAAACGCACATAGCTACTAACTCAGTGATTACCTATGAGTATATCATTACCTATAGTATATCATTACAGAACCTCTAGTATATCATTATACTGGTTAACATACAGTTTATTTAGGAGGTACCGCGACAGCAAAGTGAAGGCGTTTATTCAACTACCCTCATTTATGAAGATCAAGTGAGGGTAATTAAATAAACGCCTTCACTTTAGTAGACTAATTAATTATATTTATTAGCGTTATCCTATGGGAACATAATGTCAAAGAAACTCTATCTGTTTTTTCATGCTCTAAAGATTTTTGAGGCACACAGGCTTGTAAGGTACACTATGTATGATGTATAGTTTTATCCTTTATAAGTTACTCTAATCAACACCAGTGGAGCCACAGGCAAAAGCTGATCGTATAAATAACAACGTAATATTGCCCTAATGAATTTGTGACACCAATCTGAATAACTTTTTTTTTTATTTAAGTATATATATATAACATATAAAAAGTCTGCCAAACTGCAAAACAGTTTGTCGGCAGTTGTTCTAGTTTCACAATATAATTTTTACAAATTTCGATTTTTATTATAAAGTAACATACCCGCTAAAGCGAAGTGAGTTTATAGAAAGAAACACATTTTACACCTATGAATAAATTAAATAATGCCATTGTCCCAAACAGAATTAGCCATGGACACAATGAGAGGTAATGTTTTTTAAGAACATTTTTAAGTTGTTTAGATTTAACATGCGATATCAGATGTGGGGGTAGCTCATTCACTAATGACGGTACCACATATTTTCTTGTGCACTTACCAAAGTAGTTAGTGACTTTACTAACTACTTCCTAGAACTGATTGATTCTATTAATTAAACACCGATCAACATCAAAATAACTGACAGTTAAGATCAGTTAATCCAAAACTCGTATAAAATTAAGCACAGACAAAACACCATTAACAAAAGATAACATTTCTGTACCATCAACAACCATTGTGTAATTTAGAATTTTATGAAAATCATGATAAATGGCGCGTCTTACTTAATAACAATTAATTAATTTAGGCGTCAATGCGTATTGTTAAACCCGATGAGACAAAGGATAGTTGGCTAATTAATGAAATCTCATTTTAGGTAAATTAATACCCCATTCAATTATATTTGGTGGGGGCGAGTTTGTTCGACGTGTGGGGGGCAGGTGTCAGCGATTTCTATGATATTGCCGCGCGAACCATCACGTAGGTACTATAAATTCAGCACTCACATAATTTTAGACCACCAAACCACCAATGCGAGTTTTTGTCATGGTAGTATGACGAGAAGGTTTCACAGGGAGAATCCCCGTATATTTCAAAAGTTCGCATTTTTAATTGATAGTACTAATGACAAGTGTTAATACTTGTACCTACACTCTTTTACTATACTTATTGGTATTTTTAAACCTTATGTGTCCCAATGTACTAATTGTAAAAGGACCGCCTTCTATTTTACGTTTGACAGCAACGCAAGGAGCGTCTCCAATATAGCAACCTTAGCGTCAACAACGAGAGTTAAGTTCACTTTGATTATAACAGTGATGCAACATAATCAAATTATTATTATCAACCAGCGTTTGACCTTGACTTTGTTCGCATGGTAATTTTGATGTGTACGTGAGAGAGAGAAAATATAAGTCTAAGTCCTTCCCCAGGATATAATCCATCTCCTTGCCAGATTCCATGTCGATCCGCTCAGTCGTTTAGTCGTCAAAAGGTTAGAGTAATTCTCGCATTTATAACATTAATAATGTACAAGGAACTCCACAATAAACACAGAGTAAATGCCAATAATAACCACACTTGAACATAAATACCACAATTCACACTATTTAAACTTCACTTTAGTTAAATACACACAGACACATGATTATACACACAGGCACATAATTATACTCAATACAAACATACCGCAATAGAACCGCTATAGGAGATGTTGCTCGTTCTGCTAACCAACTGCCAGAGTTCTCCTTTTAAACACTATCTTAATAACCAGTGGCGCCCCGCCATTGCCCGGAAACTTTCAACGGACCAATCACAGCGCGACACCAGTACTACCAACCTTCATATTTATTTATAATTTAAATAGTCAAATGAATATCTTTTAAGTATTGCAAAAGCAGTTCAAATTAAGTAAGATTTTAACAAATAATACAACTAATAATTTAACCATTAATCAAAATAACGAATTTATGCGTAAAAATGTATGGCTATCTTCGAGCCGACAACAATAATGTATTTATTATGGATGAGAATAAATGTATGTACTGTAATTTATGGTACTCGTAATTATTACACAAGTACCTGTACTCACCGAAATAACTGTGAAAAGACTATATCTACAATTCTGCTCAGTCACGGAATGTCTCGCTCACAGTAGCGCCCCACTTTGTATTAAAATATCTCATTTAATAATAACAAATCGGACAGCGCTGTCAACTAAAATAATGTATTATTACGTCATTATCAATTGATACGGAACCATAAAATAACAGCTCATTTAATATTGAACAGCTACCTGATTCTGTTATTTTATTTGTAAATTGGAATCATTGATTATGTTTTTCAACTTAATTGACGAGTGGCAACTCGATTTGATTTTGTTTCTCGGTCACTGGCCATTATTTTTGTTTGTGGCAACAAAAGAGGCCATCTGAAATACGAGTACCTTGTTTGCTTCGAAACACGTCTGACTGGAAAACGCATAGATGATTCGTGTGGTCTTCTGAAGTCGTCCGAGTTTCAGCTGTTTCTACTTTAGAACGGATTGTGTTACCTGTAGCTCATGCAGAATTCCCATGGAAGTAGGTAGAATCCACAGTACGGTAGGTAGGTAGGTAGAATCCACCTACTGCGGTCCTATACGAACTCATTTAGTTTCATTAAAGTTTTTAAGCAGGCCGTGTTAGAAGATATTATATCTGTAACGAAGATAATCTTTTCTTCGAAAATAAATAACGTTCAACAACCAAAACACAGAACAGAGCAAAAAACTAAAAATACAAACAAGGAAGATCGGATCAAGGGCCTTATGTTATCCCAAACTAAGTTTACGTTCAGAAAACCCATCCAATAAACTAAATAAGAGTCGATATGTCTTTAGTTATCCTCGCTCCGACCTCCGGAGGCCGAGAGAGGGCTGAGGGACCCTCCAAACTTTATACTCCGTACGACCGCAGAAAACAAGATTGTTGTGACTATGGACATATGTATGGGAAGATTGTTTTGGGCAAACGGATAGAAAAAGTAGAGAATCATTAAAAGTTTCGAAATAATAATAGGATATTATGATATTGGAGCTTAAAGTTTGATTATGTCCAGGCACGCTCATCATAAACCAAAAAATAAACATCGACATATGACGTCAAAAACTAAAAAAATACAATAACTGACTGAAAGCAGGCCAAAATCTGTCCTATCAATATAAGCAGTTATCATCGTCATTCGAGTAGGTATACCAGTTGCTTCATGAATAACTGTAATTATGATCTGCTATCCAGAGCGGCCATATTGAAGAGGATACTTTGAGACCTCACAAGGGGAAGGGTATTTAAGTCTAACACTTCAGACAGCAGCAGCAGCGGTGGCCCAGTGGTGGCGGCCCCGACTTACGAACAGTAGGTCGTGGTTTTGAACTGTCTTCTAGTATAGCATTACTTTGTGTAATTTATTTCATCACCGCTCCTCTCCAAACGGTGAAGAAAATATCGTTTGGAAACCGTCATGTCCTAGAACCAAAAAATTCGAAGACATGTGACATCTACCAATCCGCACTGGGCCCGCGTGGTGGATTATAGCCCATTCTCTCTCATAGACAGGAGGCATGTGTCCCAGCAGTGGGAACATTAATAGGCTGAATATGACTTCAGACAATAAAAACAACCAATAAGAGTGTTCGAAATCCAGTGTTAATAGGTACAATATGTACTTATTATGCGTCCTCCCTGACCATCGTCACTAACATCAAATTCCCAAGTCCGTATTGCGTAACTTTTGGGGGTCCGTATTGCGTAACCAAAACTTCGGATAAGCGCACATTCAAATGTAGATACGCGGAAACGGACGGTGTAGTAAAATTATAACTTTCCGGCAACATTCTTTTATTTTCAGTTGAATTAATCAATGTGTAAAACTATTTTTACTTTCGTCTGTTTCGAGAGTTTGGGATTAGCTGTCTTTTTTACATCTTTTAGTAATTAGGTAAGTAGTGTTTAGGTTTTTAGACATACTCGATTTCAGCATCTATAATTACACCGATGATCGTTAGGTTATTCGTGAAGTTATGTGGAGACGGAGAATCGGTAAACGTAAGGTAGGACGCTCTGATACTAGGAGGAGTATTGAGCTTCGCAGGGCAGCTGGTAGAAGATGGTCGATGGATAAGACTTCTATTGAGAATCGAGATGAATGTCAGTATAATTGGATAAGCCCTATGTTCAGTGAACTACAGCTGAGCCCCGGATTGCAATAGGATAAATGATGACGACCCGAATGGCGCAGCGGTAGTGAGTCTGTCTTACGTTTTTAGGGTCCCGGTTACGAATCCTGGTAGGAGTAAACGTTTGTGTTATGAGCAGGGACATTTGTTTCCGAGTCATGGATGTTTATATGCATAATAAGTATTGTATTTACAAACAAAAAAGTATCTGTGTAGTATATCAAATATCTGGTGTCCATGACACAAGCCTCGTTGCTTAGTGTGGCACTAGATGGCGCTGTGTGTAATATCCAGCGATATTATTTATTTATTAGATATAGCGCATGACAATAACAATTATAATTACAATAACTTAACAATAAAACCCACTACAATTAATCACAAGACACAGGACAGGTACACTCAGACAAATTAATTATACAAACGACTTTGTAATCACGACGATACATTAGTTAGAGCGAGACATTAATAACGCCAGGGATTTTAGTGGCTGACTGTACGTCAAGAGTTGCTGTCTGCAGCAAATGGTTTTCTCATGCTGTTTGTGTAATGTATAAGAACTAATTCATTAATTATTTGAAGGTTTGTGTAAAATAGTAATAGCCGAACGGGTCAAGAAAAGGTCGATTAATGCTTGCTTGGAGGTTAAAGGCAAGATGATTGACCGTCCATTTTAAGATCCACAGCGCAGCCCAGTTGTGATCCGTAGATCATTGACAGCCGTAACGTGTAGTTAGAAGCCCGAAATTCTGAAAATGAGACCTACCAAGGGGTACCGTTTCACACCGGAATGGGTGAGATAAGCAGTCCTTATGAAATACTGGTATTCGACTGCATTTGGGTAGACTGGAACGCTTTCCAGTCTACCCAAATGCAGTCGAATAGCATAAGCGCCGTATTTGCAATCAATCTTGCTTCCTTGTTTTTTTCACTTCTTCCAAATACGTTTAGAGTCGGTACTCTCGGTCGGATCGGTACGGTCAATGTGGCGACACTTGGGGGAGGCCTATATTGTCCAGCAGTGGACGTATTTCGGTTGAAATGATGATGATGATAATGACGGCGCTTATTCATCCGGAGACAACATACAACAAAAATCAACCAATAGGATTCTAGTATCATCACGCCACATAGATGAACGCAGTGAACTTGATAATCCTATTGGTCGATCAAAGCTCAGTTTTAATCCGCTTCAGTATACAGTTTTCAGTATGCTGTTTGTATTCTCAGTATCAGCCACGGAATCTGGATTTGTGCCCGGTTGATGCTCCACACTTTGAGCGTGCTGCCACGTGAAATTCAAATTTTCTTACGTTTTTTGCAATTTGCAGACCAGTAAAAAGAGAAATAGTCATTCAATCGAGTTACATTAACTTGGAGGGTTATATTGATGTTTATAATTCTGTAACTGCACACGTCTTACAGCCGCGAATCATAATTTTTTCAACATTTATAACCTAGCATTGGCCTGCAAATTGCAAAAAACGTAAGAAAATTTGAATTTCGCAGGTTATCCTGGAGCTTAAACATAACTGGCGAACTGTGGGTGTACTATTAGGGGATCACAGTCGTGATGTTATAATAATGTCATAGACCTTGAAAAACACCCGACCCCACGCGAAAATACCATACTACAAAACACCTACAAGTTCAACACAAAAATCTCACTGTAATCAAAACTTATTAATGAAAGCCGACCTCGTTCCTTACAACCCGTCTCTCGCTATACATTTCCATATAATTTCAATTTCACATTTACATTATTTCGTATTCAAGTTGGGTCTGTCCTGATCCCAGTTTCGTACGGCGCAAGTAATTGCACTGCTGGACATGGGCCATCCTGGTCGGACGTATAAGGGTCTAGGAATGTTTAATCTGTTTTAGAACAGCATTTTTTGTTTTGCTTCTGCGTTGATTTTAGTTTAGTTATTGTTTGAATTTAGTTTGGAGAAAGTCTGCAGTGAGTATAGAGCAAGCAGTGACTTGGTTTCATTCTGCCGGCTCAGTGATATTGGCCTATACTAATATCGTGAGTTCGAACGCACTTTTAGTCGTGTAATTTATTTCATTACTACGCTCTCAAATTATAGAATATAATTTAATATGCAGCGGCTGCCTATTTGACCTCCACAACCCAGTTAGTACTGCATAACCCATGGTAAGACTGGTTGTCAAAATTTTGCTCCACTGACTGTGACGACTGTCAAATATCTACAAAAGGCAGCCGGAAATGGCTCAACGTGCTTTCCGAAGCATAGAGGGGACTCGGTATGTAATGAGTGATCACCCATCCACGGACCAACCTAGGCAAGTGCGGCTTATCCTAAAGATCGAGTCGAGAGGTTATTATTATTTACTGTTGTATTGTACCGAGCTCCACTGCTCTCTAAAACGGTGAAAGAAGACAAGGTAAGGAAATGGATATGACCAAAAATTCGGAGGCATCTATCAACCCGATCAACCAGCACTACGTTCGCGTAGTCGATAGTTGCCCGCTCTCTTCCACAGAGAGGACATCTGTTTACAGAGTAAAAACATGATTTTTTTTAGTGCTTAGGTATTATTATTCCTGTTACGATGAGCAGCAGTACACACTTTTCAGCGACTAACACTCCGAAAAAATTGATATCTATATATATAAAGGAGAAGTCCACTCACTGACCACTCATCACGAAATCTCGGAAACTACTGGGCCGTAAGGACTCAAATTTGGCACAAGCACTCTCTAGGGGGTGCAGGCGCGTACTAAGAAAGGATTTTTTAAAATTCGCACCCCAAGGGGTTGAAAAGGGGTGTCAAAGTTTGTATGAAAGTCCTATGTTTTTAAAGTTAGAGATATGAATGTAAAGCCTGAATGTTCCTTTTGGCTTCTAGGTGCTCACTAAGAAAAGGTTTTACGAAATTCGGCCCTTAAGGGTACAAAAAAGGGTTTTTTCTATATATATTAAGGAGAAGTCCACTCACTGACCACTCATCACGAAATCTCGGAAACTACTGGGCCGTAAGGACTCAAATTTGGCACAAGCACTCTCTAGGGGGTGCAGGCGCGTACTAAGAAAGGATTTTTTAAAATTCGCACCCCAAGGGGTTGAAAAGGGGTGTCAAAGTTTGTATGAAAGTCCTATGTTTTTAAAGTTAGAGATATGAATGTAAAGCCTGAATGTTCCTTTTGGCTTCTAGGTGCTCACTAAGAAAAGGTTTTACGAAATTCGGCCCTTAAGGGTACAAAAAAGGGTTTTTAATGTTTGTATGAAAAAAGTTAAACATCCAAATTGAATCTTACGTCAACGCGTTATTGCATACTTTACATTGAAATGAGAATTCGGAAACCGATATGGATCCAAATTGAATTTTACGACAACGCGTTAATGCATATTTTGAAATAAGAATTTGGAAGTTCATTGAGGGCGTAATTTCTAGGTGGCCAGTATGTTTCAGTGATATGCAGGCGTGTGCTGAAAGGTATTGAAATGAGTTTCTATAACGTTTTAAAGTTTTATGCCAATTTCTAGGTGGCCAGTATTTTTCAGTACGCAGGCGTCTGTTGATGGGTAAGAAAAAAACGTTTCAAAAAACGAACTTAAGCGAAACACGCTCAAGCTCAAGCTCATTTCTGTTCTGCGATATTTTGCTGTTACTACTAATTTGATTTGAAATATTTGACATCATCGTTGTTTGGGTTGTCTTCGTTTCTGTATGTTTCACTTATGCTGGGGCTACACTATCGCGATAACGCGAAGATTTGCGTTGTCGCGACACGTCTGGCCAAAGAATTCGTCCTATCGCGAATCATCCTCGCGAATACCAACGCCCTTCCCGCCGCTGTCGGTAAATTGCCGCACATCAAAGGGTTTTGTCGTGACAAAGTTCGTGCGTGCGTTCGAATCTTCGCCTACAAGTCTGGCCGTAGCATTAGTAATTTTAAATTGGAGGATAATCATTTTATTGTGTTCTTACCTATTGCCTGGTTGGAATTTTGTTATGTCTATTGCTTCGCGAATTACACATTGTGTATTTAACACTTTGGTATTAAGTACTATAATAGTAGGTCTTTTAGTATTAGTCGTTCTTACTAGAAAAGGTGTCCTTCAATACCTACGATCGTATTTTAATTTTAAAGTTGTATCTTTGGTTTAGGCTGGTGTTGCAAAAGAATAGCTATAAAGAAAATTACGTTCCAAATAATGTTTTTTACGGTACTTACTGGTCGTAAGCATTGTTTAATTAAATGGATAATCAAAATATTATCACTTCTAATGGAGTGCAAATTCTTAGCCAAATAGTAAATATTCCTGGCGATGGCGCATGCTTATTTTCATCTCTATCATATTTGGTGCATCACTCATGGCAGCGGGAGAATTATCATAATCATAATCATAATCATAATCATCATTTATTGCATTCATGTAGTTTACAAGTTGTTACAAAGTATAGGTTTCATACATGAACCCTGCTAGGGCACTGCAATATAAATACATAGTTTAAAGTGTCACAACATTATAAAAACAACTAAACAAAATACTAATTTTAACATGTCTAACAGGTGTCCAACATTTGTAATTTAAATAACTAGCTGTCATAATATAATAAATATTAGAAGAACAATGTCATCATTTACATTCACAAATTAAAATTAAAAATAAAATAAAAACAAAATTAAAAATTCAAACAAAGCAAAATAGCGATAATAATAATCATTAAATAACATAACATAAGTAGGTCAAATTTGTAGGCAATGTGAGTATTGTGTATAGGTATGAATTTCAATGTCAAAATTTACTTATCGTCAAAGAATTCCTTTAGAGTATAATACGATTTTAATATAAGGTATTTTTGGAGACTGTTTTTAAATTTATTTTCGTATTCTATGTCCTTAATTGAATTTGGAAGCTTGTTATAAATTTTCACGCACATGGCTAAAGGTCCTGAATGGAACATAGTTAATTTTGAGCTTGGTAAAGCTAATTCACATTTGTTATTGCGTCTAACACTGCGATGTTGTGGGCGAAGGTCCTTAGTGAGTGGGAACAGTGACTGGTGTTTTCTTAAAAATTTACTTACTTCGAAAATGTAGATACCGGTTAGTGTTAGGACTTTGTATTTAACAAAAAATGGCTTGCAGCTTTCTGTATTATCTATATTTGCAAGAATTCGCATACATTTCTTTTGTAGAATGAAAAGCCTATCTTTGTCTACACCATTTCCCCACACCACGATTCCATAACTTAGCCACGAGTATGCGTATGCATAGTACGCTGTTAGAGCTGTCTTAAAATCGGTAGCTCTTTTAAGCTCCCCCAAGGCATAAATAAAGCTGGCTAGTTTGTTTGCCAAAGTATCTATATGGGCTTTCCAGTTTATATTGGTATCTATCGTCAACCCTAACAGTTTAAACTCATTTATGCATTGCAGCTTTATGTTGTTGTATGAGTAGTTTATGTCCAATTTGCGTTTTTGGTATGGTCTATATTGCATTAGCTTTGTTTTGTCAAAATTTAATTCTAAGTTATGATCTTTCAACCATGCTATTATTTTGGAGAGCTTATCGTCTAGACTTAAGTTTAGGTTTTCTTTGTCGGTGTGAGGAAAAATTATAGAAATATCGTCAGCAAATAAAATACTTTGAGCGTCAATTTCTTTAGGGAGGTCATTAATATAAATTAGAAATAATAAGCATCCCAAAACACTGCCTTGTGGTATTGACATCGTTATTTTTGCTTTATTAGATCTTACGCGTGTTATTTGGCCAGTGTGCAGGTCGCTATGTTCTATCTCTACGAATTGTTCCCTATTTTCTAGGTACGAGCGGAACCACTTGTGTGCTGTACCTCTAACGCCTATTGCGTATAATTTATTAAGCAAAATTTCGTATGAAACTCTGTCGTAGGCTTTGCTCATATCCAGTAAGATCCCTACTGCGTAGTTTTTATTATTGATTATATTTAAAGCTTCCTGAATAAACTTAAATATTGCTAATGTCGTGGATCTGTTTTTCCTGAACCCGTTCTGGCTATCATTAAATATTTTATATCTTTCGCAATAAGAATAAAGTCGTTTTGACATCGCAGTCTCCAATATTTTTGAGAAGATCGGTAGCAATGCTATCGGCCGATAATTACTAGTGTCAGTCTGGTCTCCCTTTTTATGAATCGGTTTTACTATCGATACTTTCAGTAGGTCAGGGACTGAGCCTTCATCTAAAGACTGATTTACTAGAGAAGTTAGCGGTAACGTTAATTCCGTAGCGCATGCTTTTATAAGTGTAGACGGTAGCTCGTCGTGCCCATAGCTTCTCTTATTTTTTAATCTTTTTATAATAAACTTTATTTCACTAGGGTCTACAGGTCTTATGTAAATAGAGTTTTCGCTTTGGGAGGAGGTAGGGCGGCCAGTTGGACAAACGATCCCATTTGCAGTATCCATTTTTCCTACTGATACAAAATAATCATTGAAAGCGTTGGCAATGGTTGTCGCGTTTTCTGTGACAGTATCCTGGACACGCAATTTTATGTTATTTATTGACTTTTTATTATTTTTATTTGTACGCTCTTTAATTATTTGCCACATAGTCCTCGTTTTATTTTCAGATTTACTCATTAATCTTATGTAGTTTAGTTTTTTAGAGTGTGATACTGTTCTCTTAAGTAATTTTTCGTAACGCTTGTAGTACTTGTTCAATATATTGTTATTAGTTGTAGTCATGAATGCTTTTAGTTGTCTTTTATGCTTGCATGCTACTCTTAATCCAGTCGTTAACCATGATTTAGATGATCTCTTTTTAATTTTTACGGTTTTCTTGGGTATACACTGATTTAATATGTTTTGTAAGGTGTTATGAAATGACATATAATTAGTATTTATATTTTGGTTTTCCTTAATTATTGTACTCCAGTCTAGTTTTTTCAATTCTTTTTTAAACGAGTCTATGTTTTGTTTGTTATAGATCCTCTTTAGAGTATATTTTTGTTTTTGATTAATTATGGGCTCGTGGGTAGGTAAAGTGATTGATATTCCTCTGTGGTCTGAGAGTCCAAGCTCCACTACTTCTAGATGGAATTTATCGGGTCCGTTTGTAAATATTAGGTCAATACATGTGGTGCTCGAGGTTGTTACTCTGGTAGGTTCCGTCACTAGTTGTCGAAAGTTGTACTTGGTCATAGTATTTAGTAGATTAAATGAATTGCGATTTTTCTCAAGGATATTTACGTTGAAATCCCCGCCTATAATTATGTGTTTAAGTTTGTCTTTTATGTTGATTTTACGTAGAAGTTTTTCCAAGGATGCATAAAATATTTCGGTTTCCCTATTTTTCTGTGGCCAATAGATAACTATTAATAATAGATTTATTTTAGGAATTTCTACTGCACACGTTTCGAATATAAATTCACTTGTCATTTCCGTTAGATCTTTTCTTTCTTTGTACTCAATATCGTCTTTTAAGAATATGCACACACCACCACCCGCATTGTTTGGGCGGCAGTATTTGGCGGCTACAGTATACCCTTCCAAACTGAGTAGATCTTTTTTAAATTCTGATCCACGTTTCCGTAAAACAAAGCGCTTCTATTTTATGTTGGTTCGTGATTGCTTCTAATAGGTAACGTTTATTTTTTAGGCTCTGTATATTTTGGTATAGGATGTTTATGTTATTATTGCATGAATGTGTTTGTTTAAAATTTTTTGATGTGTTGTTGTTAAAGAAAAAACTTAGGGCTGGTTTGTGGTTGTGAGTTCGTTGATAGTTCTGTTTTATCCGACTGTGAATAGTCTACCTCAAAATCTTCATTATTTAAGTTGCTTATTGACATAACAAGATCCTGTAGGTCTGATACAACGACTTTCGTTCCATTACTATTCAGTGCGCCCGTGCGCTGATTATACATATCATAGTTATAGGAAAGATTTAGATTAGAGTCCAGTAGGTATGCGTAATTGAATGTATGTGTATCCATATATAAAAGGTTGTTAAAAGTTTCTATTCTACTATTGTACAGAGTATTGCCATAATTTTGCTGTTCCAGGTAATAATTATTATTAAATTTAAATTTATACGTCGGTAGACAAATAATGATGTTAGTATGGGTTAATGTAATTAATTTTTCTCTAATAAACATGACTAGTTCTACATAGTTTTGCGTTCTTCTGAAGTCCTCTTCGCCGATGTAAATAATAGAGTAGTCCTTACTTGTTAAGTTTTGAACTTTTACGTCAATATTCTCAAGTATTTGTTTCAGTCCACATTTTGGTTTGCGATAGTGGCAAATCTCGTAGTTTCGCAGGGTAGTTTCCTCTGTAGCGGTGTATAGTATATTTGAAGTTTCGCTGCTTAACAAACATATTTTTGGTTTGTCTATAGTAATAGTCTGCTTGCTGTGGGTTCTGTTTGGCGGTGATACTCGAGTAGTGTTAAAACGTTTTTGTGTTATCTCACTGGTTTTGGTCTTTTCATTTGTGATTTCAGATGCGTTATTTAAGTTGTCTGTTTGGGTTTCTTTACTATGTGTACGTCTGTTTGTGGTTTTCTTTGGCGTGGATCTTGGTTTGGCGGGGCTATTAATTTTTGTGAGGAGATCGTTTCTTTTAGATAGCTCGTCGTTTTGTTTCTTCAATTCACTATTCTCCGTTGATAGCGACTCAATTTCATTATGCGCACTTTGTAATTGCGATGTGAGTCGTTCGATTGTGGTTTTTAAAGTTTTGAGTTGCGAATCATCATCGTCCTCGGACATGTCAGGCATACTGTTAATTGTTACATCATGAGACATATTACTGTCGTCTGGTTCTGAGCGGGTGCGCGTGCGACGAAACGTAATATTTTCCAGAAAGTTCATGATTGTACCAAAATAATCTCGTGTGGCGAGATTCGAACCAGAGCTCTTTGCATCAAAGTCTAATGTGTAGACCTACTGGCTACCTGTACAGTGAGATACGTATCGAAAAAAGCAAGTCGTATTCTGTTGATTTAGTATTCTTATTTCTTAGTCAAGAGATGTCGCTACTTGAGGCGTATGTGATGAGTATAATGTTGTGTGTGACAGTTGCCACACTTCACATCGATTTATGGCATGTCAGTTCGCAAGTTAACCACGAGATGGTGTTGTTTCAACTAGATTTCAAATAAAAAACGAATCCTTCAAATGTTACAATTTGATTTTGTGATGGAATTCTAGAATAAATCGTTTGTTCACTTCTTATTCACTATATATATCTGGTATTACACTGGTTTGGAGTCTTCACACATCTCTGATCACTGTTTATAAGCATTTATCACTGTTTCGCACATTGATTTTGCAGATCATTGTTTATCTGTTTTAACACTCACTTTTATAGTTTTTCGCTTGACGGACGTCATTGATAACACTGCTGTATGTGATTTTAGTGTCCTTTTCCACTTTTGTGCAAAATTTATTGTCCTTTGAGCACTTTTAATATTTTTAGAGACATTATTTACGAGAGCACAATCAAATACTTTGTTTACATAACAGCGCCACCTAGCGACGCCATATGAGTTCCAGGTGTTTCAAGGGACGAACAGGGAGTAAAAATAATCCAATTCTCATGAAACTTCAATGAAGGTCATTTTGATGTTTTGATTCCGTTGGCCAATTTAAATTTCAAAGCGCATACCTATTTTGCGTATGGGCAAATCCACCACGCCGGCCCAGTGTGGCTTGGCAGATGTCACATGTCTTCAAATTTTTGGTTCTAAGACATGCCTTTCCTTTCCTTTCGTTTCCTCACGATGTTTTCCTTCACCGTTTTGAGAGCAGTGGTGATGAAATAAATTACACAAAGTAATGCGCCTGTCTGGGCCACGTGTTCGAGCCAGCAATGTGCGCCACGTGTCTTACAACTGGGAAAGGTTTCAACCTTTCACCCAGGAGCGGTCAAGAGCTGTTTATTGTTCGATGCGTAAATACGTTACTGAAATGTCTTGCCATGGCACCTACGGAACCGCCTGTGAAGTCATGGCAGCGGGAGAACTATTCCCATTTCAGTTTGAGGTGTTTCAGGATGGTATTTTATTGCTGTTTTAAACACCAATGTATGAAACACGCGAGTGAAACCGCGCGGGTACAGCTAGTTACATATATACAACAAATATGTTAAGCTGAAGTATGATGAAACAGCGGCAGAAGTGAAAAAAAAAGAAAGTAAGCGTATGTTAATTATAACGTGATTTTGCTTTTAATAAATTATCTCGTCAATACCTTACACGCGCTACTAGGAGCCCATCCTCGTTAACAATGTACCAACTTTATTCAGAACTTTCCGATTCGAAACTTTCACTTCCTCATCGAAGATGATATTTAATTCTACTTTCCACCCTCATCATCATTGTACAAGAAAATCCCGAAAACATTTTCCAAAAAAAACCGGCCAAGAGCGTGTCGGGCCACGCTCACTGTAGGGTTCCGTAGCTTCCCAGACCATTAAAAATACCAACATTTTTCGTCAGCAAAAATAACTTTGTTTTTCATAGTATTTGTATGAAAAACAAAGTTATCATTTGCGTTTTTTTGAAAAAGTGCTATATAACTCAAAAACTATTCAACTCATCAAGTTGAAAATAATTTTCCTAGAAAGTTCATATAAAGGTCTACTTCTGTGATTTTTTTCATATTTTTTAAACTTATGGTTCAAAAGTTAGAGGGGGGGGGGACACATTGTTTTTGACTTTCGAAGCGATTATTTCCTAAAATATTAATATTATCAAAAAATGATTTTAGAAAACCCCTATTCATTTTTAAATACCTATCCAACAATATATCACACGTCAGGGTCAAAATTAAAAAAAAAATCGCTCCCCACTTTACGTCTGGGGGAGGTACCCTAATAAAAATGTTTTTTTTAATTTTTATTTTTGCACTTTGTCGGCATGATTGATATACATATTGGTACCAAATTTCAGCTTTCTGGTGCTAACGGTCACTGAGATTATCCGCGGACAGACAGACAGACAGACAGACAGACATGGCGAAACTATAAGGGTTCCGTTTTTTGCCATTTGGCTACGGAACCCTAAAAAGAACCACAGCGTTTTAATAATTACGAGCAACTTGCTAAAGTTCGATTCGTCTCGAAGATTAATTGTTCAAATCGCTCCCCATTGTGCGGGACGTTGTTGACGCTTTGGGACCCTTTTATGAAATTCGCGGGCTATTGTTTTGGCCGGATTTGTAAAAAAAGTTTTAAAAAGTTCGTGCACAGCGCCGCTCCCGCCCGGAGCCCACAAAACAGCACAATCAGAACGCTGCGCTCTATCCCCACAGTTCTACCAACTAGAATGCTGCACAACATATTTTTTCAACTGCAAACAAAAAATTGTAATCGTAATAACGAGGTCACTTTTTTGTTTTTCGTCGGTCATTTAAAACTTTCATTAGTGAATTCGCGCGCTTAAAATTTTTCAATTTATTCCCGCACTTGAGCGTTGATTTGCTTGTGAATGCTGTTGCATCAGTCGCTCTGGTGAGTTCAAAACATGATTCTTTACAACTAAATGTTTTCAACAAAATGTGTCAAACATTTAAAGGAATAAAGTGTCAACAGATAAATGAAAAAGTTTGAATTGGCTCTCCTTATACGCTGTATCTTCATTCCGTAGCGTTCTACCGAATAGACATGACTGAAAGAGTCTTTAATAAAAGTATCCAAATTCCAATATAATATATGTGTGTTTTATATATGTATTAGTATCAATGTAAGTTATAAGTTCTCGTAAATAAGTAGTTAGTTTTTTGAACATTGTATTGTACCCTTCAGTTTGTTTTCCTTTTTAACCCAAAGGTTGACTGGTAGAGAATACGTTGTGGCATTAAGTCCGCCTATGTTCCACTATTATTCATGAAGTTTAAATAAATAAATAAAATAAATTGGGTTAGAAAGACCGATAAATCTACTCGAATCTTATTAATACCGACAAATAAATACAAAGTCGAAGTGTTGAAAAATCAGCATAGGGGTACAAGTGTAGGGAACATGGGCCGACGGATCAGTTCGCCAATTTGTTATGTTAAAGCTTGCCACGCCGACCCTCGTCCGCTCAACAGATTGAGCCTACGGGAGATGCGATGGATCAAACTAAAAATATACAGCCTTTCGACAAGGATCTAAGAAGCAAAAACCCTAAAAACCTAAACATTACCTATCTAGTTACTAAAAGATATAAAAAAGACAGCTAATCCCAAACTCTCGAATCAGACGAAAGTAAAAATAGTTTTACACATTTATTAATTCAACTGAAAATAAAAGAAGTACCTATAATTTTGTACTGTGAAATACTGGTATTCTGCTGCATTCAGTTTGACTGCAAGCAAACTCCAACATAGTTCGAAAAAGCTGGCCAGATGATACATTTTATATTTCTAATAATGTTTTTATATTTCTAATAATGTTAGTTCTGTTACTCGTTAGCACGATTATTGAGTTTGGGCTCCCTTGGGTTGGACAAAGCGTTATGTTATTAGGTAGGTACCTGATACTTTGAATTTTCAAATAGGAAACCAGACGAGAAATAGGGCTCTTGATTTGTTGCGGCTAATGACAATAAATTTCTTCTTAGTAAGAAGATTTTAGAGAAAGTTGACTATAAGCGTAGATAAGGAGGAAAATGTTCTTCGCATCAAAATCCGTTGCGTAGTTTTAAAGGTCTAAGCATACATAGGGACAGACAGACGCGGCGGGAGACTTTGTTGTATAATATGTAGTGTTTAGCACTTGTCCCGCGACTTAGTCCGCGAAAATTGTGATAGCTCAGCTAATTTGCATGATATCAATATAACTAAAGCCTTATATTACTCGGTAAAGATGTAACTTTCTAACGGTGAGAAGAAAAGATTTTATTAAATTGGTTGAGTAGTTCTTGAGTTAAATCGTAACAAACAAAAAATCAAATCTTTCCTCTTTATAATATTAGTACAGATGTATTCAAAATGCAGCTTGCAAAGCATCTACTCGGTCGAGCGGTCGTACATTTCAACTTTTCCCGAGTATTATTTTACCTCCTCCAAATCTGATCCTTCCGTAACCCCATCAAACCTTGGCACACAGAATCCTGGCAAGCTATCCCTCATACATACTGCCCCCGGAGGATACTCGTACCTGCTTTGTTTAGTGCGGTCTGCATTGATCAGTTTACTTTCACAGAACCGTTTTATGGATATTGTTGAACTAGGCTTTTTAGAGGGTGGGTAATCTTCATAAAGTTTCATGAGAGGCGCTCCGGAGCTTAGAAGCTAAGATGGTGTGATTTTGTGGGTATTGGATAGTTAAACGTAGAAAAGGAGAACATAGAACTTTCAAGAAATTAAGGCTAATTATGGTTATTTGTAAAGCAATTTATTAAAGTCTCGAACATGGTATTTTTTCCGTCTTTATTTTGGCCAAAAACCCTAGTGTTAGTTACAAAAAAACTTAACAACTCCACCATCATATGGGGAAGAATACCGCCAAATTATTTAAGTTTCAATAAATATTTTTTTACTATTTTGATACTTATTTTAAATTTAAATTATAATAACGTTCACGGCTTTTAAAAAAAATATGTCATGGTTATTATGAAAAACATTAATCTTTTAAATAAACATGATTGACTGACATGCCTTGTTGGGGACTTCGGGATTGTTCGAAAGAGATACCGCGGCCCTGGAACACAAGAAGGAACATTCCGCTCCGCCCATTTGATGATTCTCCATCAGAAAAAAAAACCTGTGTTGACTTTTCTTGTTGAAGCGTGATCGTGATATATAATATGTGTTGGACATTATACTATTATACTGGTTTAATTTTACTATCGGGTCTCTCAAGAAGATAAGTTGCTATACTTAGTTTTTGAATTCTATTTTTTCTTTGTGTTGATGATTGCCGTAATTACTTATTTAAATTCGTTTCAACCAGAATTCAGCCGCATCGTCGGCGTTGGTAGCGACTTTGGACAGGTGGAAATGCATAAGAGCACGTCAGGAGGTATGCCATGGTTTGGTATGAGACTCCACAAGTCCACAGTCACAGTCTGCTTAATCTTAATGCCCCCACAAAACCAATTGTACCTGCTGCGAACTACCTGACTTCGAAACCGGTTAGAGTCGTTTAGGACGTCCAAACATAATTTTCTTATTAAGAACCCAAATATTTTCCACCATCATTCCAAAAATTCCTGATTCATAATTACATATAAAACAAGGGGCAGATTAATTAGTGTGTCACAAGGTTTACATAGCACGTCGGGTGTCTGCCGGGACGGAATTAATCAGGCGGTGATCCGACACATTATCTCCGTTCAGATGACTTGAACCCTTGCCGTGTGGGGCCAACAAAACAGCGGGGTGATCTTGCTTGCTTCGACTTGATCTTTGAACTTGTATCTAAGTCATACGTTTTTCCACAGGTTTAAGGCAAGGCAAGATGGTGTATTTGGTTAGTGAGTGAAAAATAAAACTATATGCATAAACGCATTTGTATTTATATGTATAGGAAGGAGGTCGCAACAATTTAGGCAATCCAACAAATAGAGCTCCTGGAATTAAACATAGCCAATCGCATATAAGTTGGAAGCAGTGGAACCAAATTAAAATCGTACGCGACTTTTAATTATGGTACCTACCTACCTAGCTACACGGAAATATAGAAAGAGATATTTAAAAAAAGCTTTTTAAAGCTTTTTTACACAATATTTGAAACACCGTTTCGTTTCTGGCAATGTTTTGAAGATGGCAAAGACACAGCGTTGTTTTAGAAACGTTTAGCGATGTCTGGACAGTTAGTGGCTATTTTAATAATTCATTCAATCTTTTATCTGATTTCCATCCATCAATTTTAATGAAAATTAATCCCACGCCTTACCCGTGGCTGCACACAAGATCTCAGTTACAAGAGTTAACGCGCGGGTCGCTCTTAACAAGAATTGAACAGAGAACAGGGTGTCCGACATGTTTGCCGGCCGGCTTCGACACTAATTGAGAGCTCTTCATTAAGTGCTCTTATTGTTATCATTAAAGGAAACAGGCTCTCTCAAGTATGGACAGGCTTGTTTAAACTTCATTGTCATCGGATGTTGCAGCAGTTGACAGCAATTTAAATCGATACGATTCACCATACCGCGAAGAGCTCGTGTCTAAATAATAACAGCTGCTCGGATCATGCTTGCCTAGGTTGGTTAGTGGATGGGTGACCACCCGTGACATACCGAGTTTCCTCCGTGCCCCAGAAAGCACGTAGCCGTTGGTCCCGGCTGTCATTTGTAGATCTTTGACAGTCGTTATGTAGTCAGTGGCCCAAAATTTCTGACAACCAATCTTACTAAAGGGTATCGTATTACCCAGTACTAGCTGAGTTGTGCAAGTCAAACAGACAGTCGCTCCATGAAAAATACTGGTATTCAGCTGCATCCGGTTAGACTGGAAGCCGAGCCCAGCATAGTTGGGAAAAGGTTAGGCAGATGATGTTGATGACAAAAACAACATACCGCGTCACAATAACAAGATGGCCGCGTTTCCATTCCTTGATGACACTTCTGACCACAGACTCAAACACACATAATGTGAGATGCTGCCATAGAAATCTAACTACGAATAGGCCGAATCTGACGGTTTATATAATAACTTCTTGGCTATTGATGGGTTCTCTGAGCACAAAAAAAAACTTTAGAACCAATAAGTATAAAAACTTATCGTATTATCCAGTACTAACTGGGTTGTGGATGTCATATAAGCAGTCGCTCCATATAAAATACTAGTACTTATCTGCATACGGTTAGACTGGAAGCCGACCTCAACACAGTTGGGAAAAGGCTGGGCAGTGTAATTGATTTAATAAGTCTATTTATACTGGGTTATTTATAAAACACCAACAACCTCGCAGGAGTAGATTACTAACATCATAAACAACAACATTTGTTCCACGACTTTTCCGAAAACGGCCAAAACAAATTCAACTCTTCATACATATGTCCGAACAGCTGATCGAGTTTTGTATGATTAGTCGATTTTTTTTTGCCTGTATTCGAAAAAGTCTTAGAACAAATGTTGTTGTTAATGATGTTAGTAATCTACTCCTGCGAGGTTGTTGGTGTTTTACAAATAACCCTGTATAATTGTATATACTATGCCGCTACAGAACTAAACCTATCACACTTCCAGTTGTCCAATAGACCCTCTGTGAACCAGTGACGGATCCCTGAGCACCCAACCTCCTTGGTTCCAAAATCCCGTTCAATTTAATCAACTGTCTCATCTCGCATCAAGTTGATTCACTGGCTGTTGTGATTTCTGACAAACAATTACATTAACATGGGATCTGACATTGTATTAACTGAAGCGATTTAATATAACTTTCAGAAGTAAGGTGCTACTGGAAAATTATTAATTGTTATGTTCTTATTCATACCTTGTTGATGGTAATTTAAATTGAGTCGGTTGATGATGGTTATTTAATTCGCAACCCTCGTTGGTCTAGTGGACGCAAGCGCAAAAACGGAGCATGAGGTCCTGGGTTGAATTCCCAGGTCGAAAAAAATGTTGTTGGGTTTTATATCAGGAATTTCTCAGTAGCAGCCATGGAGTATAGATTTGTCCACTCGGTGGCTATGGGCCCGTCCTCTATTAGATTTGTGCCCGCTCGGTGGCTATGGGCCCGTCCTCTATTAGATTTGTGCCCGCTCGGTGGCTATGGGCCCGTCCTCTATTAGGTTTGTGCCCGCTCGGTGGCAATGGGCCCGTCCTCTATTAGATTTGTGCCCGCTCGGTGGCTATGAGCCCGTCCTCTATTAGATTTGTGCCCGCTCAGTGCCTATGGGCCCGTCCTCTATTAGATGGGGACTGGAAGGGACTGAAACATAACTGGCGAACTGGGTCTACTGGGAGATTATAAGGCGTGATGTTATGTTACGTTTATATGTATGTTTGTTTATAGTTGCGTTACGTGAAATGCGCGTTGGGCAGCACCAGTTATAAGCAGCACGTAATTCCCCGTTGACACGTAATGTCTCAAGGCCCCAAACATCAAACTAAATAATCCCAACTCATCTGACAAAATGATAGCTTATAGACAGACAGACCATCACAAAAATAACCTACGCCCTTTAACTAACTGCGAGCCATCGATTCGTCACAAAACAACACGAATATAAACAGCCGAACAATATCTTCTGTGAAAGTGACACGATCCGTGCCGACACAGATCCGTCTTCACATTACTTCCAATAAAATAAAATACTGGAGGCAAACGTTTGTTCAATATTATTGTTTTTATATTGTGCCCGGCTTGTCATTGGTTTTGTGTTTTCTTGAAATGTAATTGGAGGTATAGAGTATAAAAGAAAAAAAAAAAGGTATAAGAGTATTAGAAGATATTGGCTATCGGAAAGTTGATTTCAACAGCTTTCTGATTGAATAGTAGTTTTAACCACGTCATGAGATATTCTAATTGTCATTGTAGTTTTAAAAAGTAGAAAAAGAAATCAGCTATTCAGTACATTTATGTTCGCCTTACTGGTCAAAATGTACTGAACAGGTGGGTTTTTTTTCGCGATTTCATGTTTGGTCCCATAGTAAAAGTTGTTTGTTATCATGAGCACGTGTTTAAGTATCATACACTAATTACCAGTCACCCTATATACATGTCTGCCTCTTTAGGTAATACACTACAGGCCCGCCTCCCCTTGTAAGACACTTAAACACAACTGACGAAATGTGAGTGAACTGCAGACATACCTACATCTCTGCCTTCTCCTTCAGGGAATATAGTCGTGAACTTACGTCACACACATATATCAGGAACTGCCAACAAACTACATAGTGAACATGCAGAATTCTTCTGATTGATCGATCGAGCCCAAAAATAATTCGCAGCTTTCCTCGAATTTGTCAACAGAACGACACCTTGGGGAACTAAGCCACGGCTTCCCGGTCTGAAGGTATTTTAGGAATTTTATAACTTGGTTGCGGCGCGTTTTTATTGTTTGTTTCAATATTTTTTTGTCGAACCAAGTTTCAAGTTATATAAAAAGGGAAACCTCTAAATTGGCTAGCATTCTAACAACTCATTCGATGGTTATCTACCATTGGGCTGATGACTGGCTAATGTTTATACAAGTAGCAAGCCTTTATTTAAAATTATGTAAATAACACCTTTACAGCTATAACGCCAATGCGATGTTACTACCAAATAATAATATATTAAATATAATAATACATATATTAACGTCGACGAAGCAATAGCAGTATGTACGGCGACGATGAAATTGGAGTAAAACTGGGTGAATAGAGACGCAGGGATGAATACAGGCAAAACTTGAAACAGATTTTAACGTTTTACCAGTATTATATTATCTGTGGTTTTACTATAATAAAAAGTTACCAATTGACTGTATTCACCCCAGTGCAGCGCAGCGTCTCAATTCACCTAGTTTAACGGTATGAATCATATGGCATTATATATGGCATTCAGTAGTGTCACCCATGGAAAAAAGACGTGAGCTTAAGTAAACTAGCTTTTCTAATAAAGCTTCTGCCGACAGTAAAAGAAAGGCCTCCAATGTTCAATTTTCATTTGAAAGTCATCACAAAACACAATGGCAGCTATTTGTAAAACCCTCACAAAACCGATAACATTTTAGTCTCGCCTCAAATCATTAATGAGTCCCACCATAATCACGCCAGTCTCGCACCAAATTATCCGACCGCTATAAGAACAAAAGATTCTATTTCTTGTATTAAACCCTATCTGGAATCAGAGCACGTTCGCCCCGTCCCATTGCTTAATTTACAAATGTAATTAAACTCAACTCGCTTAAGAAAAAAGGCGAAGGGTGATTTCTCACTCTCTAGGTAAGGTAAGGGTGATTCTTTTGTACAAAACCCTCTGATAAGTTAATCGGGTAACAAAAATAAGCGGTTGTATGTGACCTGGTTTAGAATTAATAAAGGTGTTGATTCTTACCTTTGCGTTTTATTTGTTTAATTGATGAGGTATTTGATAAAGCGCTCATTTATTCACAGTATTTTCGGATTTTGTGAATTCCGTTTTCATTCGAATGTTTATACGTATCGTTATTTCAATTTAGCAGCCGTTTCATGCAAGAAAATCAAAAAGGAATTTTGAACACTTATTTTACGTCCTGGCCACAGTGGCCACAGCATCGGCCAGCGCGAATCGCGGTGCGTCTTGCGGCGCGGATCGCGGTGGTATGCCACAGCTCGACTTACGACTAGTAGCGACCGCGGCGTCAGCGGAGGACGTATTTATTTAGAACATTATTAAAATGGCCCTGTCAAAAGTGGTACGGTAATGCCTTGAAACAAGTGCGTTCTTAGCTCAAGATATCTTTCAGGCAAGAATAAGAGTGCACCCAGTTAACCAGGAAAGAAGAGAATTTTGCGAATATAACACTCTATGATGTGAATATAGGAACTATCCCCATACACTTTTTGAATAACACGAGGGCAAGCAAAGAAATTTGATTATATACTCGGCTGACATGAAGACTTGTTCCGTATTTATTTATGCTTTAAGCTCAACATTCGATAAAAACATTTGTTTTTGTTTCGGTCGCGCGATGCCGAATCCGTCCACCGATGACGCCGCGCGTGCTGCTCTGAGCTGTGGCCGCCTCGATAGCTAGCTAGTGCATTTGTTTCACTCGCGCGTCGCGCGGCTCTATCCGCGCCGCAGGTCGTGCCGCAAATCGCGCAGCCGGTAGCTGTGGCATACTTCATATGTTGTCTACCATTTGTTTTCGCTCATCGCTGCTTGTCGCGCCGCAATTCGCGCCGCTCGTAGCTGTCGCCAGGACGTTAGAACTCAACGTTAAAAGTGCAGCGTAGGTGACTGATGTATTATGCTTTTCACGACAATAATTTCGGCCCATAAAGATCCACTGCCTAACACAGATAAGTTTCAAGCGGCCTTTGATACTCGTAGTGTTTCAAAAGCAGTTTACAGCGCGGTCCCTCAAGAAATAAAATCGTTTAAACAACTTCATTATCTCAGCGCACGTCACAAAAATAGCTTAAAAAGAAAACCAAGCATATCTGCATAGTTATACCGATACGGATACCTACGGTTAAGACACGGCCGGATATTGAAAAACAAAGGATACACGCTCAAGCAACAAAAGTTACGGAAATTAACATCACGATCGAACATCGCGATTCGCGTCACATTCAATCCTTTGTGTGAAACTCAAGTAATCCATTACCGTGTTAATGAAACTCGTTATGGAATTATGAGAGACTAAACCAAGTTTGATGTAGAAGTTGGAGTTACGCAGCCGGATCAATTATGAACGGTTCGTTTTAAAAGGTAATTTGTAAGTACGCGGCTCGCGGTGCTGTTGAGGGTATTATCAATTTAAACCTGCACGTATCCAGGGGGGGATAGTTGGGATTTACGCCCCCCCCCCCCCTTGGGCCCGGCTGTCATTAGTCCATTGCCACTGTCTGTGGCCCAAAAAATTCTGACAACTGGTATCATATTATCCAGTATGAACTGGGTTGTGGAGGTCAGATAGGCAATCGTTTCATGTCTAGGCAGATGATGACGTATTGTTACACTAGCAGGTAGCTACTTGTAAAACTGTTTCTGCACCTATTGTTACAGGGAGTAAAGGGTTAATCGTTGGTTGAAATAAGAACAAGAACCACTGCAAATAAAAGCCAGTCTAAATCATCGAAAGACTAAATTGGCCGCCATTTGTTATTAATATAAAAACTAGGCTTATTTTAAAGTTAAGGCTTAAATATACAAATATCTGTTCATGCTTCTTTCCCCAATCAAGAAACAGTAATTTATAAAATGAAAACTTCTATCGGCGCATTGAGCGCTTTTTAGTGTAACAAAAATCATGGAACTCTCGTGACAGTCACCTGACGCTTCGTAGCACTCGTAGCCGATCCGCTACGGCGTAGCACCACATAAGCGTGCGCGGGGCACAACCCGTAGCAGATGTAGATTACTTACTTTTCACTTCTATCGACATTCCCCCAAAGAGTGCCCCACATGTTTTTTTTGCCTCTCACTAGTGGTTTCTCCGGTTTCGTGGATGCGTTTACGTACATTAAAACTCACATACACAATACGCCCGGCCTATTATAACTACCTGTAAGTATGCTATACAAAATTTTGTTGAGTGCGGAAATCGAACCCGCGATTCGCAGTGCAGCAGTCAATGGCTTATCCACTGTGCCAACTGAGCCGTCAACAACGTCAACAATGTTGACAATACAGCGCGTTCATCAAAACAGCTTTGAGTACAAAAATACGCATATTCCAGCAGCAAAACAATATTACCGCTGACAAAATATGCGTACAGAGTGCAGCCTTTCATAACATCTCAACAAACACACCTGTACGAATGAATAAAATAAGAAAATTCCGCGCCAAAACGCTCCCCACACCGAATATTTAAAATTTCACAAGCCCCAGACGCGGGAAAAGCGTAGCGCTTAATCAAAAATAACGCAGCAACAAAATTCAATAAGAGCGACTCATAAAACACGTTAAAATGAAAAATATTAAATTCCAGAGACAAAAAATATATATTATTCGTTTTGCCAGCGCACATAAATAATTTAATTTTAAGCGCGAAAAGTTTGTGCGAAGACGACGACTTCAAAATGCGGTCTGTGTGTGGGATAAAGTGGAATAAATCAGTTCTTTTATAAAATAATCAGCATTTTATCACGCTCTCCGTGAGAGGACTCGCTCGAGTAACCTCTTTATTTCCTCGATGTGTCTTAACTTGCACCCGTCAAGCGAAATGTAAATTAAAGTATCTCTCAACACCTGTATACATTTACTTAGGTACCTTGATATAACGTTGATAGATGGTTAAAAACTCCATGTTTCATTTACGGGAGTGTTTTATTGCGGTGTTTACATAAAACGGAATAATTGAAACGAAATTAAGCACCGCTGCGTTTTTTAGTTGAATTTTTATTTTATTCAAACATCAATAAAAAGTTTACGCAAATTGGAATGAAAAATGTCCTTGGATGGTTGTCATTCAATTATTTCGAAAAAATGACGCGTAATAAAATGGAACGCAACAATCTAATTTATTTATTCTGGAAAAAACAAACTTTTGCTCTGAGCATGGAAACGAGTAAGTACAGAGAAGTTGTTGACCAAACAGTCTTGAGGAGCACAGTTATAACTCTTTCGCAAGGACTCGCGTCGACTGACACTAAGCTCTTGAAACTTGCGCTAGAAGATATCAGCCAGTTTTGTTTTCAGGAGAGTACCTATACTGCAGAACTTGTTTTGATATTCTTTCGTTAAGCAAGTGAAACTAACTGTGTTATTTAAGTGTTTCACCAATAGAATTCTAATCGGAGGGTTAAGAATTTCACCAATTCCTAATAAATCCTGATCCTACGATTAGAATTCAGCTGGTGAAAAAACTTCAAAAAAAACTGATGTCTTTCTTGCAAATCCTCTTTGATAAACCCGATTGAAACTCCTTTAATCAAACCTCAAGAGAGCCAGTGATGGAAACAGCTAATCATAACCCGAACGCACTGAATACTAAAAAGGAAGGGCCACTTAAAACCGTAAAATAATTCCAATGGCCATGTTCCCCTAAACGGGCCCGAGGCAATGAACATAAATATTTTAATTCCTCACGGCGGCAGTGTTGCAAGCTAATAAAATAACGGATTGTGGCTACACGAAAAATAAATTATTAGATTTACCGACTTTGTTACGTTTCGCGGTGGGAGTTACATTTTATTTAGCGCGGCGCATACGGTTTTTGAGTGTGGAGGTGTGTTTGCCATTTATTTTACTAGGGGTCAAGATTTTAAAATAAAGTTAGAGTTTAACGATTAAATTGCAATCTTTAGCGCCATTTTAGCACTTTGGATGTAGGCTGGTAGGTATATTGGAGTAATGTTTTCTCGCGTTTACATTACTGGTTATATGATTATCTAAAAACCAGATGGAAAAAGCTCACTTTATCAAATGAAATCGAATCGAATAATATTCTTTTGGGAACTTCTGAAGAAAAAACTCAAGAACTGCAAAAAATCTTAACTTTTGGTACTACAACACAGAACCTAATCAAAGTCAAGTAGGTACTTTACAGGTATCAGCATTTTGCACTAAATACCAAAACCATACATAGATGAAAGGAATGACATAGGTTCATATCGCCTCCCATCGAGTGTTGCGGCAACCACAGGATTATAAACAAGCAGCTTGGCTACAGCGCTGTATTAGCCAGTGATCAGCAGAAATCAGCTTTGGAAGTCTATGGACGGCGCTCCACAGCCCACAGCTGGTCTATACAAGCTTCACTTTATATGAAAATGAAAACGGGATTGTCCAGTGTGCGAACCACGGCCAAGCTACGCACGGATGTGTGCCTGGCAAATAAATTATCTGCGCAGCTAACGTGACAAATCCCTCCGTGCAGATCCTACGTGCAGCGGAAACTTATATTTATAGATGTCGTGTAAACTCGTGGCCAAATAAAAACAGCAGCTTGGGTCGATTTAGCCTATGCCGTGCTTGCCTAGGTTTGTCTGTGGATGGGTGACATACTGAGTTTCCTCCTTGCCTTGGAATTGGAATGCACGGGCTGTCATTTGTAGATATTTGACTATCGTTACAGGTAGTCAGTGGCCCAAAAAGTCTGACAACCGGTCTTACCAAGTTGTATCGTATTACCCAGTACTAACTGGGTTATGAAGGTCAGATAGGTAGTCGCTCCATGTAAAATATTGAAATTCAGCTACATCCAGAGACCGGAAGCCGAACCCAACATAGTTGGAAAAAGGCTAGGTGGATGATGATGATGATTTATAGATTTCATAAATCTGTAGGTATTCCCGCCTGTAGCCCAGAACAAAGTTGCCAGCCTATCAGTTTTTTATTACGATTACATTTCGGGGAGGTGTTTTGGAATAACACAATCTAATTCCCCCATCCCCATTATATCATCGTTCGAGCAGAGATACGGCGAAACGTCACCGTTATATGGTTGAAGTCCCTCAGACCCAAACAAAGCGCTATACTTCCACATTTACTGTGCGAACCATCCACCAGTCTTAGAAATTCACTGCGAGCTTCTCTGTTCCCTGATCATTATAAGTAAACTGGATCTATTCAAAGTTCGAATAAATCTGTTATTTCTAGGCAAGCATACTCCACCCTAGGACGCACATCGCTTCACATCAGGCGAGTTACGGCTAAACGCAAAACGGCTAAAAAAAGTCAGTTTAGAAAAATTGGGCGGTACTGCAAAAGCTAAGTTTGTCACAGCTCATTCGTTGCTATCTATAGGCTAGTTTGAATTCACTTCAGATTAGGAATCCAATTGCTCCAATTCGGAAGTTACTAAGGCATTACGCATTACGCAGAATCATCTTAGAAGGACTTCTTAAAAGTACTCAGAAATCTCAGACACAGCACTTTCAATAGCCTAAATTAACATCTTAATGGCATATAGATCTAGTATCTGCAAAACCTACCTACATTTGTCTTTAATTATTGTACCAAGTAGCACATCGCCCGCGACTTCGTCCGCGATAACTCGGCTAATTTACATGATATCAATATAATTTAAAGCATAAGTTAGCCTCGATAAAGAACTAGCTTTCTAATGATGAAAGAATTATTTAAATCGGTTGGGTAGTTCTTGAGTTAAATCATAACAAACAAACAAACCAAAAATCTAATATTTCCTCTTTATAATATTGGTTTAGATTAGTAAATTCGTGAGCTAGGATTGTCTCCCAAATATGGGACAAACTAAGGTCAAGCCTATTTGTTCGCTTTGTATATTTTTGGACAAAAGGGCGACATATGGCAGGCGGGAGAACATTTTAAACAATTACGACAAGTCCAGAGATGTCAAAACAAGCCTGCGTTTTTGTTTGGTATTTAATATTAATGGAAGAGACGAAATCGCCTTCACCTTTGATATTAGCGCACTCCGATATAACTATACTTACTATCGTTTTTAATTGGAAATGTCCAAACAGCTTTTAAGCCGCGGAATCGGGAAAATTATAACCCATTTCAATATTCTGATCAGTGGGTACTTAAGTAGCGTATCAATTCAGTGACTGAGTGGTAGGTAACCTATCATTAAAATTCCGAAGAGGCAAAGAAGGAATGTTCCTGCCCTTGTGCCATTTTACTTTCTCCATCAGGTTTTTATTTACTGCCTTTTCTTTAATATTCCTCACAGTTTTCTTCCATCCCTTTCCTCTACCTCTCAAAATTTCATCGCTTTTGCGTTTCATCTCTTATCACACACCTACCAAGCCAAACGATTTCTTTTCAACTTTTCTGGAAACAAGGCACCTAAATAAGAAAATCATCAATAACGAGTAAAATAAGCGACCATTTAAAATCACTTTCGGCGTCCATACCTCACATATTTCAGGTTCGTACCCTCGTTCAGGGCCCGATAGGGAATTGACTGAAAATCGCTGAAATCATACCTACTCGCGTTTATCGTTAATGTCATTGTTTGCTCGCGAAACCTTCCGAAAAAAAAGTTTTTGCGTTTAACCAAAAGTACGAGTAGGTAAAGTAAAAGTTTAACATTTTATTTCTTTTGTATGTGCTAATTCTTAGATATCTTTAAATATGTTTTAAATTGATTCCAGAAATTATCAATAATTGAAAAGTTTATAACAAAAAAACTGATATGCTTAAATTCACATCAATCTTTCATTTCCCTCTAGATGACACGACGACATCGGCACTACAGTTCTGCATTAGAAAGAGCAAAAGGAATAGTTAAGAATGGTATCATATGGTGAGGAATACTTATCATACCGTAGGGTGTAAAAAGATACTAATTTAGAATGCGGACCCTAGGCCCAAGTTGAGATCGCATCAATGTCTTGCTAAATAACTACCCTAATATTCACCGAAACCTACAAACTCGTAATTAGCCTCCAGGCTCCGTAACTAGCCTGACTCTCTGATCAGTTCGCTCAAATTACCAGAGTAATCAGTACCCACATTTTCATCAAAAATGAGGAAAGAAAACGGTACCCTTTTTACGTAAACACCTGTTTACGAAGTTTTATACTGTTACGTAAGCTACGTTGCGAAGTTAAGAAGAAAAAAAAACTATTTTACACGCATTTATTACTGAAGTTTGTATGTCCCGAAGGTGTAACACGAAACATCGGCTTCAGTACTTTTAGAAGAATTTTCCACCCACAAGGGGTGTTTCGTCGAACATCAATCTACAATGCGTTCGACAGATCAGTTCGTGTATCATTTTCTTTTGCACATTTGGGATTCTATATTTGTGGAAAACTAACTTGTCTAGACAGAGTTATTTGTTTGGTACTTTTAAGATCGTTTCTATACTCTAAAAAATGATTGAAGAAAGTGCAAATAGCACTCAGAATATCATCGTTGAACTTCTTTTGCAAACACTTTTTTTTTGCTACATGTCAATAGAGCACAACACGTTTTAAAGCAAATACGCATTTATTATACAAATATTTCAACTATGAAAAATATTCAAAGTTACTGTTACGTATCAATCTAAACATCTGCACCAAACCCGAAAAACCGAAAAAAAACAGTTCTCGGCTGAATATCGCAATATCGCGGCCACGAAAAAAAATGGCACCGCTCGAACCATAAAACAGTTTCAAAATGTCGGTCAGTGAATACGACATATATGGTTTACGAGCAAGCCAGGTGTCACCCGGGTAACGGTGGCGATATAAAATTGATCTAATCTTCGTAACGCGGTGAAACGTTCGCGTAAAAACTTATAGGACGCTAAGGTCATACTTATTAGTACTTGGAGACGTGTTTCTTCGGAAATAAATCCCTATTTCGGTGCTTTAGGTATCTAATCTTTTTGGGTCCTTTGTCTTTGTATATTGTCAATCTAATGACCAATTATAAACGGTGTAAAACACCTCATAACGAAGCCGAAAGGCACTTGTTCTCCCCGTCATTGCGATCTTTTTTTTTTCTACACCATACCTGGGAACCTTCTAGTTACGGAGATTTTGGGGGTCAAGGTTTCAACAATTCGACAAGTTTTTTTTTTCAATACAATTTTTATTGTAAGAGTTTTACTTTAGACATCTCTACGACCCCTGTATGTTATGTTGACGGCTTCGTAATGAGGTTGTTTATTTACACCCTTTAAAGATCCTTCATTTTCAAAAACTTCAAAAGGCCAATACTCTTGCCATCCGTATTTTAATGAGGGTTTTGCGAATACTTATAAATATACTTTCATAACTAGAGCACAGCACACAATACAGGCAGGTACATTAATATTTACTCGTAAGTATTAGGCAGATTTAAATTGTAACGCAGAATAATCAAATTGCCAAAGAGCTTGAGTAGGTACCTTCGATTCTTGAATTAATTAAAATTATGAATGTAACAAGAAAAATACTTGTCAGAATGATTTATTTTACCGTTCCAATTGTTCCGAATAATGTTCGACAACTATGCGGCAGCGCGATAGAGCCGAATTCCTAGAGGAAGAAAACTCTTCGGTAGTCCGGGAGCGTGGCATTGTTTTTTCGAGGTATGTACCTAAATACTTTATTACTTTTTAGATGGAATCGTTTTTTGTTGATACGTTTTCTGCTGTTATTTAATAATTACAATACAAAATCTAGTTCCTAAAAAACCTAGTAATAAAAATGTAGTCATAAAATGGAGTTTTACTAAATACCTACTTCGTATCCTTGCATTATTCGTGCGTGTCACACGTAACAAAAGTTAGAAAATTGAAAATGGTTTCTTTACATATACGGGTGGGTACTCGTGGGTAATACCTATGGGCATGAAGACATAGAACTGCAAATGTGCCTCAAATACCATCCCTTAAGAATGTATTTCTCAGCTACGTACAAAACAAGTACCTACCTATTATTTTATTCTTTAACACCTTACATTCTTTAAAAAGCGTTGATGCTGTCAAAACATTTTCCTGTCTACTAACTTTAGTTTATGGTACTAACTTTACTTATACATTATGTTGGTAGTTGAGATATGTGAAGAGCCCTTTATTCGAGGACTCGTCTCAGGTATCTCTCTAAAATGTAACACATGTGTTAACTATCTCATACCTGGCTACACAACAATTGTGTATTTCACTGTTTTAAAGATTATTCCTTAAAACACAAAACGGTAATTGGTCCGTATGGTCAACATTGAAAAAAAAACTGTTTGTAAGAGATATAATAAACAAAAAAAAAACAATTTTACCGGCCAAAGTATACCCACCTGTCCTTATTTTAGGATCCATATCCTAAAATAATAAAAGTCGCATGGGTTGATCTTCAAGGTTAAGTCACAATTGCCTTGGTTGGTCCGTGGATGGGTGACCACCCATTGTCGAGTATCCTCCTTGGAAAGCACGTTCAACCGTCGATCTCAGCTGTCATTATTAATTATTATGTAGATCTTTGACAGTCGTTACATAAACTTACCAAAGGGGTTTCGTATTATATACCCAGTATTAACAGCGGGTTGAGGAGATCAGAGTTACTATGATAACTCCATGTAAAATACTGGTATTTAGCTGCATCCGGTTAGACTGGAAGCCTAACCTTTTAAGCCGACCGACCCGGCTCGAAAAGGCTCCGCAGATGATATTGATAATGATGATCCTAAAACATTATTATCTTAGCACGTATGAATTATTGAGTGCCTTTTTTTATGTAATTCCACTTTTCACAGTTAAATAGGTACCTATGTCTTTTGCAAATGAAAAATACTTGGGTACTAATTCTTACATATACCTAGGTAAAACCTATTGAATTAAAATGTACTCCAAAGCCCCAACATAAGTAATACTTTTACAATCTCATAGCACAAAATATCTTCCGCAAGATCTCCCGGTCTAACAATCCAGGTGGCAGGATATCAGTTAAAATACGTGGCAGTTTTAATTACGCCGGTCTATCGGCATTCCGGTCGGCATCCGACACCGGATTGCTTCCGACCTTTATAGGAATCCGTTCCATTAGCCCGGGAAACTTGCCGGATTCTTTAGTGAAACTCTCCGGACTGCGATTCCATGTTGAATTCTGTTCATTTTCTTATTAACGTGTCTACGTGTCGTTTATTGATTCCTTTGATTAGCTGGTGTTGTGATTAATTAGCCTTGGTTTTTGGGTTTTTTCAGATTGAGTTATTCAAATCTATCTATATATATAAAGTCGTGTTAGTTACACTATTTATAACTCAAGAACGGCTGAACCGATTTGGCTGAAAATTGGTGGAGAGGTAGCTTAGAACCGGGAGACGGACATAGGATACTTTTTTGTTTTTTTAATTTTTTCGTCGGTAGGTAGTGGGTAGGTATTGGGTAGGTAGGGGTAGGTGGTAGGTAGGTAGTGGGTAGGTATTGGGTAGGTAGGGGTAGGTGGTAGGTAGGTGGTAGGTAGGTAGTGGGTAGGTGGTAGGGGTAGGTAATGGGTAGGTGGTAGGTAGGTAGTGGGTTGTTAGTATGTTGGTATTGGGTAGGTGGTAGGTAGGTAGTGGGTAGTAGGTAGGTAGGTAGTGGGTAGGTGGTAGGTAAGTAGTAGTTGGTAGGTAGGTAGTGGGTAGGTCAATTCGAATTAAAAATTCATAGTTGACAGGACAACGTCTGTCGGGTCGGCTAGTATTGTTTATTAAGAACAGCTAGGTTACTTGGACTGTTTTAGACTTTCACGGTTTTTCACTACGGCACTTAAGAAAATCACGGATATAATCCCGTAAGTACTTTAAGTGTAGCTAGCTTACTTATATTGCTTTATTGTGATAAAGTCGTCATCGCATTTTTGTGGCTAACAATTACTACTAGACTATTCTGATACAATAACTACTACACTATTCTGATAATGAACTGATTTGCTGTTTACTGAGCGACCCTTGGGGGTTGGACTGGAAAATTCTTTACCGTGCAAGATTAATATTAAATTAGCTTCACTCGGCGACTTCGTTCAGGAGGAATAAACGTATTCTAGCCCAGGCCATGAGTTATCCGTTTACCAACCAATTCACATAGAGATCCGTTCAGCTAAGAGGCTAGATAAACAAACACTCATGTCTCTTGTTTAGGTACGATATTAAGACGTTGTGTTGTCAACATAAGTTCTTAAAAAAATACCATTAGGTCCTGTCCTCATCAATTGTTGGTATGTTGGCCGTTGGATATGTAGGTCAAATATTTTAGAAATGATTGCAGCCGCAATCTTTCCTTGTATAGACGGTGGATGCACTGTTCAATAACAGCATTTAATTTTGGTAAAAGCTTCATTTATAGCTTTCCGGTCATTTCCAATGTGATGTGACTGCAAGTAGGTAGTTTGCCCGGGTAATACTTAGATGGTTGGTTGAAATGGTTTAAAGAAACTCATTGAAGACAAATAAATTCATTTAATAAAAGTCAGATGTAAACTGATCACACAACAAAAGGACAAGCTTAGAAACAACCAATCAATCAATATTTATTAATAAAACACTGTAGTTTTAATACTTTTTAAGTTTTTACGTAGACTGCTTTTAGGTTATTTTCTCACTTTTCCTTAAAATTGCTCTAGTATAGAGAACCAGTCTACACTAAGGTTTCCGAAATTGCGATATGCATTTTAAAAAAAACAAACACACGAATGTACGTAGGTATATAAAATGTGAACAAAAAAACAAAACAAATACTTACAGCAATCACATTCAATACAGCCCCAACGATTATATTAACATCAGAAGTAGATTATATTTACCCTAAGACCAACTGGGGAGGCTCGAAATCGTCCTGGGGATAATGAGAGCCAAGTTGTACGGAGCGCCGCAAGTCAATTATTGGGAGTTAACAGACTTTGTTACACTCCAAATGTATTTCCCAGATAGGAATATCTTTAGAACTCATACACGATTATACTGTGACATGTTATTTCATTAAAGCTTTATTAATGTTGAAAAAAGGTGGGTCTAAGTTACAAAAGGGTTTTAAGTAGAGTGATACTAAATCTTCTTTGAAGGTAATTAAATAGAAAACTGTGTGTGTCGATAAATAAGTTCAAATTAAAAGTACAATTGACTAAAAAACCGAATCGTAAGAGCTATGCTCAACATAAATAAGCGGTTGCCGCAAATTAAGTTTTTCTCAACTTTGTACAGCCACGAAATTGCTTTAGTTAGCCGTATAATGCTTTATAAACCTCGCTGAGGGATCGGACACCCCGGCGACCCATTTCGGCATCCAATAATACGGAGTAAATACATGCTGGCCGGGGTACGACTTCTCAAACACGTACCGATAATATTTCGACTCGGCTGTCTTTGGCTGTACTCCTGGATATACAACGTTCTCCTCTATCGACCTTTCGGCGATTACCTCCCCAATAATAGTAAACAACGACTTCTTTACAGACGCAACTCCGTCACTGAAGGCCTCTTTGTGACGCCATAATATTGTGTCTGGCAGCAATCCACTTTTAGCGAAACTACTCCTAAGCAAATGCTTCTCTATGCCGTTTTGGGGCTGCCTTAGTTTCGGGTCAAGGCTGAGGTAGTGGTTAGTAAATTGAATGTCCAAGAACGGTACACGCAGTTCCAAACTGAATGCACTAGTAGTCCTGTCCGCTCGGAGACCGTCGTACAAGTAAATGTCTGAGAGTAAACGCAGGCTCTCCTCATGTGCAACATTTTCGGAAGGAGCATCCCTGAAGTAAATATAGCCCTGTGCTAATTCATCAGCTCCCTCCCCGCTGAACACTACTGTAGTGTTTGTCTTTTCTTTGATATACTTTGATAGCAAATACATAGGCAAACTAGCACGTATCGTGGTTATGTCATAAGATTCCAAATGATATATCACATTGTCCAAAGCTTCTTTAACGTCGTTTTCGTCAAATTGTACCTCATGATGCTCTGTGCCCAGGAAATCAGCGACTGATCGAGCCGCAATCAGATCTGGGGAATCACCCATACCTATAGCGAATGTTTGTATTTTGTATGGCAAGTTATGCTTTTTAGCAAGCTTCACTACTAAAGACGCAATAAGTGAAGAATCTAACCCACCGCTAAGTAGACACCCAATACGTCTGTCTGACATCAATCTCTTTTCGCAAGCAGCTTCTAAGAGTTGCGCAGTTTTCTCTTCTATACTCTTGCCTTCTAAATCTGCCTCCGGAACGTATGGCAGGAAGTTTGGTGGCATACCGGGTGACGTGTATCGCTCGATAAAATCAAGTTTGACTTTTCCATCGTCTAATATACTCCATTGCGCATAATGACCCGGTGGGAATTGTCTTAAAGTAGCACTGCCATTGCCGTTTTGTTTTAACTTAATCAGACCTTTGCCTTCCGAAGAGATTCCTAATACACCCCTTTCCTCGTCCCAGTATTCGAAAAGAGGGCGGACACCATACGGATCACGGGCGACACAAATTTTCTTCTTCTCACCATCCATTAAACAAAATGCAAAGACACCGTCGAGGTTCTTCACGGTTTTTTGGAAACCAAAGTTGTGGTAAAGATGTGTGATGGCCTCCACATCACATTTTGTTTCATATGGGAACTTGAATTGTGTTTGTAGCCGCTTGCAGTTGTAAATTTCTCCGTTGCAAATGAGGTTTGTACGAGGATAGAGATGCAATCTCATCGGCTGCATGCCGTGAAGACCGTCAACAATGGCCAGTCGTCGGAAGCCGAAAATCGCAAATGGTTCCCGAGCGTCGGCCTCGAAGCGCCACGCGTCAGGCCCGCGGTGACGAATTGTTACGAAGCTTTCCGTACATAGTGGACATAAGTCTTCACTCACGCCAAATAACGCCCAAATTCCACACATTTCGGATCTGTAATAAAAGAAAAAACTAATTGTAATGCAATATTATTCATACGATGTTATTCGGTTGGAAACATAACCTATATTCTAATATTAACCGAATCTCTTGTACACGAATTGGGTCACTAAGTTCTAACAACACATACAAAAAAAGAAACAGGAGTTCAAAAAAACAACGACCGACCGTCCGGCGTCAACTCCTCGCGTTTGCGAACAAATATCATTAAACAAATTCCCTGTCATTGTCCTGTCAACACGAAAGTGAGACTCTACCTGGTAACGGCTATCAAATTACTAAGTCAATGAACAGGAAATTATTCAAGGCGATTACCTAGTTTTTTAACGACGTATTATGCAGTGGGAAGGCTAAAGGAAGTTTTAATGAAGTCCTCTACACTAGCCAATAAACAAACTTCGGCAAAGTTGTAAAGAAGCATGTGTTTTTTTTGCTAGAAGAACAAGTTTATGGATTTAAACGTTAATAGTCTAGTACAGAAAAAGTTAGTCGTGTAGCTCCCAACTGAGAAAAAGCACCGGAGAAGCTCTGCGTATGTTGGTTTTGCGCCGAAATCAAAGTACAAAAACCGAAAAAAAATGTCCCAGAAGTTGACAAACTAGTCAAAGGCGAAGTTACAAACGCTCTCCCGCAAAACCCGAAGATTGCATTAGTTTTACAATGAACCGAGAACCGATAACTTATAGAGTTAATTAAGCAACCGAATTTAACTTGAAACTTGAACCATTAACGAGAGCATTAGGATAAGGATGAGTCGGCTAACTCAGAGTTACTAAACGTTCACTTTAAAAGCATTGATTCACTTTAACAAAGAGCCCAACTGTATGTTTTGTTACCGCAAATTGAAAATAGTGTGGGACGTAGATTGTTTGCTATTAATTTCTATCAGGGGTTTGAAGTAAACATTTCGAACTCTATGTAAATAGAAACGTTGAACAAACATTGTAAAATTAACTGAAATAAAAAGTCACACTCACAGTCGGGGCCCATTCAAATTTTACCAATCAAATCTTCCCAAGGGGGAGTCGTTCTGTTCTGCACTAGAATTTATGATTTGTAACTACTGGGCTATTGTTTCTTTCTTTTTAGTTTTTATTTAAGTTAATTTATTTATTACGTATTTTTTTTAATTAGTTTTTACGCAGTCGGGTTTTTTGTTTTTCTTTAAATATATTTTTTTTTATTTTATACTTTTTTGTTACGAATAAAAACTTAAATCAATAAGTAAGAAAATTAGCGAGAACGATTATTATAAATAACTTTAAATCATTATATATCCTAAACTGCTCGTATTATTTCAAATGAAAAATGATAAAAGAAACCTAAAGATGATTTTAAAATACCTATTCAACGACACCCCGACACCCCACTTGACTAGTTCTTCGACTTTTTTTTTCATTTTGACAATATGGCGTCTGGTTGTCGGTGGTGAATTTTGATTACTGTCATGTCTTTAGTGACACTCGCAAGGTTAAGACGAATCGATTGACGTAAGAATTATCAAAATCGGCCTACGCATTTGGTCTCTAGAACGCCACATAGAAACAAACATACATACATAGACTGATAAACACATTACCCTCCTTTGCGTCGCGCAGTCGGGTAATAAATAGACTTCTCTGATGTTCCAGACATTGTACTATACATTTGAGACAATAAAACAATTCCTATTGATATTGATATTAAATATGCTACTCAATTCATCCGTACTGTCGAGAATTGAATACTTCATAGTAAAACTTTATTACAGCTTCAGCTATAATGAAAATCATAATAACCGTTATTATGAAATAAACCAATCCATCAAAAAGCAATTGACAACGACTAGCTCAACAACAAATCTCGTCCAATTCCCGGATAATAAATTTGGAACAACAATAACGTAGAATCTCCATACTAACTTAAATTGCCAATTCTAAATTCATCACGGATTATTATTTAAGCAACAAATCTATTAATCTGAGCCTACGGGAGTGGAATACATAAATCAATTAACCCTGACAAGACGGGCCGTGTTGAGGCCGCCAGCCCATTTCGGGGACCAGTACCCTATTTTGGAGACACTGTTCCCCAGGGGCGTTGAATCGTCTCCGGTTTAATTCAAATATTACTTGTGGAATTGAAGTGTCGGTTGGGCCACTAGATTCGAGAGTTAAATACGTCCAAATTCTATTATCAAATTTGGTTACACTCGGCCAGTGGCGTTGATTTGAATCAGGGATGGTGCACAAGAAGAGATCTGTCCGAACGACGAAGGTCCGATTCATAAACGAACTGCCTATCTCGACAATAATTATTCAAAACGACTGCGTTACATAATATCGTTACTATTTCAGACAGCGTCTGTTGTTGTTAGGTGATTAAGCTTCTTATCAAACAAACAGCTTAATACTGTCAACAGAAAAGTAGTCGATTACCGCGTTATCTTCTTCCGAAGAATGCCTAGTGTTTACGGTATAAAAATAAAATTGTACTGTTATCTAAACAGTAAGATAAATGTACCTCATCCGCTTTAAATAAAGTAGGTCATTTACATTGTTTTTTGACTAGAGAAATTAGGTCACCGTGACCCCGATGCCTCTCAAACCTGTTTTGACGTGGTTTACTTTGAGTTTTAAATTATGTTATCATAAGCATTGACAATGAACTTGAGTTTATAGGTACGCGTGGTGATAATGAGTTCAATAAAAATAATACATACCGACTTCGTTGATGTTGGTCTTGCTCTATCAAAATTTGGAATCAGTCTCAATGCAGTTGATTAGTTACCTTAGTACTGGTACTCATATTTTTTATTATAATTTTAATCATAACAAGGTTCGTTTTATCTTGGCCAATTTGTGTATGCTACATGTGGCATTTTGTGTTGCCTGATAAGTTTTCTAAATTAATATTTACCAAAGGCTTTAACACAAACGCTTTTATTTTTAATAAATTTGATAAGAGACTTCACCAATTCATATTATTTTAGTAAATGCAACACCTTCGCTGTTGTCTATATTTAGCGCGGGACTTCCCCTATGCATTATAGGTAGTCGACCCTAGAATTGCTGATGCAATGAGTGTTGCATACACATCATTACTTGTAATAGACGGTATAAAATAACTGCAGCTACACGTGGCCGCATCTATCAAGTCAGGTAGACTGTAGAAAGTATAAATAAAAAATACAATTGCTGTATATTCTAATGGAGTTTCGAACGAAAAACAGCAAGATAATAACCCTTACTGAAGAATGCCTTGGCGTCTAAGTCGTCCGAATACTTGAAATGTAAATATGTACGTATCGAAATTAGGTACCGCAAATTAACGATTTAGAACTTTGCAAATTAAAATTGCCATGCGAAGGAGATATACTTTTATATTTTATATGTAAACTGTAATATCCAACACATGGATAGGGACCGTTAAAATAAACACACACCACACCAACACGTACCAAATCGCGATGCAAAAGAGTGGCCAAAAAATTATACATGACCGTCTCGTCTGCAAAACTGTAACGCGTGCAAATCTAAACTAGTTTTATCGGACAACGGCATTGAATCAATGAATAATAGTTACTATCTACCATTTATAATAATAGCTTCAAATGCGACTTCGCTACCGTGACGTTCGGAAATTATCCCAAAGGAACATACTGCCGGGATGAAAAGTATCCCACATTAATGTATGTACTAAACCAGACCGTGGGCTACCTGTGTGATAATTTCTTCGAAATCCGAAGGCGTGAAATGGTAGATAGACTAACTGAAAGATACATTCATACACTTTAAACTTTCACGGAAGGTTTAAAACTAAACTTTAAATATTGTCAGTGTCACTAACTGGATATCTTCCGTTTCTTCCGCTTGCAACAGCGTCGAAATATCGGGAACTCAAAAATTATCACGGAAATTATCCCGAAAGTGACAATATAAGTTTAAGATACATTCATCTTAAAATGTGTAGGTATGAATATCGTATCGATTTCCAAAGTATCGTAAAAATATTTGATTATTTGAACCAGGATAAATATTTTTCATATAGGTATCTCTTCGTCGAACAAGCTCAATAATGAAGAGCCGTGTTGATAAAATTTATTCATTTGTAGGTATAAGGAGTACCATAGATTCCATTGGCAGTTTTTAATGCCGATAACATGATAAAGGTATTCAACGAATCACTGTATTTACTGCAATCATTTGTAAATTAAATGCATGCATAGGCATATGTATACTTATTGCATGAAATTAATTCAGGTATGAAAATTGCAATGTGTGAAATTGCGCGATAACGCACTTTACACAAGATAAGTTCTACAAGTAGGTAGGTGGTAACAATTTCCCTGCAGTAACGGGAAAACCAGGAAGCATTATTATGGCACAGAATTTAGATAAGAATCAATTAGTAAATTAATAAACTTGATACTAAGAACTTGGATTTGTAGTACTAGTAACGAAAAGTTATCGTAAATTCTGAGGTCATAAAGATTTTCCCGCGAAAATCAAGACGCTACCCTATCAATCAGCGCCATCTCATAGCGATAGTGGCAACCAATAAAGAATGTACCTATGAAAATACAAAATATATATTGAATAAACATGAATGAAAGGCGTGACTAAAAGGTGTAAAAAATGTAGGTACTAATTGGATTGCTAAAACCAGGGACCGAAACCGGTATGATCAATACGGGTATTTTTTCGGTAACAACCTTTTTTTCTTTTACAGGTAATTTTAAAGGTTACCTTTATTCTTAAATTGAATACAACCAGTATTAATACCGGTTACCGAAATAAAAATTACCCCTATCTTACACGTGCCGTCGGCATTAGTCAAAGGGCGCGCATCGCCTGTGTGTGTGACAAAGAGTCGGGTCGACACACGAACTTAGGCGAACGCCGACCAATCACGGCCCTGGCTGGCACGGTACTCAGCACGCGCAACGCGTCTTTCATTCAGTTTGATAGCGAGTGTTAAACTGTTTGGTTGGCATAATCTACGTTCGTTCGTTTACGTACCTACTATTTAAAATGGGACGAAAAAGAAAAAAATATGTTTAATGCATATTTTACCTACGAAAGGGAAACAAATTCCTCTAAATGTGATATAGAAGGTTGCAATAAAGTTTTGAAGGTATGTTTAATGCATATTTTACCTACGAAAGGGAAACAAATTCCTCTAAATGTGATATAGAAGGTTGCAATAAAGTTTTGAAGGTAGGTAAGTGGATTTATATTTTTTGTCGGTATTTGTGTAAGTTAAATAAAATATCTTGGCGTATATTTTCCCTATCAAATAATGTCCCTTGTTGACACCTAGGTATGTATAACTCAGTATTACTTTACAATAAGCCGTTGTTCTCGTCATTGTGGCTAACATGTTGTTTTTAAGCTTCGGAGCGAATTAAGGTACCTAGTCAAACAGTACCTACACAAAGCGTTGCTTACAATTGAGCATCCGCTTCGCATGTTTTTTTTTAATTTAATTAATTAAATAAAGAAGAAGTACTTAGTGCACCTGCTTGATGTTCTTCGTTCACGTGTTGATTTAAGTAGCTTGAGTTTCGCTTGGATTATACCTACTCTAATTCATCGAGATCACGAGCATGGCTTTACGTTTACAATTTTACATAAATCAGATTTTGTCTATTTCTCCGTCTGGGAGGTCACACGGTTCGCGTTCGCGACAACGAACTAGTCAATCTTTAATTTGGTGATGGATTTTATGTGACGACACGGGATATGTAGTCTCGAGGACTGATATCAGTCCCCGAGAACGCCCGTCTCACAAAACGCATCACTCTAGGGCGAGTATTGCCCTCCCTGAAGCAGATCAATTTGCCGATGAGTGCTCTGGCCCCACCAATACGTTGTTCAATCCTTTACTGCCATACATGGCAGTAAAGGATTAGATAGAGACTACATATCCCGTGTCACAGAGCGCATCGACTTCCTGAGCCAGAAAGTGTATGCATGGGCAAGCCGTATTCGTAGGTATAAGCGGCGGGTGGACCGATACACTCAGAATCGCACATTCCAAAGAGATGAAAGGTGGGTTTATAGGGCTTGGGAGCGACCGGATCAAGGTGTGGCTGACACGCGCCTGCCGGATGATGATGCAATGTGTTCATTCTGGCGCAGCATCTGGTCGGTGCCTGTCAGCCATGCTGAAGGCGAATGGACTCGGGTGATTGAGCGAGCGTGCGATCCAGTACTAGAAATGGGGGCAATTACTATCAGCCCCCAAGACGTAGCTTGTGCAGTCCGTCCGTTGCCTAATTGGAAGTCACCAGGGCCGGATGGGCTGCACAGCTTCTGGATTAAATGGTTAACAAAGTCGCATGCTCGCTTGGCGACCCTATTCCAGTCAGCCTTAGAGTCGGGGTCGCTGCCAGAGTTCCAGACAACAGGTATAACCCACCTGCTCCATAAATCGGGTAGTACTACGGAACCCAAAAATTATAGACCGATCACGTGTCTCCCGTCAGTTTATAAAGTTCTTACATCCATTTTGAGAACTAAAATTAGTAAACATATTGATGACAATTCTGTCATGTCTGCTTCCAAATGGATGTAGGAATGGGTCCCGTGGTCTAAGGAGCTACTCCTCATTGATATGGCCATTAGTCAACAGGTTCGTCGTTCCCGAAAAGATCTGTCGACATGTTGGATAGACTATAAGAAGGCCTATGACTCGGTGCCACATACATGGCTCATGAGGGTGCTAGAGTTGTATAAAGTTGATGCAACTCTGCGCACTTTCCTGATGTCGTGTATGGGGCAATGGAGGACAGTCCTTCGCTATCCAGGATGTCGGCAAATCCAGAGGAATAACGAGCCGATAAGGATAGAGCGAGGTATATTTCAGGGCGATAGTTTGAGTCCACTTTGGTTCTGCTTAGCCTTGAATCCTCTTAGCACGCTGCTGGAGGATTCAGGGCTAGGGTATCGGTTGCGGAAAGATGGTCGGGTTATATCTCCCCTCCTTTACATGGATGACTTGAAACTCTTTGCCCCCAACGATTTGCAACTGATGGAGCTACTGAAGGTAACTGAAACCTTCAGTAGCGCCATCAGGATGGAATTTGGTGTGGACAAATGTGCGGTCATGCATGTAAAGCGAGGGGAGATTGTGGAATCTGTGGGAACCCAGCTCTCAGATTCCATAAATCTTAGATCCCTCTCAGCAACCGAAACTTATAAGTATTTGGGTATGTCGGAAGCGTTGGGCATCAATGTTGCTGACATGAAGCAATCGTTGAAGGAGCGCTTCTTTGGCCGCCTGAAAAAAGTATTTAATAGTCTTTTATCAGGCGGAAAAAAGGTGCGTGCCTTCAACGGTTGGGTCATGCCGGTTTTGATGTACTCTTTCGGCATACTCAAATGGACTCAAACAGAACTAGACGCCCTGGATACGAAGGTCCGTAAATTGTTGACGGCATATCGAATGCATCACCCGCGTTCTTCGGTAATGAGACTGTATGTCCCGCGGATGTGTGGGGGTCGAGGCTTTTTAAACGCTAAGACCCTCCACAATCGTGAGATATGCAGTCTCAGGGAATATTTCCTAGAAGCTGACGTGGGGATGCATCGAGATGTGGTCGCGATGGACAAGGGCCTCACCCCGCTCTCCTTGGCTAAAGAGAACTGGCGCAAACCTGTAGTACTTACTACTGATGACCGCAGGAAAGAATGGCAGAGCAAGGAGCTTCACGGGCGCTTTTACCGGGCTCTTCATGGGCCCGATGTAGATTTTCTAGCGTCCGTGTCCTGGCTACGATCCGGGGACCTCTTCGGAGAAACCGAAGGTTTTGTCTGTGCAATTATGGATGAAGTTATGATGACGAAAAACTACCGGAGATTTATTATGAAGGACGGTACGGTTGACATATGTCGGGCATGCCACCGTCCAGGCGAATCAATCCGTCACATTATCTCCGGGTGTTCTCGTCTAGCTAACGGAGAGTACTTGCATAGACACAACCTTGTAGCCAGGATTATCCATCAGCAACTTGCTCTAAAATACAATCTTGTGGAATCGGAAGTGCCCTACTATAGGTATGTGCCCGACCCAGTTCTCGATAATTGCAGTATCACACTGTACTGGGATCAATCCATCATCACTGACAGGACTGTTATAGCTAATAGACCTGATATAGTGGTGATGGATCGATCAGAGGGGCGCGCAATGATTGTTGACATAACGGTCCCGCATGATGAGAAGTAATGAGAACCTCGTGAAAGCCGAGAAAGATAAACAAATCAAGTATCTTGACTTGGCTCGCGAGGTTGTCGACATGTGGGAAGTGGACTCAGCAATCATTGTGCCGATAGTCGTGTCAGCCCATGGCTTGATTGCCAAGAGCCTCGACCAATACCTGAGGAGGCTCTCGTTAGGCAGCTGGATCAAGGGCTTGATTCAGAAAGCGGTACTCCTTGACACGGCTCGTATTGTTAGGAGGTTCCTCTCTCTGGAGCCCTGACCGCCGGTAGCTTGGACCCTGTTCCCGATACCGGTGGGCTACAATTTTTTATATTTTCAAATGTTTTTTATATATTTTGTTAAGTTAATATTTAAAAATGTAAAAAGTTTGTAAAAAATTGAATAAAGGAAATTATAATAATATTCCACAACTATCACACAACGCCATCTAGTCCCAAGCTAAGCAGAGCTTGTGTTATGGGTACTAGACAACTGATAAACATACTTATAATTATATTTCTAAATACATACAAATTATAGATAAATTCAAATATTCTTACGTTTTTGCAATTTGCAGGTCAGTGCTAGGTTGTATGTTGATAAAAATTTGATTCGCGGCTGTAAGACGTATATAGTTACAGAATTACAATGATCAAAATCATCAATACAACCCTCCATGTTCATGTAACTGTCAAGAATGAGTATTTTATGAAAAAGTTATTCTTGACAGTGGAACTGTTCCGAATGGCCTACGTATTTAAAACTTTACATGTAAATACAGAAATACCGTTTCCTGATGTAAATACCAAAATACTTACCGTTTCCTGCCATTTCACAATTTGTTCGTCAACAAATAGGGTACTCCACAAAACGGTGAACCAACCAATTAAGCGTACCTAAGTACTTATACGGAACCGCACAGCACGACCACTTTCCTGGTAATGTTTACTATTTTCTAATGCCAACAAATACAAATGATTGGCATTGCGATATTCTGTTTCTTTCTCGTAATCAAGGTCATTTTTAGGTTACCGGTAACCTCATTAAAGGTTTTTTCTCGTAATCAAGGTCATTTTTAGGTAGCCGGTATTAAAACGGTAACCTGAATAGGAGGTTACATTTTTTTTCTGTCTGGTTACCCAGATAGTGGTAACCTAAGTCTGAAAAATAACCAAAATTCTTCAATACCTGTACCGTAATTTATAAAGGTTTTCGGTCCCTGGCTAAAACTAATTAACACTTTTCATGGAGTTTGTTAGAAGATGGTTAATTGAAGGGAACTTTTTTGAAAAAGTTCCCTGTTATACCTACCTAGTAGTTTAGCGATAGTTACTCGCCTCGCGGTTCATATAGAACGCGGCATGGCCTGCATGACGCAATCTATGCAGGCCGTTTCAAATATTTGCCGCGCCATTATAGGTATATTAATAAAAACATTGGTTTCTTTAAATGATTTTTCTAGACGGGAGACTAAATTTAGTTTCACGTACATACTACTGGCCGCCAGACCCACTTAAAAGTTTGTTTTTATAAGTGACGACGAATATAAAATCGGTCTCACATACGAATCGTCATCCATAAAAAATATAAGTAATCAGTAGATACGAAACTAACACTAATTAATTAAAACACTCAATCGGAGGCAGAGTATACAATACTAAAATATTGTCCTAAACATATTTGTAAAATTGTAAGTAAGCCGAACAGACGAGAAAACCGCGGAAAACCGGTAGGTACATTAGTTACGAAAATATCTAATAGATGCCACTAGTTGTATCAAAAACGACCTGATTTTATTATAAATAGGAGACAAAACGAATTAATTTTCTTGGTAATAGAATAAAATTAACCATAAACTGGTAAGCACGTTTGGTTAAAAATATTTAACAGCAGTTACTTAATTAGATAATTTTAACCTAACCTTTGACAGAATACAACCTAATTATAAGAGATTGAGGTCACTAACATAAAATGTTTCATCGCTATTAGCCCACTTACTTGTACTATTTACTTGAAACAGGAATTTTTTCAGGAAAACCACTTTACACGTAGACTAGTCGGCTTTTCGAGTACAGCACAGCACGCACGATGCCGATGCAACCCTACTTTGACAGTTCCAATTTGACGTGACATCTGTTGAACTGTCACCGCCGCGCGCTGAAAGGTGTTGCAGATTTGGACTCCAGTCTTTTAAGACTTAAACGTAGGTATTCGGTTTTTGTGCATTGTGCCCATTCCTGATCCTGTTTTTTTTACCGCGTTTACTGTATTCAAAATATTACTGATGGGTCATTAGAATTCAAATTATTTGGATCGAGACAAAAATCATCAGCCAAGTGCGAGTTGGGCTAGCGCACCGAGGGTTCCGTATAAACTTGTATGTATTTTCAGGCGATGTCCAGAAAGAGGAGGTTATCAATTCGACTGTATTTTCTTTTTTTTGGGTTTGTTACCTCAGAACTTTCGACTGCCCTTATATATTTGCCCTTTTGCAAAGTTTTTTTACCAAGGTTGATTACAGCTCTTTCGAGGGTGGTACCTTGTAGTTTATAGACTGTCACCACCACACAGCTAAGTATTAGAGGCAGCATACGGCGCTCCACATCTCCGTTAACTAGATGGAGGTATGGGTATGCAACCAGTACTATATTTTTACCTAAGCCTGATGGATTCGTCATCAAAATTATCGCACATGGCTTCTGGTAGTTCTCCATCCTCCAGTTGATCTCTCCTCAAGGCTGGCCATAAATTTATGGCAAATATTTGTTTGGGAACAACTAAAAATGGAAAAAAAAACTTTTTCAACACACTTGCTAAAAAATGCATTTACGAAGCCTGAATACATTGTTCGAAAGTTAAAAATTACGCACTATACAACGGAACGTGCGGCGGTAAAATAGGTTCTCTCCTCAGTTCTCTCACTTATGTACCTATTTTACCGCATTCCTCCTTTAGAGCACCGTGCGTATTCTTTACGGTTTAATTTCCATAAAAAAATATAATTCCACCAAGGAGTTTCACATTACGAGAACAACTAGGCTGACTGATAAAATCTTGGAAACGCTTTTGCTTTGAATACGTTTGTCTCACATAAAAACGAAAAGAGTAAGTGAAACGAAAGATGTAGTTCTAATTTTCACCACTTGCATGTGGCGCCATATGCAAATTCGCGCCATTTTCATATTAGGAACGTCAAAGATTGTGGCTACTTGCTACTTTCCGACTGCTTATAAAATAATAATTTATGAGAGAGCGAGGAATCAGATATTAATATGGAATCTACTCCACCTGATATTTTGAATGAGGGCAAATTGCAGAAAACAGTTTCTTGCCGCCAAAATCGCGAGAGCGCTATAATAACTATTTTGTATTGTTTGAAGTCGGTTTTTAATTTTTCAAAAAAAGTTTTTACGTTATTCTATATTTTTACGGTTGTCAGATTTTTTCCTTAACATGTGCTGTAAGACCTTGCTTTTTGCTTAATTTCGTGATTCTAGGTCAACGAGAACCACCATAAAGGTTTTTGACCCGAAACCTTGGTACCTACTTCTAGTTTATCTAGAATTGTCAATTTTGGTTAAAATAAAGTCTTACAGAGTTACAGCAAATAAGGTAAAGGGTAGGAAGGCGTAGGGGTGGAAATAAAAGTTGAAGATTTTGGTACTTACAAGTTTTTGTGAAATTTAAATTTGCCCATATCTTTTCATCGTGTTGACTCGAGACCTTGATTTTTAAACTTACACCAAATAGGGAAAACGACCTCAGTATCTGGCATAAATGTTTATCTTGCTAGATGCACCCATTCCTGATAAAAATCGGTGATGACACACGGACAGACAGACAAGAGGACGGATAAGGGTTTCTTGTTTTACCTTTTGAGGAACGGAACTCTATAAGAAAAACAAAACCTTTTAACATACTCGTACCATATTACATTATTTGCTGCGGGTTTCGTTCTCGTTGTCTTTGACGATTTTTCTCCTCTCGACAGTCTTAGGAATAGATCATGGCATTATTTTCGTTTGTTAGCCAGTAGTTGGCAAGGTCTAAGCGAGCCCAGTGGGCGTACTACACAGGGTGCTAATTAAGAAGCTAAGCGACCAACTATTACGCTTTTTATAGATAGCATTGTCAGTAAGTTCGTGCTTACACTTAAGAACACTAAGAACAAGACGTCGATACATTAAAAACTAAAAAGTTCCTCCTGAGCCCGTATATTCTATCGAAGTTGGAGAGAACAACAAACCCGTAGATGTAAAAAAGAATACAAACAACCGAAGTTTCGGGAAGTTTACTTTCGGATGGGGGTAGTGATCTGTGAACGACGAAACTGTCCCCCAGGGAAGTCCAATCCACAATGCTACAAAGAATCGTAAGTATAATAGATAGATTCAACTCATCAATATATTTTTTGGTATTTAGTAATCGCCAGCGCCTACATCTTCCTGCTGATCATAAGTTCCTGCACTCGTATATTCACAACGCTCCGAATGAATTTCGAATCGACAAGTCGTATGTCTATCCTTTTTTGGTATAACGAAAACGAGCGAGATAGACATACGACTTCTCGAATCGAAGCGTTGTAAATACGGGGTCAGGTTTCTGTTCCCAGATCGGTTCAACTGTGCTAGGTGTTTCAGCGTAGCGTACAGCGCGAGCGTAGTCTGGACTTAGCCTACTTGCCCAGCTGATGACAATAAGCCCGCTCCCGTCCCCATCTTCCTTTTCCACATTGACCAGTTATATTAAGTCCCATGATTACATGGTGGGAAATGGGGTTGCACTAGATAACCCTAGCTATAGGTACTAGGAGGTACTCGAGGTAATTTATCCCTGTGCCTATTAGTTCGGAGAAAAACAGGAGTGACATTGTGTTACGTTGTCGCATTTTGTTGCATTCGTTGTGCCGCTGCCGCAAAGTATTTCAGAACTGTGAAGTTTTCTCCTCGGAAACCTGCTGAAGTTACAAGAAAGACGGTAGGTAAGGTTTACAAATAATCGCACTATAAACAGCAACGAGTAAAGTCGAGTTGCACTCGTCATGTCATAGTGAAAACATGCAAACTTCTACCATTCAAGTTCATAGAAGACTAACAAGCATGCTGATGGTCGTTGGGAAGAGGCCACATAGAATTGTCAGAAACGGCAATTCTTGTATTCAGGTAGCTAGAATTTTAAAATACTCTTGACAAGTTTAATTCAAGCATAACGGTTACAGGAGGAGCTCGTGTCTAAACACGAACAGCCACTTGGATAATCTTCAGGTTAAGCCGTGCTTGCGTAGGTATCTGTGGATGGGTGACCACTGACCACCCATTTCATATACTGAGTTTCCTCCATGCCTCGGAAAGCACGTTAATTAAGCCGTTGTTCCTGGTTGTCATTTGTAGATCTTGGACAGTCGTTACAGGTAGTCAATGGCCCGAAAGTCTGACACCAGTCTTGCCAAGGGGTAGGTATCGTAATCCAAAATACTAACTGGTTTTGTTTTCCAGTACTTACCTACTTTAAATGAAGTGACTGTCCATCTGACGGCTGGAAAAGGCTAGGCAGATGATGTCTTACGTTTAAAATCGTGCTCTATGCCTCATGTAGACGGTATACATTTACGAAACAATTTTTAATCATTTTGGATCTCATTACGTACCCGTAGTTACAGATACCTTTTGTTTCTGTTATGTGTAGGTATCTATGCTTTATGACCGCAGAGGCTAGCCAACAGATCGTATCGCAAACACACGTAGATAGGTATCCTTCAAGATAATTAGTTTTATGCAAATAGCTGCAGAGGTCCGAGGACGGATTTCTAACGTAGGTAGTGGCCTATTGAACATACCGAGTTTCATATAAGGCATTTAGGTATGTTGTCGTTTTAGGTATGATGATGATGTTGTCGTTTGTATAGGTAGGCCTTAATTACATATTTGCCGTTTCATAACCAAAAGTCTATTATGAAAAAAAAGCTATCCCAAATCAGGGACTTTCCTGGATATTCGCCCTTGACCGTTCTTATCTCCTAACAGCACACTTTCCACATTTTATCACCTATACCTAATTACCAATTTTCCAGTTAACTGAACGGTGAGACCGAATGATTGACCGATAATCAGGGCGGGAGTGAATGAGTCGGTGTATACCCAAACTCCCTGAGCTAGAAGGGCGGGAAAAAATTGATTGCGTCGAATCAATTCATTTGCGGTTCATTCAGGGTTCGACGCGTTTTTGTTGACACCTTTGCCTGATTTTTTTATTTTGCCTACCTTTGGGACCCGGCGCGGATTGAATCGAGACGTGACATCGATTTTAATTAATCGCATGTTGCTGAGCACCTTTTTTTCGGGTTAATTAGCTGTTTTACCTAAGTACTTCCAACTTTCCATCACCAGTTACTTACCTAGATTTTTATACGACATCGTCCATAAAAAAGGTAAGCATTGCCCAATATTCACACTTGGCTGAACGGCAGCCCCGGATCTAGGGGGGGCCCAGCCGGGGCCTATGCCCCGGGCGGCAAGTTCAGAGGGCGGCCAAATTCACACTTTACAGACGAATGGACAACTCATAATTTACTTAACTTTGACCACGGAATAAATAATAGTACAAGTATACAGAAACATGGTCATATTAACTCGACCGATACCCAGAGCGCGGAGTGAGACGAACATTTATTATTGGCGAGGCGCGTAGGCATAGTTCAAAATACGCGCCTAATACCTAAAACTAATTAAAAATTATTTGCGATCTTCTATGAGCCAGGAACGCTTATCGAGTCTTGCAATCTTAGCGATCGCGATAGAAAATAGAGTTGCACACGAGTTATTATGACAAGGCCATAGATTTATTTGCTAAACAAAAATCTCGGAGAGTTAAATTGTAATTTCAATTCACAAATGCAACAATATATTTGATTTTTATTTTTATTATCATCATCATCATCATCATTTCAACCGAAAGACGTTCACTGCTGGACATAGGCCTCCCACAAGTGTCGCCACATTGACCGGTCCCGTGCGACTCGCATCCAACGGATTCCCGCAACCTTCACCAGGTCATCGGTCCACCTAGTGGGAGGTCTTTCAACGCATCGTCTTCCGGTTCGCGGTCGCCACTCCAGAACTTTTCGGCCCCATCGGCCATCCGTTCTGCGAGCAATGTGCCCTGCCCACTGCCACTTAAGTTCGGCAATTCTTCGGGCAACGTCGGTGACCTTGGTTCTCTTGCGGATGTCTTCATTTCTGATTCGATCACGCAAGGAAACTCCGAGCATAGCCCTGGGCTCCATTGCCCTTTGGGTGACTTTAAGCCTTTTGATAAGGCCCATTGTGAGTGACCACGTTTCGGTCCCGTATGTAATCACTGGCAACACACACTGGTCATAGACTTTCGTCTTGAGACACGTCTACGGTAAGTTGGACGAGAATGATACCGCGCAGCTTCCCGAACGCTGCCCAGCCGAGTCGGATTCGACGATTGACCTCTTTCTCGAAGTTGGACCTACCTAACTGGACCGTTTGTCCTAGGTATACATAATCGTCCACAATTTCGAGTGTAGTCTCCGATTTTGATAGGAATGGGTGTGACATGGGCATTCAACATGACCTTCGTCTTGTCCATGTTCATTTTTAGACCCACTCTTTCGGAAGCTCTACTGAGGTCATCGAGCAATGTACTGAGGTCCTCCATGGTCTCAGCCATGACCACTATAATATTGTCGGCAAACCGAAGGTGAGTGATGTACTCGCCATTGACGTTGATGCCTAGCCCTTTCCAGTCCAGAACCTTGAAGACATCCTCCAGTGCAGCGGTGAACAGTTTCGGAGATATGACGTCTCCCTGTCTTACACCTCGCTGCAGAAGGATAGGTTCCGAGGCTTGGTCCTGAAGTCGGACTGACATGGTGGCGTTTTTGTACAAACACTTCCAACACCTCGATGTACCGGTAGTCAATTTGGCACCATTGGAGAGACTGCAGTACAGCCCAGGTCTCATCAAGTCAAAGGCTTTCTCGTAGTCCACAAACGCTAAACAGAGGCAAGTTGTACTCTTCAGTCTTCTGTATAACCTGCCGCAGCGTATGTATGTGGTCCACGGTGCTAAAGCCTTTTCGGAAACCGGCTTGTTCGGGTGGCTGGAAATCGTCAAACCTGCGCGCGAGACGATTCGTGATGACTCTTGAAAACAACTTGTAGACATGGCTTAGAAGTGAGATGGGCCTGTAATTCTTCAACCGGGCATTGTCACCCTTCTTGAAGCAGAGTACCACCACACCCCTGCACCATGCCTGTGGCGTTTTCCCCTCGAGTATGACGGAATTAAACAGCTTCTGAAGGGCCTTTAGTACCGGTTTTCCACCCGCCTTCAGGAGTTCGGCCGTAATTCCGTCATCACCCGGTGCCTTGTTGTTTTTGAGCTGTTTCAGAGCCATCCTAATCTCGTACAGGCTGACGTCGTCCGGGATGTCTTCGGTTTAGTGTGGGGTTAGTCTAGCTCTTGGGTCGTTTGCTAGGTCGACAATGGGTTTGCTGGTTGACGTGAAAAAACAGCGATGGATGCATTATTTCCGGAAGGCTTATGTAGGCTATGTCCAAATTTCAATCAATTAGTGGACATCTGATAGCTAAAATTATATGGATGACTAGCGGACGTCCCGCGGTTTCACCCGCATAGTTCCCGTTCCCGTGGGAGTACGGGGATAAAATATATCCTATGTTACTCGTGGATAATGTAGCTTTCGAATGGTGAAAGAATTTTTAAAAACGGTCCAGTAGTTTTTAAGCCTATTCATTACAACCAAACAAACAAACAAACAAAGTTTTCCTCTTTATAATATTAGTGTAGATTAAAGTAAAAATAAATGTAAGTAAGCCGGTGCGGCATTTATCAGTTTTTGCCCCGCCTAAAAAAAATTGAAGATCCGGGGCTGCTGAACGGATATTAGAACTAAGTTTACTGTAAAAAAAGATTAAAAGATTATTATTCATAAAAGATTCGCATTTTCCCGGATCTACCAAGCCTGCATTCTCACATTCCAACGCTCACAATGTTCACTCCCAGATTAGGCATAAAAAAGTTCATTCTTTTTTTTCCTAGATCAAAACATCGCAGAATTCACACCGAGCTGAACCTCGAAATATGAGAGTTATTTTCCATTCACAAAAATTTCAATTCGAACCAAACACGATAACTATAAAGCGCTCACCTTTAGCGCCGTATTCCACTAAATTCAGTTGTGTATGTGCAAATTTTGGAATCGAATATCTCATTTGAACTTAGCTGCACGGTACGGGAGACATGTAGAAAGCCGGGGTGTATTTCAAAGCCTTCAATTTGTACCCGTCGTAATTAGACTCCTGTACCGGAGTGCACCCGGATCTAATGGGGTCTGCATACGGGTCAGATCACAGTGGAGGAACGCAGTTAAAAATGGGAATAAATTAACATAGGACTGTAACTGTGGGGTGTTGAGTGTCACGAGAGTGTAGACTGCGTGAAGAGGAACTGGCTGAGTTCTAGTTTCAAGAGGTAAAGGGGCGTGCTCGAAATGTCGCATCGCATGTCACGGACTTAACTACGGCTACGGATACATTTCTGTAGAGGCAGTCAACGCGCTTCGATGAAGGAAAAAACGGAATTTATTATTGTTTGCAGATGTTTTGATTAAAAAAAAAACATGATAGGAAACCACAAAGGTTCGTTAGAAGAAATCTTTAGAAGATATATTGCGTAAGTTATCCTATCTTGTTTTTTTTTTATTTAGACCTAAGCATATCAATGGCGTTATAAGCTCATATTACTTCACCATTTTCATCATGAAATCACTATACTTTCACGCTAGCGGAATTACTCAGCTTTTGTGAACTCACCCTAGTAAGATGAAATATGTAGTGTATGTAGTGCTGGTAGCCTATGGGTTGTACCTTTCTAATGGCACGGACATTCGATGAAGCCCAAAATGATTACGAGTATTCTCCATATTCAAACCCATTTCCGATTGATGTAATTTCCAATTCAAACAACATCAACTTTATGCATGTCAAAATTTTAGTAAACACAGACTAATTATTTACACACTAACTCAATAGAGCTGTACTTATCTTGGTAGTTGTTGGTACGAAATAGGTGTGGACTGCAAAAAAAAATACTTATAGCGTTTTTGATGTGTCTCATGTATAAATTAAAAATAGTTGATTTTATGGTATTTACAGCATTTTGAAGTATCTTTTGTTAAAAAAGTTCAGAAAATGTCAACGACGTATCAAAAAAAAACACATCGTAGGAAAACGTTGATCAGACCGTCTGACGCAGTATTTTTTTCTTTTCTCAATGATGCAATAAAAAAATGCCAGTTTTCGAGATACGACAAAATCGCTTTCCAGCGTCGATATGTACAAGTAGGGTCAAAAAGGGTTGCAGGCCATCGAAAAATCCGTTCACATCGCTGCCAACAAGAAAAATGCCCAGAAGGCTGGCAGCTTTGGCCAAAAAATAGGCCCGCCCTCTGGTCACGTGAAGAGTCGAACAACCGTTTGGCGATTTCCCGAAACACTAGGTGGGCACTCGGACCCCCATGGCTCTATTGTTTCAATCCCAAACGGATCAAAACATATTTACCAATTATTCTATTTGCGCCATTTGCGGTTTCCAGCACCTGCAGCAGCCGCTCCAGCACAGCACACCGTGCTAGGAAGATGGGATGGCGCAAGGGTGTCGACGAAAGTTGCGTCCCACACCAAAGGCCTACCCAACTTCCATGGCATTGTGGTCATACGAGCCGGTAGGTCGTGTCACCTAACATAGTGCCTATATTAGGTGACGGTAGTGCCTGAAGCCAGAGGCCCGACTCCCACTCACCCACAGCCAGCAGGCGGGCACGCTCAGCAGTATTGGTAGACGTATTAATAAGTTTATTCCGTACCAACCTGCATAACGGTTCATCCCACTGTCTCTAGCAAAACGGGTTCTCGGGCCGATCCGTGTCCGGGTAAGTCACTTTCCGGGCGACCTCTGCATGGGCCAAGCATGGCACTTCCGAGTCAACCAGGGAATGACTTCAAATTTAAGACTTGAATTTTAGTTATTTCAGAATGATTAGAAGCATTGAAAATGTCGATAGTTAAAGCGCAAAATGAACTTTATGTGTGTCATTATAAGCTTCTTTTTCAATAAAATTGTAGTTCTCATTTTTGGATAACTTATTTAACATACGCAGGAAAGTTATGTCGAATGAAGAAAGAATAGTATATTTTATAACGAGGGACTAAACGAAGCCATTATATACCCGAGGTGGTTTGACTCCCGAGCTTGCGAGGGAGTCATTAAAAAGCGAGGGTATATTATGTTGGCGTTTAGTCTCGAGGTGCAAACTGTACTTTTCACTTCGAGTGCGAGAAAAATAGTCATTTAAAACCGAACAAATTTACACTCGACAAAAATTCTGAACTGAGCGGTCAGTTTTTTCTTCTATCAGGTCAGTCACAGATTAACAATTTAAAACACAACACAAACTCTCGACATTGTCGCAATGAAGATGATCCACACTCCACAGATAATTAGTACCTACATTACTGCAGCGGCTAGCAACAGAGGCATTGCACATACTTTTCTTTATTTTCTTCTTTACTTTTACAACGATGCACACAAACAACAACTCGCGTTGAAGAGTTCATTTGTTTTTTTTTTTTTCAATAAACCGCTTTCTATCTGCAAGCCAATTCGAAATTTAAATAATACCTTTGGTCCATTAAAAAAAAAAGTTACTGTTTTGTGACCATGTTTCAGAGTAAAAGATCGTTCCATTTTTAAATTACTTTTTACTCCCTAGGGAATAAACGGTCACTTTAATCCCGCTTCGTAGGGCTATAATGGCGTTCTTTTAGAGCATGAGAAGTGAAAACAATATATTCACGTAAAATTCAAATCTCTTTAATTAAACCTTCACATTTTCTTAATTAAAATTCAATCTTAGAAAACAATACGCCTAGAAAGTAATTCAGTCATTAGTAATAAGTATAGGTACATCATAATTATATTAAAATTCTAAACATTCGTTACAATTCTATTACACGTTTATAATTATTTACTTACTAAATACCAGATATTTAGTAGGTTCGAGAAATTTTCATTTACAAAAGAAAATGAAAAGCTAATAAAATAGAAAAACAATCAATGTATCAAAAGTAGTCTAAGTTAGACAATATTCTATACAAAAGTCGTATCGGCAAGAATAGTTTCCTTCAGTGACGTCATTTAAAAATGTTATCGGAATCTGCTAAAGTATGAAATACTTTCGTTTCGATTTCATTGCGGAGTTGCCGCGATACTTTTAGAAATGAAGTTTTAGAAATAGCGGTTGAAAAGTTCAAAATGAAACACGAAAATACTATTTCTTTGTGTTCCCTCAGACTGATGGGATTCAAAATGTCAATAGTACTGCGAATATTCCGCACAAATTAAGACTCAGCTTAATCAATGGAAATATTAATACCCTGTTCAACATTCAGCAGTCAGTTTTGGGTCTTGGTCTTTACAAAAATGTCAAGTTACATTACAATAAGTTAAAAAAAGCAAAATTCCTATGCAATACATTTGATAAATCATCAATACATTTACAAAATCATTACAAATATTAAAGCAATATTTTAAAACTAGTGTTAAAACTACACTTAAAAATTATAGAAACGAAGTTTTTTAAAGACGTCGAGAAAACGAAAGAATACTTATTAGTATCAGAATGGTTTCTAGTCGAAGGTTTATCTCTAAATTCTATTCAAATAATGTCTACGACCAAATAAATAGGGTCTTATTCAATTTTAATTTTTAGGATAATTCAAATATATGACAGAAAACTATAAATGCGAGCCAAAAAAACGACACATGTTTATTTATTTGAGCAACACATGCCATATTGTGTAACAATACATTTTTGTGTATATTTGTATAAAAATTTCCATACACAGGGAAGCCCATAAAAATATCACATGTTGTTTTCATTTAAATGATAATATTTGAATTAACTTAACTTTGTAAATTACAAACTTTAAAAGGCACATAACTTTATTTGTTATATTATTTCTATGTACCCAGAAAAATGAAAAATCTAGAAAGTCAATTTGGATTTTCTACATTTAGTTGGATGTTTTTTGAACGCGAGTGTATGCCACAAAGTGTTAGCAATTCCGAATGAACAAAATAGAGCGTTTAGTTCTCGAGCGTCCAATCAAAGCGGCACACTCAATAATTCAGGCGTATCCAATACCAAAGTTTCAATTTAGATTAAATTTTAGTCCGAACTTCGCGATGTAGACACGATCAAGTCCAAGTACTATTGAGAGTCAGAAATATATTATTTCCACTAATGTTATTCGAATTCTAATATCTGTGAAATTGTTTAGTTGGTAAACTGTAATTAAGAACAAACTTCGACGCGTGTTTTTATTATTTCTATGAGGCTGTGTTCACACCAAAACGTAGTGTCGTCCGCCGGCTGAGTAAATGGATGAAAAACAAAGGACAGTCTGCGGATACTTTGGTTTTCTCATCCATTTTCAATTAAATTCCTTGACGCTCATATTCGTCGGCCGGCTATACGTTTGGTGTGAACACTGTATAAGTTCTTGATATACAAAGTGTATATTTGAAATGTTGAATCATTTAGCGATTTTTGGTGACAAATTAATTAGTTACCTAGTTAATTTGTGACTGAGACATTCTCAATCATTCTAAACGAGCATTCTCCATTTCTAATACACACGTTCTATTTTAATTAATCCAATCCTGAAACAGCTGTAAATTAAACATTTTAATTCAATAAAATCTTAATTTACGCAACAGGATTATAAAACCAGTCTAATATCTAAAAATCAGCTTAGTATCAAACAAAATCCTTAATTAAAACTCGACGAACACAAACCTTTTTTGTATAATCTAATTTGTACACTCCTCTTGTTTAGGGTCCCGTCATTTTCTGGTGACAGCTGGTGGTCTGGAGTAGGGATGCGACTGGAACCTGTCCCGCGCCCTCACTGCTTTGTAACCGACTGATTTTTGAGTTACATTCGTCTTCCCACGAGCCATTGAGTCTATTAGTTTGTTATACGGCACACAGACGGACACGACATGTAAGGGAATTGTTAGTGGGTTAATATTTTGAACATTCACAGGGTTAATACTAGGTACTAAGGATAGGTAATAGGCATGACGACAGTATCAAAAAAATGCAAATCTATTTAATCCGTCAGAGAGTGTTGGAAAATAATAGACACGTTTTTTTTGTTTTTGTAAATCAATGAATATTGGCAAAGACAAAACACATCAAATCGGGAGTGGGGGCTCGTGACGTCAGAGCTCACTAAAAATTATACCAAGGTTGACATATTGAGAATATTAAAAGCGTCGTATCTCCGTCAATTTTGGTTTACGTAAGAAAAGAAAAATACGGGTCAAATATTTTAAGATAATCTAACTGGCAGGCTAATTAGATTTTTTTGATCGTCTACCTTATTGTTATGTAGGACCAACACGCAGCAGTTTTGCATGACATCAAATGAATTGTTTCATAATAATTGACGATAAAAATTATGAACGTTTTTGTTGCTGGTCGAAAAATATTTCAATTATTATTATTGGTTTCTGCCAACACGTGCGCAAATACCGCAAAGCGTAGATAATTTAGATAACACCTTTACTTGGCAACAGTTATTACACTATTGTATGTGTTACAAAATATTACAAATGCCTGTTTTTACAATACTAGGCGATACCTAAATAAGTGCCCAAATAAAAACGCGTGTAGTTTTGGATTTTCAGCACCCGGATCTGTGCTGACGGACGAAATTCCAAGTCAACAGTGAAATTATATCTAGGAATTCTATTTAGATTTTAATAGGAAGTACAATACTACAACAAACACAAAGGACAGGACACAAACAAAAACGTCAAGGACTGATTCACCACTTCCACACAAGTGACTATCAGGTTTTGTAATACCACTTGCACTACGAGAACCGCCCTTACAACTCAGACATAAAGGCACTGACGTCAAATTGTTACCACTGACATGCATTTTCTGTCCTACAAACTTTGAGCTTACTCTTATCAGCTCATACTGTCACTTTATAAGTTTGTAATTAAACAGACCTCTATTTCAACATGCATAAGTTTGCTATTGACATGTACCTTGCACGTTCTTCTGCGTCTGATCCCTTGGCACGCTGGACCCGAAGCCAAAACTCCTTGTTTGTGGCGGGTTCGGTAGCACCGGAGGCCTTCGGAACGGTATTGCCTTGCCGACAACCGGCTTCACTATCTTTGCTGCGGAGAAATAATATTGGTCATCATCAACTTGGATTTAAGTTTGTTTCATTTATACATCTTTTTCTTTATAAATTTAAGGTAAATCTAAATTCGCTAGCGAAACTATTGTGTTGAGTGTGGTTTAATTTTTTTTGTTTTTGTTTTACAGTGTTTAGATATCGATCGAAATGTTGATGGATGTAGTTGTGAGGACTGATAATATGAAAGAAACTAGTGCCGTAGACCCGTAGTAAAACTAGTAGCGCCGACACCAAGTAACAAGGGATAAGGGCAATGAGATGATGAGTGTTTAGATATTGATATCCATAAAGTTTGCGGATTTTCGCTAGCTAGTTAATTTTATGTTTTTGAGTGAGGAGTTAATGGCAATAAAATTACACGAAAAAGGTTAAACCTGTTTTTCTTTATGAGCAAAGTACTTACGTTTATCACCGAAATTGATAGCCCTCGGCGCCATAGTATTCGTCCTATCCGTCAATCCCCTCTTCACTGGAATGTGTTCCATCTTGAATTCCGTCTTAAGTGGCTTCTTCAATGCTGCTTCCATCTTCCCAGTCAACACAAAAGTCGAATTCAAATCCTTAGGATCAATAACCCCATAGTTTTCTACATCAGCTGCAATGTCGTACTCTCTCTTGATCTTCTTTGCAGAATTCAAGTTTCTCGTCGTGTCTAAACTCTCAAAGGAGTCATTTATTATAATAGTTTCGTTATTAGGCAGTTTGATAGGCGTGCCCTTGCGTTTCTTGCCTGATAACTTTATGGGTTCCTTATTTTCTATGTCAGTTAGATCCTCGCTGTCAGTTATTATGTCTACAGTAGTGTTAGGGTCATCTTTTTTGGAGAAGCTGTATTCTAATGTGGTGGAGGGTTTGTGTAGGTCTAATGTTGAGATGAACTTGAAGTGTGCGTCACCTTCGTGACCATCATCCGACCACGTTATACCTTTAGCTGATTTCGCTTTCTTCATTATCTCTAGGTACTCAGATGTCAATGCTGGTGGGGCTTTATCATAACCTTTCAGCGTTAAATACAACTTTTTCAACATTGTAGGCATTTCACTCATGTATTCCGTGAAGGCTTCTATCTCATCATTCTCTATAGACAATAGTTTCTGTCTCAGGTTGTCTCTGGCCTTGATCTGTCGTAGGTCACTTTGTAACTGTACTTTGTCAACGAAGTCAGTTAATTCGGGGCAGTCTGAAAGCGCTTGTTCGCAGATGATGTGTAGTTTTTTCTTGCTCTCTTCCCATTTCGTCCAGGTGGCCATTACTTTGGAATCTAGACTTACAGATTGTTTCATGTAATTTTCGGCAGCACGCTCTTGCCTCGGTATCTCTTCAGTGCACATCTAGATTAGAGAAAATACGTATAAATGTATTGAAATTTTGGTTAATTCATCACATTATCCGAGTATGCTGTTGGAATTAGAACTCGAGCTAAACAACGCGACTATTCGCGCCTACTTGAATACCTTCATACAAAGTAATTAACATAATCAGTTCGAACCGACTTCCTTCCACACTTCGTTCGTAATTAGAGATTAGTCAGAACATTCACTCGTAGCCTAAAATTTTACCTGCTCCATAGCCTCAGAGGAGGACCGATGCGCAAGATCAGCGACGTGCGAGAAGGCGCGCGTGCGCAGTCTCTGACGTAACGCGAGCACGCGCTGACGTGACATCAAGCTCAGCAGCTTGGACTCCAATACGCTGTATACCTCCTCTTCTTCCGAGATGCGTTTGCGCCATTCTTGGTTTGCTAGAAGAAAAAGTTTGTTATAAAATCTGTAATATATCAATGTGTAATAAGTCAAAAAATAGGTATAAAGAGGACATGCTAGCAGGAGACGTTATGCTTCATTGACAATGGGACAATTTAGCAATGCTCATTGCGCTTCGCAACTGCAGTGCCCTAGGACCAGCGAAGTCGCCTTTTTGTCGTAGTGACTTAGGTATATTTGGACAGAAAAGGTAATACAGATATTATGCTTTTGCCTCGCAGTGGGACACTATCGAGAGTATCCAATAGCTATAGATTATGATAATTCCTTGATTCACAGTTCAACCTTTGTGCCGCAACCAATGACGACAGTAGGAAATTTACAGACAACAAAGTTTATAATTCTGACATGCCAGTGATATGAAAAAGTTTGGCTATCCAAATAAAAAAAAAGGTTGTAAAATGACTGAATATACCTTTCTCCTTAGCCAAGTCTGGCTCTCTCGACACCATCTTGACACTAGACAGCGACAATTTCGCCTCCAACTCTTTCACCTTCTTCTTCAGCTCCTCATTAATCTTCACATACTGCGACAGCCTCATATCTCCGTCAACAATGTTCTTCTTAATGCTGAGCTGTATCTTGTTGGCTCGGGCTGCGTATTTCAGCGTGTTGTACGTGTCTTCATAGCTAACATTTGAAGGGGACACGTTGGCAATCATGACTGTTTTACAGTTCCCCCCGAGGCTGTCTTTTAGCAGGCGTGTCAGTTTAGAGTCTCTGAAAAGGTAGTGATCAAAGATTTTATTTTTATGTATTTTACAGTGGTGATAAAACTGATCTGACTGTGGAGTTTTATCAGTCTTTGTCTTTCTATGTTACGAGTGGCTACCTAAGACCTGAGCCCTACTAGGTTTGAGCGATACAACATGTCATGCCCTCTGTGCACCATAACATGCTTTCAATTGACCAATGATGCCTAAAATGTAGCCACTCAAATTAAAAAACAGTAGAGCCAGCGACACAAATAAATATCTTAAGTCTCATAAATGCCCGTTCAACCGATCATTTAGATGTTCAAACCCTAGCTTTTATACCGGAACAAGACTACAGGCAATGGCGAGAACATAATTATAATGAATGGAATGGAGGTGGGTCAAGCACGTATGCAGACTTTTGGTTTGGGGGGGGGGGGGGGGGGGACAAATATTGAAACAATCATGAGAACTGGGTATGGGCGCCGGCACAAAATTTTTGGCCCTAAATTCCAAGAAAACAGTACAATTTTTTTTGCAGTCCGAATTGGATAATTATGTAAGATTCAAGGAGTAAGTTGGCCGATCTATTCAGAAAACCCCATCAATGAAAAAAAAGTAGGATTCGAAAAGCGAGCGCAGAGAGCTTGAAAATTTTTGCATCCACCTCGAATTTCATAGGTTTTCTTTTATCCTTTACGCCATTCAGCTAATTTATAAAGAAAAGCCCATGAACGCAAAGGACATTATATCTCTGAGCAGGCTCGTATATTTTGTGATGAATTAAGTTAATTTTGTTATTAGGAAATAAATAAATAAATGAAGTCGGTTAATAATAAATGGAACTGTGTAAAAAATCTCTGCAATCACTGTACTATAATTTGCAGTGGTTATGATCCCGTTTATTTTCAGTCAGACTTCGGGGGGGATAAATCCCAACTATCCCCCCCCCCCCCCCCCCCCCGATTACGTACCTGAGGTGGATACTTCTCTGGAATACTTCCTGCATTCTCAAAAGGCTACTTTACTTTCACCCATTTCATGTCTTTACCAAAAAGAACTTAAAACAATACTTCACCTGTAAGGAATATAACTGCTCCCATCAGCAAGCCTATTGATACAGTTGCCCAGAGACAGTAGACTCTTGTTGATATTAGCTCCTTCCTTGAACCGATCGCCAACACAGCCAGTTGCAGAGGCACGTTCACTGCCCGCCAAGTCTATCATGGACAGTTTCACTATGCGGAGTTGACTGCTCGTCTTGTACCGCATTTTGACATATACCTGTCCAAAAAAGGAAAGTGAAATGTGGGCAAGCACCACTGCTGTATGTGGATTATGGCCCACTCCCCTTAAACACGAGGTCAGCAATGGAAACAACAAGGGCTATACTTATAAGTCTGACCGCCAACTTAAGTTTTACAAACAGTGTAAACTCACATACATGTAACTTCACTTGATTTAACAACAAATTCTCTAAAGCGTTGCTTCAATACAATGATACACTCTGTATAGCATAACACCTACTCTCAATAACAACACCAATTAAACAGCTGTGTACTTTTTTTATCGCTTTATTATCCTAGCCCATAATAACCTCACCAGAATACATACTGAACTTTCTACAAAATCCATTCTTTTGTTTACAAATTGGAGATTGTTGTTAGTGGGAGTCATGGGTTGGATGATAAAGAATGGTTTTAATGTAATTACTAAATAACATTTTCTTTTTCTAATATTTCTGTGTTTCTTCGCTCCATTTAACGACAACTCTCAATAACGACAAAAAATGCACAGTCAGTGTCATTATATGTACACGAAAACACAAACCTGAAAAACAGCATGGCTCCTGGAGCTCTCAGCATTAGCATCAGTGGGGTGCTGTGTCCTATTCTTGTTACCATTCTCCAGCATATTGAGTAGTTCCCTCGCGGTTTTGATATTGTTTAGTGTCAGGCCGGCTACCATCACACCATACTTTGAGTCTTCTCGCAGCTGTAGTGGTGTGCTTGATGGTTTCAATAAGTCATATACATTTTCATTGTACACCTGTAATTTGAAACATATGCAACCGACCCCACAGTCAAACCATTGCCACGGTTTTGTGGGGTTTAGTTTATAAGTTTACTTACCACTCTTGCATAGTAAGTATATACAGAAAAAAATATTTATCTTTAACCCTGAGTCAATGTGATATCATAGATAAAGTTGTATGTTACAGTTTCTTATTCCTATATTTCTTAAATTAATAAAGGCAATTCACATTTATAAGAAGATTATCTCTTAGTTACTCCTACTTTAATTGAATGTGTTAGTAAAAAGGTCTGTCATTATTTTTAGTTCACAGAAATTTCATTTTTTTGCCAGATTAAAAACAATATAAATGCCATATTGTAAACTAAAAATAACAATAGACCCTTTTACAGGTAACACATTAAATTAATTCCCTAGTTCACAATTCACAATGAAGTTTAAAGAACAAACTTACATGGAAAGTATTCTATTACATGGTTATTGAAAACAAAACGACAACAAATAGCTCTCAGGTCTTACAGAGAAAAGTTAGATATTTAGTTTGAGAAACCATAAAATTACATGAAAACTACTTACTTCAATGTAAGAAACTCCAATATCAAACTCTCTTTCCTTTTCAAAAGAGTTTATAGTGTAAAATAGGTGTTCCATAGTCAAATATGTGATGCCCGGGTGCTCTTTGTTCCCAATCATTGTAAAAGTCTTCCCTGCGCCAGTAGCCCCATAAACAAACACTGAACAGTTGTAGCCCTCCATCAAAGAAGCCAGTATATCTTTAGTGGTAGTCTCGAATACGTCCTTGTTGGTCGCATTCAGCCCACAAACATTATCAAACACAAACTTCAACTCTTTATTGGCGCGCTTCAAAAAGTTCTTATTAGGCTGTTGGACTCCTTGGTAGAAAAAGGGTCGGATCTCCTCTTTGGGGTCGAACACCAGCATCTTATCGTCCACAACGTCTACTACGATGCGTGTGTTCATTTCTATTTCCCTCTCGTTTAGAGGTCGTACTCTCACAACAACCTTGACGTTTGCAGCCATGTTTTGTGTTGATCCACTCTTTGATGGTGCTAAGGCGGTGGACGAAGTCTTCTGCCCGCCCTTCACTGGGGCTCTTTCCATTCTAACCATTTTAGAGCACTACAAATCTTTTAATATTTCTCATTGAACAGAGACGCCTGCCACTGGGAAATCACCAATACAACTGCCCGCAACTTTAACAATAACTGTAGGGGTTCCTTCGCGTCACAAGAATGACATGAATCACAAGGCCCTGTTCAATAATTATTAATTAAAAACTCCGTTTCCTCAACAGCAGTGTTTGAAAATCTTTCGTTCGCGTAACAGTCAAAGTAACCGTCAACTTTTAAATTTGACTTGACAGACGCATTCGGCGCCGCCCGCGCGTCACTAATGTTACGTTTCGTTGCACGTAAAGATGTATTTTAGTAAAGTTTTAATTTTTCGAAATATGTTTTATAAAAATATCCAGAAAATTATTATATCCCTTCAATGAGAGGTTTTCTTTTTGAGAGTTAAAAAAAAATAGTTTCCATGAACTTGATAGATGGCGTTTATCAGACTACGTTACTAGGTGCCAAAGCCAAAATGCTTGAAAAAACACACTTCACATACGCTCGTTGACTGACACTTTCGTTTGCATAGGCTCCCCAATAAAAAATTAGGTCCAAGTGAAATAATGTGACGTTCTGTTCCTTGCAGTAAAGTACAGAGATCAGCGTCATCTATCCAGCGACTAGGGAAGAGTTGAAAAAAAAGTCCCTCATTGCAAGCATGATTAAAGTTGTGTGCTGAGGTTGTGTGTAATGCGCCAATGCGCCAAAGTAGCCTGCGGTAACTTTGGCCGCGCTGTGACGTTTTTGTTAATGTTGAGCAGCGTCCCCACTAGGCCCCAGCGGCACGGCCTCACGGAGCCGCGAGGCCCTGGTGGGGACACCACTTTACAGAGCACCATGCTGAGACAGGACCTGTTTGTCCTCGTTTAGGACCAATTCGAGATAAACTCAAAAACTACTTAACCGATTTTCATACTGCACAGTTTTCACCAATGGATAGTGGTTCTCGAGGAATGTTTTTGTACATGTATAATTTGTATGCTGGCGAAGCAGCGGGCATTACTTAAATCTACCTAATAATAAAATAACTACATGTCATAAACTTATGTAACCCTTCTCAAAGTTACATAAAACACAAAGAATCCTTTTAAGGTTAAACTATTGTCTACCCATTTAAGCTACTAATTGTAATCGAAAATTAACATTTATTTATACCCAGCGTCGCAAGGATATCGTCTGTATTGTGACATCGTCGCTGTATAAGAAACAAATACAATTTCCGCTTAATTTCCGCCTGCGATCTTATCTGGACATAACGACAGGCTTAACATTCAACCGGGATTCTTACTAAAACTTCGGAAATAGACACACTTTCATTGTTCCTCTATATTAGATAGCTGTTTACGTATTCACTGTGTTTTATTTATATGAAACAAAACAATGATCCTCGTATAGGAGAGCCGAGAGATTTTGTAGGCTGAAAACTTAAATTAAAATAAACTATAACCCTACCCAACTACAACAAAAATGACAACTAAAAATATATAATGTACTAGCGGACGTCACGCGGTTTAACCCGCGTAGTTCCCGTTCCCGTGGGAGTACGGGGATGAAATCTAGCCTATGTTACTCGTGGCTAATGTAGCTTTCGAATGGTGAAAAATTTTTTAAAAACGGTCCAGTAGGTTTTAAGCCTATTCATTACAACCAAACAAACAAAGTTTTCCTCTTTATAATATTAGTGTAGATGACATCTGTTAATTAATTTATGTACCTAGGTTTATTAACCGACTTCCAAAAGGAGGAGGCTCTAAATTCGTCGGAACCTTTTTTATGTATGTTCTCCGATTACTCGAAAATGGCTGGACCGATTTGGATTATTTTTATTTTGTTTGAAAGGGTATAGGGCTTCACAGGTGGTCCCTTAATCATCAAGCCAGGATCTGATGATGGAATCATGGAGAAATAGAGAGAGCTCTTCAAATTTTATAGGCATACTTTTTCAGGAATACTTTTTCGGAGTGGTCCCACTTAAATTCGGTGAAGATCTGATGAAGAACTTCGGAGATAGGCAATGGAACTCCTCAATAAATGATAGCAAGTGGACTGGGATTGCTGAAATCTCATGTCTTCTATTATTTACACCAGTTCATAACATAACATCACGCCAGTACACTGTGAAGGGGTAAGTGCATGTGAACCACTAAAAAGTGAAAAATAAAACCTTTTTTTGCAAAAAATAAAACCGACTTCTAAAAGCATAAAAAAGTGATAAATAACTTTAGCTTGTCGTTAAGTCGGTGACAAAAAAAAATAAACCAATCAAACAAAGGTCAGGACTTCTGAAGCTAAAGTTATTTTTCACTTTTTTGTTTATTTTTTTAGTTTTCGTGTTAAGCCTCCCAACACAGGCGCGTTTTTGCGTTTCTGCGTTTTCGCGTGTCTGCGTCTCAATACAAAGTTTCCCCACTTGTATCAAAATGTACGCCCTTTTTGCGTCTCCCACTTTTTTGGAGATCAATATAAATAAAATGTAGCCTATGACAATGACGCCCAAGCCTAAGCTGTTGGTATCGATGGTCCCGGCTGTCATTTTTCCTTCTTTGACAGTCGTGAGAGAGGCCCAAAAAGTCTGACCACCAGGCAGTTGCTCCATGTAAAATACTGATATTCAGCTGCATCCGGGTAGACTGGAAGTCGACCCCAACATAGGTGGAAAAAGGCTAGGCGATGATGATGAGTTATGGAATATAAATCACCCTGTTATGACTATATAGATAAGTATGATAACTATCACGAGTGTATGTAGAAAATTCCCAAGGCCGTAAGTCAGTCAGCCTTTGTGCCTACAGTGTTACTAGTGCATGTTCTTCTTCAATCGGTCTCTCATTACTGAGGATCGTGGTCACTAATGCACATAAAGTTTTATAAATAAATAAATGTTGCTGTTCCACAAACGACGAGGCACTTCACTTAATATTGTGTCCTACGGGTCCTGTTGTTTGTTAATTAGGTACAAGATCTGATGGACGCTACTGAAGGTACCAAACTCGTAGCTCAGTTCTGGACAGATATAATTTAGATTGTCATCAACAGGCTAAAAAGAAAGAGAAGCAGGTGCGGCAGCCCAGGGCCCCGTAAGTTTTGAGGACCTCCAGTCACCTTTTTTCTGCCTCTGGATTGGCACTCTAATTGGATTTAAGTACTTACGAATGTTCGAACGGTATAGACAGAGGCTGAGATAAATTAGTAGTCCTCGTCTCGAGGCCGGGCGAGGTAATAATATAATAGGTAATTGTGTAACATACATACTCAAGGTTGCAAAAAAGGAGCATTTTGCTCTCAAGAACTCTCATTTCTGGGGAAATATACTAAATTTCTCTTGGATCTCAAAGTCTAAAAGTTACCCAAGTAAACTCCAGTCATCATCATCAGTCGACATAGGCCTCCCCCAAGCGTCGCCACATTGACCGGTCCCTTGCGACTCGCATCCACCGGATTCCCGCAACCTTCACCAGGTCATCGGTCCACCTAGTGGGAGGTCTTCCAACGCATCGTCTTCCGGTTCGCGGTCGCCACTCCAGAACTTTTCGGCCCCAGCGGCCATCCGTTCTGCGAGCAATGTGCCCTGCCCACTGCCACTTAAGTTTAGCAATTCTTCGGGCTACGTCGGTGACTTTGGTTCTCTTGCGGATGTCTTCATTTCTGATTCGATCACGCAAGGAAACTCCGAGCATAGCCCTCTCCATTGCCCTTTGGGTGACTTTAAGCCTTTTGATAAGGCCCATTGTGAGCGACCACGTTTCGGTCCCGTATGTAATCACTGGCAACACACACTGGTCATAGACTTTCGTCTTGAGACACTGCGGTAAGTTGGACGAGAAGATACCGCGCAGTTTCCCGAACGCTGCCCAGCCGAGTCGGATTCGACGATAATATACTTTTTTTTGTAATTTTGTAAATACATACTTATTAACATCCATGACTCGGAAACAAATGTCCATGCTCATCACACAAACATTTGCTCCTACCGGGATTCGAACCCAGGACCCTAAGAACGTAAGGCAGCGTCACTACCACTACGCCATTCGGGTCGTCAAAAGTATTTTACTCACTATGTTGATACAGCCTCACAGGTACTTACTCGTAAAGCAATCATAATATATTTATCTCGTCACCCTTTTTATTTTTAACACCCCTCTGAGGCTATACTGGTCAGGTTCAATATCATAATTTCAATCTTTCAATACCCCTTTGTCATCGCAGTAATGGCCTCCGGAACAGTACGGACTTTATCGGTGGAGCTTAATTTTATTCCTCGGACTTACGTAATATTTTATGGCGTGCACATTAAAATATTGTGAGAGCGGACAGTATTTGGCCATTAAAAGAGCAACATAAAGTAGGTGGAATATATTTAAAAGGCTTAATAAGGATTATGGTATTATTGCTTCTGAATTTTCACAAGGTGTAATTTAAAGAACTGAAACGCACTCATCATTATGAACTTAAAAATCTTAGTGAAAAGCAGATTATTGTCCAATCTTTTAAGCCTACGCTGACCCACTCCTGTACCAAGACTCTCCCAAATTTAAAAATGTACCTACTGTTTTATCCTTTTCGTGAGCCTCGTTCAACTAGCCCTTGCATGGTACCTACACGTCTCGCCAGTCGCCACCAACTCTTTCTGGAGTGACCTCGGGGGCGCGATCATTCTCACATCTCTACCGTATGGAGGCAATGTTAAGTATAAGTATTACTTTAATATCATTGTATGAAGACTGTTGCCCAGCGGGGCACTATGCTTGCGGCAGACGCCACCCTCCCAACCCCGAGGCTGGCAGTCTTTCTGACGACATCTTAGATCTCTGTTTTGGAGAGCAGCGTGGCTAATTGGCTATAGTCAAAGTTACACTTACTTTCATGTGGTAAAAGTGATTCAAGCAAGAAGCCATGCCATGGTTGCAGCAACATACTGATGGAGTGACGGTCTTCGCAGGGCGGTTGGTAGCTGCTGGATGAGGGTTGCCGAGAATCCTGGACTGTTGTAGACTAATGATTATGATATAGGTCAGATCAGGTTTGTTGATGCTATGATTCGATGTCCTAGGCCTTTATTTTTTTTTTCGGATGGGAAATCAAAATGACTTCTCGTACTCTGGGCGGAGCGGGAGGGAGTGTCAGACTTTTACTGACTAAAACCCATCCATGTTCCTTCCTCGCCCTTTATGTTCCGGGGCCACGGTATCTCTTTAGATTCAGATTCAGATTCAGATTCATTTTCGTTTTCGAACAGTCGATGTCCTAGGCCTGAATTCTTGTCGCGCTGACGGTCGGTCGCGTACGAATAAACATTCTGTTATATAGTATACATAGCACCATACTGCGACGCTGACGTCAGCGGCGACCGACTGCCGTATTTTGTTCTCGCTGACGTCACTAACGACCGTACGCGACCGACCGTCAGCGCGACAAGAATTCAGGCCTTACGGTCTGTAAAAGTATATATGCTCCCAAAATAATACTGTAATACCTACCTTTACTTTTAAACAGTTTTAAGAGGACCATCTGCATAATACGTTAATAGTGTCCCCGGTTTTATATCATGTGTCATCGCCATAATTATTGAGTCCCATTCAAGCGGTCATTACCGATCCGTTATTTTATTTCTGTTTATTCTGGCAATGGCTACCCACTGTGTACTTTACGTGTATGTACAGTAATGTACATTATGTGTTTACTATGGCACGGATTTATGAAATATGTACGCAAAAGTTTTGTAGTTTGATCCTTTTGTCCAGTAATGAGGCTGTTTGCAGGTTAAATGGCTATTTTTATTTGGAGGTCTCTAGGTGTCTATCTTAATTACCAGGTACCTGTATGTCCAGGTATCACTGTCATCTTTTATTTTTAAGTTATTTTTACTTAATAACAGTCAATAAAAAAAATTAAAACCTTTTAATAAAATAACACACGTCTTCAACGAAATGAAATTCCGTACTTCGTACATTGTCATTAAGCTATATGAAATTACATACGTCGAACAGCTGAATTCTTAATAAGTACAAAATCTGAACGGCAAAAGCACCCTGTTATTATTCGCTACTAAATACACGTAACAACTGCATTTCACATGAGAAGTTCTCACGCCAATTATTAGGAACTTTTGTGTCATTTAATAAAAGTATTTCGGAGCGATCACAAGTTTCCAAAATGTCGAGTAATTGCTCGATTCTAAACCTTTTAAAATTTCTCGAAGACCCTCAATATCCTTCAATAGGGCCACATCTAAAACTGCTAGGTTTTACTGGTCTTTGGCATCCGAATCGCAAATCCCTGACAGGACGTTTCAAGCAAATTCTGTTCTACGTCACCATAACATTTTTCTTTAGCCAGTACATCAGATGCTTCATTAAATTCAACTCTAGCTCCCTCAAACTGATTTTGCAGTACGCTCCATTCCATATGGGCATCCTAAAGTCCTGTTTCTTTCAGAAGGACTACAAGAAGTGGGAGCTTCTCATTGGCTACATGTCTTCAGTAGAACGGTGCCAGTTGGCCAAAAATGATCCGAAGCATGACGAACTAATTCATGCTTATATCAAGAGAAATCGGAAGGTGTCATACTTCTTTTGGGCCCTCGCTTTCTTCTCTAACTTCAGCATTTTTTCTGAGCCCTATCAGAAGAATCAGATTAATGTTAATGGAACCAGCATCTATTTGAATATATTTGACGGCTACACTCCATTTGATAAGGAACCTCCTGGTTACTACATCTCGATGTCGGTTCAGACAGTCTTGGGTCACATTGTCAGTGCTTATGTTGTTGGCTGGGATACTCTCGTGGTTTCTATAATGATATTCATTGCTGGGCAGTTGAAGATCACCTGCCTATATTGCAGGATGATGATTGACGCTGTGAATTTAAATCAAAGCCATCGTAACATCGCAGAGTGTCATCGTTTCCATACGACGTTGGTCAAGTAAGTATTAGATTGAGACAATTACCTAGACCTAGACCGGAGTAAACGGACCACTCTCAAACGCAATATTAAATTAAGGTGATAATTATGTGATCGACATTTTTGGAATATGCGTGATGCGCGGAGAAAAGAATGTCCATTATTTGTGATGACAAATTCAAGCTACGTACCAGGATGTGTATAGATTTATGCACGAGTGTCAAAAACTACTTATTACTATTTCATATTTCAAACTGCAGTAATCTGTTTCCATTCGTAAAGATATTAAAAAATCGTGGTAATCATACGTGTGCCTGTTTCATAATGTTTCAGCTATACGCATCTACTCAACGATCTCATATCGCCGGTGATGTTCATGTACTTGGTGGTTATTTCAGTAAACCTGGGTGTCAATATCATACAAATTGTTGAGGTAAGGAACTAAAAATGGTCGGGGGTTAAAATGTTGAAGATTACGATAGATGACGATTCAAGACTTGAACAGGATTTTAAAACTATTGCGATCGTAACTGCCAGTAACTATACTAAGATACATACTTACCTACTTACTAATACTATTCGTAAGTTAAGTTACTTTCTTGTGTCTGTGCAGATTCACAACGATGTCGCTACGTTGGTATCTAGCATCATGTTCGTGGTCGCATGTTTGATCCAACTTCTGCTTTTCTACTGGTACGCGAATGAAGTTACTGTTGAGGTGATTTTCTTACTATTTACGGACATTTTAGGCATCTTATTAATAATTTCCTAGCTTCCACATTAGTTTGGCTTGACAGAGAACTTTCTAGGCTCATGCTTAACTTTTTACGATAACAACTTGATCATGACAAATAAAGAATCTTATCTTATCGTATGATTATCGAGAAATTGAAGTGACCATCTTCTGCTTAGACTTTTCCCAATCACGCTGAGGACGGCTTCCAGTCTAATCGGAAGCAGCTGAATACCAGCTACTGCCTATCCGACCTCCACAACCCAGTTAGTACAGGGTAGGTAATCCAACAGCCCTTGGTATGACTGGTTGTTAGACTTTCGGACTAGGGGTCGCAAACCGAGATCCCGGATACCGAAAATACCGGGATATCGGACCAAAACGAAGCCTTCACAATACCGGTATTGAATTTCTGAATACCGGGATTTACGATATTTTCGGTATTCATCGCAGAACGATGCAAATCTCAAAACCTCCCATGCGAATGGTGACACCTGCTCCCGTTTTTCCTATACGAGCTCTAACGCGTTGCTGCAATGATTTCAGCAACCCTACTTGTTACCGCAACCGACACAGTATTCCTTATTTTCGTCGTTTACTCTAACCAAAGTCGCTAAAAACGTACTACAACGAGTTCATTACGGTGAGTGTGTGATGCAATAACTGAAGTGAAGTGGACCTGAGCTGACAGAGCCCCGATGGTGCAACTAAAAATGAGAGTCAATCTCTTTCATCATGTCAACCAAAAATCAAATGTTCAATGATATACCTGTGATCAATTCGGTGAAAACCGGGAGCGATCATCGCATAGTAAGAGGCACATTGAACATCAATATTAAGCTTTAAAGGTTTTGACTGATGAAGTCTACGCTCCGTGTAGCAAGATCAAGATCCAAAACCCCGAGAGCTTTCAGCTTGAACTCCAGAATCGTTTCGATTGCCTGAAAGCTCAATTGACCACACGACCGGGTCTAAGTTCTTCAAGACACGTCGTGCAGATCAGAACAAGACGCTCTCCAATCACACTCGCAAGCTCAGGAAGGAGCGGCGTAAGATGATCCTGCAGTCTTCAGACGAGGCGTGAAAATACCGGGAGCTCAATAGACGGATCTATTAATCACTGAAGAGCGGCCTCCGCCGCTTTAATACCGCGCGCAATAAAGACGCGATTGAGCGGAATAAAGGCTTCAAGGTATTTACAAGAGATCTAGATATTGCGCAGAGCCAGCTCACGAAACTAAAGACCAACGACGGCAGGATTTTATCCGCCAAACCGGAGCTTCTAAGGGAGATTGAGAACTTCTAAAGGCCGTTGTACATGTCAACCAGTAAACCCGTTGTAGATCTATTAAACGACCCAAGAGCTAGACTGACCCAACACTATACCGAAGACGTCCCGGACGTCAGCCTGGACAGGATTAGGATGGCTCTGAAACTGCTTAAAAACAACAAGGTACAGGAAGGCGGGTGAAAAACCGGTACTTAACCTTCCAAACAAGCCGGATTCCGAAAAGGCTTTAGCACCGTGGAGCACATACATATATACGCTGCGGCAGGTTATACAGAAGACCGATTATAACCTGCCTCTCTGTTTAGCATTGGTGGACTACGAGAAAGCCTTCGTTTCGTTCTAGACTTGGGCTGTACTGCAGTCTTTCCATCGGTGCCAAATAGACTGTCGGTACACCGAGGTGTTGAATCAAGTGTTTGTACAAAAACGACACCATGTCAGTCCAATTTCAGGACCATGCCTCGGAACCTATCCTTCTGTAGTGAGGTGTGAGAAAGAGAGACGTCATGAGTTCATCGCTACACTGGAGGATGTCTTCAAGGTTCTGGAATAGAGAGGGCTAGGCAATAACGTCAATGGCGACTACATCACTCACCTTCGGTTTGCCGACGATATAGTGGTCATGGCTGAGACCATGGACGACCTCAGTACAATGCTGGATGACGTCAGTTTAAGGCAAGAAGAATGATGATTATTAGTATTACTACAAACTATAGAATATGATTGTTATTATTGGTAAATTGTGAGAGTGTTTTTGGAATGGCTTCAAAAATTTATAATAAAATACCCGATAGTTTAAGAACATTGCCCCTATCAAAATTTAAGAAAGCTCTCTCCTCTCTATTAATAGAAAAATGTTATTATAATGTTCCAGATTTTATAAATGATAATTTTTTTTTTTTTTAGTTTATGCTTCGTTTTGTTTTATTGTTTTGTTACAATTAGTTTTTTAAGTATTTTACTTTAGTTTTTAGTTTTTTTACTTACCGAGACACTGAGAAAACCCCGGTATGTTATTGGGGGTCACCTATCCACAGACTCACCAAGGCAAGATACGAGCGGCTGTTATTATTTAGCCACGAGCACCTTTTAAGTTTAAGTGACGTTGAACATTTATTCTGTTTGATGCTTTGGGTTCCTGTATAGTGTGGGGAATGATGTAGGCTTGCATTGCCTACAGGGACCAAAAAAAAACACCCACCATATCCTACCCATCATAATGATCTTTCAATTTCAGAACCAAAGGTGAAGTGCTATCAAGAACTATCTATTTATTTGTGTTTCTATCTTGCAAATACGAAAGTACTTTTTCATCCCCCCATCTGGGAAAGATATTTTTGCTCTTCGATATCTGAGTGGAAAAGCCGTTTTTATCGTCTAGACTCTAGAGGATAAATTAAATTTGAATTTAGAACATCGTGTGCACTAAGTAGTATGTGAATTCAAACATAATTAAACCTATGTACTTCTACCTCCATGGTGCCGAATTTATCATACATTTTTTTTAATTTGTTAAAAACTCAGACTCTGAACCTTCTTGGTGTACTTTTTTTAATTGGTTTTGCGCGGGCCTTTTTTTTATCGTCATATTGTTAACACCTTAGGTTAAAAACAAGGAACTTGAAATCAAGTTAAAAACCTAAAATGGCTACTCATTATCTAGCGACGAGGAAGTTTATTTGACGACAATAGAATTAACTGAATTTGTTAATAATGCGCAATTTTTTTTTGCGTTTATTCATTTCCTCGCTGAGGTGGGATGAAAAGTTACGTATTGCACTCGAGTGCAAAGATTTTTCACCTCGTGCTCTTTTGATTCCCTCGCTAACGCTCAAGATTCTAAGTTTTGAATCACTCGCTGCGCTCGTGACTCAATTTCATGCTCGGTCATAAAAATTGAGCACGCGGTTAAAAAGCAACTTTGCACTCTTGTATAACAAATAACTATTATTTTCAGAGCACCTTTGTGACGTACAGTACTTTCGAAAGCAATTGGCCAGTAGCGAATAATAAAATACAAAGGGAGGTGGCGCTTCTAGGACTCACAACGGAGAAGATACTAGTCTTCAGAGCTGGACCTTTCAATCAAATGTCCCTGGCTACTTTTATAGCGGTAAGCAAAATAAGTTTTATGAAAATTGTCAGTAAGAAGAAATCAACATCTGCCTAGGCAGAAAAAAGAAGTAGTTGACTACAACAACTTTTTTAATATGGAGAATATCAGTATTTAATATGGAGCGACTGCTTATCTGACCTCCACAACCCAGTTAATTCTGGGTAATACGATATCACTCGGTAAGACGAAATACTGGGTCGAATTAAATTAGCTTGTATAAAAAAATCCGCAGACGTGACGGATACTTATATCTAACTTCTAATCTACTATTTTAGCTATAAAAAGGGTATTATTACTTTTCAACCGACTTCTAAAAAAGAGGAGGATCGCAATTCGTTTGTATTTTTTTTTTTTTGTGTTTGTTACCTCAGAACTTTCGACTGGGTGAACTGATTTTGATGATTCTTTTTTTATTTGAAAGCTGGTGCTTCCCGTTGGGTCCAATTTTAATTTTTTGAAGATCTGATGCTGATCTTCGGAGATATACAATGGAACTCTTCAAAAATAGATGGCAAATCTGCAGTGATTGCTGCATCCGCTTGTAGGTTCATTGTTTATACTACATCATGACGTAACATCACGTCTGTATGCTCTGAGGGGGTACGCAGATGTGTACAATATACCCAGATTTCGACAGTTAGACGTGTAAAGTTCCAGTCAATGGGATCCCGGAGAAATAGAGGTAACTCCTTAACTTTATAGGCACACCAGAAGCGGTTTGGGTAGTTTTAGACAGAGTACAATCTCGGAGTGATCCCATTTCGATTTGATAAAGATCTGGTGACTTCGGAAGATAGGCAACTGAACTCCTTAATAAAATATGATAGCAAATGTACTGGGATCGCTGAAGACTCACGTCTGTCTATTGTTTACACCACTTCATAACAAAAAATCACACCGATACGCTGTGAAAGGGTAAGCACCTGTGAACCACTAAAAAGTAAAAATAAAAACTTTTTTGCAAAAAATATAACCGACATCACACAAAAAAGTGAAAAATAACTTTAGCTTCAGAAGTCGGTGACAAAAAAACTAAATCAATCAAACAAAGGTCACCGACTTCTGAAGCTAAAGTTATTTTTCACTTTTTTGTGTGAAGTCGGTAAAATTTTTTGCAAAAAAGTTTTTATTTACAACCCATAACCTATGCACTGACAGAAGATTTACTTGTTGTCTGCAAGTAAACTGCTGACATGTTGTTTATTTATTTTCCATGTAAGTCGTAATTTTAGTAATTTACTTTTACATTTCTTTTAATGTAAATTTATTTATTTTAAGCAGCTATTTATGCACGTTCTAGCCCGAAACACAGGTTCCACCTAGTTCAGGCAATAAGCAACAGTGCTCTATTTTACTTGTTTTGATACTTAATTGTATTTTATTATTATGATTACTTAAACATGGTAATTTTTTGGGTTGTCGGCCCTATCATTTAGTAATATAATTGATGCATGAATTTACAAAACCATTATCAGGAAACGACAGCGACATTCTGATAAAGAGCAAATCATTTTATGATACGTTTCAAGTTTTCTTCATATATTCATATTGATTTTATTTTTTTACATAACTTCCCTAATACCAATTAACGACCAATTTACCAATTTATATATTATTACATTGTTGCAGATATTAAGAGCCAGCTACAGCTTCTACACTCTATTGAATAGCACAAACTAGAAAATATTATTATGCACGGCAGAGGGACTGCCAAGTTCTAACAAAGATTTTGGTTCTGTATTGTGTTTCACGGTAGTAGTAAATAAAACAAGAGAGTATTCGAACAAAATATTGTTTATTTTAAGGACAAAGAAAAAAAATTGCCGCGTAATTCCCTTGTTATTTAACCCTTCGATATTTACGGACATTGCTGAAATCTCCCCGGAATCTTGTTGATAAAAATATTAATGAATAATAAAAAAAACTGAAAAGGGTCATTTAATATTCAAAATAAATGTAATTTCTGAGAACGGGCCCCTCTTTGGGGACTTTATAAAACGATTTTCGAAAAGGTTTAACAAATTGGAAACCTTCAAAAATGGTTTGAAAAGAAAAGAAAGCGAACATAAACAATTAAGTACAGACGAGGCTTATACATATATGTGCAAAAGCAAACGTTAGATATGTCTTGACTTTTAAGGTGGACCCACACCTATCCGCGCCGAAGGAATCGACCGCGCCGAAAGAATCGAATTTTAGAATTACTTGTATGAAATCCTACTAAACCTCGCACACTTATCCGCGTCGAATCGGACGAATAGATGACGTCATACGTATGAGAAAAAATTCTTTCGGCGCGGTTGATTCCTTCGGCGTGGATAAGTGTGCGTCCACCTTTAAGGTGCAGTGTGTCGTAAATGTGCGAAAGCAGAGCGTTAGATGTCATAACTTTTACGGGGCAGTGTGCAGTTACCGAATTGCTGAATTGCACTAAAATATTTTTTCAAAGGGCATGAAATCTTCTTTGACCAAACTGAGAGAGAGAAGGTAGCATGCTATTAACGCAACCCTTGTTTATGTGAAAGTAAAAGAAACATTACGCTGGCAAAGTGACATAAGCTACTGAAAATCATAAGTAAATGCAGTTGTAAGTCGTTGTGGAAGTACGAATACGGAGGTCTAAGATTACGCTTATCATAACTGGCATGACCGCCAAATCTCCAGAACAAGCTTACTGTAAGTGTCTGAGCTGATGTATTGCATGTGGGACTGGCGTGCGACCAAAAACTCCAGAAGAACTGGAAGACCGGATGTTGTAATTGCATGTTATATTAAGCCAGAGGGAAGAGAGTTAATGAAAACTTTTCATAATAATGCCATCAAAATAAGAAACAGAACGTAAGTGGCGAAACTGTGATCGTGAAAAATCGGACCTTCCTCAATCATCCCATATTTAAAATTCAAAATCCATTTCTTAAGAAATCATCATCGAAATCTATCGGCGTCAGACCGGATATCATACAATACGATACAATCAGACGAATATTAACTAACGCCAGCGAACTTCGACAACTCCCAAGATTCCGACTAAATCGATTAACGAGAAATTTCGAGCTTAATCGATTCTGATTCAGCGAGTTCTCGATTGCAACGCAGTTGCAGATTTGAATTCGATTAAATGCTGTGTAGTATATTTGCGTGTTCCCTCGTATGAGCTATCACTGTCCCGGCGCGCCTGTGTTTTCAATTACCAACACGATTCTGTCGGTCCAAATTGATGAGCTTACTCACTAAAGCTTTTCACCAACAGAGACGAATAACGTTGGTGGTATACTAGGGTATGCCCGCAACGTTCCACCTAATCTATTGTGCTGATCGGTGTGCAAATGACTCGAAAATATTCATGTTCGTCGATTTAGGTCGGTTTCGTTGACACGGAACTGATATTCCTTTGTTCAATATTGTTAAACTTAAATATGGTAGAGTTTTCCAGGATATAAATTTGGTTAGATTTGAATTTCTACTTTCAAAACGGATTTCAACGGACTGGATGATCAAGTATTGTGTTTTACTTTCAGAGAAATTCTTAAATAATGATAAAACTTTATAAAGTTACCCTGCAGAAATGATTAAAAACAAAGTAACACGTCTAAAGTTAATTTCCTCTCCCGTCTAGTGCAACATTATTGTTTTGCCTGGATTTAATCCAAGACCTACAACACCTTGCATAGTTACATTTTCTAACTTCGCTGACGCAGTACAATTTGTGTTTCCAAGCTAGTCCAAACTTAAACATAAATAGTCACTGTCACACGGTTAGGGAACATTTGTGTGGAATATTATAAATGAATAATTTCCTTTTTGTGGGCTGACGTTATGAAGTTACGACTTAAATACTCGTACCATGATACCTATAATCTCTTTTGGCGCATGTCTAGAACTTACAGTATTTATTACAAGTTATCTCCTTCGGCTTCACTATCTGTCTTGAGTTCTTGACAAGTAAATTCTGTCGTATAAGCAGCAATTGTTTTGCCCGTCGTGTATTTAATTGTGACATCGTCATCATTATACCCTTAGCCCAGTTTAGTAGCGGTCAGCGCAACATGTCTTCTTCTTCCATAGTTGTCTATTGAGTCGTCATCTCACCTCTTTTCCGGACATATCATCATTCGTATTTTGGCAGTATCCTCGTATCTAGGTGGTAGGTTATAGGCATATGACTCGTGTGCATTTTGCAGTGGTTACTTCTGACTCGAACACATCTGTCTGTCTGTTCATTCAAGTTCTTTAAATAGATCGTGTGGTACGTCACGTATAACTCATCTCAATAAAGTAGATGATTCTACGATTGACAACGTGCCGGCTTGTTCGTGGTTCGGAAGCATTCGGCTCTAATTCGTTTGTGTACAGAACCCAGTCCATATCTACAGAATTAACATATAAATTGTTTTGAATCCGACGACTACACCGCGTTAAATTATTTCGCGAACTTCGCAAATTTACATGGTAATTGCTATAACTCAAGATTTGTTGTTGAATTCCTGATTGTGCGGTTAGACAAATCTGAGTGGAATTAACGAGTTAAGACTCGAGATCTGTTAGTCAGATTAGCCTGATGTGTTTATAAGAACCGGCGTTACAGAAGGGCCGTTAAGCGCATAATTTTGTGTTAACTGCGCCCTGCGTATAATGTACACAGACTTCGGAAACTCGTCGCCGTGAATGTAATTATTCTGGGAATATTTCATTTGAAGCCACCGAGTCGTCGCGTTTAACCGCGTTCGTTGATGCCGGGTGTTTGTAGTTCCAGGGGGTTACGGGTTTCAAAGAAATGTTCTGATTACCGTGCTGACTAATTGAAGCTTTTCAACGGCCGTCGACGCATTTTGGACGTTTCCACGAAAGCACGAAAAAATCCTGGATAGTTCATCTAAGAGTAATAAAGTATAAACAAATCATCGTTTCACTACGACTTAGCTTCATAAAATAAATCGTTAGAGATTTTTTCGAGATGGAAAATCGAAATCAAAGCTTGATGCAATGATTTGTCGAATCAAAGATGAACATTAAATGTAGCTGCTCTAAAGTCCCAGTCACAAGACATAAAAACTGTGAATACTTTCACACTTTTTTTAAAATAAGCCATGGCCACTAAGAGATGAGCAGTCACAACTGACAGCGCCCGTTTACGAACATAACGCAACCATTCAGCTCAACCATTTTGAAGGGCATGACATACTCTCAACCACATTCAAGTTAAGAAAGAAAAGACGCAGGTTTCCAGTGAATGATAAATTTCTAGCACATCATCGTACTCACACAATATGGGCTATGCAATTATAATATTAAAGAGATTGAATCTATACAATGCAAAGATAGTTGTACAATCTTCAGGAGCTCCACAAGATTAACAAGGGCTTACCAGCTTATTTTATTTCCATTTTCCTACAAGATCGTAAAATTTTGCTGATGCAATTGTTTGGATTCAATTAAAACCTTTATTCTGTTGTTTAACTTGACGCGTAACTTGTTGTATCTAAACTTAAGTTGATCCAAAGGAGTACAACTTTTCGTGGCGGTTGCCCAAGACATAAATAAAACTTAAAAACACTCACAATTTAAACTTTTAATACACTTGAGGTCCCAAAAGGGCTATCAACTGTGTTGCTACAACTTTCACCAGTCGTAGAATGCATTAGACTCCGTAGACTAGTTTTAATCGATTTTACTCGATGTTTAAATTGTGAATTTCGTTTAAAAACTAAAGTAACTCGTAGTTAGAACAACTTTTGAATTAATATTAAATTAAATGAACGACATAAAGTTATGGAACTTACCCAAACAAAACAATATCAACAAAAACAACAATAGCCTTAGAAATCTTTTTTGTTTTAATTCGAACTTTTCTCAGAACTTGGCTAGGTACGTAATTTTACGTGCATTTAAACGCAAAAGACAAACTAGTATAATTATCCTAAAACCAAAAATTCGACGATCGTTGGACATTCGATCTACTAAACCGCAGTGGACACACATGGTAGCTTATGGCGAACTAGGATTGGGTATATGAACTGATCTTCGTTGGCGGAAACATTGTTCTTTTGTTGGCTTTAATTTGTTAAATCTAATTATCCCCCCCTTTCCCGCTCCCCCTCAGGCCCCGCCCTACGTAGCATCCGCGCCCCTAGTCGTAGCACTGCTACGGGTTGTGCCTTCATGTACGCGTATGCGGTGCTACGCCGTAGCGGGTCGGCTACGAGTGCTACGAAAAGCGTACGTGACGATAAAGCGAGTTCCATGATTTTTAACCGACTTCTAAAAAAGGAGGAGGTTCTCAATTCGGATGTTTCTATTTTTTTTTTTATGTTTGTTCGCGCATAACTTCGTCGCTTGCCAACCGATTTAAAAAAATCTTTTTTTGTTGGAAAGGGTATACTTTCCAAATGGTCCCATAGCCACCAAGTCGGGATCTGATGATGGAATCTTGGCGAAATCGAGGGAACTCTTCAAATTTTATAGGATAACGTACAGCGATTTTGGTATTTTCTGCAACAAATGAAGCATTTGCTTTCGATAATAACCATTCTACCATCAGATCGGATGATGAAGCCAAGAGTCACGGAACTCCATAATGAGACAATGTATCCTAGTCGTGTTTGGGCTTGTTGTAATTATTGTAACGGTATGCACTTTCCATGTGTACCAAGCACATGTGAACCACTAAAAAGTGAAAAATAAAAACTTTTTTTGCAAAAAATAAAACCGACTTCAAAAAAAAAACAAAAAAGTTAAAAATAACTTTAGCTTGCTGAAGTCGGTAACAAAAAAATTAAATCAATCAAACAAAGGTCACCGACTTCAGAAGCTAAAGTTATTTTTAACTTTTTTGTTTTTTTTTTGAAGTCGGTTTTATTTTTTGCAAAAAAAGTTTTTTTGTTCACCTAAAAAGTGCTCAACGCGCTTATAGAAGTTTTCACTTGAAAAAAAAATAGGTAGGTACATAAATTAATTATTCACATAACTTTATTATCACCTCGCTCGTCGCTTGACCCGCGTCCCTCACATAATTTTATGTGTTTAGACATCAAGTTACCCAGATCACTCGAAAATTTCAAATTCAATCAAGGAGTTGAGTATTTTGTAAATTCCTGGAAACGACTAGATTGGCTTAGTTCGGGATTAGCTGTTGACGTAATTTAACTCCGTTGGCACCTACACCGTAGATAAATAGCCTAATTTAGTTAACCTTTGCCGTAGTACCAACTTACTATGCTGAAATATATCGAATTAACCCTGAGTAGAAGTTATATTATGGGGTCTAATGCTTAGCGAGTTGTATAATACTGAGATCGGAAAAGCTGTGGTGACCGTGTGACGTAAAGTAAACTAAAGTAAAGTAAAGTAAAGTAAACTTTTTTCCCCACTCTAAAAGCCGGAACTCCATGAGATCATTTATGAGCTAGAATTCAGTCATAACTTCGTCGGTTACAAAATGTTCACGAATTTCAAAATGCCTTAAATCCAATTAAAATGCAAAAATCAAGCATACCTATTTTAAATTACATAAAAGCTGAAATCCGAATTCCGCCATTTTACGGTGCGGACCGACCAAACGGATGGATAGCGGAATGGATAGGTAGCATACTGACTGCAGGCCGGACTATGACCGATATTTCTACATATAAGTCCGCCGTCCGCAGTCTGGTCCGCACGGTTTACAAAGTTGTGATGAATCATTTTTTTTTCGTAGAACACTCGTAGTACTGTATCTGCAGCACACTGACCGTTCATAAGTTACGACTACTACGAGACTACGAGGCGTAGCAGAGAGCGATGTTGGCTACGGCGTAGCTTCTACATGAACTCAACCCCTGGGACGAAACTCGCGCATTTTGTTATTTCATTTTTAATTTTCCTTCCTCTTTTTGATTGGGTTACAATATTTTAAGAATAAAGATTTTAACAATACGAACGTATAGAACGTAGTAGAACGGAAGTCCCTCATCTTCCTAGTACCGAAAATACACGAGGAAGCAATGAAGTAATAGTGTTTTGATTCTTGGGGTCCAATCAACATTGCAAAACGATTTTTTTATATTCCTTGATTTTAATATTCAACAAACACAACATTTGGTTTTTTAGGCGATCCGGAATAAAACGCTGTAACTTTATTTTATTTTTGTTTGTGGGCCAGAAATATCAGAATTTCGGCGCTTTGACATTTTTTAAATGTGGAAGCAGGACCAACCAATTTAGTATTTCTTAATGCTTTTATTGCTTTTTTTTTTAGGGTTCCGTAGCCAAATGGCAAAAAACGGAACCCTTATAGTTTCGCCATGTCTGTCTGTCTGTCTGTCCGCGGATAATCTCAGTGACCGTTAGCACCAGAAAGCTGAAATTTGGTACCAATATGTATATCAATCATGCCGACAAAGTGCAAAAATAAAAATTTAAAAAAACATTTTTATTAGGGTACCTCCCCCAGACGTAAAGTGGGGAGCGATTTTTTTTTTAATTTTGACCCTGACGTGTGATATATTGTTGGATAGGTATTTAAAAATGAATAGGGGTTTTCTAAAATCATTTTTTGATAATATTAATATTTTAGGAAATAATCGCTCCGAAAGTCAAAAACAATGTGTCCCCCCCCCCTCTAACTTTTGAACCATAAGTTTAAAAAATATGAAAAAAATCACAGAAGTAGACCTTTATATGAACTTTCTAGGAAAATTATTTTCAACTTGATGAGTTGAATAGTTTTTGAGTTATATAGCACCTTTTCAAAAAAACGCAAATGATAACTTTGTTTTTCATACAAATACTATGAAAAACAAAGTTATTTTTGCTGACGAAAAATGTTGGTATTTTTAATGGTCTGGGAAGCTACGGAACCCTACAGTGAGCGTGGCCCGACACGCTCTTGGCCGGTTTTCTTTTAAAAATTTTGCTTATTGTTTTGTACTGTGCGAGCCAAATAAATACCTTTTTTTGGTATTTTAGGAACCGTACAGCATAATCAACCTAATGTTCCTACTGCTGGGACGGAGACATAGTAATCCATCACGCAAGCCAAGCCTATTTCGGGTTTGTTTATTTCACCTAACTATCATATCAAGTTGTCTTCGAATTCTTGGTTTCCTTATGAAATGAAAAACGTTACACGTGTAGGTATCTTATAAATAAATAGAATCTTTCCAAATCAAACAAAGTTTTCGGAGTTCTTGAGTGATTAATTCTTGAAGCTTTTAGGTTCTTTAAGTAACTTTGTTGCTGCTTTAGGAAACTTTAGAAAACAGTTACATACCTACCTTTATTAATTAGTACCTAAACCTATACTTTTTAGGAAGAAAGTCTCGACACCACTAAACATACAGGAGAATCTACAGGAGTATTACCAGACCATTTATTTATTTTTACAACACAAGTCAGGTTATAACCTCTTATATGGCAACTGCTAAGTAAAATGGCGGCAAATTAAATTTCGAACAGAAGTCCAGGCCGGTGACAGCTGACGAAGGTCCAGTTGAACGTTGTTTTTTTTTTAATTCCATTGGCCCATCGCCTATAGCACAGATAGATGGGAACTTCTAAACAGAAGGAAATGCAAATGACCTTTTTCCAGTTCTGTGAAATTCTTCGACTTAATTTTGTTTTCCTTGTTTCGAAATTCTTAGAATATTCTTAATTATGAAAACTGAATGTTGTAAATCATTTGTTTGTTAAAGCATGGCGTTTGAAAAAATCTTAATATTTCCTGAACCTAAATTCGTCGAAAAGTAGGTATGTGTCTCACTTGATTGTGGCGGGAAAACAAGGGTCTATTATGGAAGGGAAGGCAGTGAATGCGTATTTTCAACCGACTTCCAAAAAGAGGAGGTTCTCAATTTTTTTTGTGGTTGTTACCTCAGAACTTTCGACTGGGTGAACCGATTTTGATGGTTCTTTTTTTGTTTGAAAGCTGGTGCTTCCCGTGTGGTCCCATTTTAATTTGCTGAAGACCTGATGTTGATCTTCAGAGATATACAATGGAACTCTTCAAAACTACACAGCAAATCTGCAATGATTGCTGCAATCGCTTGTAGGTTCATTGATTATACTATATCATGACGTGACATCACGCCTGTATGCTCTGAGGGGGTACGCAGATGTGTACAATACACCCAGATTTCAACAGTGTTTGTTACCTCAGAACTTTCGACTGGGTAAACCGATTTTGATGGTTCTTTTTTTATTTGAAAGCTGGTGCTTCTCGTGTGGTCCCATTTTAATTTGCTGAAGATCTGATGCTGATCTTCGGAGATATAAATGGAACTATTCAAAAATACAAGGAAAAGCTGCAGTGATTGCTGCAAACGGTTGGTTGTTTATTGTTTATACAATATCACGACGTAACATCACGCCTGTATGCTTTGAGGGGGTAGTCAGAAGTGAATGTTATATAATATAATACACCCAGATTTCGACAGTTAGGTGTGTTAAGTTCCATTTATTGGGGATAAGCCCTATTACCGTGATATGTATTGTTTTTTTATTTTATTTTATTGGAAAGGATGTATGCTTCAATGTACCCTACATTGATGAGAATTTGGTTAGGTTCTGATTACTTCTGAGTACGGGTTCCATGACAAAGGAACGGAACTCTTACTTATCGATACTCGGCCGAATCTTATATAGGCTATCCGGATATTTGAGTCACCTACCATAACGTCGTTATTAACCGACTTAAAAAATAAGGAGGTTCTCAATTCAATATTCCCCGATTACTCGAAGATGGCTGGACCGATATTGTTTTTTTTTTTAAATTGTTTGAAAGGGTATACTTCTCAGGTTGTCCCATAATCATCAAATCGGGATCTGATGATGGAATCCTGGAGAAATAGAGAAAACTTTTCACATTTTATAGGCATAATAAAAGCGATTTGGGTAGTTTTAGGAAGTGTACTTTCGCGAAGTGTTCCCATTTCAATCTGATGAAGATCTGATGAAGAACTTCGGATATAGGCAACGGAACTCCTCAATAAATGATAGCAAATGTACTAGGATTGCTGATATCTCATATCTGTCTATTGTTTACATAACCGAATATCACGCCGGTACGCTGTGAAGGGGTAAGCACATGTGAACCACTAAAAAGTGAAAAATAAAAACTTTTTTACAAAAAATAAAACCGACTTCAGAGAAAACAAAAAAGTGAAAAATAACTTCAGAAAAAACGCTTCAGAAGTCGTTTTTTTGTTTATTAGACTTCTTTTGTTTCCCATAAATCTTGTCATAGTTTTCTGGACTCTCCTCGAAGCTTGCACTTGGCCTAGCTAGTGTGAGTTGGTGCGAGTTGAACTCGCGGATTAAGGGTTCCGTATCATCACAATAGGGGAGCCCCCTTTCATTTGTATTTTTCTTATTTGTTGTTATAGCTGCAAAATAAATACACAGTCCGTTACAGATCGTAAGATAGAGCAGAGTCCGCTGACAGACAGACGGACGGACAAGTGAGGCTTAGTAATAGGGTCCCGTTAGCTAACCTTCGGGTACGAAACCCTAAAATCGGTCCTTCTTGATGTACTTAGACAGAATGTCTCATACCTCATGTCACAGTGTTCCAAATTAAACTAATTGTTATACTATATACTACTATTTTTATTTTTCAATTATTCCACCAATCTGAAGAAATAGGTGATGATTCCGTCGGCCTTGGCACACTTTCAAATGCTCCTCTGTCCTATATCTGAATAAATCCAGATTCCTTGTTAGACTGGCATAATTTGAACACAAATATTTCGCTCGACTTGTACAAATTCTTGGGTAACTCCCTACTAAAGTGACAAAAGACTATGCATTGTAATGTTATGTGAAATGCCAGGACCACTACCATGTTTTGTGTGAGTGTATTCTCTGGTAAAATAACATCTCAAGAGTTTTTTGACTCAGAAGAATCAAGAACTAACGCAGAAAAAGAAACTATGGCATATCTTCCGTGCACATTATTAACCACTTTGAGCTTTAAGCAGTTTATGAAGGCTCTTTCTGAGATCTGTGATCTTAGACTATATATTATTATAGGAGTGTGCTTAAATAATCTTGTCGTGTGCCATGTTACTGGATATGGTTATGTTTTCGGTGAAACTCCTCGCACCTCTTGACACCTCACGTGACACCTCTTTGGGACCAATCAATCCTACGTCTAGCATACCACTGCTGGACGTAAGCCACCAATTCGCACCAGGAACCTTCGTATTGACTGCAGCCTCTGAGCGATGAATTAACACCTTGCGTAGACTACTTGTCGTGATATGGGTGTCATGATAACACGTTGCCTCATATTATACTTACTTACTGGGCTTTCGCGCACTATAGACAAGACTGTCTTTGGACAGAATATTGCTAAGGGCCTGTTTCACCACCTATGATTAAGTTCCCGTTAACTTACTTGGCGGATAATGTCATACAAATTCTGTTCCATTTTTGAATTTATTCGGTAAGTAGTGGCTATCCGGATATTGTGAAACAGGACCTTAAGGAAATAAATACATAGTCTGTGTCGCTCGCAATAATAGGGTAATTGTCTGTCTAAAGACAGTCTTGTCTATAGTGTGCGAAAACTCTTACACCTAGTACCCAATTCTGTCATCCTTATTTCAGCTTCCGTTTAAATCATCGCCAATTCTCCAGTTTTACAAAAACAAAATTGCAGTTCGTTGTAGTATGTTACAGTAAGCAGTAGCATACAAACTTTTTACAACAAACTCGATCGTAAAACCAAATTCGACTTCCACAAATAGTAAGGAGCCCTTGTTACGAAAAGGAGATGAGAGTTTGTTTGCAAGCGAGCCAGAATCTTAACATTATAATGTGATCCGGAAACGTCATACCGGAACAGAGTAGCAGTCCTTTATTAGGTAAACCCGGTGCTCGGTGCTCCACACGACGTCTTAGTAAGCTTGAATAAGATTTTGTATGTAAACAACCCAACTAGGGTTAGAGAAACTAGGTAGGAACTTAGGAAGGACTAAGAAGTTTTGCGTTACTGAGTTTCTTTGCTGGCGGTATAAAAACAACTACGGTAGGTATATTTTGTTAGAATTTATGTAGTTAAAGACAAGTAAATGGCAAGACAAGTCGCGGGTAACACACACCTGGAGAAGGAAGACGCACAGAACCGGGAAGTGTGATAGAAAAAAGGGGAGGCCTAGTCCCAGTAGTGGGTAATTCCGGGCTGACATGATGATGTTGATGAAGACGTGATGATGGCAGGTAGAGCAGACTGTCACTGAATGGTTGCCAAGAGAACAGTCTCTCACGTGCGATATCTTCTGGATGACGTCAACTCACCTGTCTGTTGGTGTGCCAACACTTCCACAAATGAAGTTATGTTTAAATTGTTATCCAGGTGGAGTATTTGTAATAGGATAGTGGGGATGAGACGTAGATGTGTAGGTTTGTATAAACGTCCACAGGATACTCTCCTGTTTCTGTCGTGAAGTGTCCCAACAACCAACTTGGGAGTGTCCACGAATCAATTAACACACCACTGCGTTTACTTTCTGTTGTGAAGTGTCCCAACAACCAACTTAAGCGGCCATTGGGTATGAGAACTGTTGGCACACCAACAGACAGATGAGTTGACGTCATGTTGACGTCATTCAGAAGATATCGCAGACCAGCAGTACAAGTACGTAGGAATCGATAGGCCTCGATAAGATAAATTTGACAGTTATTCTCGATAAAATGAGTTTTTATGGAGTCAAAAACTCATCAAGGGAGGTGGAACAAGTCTGCAAATGATGATGATGAAGGAAGAGTAACTAGCCGGGGCCGGGCGCGAGAGGGAACGGGAAGCCGTCACCTCCTTCTGCGAAGCAGTGATGCTAGCGAAGGAGGTGGCGGAACGTGAGAGAGAGAGAACCTCATGTGCCAGCCGTATGGAAGTTATTCTATAGAGTATGAAATTTTGCATGGTATAAAACAGGGTTTAAAGAACATCGACGCGCCAACGTTACCATGAATTCAGCACATGGGGAACCGTTGAGCATGACGTACAATTTGAAATAGAACAAAGCGCAAATCCACTCATTATTGAATCCAAAACATCACACCTAACAAACAAGATAAATTCATTTACAGAACAGACACAATTGTAGTGAAAACAATTTATCACGTGGCAATGCGAGTAGGTAGCACTCGTCATAATCACGCGGCCGCTAATTGGGAAACTTACCCAACTGTTAACTGTTCCAAAAGTCATTGTTTACCGTGTTACCTGTCTGTTTCTGTTGCCTGGCTAGCTTTGTGCCAGCTCACTATTGTTGAGACGGAATAGAAGCGAGGACTGTTTTGAAATAAAATAATAGGAAAAAAGTTTTTCCGGTGCAAAATAGGCTACAGTACCTACTCGTCTAGTAAAGCCGACAGACGAGTAGGCTATTTTAAAAATAAAACACGTATTTTTTGTGTGTTGAACATATCTTAATTACTCTCCGTGCCTAGTGCAAGTTTTTCTCTGATAAAACGTACCTACAATACCTATTTGAAAAAGTGGATAATGTCAAACTTTAAAAAGCGTTAATTTTTAGCCAGGGCCGAATTAGTGAGGCAACTTTGTGCACTTAACGTGAAATTACAAACAATTTTTATGTTAATTATTTTCTATAAAATACTCGTATAATTATTTGACGTTTAGTTAGAACCGAAAGTTAATCTAAATATAGGTTTATTTCGGTATGCAAATCATGTCTACAATCTACTACTCAGTCTTGTTTATAACGAATAAAACACACGTGAATTGCAGCAACAAGCACTTAAAGCCCTGATTGCCAAGATCTATTCCACAGCTGACAGGACCTAGTTAAAGCGTGTGAGTCTGTAGAACTAATGGTATGCCCTGTAATTGATTGAACGCGATCTCACAGCGCGGAAAGGTTCGACGTTTCATTTAATTAAAACCCAGTTTAAAAATACATTCGATAGCGTAAGTTCTATCCGGCAGTTGGTGAATTAATGGGATTTCGGCTGTTTATTAACTTCACGCGTTTTAGTGGATTCCGTGACGTACATTCGGCGTGAGTAAATTTTTTAACTGTGTGCACTGAATTAATTAGTGGTCTATTTATTTGAAGAAATAGATTTGCGCAAATTACAACAAACGGTTTACTACAAGAACGGATTATGTTATGAAGCATGTTTATCAGTAACCGGATATACAACGTGTAACAAAAAGGGTATAGTCATATGAAAGGGTGTGCTATAGACCATCGAAATGAACAACTTTCTCTATGGGACCACCATCGTAATCGTAAAAAAATAATCAGCTGTTTCATACATTTGGTCGAGTAGGTATTGGAATTTAGTATGGGGCCGTTGAAAATTTTTTTGCGATTACATAGAGAAAGTTGTTCAATTTGATGGTCTGTAGCACACCCTTTCATATGACTATACCCTTTCTGTTACACGTTGTATAAAGTCATATATTAGTGATAATTTATTATTTAACAGTTATTCCTCACTTAAGTAGGAACAACAGTTTACTGTGCAAATCAAATCATCAGTCAAAATTGATTCAGTAGTTAAGAAGTCTATTGGGTACGAACAGGTATCGATTTTAATTTAGAGATATTTATTTATTTATTTAGGTTAGCCAACAATTGCATACACAGAACATTTGAAATTATACATGCATAAATAGTACCTACTTTTGTAAGTGCAACAATTCCTTACAGGCTAACACAACATGCACCCATATGGTAATCTTGTTACAATGTTAATTAAGATACTACTTACTTCTGTTCCGAAACAATGAAAACATAACAGTCCAATCAACTAATACATAGCATCTCTACAGGGAAGCGTGTAAGAATAAAATGTTTCCCAATTCTATCAATATTTTAATCATCCCTTAAACGAGTTCTACTCACTGTAGCGTAAAACAGGTTCGTGTACAGAATTTTGATTCGAAAAACAGCTTTTAAAAAGTTCCCCACCTGACTCTCATATTGTCCAATTTATTTTTCACGGGGAATCGTCTGAATTCTCGCAAGGGATCTTGGTTCATAATCAAATGGCGAAGGAGACCAATTTTCCGTGCGATCGCCCACTGAACGCCGTGCACCGCGCACCACCGATATTGGCCGAATTAACCCACTGGGCCACCTCCACAGTAGACGTAGAAAAATTGCATACGGTTTAAAAGAGTAGATTAATAGAAAAATATTCTTACTTTTATGTATGCTGTTTTTTTTCTGAAATGCTTCCACTGATTTTTATACTCTGAGGATTCTGGGGCCGTTTTGTTTTAATAAAGAAGCAAATATATATGCTTTTATTCAAGAGCTTTTTTATAACTACAAATACTTTTCTTGGACCATTCTAGACCATAGAAGAAAACACTACATTTAAAAAATACTAGGGCCTAATAAAAAAATTCGAGGCCATTGTAGAAAACTTTTCAATAGTCGGATGCGGTAAACGGATTGTGATGTCTAGTTAGAACGAATCAAATCTAGATGTAGGCGATCAAGAACCCAGCTGTGAGCCGATCTCTATAATTGAACTGTTAGGCTCGATTCCAATGAGGATTTGTGCTTTAATGTGCGCTATTCGAATATTCGAGAGGTTTTTCGTTGAGTTTACGAAAACGTCTGTTTTAAATCGGTGCTGTGAATCATTTGGGATGGGATTTTTAGGCTTATGTTAATAAAGAGAATAAGAACTTCAATTGAGCATCCAATGCATGCTCTATTAGTTTTTCGAAGACAAATCCTCTTGTTTTTCAAAATTCAAAAGTTTATAATGATGGCTACACTGAAGATTTGACTCACAGATTTAAGGGCCTTAAACAGACACAATAGCTCAAGTTTGTCTTGAAACAGTTGAAACTAACTCTGTAGTACCAATGCACCTATAACTTTGAACATCATAACACAACTATAGCGGATCAAAAGTAAATAACTTTTCATTACTCATACTCGGTCTGGAGTTGCCTGAGGAGCGGGTTGAAAGTAATACTTTTCAGCCCTAGGGAGAATCGCTTTCAAGTGACAGCTGTCTAATTATAAAAAAAAAGCGGTTAAGTGCGAGTCGGACTCGCCCATGAAGGGTTCCGTAGCAGTTTGAATGAAAGGTAAATTGCTGCTTACGATTTATGACGTTTAAAAAAAAACTACTGACTAGATCTCGTTGAAACCAATTTTCGGTGGAAGTATACACGTTATTGTACATCATAATCATATATTTTTTTAGTTTTATCATTCTCTTATTTTAGAAGTTACAGGGGGGGCGGGGCACGGAGACCTATCCATAGATACCCCACACGTATGGGTTTGATGAAAAAAAAGTTTTTGAGTTTCAGTTCTAAGTATGGGGGACCCCAAAATTTATTGCTTTTTTCTATTTAAAAATCTTAATGCGGTTCAAGAATACATCTACTTACCAAGTTTCAACAGCATAGTTCTTATAGTTTCGGAAAAAAGTGACTGTGAGTCACAGTCACTTCTGTCTGTCTGTCTGTCCGTCCGTATGTCACAGTCTGTGACATACGGACGAACAGACAGACAGACAGACATGACGAATCTATAAGGGTTCCGTTTTTGCCATTTGGCTACGGAACCCTAAAAACTAGTTCTATTTTGACCTTTCTATTGAACCATGTTCCGACTCCAGCCACTAAATTACAGCATGATGTAAAATTGAAATAACGTAAATTCTGTAATATTTAAAGAATATATTCTTTTTAAAAATTACTTAGTTATAATTTGGTTACAAATATTTCTTTAAAATAACACAGATTTGGGCAAAATATTAACTTTTTTTTTCAGTGATGAAAGTGAAATATAAAGGCTGAATAGCCGGCCACAGAAAAAAAAATACAAAATAGGCGGGAAAGCGGCAATCCGATCTTATTTTTTTCGAGTTGTTTGGTGTTTTATTTTTATTTTCCTTGTATTCGTAATGAAAAGCACAGTGTTTACCTCGGGTAACTATTAGCGCCCGCGCTACGCTTGGGCGCCAAACCCCGTCTCGGGACTAGATAAGTTACTTTCACCCCTAGGGTAACAATGTACTTTTGTATGGTATAAACGGACTGGCGTCTGCAACTCCTCGTCCGAAACGCGTATTTTTGCGTACGGTTTCGTATGTTTCAAACTACTAAATATTTAACAGAAAACCCCTCGTTTTGAACACCATATTATATAAGTCTACATCCCTACAGACTGTCATAAATTACATCATACCTCACACTGCACTGGTAGGGATTCATTATCTCCTGCTGATTAGAATCCGCGAGCTGAAGCGTCGCGTTTTGATGTATTACCTACTTCACAACGACGGATTTGTGTGAACACGAGACAATAGTGCTGTCTTCAGGCACGAGACTCAATGAGCTGGTTTTCGTACTTGAATGAATAATTCATTATTTGTACTAAGTATTTGGTTTTTTGATAATGTTTATTTTTGATTTGATACTTGCTTCTCCCGTGACTTCGTCCTCGGCAAAGGAATGTATCTTATAGCACTCGGTATTAGTGTAATTTTCCATCAGAGAAAGAATAGATAACCTTCTACATTCAATCATACAAACTTTACTTCTTTATAATATTAGTCCAAAAAACAGCCAGTTTGTCTCTTTGAAGAAATAGTGGAAAATTAACAAGGCTAAATTGAATTTATCTATCTTTTTTTGGAAAATAAAGTCCCTTAAATATTCCTAATGTGCTCAATATATTAGATAAAAATAAAATAGCTCGATACTTTTTCTAATACATGAAGATTTATTGAGGGTTAAAAGTCAGCTCGGCCGAAATTGAAATAGTCTACGTAAATCAAAATCCTAGCAATACTTTATCTTGGCTTTACTAAGTGAGCAGTTCGTTTTAGACTCGACAATAAGATTTATCTTCTTTACATATTGATGCACGATTGAGGCAATTTAAATGATGTGGCTATGACCTTTGAAAATTGTCAAAAAGAAACGTAGTTATCTATAATTTGAAATCTCCGAAGCTCCGTTCTTTGTGATAGAAGGTAAATCTAGTTAGGCTGAATCAAAGTTAAGAAAAATCGCCAATTTGATATTAAATCTGACGACTCCTGATGGATCATGGCACCCATGCAATCAAGGAACCAACTGACTGATCTTAACATCTGCATGTGACTATTTCAACTGAAATAAACCCAGCCTGTACTAAGTTCCCAACGTCCAACAGATTGTAAGAATGGCCCACGTGAGAAACTACTCCAAAAATTCCAATCACGCCCATGCATTTCTGTTAACACAAAATTTATCTAACGCCCCTTATTCGTACTTTCTCTTTCCACCCCATTAATAATATTCGAAACGTGTCGTGCTTCGCAAAATGAAGCCCAGTTGAGCCGCCAAATTGAAATCTCATACGACCGGGCCTTTATTAGGCAATAGCGAACGATCGTTGTCGACTCGACTTTAGAGGTGGTTTACTGACATCCCATTCTGGATAGGGTTAGCGAGGAGGAGGTCGATTTTTTAAATGGGATTTCATTTTTTTCCTTCCAACCTTTGATTCCCAGCCCACCTTGACCCAAATCGCGTCGTAAGTCACATGACCCAAATCCGTAAATGTTGCCTTATTAGAAGACGAAGTTAGCAAAAATACTTCGATCAACTGAGTCGAAATATGGAACCGCAATGAGCAAAATTGCCAAATTAGAAAACAATGCAAAATCGGCAGCCATCCCAACTCTCACAAACAAAACCGCCACAGGCTTGTGCTTTTATGTTGCAGCACTAATATTACCTACTCTTTAATTAGAACTCACGCACAATATTGTAACTCCATTGGCCATTCGGAATTGATTTGTTTCACAATTTAAACACAGGGAAACTCGAACGGATTAACGCCAACGGGTGAAGTTCGGGAATTGACCTGCTAGTAATCTCCACGCTCCTAGTAATACTAGCACATTTGTAAGTTAATATGCATGCGGTTTCGATGAAAGCTGGGAACTGGAAATCGTTGAGTGTTTCCACGTTTCGTATATTTTAATTAAAAACACATACCTACGCCTAATCGCAGTTAATGCATGATAATCAACTATGAAGACAAGTTTCAGGATGGTGACAGACCAGACAGTTTTAGGATAGTGATTACTTATATCTTTGTAGTTTTGTAAAGGCGGATATTTTACTCAGATAGAGCAGATTTTTTTAAGTGGTGTGCTACTCGAACCGCTTAGCTGTGAGCCATATGCTCAAGCAACGCGCTTGTGCGGAAAACACAAACGAAATACGACGTGAATGAAGGTAGGACCAACGATGGAAGGCGCATCACCTGAGATCGTAAACGAGGCGAGTTAGGTTACTCTGCTGTTTCCAATAATACGAAAGAAGTTGGAGCCATGCAAACCCACCAGGAGGAAGACGATTTCAACTCAAAATTTGTTCAGTAAAATCACATGCTCTCATGCCAACCCTAACCCACCTCGAGAACCAAACTCGTTAAGTCTAGTATACTACTAACGACGAGTAGAATCTAAGGATCGCAGCCTCGTCTCCGCGCCGCCAGGCATTCCTGACACCTGTCCAATTTGCGTCAAATCATCATCCACATGCATCCAATGTCGTTTCATTTACTGTAATGGGACGAGAAATGTCGCACATGAAATTAAATACTTGAATGTTAAACGAAATTCTTTGGTGTGCCTTGGAAAGTGGAATTTGAATGGTAGTAGTTGCTTGAAATGGGAAAGTTTAGATAAAAAAACTTTTTTGCAAAAAATATAACCGACTTCACACAAAAAAGTGAAAAATAACTTTAGCTTCTGAAGTCGGTGACCTTTGTTTGATTGATTTCGTTTTTTTTGTCACCGACTTCTGAAGCTAAAGTTATTTTTCACTTTTTTGTGTGAAGTCGGTTATATTTTTTGCAAAAAAGTTTTTATTTTTCACTTTTTAGTGGTTCACATGTGCTTACCCTTTCACAGCGTATCGGTGTGATTTTTTGTTATGAACTGTAAACAATAGACAGACGTGAGATTTCAGCAATCCCAGTACATTTGCTATCATTTATTAAGGAGTTCCGTTGCCTATCTTCCGAAGTCACTAGATCTTTATCAAATTGAAATGGGATCACTCCGAGAAAGTACTCTTCCTAAAACTACCCAAACCGCTTCTGGTGTGCCTATAAATTTAAGGAGTTACCTCTATTTTTCCGGGATCCCATTAAATGGAACTTTACACGTCTAACTGTCGAAATCTGGGTGTATTGTATACTTCTGCATACCCCCTCAGAGCATACAGGCGTGATGTTACGTCATGATGTTGTATAAACAATAAACAACAAAGCGATTGCAGCAATTACTGCAGCTTTGCCGTGTATTTTTGAAGAGTTCCATTTATATCTCCGAAGATCAGAGTCAGATCTTAATCAAATTGAAATGGAACCACACGGATAGCACCAGCTTTCAAGTAAAAGAAGAATCATTAAAATCGGTTCACCCAGTCGAAAGTTCTGAGGTAACAAACATTGTCGAAATCTGGGTATATTGTGCACATCTGCGTACCCCCTCAGAGCATATAGGCGTGATGTTACGTCATAATGTAGTATAAACAATGAACCTGCAAGCGAATGCAGCAATCACTGCAGATTTGCCATCTATTTTGGAAGAGTTCCATTGTATATCTCCGAAGATCAGCATCAGATCTTCAGCAAATGAAAATGGGACCAAATGGGAAGCACCAGCTTTCAAACAAAAAAACCGGCCAAGAGCGTGTCGGGCCACGCTCACTGTAGGGTTCCGTAGCTTCCCAGACCATTAAAAATACCAACATTTTTCGTCAGCAAAAATAACTTTGTTTTTCATAGTATTTGTATGAAAAACAAAGTTATCATTTGCGTTTTTTTGAAAAAGTGCTATATAACTCAAAAACTATTCAACTCATCAAGTTGAAAATAATTTTCCTAGAAAGTTCATATAAAGGTCTACTTCTGTGATTTTTTTCATATTTTTTAAACTTATGGTTCAAAAGTTAGAGGGGGGGGGGACACATTGTTTTTGACTTTCGGAGCGATTATTTCCTAAAATATTAATATTATCAAAAAATGATTTTAGAAAACCCCTATTCATTTTTAAATACCTATCCAACAATATATCACACGTCAGGGTCAAAATTAAAAAAAAAATCGCTCCCCACTTTACGTCTGGGGGAGGTACCCTAATAAAAATGTTTTTTTAAATTTTTATTTTTGCACTTTGTCGGCATGATTGATATACATATTGGTACCAAATTTCAGCTTTCTGGTGCTAACGGTCACTGAGATTATCCGCGGACAGACAGACAGACAGACATGGCGAAACTATAAGGGTTCCGTTTTTTGCCATTTGGCTACGGAACCCTAAAAAGAACCATCAAAATCGGTTCACCCAGTCGAAAGTTCTGAGGTAACAAAAACAAAAAAAAAAAAAAAAAAAAAAAATACAGACGAATTGAGAACCTCCTCTTTTTGGAAGTCGGTTGAAAATAATTTATGTCAGAACTATGTTGTGGGCAGCCGACAACAATGTATTGTTGAGAAACTTTAGAACCTTTGTCTAGCTTAGTGGTATGCTCTACGCACTTAGATTTACTAAATTTGAATACCCTTCCATAAATGTATAATTCCTTTCAGGTGGCGCGTCTATGTTTCCATCTAGCTCTAGCTAGATGGAAACATAGACTACATCTAGCTCTAGCTAGATGGAAACATAGACTAGTTATTAGAAGCAATTAGGCACTTACGTATATCTTCCAAATTTTCCAGTAAATTCATTGTGTAGTTCTGGCAACGAGGATTAATTAAGTACTAGCCTATCTACATGGAGTATATCTAGCACATCTACCTACTAATTTTCGCCTCATTATAATTTTAATGGGTATTAATTTTTCATAGGCATGCTAAAGTAGGTAATCAGTGCCTACAACTTAAATCAAGGCCAACCATTATACTAGCTTTCTTCATTGTCTTAAATATTAATTTACTCACACCGCAAAATCCCAATTCGTAGATATAGAACCAACGATGTGTTAGAGAACATAAATGAATATCTACAGGCTGCTGAACGAACATAAAGCTAAAGTAATGTACATAAATAACTGGTCTTGGGCTTAAAATTACTTTCAGGCAATTTGTCAGGAAAAAAAGTGTCCCGCGTGGTAACAAATGGGTCAACCTTTTTTAGAATAACGGAATTTTCTAATCTGTTATCCCTTTGCGTATTGCACGAAAATTAGTCGGTACAAGGAGGATTTATATTGACAAATTTCATGTAAAGTTGGATGACAGTTGTTGTACATTGGTCCCTTGGTTACAGTTTTTATGAGAACATAAATAAACCTTAATAGCGCGTCATGAAGAAATTTAAGCCGTACTAGACCACAAAACTTTGAACATTAATCCATTAGATTATCCAGGGGGCACTCGTATAGTAAATGAAGGGTAATTTGAATACCTACTTAACTGTCTAGGCAAACATACTTTTTGTCGGTGAAACTTATCTTTAGCTTTTAGGTGTTTCGATGGTACATATTTTCAGACTTTCAAAACTAAAGTTCAGTATTAATAATAATAGGTTTGTGCAATTGACTGGTGCACCCAGTTCCGTCCTAGTGCGGCCCTGTCTGTAGAGCGCAGTGTCAAGTGTGCAATTTGTTCGTGACATGTCAATAACAACCTTGTTTTCGTCTTGTGTTATACTGTGGTTATTGTGATGGATTGGTTGACATTTGTGATCATTGCACATGTACTTATGTAAATAAACAGACGGAGTTGAACAAGCCTTTTTAGTGTTTTGAAACGCAGACTAGACATCATGAAATAGGTCAGACTAAGTTATCGATCGAAATAAATCTACAAATCATTAAACATTCTCAAAAGCCCCCATTACCTACTCCAACAGATTCTACGACTCAGTGGCACGACCCGTACAGTTACTCCAATATTTTTATGGACCAAGGTACCTGAAGGTACAATATTTCAATTGTTCAGTGGACCGACAGAGTTTATAGGCGGGCGTCGAGTGACGTTGTAATACGGACACAAACATTACCCGTTTAAATTGAATTTCGCGCAATTTATCAGCGAGCTTCGATAAAATACGGCCCCCTTCCCCCTTGAAACGATTTAATTCTACAAGAGTATGCGTGGTGTAATTTAGTAAGTGATGCTCCGCGTAAGGTGAATTGTTATGGATTTTTGGTGAGAGCGTAAAGTAAAGAGTAAAGTGTCGTATTTATGAGTAAAGTGTGCCCGATGCGTGCTGGTATCACTAGGTCACTAGGTAGGTGCGGCAATGGCAGGAACACGCCCCAAGAAATCAAGATAATTTCTTAATAAATACGCAGTTGTCCATTATACGAAACAGAAATACTGCTTAACAATCTTAAAACATCACTAGATAGAAACAGAAACGAATGTCTTCCAGTAGAAGCAAAATACGAAAAATTAATATATTACACCAACTGAAAACTGTAAGTAGGAAAACAACACAAATTCCAAAAAAGAAATCTCACTTAAAAGTAAAGAACTGCTACAGAAACGTAAGGAACTATTACGAGAAAAGAAAACTAAAGACAGCCGCCAAAAAATAACAGAGGTAAGCAAAATCATTAACGAACAACTGCGGAGAGAAAAAAGAACGAAGCGATTTAATACGATAAAGAATTTCATAGAAAAAACGGGAGGAATAAAAAAGGCAACGAAAAAACTAAATGACAAAAAGAATTGGATACCAAGTATGAAAAAGAAAGTTGGTAAAAGTACAGGGAAAAGAGAAGAGATACTGAAAACTGCTACAGAATTTTACAGAAACCTATACCCAAACCAAAAGGTGGGAGAAACTGTAAAAGAGTATGATACATTAGCCAATGAAGAGGAAATACCTGAAATATTCAAAGAGGAAACTATAAAAGCTATAAGAACACAAAGGAATGACAAAGCTCCCGGATCAGATCTCGTTACAAACGAATTACTGAAAACAACAATACCGGTGATCGCTCCGAAGCTTACAGAGATATTCAGTGAAATAATTAAAACGGAAAAGATACCAGAGGATTGGACTAAATCGACCATCATACTATTGCACAAAAAAGGTGACAAAAGCGATATAGCAAACTACAGACCCACTAGTTTAATGTCCAATGTTTATAAAGTATTTTCAAAAATTATACTGTCAAGAATTGCCAACACCCTTGAAGAAAAAACTTTTTTGCAAAAAATAAAACCGACTTCACACAAAAAAGTGAAAAATAACTTTAGCTTCTGAAGTCGGTGACCTTTGTTTGATTGATTAAATTTTTTTGTCACCGACTTCAGAAGGTAAGTTATTTTTCACTTTTTTGTGTGAAGTCGGTTTTATTTTTTGCAAAAAAGGTTTTAATTTTCACTTTTTAGTGGTTCACAATATGTGCATACCCTTTAACAGCGTACCAGCGTGATTTTTTGTTATGAACTGGTATAAACAATAGACAGACATGAGATTTCAGCAATCCCAGTAAGAGACACACATTTGCTACATTTAATGAGGAGTTCCGTTGTCTTTCTCCGAAGTTCTTCATCAGATCTTTACCAAATTTAAATGGGATCACTCCGAGAAACTACTCTTTCAAAAACTACCCAAATCGCTTCTGGTGTGCCTATAAAATTTGAAGAGTTCTCTCTATTTCTCCAGGATCCCATTATCAGGATCCTGACTTGATGATTATGGGAACTTCTGGGAAGTATACCCTTTCAAACAATTAAAAAACAAATTCGGTCCAGTCATCTTCGAGTAATCGGGGAACATTGCATTGAGAACCTCCTCCTTTTTGAAGTCGGTTAATAACGACGTTATGGTACGTGACTCAAATATCCGGATAGCCTTTAAAAGATTTGGCCGAGAATCGGTAATTTGCTTCTAAGAATTGAAGACGGAACTCTTCAATTCTTAGAAAAAAAAAAAAAAAATGATTTTCAACCGACTTCTAAAAAGAGGAGGTTCTCAATTCGTCTGTATTTTTTTTTTTTTTGTGTTTGTTACCTCAGAACTTTCGACTGGGTGAACCGATTTTGATAATTCTTTTTTTATTTGAAAGCTGGTGCTTCCCGTTGGGTCCCATTTTAATTTGTTGAAGATCTGATGCTGATCTTCGGAGATATACAATGGAACTCTTCAAAAATAGACGGCAAATCTGCAGTGATTGCTGCATCCGCTTGTAGGTTCATTGTATAGACTACATCATGACGTAACATCACGCCTGTATGCTCTGAGGGGGTACGCAGATGTGTACAATATACCCCGTAAAGCAAATTTGTCCAAAAAAGATTAATACTAATAATAAGAAAACTAAAAATTATCTGGGTTTTTATGTACCTACTTAGTTTTTGAAGTCGGTGCCAAACCAACAAAAACAAAAAAAAATGCTGTCAAACAGAGAAAATAATACGATGAACAAACCAAACCAAAAATGTTTCGAAAATAATAATACTAGTGCATTCGAATATTCACAGAAATAACATCTGCTCGCAACGAAGTGTGCCTTCAAGTGTTTGGCCTTTCTTTTTTTTTTCGGAATGGCATCTCGCAGTTCAACCTAGAGAGGTTGTCGTCTGCTTAACCGGACTATGGTTTGGTCTTTCGGGTTGCGCGTCGCTTATATAGGCCCAGGGGGCCCGCCCCCTTACTTCTCCGACGCCGCGCCGTCGCCGTCGCTTCGTGTGCAATTGTTTTTAATTTACTCGTAAGTTCATTGTTTTAGAAAATATGTATATGTCTTGTTGGTTTGGCACCGACTTCAAAAACTAAGTAGGTACATAAAAACCCAGATAATTTTTAGTTTTCTTATTATTAGTATTAATCTTTTTTGGACAAATTTGCTTTACGGGGTTGAAATAAAGACGGAATAGGGACTGAATTAGGATAGGAGTGAGGTGTATTCAATTTTTTTCAATTATTTTGTTCTTTTCAGTGGATTGGTTTTTTGAAGTCGGTTCTCTTTTTTTTTAAAAAGAAATCAGATCAAGTTATAATTTTTTTGTTAGTTTTGTTTTTTAATTCGAATTATTTTTTCTTTTTTTGTATGAAAATCTTAATGCGGTTCACAGAATACACCTACTTACCAAGTTTCAACAGCATAGTTCTTATAGTTTCGGAAAAAAGTGGCTGTGACATACAGACAGACAGACATGACGAATCTATAAGGGTTCTGTTTTTTGCCATTTGGCAACGGAACCCTAAAAAGTAAAACGAGATTCAAAAATTAATACTTAACATACAAACAACTAAAGTGGAGGTAGACAGGCCATATGTCAAGAGAGAAAAAATAAAAATGGACAAGACTAATAACATAATGGTACCCACGAGACAGCATAAGAAACAGAGGTAGGCAGACTAAGAGATGGGAAGATGATCTCAAGAAAGTAGCGGGTCCAACGTGGAGTCGAACAGCAAGGAATAGGACAGAATAGAAATCATTAGAGGAGGCCTTTGTCGGAAGACAAGTTGAAGAATAGTTAGGTACCGCGTTCGCCGATTTAAAATGTTATAGTAAGTAGTTAGGTTTAATTAATCGTATAACAGCTTATAGTAAATAACATGTTTGTTTAATAGTATAATAGTCTATTAGTTAATTATAAAGTTAAAATAGTACTAGGCACACAAAAACTTGTAATCTTAAATAACAACAATCAGCAGACTGAAAGTTGTCCGCAAAATACCTAGTCGGAAAAGCGCTAGGCGGCTAATGATGCCTTCTGGGCCTGTAGTGCACAAGTAAATCTTCACTGAGGATCTGCTACTATACCTACCTCATGTTCAATCAATCCTCATGTCAATTATTATTCAAGGCACAAAAAAGGTGCATAAGAGCCATGTGTGGTCTGAAAACAGATGACAGCAGCTGTGCACCGTACTTTAAAACTACTAACGTTACCGGCTTTATACATATTAGAAATTAGTATCTTTGTTAAAACGAATACCAACCTTTTTGAAAAAATGACAATGGTAGGTACGAAATGTTCCGATTCGTAGTCAGTACAAAAATGCTTGTCCTTGGTATGGCTCCACGCATTTATAATAAAATTCCAGATGCCAAAAAGAATTAGATTTTACACAATTTAAGAAAAAAATGAAATTGTTTTAATTGATAAATGCTATTATACTGTTGACGAATATTTAAATGACGAATTAATTTAGAATTACAAATATTGAGGTTTAACAAATTGAGACTAATTGACATTTTGACAGTAATTGACATGTATTATTTTAATAATTCCTCATTTATATCCGATGCTAATTAATATGTACCTATTCAATTTATTTTTTTAATTTAATACCATAATGCATGATGTTTGTATATTATAGTGATAATTCTAATCCAAAGCTAATTAGCACAACATATTTATACGCCTCCTGGCATAACATGGCGCTCTTTTCATCAACATAAGATCTGTACTTTATTTACCTATGAAATCAAATAAATTATGATTTGATTTGATTTGATTTGATTCGTACTCCTTGACTCCTTTACCCATGACCAATTTCGATACACCTGCCAAACGTGAGAGGTGGCTTTGGTAATTTAGAGTTATTATACTGATGATTCAACACCATTCCACGAACAAATTCATACAGATTTCGCTTAAAAATATAATTTCGAAGTAGCTGGTAAAAGAAAACACCAATACATGCACAACAACCATTGTAGTAATATTATTACGTACTAACCGACTGAACGTCCTCAATGGTTGACATTTTGTCTGTACATCAATTTTAGGTCAAATCTTCATCACATCCATTATTAGTTTAAGCTTTATTGTTTCACGTTGCTCTTTTATTGCCATCCTTTCATTTAGTTTCATTGTAGATATCGTTTTACTGTAACAATTACGAGTTTATCATTTTCATTTTCATACTACACTATACTCACAAATTGCTCACAGATGATGCGCAACATTATTTACTACACTATCCACGCACCAGAACCTTTAATTCCATCGTATTTCTTCATGTTTTTGCTAACTTTGTGTTTATTAATTCTTTGACATTTTATTGTCAATAATCTGGTCGTCATAGTTACCTTTTAATCGTTCGTGGTTTTCTTTGTGGCCATCCACCGTTTTTGTCTTAAAAGCCAGATAATCGTTCTGGCCTTCTACTTTACACACTCTTTTCGTCTAATTTTCAAACATTTTGCAAATTCCACTTTTGATTTCGAAATCGGCTATATAAGACAGGGCCGCTCTAGACATTCATTCATTTCATCGCTAGCTTTCGAGCGAAGAACATTATATAGGCCTTGTCCCGGGGCCGACTGCTCCGGGACTCAAGAAAAGACCTCAAACCTCTTGACTTCTCCACCAGTCACCTCAACTAAAACCTGCCTCTGCACTGGGCTTCAGAGGAGGACTGCTGCCTACTGCTGTCAACCTTCATCCGGGGCTGGAGTCCTGTGCTGCGAAGCCTGCCTACTGCTGTCAACCTTCATCCGGGGCTGGAGTCCTGTGCTGCGAAGCCAGCCTACTGCTGTCAACCTTCATCCGGGGCTGAAGTCCTGTGCTGTGAAGCCAGCCTACTGCTGTCAACCTTCATCCGGGGCTGGAGTCAGCGGTTGGACCGTTTTTGGCTGACTCGCCCCGGACTGCCGTCGACCCTCTCCTGCGACCCTCTCCTGCTCGTCTTCATCCCGTGATCATCCCTTCACTCCATCCTCATCTTCACTATCATCTTCATTTTGTTACTTTCAGATTTTATTACTAAAATAAATTGTATTACGTTTATCCTTTTTTTTTTATTTATTCTATTTTTTTCTTCATATCTGTCGCTTCACGACAGTTTGGCGCCCAATTGTCTTCAGGTTCTACACTTCTACATAACACTACACATTTCCATCATCACAAAATTCTAAAGAAAACACTTTGTCTAGTGTCCATAAATCAGAGGGAAAATAAGTACCCATTTTAAAAACATTATTTCTGGTGGTCATACACGTAATACTTTTAAGATTGTGGTATCTTACCTTTACATAGTGTGACTCATTATATAAACTAAAGAGGTCATTACTCTTCACTAAACCTTAAAACCTTTATACAGACTTGGTTTATAAAAATTGTTTCTGTTTCACCTTAACTACAATTTTCCTCTGATTTAATATAAACCTTTTTGGCAGTCTCTCTTGGCAACTTCACTTTAGATCATTAGTTCATTGTCATACTACAGACATCATTAAACATTTTCATATAGCTATCATTGTAACTATTTTTTCTTTTGGAAGGAAAATAATTTTTCTTTAATCTTTTACTAACTTAATACTTCTAATTTTTTTTCTTCTAGAAGGAAACAAGGTATTTTCTTTGAAACTTATCTTTATTTTACCAATATGTATAGAACAATTAAGTTTGAATTTCTTAATAAACCTGAACTCGAATACGAAATTAAGATCAGACTTGAGGAACCAGTAGACACTGTCGTACGGTTAAGAAAGCAAATTCTTCGACTTTCTTCTATTACCTCCTCGGAGGAAATTTTAATCTCACCAATTCCAATTGAGGAAGAGCTCCCTCAAATTAATACCACTATTAATTACTTAGACTTAAAAGTAGATAAACTTCTACACGGTGATTCCAAATACACTCGTCTTATAGAAACTTATCTTAATCATTTATTTTTTAGACTCGAGCGTATAGACGTTGACGTACTGAACTCTGAACAGAAAATTGAGTTTGACGCTTTACGGTCCAAATTTGATAGCCTCAACAACAAATTTGAACCATTCACTTTTCTTCCAGCGGAAAATACTTCCCCTCCTCTCTACGATTTACCTACCTCTCATGACAACTCGGAAACTCCTCCTTCAAATATCCCTCCGTCACAGACCATTCTTGAGGCCCTCCTTCAACAAATTAACTCTACAGTTCCTCCTCAACAAGTGAAGCCTCATATTTTTAAAGATTTAAAAAGATACACTTATAATGGAAAGTCATGTCCTAGGTCGTTCCTTCAAAAACTAGAAGAATATTGCATTTCACGTAGCTTTGACAAAAAACTTTTGATTAATCAAGCGTACGAAATTTTTACAGACAATGCTTTACACTGGTTTAGATTTCAGATTAATTGTAATCCAAATCTGACCTGGCATGAAACTTCTGAGCTTCTTATAAAAGATTTTGGTGTTTTCGATTACGATTACAAATTACTAGAAGACATCAGAAAGCGAACTCAAGGTCTGGACGAAACTATATCGGTCTACATTTCAATTATGTCTGGAATGTTTTCACGCTTGACTAAAAAATTGTCTGAGTCAGAACAATTAGAGATTTTACTGAGGAATATCAGACCGTGCTATTCAGTTTTTGTGGCATTAAGAGATTGTACTACTATTGACTCTCTCTTAGCTGTTTGCCAGATTTACGAAAAATTCTTGGACAAAGATAAAAACTTTAAAGAACCATCTTTGCAACAAAATACTTTAACAGCTGAATTTAGCTACAAACCTCGTATACCAGTTACTAATTCTTCCTCTGTAAATTTTCAGAAACCTCCTCCTCAGTACCTCCAAAAACCAAAACAAATTAACACTCTGACTCGATCTGATCCTCCTCAACAGAGTAGCTTTTGCGTTCGTTGTCGTGTGCATGGACACACCTTAAACACTTGTAAGAAACCTCACTTCATTATTTGCTTCAAATGTGGTTTGAAGGACTTTAAAACTGCTGATTGCCCTAAATGCAATCCTAAGCCTGGTACTAGCTCAAAAAAACTAACAACTGACTTGAAAAGTGAAAATTTCGACGTTAATGATTGGAATAATTGGATCAAAACTCTTAAAAATTTCTTTTCTTACTACAAAATTTCTTCAACCCTTTACTCTAATGACAATGATTCCAAACGCTCTTTCATTAACGTGCGAATTATTAACTTAAACATTTCTGCCTTACTTGATTCAGGTAGTTCTGTTACCATACTTGGCAACAATTCTCACCTGGAAATTCTTAAATTAGGTTTCAAGCTTTTCAAGTCAGACTTAATTACTGTCTCAACTGCTAGTAACCAAAAAATTAAATCTTTAGGATATTTTGAATTACCTATTTTCTTTAATAACCAGACTCATTTAATTAAAGCTTATGTTTTTCCAGAATTATTCCCCTCTCTTATTCTTGGTATTGATTTCTGGAAAAAATTTAATCTTCTTCCTACTATTTTATCTTCTGTTTGTCAGTCGAACCTTAAATGTTCATCTATTCAAGATGCGGAGAAAAAGATACTACCTTATGAACATCTTAGTACAAATCAAAAGGATATTGCAGATAACATTATCCAACGCTTCAAGAGTATCTCATTTGAAGAAAAAGGCATTTTGGGACGTACTCATTTAATTACACACAAGATCGACACAGGTGATTCTCTCCCCATCAAGCAAAGATGTTATCGATTGTCCCCTGAAAAACAAAAAGCTTTAATCAACGAAGTGGATAAAATGTTGAAATGGAATGTCATTGAACAATGCGAAAGTCCATGGCTATCTCCGGTGCTTATAACTCCGAAGAAGAATGGAGAATGGCGTTTCTGCGTCGACAGCAGGAAACTTAACTCAATCACTCGTCGTGATGCCTACAGCCTCCCACTTATAAGTGAGATTCTTGACAATCTTAAAAACGCCAAATATCTCTCAAGTATCGACATTGCGAAGGCCTTCTGGGAAATTTCTCTCAACCCTGCGGACAAAGACAAGACTGCCTTTTATGTACCCGGAAGAGGCATGTACAGATTTAAAGTAATGCCCTTCGGCTTAACTAACTCTCCTGCTACTCAACAGAGACTAATGGATATGCTGTTTACTCCAGATTTTGACAACAAAGTATTCTGTTATCTCGACGATATCGTAATTATAAGCGATACCTTCGAAGAACATATTTCTCTTCTCTTAAAAGTTCATGAAAAACTCTCTTTTGCCAATTTAACTATAAATTTTGAAAAAAGTCAATTCTTCAGGAAAGAACTCAAGTACCTCGGTTTTGTTGTAGGTGAATATGGCCTGAGAGCTGATCCTGACAAAATTCGAGCCATTTTGGAATATCCTACACCATCCTCTAGAAAAGAAGTACGTAGATTCATCGGTACTTGCAGCTGGTTCCGAAGATTCATTGCAAACTTCAGCACAATTGCTTCTCCACTTAACAGGCTAACTTGCTCTGGGAAGATTGCCCCTAAATTCGTTTGGAACCCCGAAGCAGAATCGGCATTCGTAAAACTTAAAGAAGCTTTGGTTACTACTCCTGTTCTCGCTTGCCCAGACTTCAACCTCCCATTCTCTGTACATTGCGATGCATCAAATTTTGGCATAGGAGCAATGCTTACACAACATCAAAACGACAAGGAAGTTGTTATTGCTTACATGAGTAAAGCTCTTAATAAAAACCAGCAGAACTATTCTACAACAGAAAGAGAAACTCTAGCCGTAATAACTGCTCTAGAACACTGGCGTTGTTACCTAGATAATGGTAAACAATTTACAATTTACACAGATCACGCTGCTCTTAAATGGTTCCAGAACTTATCCAATCCTTCAGGAAGACTGGCTCGTTGGACGCTACGCCTATCTTGCTTCAACTTCATTCTAAAACATAAAAAGGGTAAAGATAATGTTGTCCCTGACCTACTATCCAGATCAAAAACTCATGACTCTGAAGATTCTCAACGTCAAGGTGTAAATCCTATTTTAACGGACGAATCAGTTCCTAATCGTGACTTGGAACACTACAACAAGATTTTACTTGGCTGTCAGAACAATCCTGATTCTTATCCAAACTATACGGTTAAAGAAAACAAGCTCTATCGTTGCATTCACTCTCCTCATGCTCTGAACGATGACTTCACTTGGAAAGAAGTTCCACTTCCACATGAAAGACAGGCTATTATCGAAAGGAATCACAGTCCTTCTCAAGAACCTCATCTCGGAATTTTCAAAACCTACAAGAAGCTTTTGTTACGATATTACTGGTCTGGCATGTTTAAAGATATCGCTAAATTTATCTCTACTTGCGACATTTGTCTTGCTTATAAACATCCAAATCATTCTCCTTATGGCCCTATGGGTAAACCAAAAATTTGCTCGAGACCTTTTCAATCTATATCGCTTGATCTTATGGGTCCTTTTCCCATGACCAGAAGACGTAATCAACATATTTTAGTTATTAATTGTACCTTTACTAAATATACTTTTATCTTTCCCTTAAAACGTGCTACTGCGTCTAACATAATTAATATTTTAGAGAATTCCGTATTTCTCATCCATGGTGTTCCACAAACCATTATCATGGATAACGGTCCCCAATTTCAATCCCGTGAATTTACTACATTTCTTAATAAATATAAAGTCCCTTTTATATTCTACTCTCCATTTTACTGTCCCCAAGTCAATCCTACAGAAAGGTATAATAGGACCATCATCACGGCTCTAGCTACTTTGGTAGGTGATGATCATCGAACCTGGGATATTTATCTCCCAAAAATTCAACACGCGATAAACAGTTGTGTTAATGCTATAACTGGTTTTTCTCCAAACCTTTTAGTATTTGGTCGGGAAACAGTTCCTTGTGGTTCATTCTACACTCCAACTCAAAATCTTGAGGAAGTTGTTTTTCTACCTCGCGATGTCTACGCTACAAATATTGGTTTCCTCTCGTCAATTTTTGATAAGGTTCAAACTAATTTATACATAGCACACGCTAAGAATAGCGCTCGCTATGACCTACGTCGGTCATTTAAAGAATTTAATGTCGGTGATACAGTTTGGCGTAAGAATTACGTACAAAGCAACGCGGGTTCGTACTTCAGCGCAAAACTGGCCCCTAAATTTCTAAGATGCAAAGTCTTTAAGAAACTCTCGCCCTTAGTATACATATTAGAAGATACTAATGGAACGAAAAATAAATGGCACATCAAAGACATTAAAATCTAAACCTCGTCTTCATCGAATCATCTTATTTAGATAGTTAATCTCTCATTAGCTCATTTATCAATCGCTTAAAATTAATCTTTATTTTTGTTTTGAATACGAGTTTTTAAACTCACTATTCAACGTCCTATGCGGCGTTACTTTTAACTTGTCTTTATTTTGTGATTTAGAGCTTACTGCTCTTATTCTTCACTTCTACAAATGAGGTCAGAAGATCACTAGTTCAGATACCTTTACTTTAGAGCCCTACCGCTCGAATCTATCTTAGACTAAACTAAATAGTCATCTTAATAATTATATAATTATTCCTTTATAGGGTTTTCTTCGAGCGGCTGACTACTCGTAAAATAAGCCTTAGGTCAATATATTTTTCACCCAGGGAGCGGTTGATTACTCCCTAAATAAGCCTTAGGTCAATATATTTTCCACCCATGGAGCGGTTGATTACTCCCTAAATAAGCCTTAGGTCATATTTAGGAACATACTTCTAGAGTGGTAGTCATTGACTGTGAACTCCACCCTTACCATTATGTAGATGATAGTATACCTGAGGAAGAATGAATGTCTGTTAGATGATTTCTGTTTGGACGAAGTAATGTTTCAAGGATTTCTCTCGAACTTTAAACATAAAATTTTCTCTGAGTCGAAAATTTTCTGGGGTTGTCGGGGAAATGTAGTAATATTATTACGTACTAACCGACTGAACGTCCTCAATGGTTGACATTTTGTCTGTACATCAATTTTAGGTCAAATCTTCATCACATCCATTATTAGTTTAAGCTTTATTGTTTCACGTTGCTCTTTTATTGCCATCCTTTCATTTAGTTTCATTGTAGATATCGTTTTACTGTAACAATTACGAGTTTATCATTTTCATTTTCATACTACACTATACTCACAAATTGCTCACAGATGATGCGCAACATTATTTACTACACTATCCACGCACCAGAACCTTTAATTCCATCGTATTTCTTCATGTTTTTGCTAACTTTGTGTTTATTAATTCTTTGACATTTTATTGTCAATAATCTGGTCGTCATAGTTACCTTTTAATCGTTCGTGGTTTTCTTTGTGGCCATCCACCGTTTTTGTCTTAAAAGCCAGATAATCGTTCTGGCCTTCTACTTTACACACTCTTTTCGTCTAATTTTCAAACATTTTGCAAATTCCACTTTTGATTTCGAAATCGGCTATATAAGACAGGGCCGCTCTAGACATTCATTCATTTCATCGCTAGCTTTCGAGCGAAGAACATTATATAGGCCTTGTCCCGGGGCCGACTGCTCCGGGACTCAAGAAAAGACCTCAAACCTCTTGACTTCTCCACCAGTCACCTCAACTAAAACCTGCCTCTGCACTGGGCTTCAGAGGAGGACTGCTGCCTACTGCTGTCAACCTTCATCCGGGGCTGGAGTCCTGTGCTGCGAAGCCTGCCTACTGCTGTCAACCTTCATCCGGGGCTGGAGTCCTGTGCTGCGAAGCCAGCCTACTGCTGTCAACCTTCATCCGGGGCTGAAGTCCTGTGCTGTGAAGCCAGCCTACTGCTGTCAACCTTCATCCGGGGCTGGAGTCAGCGGTTGGACCGTTTTTGGCTGACTCGCCCCGGACTGCCGTCGACCCTCTCCTGCGACCCTCTCCTGCTCGTCTTCATCCCGTGATCATCCCTTCACTCCATCCTCATCTTCACTATCATCTTCATTTTGTTACTTTCAGATTTTATTACTAAAATAAATTGTATTACGTTTATCCTTTTTTTTTTATTTATTCTATTTTTTTCTTCATATCTGTCGCTTCACGACACCATAAACCGCTAAAGTCAGCTAGATTAAACATTACTAGCTTCCACCTAATAGAAATTAATTTAGAAACCACAATCGCACCGACTTCGTCTGGATCGCAATACGAAACTTCGCGCTGAAGTTCGCGGCAACTTCCAGTAATGCGATTAAAAGTCGAGTTGGTCGTCGGACGCCGCGACAATAGATGTTACTTTAACGTTGTTTGTCTTGCGACATCCTCGGACTCGCGGGGCTGCGACATTGAAGCCTTTATTATTGTGAAGTTTTCTCACTGTTTTTGTTTGGGGTGATTAATTAGGATCGTGTTACAGGGTGATATAATTTTTGATTGTGTTTGGATTTGGCCCGCTGATGGGGTTTGAGTTGGGGCGTTTATTAAGTAGGCAAGCAGATCTACTTAGATGTTTGTACATAAGTACACAGCTTTATAATTTAAATTTGACATATTTCCTAAAGCGAATCTACGTTTGGACAGTTATGTTTAAGTTCCATGTATTGTATTCCAGTTATGTTCAACGGGCTTGTGTCCGCAGCTCCACGTCAAAGCGCGTATTTAAGTTATATAAGTTCCATGTAATGGGGACCTATCTCCTAACGGTGAAATCCTGCCTTTGGCCTTTGGTGACTCCCAAGCATAATAATTATGTTATTGGGTAGGTATATCCTATTTCGTAGACAAATAGATGAACTAAGCCAAAATAGGACCGGGTAATAGCACTAAACGGATTGAATTCTCGGGGTAGATGATTCGTTGTGAAACCAACTCCGCAGCAGCGTTCGGTTTTAGGCTGGTTTGCTTATGCCAGTGCCAACCTACCATGGGCCATGGGGCTTGGCACGGCTTGGCAGTGGCCTGAGAGTAGCTTATACCAAACATGTTTTTTTACCACGAGACACATAATGTTTCCAATATTTCCAATCACATCCGCATATCAAACACGTCATGACCCACATTCCTAGAACTTGTAGCAACAATTTTCAATTTCTCGACGTTCAAAAACTAGCAACAAAATGGCTGGTCTTGGAACTTCCGCAAGTCTAACTTTGATGAGTTCGACACACGACGCCCGCGTAAGCGCCCCAACTTGCACAATGCTTCCTTTACATTCTTTTTATACTTTTGAATAAAACTCTCGGCCGAATTTACTTTGTCATCGCTTTGTTCGTTCGACGTTTATGTGTTTTAAATTCTGTGTATTTTTGGACAAAGTTTCTGGCATTCAATGTAGAACGAAAAGCTTCATCTATAGAAATCAGGGAACGATTAACTTTCAAACTGTAGTAGGTCTAAACCTCTATTCTACCTATTTTATAGCGAAATAATAATTTTGTCGAAGAACGAATTCCTTATTGTCGCTAATGCCAGCTGTTGAAAAAACAGTCCCTACCATTATACAGGGTGACTGGGGGTCAGTGGGTCGTCTTAGGGGCTTATTTTTTGGAATTAGAGTCATTTCATCAATTCATCCTCTCGCCGCGCCTCAAAACTTAGGATTAGGTGGTTTTTTATCTTAGAGGTAGCCTTCCTCTGGGCCAGGCGGTTAAGCAAAGCCCCCGACGGTGGCATTAGGCATGCCTCCGTTCGCTGTCCGGCCAACCCGGCTCAGCGAACCCGCCGAAAGTTGTCTCTTCTAGGAATGCTCCTAGAGGAGAGACAACGAATGCCGCGTTGGTGCACCTGCACCTCGGCGGCATGGTCACGTCCTCCGCTGTGCCCTCTGCTTAACAGAGGGTCACGCGGAGGATTGGTCCAAATTGGACCCCGCTCGTGATGCCAGACTCATTGGCTGGTTATAGGAAATGTAGTTTTGTAGTTTCAGATTATTTAGCGTCACTTAATTACACGGACACGGAAATCTTCTAGAAGTCCTAGTTTGATTATGTTATGCCCTCGTATCTACTTTGCACACATCTCCTAAAATTAGTTGTAATGTTTATTGTTTTTGTACCAGTTTGATTTTTGTTGTAATTGTTATTAGATTTATTTTATTTTAAAAACTAATTAAATTATGCAATGTAAAGTGATGGCCTGAAACACAGGTTTAAATAAACCTAGATCAGGTAGGTCGCTACCTAACATTTGTATTTGACCATTTCGTTACCAGCAAAGGCAGCAACTGTTTTATTTATTGTAATTGTAGTTTAATTATAAGCACTAATTATACAATTGTTAAAAATAACTATACTGCACTTAAATGTATGCTTTTGTAAAACCTTCTTCTTTTAAAATAAATTATTCTAAATTATTCTTATTCTTATTGGCCGCAGCAGTGCCAATCCCAAGGGATGAGAATTTCTTCTCATTCCTAAAGGAAGGACACTGCCGCGCCTGGGGTGCACCGGCCCAGCAGCTGCTCTTTCCTCCAGACGTATCGAGAGGAACCAGCAGAAGTCCTCCACGTGTGCCTGGCAGCTGCCAGGCACACGTGGAGGACTTCTGGCATCGCACCCCGACGTTTTCTACCTTGAGTATTCTTAGGGGCAGGGACTTGGAAAAAAAAAGAATATAAAAAAAAATACGATTTTTCGCGGGTTTACATCTTCTCATGGTTTACGATTAGAGCTACCATTTTGGAAATATAGAGGGTTTTTCAAAAAACTAGAAAAAAATAAAAAGCGCAAGACCATGCTTCTCAGAAGCTAAATGGTTTCTATGGTCATCTGATACTGCAACAAAACTGTTAAAATTTGAAAAAAAAAACGAAAGTTTTCTAATGGCGCATCCACACATGCCGCCGGCTTATGCCGCCGGGTTTCAGACCGCCTTGCCGCTGAATGCAGGCCGCCGGCTTTACCGGCAGTTGCCGGCGGCCTGCAGATGCGGTTGCAATTTTCGCAGTAGTGTTGTGACTTTCGTCGAAGTTAGTCGTGTACGTAGGATTGAAAGATGTTGGACTATTATATAGTTGCGTGTATCGCAAGTGTAGTGTTGTATGTTATCTACACTATATAATATTATAAAGAGGAAAACTTTGTTTGTTTGTTTGTTTGGTTGTAATGAATAGGCTTAAAAACTACTGGACCGTTTTTAAAAATTCTTTCACCATTCGAAAGCTACATTATCCACGAGTAACATAGGATATATTTTATCCCCGTACTCCCACGGGAACGGGAACTATGCGGGTGAAACCGCGGGACGTCCGCTAGTTATTCGTAAAAAGAACCGCAAAATCAAACGAAGATATTGGGTCAGACCAAGTCTACGAAATAGGCCTAATGTGTCCCTGATACTTGAAGATTTTAGAAAGGATGGCATAAACCGAAGAAATATTCGTTCGAAATTTAACAGTTTTCTAAGGATCTCTAGTGAAGAATTTGAAATATTACTGAATAACCGGACCCATGATATCAAATGGCCATAGTGTGCCGTGCCGCCGGGCATGTGTGGATGCGCCATAAGTCTTCGCGCCATAGCGCCCCTAAAAGGCTACACTCCAACCCCTAAGTACAATATATCTGTGACTATTTTAATTTGCAAAAGCCTTGGGTTTATTACCGTGTTTATATTTTATGCATGAAACTGAACGCAGCGAAACGATGACGATTTGACGTTTGTCATGCCAAGTTGTCAAAAAAATGTCAGCCAACAAGGAGAATAACCTTGTTCAGGCTTATATTGAATTAAATAAATTCTGCCAGAGTGGTGATTATGATAGAGCGTTAAAAGCAACAGGAAAAGGTAAGGAATCTACTCCTAAAATATTTCCTAAAAAGTATGAACGGTTAATTTATAATTGAAGAAATAAGATTATCACACTTTCCAGCCCTGTCTCTTCACATATCTCTCGATTTCTTGTATATTTTTCGTCTTAATAATACAAATCTGCCATAAATATACTGTCATATGGATGTACAAGTGATGTTTGGTCAATATACAAAGAAGAATGTTTGTAAATAATTTAAATTTGGGTGTTTCCAACAGTTCGTGTCGTGGTTACTAATTTACTTAATATTCAACAGATAACACATCTAAGAACATAAATAACAGTCTGTGTTTGGTCTTGTCCATATGCTTTTTCTTTTAAGTGCTCTTTTATTATTCCAAACTTGTTAATCATCTTTAACAGGTGACCTGTTTAACTGGTTTTGAGTACTTCAATTGCAAACTGTGTATTAAATCCATATGTTATCATGCATATAGCGTGTTGATGTTAATAACTTAATAGAAAAATTGTAAAAAAGAAAACTTCACCAATTAGAAACAAATACTATCTATGCTATGTAAATGTAAACTAGGTAATATTTAGGTACCCAAAAGGTCTGTCATCTGTTAGAGAAGTAGACACAATAGTTAAACAATGGCGTCAGACCAATTTTTTGAGCTTCACAGACGAAGGGATATCTCGGCTTGAGTATAACTTGTTGCTTTCATACTTTTTTTACCCTAAGGCCCCGTCCCCACCATGTTGTGACAACAGATAATCGTGTAGTTTTAAGTGTTGTGGCTTGTGTATTTAAATGGAGGTTTTCAGGACGATGCAATTACTGTCGTCCACGAGTTTTGCCAACTAAAAACCAATGATAAATTAACTGTCACAACATTGTGGGAGCAGGTCCTAAGACAAACCACTGATCAAAAAATTTATATTTCTATTACAGTCCTTCAAATAGCTCCAAATGAGCAGAAGGCATTCCAGTGCAAGATAGTGTGCCTTATCCAGCTGCACAACTTCAAGGAAGCCCTCGCAATTCTCAGCAACAGTAAGAATGCTGCGTTGGCGTCCGATCTGCACTTTGAGAAGGCATACACTCAGTACCGTCTCAACTACCCCAAGGAGGCGCTGCAGACTGTTGATAATGCTCCTGAGCTGACAACTGCTTTGAAGGAATTGAGGTAAGCATTAGCAAGTTATTTTTTTTTTTTTCAAAATGAGTAAAAGTAATAATTAGCCTAGTTGTAAAAAGAGAACATCAATCTCAACCCTATCTGGGTCTCATCATCACCATCTGCTTGCACAGCCGACTTCACCCACTGCTGGATATAGACCTCTCTTTGCTTGTGCCAAGCTCAAAATTCATGTGCCAGCCTCATCCAAGATATTCCCGCGTCAACAATGTCGTCTGCCCATATCGCCGCCAATACGGCTAACTAATTCTGTACAAAATTTGATCTTAACAATTTTTTTGTATTTTTTAATTTATATGTATAACACCTTTTTCACTAAATAAGTCCAACATTGCCATGCATTCCTTACTGCATCAATACTTAACATTGACTATATTATAATATAAAAACCTTTCCAGGGCTCAAATCCTGTATCGTCTGGAACAGTACCAGGACTGCTACAACTTGTACCGTGACATCGTGAAGAATACCACAGACGAGTACGAGGATGAGAGGAAGGCTAATATGTCGGCCGTGGTGGCCAACCTCGCCGCACTTAACCCTGTAAGTAATAAAAATAATAATAAAAAAAGAAAGCCTTTTATTTCTAATCTCAATGGAAATACACACTTTTTAACATTAAATACTTATTCATAATTAAATGTTAGTTATGTTAGTCTTTAGCTTATCTTAGTTATTAGTGTTAGTTTTTATAAAATGTTGGAGATGTAGCCCCGTTACGGGTAAAGGCCTCCTCCATCTTTTTCCACTTCTCCCAGTCCTTGGCAATATTTAGCCAGTTTGAGCCAGTGGTCTGCTCTATATCGTCAGCCCATCTTTTAAACGGTCTCCCTACCTTTCTTTTGCTAATAAGCTAATATTCGTATTCAAAAAGCTGCGATTTATTACAGATCCAAAAATAATTAGGCAAGTATATTTTGCTCTTTGTCAGTCAATTCTGACCTATTGCATTACCTCATGGGGTGGGGTGAATAAAACTCTGTTATTGCCCATTGAAAGAGCTCAAAGAGCTATTCTCAAGGTGGCTACTTGCCGCCCTTTCCTTTACCCCACTAACCTCCTGTATAAATCTTGCGAAGTACTAACAGTTCGACAGTTATTTATTATGAGCACTGTACTAAAACAACACGCAGCACTTCCATACAGCACTGAATTTCCTAAAAAAAGACGGAAAGATATAGTTTGCCCTCAAAAAAGTACAAAACATGCTTTCACGGGCAAGTTTTATATGTTCCTCGGACCGCTACTCTATAACAGGCTAAATGGAAAAGTAAACATCTATTCTTTAAATGGCAATAATTGCAAGAAAATCCTTAAGGAAGCTCTTCAAACTATGTCCTATGAAGATACAGAGAAGTTATTGCTTGTGCTGAAGTAAACATTGTTCATAGTATTGTTATTTAGTGATCTAGTTAGCTAAGTTAAAATAGTATAATGTTATGTACCGTTTATATTTGTACCGATAATATTAATATGATATGTGATTATTAAATCAATTAATTTTACCTCGAATTGCCTGAAACACAGGATTACCTAGTTCAGGCTCAAAATATGTGTGAACTAGACATAGATTTAAGAAAAACTGTAAACGTTTACCTTATATTTTTAATAAAAATTATTATTATTATTATTATTTTGCCCGGCGGCCCAGTCCATTTGGTGGTTTGGATAGTCCATCTGTCATCACCGAGGCGTGCGACATGTCCTGCCCAACGCCATTTTAATGCTAGCGCTTTTGTAAGGACATCTGTAAACTTTGTCTTTTTTTCAGATGTTGGCACTTTTTACTTTTTGTATTTAAACCCTGTTAGTATCCTTATTTATTTATTGCAACCATTTAAATGTGCACAAGAAGCATATCAACTTGGAAACAGTTTTTTATTGTCAGCCACCCTCCTTCCCGTAGCCTTTGATTGGCTTTTAAAAATTAATTTATTGTTTTAAAACCACTTCGATTTTAAATGTGTCTGTGATAAGTCGCGCACGCTCTGTGGCGTAATCTTGTTTGTAATCTCGAAAAATGGCTCGAGATCTCGAGACATCGATTTTGAGGAGGCAAGCGTATATTGCACAAAACAGAGAGGTTTGGAGGGAGAAAGATGGTGTCCTTGCCTTGAAGGACACAATATAGGCAATAAAAAATACATATATTATCTGTCTTTACGTATAAGTATTGTACTATTGTTGGAGTTTGTACCCTATTACGCGATATCCTTTTTAAACAAAAATAACCACTTTCTATTCCAGTCTTCAGATCTCCCCCAATTCGAGGATACGACGTACGAACTCTCATACAACGCCGGCAGCACCCTTGCTATGCGCGGCAAGTACAACGAAGCGTTGCCAGTGCTGAAGAAGGCTGAGCATGCGTGCTCCGAGAGTGTGCTTGAAGATGGGGGTACTGAGGAAGAGGCGAAGGAAGAAGCTGCTATTATTAGGTGAGTTGTAAACTATACTACCTTTCTTGGTTTCTTTCTGTATTATGGAAGCACGGTAAAAACGGAACCCCTGTCCGTCTGTCTGTCACCAGACTGTATCTCATGAACCGTGATAGCTAGACAATTGAAATTTTCACAGATGGTGTATTTCTGTTGCTGCTATAACAACAAATACTATATACGTATACAAGATACGTGTTTTGTTTGCCGTTTTGTCTAATGTTGTATAGATAATGGCACGGAACCCACCGTGCGCGAGTCCGACACGCACTTGGCCGGTTTTTTTTATTTTGGCATTTTCCCCTTGTACACTCAGGCGATTTTTGAGCGCTAGTAGTAGTTCAAAACCAACATTGCGCTGTCTTCACATTCTGAAGACCGCTCTAAGCACGTCAGACGGTCAGACATGTGCTTTGTTGGATTTTCAACTGTCTGCGGTAAGTAGTGCAGTAAAAATATCCCGTGCAACCCAAATGCTCAGTCCAATCATTACTATTAGATTTTTTCCACTTCAGTTTCCACACTTGTGCAAAGTTTATGTGTATACAGGGTGTAAACAACCTCATCACAAAGCCGTCAACCAAGCATTCTACACATCAAACTATGTGACTTTACGCGAAAATAATTGCCGGTAAACGACTTTTTTTTGGGGTGAAATATCATGTTTTGTGGTATAACTCAATGTTACGTAAAAATCTTACAATAAAACCTTGCACTTATTTAAAAAAGAAAATTGTCAAGAACTTGGAACTTTGACCCCCAATATCTCCGTAACTAGATGGTTCCCACATTTGGTGAAGAAAGAAAAAAAATGATGGAAATGACGGAGAGAACAAGTGCCTTTTTACACCCTTTATGCACAAAAATCTAGCAGTAAGAAATAGAGAACACAAAGAACTTTATTATTTACATAATCTCTGGTCTTTCCATAGGGTGCAGCAAGCATACTGCCTGCAACAGATGGGCAAGGAGAAGGAAGCAGCATCCATCTACCAGAATGTGTTGAAGGACAAGCCGAGCGACCAAGCCCTTGTCGCTATTGCTAGCAATAATATTGTTGTTATTAACAGGTAACTAGTAAATTGCAAAATATACAAAGTGCAACACGAGAGCTCTCGCGTAGTGTCTGGGACCATGAAACTTAACAACTATTATTCTACGAGCATAAAATTCGCAAAACAAATGGACTTTCTATAGGAACTAGCGCGAACAGGTGATCAACATGTAAGTATGGGAAAACTAAAAAAAAAAAATTACGAATTTCAAAAAGATATACAGAAAAAGCGGTTCAGTTTCATAGTTTCACGAAAGGTTTTGTATTTATTCTGTTGTACGCTTTTTGTAACAACTGTCAAAGTGACTGTAGGGAAAATACGTTTCCGACTACGAAAATCTAAATGTTCAGTGGCTCAAAGTATCTATACACAAGTGTACAAAGTTCTTTCTATTACATTTAGAAGAAAAAAAAACATTTTAATAAAAAAAATGAAACAAATTTCTCCCATTTATTTTACTGACAAATATTTTTGATGAAAACTTGAAGAGAGAAAGAGGTGACAAGAGGACCTGGACACGTAATGTGCCACGACGGTTGGTTCGAGGTGGCGCAGAAAAAGATATCTTTGAAGGAACTGGGAAAGCCTTTGCCCAGCTGTGGGATGGAACAGGCTAATATAAAAAAATCGTATTTTTTTAAGTGAAAACTTCTTTAGAAGCGTTTTTTGAAGACTGCGGCACTGTCACCGAACACTTTCATAGAACGGTTACTCAAAATCAACCTTACACAATTAAGATAAAGTTTATTTTGGATTACTTCGTTTTCATTTCTATCGGCAGGGACTGGCCCGCATGGTTTTATTTCCTATAAGTCTAAATACACACCTTTTTTCTCATTTTCCAGGGACACAAACGTGTTCGACTCCCGTAAGCGAATGAAGGCGGCGACGGCTGACGGATTAGAGCACAAACTGAACTCCAGACAGCGAGCCGCCATCACCTACAACCAGGCCATACTCGCTATCTATTCTAACCAGGTACGTGTGGAAAGATACAAGTAATCTGTACTATGTGTAACTGGTACACTCTACCTAATCTGCTGAAATGTCTAATAGGGGCCATCCAGGTGTAAATATTTGTAAGTTTTCGTTAATTTAGGAGTTTAGGACCCCTCCCACCCCTTGTCAAACTTCGATAGACCCCCCCTTAACGTGTGACGTAATTTTTGGATTGCCCCTAATAGATATTTCAATATCCAACTTTGTTTATGAAGGCATAAATCATCTAGTAATGTAACAACGTATCTCTTTTTATTTATAAAAAATGCCTAAAAAATATTGTAAGTACATTTGTTTATGTTTCTAAACCATCACTTATTTTATAATTTAGTGTTTTACGTAGTATGTTTCTGGTGAAACTGAACGCACTCTCAAAACACGGCGTCCTCGATAACGGCGGCAAAGTCTATGTTTAAAAAAAATACTATTATTTGAAAAGTAAAGAAGAAGATTTCACTAAGATTTTATTATAATATCGTTATCGCAATTTTTGCTTGAATAAAGCACATACAATTTACTTTTTTTAAGCCAAAATATTAAATGTAAAAAGGGCAGATTGAGGTAAATGAAGTCACATGATGGCCGCGACAGTTACAGACGTCAAAACTGTCGTAGAAAATTGCAGGAGGCAGGAGTAATATTATTTTTGAGCGACAAACAGCAGTTGAACTTAACTTTTAATACTTTTCTTGAGTTGATAGTGAATAGTGTATTTTATTGATTTACATGCATATTCCCTATTCCAGCCCGACTTCTGCAAGCAATGCTGCGTGAAGTTAGTCCGTGAGTTCAACGGAGAGCGTCTTGCGGCGCTGGTGGAGGCGTCCTCGCTCATGAAGGACGCTAAGCGTCAGCAGGCCGTGACGCTGTTGCTGCGCCTGGGGGGGGACCTGACGCTGGCGGCCGCGCAGCTCGCCTTGGCGCAGGTAACGATTCATGAAACACCCTGTATATTGGAACTACAACAATAAAATCTCCTTTCGCAGGTGTGCTGGAAGAGATTTCTTTAGAAATAAGGATCGCTTTTGTACTTATTTCTCTGTCCCTTTCTTATTTTCTGTATTTAGTGGGTACTTAAATTGTTTAATAAAAGCTTAGCCTCATGGATGATGATGATGATGATTGAGCACCACACCCAGCCAGGAGCAAGTAGACGTGAGGTATAAATATTGGAACAGGTATGTGGATTAGGTATTTTTCGATGCGAGTCCGTACCTAATCCAAAGCGTCGAGGATTAGGTATGGCACGAAATATTCGTACAGTCTACATAGAAGATATTCCGTACCTTAAAATGTGGAGGTTAAGGTTCAAGTTTAATTAGCACTGCCGCCAGCGCCATCTACGTAGAATACCACTGGACTAGATATTGCTCTAGCGATTTAAGTCTTATTGAATGATACTCTCAAAGAAAATAACAAAACTTTCACGTCTTTTAATGAAAATAAATGTGTAAAAATCAGAAACTCATGTGATATTAGGGTGAAATGCATTTGAATATGCATTTAATGCTGTAGTTTCTATACATAGTAGGTACACCAGTTTTAATTTTAAGCTATTTTTCGGTAAAAATGATACAAAAATATGTTTTTTTAATTGTTTTATAAAAGTGAACTTTAACCTTACCTAACCTAACTATATTACGTTAAAAACAAAAACAAAAGTTTTACGTTGACTTTTAGTTTAAAGTACCGTTTCCCAAAGAAAACGATCAGAAATATCAGAAAATATTCCACACTACATCAGAAACGGAACGTCCATACTCCATGCCGAATATTTCTTACCAAATCCACATACGATACCTAATATCGTAACAGGCCAGTGGCTTTACTGAATAAATATTCGGATTAGGTAAATGGATTAGGTATTATTAAATACTAGGATTAGGTGGATTAGGTATCGTTTTTACCTAATCCGACCCATGTCTAGGAGCAAGCCTGACCCGGACAAGCCGGATACACCAGGGAGCACGATTTTGTAAGGAAAGACATGCTCTGGGATGGGAGAGGAAGCCCGACCAACCGCAGCCAGTCGGGCACAATCGACCGACTATGCAGCCTAGAGCCAATATAAGAATAGTGGTAAAGACAGGTACAATCCATAGGAATGAGCATTGGTGACTTGATCTTCGTTTGATTGTTCTCTTGTGGCATTGGAGAGGCATGTTCGTTTCTGGTGATTGCGATGAAATATTATGTTCGCGTATATGTTTCATCGTCAGTATTATGTGTTTCGCTGTCAGTTTCGCTATGCTGGTAGATTTCCTGGGTGGCTGATCTGAATTTTTCTCTATCGGCTGCTAGCTGAATCCATTCTTCTTTGCTTATATTGAAATATTCCATGTCTTGTTGGAGTGACTCGTTCCATGTACATACATATATATATATTGGTCTTCCAACTTTTAGCTGTTTTGCCTTGTATCTGATAGCTGCGTGTAGTTAGTGCGGCTTTGGTCGCCGGAGGATGTGCCCGAAGTAGCATAACCGTAGGCATTTAATTTTTTTGTTTATTGTTTCTCCCATAAGAATTTCGCGTTTTTTTGTTCGAAGGGTTTCGCGTACTCTTTATCATATCTTTAAGAATGAGTCTTTCGTATCTTCCGAGTTTCGATCGGTTTGCCTTTGTGAGTGTCGCTGCCTTAAGACCGTAAGTCATTGCAGTTTCTATGACCATTTTATAGATAAGCCGCGCGGTTTTCCACTTCATTTTTGTGTTTTTATGAAGGATGTTAAAGCCTTGGAGTTACGCATCGCTTGTTTGCATCTAGCGTTGACTGTGTTGTTTCTGTTAAGTGTCGATGTTATTTACGTGCCTAGGTACTTGATTTCGTCTACCGGTTGAATACTGGTTCCTCCAATTCTAATTAGACTTCGGGTATCGGTTCTGTGTGCGTCTCTGGTTACTAGTTTTGTTTTCGTTTCATCAATGTGAAGTCCGACTGATTCCAGTAACGGTTTGATTTTGGTAACTATTTCGTCCAGTTCACTGAGATTATTTGTTGCTATTATCACGTCATCCGCAAATGACAATATAATAGGGGGTTGAATCTCATGGGCATGGTCTAGATGAAGGCATTCTGTTTCTTCTTCTAGTGTTCTGAGAACATCGTCCATTACTATGGTGAATAATCGTGGGGATAGCGGGCATCCCTGTTTGGCTCCTTTGTCTTTGTGCATTCTTTCAGTTTGCTGCCCAAACCATTTTATGCAGGTGGATTCGTTCATGCATGCCTTAATGATTCTATTTGTTAGAAATTAGTTAGTTCTGGTAACTAAAATTTCTCTAAGTGAGTTTAGGTCCAGCGTATCAAAAGTTTTTTCGATGTCTAACTCCAGAATGGAGAGTAGGGTCAAAAACCTATGTGAGGTTTTTGACCCTGCTCTCCATTCCTCGTCCAGAATTCTCCTAAGTGTGTACATAATTATGGTTGTTTGTTGACCTATTGCGAAGGAAAGCTGCTTGGTAGTTTCCTGGTTCTTTTATTGAATCATCCAGTTTGCTTAGAAGAAAGCTCGCACATATCCTATAACCCACGTTACACATAGATAGCTTTCTGTAGTCATTAATTCTGTCTGGCTTTGCTTTTTTAGGCACTGGAAATTGGATCCTTTTGTTCCAAGACATTGGTAAATCATTCCTTACCCATGCTGCCTGCATGTGCTTTATAATTTCCGATAGCATTTCTGTTGGCAAGGCTTTGAACAGCTCTGACACCACCTTGTGGGTACCTGGTGCTTTGCCGTTGCTCATGTTTTTAATGATGTCACTTATTTCCTCTTCTGATAGTTCTTCTTTTACGTCTGATGGGTTCTCACTGGGTAAGAGTCTTATGCGTGGGCCAGCTGACTTTTTTATCTCTTCTTCCCACCTTGACATAGGTATAAACGTTGTTTGTTGTTGCGCTTCGTGTTCATTTTATGTCTCCGGTAAAAATCGTATGTGATTCTCATTCGTTGTGATGGATGTGTTCTGCTTGGGCTTCTAAAGAATACTTCGCATTTTTCGCTTCTTCTTTGTTTCTTGTGTTTTGCAGATTGTGTCTTGCTACGCTTAGTTGTTTGATTTTTGATGAACTTGGCTTTTTGCAGTTTCGCGAGCCCGATTCTATGTTCTCTGGATCTGATTGGCCTGCTTATAAGAATTTTTGCTGTTGCTGATTTCATGATATTCATAAGGGAATCCCATGGGACTAGTTGGCTATTTTGCATGTTTTGTAGATTTATTACCTGAGGTTGGCTTTTGATTTCCTTTTGATATTCTTTCATTATTTTCTCACTTTGTAGTCGGCTATAATCGTACTTTCTGTAGTTGAATTCAGGCTCAGATTAGTGCATTGGTTTCTCTTTGGGTTTCAGCATATGCGGTGTTGGATTTCTTTTCTCCCTCTTGAGTTTCAGAATAATAATATCCGCGAAAATTATTTTATGGTCTGGTATATTATTTCTCCACTCGCCTTTTATGTAGTTAATTATATTTGGCTCGTCCGCAGATGTATCTATTCCAAGGTTTTCTCTTTTTATTATATCTAATAAGATTTCACCATTGTTATTCGATATTGTGTGCAGCAGGTTGGCACCAATTTTATAAGTCGTTTCTTTTCCATTGGTGTTCGTGTCTTGTTTTCTTATGTGCGCATTAAAGTCTCCCAGGTGATCATGTTTGACGCTTTTGGCTTTGCATTGATGCGATCAAATCGGAAAATGAATTAGTTGGCTTAATACTTGGTACATGTGATGTTATAATATACAAATTCACAGATTGTCCTTTACAGACAGCTGTTATAACTGCCGCCATGACATTTGTATTTCTTCTTGTTATTTGAATGGTTATGGTCGTGTCTTTTCTTACAAGTAACGCGAGGCAACTTATAAAAATCTTAGAAATGGGAAGAAACCCACAAAGTAGCAGTAACCCAAGTAAACTCAACGTGGAAATACGTAGACCATCAAAACAGAGTGAGAGAGTTGTAAATTCGATGTCACCTTCCTTTCTACTGCACTTTGTAAACTTAGAAGTGAGATGACAATCGAACGGTTGGTATCGCTTTAAGGGGCCGGCGGAGCATGCGTATTTCATACAAACGTAATACCAAAATAATTTGTAAATCAAACATATTCTTAAGGTAGTGTGTATTTATTTCGATTGGATTACAGAATATCTATGTTCCCAAATATATTTTTTGAGAGGACAATGATACAAAGACGAGATATGAGGAATTTAAAATTTCTATAGAAAACTTATTTTTCTTGTAGCTCTTGTTAAAATAAGTGTCCAATCAAAATATATATTTGGGAACCTAGACATTCTGTAATTCAATCGAAATAAATACACACTACCTTAGGAATACGTTTAATTTACAAATCATTTTGGTATTACGTTTGTATGAAATACGCATGCTCCGCAGGCGTCTTAAGGAAGGCAACTGTAAATCCAATGGCGCTAGCTTAGCTTGTATCAAGCATCGTCGTTGGTTGAAAATCTGTCAATGTCATTTTACATTTCAAAATAGCTTGATCTCATTGGTAAGATTGGGACCAAGCTATAGACACGCCATCTACAATCAGCTTTGCCCAGCCTTGCCAATTGTAAAATAACCGTCATAGATTACCGTTATTGTTCTGCTGAACGCTACGTACAGGTCAGATATAATTTTAATTCATCGACACGCAAAAAAAGAAAAAGACTGAACAAATATTTGTAACGTCCACAGACCAATTGATTTGTTTGTAAACTGTGATATTATTTTGTGTGTTGTAAATGCACTTAAGATTCAAGATTTAGATAGTAAGCCAAAGACATTGTTTTATTTATTGACAAAATAAATCACAATTTGCTTTGTTAAAAAAAATAAAGGCCTTGTAATTCTATACCAACTGTTTCGTTTTATGTTACAGGGAGACCGCAAGGGCGCAGTGAAGCTTCTAGAAGAGAGTGAGTTCAAGTACCGTCCGGGAGTGATTGGCGTACTGTGCACGTTGTTGTGTGCAGATAACGAGTTCCAGAAGGCGTCGCAGTTGTTCACAGACGTGTACGAACATTATAACAACGATGAGGTACGACAAATAACTATTTATGTTTGGGAAAATAGGGTATACTTGTGTTGAGGACAGAGGACTAATCAAGAAGCAATGAAAAACACACGAACACTACTACAAGACTTATTGTCAGTATATCCACAGGTTTTAAACTAATACAACTATGATTAACTATTACAACTATTATAACAATCACTGGTTTCGGGCAAGGATGGCTACAGTTCAACAATTCTATCTTAACGCGGTTATAAAACTTACCGAGACTAGTGCACTCTTTCGTGTCTGGAAGTGAACAGGACACTACAATCAAAATGTGGGCGGAAAAGAACTCGCTTCTTTACAATCAACATCCGGTTCCAGAAACTTCTAAAATATTCCAGCAGTTTCTACAGTGCTGCCCCGTAGTGTCGAGAGGCGACTACTACGACATTCATTCATACTATTACAATACCCATTCATAAAACAGCGCCTCTAGTGTCGAGGAGCGAGCATTAAATCGATAACCATGCGTAAACCATCCATCTAGTGCCCTCTAGTAGCAAGCGTCACAAACGGGAAGACGTTTAGTTCTACTTTATTGCTTCCGCTTTACGACAACAGAGGACGCTACTTGTATATCAGTCACAACTTCATCTTGATTTCGTAGAGTCACGTTTGATTGCGAAAGTCTTGCCTTTCTGCGTACGGTAATAGCGTCAACGATATTAAAGTAGAACAAGCAGGCAGTTATTATTTTATTGAAATTCTGTACTAAGTTAGACTAGACCAACTCGATCAAGGTTAAAATTGGATCATGAGTCTCTAGGTATCGAATTTTGCCAATGCTTGTAATTACACATTACACACCGTATTTGATTCTGTCTGTGTTCTGTTTTTTTTTCTGTTTGTCGTTTTGTTCTGTCTTATGCAGATAATAACCGCAATATGTACCGCAATATGTCACTTGTAAAGATATAATTAAAACTTTTCACACATTAAATGTTAAAAAGACCGCCGATCTATGGGGTCATTCTGTGGACGTTGCTAAATCCATTATAAACGTTGTAGCTCCTTCTTTAGCTGTAATATTTAACGATTGTATTGACCGTGGTGAGTTTCCTGATCTAATGAAATATAGTAAAATAATACCATTGTTTAAATCGGGCAGTACATCAGACCCCACTAATTATAGACCCATTTCAGTACTACCCACCTTTAGTAAGATTTTTGAAAAATTAATTTTGGCACAAATACAAAGTTTTTTCAATAAACATCAGTTATTGCATAAAAAACAGTTCGGTTTTACAAGGGGTCGTTCAACTACTGATGCCGGTGTTGAACTTTTAGGACACATTTATAATGCTTGGGAGGACAAATGCGATGCTTTGGGAATCTTTTGCGATTTATCTAAAGCTTTCGATTGCGTTCTTCATGAAACATTAATCAGGAAACTACACCACTACGGAATCCGTAACGCCTCTCTGGATCTTCTTACGTCATATTTGAGTGATAGGATTCAGAGAGTTGATGTTAACGGGAAAAGATCTCCCGGATCCGTAGTAAAAATGGGGGTACCCCAGGGCTCTATTCTTGGTCCATTTTTGTTTCTTATTTACATAAATGACTTGCCTTACCTCATAAAGGATAATCATGACGTAGTATTGTTTGCAGACGACACTTCTCTTTTATTTAAACTCAAACGTCAGCAGCCAGTTATGGATAATGTTAATAGCGCCCTGGCAAAAGTCGTTAATTGGTTTAATGTTAATAATCTACTCTTAAATGAAAAAAAAACCAAATGTATTAAGTTTACGATACCCCATGTAAAACAAGTGGAAACTACTGTACTAATTAAGGATGAAGAGTTGAAACCGGAAGATAGCACAGTGTTCTTAGGCATAACTTTGGATGCCAAGCTTCAGTGGGGCCCGCATATAAACAAATTGTCGAAAAAACTTAGCTCGGCAGCATACGCCGTTAGAAAAATCCGTGACTTAACTGACTTAGACACAGCTCGTTTAGTTTACTTTAGTTATTTCCATAGCGTGATGTCGTACGGTATTCTCCTGTGGGGCAATGCCGCCGATATTCAAACAATATTTGTTTTACAAAAAAGGGCAATTCGTTCAATTTATAAACTAAGTCCCAGATACTCCCTCAGAGAAAAATTTAAAGAGATTAATATTCTTACTGTGCCCTCTCAGTTTATTTATGAAAACCTTTTGTACGCACACAAAAATATTAATTTGTTTAAAAAATACAGTGATATCCACAACATAAATACGAGGAACAAACACAAATTTGTTGTTCCTGCAACGAGACTCAAAAAAATAGGGGGTACGTTCAGATGCCAATGTATACGTTTTTACAATAAACTTCCGAGCCATATTCAAGCACTAAGCCTGAATAAATTCAAATCGTTTATTAAACGAAAGCTATGCCTGAAAGCTTTCTATCATGTCAATCACTATCTCGAAGATAAAAAGGCTTGGGATTAAACTGCTCCAATGAAATTTGCTCTGTGAATGTTGAAATTTCGGACTTCGCTTGTTTATTGTTGATTCCTTTATTTTATACACTGTGACATTGAATGATTTGACATGAATACTTAGTTCAGTATTTTATTATTTTTTTACGTTTTATTATTTTTTATTTTATTTTTTTATGTGTGTGTATTTGACATGAATATTTACTTGTGACTGTCATGACATTTAATGATTTGACATGAATACTTAGTTCAGTATTTTATTATTTTTTACTTTATTTTCGTTTATTTTATGTGTGTGTTTTTGACATATCGTATTTTTATTGACATTCGAATTTGAATTGTAAATTATTATTTATTATATTTAATTATTGTGAATGTGAGGACCTTGTGGGTCACTTTTTGTTGTTTTTTTTTCCCACGACTGTCTGGCAGCTTGAGTGCTTTATGCGACCTACCCAAATGTCCTTTCTTTGGTATTGTTCGTCGTTTCGTTGAGCTCCTTGAGTTATAAGTCGAGCTACACGATAACTGACAAATGCTTGCACTGACTGGACAGGTCCACTCAAATCTGTGTGGTTCTTTCTTCAAAAGACCATCTCAGACACTAATCTGCATAGTCCTCATGTGAATTAAGCAAGATTGTCTGGACTTCAAAAGAGACTATGACCTCTGAGTTTGTTTCGGCTGTTTCTTCTCAGAGTAGTCAGGTACGAAACACCGGCCTCATCTAGTTTAAAAAAAAAAATGACGTGTAAAAGTGTTTGAGAAAACCTACTTGCTGAATAAATATCATTTATCATTTATCATTTATCAATATCAATAATAATGTGCGCTTCTCTCTTTAAATAAGTGTTTCTGTAATCTGTGTAGCGCTTCGCGTCTCTGATCAGCGTGTGGCGCGCGGCGGCCTGCGTGCACGCGCGTGCCGGCGCCGCGAGTAGTGCGGCACGCGCGCACGAGGCGGTGGCACGCGCGGCTCCGGACGACAAGAAGAGTCTCGCGCGACTCGTGAAGGCGCTCGCGCAACATGACCCCAAGCGAGCGAGACAGCTCGCCGAGACCTTACCGCCGCTGCATCAACTTGAGGTATTCTTATTCACTTTAACTAAATCGAATCCTTCATTTTTGACATGCCAATTAAATCTCCGTCCATCACAAATAAATAGTTTGTTGTATTCAAATACAACAAAAACTATAACTTATGTTACCTTCTTAATTTGAACAAATAGGTAACCTATTTTATATTTGACTATTTCAGACCAAGATCGACATAGAAGCTTTAGAATCATCAAAATGGATGATGGGAGCGAAGGTTGTGAAGAAAACCGTACAAAGCAAACAGGAACAATCGCCTGGGTAACTATTTCTTATCACCAAATTGATTGTTTCCGACCTTTTGTCGCTATTATCATTAAAATGCTTTATCCATTATTTTATCTTCACAGAACGCCTGGTTCAGAACTCGGCAAGAAGAAACAGAAGCGCAAGCGCAAAACCAAGCTGCCTCCCAACGCCGACCTATCCAAACCTCCGGATCCAGAGAGGTAATATATACCTTTACAATACCTACACAGTACACACGTTTGAGGCTCGGCAGTATTTGTTGAACATTACAATCAACCCGAAGAATTTACACATATTCGGCTTTTATCGATCTACTGTCGTTGAATCATGTTCTATTCAAATTGAGCTACGCAGATAGAACCACATTTGAATCGTATAATATATTCTATTTTGACGCCCGCTACCCGCTAGAGAGGACGCCTACGCGCCTGTATCCCAGCAGTGGGAACATTAATAGGCTGATGATGATGACGCCCGCCTGTACTGATTCTTGCGAACTGAACATGTGTGTCCTAATATATTTAGCAAGAGACAGCCTAATTAATTCCTGAGATCACATTATAATATGGAAGCAATCTATGATGTTATAATATTTTAGACCAAAAGCGCCCCCTTACCAGGAACATTCCCCAGTAATCTAACAAACGAAGGTTCTCGTTTGTACAGAAACAAGTGAATCTGAATGGTTCCATTACAGGAAAACGCCTTAAAATAGTGTTACTGATATAATTTATTGTTGTTAATGTTTTCATTGTAAATAAACGCCAAAAGGTTTAATTTTCAACTAGCAATAAACTGCAACACATTACTAATTCAATTGTTTTTCTTATCAACAGATGGCTACCGAAGTACGAGCGTACCGCGTACAGGAAACGTCGCGGTGTCCGGCGTGACGTCATCAAGGGCAGCCAGGGCATGTCTACGACTGCTACTGATCAATAGTAAGTTAACAGCATAAGAACTAAGTACTTTGGAAGTAAAATGTTCTGGACACCGTAAAAAGAAACTGCGGTATTGAAGTAATCATGCGTGGCAGGGTACGCCACGATAGTGGCGGTAAGTCCCCTCTTTGAGGAGTGGCTTGAGAGGCGCCACGGCGTCCTCACCTTCCGCCTGACGCAGGTCCTCACCGGACACGGATGTTTCGGGAGGTACCTGCACCGAATCGGGCGGGAGGAAACGCCCGGGTGTCTCCACTGCGAGGATCGACCGGAGGACACGGTGGAGCACACGGTGGAGGTCTGCCCTGCGTGGTGTCCTCGTAGCGGCGATCGGCGGCGGCGACCTCTCGCGTCCGGCCCTGTGTGTGTGGTTCAATCCATGGTCCGGAGCGTTTATTCTACATATGAATTAACTCAACAAAATGTTAAAACTAGATGAGGTCAGTGGTTCCTATCCGACAAATCTGAGATAAGCGTTTCGACATCGGTCGTTTACACTTGGCCGCTAGCCCGATTTCCATAGGACTTTGGGTGAATGACCAAAACTTTTCCGCCATAATATTCTCAAACAAACAAACAACATAACAATCCATTAGAGCTGTGCCCGTTTCATAGACGAATAAAAGTAGCTAGCGAACCTACAATTCGTGCATATTGGGACCATTAAAAACCTGCTACTGCGTTTTATTACAACTAACATACAAGTAAAAATACCGGTTTTCTGAACTTATGAGTTCAGAAAAATGTTCATCAAAATTGTTAGTGCCGTTTTCATGAACGTGATAAGAAATACAAGGTGTATAGTTTTGCATCCTAGTCAAAATTCAGGAGCTTGTCACAAAATACGATACCTAGTCATTAATTAATAGAGCTGCTATTTTAAATTGTTTAAAGTTGACAGTATTTCAGAATAACAAGAAAGTTATAAACAAAATCACCCGTGTGAAGGCGCGGTCATAGGGCTAGTTACAGACGGACTGCGTTTAAATACGGGTGGTTTACACCTACCGATTTCAGTAAATAAGAAAAAAACTAACCCGTTTTATTATCGATACGAGTCATGAATCACTAGCATAGAATCTCCTTGAATTTGACCAAGTTGCAAAACGACACCTTGCATATTTAAATACAAATATTGATCAGTATACGATTTATCACGTCTGTCGATCTTCATAATTAATTAAATTTTACCCTGTATTGAAATATCCAGTTTTCTCCTTATTTCTTTGTCGCTGTACTAAAATATGTTTCGAATCCGCCAGCGACATGAGCAAGCAGCAGCCCACCCCGACGGCGGCCGCGTCCGCCGCGAAGTCTCCGCGCGTCGACAAGCAAGCCGACAGCGCCTGGTCGCGCAAACAGCAACAGAAGAAGAAGGGCAAGGGACGCAAGTGGTAGAACAATCATAACAATAAATGCTTTATATTATATCACTTGTGTTTTATTGTGTTACAATAGGCTTGTTAACTGAAAAAATCTAATTAGTCCGTCACTTACATTATCAAAAAATATTTGACCCGTATTTTTTCGTTTGTCACATAAACCAAAATTGACGAAGATACGACGCTTTTAAAATTCCCAATACGTCACTGTTCGGTATCATTCTTAGTGAGCTGATACCGAACAGTGACGTCACGAGCCCCCACTCCGAGTTTTGATGCGTTTTATCTTTGTCAATATTCGTTGATTTACAAAAACAAAAAATACGTGTCCATTATTTTCCAATACTCTAATTGACGGACTAAATAGATTTGCAATTTATTGATGATGGAAACAAGCCTATTCCTTTTTTCTCGAAAATTATAGTACATTATGGTACAAGTGTGTAATGTTGGTGATTACCGCTGAGGCGCCATTGAGACCCGAGCCGTCAGGCGAGGGTCTTAAGAGAGCCGAGGACGGTAATCATCAACACACACGTGTATCATACGACGTTTTTCAACACACTTGAGAATAAAATAATACTTAAAATAACTATAATTTCTACAGTGAAAACGAGTTGTGATTTTTTTTTTGCAATGGCGGGAATAATTAATCAGTTTTCCTATGCGCTCGCATCTAACAATGGCGATCGGCCATAGACTAAAAGAATGAGGTCTTTTTTTTTGGCTTTTCGCGAATAGCGTTTTAGCCACGTACGAAATGGGGAATTCAAAGTTTTATTTAATACAGAGAAAACAAAAGTTACATTTGAATGAAAGTTTTATTTATTAAAAACTTATAAGTTGAAATTATCTATGTATATACGAAGTTGCATGAAATGAGCAAGCAATAGGTACATTAATTTATATGTACTATTGAACACGATCTTTTTTTTATCGAAACTTTTTTAAGAACAAAGCAATTCAACCAATAAAATAAAAAAAAAACCCTACTCACTTGTGAATAAAAGCAATGAAAAAGTCACAGTTTGATTAAAGGTGTCATTATGTGCCTAATTGCGGTGAAGATCCACTTTAGAGCAAGTGTGTTGAAAAATCTATTCTAATTCAAAGAGGTAAGTTTGGAAGGGCCCAAGGCGGCGCCGGGGCTTTTAGGGCCGGGGGGGGGGGGGGCGAGCCGAAACTCATCCAATCGCACGTGGGAGAGAGGGGGGTCTCGGCAAATATCACGTATTTCTTTCCCGCAAGAAACAGTGAAAAATTGCGTGAAAACCGGGTACCAGTAATTAATTAAGTAAACATGTTTTTCACTAAATAATGGCTAAATCCTACACAACAATATTTAATAACAAATAATTGAAGATAATAATTTAGTAAACTATTTTATTTTATTTTTTATCCAACGCAATGAAGCACAGATTATCTTACAATTAACATTAAACTACGCATTTTGATAAATATTACGTGATATTTAGAGGGTGAGAGAGCCAAGTCAAATCTCACGATATCTCACTAAGGGGGGAGGGGGTAGGTCGAAAATCGCCAAAATTGCCTAGTGTAATTTATTAATGGACGCCTCCTAATGGATGTACGCATCTTTTTGACGTGTCAACGTCTAATAAATCGATGAACACCGGCTGCACGCGCGAAAATGTCCCGTTAGGCTGCGGCTCCATTGAGGCGGAGACGAGCGGAGCTGAGAGGAGCAGAGCTGTGAAAAGAGGTATGTGATTCCACTGAGGCGGAGACGAGCGGAGCTGAGAGGAGCAGAGCTGTGAATAGAGGTACGTGATTCCACTGAGGCGGAGACGAGCGGAGCTGAGAGGAGCAGAGCTGTGAAAAGAGGTACGTGATTCCACTGAGGCGGAGACGAGCGGAGCTGAGTGGAGCAGAGCTGTGAAAACTGGCGGAGACGAGCGGAGCGGTGTATAGCGAGCCGGGACGAGCAGTCGAGACCCAATACATTTTATTTGTAGTCAGTTATTTGGAGAGTGCACACGTCATGTCGGTGCTAAGTAAAAAAAAAGCCATTTTGTATCTAACATTGCTAGAAGACGAAGAAATCGAAGCAATGAAAATTGCTTTGATTGCCGCAAAATACTTGAGCTCCACTAAGAGAAACCATAGATTCTGGGTGAGAGAACACATAAAATATCATTCAACACAAGGAGAATTCGCAACTTTTTTTCAAACATGTGACGACGAAACATTTGAAAGTTCTTATAGAGTAACCAGGAAGACTTTTTATGAATTGCATAGCCTGCTTGGACCTCATTTAAGGAAGAATGACACTAACTGCAGGTTGTCAATTAGAAGTGAAGAAAGGTTGGCGTTGTGTCTGAAGTAAGTGAATGCTATTTAATTGTAAAAATAAAACATGAGATCCTATAAAAAAACAATACTTGTCAAAAAAATCAAGTCTCTAACTTGGTTGTTCTACCGTAAAACGTTGTGAGATCTATGTAATACCAAGTCGGTTATTAATTTATTCAGTCCCTACTTAAGCAACCTTCTGTATTAAATTGTTACGTAATTATCTATCCTAACATCGTATATCACAGCACAACTTTTTACGGTAGAACAAATGAGTTGCCAGACTTGGTTTTTTGACAAGTATTGTTGTTTTTTTTATGGTTATTGTTGTATTTTCATGATGTGTAATACAGTCAGCGTCATTCGTAGCATGTAAAAATAGTCAAATAGTTCGTTACACCATATAAAATCTATGGTGCTACGAATTATATGATGCTGACTGTACAAACCCACACATAAACAGCGGGACAGGTGAAACTGAATTAAACGCTTGTAATAATATTTATTAGTAATTATTTATTGTTACAGAATAATGACAGAGACTTTTTTTTAAATATTTAACGCAGTATAAAACCGAGCGGGAAAGTGTAAGTCAGGCTGTGGCATCTAGGTTTCTGTTTATGTTAGTATCATCGTTCTGATCGTCATTCCCGGGTGTAGCTGGTTCTTTATTTCGCAAAGTTTCCGTGTTTGAGTAATTGGCCGAAGTATTTGAATCTGTACTTGTGCAGTATCCATAATTCGGAGCAGTCCATAAATGCTGTTCATTTACTTCCTCGGCTTCCATAAGAGCGTTCATTGCGTTCCGTTTAACTTGGCGTTGCAAATAAGCCGGAAGTTTTTTCACACTCTTTGCCATTCCCAGAAAAAAATGATCTACTTCGTCAACGTTATCGGGTGCTGTCAGAATTTCTTTTATTTCAGCTCGTTCTTTCATCAATTGCTGGTGATTTTCTTGATGTTTTTGTAGTAGCTCAGTAATATCATCAGCTTTCCTTTTATTAGTAGTTGTTGAAGAAGCGTGGGAAGAATGAGATGGCGAAGGAGCAGCATTTTGTGTTGTCGAATTTTGAGAGTTATCAGTTGTAGGTTCTGACAGAATACTTTCTATATCTGATAGCAGCTCTTCTTGTGATTTCGAGTTATTTTCTGTACTGGAACCTGCGGACATTCGTGTATCGTCAGTTCCTAGGCTCCTTATTTCTTGTTGCTCATAGTTCGTCGTTCGGTTTCTGTTACACATATACGGCAGTAAAAACTCCATAAGTTTTTGGTACTTCCATAATTTTATTTGTTTTGTTGCTTGACCACTTCTAGTAGAATTTTGTCTTTTTATGGCGTCGCGGTGGTTGTCGCGTAATTTTTTCCACTTGGCTTTAGCTGTGTTAACTGAAAGAGAATAAAATCAAGGTTAATTTTGTGAAAGTAATATAATAATAAAATATATTTACAGGTATTTAGCGACTGGCAGCAAGTTTTCAACCATTGCAGAAAATTTTAGAATTGGAAAAAGTACTGTATCAAAGATTATTCCAGAAGTTTGTGATTGCATTTGGAAGGTGCTGCAGCCGTTATACATGCCAGTACCAAATAAAGATGATTGGTATAGAATAGCAAAAGATTTTGAAGACTTGTGGCAATTCAAGAATTGTGCTGGTGCGCTGGACGGCAAACATGTGTACATTAATGCACCAAAAAATTCAGGGTCTTCATTTTTTAATTATAAACACAGATTTTCAATCGTTTTAATGTGTGTAGCCGACGCTAGAAGGAAAATAATAATGGCAGATATTGGGTCGATGGGGAGGTTCAGTGATGGAGGAATATTCTCTGATAGCGAATTTGGAAGGAGACTACAAAACAATGCTTTAGATTTACCACCACCTGAACCACTAACTCAAGATGGAGAACCAGTACCATTCGTATTTATTGGGGACGAAGCTTTTCCCTTGTCTTATAATTTAATGCGTCCATATCCTAGAGATCAATTGAATGCAAGCAAAAAAATATTTAATTACAGGCTATCAAGAGCTCGTCGTATTGTAGAGGCGACATTCGGTGTGTTGAAAAGGAAATGGTATGTGTATCACAGAGAATTTGAATGCCAAGTCGATACTGTCGATAAAATTGTTAAAGCAACATGCATTTTACATAATTATTTGATTGAAAACCAGCCAAACTTTTTAAATGAAATAAATGCAGATGCAGTACCAAGAGACGAGAGGGATAGCAATACATTGATGATAACAAATAATGCAAGTACAAATGAAATTTACCGGATCCGAGATATATTTTGTGATTACTTCAACAACGAGGGTAAAGTCCCGTGGCAGGAGACCCGTATTTTGCGACGCCTGAGCATTTTATAAATTAAATAAATACGTATTGTACTTACCATTCTGAATATTTGTTTCATTCACCACTAACTGCCACGCTGCATCCTTCGTCTCATTACACTTGTAAGTAGTAAGTTGAGTGTTCCACAAACATGGGTACTTTTTGACACTTTCAATGAACAATTCGTCACCCATTGTGAATCGTGCGCAAGTGTGTAGTATCGGTGACGCTAGCGGTCTAACTGACTGTGCGGCTCGATTAGAATCCCGCCCCTCCACTCTGCTTCGCCCCTCTGGGCCCGTGATTACACGTCTCCTCTCCGCTCAGCTCGTCTCCGCTTGACTATTTCCATTGAATCGGAGCGGAGCGGAGACGAGATGTGGATTTCACGTAATATGATTGGTCAATCCCCACACGTCTCCTCTCAGCTCCGCCCGTCTCCGCTTGACTGTTTCCATTGAAGCGGAGCGGAGACGAGATGTGGATTTCATGTAATACGATTGGTTGATCCCCACACGTCTCCTCTCAGCTCCGCCCGTCTCCGCTTGACTGTTTCCATTGAAGCGGAGCGGAGAGGAGATGTGGATTTCATGTAATACGATTGGTCGATCCCCACACGTCTCCTCTCAGCTCCGCCCGTCTCCGCTTGACTGTTTCCATTGCAGCGGAGCGGAGACGAGATGTGGATTTCATGTAATACGATTGGTCGATCCCCACACGTCTCCTCTCAGCTCCGCTCGTCTCCGCCTCAATGGAGCCGCAGCCTTACGCTCATTGTAACGTTACGATCGGAGCGTATGTATGCAGTCATTTCATCAATGTTTTGTTATGACGTTATCATTCGTAAACCTAATAACCTGACTTTACAGACTTTTTTTTTTAAGAAAACTCGTCAATCGTAACCTACACTATGTATGCACGAGTGCTGCAGGATATCTCTTCGATGTGGACGAAGTCGCAGGAAAAAGTTAGCTATTATAGATAAGCATCCAGCATCGAGCATATTAGACTTATTTTAACTCAGGGGTGTAAATGGAACCCGACATCTAGAAAATCTGTTATATTTTGTCTAAGAGTCCAACCAGTGAATTAGATCTAGTATGGAGTCTTGTCGCAAAATCTATCTGTCACCGTAAAATTGTCAAATACGTTATATTACAATATAACGTGTATCTATCTAGCGATATTGTAGTCTCGAATTATTGTCAACTGAACATACGGAAGTATCTCTGCACCCATAATCGGGACTTAGGGCACCCCCCCGTTAGGTTAGTTAGGTTCCTTTAAACCCTGCACCCGGAAATAGGGGCCCCGCGAAGCGGGGCTCCGTCGACTACGCTTTTTAGGGGAATATAAAGTGTTTTAAGGCTAGGTTATAATAATCGGTATTTCTCAGGAATGGTACAATATCTTTTCATGAGAGTTGTACCACTGGGCAAGGGGGACTCCTCCTTCCCTCCACACCGCGTGAGTTGGCTACCATCGCATGCATTTCACGTAAAATAATGCGTTTTGTTGTAAGCAGTATGTTCATTTGACAATATTTCGAAATTTTACAATATCGCTAGAGATATTACAATAAAACGTATTTGACAATTTTACGGTGACATATCTATACCTTTGATACCTACAATGAGTCTGTATTCCGAAATGCGTGTTGTCGGTAGGTACATCGATGTTGGTATCCCCTTGTTGTTGTTATCATGTGTTTATGTCACCGTAAAATTGTCAAATACGTTACATTGTAATATCTCAAGCGATATTGTAAAATCTCGAAATATTGTCAAATGAACATACTGCTTACAACAAAACGCATTATTTTTCGTGAAATGCATGCGATGGTAGTCAACTCACGCGGTGTTGAGGCAAAGAGGGGTCCCCCTTGTCCAGCGGTGCCACTCTCATGAAAAGATACTGTACCATTCCTGAGAAATATCGATTAATATAACCTAACCTTAAAACACTTTTTATTCCCCTAAAAAGCATAGTCGACGGAGCCCCGCTTCGCGGGGCCCCTATTTCCGGGTGCAGGATTTAAAGGAACCTAACTAACCTAACGGGGGGGCTATTCTAGACGTGCGATTTTGAAGCTGTTTTCGGCTTTTTTAGACAAAAATAGGCGTCCGCCTGTGTTCTGACCATAACGCGCGCACTTTACACCCGCGTCTGGACTTCATCCCTTATTTTCAGAGAAATCCCTTAAAATTAATTGTTTTTCCAAATTTTCTTCTACATTTTAAATTAGATTATAGTTGCAATAGTCCTCACCCTTCTTCCCTGAATTCTGGTCCACGTTCCGTGTCCCGGTCTCCAGGTTGTGGGGTGAAATTCCAAATTTTTTCTTTCGAAAACTGGTTTTTTGACCAAAAGTCAAAATTTTTGTTCGGCACCTACCACGTTTTATTCCATATATCGCTAGCCCGCGCGGAGACGCGTCTCTGGACCCCTCGCCCGCGCCCCTAGCACGAATAAAACATACATTTTTCTAAAAAAATAGTTATTTTCATACATCTCTGTAAGTACCAAAATCTACCTAGGGGAGCTAGTCAAAAACTAAAACGTTGATATCTTCTATTCTAGACGTGCGATTTTGAAGCTGTTTTCGGCTTTTTTAGACAAAAATAGGCGTCCGCCTGTGTTCTGACCATAACGCGCGCACTTTACACCCGCGTCTGGACTTCATCCCTTATTTTCAGAGAAATCCCTTAAAATTAATTGTTTTTCCAAATTTTCTTCTACATTTTAAATTAGATTATAGTTGCAATAGTCCTCACCCTTCTTCCCTGAATTCTGGCCCACGTTCCGTGTCCCGGTCTCCAGGTTGTGGGGTGAAATTCCAAATTTTTTCTTTCGAAAACTGGTTTTTTGACCAAAAGTCAAAATTTTTGTTCGGCACCTACCACGTTTTATTCCATATATCGCTAGCCCGCGCGGAGACGCGTCTCTGGACCCCTCGCCCGCGCCCCTAGCACGAATAAAACATACATTTTTCTAAAAAAATAGTTATTTTCATACATCTCTGTAAGTACCAAAATCTACCTAGGGGAGCTAGTCAAAAACTAAAACGTTGATATCTTCTATTCTAGACGTGCGATTTTGAAGCTGTTTTCGGCTTTTTTAGACAAAAATAGGCGTCCGCCTGTGTTCTGACCATAACGCGCGCACTTTACACCCGCGTCTGGACTTCATCCCTTATTTTCAGAGAAATCCCTTAAAATTAATTGTTTTTCCAAATTTTCTTCTACATTTTAAATTAGATTATAGTTGCAATAGTCCTCACCCTTCTTCCCTGAATTCTGGCCCACGTTCCGTGTCCCGGTCTCCAGGTTGTGGGGTGAAATTCCAAATTTTTTCTTTCGAAAACTGGTTTTTTGACCAAAAGTCAAAATTTTTGTTCGGCACCTACCACGTTTTATTCCATATATCGCTAGCCCGCGCGGAGACGCGTCTCTGGACACCTCGCACGCGCCCCTAGCACGAAAAAATTTTGCCCACCCACCCGCCCTCTGGTATATAGGAAGGTAGACGTGGGATTTTCGGCAAAATTTTATTTTTCGGATTTTGTCTGGGATTTCTTTGTCAGTGTTTTTAATAGGGAAATTTCCGTTTTTAACCTTTTTTGACCGAGTCTGCAAAGGCTCACACATACGTTGACATATTTTTATAATTATTTAATACTGTATTTACTTATTTGATTTATTATATTATTTTATTACATTATCCTGAGTACCCCCTTTTACAGGGACACAGTTAAGTCCAGTGCCTTCTGACAAACCTCTCTTCCCGAGCGGGTATTGTTGACCGGGCCCCCACTTTACAGGGGTTCGTTTTTATTTTAATTTTTAATTACATGACACTGGAGACAAATATGTTCCGCACCCCATCCGCTACCTTGACGACGCTGGGCTCCGGGAGCCCGACGCGATCGCCTGAGAAGGAGGGACTTTCTTTTACTGACGCGAGGAGGAGAATTTCCTTCGGAAACAACTCTCCTCCCGCCTCACAAGGGATCTCTGCGACTCCGGGGGGACGCCGGGCGCCTGTAGACGCTTCGGCACCGCTCGTGAAGCCTGAGGCGAGGTACCGCTGTCGCACTGAGGAGGCGAGAGCTTGCCTGAGCAAGGCAAAGGTCAATTTGGGCAACTCTCGCAACCTCAAAGCCGAAATTAAGAGTGCGGTGCTCGAAGCCATAAACAGGCTTTACGAGCTGGTGAAGGAGGCCGAGCGAGATAGGGCCCCTGCCGCACCCGCCGCCATACCGGAATCCGCGCCTGCTGCCGACCCTGGTCTCCAGTCAAATCCGGAGATTCTTGCTAGCCAGACTGAGCTCGTCAGGACGATGAAGGAGCATATAACCTTAATAAAGGAGAACTCCGATGAGCTGGTCAAACTGCGAGACAGTCTGGCTAGCAGGGAATGTGTTGGGGAGACAACTTACGCTAATGTTGCAGCTGTGACGACGAGCCACACCAGGGCACAGGCCCTGGAGCGATCCACGCTGCACTCCGTAGTTGTCTCCTCAACACAGGAGATGGACACAGGGGACGAGATTCTGGAGAGGGTCAGGAAGGCGGTCGACGCGAAGGAAGGCTGGGTGCGAGTGGAAAGGGTGCGGAAAGCAAAAGACCAAAAAATAATAATGGGGTGCGAGACAAAGGAGGAGAGGTCGAGGCTTAAGAAACGACTAAAGACGGCCGGAGAGAACCTGGTTGTTGAGGAAGTGGCGAATAGGGACCCGCTTCTGGTTCTTAAGGACGTTTTGTCAGTACACAGTGACGACGATGTGTTAAAAGCCCTTAAGAACCAGAACCGGGAAATTTTTCACGAACTCGGCGACGAGGACCAAAGAATGTCCATTAGGTATCGTAAGAAGACACGAAATCCGCATGCTAACAGCATTGTGTTGAGTGTATCCCCCACGATCTGGAGGCGGGCACTCGAAGGAGGCAAGCTTCGGATTGACCTCCAAAGAGTGCGCGTCGAAGACCAGACGCCTCTGGTGCAGTGTACGCGCTGCCTAGCTTATGGTCACAGCAAGCGTCTTTGCACGGAGCCGGCCGACCTATGCAGCCACTGCGGCGGCCCACACGTTAGGGTGGACTGCCCAGGAAAGCACATCGGCGAGGCAATGGCGTGCGTGAACTGCACCAGGGCCAAATTGGGGGAGCACCGGCACAATGCTTTTAGCAGCGATTGTCCGATACGGAAGAAGTGGGACGCATTTGCGAGAGAAGCAATAGCTTATTGCTAAAGTTCCCGGTGCGCCCACTTCAAAGTACGCAGACAGCAGTATCATTTCGACACAGCCAGAGAGCAGACGCAAAAGAACCAATGGTAACTTGAGTCGCTTTCTTGGGAAACTGGCCCAAGTTATCCAGGAACTCAATTCAGCCGAAGCGGAACCATCGGGAAGTGTCGGAATGGTACCAAAAACCTGTAAGTGCTATAGTGAAATACAAATAAAACTTTATAACACAATCAGAAATAATAAGAGCAAGTTACCACTAATAAATGATATGATATTTAAATATATAGTGAATATATAGTTTGAATATTGTAGATATATAAAAATAGATATTAAAACAAAATAGGTATGAAATAAGAAAACTAAATAAAATCAAGCAAATAATTAAATAACTAGCATAAATATAACGCAAACAATAGTAATATACTTAGATGCAAAAGCAATAAAATAATTAAAGGACATCAATAGTAAAAGAAACTGTAGTTAATAGTTCGAATTAAAAGAAAAAACGTGTTATACAAAAGTTATATTGAAACAAGCAAACGCAGCGTACTAAATATTGACAAGAAGAACTGTATGATCGGCAATCCATCAGGGCAAGCAAACTAAAAAGTCAGAACATAAGGGCTCTGATCCTCATGTCAGAGGGACACTGGCTAGGCAGGAGTGGTTTTTAGCCGGTTCGAGTCCGGCACTACCTCGACTGTCTCACAAGAGAAACTCCTGTGAGAGAGTCGAGGTGTCCGCGGGGATTTCCCACTCCTGCCCAAACAAAAAAAAAAAAAAAAAAAAAAAAAAAAACCTAACGGGGGGGTGCCCCAAGTCCCGATTATGGGGGCAGAGATACTTCCGTATGTTCAATTGACAATATTTCGAGAGTTTACAATATCGCTAGAGATAAACACGTTATATTGTAATATAACGTGTTTGACAATTTTACGGTGACATTTATATTCCAGCGCATATATGAAGGAACTCAATTTATCCGGACACTGGGGCCCCCCCAGTGTCCGGATAAATTGTCTTTCGGCTGAAATGAAGATGATGATACGCAGGAATTTGAATGAAACAACATAAAATAAATCTTATTATAAGCAATTTTATTTTATTCTAGACCCCTAAACTAAATTATCTCTTATTATTCTTCCTTTTAGATTTTCCAGGCCTCTGAGGTTTGCCGGGTCTAGCATTCTTCTTGGTATTGACCTGGAACGATTTCGTTTTGAAATTGCCCTGTCTTTTTTGGGGAGCAGCGCCATTAAAACCATCGAAATTGTTTGAAGACTCCCTCGTGTTGAGTTTGCCGCCTTTCTTTTTGCCGCCAAAACCGAATTTCTTATCTTTTGCTTGTCGTCTTTTATTGACCTTATTTTGTGGTCCTTTACCATCCTTGCCTCTGTTGTTTGCTTTGTTGTTACTACCTTTATTGTCATCTAGGAATCCTAAGTCAGATGATTTTCCTTTTCTAACACGTTTTAATTGTTCCAACATTTCTTTCTTGTCTGCGGCTTGTTTTACCCTTGCGTCGGTCTGGAAAATAAAAATTTGACTTGCAATTAATTAATTCCAATGATCTATAAAATTGTTACTGTCCCAAAGTTGTGCCTTTCCTATTCCTACAACTGTCTTTTGCCAATACATATTGTAAAAAACGGTGAACGTTCTGCATTTACAATTTGCGACATCAACATTACCACTGAATGAGCAATCACGCATCTGTTCAATTCCTTTTTATGAAACTATGATTTACATATACTTTCTCATCATACTACAAATTTTAATGAAGCATTGACGTCGTGTAGCCGATTTTAATACATAATGCATTCAAATAATGTCCATTATATAGTTAGCATGCACTCAGTTTTTAACATAATTTCACAGACTGTACGATTTTGTAAGCTAATCAAATCCATTTTAGTATTTGTGTGATAATCGTCAGCGTCATACTGTAGCGATTATGCACGTGTCGAACATAATATATTAATTTTACCGCTACCCAGCGTTGCCAGGCGTCCGGATATAGTTAGGCTTTTAGACTGCGTGTCCGGTCAAAGTAAACGATGTTCGGCTTGTCTGGCTTTTGTTAGGTTAGGTTAGCGAGCGCCTAGCGTGGCCGAGCGCAGGCAAGTCAACTGATGAATTTATTTGGCTGATTAATAATAAAGTATGCGGTTTGGCATTCGATTTTATTTATATTTCATAAGATTTAGGGAACATATCACAAAAAAGCTTAATTTTACAAGTTTTGTGGTACCTACCTATTATACCTATATTGAGACAAAACACCAATAATGTAGGGTGTCCGGCCTTTTTAGGGTTCCGTAGCCAAATGGCAAAAACGGAACCCTTATAGATTCGTCATGTCTGTCTGTCTGTCCGTCCGTATGTCACAGCCACTTTTTTCCGAAACTATAAGAACTATGCTGTTGAAACTTGATAAGTAGATGTATTGTATTATATAGAAAAAAAAAACAATAAATTTGGGGGTTCCCCATACTTGGAACTGAAAGTCAACATTTTTTTTTTTTCGTCAATCCCATACGTGTGGGGTATCTATGGATAGGTCTTCAAAAATGATATTGAAGTTTCTAACATCATTTTTTTCTAAACTGAATAGTTCGCGCGAGAGATACTTCCAAAGTGGTAAAATGTGTGCCCCCCCCCCCCCCTGTAACTTCTAAAATAAGACAATGAATAAACTACAAAAAATGTATGATGTACATTACCATGTAAACTTCCACCGAAAATTGGTTTGAACGAGATCTAGTAAGTAGTTTTTGTTTTAATACGTCATAAATCGTAAACAGCAATTTACCTTCATTTAATCTGCTATGGAACCCTTCATGGGCGAGTCCGACTCACACTTGGCCCCTTTTTTACTTAAACGTCCGGCCAAGCTGACTGGTCTGTTTGGCAACCCTGGCTACACACCTATCATTTTAGAAGATATTCCTAGCTGATAGTAATATATGTATTACTTTGTTTTAAAATGACCCTTCTCCCAAGTTTGTTGAGTGCAGCATAAAAAAAGACATATTTCCTTCCATTCTTCCTTGTCAAAAATAACATCACAACAACTCTCATAAGCTACCATTCCTCTCACTATTATTATCTCTTTAGTTATTATGAGATAATCAGCATTTCATGGATGTCAAAATTACAAAAGACAGTTCTCCAAAAGCCCACCCTTCATCACTGTGTATTTCATATAAAGGAAACAACACATCAAACTTGATTGAAATATAGCTAGTTTGTACTTTATATGATGCCCTTCAAGTACATGCCCTGCAGTAGCTACTAGTGAAATAAACCATAATACACCCTGGTGTAGGGTTCAAACTTTACCTGAACTCTCTTAGCAATCTTCTTCTGATCTCGGAGCTGTCTAACTTTCTCTGTGCGAGCCTGTGCTGCCTGTTTCGCCATCAGGTTCTTGCGGACCTTCTGCATGTGATCATCTGACTTGGCCATCTCTGCAAAGTAGTCATCCGGCCTGAAAGTAAGAAATAAACTGTCAAGGACTGCAGAATGGAGAAGTTTCATTATGTTGATATCACTTGAACACTTTAAATGGTTTTATTTATCAAAAAGTATTTAGGTACCAAGACACAAGACCGTCATGTTTAGAAGGATTTTAAGGTCTCTTCAAGAAGACTAATTTCTTGATCATAAAATCATGATGAAGAAATTAGTCTTCTAAACATGACGGTCTTGTGTTATGTAAACATAATCATAATGTCTTTTCAGAAGAGACATATCTATTTTTTTGGTCAAGAGTTGACTCCAGGTACAGGTCACCACATTTCTCGGCTTCGAACTGGACAGTTCTCTCACTTGGGGGCATTTACAGGGAACAACTGCCTATCTGAACTTTAGAAATCGGTCCTTCCTGGGTAACACAACTTTCCTTTGAGAAGATGTGTCACTGCATTCATGGGAAGCCCAAGCAACCAGGTAAAGAAATACCAAAGCAACTACCACACCTTCTTGTAGGTACTCCAAGGTCCTTCAGCTTCTTGATACCCTCAATTACAGCAGCCTGTGCCTGTCTATGTATAAGGTTCTCTCTTTTGAACTCATTGAGTACAGGGTCTTGAGTTGGGTCATAGTTCTGTTGTCCTTTGCTATTCTCTTTTAGATTCCTGTAAATCAAAAAGTTTTGTTTAGAACATTGGGTTGATTTATAGATTAAAATGATTGCAGAGAAGCAATTTCCATGATAGGGCCTAGGGCAGAACAGTTTAACTTGACCCCCCAAATTATTTTCCACCACAACTTCAATGTCTGCCTAAATTAGTTCACTAGTTATTTTTACACGAATCCTCTTCCTCAAACAATAATAAATACAAACTTTGAACAGCAAGTTAACCTATTATATCCAGGCAGACAAAAGCTATGTGTGAGTGACAATGCAAGAGATCTTGTGATGGTCTTAATTTGTTAAAATACTGCTCAACATATAAATAAACCAAAAGAGCATGTACTTAATGAGCAATTTTATGAAATATTTTGCAACACCATAATTTCATTCAAAACTGATTATTACGTACTTTCTTCTCTGTGCTGTCTCCTGCATTTGCATGGCTACGTCAGGAGCCATCGGTGCAACAGCAGTCACTAGATCTAATGTCTCGATCCATGGTAATTTTAGCTGAATATCCTTCAGCTTCGCTTTCAAATCAGCTATGTTATTTACATAATTCTTCTCTACCCTTTCTATCTCTTCATTAAGGCCAGGCTTTAGCAAGCCTTTAGCGAACGCTTCTTGCAACTACAATTCAGAAAAATAAAGAGATTTACAAAAGTTGTTAGATATTTCGTTCACCGGAGTCAACGTTACTTATTCCTGGAAAAGTACTTACTTCTTCATCTGAATCACCTTCGGAGTCTGTGTCATTTAATACAAAGTCACTCATTTTGAACTAATACTCAATTTTTTGGTAAAATGGTGTGGTCAATATTCTAGTCCACAACAACATAACTACATAACCTCACTCAATTTCAAAACGTGTGCTTGACATTTATTTAACTAGGCATGGGCAAAAAATATCGAAATATCGAAAATTTTTCAAACAATTATCGATTTATAACAGCGATATTTTTAATCGCGTTATATCGATATTTATTTCAGAGTATCAAGTTCGTATAAATTTTGATTTTTTTAAACGCAACTTCGGTTTCGTGTCCATATCTGATAACTACTGGTTTGATTAATTAGTTTATTGTTTAGGCTCGAGCATCACTAAAAATACAATTTTCTTTTATTCCTTTTGACGTGACAACGTCTAAATAAATCGATGAACGCCGGCTGCACGCACAAAAAAGTGTCCCGTTACGCTCTGTCCCGTTACGCTCATTGTAACGTTACAATCGCAATTATTTCATCAATGTTTTGTTATGACGTTGTCACGTTAAACTGTCGTCCGTAAACCAACTTTACAGACAACTATTTTTTTTTACGAAATTTGAATAGTTTGGGAATATTTATGAATCATATGAAACCTGACGATAGATCGATATTTTTCGCTCGATAATTTTCGATGCTAATAAAAAATATCGAAACGATAAACATCGATATATTTTTTTCACTTGCACATCCCTACATTAAGCATAAATGTACCACAAATAAACCGTTCCGTTTACCATAGCTTAGTTACTGGAACCCTCCGTTGATTAAAATTTCGTTTTGTTATTATTTGAAAATAAAACCTTACAAACTAAAGAAAGTTTGGTTAAAATATTGGTTTGACTGAAAATAAACAGTACGCGACACCACTCATCTAAAGGCCCTGCACAGGGCACAGATACTAACTATATTAGTAGCTAGCTACAGATACGACAGTGACTTTTTGGTAGTTTCCAAAGGGTCCGTTTTGGCGCTGTTGTAGCCATCGGGGTTTTGACAGAAGTTTAGAGATAATTATAGTTATGTATGTAAGTGTAATAGTGATTGCAGGAATCTTGTTATCGATAACTAGTGATGTTCTATTATATAATAATATCGACTTTTTCATTGATATCGATACTTTAATGGCGCCTTCATATAGTTGATTTATTTTTGAGGTTCAGGTAATCATAATAAAATAAAAATGATAATCTATAGCTTTATCAAAATCAAAATCAAAATCAAAGCATTTATTTCAAGTAGGCCAGTTACAGGCACTTTTGAACTGTCGAAACAAAAATGAACATTTAATGTAGCTACAGTCCCAGTCACAAGACATAAAAACTGTGAAAGTACTGTAGTTGCCCATTCCCTAGCGTAGATCTCTATGGAGAAGAACGGGCAAGAAACTCCATGGACACTCTTTTAAATCAAAATATTGTTACAAAATCTTGGTTACATCATTCATGTTGAGATGGTATATTATGTGAGAACAATGTAGCAAGATGTGCACGTTAAAAGTGTCCATAGCAATTATATTTGTATAAACATTTTTAAACTAACTGGTTTAATTTTTTTTTATGGCGTCAATCCAAAAAGAATGATGAAGTGAGTCTTCTTTACAGCTCGTCTTAATTTTCTCCTTTTTCCACCACCAGGATAGCCATTAACACTGCCAACAGTTCATCAAAAAATTCAACAACTTCAGCTGTTGTAGCCATTGTAGCTCCAGAATCTAGACCATGTAATTTATCTGAAAATAAGAATAATGAACACATTAGTAAACAAATACCAGTTCTGTAGAAATGGAGACACTTTGTATATGAGACGTTACGTTGCTGGACTGTTAATTATAGCCCTCGCAGTTGCCACAACAACTAAGAAATGTATGTTAATAAAGTAAAAAAAGGTCCATCAGCATGACACACAACAAACAATTTTAAGTGATGACATGACAAAAGTCCATAACTTTTGTACTTTGGCACTAAGGAGCCCTCACACTGCTAAGAATATTTTCTGAGGGTGCCACAGTGGAGGGAATTTCTTATTTCCTATATTGGATTAAAATTAAAACATTAGAAGAAATTTATGTATGTATCTCTATACCTGCCGTTCCAATCAAAACTGATGATGTTATGACACCGTAATCTTGCTCCTCGGAGTAATTATTATGATCAACTGTACCAACCAAACAAACACCCTGAAAAATTGAGAAATATTGCCGCAATACATATTATTAGAAGTTGTACGCATTTTAATAAAACCAGCCTATAACTGACCCACTGCTGGGCAAAGGCCTCTTCTCAACAGAGAAGGCACGAGCCTGATTACCATACTTGCTCAAGACGGGTTGGCGAGTTGTACTCATACTTATAGTAAAGTAATACTGATAAATGGGACTATATTTAGATAACAATACACACCAGTTGTAGTACATGTACATCCTCCTCATCTTGTTCCTTGAAATAATTATGTTCAAGTATTACATCCCACCCTGGAAACATATTTGATACAGTTAATACAGTAATTTTTAGTAGTTGATTTTATGTTTTCACTATTGGTACATTCTGTATATGTTTTTTGTATATGTTCGCTATATGTTCTTTACGTTCTGTTGGTTTCTAGTTGATTGAAGTTTTAATAAAAAAACTTATAACATCTCAAATCAAGTAATCAAAAAATAGTCCTCTTTTTACTTGATCGGAGTACTTATAACAAAACGACTTTTACATAACCTAAGAAGTTTAACAAAACTCACCAGGTACACTAAGCGGAACGCCTTATGCAACTTCTTCTGTTTTTCATAGACACGTTTCCTGAGTCCAATGAGGAGGGAATTTGTTGGCACTAGGAAGGCATCCACAGATTTCTAAGTTCATTGTTCTTGGGAAAACTCACTGTTGCATTGCAACCACCTAATGGCTATCCTGGTGGTGGAAAAAGGAGCAAATTAAGACGAGCTGTAAAGAAGACTCACTACATCATTCTTTTTGGATTGACGCCATCAAAAAAATTAAATCAGTTAGTTTAAAATGTTTATACAAATATAAACCTATAAATGATCATTTTTATTTTATTATGATTACCTGAACCTCAAAAATAAATCAACTATATGAAGGCGCTATTAAAGTATCGATATCAATGAAAAAGTCGAAATAAAAGAACATCACTAGTTATCGATAACAAGATTCCTGCAATCACTATAACATTTTTTTTTTTTTTTAGGATGGGAAATCATCAAATGACTTCTCCCACTCTGGGCGGAGCGGGAGGGAGTGTCAGACTCTTACTGACTAAAACCCATCCATGTTCCTTCCTCGCCCTTTATGTTCCGGGGCCGCGGTATCTCTTTCGGACAGTCCCGCAACCCCGGCAGATCACTATTACACTTACATACATAACTATATCTATATACTTCTGTCAAAACCCTGATGGCTACAACAGCGCCAAAACGGACCCTTTGGAAACTCCACCAAAAAGTCACTGTCGTATCTGTACTAATATAGTAATCTGTGTGCTATATTCACAAAAAATGCATGGTTTCTGCTATTGTATATTTTATGGACTTAGTAAATACGTAAATGTAAAAGCGCCAGAGTAGCCGGCGAAATACCTTTTTCCTGAAATAATCATTCAATCGACCTCTAAAAACTTGGAGTGTTGACCTGACGGTTTTAATGATTATAATTCTGTAACTACATACGTCTCACAGCCGTCATATTTTCATTAATATACAGCCTAGTTATATAAAAGTACTCTGTGCTAGTTACCTAGCACTGGCCTGCAAATTGCAAAAACGTGATAAAATTTGGATTTCGCGGGCTACCGTGGAGCATCCACCTTATCTTAGAAATCATGGTGGTGGAAAAAGGAACAACTTCAATTTCAATCCTGTTCTTCTAAAAAAGATTTTTCATATTGTTCCATTTTATTACTTATCTAGCTCTCCAAAAAAAAAAACCGGTTTAAGGGGGAAGCTCACACCCTGCCCGCGAAATTCAAATTTTCTTACGTTTTTTGCAATTTGCAGGCCAGTGCTTGGTTGCATGTTGATGAACATTTGATTCGCGACTGTAAGACGTATTTAGTTACAAAATTATAATCATCAAAATCACCAACACAACCCTCCAAGTTCATATAGATCGAGAAACTATTTTTTCAAGGTCAAAGTTATTCCTCGATCTATATGAACTTGGAGGGTTGTATTGATGATTTTGATGATTATAATTCTGTAACTAAATACGTCTTACAGTCGCGAATCAAATCTTCATCAACATACAACCAAGCACTGGCCTGCAAATTGCAAAAAACGTAAGAAAATTTGAATTTCGCGGGCAGTATGTGAGCATTCGCCTTAAGGTTTCTGTTGTTAAACTATGGAATTAATAGTTACTATATTGATGAAAATACCACCGTGCAGTGCTGCCATCAGTGAGCCTTCCACAGCTTTTAGTTCGCTTAAAGCCCGCTCCACACGTTCTTGCTGAAAACCATTATTTTACTGTACTCTGTGCTGGCAACTAAGCAAGAACCAAGAACGTGTGAAGCGGACTTGAGTAGCCCTACTCAAGTTCGCTCCATAGGTTATTGGTTCTTGCTTAATGGTGCAGTTGTAAATTTTTCTTCCCGTGTTCTCCACTGTATTTTAATCCAAGTACAATGAGAGGTTTTATTTTTGAGAATTTAAAAAAATAGTTTCTGAGAACTCGGTAGATGGCGTTGAACCGACTACGTTACTAGGTACCAAAGCCAAAACGCTTGAGAAAAAACACGTAACATAGGTACGCTCGTTGACTGACACTTTCGTTTGCATAAGCTTCCGAATATAACCATTAGGTCCAAGTGAAATTATGTGACTTTTTGTTCCTTGCAGCAACATACTGAGATCAGTGCCATCTATCCAGCTACTAGGGAAGAGTTGAAAAAAAAATCCCTCATTAAATTCCGTTCAGTCGTTTTTGCGTAATTGAGTAACAAACATACAAACTTTACAAAACAAAAACTTGACAAGCTCATCACCAAAACAAAGGAGATTGAGTGAAATTGTCCTTGCGTCCAAAAGCGTTAAGATGCATACCAATGGATACTGTTATTTCGTCAATTTATTAACTTTCATTGAAACTGTACGTTTCAAACATCATATGAGAGGCGTATAAACATCTTTTTCAAACCATTAGCATCTCTGAGGTTTAATGAACAAATCCTTAAAGTAACAGTTGGTTTACAGATCGTCAACCCAACTCCAACGACCTATAGCGTTAAGATATGTATAATATTAATGGATTTTTCTCTTCAAGAAGAATATTTCTTGCTTTGACAACTTTTCTCGATCCAGAATCAGAGAGGAGCTACAGTTCCAGTACCCAATCAACCACCTAGTTAGATCAATAAAACCAAACAGATTAACAGACTATGATTAATTAGCAAAAGTTCTACAGTAGTAAAGGTGTATAGCTTATTGCCACTGGTTACCGAGAAAATCTTAACTTGGGTGCCCAATTAGACACACATTTTCGTCACTAGGTAATTCCGAACAGGCTACGAATCAGCAAAAGTGGTGCTAGTAGCAAAAGTTCATTTTGAAAAGCTAAAAATAATATTTTAAATAGTATATATCTTATGGCTATTAGCTGCCCATAAACTCTTAATTGGTTGTAAATAAACTCTTAACTGCGGTGTCCAACTAGTGATCTATTTAGACCAGCGGTCGGCAACCTTTTGGCAGGCAAGGGCCACAAGGTTACAAAATAAAATAAAGGCGGACCGCACTAAAATGATGAATGACGAAGCCCAATATGATGAATTACACGTAGGTTCAAAAATGAAAAGCGCGTTCTTAAGGTTGCACTAGTCGCGGGTTCAAACCAGGGCCGTCTTTAACTAATTGGGGGCCGTGGGCCCTTGAGAATAATGGTGCCTATCTAGTATGCAATGAGCGAGCGAAGCGATCTCGAATTTTTTTGCAACCTGCCTCGTAAAAGTAACGTTTTCTTGTCAAAAAAATGGGTGTTTGTGTTCTTTGTTTGTTTTACGCCGGGATTTTCAAGGGCCAATACCTGGAATGAAAATTATATCAGTGTCTTTTTGACGTCAGAAAGCCGTGCCGAAACCGTGAGCAAAGTTCGTGCTCGAGCAAAAAAGCACGAACCTTTTTACGCTTACTTGAGCGACATGTAAGAGCAATTTACTGCTAGCATACAGAATTATGTGTGGTCCATGTTTGGAGCGGCAGCTGTGGGCAAATAAATAAAGTATCCTGCTTTTTTTTAAAATGGTAACTGGAAGGAAATAAGAGTATTAACAAATAAATTTTTACCAAAGTGTTAAGTGACAACCGATACGTTGCCGATGCCGAGATGAGGGTTAAGGCTAAAATGTAGATACCTAATGAAAATGCTGTTGAAAGTCGTTGCAGAAACGTTTTGAAAACGATTGTCACCTAGTGTTGGTACTTACCAACACTAGGTGACAATCGTTTTCAAAACGTGACGTAGCGTGCCTAGTAGCCAAAATACGGCAAGCACATAAAGCAAGCTGACTGTTCAGAAAACTAAACATCATGAAGTAGTAGGTCATAAAGGCAGGCCTGACTTGAAAGTGTGTGATGAGTGATGTTTAGTTTTCTGAACAGTTAGCTTGCTTTATGTGCTTGCCGTATTTTGGCTACTAGGCACGCTACGTCACCTGTCTAAGCCACCTTGAATCTTTGAGCGTGAGCGTGCTCCTAAACCACATCCGTGCACCATCTTTTTTGAAAAAGTAACATACTCGTAACTTCTATCATTGTTCTCTGCTCAAAATTCTGTAAGATTTGCATATCCAAACTAATATCCAAACTAATATTATAAATGCGAAAGTAACTCTGTCTGTCTGTCTTTCTGTCTGTCTGTCTGTCTTTGCTTCACGCCTAAACTACTGAACCGATTTGTGTGAAATTTGGTACAGACATAGTTTGGAACTTAAGAAAGGACATAGGATAGTTTTTATTACAAAAAATAAAATAAAAAATAAAATTTATTCCGGACATACAGCGCCATCTATTGGTCAAGAGTCGGCATCAATTCAGTACTGAAAATTCATCAGAAATATGTAAATAAATAGTAGAAAGGTATGAAAAATATAATATAATACAACTTTTAGTACAAAGAAAATGCTCTAACGGAGTATAGATAATTGTGATCGCGCAATGGTGTCGATCGTTACACGAGTTCGGTTCATGTTATTGTTTTAATTCATCGGAAAAAAGTAAATAAATAGTAAAAAGGTATGAAAAAAATAATATCAATATAATAAAACTTTTAGTACAAAGAAAATGCCCGAACGGAGTATAGATAAATAATCCGAGTTGTCACTATGCTCGATAGATGGCGTTGGGATCGAAATAGATCGCGCTATGGTTTCGTTACACGCCGAGCGCTTCGGTACTGTAGTGGAATTGTGGATTGATCGTTTCGTAAATTTAAAACTGGCTCCGTTGTATTAGTAGATTAAAAGGTTTATTTGTTGGGTTGTCTGGTGGTTGTTTTCAAAATTGGTTCCGTTGTATTTGTCGATTAAAAGGTTTATTTGTTGGGTTGTCTGGTGGTTGTTTTCAAAATTGGTTCCGTTGTATTTGTCGATTAAAAGGTTTATTTGTTGGGTTGTCTGGTGGTTGTTTTCAAAATTGGTTCCATTGTATTTGTCGATTAAAAGGTTTATTTGTTGGGTTGTCTGGTGGTTGTTTTCAAAATTGGTTCCGTTGTATTTGTCGATTAAAAGGTTTATTTGTTGGGTTGTCTGGTGGTTGTTTTCAAAATTGGTTCCGTTGTATTTGTCGATTAAAAGGTTTTTTTGTTGGGTTGTCTGGTTGTTGAATAATGTAAGTTTAGTTTGATCTCGATTATTAGTAGATACTAAAATATTTGTCAAGGGAGAAACAGTCTTTTTTTCTGAAATGGCAAATCAAAATAATATTTTGAAAATAAGGGAAAAATAACATTTTCGCCTTTTTCGATCGGCAATAACGGCTTTAATGCCCTAAGTGAGTATACATATCTTCAATTCAAACGCAGAGCTCATTATGTTGATTATTGAAGAGTTCCCAAGAATATCTTCCACATTTCATTTTTGAAGAGATCCCGCGAGATCGGGAACTATGTGGGTAAAACCAAAAATCGGCCGGAAGTCACTATTCCTCGCGAACGAAGTCGCGGGCAAAAGCTAGTTACATCATAAATAAGAACAACTGCTTACACACCATAGCAGATGGAGCAAAACCAAAAAAAGTTCAGAACTACATTCCCGCCTTAAAACCATTAAAAAATGACTGCGTCCAGCGTGCTCTCATAAATTGCACCACCGAGACCGGTTTGCGGAATATCAGCCACAACGTTGAATTGAGGAAGCCCTAATAACTTAAGCGCTCCTAATTCCGTGTCGTTTGACCGCGTTCAGATAAATATACACGGCGCATTTTTTTACGTTAGTTCTTTAGCAAATGGACGGACTTAAAGTAAAATATTAGGTAAATAACTAACATTTAGAATGTTAGTTTGGTTGAAAACTTCCTGTAAACTTTAGTCATCATGTCTTTGACTTCCATACTTATCTATTACTCGTCATAGTAATCAGACATCTAATTTCCATCCACATTCATACTCAGAACTTTTTTGCAATCAAAATTAAGAGCATTGCTTCAGATTCGGCGGTAGGTATACATTCAAAGTTATGCTTATGAGTTTTATCGTGGTATTCGTGGTTCAACGATTTCTAAACTCACGAGGAAGAAGTAAATTAATGAAGCATGGTGTTATCTGGAACGAGGTGTCGAACTGTTCCCATAACCGCAATATTTGTCATCGATTATAATGGTTTCGATTCGATTACAAAACATGTGTGATTTGCTCAAACCATCATTTGAAATTAAATGCAGAAAATCATTTTTTATGAAATGGTTTTAGTGATGTGACCACATGCCCAAATCTGGAAGCTGTATTTCGGATATAATGCGTTGAATGTTAGCTTCCAAGTGCTCATTGTATATAATTTCGTCAAAGGTTTAAAAACGATGTTAATCAACGATGTTAACTTACAGTCAACAGCAAGCAGTAAAAGGACATAAAAGGACTAACTATGTTGGAGACTTGTGGTTTCAAACGTTTAAGGGGTCGGCAGAGCATGCGTTTTTCGTCCAAACCTAATACCATAATAATATGAAAATCAAACATATACTTAAGGACTACCTTACACACTAGTGTATATATTTCGATTGTATTATAGAATATTTATGTTCCCAAATATACAGCGTGTTAGGTAAAACGAGGGACATATTGAGGGAAGGTATTTAGTATACGATTCTCAACCCAAATATGTCAAAAACCTATAACCTTAATTTTGGACATAATTGTCTAATTAAATACAATACTCATGGACACTGAGCGCGCGAGTAGGTGTGTCACGCGGCAAAACACGTACCGGTCCTGAGCTCCGTGAGCAAACTCCGCCCCTTTCCTTTGTTGTCTCCGATGCACCGACAGGGCACACGCCCGCGCCATCCCACGCTGACCTCAGTGCAACGACCATACAGCCTCTAGACTCCTAATAACAGGCGACCGATGTCTGTCAACACATATGGGGTATAAATCTTATAGCCGTCGTCACTCACCGAGTTCGAATTAGTTTCGACCACTCCTGTGAGCCGCAAAGACTTCCGCATTACTCCTTTAAAAAATCGAGAAAATAGTCATAATATGGCCCCGTGTATAATACGTTGGTGTGATAAAGAAAGCTGGACTTCAAGTTTCCTGAAAGACGGTATCACATTTCATCGGTAATTTAAAAGTTCCATAATCTAAATTAGATTAAATTTCTGACAATATTTATCGGAGTTCATCTTATACAGGACATACATGATGTCTTTTATGATTGCGTCCCTTTCTTTTGAAAGTACTTTATTCTCTATCTCTTTTCCTCGACGTCGTCGTCGTTAACATAATTAGTGATGTTCCAAATCGTAAGACCACCATCTGTTATCGATAAAGCAAAAAAATAAAACCTATAACTATTTATTTATGTTTTCAAACGTTCCCGTCCGCGGGGCCTAGTCAGCAAGCGACATAACGCGCGGGTAGCGGGGGTAACAAACCAGTTCGGTCTTGTCGCTCGGCGTATGCGCGTCTGTATATTGTTTGTTGTAAATCTATGTGTAAAAATGTATATGTAAAAAAGTTTCTCTAGTGTTCAACACCTCCCATCTCAGGATCGGACTGTCTAGTAAAAATGTCAAATCCTCGTCCATTGTTTGCAACCCCTGAAATACGTCGAACCGCTACAAGAGCTCGCGCGTCACTGCACAGAGTATATAATCACTACGTTTAGTCACTGTGGCCACCGCACGCCCCCGCTCGCCGCACCCGCCTTAGGCCCCAGTCACCACGCATTCAGTGTGGACGCACACTAATATCACAGATATTGCGTAAATCCGCGTATCGCAAAACAAACAACCCTGCTTACTTCGCGATATTAAGAGTGTCCAGTAAACGTGTTCTTGAATAACCAAAAAATACGTCTTATCAGTTCATTCCAGTGAAGAATATTGGGATTATCTATATCTATATTCTATATCTATATATCTATATACATATAATAAAAGAGTAAAAAAGCTGTGTCTGTACATTGAATATATTTAAAAAATAATAATTGAAGGGGGTTTAGAAACGGTAATAGAGCACGAATCTAAAAAAAAAGTCTGTCTGTTTGTCTGTTTGTTTGTACACGCTAATCTTCGGAAGTATTGGACGGATTTGAATGTTTTTTTTTTGTGGTATAGATAATATAATGTCTGGGCAACATATAGGCTATAATTTATCTTGGAAAACTGAACACCTGATGTAGAACCGCAACAGACAATACAAAAATGACAACATAGCAAAAATTTTTCCACGTGATGAGCATTTTCTGCTGAGATAATAAATTTGAAGATCTGGAACACCTGACGTGGAACTCCAAGAGCCCAGTTATACCATAACACATAATAGGAATGACGTCTTAGCAGAAGTTGTTCAATCTGATGAGCACTCTTTGTTGACTTATAAAAATCGAAGATCTGGAACACCTGTCGTGGAACTCCAACAGCCCAGCTACTCCATAACACATATAGGAATGACGTCTTAACAAAAGTTGTTTAATCTGATGAGCACTCTCTGTTGACTTATAAATATCGAAGATCTGGGACGCCTGTCGTGGAACTCCAATAGCCCAGCTACACCATAACACATATAGGAATGACGTCTTAGCAAAAGTTGTTTAATCTGATGAGCACTCTCTGTTGACTTATAAATATCGAAGATCTGGGACTCCTGTCGTAGAACTCCAATAGCCCAGCTACACCATAACACATATAGTAATGACGTCTTAGCAAAAGTTGTTCAATTTGATAAGCACTCTCTGTTGATTTATAAAAATCGAAGATCTGGGACACCTGTTGTGGAACTCCAAGAGCCCAGCTACACCATGACACATATAGGAATGACGTCTTAGTAAAAGTTGTTTAATCTGATGAGCACTCTTTGTTGACTTATAAATATTGAAGATCTGCGACACCTGTCGTGGAACTCCAATAGCCCAGCTACACCCTAACACATATAGGAATGACGTCTTAGCAAAAGTTGTTTAATCTGATGAGCACTCTCTGTTGATTTATAAAAATCGAAGATCTGGGACACCTGTTGTGGAACTCCAAGACCCCAGCTACACCATAACACATAAAGGAAGGGCGTCTTAGCAAAAGTGGTTCAATTTGATAAGCACTCTCTGTTGATTTATAAAAATCGAAGATCTGGGACACCTGTTGTGGAACTCTAATTGCCCAGCTACACCATAACACATATAGGAATGATGACGTCTTAGCAAAAGTTGTTCGGTCTGATGGGCATTTCCTGTTGACTTATAAAAAATCGAAGATCAGAAACATCTCATGTGAAAATTATTGCAAAGCTATCACTAATTTCACTGTATAATTATAAAATAACAAAAACTGGGAGTACCTCCACGTGGTTAAGGCGGTAACAGTTATGGACTGATTTTCGATGACGATGGTATATCATTGAAAATTTGGACTCTACTGGCCAAAACTCCCATTTACTATTTTATTTTATCGAATAAATATGTCTTTGGGCTGGTTATTTCAGTGTTTTTGGCATGAAGAGATAGAAGAAGAGCGCGAAGATTTCGACATTCTCTGAACAGAGGGCCTAAAATGGCCGCTTTAGCAGAACATAATATGAATCACCTTAAAAAATGTAATTACCTAAAATGGACTTTCTTTTTATGAGTGTAAAGTCCACTTTTAGAATTTAAAAGTATTAACGTGATTCATTTAATGTTCTGATAAAGCGGCCATTTTAGACCCCCAGAATGTCGATAACATCTGAAGAATCGGGTGTCTCAAGATATAGCCGTAGGGCATGACGACCTTCCTTTTTTTTTTTTCTTTAGGATGGGATATCATCAATTGACTTCTCCCACTGGGCGGAGCGGGAGGGAGGGAGTGTCAGACTTTTACTGACTAAAACCCATCCATGTTCCTTCCTCGCCCTTTACGTTCCGGGGCTGCGGTATCTCTTTCGAACAGTCCCGCAACCCCGGCAGGCTTCGGCCCTGGCGGCCCCTCTCTCTATGCTGACAACTCTTTGAGGCGCGCGTGGAACACGAACGCGCCGTCGACACGGCCTGTCGTCGTCAGACGGACGGACGGCTAGCTAGCCCATAGCCAACCGTCCACAGGCCCGCGTCTACGGTGGCCGGTAGCCACCACGTGGCCCCCGACGCCCGGTGCGTCTCCCGCGGCGGCCGGGAAGAGAGGATATCTCCCTCTCTCGTTCCGCCACCTCCTTCGCTAGCATGATTGCTTCGCAGAAGGAAGTGACGGCTTCCCATTCCGTCTCGCTCCGGGCCATGGATTGAACCAGGGCCGGACGCGAGAGGTCGCCGCCGCCGATCGCCGCTACGAGGACACGGCGGTGCTCCGCCCACGCGGGGCAGACCTCCACCGTGTAATCCACCGTGTCCTCCGGTCGATCCTCGCAGTGGAAACACCCGGGCGTTTCCTCCCGCCCGATTCGGTGCAGGTACCTCCCGAAACATCCGTGTCCGGTGAGGACCTGCGTCAGGCGGAAGGTGAGGACGCCGTGGCGCCTCTCTAGCCACTCCTCAAAGAGGGGACTTACCGCCACTATCGTGGCGTGCCCTATGACGACCTTCCTTGGGTTGATAAGAAACGGGTTTCATTTACGTATAGTCCTATGATTGAATACGCCACATATTCCGCCATCGGAGGTACCTATGGTTCAAAATTTTACTTTTTGTGAAGCTGTTAAATGGCAAAAAGAAACAAACGGTATGTGTTGCTCAGGTGGGAAAGATCCGTTATTTTCCCGTCCCCGGGCTCTTAGAATTAGACGTTGACCCTGATTAGAAAACACAAGAGCCCAACCGAACTATTAGAGATCGACATAATTATCGTCTTAACAAAAAAAAAATCAACTTGGCGGGCCGCTTCATTTGATGTCAAAAATCGAAGGTCTGAAGTATCTGATGAAGAACCCTCAGCTGGTCTCAGCTGTATATGGTAATGCTTGGCCGTTGAACATTCTTTATACGTTAGTGGGTACAAGTCAATTTTGATTACACTTTTAGAAACGTAGCATAAGTATTTAAACGGCCAAGTCACACAACATTAAATATAATAATAAAGAAATCGCAGTAAGGAACCTTAGACTTGGCACGACTTTGTCTAGATTTCATTACTTTTTAGAGATAAACGAGCAGCTCCATCGAGACTTGGCTAGTTTTTCACAGAATGTTTTTGGTGGCATTTGTTTTTCGTAAAATATTTTGAAAATGTATAGTATTTGTTAATTGTACTGAAACAAAACCATTGTATTATCAGTGTATATTGAGTACTTACATGAGTAACATACATAACATGTGAATTGTGATTCGAAACATCATGGTTTTGCAGACTTGTTAAAAAAAGGTCTGCCTAGTACAGGAAACGGCACAATTGAGAGAGAACTAATGTTTGCGACATAAAACAACAATGGCGTCGTCTGTCGGCGAACAAACTTGTTTTATGTAACCTTAATGGTCCAACAGCCAATACACGTTGATAGAGTGACAAGTCCAGCTGTGCCAACTCTAAAGTTTATTCCTCTGTGCTAAGGATTCGTTGCGTCGTCAGTCAAAGTTCCTCCATGTGTACAGGCTTTAGAACTCAGAACTGCTGTGTAAACCAGGCTTTAGAACCGATAGAGATGTCTATCCCAGGGCGATAATATAAAATTAGCACCATGTTCCAGACCTCTATTTGTTTGTGCACCTAAATCTGGATTTGCAAACTACACCCCCAACCACCATGATTCTATAGGGGCCTACTCAAAGCACTGCATGCAGGGGCCTGCCTGCATGCACACTGCCAAGCGAATTGTATGTATGCATGCAGGGCCGATATTTGAAGGCCCTGCGGCAGGGTGAACAATTAAAATATCGGCCCTGCATGCATACACACAATACGAGGCAGTGTCCCTGCAGGAAGGGCCCTGCATGCAGTGCTTTGATTAGGGGCCATAGAACACATACACACACGATTGCTAAAACCAAATCTTTTCTTTTAAATGTTTTTCATGTTTCCAAAATCTTCAAATTATTCAGTTTTGCAATTAATTTCGGTAAAAAAAAAAACAAAAATGTTAAATACTTAGCGTCCATAGACGGTTTAGTAAGTCCTTATTTTAGAACGCGTTTGTAAATAGAAACATTTTGTCTATTTTTCAGAAGGAATAAAAAAAAACAAAAAAATGTCTTTTAACTCTATCCATAAACAACTTTTATTTAATTGAACTACTTTTTATATTAAATGCTATAATTTCTAAATAAATAGAGTTACTCATCAAACAGGAAATCATTATTTTCCATTATTATTCATTAATTTGCCCATAGTTTCCTTTATACCCTTTTAAAAAATATTTAATATATTTATCACTCATTTGAACGGAAGTACTTTGTAGTTCGACATGTTTCATGAAACCCCCGTTGTTTTGTATCAAGAAAATGCAATGGCCGCCATCTTCGAGTCTTGTGAATGTTTTGGTCGTAGTTACGGACTTTGAGGCTTATTTATTACGTGCTATGCAATTATTTGATGGAAATAGTTTCGCTAAGTCCTAGGTGTTACAAATTCACGCATATACAGGTCAGTACAAGTTTCCTTCAGTATTTTCTCGAAAAGTGTTTACATCTGGATTTCTTACTGCTTAACTATTGTGATGTTGTCATTTTCTATAAATGTTTGGTTTATTTCTTAATATAAACCGCTATTACACATGATATCGTTACAAGTAAGTCATTATTACTTGATTAAGGTGATATAAATATACAAACCTCATTTTCGTATGTACTTATATTTCTCATGTCTTTGTTACTAAGGGGTTTTAGTGGCATTACATAGTTAAAAATTTCCATTATATCAGAATGCTACCGATATATTCAAGTTAAATTCCTCTTAAGAGGATAGTGTTTACTTTTTTTGATGTTTATTAGTGAGACATTTCAGTTTCCGTGCTACAATAATGGCGGCAGTGGATTAACCTATTCGCTTATTTTACGAGTTTATTCCATTGCTGCTACGTTTATTATGAATTATTTTAGTGTTATTCTTTGTATTTTCTCGTAGGGAACAAAATAAAGTGACTTTCAAATCGTTTTGTGGAACAATGACCTCGGCGGTCGTATCCTATTTGTGGACTAAAAATATTTTACCAAGAACATTATGGTGTACATCGCACGTATACCTGATCATTTTGAAGACATATGGGTAAAGAATAGATTTTCGGTTGCAGTCACATGAAATAAAATTTGGGGGCCGTGGTGCACTCCAAGGCGTCATCTCGGGTTTGACCCAAGATGATAGTATATACAGCATGTCTGCTACATCAGATTACGAATCAGCGGCCCGGCAAGTGAGTACAACATATTTTCTAATATAAAACTCACCACCAAGGTCCCTGACCAGTCCTGCTGACATGGACACCTAGCCAGTCACTTAGCTGTATATTTGTAAATATTATGATTTTGTAACCAATAACATCATGTTCCTACACTGCTTTCCTACTTCCTTCACCACTATTATGTTACACAATTTCATAAATCCTGCTTGCACCTACTAATTATCCTCTCAGTGCATTAAACTTGGTTCTGAGATTAATGTATAGGTGAGTGGTGTGAACATCTTATAATCATTGCTAAACTATTTACTTAGGTGTGTTTTAAAAATAGTTAAATAAATAATACTACAGACTACCCATTTACAGGACCTTGACATTGTAATAAATAAAGATTTGAAAATAAAAGTGTATTCATTGATATCCTATTAAGTTTTAGTATTACAGCTTTTAGGTGAGTAATGTCTGATTGTTTTTAAATATATTTACTGAGGAAATTATCATAAGTGTTATAAATTAGGGCATTTGATCTGATTGTCATTCCCTGACTCCTGTTGATAGTCTGCAAAATAATTTGATTATATGGTAATAAAATTCTTGTTTGGGGAATGTTTCATTGATTACTGTACAAAATTTGAAGTAAGACTATAGGGTTACTTGATATCTGCAAATCGCTTGTATTCATGATTGTAGTAAAAGTGCACTATCATAACTGGTATGCCTCAGTCAAATCACAGTGCTTAGAAAACAAGTCACCAGCAACAGTTTGTATGTATAATTTGGAATGTTTATTCATGCACATTATGCAGAAGTGTCACATTTAATTACAAATTCGAAATTATGTGCATTGTCTGCATTTACTGAATTCCACAAAGATTAATTTGAATTTATATTTTGTTATAGGATTACGGGCCGACCACCTCCAGTGAAAATGTTTACGAACATGTATTGGATCACAAATTAACAAATATGAATGTATCTAGTGTGAGAACTCCAGTGTTGAGGGCCCTGCCCTTGTCTCCCACTGATGGTGATCCTGAACCTGACTCCACACACCCTGAAAGTATAATTCAATCTGTGCACAAAGTAGAGAAAGAAGTTGAGTATCACATTGCTGAGAAACATTGTGATACAGATATGTCTGTGGATTCCCTCTCTGGCATTGTCAGGCTTGAAGAAGCCATAGATAATGTGGGGCGCATAGCGTACCCCATATTACAAGAAACAGAAGATTCAAATGATGGCAATTATTTAGATAACTCTGCAACCCTCATACAAGCGCCACTGAGCACCGCAATTGTTCAAAATGTTACTAAATTGCCTCAGAACTTTACAATAAACGTTGATGCAGCTGTTGGAAACATTACATCTATACAGAATGTACAAGATGTATCTGGAAACCAGACCCTATGGCTGCCTACATTACTTGCAACCAGTGCTGCTACAAATGACCCTAAGATGGATGATGATAGATCACAAGCTGGTGTGTCACAAATCATTATAACCAGTGAGAGTTACGTTAATGATGCAACTCAAGCAAGAAGATCAAACATAGTCACAGAGACTAACTTCATAAGCCGACCCAAGACATCCAAAGTTCAGATTTTAAGTAATATATCTATTCCGAAGAATCCAAGCTATAACCAGCAATACTTAACTGGGAAAGAAACAGCTCCAGTACATGGCACACAAAATCATGTTTACAAACTGAGCAACTCAGTTCTTTGCACTAAACCCCAAAAGAATCAATCATTAATTGGATGCTCCACCTTACCGCCAAATGTTGTGAACAATAGCCCTGTCAAGAATGTGCCCTACAATCATACGTTTACTAAAAGCTCAAACTTAACTAAATCTTTGAATAAGGTAAACAATGGTGCTAATCTAAATGCCATGGTTGCTGCCTCGTCAGGCAACACACAATGCCATATTTTATCTCGTGTTGTCTCTGGACCTAATAAGATGTCTGTACATTCTGGAAGAAAGTCCGTCAATACTTTTAAGGGATCTAAGAACTCTGGACAAGTATCTAATCAGAAGAATCAGTCAAGGCCAATTAAAATAATACAACAGACTGGGTCAGCTAACAAGTCCGAGGCGAAGTCTTGGCCTGTCGCCAGCGTCACATACAAAAGCCAGCAGCCAAGCTATGGAGTTGTGGACTCGAATGCATCCAAAATTATTCAGAAAGTAGGCAGTCCTACACATAAGAGCCAATCATTGGCTTTGTCAAAGTTCCCTCCTAAAGGCGAGCGTTTAGTATTACAGTCTCCATGTGGCCCTGTTTTAATTTCGACTGCTCCAATTAGTACGAGTTTACCAAAGGGTCCCCACTATGTGCAATCAGGGTCTACTCCAAATTTACGATACGTTCAGACATATGGGCCTGCAGATAATCCAATATCCACAGTGTCACAAGTTTCTGCAAACCAGCAGCTGACTGCCCAAATCCTGCAGTCACTTTCACAACCCAAGTTAATGCTACAACCGAGTCCCACGCCAATCAATCACATAACATCTCTACCACCTACGCCTGAGGAACCAGTGGAGGTCAAACCTGTAAATCAAAAAAGGATTGTTGTGTGAGTATAAAAAAAATATATGAATTTATTTGTCAATATAGCATGGACTACAACACTGGTTTTTTGTTATCAGTGCCACTAATTTCTGTTTTCTTTGTTTCAGTGGCGACAAAACAACACTACTAACTGAGGACGACATAATCGGCATGGAGGAGAGGCCAAACCTTTCAGAAGAACTGAGGAGGTACTCTTTCCAGCCCTTAGCCTTCGTGATGTTGGACCACACGTACGCCCAGCCTGCCCAGAAGCAGCCTACAGCCACGCCACCTACGACACCGGTGTCCACTGGCCCACCTCCCACCATCATTTCACCCACATTAACTACATCACCAATGAGCCCTTTAAAACGTAATTCACCAGTAATCATGTCCACTGCTTCTTATGAAATGCCTTTGACAGTGCCTACCAGTGTTGTTGCACCTATACCTGTGTCTACTATACAAATGGCGCCAGTAACTTACAAGCCACAGCCGCCTCCGCCACCTGACGACGATGCTGCCTCAGTGATTTCGTCTATAGACGGAGACAGGAAAGCTATCAGAGGTGGTAGCGATACGGAAACTGCTCCAGAAGGCGAGGAGGAAGGCAAAACTCGATGCATTTGTGACTTCACACACGACGACGGTTACATGATCTGTTGTGACCGCTGCGGCGAGTGGCAGCACGTCGACTGTATGGGCATCGACAGGCAGAACATACCAGACGCGTACATGTGTGAGCTGTGCATGCCGCGGCCCATAGACCGACGGCACGCTCGTGCCATACAAATGAGAAAGAGAGAGGAACTCAGCGCTCTCGGTGGCTCTGATACTGACTCTTCAGAAAGCAGTCGACTACCTGGACAAAGACGAAAACGATTATTGACTGTCACCACTTATACCAACACAAGTGGCTCATGTGTCACTACTTATAACTCCAACCTCCCAGTGCTTCCACCATTGCCACAACCATCATTAGTGTTACCCAAACGAGGACCGAAGAGACCTAAGAAACCAGAGGTCGTACGAAAAGGTACAAAGAGAAAACTATCAGAAAAACGAGTGAAACGCAAGAAAGAAATGTTGCTGAATAGAAGTAAATATAGCTCCACAATGTCTAATCAGTCGCACTTCCAGGACTCTTACGAATCAGCCGTTACAAACCATTACAGCCCAGAGTTGAGGGCTAAGATAATGAAGTACAGCAGTAAATTGGGCAATACTCCTAACATGGCGTATGCTATGAACGCGCATTTATGTACTACGGTGCCCCACGCTGGTGGGAAAATATTGATTGCGACAAAGGACTTGAAAGAAAACACGCCTGTAATAGAATTACGTGGCAAGTACATGTTGTCTAACCAGCACAGGCCACAACTACAAAATTCAGCCAGAGCAGGAAGCCAAAAGCCTGGACCCTTCGTATTTTTCTACAGACTGCCGAAAGACAACACACAAATATGTATAGACACGAGAACGTACGGGAACGAAGCGAGGTTCGTTCGAAGATCGTGTAAACCTAATGCCGAGTTACAACATTGTATCGTAAAAGGCACATTACATGTTTATTTAGTGAGTATTGGTGTTGTCCAGTCCAACACTGAAATAACTGTGGGTCACGATGCTGATGGCAGCAAGCAGCCGTGCGCTTGCGGTAACCCAAAACACTGCAAAGTGAACGGCCTCAACACCCTAGCATCACGAAAAAGCGTCGACTATCCACCCAGGGAGAAGAGAAGTAGGAATAGATGCTTCAGTTCTTCTTCTCCAGTCTCTCCACCTCTCGTACCACCCGTCACCACACCGGTCAAAGAATTTGCGCCGCAATTTCCCGTAATAAAATCAGAAAAGAAATCTCCACTACAGATAAAACACGAATACCCGCCATTATCGCCTGTCAAAACAGCTGTAATGGCCTTGAACTTTGATGAACCGCCTAAACCTGAGCCGATTGAAGAAGATATAAAACCTGAAATAGATCTGACAGCCAAAGAAGAAATGAAGCCAGAAGAAATAGATGAGCCAGACTTCTGTAAAACAGAACCCATTGAAGAGAAATTTGAGGTAATGAAACATCCCGAGCTTATTCCGCTTCCGGCTGTAGAAGAACCAAAACCAATTGTCATCCCAAAAGCAGAAGTAAAGGAGATAATAAAAGAAATAAAACAAGAGGAGGAGCCTGTGTATTCTGATGAGGAGCAACCAGAAAAAATCGAAGACAAGAAACCTATAGAGGAACCGAAAATAGAAGAAGATAGGCCAGTGACAAGGGAGTTCATGGCTAAGTCAGCGTGCCACGACAGATCATCAAGATCCAGTCGAACGACTTGCGTGAACCAAGACTCTATGGACGACAAAACAGACGATTCTCAAGACAAAATACAGAATAATAACAAAGAGAAAGAAAAGAGGAAATTGGTTAGTTCGAAAAGCTTAATCGAAGCTCAACCACCTAGCCTTGGGACCAGACAAAACTCTAAACCTGTATCTAAATTACAGACGCGCGAGGAACGTAAGATGGAAGCTATAATGAAGGCGTTTGAACGCATGGAAAAAGCTGAACAGCGCAAACAGGAGGTCAAAGAAAGGCAAAAGAGACGAGAGTCTGATCCTCACCCCAATGCTAATGATAAGGATGAAGACGAAGAAGTTCACAACACATCGAAAAAGAGGAAAAAGTAAGTTCACAGTGTCTCTAGTTTCATTCCTGCTTACTGTAATTACCATCTGGAAAAATCTTATTCTTTATTATTGGCAAAGTTCCAATTTTAAACAACTTACAGGAGGTAAATGTTGTGTGTTAAATAAATCAAATAAGAAGAAAAAATACTATTCCAGGTGCTTGATAAAAAATCTGTAGATTAAAATGTGATTAGGGCAATAGGCAAGTTTTTTTTACTTTATTATATAATTTGTCTAGGGGTAAATGGTTTGCAATAATTTTATTTTGATGATAAATTCTATAACAGCTTGATGCTGGACATAGCCCTCCTGATTTTTACATGTAGTTTTTTAATTTTCAAAAACGTTTCTTTTGGAGGCGAAACACGGTTACGATATTGTTAATCGAATAAAATCTAGTAACTCCTTAGAATACTCGTTATGCATTTTATACGCCACTTAGATACATGCATATTACCATACCAGTAAATTATATATTTTTCTAGAAACTGACCAATCATTTCTATTTATTCCAAGCATCTTTTGCTTCATCCCTCACAATGTAATAGAAATACTTATGTTAAATTTTGTGTAGGCGCAAAGGCCGTGCCCGTACGACATCGCAGTCAAACCGGCGTCGCCTCAACTCGGCTGACAGCGATATGGTGACGTCAGGTGACGAAGCGCCGCCTACGCCACTGACGCCGCCGCGAGCTGCGCCGGTGAGGCGGGACAGTGCCCTGCCTCCGCCTAGCATGGACCATGACCGGACCAATGATGGGCCCCCGCATGAGATATGTCGACAGGTATGTGGCGTCTTGCATGTTATTGAAGAAATCTAATTTGTTTTTCCCCTGATAAGATTTCGAAAAAATCCTATTAGATCCCATTTAGACTCAAAGCTCTAGGCTGTTAGGTGGAAAACTCGCTGGCCGCATTGAAACCAACTTATTGTTTTAAAGAATTGGCTACATCACGCTTTTTAATTTCAGGAACTGGGGTTAAGTTCTGCATGTCTATTAGTCGAAGCAGCTGTTGGCTCAGTAGAATCCGCCTTCAAATTACCTAAAACTAAAAAAACAATGGCAACAGAATGGATCGGGAGGTCGCCTGAACGGACGCCATCGCCTTATAGGTCCCCTTACAGACCTACCTTAGTGTCCGCGCCGTCTCTTGAAAGCTTGGTCAGAGTTGCATCGACGATGATTGGCGATTTAAGTGGTGGTCATGATTTAGACCACGAAGAGGATAGTAGAGCCTCTCCCCCCAGAACCCCTGGAAGAGATCGAAATAAGCCTCCGAAGAAAGCCAAGCGAATAACCAGAAGCACGCCGCCTGAGGTACCCGAAGTAGTCCAGCCAATTATACCGCAACACAGTGCCAAGAAGAGATGGTTGAGACAAGCCATCAGTGAGGAGAGCGACTCGCCTGTTGCAGGTTTGTACTGAATATCAAATAACAAATATTTGTTTTTCACTTCATTTAACAGAGTAATACTATTTTGAATTTTAGATGTGTTTGTTTCAGAATCGCCCCCCAACGAAATGGTGACACCATTGAAGAAGAGGCGGTTAGCGAGAGAATCGCTATCTTGTGAACAGAACACTATTGTGCCTGTAAGTAGCTTAACAGTTGTCTTCTAGAGATTGTTGTCATGGAAGTTACTAACCCAAAAACTTTATTTACGCAGTGTAATGACGAAACTTCGCCTATTTTAACGTCAGAAGACTCGCCCGTCAAAGATGACATGCAAGCATTGACGAGGCAATACAAAGTGCGAAATATTATGGATAGTATATACGGTAGGGATAGAACTCGTTCGGACAGCGGCCAGGGCTCCGACGACCAGTGCAATATAGACAGTGACGTGTTAAACATGAACATTAAGGGCCCTCATGACAGCGAGAACATTAGGAGAATAATAGGAGTGCCGACGCCTGAGGAGGAACTTCCGCCTGAAATAGAAATTCCCAGACCAGACGACATCAAAACTAATAATAATAATGTTGAAATAGATGAAAGTAATTACAATAAAGTGGTGCCAATGGAAATAGATACTACGATACCTGCGCAACCAAAAATACAGGAGTCTGTGGAAAGTCATATCGACGTGAAAGGAATTGAGAGCCCAAACGATAAACTGAACAGCTGCCAGTCAGCTGACACGAGCGGGAACTCATCGCCGCAGCGCGACGAAATGGATGACATACAGAAGAAAATACACTCCTTCCACACAGAGAACATACAAATACTTAAAAGCAGAAATAAGAAACCTAAAGAGAAGCGGAAGAAAGTCAATCTGAACTTCGATCTCAACATGGTGGATGATCAGATCAGTGTCCAGCTGAGAACTGAAAACGACACGTCAAAACCAATAGATATCAATGGAGACATTCACGACGAAATTAAAGATCTTCATAGTGATGTCAAAGTCATTGTTTCTCCTGAGAATATACCTTTACCGCCCGTCGAGTCGATACCTTTGCCCAATCCAGAAAACATACCGCTGCCCGAAGACCCGAGCCCAGTGCCCGTAATACCGCCGCCAGAAACGATACCTCTGCCTCAAGAGCCCATGAAGCCGGTGAAGGTCGCATGTCCTGTATCGCCTGTAGTAGAAAAACCCGAGAAAATTGACAAGCCTTTCTCAATCGACAGGCCATCCGTGTTAGAGAATTCAACTCTACCATTCTCGTCGCGTTTCAGTTCAACGGGACTCTTCTCCGGTATCTTCAGCAACATGTCTCAATCATTCAATGTGGACCGGGACAGGGACAATTCAATAAACGAGAATGTTCCAAACATGTCAATAATAAAGAGTGCAATAGATAGGACTACAAGTTTAGATAGTAGTTTGTTTGACAAGGACAGTATTACACCTGTGGACGAACTGAAGAGTGTGCAGGAGATATTAACGCGAGTGAACAATATGGACTCAAATAACAGTGTGATATTATCGGGGGTGCTAAGCAGTACCAGTAAAGCGGGCCTGTTGGCCCCATCGCCCAAGCCGCTTGCTAAACCGTACTGCCCGCGGACCAACGACCCCAGACTGAACCCTCCGCCTGTAGAAAAACCCAAACCTGTAAGAAGGAAGGTGAGTGAGCTTTTTGCATTCATACTATCTTCATTTAGCAGATTAAATACCTCTCAAAAAACTCGGCCACTAGATTGGGAAAAATTGGACAGATTTTGTTAGAATGGGCAAGCAAGGACATAATATTATCTTCAAAAATCAATCGCCGCTATTGCAAGGCTAATCTGATTCCATTAATAGAACAGAAAGCAGTGAATGAATTTTTGTTAACCTACCTACAAATGAAATAGCCAAAAACTATTGTGTCAGAACACGTAAAACCAGATCAAGGTCACAGATTAGATTATAGTAAAAATTGATGTTCATGTGATATTCTTACTATAGGAGACTTTTCCAACTAGCCTACATTAAATGTATTTGTATACAGAGAAATTATACAATTCATATCCAATTATTTACTTATTTGAATCGTTTCTTATATCCACTCGAGCAGAGTGACGATCTCGAGTCAACTCGAGTGTTTCAAAACAGTGCATCGACCGATATGGCGGCGGATGTTATTCTAACGCTAGAACACAGCTATCGAGGCCTCAGCAAGATTCAATTTCGAAACTTAGCTATATCTCAGATTTCCAAATGATTAGATTTATTATAAAAATGCTGGTCACACTTGTTCTGACACTGAATATGGTTTCTGAAAGTTGGTAAGTTTTTATTTTGGAACTTAGCCAGGACTTTCTGGTCGGCGTTCTATTTTCACCTGTATTGAGATCTATTCAATTAAAAATGAAAATTAAATAGTTTTAGTTCTGCATCAATGCCTAAAGCAAACAATAGAGTGTAGGCGTAATATAATTCGGTACGGCACACAGTGGATCGACGCCATACAAGCAAAGGGACATAGGCAACTCAAAAATACATGTGTCAGTTTTTGAAAAACAAATCATTCCATCGTAAAGGCACAGTATAAAAATCATACAGTAGGACGGTGCCTTTGATCTCGTATAAAATGCCGACATCGTCTAGACAGTAACACATCGGCCAGGGTTGTCACAAGTAAACAATATTTATGAAATCATTTATTTATTGCAGATCAACATCGATAGCAGTATTATAATTAAAACAAAATATAATAACATTCACATATTAATATAATAATGAAAACAATTTTTAACCCGCTCTTTACTGCATGTATTATTAAGGAGTTGAGTATGACAATAAAAAATGCAGATGAGGCGTATAATAATATATTTTTAACTTTCAAAAAAAAATCTTTCAAGTAAATCCGGCCTTCAACAAGCTTCCACCCATAATTCACATCTAAAATGTTAAAATACGATACAAATTAATAAATATATTCTCACCGAAAGGGTATAGGTACATACGAAAGAATTTGCTACAGACCACCAAACTGAACAACTTTTACTATAGGACCAACTCGAGACAGATTTAAGTTGTTATTTATATGGCATTTTCGTAACCAGCACCCCAATTTACCTCGGAATTGACACCCATATCATATTATAAATACATTTAAATTGACGACCGCCATCTTGGATTTCAAAAAGGATGGCTTTTTCGTAACAAGCACCCCAATTATTAAACTCAAACTTGACATCCATAGTACTTATATCAAATAATAAAAAAATTACGTCCGCCATCTTGGATTTCAAAAAGATGGCGTTTTCATAAAAAGCACTCCAATTAAACTCAAAATTGACATCCATATCTTATTATTATAAAAATTACGTCCACCATCTCGAAATTCATTTAAGAGTAAATCGCAGACACCGGTTCTGGTACAATGTTTATTCTCAAGCTACTTCCACTGTTTTTACTGTTCCGTGAGTGCACCGATGATTTTTGACCTGACCATTTTATCAGTAAGTCACCAGTGAAGTGAGATTTGGAGATAAAATATTTCGAAATAATAACTTATGAATCAATTTGTAGATAATAAGGAAAAAATCGGTCAGCGCTTGTACCTCATAAGGGGTGCGAGTGGCGCACCATGTTTGTTTGGAGAAAATGTTGCAAATATATGTCTTATATTACTATATAAAAAAATCAAGTCAAAACACGAAGGGACAAACAAGAAAGGTATACTGTTTTTTATACAAAAAAAATACGTTTAGTGCCATAGCTCTCAATATAAGATTCCAATAAGAAAATGCTTCAGAGGTTTTTTACAGCTTATAAGTAGACCTTTAAGATGGTTTTTCAAAAACTGACACATTTATTTTTGAGTGGCCTATGTCCCTTTGCTTGTATGGCGTCGAATCGTCGATCCACTGTGCGGCATCGGCATGGCAGTGTTTACGCATAATTTAATAATGTACGAATGCAGCAGTAGTTCCTGAGTACTCTTTATGCTACCTCGACCTGCAATGTTAGGATTGTTACATCCTCTTTTTTTGGCTTTTTTGTCTGATTCATCCCATTTTAAGATGCCCTAAAATTAAGACTAATTGTAACAACACCACTCCTCTGATCGCCGAGGGGTTAGGCAGTGTGCTTAGTAAATCCCCATATGGCAACAAGCAAATAGTAACATTGTTTATAATGTGCAGCTCTCTATAACGGAGTACCGCAAGCGGCACCTCGGCGGGTGCACGGAGGAGGGTGCGGGCTCGTCGTCTGAGGCGGGCGAGGCGGGGTCGGGCGGCGAGGCGGCGCCGGAGTGGTCCAGCGAGTCGTCGGGCGCCGCCTCGCTGTCGCCGCAGCGCCTTGACCTGGCCGCGCAGGCCGCCGCTGACGAGCTGGAGCAGCGTCTGCATCGGGAACTCGCCGCCGAGCAAACGCCTAAAGGTGAGATATCGTACATATTGATTTCAGGCATTGGTGGTTCTGTATGCTTAGAAAAACATGATCCACTTCAACATTATCTCAACTGCCTAGCTTTTTTCCCAACTACGTAATGAGCAGTTTACAGTTTAAGGCGCTACCCCAGGCAAAAGCCGTTTTTTGTGCAGTTTTTTGGAGCCAACTCCTCTTTATCCAAAAGAAATACCAAGTAATAAAAATACATTAAATTTCTACATATTCTTAGACTGCAAAGTGGTAGTTTTATTTTTTATTTTAAGTCTCATAATGTGTAATAAATCCCCTCACAATGAAACCACAAAAATGAGAAAAAAATATTTATAACATGCTTCTTCTCGTAAAGTTAACATTATTTTGATTTGCTTCTTATACTAATGGATAGACAATTTAATAATGAACATAATGCTAGTTTTTTTTTTTTCAAAAGACGGAAATTTGATTTTATAAAGAATAAAAATCACTAATTTCGCACTATTCGACCCGCAGTGACTGACGTAAAAACCACTTTGTAGTGCAAGCTGATTAGAACTTTATTCTAATAGTATTTCAAACGAAGTTTGAATCACCACAAATAGAGTTGCTAATTTTGCCTGGGGTAGCGCCTTAACAGGATCCAGCTGAATACCAGTATTTAATATAGAGCGACTGCCTGCCTGTTCTTCGCAACCCAGTTACAACATGATCCATCTGTCAGAGTTAATACATTTCAATCGTAGTACACAAATTCTACCACATCTCAAATTGTCATTTCTGTTATTTGGCCTATGATGGGAGCAGATCGTTGATCTAGTTCATCATGAAATGAGATTGCAATCTCTCATACCATTTCTCCACAAGAGTAACAGTATAAAAAACCAATATAATAATCTAATTGATTCAATAAAATTCACAATATGATTATAGAACTGCATCATCGCATTGTGGGCAATTATAGCGTCAAGTGGGGTACGCAAGCAATTGATTCAATTGGTTGATTCGCCCGCGCACCGCTTACGTGCTGTCATAGACGATTAGAGTCGTGCCTTGTTACGTACGCTTCCCTCGTGAATGCGCTTTCGAAAGAAATGTACCATCGAGCATAGAAGTCGTGTCGGAAAGGTGTAACACTTTTGTACGAGGTTTTGCCCAAAACGTTTTGGAGATGTACCTATGTTTAAAGTTGATAGCTTACGCCGAATACCTTAGTATGAGCACAGAATAAAAAAGTACAGAAGCTGCACTCCTTTGATCTTGAAGAAAGCCGACATTTTAAGTACCTAAACTGGGCACGGTCGATCTAAATTGTGCCTTGACGCCCCGCGTTAGTGTATGTTATTCGGCGTCTCGTTGCTTAGTGGTCAATCGGTAGGGCTGCCACAAGTACTAAAAATAAAATACTACCAACATTTTTGTATTTTAATGTAATATTTTTATCGTTTTATTAAACTGACTGATTGTAAGTAGGGGTAATAATATCCTTGTATCGGTCAGAATATGGTCTACTAGTTATTATCACTACTGTTATCAAACAACAGCAAGTGCAGTTCATCTAATTATGAGTGATGGCCTTAAATTTATATTCTCACACTCGCTTTTTTTGGCCTCATAAACCGATACGGGAACTAGCATACCTACCTTACGTATACTTAAGTAAGTGTCTAATACGAATCGAATATAGGTAGGTAAGCAGCCAAACTGGCAACACGATGGATCTCGTCAACTATCAAAGGAGCTCTGCGGGCCTAAAATGGCCGCTTTAACAGAACATAATATGAATAACGATAAAAAAATTAAATTCTAAAAATGAACATAATGTCAGTCAGTAAAGTCCATTTTAAGAATTGACTTAATTAATTGAATTTATTCCGTAATCAATGCTAGTAGGTAGGTAACTATAACATGGTATAGACATACAAAAAAACTGTCAATCCATTTTGTTCCAAGTTATTTTCGCTTTTCACTGTTTGAACCTACCTAGTCTACCTATCTAACCTCTTGTTATTAACGTTTACTGCACTGAACTACTTAGGTATGAGTTTATTTCTATGGCTAACTGTTACCTAAATCTATACATCTATACATATAATAATAAAAGAGTAAAAAAGCTGTGTCTGTACATTGAATATATTTAAAAAATAATAATTGAAGCGGGTTTAGAAACAGTAATAGAGCACGAATCCAAAAAAAAAAGTCTGTCTGTTTGTCTGTTTATCTGTTTGTTTGTACACGCTAATCTTCGGAAGTACTGGACGGATTTGAATGATTTTTTTTTTGTTGCATAGGTATTATGTCTGGGCAACATATAGGCTATAATTTATCTTGGAAACCTGAACACCTGATGTAGAACCGCAATAGACCAGCTAAACTATAAGAGATACAAATATGACACCATAGCAAAAATTGTTTTATGTGATGAGCATTTTCTGCTGAGAGAATAAATTTGAAGATCTGGAACACGTGATGTGGAACTACAAGAGCCCAGCTACACCATAACACATATAGGAATGACGTCTTAGCAAAAGTTGTTCAATTTGATGAGCACTCTCTGTTAATTTATAAAAATCGAAGATCTGGAACACCTGTTGTGGAACTACAAGAGCCCAGCTACACCATAACACATAGGAATGATGACGTCTTAGCAAAAGTTGTTCGGTCTGATGGGCATTTCCTGTTGACTTATAAAAAATCGAAGATCAGAAACATCCGATGTGAAAATTATTGCAAAGCTATCACTAATTTCACTGTATAATTATAAAATAACAAAATCTGGGAGTACCTCCACGCGGTTAAGGAGGTATCAGTTTAGGACTGATTTTCGATTTTCGATGACGATGGTATATCATTGAAAATTTGACTCTACTGGCCAAAACTCCCATTTATTATTTTATTTTATCGAATAAATATGTCTTCGAGCTTATGTTATTTGAGTGTTTTTGGCATGAAGAGACAGAAGAAGAGTGCCGAACACGCGCACAACAAAATGTTCATAATCTGTTAGAAAGTGAGAGAGAAAGAATTGCTGGAGTACCGGCATGAAGAGACAGAAGAAGAGCGCGAAGACTTCGACATTCTCTGAACAGAATGTCGATAACATCTGAAGAATCGGGTGTCTCAAGATATAGCCGTAGGGCATGATGACCTTCCTTGGGTTGATAAGAAACGGAGTTCATTTACGTATACTCCTATGATTGAATGCACCAAATATTCCGCCATCGGAGGTATGGTACAAAATTTTACTTTTTGTGAAGCTGTTAAATGGCAAAAAGAAACAAACGGTATGTGTTGCTCAGGTGGGAAAGATCCATTATTTTCCCGTCCCCGGGCTCTTAGAATTAGACGTTTCAGATCTTCGATTTTGACGAACCCGGTGTCGCTGGCAAAAGCAATATAGGATCCGCGTACGAAGTCGCGGGCAGAAGCTAGTAATAAAATAAAACTTTAATTAACTTACCTTTCACAATCAGCTGGTAAATAAAAAAAAGACATTTTGTTTCTACATTTATTAAATGTATTTAAACATCCATACACGCAACAGTTTACTCGGCTTGTCATTTTTACTAAGAATGAAAAAAAACTAACACGAAGCACAAGTAGAGGTACGCGACGCAAGCGACCAGTCGAAAGAGCGGGAAAAATTATCGCGACGTACGCACGGCTCGATGGCGACAGCCCCACTGAACTTGCACACGCAATGTGCGCGGAGCGGTAGGTAGTTATCTCATGCCTACACACGGAGTGACAGAGCTCTGGTATGAGTTCTCATTAGTGAAATAACATGCGAATAAAGGACTATATTGTGGGGATAAGCAGAATCAGCCACCTTTGTCCTTCCAATTGAAATCAACAATCAGTTAGCTAATTATACTACCATTATTGACGATACTTAATGGTCGTTACGAGTCATTAATTATAGCGAGGTCTAGAATGGTGCTTCCACGCAAAAGTATATCTATCTAGTTTATAATGGGCTGTAAGTATGTACAAAACTGTTTACGAGTTTACTGAGTTACGTACTTGCATACTTTATGGGTTTGTTTATTTGCTAGCTAACTAAACAATTACTGAACCATATATTGACCATTATTGTTCGTAAAAATATAGGTATATTATACTAAAAATATAGTCGTATTAGTACACGTTGCGACTGCGTTATGCAATAATCAACCCCAGTTTATCGATGCTTCGTATGTTTTTGTGTTAAATTCTTTGATAACTGCATTTCACACAAACATGACTGTTGTTATATCAAGTACTTATTTCCATAGCAACTTTGCGCGTGACAGCCTTATCTTTATTTTTTATGCGCGTGTATTCGTCGAGAGTAGCAATCTGAAGTGGCAAATTATTGAAAGTCCTGTAGTTGCAATCATAGGCTGTGAAAATTGAGTTGACAAGTTTTATTCGTGAAGCGGTTGTCAGCCATGTTTATGAGGCTTACTTGGGTTAGAGCAGTTATTTGTTGGCTTTGTTCCGTAATGTTAAGGCAAAAAGAAGCTAGCAATATAATTAAATTCATCATTCACAAGGTCAAACGATTCGCACCAATAAGTCCGTCAAAATTAGAGAGGCCCTTGAAACAAAATTATGCAAATTTATATAAAGCTCGATGGCCCCTGTACTAAATGATTCACATAATTTAGTACATCAACAAGCAGCCAATCATCTCAATAAAACTAACAGAAGCTCTGTTCAAATGATTAAGACAAAGCAATTACATTAGCTGCGCACATACGAGCGAGGAGCTCAGCAATAAAGACTAAAATCATTACCGTCGCGACCTTGACTACGAGTGTAAACACAATACTGCGTCGCACAGAATTCTAACTAATATTCATACGAGTTTTTTTTTTATTTCACTCCCACATGCCAACGAGTTGAGATAATCCGACACCAATATTATATCTACTTATACAACATCTTATTGCACTTACTTAAAATAATATTATGACGGCGGTAAATTGGTTCGTAAAGTGCACCAGCAAATTATTTTTAGCCCATGATCGCGGTAAACGACACGATCGTAGAATGAGGTTACTGTTTTCGTTTTTAGTAATTTTAGAATGTTTAAACTTAGGTTTAGTGGAATGTTATGTTGTGATGCAAATGTTGACCGTAAATCTGTGAACGACGAAATCTTAAGAATATTTTCAGTTTTAGTATTCGTTCACAGCTCCGGTCATCCCATAAAATGCTTTTGTGAATACAATCTATGGATTGGGCCTTCACATCGCTACATTGTATGGGCGTGTGGAATTACTGATTATTCATATAACTACGCAGTAAGCTTGGGTGATCGGAAACATATTTTTCAAGAATAGGCAGAACCCACGTATTTATTATGTATATATTTTTATTTCAACAAAATACAAAATGTTTTGCCGTCCAAAAATAGATAAACATACAGTACATTATAATTTGACCTATGGTTTAAAGTATTTTGTTGTCTGTGCAGGTGTTTTCGACGCCCAGCCTACAGCTTCGGAGCGACAACGGGAGAACCTCAGCTCGCGGTTACGACGGGAGTTCGGTCTTGCCTTACCCGACGACGAAGAGGCGAGACCACCTACCGAAAACACCGGTATGTCTACTTGGAGACATAATGACATTTTTGGACACGGTGCTGGCAGCGTGACCCAACACATATCTGAAGCCCCACTGGGACATGACAGACGAACCCATATGGGCCATGCAGGACCATCTCTTGCGCCATCCAACTGTCATGAAGACCCTTGGGGACAAAACATCAAAACCTTGGAGCAAATGGGACACCCTGTTGATAATCAATGGAATAATAATATGTATAGTACAACTTATGGCTATAAAACAGGAGTAAAAGGTTTAAAATGGGGAAGAAGGGGTGTATGAATTGAATTGTTGTAACCAGTAGTGACAGAAGGTTTAGGTGATGGCCAAATCATGCTGCATATTCTAAATATGAATCCTTAAGAGGCCAGCGGAGCATGCGTCGTTCATACAAATGTAATACCAAAATAGTTTGGAAATCAATCAGATTCTTAAGCTAATATGTATTTATTTCGATTGGATTACAGATTATCCTAGTTCCCAAATATATATTTTAAATGGAGACTGATTTAAACGGGAGTTATGAGAAAAATAAGTTTTCTATAAAAATTTTAAATTCCTCATAACTCGTCTTTTATATTATTGTCCTTTCTAAATATGTATTTGGGAACCTAGATATTCTGTAATCCAATCGAAATAAATACACACCACCATAAGAGTATGTTTCATTTACAAATTATTTTGGTATTACGTTTGTATGAACGACGCATGCTCCGCCGGCCTCTTAAGCTTAGTGGATATCGAAAAGTATTTGGTTTGTGTGTAATCATAATCATACTTGTAATAAATCATAGGGTAATGTATGGTATATTAATTACTGATTAATATGTAGACATTATGAAATCACCAGTTATATTAATTTTGTACATAATACATAGAGATATTATGTTGGCATGTTGAATAAACTTTATTATATACAAGTATAGTGTTGTCATTTCTAAACGCTGGTATGCTTTGTCCGGCAGATGGCGCGGGCGGTGCGAAGCGGGGAGACAGGTAGTCGGCAGTGGCCTGTATCACATTATTTTTGTAAATCTCAGACGGACTAACCCCCGTCGCCTGTATTATATAAAATTAGCATAAATAAATTTAAATTTTTCTATGAGTGTACGTTAGATGCGATGCGCGCATTTTGTATATTTCCGTTTCACTTGTACGTTTTTATTTCCTACGGTTTTTCTGCAAGTACAAATTGTTTTTATTTCCCTTTGTACATATTGTATATAGGAGAGTTAAGATAATATAATATAGGGAATATACTCGATAAAGTATATATGTATAATGGTATGAAAGATTTTTATATATGTACAATGTTTATGTATCTTATTGATATATTTATTTTTTATCGATTAATTCGATAGTGCGTTTAGGGAACGATGGCTAGGATTTTTGTACGCATAATGTTTAAGTAAATTATAGTTGTTTTTATTGTTTGTTTTTTCTAGCATACATAGGGGGTCCGAGAGCTCGTCCTACTTCTAGGTCTCTTGTTAGTGTTAGAGGTTTCACATCTACTTTAGAGTCGTTTCATCAGATACGCATTGTCGCATTAGCCATTTCTAGAGGTTAAATCTGTGTTATATTTTAAGTGGAGCGTATCGTGCAAAGATTTGTTTCTTTGACCCATCATCACAAGGAAGAATGTTGAGGCAGCTGGGTAACAGTGTTCTAAAACTTTGCCCACGACGTCACCTTGCAGTTTGCTCTCTGCAGAGTTCGAAAGCGAATATTTATTGGTTATGTTTCAAGTATTATACATGGACTGTTTTGTTCATAATAAAATATAAATTGTTTAAAATGCAGAGTTGCCATGTGGTGTCGTGGGTGAAGACTTAAGTTTAGCGTGGCTTTTGCATCCAAATAGGATAAACGAGGTCGTGAAAATTGACTGATATGAATTGCAATCACATTTTTAGTACTAATAAAATACCTGTTTGGTTTGACACAACAAATATTGAGAGCTGATTCTAAAGAAGCACTGATTACTTGTTAGTACTTGCTATTTGTTAATGAGTTATATCTTTGTGTACTCGAATTTGTTTGTACTTGATGTGTTACAAATCAACATTATGTATTAGAGGTCTTGGTGAGATATGTACTGTGTACATTTTGTGTTGGAATCTGCAATAATTTGCATTGAGTAGCGACGTGGTCATTAAGAAGTCGATTTTGGAGTTTGATGTTTTATTGCCAGTTGATTGTAACACATTGTTTATGCAGCATCATGTTAACAAGTGTAAAGTTTCAACAAATACATTTTTCAACTCTGTACTTTAGGGCTTTACAGCCACCTTACTTTATTTTGTAAGAACTGAACTGCAGAGTTCAAAATGAAGATGTATAATAACATTCTGCCATTATATTCTGTAATTAAATATGCTTATAATTACACTTATCTTTATACAATTGAATGTTATGTACTAATATTTGCAATTGTTAATATACTGCCGACTGTAAATACTTCTATAATAACAACGAATCGATGTTGTGAATAACCTCGGGCTAAAATAGTGTTTATCACCGAAGCACCCAGTGGTATAAGGAAGCTATATGCAGGCACTTGCAAAATATTCTGTTTGTTATATTTAGTTAGGCTTCCGTAGGGATTCTAGTTTTAGTTAACAGCTCTACTTATAAACAACATTTGCACTGAAAAGCGACGAGTGCCATCGCCGAGGTTGCTGTCTAATATTCGCAGTGTGATTGTTGCCTTAAATCGCTATTATACAGATTATGTAGTCTAATAATCCATTACAATTTTTCTAGTGTTTTTTACTCGGCGAGTATGAAACAAGTAGTGTTGCGTGTTATATTTGTAGTTAATGTCCAATGATGCGCTTCAGTGAATCATTTTTACTTCCATGATTTCGTCTGTGACTTTGATCGCAATAATTAGCTTCATATGCAATAATGCTTTCGACAAGGAACATATTTTTAAAGTTTCTTAGAAAAAATTTCGTGCTTTTCTGTTAATAACAGGCACTGATATTTTGATAGTGGGTAAGTAACTATTCGATCGGTGTCTTTATTCTTAGTGGAGTTTGCCCCTTTTTTAAGGTAAATTAACCTGTGGATATTGTTGCAATTTAGAGTAAATCTATGTAGTTAAACTACGTTTAAAATGCCCAGTGTCTGACGTTTCATCCAAATTTTGCTCAAATTTTCTAACGGGTTCCAGTGTTTCATTTGGAACCCCCCTTTTTAATTAGATTGTGTGCTTTTTGCGGTCTGTAAAATGTGATGTTCTGGCAACATTCGCTGCTTATTACGTGTCAATTACGGTCTCGATGATTGTCAACTTATAATGCACTTCAAATGATGAGTCATTTATTTTTCAAAGATAAAATTACACTCACAGGCACAATTAACCGCCCACCTTGTATTTCTTTCAATTTGCAAAAATTGTCAAACTTAGGCCACATTTTATGAGAGGTATGTTAAAAACTACCTTTAAGGAAAAAGAAACAACAAAAGTTTTGGAAAAAAAGTTGTTTATTAAAGTATGCTTACCAAAAATCGATTTTCTGAAAATCTTCGATGAAAATTTAACAGTTTTGATTTCATAAATAGTGGTCCAATTACAAGAAAAAATAAAAATTAATAATGGGTGTTGCCGCCTCTGGCTCTTATGACTTCTTGGAGCCGGTATGGCAATCCATCCATGATATCTTGGATATCCGATTGGGGGATATTGTGCCACTCCTCTACCGCAGCCGTTTTGAGCTCTCCTAAGGTCGTAGGGGCTGATACTCTTGCTCGGACACGTCTTTTGAGGTTGTCCCAAATGTGTTCAATTGGGTTAAGATCGGGACTGCGTGCCGGCCATGGTAAAACTTGAATCCCGACCTCGTTAAGGTACTCACTGACGGATCTTGCGGTATGGCAACGTGCATTGTCATGCATTAATCTAAAGTTTTCACCAATGAACGGTGCGAAAGGTATGACATGGTCTTGAAGAACTTCTTCCACATACCTTTGAGCGTTCACACTGCCTCTATCGAATACAACAAGATCAGTACGAGCCTCGTAAGAGATACCTCCCCAAACCATTATGGACCCTCCTTGGTACCCCACTGTTTCGGTTATAGCGCATGGAGCAAACCTTTCATTTTGACGCCTGTAGACACGTTGACGTCCATCTGGACCTCTTAAGGCTATTCTGCTCTCATCTGAGAACAGTACGTCCTTCCATTCCTCCACAGTCCAGTCAGCATATTCTCGCGCAAAACCAAGTCTAGCTCTACGGTGTTGTGGGAGCAGTTGTGGGGCGCGAGCTGGACGAAAAGCCCTCGGATTTCTTTCTGCCAGTCTTCTTCTAATGGTACGTTCACTTTCACTGACATTTCTCACCTCAAAAAGACGCGTACGAGCTTCAGTAGCGGTCGAAAAGCGATTTCTCAACACGTTGCTGACAACGAAGCGGTCATCTCGAGTTGAAGTGCATCGTTGTCGGCCTTGACCTGGCCTGGGGGTGTATAAGCCTGTCTCCCGAAATCGTCTGATGGCATCTCGTACCGTAGTTCGAGGTACACCGAGTGTGCGAGCGATGCGACGTGGGCTGTACCCAGCGTCAGCTAAAGCCACTGCCCTAGCTGCACCAGTTGCATCCAGTGGCATTTTTTACGGTCACAAACAGTGAGCAAACACTACAATCTCAAATTAAACAAGATTCACACTCTATGGCAGAACAGAACAGGAAATGTTAACACGGTAAAACAACTGCAACAATGTCAAACGACGACTAAATTCCAAAAACCCTTCGGTGACACAAGTTTAGAAAACGCAGTAAGGGTATAAGTGTTTAATTTATTGCTAGAGTACCCACTTAACAAAAAACAAAACAGTTGATAAGCCATAGTTAACGTAAACAAACAGGGTGACGAATGTTATAGGTGGGCGGTTAATTGTGCCTGTGAGTGTATTATCTTGAATCGTATCCAAGTAAGCTGTGTGGCTAACAAGTACATATCGAAGGGTCGTTCTCAATTAACTTGTTCTATAATATCTTGATTTCCTATTTCGTGCAGCCGTATAGAAATTTTCTATGTAGTTGCATTAAGAGGCCGGCGGAGCATGCGTATTTCATACAAACGTAATACCAAAATTATTTGTAAATAAAACATATTCTTAAGGTAGTGTGTATTTATTTCGATTGGATTACAGAATATCTATGTTCCCAAATATATTTTTTGAGAGGACAATGATACAAAGACGAGATATGAGAAATTAAAAATTTCCATAGAAAACTTATTTTTCTAATAACTCTTGTTAAAATCAGTGTCCAATCAAAATATATATTTGGGAACCTAGATATTCTGTAATTCAATCGAAATAAATACACACTACCTTAAGAATATGTTTTATTTACATATAATTTTGGAATTACGTTTGTATGAAATACGCATGCTCCGCAGGCGTCTTAAGCTTCGCTTGCCCGCGAGTTCGGGTGATCTCTGAGCTACTACTTAAAAATTTAAGTGTTCCACGCATAATCATTAAAACTTAGATTATAGTCAAATACGTTGCAATAATACGCCTTCAAGGCAAATACACATAGTTATTAACACACAGAAAATATATTTTAACAGCTTTATTTAATCCATGATTTTATTATTTTTGTATTGTATAAAAAGAATTGTAGGAAGATTTTATGATTTTTTCTATTGAATCAAATGTAGATTAATATGAAATATTGAGCATGTTCGCAGCCTGACTAGAGCGACAGTGTCGTTCTCGTGTCAAATAGATTATGTAAATATTTCGATCTGGTTTTAATAAACTGTAAATTAATTGCTTAATATCTTCCTGTTGGAGTGCGTTTTGCTGTGCATTTTATTGCAAGCAATACTTCTAGGTAGTCTTCTTCCTCTCAATGTTATAAATAAATGAAATAGTACCTTTACGTAGGATTTGAAATAGTTGTAGATTTAAAATTCACATTATGGCAGCCCAGCAAATGTATATAAATAAGGATTTATACGACAACTAAACGCACTCCAACATTTTAATGTTTCTGTAGTATTTTAGATGAAAATCTTTGTGATAAAAATTCTTAATTATATCAACCCGTAGAGAAGCGTCAGTGTATATATTATAATAGTTAATGTTAAGTAAAAGCTATATTTTGTTATGGTGAACAAAAAGCGCACTCTCTATCGTTTGCCATATTATGAAGCTAGTTGATTGGTACTTCCGACTCCTTGTGATCGCACCCACCTTGGCTTGTCCCGCTCCCCCGTCGGATATGTTTTTATGTTAAGGTATTCGATGTAACAATGGAATATTTTGCAATATATAAATAATAATATAATTTTTTAACGCTAAGTGGATCGTAAATAGAAAAGCTGTATATTATCCAGATGTTAAATATTATTATTTCTTCTCAATGTTTGAACTAAGCATGTAAAATTTAAAATAATACTAGAGAATAAAAGATGTTATGATAATTAATTACATAAAATCTTCGTTTGAATGTAGCGCCTTTCCTTTATTCCCAATATCCCAACATTATTATGAAATAAGACACGCGACTCCATAAAATATTTAACATTTATTTCTTAAACATGTACTTAAACATTTAACAGACTATTTTTAAAGTTACGTAAAATTTGACACTGCACATTGAATTCTAACCTACAGTATTTAATATTTTAAGTGAGAATCCAATGTTGAAACAATAATGCTAAATAAAAACCTCAGTCTTTATCTTGTCCACACAAGTGGACACCAAACCATATTTTTATTTCAATTTAAAACAAAAATATTTGAAACAATATTCAGCAGCTCCCTTTATGCGAAATCCGTATTCAATGGAATAAAGCGCACGTCTTAAAAATAAAATTAGTTTGGCCTTGAATCGGAAAGCTTAAAATAATGTTTCAAATTAGTAACTTCTGATTTCTGCGGGGATCTATCATCAGTTGGTCTAAGACTGTTACTCCAGATGATACTATATCAGCACAATATTAAACACATACACGAAATAAAAGCGAAAATGATTTTTTAAGTTACTGACACTTAATTTCTTAATCTAATTTTTATATTGTACTGTTGTACTAATATAGCAAGTATCAAATGTAGAAACATCCTCCGCGTTTTGAAAATAATGTCCCACAGCGATCAGTATATCTTGACTACTCTTTACTTATCACAGCCGTAACTAAGAACACTGACAACATTGTTCACACCAATTTTAGTCCTTTAAACTAACATTTCACTGTATGCCGACGCCGAAACTACTACAAACTTACAGAATAATAATGTCCTTTCATTATTATGCCCACAATAAATTATTTTTCACGAAACACTTTTAGATTAGGTATGTTACGATGCAAGTATGTATTTTGCAAATTACATTTGCAATGTTCCACATTGCACTTTAATTTGACTCACATTTGACTAGAACAGCTAAAGATTACCTCAGCTTCAGGTCAATTAAATATTTTAACAGCTGAACCAACTTTTCTGGTAGGTGCGAAAAATCTTCAGGATTCCTTTGCTAATTTTTCTTGGTAAGATATACTTGGTAATCTTACCTTTAGATATAGCTTATTATCAATTTGGTACTCCAGAACTCTTAAATCATGAGCAATATTTTTTTGTTTAGTTAAAAGTTTGCTAATCTCAAATATATTCAGCTATCATTACAAAAATATATGATATTTAGTCAATTATTAGTAAAATAGCTCGACTATTATAGGCTAGTGACATTAATTTTTAGAGTAGGTAATCTTTCCTCCAAAATTAGTTATCATTGTGATTACCCCCATAGATTTTTTTTAGATTAGCTGTCACGTTCAAATGTTGGCGCCATTATTGTTGCAATATGGCGACCTAGCTCATTATCTGGCACTGGATACGTGTCTTTTGGCTTACACAGCCTGCCATTGATCTCGCTCGTTCGGTTCCCTCTTGACATGGTAGTTGAGACATGGCTGAAAGTTCACGTGAATCGTCACAGGATGCAGTGGTGCAGATAGGTGAACACCTCTTGCGTCTAGCACATCGTAGGGGCCAAGGTGCCGTTGAAGGCACGAATAGTCGACACTTAGCGGGACATAGTATTTTCCTGCAAAAAGTAAAGTTATGGGTTAGTGATAGGACCAATGAATATTCTGTGATTTTTGAAAGAAACCCTGCAACTTATTTTATTGAATCGCCTCTTTTTTAAACTTACCGAGAGCGTTCAACGCAAAAACAGGGATATACTGCGCTGGAGGAGGTGGTTTGTCATAGTGATGATGATGATGCGGTGATTCGCTTGATGTGTCCTTTAAAGAAATTACATATTTTGATTAACAGCAGTTCATAGCTTTTAAGTTAGATCTTTTATGTGTTAGTATATTTTTATGTTGTTATATTGTGTATTTTATCTATGGGCCTTAAGATGCCTGATAATAAAATTATTGATTGATTGATTGATTGATTAAGAATACGAGTAACTTAATTGTATAAGTTTGCAATACAATATAATTTGGGCGTTGCACAAATGCACCATGTAAGGTTCAGTCTAACTGGGCGGATTGCGGACCGGACATCGAAATCGGACAGATAGGTACTGTGCAGACTGATATATCTGCCCAAAGCCACAGTCAGCAACTTGTCCTTACCGTTTCAACGGAATTTAAAAAAAAATAACATACCTGTGGCGAGGTATCTCTAGCATCTTCAGTAGATCCAGAATTGGAGGTGGAGGTGGAGGTGGAAGGCGCAGGCTTAGTGGCGCGGCGGCGCTTGTGCGAGTACACCTTCCCGTGCGCGTGGGTAGTGCGGGCTATCATGTTGGCGGCCTGGATGGGGATTATCTAATCATCTTATTATAGGGCAACGACTGTACGTTTGGGGGTAAACCGGTTGCGGACCCGGAAAATGACAAGCTCAAATATTTTCTTTTCTCTAATGCTTAACCTCTAGATTTTACATTAACCTATTCCCTACTTGCATGACTAGGTATCTACGTGCGCGACCTACATAATGGCTACATGACCTGAATGTTAATATCATAACTTACATCAAAGTCAAGTAAATTACAAATTGAACTATCAATTTAGAAATTATCATAGTCTGCGGTTCTATTCGTCATGACAATGGCTATTCGTAAAAAGGAGACAGACACCAAGCTGTGTCCTTTCTGCATTTTTTGGGAGGTCGACACATTCTCAGTTGATGTTTATCTAGTTCTAGACTATACAGGGTGACTGGGTCCAGACCCACAATAGCAAATTCGCATATAGAGGGGGTCATTTTCGAATTAAGTACTGAACCTTGCTTTCCCTAACCAAAGTTTTATAGATTAGGAGATATGTCATTTTTTATACTTTGTTGAGATTTTTCCAAAATTTGACCTTCAAGCATTAAATACTATTTTTTGCTTTATTTTTTGTGGGTTTTTTTACTATTTGATGGTAGTCTTAAACATTGGTGATTAAAATACCTCGGAACTTCCCTCAAACTAGGTTAAAAATAAGATAGTAGGTACGCTTTTTAATTAAATTTATTATTTTTTATTAAGACGCCTGCGGAGCAAGCGATTTTCATACAAACGTAATACCAAAATAATTCGTAAATCAAACATATTCTTAAGAAAGTGTGCATTTATTTTGATTGGATTACAGATTATATAGGTTCCCAAACATATATTTTGAATGTACACAGATTTAAACAAGAGTTATGAGAAAAATAATTTTTCTATAGAAATTTTAAATTCCTCATATCTCGTCTTTATATCATTGTCCTTTCAAAATATTTATTTGGTAACATAGATATTCTATAATACAATCGAAATATATACACACTACCTTAAGAATATGTTTCATATTCATATCATTTTGGTATTACGTTTGTATGAAAAACGCATACTCCGCCGGCCCCTTAATTAATAATGCCAAATCAAGATACTTACGATCAACGGACGCTCGGGTGCGCGAAAAACCGAAAGAAAATCAAGGACATAATCCCGTAAGTACTTTAAGTGTACTTACGATCAAATTCAACCTCAAATAAAAAAAAGCTACAGTGTTTCAATAATTAATTTTTATGAATATTTGTTCTCTATCAATATTTGTGCTTTTCTAGCGGTACCGAAAAGTTAAAGTTATTTGTTTAAAAAAAACAATTCAGTAGGTATAGGTTTGTTGAAGCTAATTGTGCAAAGTAATTTTTACAAAATTACTAGGTAGGTAGAAATTATTAGTACTTAGATTCAAATTATTTATTATTCAAAAAAATACTTTTACAATGTAAAACAGACAAAATATAGGAAAAGATATCCGGCATCAAAAGCAAAAATTAAAGATTCTGCTCGAAAGGTTTATACTAAAAAATATAGATGGTTTTTACACTTTACACAATCAACGTGGCACGGAACGTTATAAATTTACTTTTTTAGTGGGTGACAGACAATGGTGTCGATTCTGTTGTGCACAAACTAAACTTAATTTAGGCTATCACTATCTTTTTCTCACCAATAAAACGAGAAAGAGACGGACGTAATTTAGAGCTGTCAAATTTAATTCGAACTAATATTTCCATACAAATGAAGGGTGCACGTAAAAACATGTCGACTAAAAACACGGTGAAGCGCAAGGCATAAACTAGTTTGACATTTCTAACTTAGTGCATAGCTATAGCCGTCCTTTTCTCGCCCTGCCTTTTAGTAAAAGATAGCAATAGTCTACATTAAGTTTAGTTTGTGCACAACAGAATCGACACCAATTTCATTATTTTGACTTTTTCTGTTTATTTTGGTTTTCGTAAGTGTTTTTGCAAATTTTTCGCATTTATTCCGGTTAGATAAGGCTTAGCTAATTTAACCACTGCAATCTAGAGGTTATAAGGAAGAAATCAATGTACTTTTCATTATTAAATGCTACAATTTATGTGAGTGGCCTAATCTCCGAACAAAAAAAAAATGTCCTTTTGGAAAAATCTCAATAAAGTATAAAAATTAACATATCGCCTAAACTATAAAACTTTGGTTAGGGAAATTAAGGTTCAGTAATTAGTAAATGACCTCCTCTATATGCGAATTTGCTATGGCGGGTCCAGTCCCAGTCACCCGGTATATAGATGCTCTGTGCTAGACTGGTTCTCAGAATATATATAACTTGTATGCTATTGCTAACATTGATATAACGTCATAAAATCATGACATTAAAAACTTTTTCATCCCCCCATCTCGGAAAGAGTATTTTTGCTCTTCGACATCTGAGTGCAAAAGCCGTTTTTATCGTCTTGAGGGTAAAGTAAATTTGAATTTAGAACATCGTGTGCACTAAGCATGTGAATTCAAAACATCATTAAACCTATTTACTTCTACCTCTATGGTGCCGAATTTATCATCCAATTTTGCGCGCGCCATTTTCTTTGAATTATTATTCACGTCATATTGTTAACACCGTTAAAAACAAGGAATCCAACTTGAAAACAAGTGAAAAATCTAAAATGACCACTCATTATCTAGCGACGAGGAAATATTTGTTAATAACGCGCATTTCTTTTTGCGTTTATTCATTTCCTCGCTGAGGTGGGATGAAAAGTTACGTGTTGAACTCGAGTGCAAAGATTTTTCACCTCGTGCTCTTTTGATTCCCTCGCTAACGCTCAAGATTCTAAGTTTTGAATCACTCGCTTCGCTCGTGACTCAATTTTAGAATCTTTCGCTTGCTCGGTCATCAAAATTGAGCACACGGTTAAAAAACAACTTTGCACTCTTGTATAACAAATAACTATTCTTGGCCTCTGTTCAAGTAGTTACCTTCGGAATGACAAAGAATGTCACTCACCTGTTTGACTCTTCCACTCTCGGTTGCCTAGATGTCATTAGATTGATTTAAGTTAATCCCAGATTATTCAGAATATCTAATCATCAAAATGAGTTTAGTTACCTCCGTGTCCTGTGATCTGGAGAATCGTCTTTCTATGGAGTTCTTGAACTTGTAGGAATGCAAATAGTCTTCTGTATGGTCGGGCTTCCTGATAGCTCGCAGGGTTGGCTCGCCCCTCTTACGGCGTCCGTCCAGCGGTAGCGGCTCCGCCTCGGGCGGGCTCTCGGCCTCGCCTGACATGGGGTTCTGCGCTACTGATACTGTACCAAGAAAAAAAACAGAAACATTAGGATTGAGATTAAATTCATCGCGACAAAGGTCACGAACTCTTGAGTCACAAATTACGATAAGTCGCAAATACTCTGTCGTGAACTCAGTCCTAGCTATTCTTACTTGTTCGTATTGATACTCGACGTCGACGTACTGTAAACACGTCAGATTGTAAAATGGAGATTCTCATCTGTCGATATAGCAAACGCACCTGTCTGAATCTGCGCGGCCTCGGTCTGATGGCAATAAGTCTTGAACCTAAGGTAATAAAACTAAAAATATAAATAGGTATTCTTGCTTTATCAACAGAACTGCGATAAAAAAATAGATTGCCTCGATCATTACCCCCGATGGCGCGTCTTGACAATGTGCACGACGATACCTTTGAGAAAACGCTAATTTTACCTGCACTCATTTGTTCAAAGACCGCAACCAATACCTACCTCTATTAAAACAAAGTGTACGGTCTAATATCTTCATCATTATTACCTCGTTCGCATTCCATAGAGAAGGGATGTTGTTGAGGACGCTCCTCGTAAGTGTCCGGGGTGAAGGTGGGCGGCGCGGGGGCTGGCGCCTGCGCGATGACGCCCGGCTTCATGTAACCATGCGAACTGACGAACGAGCTTGCTGTTTCGGATGATGAGCCAGGGTGGGACCGGGGCTTCTCACGAGGAAGCGGCTGGCCTGGAAAATTGAATAATTTCTAATAATGAATAATTTCTAATCTGTAAATATTCCAAGTTTATTTTATAGAGTTTTGTACCTAGTTTAACGAATATCATACCGATGGATACTCAAATACTCATACCACGTCATCTGCCTAACCTTTTCCCAACTACGTTGGGGTCGGCTTCGAGTCTAACCGGATGCAGCCGAATAGCTGAATTTTACATAGAGCTACTGCCTTTCTGAGCTCCATAACGCAATTACTACTGCTTAATACGATACCCCTTTGGTAAGACTGGTTGTCAGACTTTTTGGGCCACTGACTAGGTACCTGTAACGATTGTCAAAAATCTGCAAATGACAACCGGCCAACCGGGACCAACAGCTAAAGGTGAACGCACACTTATCCGCGCCGAAAGAAACATTATCTCATCCATCCGTATAACGTAATCTGTTCGTCCAATTCGACGCGGATAAGTGTGCGAAGTTTTATAGGAATTCATACAAGTGATTTATTCTTTCATACACAAATTCGGTTCTTTCGGCTCTTTCGCTTCCTTCGGCTCTGATAAGTGTGCGTTAACGTGCTTTCTGAGTCACGAAGGTAACTTGGTATTTAAGGGACGTCACCTATCCACAACAGACCAGCCTGTAGCATAAAATTTCATTATTAATTTTGAACATACCTTTAGCGACCGCCTCGCAATGCCTCTGCATATGCGCAGCCAACTGCACACACAAGCCATCTCCAGGCCCGTAGCCGTGCACCTCGACCAGGAACCGCATGACTTCAGCCACAGCATCCTGGTAGCCTGCTCGGAAGTGCTCCTCGCCCAGACCGCGGTCAGCAGCTACAACAGAACCCCACGCGAAGATGGAACATCTTCCGGCGGGAACTCCCAACAACATTAGCGTTCTTCAGTGGTAATTATGAGCGTATTTCCTTTTTTTTTTTTGCTTTTGTAAACCTTTGGTGATGATAGGATCGACGAATTTTTTTTAAAGGTGATGGTTTTAAAATGAGGTGTAATTTTCGGGTTTAAAAATGAAGGGTTTTGTGCGCGGAGGAATTGAGGGTCGACCATAAACCATGTGTAAAGTTTTAGCAAATATTCTTTATAAATGTTTACTTATTTATTGATTTTTATTTATAATGTATTCGTTATTAGGTTTCTACTTGTATAAAATTAATAATTATGGTTTATGTACGATGTTGCTTATAATATTTATAAAATGGATGGATATCATCGGGCATCAATTATACAACAAAAATTCTGTTTAAATACAGAAGAGTTGTTGAGTCAGATTATCTAACATGCTATTGAAGTTTTATTTTACCTTTCTTTTTGATTTTTGTACATATTTGCTTTCAATAAATAATAATTGATCAAGTAATGACATGCAGAATTACTAATGATGTACCTAGCCATTATTTGTTAGCAATGACGCAAATCAGAATAGGATAACGACAATAAACGAGATCTAAGCAGCGTTGACGGATTACACGCGAAAAACTATAATTAAGATCCATATTAATTTATATAAAGATTTTCGCTGGCTCTCTCTCTGGCATGACGATGTTATTTACAATATAAAACAGTTTTGGCACTAGGTACATGAAGTATGATTGACAAAGTAAATTATGTATAGCTTGTTTTATTTTTAATAATTAAAAGTGTTATTAATTATTTTCAAGCTATTTTATATTTTTTAAATAAGTTTTACTTTTATTTGTGATGCCCTTTCTAATATGATATTTTTTCCACAAACTGTTGTTTGTTATGTGAATTATGTATATAGGTTACAAAACAGAATTTGTCTTTATATATCTGTATTTTTGTAAGATCAGGCTTACAAATTGCTCTTATTAATGTTATAACTTTAAACATTCACAGATTATGCGGGAATACGAATGTAACCTATTTTAAAGCAGATTTTGTACTTAGGTTGCTTTAATTTTCTTGTATTCTGACATCAATCTTAAAACATTTGAAAGCTTCTGAAGAAAACCATGTCACTAGAAGTTTTACCGGAGACCTAACAACGGGTAATCGTTTCCTAACAAGATTGATTCTAAACACTGGATAAACTGGATTGATCCAGAACTACTGAACTTGAGAATTTTAATTTTACTCTTCAGACTTTCTGTAAGTACTGTATACAAAAACTTCAAATTTGGGTGTGGGCAAAATAACAAATGATTTAAATACTCATTTGTTATTTATCAGTCAAATATAAAGATGTCTTGAATTCACTAAGTAGCACCGAGTGGTATTAGAAGAAAACGTTTTAATTACAAGGCATTATTTTTTTCGTATAATGTTTAACTGATAAAACCATATTTAATTTAAATATATGCGCTTAGTAAATTCAAGACAATGTTAGAAATAATTGAAAAATAAAAAAAACAACTCGGGCTTGAATCTGCGACTTTCATTTGAGAAATATTTATTCACTCGTCAGCTTATTACACAGTTACTGGTGTAACAGTCTTTCGCAGAAACAAGCCCCCATACAATTTGTATTAAACAAACACTCCAACCAATTAGATCAAGTAATTCCTATCTATGACGTCAAATGTTAGAAAATAGTAGTAGCACAGCCAATCTTCTATCAATCATTGTTAGAACTTGGCGATTCGATGAACGCATACATACAACTTTTTTCATCATTCAAAGAATACAATCAAAGATCTGACGGGTTAGAGCTTAATGAAAAAGTACCTTTCTGTGTTGTTTTCCAATTATAACTAACGATTTTACCAAATATTGCGCGCTTTCCGTACGAACCGTTTGCGCGTTCTTGCAAGTACTTGAGGTGGCGTATGGCCATCTCGATGATCTCTGTCTTCTCGACTCTGCCGCGGCCTTTCTTCAGGTACTCGGGCGGTATGAGCCGCGAGAGATCCGCTAAGCAGTTATTCATTCGGTCCCGACGACGCTTCTCTATTATTCTGTGCGACATCGGATCTTGCTAAAAGAGTAATGTAACCGTAAGATTTTTGGTACTGAGTTTTGTAAGCTGTTGTGATAGACTTTTATGATTTGGAACTCTTTGTTAGTTACATTTTACTGAGGTTTTTTTTTGTCGTTAACTACATGATCATATTTTTTGGGCTATCACATCAACTTTTGTGTTTGGATATCATTCACTTTTTAAAATAAGATTTGAGTGGTTTGTGGATGACCCCTCTGCGACCACTCGACTTTTGACTCGGAAAAATATTGTTTGAACCAAATAGTTTTCAAACAATATTTTTATGGAATCGTCATAAAAATCAAATAATTAACATCTTTTTTTATTATTAAGAAATCATCCAGGTCAGTGGGTCGTCTTAGGGGCGGATCCATCAAAAAACTACGCATGCATTGGGAAATTGAAACTCTAATAACAGAAACATAAAAATGGGGTCTGCCCATAACTAGTTCACGTCAAAAAAGTATAAAAAATCGGGCATATTCAGTATAACTTGCCCTCGAGACCTTCCCCTTTTTCAAGTAGTTGCCGGGCGGGTACTCTGCCTCGTCCTCGGATGGGGCTACGAAGTTGAGCTGGTCACCGCCAACGCGGCCGAAGCCGTCGTTGGAATTATAGCTGTAACAAAAAAGAAACGTAGGTTAGTATGGTTGTTATGACAGTAAAACAAGATATAAGAAGGATTATATTGACTAGCTTCTGCCTGCGTGAAGTTTGATAACTGTCCCATGAGATCTTACTACCGGGATAAAAAGTATCCTATGTGTTAATCCATAAATACACTATCTGTGTGTAAACATTTCATTCTCACCCGTTCAGTACTTTTTGCGTAAAAGAGTAACATACGAGTACATCTATACATCCATGCTCACAAACTTTTGTATTGTCGGATTTAACATCTTTCTTCAGAGATTTCAAGTCGTTCATTCTACTGAATGACTTTTGAGACCAAAAGTTTTGAGAGTGAACTGTGTGCCCCCAATTTGTGTTGCCAGCGTTTTTAGATTTACCTTCCAGTTGTAGCGCTTTAGTTTGACGCAAATCTGACTCGCGTAGAGTTCATTTTACCATTCTAAATTAAATTCTACAGAAACTAAAATACAATCGTTTGTCGCATTTTTATTTGTGAACGTAATTATAAAAATGTTCTACAACGTGACTCAAGTGTTGCCTGGTACAGGTACCTACGGAGTTTTTTTTGAATTGGCAGGATCAAAGTATATATATATTTATTAAAAGTTACTATATTGTATAAGCTCAAGGCTGTCTAAGGCGACGTATGATCAGAAAACGTGATCGCAAGGTTATTGAGAACAGTTGGATGGAAACAATTGATATTTGATCCGAACTATTATTTAGTTAGAGAAGTTAGTTGACCAATAAGTTCTGCTGACTAGCGTAATAAATTAATAATACAACCATGTCGGGCGTCGGGCACAGGACGGACATAGCTAGTACAATCAATGCCCGGATTGCCTGACCCCTCTACAAAGAAGAGGAGGGGAAGATTGGTCAGGTGACGCCGCAGGTATAATATACCTATTCGCTATGGACAAACCACAAAGAGAGGAGAATCAAACTTGCTAATAAACCACTAGGAGTCAATTCCATAATCGGAATGTTTCTTACGATACAATCATATAATATCATAAATATCATCGGCCAACAATAACGAAGACAATAACATCAGAAAAGCATAAATGCGACGTAAATTTTAGTCGGACCGAAAAGTTTTTTTGTCGAAATGTTGAGCTGAATGGTGCTGAACAAAAAGCTATGTCTGGTTAGGTATGGTAATGCACCCTCAGTTACTTATACCGATTCGTATGTTACAAATGAATAGAGGACCGCGGGACTGTGGGATAGCAAAAGGGACAACAGGAACAGGCAAAGTGGCAACAGGTTTTGCAAGACCCTTGATTGCATTATTCCGGGCTTACGACAGAAGACAAGCATGATATTAAAAAACAGGTACAAGTTTCTAAAATCTGCAAAGGAAAATTGTCTTCTCATGGTCCTTCGAGCCGGATGAAAAACTGCAGTACAAAATAAACGCGTTTTCCGAAAACCTCCAACCACACTATAACTGTGACATAACAAGACAACAACGTAACAAGATTTTTATCCAAACGAGAACACAAAAGTGCTTGCTAAGATTGGATGAAGAAAATACTTGAACAAGGTTCTAACAGTCTTCACGTGTTCGACCTAGAAAATGCATCGATTCAAGGTCGTCGCGTTCTAGCGGAGTCACGGCTCGTGGCTCGGCGGAGTTCAACTTGAATTTACGTTTGTTTATTTCTGACAGTCTGGCTACCGACTGAGGGCCAATTCCACTAATTAAACTGAACGCGCTCAGCACATTTAAATTGCGTTCAAGAGTTGTGAGTTTCATCATTGTTAAGTACGGAATATTGCAGTTCAGCCCGGCTAGCATGGGCAGGGGATAAAAATTTTATCCACCGGTTATTTCCACTGACAAGGGACAAAATTCAAACAAAGGTGGAAATAACCGGTGGATAAAATTTTTATCCCCTGCCCATGCTAGCCGGGCAGGGAGCCTTAAATCGCCGCTTTAGTAGAATCATTATAAAAGTCATAAAATGGTCATAGACGCGGTTCAGATTATGAATTGTCACTGTGGCCATTTTCAGAATTGTACCGTAATTCATATTATTATCCTGATGATTTCCCTATGATTTTGCTAAAGCGGCCATTTTAGAACACCAAATATTGTGTAAATAGACCACGGTTTATTGAGAAAATTCGCCCTTACTTTGCAAAGTCAAGTGGGCTTCTTTCTCGAAAACTCGGGACTTGAGAAAAGGGAAGGCATTATGAGGCATATGATGTAAAATTGATTGTGAATGAAAGAAAGCACGTGGTGAAAAATGAATGACATTATTTTTATGGTCTGGGGGAACCCGGAACGCTATTTTTAAGGTTCATTCAGAAAAGGGAAAAAGTCGTTTTGAGTTGGTTTTGTTAATGAATTAAGTTGTGATTGTTACTTTGTACCTAAATTGTAGATGTTAAGGCGCTACCCCAGGCAAAATTAGCAACTCTATTTGTGGTGATTCAAACTTCGTTTGAAATACTATTAGAATAAAGTTCTAATCAGCTTGCACTACAAAGTGGTTTTTACGTCAGTCACTGCGGGTCGAATAGTGCGAAATTAGTGATTTTTATTCTTTATAAAATCAAATTTCCGTCTTTTGAAAAAAAAAAAACTAGCATTATGTTCATTATTAAATTGTCTATCCATTAGTATAAGAAGCAAATCAAAATAATGTTAACTTTACGAGAAGAAGCATGTTATAAATATTTTTTTCTCATTTTTGTGGTTTCATTGTGAGGGGATTTATTACACATTATGAGACTTAAAATAAAAAATAAAACTACCACTTTGCAGTCTAAGAATATGTAGAAATTTAATGTATTTTTATTACTTGGTATTTCTTTTGGATAAAGAGGAGTTGGCTCCAAAAAACTGCACAAAAAACGGCTTTTGCCTGGGGTAGCGCCTTAAGTGGAATTAGATTGATAACTTGATGAGTTAACAAAATGAAAGCGATTGTAATTCGAAAATGCCACGCGTTTTATGCAATAATTGCATTGCATAAATCTACCTCAATTTATAAAGGTTGTCATCGTCAAAAAATCTATGGCGCTGTCTCCACGAGCGAGAGAATCGCGGCGATTTGACGTATTTCTATACGAAAATATCGCAGCGATTCTCTCGCTCGTGGAGACGGCCTAAAAGAGAGTGTATAGAAAAACGTGGTAAGGACGATAATATCGCCGCGATTCTCTCGCTCGTGGAGACAGCGCCTAAGCCTTTTTTGGTAAGAAAACACAAACAAGTTGTTAACATTAGGTATCTTGAAAATAAAACTAAATAGATAATAGGTAGGTACCTACCCAAAATTAGAGCAAAAAAACACCTGTCAGATTATTCAGAATTATTTATTACTACATAATACCTAATTAATTTAGATGCTGTGTATCTCAGATCAAAGCTGTGTATGATTAAAATTGAATGAGTACCTTAAAAAACTGCAGCATGCCATGCACCTATATTCTAGAGCGAAACCCGCAAAATGAATTGGTTTTAGTTTTTTAAAGTTTGTGTAAAGATCGGAAATCCTAATCTACCTACTTAATTCTTTGTCAAACGTTTTAATATTTTACCGATTTTACTTGTAAGTTAGTCAGTTTGGTGTTGGTAAAACCAAAGTTGGTTCAGATCAAACTTAAGGTCGTAGCACACTTATCAACTCGGAAAGGGATCGTCACCGCCTCGCCTTTCCCCTTGGCTTCAAACTGGCGTCCACGAAACGTAACTACGACGTAACGTAAGCGGATGAAGCTCCGGCACGTCGACTCGGCTACAGCTAGGCGACGCGACGCCGCGCTTACGGCTCGCCGACCGCTGGTTGACGGCTGGGCGGCACTAGTTCAATCTTTTTGAATCCGAACAAGGGTACGGAGAGCCGTAAGCTAGGGTACGGAGTGCCGTAAGCTAGGGTACGGAGTGCCGTAAGCTAGGGTACGGAGAGCCGTAAGCTAGGCTACGGAGAACCGTAAGCGCGGGGACTGCAAGTCGACCACGCACCGCACCGCGGTTCGTGAGCTTGTCCCGAGACGAGGCGATTACGTCACGATTCCGATTAGTGTGCGTTGCAGTAGGGAGTTTCATACAAATAATTCTGAACGGCTCGAGTTGATACGGTGACGATCCTTTTCCGATTTGATACGTGTGCTACGACTCGTCCAGCTAATTATTGTATTGTCTGGAAATAACAGTTAATTCAAATTCGATCAATTCCATTGAATGAAGCACGATTCACACTCTATCCAGAATGCTCCAGAAAGTCCTTCAGAATAATCACTATCACATAATATTAGAAAACAAAGTCCTCCACCGCGTCTGTTTGTCTGTTCGCGATAAACTCACAAACTACTGCACCGTTTTTCATGTTCTTTTCACCAATGGATAGAGTGGTTTTCGACGAAGGTTGGTTGGTTTTAGTATATAATTTGTACGCGGGCATAGCCGCGGGTATCAGTTAGTCTGTAATAAATTGAGCCTCGAACATACACGGACAACGTGAATCGAGATCGTGCTACAGCATCAGGTTCCGGAAATATTGAGAAAAGTTTTGCGGAACTCGCTATCTGCGCTCCGTTAGAGGAAATGAGAGAACAGAATAGATGTTGTAGCTTGCTACTGTAGATGTTACATAATGTGGAGATAGCATTTTGTGTTAGAAACTAAAACCGAAGTAGGTACAATTGTAGTAGTGTATAGCACTTCGCCCACGACTTCTTCCCCGAAAATTGTGATAGCAATATTATTTATGACCTATTACACGGTAAAGACGTAGCTTCCTAATGGTGAAAGAATTTTTAAAATCGGTTGAGGAGTTCTTGAGTTAAATCGTAACAAATAAAAAACAAAGTGCTAGTTGAATACTTAATAAAATATAAAGAAAAACAGTTTTCATTTCTTGGGAAACGAAAACCAAAACTCTAAATAATGGAGCTGGTGAGTCAAGTCTACTACGATGACAATCGGTCGCACTATGCCTTGTTGCCTACTAAGTACCACAATTCCACAAGCCAAGACAAAAATGAACGAGAAACATACCTAATTCTTCTCGCCCTTAAAACTTATTTTCCAACACAAAAGTCAACACCGATAAGTGTGGTCACACGATGCTCTGTCAGATAAGCAATATACCCGAGCACGTGAAAATTATAACGTGACGTGAGCTACTCTACACGTGCCGCGTGTATTTTTAGAATTCGTGGCTTCACATACGATCGTACGTCTTGTTAAAAAAACAAAAAGATAGAAATTGAGAGTGTTTTGTTTTTACTTGGTCTCTGATTACTCATGAAATACTCTGAAATATTACACCAGGGTAAATCAAGTGGGCTGCGGGACTGTTCGAAAGAGATACCGTGGGTTCGTGGCCCCGGAACATAAAGGGCGAGGAAGAAACATGGATGGGTTTGTCAGTAAAAGTCTGACACTCCCTCCCGCTCCGCCCGGAATGGGAGTACTTAGTTATTTGATGATTTTCCATCCGAAAAAAAATGGTTAAATCAAGTAAGTAGGTACCTACATACTGAAACGATTCTCGTTTGTTTATAACAGATTTTTGATTTTATTTTACTTTACCTGCAGCAGTTTTACGGCCGAAATTAATAACCAATCTAATCCAATATCTCTAGATTAAAGATCGAAAATTCAATCCAGATATGTAGTAAAGTGTAGCTAAAAACGATCCGCGGATAGCAAAAGCAATCTTTTCAAACAATCGATCTTTGAGAGGACGGATCATAAACTACAGATAGCCCTCTGTTCCAAAATGACAGTTTGAGTGTGCCAATAACATATCTGTTGATTTTGACGTTTGTTTTGATCGGTGTAAACAATCCAAATTTTAATCTTAGAATTTCCGAGGATAGCAGATTCAATTCACGGATTTCATTTGAAAAATGGCGCTTTCAATATTCTGGCATAATTATTGGGATGATAGGTAAGTACTGAAAGTGACGCTGGTGAAGAAATACGACGGCAACGCGCTTCTTCGCGAAGAATTAAAAGGGTGAACTACATACAAAGTCTGGATGATGCAGAGTTTACCTTTAGGGTTAGGTTGTCAAAATTGGCGGTAAATTTACTTTTGACTGAAATAATGCCCCTCGTTCGTGTAACCTCATCAAGGTAAGTTGCAAATAGATCCAAAAAAACCTACCAAAATAATTGTTTTTACAAAATTAAAATTTGGTGGCGACTTTTCGCTTGTTTGACAACAAGAAATAGGTACCACGCCACAGATAATCAAGAAAAAAAAACGCGTCATATCTTTAGCCGTATCGTGACATTCCTTTTTACTTACTAAACAAACACGTTATACATTTTATCACAAATCTGTTCGTACCATTTTCGGTTAATATATATATGTATTAAAATTACATAAAACAAGCAAAATTGTAAAGTCTATTTGAGCTTTTTATTAGTAACAAACGAACCATGTTTAATTTTATAAATTTTGCGTACAACGGAATGACGAAGAGGGAAAGGATTTCAAGATATCTGCGGATTGAGCGACAGCAGGATCGTCATTTTTCGTTATTGGGACGCGGTTTGGAGATCGATCCACAGATTGGTATATATCGGCGATCGGTTTATATCTTGGATCATGGATTGAATATTAATTTCGGCCGATTAGTGACACCATAATTTTGCTTTTATTATACAGGATAAATAAAATGAATAAGAATAGATTTTTTTTTGTATTAATATGATTGGGAGTGGTTTTTTTATTGAATGACTGGGTTGTGGAGGTCAGGTAGGCAGTCGTTCCATATAAAATACTGGTATTCAGCTGCATCCGGATAGACTGGAAGCCGACCCCAAAAAAATATTTTGGGAAAGGGCTCGGCAGATGATGGTGATATTGAAGTGCGAGTTAATGTTAATCGTTTTATTGAACTGTTGTTGTTTAAAGTTGTTCTGTATACGTAGTAGGTAGGTGTAACAGTTATTATCGTGAAAATAAAGAAAAAAAGGCAATCTTTCTTAGAATGATCTGTAAAAAGGCTTTAATAGCCTAATACCACCTAAGCCTACATTGTGGAATGCAATAAAGTATTGAGTATTGAGTATAGATTAAAATTGAATAAACTGCGTTGGTTATTTCTAATTAAGTTTGCTAATCTGCATCACATGAAATAATATAAATAGTTATTAAATAATCCTGTTGCATAAACGAAGTCTTCATGTTTCATTTGCTATTTATTATAGGGATATTTTTAAATGCACATCTGTATATTTTTTCAGCACACTAGGTAACTCCACTAATTAACTGAATGCATACCAGAAAAATGAATGCTGTGCAAAAAAACCAATTGATTAACTAAACAAGTACTGCAAAAAAAACTAAAAAATTACACAAAACGAGATGACCTTTTTTATCGAATTCACACCAAAAATGTGGTTCGTACATCGGATATATGATTTATAAAACAAAAATACGAATTGCTTATCAAAAATACTAACTTGCACTCTAAATTGTACTTGTCAAACGCGTTATATTACAATATAACGTGTGTCTCTCTAGCGATATTGTAATATCTCGAATTATTGTCAACTGAACATACGGAAGTATCTCTGCCCCCATAATCGGGACTTGGGGCACCCCCCCGTTAGGTTAGTTAGGTTCCCTTTAAACCCTGCACTCGGAAATAGGGGCCCCGCGAAGCGGGGCTCCGTAGACTACTCTTTTTAGGGGAATATAAAGTGTTGTAAGCAGTATGTTCATTTGACAATATTTCGAGATTTTACAATATCGCTAGAGATATTACAATATAACGAATTTGACAATTTTACGGTGACATATAGATGTTCCTAAAAGTAAATTAGGTGATGGTTTTCCTTAAAAAAGGTTTAATATGTTTGTTGAATTATAGAATTGTTAGATATACTATTTTGATAATAGTTATTCGTTCAGTAAAACAGTTCTGCAAATACCATTAAACAGTATATCGAATTTGATTTATTTAGTGTGCATAATTTGAGTGCAAGTCAGTATTTTTGGTTTAACTTTGAAATATTTTGATCGAAAAAAGGGAATATACAGATATCGATTTAAATACATGCCTTTATTATATGATATCGTATGAACGGAGAGTTACAAAACTTGGTTGCTCTGTAAACCTTTTAACCGACCTCTTTTAATCTATGCTACTAGTGTTTTTTTTTTCATTTCAACTTATTGCACAACATTATTTTAAAGCTAAGTCAAAATAGATACTTTATTTACATCTAAATTATATGGTTATTTGTCAATTCCCTGTGTTAAAATCTGTTGAATAATAATTCATAAATTCTAAGAAAAAAAAAAAACTAACTTGGAAATAAAATGGTCTCTTTAGTTACCCTACGTCAGGCTGTAGGTAAGGTATTCTAGAAAGCAGTGCTTGTAAAGTAAAATGAAGATGTAATGTTTATTACGTAATCTTATCCCACGGTGGAAGTACTGAAATATCAAATGCTATAAGGAACTATAAACAGACTAACTAGTAACAGAAGGTGACCTTCCTGAGGGAGGCTCTACTGGATTATAGCCATGACTCTTTTCTAGCCGTTATTGTTCCTAGTCGTCATCATATTTGGGAGGAACCAATATATCCAGTTGCAGATCACTATAAACTGAAGTAAGCACATGGTCTTTAAATTCTATTATTATTGTTTTAAAAACTCGCCAGTTTCCATCAATCAACATACTGTATTGTATCGTTGTCTACACAAAAAAACGGAAAATACGCCAAATACAAGGCAAAACGCTCTGAGGCTAGGTGGAGCGAACTGAGCGAAGATCTTGGCAAGATGGCAGTTGAATGCCGTGCGATTGGAACGCTTATGTCGAGGGATGGACAGCAGTAGGCTGATGATTATAATGATGGGCACAATAGCCACAGTAAAGTCAAAAGACTTCTAACGATGACCCTCTCCCGCGTTGATAATATTTTTAATAACGCGAAATTTACCTTACCTATCTACATCTAGGTAATCTCGTGTAGTGTATGTATCTGAATCACATGCACTAATCTAGTCTAGATACTAGATATGTTACATTATAAGTGGTTATCTCTACATCATTTATAAAAGCCACGTGAGGGCATAATATTTTATTCAAACATTTAAAATCGCGACCTTCAACCGTCCATATTTTCCATCAACCTATATGTTTACAGTCAGATGTTGTATACAAAATATTATTGATTCGTTTTTAACCACGTATCATTGTCCAATGAATGCATGGAACAGAATTTTAACCAGTAGTTCACTTCCTGTTATCACCACATAATATGTTAGTGCTTAATGTAAGCAAAGCATGACAGGGGCCTCACCAGTCAGTGCGTAACTGCTTGAAGAACAAACAAAGTGTCAGAGACAAATAATAATAACTCTGTCTAAAACTCGTTAATCCTCATTAGAAAGCTATTACGATAATAAGTAATAACACACAAAGCATGTTTAAAAGATAAACTCAAAAACAGACCCGTACAAATAACACTACATTCGGATTCAATGTCATCAATTAATCGCTAGAATACCACGTCTTTCCTGTATAACTTCGAACAGTGGAACAGTACAAACACGAAACCCTCTACCATAGTCAACTTGTCACAGTACAATTTAAAAACAAACACTTACGCCAGTAATCCTGGCAAATGATCGGGCACACGTACGTCGGGCCTCGAAAACGGCGTCAGTAAAATATTCATCACTATTATTTGCTAAACGCGACAGGTGAGTACATGACCACTCTCACTACTAACCGTGCAGGCACAACGATACACTACATGTGCTTGTAGGTTCAATATAAGTATAATAAATAAGGGACAGTCCAAGATCGTTAAAGCGGTTGAAGTTGAAATTCTGATAACACGTCCGTCAACTACGCACAAAACGCGATAGTGATGTGCTAAAATGTGCTTTATGCTGATAGGATGGTCATGCGAGAGGAACTCTGTGGGATAGTCTCGATGTTAAACTAATTATTGTGACGTTGATGATATCGAAGTCATAACATCGGCTGCTATTCAAACACAAAGTAAACAACCGTATTAAACTACAAACTCATAGACACATTTACAATAAACGTATTGAGTGATACAGTAAAAATTATAGATACTACAGATCATCATCATCGTCATCAGCCTATTAATGTTCCCACTGCTGGGACACAGGCCTCCTCTATGTGAGAGGGAATTAGCTATTATCCACCACCCAGTGCGGATTGGTAGATACCATGTCTTCGAAATTTTTGGTTCTACTAGGACATGCCGGTTTCCTCACGATGTTTTCCTTCACCGTCTAAAGATAAAAGTTAATGTCTCTTGATTCAATTCCAACTCAAAACTGAACAAAAATTCTGTATAAAATGTGACTTTCGTGATAAAAAAGATGATTGCCTAGAAAATCACATGTGTGCATTATAAAACATATGAAAACGGGTTTTTGATCGTGGAAGTTTAAAAAAGACAGTCACATGTGTGAACATTCACAACACGTTTTTCTTCATGTATATGCTATCTTGCGTAATAACTGCCGAACTTGAACGAAATATCGCCCACACTTGCTTAACCCATTTGGACCCAAATACAAACTAGCAGCAAAATTCTGAAAAAAACTTTATTGACGTAACTATTGGAGGCTAGTAAGACATTTTACGAAGAAAAAACAAAATAAAAAAAATTCCTTGTGTATTAAAAAACACCGTCCTCAAACGGGGCCAATGGGCTTATGTGTGGTATTTTTCAAAACAATGAAAAATTCTATGCACAATGTTTTCATGCATTTTATATTGCCAACGTCCTTTCATGTGGTATTCGTTGCATCGTAGCTGGCTTGGCAGTTTCTGGGGAAGTGTCCAACACCATCTAAACTCATACTTGGCACCACTGAAGAAAGTTTACGACGCCTTCCATCGGGTCTTTCAGCGCCTATGCTCTTCAAATAAAACCGGGTGATACTTCGGCGAAACTGGAGCTGGTCTAGTTTCTCTTCAGTGGTCAAGACATGCAGACGCCAAGCAGTAGCTACTGATAATTTGAGGTCATCACCAGCGATTTGGAAGTCATGTTTGTTGTATTTTGCGGCATATAACTTTGTACACATCAAATAAATTTTCAAAAATGTTGACTGGAGTTTGGTCTTTGAGCTGGTTTACAACGTTTTCCCTTCGTTTCTGAACATTATTCTCCGATGAAAGCATGTCAACATAGGAACCGTCACAATTACGCCAACAAGTTTCCTGATGGGTTTCAACTCTGTGTTTTTGTAACGGTTCACCATCGCTGCTATCCCATTCATCGTCGTTCCTGGACACTTCAACCCTACCTGGGATATCACGTGGAGGAATGTTATGCTGGACATCAATTTCATCGCCATCTTCTTTATTCGTGATCACTCGGGTCTGGTGGGATGGCCACTTTGTCGTAACTCGTAACTCACATCAGGATTATCCTCTTCATTCGAAATGTTTCGAGAGCTTCCTCGAGTCCTCTATATTCATTTGCAACATCAAACAATCGCTAATTCATTGTTCAAGTCGAAACTAAATCTGCGAATAAGAAACTAAAATTGTTAGCAATCAGCCCATTGGCCCCATTCGGGGACACCACACAAAAGCATCTGCCAATCAAGCAAAATCTTGGAAAATACTTGACATAATTGCTTTTTTTACTAGTAGAAACTATCGCCTAGTGAAAAATCCAAAACTAAGGATAAATAACATTGTAAATATTGAAAAAATATGACTTAACTTTGGTCAAACATGTATTTTTTCAATGAAGTGAATAAAATCACTTATTTTATCCACTCAATCCGATAAATCACAATACTATAATTTGTTTTACAAAGCCACACTCTTTGGCATTACAAATTTGCCTGCTAACAAAACATAGCTAGAATAAGTTAAAAAATGTGGGTACATAAAGAAATGGACCCAAATGGGGACAGCGGGCTTAAATGGGTTAAACAAGTGGATTCATAATAATTTATTGAATATATTTACTAAGAGCAATTGTTCAATGTTAAAAATACGTATGTGGCACGTGCACATTGCGTGCTAAGTCTTGGTTATAATATTATAATGTACCGAAAAACCTAAGATGATTTTACGTTTTTAAAAATTAGTTTTAGGAGGTCTTGTTTGAAGAAACTATGACTACGTTTGAAAAGTAATCTTAAAAAATGGGCACTTAACCTTATTAGCAAACACAATGGTTCACAATGGTTTTCAAAAACCTTCTAAAAGCTAAAGAAAGCCAACGGAAATATCGACATATCGGGTGAAACGTCTAGCTCGTCGATAAAACTGTTGGTACTGCTAAGTTCGACGCATGTGCTAGCGATGGGCCCATCTGGCGAGCCGTCATGGTCATACAATCCAAAGCACGTGGGGTCACCCGTCATGTTCGCATCCCACACGATACTTGCCAAAGGTTGAATCTCATTTTATTCAATACCTATTAGAAATCGAACATAATCCCATTACCGAGTGGACGAAGTTTTCAAACCTAATTTCATTTTTTTTTTACTTAGTGTTTTTTTACATAAAAAAGCTAGAAAACCTTAATTAAATAAAACAAAACTAAGACAAAAAAAAATGAAAATACTTAATGTTAAAAAATGTTTGGCTTTCTTTGTCTCTCTTTGATTTGCCTGGGTGTGTAAAATTATAACGCTTAAAAAATACCATTTACCTATAAAAAATATACAAGTTAATTAACATCTTTCCTACACTTCAACTGTCTTATAATCCGAATATCGGCCACGTGTAACATGTTTCGACGTTCTACATACGTATGTGAATTATAAATTTATAAACCAAGAGAGACCATACAATTTGCTAAATATTTATATGGAATCCGCTGAACCATTGTAATTTTATATTCTCATCAAAAGAAAAACAGACTGTCCCATTAATACAAGCGTCATGGTCACTCTGTCTGAGGCACGTGTTTCGACGACGACGCGCTCACATGCATATCTACGTATAACGTAATAGTATATAAGACGAAAAGACACATACGGCTTGATTTCGAATGGACGAGTGACGCTCCTTTCAACATGTCATCAAAGGGATTGTCCACAACTGTCATAATAGTTGGTCATGGTAATTTTTTTTCGCACTCAATTAAAATTTACGTGCTTTATTAATCTGTTTCGGAATCCAATGTTTCATAATATTTATTTTTAGGTGTTTTTTACGTAACTTATGATTACATAAAACTAATTTCGTCAGTTTAAAAATAACTGATTGAAAGTATGTATGTAAGAGCGGGAGGGCTCGGGGATCTCAAATGATAACGATCAGACATCTTGTAAACACTTTTTATCTCTCACAATAAATAATTATTCACAAAACTCACAACAACGTACAACCAGATACACACAGTTCGAAATCCGAATTAATACTGAGCCTTCTGCGACTAAAGCAAGCCTATTTATACGTTTAAACAACTGTCAACGCCACACAGCAACGACTTCCGTTGATATTTGTTTTACAATAAAATTTAGATTGAATTGAGTTAAAATAATGTGATTGCGCACAATATTTGATTTGTAATTAATAACACTTTTTAAATATTTTAAATCGTAAATTTAGTTAGCTAACAATCATTTTATTTAAATGAACTAACAGTTACAACAAAGTAAATAAAGAAATGAAACCTTAAAATTAACAATACTTAATTTAATACGATTTTATAATGTACCTAATGCAAAATCACTTATTTATTTAATGCACTGATTCGTGTTTCCGTTACGTCATCAGCCGATATAACGTTTGTTTTAGTCTGTGGTACTGTTTTTATTTGCCAGCGCTATCACGGCCATACTGACGAGCGGGCCTTGCTAGGGCCAGCGAATCTCTCTGAAAAACATGGAAATGTTAAAATAATTAAAAGCCTTTTAGACCAGACTCAGAGGCAGCATTGCTTAGTCTGGTGAAACTGTCAAACCCAGAGGTCGCAGATCGTGGCTTGATCATAAAGATTCAGAGGCCCGTCTTTGACTTGGCTTGACTGAAATTTATTTAACCAACCAACTGAAACCATGGCCATGACCAAGACCTCTGAATACAGCCATTTTACCAGCTCAAAATCAAACTCAGAGGTCGCAGATCGTGGCTTGATCATAAAGATTCAGAGACCCGTCTTTGACTTGGCTTGACGGCTTTTATTTTTATTTTTCTTCTAACGAACCAATTCAAAATTATACGTTTCATTTTATTTCATCCATAAACTTAAATTTTTAATCATTAACAATTTAATAAACAGTTTCTCACCTTTTTGTTATTATTATTTATTCTCGCTATCACGGTCTATTCATTCAGTTAAATTTGGATTAGGGACCAATCTCATGTGTTCATGTGTGATTACAGTATTTTTATTTCGCAGAGACCGAAGGTCTTTTACTTCGTATCTATGGTTGTCAAGGACTTTTATTATTCGATAGGGTCCCAGATATTTTGGTCCTAGTTTGTTACCAGACCACTGAGTGTCTTTACAAAGAACAAAGTCTCCTTCTAGAAAGGGTTTAATTTTGGCGCACTTAGAATCGAAACGTATTTTATTTTTTTTTCTGCTGTTTCGGCCATTCTGTGCTTAGCGTCTAAACGAATTTCATCTTTGTTAATTTCTTCGTTAACTAGGGATATCTGTTCGATTGCAGGGGGAGAGCATCTTTTACCTAACAGCAGTTCTAAAGGGGAATATCCTGTAGCTTTAGATTTCGTACAATTTAATGCTAATTGTAATTCCCCTATTTTATTAACCCAAACTCTCGATTGCGTTAGAGATATAGCTGTAAGGTGATCTTTAAGAGTGCGCATTTGTCTTTCAGCTTGACCGTTAGCTCTAGGCGTACCGCGGGCAATAGCATGATGTTCGATAGAGAAAGATTTAAAAAAATCTTGAATTTCTGTGCCCATAATAGCCGATTCCCTGTCAGAAATAATTCTGCATGGGGTGCCAAAAATATTGATTATTTCGCGGAAGCTTTTTAATATCATATTAGTACTTTTATCTTTCAGTGGATACAGAAGTATAAATTTAGTAAATGCATCAATAGCTACCAGAACGTATGCTTTTTTGTTTGTGCCGGTAAGATTACCCATAAGGTCTACATGTATCGTATGGAACGGTATGTTTATTTTATCAATAGGGTGCATTTCCATTTGTTTTTTGCCTGAAGGCTCTTTGCCAATTTTGCATTGTAAACAGTTATCACAAAAATGACGTACCCGTTTTGTCATGTGTTTAAACCAAAACTGTTCCCGAATTTTATCCAAAGTACGTTCCCACCCCGTATGCAAAAGATTTTCGTGGTATCTATTTACTAATGAACAAACAAGTGATTCAGGGACTACTGTACGAGTTAATGATTCTCCTTTTTGGTTTTGTATGGTTATCATCAAGAGATTCGATCGAATACAAAATTTTCTGTCATAGTCATCTTTATTCTTTATGGCATCGCGAATACTTTTGAGTTCTTTGTCCCTTTCTTGCTCAACTATAATCCACGCTGGATCTTTTGTTAAAATATTGATTTGTGGATTTCTGCTCAAAAAGTCTACGTGTGCCATTTGTTCCCCCTTACGGTAAATAATATCAAAGTCAAAATTTTGTAAGTATGCCCATAGTCTATGAACCCGAGGTGTAAGTTCCTTTTTATGTTTTGAAGCCTTAAGGGCATTGCAGTCAGTTACAACTGTAAATTTGCGGCCATATAGAAAATGTCGAAAGTGTTTTATTGCTCTGACAACAGCTAAAGTCTCTAATTCGTATGAATGGTATCTTGTTTCAGCATCACTAGTGCGCATACTAAAGTATTCAACGACTTTGCGACGATTATTGTCATTCTGAATGAGAATAGCCCCGAGACCTTTGGAGCTAGCGTCTGTATGGACTTCTATTGGTAGAGTTGGATCAAAAATGCAAAGTATAGGTTCAGAGGTCAATAGTTTGATGACATGTTGTCTTCTTGTTTCGTGATCGGGAGACCACACAAATGGTACGTCTTTTTTTGTTAGCTGATACAGTGGAGCCATTAGTTGGGAAAATTGAGGGATAAAACGCCGAAAATAGCTTGCCAGACCATTGAATTGCCTAAGTTGCTTAAGTGTTTTGGGTGGTTCTGATAATTTAAGTGCTGTTAATTTAGCTGGATTTGGCTTAACTTCACCATTCTTTATAATGTTACCGAGATATTCTATGGACGTTTTGAGGAATTTACATTTCGAGGGATTTACCGTAAATCCTGCATCTGACAGTCTTTTTAATACAAAAGCCAGCCTTTCTAAACCTTCTTGCTCAGTAGATGAGGGAATTAATACATCGTCAATATATACTAGTGCAATATTGTCGCGATAGTTGCCTAAGGCTGCATTAATGGCACGCTGGTAAACTGAAGGTGCGTTACTTAGACCGAATGGCATTGATAAGTACTCATACTGGCCATCTGGAGTAACGAAAGCCGTTTTTTCGATTGATTCTTCTGAAATTTTAATTTGATGGAAGCCTGATTCCATATCAAGGCTTGAAAAGAATCGAGCTTTACCAAGTTTATCAATATGATCTTGTATCAGTGGCAGAGGATAGTGGTCACGAACTGTATTTGAATTTAATTCGCGGAAATCAACACAAAGCCGGTCATCACCATTTTTCTTTTTGACTAGCAAAATGGGACTTGCAAAAGGTGAGCAACTATCTCTAATAATACCCTTAGTTTTAAGATCTTCAATAATTGTGTTAACCTTCTCTCTCTCAACCGGTGCTAGTCGGTAGGGCCTTCTTTGTACTATACGATTAGGATCTTTTAATCTGATAGTTAATTTGCCCGTGGTCACTTTTTTAATTTTATTGAAAGTAAATAAATCAGCGTGTTTTTCAAGGATACTTATTAGCTGAGACGTATCTTTCAAATCAGTGTCAATATTAGCCAAAGATGATACTTCGTAATTAAAAATGTATCTTACTCTTTCTATTGAAGTTCCTTCATTTGTAATTGAAATTTTAATTCCCGGTATTTTGATAGAGTCTAGTCCTAGAATTACATCATAATTTAAATCGTTAACGACATGAAGTTTTACTTCGAATGTCACATCATTAAATTTGGCTACAGTATTTATTGATTCACTCGAAGGTATGCTACTGCCCCCAAAACCTCGTAATTGCAAAAGTTCTATTTGGCGTTTACCCTTAATTGACCCAGAAACTTTTTTCTTAATAAGCGAACATTCGGCACCACTATCAATTAAGCAAGAAAGAAAGATATCACCTATTTGTAGTTGGACTTCGTTTGGCGCCTTTTCCTTCTGGATTGTATTCACTTCCCGACGTGAAGGTTGTGGTGGCGCTGTTGAAGCAGTAGCAGGAACAGAAGTCTTCTCGGATTGTGATTCATTTTTCTTTTTATGCCAGCAGCGGTCAGATGTGTGACCTGGTTTCTTGCAGATTTCACAATTAAGTTTGTACCTGCAATCACGAGAAGTATGCCCTTGTTTGTGGCAATTGTAACACGTCGCAGTTGTTGCAAGGTCAAGCCTTGGTTGTTTAGCACGGGGTTCATCTGATATTGCATCGGCAGGTCGTTTACGGTAGTTCGCCAATGTGGCAATCAGTTCAGCTTGTGATTTTGGTGCTGACCTAAGGAGTTCAGCTTGGAAAAACTTAGGTCTTATGCCAGATATTACAGCTTCCACCATGAGCTCAGTTGGAGCATTCGGAGAAATTCTTGAAAACAAACGCCATGATTCGGCAACATATTCAGAAAAACATTTAGCCTGATTTGAAGTATATTCCCGAAATGCATTGACGTACACAATGTACCTAGTTTCGCCACTAAATTGTGCTATGAGTTCCCTTTGGAGTGAATCCCAATTAGCAAGAGAGTGAGCATTAGTGTCTGCCCATTGCTTGGCGCGTCCTTGCAAGCATGCCAATGCTTTCATCATAGCAACAAACTGCGAACAACCTCGCATGGTGATTAAAGAGGTAACTTGTTTACACCACTCCTCAATTGTTATTTTATTTTCGTCGGGATCATAATTAGGTAAATAAATTTCACTTAGCTTGTGGGTACTCGTGTTTTGGTTCCGAAAAACCATCCTTTCCAGCAACTTGATTTGGCAGCGAAGTAAACTCAGTTCCGTATTTCCTGGTCGAGAGGCCGGCAGGGTAGGCGAGTACGTTGATGGGTCCAGTTCAGGCTCGGGCTCATCCCTTTCTTCTGATGTAAGAGCGGGAGGGCTCGGGGATCTCAAATGATAACGATCAGACATCTTGTAAACACTTTTTATCTCTCACAATAAATAATTATTCACAAAACTCACAACAACGTACAACCAGATACACACAGTTCGAAATCCGAATTAATACTGAGCCTTCTGCGACTAAAGCAAGCCTATTTATACGTTTAAACAACTGTCAACGCCACACAGCAACGACTTCCGTTGATATTTGTTTTACAATAAAATTTAGATTGAATTGAGTTAAAATAATGTGATTGCGCACAATATTTGATTTGTAATTAATAACACTTTTTAAATATTTTAAATCGTAAATTTAGTTAGCTAACAATCATTTTATTTAAATGAACTAACAGTTACAACAAAGTAAATAAAGAAATGAAACCTTAAAATTAACAATACTTAATTTAATACGATTTTATAATGTACCTAATGCAAAATCACTTATTTATTTAATGCACTGATTCGTGTTTCCGTTACGTCATCAGCCGATATAACGTTTGTTTTAGTCTGTGGTACTGTTTTTATTTGCCAGCGCTATCATGTATTTGCACACTTACAAAAAGAATCACATGGAATTTTTATTTTGGTAAAAAATGCACAATTTTTTTTTTTAATTTTGAATTTGACACACCCCATGCCAATGTAATGAAATCATTCACATAGAGACGTCTCACTCGCCCTAAATCAATTGAGCAAAAGTTCGATAAAAGAAGAAAACAAATCGATTAGAATCGAGGTTGCCAGTTACAAAACGTATCAGTGGTTCAATGCTCCATTTTCGTTCAATCATTAAAGCGTTGCAATTGCAAAGCGGCGCAGTGACGTCATCGCTCACGTGCTCCGACTCACGTTCACGTGCCGGACGACTTGCGAGAATGTCGATACAGCGATTAATCGCAATTGGATACTAGTTATTTTAACTATATACGTAGTTTATACCTTGAAATAACATAGTTTTATATTACTCACCACGCCTTTTTCCTCCGTCAGAGGTCTATATTACACCCATATTTCGGGGCAGCCTATTGCCATTTGCCATCAATCGGGCACAAGACCTGTCTCCAGGTTATTGGAAAAACCCAATAACACTATGCCCTATACCTGGGAACGGCAGTAGCGATTGCGACTACTACACCAACGATACAATCATGTTCGACCTGGTCGTAAACCTTGAATAACATAGATGTACGGTCGAACAAGCTGTTTGGTTTACAGTTAAACCCAGAAACTACGTAAAATGTAAACCAAATAGCTTGTTAGACCGTACATGATTTACGATGTACATATACCTACTTTATTACATTACGCACAATTCTTCGAGATTCAGTGAGGCCGTGAGGGGTGTGGCAAGTTATTTACGAAGAAAGTGAAGTGACAATTTTGTTTGCATTGGCTGTCATACAACTGTATAATACATGCGATTCAAATCGTCACCAGCAAATTCTAGGCTTTGTTTTATAAAAGTTTTGAAGTGAAAACTTCTTTAGCGCTTTTTGGGCGAACAAAAATCATGGAATATCGTCACCAAACGCTTTCATAGAACGGTTGGTCAAAACCAACATATTATTCAAGTTTATTCGGATTACTTAGTTTTTACTTCTATCAGAAGAAAGAAGTAAAGACTGCCCGCATGTTTTATTGGCATTTTCTGGGCCGGTGTTTTTTTTTGTAGGTAAACATAAAAACAAAAAAAAATGGCTTCCCTTACAACAATTTGAAGTTCAAATATATAATCTAAAACGAAACTGCTGAAACTGACAAAGGTTCAAGGTTACGTTAGCTTTATTCGTTTAAGTATCAATCAATAAATAACTTTAATCAATGTGAATGGAAATTTAATTTTACGATTTAATTTTACGTCTCTGTTGCCCGTGTTAAAATCAAATAGGTAGGTAGGTACATTACATCTCAATGTTGAAACTCGAATGAGTCAAAATTGGAACGTGTCATCATAAATAAACCCCATTTAAAATTCGACTCATTGCTGTTTATTTTAGAGTCTAAATATTGCTGACAATAATGAATATTTACGTCGGCGTCGTATCGTAGCTTGCGGACGTGAAGTCACGTGTGGTTACGTAAACAGAACTACAGGGGCGCATTCGCCGGTTGCTTGTTAATGAATAAGAAATCTTATTGTCTGAGTCATAGATTGCATTGTTGCGGTTATATGATGCGTGTATTGCAGTAGGTAGTCGCGTGAGGTGACGTTGAACAAACGGAAATCTCTTTTTTCTTTTGCTCCAAAGAAGTCTACCATTTTCGCTTCAATTGCGATGCAAATTATTGAAGGGGCAAGAACAGATTAATTTAAACTAAATATTTGTATGTATGTATAGTGCTTCTACTTATCCTCTTACCGCCTCTTGGTTTTTAGGAAAAGCCCCAGCAATAGGTATCATTACAATAAGAGTTTTACCGACTAGTTCCTTTCTGGAACTCTGCGCGTATGGGTTCCTAAACAGACCGACAATTTTTAATCTAAGTCTAATAATCTATACAATATACATATAATAAAATCGTTGATACCAAAAAATCTGTACTTTGAAGATTTAACAAAAAAAAAAACCGACCAGGGTGACTTAAAATAAGTAACTGAACATTTTAAAACCATTTTTATTTTTTTTTGTTTGTTCGTCTGTTTGTTTGTTTGTTTGTTTGACCGCGCATCACGTAAAAACTACTGAACGGATTTTGATGAAATGTTCACAAATCTATTTAAATAAATTGAGAATAACATTTAGGCTATAGAAATTATGGAAAAAGGGGGTGAAAAAGGGGGGTAAAGTTTGTATGAAAAAAAAAATTTTAGATTGTTCTAGAATCATGAAACTCAGAGTAAATACTTATTATTAAAAATAAAAAAATACCTGTTTCAGCATTTTTTAAAAATCTCATCCAGAAATGCAAAAACGAGGGATTTGTGTTTAAAATTAATTAACTTCATAAACTTATACATATAAATTCCAATGAAGTGAAAACCTTTAAAAGTTGCTGCATATACTTAAAATCAGGTAAATATAATTTCTCAGTTTCTTTGAAATTTGATTTTTCAGGTGAATATTGAATACACACAAAATAGCGATTTAGCTTTAGTGACTCATGGATCAACGCACAGCCTAAACCGCTGATCGTAGAGACCTGAAACTAGCAGGTCGTGTTCTTTATATGATGTAGGCATCTGGTTTGAAAGAATTTTCCAAGATTGTACCCCTAAGGGGGTTAAAAAGGGGGGCAAGTATGAGACTACGTGATTCCTCGGTCCAATCTATTTGAAATTTTGCATTTAATAAACGTTTTTAACAGAATTGAAGGAAGAAGTGTCTCGTATTTTATCGAAATTAACCCCTGACGGGGTTAAAAAGGGTAAACAATTATTTTGGCCATGGCGGTGATTTGCTTCGAAGTTGATATCAGTACTCAGAGCTTTTGATTTAAACTACATTCTATTTTGACACATGTTTGAAAACTCAATCCGATTTTATTCAAAAAAGGTTGAACTCACATAAAACCTTTGTGATAATACTCTAAAATTGGAATGTCTCGAAAGTCACCGTATTATATTTAAAGGTTTCAAAGCTTTAGAAGTTATGCACTTTTAAGACACGGCCTCATATCCCTATGAGGCCGTGTCTTAAAAGTAGAGTAGAGTTAGAGTTAGAAATTTGAAATGGAGGATTAAAACATTTTTGTTTCAAAATGGTCACCAAAGGTATGTCAATAAAGATGGAAAGCAGTTGGTTTTGCAACAGATCCGCAAGAGCTGATTTACAACAGCTATATCGTGTTTCGGCTCATTTCATGCACTCCGATGAGAGCTTTAGACGTGGCTGGAGTATGACTGTCATTGACGGTCCAACGATGGGGACAAAAGGCAGTTGCAAGAAGTCCTCAACGGTTTACAGCAGTTATATCGTGTCCCGGCTTATTGCAATCACGTGCGAAGAAATTGTTCCTCATAAGCATTTAAAAAAAAAGTCCGCGGTAGCATATTATGTCTGGTTGACTCTTTCTCTAACCCTCACTCGCAGACGAAGTTGCGCGGGTCACCTAGTATATTATAAAGCAAAAGTGTTTGGTTAACCGCGAGAAAAAATATTTTTGTGTTGGATAGTCCATTTATCGAGGAAGGCTTTAGGCTATATAACATCACGCCACGATTACTTATTAGGAGCGGGACATAAATTAAAAATGTTGCAAAATCGGGGAAAATTTGTTCCTTTAGTGAGCTTTTTCTCTATTACTACGTGACGCAAACGAAGTTGCGTGGGTCAGCTAGTAAACACTGTAACTCAATTTTTAAGTATTAAGCAAATTATGAATTTTATTCTGAAGTACTAATAATATTTTTACAAGAAATAATAATTATAGAATAATCATACCTACCACATAAATGTTCACGAAAAGTAAGATTAGGAGTAAGTAAAGTAGGAACAAGCCATAAAGAGAACATTTTGTCGTCGTTGTAGGTATTCTCATGAATTATTCATAGATATAGAAATATTTGTCAACGGTTCAAACAAGGGTTTGCCTTAATATGATATTCACGAGGATCTTACACGTGGCTCATATTAAATCCACGTGCGTAAATACATTAACCTCATTGCAAGTTTTAGCTCCATGCCTTCATCCTACATAAATAAATAGGTAAAATAAACCCACATGACATAAGGTGAGCGATATTCCATAGAGCAATTAGTGAAGAAGCGAAATTGCTTAATTCTATCTAGTTTAAAAGACAAAGTTCCAAAAAAAAAAAAAAAAAAAACAAAAAAAAATTGTGCGTGGCGTCCCTCCGCGCGGAAGAAGTGAAACTTCGTAATGAGGAAATGAAAATAGGAAGGGGTAGGGGGGGGGGCATGGGGGGGCTCCATGGTAGCGTTAAACGTTTAACGCAACCTTGTTGGAGAAGTCGCATTAGAAGTTCCACTTCAAAAAGGAACTCATTTTAAATTAGGTACCTACCAACTACCAATATTTTTCAAACTTTCAAGATTCACTGAAGTTTACGCAAACATTCTAACTTGCCCTACTGTGAAGTCTAGAGGATTATTTGAATTTACATTTTTTTTAAACTAGCGATATAACGCAAACGTGACTATTTTTAAATCAACTAAGTACATATTCGAAAATGTCAAATAAAAATATTATCCGATAAAGCCTGTTAGTTTTTATTTTTTCCGGTGTTGGTTTACATCTTGACAAAAACAAGGCCTTTCGGCTTTGAGGCCGAACAGCAAACGCCTTTGTCTTGTGTAGACAAGCGTGGTGCCTGGCAAACTGAAAGTTCATTCGCCTCTTGTTTATGATACGCGAAGCACGTGAGTCGATAAACGTGACAGAATCGAGCGAATGGGAAATACCTACCTAATTGTGATTAGCCAAGAAACAAGGTTATTTTTATAACATTTAAAAGGTGGAATGACAAATAAAGGACAGTTTAATCGTTAGAAATTTATATGACACGGCTAATTTAGCTTATGTGTGACTTTTCTAGAAAATGCTTCTTGGCCTTATCTACTAACTTGATATTTGAGAAATAAAAAACCAAATCTCGGTTATTTTAGGAACTAAATATAAATACGTTAAGAATAGGGCCAATTCGTGAAAAGGAAAGAAAAATTATCCATATTTTAGCAAGATCTTGAAAAATGCATTTTTTTCTTCTTGGACTCCTTGCTATCAAAATTAAATTCAGAGAAATATAGTACAGATTGTAGGTACTAAGTGAACAACGACCTATCCTAAGTTTCTAAGTGAAATCAGGGAGTGCCTTCCAATTAGGGAAGATAAAGAAAATCAGGGCTTACAGATTTAACTACATGACGTAATGGAGAAATTCTCGATAAATGGATATGTCCAAGTAATCTAATCAAGTTATCACACATCATTTTAACTTAAAAGATAAAGATAGAGGCACCCTCGCCTCGTGACAGTGCTTTTTTAAATGATTAATCATGATAATGATAAAAAGAAAAGCAGATATAATCCTGGGTTAGAGGACTTTGCAGCAAGAGTGACTAGTGACTAATAAGGTCACTATTATAGCAGTGTCAGCGGTGAGCTGTAAATCCCGAACCAGAAGATTTGAAAAAAAAAAGGATCTATGCTTGGTACGTAATAGAATGCCTCAAAAATGACTGATCACAAAACTTATTAAAATTAAGAACAGACTAGAGACGAGACAGTTAGACTAAAATATGAAAAAAGAAACAGAACACGTCAGAACAGTTCTGCAATGGATACTCTATGGGTTGAAGACACCACGATAGCAGCAAAAAAGGTTTAGGCGAACCAGGAAATTTTCTTCGAGAGATGCACGCTATGGTAGGAAACTTTGTCAACGGAAGGATAAACCAATTAGTAAAAAAAGAAACAATGAACACAAAACATACAAAGAGTTTTCCTCGTCACAAATTTGAAACACGTTGGTAAAAGCATGGTAGTTAAAAACCACCATTGTAAGCAGGTAAAAGGGGAATCAAAGACCACCCCAATCAAAATAACAAAAAAAGTTTTTAATAAAGGGCAAATTTTTCTTTTAAACCACGTTCATAACCAAGAAAACAATAGAATAAAAAAGTATTTAAACGAGTATTTCCGTAACACACCGTCCGTCACGGAAATACTCGTTTAATTTGGTAAAATGTCATCATCGTAATATTTTGAAAGGTCAGAAAAGCTTTTTTGACTTTTCCTCGTTCTTAAAATAAAGTTTCTAACTTTTTAGTTACGTTGCACGTTGTTGAGGAGAAAGAACCAAAATCAGGTTAGTGATTGCAAGACTGCTTAAAGGTCAAAAGGGGTGAATATTTTAGGGTTTCTCTCTTTTTAGATGACCTCTATTTATAAAATTAAAGTCACCCACAAGATTGGAAGCGAGCACGTTTCAAAAATCGTGAACAAAGAATTTGCGTTGATAGGAGTGCGAGTGCCACCAAGCAGACTTGTAGCGTAAAATGATGATATTAGATTTAGTACTTTTTCGTATTTTTAAAGTCAACATTGCTAATAAAAATCGGTATTAAGATCAATTAAGGTTAAGAACAACTAGTTTATCAGAATCTTCAAAAACGGGCTAGTTTTCTTTGCCCGATAGTGCCTAGATTGACCTTCATGCTTTATCTGTTCCACTTCGTCTTTGATAACAGGTTCATTGCCCCCTAGCTTCACATCCTTGTTAACAAAGTCGGCCACCCTCATCTAGCTTGAGGTAACTAGGTTAAGGTCTGTCACACCCGACTCGTATGACAAGGCTTTAACCTTGCAGTTTCTACGTAGTCCTTGCATTTTATTTAGCACAGTGAAATACTAAGGAATCTCAATAGATACTCGTAATATTCTTGTTACGAGTACCTATGCATGCTAGCTAAGATCAACGTTTTTCTCTTCCGTTGTTTATGTTTCCGGGTAGATCATATACGGTTCGTTGCTAACAGGAAAATCTTTCCCAAAAATCCAAATCCTTCATGTTGGTTACCTATGGAAATCTTTTGTTCTAACACAAAGTCTCTTTTAATAATCTTTCTTTTCATGAATATTAAAAGAAAAATTTCAAAGCTTACTGTGTCGTTACAGTTTAACTACTCTACGTCTAGTCGCACTTAAGCTCTAGTTTCCTTTACCTTTAGGTTTATATTACGTTTGTCTGCACGCAAGTGACCCCGTGCCTCAAGCGAGCCTTGGGCGAGGTCACGGTGGTTCTAACCTTCGTCAATTACTTAGTTCTTTATACCGGCTTCAGTTATCTACGTTTCAATCTATACGGTTGTCTTGTGTTTTAATATTTATTAGTAAGCTAGTAGTTATCAAGCTCAAAGGTGTGGCATGTTTGTTACTTCATTTGCTTGAGCCAGATTATTGTCTTGTTGATTCAGTGATTCTTCTTTTATACGAAATTTAGCAGTTGCTTGATTTTTTGCTTAAATAGTTCTACTGACTTCTCCAAATTAAGCTTTATTATTCAATTGATGAAATGATTGTATTCGTTTATAACAAAGCATCTTGCAAGCTATCTATCTGTCTAGTATCATTTGAATTTGTTTGCATATTTCGACCTTTACGTTTGACGTTCTTGACATTGAAAATGGACACACGTGGCACTAGACTCGAAATCGATTTGTTCGTTTTGTGGGACAATTATCAGCTAGGTACCTATATGTAGAGTGTAACTATTTACACTCTACCAATTTAATGGTAAACAGTGTCCTAAAATAAATGATTGGCCTATTTATAAAAAAGTATCGAGGCGCGTGGGTGCAAACGTGATATGTATGTGAAAATGAACGAATGGCACGTAGCACGTAGTTACGATACCTATTATGTAAGTATATGTAGTGTAGGTAGGTATGCCTTGCCTGGTGTTGACTCTTGTCAAAGGCAATTTATCTAAACGTGGGTTAAGTATTAACAAAGACTAGAGTCCTAATGACCTGTAAGCCTGTAACTATTTGGTCAAAGAAAAGATGGTGCAGATCAACAAAATCTTTATGTAAGTACTTAAGTTAAAGACAGTAAAAGGAATTCTAAAAAGTCAGCGTATACATACGAAAGGTGCACTAAACTGCATTACAAGAAGTTTATGATTGTATATATTCCATTTAAAATACAGAAGTTAGGTTCTAGTAATAAAAAGTATGTTGAATGTTTGTCATTGGAAAGTACCTACCTACAACGAAAATCAATAATATGATAATGATGATGACGCACCCGTAATACTCGTAGTTAATGGTAAGAAATGTAGTGTCCGTAACGTCAATTACTAGAGTATAATGAAAACAATGCCGCAGCAAAACACAAATTAAAAGTCACTGCACAACAAATTTAGTAAACAACACGGAATTTTCCTGTCTCAAAGCCGTACAAATGTTTTCCTTTAAGTATTTAAGATACCTTTTGATAAAGGAAATGTAGAACAATGTTCTAAACATCTAAATATCAGATCGGACGGTTATTATTAATAATCAGTAGGTGTTCGCCGTGTTCGGCGCACAGCATGGGCGGACACGTGTGCCCAGCAGTCACGTTGTGTCCCGCGAGGAGCGTTGCGCAAACTACAGAACAGACTAACCGCCTCCGTGACGTAACGCATACGATAACCAAACCACGTTACGTGCAACTACGAAATCAAACTTTAAATCTATAACAATACATCATAAAATCCAATCAACGAGAGGCAATGATAAGAATACCTACAGATACGACTCCAAAGAGAATGCATAACAGAACGTGCATGAAATTGTGTTCCATCTAACATTGCTAAGTCTTTCTAGATCATTTTTAAATTCATGTGCAGGATTTCATTTATAACCTTGTGATCACGTTTTTCATTGCACTTGATCTGATGCAGTAAAGGTCATGGTTTTTATAGTATCTACGTTAGGTACCAACTATCACGATTTATTTCCTCAGTGACTTCAAATACTTTACTCTTATGCTGACGTGGAGATGTTGATTGCAAGTTATTCATTTATTCATGACGTTTGTGTATCTTGTCATACTTATCGCAGCATAATAGTCTTTGATAACCCTTTGCAAGAAAGTTACAACGGTAGTGATAATGTAGTGTCTAAATACTACAACCAAAACCGAAATTATAGAGTGAAATATTAAATTATATCGTACTGACTGCCACAAACAGCGAAACCAACTAACCTAGAAACGAGGATATCGAAATATGCATGCATTAAACCTATGCTGTTAAAACGCAAACTAATTAACAAATGATATTATTTAACACTTATCCAGGCAGTTAATAATAAAGTAACTACAGAAGACCACGACAAAATTACCTAAACAAAGAGTTAGTAAAAGTGAGGCACTTGCCTCGGGGTGTTCCTAGACCTGGCGAGAGCGTCTGACACCCTGTCGCCTACGCTGCTCCTGAAAAAATGGAAAGAATTAGACTTTGGAAGGAAACTATGAATAAGCAAACTGATTAACAAGATATTTGTAAAATGAAAATTTCTAGTTGGGAATTAATCTAATGTTTTTTTTAAGTTTATATGATTGTGTTCTCCAGGGTAGTATTATCGGTCCATCATTTTTCGATGCCCACGTTGACAGAACTTTAAACATCAATGTTTATATAATTACTTTATTATATGTAAGTATTCTTAAATGGTATAAAGCCAAACAACAATAGATCTGATCATCTGAATATAATATTGCAATATACCTACAATATTCTCTGTATCCGCAAATCGTTCAGGCGCATGTTAGTTTCGCCTTATCAATATAAACGAAACACGTGCAGTAGTGTATTAAAAGTAGACATATTATGAATTGTTATTCGGTTCGAATGACTTCATCGGTCTATTTTTGGCTTAGTGTGTTATAAAACTAGCCTAGCCTTTTTTGTCTACAATGGTTACTTTTTTACAAAACAAAGTCTGACAACCAGTCTTACCAAGTGGTATCGTATCACCCAGTACGGACTGGGTTGTAAGGGTCAGATAGGCAGTCGCTCTATGTAAAAAACTGATATTCAGCTGCATCCGGTTAGACTGGAAGCCGACCCCAAAATAGTCGGGAAAAGGCTACGCAGATGATGATGATTTCATTTTTACACTAGGAGTAATAGTGAAATTGTATGTCCGCAGCTTAACTTAAAATCAGTGTTTTAATGGGTAGTGGTTAACGCAATATCCAAGTCACGCGCCTCCAACTGATCTCTCAAATACTGATTTCCATAACAAATTAGTCATGAAATAGATGGATAATCTGGTATAGATGTATTAGAATCTTAACGTATAGATGGATAAGATTATTCCGTCAATCAATTATTTTAATTACCAACAAAATCTAGATTCAATGAACTTTGTTCTCTGGGACCAACGTACTAATCCAACCAATTATTTTATGAATCTGTATTATGTAGAGAAATCAAGAACGAGACTTCGTGAAACTTTACATTAGTGATATCATCACCTCCAGAAACTTGACCCTAATCTAGACAAACCGAAAAAGGTCTAATAAACAAGGTTCCGCTATTGCACAGGTCTTGTAGAGGTCCAACTCGCATAGGCACAAATACACATGATTTAAAAAATATGTATATTCTTCCCTTGTAATCTTTTATTCTATTAACATTAAGTATGATTAATGACACTTATTATCCGATATCGACTAAGCTGAAAAGGTCACGTTTTCCAATTTCACTTTTATTTGATTTCAGATGATAGATGGGAATTATTCGCCACTCTTAGGGTGACAACGGAATCTTAGGGATCTGTTCCCAAAGGGTGACAACGGAATCCTATCACTAACGCTTCGCCTTCTACCCGTCTATCTATCTGTCACAGAGCTGTATCTGCTGAACAATACGGAGAAGAAACTTTATTTTTGTAAGCTTTTCTTGATCCTTTCCTGTGCGGGTCTGGCAGATTTTTCTTTTCTCCACAGCGAATTGGATCATTGAAACTCTCGTTAATATCTAAAACGTTATCTCTTTGCCCACTCTTATGTGCATTTTCGCCACCATTACAAATTATTATTTTATAATATTTTGACTCGTGATCGAAGTATTATCCTTGTCTTGTCTTATCTGATATAATATTAAAATGATTTGTTCTTTTAAAGATCATTATCTGTCTCAAATACAATCATTTATTGTTTAAATCTAACTTTAAGATAAGCTCAAGTGCATTTTTACTTTCTACCTTAGCCAGAAATTAAAACTGTGTACCTAGTAGGTATACTCGTAACTTCTTTCAATTGTTTTGCTTGGACTAATTGATACATACCATCAATATTAGTCATTCGTAATACAATAGCACAAGTAGGTATCAAATTAATTAAATAATCCAATAGATTTTATAACAATATGACCATAATGCCATGGAAGTTGGGTAGGCCTTTGGTGTGGGACGCAACTTGCGTCGACACCCTTGCGCCATCCCATCTTCCTAGCACGGTGTGCTGCGCTGGGGCGGCTGCTGCAGGTGCTGAAAACCTCAAACGGCGCAAATACAATAATTTAATTGGTAATTATGTGTTTGAGCCGTTTGGGGTTGAAACACTAGGGCCATGGGGTCCGAGTGCCCACTTAGTATTTCGGGAAATCGCCAAGCGGTTGGTCGACTCTTCACGTGACCAGAGGGCGGGCCTATTTTTTGGCCAAAGAATCAGTATTGCCATCCTTCTGGGCACTTTTCCTGTTGGCAGCGATGTGGACGAATTTTTCGATGCCCTGTAACCCTTTTTGATACTTGTACATATTTTTATTTCTATTATACCTCGTGTTAGTGTGTATATATTGTAAATACTTTAATATATCTAATACAGAACAGCATTTCAGACGTACGAAAAAAAAAATAGATTTTACAATATCGTTTTCATATGAATCACAGGCCAAGTACATAGATATATGGACATGACAAAATGAGTTGGCATCCATATCACTAAATATTGTGTATATTTGTTGGCTATCTTTTAGTAGCCTGGATTTTTCCTATAACAATATTGTGATGTTAAAATTATACGAGAGGAAAAGATTATTTTACCATCAAACAATTTTCATCAGTTCATATTATTTTTTGTAAGGTTACAAAGAAAAACCAATTTACACAATTAGAAACTACTTTTCTAAACAAAGTGAAGCCAAATCGTGCGAACTTTAGTGTTTGAACTGTCACGTGATTTCGTGTTTAGTTTTATTAAACAATATTTCGTATAAATTAGAAATGACAATATTGTGGTGTATTGTTTTATTTTATTTTACGTATCCTGAGAGCGTTTCTGACTCCACTACTCAAATACGACATGTTTTTAACAAAGTGAATCTTTGAAATCGAACTCTGAATTAGAGATAGGTAAATAGAGCAAATAAAACGGAAAACTGACTTTATATCTGTACTCTTTGGTTGTTTTAAATTGAAAATGCTCTAAGCACGTAGCTATTAAAAAAAAACATGCAGGGCAGTGTTCGTAGACTGCCGACAGAAGTGAAAACTCGTAGCGGATCGGCTACGAGTACTACAAAGCGTTAGGTGACGGTCACGCGAGTTCCACGTTTTTGTTCAGTCAAAAAGTGCTCAACGCGCCTAAAGAAGTTTTCACTTCATTATTCCAACGATTTTCTCCACATAAAGCCTTCGATCAATAATATAAAGCATATACAATAAGTAGGTACTATTTACACAGACAGAGATACGCCACGCACGATGGCACCTGTTTATGTCAATGACGTCACGGCACGTGTTGCCCCTATTGCATTGTTTGCGAGCGTCAGTAACAATGTGGCTAATTACAACGATTCCTATTAGGTACTGACGTGTTTAGTGTCAATACAGTCTATTATTGAATGTGTCAATTCATTCAATGATAGGGCTTGGTGAAAAGTGTTGGCACATTTTTTTTTTGTTATTTTTTTTTCCCCGCATTTATTATGCGCACTGCCAAAGTGTGGAACTCTCTGCCTGCATCTGTGTTCCCACCCAAATTCAATTTGCCCGCTTTCAAAGCAAGAGTGAACAGGCATCTTCTGGGTACGCTCGTTCCATCATAGATCTCATACATCGCTTTCCATCAGGCGTGATCGAGGTCAAGAGCAGGCCCATTTTGTAAAAAAAAAAAAATTTTTTTATTAGGACATTTAGGACATCTTATAGGGACCGAGATAATACCTACTGGGTTAAACTTCGTCTTATTTATAGTACTACTAAGAAGTAGACTTAAATAAATAATTCGCCAGTTATTTTCAGTGGGTTTCAAACATTATGGAAATAAAGATTTTACTTATTACGTCACGATTCAACCCTCATATTTGAACTAAGAATACTTTTTCCATTTCGAATTAGGGTTGTTCTCGTTATAGAAATTTGAAGAAACGTGCACAATAATTAACTCTTACTTTTCCTTATTTCCCTAAATCCCTACCCAGAATAACTAGAAAGTACCTGACTATAACATTCTTACATAATTGCCACCCCTATCGCCACACCCCGAGAGGAAAACTTTCAATAAATTAAATGTTCACGTTCTATAAAAGGGTAGAGAACGTGTTCTCTAGGACATAAATAACCGCCGCTCAAGTTACCATGAATCTGAAATTTTCCGGACATTTTCGGAAACTAGGGGTAGGTATAACGTTCAGTAATTAAAAATACATAATACAGTCGTTTTTAGTGTCATATTTACGTTAAATGATACTTCTAAAATCTTATTTTATATTTATTATTTATTTAAATTATCCTTTTTGCCGCAGATAATGTCGAGTTGTACCTGTTGACCTGCATTGTATCTTGGTAATTTGGTATAAAATGAGTTTCTATTTTCCTATATTTTTTATAAATCTTGGTTTCCAGCAAGAGCAAACTTCTAAATGTCTTCAATTATGCAAAATGTCAGTAACTCAGTTCAAGTAGTAAAAGGCCCACGTTTAGCGTAGGCGGAACTGAAACGCCGCGAGGCGTACCTACTTCACTACATATTTATTATAAAACAAAGTCTTCCGCCGCGTCTGTCTGTCCCTATGTTTGCTTCGATCTTTAAAACTACGCAACGGATTTTGATGCGGGTTTTTTTTAATGAGTGATTCAAGAGGAAGGTTTTAGTATATGTATAATTTTACGCGGGCGAAGCCGCGGGCATCGGCTAGTTAGATATAAATCAGAAATTAAATCCGCAACTTTAGTTTTCTTCCTGGCAACCCTAGGTACTTGCAACAATGTTGCAAAGTGCGTTCATAGTGAATAATAATGCTATTCGCAACACGTGCTGCCTGCTCCGTCTCGTCCACGTGTGGCGATACTGGCAATGTACTGTGATGAACTGATGAGTAACAAGCTACTTGCTGGTACAATGACCATTCAGATTCACTCGACGATTTCAATTATTCAGCCGTCGAGGGGTGAAAATAATGGCGGCCAAGCAGCCGTGAACCGCTCGTTGACTTGTAGCTATGGCAACGTTTTAAATGTTGGTATTTTTTCAGTGTCCGTCATGGGGAAATTGAATGGGCTTTTTTGCAAAACTCAGTTAGGGTGTGGATTATGTTGCTTTATGTAATTTTAAGCCAAGTATACATATTGTATAGGTATTATGTTGGGTGGGGGAGTTGTTGAAAGTAAATTTGTTTTTACACAACTTCTGTTTTCAGTAGGTAATTGTTTCGTGTAAAAATAGAACCTTGCTAAATGCGTGATCTGCGTAACAGCTCATAGGTTTTATATTTATGGTTAAGTTACGGATTCGTGCTTGTAGGATGTGCCAGTAAATAAAGATAAGTACCTAATGAATGATAAATTAATAATGATCCTGTTTTGTAATTGTGCCTTGTATGTATTGTTTTATACTACGCACGTCATTGATTGGCTTTTGGTTTAGCTAATTTAGTCTGCTAAGTAAACACTTTTAATTGGTAATACATAGTAACCGTTTTATAAGGTATTCATGCTTAGATACCTTAAGCATAATGTAGGTATGTACTAAAATATATGTTTATGTGTTGTTTCAGGAAAACTGGCTATAATAGAAACCTTGCTAAAATATACCCAAAAGAATAGTGTCCCTCGTAAAGAGACTTTGAAGATAATCTTTTGGAATCTCCAATGCCAGTTAAATAAAACATAAACACATACCTACCTCATTTAATCATATTATATCTTACATAAGGCGTGGTCGAAACACGAGTCGGGTACATACGTCGACGAACGTACGAAGTAGGTATGTATAGTGTCGAAAAAAAGATGCACGTGTATCGTACGTTCGTACAAGCTTTTATCGCGCACCCTACATCAGAGTAGTGACAAAAATAACAGATTCGTTCGAATCTTGTCACTTGCACTGATTACGTCGCTTATCGTTATACCTACTTGCTTTCACGAATTAATTATCTTTGCGGAAAAGTTTACAGTCAATTAAATAAATAAGTAGAAACTTACCTACCTATCAAAATAGAAAAGTAATTGCCTACTAAAAACTTGTGGGCTTGTTGAATTAGCTGCAGGTACCTATTGCAAACCGTTTAATCGATGTAGTACAGGCCTTTTGCGACGATAAAGTCAAAATAATTATAATCCCAAATAGATAAAGCTGAATTTCCATGTGTCATTAGATCACTATTCTATGTGATAAATTCTTTGGTTAAAAAGTCTGATCCACAACGATGCATTTCAAACATGGAAGTTTCCAATTTATATTATCATCTTCAAAACATGTTTGTTTGTGCATGTTTGTTTTTTTGTGTTTTTTTATTTCTTTCTTTATATAAGTAGGTTGGGTACCTACAAACCGAAGAGAGTTATCATTTGGTAGGTACCTACCTAATTTGTTTCTCAGGTGTTACAATTAACGTGTCGGTGACATTTGGCAAAATTATGTTCACACCCACCACGGTAACAAGTTTTTATTATAACGTGCGAAACTGCGGTCGTGGAATTGCTAAAACGTGATCTAATAAAGACTGAATAAAGAGTAGGTTTACGTAGGTAAATAAAACCGAGTTTTATTAGTCAGCATTTAAAAAATTTAGTCAGTATCAAAATATAAAATCCGGGGATTCCGCGCTAGATTCTTAGGGCTGGTTAACCTAGCATAAACTAATATAATTATATCAACTAGATAAGTCATACTGTCATAGGTGGTTATTTTTTAAATATTTTTCGTAGATTGAAGTTTAAGTGCAAGTTTCTTATTAGACCATTAACATAATTATTATTTTGTTTGCATTTATTTTTTGTGCTTAAGTAATAATTTTATTTCACAGTTATAAGTAAATAATTCTCTGAGTTCTTTTTTTCTTTATTTGTTCAATGTTTTCTACCAGTTTGTAAGTAGGTGGATAAATTAATCATACAGCTTGCAGTACGGGTACCTACCTACTATGGTACCTATGTCTTGCCTGTGTCTATAAAACGCATTAAATATGCAAGATTCTTATAGCATTCTCACAAAAGTAAGCAAACAAAGCAAAACCATCATAATAACATACAGCTACGTTAATAGCTAAAGAAAAAAAAAACAACAAAACTTCCATTTAACCTAATTCTAATTCCAGCCACAAATTATTTCAATTAAGTAAGTACAGAAAAAGAAAAAAGTTATAACTAAAACTCCTAAAAAAATCCAGTGACTAAATCTAATTCCTTTATGACATAACATCAAGATAACTGGCCATTCGTAAGTAAAACCTTAGAAAACAATAAAATCTTAAAACAGTCGGGTATACCCGCAAATAGAGTCAGGCGATACGAACGCGAACGTGCGCGTTTGTGTGTGTGTGCATTACGTTACGTGTTGTGTGTGCGTGTTGGATCGGTCACGTTTCGCGCGGCGTGTTGAGGACGCGGCCACGGCGCGTGCTGCCCCGCGCCCTTCCCCACCCCGCGCCCGTCACGTGTTACCGAGGTGTTATTTTCGCTCCGCTTTCGCCACAAATCACAATCTATTCAGATGTCGAATTAATCAATTGGGGATTTTCATTTTCAGACCGTTGCAGCTTTGTTTGACTAAAATGTGGAATGTATTATAATTGGTTATTGACGTTATTTTGCGTAGGTAACGTTCGATTTATAGGTTTTGTTCTGTGAATTTATTTTATGAATAAACCTAGCGTAAGTGCCAATAAAGTAGTTTTTTTTAAGTAGTTACCTACCTACTACGCGTTAGCGCCATCAAGAAACAAACTCGCTAATTGGTTCCATTCTCGATACAAAATCTGACGCAGTAGTAGGAGGTAGGTATACGTCGAAGATTAGCTCTGAAACATTTGTAGCATTGAACTCGGGTCTATTAATAGATTATAAACAAGATTCTATGACGTCACGTGGTGCAGGTGGCACAGATTTACAAGCCTGTGAAGCTGACAATATCGCAATAATCACTAACACTAGCATACCTATGCCATAACTTTGACAAATATTTATAATTCTTCAGTGGTTAAGAAGCTGGCAGGTAAATGTAGTTTCAGGCCTCACAACTTCTAATCTTCTTCTTCGGAAAATTCCTCTTTCCAAAGGGGAAGGAAGGGACTAGGAGACAATTCTGAAGGACCAGTTTTGTTCTGACATTGTCACGGGAGTTAAGAAGTAGCTGTAACACATTGACATACATGAATAACAGTGGCGTTATCACCACTATTAATAAGCCTCCAAGGTCCTAGCCTAGGACCTTGGAGGCTTGGAGGTAGGTCCATATTTTTTCCACCTCACGATAAGATGTATCGACTATTGCATACAAATACAATGTCCTCAGTTATGCACACTTCAAGGTCTATTGCTCCATTCGTCATAAAGTTTCAAACGTAAACAAAGCAGCAAAACTCCGTACTCAGTAGGTAGGTACTCCAATCAGAAAACGTAGGTACAAATTGTAAAATATTTACCCAAAGAAACGATTAAAATAGGTCGGTTTTATTCATGGTTTTACAAAAATGGATGCTCAAAAATAACTGGCCGTTTATAGCTTTCAGACGAACCAAAAGTAACCGGGAAAAAAATAAAAAAGAACTCGAACACATGGAAACAACGAATCATCTATGGTTTCAGAGGTTAAAGAAAAACAGTGCAGTTATGTAATTATTATTTCCTTATTGTAATGTTTCTTTTTTATTAATAATGAATTGGGGGAAAAAGTAACTCACTGAATGTTATGTGAGCAACTGTAAGAAATATAAAATAGACGATTCTCGACGGTGATTGACTGATTGACGTTACTGAACTGAAACGTATGGTTGTACTTGTTTATTAGTTCCAAGATCGTTAGTAATTGTAAACTACTGCAATGGTCCATCTAACTAGAAGATGTCAAAAAATGTTATAGAACGTGAATTAACAAAAAAATATTATTTTTTATGGCTATTTTTGACCTTATTATTTTAGTTATATTCGAGATTTTTGACATTTTGACAGACGTCAATTTATTCCACTGATAAAAGTTATCTGTCATACATAACCTGATCGGAATAGGTAGGTAGAGCTATTTAGGTTCATTGACCGCAAACATTGATGTTAATATGGACATTCCACGGGATTCCGACTGATACTACGGGATTTTATTATTATATTATTTTGTTTAAATAAGTTAATTTTTGTTGAAGCGTATTGATTATTTTAATTAAGATTTTATTGTACGAGTAAATACAAATTGTTCTATTTGATAATGTTTTGATTTTCTGAGGAACAAATAATTTGTATGTAATATGTTTTTGTACCTACAACTTCAGAATAAAAATGTTTAACTGATTGTTGATTCTTGAATAAGAAATTGTTACGTAAAAAACATTTTTGTGGTTTAATGAATCAAGTTTTTCTATTTATTATACTATCCTTAATCCCGCCCTTCTTATATTACCCGTCAGAAAGCAAGTGTAATTTTTCATTAGTCCCGAAGGCGAGAATAGTTCTTTTTATGATTTTACTACCTACTTAAAAACCAAATCCCGGGACTCGGCGAATATCCATATTATTCTAACCATGGCAAGTATATAAAACAGCTCTAAGATACCTATTCCGATCTATGGTCATAACTCATAAGGTCTTTGGAGGAGATAGGGATACTTCCTACAGTTCCTACATTTTTTTCTTAAAATAGTTGGATATCGCCTTTGGTACCAGAAGCCATTAGAAATTAACAATAGCGTGTTAAGAAATGAAGCTGCCTCATTTCAATTTCAACATTTGAAGATGATTATTGCGTTGATGACTCACTAGGATATTTATATTATTCCTGCAGGTATTCGGCAGAGCTGCAAGCTTGTTTACTACGATCAATATTCACATGATCGTTCGTAATCACACGATAGCCAATCAGTTTTTCTGCATTTGACCAGAAATCCTTGATAAATTAGGTTCAGTCTGGTATAGTGTCAGTGTTTTAGCGACTGGGTCAACTCAAGAGGTTGATAAAGATGTAGTATTTGCAATTTTGCATTAATCATAATATAGCAAAATTAAAATCAGTGCGAATAATCTCAGAAGGATTTCTGGCGACGAAACCTAGCTCTGTTTTTTTTGCATAAGTCGTAGAAGATGGGTTGAATGGGCTTCAGGGCTGAATGTCTGTTACCAAGAACATATAGAAAGACTTCGGGATGTAAGCAACGCAATAGTGGTAGAAACTGCCAATCTGGAAACAGGCCAGAGAATCGAAATACTTACTACGCTCAAATAATCGAAGAAAAAACCGAACTCGAAACGTATTTCTCAAAAGCTGAGGCCGCTATCAATGCAATAGCTGTAGTTTCGTAAAAACATCATTTTGAACCGAATTTCTACAAAAAGTTTATCAGTGCCAGAAGCAAGTGACTGGAAATATGAATTCAACGTGGTTGATCTAGTTACGTGGTTCCTATCCGATAAGATTCTCACGTTCTTAAACAATTGATGATGGATAGTCGCTCGCTGCACACTTCATTCAAAACATGTTAGTGCAGGTCAGTTAATGGTTTCGAGCCATCGTTTTCATTTGGTTTAATGCCAGATCGTATAGGCTATAAGAGACTGCGCGAGTAGTACCTATTTAATTACCACTAAACACTGCTAAGTACGGAATGCAATACCGGGATCCCTCAAGCAATAGGTATCATCATCTTCCTGCCTTTGTTCCAAACTATTTGGGGTCGGCGCAACACGTAAGCGTGCCTCTACCATTCTCCCCTGTTAGACGTCACGGCATCATTTACTCTTTTTTCTTTCAAATCATTCTTCACACAATCCATCTATCTTCCCTTTGGCCGTTCTCTCCCTCTTCATCAATCAACATTCATGTCCATCACTTTTTTAGTCACATGCGTTTCATGCCTCCACATTACCTACATGTCGATGATCCCTCAAGCAATATGCGGAACTAATTACGAAGTCTTCCAACATCTTGCGGGATCCCGAAAGTGTTGAAAATGAAAATATCTGGATCCAGCAGGATTAAGATTGGTCAGTCTCACGAATTCATGCCGAAATTTAAACGAAACTTCGGGATTGCATTTTCTACTGGAGAGTCTTATTGTTCATCCAGTGCAGTGCAAGGGAGTTAGTTGAAATTGTCGTTATCTATGTCGTGAGCTCTCTCAATTTTTTGCTTTTGTTAGTGTACTGAATCATTTTTTTTTTAATTTAACGCCCAGTTGGGTCCGCACTTAGTAGCTGGACCGTTTGGAGAGCCTGGCAGTTCAAGGTGAAGTTTGTATCAAATGTTGCCCTGCTCCTAGGTAAGCTCCAGTTCTTATAATAACTAAAACGAAGAAAAACGAAGTTAGGTTCATTTTGAAGACTATTTTGAGTCCATTTCTTATCATCGTTTTCAGTTTTCGTTTGTATTAAAAACTATAGAATTTTTGTATTATCTCTAGGTATAAAAATACTCCCAACTACCTACTTAAACTCCTAAAATTGACATTTTGATGACCTTAGATCATTTTCAATATTTTCCCATCCCTTCGTTTTTACCTTCAAACGCAACGCACCTGCCCGCGCAATGGGTTAGCATTTTGAGCTAAGTACTGAAACTTTGAAAACGTTAGAGGCATTACGCAGGGTACCTACCTACTCAATAATACATAATTGAAAGTGAAAATAAGAAACGTGAAATAGGTAGGTCTGAAATTAAATTATTCATTTTGTTTGTGTTTAGGATAGCTACCGTTACCAGAATTAGATAAGTAAGTACCTACATAAATCAATTAGGATACAAATGCCGGGATAATTCATGAAAACCCAATAAAAATCTTTAGCCCTGTAAACAGCGGTCTGTAGCAGTTAAGTGCCGAAAATGATTAAAAATGTTAAACAAGATGAATAATGTTTCACTGGGTCAAGGTCGGCCGTCAGGTGTTTTAAGATAAATCTAAGCAACGCGCAACGTTCTGTACAATTATGATTACCTACCTACATGCTTAATTTGATAGTCATTTATAATTGTTTTCTTCTAAGTACCTACCTAATGTCGTACTCATCCTCAACCATTCACTGTGTAAAGAAAACGAATGTGTTTTTAGAATTTATCGTAATCACGTCGTAATTCCCCTTGAACGGTGTATTGATACCACACGTCCACACCCTGTAACACAATACCTACATACCACCATACAATCGTCGTACAAGCCATTTTGATGAAGAACCACAACAGTAAAACGTTAGTAACAGACAATATGTCCATAATAAACTTACTTGTCATACTTCACGGAATGCCCGTTCTCCTCCCAATAATGCCTTGTTTCATTATTCATTTCGAATCACAACAAAACAACAAACCACTCTTTCACAAAATTGCAAATGAATTAATATCAATTACAAGTTCTGTTTACATTTTATTCCCGTAACGGGTAAGTTTATTCAGCACTAATCACAAACTATAGCACTTAAGTTAGTTCTCCGCAATCCATTTTCGATAAACGATCACAGTTTAAGTAAATTATTGTTATCGTATTTAACTGCATGTATGGAGCGTGTGGCAACGTCGTCACCCTGAGAGCTGCGCGGCCGTTCTGAACTAAACACCGGCCGGTTTCAGTCATGTGACGCGGTGCGGCGTCAAAATATGGACGGGGGGCGTCGGAATGCCGGCGCAAATTCCGATGCGTGAACTCTAAATTCTAGGGTAAAATGCAGATAATTAATAAATTGGAAGAGTCTAGATATTTTAAAGTTGATTCTTGTGCATTACGGTGGTATTTGGATGCATTGCATAAGTTTCGCCGGTGTCTGTTCGATTTCGTCTGCGCCGCGGCTGCAGCGACATCGGCCAGGCCACGCTTGCTCGCACGTGACTGCTGCTGTGACGCGCCGACAGCTCCGCCCCGCGAGAAGCGAATTCATAGGTACTTTGCGCTTCGGGTATACCCTATCGTTATAAATTCTGAGGTAAAAGTAAAAAAGTTACGCAATTAGTAATCTGCAATATTTTAATCTTCCCTACTTGGCAAATCGGTAGAGCTAAAATTGGTCATCATCATTTCATCATCTTCCTGCCCTTGTCCCACCCATGTCACTTCATCACTTGAGGTCGGCGCAAATCTGTAGGTACCTAGTACTCGTACTTTTTGATACAAGTGGAGAAAGTTGGTTAAATTGTAGCCGTAGGCGAGGGTGTTTTTGAGCCGAAAACTGCAATTACAAATGTCCACGTGTATCAAACGACGTTTTTCAATACACTTTTGAAGAAATATAAAATAAAAGAAAGTAAAATATTTGTGTCATGAATTATCACGAGACTATGATTTAAATTTTATTTTTTTTCCGCGCTTGGCTTTCGCCAGTTTGAAGGAGAGGCAAAGGCATGAAGCCGTTAATACAGCCTAATATAAAAGATAGTTTTTTTTTTATTAATTTTTGAATTTAGAACATTAATAAATGTTAATTTTTGTTTATAAAAGTAAATATTAGTTTTAAATAATCATGTTCATCTATGATACCTATTGAATTTATTAACACAATTTGAATATTCAAAAAATGTTTACGGCGTAAAGACGTAGATCGCTTTGCTGAAATTAAAAAAAACATTCATCCGTTGAACCAATTTGGCAACTTTACTTTCCGCACACGTGTGCAAAAACGCACGTGTGTGAAATACACTGCATTTTGAACCTAATCGTAGTGCGAAAAGAAGCAGATTTCGAGGAAGTGTATTGAAAACTGGTTCTTTTCGCACTCCGATTAGGTTCAAAATGCAGTGTATTTCACACACGTGCGTTTTTGATATTTTTTCCACACTAGTGCGCAAAGCAAAATTGCCACATATACTTAGTCCAAAATGGTGCAATGCATAATTAAAAAAAAACATTCACCTCTGACTCAAGTCAGAGGTGAATGTTTTTATTTTATTTTAGGAAAAGCGATCTGCGTCTGTCTTTGTAAACATTGTTTGAATATTCAAATTGTGTTTATAAATTCAATGTCATAGATAAACATGATTATTTAAATCTAATATTTACTTTTATAAACAAATTAACATTTATTTATGATCTAAATTCAAAAAATAAAAAACCTATTTTATATTAGGATGTATATCGGCTTCATAGCTTTGGTTCTCCTTCAATCTGGCGGAAGCGATGCGCGGAAAAAAATAAAATTTTCACATCTCATGCTCTAAAAGTACGCCAGTATAGCCCTACGAAGCGGGATTATGTATAAGTGTATAAGTGACCATTTATTCCCTAGGGAGTAAAAAGTAATTTAAAAATGGAACGATCTCTTAGTATGAAATATGGTAACAAAAGAGTAACTTATCAAAGGTTTTATTTAAATTTCAAATTGGCTGCAAATAGAAAGCGGTTAATTGAAAAAAAAAAACAAATGAACTCTTCAACGCGAGAAAAATGATTGCTGTTTGTGTGTATCGTTGATTTTGAAAATTATATCCAATATGCCTCTGTTGCTAGCCACTGTAGTAATGTAGGTACTAATTATCTGTGGAGTGTGGATCATCTTCATTGCGAAAATGTTGAGAGTTTGTGTTGTGTTTTAAATTGTTAATCTGTGACTGACCTGATTGAAGAAAAAACTGACCGCTCAGTTCAGAATTTTTGTCGAGTGTAAATTTGTTCGGTTTTAAATGACTGTTTTTCACGCACTCGAAGTGAAAAGTACAGTTTGCACTTCGAGACTAAACGTCAATTTAATATACCCTCGCTTTCATTGACTCCCTTGCAAGCTCGTGGCTTCGTTTAGTCCCTCGTTATAAAATATAGTATTTTAAATCATAGTCTCGTAATAATTCATAACACAAATATTTTACATTATTTTATTTTATTTCTTCAAAAGTGTATTGAAAAACGTCGTTTGATACACGTGGACATTTGTTGTTGCAGTTCTCGGCTCAAAAACACCCTCGCCTACGGCTCGTGTGTTAATACCGCCTTGAACAACTATTGTACACAACTTTCTCCACTTGTATCAAAATGTACTATTTCGAGGAAGTGTATTGAAAACATTTTTTTCATTATTCATACTCGCAAAGCAGGTCTGAAGTTGCCTGAGTAGCGGGTTGATAGTAACACTTTTCAGCCCTAGGGAGAATCGCTTTCAACTGACAGCTGTCAAATTATAAAAAAAAAACTAGTTCTATTTTCACATTTCTATTGAACCATGTTCCAACTTCTATACCGCCTTTAAATTACAGCGCGATGTAAATTTGAAATAACATAAAATTCAGTATTAATTGAAGAATATAATTTTTTTAAATAACTTAGTTATAATTTAGTTACCAATATTTCTTTAAAATAGCATAGATTTGGGCAAAATATTTACTAATTTTTCAGTGACGAAAGTGAAAAATAAAGGCTGAATAGCCTGCCACGGAGAAAAAAAAACAAAATAGGCGGGAAAGCGGCAATCCGATCTTCATTTTTTTTTCGAGTTGTTTCGTGTTTTTATTTTTATTTTCCTTGTATTCGTAATGAAAAGCACAGTGTTCCCCTCGGGTTAAAGACTTATTTAGTCCCTCGAGCCCAAACACCGTCTCGGGACTAAATAAGTGACTTTCCCCCCAGCCCGGCTAGCATGGGCAGGGGATAAAATTTTATCCACCGGTTATTTCCACTGACAAGGGACAAAATTCATACAAAAGTGGAAATAACCGGTGGATAAAATTTTTATCCCCTGCCCATGCTAGCCGGGCAGGGGTAACAATGTACTATTTCCTTCCATTCTCCTCTGTCATTTGTACGCTATTAATTATTCCAATAACTTTCATATCATTTCTCAGTTCCTCAAACAATCCATCCATCGGTTCCTTGGTCGGTAAGTAGCTAAAATTGATAAATCTTCAAAAGAAAGCTGGCTGTAACGACAACATTCGCCTATACGGGGTGGTAAGGAAACCGACACGAACACGTTTACCACGTATTCAGTACATCATACTTGTTCATAATCAGTGACGTATTGGCCTATGGCCAAGAGGGCCACGGCCTGGAGCGGCAACCTAAAAAAATGCGCTACCTCTACCTACGTACGTTTCTTACTTACCCAAGAACCTTCGACCTGCTCCAACAGTCAAGCACGCTACACGGGCGCGTGTCCCCCGTGGGTGTGGCTTTTACGTAGCACCCACGCCGCACTCACGCTGCGTACACGTGGCGTGGCAAGCACAGACAATACTCTAGACTCTAGATCTCTCTTCCTCATTTTTTTTCTTATACCTCTCTAGAGTCTAGAGAGGTATAAGAAAAAAATGAGGAAATTGTTTGCGATGGAAGAGGTATTTCAGGTTTAAGCCCTGTTTTGTGTCCTTTGTTTTTTTTTTTAGGATGGGAAATCATCAAATGACTTCTCCCACTCTGGGCGGAGCGGGAGGGAGTGTCAGACTCTTACTGACTAAAATCCATCCATGTTCCTTCCTCGCCCTTTATGTTCCGGGGCCGCGGTATCTCTTTCGAACAGGCCCGCAACCGCGGCTGTTATGTATGTGTCCTCACGTGGCGTTCAGGCTAGCTGGCGCATTCGGGCGAAGGTAGGGAAAATGATGTAGGCATTAACGCCTGACAAACTAACGTGACACAGCGCGTCGCCATGTCATAGGGTAGTGTGTGACACTTAAAAGCCCCGGTAGGAGGGTGTCAGCAGGTAGGTAGGTAGGGGTCTGTAAATAATAAGAGCTCGAGGATCAAGTACACTTATTATTTATTGCCTGAACTTCCGTGGCCTTCACACGACTCGATTGCAGAGGAAAGATGTGGTAGGAACATTGGCCTCTGAACCGACTCCAGCGATGATGGTTCCGACTTGGGCCTAGCCAGCAACCAACGGCTCCAGTCCCAGGTTGTCTTCGGTAGCCGACGTCAGCGTAGGGTAGGACGACTTCGGTAGGGTAAGTGTCACAGTGTCAGCAGAGGATCTTCTCCGAGCGTCCTTCACGACGCAGGAACCACGACGTGGCGAAAGGTTCAAGGGTAGACTAAAAATCCTGGAATTCCAGACAGAAACGGAAGCGTGAGCAAGCTGTCGGAACCACGTTTCGTAGGTTTAAATAACGAAGATTATTGTTATTGGTGCGTTATTGTGTAATGGAAACATTCATGTTCCCATTACGGTCATTACGGTCACAAAGAGGAGGCCTGTGCTGAGGCCCAGCAATGGGAAGGTTTCTTACAGGCTGACTAATTAATTTCGCTGTTGCGAAATGTTTCTTTAAAAAAAAAAACCCTCCGCTAGGATTTTCTCCTGTATCGTGTGGTGTGCATTTACAAACATTTAAGGCGCTACCCCAGGCAAAATTAGCAACTCTATTTGTGGTGATTCAAACTTCGTTTGAAACACTATTAGAATAAAGTTCTAATCAGCTTGCAATACAAAGTGGTTTTTACGTCAGTCACTGCGGGTCGAATAGTGCGAAATTAGTGATTTTTATTCTTTATAAAATCAAATTTCCGTCTTTTGAAAAAAAAAAACTAGCATTATGTTCATTATTAAATTGTCTATCCATTAGTAAAGAAGCAAATCAAAATAATGTTAACTTTACGAGAAGAAGCATGTTATAAATATTTTTTTCTCATTTTTGTGGTTTCATTGTGAGGGGATTTATTACACATTATGAGACTTAAAATAAAAAATAAAACTACCACTTTGCAGTCTAAGAATATGTAGAAATTTAATGTATTTTTATTACTTGGTATTTCTTTTGGATAAAGAGGAGTTGGCTCCAAAAAACTGCACAAAAAACGGCTTTTGCTTGGGGTAGCGCCTTAAATTCACACAAATACACACTCAATCCAATCGGCCAGACTATTACGAACCACTTGCTTTACTGACGAAGAGTCGTTCATGAAAAGTCTGTGAAAAGCGTGGTGCATTGGTGTGATAGCGCAAGTAATCAGGCAGCTTCCCACCATCGCCCGCGCCGCCGCGCCGCCGCGCCGCCGCCGCCAGCGCCGCCGGCCACAGACGGCCACGGGGTGGGTACGCATGTTTATGTCGCGCAATTACTCCGGTTCTCCGGCCCAAGGTAGTCCAATTTTGTTCTGGGGTGGAAAATCGGATGTCCTCCCCCACTGACTGCCCCAGAGGCGGGCGGAGGGGTCTCTCAGGCTCAAAAACCCCGGTGTTCCCTTTCCCCACTTGCACTTGTATCATGGGAACTAGTGCGCCACAATCCCCGGGCGGAGGAAATCCAAAAAATAAAAGACAGCTAGCCATCCGTTTTACCATCCGTAGATTTGTATCTCAATATAAAATAAAGGAAATGAAAAATCCATTTGCTAAAATGTACTAATGCAACGCTTATTGCCGCTGTCATTTACGATCGTCGTGACATATCGATAAAATTAGGTCAAGCGTACCTACTAGAGCACTGGTTTCCTCTCCTTGGAGTGCCTTGGACTATGTAAGGACCTTGATTTGCTTTATTACTTGATGATATAAACGCAATTATTGAGCTACGGCAAAATCTTCTTTATTATATATATATATAAAATGGTAAACTGACTGACTGACTGACTGACTGACTGACTGACTGACTGACTGGGTGATATATCAACGCAGAGCCCAAACCGCTAGATCTACAGATTCCAAATTTGGCATGAAGGTTCCATATGTGGTCTAGGGGTGCACTAAGAAAGGATTTTTCAAAATTCACCCTCTAAGGGGGTGAAACGGGCTCCCAAAGTTTGTATGGGGAAACAAGATTAGTTAGACTATTTTATTCGAAACTTCACAAGAGTACTCCTATTGATAAATGAAAAGAAACGGGTTTCAGTTTTTTTTTAAATTCAACCCCTAAGAGGGGTAAATGGGGTGTCAAAGTCTAAAAATCAACGCACAGCCCAAACCACTGGGTCTATAGATTCCAAATTTGGCAAGTAGGTTCCTTATGTAGTCTAGGGGTGCACTAAAAAAGTATTTTTCCAAATTCACCCTCTAAAGGGGTGAAACAGGCCTCCAAATTTTGTAAGGGGAAACAAGATTGGTTAGACTATTTCATTCGAAACTTCACAAGAGTACTGCTATTGATAAATGAGTAGAAACGGGTTTCAGGTTTTTTCAAAATTCAACCCCTAAGAGGGGTAAATGAGGTGACAAAGTCTAAAAATCAACGCACAGCCCAAACCGCTGGATCTACAGATTTCAAATTCGGCAAATAGGTTCCTTATGTGGTCTAAGAGTGCACTAAGAAAACATTTTTCAAAATTCTCCCTCTAAGGGGGTGAAACGGGCCTCCAAAGTTTGTATGGGGAAACAAGATTGGTTAGACTATTTCATTCGAAACTTCACAAGAGTACTCCTATTGATAAATGAGTAGAAACAGGTTTCAGGTTTTTCAAAATTCAACCCCTAAGAGGGGCAAATGGGGTGACAAAGTCTAAAAATCAACGCACAGCCCAAACCGCTGGGTCTACAGATTCCAAATTTGGCAAGTAGGTTCCTTATGTGGTCTAAGAGTGCACTAAGAAAACATTTTTCAAAATTCTTCCTCTAAGGGGGTGAAACGGGCCTCCAAAGTTTGTATGGGGAAACAAGATTGGTTAGACTATTTCATTCGAAACTTCACAAGAGTACTCCTATTGATAAATGAGTAGAAACAGGTTTCAGGTTTTTCAAAATTCAACCCCTAAGAGGGGTAAATGGGGTGACAAAGTCTAAAAATCAACGCACAGCCCAAACCGCTGGGTCTACAGATTCCAAATTTGGCAAGTAGGTTCCTTATGTGGTCTAAGAGTGCACTAAGAAAACATTTTTCAAAATTCTTCCTCTAAGGGGGTGAAACGGGCCTCCAAAGTTTGTATGGGGAAACAAGATTGGTTAGACTATTTCATTCGAAACTTCACAAGAGTACTCCTATTGATAAATGAGTAGAAACAGGTTTCAGGTTTTTCAAAATTCAACCCCTAAGAGGGGTAAATGGGGTGACAAAGTCTAAAAATCAACGCACAGCCCAAACCGCTAGGTCTACAGATTCCAAATTTGGCAAGTAGGTTCCTTATGTAGTCTAGGGGTGCACTAAGAAAGAATTTTTCAAAATTCACCCTCCAAGGGGTGAAACGGGCCTCAAAAGTTTGTAAGGGGAAACAAGATTGGTACGACTATTTTATTCGAAACTTCACAAGAGTACTCCTATTGATAAATACAAGATAGCGCCGAGGAAAAGTGTTTGTTTTTCCATCTCGGGTGTCGTTTACATGGTTTTCGAGGTCGCTGATTACAAAAATGAGATCGAAATGGCATTGAAGTAAATTTTTCGTCGTTTTCATGTTTTTTGGGGTCGCTGATATCGAAAATGAGGTCAAAATGAAAATCCAAGATGCCGTCTAGGGTTTTTTTTTAATATTTCCGTCATGCGTGTCGTTTGCGTGGTTTTCGGAGTCGTTGATAACAAAAATGAGGTCAAAATGAAAATCCAAGAAGGCACCTAGGATTTTTTTTCGTTTTTCCTTCATGGGTGTCGTTTTCATGGTTTTCACTGAACACAAATCTAATTTTTCTTTAATTTTTGTTTGTCCTCGTAGCTACTACGTATCGTTATGTAATTTACCGGCCATAGTAATTCCATCCTAGACAATAATTTAAGATTTTACACAATACTTCTGCAAAGTTCCTCTGTTCTGCTTTAAAACCAACTAATTTATGAGCAACCCAGATTTGTATACCTATCTTTAAAAGTCTGCTGGATCTTGAATTTTACTTACTCTTTGTTTTGCGCAATGAAATTCTTTCATTTTTTAATTAAAATTACGCCCAATTCAACGCGAGCAAAGCCGCAGACAAAGCTATCAAATACATCAAAATCTCGTGTCACATTGTTTGTTATCGAAGTCCTCCGAAACGACTTCACTGATTTAATATTTATTTTTGTGTATACTTGCTATGTCAGAGAACAAGTCGAAGGCTTCTTTTATACCCCTATGTGACAAGGGTGGTTTACGCGGACGAAGTCGCGGGCAACAGCTAGTTATTTTATAAAATGCAAATAATCTAACAACACAACGTAATTACATACCAGCTATACTCTATGTTTAGTCCTTACATAGTCCGCAGCGGTCGGCAACACGGGGCCCGCGGGCCGCATGTGGCCCGCGGACGTCACTTGCGGCCCGTGAATGTTTTGTAAATCTACATCTACACTAATATTATAAAGAGGAAAACTTTGTTTGTTTGTTTGTTTGGTTGTAATGAATAGGCTTAAAAACTACTGGACCGTTTTTAAAAATTCTTTCACCATTCGAAAGCTACATTATCCACGAGTAACATAGGATATATTTTATCCCCGTACTCCCACGGGAACGGGAAGTCGGGAACTATGCGGGTGAAACCGCGGGACGTCCGCTAGTAAGTTATAAATATCAAAATAAATGCATGAACGAACCGCGATTGACCGTACAGGGAACATGAATGTACGTACGTGTACCCGTGTACCATTAAACTATATAGCTAGGCCCGCATAGATCACGCTTACTACCACGAGACCTATTCTTTGAATAATGACGCAACTGTCTCGCTCACGTCTATGTGTCTGATGATATCATAATGTGAATAGGACGAGTTTCGGTCGAACTATTACTTCGCTAACAAATAGACTGTTGTAGACCGTGTTGTTTGATGAAGAATAGATCCGCGGTCACCAACTTTCTATCCATATCATCCTTCACACAGTCCATCCATCGTTTCGTTGGTCTTCCTCTACTCATACTTGTATTTTTATTTATAGTTTTTCCATTAAGAATTGAACTTTAAACTAGTTTTGGAGAATCAAAGAACTCGTGACTTCGTAAGGTTCTGGGTAATGTTAGTGGAGTGTACGCCGTACGGTGCAACGTGATTTTACGTGATATAGAAATCGAGTTATCAAGCATTCAATATGTTTTCAATACACCTCTACTACTACTTCTTTTCACTACACTACGATTAGGTTCAAAATGCAGTGTATTTCACACACGTGCGTTTTTGCTATTTTTTCCACACGTGTGCGGAAAGCAAAATTGCCACAGATAACTATACATACACAAACTTAGTCCAAATTGGTTCAATGCATAATTTCGGAAAAGCGGTCTACGTCTTTCTTTGAAAACATTTTTTGAATATTCAAATTGTGTTTATAAATTCAATATCATACATAAACATGATTAAGTATTTAAAATTCATACTAAATTCAAAAATAATAAAAAAAAAACTATTTTTTATTTAAGCTGTAGATATAACCGCTTCATACCTTTGCCTGTCCTTCAACCTGGCGACAGCAAAACGCGGAAAAAAAAATTAAATCATAGTCTCGTAATAATTCATGACACAAATATTTTACATTCATTTATTTTATTTCTTCAAAAGTGTATTGAAAAACGTCGTTTGATACACGTGGACACTTGTTATTGCAGTTCTCGGCTCAAACTCAGCCCCGCCTACGGCTCGTGTGTTAATACCGCCTTGAACTACCAAACTTTCTCCACTTGTATCATAATGTACTATTCCTAGATGTTCTTCATGATGATCCATAGTATTACTCACTTTTAGTGCTTTCTTGGTTGTGCTTGTGTAACTTACCAGCAAAAGATTCCTTAAATATAACAATCCTGTTTCCCTCCTGGAAACGGCAAATAAAATAATCAGAATTGCGAAATCATTTCAACAAACTTTATAAAGGTCAATCATAAAAATACGTTTTTTAAATCGGGCCTGCTTATGAAACAAAAGTCATAATTCCCAAAAAAAACCAGGAAAATCTTTTGAAAAATCTTTTGTGTAACTCATTTATTCCTGTAACGTTATTCAACTACTTGGTCCAAAAATATAATATAAAGTCTGTACAAATTCAGAGTTGTTCGAAATGAAGCCCTGCAACAGTGGTTACGCGACGCGACGGGGGGTTATTTCCGTACGCATGTTCAATATAGGGGATGAGGTAGTGCTTTCAAACGTGCACGGGTTATAAAAAGTTAGGTGCAAAACGTGCTTGTTCGTGCCATCGCACGGGTTGGGGAGTGCACGGCCATTATTTGTTCGTTGGTTATGAATTGCTCTCATGGAAAATGTAGGGGTGCACGTTTTCAGGTAGTCGTGACATAGGTAGATTACCTAACGGTTGACGCACCTAAACAGTGCGTTTGTGGGCATGTATTTTGGAGATAATTTAGCGGGTGCGCGGGTTCAATTTGGTTCTATGATTATGTAACTTCATTTGTGGATTCTATGATTATGTGGCTTCATTGTACTTAGGTAAGTATGTCGTTTTGGTGTTCCTTTTTTACTTTTCTTATTCATCATTCTTCTCGGTTTTTTCTTGTGGGTGCTTAGGTTGCAGTGCTTAGGAACAGGACTCGGAATTTCACCAAAAAAGGATCACACATTTTTAATGGTTATTAGTAGATACAGAAGCTCGTAGTCAGCCAACCGACATTGCTATAATTTAATCACCACACTAAGCAAAAAATAGACTTGTGTCCTGAAAAAAACTAATTTATTGATGGTAGAAACTAGTCTATTAAGGTGTTCGGGGCTAAATTAATAACAGCTGCTCATGTTGATCTTCAAGGTTAAGCCACTCTTGCCTAGGTCGATCTGTGGATGGGTGTCCATCCCTCGGGAAGCACGTTAAGCCGTTGGCCTCGGCTGTTATTTGTAGATCTTCATCAGTCGTAACTGGTGTGAGTGGTCCGAAAGTCTTTCCAAGAGGTACCGTATTACCTGTCCAGTACTAACTGGGTTGTGGACTTGTGGAGGTCAAATAGGCGGTTGCTCCATCTCCATGTTAAATATTGGTATTCAGCTAGCTAGACTGTAACTGGTTAGACGGAAAGCCGACCCCAACATAGTTGGGATTGGGAAATGGCTAGGCAGACGTATCGTCTGCCTATCGTCTGAGACGATGATGATGATGACTTGGCGAAAAATTGTTTGTTAGTTATTGAAGTTTTTCACAAATTATGTAGCTACATTACAACGTCGATGGTGCTGCCATCTATCAGCATCTTAACATTAACAAATCAACCTTAATGAAAGAACACCGGCCGTACAATTGCTGATGAAATTATTAAGCGTCTACAAATGTCACCGTTATAGATACCGATTAAATAATTTACTAAGATTTATCAAATCAAGCTTAAGGCCTATCGAAGTCAGAAAAAAAAATCGTAATAATTAAAAGCTTAATTGACTAGAATAATGATGATATGAAATTAATAATCATGGCTTATTTTTTTTCTTTCTAGCTTGACTTCATGACTTTTGGCTAAGCTATACTTTTAATAGTTGGAGAGCCCATGACACTAAACCTCTCGATATACTCCCAGACGAAATATAAATAATTCGTCACGTTATTAATAGGGGAGCACGAAATGGCGATGATACAATGCAAATAACCTGGCGAACGATAAGCAAACGATTTCTAGTATGATATGACTCAGTTTCGTAATTATTCATACGTGACCGTGACACGCGTTTTCAATCAGTATAAATCGAAAGGAACCGGGTGCTGACAAAATGCCGAATCCAGCTGCCTCTTTGAGTAAGTCCCCTCTTTGAGTAAGTCCCCTCTTTGAGTAAGTCCCCTCTTTGAGGAGTGGCTTGAGAGGCGCCACGGCGCCCTCACCTTCCGCCTGACGCAGGTCCTCACCGGACACGGATGTTTCGGGAGGTACCTGCACCGAATCGGGCGGGAGGAAACGCCCGGGTGTTTCCACTGTGAGGATCGACCGGAGGACACGGTGGAGCACACGGTGGAAGTCTGCCCTGCGTGGGCGGAGCACCGCCGTGTCCTCGTAGCGGCGATCGGCGGCGGCGACCTCTCGCGTCCGGCCCTGGTTCAATCCATGGTCCGGAGCGAGACGGAATGGGAAGCCGTCACCTCCTTCTGCGAAGCAGTCATGCTGGCGAAGGAGGTGGCGGAACAAGAGAGGGAGAGAGCCTCTCTTCCCGGCCGCCGCGGGAGACGCACCGGGCGTCGGGGGCCACGTGGTGGCTACCGGCCACCGTAGATGCGGGCCTGTGGACGGTTAGCTATGGGCTAGCTAGCCGTCCGTCCGTCTAGTGACGACAGGCCGTGTCGACGGCGCGTTCGTGTTCCACGCGCGCCTCAAAGAGATGTCAGCAGCAGAGAGGGGCCCGCAAGGGCCGAAGCCTGCCGGGGTTGCGGGACTGTTCGAAAGAGATACCGCGGCCCCGGAACGTAAAGGGCGAGGAAGGAACATGGATGGGTTTTAGTCAGTAAGAGTCTGACACTCCCTCCCGCTCCGCCCAGAGTGGGAGAAGTCATTTGATGATTTCCCATCCTAAAAAAAAAAAAAAAAAAAAAAAAAAGCTGCGCGGAGGGCGACGTTCAATCGCTGCAGCAACCAATTTCTCCACTGTTTGAAAGATGCATCAGTGGTTTTTCTTACAAAGAAATTGATGACTTTTCAGATGAGCGGTGGTTTTTCAGGAGGTCGATCATACTAGACACCTAAAAATTGTTTTTTTAATAGCACCGGCAGGTTTTTTGCATTGCAGCATCGCCATTTTGTGTGACCCCATTAATGACGGAAATAATATTATAATGCGTATCGAGAGTCTTTTCAAACTAGGTCTACTGTCATGGGCTCTCTAACTATAATGTCACCTCCAAACAAAAACCCATGACATTTCTTTTGTCAACTGGCCTAATGAAATAATAGTATGTATGTAGTATAATAGGATTTTATTTACTTACCTTTAACTTTTTGTACTGATGCTGTAATTCTAGTATCATGAAGCCTGGAGCATTGTGCTCGTACAGTCTGGGGCAATAGGCTCGCCTTCTACTAAAGTAATGTAGGTGATACTTACAAAATGCAATGCTTATGGTAGGCGCAAAAATAACAAGTCAAGAAAGGAGATACTAATAATTTATTAATTATTTATTATGATTATATTACACACATTCCGTTACTCAAGATCGTGGCACGTAGCTACTTAGTTGGAACTTCATATAAAAAATGATTGCCTATTTTTCCCTCTCGTATGTAGTTAAATACGATAATATTATTCTTACTGGCAATTTGTCCTGACCGATCTCAGTCGGCAGGTTTCTTGTAACTCATTGGCTTCGGTTGGGATGTACCATCATTTGAAAATCTCTAATAGAAATGATATCAACAAACACCAAACAAAATCCGAAGGCAACTCGTACTTCATTAATAAAACACAATTTGCTGTTCAGTAACTGAATTAATCGAAAGTCCAAGTGAAGATCTCAGTCAGTCCAAATGAAGATTTCAGATAAAAAGAAACAATAAATAAGAGACAAAACAGCGAATTATTTCCAGGTAAAATTGCTAGTTTCAATTTGACATTGAAATTGATTGAAATGAGTAGACAAATAAAATGCTTTTTAATTATTTGAGGAATCAGTGGTATAGTTTACAGAAAGAAGTATTTAATCAAGTAACAAAATGTTTAATAAAGTTAAACCTAGGGGTGACTTTTAAAATCAATAGAAATCTTTGATTCGCCATTGCGTATTTTACACGCTAATAAGGGATCTACCCTTACTTTGCGTGTGTGTGCTAAGTAAGTACCTACTTATTTTTACATTTATCTGTTGTTGACTACACATACATAACCTTTACAACTTCACTAAAATATCTTTAATTCCTGACTTCGTATAAAAGTAAAACAGAAGACAAAACTGTTCAGGAATTCTAACTCTATACTTTTACATATTTTACATGGGCAGACGCTAAAATAAAATTTCAACAAAAATTTGTTCGCGCTGTGGCCGGTGTTCTTTGCAATCCGACCATATTTAAAGATTTTGAAAGAAATTATATGTATAAATCATTACACTTGTAGACTAAATTGGGGTTGCAGTTCTGAAGCTGAGAACGTTGCTCACTATTAGAAGTATGAGGGAGAAGCTCTCATTAGGTTCCTCATTCTCCATAGAACAAGGGGGACACTCAGACAGTTGCCATGTCTGCCCCGTATTCATAAACGCTTGGAATGAATTTCGATTCGACAAGTCGTATGTATCCTTTTTTGGCATAACGAAAACGAGCGAGATAGACATACGACGTCCCGAATCGAAGCGTTGTGAATATGGGGTCTGGTGGGCTATTTAGAGTACTTTCCCTCCAGGTGGCATTGAAAAATTCCACCCTGTATATGCGCCTTAAGATGCCTGCGGAGCATGCGAATTTCGTACAAACGTAATACTTACCAAAATAATTTGTAAATCAAACATATTCATAAGGTAGTGTGTATTTATTTTGATTGGATTACAGAATAGGTTCCCAAACACATATTTTGAATGTACACTGATTTAAACAAGAGTTATGAGAAAAGTATTTTTTCTATAGAAATATTAAATTCCTCATATCTCATCTTTATATCATTATCCTTTCAAAATATTTATTTGGGAACATAGATATTCTATAATACAATCGAATATGTTTGATGCCTTAAGAATATGTTTGATTTTCACGTTATTTTGGTACTATGTTTGTATGAAAAACGCATGCTCCGCCGGCCCCTTAAAACTCATTAGAACTTCATTAACATTGTATTGGTAAAGCAATAACTGGCAAAATGTGGGTGTACTGTGTGCGAGATGTGTGTGTGGATGGCACTAAGAGCACTAAGAGCATTATTGTAATGCGTGTAGTGCCGTCCACACACAGTAATGGATGGACACGTATTTTTTGTTTTTGTAAATCAATGAATATTGACAAAGTTAGAACGCATCAAAACTCGGGAGTGGGGCTCGTGACGTCACAACGCACTAAAAATTATAGAACGGCGGCGCGGGCGTGACGTATCAAATTGAGAATTTTAAAAGCGTCATAAGTTCGTCAATTTTGGTCTACGTAACAAAAGAAAAAATACGTAAAATACGTGTCGTATCATTACACGATAAATTACGTTACGCGTGACACACGTCTGGACCCGACTTTAGGTAGGTACACCTCTGCCTAAACCTTTGTGGATAACAGGCGTGATGTTATGTTATGTTGTTCAAAACAATCACAAAAAGAAATCTAATGATAGATGACGATTTGACAACTAGTTTACCTAATAAACGAATACATAACACGTATCGATCTCGCGTGTTAAAACACGTGCGATGCAAATAACCTAGATTTATTTATTTAGATCTTAGTACATAAGTAAGTACCTATAGTTACGATATTCCATCCAACGTCTTTGACATTATTTTTTTATAGCTTTTAAATGTTATGTGCATAAAAAACACGTGAGGCGTCTATCGTGACTCGCGTTTGCGTGCTTCGCGTGCGTAGGTATTCACTTCTTGAGGTATGGTTGACATGATATAATGGAATTTTAAATACTGGCATTATAGTACATTATGGTACAAGTGTGTAATGTTGGTGATTACCGTCGAGGCGCCATTGAGAACCGAGCCGTTAGGCGAGGTTCTTAAGAGAGCCGAGGACGGTAATCATCAACACACACGTGTATCATACGACGTTTTTCAACACACTTGAGAATAAAATAATACTAAAAATAACTATAATTTCAACAGTGAAAACGAGTTGTGAATTTTTTTTCGCAATGGCGGGAATAATTCATCAGTTTTCCTATGCGCGCGTATTAACAATGGCGATCGCCCATAGACTAAAAGAATGAGGTTTCTTTTTTTTGGCTTTTCGCGGATAGCGTTTTAGCCACGTACGAAATGGGGAATTCAAAGTTTTATTATTAAAAAAAAAGTAAAAAAAAAAGAAAACAAAAGTTGCATTTGAGTGAAAGTTTTATTTATTATATCAAGTTGAAATTATCTATGTAGATACGAAGTTGTATGAAATGAGCAAGCAATAGGTACATTAATTTATTTGTACTATTGAACACGATCTTTTTTGTATCGAAACTTTTTTAAGAACAAAGCAATTCAACCAATAAAATAAAAAAAACCCTATAACTCACTTGTGAATAAAAGCAATGAAAAAGTCATAGTTTGATTACAGGTGTCATTATGTGCCTAATTGCGGTGAAATTAGAGCCACTTTATGAGCAAGTGTGGTGAAATAGTACATTATGGTACAAGTGTGTAATGTTGGTGATTACCGCCGAGGCGCCATTGAGAACCGAGCCGATAGGCGAGGTTCTTAAGAGAGCCGAGGATTGTAATTATCAACACACACGTGTATCATACGACGTTTTTCAACACACTTGAGAATAAAATAACACTAAAAATAACTATAATTTCAACAGTGAAAACGAGTTGTGAATTTTTTTTCGCAATGGCGGGAATAATTCATCAGTTTTCCTATGCGCGCGCATCTAACAATGGCGATCGCCCATAGACTAAAAGAATGAGGTTTCTTTTTTTTGGCTTTTCGCGGATAGCGTTTTAGCAACGTACGAAATGGGGAATTCAAAGTTTTATTATCAAAAAAAAAGTAAAAAAAAAAGAAAACAAAAGTTGCATTTGAGTGAAAGTTTTATTTATTAAAAACTTATAAGTTGAAATTATCTATGTAGATACGAAGTTGTATGAAATGAGCAAGCAATAGGTACATTAATTTATTTGTACTATTCAACACGATCTTTTTTGTATCGAAACTTTTTTAAGAACAAAGCAATTCAACCAAAAAAAAAAAAAACCCTATAACTCACTTGTGAATAATAGCAATGAAAAAGTCACAGTTTGATTACAGGTGTCATTATGTGCCTAATTGCGGTGAAATAAGAGCCACTTTATGAGCAAGTGTGTTGAAAAATTTATTGTATGACATAACAGAACCTGTAATTAACATATATCATACAATATGTAGGTAGGTACCTATAGTCTGTCTATCAGCTTTGTGTTTGTCACCGTAAAATTGTCAGACACGTTAGATTGTAAAATAACTAGAGAGATTGTAAACTCTCGAAATATTTTCAAACGAACATACTGCTTACAATAAAACGCATTATTTTTCGTGAAATGCATGCGATGGTAGTCAACTCACGCGGTGTGGAGGGAAGGAGGGGTCCCCTTGCCCAATGGTACCACTCTCATGAAAAGATAATGTACCATTCCTGAGAAATACCGATTAATATAACCTAACCTTAATAGTACATTGTGATACAAGGGGCTAACCCATTATAGACGAGGTAGTTTTACTACCGAGCTTTAGCGAGGTAGTAAATAGGAACCGAGTTATAATGGGATTTTAGCGCCGTGTGTTACACCGTACTTTTCACTACGATTGCGAGAAAATAATTTAATATGACAGTTTATTTTATTAAAAATGAAATGTACAATTTGTACTGTTGTTCTAATGAGATGTTTTTTCCCGGCAACATAATCTCAGTTCTCTGTGAAGACGAATATACCTAATATTGTGTCGTCTGTGGGGTAAACGTTGGAGATAAAAAGGAATCCTCCTTATAATTCAAATAAAATAATACAGAAAATATCTTAAAATTTCGCGCCAATGTTTTTTTTTATTTCTTCTGTAGCTGGAATGCAATGCACACATCCTGCCAAAGAGTTCGGCGCGTTTGGTTCCATTTTTTTTTTTTTTTTTTATTGAGGGATTTTCTTTTTTAACTCTCCTAGTCGCTGGATAGATGGCGCTGACCGGGGTACGTTACTGGAAGGAACGGAACGTGACATAATTTTTTGATTATTTCACTTTATGATATTTTGAGAACTTAAAACGAAACGAACAACAAGGAAAATAAAACAATACTTGCCAGTATTTTTTAGGGTTTTCCACGCCAGAAAGAAACTTGTGTCCCAAGAGAAAAAGAAGAGAAGTCGTTGCCTTGTGGATTTGTGTACAAATGAAGGCATGCTTCTTTTTCCTAAAGATGAAAGTCGTAAAGCGCAATGGGTACAAGCCATCGTACATTTTAAACCTGGACGGACCATAAAAAGACATTCGCACATATGCTCAGCACACTTTAAACCAAATGATTTTGTAAGAACACCACTACCAGTGTTACAACCAAGTAAGTTTATCAATGTTTAGTATTGTAGGTATTTTCTTAGGTTCAAAATTCAACAGAGATTATCTTATTCTATCTCAGATTAGATTCTAATAATAGTTTACCTGTTTGACCGGAGGAGGCAAAACACCAGAAGAGATGGAAAGAAATGAACCCCTAAAATAATTGTAGAATTTTATAAATGTACCTACTTGTCTTGTGTGCCTAAATTGTTTCGTAACTCATAAGTGACTGAAATAGTCCAGAAGAGTAGCAAGCTGTGTCGGGAGTGGGCGGGCGTCTGCGGCAGAACTGATAGTCGATGGAGTAGACGGGTCCTTGAAAGGAGGCCACGGCTCGGCAAAGGCAGTGTTAGGAGACTATAGGCCAGATGGACCGATGACATGAAAAAGGTGGCTGGAAGCGACTGGATTGCAAAAGCGGAAGATCACTGATGTGGCATACCATGTGGGAGGCCTACGACCAGCCGTCTACGTCGTCATTCTATGCACAAAACTACAAACTATGCTTTGCAATTTAATAGCAAGTACTATTTAAAAAAATGCCAAAAATATTTGGAGCCCCCCCCTAAAAATTCTTGTCCCTAAAAATGTCCTTTTTAACAATTCTAGTCCCTAAATTTAGGGGCAAAACCCTTAAGCTGCCAACCATGCCAAGCGTTTTGACTTTGACACTAGTAACGTAGTCGGGTCAACGCCATCTACAGAGTTCTTGGAAACTATTTTTTTTTTAATTCTTAAAATGAAAACCTCTCATTCTTTATGAATTATGAGTAAAGACTGCGTTTTCGAACACCGACGGCGAAATTTAAAAAAAAAAAGCTTATTTTCCCTAGGGCTATAATGAGCAATTTTACGGCCCCTCTGGTTGACGGTCTTTTCGAGCAAGAGGAGTGAAAATGTTTTTTCATCCCCCCATCTCGGAAAGCGTATTTTTGCTCTTCAATATCTGAGTGGGGGGGGGAGGGAGTCGGCTGCTCTCTCCACCCACCCTGGTGACTGTGGTGACACCCTGTAGAGGCATTGATCTAGAAATAATAGAACATAAAAAGTGGAATGTATTGATCGCCTTGCAGAAAACCCTTTGTTAGTTTGGCCAATGGCAAAGCAATGTACAATTTTAGCACTAAAGTGAATAACACATTATCAGAAAGCATCACTCTCCTTTCCATAATTTTTCTAACATTATTTAAATTTATGCTAAAAGCCCAGTTTGAAGAAGTGATATTAAAAAAACTACTATTTTATTTGAATGGCAACACAAAAATTGACAGCTGAAAATACGTTTAGTTGCTTGTACAATGTTTCGGAACTCTAGGGAAACATTTAGAAAATGTGTTCTAGATTCAATATTAATGATTAGGCACTTAAATAAAAATATTTTGTTGTTACGGTGAATCTTCTGAGAAATAAATTAATTATTAAATTTTCCTTGACATGACTCAAGAAACACGTCATCACGAAGAGCTAACTAAACGTAAATTGATATCTGTCAATCAAATTGTACAGCAGATTTTCGGAAGAGGCGTTCATTATTTTACGTTTTTTGCCTAAAGCACAGTGGTTTTATCATTAAAAATGCTTGCTATAATCAATCGTATCCTTGATTGGATTAAGAGCTTGTTCTGGAAGGAAGAAATGGAGCTAACATTGGTCGGATTGCAGTACTCTGGAAAAACAACTTTTGTTAACGTCATTGCCGTTAGTATTATCTGAAAACAATACTTTTGTGTTGTATTAACTTCCTTGTGTACTTAACGCCATCATTATATAGCTTTGTATCATCTATGAATCAACTTGATGAGTAGCCGATCGAATTTCATTCGGTAATAAGTTTCGTAAATATTTTTTCATATTTTAAGTGTATCGCCTGCGTATAATATTATGTGATCCTATTATTCATTGTTCTATAAGTTGGTTTTTCTGTGTCATTCATAACAAAGCAATATCAATGAATCTGATAAGATTATAACTATACTTGGACTAGATTTTCATTTTAGGGGATTTGGTGAAAGTACCATTACAAAAATTTACATAGAAAACCCCTAAAGTTGCAGATACTGTTTTATTTAATTCAAATTCTCATGGTTCCAACATCAGAATTTTTAATTAATCATAATAAGTATGATGCTAGAGAATCTATAGTAATAAATTATAATTTTAATTGCTATTACCTTCTGTCAGATGAACAAAATTTTATTAATTTTATTTATAATGCTATGCAGCAGACTCATCGAAATCAAGTGTTTCCTGTCATTTGTGACCTGCATGGCCTTCAATTTGCTAAATGTGTGTTGAATTTTAAAAGATGCATTATTGTTTAACTTCTAGAACAAAGATGAGATTAATTCAAACTGAACCTTCCATCTTTTACTTTAAAACATGATCTATCAGAATTCCATACGCATTGATTACAAATAACAATTTAAAGCCAGATAAATTTATTGTTTAGTAAACTTTTTTTTTTTTTTTTTTTTTTTTTTTCTCTTCGTGCATTTGCAATCAGCCCTAAGGCTATGAGCAAGTGTGTTCTGTGATGTTGTCGTGCGGAGTGGCTTCCCATTGGAAGCATCTACTCATCTGCTGCCCAGAGCTACTGCCGGTCCTCTAGCTCTAAGATATGGTAACGTTTTAGTCGTCTCACATACTGGTCCATGGTAAGTTGGCGAGCAAGTTCGTTAGGGTGATTGATTAACCGTTCTTTGTATTTAGCTGCCAAGCTCCGAATTTCCTCTTTGATTGTTTTCATTTCAAGGTGCTCGTGAACTTCATTGTTGGTTATGTACCATGGTACTTTTGCAATTGCTCTTAGGATCTTGTTCTGTTGGCGCTGGAGTATATTTATGTTGGAATCGCTTGCACTGCCCCACAGTTGCAGGCCATATGACCAAATGGGCTTTAGGATTACTTTATATATGAGCAGTTTGTTGTCCAGAGAGAGTCTCGAATTCCTTCCTAGCATCCAGTATAGGCTGTTGCACTTTAGCTGAAGCTCCTGCTTTTTACATTTGATGTGGTGCCTCCAGGTTAGTCTACGATCAATGTGTAAGCCAAGATATTTGACATGGTCACTGTGGGGTAGAGTACATTGGCCCAACTTTACGGGTGGGCAGTCTCCTATTTTAAGAGTGAATGTCACCTGTACTGACTTTGTAGCACTAGCCTTTATTTTCCATTTTTGGAGCCATTCGCTTACTTTGTTAAGGCCCTTCTGCAAGTTCTCTGATGCCAGTCTTGGATCTTTATTGCTTGCTAATATAGCGGTGTCGTCTGCAAATGTAGCTGTGGTTATTCCTGGCGTTAGTGGTAAGTCAGCAGTGTACAAGGTGTAGAGCATAGGACCGAGAACAGATCCTTGTGGTACCCCGGCGTCAATCTCTCGGAACTCAGAAGTGGCGTCATCTTCTTTCACATAAAATATGCGATCCTCGAGGTAAGATTTGAGAATTGCAAAGTATGAGTGGGAAATATTCTGCTTAATCTTACATAGTAGGCCTTTGTGCCAGACCTTGTCGAACGCCTGCTGGATATCCAGAAACGCGGACGAGCAGTATTCCCTTTGTTCTAATGACTTTCTTATGGCGTCACATACTCGGTGGGCTTGTTCCACTGTGCCATGGCGTTCTCTAAAGCCGAATTGGTGGTCTGGTATCACTTTGCGCTCCAAGAGGCTTGGTAAGATTCTGCGAAGTATTGTCTTTTCCATTACCTTGGATAGTGTAGGCAACAGACTGATTGGTCGGTAGGATGTTTTTTCAGTCATTACTTTGCCAGCCTTGTGAATCATTATGATTTCCGAGACCTTCCACGCACTCGGGAAATACCCTATTCGTAGCATAGCGTTGAAGATGATGGTGATAAACACAATGGCCTTTCTCGGTAGTTCCAGCAACACTTCTTTGGTAATCAGGTCGTAACCCGGTGCCTTTTTATTGTCCAGCCGTTTGATCGTTTTTATGACTTCCGCGGGCGACACAGGTCTAGGGGGAACGTCCATTTGAAGGTCTTGCTTTAGGATGAGATCAACGTATGCTTCTGATGAGTTATCTAGTGTATCATTCGGTTTAAAAACGCTTGTTAGATGATCCGCAAACAAGTCCGCTTTGTCCTGGCTTGTTCTGGCCCAATCGTTTTCCTTTTTAATTGGAGTTTTTGGTACCTTAGGCCTGTCACAGGAACGGGTGATTTTCCAGAGCGAGTAGTTGCTGGCTTTAGTAGCAGTTAGAGACTCTAACTTTGCTTGCATTGTCAAGTCATTGGCATTCTTTATAGCTTCCTTCAATTCTACAATGGCTTTATTAAGGACGGCCTTGTCTTGCGGATGACGGCTCAGCTGCCAAACTCTGCGTAGCCTGCGTTTCTCCTGGATCATGATCCTTATTTCTAATGGTACATTTGTGGGCTGGTTCCTATGTGCAGTAGTAGGCGTGCTTCTCCACGCAGCAACCTGTATGAGATTAGTAAATTGCACTACTGCTGTTTCGATTTCCTCCGCTTCTTTGAGTCTAATGTTTAGATTCAGGTTTTCTTCTATGTATTCCCTGAAGGAGGGCCAATCAGTGTGCTGGTTGTATAATATTGTGGGTCTCTCGGCTTCAATTATAGTTGAGCTTATAGTTAGTAAGACTGGGGTGTGATCAGATGACCCATCAGCACATGACTCGATCTTCATGTACTGTTCGGAGAGTCCTTTTGTAAGGAAGAAATCGAGTATGTCCGGGATTCGATTGTGATCGGCTGGCCAGTTGGTAGGTTCTGACGGGGCAATTGTACTTAAGTGATTTATATCGACGCTCAACTTTAGTTGTCTTCCCCTAGTTGTTATTAGTCTTGAACCCCAATGGACATGTTTGGAGTTCCAATCACCTCCTGCTATGAAGCGATTGCCCAGACTTGAGAAGAAGTGAGAGAACAGGTCGGAGTCTATTCGATGTTTGATGTTTAGTAAACTGATCACCAATTTTAAATAGTTTGTATATTATTACAACTTGTCACAACAGCTGTCTTTCTTAGACAATTGTATGAAATGGTAATAACATATTAAATTGGCATAGTGTGGCAAATTGATAAACTTTTCCAACCATCCATCTTTTCCATATTCGTATTGCTTGGGGTTGACGCAACACATTTTTGAAGTGAAAACTTCTTTAGGAGTGGTGAGCACTTTTTGGGTGAACAAAAATCATGGAACTTCCATGACCTAACGCTTCGTAGCCATCCGATCCGCTATGGCGTAGCACCACTTAGGCTTGTGCGGGACAGACAACCCGTAGCAGATATAGATTACTTAGTTTTCACTTTTATCCGCAGTCCCAAAGGACTGCCCCGCATGTTTTATTATCTTCCACTCTCCCCTGTCAGTTGTCTTAGTATCATCAACTACTTTTTTCTCTAATATACATATCCATATAGCGACACACACCCAGTACCCATCCATATAGCAACACACAAATACCCATATTGTACATTAATTCATAACATGAAGGGTCACATTTCAATCAACAAGCATTATCTGTGTCCGATTCCAACGTCAGTATAATCACACTATTGACTGCAGTTCATTTACCCTTTATCTTATCTCCAGTGTGAGATTCTAAGCATTCTTTAAACGGGATAATGCCAGTTCTCACCAACACTGAGCGCTTAAATGAGTGCATAACCATTATTGGACCCAACAGAATGCATTGATGATCATTCGTATAGAAGGTAGTTTTATTGTTAATCAGCCTTTGTGAAGGAAAGTAAACAACTGTGTTGCAACTTAAAACTTGTACCAAGACTTATTGCCTACATAATTCATGGGCCACACGCACAGGCATGGTCAAAATGTCTATCATAAAAAAACATCTTTCATTCATATATTTTTTATAGGCTCTTTGCCTCTAAATCTCTTTTGAATGGTGCTATTATTAATCACCGTTCTAGACCTTAATAAATAGTAGTAGGTCATTATCGTTGAATGTTACCATTTCTAAAATACTGGGTAGAAAGGACACTGACGCACTTACAGTTATCATGCACTAGCTGCACCCCGGCGTGTGTAGCAATGCATTTTTTCCTACCTTCTTGCATATCTACTACCTCCCTACCTACTACTACTAGCTACCTACTTCTCACCGTTTAAACCTTCCCTGGACTTTCACAAATAATTCAAAACCAAAATGAGCCTAATCGGTCCTGCCGATCTCGAGTTTTAGCGAGAGTAACAAACAGCAATTGATTTTTATATATATAAAAAAAGATTTTGAACCCACCCTACATAGTTGTGGTGGCTGTTTGTGTGTCCCTTCCTTCCTGTATATTGGTTTGCATTATCGAAATGTCACTTATGAAACACTAACATAAATGCAAGCTATTTCTGTATATAAACTTTCTAGTTGAAGTGAAAAGTTTAGCCAAATCACATCATCTACGATGTAATTTGATCTTCAAATAAATAGGTGGCTGTTGTTAAGCAAACAAATGGATTTTGTTGAAACTTTACAGCAATACAGTATAGCTACATTAAAATAAATCATAGGCTACAATTATCATAATCATCATTTAATAAAGAAATTGTATAAAAAGTTGAACTTACGCGGGTGAGGCCGTGGGCGGAAGCTAGTTCTTCATAAATAAGTATTATATCATTGCCAATTCACTGTCTGTCCAATTCTCATACTATATGAATACAATGTGTCAATATTTTAGTACAATAAGTACACAGTTGTGATGCCAGATTTTACTCAATTATCATTTTGTTATGAATATCATTGAGTCACAGAGATTATGTTTGTTGTGATGTGAAAAACAATAAAATGTGATTACAATGGCTTATGTACAACATACACCAATTTCACAGATGAACTCTAACAGATGAACGGTTCTGAATGGAAAACCTCATCATCATGTTTCTGACCTTGTCCCATTTTACTTGATCGGCACAACTCTTCTTCCATTCTCCCTTGTTGATGACAAGGCATAAGGGATGGCATCATACAATCCTTTCTCTTTCATATCATTTCTCACACGATCCGTTTATCTTTTTATTGGCCTTCCTCTCCCTCTATCCATCAACATTAAAATCCCTCACAGGAAAACCTACCGGTGGATAAACCAGTTTGAATACATTCCCGTAGGATAATATCCAACATCCAACACAGGTGAAACTGTTTGAATAATCGAGTGTATTCATATAAATTCATGTTGTCATTTTTAGATTCACAGATTTACAATATCAGTTATTGTAGATCTATAACGGTTTGATTAACATAAAAAAGTTTAATTAAAACAAATTACATAGCAATGATCGCTTATCAGCAATATTTGATAACATTCCATGAATATATTTTGTTGGTAATAGGAGATGCAGCAAATCTGCCTAATGTTAAAAACGTAATAGAATCACATCAAGGTGAATATTGATTTATTCTTTGTTGAGCATTTTGAAATGTTAATTACCAATTATTACTTCAATCTCAAGGTTTTCTAATTACAAAGCTAGGAAAAATAAATGGAGCATAGATGATGATGAATGATGATGATGATATGATTGGTATTGAAAACAGCTCTTTTTCTTCCTATATCTCATGTCTTTGGATTTTTTTTATTTTTTCATCAAGATAGAATTAGAAGGGCTTGATTAACTTGGAATTTAGGTTCACAACTGTGTTCTAATATACTAAAATTCACTGACCAGACAGACATTACATTTGTTACTCGAGTTTCTTACTTAAACTCACACGCAAAAACTACTATTTAAACGGATTTTTATTGATCCAATTCCGTTACTGGATTAACACATAAGATTTTTTATCCCGGTAGTAAGATTCCATGGGTCAATATTATCAAACTTCACGCGGGCTGGCAGAAGCTAGTAGGTAAGGGATAAAAGTTTGTGTAGGAATTCAACATTTTACTCATGAGAAATCCCATCAAAAATACAGCTTGTCTCGTATACTGTTACTGTTAACCTGTGTCATCCCACTGCTGAGCAAATGCCTTCCCTCCAAATTCTTCGATCCAGAGCCAATGTGGACCACGGGTTGTTGGTTCCGTCCAGCTCGTCCTGCCATCTCTTGCGAGGTCTACCGTGTCGCCTTCTTGTTTTGTATTATTACTGTTTCTTTGCAGCTGCTTGTTTTGCACTTTTTATTACTTACTTCTTTTAATTTTGTTATTGTTTCTCTTTCCACAGTCTGGTCAGTTCAGTGAAGACATGATCCCAACAGTTGGATTCAACATGCGCAAAATCACCAAAGGAAATGTTACTATCAAGGTAATTGCTGTTTAAATTACTATTTATAACGAAAATTCAATTTTTAAAACGCAATAACAGGAAAAAATGTGAATAGATACCTAAATAACTTAGGAAACTTACTGAGTATATGGTGGACTTTTTATTCATTTGTCAATGGAGCTATGAAGCTTTCAAACATGTAGATTTAGATATGTATCGGCTTGCAAAGTTACAATGTAAGCATACTGCAAATTCATGTTTGTTTATCTTCAACTAATATTTTGTGTTGTAGTGTTATGGAAAAGTCACCTTCACTTATTGCCTGCTTAAATCAGTTCTGAAAGATAATATAAATTACTGTAGATAGAAACTCTAAATTACATAAATGAGGGTAAACTTACGCCTTACCTTACATTTGGGAAAAAACCGTTCGGCTTAGCTCGAATTGAAAATAGATGCGCACTGGGGTGCGACCCAAATGAGGGATTTTCTTTTTCAACTCTTCCCTAGTCGCGATAGATGGCGCTGATCTCGGTACGTTACTGCAAGGAACAGAGCGTCACATAATTTCACTTGGACCTAATGGTTATATTCGGAAGCTTATGGAAACGAAAATGTCAGTCAACGAGCGTATGTGACGTGTGTTTTTTCAAGCGTTTTGGATTTGGCACTTAGTAACGTAGTCAGTTCAACGCCATCTACCGAGTTCTTGGAAACTACTCTTTTTTTAATTCTCGAAAAGAAAACCTCTCATTGCTTCGGGCTTTCTTGTTCTACGTTATGTCCGTTGTCCTTTGTGCGTGATACGTGTTTTTTAATGTTCTTTTTACTATCTTTCAGGTTTGGGATATCGGTGGCCAGCCTAGGTTCCGTTCCATGTGGGAGAGATACTGCCGAGGTGTCAATGCTATTGTGTATGTATTTTTTTTAACAATAAAATTAGGAATAGAATATTAATAGAATACATGGTGATCCTACGTAAACTTGACTATAGAGTCATGGCTGCGGCCATTTTGACTAACGTGCATTTAGCAGGAGATTTTGTAAGCGGGTAAGTAACGACCGGGTTGTAGGTTGAACCCTGGGAGGCACTTTCCATTGTCTGAATTATTTCATCACCACTGCTCTCAGAAGGGTGGAGGAAAACATCGGCATCTCTTAGAACTAATTAAGGGTTTCGTTTTTTGCCCTTTGGTTACGGAGCCCTAAAAATCGAAAGCATGAGATGTTTGTGGATATGGTGGCTACATCCACCAACCCTTAATGTGAAGTTGAAATCATGTTTTCCGTTTTTTTGCTTGAAGTAAGTAACAATTATTTGTTACAAATACTTTGTTTTCTCTTCTTCAATAATAATAGAACAAAGGAGAATGGCGCCGATATATTTATAGGTATTTGCCCTGAAGTCCAATAGACATTGAAATACCATTGAAAAGAGTATTGAACCTTTGCTTCTAACACTTTTTGTGACAATTCGTAGTCCGTTCGGAGTTATGGACCTAAGTAGGTGGCCTAGTGGGGCACCGAAGTTAAGATTGTATCGGCAACCAATTAAAGTTTTCTGGGTTGCCAATAGTAATAACATTTAATCCATTACATAGAACTCTTTATGGAGAACCTTTATCAGTAACATGACATTTACCAATTCGTTCTCCGTTAGAGTTATTGGCCTAAATAGGCGACTTTGTGCACCGAACTTAGGATTTTCTGGGTGACCAATAGCACTAACATATTATTATACACCATTAGAGAGAGCTTTTTAATGACAAGTTGCTACTAACATAACTTACGCTAATTCGCAGTCTGTTCAGAGTTATTGACCTAAATAGCTCACTATTTGGACACTGAAGTTAGGATTTATTTTGCAACTAATTAAGATTTTCTTGGTATCATTAGATATACCTTCTTAAGCAGAATCTTCGCCTTTTACATGACTTTCGCTAATTCGTATTCCGTACGGGCGTTATTGACCTAAGTATGTGACTATTTGATCACAAAAATTAAGATTTTCTGGACAACTAATAGCAATAAGAAATACATCTATACTAATATTATAAAGAGGAAAGATTTATTTTGTATGTTTGTAACGAATAAACTCAAAAACTACTGGACTGTATAATTCTTTCACCGTTGAAAAGCTACATTCACCCTGAGTAACATAGGCTACATTTTATACCCGTACTCCCACGGGAACGGGAATTACGCGGGTCAAACCGCGTGACGTCCGCTAGTCATTAGAGTTTTTCATGGAAAACCTTTGCCATTAAACGACTTGCACCAATTTGTATTCCATTCGGTGTTATTTATCTAAATAGCTGACTAGTTGGACACTGAAATTAAACTAATAGCCATAAGATATACACTATTGGATAGAGATTTGCAAGGAGAACTTTTGCTACTAGCACCACTTTTGCTAATTCGTAGTATGTTCGGAATAATCTATCTAAATGTGGATAAAATTGGACACTGAAGTTAACATTTTCTGAGTAACCAATAGCAATAAGATATCCACCATTGAAGAGAGATTTTCTATGAGAACTTTTGCTACTAACATAACGTTTGCTAATTTGTAGTCTGTTCGGAGCTAACCTAAGTCACTAGTTTGATACCGAAGTTAGGAGTTTATTTACAACCAATTAACAGTTTACGGGCAACTAATAGATAAGATATCTACAATTGGATAGAGCTTTGCAAAGAGAACTACTAGCACCATTTTTGCTGATTCGTAGTCTGTTCGGAATTATTGAACAAAATGTGTGTCTAATTGGGCACCCAAGTAAAGATTTTCTACGTAACCAGTAGCAATTAGCTATAAACTATTCAAAAGCGCTTTCAATAAGAACGTTTACTACTGTAGAACTTTTGATAATTCCTTGTCTGTTGTGTTTTATTGATAGAACTAGGTAGTTGAATGGATACCGAACTGTAGCTCCTCTCTAATTCTGAATCGAGAAAAGTTGTCAAGGCAAGAAATATTCTTTTTGAAAAGTTAAATCTATTGATACATATCTTAACGCTATTGGTCCATGGGGTAGAATTAACGTTCTGTAAACCCTCAATTACTGTAAGGATTTGTTCCTAAAACGGCAGTTCAGATGTCAATGTTTTGAAAAAAAAAAAAAAAACGTTTTTAGGCTTGTAATATGATGTTTGAAATATACAGTAAGTATCAATGAAACTTAATAAATTGACAAATAACAGTATTTAATTTAAACTAATTTCTCATACTTAGAGCTCTGTAGTTTCTCTCTGACTCCGAATCGAGAGAAGTCGCCATAGTAAAAATGTTCTTAAAGAGTTCTATCCATTGGTGTATATCTTAAAGCTATTGGATGCAAGGGCAATTTCGCCCATTGTCCTTTTAGATAGCTTATTAATTTATTTAGTAATAATCATTCTCCCGATTCATGTTTAGGCAAAAACTCACGGAAACCTGATTTCGTGATTTGGGACCTCTAATTTTTATATTCTATTGAATATACACTGTGTTTCCGGACGAAAACCATAAACTTCGACCGCTCATATTGTGCTCATCATTATGAACAACTTTTACTATGGAACCAAGCAAACCATGAATCGCTAAAAAAAAATTTGCTGTTCCCTACAATTATGTTCGCATAACTCGTCAAAATGTATGGAACAGCTGATTTTTTTTCGCGATTCAGAGTTGGTTTCATAGTAAAAGTTGTTCATAATGATGAGTAGCCTCGCTTAGTGTGGCACTAGGTGGCGGTGTGTGTAATGTCCAGCGATATTTATTGAATGTTCCTGCCCACAGCTACATGGTGGACGCAGCAGACCCGGACAAGATCGAGGCGTCCCGCAACGAGCTGCACAGCCTCCTGGAGAAGCAGCAGCTGACGGGCATCCCCGTGCTGGTGCTCGGCAACAAGCGCGACCTGCCGCACGCGCTCGACGAGCATGGACTCATTGAGCGAATGTAACTACTTCATATTATATATTATCTAGATACTTCCAGTCAAACAAGAAATAAAAAGCAAGATCAAGTCATACAAAGAAAGAATAAAGGTCTTAGCCTACATAAACGTCTACGTCCCACCTGGCAAAAAGATAATTCAAAAATTGGTTTTATGTATTAGTGGCATAAATTAGCAGACAGCTCGCTGTCAGCAAGGTTACCGCCGGCTTGCTTTTATTATAATCTTTTTCCCGGGTGGGAGCGGAGTCGTTTATGTGAGCTAAGACCTTTACTCGCCACCCAAACATCTTGGCAAACCATCGCATGGATAAAAAAGGAATCTGTAGGTTGAAACACAAAATTCCACAAGATTTTATCGGACAATCTTAGCATTATGCTTTTTAAGAAAGAGGTTGTGTTTAGGACGCTTACCCGGCAAGCCATCTAACGCGCCATAGGAATTATTTAATGTCCAATTTATAGTGACAAAAAACAAAGTTTTAAACGTTGAAAGCAAAAACAGACAAAACACATCAGTGTGCGTTTCGATGGCGCGGCCATGACGTTTTTTTATGAAAAAAAATATGCCATGATTTTGTAAAAATTTGTAAAAGTAGACTCCCAAAACCATAAATTTGTCAAAGCTATGGTTAAAAAGTTATAAGGGTTTGAACGTGGCCGCGCCATTGAAACGCTCCGAACCGCGCGGCCACGGAGATCTTGAAAACTAAGCATTGCAGAGACCTGAAAATTTGCTAAGTAACAGATTGAATTTGTAAAAAAATTGTAAAAATATAGAAAAAAATCCTGGGCTTATATTTTAGGAGCTGTAAGACTAATACGCCATGGCCGCGCCATCGAAACGGTGAAAACACATTTTCGCCGATATCTCGCTGAAAAAGCAACGCAGACATCTGAAGTTTTTTGTAAAACCCAGATTTGAATTTGTCAAAACTAGTAAAAAATAAACAAAAAGTCCTCAGTTTACATTTCAGGAGCTATAAGACTAATACGCCATGGCCGCGCCATTGAAACGGTGAAAAAATACGTAATCGCCGATATCTCACTGAAAAAGCAACGCAGACGTCTGAAATTTTTTGTAAAACCTGGATTTGAATTTGTCAAAACTAGTAAAAATAAAACAAAAAATCCTAGGTTTATATTTCAGGAGCTGTAAGACTAAAACGCCATGGCCGCGCCATCGAAACGGTGAAAAAATACGTAATCGCCGATATCTCACTGAAAAAGCAACGCAGACGTCTGAATTTTTTTGTAAAACCTGTATTTGAATTTGTCAAAACTAGTAAAAATGAAATAAAAAATCCTAGGTTCATATTTCAGGAGCTGTAAGACTAAAACGTCATTGAAACGGTGAAAAAATTTTAGGGACAGAATTTTTTTCGTTTTTTGTTTTTTTTTCGAAATTTTAACAATTTTATTGCAGTATCAGATTGACCTTGACCATAGAAACCATTTAGCTTCTGAAAAGCATGGTCCTACAACGCACCGTCTCCGAGTTAGGAGCTGTTATTTATTTTTTAGTTTTTTGAAAAACCCTGTATATTTCCAAAATGGTAGCTCGGATGAAAAACTTTTCGGGAAATAATTTGTTGCTCTAGTTGTATGCCATGAGAAGATGTAAAAAAACCCGCGAAAAATCGTATTTTTTTTTATATTCGTTTTTTTTCTAAGTCCCTGCCCCTAAGTAACGAGAGAAGGATAAGTCTTATAGCTCCTGAAATATGAACCTAGGATTTTTTATTTCATTTTTACTAGTTTTGACAAATTCAAATCCAGGTTTTACAAAATACTTCAGACGTCTGCGTTGCTTTTTCAGCGAGATATCGGCGAAATGTGGGTTTCACCGTTTCAATGGCGCGGCCATGGCGTATTAGTCTTATAGCTCCTGAAATGTAAACTGAGGACTTTTTGTTTATTTTTACTAGTTTTGACAAATTCAAATCTGGGTTTTACAAAAAACTTCAGATGTCTGCGTTGCTTTTTCAGTGAGATATCGGCGAAAATGTGTTTTCACCGTTTCGTTGGCGCGGCCATGGCGTATTAGTCTTACAGCTCCTAAAATATAAGCCCAGGGTTTTTTTCTATATTTTTACAAATTTTTTACAAATTCAATCTGTTACTTAGCAAAATTTCAGGTCTCTGCAATGCTTAGTTTTAAAGATCTCCGTGGCCGCGCGGTTCGGAGCGTTTCAATGGCGCGGCCACGTTCAAACCCTTATAACTTTTTAACCATAGCTTTGACAAATTTATGGTTTTGGGAGTCTACTTTTACAAATTTTTACAAAATCATGGCATATTTTTTTTCAAAAAAAAACGTCATGGCCGCGCCATCGAAACGCACACAACACATCATACCTAGAGCTCCACAGCCTCTTAAAGAAGCAGCAGCTGACGGGCATCCCAGTACTATTCTGATCTACGTGGTCTATCTGGGTGCCTATTTTCGTCCAAATCCTTTTAGCACTTAATGCATCTAAATGTATAAAAATTACTTATCTAATTAAAACAGAGGGTACAAGCTCGTCACTTACTAGAAAAATAACCTGGCATAACTATTGCAAAAACCAAAGATGTTTCCAGTTCTTAAACAGACATTTTTTTGGCTACTTGTTTTTGCCCATGTTCTCGGTTTTTCACCTGCCATAAAATGTTCCTGTTTGTAGTCCCTTTGCAAAGATTTGCCCTTAAAAAATAAACCTTATTTCCTTCCAATAAAATATATTTTACAATAAATTCGCAGGAACTTGTCAGCTATTCAAGACCGCGAGATCTGCTGCTACTCAATCTCGTGCAAAGAGAAGGACAACATCGACATTACGCTACAATGGCTCATCGCGCACAGTAAGTCCGGTAGCGCGCGTTAATCGCATACGATTGTCGACTCTATGTGCAAGACATCTTTAGCACTTAAGGCGCAGTTTTGCCTGAACTTTATTTTCAAGGCCTTGAGTTTTGTGTTCTTTTAGAGTCGTGTAGCAAGATCTTTATGCGTATTCTTACTCGAAATCTTGACTTTAATAAAAACTTATTTGATTTTAAAGGGACTTTTCATGTAGGGCTGTGAGGAATTAAACGATTTTCTTTTTTCAAAATAGGCTCAAAAGACAAAGGGACTCTCGACTCTTCACGAGGCATAAAGGCAAAACCTGTCCTATGCCTCGTCTAAAGTCGAATTGTTTTCTGTAGGCAAATTAGACTTGTCGATGTTATGGGATTGACGATTACGGTGATTATGTTGGCCCTAAATACTACTTTGTATACTTGGCTATGAGACTGATGAGGACCCCTGAGGAGACAGATCCAAGTATACTCATAATATTACTATTTCAACATGATAAAAACGGAATGAACAAAACTTTTCCTACATTACAGGCGGTCGGGCGTCATATGACTTATATCAATGATATAAGGTATGAATTGCAATGATTAACGTGCACGCGTAATGTAACGAATACCTATCAATACTATATCTCCAAAATTCTGCAATAGAATTAAAGTTCGAACAAAAAAGGACTGCGCCTTAGAGATTGTGTTTAAAAGGGATGATCTTGTTGCATTATTATGTAAGTTGCGACTGTGATGGTGTTTAAATACTTTATCACAATGAGTTAATGGTTGAATGTGACTGTGAGGCAATTTCTTACCATCTGAGTAAAAGCCTAATTGGTCACCGATAATTCTTTAGCACATTCTTTTGGTGACTATCTTCTCTTGTATGCCTTGCATGTCTGCCTCATCTCAAAGTTATGCCTCGTTTTGAGTCTAAGCTTTATTTTCTTGCCTAAACACTTTCATACGTAATTCATTGTGAATAAAATAATTTTCACGCCATTTGAGTCGTGATAAATAAATTTAGCTTGTGTTATGCACTCTCTAAAACGAATGATGTGGTAAATTATCTTGTCACAATACAACCATTGGCTTCAGTTAGTTTTCATTGTTTGAAAATGGTGCCAAGCTGTAATTTCGTTTGTTATGTATTTAAGTATTTACGACAAATATTTATTAAAACGCAATAAGCCTTTTATGTGATAAGATAATGTTGTCACATTAGAAAAGTACACGGACATCTAAAGTATAGGTTCTTTTAGATAAATAGCTCACGTTTATTTGATGGGACATGCTTTGAAACAATATGGTATTCTTTCTACCGTCACAAATACCTAACGCATCAATAGTAGATACTTCATTAGATTAATGTAAAAATTAAACCTGAACATATCAATTGTATCGAGTTTAATTTTAATAAAAATATCATAAACTTATTTCATCTAAAAGCAACTATATTTTAGATGCAGTACTATCATATTAGAGTATTTAGATTCCTTGATAATATTAGCGTTATATATTATAAATAAAAAATAAATATACTTATCTCATATTGTTAGCTAAAAAAATAAGTTTAAAGGTATCTAATGTGCGAATAATTTTGTTGTTCTGTTACGTTAGGCGCAAACTGTATATAACATAAATGATCTATACGTAATGTATGTATAAATTTGTCAAATGTACTATTTTGAGGTATGGACACAATATTTTACGAGTATTTTCAATCAGGACCAAGAAATCGTACGAAAAAGACTCCTAATTAGGATAATGTGCTTGGTAAACAGTTGTGGTCGAAGTAATAGCAATCATAGAATTATAATGGACACAACAGTAGAAAACTAGGTCATAAACGCATTTCAGTAAGTCTTGTAGAAAGAGTAATATTTATTTCATACGGTAAAATAGTGTCTTCAAACCAATAATCCTTATTTATTTTTATCATTCAACAAAATTATTCTTACACTAGCAGTGTTTTGTCGAATATAGAAAAGTCACTAGATGTGTAATTAATTGAAATTAAAAACCCGCTTCGACTGCACATTATGTTTATATAAACGTTTATATATTTTAATATACATAGATTTGACAAGTAAAGTGAAGGTTTTCATCATGAGGCGCTAGTTGGTGTGGAAAACTTACCAAAATGTGTTACAATTTATTATGATTTATCGTGAAAAATATTTCTTAAGTTCCAATCATGGTAACGTCTAACCAAAAATTGAATTTAGGCGACTCGAGCGCTAATGATGTGTGGTGTGTTTTGTAACTACCACAGGATACAACCTCTTTACCGAAAGAATGTCGGGGTCTTGCGTTAATAGCGTTTTTAGTATTACTTAATTATCGAACGCATTATATTTGGAAGATTATCTCAAATATTTTATCCAAACATTGGTTTTATTATTATTTTATAGACATTTTGTTATGAAATTAAAATCTTCAAATATTATGACAAATAATCAACGAAATTGATAACCTTTGTACGCGGTAGGTTTATCAGATTTATAATCGCCTTGAATCTAGATATAATATAATCGTTCTTTTATTGTATTCTGTCACAGACTTGGCTGAGACAATAACTGAAATATTATGTTCCTTTGCACTCATTCATAGCGATAGCCATACATGCTCAAGTATGCCTACTGAGGCAAATTATACAATGTATGTAAGTAAACCCTTTGCAGGTAAACAGAAATGAAGATACATGTGTTAAGACTTGGTAACACACAAAGTACGTACACTTGAATATTAAAATATTATTATGGATAGGTCAATTTTGCATAGGCTGTAGCGATATGTAACTCTCTATTTAAATTACGAATGATCTTGTTTTTTTTTAATGAATTTGGTATTCACTTTTAATTTGTTAGCTTTTGTACACAAAGACAGGTTCACATAACTTGGGGAGGTACATTAATGGATTTCACAAGGAAGTACCTCGAATCCTCCGCGGTTTGAGCGATGTATGTCTTGTCATTGTATATTGGTGTATGGTGCATCCACACCGCAGTTACTTTTTGTGGAGCAACGTTTTCAAATGTTACTGAGCAGCATCCGGTAGCAAAAATGTATTTAATGTTGCCGTGTTAATATATGTTGAGTAATGTTGCCTAACTTTTGAAAACAGTCAACATGTGGTAACAAATTGATAACATTGTTAGAGAATGTTACTATAACATAATTATGATAAAGGCTGTGCAATTCGCTTGTAGTTACTCTTTGTTATATTTTGTTAATTTATGTTACTCGCGGAGTGGATGCAATAATAACATTTAACAAATAGTAACAAGTAGCTACAGAAGTTACAAATTGTTACTAAATTTTCAAGAAAAAGTAACTGCGGTGTGGATGCACCATAAGAGCCACTCCCTGAACAATGTATGATCTTCAAAATGTAGCATTCCACAAAATTATTTGAGGTATTTGTTCAACTATAATTATATTTTTTTTTTTATATAACGGTGCGTTTATATTGTATGGCTGTAACTTATCTTTTTCTATAAAATAATATACCACACGCAAAGATGTAACGAAAATGTTATGTGTCTTATTATTTCATAGCCTTTTTTAATATGGATTTTTGATTGTTTGCTCACTATGATGCAGTTACGAAATATTTAGCAGGAGTTATACCCTTGTAACTCATTTTAATTTATTACAGACTTTCTTATTTATTTATTTTCATACCTGATACACTTATTAATAATGCGAGTGATTCGTGTAAAAAACAATCACGTATATAGGAACACCCATCACTTGTAGTGTTCAAAAACTAAACTTAACTTGAGTTATTAATTATAAAAAAAACTTCCTACAGTAAACTAACATCTAAAGATTGGATTTGTCTAAAGTAGGTTATTTAGAAACGTTGAATTGTAGATTTGATCCGATTAAATATTTTAACGTAATTTACGGCCTTTTACAAAATACAATGAAGTCTGGAGTCTGGGCTGGTCTGAAGCTTTACCGTTGAAGGCAGCCTCTTAGTTGTGCTTCGAGAAGAGTTACACAATGCTCTTTTATGAATATTTACTAAGTTAAAGGTTTTATAACTAAACATTACTGTATACGCACGCAGTTTGTGCCTCAAAAAAATGCAATTTATTACCTTTCTTGGGGTATGCGCCTCACTTCGAGGCGCCTCGGGTTGAGGCACTCCTCGCTTTGAGGCTGCTGTCAGTGGATCAAGTTTTAAACTATCACACACACAATGAAAATAGCTGTCTCTTCAAACGTTAAGTTTCCAAAAAAAAAAAAAAAACTAAACGGCATAAATCCCATAAAAAATGTTTTTAAGTTTAAAAAATTATAATATCTCCATAATTACAGCCTGCATGTAAATAAATTGGACTCGTGTATCAAATATAGTGTGGGTTGGCAATATTTTGTAGAAGCACAATTAAATTACTATTAATTAAGACCTTTTTCATTAAAAATAGCCTCGTTTGCGTGAGGTTGCACACCCTGATGTAATTGGCTATAAATCTAAATCCTTGACTTCGACGGATTAGAATTTAGTTCTATTTACTAAAGACAAGCTGAACATTAACGAGGGAATTATAAACTTGTGTTATCAGCGGGTTAGAGCCACCTAATGGCTTCAACGTTGTTGCGATATTCCGAAAACACAAAAAGAATGGTATGTAGTTATAGTTGAATATTTAAATTGTAATATTGTTTTCATACAAAGTATTGTTAACAGATAGAGGAGTACTTGTCGCAAATAAAATAATCATTCTTAATGAGCTATCCATAGAGTTGAAATATGATTAAAATAAACTTTACCTACATCCTCATTTAGTTCGGATACGAGAATTTAACCTAAGTAATCGCTCACTAAAGCTAAAGTACTTGCACGTATATCTATATTGGTAGTCTTCATACAACTAAGGTCACGTTGCAAAAAACGCGGGGCGCTTAATGTACCTAAATATTATCTTTTATTAAATGCATAATATGAAGAGGATATAATCACATGACGTGCGATTTAATTGAACTGACGTCACTATTACTATACTAAGTAGATGAATAAATGTCACCGTAAAATTGTCAAACACGTTAGATTGTAATCTCGCTAGCGAGGTTGTAAACTCTCGAAATATTGTCAACGGAACATACTGCTTACAATATAACGCATTATTTTTCGGTAGATTGTAATCTAACGAAGTGAAACTGTAATATTGTGAAATGCGTGCGACGGAAGTACCTCTGCCCCCATAATCGGGACTTGGGGCACCCCCACGTTAGGTTCCTTTAAACCCTGCACTCAGAATTAGGGGCCAAGCGTAGCGGGGCTCCGTCGACTACGCTTTTTAGGGGAATATAAAGTGTTTTGAGGTTCATCAGCATCATCATCATCAGCCTATAATGTTCCCACTGCTGGGACACGGCCTCCTCTCAATGAGAAGGAATGGGCTATAATCTACCACGCGGGCCCAGTGCGGATTGGTAGATGCCACATGTCTTCGAATTTTTGGGGTTAGGTTATATTAATCGGTATTTCTCAGGAATGGTACATTATCTTTTCATGAGAGTGGTACCATTACAATATTACGGTTTCGCTTCGATAGATAATCTACCGAAAAATAATGCGTTTTATTGTACGCAGTATGTTCGTTTGACAATATTTGGAGAGTTTACAATCTCTAGTTATTTTACAATCTAACGTGTTTGACAATTTTACGGTGACATATAGGTATAAGTGATTATTCATACGTTTATTAAATAATGTCTCATCAAATCATGCGGCCTGTCTAATAGATTTTAGAGAAACAAAATGACAGAATTCTATCTTTACTAAAATCATTTAGAATATTCTATGCGACAAGTACTGAAGGAGGGTAGGTAGTATTGTTTGAACCTTTGTATTATATTACGCGTTGTATATTTCCAAAAAGAAGTTTCTCTCGATAGTTTGTACTCTGTTTTTAACAAAGAAATAAATATCATAAGGGCTGCAATGTTGTGTTTATTTATTTTGTCCTGCTTTATTATTGCCAGCCAGATTCAGGACTGACTTCCGGTACTAGGAGGAGGAACAAGGAGCATTCATGTGGATTTTCCAGAAATGTGTCAACTATTTTTTTAGGAGTAAGTTTTTAATTTAAAAAAATATTCTATAACTAAGAGAAATCAATAAGAATTCATAAGGCTTTCAAATATAATCTAAAACTTATAAAATAATATTTCATTTAAAAATATGATTATCATGATTATTATTTAAGCTCTCTCACAAGGACACAATAAATTGTTTGTATAATAAAATAAAACTGGTGATGAACACTAAAATAAGACCCCTAATAAATTGGACAGGAGAAGGATGAAATGATAATGAAAACGACAGAAATACATTAAATAACACATACACAATAATAAGTCACTAAATGAATTCAATTTTTTGTCATAGCACCAAGTTATTTAAACGTGAAATTCATTTTGAGATCTGGGTTTAAAACGAATTTTCCCAAACGATCCATTTCATAATCTGCTCTGCTTCCAATGCTCAATTGCTCATGCTTAAAATATTTAAAAAATGCTTTGAATATTAATTTATTTGTTAGCTCCAATTAATCAATTTGGATCAAATCAACCAGCTTGATAGAACTAGTCCCAGAGATAATATCAGCTACGCTGGCTTGAGTTCTATCTCGTTCAGCAATTGATTCGACCTTAGCCAACCTACGTTCCAACAGAAGAACTCTGTCTTCAAGTCTGTTCAATTTATCTTCCAGTTCTTCAAACTTTTCGTCTTTCTCACTCTTGCCTCGCAGCGTATCGAGCTCGTCGTTCAACATCTTCACTTGATCGGACAAGGAGCTTTCTGTCTGAGACGATTCGAAAGAGGAGGTAGAAGTGTGTGCCATCAGAACAGGCGGCAACTCCCCCTGCTTCAGATAAAACTCTGACTTCTTAAACTCCCTCAGTTCCTCTGTTGTCAGCAGAGCACCGACGACTTTTTCGATATCGTTCGCGTCAATGGCCGCAATTACATCTTTTAATTTGTCACAATAGACCTTCTGGAGAGTTGGCTTGAGTCCGCCGATCAAATTGTGTTCGTCATTCCAGAAGAATGGGATGTCTTTCTTGCTGATGGCTAGGTACAGTTCTTCTACCATAGTGCGGAATAGAACGCTGATTTTGTTCTGCCAGTACGTCTTGTCTTGCATGTCGTGCACTTTCTTCAAGAAGAGTGACTTGATGTAGTAGCTAGCGATAGCCTTCATCTCAAGAGCATCCCGTAATTTTTTCACCTGGAATTTTGTAAAATAATTTCTCGACTAAGATTCTTATAGAAACAATAGGGAAGTAATATACTATGGATAAAGTCTAGCGCTTATTACGATAACTTATAGAGTCTTCACGCAACCCTGCATCAGTGAAAACTCATAGGTACGTAGACTAAGTAGAAACATTGGAACAACGTCGTTCAAGCAATATTGTATCCTCTGATCTCTATATGTATAAACTTAGGTAGAGCTTGAATTAAAAAAAAATAAGGACGTGTAAAAGTGTTTGTGAAAACCAATTTGCTAAATAAATATCATTTATTTAGCTAATATGCAATGTATACTTATCTCCAATTTTATTGAGGGTTTTTTCGATAGGATTTAATTTGAATCAAAGATAAGTTTGCTTTACCATTTAAATCATAATGATTTTGTTAATCAATTAGTCTTTGTTTATACTATGAAAAAAGAATAACAAGAGAATATTAGTATATTACATCACGCTTGTGATTCCCGAGGGTAAGGTAAAGACGTACGTAAACTCACATTTCGCACTTTATATTTAATTCCATGTTATTTAGAGCAATACCTACAGACTCCATGGCGCTACAGAGAAATCCTTGATGGAAAATCTCAATAACCCTTTGCCCGACCTAGGGACTCAAGCCCAGTAGCGCTTGAAATCGGAGGAAAATTCTCACCAGTCTAATAGTATTCTTCAAAGCAAAGCAATCTTTGATGAGTTCTCTCTCCTGCTCCTGGAACGAGAGGCGCCAGCATCTGTTCTTCAGCGTGTTGTCGTTCAGCGCCTTGTTCGGCTTGGGCACTACGAGCCAATCCTTAGCTGCGATGCCGTCAATGACCCTGAAATGGCAATGGATTTTAAGCTTTACAGCAATGTAAGTTTGCGATTTATCGATGCAGTCCAATTTATAGCTTTTCGCAATTATAGGAAGGTTTCTTTGGCATTGCCGTGGTCTAGTAAAAAATTGATGCTTTGGACTGGGTGGTAGGTATATCTGAAGTTTTTTTTTTTTTCAAATTATATTTTGTATGAGTTGTCATAAACTGATATGCGACACTCATCGATCGGTAAAAGAAAAATGATGCTTATGATCTAAATCTCACTTTGGCTTACATACTCGTATACAAGATTCTTTCATCCTTTCTCAAATAATACATTTTAATATATGAATTTTGTTTCGATATTTCAGACTTAATCCTACAGCAGAAGTTGTCACTAAACTTCTTGTTAAAAACTACATTTCTTACATTCAAATTGATAAGTTAACACAATAAAATTTAATTTAGTTTAGTCTTTTCACAGAAATCGGTGAAGGAGAAAATCGTGGAGAAACCTGTCTTGAGCAAGCGTGGTGATTAATGCTCGTGCCTTCTCTGTATGAGAAGAGGCCTTTCCCCCAGGCAGTGAGCCAGTAATCTGCTGGTATTATTAAGTCTTTTTTTAATAAATTGGCAGACAACTAACCTGTAACCGTCAGGTGTGCGAGGATACATAAACTTGATCACCGGCACTAGGTCCACGTCCAATGCATATTTGTCAGTACCCTCACCGTTCCTGATGTTCAGTGTGAAGGCCGGCCCGGATTCCTTATACGTCAGTAAATACACGTCGCCGTTCACAGTGACCTTCCCTTCCATGAGGTTCAATGCTTTCTGTACGTTCTTGTGCATCCATTGCCGGAACTTGTTCTGCAGGAAATACTTGTCCCCATCTCTCCATTCCCGCGTTACTTTGTGACAGCTCTCCCAGTTAGGCTGCTTGTCTAAATGGTCGAATGGGTCCGTGATCTTCAACTTGACAAACCCTGGCTCTTCGTTCTCAATCGTAATGTCTTTGTAGCTGATTGGTAGACGAATCACGATGTCCATGTCGAATTCGTCCATTCTCCCCACTTTGATGCCGTCGGAGACGCTTCCCGCGAACATGATCTGATGGATAGGATGTAATTTTTGTTTACCATGTGGTGTGGAGGAGGCCTGTGTCCCATTAGTGGGAACGTTATCGGAAAATTTATTTTATTTTTTGCAAAAAAGTTTTATTTTTCACTTTTTAGTGGTTCACATGTGCTTGATACACATGGAAGTGCATACCGTTACAATTGCAACAAGCCCAAACACGACTAGGATACATTGTCTCATTATGGAGTTCCATGACTCTTGGCTTCATCATCAGATCTGATGGTAGAATGGTTCTTATCAAACGCAAATGCTTCACTTGTTGTAGAAAATACCAAATCGCTGTACGTTATCCTATAAAATTTGAAGAGTTCCCTCGATTTCGCTAAGATTCCATCATCAGATCCCGACTTGGTGGCTAATTGGCTATGGGACCATTTGGAAAGTATACCCTTTCCAACAAAAAAAAAACCAACACGCGCGAACAAACATAAAAAAAAAAATAGAAACATCCGAATTGAGAACCTCCTCCTTTTTTAGAAGTCGGTTAAAAATAGTATTTACCCTTCTTCTGTCAAAGGGCTTGAGAAGGTATCATTTTCTGCAGGTAGTTTTAGTGTAAATTGAATTTTTCTCCAACGATTTCTATTTGTTTTAAAGTGTTATCTTGGGTATTAATTTGCCTTCAGTCTAAAAATCATGAGTGTATTTGATATTTGGCAAATATTATTTTGCATAATTTAAGCGATACGGTAGAAAATAAATGAGTAAAAAATTAAAAATACCTGGCTACTGTACTTCTTGTAGTAGTTACATTGTTCACCCATCTTCTGTTTGACTTGTTCGAAGACGCTCTTGAACACTTCCTGGGATTTCTTGAAGTCGTCATCTTTGATAGAAATAAACTGCTTGAACACCTCTTGTAGGTACAAGTCCAAACTTCTCTTTTTACAGCTCATGGTTCACTGCAAGAAAGCGAGAAAAGCTATGGTTTTTGGGTATTAAATAGGTTGTTTCCTATACCCGACGAGATTCGAGTCAGTGAAAGTCACAATATATTTATTTAAATAGACCCAAATGGCGACAGCTTAACTTAAAAAAAAGCAGGTAGCTAAGTAACGGGTGCGACCGGAGCGACAAAAAATGGGGAATGGATATCGGTAAGTAAACCCACCATTATATACATTTCAGTTGAGGTGACGTAGGTACAAAAATTATTTCTGATGTAATAATTTTCCTTAACGATTAGGTGCTTATTTTCTGCTCTGCCTACAAGATAAGCTGAACCATGCAATAGTTTTAATTTAATTATGAAGAAACTAAAATTTAAGTCCGTTTAAGAACAGTCAGTCGCTTCCGAACCGAAACAAATTGAGTAAGTACCTAAATAGTAAGGAGGATGGTGATAACGATCTCCTTGTCCTTAAAGCCTGCGCAGACGAGGGAATAAGCATCAGAGACAGCGACCAGGAGACTGCGCGACAGATGCTGCCCCTAACCAGTACAGTTTCTCGTGTCGCGCTCGAAAAGTACGTGTGTTTATTGTAAAAAGTGACTACTTTTTCTGACGAAGACTGTGAATAGCTGATTGAGCTCATCAGACAGCACTCTCCGATATACGATGCACAACTAGACTCCTACAGAGACGAAAATTCCTACAGAGACAATAACTGGAAAATCATAGCAAATTATCGTCTTCTTCGTCCTCAAATAGAAGTTCTACTCGGCCTCCTTAAACTTTCATTTAGGTGTCGACTGATGTCGCTTAATATTAGTGAAAACTGGCCCTAAACGGCAAACGCATTGTCAGCTTGCTTTACTCATTCGATTTTTTACTGCACGTGACAAGATATTAAAGCTTACATTTCCGTTTGACTGACTGACCTATTGGTCGAGTGGTCGCAAGGGCGTCTGCTGAGAATGTGGTCCTAGGTCCGATTCCCGAATCGGGCAGTGTTATTGGGTTTTCCATCAGGAATTTCTCAGTAGCAGCCACAGACTCTGTATTTGTACCCGGTTGATGGCGATAGGCTCGGCCCCTATTACTTAAGTGACTTAAACTTAACTGGCGAAATGTGGGTGTACCTACTATTAGGTACGCCTCTTCCTAACCCTTCAGGTTTAGGTTTATTACAGGCGTGAGGTGAGGTTTATTACAGGTATGATATGTTATTTTCTGTGTCTGAGACGCCACTTCTAAAATTTAATGTCGGACACAAAGATTTACTTTGGGACAAGTTCGAGTCGTTTCCGTACGGCCATTAGTCACCGAGAGGAAAACTCTTACGCAATAATTAATTATTACATTAATAATAAGGTGCGTGTTTTTGTTGAGTTTATATTGTTAATAAGGTATGATGGGGTTGACATATCCTTATTGGACAAAAACCCCAAAATTAAAAAAAAAAATAAAGATTAAAAAAAAAAAAAAAAAAAAAAGGTGCGTGTTTTTTTTTTTGATCGGGAAAATTACATCAACCGCAATCTCTTTTCAAAAGTCGGCAAGTGACGCAAAGCAATAATTACGAAATTCCCATCATCTTACACTATATTATTCCAGCTATTTGTTCTGCATCTGATGTAAGTTTCTAAGATATAAAATAATAATGTGGTAAATCTTTACGAATGGGACATCTTCGTCACTGGAATTTTAATGCAAACATTACGTTGTAAGTTTGCAAGTAAATTCAAACTTAAAGTGTATAATTTCACCACCAAACTTTCAGCGCGTTCCGAGATAGACTGTAAACGCTATGAGCGTCCATAAACCCGTTCCGAGATACCGTGAGCGCGATCATAAGCGCGATATCGATGTTCCTTGAGTCGTCATAGATGACGTCATGACACGCGCCATCTTGCGATTACACCGACCATGCCCCAAAGAAATATCACCGTAAGCGCTGTCAAATGACCTAATGACAGATCTTAGTTGTCATAATAGTGAAAACTAAAACGGAACGCAAAATATTGCTGTGAGCGCTGTGAGTGATTATATCATATCTCGGAATGTACGGTATATTTTTAAAAGCCCATTTTGCTCCATGGCAGGGCAAATACACGTAGTCGCACGGGACTGGTCAATGTGGCGACACTTGGGGGAGGCCTATGTCCAGCAGCTGATGACACCTAATCTGTCATTGGACGAACTGTGCTCATAAGTCGTCGGCCGAACACGGCTGATAGAGTGAAACATCAATGAAAAGAAGGACTAGATGTACGCATTCACTATGCGTACATCTAGTTCAAAGAGATAACTTATACCAAAGAACTAGGGTGCATTCCGTTTTAGAAAATAATCACTCACAGCGCTCACATCAATATTTTGCTGATTTAGATTTCACGATTATGACAGCCAAGAGCTGTCACAGGTCGTTTGCCAGCGCTCACGGTGATATTTATTTGGGGCATGGTCGGTGTGTCATGTAATGACGTCATCTATGACGATTCAAGGGACATTGAAATCGCGCTCACGGCGGCAGTTCGGAACGGGTTTATGGACGCTCAAATCGTTTACAGCCTAATTTGGAACGCGGCCCAAGTCATCGGATGATGTCAGTTACAGAGCATCATTGATGTCGGTGATGGTCGGTTGGAGTAGTGTAAGTAGGTACCTACACGCACTTCACTTTTTCCAAGTTCGTCCGACAATGTAGGTCCGTTCGACCCATGACGGATTAGGTGTACCGTTCGCGGTACCTTTTCTTTCCACTCTTCTCTTTCTAGCATAGAGCTAAGCCCATAGAACCTCACGTGACGTATGTACCTGCTGCCTAGCCGTCACAAGTTTGAGAGTCAGCGTGCCTAAGCACCGGCCCAAGCGATTGCTTATCGTGTGACGTAACTTCTTATCGTTTGTGGCTGTATGACTGTATGTGTGCTTGCTTGATAGGGAACGGACAAAGAAAATGTTATCCAACCAGTCTCCGTCATAATATAGTAATTTCACGCTATCGTCAGATTAATAAATTATGAAAAATCCTACAACAGAACCCTAAAAACAAAATGATGAAATTGTTTGATGTTTTTTTTTGCCAAATGGCAAAAACGGATTCGTCCTGTCCGTCCGTATATCTACACTAATATTATAAAGAGGAAAACTTTGTTTGTTTGTTTGTTTGGTTGTAATGAATAGGCTTAAAAACTACTGGACCGTTTTTAAAAATTCTTTCACCATTCGAAAGCTACATTATCCACGAGTAACATAGGATATATTTTATCCCCGTACTCCCACGGGAACGGGAACTATGCGGGTGAAACCGCGGGACGTCCGCTAGTCAGTCATATTTTTACTCCGATATATTTTTCAACCGACTTCCAAAAAGAGGAGGTTCTCAATTCGTCTTTATTTTTTTTTGTGTTTTTTACTTCAGAACTTTCGACTGGGTGAACCGATTTTGATGGTTCTTTTTTTATTTGAAAGCTGGCGCTTCCCGTCCACACGGGAAGCACCAGCATCAGATCTTCAGCAAATTAAAATGGGACCACTCCCATTTTAATTTGCTGAAGATCTGATGCTGATCTTCGGAGATATACAATGGAACTCTTCAAAAATAGACAGCAAATCTGCAGTGATTGCTGCAAACGCTTGGTTGTTTATTGTTTATCCAATATCATGACGTAACATCACGCCTGTATGCTCTGAGGGGGTACTCTAGAAGTGTATAATACACCCAGATTTCGACAGTTAGGTGTGTTAAGTTCCATTTATTGAGGATAAGCCCTATTACCGTGGCATATTGTTTTTTTTTTATTTTATTGGAAAGGATGTACTTCAAGGGTACTAGGTACATTGATGAGAATTTGGTTAGGTTCTACTTCTGATTATGAGATCCATGACAAAGGAACGGAACTCTTAAATTCTTAAGAGCCAATTAACGATACTTACTCGGCCGAATCTGATATAGGCTATTCGGATATTTGAGTCACCTACCATAACGTCGTTATTAACCGACTTCAAAAATAAGGAGGTTCTCAATTCAATGTTCCCCGATTACTCGAATATGGCTGGACCGATTTTGTTTTTTTTAATTGTTTGAAGGGGTATAATCATCAAATCAGGATCTGATGATGGAATCCTGGAGAAATAGAGAGAACTCTTCACATTTTAAAGGCACACTAGAAGCGATTTGCGTAGTTTTAGGAAGTGTACTTTCTCGAAGTGATCCCATTTCAATTTGATGAAGATCTAATGAAGAACTTCGGAGATAGGCAACGGAACTCCTCAATAAATGATAGCAAATGTACTGGGATTGCTGAACTCTCGTAGCTGTCAATTGTTTACACCAGTTCATAATAGAAAATCACGCCGGTACGCTGTGAAGGGGTAAGCACATGTGAACCACTAAAAAGTGAAAAATAAAAGCTATTTTACAAAAAAATAAAACCGACTTCAGAGAAAACAAAAAAGTGAAAAATAACTTTAGCTTCAGAAGTCAGTGACAAAAAAACTAAATCAATCAAATAAAGATCACCGACTTCTTGAAGCTAAAGTTATTTTTCACTTTTTTGTTTTCTCTGAAGTTGGTTTTATTTTTTGTAAAAAAGCTATTATTTATAGTAGGTAGGTAAGTTAGCGGGGTATAATTGCATACCTAACACATTCACATTCCCCATGTTATTAATTATGTCAATTCAAGAACATTCATTATTGCATTGCCAAGGAGACAAAGTTTTTCTTATCAAACAAGCAATGCATTACGATTTTTTCAAAATTCTTCGGGATGCGATAGAATCATAGAAAACTTTATAAGTAACGGGACTGTTTCCGATTCAATTTTAATTCTGTTGCAGATCGAAAATTTTCGTTGCGAAAATTAACTTTGCATGTGGTTGGTTCGAATAGATGTACAAATAATAAAATCACCATCAGTACCTACGCATTGCGCAAGGTTCTACCTACTTGATGCATTATATCTTAGAGAACTACTCAATATTGTTTATTTTGTCTATTGATAAAATATGTACTTAGGTCTAATCTTTCTTATCAGATATTAAATCTCAGGTAATGTAGTGATTATTGTTCTATCATTATCTCATGATGTCTACTGTATATCTTCGCAACGGGGACTCCCTCAAGAATGTTTTAAGTAGGAGATAGAGGGCTATTATAATTACCTACATAATTTACAGACTCTTATAACATTTCTAAGTCTGGAGTCTCCGGTGGAATAAGGCAAAATGTGTGCAAATTCCATTTTAGAAATGCCAAACAATTCATCATGGTATTGCTATGTAATTTATACCTATTTCCATATCTCACATTGTTGCTACTGAAATCTTAGTTCCTATTTTAACAGTTGTGACTCGGATCAACAGCAAAAGCTTAACATTCCAACATTCATTTTGTGAAGTGGTTGGAAATATGGGGAATTCGAGTTTCAATTACCTACTTATTTTATTCGCTGTAGTTTAGGGAAATGGAAAGTCCTACCACTGGTTACTAATTTTGTGTAAACTTTATTTATGTAAAATCATAAATGGTGCATGTGGTGCTAGCCTGTTAGTGATTGTTGCATATTTAAGAAGAAGGATTTGATTGCTGTTTTGTGTTAACTATTGTTGGCTAAAATTTGAACTTACTTTAATTAACATGCAATGGACCAAATAACATCCACATAGTTATCAGTTTATGTCTCTAAATGAGCATGAAAGTGGGACAAACAACCAAAAGTAACCCCTAGAGCCTAGAGACCAATTAGCCTAGAGACTAATTTATGTCCAAAATTAATTAATATTTGTAAGAATTTTCCTCATTCAACTAGAAATTAGAAGCAAATAGCTGTCAAATATTTTCACGTTTTAGGGCCGGTTTTCCAATCGCCAGTTAACTTTTATCCGACAAATAAGTTTGACATTTTGACAGTTTTTGTATGGACACTCTGCCAAAACGACAGATTTATTCTTCAGATAAAAGTTAGCTAATTATTGAAAAATCAGCCCTTAATTAATTTGGCAATTTTACTGTATGAAAATAAGAAATATGGCTCTGTAGTGGACTAAAAAATTGATAAGGGAATGCAATAATTAATATTGTAACACCGAATATATAGTTTTAGATGTAAAAAAAGTATTTGGGAACTTGCCAAATGCCTTATATACACCTGAAACGTTTACAACATCAAATTTAGGGTTTTAATTGCAATTCATATTCAATTTTTTAGTGCACTGCTATAAGCGATGTTGCTAACTTTTCGGATACGCACTCTTAATAATTAGTATTAATTATGTATGGTAATTAACAATACTAACATCAAAAATTGCACATTTTAAAGTACTTACTGCATGCATCAGCTATGATAGTAACCACTGTTGGAACACTAGCTTCCTTCCTAGTGAGATGAAAGTGGGCAATATGGAAGCTCACTGTGGGTTAGCGGATATTATAATGTCTTTGAATTTTTGGTTCTAGGATATTCGACTTTCCTCACAATGTTTTCCTTTACCGTTTAGAGAACTGTTGTAACTAATAAGAAGAAAATACACAAGTCTTGGTTGGAGTGTAGCCTTAGGGGTGATATGAAGCAAGGACTTCAAATTTTTTGTTTTTTTTCCATAACCCATTTTATATGACAATCCAGTCTTTACTTTGCATACATTACTACTAAGACACTGGCCACTAATGATAAAATTTGGAGCATCATAAAACAGGCAGAATAAAAACGAAAGACACATGCATTTATTAATGTACCTATGTAATTATTCTAAGACTTGATAAATCATTGTGTCATTTACTTACCAAAAAAAAAAAAACAACAATGTGATTATCAATCCTGTGTTGTATTAAGTGTATAATATACACAATTGTTTCATGTTTTCTTTAATGATGTAAGTTGTTGTAGGTACCTAATATTCCCTTCGTATTAAAGGCAGTATTAAATGCTTGGCACTTCTAAACCTACATGTATAATTAAATTTGCCGTTCTAAGTGACGGTCTCTTGTACAAACTGTGCAATGGAATTTGATAGTTTAATTTTTTCCACCACATTTTATAGAATTTGTTCTGGATGTGTATAATTAAGTTGTGTGTAGTTAAATGTATTTTAATCATTAATAGAAGGAAATCTCAATGACTTGGGAAGTCATAAAAACTGTGCAAGGCGGCTTATTGATATTTTTAAAGATAATTGTAGCCCATGACAGGGCTGGCTAGTACTTGTTTGGACAATAATAAAAGTATACTGTTGCCAATATCAAGCAACATTCTGGCAATCAGCCAAGTCCAGTGACTAATAAAAAAAAAAAAAAAGGTAAGTTGTGAAAAAATACAAACAAACATTCTCCGATTCTCCATCTTTAAAAGTACTTAGATGATTTCTTAACTTTACACAATAACTACTAAGTATAGCTAATATGAGTTAACATTACCTATTATTGTGTTTTAAAATGTCAGAAGAAAAGATACTAGTTTATCAATTTCTGAAGTTTTAGTGGTCACAGTTCGTAGAATTTTCCAATTCGTTAATAGAACAATCAAATCTTCATTTTCCCTACTTCCGTGCTGTTAAAAGATGACAATAAAGTCTTCTCCTTTATAATGTAATCAAGTTTTAAGTAAGTATATTTGCTGACAACTAAACTCACCTACGTGTAGAGATTACCCTTTTTCAAACAAGATCGGTGTCACAAAACAACACTGCAGTTTTGAATGAATAGTAAGAAGCCGGTTTTACTGCCACCCGTATTCTGTTGACGTTGAAAGCAGAATGTTCCATGTTTCCATTCGTTAAAGCTTATTTTTTTATAACACTTCAACTCAGTCGGGATTTCCATGATAGGAAGTTTCAGTGTTGACGTTCTCAAAGAGATTGTTACCACGATATTCTTTGAAATCAGTTACAAAAAAAGGAACGGTGAGGAAAGAATGAGAGGTTTTCTTTTCGAGAGTAAAAAAAAAAGATTCTATGAACTCGATAGATGGCGTTGATCCGACTACGTTACTAGGTGCCAAAGCCAAAACGCTTGAAAAAACACACGTCACATACGCTCGTTGACTGATACTTTCGTTTGCATAAGCTTCCGAATATAACCATTAGGCAATGCCATTAGGTCCAAGGGAAATTATGTGACGTTCTGTTCCTTGCAGTAACGTAGTCAGACCAACGCCATCTATCCAGCGACTAGGGAAGAGTTGGAAAAGAAAATCCCTCATTACCATGCCCTAATTTAAAATATGAGGTTCATTAATTTATTTTGTGCCCAGATCTAGATTTCTGTTTTATTTTAAATCATTAATAATTTCACTTAGTTTATCCATAAAATCACATTGACAATACAGCCCGTTGACCGTACATCATAATTATACGTTTTTGCACCTGGCCATGTTTAGAACTAACACAAAAAGAAAATCTACAGAAACCACTTTACAAATGTTTAATAACATCCCAGCCTTGACAAATGTCATTCAATCGCCAAAACATCCTTGCAGTATGTACAGATGCTAGCACATCAAGCTACCCGAAACTGTCAAACTTTCCCAATCAACCTTGGACCTAATGCTAAAGAGATGAAGTTCGACTTAAGAGGACGACTTTATGACTTTGACCTGTTTTAAGTGAAAAATAAAAGCGGCACGTTCAAGTATTACGTGGGTTAATATTTGCTGACAAACGAAACGCTGCATTCGCTGGCCGACGGATATTAAAATAATTGGTATGCTCGTATGTTGCCGAGCATATCTAATTGAACACATCTCAAGAGAAATCTATGGCGTTTGACAGAACGAGTTTTAAGTTTACCTATCGTTTTGGCTAAACTCTGTTTCGATGTTGACCTGGGACGGTGGTCTTTCTCAATTTCTGATTCTTCAATCAACGGAAGACTAACTTGTTTGAAAATTTACAAATGTCGGTTTGACAGCTTTTGAATCAATATCAAACGACAAACTATGAAATAATAACCGTAACACAAAAAAAAAAAACGAAATGAAACACATTTTGACATTAATAGTTAACCCCAACTTACCCTGAAATCAAGAACAGTTCTTAATTTTGGCAACTCCTTTTCAATCTGTCAAAAAGACAAGGAACTTACTTTTGCTCCAAATCGTCCTGAATAGCGGTCTTTTCATATTTTAAAAATGAAATAAATTTTCCTAATAATATCCTTCTGAAATAAGAAATGCGAAAGTTTGTGAGTATGGATGTATAGATGTATGGATGTTTGTTAATCTTTCACACAAAAACTAATGAACGGATTTAAGGCTGATGCTCCAGGGTAGCCCGCGAAATTATAATTTTCTTACGTTTTTCGCAATTTGCAGGCAAGTGCTAGGTTGTAGGTTGATTAAAATACTGTTCGTGACTGTAAGACGTATGTAGTTATAGATTTATAATCATCAAAATCATCAAAACAACCCTTTTTTTTTAGGATGGGCTCCTCCTCGTGGGGGGGGGGGGGGGTTCAAAACAACCCTCCAAGTTCCTAAAAGCCAAAGGACGATTTTGGCATTGAAGAAAAGAATTTCACGGGCCTGACGCTTTGACGCTTTCGCTTTACTGGTTATAAAACTGGTTTTTCAAGGTCGCAATCGTTCCTAGACCTTTAAGTTACAGAATTATAATCATCAATACAACCCTCCAAGTTCGTAAGAGTCGATGAACGAATTTTTCACGCTCAAAGTCCGACTTCGACTCTTATGAACTTGGAGGGTTGTATTGAAGATTTTGATGAAATTCTGTAATTGAATACGTCTTACAGTCGCGACCGATATGTTTATCAACATAAAACTTAGCACTGCCCTACAAATTGCAAAAAACGTAAGAAAATTTGAATTTCGCGGGCCGCCCTGACGCATTCAGCTTAAGTCTTCTCTTTAGGCCAACTTAACAGATTTACGATTTTGTTGTTTTATTCGTCAATGTAACGTTATTGTGTAAATGGCTAGGACGACAGTTTGTGGTATCTAACTTGCCTTCACCTTTAATTATTTAAAATCATGAAACTTGGCCAAAATAACATGACAAAATCCTGATTTGGGTATTGACGCGTCGAACGGAATGTATTACTTTTTTTTCCGTCGTGAAGAAATGCGGGAAATTACCGACCATTTTACAGTGTTGCCATCATAACACAGACCTACTATTTCATCGTATTTTATGTTGTTAATAGCAAAAGCTGTAACTAAAAATCAAATGTAAACATTCCTAATAATCGATGTTATCGCCTGTTTTATTTTAATGTTTCCAGAGTTTCCTTTTAAGAACGTTCTTCACACACTGCTTCATCAAAATAAACGTATATATTGAGTGGAACAACGGCCACGTCACTTGATTAGTAGAATTTTCAATACGTGGTGTATGGCATCACACAAGATAACACTGCTTGCTCAGTGTTGCCATATATACAGATTTCTCGGTATTCATACAGATTTTCAACATGTCATACCGATAAAAAATAACTCCTTATTTTTATACAGATTTTGGTTATTTGCTTATTTTTTTTACGGATTTAGTAGTTTTCAAAATTAAATGGCAACATCGATGAATACTTTTAACCGTAAGCGATTGTAATTAATACTTTGTTCGGGGATTTCCCTCAAAATGTGTACATATTGACAGACGAATGGATTCATTTCGTTCGTTCTGCAAGTTCTGTGACTGAGTTGATGTTCATCTTCATTCATTCGTTTGTTTTGTTTCATCAATTTTTTCTGTCTTTGATAGATAACAGTGTTGTTTTCATTTAAAACATAGTGAGTGTGCTATAGACGGAGTTATATTATGGCTAGTACACCGAAAAAAACACGGATACTGCAGAAATTTAATCGCGAATGGATGGAAGAATCGGGTTTCAGCACTTGGCTCGCACCTAGCAAGAAAGGAGATACATATGCGTTTTGCAAGTATTGTTTATCTGATCTTTCAATAGGATGTGGTGGTAAGAACGATTTATATCGCCACAAAAAAACTACGAAACATACAAACTCTGTTCCTAGTTCGAGTAGCACGCAAAAGTCGATGATAGGTTTCGTACAGAAAAATATCAATTCTACAAAGACGGCAGATATCCTGCTAGCATCTTTTGTAGCAGAGCATAATTTAGCAATGAATGTCATGGAACATTTGCCCCAGTTAATCCAAAAAGTATGCCCAGACTCGGAAATTGCAAAATCTATTAATTGTGGCAGAACAAAGACAACAAAAATTTTAACTTCAGTTACAGGGGCGACTGATAAAGAAAATATTATAAAATATATAAAAAACAATAAATTTTCATTATTAGTTGACGAAAGCACAGACAGAGGATGTATTAAACACTTGTGCCTTATTGTTCGCTTTTACGAAGATTACAAAGTTACTGATGCATTTCTCGGTTTAGTACCGATTCAAGACGGGACTGCTGAAACGCTCTACCGACACATTGTGAAAGTCTTTACAGACAATTGTATTCCTTATAAAGAAAATTTAGTGGGATTTGCTGCTGATGGTGCTAGCACCATGATGGGGCAGCACAATTCATTAGCTACAAGATTACTTGCGGACATACCCAATTTATTTGTGATAAAATGTATTTGTCACACATTCCATCTCTGTGCATCATATGCATGCACAAAGCTGCCACGAGAACCAGAGAGCCTGATAAGAGACGTGTATAACTATTTTCAAAATAGCCCAAAGCGGAGTGGTATCCTCAAAGAGTTTCAAGAATTTCTAGATCTTAAACCTCATAAGATTTTACATCCCTGTCAGACCAGGTGGCTTTCTCTGCGATCAGCTGTAGTCAAACTTTTGGAGCAATACCAGGCACTTATACTTTATTTCACCGAACACAGTTTCACAGATCGATTACAGACATCCGATAACATTCTACACATGCTGAAAAATCCATATAACAAAATGTACCTAGAATTTTTGGAATATGTCCTAGAAATATTTAATAATTTTAACAAACTGATGCAGTCCCAGCGTCCAGAAATCCATAAACTCCATGAAAATATGAAAACCGGATTTCGTTCATTATTGGATAATTATATTCAAAACTCTTATCTAATGTCAACAGACCTCAGAGCAATCCAGTTTGACAACCCAAGACGGTTTGTACCAATTGAACAGATTTACTTAGGTACAAAAGTCGCAACCTCCATAGCCACAGCCACGGACCTTGATTCAGAACATGTTAAAACTTTTCGACTACGATGTCTTGATTTTTATATAGAAGGCGCCAGACAAATTAAAACCCGCTACGATTTTAATAACGAATTAATAAAAGAATTAGAATTTTTAAATCCAGACGTTATAAAATCACGAAAGATAGCGTCATTGTTAAATGTCGCTCTTCATTTTCCAAACTTAATCGTGACAGAAGAAATCCAAAATTTAGATACAGAGTGGAGACACCTAAGAAATAATTTGACTCTTCATTCAGAACAAGCTGGTGAAGATCTAGAACAATATTGGAGCAAGATTATTCAAGAAAAGAAACCTGGTGACGATACTACGGTTTTATACCCTGTGTTGTCAAAATTTGTGTCTGCACTCCTCTGTCTACCTCATTCCAGTGCAGCTGTGGAGCGGATTTTTTCTTCCATCAACCTTATTAAAACGAAACAACGAAATAGGCTAGAAACGACTACAATTGAAGGGTTATTGCATACCAAGCAACTGCTGAATAATAAGCCTTGTTATGAGCTAAATGTTGATTCTAATTTGTTATCTAAACTAAATAAAGATATTTACAATTAATCATTAATTTCATTTATTTTTCTCTAAATGCTCCAAATTAAAATGTTACATACAAATAATTCATACAGAATACAAACGACACATACAGATTAATACAGATTTTTATTAATTTACTAAATTCAGATTTCATACAGATTTTTACTATCCTCTATACAGATCTTGACTCTCCAGATCTGGCAACACTGTCAGCTTGCTATAAATATCGCAAGTAGGCTGTTATTGATAGAGACAAATTTGAGAGTTACTTGATTGCGTAGTGTCTGCATTGTAAATTAGGTGCTGTTGTTAAACGCAAAGTTGTTGAATTTTCTTTTCCGATTCAGTACTTTATTTATTCAATTGTTTTGCTCAGGCCTTGACTGTGACTAGAGATAACGAAGACTCTCGAAGACCTAACGTGAGGTAAGGATCCTCAAATATAACAAAATTATATTTATATTAAAGTAAAATTGTGTGAATTTGATTAACAAAATGGTAAGAAACATGTCTTTTTTTAAATTTCAACTTTCTTGTTTTAAACGTAGTGATAATAAATTAAATATAATGCGGCACTGTTTCAACTGTTTGACCTCCTTTTGTAAGAAAATCATTTCCACTGTGTAGGAAGTTGATTATGTTTTTTTATTATACCTATTACAAAATCAAAGCATTTATTTCAAGTAGGCCAGTTACAGGTGAAACACATTTGAAAACCTTTCGAAACAAAGATGAAAATTAAATGTAGCTGCAGTTTCAGTCACAAGACACAAACTGAAATTACTGTAGTTGCCCATTCCCTAGCGAACAGCTTTAAGGAGAAGACAAGAAACTCCATGGGTACCTTTTAAATCAAAAATTGTTACACAATCTTGGTTACTTACATCATTCATGTTGAGATGGTATAATAAGTGCACAGAACATATAATACTCTAAAGGAGATTATCACAGAGCATAGATGAGATTATGTGAGAAAGATTTAGCAAGATGTGCACGTTAAAAGTGTCCACTGTAAAAAAAATACAATAAAATAATTCTTTAAAAAGAACAAGTCAATTTCTAATTGACACATTTTTTTCAGCAATCATGAATGACAATAATAGGCGTAATCCTAATAATAACAACAATGATGGAGGGGGAGGTTCATGGCTAACAACGGTAGCTGCCATTGGAGCTGGTGCCTTAGCCATTGGTAGCGCTGCATATTTTTTGAGTAGTGGCTCCAACAATGAGAAACCAATGGAGCAGAAGAAACAGAGTGCTGTCCAGAAGAAACCAACTCAGAGGAGCATAGCTGCTTCTGAATCTCCAAGAGGAAGTATTTCCAATGACCAATCAACCTCATCATTCCTTTCTGACATGTTGAGCAGAATTAATATGTCACGGTAAGAATTTTTAACTCAAAAACACACTTATACCTATATTACTTGTTTAATAGAATATTGTGTTTAAAATTGATAATTTAATACATTCACCATCATTTGCCTAGCCTTTTCCCAACTATGTAGGTGCCGGCTTCAGTTTAACTGTATGCTGTTGAATGGAATAGAATATCTTTATTTACATGATAATGTGAAATATGGTACATTGAGGTGTCAAAGATAAATAGGTTCCACATGTTCCCCTTACTATAAATCCAGCATGCAAATATTGTTAAATAAAAACTAAGCCAACAGTGCATAGGTATGTAGGTATAGCTGGGCTTAAAGGCTAAAACCTCACTGTGTATAAGTTTACAATATATTGTACACCAATTAAAGTTTAAAATAATAATAATCAGAATATCAGAATTAGACATGGAACGACTGCCTATCTGACCTCCATAACCAAGATCGTTAAATTTAATATTTTTCAATACACTTCCTCGAAAACTGGTTCTTTTCGCACTACGATTAGGTTCAAAATCCAGTGTATTTCAAACGCGTGCATTTTTCATGTTTTTTCTACACATGTGCAGAAAAACCATGAAAAATGCACTATACTTAGTCCAAATTGGTACATTGCATAATTAAACAAAAAATTTTTTTTATTTCGGAAAAGCGTTTTACGTCTTTCTTTATAACATTTTTTGAATAGGTATTCAAATAGTGTTTATAAATTCAATATCGTAGATAAACATGATTATTTATAACTAATATTTACTTTTATAAACAAATCAACATGTAAGTACTTATTTGTGTTCTTAATTTAAAAAAAAAAATATATATATATTAGACTGTTTAACGACTTCATACCTTTGCCTCTCCTTCACCTGGCGATTGAAAGCAAAGCGCGGAAAAAATAAATAAATCATAGTCTCGTGACACAAATATTTTACTATATTTTATTTTATTTCTTCAAAAGTGTATTGAAAAACGTCGTTTGATACATTTGTTATTGCAGTTCTCGGCTCAAAAACACCCTCGCCTTACGGCTCGTGTGTTATAATAGGTGAGGGTACCGCCTTGAACTACAATAACAAACTTTCTCAACTTGTATCAAAATGTACTATATTACTAGCGAACCGTCCCATTTTCGCACGGGTGCAATGTAGATATATGACCCTTCCTCTTGAATCACTACACACAGTGGTAGCGACTTTGTTACTTCATGCAGTTAACATCACCATAGCTGTTGTGTTTTACCTACATACCTAATTGATAATGATAGTACGAGTATGCAGTGAAGTGTTTCCTGTGATGGTTACTAGAGAGCTTGCTTTCTATCAAGTATGTACTATGTAGTATAATTATTCTAAGAAAAAATATTAGAAACACCTCAACAAAATTGTGGAAGTGATAAAGCAGTTATTAATATAACACAGCATTACACATGTAAACCACGGAAGGAGTGGGCAGAACACTCACTTTTTAGGGTTCCGTAGTCATTGTCAGTTTAGTTATGTTTATTTATTTTTTATTTTTTTGTTTTTAGTGGAGGTTCTTCCTCCAGTGTAACAATTGAAGAAATTCCGAACATCCCTGATAACCCTGTGATAACCAACCTGAACTCACTGTTGTCAGACATTTATTTGAGATTTATAAAACTAAGTGAGTTCGGTCTCCACTACAAAGTGTTTGACACAATCTTCCAAGACCTGCATAAGAAGATGAAGGAAGTAGATCCTTACTACGGGAAATACTCAAGCACGGTGCGTATCTTAATGGAAATGAGCATGCCTTGTGACTCTTGTTGCAATGAAAATTAGGTTTAAATTACAATGATAACTTATTTTCTTTTAATTTTTAGGTCCAATTTGCTGGCAGCCACTACGATAATTTGCGTATCGTAAAACCCGATGAATTCGACATGGACATAGTGATCGGATTGCCTCTCAACATCAAGACAGATGCATTAAACCCGGAAGGAAGTGACATAATCATTGACGCTAAGGCGCCTGGGTTTGTGGAACTCAAGATGGGCGTCCAGTTCCAACGACTACCTTTCAGGGATGCCGGAGAATGGCTCAAAAACAAAGCTGCTTTCGAATGGATAGACGAGAGCAAGTATCTTCTGCGTTCCAAATTCTCTGATTGGTTCAAGAGCGTTGTGAGCAAAGCGCTGAACAAATTCGAAGTGAACGTTAATGGACGTCCGCTGTACTACGTAGAGGGAGTGCCGTATGTCATCGATAAGTCCGAGTCGGGTCCGGCGATGACGCTGTTGATCAGTAACAAGTCGAGGAACTTTAAGCTGGACGTTGACTTGGTGCCGTGTCTGAAGTTCCCGGAGGATCGGTGGCCGATCAGCAAGGACTACCGGGAGATCCCCCGCGAGTGCAAGAAGGACTACTGGATGGTGGTGGGCAAGCCGAACAAGGGAGCGGCGAGCGCCGCCGAGCAGACGCGCTCGTGGCGTATCGCGCTGCACAACCAGGAGCGGCAGCTGATGCACAACTCACACAACTTACGACAGGCGATCCGATTTGTAAGTACCTATATTAATTCAGTAACTTATGTTCCCGGGTTGGCCGCGTGGTGTTCGACATTGGCCCATGGAATAAATAAATTAATTTATTTAAACTTCATGTACATAGGTAGTACGTAGGCGGACTTAATGCCACAAACCATGCTCTACCAGTCAACCATTTGGTCAAATAGACAGCATTGTGATAGAGTACAAAAAAATAAAAATAAACATACCATCTTGTAATTACTACGACTCTGTGAATGACTACCTATATGGGTAAACAATTTAGACTGACTTTAAATAAAACTTCCGAACTGCTCTTTTGAAAGCCAATTTGCTTTCGGCTTTTTTAATACCAAGGGGTAGTAGAATCGTGCTACCTTTTTCGGCTAGTGACAAGTACTACTACACTCAGAACCCAATACCGATACCCAACTCGATACCCATGTCGGGCTGTTTTATTGGGTTTTTTCATCATCGAGTTCTCAGTAGCGGTCTGGATTCTGGATACAGAATTCGTGCGCGATTAATGACAATAGATATATATTTTTATGGACAAATTAGGCTCGTCCCTTATAACATGGTACTTAAACATAACTGAGATGGGTTATTGGGAATTCAGACGTGATGATATGTTAGAGGTGATTTAAATGTCCATGCCCTATTGCCGTCGTCAAGTTTTTTTTTGTACATTTTGTGAACATTAACTTGCATAATAATTTACACTTAACTTTTCCTCAGGTGAAAAAACTTCGCGACTCTCAAGGCATGAAGAAAATCGCCAGCTACTATATAAAAACTCTGTTTTTCTGGGAGATAGTCGCGGTCAACAATCCAGATTTTTGGCAAAAGAACAATCCCGCCACCTTGTTCAAATTGATGGTGAAAAGACTCTACCAGGCTCTAGTCGTGGGAAACATTCCATACTTTTGGAACAAGAGCAATAACCTCATTGGTGCTGTCGACAGAAAAACGTTAGATGAATACAAGACAAAACTTGAACCTCTGCTAATAATATTGGAGCAGCCCGATCAATACAAATGGGTCGCTAAATATTTGTTGTCACGAGCTGAATTTGAACATTACAATGCGAACTTCTTACATATTTGCCAGTCTAAAACATAACGTAGATGCTCAGCTTTTTATAACTAGGAGGTGGAAAAGACACCGACACTAAAACGTCATCAGGGGGGTAACCATGACGTCTTATAGCAAGATTGTTTTAATCTTATTCCAGAGTGGGAAAGAGACGGAGCTATAGAGAACGTCTAGCGCCATCTCTTTCTCACTCTGGAATAAGATTAAAACAATCTTGCTTTAAGACGTCATGGTACGCCACCAGTAGTCTGTCGTCTTCATCTTCGTACTCAGTTCATAATTTTTTATTATTTATGAATTATAAACTCTGTTATGAACCCGCCCCCATACAAACATTTGCAACTGCTATACCTAGGTAGGTCACAAACGCTTGGAATGAATTTCGATTCGACAAGTCGTATGTCTATCCTTTTTAGGGTTCCGTAGTCAACTAGGAACCCTGTCTGTCCGTCCGTCTGTCCGTCAAAATAAAATTGGAAAAAAATGTTTTATTAGTATATGTAAAGTGGGAAGTGATTTTTTTTTTAATTTCCACCCTAACGTGTGATATATTGTTGGAAACGTATTTAAAAATGAATAGGGGTTTACTCAAATAATTTTTTGATAATGTCAATGATTTCGGAAATAATCGCTCCAAAAGTAAAAAACAATGTGTCCCCCCCCCCTCTAACTTTTGAACAATAAGATTAGAAAATATGAAAAAAATCTGAAAAGTAGAACTTTGGACTTTCTAGGAAAATCATTTTGAACTTGGATGGAAACAACAGTTTTTGTACAAAAAAGACAAAAAGTTGTACAAAATAATTTCTGGACTAAGTTTGTAGTATAAGCGTATATGCAAGCATTTTTTTTAACTTCTTTTACATATTTTATTATCCTGAACGTATCTTTTTTCAAACAAAAAAAGAATTATTAAAATCGGATTGGATTGAACACTTATTGTGTCGGACGGGAAACTACGGAACCCTACACTGAGCGTGGCCCGACACGCTCTTGGGCGGTTTTTTGACATAACGAAAACGAGCGAGATAGACTGACGACTTCTCGAATCGAAATCGAATCGAAGCATTGTGAATACGAGGTCTGGCCATTTTATGAACAGCTGTGTTTTAAATTACCGTTTTAGTAACCGTTCTAGAGTCTGTGTCGAGAACATTGTATAAAGTTTTGCAATTTCATTTGACCATATTATTCAGTGTACGTTTAAATGTTCTTTTCTCATAGTTTATATCTACGTTTTTTCAGTACTTGTATAACACAATGTAATATAGTTAGAAAGGTTACCTTACCCAGAGACAGGGTTTTTGGTGCTATACATAATTATGTGTAGGTGGTACTGCCGTTATTATGAACTTTGTTCTAAACGACATAGAACAGAGTTTTGAGACAATAATTTATAAAAAGACATGATTAGGGTCCCTAGGGTTAATGGCGCACTATAGGTACCTTACTCAGGAAAAAGATTGAATGCGTCTCGACAAGAAAAATACTAATTTCGGGGCAGCGCAGATGACAGAATTTTTGTGCGCGACAGTCAAAATGTTTGCGACAAATTTTGCGTGATTGATGTGTTTGACTGAAATGTACTTAACATTTTGTCCACTATAAGGACCTACTGATGGAAAGGATCCTAGTGATCGCCATATACCTAGGCATCTATCTATCACGCAAAATGTGTTGCAGACTTTGTCTGTCGCTCACAAAAAGTCTGTCGTCTGCGCTGCCCCTAAAGTGCACAATCTTTCGTAATCCTGAACAAGGTATAGTGGGAATCCTGTGATAATATTATTAATTGGCGATGTATTTGGTGGCATTTTCGTAAAGGTACAAGCTTACTTTCCTATGCGGATATTGCGGTTTGCTGTTGTGTGGCTGTTTTAGAACTTCTACATAATATATTTTAAAACTTATTGTCTGTTTTTACTCTCAAAAAATAGGTAGGTACGGTCAGCAACGAGGGTCGAGTTTTACGCTCTTGTAAAACTTGCAATTGCAATTTTGCAATACTTGGCAAACAAATTCAAACTCAATTATATACTCTTTCCTGTATTCTACCCCTACCCAGTTATAACAGCTATGTTTTGGTATTTGTATATCCATTATTTAGCATCTGACCCCATTCTTAAGTTATGTGGTCAATAATATTGCGCTGAAGTGTTAAGTAAACGATTTTGGTTTCTGGCCGTACTTGCCCCTTTGTTCTGGTAGGTTTTTGGAGAAACGTTGGTAAGCGAAATACGCATTTATATAAATTCTATCTTTATATTACTTATCAGTCAGTCTTTTTGAATACTTAAATGATTCTATTTTATGGTTTGTAACAAATAAACATTTTATATCACAGTAGGCAACTATGCACAATATTTTTCGAAAATCAAATATTTTTTTAGATATTATGACAAGATTATAGATAAGCAAAATGTAGCTATGACATTTAATGTTAAATTAAGCAAATAAGTATGATTGTATCCTATTTTAATAAAGATTTATTTAGTACCTTATTTTAGCTTGTTTTTTTTTTATTTGTATTTAATGTATACCTATGTGGAGCTCGTGACTAAATAATAACAGACACTCGGGTAAATCTTTAGGTTAAGCCGTGCTTGCCTAGCTTTATCTCTGGATGGGTGACCAACTTACCACCCATTACATACCGAGATTCCTTTCTGCCTAGAAAATAAATAAATATCGCTGGACATGACACATAGCGCCATCTAGTGCCACACTAAGCAAAGCTTGTGTCGTGGTCACCAGACAGTTGATATACTACATACATACTTTTTGTTTGTAAATACATACTTATTATACATATGAACATCCATGACTCGGAAACAAATGTCCATGCTCATCACACAAACATTTGCTCCTACCGGGATTCGAACCCGGGACCCTAAGAACGTAAGGCAGCCTCACTACCGCTGCGCCATTCGGGTCGCGGTCGTCAAAGCACGTTAAGTAGTTGGCTCCGGCTGTCATTTCTAGATCTTTGACAGCCGTTACAGGTAGTCAGTAGCCCAAAAATTCCGACAACCAGTTTTACCAAGGGGTATCGTATTACCCAGTACTAACTGGGTTGTGGAGGTCAGATAGGCAGGCGCTCCATGAAAAATACTGGTACCTATAGGTACAGCTGCATGTCCGTTCGGATGGCGCGGCCATGACGTTTCTTTTTAAAAAAAAATATGCTACGATTTTGTAAAAATTTGTAAAAAGTATACTCCCAAAACCATAAATTTGTCACAAAAAATAGATAAAGAAAAGTATAGTGTATGTGTGTGTGTGTGTGTGTAGTATAGTGTAGGTATGTAAATAATAAACACAAATGCAGCCAAATAAATGTTAAAACTATACACTTTGAAAGCTTATTCTGTACTAGCTGACCCGCGCAACTTCGTCTGCGAGTGAGGGTTAGAGAAAGTGTGAGTCAACCTTCAAAAATGGACATATGCTATCGCGGACTTTTTTTTTAATGCTTAAGAGGAACAATTCCTTCGTACGTGCAACGGAGGCCAAGAAAAAGGAATAAATCTTTGTTTTTGGGAATTTTTTCATTGATGATCCGCTCCTATTGGTGATGTTAGCCTTCCTTGATGAACGGGCTGTCCAACACTAAAATATGTTTTTAACTCGAACCACCATTTCCTGAAATTAGCGCGTTCAACCAAACAAACAAACTCTTCAGCTTTATAATATTTGTGTAGATTCAAGTAGGTAACAATTTAATTTCTCGGAAATCTTTGCATTAATCGCTCATACTTATGGTTTTGGGTGACTTTCGAGACATTCCAATTTTAGAGTATTAGCACCAAGGTTTAATGTGAGTTCAACCTTTTTGAATAAAATCGAATTGAGTTTTCAAACATGTGTCAAAATAAAATCTAGTTTAAATCAAAAGCTTTGAGTATTTATATCAACTTCGAAGCAAATCAGCGCCATGGCCAAAATAATTGTTTACCCTTTTTTAACCCCGTTAGGGGTTCATTTCAATAAAATACGAAACACGTCTTCCATCAATTCTGTTAAAAGGTTTATGCAAAATTTCAAGTAGATTGGACCAAGGAATCACGTTGTCTCTTAAATACTTTGTCCCCCTTTTTTACCCCCTTATGGGTTCAATCTTGGAAAATTCATCTATACCGGATGCCTACATCATATAAAGAACACACCTTGCTAGTTTCAGGTCTCTGCGATCAGCGGTATAAGCTGTGCGTTGATTCATGAGTCACTAAAGCTAAATCGTCACTCATTAAATCGCTATTTTGTTCGTATTCAATATTCACCTCAAAAATCAAATTTCAAGGAAACTGAGAAATTATATTTACTTGTATTAGATTTGAAGTATATGTAGCAACTTTTAAAGGTTTACACTTCATTGGATTTTATTCTATAGGTGTATGAAGTTAATTAATTTTAAACACAAAATCCTCTTTTTTACGTCTCTGGGTGAATTTTTAAAAAAATGCTGAAACAGGTTTTTTTTTTTTTTTTTTTTGCGTTCTCCTTTTATCTGCGATCGGCTATCTAGCCATAATCAGATAGATTCATTGTTTGAGTTTATTTTGTGATGTTCCATTAAACATTCACAGTATGTGGTTCAGTACTGTAACAACTTAAAATGTTCACTGTCTCTGGTCCAAGTTTAGGATTTGCCATCTTTTTAGGCGGGTAATATCCCCTTGTCTGTTTAGAAGGTTCTTGGCTAAGACATTGCTGTGTTTGCTCAGTCTCTGTTTGTAGGTTTTGCTTTTTTCGCATATTTCTTCTTTCACTGTTGGTATCTTTAAGTGGTTGTGTATTTCTATGTTTCTAACAAACCAAGGTCCTACTGTGATTGTTCTTAGGGCTACATTTTGGAACCTTTGCAAAATTTCGATATAGGAATGACTAGCTGATCCCCAGAGTTCTATTCCGTAAGTCCAGATAGGTTTAACTATAGCTTTGTAAACAAGTATTTTGTTGCTAATGGATAATTTTGATTGTCTTCCTAAGAGCCAGGATAGACTTTTCATTTCAATGGTAGCTGCCTTTTTCTTGGCCTTAATATGGTTGGCCCAGGTAAGCCTTCTGTCTAGATGTAGGCCCAGGTATTTTACTGTGTTACTGTTTGGCAGTGGTTTGTTTTCCATGTACACTGGGGCACAATCATCCTTTCGAAGGGTGAAAGTCACTTGAACTGATTTAGTTATACTAGGTTGTATTCTCCATTTCTTCAACCAAAGATCAATTTTATTCAACTGCACTTGTAATTTCTGGGATGCTTGAGTCGAATCTTTGTCACTTGCAAGGCATGCGGTGTCGTCTGCATAGGTCGCCGTTACTACGTCATCAGAATTAGGCAAGTCTGCAGTAAAGATTGAGTAGAGTACAGGCCCGAGCACAGAGCCTTGTGGGACTGAAGCCTTCATTTCGTACAGATCAGACAATTCTTCCTCATACTTAACTTGAAATTTTCTTTGGTCCAAGTAGGATTTTAAAATCATGTAAAAAGAGTTAGGTAGAAGAGATTTAATTTTATACAAAAGTCCCTTGTGCCAGACCCTGTCGAATGCCTGTTGGATATCCAAGAACACCGCAGAACAGTATTCTTTATTTTCCAACGACTGTCTGATTTTGTGGACCACTCTGTGTACTTGTTCTACTGTCGTGTGCTTTTCACGAAATCCAAATTGATGGTCTGGTATTATCACTTTCTCGTCAAGGACTGGTTTTAATCTTCGCAGAAACATTTTCTCAAACACCTTCGATATGATTGGAAGGAGGCTTATGGGTCTGTATGAGCTTGGTTCAGTTGGCGGTTTCCCTGGCTTCGCTATCATACATATTTGTGATATCTTCCACATTTTTGGGTAGTATAGTAGTCGAAAGGCAGCATTGAACAGCATAGTTAGAAATACTATGATTTTTCTAGGTAAACGCTTGAGAATTTCACCTGTGATGAGATCGTAACCAGGACTTTTATTATTCTCTAGATTTCTTATTGTGCGTGTCAGTTCTCTCGGCATTACCAGTTTAAGTACAGGTGATAGTTGTTGATCGCTATTAAGAAAATTATCAACTTCCTCTTCAAAGTCAGTCATCAATGAGTCATTCGGAGTGAATACGGCAGAAAGGTGTTGTGCAAAAACTTCCGCCTTGTCGCTTGCTTTTCTGGCCCAAGATCCATTAGATTGCCTAAGCGGGGGTACAAAATTTTTTGGCCTCTTGAAGTTTTTGGTTATTTTCCACAGTGAATAGTTATCCTGTTTTCGCGCTGACAATGTTGAGAGTTTTTCTTGGAACGAAGTATTTTGGTTGTCATGAATGAGCTCCTTCAATTCTCTTGCGGCTTTATTAAAATCCCTTCTGTCCTCTTCCGATTTACTCAAATGAAGCTGCCTTCGCAATCTTCGTTTGGCCTCCAGCTTATGTCTTATCTCTAAGGGTATGTTATTTTTACAGACTGAAGTGTCCAGCGTTGGTGTAGCGCGCCATGCTGCTATTTGTATAAGATTAGTTATATAGAATGTAGCAGAATCTATATCTTCTTCAGTTTTAAGTTTTACTTTTAGATTAACTTCTTCTTCAAGGTAGTCCGCAAATGAGTCCCAGTCAGTTTTTCGATTGCACAAGTTTATTTTTGGCTCTCTCTTGATTGCTGCAACACTAAATGTGGCAATAACTGGAGAGTGGTCAGATAGTGTATCGAATGACGACTCCACACTAGAGTTGATATTTGACAGTCCCTTGACAATAAAGAAACAGGTATTTATTTATTTTTAATAATAAGTATTTACTCTGAGTTTCATGATTCTAGAACAATCATATTTTTTTTTTTCATACAAACTTTACCCCCCCTTTTCACCCCCTTTATCCAAAATTTTCCATAATTTCTATAGCCTAAATGTTATTCTGAGTATATTTAAATAGATTAGTGAAGTTTTCATCAAAATCCGTCCAGCAGTTTTTACGTGATGCGCGTTCAAACAAACAAACAAACAAACAAACAAACAAAAATTTTAAAAATGGTTTTAATTTGTTCAGTTACTTATTTTACCCTGGTTGTTTTTTTTTTTGAAATCTTCAATGTACAGATTTTTTGGTCTCAACGATTTTATTATATGTATAGACTGTCACCACCCAATCAAACTATACTGCCAACCTGTGTGCGGTACCTATATCGACCACCCAGCTCGAGTAAGATTCTATTTATTGACGAACTTCAAACTTCACTACAAAAGTTCACTATAAACACAGAATTGTACTATTATAAGAGCAATACGAGACAGTTGTGGCAAATTCTTAATCGAATAACAGGAAGAATAAAAAATTCTATCGATGATGCAATTCAGAATTCATTTAATAAAACTAATTTAACTTCTACAGACATTGCTATTAATTTTGCGAAAACTTTCGATAGAAGCGTAAAGCTAATTATTCCTAAGTGCTCGAAACCATTGTTAAATAAGGCAGAGTATACAACTCCAGCTAACTTTAAGACCTCTTATGTGTCACTTTTGGCAAAATCACTTTTATACGCCAGCCTTTTTCACATTTTGAAGCTCTATCGAATGCAAAAACTCTCATGTGTATACGACGATTTAATCGTCATTTGTTTACCAATTTCAAGATCTACAATGTGCTTCTTAATCAAATGTTGGTGCTTAAAATATCTTATGTGTTAGTGTACACATGCGAGTTTTTAGTTCTATGTCATACTCGGGGCCTTTTGGCAATTATTAGATCAAAATATCTTATGAGCATCAGGACGAGAAAGGCGGTGGAGAGCTGTTCTAGCGGTTCCCTTATTACGCCAGAAGATTTGGGCTTAATATCTTCAGGATTGAAAAATCAAGGTGATGTTACTGAAGATTATTTGATCAAAGCATCAGCATGCTCCATGCCGCTGAAGACCCGAGTATTGCGTCTGAAGATTCTGATGACGTTACGTTTGCTTCATCTGATCATAGCATCAGCATACTCCGTGCCACTGAAGACCTGGGTTTTGCATCTGAATCGAAGCAAGTGCTATCACCAATACCTATCTTTGAAAATTTGAGCGATAACAGTGATGACGATCCAGATTGGGTTCCAGGGATTTCGCGGCGGAGTCGGAGTTTTTATCTATTGCGGAGCCAGGTTGAAGAACCTTTGGACATCGATGAAAGTATCAGGTCGCTGTCTGTGCAAGATTTGAAGAGAAACAAAACACTATATCGTCGGCAAACCGAAGGTGAGTGATGTACTCGCCATTGACGTTGCTGCCTAGCCCTCTCCAGTCCAGAACCTTGAAGACATCCTCCAGTGCAGCGGTGAACAGTTTCGGAGATATGACGTCTCCCTGTCTTACACCTCGCTGCAGAAGGATAGGTTCCGAGGCTTTGTCCTGAAGTCGGACTGACATGGTGGCGTTTTTGTACAAACACTTCAACACCTCGATGTACCGGTAGCCAATTTGGCACCGTTGGAGAGACTGCAGTACAGCCCAGGTCTCGATCGAATCAAAGGCTTTCTCGTAGTCCACAAACGCTAAACAGAGAGGCAAGTTGTACTCTTCGGTCTTCTGTATAACCTGCCGAAGCGTATGTATGTGGTCCACGGTGCTAAAGCATTTTCGGAAACCGGCTTGTTCGGGTGGCTGGAAATCGTCAAACTTGCGCGCGAGACGATTCGTGATGACTCTTGAAAACAACTTGTAGACATGGCTTAGAAGTGAGATGGGCCTGTAATTCTTCAACCGGGCATAGTCACCCTTCTTGAAGAAGAGCACCACCACACCCCTGCACCATGCCTGTGGCGTTTTCCCCTCGAGTATGACGGAATTAAAGAGCTTCTGAAAGGCCTTAAGTACCGGTTTTCCACCCGCCTTCAGGAGTTCGGCCGTAATTCCGTCATCCCCCGGTGCCTTGTTGTTTTTGAGCTGTTTCAGAGCCATCCTAATCTCGTACAGGCTGACGTCCGGGATGTCTTCGGTATAGTGTCGGGTTAGTCTAGCTCTTGGGTCGTTTGCTAGGTCGACAATGGGTTTGCTAGTTGACGTGTACTGTCCATAGAAGCTCTCGATCTCCCTCAGTAGCTCCGGTTTGGCAGATAAGATCCTGCCATCGTCGGTCTTCAGTTTCGTGAGCTGGCTCTGCCCAATAGCCAGATCTCTTGAAAATACCTTGGAGCCTTTGTTCCGTTCGATTGCGTCTTAAATGCGCTCGGTATTAAAGCGGCGGAGGTCGCTCTTCAAGGATTTAGAGATCTGTCTATTGAGCTGCCGGTATTTCAAGGCCTCGTCTGAAGACTGCAGGATCATCTCACGCCGCTCCTTCATGAGCTTGAGAGTTTGATCGGAAAACCTCTTTTTCTGATCTGTACGACGTGTCTTGAAGAACTTAGACCCGGTCGTATGGACAGTTTCCACAGGTTTCCACGAACCCATCGTTGTATTCGTCCACTGAGCTCGCTAGGCACTCGAAACGATTCTGGAGTTCGAGCTGAAAGCTTTCGGGGTTTTGGATTTGGATCTGTGCTGGACGGAGCGTAGACTTCATCAGTCGAGACCTTTCTAGCTTGATATTGATTTTCAATGTGCCTCTTACCATGCGGTGATCGCTCCCGGTTTTCACTGAATTGATCACAGAGACATCATTGAACATTTGCTTCTTGGTTGACATGATGAAGTCAATCTCGTTTTTTGTTGCACCATCTGGGCTCTGCCAGGTCCACTTTCTGTGCTCACGCTTTTTGAAGAAGGAGTTCATCGTATAGAGGCCCTCCTTCTCCATAAAACTAGCCAGTTGGTGGCCCCGGTGGTTCCGACGTCCAACTCCAAATTGCCCCACCTGCAGCTCATCCTCGTCTCGTTTGCCCAGTTTTGCGTTGAAGTCCCCCATGACAACGGTGAAGTGAGTTTTGAAACCATGCATGGCTTTAGAGATATCCTCATACATGGTCTCCACTTCGTCGTCGGGGTGTGCCGAGGTCGGGGCGTAGACCTGTATGACCTTCAGCGAATATCTTGAGGATATTCTGAGTATAAGGTACACCACCCTGGTCGACACACTCTCGATCTTCACCACGTTGTTCACGAGGGACTTGTGGACGATAAACCCAACACCACCCTGGGACTGGCGGTCACCCTCTCGGAAATAAAGCAGGTTACCGGATTTTAGGATTATCGTGTCCTCCCTCTCTCTTCGGACTTCAGATAATCCCACAATACTCCATCGCAGCCTGCTCAACTCCTCCTCGAGTTCCGCTATCTTCTCGTCGGTCCGGAGTGTGCGCGTGTTATAGGTTGCCAGGTCCAGTCGTTGGTATAGGCAGCCGGATCCCATCCGGGGATTCTTCGCACCCCTTGCCACGCCATAACCTCGACCGCTGCCGTAGTCGAGGGTAGACGGGCTGCCGGGCACTATTTATTTAATGCGGTGTCCATTTGGGGGGGTTTTGCCATAATCACCACGCTTGGGTTGGCGATCGCAGTACGGTTGTTACAAAAGCACAGAGAACGCTGCTGCCCATTCTCTGGTAAGTCCCTTAGTCGCCTCTTACGACACCCATGGGAAGATATGGGATGGTGCTATTCTTTACGTCCGACACCATGCGGACGATCACCTCCGTGATTTCAAAATTAATTAGTCTGTGCATACAAACATGCAAATATCCATCTACACTTAAAACAGCGATTGTCAGACCGATTCACAAAAAAGGAAGCAGGCTGGACTACAACAATTACAGATCCATTACTATATTGCCAACTATTGATAAAATTATAGAGAAATACATTTGTAAACAAATACACGATTTTTATGAAAATAATAAAATCCTAAATGACAAACAATATGGCTTCCAACCAAAAAAGAATACCACACAGCTGCTATCAACGTTCACAGATAGTATTCATAAACACTTAGATGCAAAAAAGCACGTTTTAGTAGTATTTATATACTCGTACTACAGCAAAGCATTCGACACGCTCAGACATGAAAGATTACTAGAGTGTCTTCATGACAGCGGAATAAGAGGCAAACTACTGAATTGGTGCGAAAACTATCTTGATGACAGAAAATACATGGTGAAAGTCAGCGACGTGACTAGTGACCCGGTCATTGTAACCGAGGGAACGGCGCAAGGCTCGGTCCTTGGGCCACTGCACTACCTTACTTATGTATATGGTCTTGTGAATGTCATAAAAAAATTCGAGATATACCAATTTGCTGACGACACCTGCCTTGTAGCCGCTGGACAGAGCGTTAGTGATGCCCAAAGGCAATTACAGGAGGACTTTGATTAGTTGGCTAAATGGTCTCATGACGCTGGACTAGTATTAAACGCTAGTAAGACTAAGTTAATGTACATCAGTAGGTACCAGTCAAAATAGAAGCTCTTCCTTGCCTACACTAACATCTCACTGCCATGAGTGTTTGCATGATGAAGTAGCCAAGCCTTGCAGATGGACTCCATAGATCTCGTAGATAGCCAAACATACCTAGGTGGGACTTACCATTGATAGCCGACTTAATTGGAAGGAGCATATTGACGGGGTTTGTGATAAACTTAGATGTATATTAGCTAAATTTTCTATTATAAAATGCAAAATTCCATATCAAACCCTGTTAATGCTTTACAAAGCCCTGGCCGAATCAACGATATCCTATGGTCTGTCGAGTTATGGTAGGACATGTAAAAGACACACCTTGATCAAATTTACGTACTTCAACTACGCATATTAAAGGCAATTGTCCCGTTTAATATCAAGAAGAAATACATAAATGAATACCTACCATAAATTATTTGAATTCTGTAAGATATTACCAATACATGAAAAAATTAAATACGTACTATTAAAAGAAGAGTTTTCAATGAAAATTTAAAGAAAACTAAAACCATGAATATGAATGAGACTAGGACTCGTAGCGTCCTTAATGCTAAACTGTTACTTCCAAAGTACACGAATTTGCACAGCAAGAGATCCCCCTCACGACGGGGGATGCGATATCCCGGGGCGGAGTCGTCTTGGCGGTGTCTCTCGACATCGCCAACGCCTTCAACTCCCTGCCCTGGAGCTGCATCAGCCCGGCTAGCATGGGCAGGGGATAAAATTTTATCCACCGGTTATTTCCACTGACAAGGGACAAAATTCAAACAAAAGTGGAAATAACCGGTGGATAAAATTTTTATCCCCTGCCCATGCTAGCCGGGCAGGGAGGCACTCCGGTATCACCGGGTGCCGACCTACCTCCGTCGTGTGGTCGGGGACTACCTGATGGACAGGGCCGTCATCTACCCCAGTCGCTGCGGAGAATGGAACCGGCGAGAGATGTCGTGCGGTGTCCCACAGGGATCGGTTCTGGGACCGCCCCTGTGGAACATCGGTTACGACTGGGTGCTGCACGCGGACCTCCCTAGTGGTGTCAGCGTCGTTTGCTACGCAGACGACACCCTGGTGCTGGTACAGGGGAGGTCGCACGAGGCGGCGGCCGAAAACATGACACGCGGGGTTGCGATAGTCGTTGAGAGGATCCGGCAACTGGGTCTCGAGGTGGCACTGCACAAGTCCGAGGCCATGTGCTTTCATGGGCCTCGGAATGCGCCACCGTCGGGATCCATCCATAACATGACCGAAGCTCTTTAGGCGGTTGGATCAGGGGCCTGATTCAGAAGGAATGCTCCTCGATACGGCTCGCACTGTGAGGAGGTTCCTGTCTCTGCAGGCTCTAACCGCCAGTGCTCCCAACACTGTCACTACATATTATACACACATACATATATTATAAAACGGGAAATTATAAGTCTAGCCACAAAATTATTTTCAATACACTTCCTCGAAAACTGGTTCTTTTCGCACTACGATTAGGTTCAAAATCCAGTGTATTTCAAACGCGTGCATTTTTCATGTTTTTTCTACACATGTGCAGAAAAAACATGAAAAATGCACTATACTTAGTCCAAATTGGTTCATTGCATAATTAAAAAAAAACACCTCTGACAATAGAGTCAGAGGTGAATGTTTTTTTTTATTTAGGAAAAGCGATCTACGTCTTTCTTTATAACATTTTTTGAATATTCAAATAGTGTTTATAAATTCAATATCGTAGATAAACATGATTATTTATAACTAATTTTTACTTTTATAAACAAATCAACATTTATTTGTGTTCTAAATTCAAAAACAAATTAAAATTTATTTTTTATATTAGGCTGTATAACGGCTTCATACCTTTGCCTCTCCTTGAACCTGGCGAAAGCAAAGCGCGGAAAAAAAATAAAATTTAAATCATAGTCTCGTGACATTCATGCCACAAATATTTTACATTATTTTATTTTATTTCTTCAAAAGTGTATTGAAAAACGTCGTTTGATACACGTGGACATTTGTTATTGCAGTTCTCGGCTCAAAAACTTTCTCCACTTGTATCAAAATGTACTATTATTGGACACGTGATTAAACTTCTAATTTTATAACTAAGCAACGAGAAAATGACATAGCCTCTAATAAACTAATTCGTCTTTTTTACAACGCCAAATAAATATTCTATAGAAAGCATCAAGTAAAATCATCAATTATTGTGACTTGTCCTTCATATACAATATATATATGTCACCGTAAAATTGTCAAATACGTTATATTGTAATATCTCTAGCGATATTGTAAAGTCTCGAAATATTGTCAAATGAACATTGTGTTTACAACAAAAAGCGTTATTTTTCGTGAAATGCATGCGATGGTAGTCAACTCACGCGGTGTGGAGGAAAGGAGGGTCCCCCTTGCCCAGTGGTACAACTCTCATGAAAAGATATTGTACCATTCCTGAGAAATACCGATTATTGTCACCTAACCTTAAAACACTTTATATTTCCCTAAAAAGCGTAGTCGACGGAGGCGGCTATTTCCGGGTGCAGGGTTTAAAGGAACCTAACTAACCTAACGGGGGGGTGCCTCAAGTCCCGATTATGGGGGCAGAGATACTTCCGCATGTTCATTTGACAATATTTCGAGATTTTACAGTATCGCTAGAGATATTACAATATAGTAGGTATTTGACAATTTTACGGTGACATATACATTGCCACCTAATTTACTAACTCGGCCACGGATTTCACATCTCGTCACCATTTTACGTTTAACAGCTCCAACGCAATGTCCTCAAAAAAATATAATTCAGCTTCTACAGAAAGCATCATTTATTATAACTTAGCATGTAAAATAATACATCATATTCTTTTATCGTGAAAACAGCCACTGCATGATTTGGCGCGAGTACGCGAGACGACAGCGACCGGCCATTTGCACCAATCAGAGGGCGCCATTCGATTCATGTAACGACGAGTTGAGTTGATCACGTGTAATTGTTTATTGTCGTTCGTGCGTTCGTATTGCAATAGGCTTGTTAACTGAAAAAATCTAATTAGTCCGTCACTTAGATTATCAAAAAATATTTGACCCGTCTTTTTTTCTTTTGTTACATAAACCAAAATTGACGAAGATTTAAAATTCTCAATACGTCACTGTTTGCCGTTTGGTATCATTTTTAGTGAGTTCTGACGTCACGAGCCCCACTCCCGAGTTTTGATGCGTTTTATCTTTGTATATTCATTGATTTACAAAAACAAAAAAATACGTGTCCATTATTTTCCAATACTCTAACTGACGGACAAATTAGATTTGCAATTTATTGATGGTGGAAATTGGAGGACTTTTTAGCAAAATTTTGACGATCAATTAATATGGGATGAGTTACATTTTAAACGTACTGAGTTAAAAAATTAGAAGCTAAATAAATATATTTTTTGATGTCATTTAATAGTATTTTAGAAGTTTACTGTTACAATGCATGTTACAAATTTAGATGCTAAAAAATAACCATCATGCTGAGTTGTATTTAGAGTGGTTTACATAGAAGATAACTAGTGGCTAAGATAGTGTTTTAACCTCTAGACACCGAAGCCTCTTTTAAAATCACTTGCGACTACGGCCGAATGTACTAAATAAAGCATCAAATTAGGTATTATTGCTGCAAAGGCCGAGACCTTTCAAGTTAAATAAAACATAAACTAAGGGTTTCCAGGGTTTTCACTAAAACAAATGTTTTTTAGTATTTTTTAACAAAGATATTGAGCATATTTGTGTTTAGGTATCTTTCGTTCTATAAATAGGACTTCCGGTCGTTATGGCATAAGTAGGTTAGTTGTATAAATTAAACAAATAGTTTAATTTGTTCACATAATTTTAATTAAATGACACAAATTAAGAAACAAAAAACATATTTATAAACCTAATCAACTATCAATTTTTAATGTTGGTTCATATGACTTTCCAAAAATTCTAATAACCAAACAACATAATTATCATTAGCAATGTCTTCAATAACACTTATTATCAAAACAACTTAAATCTACGTTGGTCAAATTGAGATCAATCGTTGTACCTAAACAAAAACAAAAATGTAGTAGCTGTAGTCCTGCCGACGCCACTAGAACCAGCTCGAACCTCTGGCAAGTTGCTATCATCATCTGTGTCTTCATCTTCCGATGATTGAGCTGCATCACTCCTATCATCGGTAGTTATTAAACACCCAACGAAATCTTCATCGTCATCCGAGTCTTCAAACTCGGAGTTATTTAAAATTTCCGTGATATCGGTGATTGTAACGCTGAAAATAATAAATACCTACTATTAGTATTAACGCCGAAAGTACTATAAATACGATCAATTCCATATACCTAAATCATGAAGTCCGACCGAAGGGACTATTTATAGGTTTAAATAATTTACGACGGTATAATTCCTTAATTATTTTGTATTCCTCCCCAAAATTAAGTGAATTCCATAGAATGTTTAACAACTAACATTTCTATAAATAAACTAAACCAAAACAAGTAAAATTATCAAACAAAAAACAAATTTTACTTACCTCGTCGACCACGTGCCACCATTGTTGTAAACTCGTGAGCACGCGTCGCAAGAATGGCGGCCGCTCGGAAAGAAATTTCTATCGAAATCCAAGGATAAACTATCGCCATTGCTTTATTTTAATTGGTTAAAAGAAATCACATGACCAAAACTTATTTAGCGGGAAAAAACAAACACTCGGGAATTGATGCTATAAAAAGGTTGGCCGGTCGTACTCCAAGCACAAAGTTCTAAAACGTTCGGCCTTTTCAGCAAGATTTATTTAATACTATTTATAGCACTCCAGGTGTCTAGAGGATATATATGCTCGTTAATTGTGGCTGACTTAGTAATTTGTAACATACATTTTTGGAGGCAAATAATGATATTAAAAAGAAGCCTGTTTAATTAGCACACCTGTTAAACAAAGTCTCTCACCGCGTCTGTCTGTCCCTATGTATGCCTAGATCTTTAAAACTACGCAACGGATTTTGATGCGGGTTTTTTTAATAGATATAGTGATTTAAGAGGAAGGTTTTAGTATATAATACCTAGCACCGGCAAGTTTTTTATATTTGAAACGGTTTTTTTTAAGAATTAATTAAAAATATAAATAATAAGATGTTAGAATGAATACGGGAGATTAAAATAAAAACAAAATAAGTTTAATCGCCTTGCGAGATTAAACTCCTTACATTGTAACTTTTTGTAAAAGTCAGGCAGACAAAACGATGATATAGATGCTCTGTGTAAACGTAGTGATTATAATATACTCTGTGGCTCTGTGCACAAAGCATCTATATCGATATATGCCACAGAGCATCTATATATACGGGAAAATATATGCTGTGAATCACAGAGTATATTATAATCACTACGTTTACTGTGAATCACTAAACGTAGTGATTATATACTCTGTGTGAATCACTTCGATGCGTCATACATAAATGATAACAAAATTCCCAAAATGATAAAAAAATAGCAAAAAGTGTACCGCGGATGGGCAACGATGGGCGACCGCCGAGATAACAACATCCTACCCCTTGTAGCCGGGGTGGTGGTCAGCGCGGGCATCCTTGCGCTGTTGTACAAAATGTTCTTTACTTCACCCACCAAGTCTGCATATGCAACGTGCAACCAACAGATCGCCGCACCTCCTGGGTGCACATGTGCTACGGGAGGGAAAGATCTGGTGAGTTTTTAAACCATAAAAGCACATTTCTGATTCTTCATAAGCCTGCGCAGACGAAGGACAATTAGCCCGCGAACAATTTGCAACCACCAATGGACGTCAATCAATAGGTGAAAAACAACCAGGCCCGAATTCCAAGAATCCGATTCCTGACGGCTTCCCTGCGAGAACAAGGCGCTCTGCATAGTGTCTTCTGTATTCTAATAGTACTATTACATGATACCATTTTCGTGGTTTTTGGAGGAGCTCAAAACGAAAATAGAATCCCCCTTTTTCGACGAAAAAACGACGACGAAAAAAAATACATCCATCATTATTTTCTTTGGATTCCGCTAACACCCCTTCGCCACTGATAACAACGTAACAACCAATGAACAGGAGCGGTCATTTCTATCCAGCCGACAAAGGTCCCTCTCCTGCGCACGCCCTTATTATTTATTACAGCTTGCTGTTCCATCACTGACGAGGAAACGGCTAGCTGTAAACTATTTTCTAATCCGAGAACTGTGAAACACGGAACTCGCTAGTTGCTCGTCCTACATCTCGAGTTTCGATAATCGCTGGTGGTGGAATAATTGCTTAAATATCGAGGTCTGTCAGATGAATGAGCGGCAGTGTCTTTGAGTTTATGTTCTTATTATTTTGATGCTCAAAAGCTGCAACGATTATTTTATGAGAAATTACAGTAACCCCGCTCCTGCATCGCAAGGTTGGAATCATAGAAATATAAAAACAGGAGAAGTGTCAAGGGGGCGTGTCGGTGTCCGCGCGACTGGCACAAGGGCCCTCTCTCCCCTCTCCTCTCTCTGACCTCTTGTGCCAGTCATAAGCAAATGGCTATACTATTTTGCAATAAATACATTGCTCCTCAACCACTACGTAAGTTTGTCGCTAAGTGACTGGACAAGCAATGTAAAAATCACCAAACGATCGTTCAATAAGCACATGCGTCGCGTAGTGCGGCCGCTGCTTATTACGACGAGTTAGTGATGTGAACTGATGTGCTTGTGTACCTACCGATGTTTTTGTGTGGGTAAGTTGTGCGGTGCTTGGTAAATACACGATGTGTTTGATGGCATAAGGTTTATAATTGATTATGTACTACGTTCTGAATTAAGAAATGCGGGTGTGTGCGCGACTGTGTATCTATTGCTTTTACTGAACTCAGAACTGTATGTGTAGTAGTTGCCGTGTGGCAGGGATAAAGTGGAGACACAGGGTTCCGATACATTTTCGTCTAACGGGCATATCTCCTCCTTTATTATATCTATGGTTGGTATCGACTGACAAGCCAAAAAAGGGGCTACCTCACGCCAACGACCTTGAGCGAGTGGGAGAAGTTTAGCAATAGCGTATACCCGTGAGTGAGAGTGGTCAGCGATACACTGCCGCCCGTCGCCCCGAGGAGCCCCGCTTATTGAAGCGGGGCTCCTCGGGGCGACGGGCGTGCGTCGTTCATACAAACGTAATACCAAAATAATTCGTAAACCAAACATATTCTTAAGGAAGTGTGTATTTATTTCGATTGGATTACATAATATCTAGGTTCCCAAATATATATTATGAATGGACATTGATTTAAATAAGAGTTATGAGAAAAATAAGTTTTCTATAGAAATTTTAAATTCCTCATATCTCGTCTAATCTGACTGAAAATAAACGGGTTCATAACGTCTGCTTTGCAGTAGTTATGAACCCGTTTATTTTCAGTCAGATTGCGGGCGGTGGGATAACGCTTCCATGACATGTCATTGGTTGTCAATTGCCAATATCACCACATTATGATAGTGTACCTAACCCGTGGGACCCATTTAATGAATACAATATTATAAAACTCTCTTGCTTCGAACTTTTATTGAATTTAAAATGAGCTCGTTTTTTGCATTTCAGACTTTGTTTTAAAGAAAGTCACGTTTTTTAGTTTCCTAATTACTTGGAGGATCTCTTCAAGGTTCTGCACTGGAGAGGGCTAGGCATCAACGTCAATGGCGAGTACATCACTCACCTTCGGTTTGCCGACGATATAGTGGTCAGGACTGAGACCATGGAGGACCTCAGTACAATGCTCGATGACCTCAGTAGAGCTTCCGAAAGAGTGGGTCTAAAAATGAACATGGACAAGACGAAGGTCATGTTGAACTAGGACAAACGGTCCAGTTAGGTAGGTCTAATTTCGAGAAAGAGGTCAATCGTCGAATCCGACTCGGCTGGGCAGCGTTCGGGAAGCTGCGCTGTATCTTCTTGTCCAACTTACCGCAGTGTCTCAAGACGAAAATCTATGACCAGTGTGTGTTGCCAGTGATAACATACGGGATCGAAACGTGGTCGCTCACAATGGGCCTTATCAAAAGGCTTAAAGTCACCCAAAGGGCAATGCAGAGGGCGAATCAGAAATGAAGACATCCGCAAGAGAACCAAGGTCACCGACGTAGCCCAAAGAATTGTCATACTTAAGTGGCAGTGGGCAGGGCACATTGCTCGCAGAACGGATGGCCGTTGGGGCCGAAAAGTTCTGGAGTGGCGACTGCGAACCGGAAGACGATGCGTTGTAAGACCAAGACCGCCCACTAGGTGGACCGATGACCTGGTGAAGGTTGTGGGAATCCGTTGGATGCGAGTCGCAAGGGACCGGTCACTGTGGCCAGACTTGGGGGAGGCCTATGTCCAGCAGTGGATGTCTTTCGGCTGAAATGATGATGATGATGAAAATATACATATAACATAACATAACATCACGCTATTAGTATACCAAGACATAAAACTTTAATATTTGTATGGCGGAAATGCCGAATATAGTGAAACCCTTAGATATTAAGAACTTATGTAAACTACCTATATTCTTGCAAATAAATGCATCATTCATTCACGTCTGTAATCTCCAAAAGGTTAGACAGAAGTGTACCTAAAAGTACCTACACCAACATTTCGCTAGTTATGTTTTAGTCTCATGTAATAAGGGGCGTGCCTATAGCCATCAACCGGGTAAATATCCGGACTCCGTGGCTGCTACCGAGAAATACCTGATGGAAAAACGCTTTGTCCATTTGCTCGACCCGGGAATCGAACTTAGGACCTCATGCTCAGTTCGATTCCCAGGTCTCAAACTGACGAGTGTCACTAAATATATGACATAGTTATCAAAATCAATACAGCGACCACCAGTTACTAAAGGAAAATCGACGAACTATGTTAAGTGGGGTATCATTGAAATAGGCATTTAAAAATCACCATAATTCAATAATATGATAATCCGACGATGGCGAAACCGAAAAGGAGTGTTATGTGTTAGACCTGTATGTACATGTAGGTACAGATAAAGGCCTATATTCCTAAACGGATGAACTGATTTCGATAAACTATAAATCTGTAAATTTATCTTGGCGGTCGCAAATCGCAGTCACCGTCATTCACCGGTTACATAAAAATAAATTTTGACATTTTCGATTCTTTTTCTTCTTCCGAATTCATTGCCTGGTGTATCAAAATGGAAGGTTTTAAACGTAGACCATCGTACCTACTTAATTACTATTAGGTACGATGATCTACGTTTAGACCCGTTTAATTTTTAATTTATTTTTATTACCTATTTATTTTTATTACCTATTTATTTTTATTACCTATTTATTTTTATTACCTATTTATTTTTATTACCTATTTATTTTTATTACCTATTTATTTTTATTACCTATTTGTTGTTAAAGCGGCAACAGCCACACCTACACGTTTTATGAAAATTTCAACTGTCTGCCTACCTATTATTACGGATCATGAGATACAGCCCGCTGACAGATAGACGGATGGACGGACGGATAGAAGGACAGACAGACGGACGAACAGCGGAGGCATAGTAATAGGGTCCTGTTGATTACCCTTCAAGTATGGAACCCTAAAAAGTAATTAGGAAACTAAAAAACGTGACTGTTGTAAATAAAAGTCTGAAATGCAATAAACGAGCTCATTTTTTTAATTCAATAAAAGTTTGAAGCAAGCGAGTTTTATAATATTGTATTCATTAAATGGGTCCCACGGGTTAGGTGCACTATCATAATGTGGTGATATTGGCAATTGACAACCAATGACATGTCATGGAAGCGTATTATCACAGTATTATAATGTGCCTAAGCACGTATACAGAGGAGGGAGGGGGATGCCAACGATTGACGGAGGGGGATGACGGATTTATCCCACCGCCCGCAATCTGACTGAAAATAAACGGGATCATGACTACTGCAAAGCACGTAAATTATTATTTATTTATTTATTTATTTATTTATTCATTAAACACACACTATCTTTACAGGCAGCTACCCAATACAATAGTGGTTTGCAAACACTCACAAGATACTTTAAACATAACTTACGACTATAATAATAATATAATTATACCACTATAACTAAAACACTTAACTTTAAAAATAACTAGTAAAACAAAAAACAAACAGCACAAAACAAAAAAAAAAAAAAGAAGTAAATATTACATGTACGAAACAAAATTCAACAAAACTCTTGCGAATTCACTCAAGTTGCACGAAAATAAGTCTGTCCTCTCATGCACTTCATTCAGTACACGTATTGTACGGGTGAGAGGTGTTTTTGACAGCAGGTTGGTTTTGGCAACAGGCAGGGCCAGCAGTGGCGGTCGCCGCCGCCTCCACACGTACCGGTCCGGCACGCACAGCTTCAGGTGTCGCAGCACTCCCGGGTTATGTGCAACTCCACGCAGGAGCTTAAGCACATACGCCGCCAGTGTAAATTCTCTGCGCACTCTGAGTTCATTGTACCCCACCATACCCAGCACAAACAGTGTAGGATACATTAGAGGGTAAAATGGGTAAACTCCATAAAGTTTGAAATACAAGTGTCTTGTAAATTTATTTTGAACTCGCTCCAGCATGACATTGGTGTCGATTCTGTTGTGCACAAACTAAACTTAATTTAGACTATTGCTATCTTTTACTAAAAGGCAGGGCGAGAAAAGGACGGCTATAGCTATGCACTAAGTTAGAAATGTCAAACTAGTTTATGCCTTGCGCTTCACCGTGTTTTTAGTCGACATGTTTTTACGTGCACCCTTCATTTGTATGGAAATATTAGTTCGAATTAAATTTGACAGCTCTAAATTACGTCCGTCTCTTTCTCGTTTTATTAGTGAGAAAAAGATAGTAATAGCCTAAATTAAGTTTAGTTTGTGCACAAGAGAATCGGCACCATTGTATTTCGCTTCATGAGGAGCCCAAATCACCGCACTGTGTTCCAAGTGACTTCTCACCAACGCGTCATAGAGCACCTTAAGTGTGGTAAGGTTCGTAAATCCTTGCGACTGTCTCAGGACGAAACCCAGGTTTCTGTACGCCTTCTTGCAAATCTTAACTATGTGATCCCGGAAAGTAAGATCCGGGGTAAGCAGTACTCCTAGGTCTCGTACCTGAGACACTCGCTGTATCGACGCCTCCTCTACTTTATTTGTAGTCCAAGGTATTCTTCGCGCGCGTAAATGTCATCACTGAGCATTTCGCTGTGTTGAAAAACAGTTTATTTTTTTTACTCCATTCTACCACTCTATCTATTATAGTAGTGATTACACCATTTTTTTACACAGTTCACGTGGTTATTTCAATGTTTGCCCCCCCGCGAACAAAAAGTTAGATACTTACGAAAAATATTTATTTGGGAACAGATATTCTATAATGCAATCGAAATATATATGTCACCGTAAAATTGTCAAATACGTTATATTGTAATATCTCTAGCGATATTGTAAAATCTCGAAATATTGTCAAATGAACATACTGCTTACAACAAAACGCATTATTTTTCTTGAAATGCATGCGATGGTAGTCAACTCACGCGGTGTTGAGGGAAGGAGGGGTCCCCCTTGCCTAGTGGTACAACTCTCATGAAAAGATATTGTACCATTCCTGAGAAATACCGATTATTATAACCTAACCTTAAAACACTTTATATTCCCCTAAAAAGCGTAGTCGACGGGGCCCCTATTTCCGGGTGCAGGGTTTAAAGGAACCTAACTAACCTAACGGGGGGGTGCCCCAAGTCCGGATTATGGGGGCAGAGATACTTCCGCATGTTCATTTGACAATATTTCGAGATTTTACAATATCGCTAGAGATATTATAATATAACGTATTTGACAATTTTACGGTGACATATACACACTACCTTATGAAAATGTTTGATTTTCATATTATTTTGGTACTGTGGTATTACGTTTGTATGAAAAACGCATGCTCCGCCGGCCCCTTAAGTAATAAATAAATATAAAATATCATCAAAATCGGCTCAAAAGTTTGGTATCTAGAGCGCCACAAAGGAACAAACATACATAGGTACATACATACATAGGTACATACATAGGCTAATAAACACATAATCCGTCCGTGAGTGGGTGGCCAATTACATCTCCCGATCCCCCCAGGCCCCTCCGTACCTCGGAAAGCACGTTAAGCCGTTGGTTCCGGCTGTGATTTTTGCTACGGGTAGTCAGAAGTTCGAAAAACTGACAACCATTCTTCAAAGAAGTATCGAGATTTACAGTAACACTGGGTTGTGGTCGGCTGATTGGCAGGTGTCCGCAGTCAGTCTAGATTTATCTATACCTAAGTACATGGAAATACTTTCCCATAATCATCATCATTCTTCTCCCCTTTCCCAATTCAGTTGTGATCGGCGTACCATGTCTTCTTATTCTTTATTTCTCTGTTACTCGGATCGTCATCTTGGCAGAGCAGACACCTGCTTTCTTGCCCTATCATCCTTTACATCGTCCATCCATCGTTTCTTTGATCTTTCTCTGCTTCTATACTCATCCACATTCATACTCAAAACTTTCCTCTCGACCTTAAATCATCATCATCATTTCAGCCGAAAGACGTCCACTGCTAGACATAGGCCTCCCCCAAGTGTCGCCACATTGACCGGTCCCGTGCGACTCGCATCCAGCGGATTCCAGCAAATGATCTCAAAAACCTTCCAATATAAGGCGTATGAATTTTTTGGCCGGATTTTCTGCCACCATTTTGATTTTTTACTTTTTTTTAATATGCTTAGGTCTTATGCATGGCCGCTACTTTGAAAAAAAAAAAACAAAATGGCGGAAAAAAATCTGGCCACGCTTCATACAAAAATGTTCCAAACATACATCTCTGGAACTATTTGCAATGTATCGTGCACTTGTGCCTGTTCGAGTTTGAAGGTTAATCTAAAGATATTGTTTGCAGTGCCAAATACATCGCACCGAAAAGAAAATAACAATAGAAACTAAAACCTGTTGACTTGTCGAAACAAAGAAGAATTTGAAATGTCAACGGGTTGTCATTAGTTCCGTCATGCCGTAACATCAGGCAAAATGAACCTCTACAATGATACAATTTTTATAAATAAAGGCTTTAAAGGGACACAATCATGCAACTTATATGAAGCATATAATTAAAAACAAGATTACCAACAATAATGTGCGATTGGTGAGTGGTCATACTTCTTATAACATGTAAATACGGTGTACGTAGTGCGTTTTCAGGTGTTGGAAGCTCTCTTTTTTGTATAATATTAACAGTCTGTTATGGGCTATCCATCTTATTTTTAATCCAACATAGATATAAATGGCGCGTAGGTTCCTACTGGACGAGCGCTTTCCTCCCGCGGCTACTACCTAAAGGTGCTTACATAAAGAAACAGGTTTCCGGTGCAGACAAATCTGTACGGGTCGGTACCGACCGGCGCAGGTATAATATTTTAATATATTCTATTCACTCACTTATAAAGAAACAGGTTGTAACTTGTCGGTGCCGACTACCTGGACCGAGCCATACGGGTTTAATTAAGCATGTACTGGTGTCACTAAGGACAGATTCACCTGTTTCTTTATGCGAGTCAACACTACAGTGTTGACGGTACCGACCCGTACAGATTTGTCTGTACCGGAAACCTGTTTCTTTATGTAAGCACCCTAAGCTTTGTCTTGCTCCACATCCATCAGCACAGAACCACATTTTTCCATGCTCCCATCCTTTTCCGTTGCTTAGAACCGCAATTTGCTAGAGCGAGAAAAAAATTGAATTTCGCGGGCTACCCTGACGCTTTCACCTTAAAATTGGCTTGATGAACCAGTGAGAACTGACTGTAGGTTTCTGGTCATATTTACCGATAGCACCTAAGTACATTGAGTTTTTCAGTAGCGAAGAGAGAGATCGGCGGGAGAGACAACGTAAGAGACAGGAGGATGCTCGCGCTAGAGCTGAGGAGGCCGCATTTGAGCCTGATGAAGAGCCAGAGCCTGCCTTCAGCCCACTGAAGATCGCTGGCGGTACTTTGGGCTTTCTGCTCGCTCTCATAGCATTTTTGTTGAAGACTGTGGACCACGATACGCTACGCGCATATCTTGATATTGTCGGACTTGGACACCTACTTGAGATGCTGAAGTCGAAGCCCGGTACCACCGCCTGCACCGGTAGTACCGGCAATACCGGGGCTTCAAAAAAGGAACCCGCAAAACAGGTAACTTTGCTCGTAACTAGAAATTATATTCACGAATTAAGTGACTCTTAACCATTTTTAGGGTTCTGTACATCAAAAGGTAAAAAAAGGAACCCTTATAAGATCACTTTCTTGTCCGTCAGCAGGGCCTGATTAACCCTTAGGCTAATTAGGCTGTAGCCTAGGGCGCAAGAATCAGGAGGGGCGCGCTGAAATCAAATCTTCGCATTTTTTTTTTTGGATGGGAAATCATCAAATAACTTCTCCCACTCTGGGCGGAGCGGGATGGAGTGTCAGACTTTTACTGACTAAAACCCATCCATGTTCCTTCCTCGTCCTTTATGTTCCGGGGCCGCGGTATCTCTTTCGAACAGTCCCGCAACAACGGCAGGTTTCGGCCCTTCACTTTGCTGACGTCTCTTTGAGGCGCGCGTGGAACACGACCGCGCCGTCGACACGGCCTGTCGTCATTAGACGGACGGACGGCTAGCTGGCCCATAGCTAACCGTCCACAGGCCCGCGTCAACGGTGGCCGGTAGCCACCACGTGGCCCCCGACGCCCGGTGCGTCTCCCGCGGCGGCTGGGGCGAGAGGCTCTCTCCCTCTCGCATTCCACCACCTCCTTCGCTATCATTCCCATTCCGGCTCGCTTCGGACCTTGGATAGAACCAGGGCCGGACGCGAGAGCGAGCCGCCGCCGATCGCCCGCCGCTACGACACACGGCGTTGCTCCGCCCACGCGCGGCAGACCTGCACCGTGTCCTCCAGTCGATCCTCGCAGTGGAAACACCCGGGCGTTTCCTCCCGCCCGATTCGTTGCAGGAACCTCCCGAAACATCCGTGTCCGGTGAGGACCTGCGTCAGGCGGAAGGTGAGGATGCCGTGGCGCCTCTCAAGCCACTCCTCAAAGAGGGGACTTACCCCCACTATCGTGGCGTGCCCTAAAATCTTCGCATGCACTATTAATCTAGCATCATTGCATCTACCCTCAGCCCCGGGCTGGCCATACGGGCAAATACCTGCTGTTCCAGATGCCTTATGGGCCGGTGTGGCCGATTGGCGGTCGACTTATTGGCGGTCGAAAAACCTCGCAATACATAGTGTATTACTTAAAATAACGTCCTCTACCGTCAAGCCGAGGACCCAATTCAATTTACTTTTGGACTCTATCTGTAGCAATGGTAACCCCGGCTCAGAATTTTTAAAAGTTTTAAGTAAACTAGTACGTAATAAATTGTAACGTAGAGTAGAATCACTCTCAAACTAAAATACTCGTATTTTAAGGCTTCTTTGTTTTTTTCTCGTGTGGTTAGTGCGTAGGTAACGTGTTTAGAGTTTTTATGCAGCCCGGGGCCTTTGACTTGGCTTTAAATGCCGTCGAGAAATATCTCTCAGCCTAAAAATGATCGTACTACCACTAGAAACTTACACATTCTCTTTAAACGGGTACGTATCATAATCCAGAAAGTTCATAATACCTATGATTGAAATACCGACGTCCAAAACATCGAAATTCAAAATACCGAAAGTTTTAAATACCGATAGTCGTTATATCGAAACACAAAATACCGATGTTCAAATGCCCGAAAGGATGAAATCCCTAATGGACGAAATACCGAATGGACGAAATATCGATGGATGAAATACCGATGGATGAAATCCCGAATCGACGAAATCCCGAATGAACGAAATACCGATGGATGAAATCCCGAATGGACGAAATCCCAAATGGACGAAAACTTTTATTTAATAGCAGAATTATATGCCCCTAAAAAGCGTAGTCGACGGAGCCCCGCTCCGCGGGGCCCCTATTTCCGAGTGCAGGGTTTAAAGGGAACCTAACTAACAGGGATGTTGCGAATATTCGCATCCGCATCCGCAAATGCGGAGCTTCCGCATAGATTTGGACATCTGCATCCGCATCCGCATCCGCAATAATCAATGCGGATTTCCATGCGGATGCGAATATAATACAAGTTGCGACAAGAAAAACAAATGGGCGGGGCCGGCGAGTGGCGCGTGCCATTCGCACGTGACAATGAATGACCATTGGGAGCAAAAAAATTGGTGGATTAGATCCGAGGATCCGACGCATTTGTTGTGGTGCATAATTTGTTTATTGTAAATAAATCATATCGTGTTTGTTTGCGCTGTGGATTACTTGTCGTATAGATAGATTTTGAATGTTATTGTGATACAATAATCATTAAGTAATTGTTTATTGGGAAATCGTCAGGTAAATGCCATTATGTTACACCGGTAATACGTTTTATTGTAGGTAAAGTTTATCGTTTTAAATATTCTTTACTTTTTCCAGCGAGGTTCCCGTTAAAGGAGAACCGGACAACGGTAGCCCCAATGCTCTTCTCAGCAAAGAATTAGTTAGCTATTTATCTTACCAAAAAAACAATGGATTTAGATGAAAATCCACTTTTGGTGTAACCCTTGTGAATTTAAAATTCTCTACAAATTAGCATGCATATATTTATCACCCTACCAGCCAGTATTCCCAGCGAACAACTATTTAGTGGGGCTAGGTTAATATAAAGGGTGTAAAACACCTCTTAACGAATCCAAAAACCACTTGTTCTCCCCGTCATTGCGATATTTTTTTTGTTAAACACCATACCTGGGAACCTTCTAGTTACGGAGATATTGGAGGTCAAAGTTCCAACTTTTTGACAAGTTTTTTTTTAAATAAGTACAAGTTTTTATTGTAAGATTTTTAATTTAATCACGTCTACGACCCCCGTATTATTCAATCCATCCATCAGCACAATATTTTAAGTGCGTTTTCAGTTATTTATGCACTTAAAATGTAAATAATTATCCTTTTAAAATCCTAAAATCCGCATCCGCATCACATCCGCATCCGCATCGAATCCGCATCCGCGGATGTGAACTTCTAATAATCCGCATCCGCATCTGCATCCGCGGATGTCTAAATTTTTGCATCCGTAACAACCCTGCTAACTAACCTAACGGGGGGGGTGCCCCAAGTCCCGATTATGGGGACAGAGATACTTCCGTATGTTCAGTTAACAATAATTCGAGAGTTTACAATATCGCTAGAGAGTATTAACGTGTTTGACAATTTTACGGTGACATTTATAAGCACAAATTTTGTGACAGAAATGAATCGCTGCAGAACCGACTCCACGTAGTCTTTTCTGCCCTACCCCTAGTGTAATTTAAGCCCACGTAGGCGCGGAGGGGCGAGGCGGGCCACGAGCTGAGGAGCAGGTGGCTTTAAGCCGAAACTGCGGTGGTGAGTGTTAAAACCCTCTGCGACGATAAGCTCGCGTGTGACCGCCGGAGCCCCGCAGCGCCGGAGCCGTGACAGAAACCATGCCTGCTGCATGCTTGCTGCATGCTTGCTGTATGCTTGCTGCATGCCTGCTCCATGCCTGCTGCGTGCTTGCCTCATGCTTGCTGCATGATTGCTGCATGCTTGCTGCATGCTTGCTGTATGCTTGCTGCATGCGTGCTGCTTGCTAGGCAACTTTTAAGTGTTTTTACGTTAGGTTTACAAAAAATCATTTTCTCGGAAACGGTGACAATTTCGGGATTTTGAACTCCGGGATTTTAAATTTCGGGCAAATGAGCTTTCGGGATTTCGAAATTCGGGATTTTAAACTGTCGGGCAAATGAACTATCGGGTATTTAAACTACGGGATTTTAAACTTCGGGATTTTAAACTTAGGGGTTATAAACTTCGGGATTTTAAACTTTCGGGCAAATGTACTTTCGGGATTTTAAACTTTCGGTCAAACAACCATTCGGCGTTTCAATTTTCGGGATTTCGTCCATCGGTATTTTAAAATTCGGGATTATGATACGTACCCCTTTAAACCGACGCGCGCGGTTTGTACTTTGAACACTGCGAATAACTTTTAACACAAAGATTATTTTATTCTGCCTCTTCTGGATTGGTACCCCTATTGGATTTTCGAATGATCGACCGGTATAGACAGAGGCTGAAATAAATTAGGAGCCCCGTGCCCCAAGGCCTTATAGACAATTTTGGCATGCATACATTGATTGCATAAGATAGAGCATGTGGAAATTTTGATCTCAAATGATATCTGAATTTAAACTAGGCAACATATCAAAATTTTCGAGCTCGCTTTGCTCGCTCTTGGAACCTTCTCCATCTTGGATCTTTATATTGTCTATTATAAGCCGACCAAGTCACTCCAATAGGTCGAAACAATTTAAGCCTGTCCAAGGCAAGGTGTCAATTTTTTTCGAACCCGCTTTGCTTTTCAGGCTACTTCGTCTTGAATCTTGGCTTTATCTGCAAGTCGACTAAATCTAATTAGTCCATCACTTAGATTATCAAAAAATACTTCACCCGCATTTTTTCTTTTGTTACATAAACCAAAATTGACGAAGATACGGCGCTTTTAAAATTCTCAATACGTCACTGTTTGGTATCATTTTTAGTGAGTACGGACGTCACGAGCCCCCACTCCCGAGTTTTGATGCGTTTTATCTTTGTCAATATTTGTTGATTTACAAAAACAAAAAATACGTTTCCATTATTTTCCAATATTCTAACTGACGGACTAAATAGATTTGCAATTTATTGATGGTGGAAACTAGCCTATTCTAACCTGTCCAAGCAGGGTGTTAAAAGTTTCGAGCTCGCTTAGCTCGCTCTTGGAGCCTTGGTTGTTTTTGATTAAGTAACATCCATTTCTGAATAAAAGGCTGACTTTTTTGGAGAGGAGAGCTCAATTTTTGAAAACTTTCATACTCGTAAGTTCGAGTAGTATGAACTACGTTAAAATTTTCACATGAACAATGACAAAACTAATATACTATTTTTTAGGCCAACCGTAACATATCTTATCGTTCTTTTCAATTGTTCACACTGAATTCAATAAAACTTTTGAAAAGAAGACCAAAAGCATTTGCCCTAAATTTATATTTAGTGATTGGGCAACTAGAGGTATCAGAAAAAGTAGGGAAACACTATTTGAGCTTTATGGCCTTAAGCCTTATGTAAACACTGAAACTTTTAACAACTATGTTGCTAAGTATTCAAAAATTTTTAGAAATTCATGCAAGATTGCCAAAGCCCTGCACATTAGCAACAAGATTAAAACAGCAGAAAATAAAATTAAGACAGTTTGGAAAGTCATAAATAGCGAGACTAACAGGAAGAAAGTACGTAATACTAGCTATACATTAGATACAGTATGTGGTCCTAAAAGCTCTAATCAGGAAGTAGCTCAGGAATTTGTAAATTTCTTTACCGATATACCGTTAAAAACTACGGAGGCTCTAAATTCCTCTTCTGAAGTCTCAATCGGTTTATTAAAAGCGAATATATCTGGATGCCAGGCTGAATTTAAATTTAAACACATAAACCCGATAACAGTTATTAAAGCTTTCCGGCAAATAAAAATCAAACTGACCGAAGATCTATGGGGAATGTCTATCAAAGTTTGTACTTCCATACTTGAGACTATAGCTCCATACTTAGCTTTAATTTTTAATTTGTGCGTAGACCAAGGAGTTTTCCCTGATTTAATGAAATACAGTAAAGTCATACCGCTTTTCAAATCCGGGGGTAAAGATACTAATAATTATAGACCTGTATCCGTGTTGCCAGTTTTTAGTAAGGTGTTCGAAAAGGTAATGCTTAATCAAATGCTCAATCATTTCAACACCAACGGAATCTTACACGATCAACAGTATGGCTTCACCAAGGGACGTTGTTCAACTGACGCCGGTGTAACCTTATTAAAGCACATATTCATGGCGTGGGAAGAGTCCCAAGACGCTGTAGGAATATTTTGTGACCTCTCCAAAGCATTTGATTGTGTAAATCACGACACATTGCTTTTGAAACTTGAGCATGAACGGACTAGGTAAACTTGCACTTAGTTTGGTAAAATCTTATTTAAGTGATAGACTGCAATATGTTCAAATAAATGGTGTTAATTCACAGGGCTTGAAAGTAAAAATGGGGGTTCCGCAAGGCTCAATATTGGGTCCTTTCCTCTTTTTAGTATATATAAATGATCTACCCTATTTACTGAAAAACCAACCACAAAATATGGTATTATTTGCCGATGACATTTCCTTAACTGAAATCTAGATGACGTGAATAATGCCTTACTTGAAGTCCATAATTGGATCACAGCAAACAATTTGGTATTAAATGAAAAAAAAAACTAAATGCATAAGATTTGCTTTACCGAATGTTAAAAGTAGTGATTGTGAGATAATATTGAATAAAGAGAAACGGTTTTCCTGGGGCTTACGCTTGATTCAAGGCTTCAATGGGGTTCTCATTTAACATCTCTTGCGGGGCGGGGCGCTTAAGTTCAGCAGCATATGCCATTAAGAAAATCCGTCAATTCACTGATGTAGATACCGCTAGACTAGTCTATTTTAGTTACTTCCATAGCATAATGTCTTACGGCATTTTGCTGTGGGGACGGGCTGCTGATATTGAGTCTATATTTATTCTGCAGAAAAGAGCCATCAGAGCCATATACAATCTTCGTAGGCGCGATTCTCTAAGGGAACTGTTTAAGGAAATTAACATCATGACTGTATATTGTCAATACATCTATGAAAACATAATGTATGTCAGGAAAAATCTGCACCTTTTTGGTAAAAGAGGTGACAGACACAATTACAGTACTAGAAATAGAGACCAATTTGTTCCTAGCTAGCCGTCCGTCCATCTAATGACGACAGGCCGTGTCGACGGCGCGTTCGTGTTCCACGCGCGCCTCATAGAGATGTCAGCATAAAGGGAGGGGCCCGCAAGGGCCAAAGCCTGCGGGGGTTGCGGGACTGTTCGAAAGAGATACCGTGGCCCCGGAACGTAAGGGTAAGGGGCGGGCGAGGAAGGAACATGGATGGTTTTAGTCAGTAAAAGTCTGACACTCCCTCCCACTCCGCCCAGAGTGGGAACATTTGATGATTCCCATGACCCATCCGAAAAAAAAGGGATGCTTACGATGAGATCATTCACAGCATTGATTTTAATTGTGGAAAGTTGTTCTTCCTCGATGCGCCTGGTGGAACGGGAAAAAACTTTCTTATTAAATCTGCTGCTGGCCACGGTAACACGCGACAAGAATATTGCAGTTTCCGTTGCTTCTTCGGGTATTGCCGCTACTTTAGTCGACGAAGGTAAGACTGCTCATTCTGCTTTCAAGTTGCCTCTAAACCTCAACTCTTGTGAGTCTACACTTTGTAACATTCTCAAACAAAGTGACATATTGACTCGGGTGCTTAAAGAAGCAAAATTAATTGTATGAGATGAGTGCACTATGGCTCACAAAGGCGGTGTTGAGGCTCTTGACAGAACTCTGCAGGACATTAGTGTTCAAAAATGGTTGACGGTCCTTTTGGCTGGTGACTTTTGGACAGACTTTTCCTGTTATACCACGAGGCACACGTGCTGACGAAGTTAAGGTCTGTCTCAAAGCCCTAAATCATTCCTTGTTACTCTTAAAACGATCCTAAATCTGTTCAATACTCTGTTTTTAGATTTCGCTCCAAATGGAGGCCTTTTGCTTTCGCTCAATAGACGTCCGTCCATCCCTGTCACATTTTACTCTAGCGGCTAAATCTTTGAAGCTACTGTCTCCATATGTATAATATTTATATATTTTACTCATCCAAAACCAAATATATGGGTAAATAAATAGGTAATAAAAAATATTAGTATTCTTGTTTTGCTCCCGATTTTTAAGGAAAAATCTGTTCTGTGTGGTGTAAAATGCATGTGGAATATTTTTTAGAGCTCATTATTGTTTAGGACGTTTCCAAAACTTGCCTCGAAGATTATTTATACCAATTTTCGAGTGAATCAAGCCACGCCGTAATATCCTCCCGAAGTGCAATTGGTCAATTGGTGGTTTACTTATTATGGTTTATTCTGAACCAAAAAGTTATTTTGTACGCCATTAATGGCAAAACATGCAGATCTACCTGTTATTTAAGACCTTGCACATATTATTTGATGTACTTATACTCATGTTTTTACAATAAATCTATATTCTATTCTATTCTGTTTGGAACATTAAGCCCCTTCGCACACAAGGCTTCTCAAATCTTAGAGACTCAACGATTTTAGTCTTCAAGCGACTGTACAGTTAGTTCATTAATATTCCTAAGTAATTACCTACATTTTTAAGTTTTTCAAAAAGAAAATAGGGGCCGCCGGTGGTGTCGGGAGCAGGGTCCAACCTACCGATGGTTAGGGGTGCAGAGATAGAACCTCCTCAAAATGCGAGCCGTATCGAGGAGCACTGTTTTTGATCTAACCGCCTAAAGAGCGCTTCGAGAGATGGTCCTCGAGGCTCTTGGCCATTGGCCGTCATGACATTCAGCACTATATTTATTATTAAATACGTAATATAATTAATTATATTAATAATTATTTCCAGAAATGTCCGCCGTGTCCGCCGCTGCCTAAGAAACGGGAGCCGAAGCCATGTTGATGTTTACAAACTCATCATGAAATAGTAAATTGTGATAATCATAAATAGACATTTACCGAGCAAGATAGATGTGTTTCTTTTAAGTTCGATGTGTTATCGGATGCTTTTATGTCAGGTCTGTAGTCACCAGTGAGAAAAGGCTGGTTTTATTTGGGGAATATTCCTACAGTATGGAATTTTTGAATGCCACCTGGAGGGAATTTACTAGTTTAGATTTCATGGCCCTTCAATTAATATTTCATAATTGTTAGAGAGATTTGATCCGTATGATTTATATAAAAAAGTACAGTACGTAATATTTCGAATTTTAGTCGATTAGATTGTCGTGAGCACTTCGATCTAGCTCTGTGACTATACCTTATCAATCTAATCAAACTCAAACTCAAATCATTTATTTCAACTAGACCATTACGGCACTTTTGAATGTCGATAAAACGAAAAATAAAGCGAAGCTACAGTCACAGACACGAGGCATAATAACTTGAGAAAGTACTGTAGTTGCCCATTCCCTAGCGTAGATCTCTATGGAGAAGAACGGGCAAGAAACTCCATGGACACTCTTTTCAATCAAAAATGTTGTTACAAAATCTTGGTTACATCTTTCATGTTGAGATTATACATATATGTGAGAACGATGTAGAAAGACGTGCACAATAAGAGCGTCCAGAGTAAAAAAAAAAAATCAACAATTAAAAATAAAGCAATTCAAATGATCCGTGGCAGCTAAGAGATGACCAGTCCCGACTGACAGCGCCCGTTCACGAACATGACGCATGGATCAGCGCCATTCAATTCAACTATATTGAAGGGAACTAAATGACCCGACCCACCCGCCACCATCAGCAAGACATTTAAGCGAGCATGACATTCTCTCAGCCACCAAGGCATATTCAAGTCAATGAAAGATAACTAAATGCAAATGGTAGCTTTACGGTACATGGTACTCACACATGTGTTATGCAATTATACAATACTAAGAGATGGAATCTATACAATGCAAGATTATTTTTACAATCATCTGCAGCTACCACAGTTACTGTCATGATATTAATTTCCTTAAACAGTTCTCTTAGAGAATTGCGTCTACGTAATTCATATATGGCTCTGATGGCTCTTTTCTGCAGAATAAAAATACGACTCGATGTCTGCAGCACGTCCCCATAGTAAAATACCGTTTGACATAATACTATGAAAATAACTAAAATAGACTATCCTCGCCGTATCAACATCAGTAAATTGACGGATTTTTCTAACAGCATACGCTGCTGAGCTCAGCCGGCCTGCAAGAGATGTTAAATGGGGACCCCATTGTAGCCTGTGGTCAAGCGTAACTCCCAAGAAAACCGTTTTATTGACAAATACAAGTTTCTCTTGATTCAATACTATGTCACAATCACTACTTTTGACATTTGGTAAAGCAAATCTTTGCACTTAGTTTTTTTCCCATTTAGTACTAAATTATTACCGGTAAACCAATTATGAACCTGCAGTAGGGCGCTATTTACGTCGTCAAGATTTGTGGCACGTCTGTTTATCCTAAATATTAAAGAAGTATCATCAGCAAACAACACCATTTGCGGATGGTTGTTAAATAAATGGGGTAGGTCATTAATGTATACTAAAAAGAGGAAGGGACCCAATATCGAACCTTGTGGTACACCCATTTTTACTTTTAAACCCATTGAATTTAGACCCTTTACTTGTACATGCTGCTGTCTATTATTCAGATATGATTTTACTAAACTGAGCGCAAGTTTACCTAAACCGTAATGCTCAAGCTTCAAAATCAGGGTTTCGTGATTTACGCAATCAAATGCCTTCGAGAGGTCACAGAAGATTCCTATGGCATCTTGTGCCTCTTCCCACGCAATAAAAATATGTTTTGATAAAGTGACACCGGCGTCAGTCGTACAACGTCCTTTGGTGAAACCATACTGCTGTTCGTGTAAGATTTTATTGGTGTTAAAATGGTTAAGCATTTGATCGAGCATTATCTTTTCAAACACCTTGCTGAAAACCGGCAACACGGATACGGGCCTATAATTGTTGGTGTCTTTATTGTCCCCGGATTTAAAAAGCGGTATTTCCTTACTGAATTTCATTACATCCGGGCATTAATAATAATATATATAATAATTATCTTTATTTCAGACACAATTAAGTCCATACATTTTTACAAATAAAACGTTAGTAAGTTTGTTGGTAGTACACACAAAAAAAAATAAAAAAAAATAAAGTAAAATAAAATAAAAAGGTGTTAGTAACTTGTTAGCAAAAAAAAAACTAATGTATGGTGGTTTCAAAATATGGGCATCGTGCTTCCGATTACTTGAAAGTTCTAAAAAGTAGTCAGTGTTAAGCATCGTGCTACGAAATCGTCGAGGTGGACTGTGACAGGCTAACATCAGTGAACATCACTGAAGTCCCTTACATCCTGTACAGGTCGCATTGACAATAATATCAATAACAGACAATTAAAACAGATATTTGAGAAAAAAAAAACAACATTTTGAAACAAAATATATTTAATACGATCTTCATTTTACAAATTCTCGTTCCGTAACTGCCTAATCGGCTTCAACTATAACTATAATAAGTCTGGGCTTGTAAATGACACAACCGTATAAGAAAATGTTCTACATTAAACCGTTAGTGCCTTAAAAACAAGGAACGTTAGGAGCTATTTACACAAACTTATATACTTAACACGAGGCTCACACGACCGATTATATTTATCTTGAGTTTTTGAGGGTATTTGAAAGGGCAAGGCGAAACGAGCGACTCAAATAACGCGACTTTCAACTCAGATAAAACTCGCTCGTTTTGCCTGGGGAGGTGAAATAAGGGCAAGGCGAAATTAAAGACTCAAAAAACGCGACTTTCAACTCACATGAAGTTCGCTTGCTTTGGCCTCACCCATACAGGTGTAACGTTTGTAAAACTGATACAACGTTGGTATAGTAAAAAATAACATGGTTAAGTGATTACATTATTGTCAGTGTGGAGGTATTGCGATTATATAAACAACTACTAGACCTATTAATAAGTAGGAGAAATAACGTTTTAATTAGTTGTAATCTACGCCAACTAATTTTCTATTATAGCCAACTCTCATCAATGATTCTTACATACACTTGTACTCGCCAACATCGGGTAATTCGAGCCTGGATCTGTTATATTTTCCTTAAAACGATAATCAAACTTCAGTCAGTTGATATTAGGAGAATCTTTTCAACGTGTACCTATATGGTTACTACCTACTTGTTATTTAAAATAATGAAAGGCCTCTATAGGCAAAGTTACTTGTCAATGATGCCATTCTTTCTTTCTAGAAAAGTGATAAGAATATATTTCTTATCGCAAGTCGTGTCTTACTATAATAATAATGTTAGAATAGAAGGATATTGTATTATCGATAAAGTAAAGAACCGTGTCTTAGTCGTAAAAATATGAAAGGACTGTTTTGTAATCACACTTTTTATCATAAAAATTACATACACATTAGTAAAATGATATATTCAGGGGAATACCCGAGTCGGCGTTTTAAATAAAGGTTTTTAACCTGCAAGTGTTATCTGAAGGATTATATTCGGCGATGAAAGCATAATCGTTTTTTGGCAGTAGATAGAAGAAATATATACTAAGTAATTGACTTATTAATATTATGTTGTGAGCGAAGCTTATCTAAAAACATTGCTAATGTAACAAGAGTGAGAGTAAATGAACGTTATTTAGCATCAAATGACTATAAGAAACAAGAATATTGTATAACAGCTAATAAGATAACTATAAACGGTCGAGCACCATTCCTGTTAAAACCTAAATATATAAAAATAACTAACCATTAACTAAACTCTGTAACTGATATGCTTATTGCGGTGTAACTTGTCCCTTTTTTCGTGAAAATAAAAAACATATTGTTTTAATATATCTTACAAAAAATAACTAACTGACAACACTGATTCGAATTAGTGCTGAAACATTTTTGTATTCATAATAATATGAGAAAAGTTACACCTAAGGTGACAAACGTTTTATATATTCGCTTTTACATTAAAATATTTGAAAGTATTGTGATTGCGTAAAGCTGCTTTGAATTTGATTAATAATAACTTTGCTGTTTTTGTCTACATTTGCTAATGTTTAATCTAGCTGCGTCAACACTTTTTAAAAAGTGTTACCATATTATAATTCTTTCGCGCCATTTTGACATACAATTTGACACGTTAAAATGGCGCGAAAGAATTGTACAGGTTTCAATAGTGTTGCCAATCAAATTATTTTCAAAATGAATGTTTTCATTTGCACAAAACGGTTTCGATTACACGAATTTTACAATTTGATTCCAAAATTGGAAGATTTGTAACTTATTATAGGTACCTGTTGAAATATTATGTTGTTGTTTATCAAAACTATAGAAAGTTAAATTCACTCAATATTTTAACACCAAGGCGAAAACTTAACTATTTAATCACCAGACATGTATACTAAGGTCCATGTTCACCGAAAAGACAACGGTCTGATTTTCTAAAGACAGCTGTCACTGTGACATGTTCCCATACAAAAATGTGTTTTAACAGCTGTTTTTAGATAATCAGACCGTCATCTTTTTGGTGAACATGGACATAAATAGATCTTATTCGCGCACTCAAGGTGATGTCCTGTTTACAATACGAGTATGTATAAAGTATTCTAGTAGCTTCTATTTAATAGGTCATGTTTACTGAAAATATAGGAAACACTATTTATTTGGTCAGACGTATTATCTGATCCTTCAGTAATCAATTTGATCGTTCGCTCGAGGTCACGGATAAGATAAACAAAAAAGTATTTTTTACAAATGTTTAGTTTACTTATTTTATTCACATCACAATGATTTAAATTGAATTGAAATAACGCCAAAATGCGTCATTCCCTTACATTAATAGTTAGGTACAATTTGTTCTATATTAACGCCATTATATTTCGTTTTTGGCTGAATACAACTACAGATAGACGATTAATAAATCATCATTCAATCAGTATTGATTCATATAATCACGAAAATGACATTTGCTTATTTCAGTGAAATGGGATTAACTAATAGAATCGGCTAGGAAAACAATGATACATATTTACAGCAACGATTTGAATATATAGAACAATAAAATAGCTGTAATAATATCTACAATATAAGCAAGAACTTCTAAGACATAAGACAGTGTTACGAAATCCGTTTTGTTACCGATTTTCACTAGTACACGTAGTGATTGGTAATTATTGCATCGAGTAACATCTGTCCTATGTCTTATAGAACACTGTCTCGGACAGTTTGGCTGCAAAAAGCTGCTAAGTAGTTCCACTATCAGTCTTAGTGTCCAATTAGAGCCCATTGGTCACTAACAGGTACCGGAAAGTGTACATGTTGGTACTTTTAGGACAATCGATACGTGAAAGGGAACAATGGGCGAAGTATCGATAGAAATGCATTCAAATCTAATAGGTGTGTAAGCAATATCAATTTTACACGCGAGTTTCGACTTTTATTCTTTTACAATAGAGTTAGAAACTGCGTGTGTTGAGAGCTGGTGCAGTTACCGCTGATACAAAGCATTTCTTCGCCTAATTATGGACGGACACGTAATTGCTCTTTCATATATAAATTAAGGAGTTTCAACACTAATTCGACATCCCGACGGTTGTGTTAGCCTTGACTGACGATGTGTTTTCGTTCAGGGGGTTATTTTAATGTTTTATGCTGATTGCTGTGTGTTCTTGGTTAGAAACAATTAATAAGTGTTCGAAATTAGATTATTGGGCTTGGAACATTTCATTACATTTTCTAATATATTATGACGATGTAAGAATATAAGCTGAATGTCCCTGTATTTTCATAAAATTGCGTTGTTGCATTATTCTGAACGAAAAGACACCATGAATCAGGCATGTGGATTTATAATTTGTTTACTGAAATAATATTTTTTTGGCACTGACATCTAAACCGCATGCGCGGATCAATTGTTTCACATAATTATCCCAACATTAAATATTTACACCATGTATACCCTGAATTTAACAATATAACCATGATTTTAAAGTAATATTTACTATAAGATGACGATATTTAAATACACCATGTTAATACTGTATTTACAAAAATATGATATTACTATAACGTTTTTAGTGTTGCCCGTTATTTTGACAAAAATAATATCAGCTGATAATCACAGACTCGTGATATGACGGTTTTTTTAGAACAATTTTGCCTAAATCTCATCATCGTCATACCGAATTTCTACTATTTGAATTCGCTATTCTGCGAATATTCCTACCATTTTAGTAGTAAGTAAAACAACGGGCAACACGAAACATTTTTCTATAGTTCGGTCTGATTTTTGACACATATTTGTACATTATATTTTGTTTAGAGGAAACTGGAAGGTTGAATGAACGGTGGTTCATAGATTAAAGTCGAGAAAATGTTATTTTATGTATGTGACCATTCTTGCTTTCTCTACAAAACGCTTGTGAAATCATTTTATAAATAAGACAACGGATTGATATTACTGGGACTGGGACATTTTATGGTTTTATCTCTCGAAATTGATCTACGAATTCTTTCAAATTCTAAATGTGCGTACACTTAGACGTGAACTTGAGTTTACTTTCTAAGGATTGTTATCATTATTTTATTCGTGACTTTTAGAGTTTCGTTCAAAATGCACGCACTTTTAAAGTCGGCACGTTCGTTCTCAATTATATTTTATATTTTAATAATTTTAGCGTAAGTAGTTTACACCATCCCTATTCATTAATACGACGGATTTCGACAAAAAAGGCGCGTTTTAAAAGACTAGCAACGCGCCTCAACTTTTATTTTGTATCTTTATATAATTTTAGGACGTTTTTGCCCGTATATTATGAGTATAATATATATGTTTATGATGTAAAGATAAATAAAAAAAATTTCTTTCCAAAGTAAATAATAATTTTAAATAATTATATGACTTTGTCGAAGTTTAACGAAATATAGCAATTGAATCTTTGTATAGTTAAATTATAAATTAGGTCCTAAACGCAATCAGTATTGCATTGCTAAAGTAAATATAAATTTCAGTACTACCATAGCCAACGTTTAATTGTTTTATTATGACAACTTAACTTTAAATTTAAATTATGTACACACTTAAAGTAGCTGTAAACTGGCAAGTAATATTTAATACTGGAAACATAAAAAATAAATAATAAAGTTATTGAAACATAACCTAAAATTAATTATTATATACAGTTGCAACACTGCTTCTGATGTGTTAGCGGAACCAAAGTACAGAATGCGATGCCGTCTATAATATTTAGACTAAAAACGACTAAAAGGCCTTCATAATATACGGATAGGCCACGTTACAAAGGACTATTCAACCACACATTGACTATATCACCGATAATTTCGACTAATCTTCTCTACAACCCTCTTTGTAATCTCAATTTCCGCCTTTATTATAAATATAAATAAAGTACGAAGTTACGATCAGTCAAACAAACGTGAATTTGTGTCGAGACTCGCCGTGAGTACAGCACGGCTCGTCGGAACATAGGCCCCGTCCGCGACGGGACAGCGTTGGCACTAGCCTTGGAAATACTGATTTTATAATAATTGTGATCAAATATTCTTAACACGTGAATAATGGATCGTCCGCGGTGGCGCGCTGTTACGACAAAAATATGCTTTTCTGTAAACACTATGGAAGTCACAAGTCTACGGGCGCGAGGACCCGGAGTGAGTCACATCAGTACGGCACTGTCTGCGAGGGGCGACATGCGAAGTGTTGCGGAGTAACGTCACACTTGTCGGCACTATCACGGCACGGCCAATGTCCTGCAAGAGTTCCTGTCGGTCTCGTGGGTCCCAGCGGGTCAGCAGGTCAGGCGGGTCAGGCGGGTCAGGCGGGTCAGGCGGGTCAGGCGGGTCAGGCGGGTCAGGCCGGGCAGCAGTCGCGCGCCGCGCCGGGCTAGCGCTATGACTTCTTGTCGAACAGCGGCAGCTTGGAGCGCACGGCGCCCTCGCACACCATGAGCCGCGCCTGCGCGGGACACTTGCGTGAGTCGCGCGGCGCCAGGCGGTACCGCGAGTGCCCGCGCGACCGCTCGCACGTGAAGTCGGCGCCCTTGCGCTCGAAGTACTCCACGATCTTGCTGATCTGCTGCGAGCGCACGTGGCGCGGCACCCGCTCGTCGCAGTACAGACTGTCCGAGCCCGCCAGCGACGCCACGTCCTCCGAGCTGTCCGTGTACACACTACACGAGCGCACCGCAGCCGCGCGGCCCCGTCCCGACCCGTCCCGCGCCGCGCCGCGCACGCAGCAGCAGCGCGCCAGGATGTGGTACTCGCACAGCCGCTCGGCCGAGCCCGCCTCGTCCGCGTCCGCGTCCGGCCGGCCGCACAGGAAGGGCGACCCGTCCGCGCGCGCCTCGTCCGCGTCGTCCGGAGTGCGCAGCTCGCCCGCGGCCGCGCGGCCGGGTCGGTCCAGTGCGCGGTCGTACTGCAGCAGGCAGTCCCCGCACAGTCGCGCGCGCGCCTCGCCCGCCGGCGCCGGCTCGGGCTCGGCGGGCCGCTCGTCGGCGTCGCGGCGCCACCACCAGCAGCGGTGGCAGCCCACCAGCGAGCAGGGGCACACGGCGGCGCGCGGCCGGCCCGTCACAAGCGCGGGACACAGCTCCTCGTTGGCCACGGAGAAGATGCCCGACTCGCACGAGCCGCGCCGCCGCAGCTCCGCGCCCGACGCCGTGCGCGCCGGCGCCGCGCCCAGGCTGCCGCGCCGCGACAGTGCGGGGGAGGAGGGGAGCGAGGCGGCGCGCGCGTCGTCCGACAGGTCCAGCGCGCGGGACGCGGCGCGCGGCGGGGAGGCGAGCTCGGCGCAGGACGCGGACCCGGGGTGCGGCTCGAGGATCTTCTTCACGCCGCGGAACGTGTCGAGTGCGCGGCGCGCGGGTGTGGGCGCGGCGTGCGAGTCGCGCAGCAACATGATGTGCGCCAGGCGCAGCAGGCGCTGCAGGCGGGGCGGGGCGGGGGGCGGGGCCGGGGGCGGGGCTCCCAGCGCCCACGCCGACCGGTGCGCCCGCCGCGCGCCCGACCAGCCGGCCGCGCCCCACTCCAGCTCCGACAGCGACCGACGATGCTGAGCTGAACGAACAACACTAAATATTCAAGCACCAAGCATAATTAAATAATAGATTATAAAACAAGTAAAAAAAAATGGAATTTAATTCGAAGGACTAAGTTGGACCCCGAGGGCAGTGATAGATTTTAGAGTAGAATCCCGAGCGTAACAAGGGATTCTAGAGTAGAATGCTGAGTGGAGCGAGGGATACAAAAAACGAGATATTTTTTTTTACTATTCTTTACTGTACTTTTTACCATTGACTACGAGAAAATAAATAGATCTGTAGCATTTATTTTTCTCGTGAGTTTATAATAACAGTCAAACGAGTCGATCTTCAAGGTTAAGCCAAGCTTTACCAAGGTCGGTCTGTGGATTGGTGGCCACTAATTCATTACATACCGAGTTTCCTCCATGCGTCGGAAAGTATGTAAAGCCCTTGGCCAATCTCTCAAAGTAATTTTTGAAATTCAGTGTTATATTCTTGTCGACACGTTTTTGTTCCAAATTCAAAATGTTTTTATTCACGCAGTAAGTAAAAGAGCGTTTTATTCACTGTTGTCGATGAATAAAATGCCCTTTTTCGAGTGGCAATGGTAAAAAATATTTAATTGATAGCAGATATCGAAATGATAGCAAAAACTGTGAAGACATACGCTGATCGTGGTCGTTGTGCCGAGGCGAGCCCTCAGAGCGGAAGCGCTGCGGGCGGCGCCACGCGTACAGTCCGGGACACGAGCGCGGGCCCGACGAGTCCGCGTCCTCGCTGCAAAGTGCAAATACACACACACTGTCACAATTTGGACGCACAGTACGGTCGAACAAGCTATTTGGTTTACATTTTACAATGTGATTTGTGGGTTAAACTGTAAACCAAATAGCTTGTTCGACCGTACATTCAAAGGAAATAATATTTTTATGGTAACTGTCTAACAAAATTTGGCACGTAGGTACTTGAGTAAACATAAAACGAAACTGAAAAAGATGTAAAAATTGAACTAAATTAGCGCATAAGCTTTTCATTCCGCCGCTGTCCAAAAGGAAAAGTATGACGCAAATTCAGCTCCGACGTTAAAAACAAAAGCATGAACACTGATGAAGATATTATCTTAACAATACTTTAACAACCGTTGAAGGCGAGCTGACTGTTTACATCTGCTCTCTTTCTGACGTTCAACAGTTATATAGCGCTGTCCCACTCTGTGCTACGTACCTCTCATAGTTGTTGGTACTCAGCGAGCCCCAGGCTGCGTCGTCGAGGCTCTCCTTCACTTCAGCCAGCTTATTCACTATTTCCGGGAATAGCGGACGAGCTTTTGGCTCATACTGAAAAAAATAAGACAATTTTAAGTAATGTCAGACTAAGCTTTAACGTTTCTTATTTGGCAAAGTCAGGTCAGGTTGGATTAGCCAATTTTGACACCTAAGAAGGCGAAGCCTCATTAGCCTGATTTTATCCTTGCCTGTCATAATGCAACCTAGGTATCTTATCAACAAAATTACAAGACGTTTACAAAAGAAGTTCCAAAGCCCGACAACCATAAATAATATGAAAATTGGTGGGTAGAACCTGGATAACACTAGTACAGGAGCTTTGGCACAAACAGAAAGTATGCTATGCTGCATTGAGTAAAGTCAGGCTGTGAATGATAATGAAGAAGTAACTCACGATGCAACAGTTGAAGGTGAGTCTTAGGAAGTCAGGCACGGTGTCCTCGTCGCAGAGCTCCACAAACGCCATGTAGTTGAGGCCGAAGTTGTCCGTGCGAGGTAGCACGTCCGGGTCGGCGTCCACCTAACACACAAACAATTTTAAAGTCTCTCTACATAGTCAGGTCTACCTACAGATCCCTAATGATCCGTAAAATATGAACTACGTACGTGACTGTACTCTTAGGATTCGCAATATCACTTTTAGAAGAAAACTGTTGAAACTAAACTGCTGGTTCGTTACATGTTTGTGTACGCTTATGTGCACGGGTATATACAGATCTGGCTCAGATTTGTCTGTTTGGAGATTGTTCGAGGATTAAAATCCGAGGCACAAAAATTGTGTTTGTCAGAATTTATGATTCACTTTTGTGTCTGACATTCAGCTGACGAAAGCCAATTCTGCTGCCTGGTTGTCTTGACCCTTAGTCAGGAGCACGATTACTCTATAACTGCGGAAAGTGCTTTGTCAAAACGTGTTCTAACCTATCCCGATCTACTTACCCTGGCGATAAGTTGGCACAGTATGATCCCGTAGGAGAATATATCGGAGCGGTTGTCGTACCAGCGGCCGCGCAGGCACTCGGGGGACATCCACCACGGCGAGCCCACGCTCGGCAGCCTGTAGCCGTTCCTGGAAATAAAAGACGGTAGTTCAATCCCTGCTTTAAAGCTTTTACGGTTTAAAACTTAACTTATACTGGCTCCCGGACGCTGTAACAAGCGTTATGATCCCACGATCAAGGCGCTTACAACAGCGTCGGAATATCGGGAGCTCAAAGTAATTAATATAACCACGGAAGATATCCGATTATCTTAAAAAAAATGATGACATGGTGTTGTGGCGCAGTTTGGGAGATGCATGTCTGGCAGTAGCCTTTGACAGGCTGAGTTCATTGATGGTGTCTATGACATCGCAAAGGTCCAAGGTATGACAAATCGAGCGAAAAAAATGGTATTCAATCCGTCATGAGTATTTTAGAATGTACAAAACCCCTCATCATCATCTTGCCAAGTCTTTTCTCTACTACGTTGGGATCGGCTTCCAGTCCAACCGGATATAGCTGAATATCAGTATTTAGCGACTGCGCATCTGACCCTTACAACCCAGTTAGTACTGGGTAATACGACCCCTTGGTTAGACTGGTCAGATCATCATGCCACTGACTACTTACAACGACTGTTAATGATCTACAATTGACAGCCGGGACTAACAGTTTACGCGCTTTCCGAACACTACACGTAGAAAAAAAATAAAACCGACTTCAAGAAACACAAAAAAGTGAAAAATAACTTTAGCTTCAGAAGTCGGTGACTTTTGTTTGATTGATTTAGTTTTTTGTCACCAACTTCTGAAGCTAAAGTTATTTTTCCCTTTTTTGTGTTTCTTGAAGTTGGTTTTATTTTTTGCAAAAAAGGTTTTATTTTTCACTTTTTTGTGGGTCACATGCGCTTACCCCTTCACAGCGTACCGGCGTTATGTTATGTTATAAACTGGTGTAAACAATAGATAAAAGATTCGCAAAGATTTCTATGCTGTACTTATTGGTAATAACTGATATTTTGCTAATAAAATAGTTCTTTTCTGATATACTCTTACTTACCTATAAGTTGTTTTATTTTGATTAAAAGCGAAACGCTCAAACATACTAAACTTTTAATAATCTTAAAAAAACGTGACCATTAATTTAATAAATTTCCAAACGTGTCAAGGGGACCACATGTCATTCAGGACATAGATTCGCAATTACCATGGTAGAACGTTAGAGTGAGTAATGAACGGACGGTGACTATCGGCTTGTCTCCACACGCGAAATAGCGTGCGCAATACCGAAGCGTGCACAAGACAGCGTATGACAGCTTAATTGTAAAATATATTGTATTTTTGCCACTTACTTTGTCTATAAGATGTGGTAATTGGGTATTATTTACGTAATATTCAGCAGTATATCAATGTCGTTTCGTTTTAAGTATTCTAATTTTGTTTTGTGAGTCGCGCCTTTGTATGTAAGGCTCAGCGCAGCACGAGCGTGCAAGTAAACGAAACGTATATTTGAACGATTTTTAAATTAGGAATACTCATTTCGTACATCAGCCTTATGGTTTCAGGAATTAAAATTTGATTATTGTGAATGATGGTCGTTGCAAAAATTTTAGGCATAAGTATTGTTTGTTGAAAAAATACAAAAAGTGCTAACATCAGAAAAAAGACAAAGCTTTTGCCCTATCAAAAGCGCTAGCATTAAAATGGCGTTGGGCAGGACATGTCGCCCGCCTCGGTGATGACAGATGGACTATCCAAACCACCAAATGGACTGGGCCGCCGGGCAAAAGAAAGGAGAAGGGAGACCCTTTAAAAGATGGGCTGACGATATAGCGCAGACCACTGGCAAAATATTGCCATGGACCGTGAGAAGCAGAAAAAGATGGAGGAAGCTTTTACCCGTAACGGGACTACATCTCCAACATTTGATAAAAACTAACACTACTAACTAGGATAAGTTTAAGACTAACACAACTAACATTTAATTATGAATAAGTATCGAATGTGAAAAAGTGAATAATATTTTATTGAGATTAGAAATAAAAGGCACTTTGTTTCATCATCATCTCAGCCGAAAGACGCCGCCCACTGCTGGACATAGGCCTCCCCCAAGTGTCGCCACATTGACCGGTCCCTTGCGACTCTCATCCACCGGATTCCCGCAACCTTCACCAGGTCATCGGTCCACCTAGTGGGAGGTCTTCCAACGCATCGTCTTCCGGTTCGCGGTCGCCACTCCAGAACTTTTCGGCCCCAACGGCCATCCGTCCTGCGAGCAATGTGCCCTGCCCACTGCCACTTAGTTTAGCAATTCTTCGGGCTACGTCGGTGACCTTGGTTCTCTTGCGGATGTCTTCATTTCTGATTCGATCACGCAAGGAAACTCCGAGCATAGCCCTCTCCATTGCCCTTTGGGTGACTTTAAGCCTTTTGATAAGGCCCATTGTGAGCGACCACGTTTCGGTCCCGTTTGTAATCACTGGCAACACACACTGGTCATAGACTTTCGACTTGAGACACTGCGGTAAGTTGGACGAGAAGATACCGCGCAGTTTCCCGAACGCTGCCCAGCCGAGTCGGATTCGACGATTGACCTCTTTCTCGAAATTAGACCTACCTAACTGGACCGTTTGTCCTAGGTATACATAATCGTCTACAATTTCGAGTGTAGAGCCTCCGATCTTGATAGGAATGGGTGTGACATGGGCATTCAACATGACCTTCGTCTTGTCCATGTTCATTTTTAGACCCACTCTTTCGGAAGCTCTACTGAGGTCATCGAGCATTGTACTGAGGTCCTCCATGGTCTCAGCCATGACCACTATATCGTCGGCAAACCGAAGGTGAGTGATGTACTCGCCATTGACGTTGATGCCTAGCCCTCTCCAGTCCAGAACCTTGAAGACATCCTCTAGTGCAGCGGTGAACAGTTTCGGAGATATGACGTCTCCCTGTCTTACACCTCGCTGCAGAAGGATAGGTTCCGAGGCTTGGTCCTGAAGTCGGACTGACATGGTGGCGTTTTTGTACAAACACTTCAACACCTCGATGTACCGGTAGTCAATTTGGCACCGTTGGAGAGACTGCAGTACAGCCCAAGTCTCGATCGAATCAAAGGCTTTCTCGTAGTCCACAAACGCTAAACAGAGAGGCAAGATGTACTCTTCGGTCTTCTGTATAACCTGCCGAAGCGTATGTATGTGGTCCACGGTGCTAAAGCCTTTTCGGAAACCGGCTTGTTCGGGTGGCTGGAAATCGTCAAACCTGCGCGCGAGACGATTCGTGATGACTCTGGAAAACAACTTGTAGACATGGCTTAGAAGTGAGATGGGCCTGTAATTCTTCAACCGGGCATTGTCACCCTTCTTGAAGAAGAGCACCACCACACCCCTGCACCATGCCTGTGGCGTTTTCCCCTCGAGTATGACGGAATTAAACAGCTTCTGAAGGGCCTTAAGTACCGGTTTTCCACCCGCCTTCAGGAGTTCGGCCGTAATTCCGTCATCCCCCGGTGCCTTGTTGTTTTTGAGCTGTTTCAGAGCCATCCTAATCTCGTACAGGCTGACGTCCGGGATGTCTTCGGTATAGTGTCGGGTTAGTCTAGCTCTTGGGTCGTTTGCTAGGTCGACAATGGGTTTGCTGGTTGACGTGTACAACTGTCCATAGAAGCTCTCGATCTCCCTCAGTAGCTCCGGTTTGGCGGATAAGATCCTGCCATCGTCGGTCTTCAGTTTCGTGAGCTGGCTCTGCCCAATAGCCAGATCTCTTGAAAATACCTTGGAGCCTCTGTTCCGTTCGATTGCGTCTTTAATGCGCTCGGTATTAAAGCGGCGGAGGTCGCTCTTCAAGGATTTAGAGATCTGCCTATTGAGCTGCCGGTATTTCAACGCCTCGTCTGAAGACTGCAGGATCATCTCACGCCGCTCCTTCATGAGCTTGAGAGTTTGATCGGATAGCCTCTTTTTCTGATCTGTACGACGTGTCTTGAAGAACTTAGACCCGGTCGTATGGACAGTTTCCACGAACCCATCGTTGTATTCGTCCACTGAGCTCCCTAGGCACTCGAAACGGTTCTGGAGTTCGAGCTGAAAGCTTTCGGGGTTTTGGATTTGGATCTGTGCTGGACGGAGCGTAGACTTCATCAGTCGAGACCTTTCTAGCTTGATATTGATGTTCAATGTGCCTCTCACCATGCGGTGATCGCTCCCGGTTTTCACCGAATTGATCACGGAGACATCATTGAACATTTGCTTCTTGGTTGACATGATGAAGTCAATCTCGTTTTTTGTTGCACCATCTGGACTCTGCCAGGTCCACTTTCTGTGCTCACGCTTTTTGAAGAAGGAGTTCATCATATAGAGGCCCTCCTTCTCCATAAAACTAGCTAGTTGGTGGCCCCGGTGGTTCCGACGTCCAACTCCAAATTGCCCCACCTGCAGCTCATCCCCGTCTCGTTTGCCCAGTTTTGCGTTGAAGTCCCCCATGACAACGGTGAAGTAAGTTTTGAAACCATGCATGGCTTTAGAGATATCCTCATACATGGTCTCCACTTCGTCGTCGGGGTGTGCCGAGGTCGGGGCGTAGACCTGTATGACCTTCAGCGAATATCTTGAGGATATTCTGAGTATAAGGTACGCCACCCTGGTCGACACACTCTCGATCTTCACCACGTTGTTCACGAGGGACTTGTGGACGATAAACCCAACACCACCCTGAGACTGGCGGTCACCCTCTCGGAAATAAAGCAGGCTGCCGGATTTTAGGATTATCGTGTCCTCCCCCTCTCTTCGGACTTCAGATAATCCCACAATACTCCATCGCAGCCTGCTCAACTCCTCCTCGAGTTCCGCTATCTTCTCGTCGGTTCGAAGTGTGCGCGTGTTATATGTTGCCAGGTCCAGTCGTTGGTATAGGCAGCCGGATCCCATCCGGGGATTCTTCGCACCCCTTGCCACGCCATAACCTCGACCGCTGCCGTAGTCGAGGGTAGACGGGCTGCCGGGCACTAGGGGCCATTTATTTAATGTGATGTCCATTTTTGTTGTTTTTGTTTGTTGTTTGTTTGATTGTCCACTTTGTTTATTGTTTGTTGAATTTTTGGTTATTACCAATCCGAATTTAGGTTCTCGGTTCCTACAAGAATCAATAGTATTCAATACATTTAAGATATGTATTTTAAGTAATGGGTCTATCGATCTAATACAATTTTCTTGATGGAGCTTTCAGGCACTTACAATAAAGGTCATATAAAATTTTCCAATTCAGTGGTGTATTAGTAAAGCACTCGAGCCAACAGAAAATGATAAGCTCTTAGTAACCTTGGGACTCACGATCTTTAATTCCGAATCCAGCTGTTATGGCCCAATATAGGCATCGTTAGGATATCCCTATTGTCAATACAGGAACTTTATAGGATTCTCTGTTTACCATAAGTAGCATCTATGTTGAGGTCGGCTTCCGGACCGAATGCAGCTGAATATTTGTATTTTACATGGAGCGACTGCCTCCACAACCACCGACCTCAACAATTCAGTTGGTACTGGGTAATACGATATACCTTGGTAAGAGCCAGTTTTTTATTTATTTATTAATCAAAGATGAAAACCACCACCATTAATATAGTCAGCCTACAAAGTTCCCACAGCTGGGATACGCTAGGCCACAACCCACCACAAGTGCCCAGTGCTCAGTCCACCATAAAAGCATAATATCCTACAGAAACGAACTCTTAGGAAAATGAACACCGTATTCGTAAAAGTGCGTGTCCGCACACATTAAGACGCGCGCGTGTTCTTAATCACACGCACACAAGCGATACGTACGTTACAAGGCACAATTAAAGACAAACTTATCGTCTTCCTCAATTGGAAGAAATATGACTTTATCAGAGAAAAAAGTCTTCGCTAAGATGTTCCACGTGGATAGCATTCTTCAGACTTCAATAACATTTTATACTGTATTTCTTGAAGGAGTAGACTGTGGTATACCCATACTATGCCCAGATTTCACCAGTTATATTTATTAAGTCCAATGTAATAGAGGGCGACCCTATTGCCATCAACCGGGCACAAATCCACAACTCCGTGGCTGCTATTGAGAAATTCCTGATGGAAAAACCCAGTTAACTTTTTTCCGACACGGGAATCGATCCCAGGGCGTCATGCTCAGCAGTCGCGCTTTGACTTAAACCCGAATAGGGCTGCTGCGGACAAATTCTATCTAAGAGAGATCCCAATAAAATTTGCTCGTCCTTGGTATCTTATTCAGGACCTCATGTCTAGCAGATAAATATCAAATAACAGCAGTGCCTGTAGCCTATAGGATCAGTCAATCAAAACAGCTCATCGGTTATAAGCCTATCCGAAAAGGGGAGGTAATGCCAGAAATTGGTATAATCTTGGGCCAGTATCAGTGGAATCCCCACTAATTGGGTTGAGTTTTTAGGCTCGGATCACATTCATCTTGATCAAAATGATATGGATTTGATTTTCGACCATGTTTGGATGGACGAGTGGACCTTAAATAAAATTAGAAAGACAAAAAGCAATCGCTTCGTCCGCGTTCATACAACTGGTATTTTTTTTCATCCTTGAAAGTAGCAGGTGTCGTTTTGTAGTTTCTGCTTAAACTTTTACGTGAAAAACCCGTGAATTTGTATGTGTATGTATTTGGTTAAAATTTGAGCCAGTTAGCTTGGTTGGTTGTAGGACTGACTGCCTTGCCTTAGGTAGGAGAAGGTCAAACAAGGGGGTCTGCTCTGCATTATTTCGTCACCGTACAACCAATGACCGCTTTTACATAACTATAGAAGGAACTCAAGCAACTGTCCCTCGTTCGTTTCTATTGATATTGTAATGGCTTCATTCGGAGATCACGTAAGGCAGTACCCACGTGTTGTAATCGATTATTTACGGACATCTCGAAGTCCCGCTAGGCGTTGATGGAGTATGTTGCCGTGACTGCGAATTGAATTACTGTAACTAATTAAAAACCCCTTGATTTTCTTAATTACTTTATTCTAGAAACCGGTTTATGATTTTTGATCACGACATGCTATTGATCCTTAAGAGCTTGAAAGTAAAAATTGGCCAAGCCCTTGAGAATTTCAAGTATTATTTATTGCCTTCTTACTCCCTTGGGTGTCGTAAAAACATGATTGGTATTATGCTAAGAGATTGTTTGTACAAAAGTATTAAAGATACTTACACAGGATGAGGTATTCTGGCCGCGAGGCCGAAGTCAGCGACAACCGCCATGTAGTCGCCTTCTCCGTACTTTCTTAATAATACATTCTGGAATTAGAAAACATTTTTTGTTAGAAGAAATGCTCAAAGACTGATCAACTGTTAAACACTGATTGTTTTCGAGAGAATTTGTTTTACCTTTTGATATTTTTAGATTTCTATACAAAGCACCATTAAGAATTATCATTGATTAAAAACCCACAAAAAAAGAAAACTTTTTACTCCAGTTTTCTATCATAAAACACAACCTAATACAGTCAACCACACATCCATAACGACTTCATCAGCGGATTTATATATCAGAGCTATTATCAATAGTGGCATTTAGAAATCGAAAGAAGTATTTTGATATTTTGTTTTGAAGATATTTTGTATACCATATTTCTTTAAACTTCATGAGAGCAAACAATCTCTTTCTCACCTTAGTAGTAAGATCCCTATGGAAGACACCGAGGGAGTGTAGGTACATCATGCCTTCTGCGACGTCAGCTGCGAGGGAGACCCTGAGGGGCTGAGGCAGGGGCTCCGGAGGAACGCTGAGGATCAGCTGCTCGAGGGAACCACCCTCCATGTACTCTGTCAGCGCATGTAACTGGCCCTCGTGCACACATACGCCCATGAAACTGTGGAACAAGATAATTACGTGATGTTAGAAATATTCTGTTTTACTGAAACTGCTAGCCTGCGTCATTCCACTGTTCGGAAATCACCTGTCCCCATCATTTCTAAGTTTTTATTTGTGTATACGCTGAGATCGCTGCAGATTCAAAGACTCAGCCAATTGATTTAATTATATAGTGGTAAGAAATACATGCGGAAAAAAATAATCGATCAGTGTTGTTGTAAGAGAAAATGTGAACCAGTAAGTGGCCTAGTCCCACATAATTTCTTAAGCAATAAATCAGCAATTAGAGAAGAAAGATAGTATATCTGTAAGTGAGAATACGTATCTAATCCCATTAATTTCAGTATCTACCCGCTTAAGTTTCACCGCGTCGCTATAGAAAATGAACGTTATTAATTGTATTGATCTAAATCACTCGATAGACAGAAATGATTATTGCCTACGTATGTGAAAACCACATTCAATGGGGGAAAGTGAACCTATTCATACAAATACAAAAAGAGACGTGTATGAGCCATGAAAAACTGTGGAAAGCGTAGAGAATGTACTACTTAGCCCCCGAGAAGCACCCAGTGAAGTGCACCCGTAATCAAGTGACGATTGATTGCACCATTGTTATGTTTACAAATGAGGGCATTACAAAAAATGATCTTGCATTAATTTTACACTTCATTCAAGGCCTCTCGATGAATGCATGACTTGTCTTAACCCGATGTGTAATCTAGTTTTAATTTTGTAATCAAAATACGAGATGCATTCCGTTAATACTCTCCCACGCGAAATATCAAGGTCGATGCACACTGCTGATTAGAAATCCGATTATCATAATGAAGTGTGTACACAATGAGCGTCGCGCGAGTATGGTCTCGAAAGTAATTGGGAAAAGATTGGAGATGCCACAATAATGATTCTCAGTGATGTGACCACAATAGATGGCCTCATTGACGCCGATCAACCTGTCGTACATTCAACTGAACAAATAGATGTGATCTCATTTGGAATGGTCCGCACAAACATGGTAGATCAGATAGACAAGACACTTGAACTTGAAACATTGTTGAAATAAATTCATGAGCACGACAGCCATGACAAATTTTTCCTCAGCTCACATGTACACATCATTATTATGCTGATTGTGTGTCACATTAACAGAGTGACGTGACCGACGATGATATGTTACCAGACAAAAATACTCATCAAAATGCAGAGCCACGCTCTTCAAATGTTGAACTATTCTCTGAACGATTTCTTTGACTGTGACGTAAATTTCGAAACACAAGAGCTGTAGCGCGAAGAAATATAAAAGGCAGTTGCAGTTGTTAACAAAAACACAAAAATCTCACTGCTACCAAGCGATTATCGTATTGATCACGCAATGAGACAGATGTCAAGGCTTCACCGAGTAATCATCTTTTAATCAATGCAAATTGCCAATTAAAAACTTGGCGTGCAGAGATATCAAAGAGGGCTTAATTATAATGAAACTCCCATTGATAATAAGATAAGGTCAAAAAACAGCAACAATCGGGGAGAAAGCTAGTCTATTATTCCTAGGAAGCGGTGTTTACATTTACAGGCACGCAATAAGAACACAAGAGTTCAGGTTAATTGACACTTTTAGTTTGTTTAATGCCGGTTATCGCAGTAAATTATAGATGATCATCGCAGGCGCGGTCGCGGCGCGCGTTGCTCAACCGTTAATCATGTGGCTTTTAATGCTTGCGTATAATTCGACGTTTGCCTCTTCTTTACGCGATTTCTTCATTCGACTACTGCATGTGAACTATGTTTTAATTTTCAAATGCGTGGCTTCTTAATGTGTGCTACATTAGTTGATGCGAAACTAAAAAGACTACATAAAAACACAGCTGCGATAGATGGATGAGAAAAAATGCAAGACAAACAATCGGAACAGTGCAAGCATTGTTTTTATTTCCGAAGATAAGCGAGCAGGAAATGGGCGAAATGGGGGACAGTGGGTGCCATTGTTTGGTTCATCGTTTCCATTTCGTAATATGTTATGCAAACCAAATTCGGGGTAGGAAAGAATAAGAAATGTCGTTCGCGAAATGTGGTTTAAAAAGAAACAATGAGAGTCGAAAAAAACGCCCGAGTTGGTATGTACGAGATCAGGAAGTGACAATACGTGTGAATTAAATGTATTGTGTGAATTCTAAAAATAAAACGTGTTTCACTTACTAATAGTTGAATCAAACAATATCATATTCATTATGCGAACTTATGAACACTTACAATGTTACTCATGATAGTTTTTGGCAAAAGGTGTGTAGTGATTCGAAATAAGCGTGTAAGAAATATATCAAGAGCATCTCGGTATCTGTAGACAGGAGTTCCGCAAGGGAAATACAGGAGTTCCGCAAGGGAAATAGTTAAGTCTCATTATGTTATAAATATTTGGAGGTCCATTTTGGTTTTGTTAATTCGATATTTAGTATCTACACAACTACGGTCCTTTTTTTTTTTTTTTTTTTAGGATGGGAAATCATCAAATGACTTCTCCCACTCTTTACTGACTAAAACCCATCCATGTTCCTTCCTCGCCCTTTATGTTCCGGGGCCGCGGTATCTCTTTCGAACAGTCCCGTAACCCCGGCAGGCTTCGGCCCTTGCGGGCCCCTCTCTTCTGCTGACATCTCTTTGAGGCGCGCGTGGAACACGAACGCGCCGTCGACACGGCCTGTCGTCACTAGACGGACGGACGGCTAGCTAGCCCATAGCTAACCGTCCACAGGCCCGCGTCTACGGTGGCCGGTAGCCACCACGTGGCCCCCGACGCCCGGTGCGTCTCCCGCGGCGGCCGGGAAGAGAGGCTCTCTCCCTCTCTCGTTCCGCCACCTCCTTCGCCAGCATGACTGCTTCGCAGAAGGAGGTGACGGCTTCCCATTCCGTCTCGCTCCGGACCATGGATTGAACCAGGGCCGGACGCGAGAGGTCGCCGCCGCCGATCGCCGCTACGAGAACACGGCGGTGCTCCGCCCACGCAGGGCAGACCTCCACCGTGTGCTCCACCGTGTCCTCCGGTCGATCCTCGCAGTGGAGGGCGTTTCCTCCCGCCCGATTCGGTGCAGGTACCTCCCGAAACATCCGTGTCCGGTGAGGACCTGCGTCAGGCGGAAGGTGAGGACGCCGTGGCGCCTCTCTAGCCACTCCTCAAAGAGGGGACTTACCGCCACTATCGTGGCGTGCCCTACAACTACGGTCCTTACACAGTTATAACGCGTCGTGTCTGAGACTGCAGCTTCCTCTTTTTGTATTCACAATGCGAAATGTTTCAAGTTTGACGCTTTAACAAAACAAATTAAAAATGTTTTCCAATTTTACTTATACCAATAAAAAAGCTTGTGTAAACACAATAAAACTTAGCGCAGCTCCCTGTGGGCGACGTAACGGCAACCGGCCCCGGTTATTTGGTCAACAAACATTGGAACAAAGGGCAGACCAACGAATTTGTGTGCCGACGGCAGCGACCCGCCGCGCGCCGTGCCGTGGGGTTTTCGCACCATTCACAAACAATTGTTAATGTGCTTATTTGGGTATTCAAGTACTCAGATTTTGTATTGGTTTATGGTTTCAGGAAGCTTAGAAACTGTTCCAAAAAGCTTTACCATTGGCGAAATAATGACGACCATTATTCCGCCACCAAAGTATGCTTCTTTCACGGAAGTGATGATCGATTTCTGCACAGGTAATTTCAATGGTAACTTAGATGATTTCTGTGTTATTTGGTGCATGTTTTTTTTTGTTCAGAAGCAGATGTAGCAACAAACCTGAACCACTTGCTAATAAACGATGTTTGGGGAGCTCCTAACATAATTTAGGATGTTGACACAAGTCACCCTTTTAACATTCCTCAGAGTCTTAACAGTGTAAGCACATGCATTACTCGCACATATTAATGAGACGACCCCGGAGGCCATAACACTTTTGTTGACCTTTCCGTCAATATTTTCGCCATGATTCATGGTTCACACTTTTCAAGAGGAGAAATTTATAAAATGTGATAATTCCCTCAATAAGCAATTCACACTTATCTTGTAAGGCTTGAAGACTTGAAGAGTCGATAGTGTGCCAACCGCAATACGGTATCTGGCATCAATATCATTTATGTAGGCAAACTGTACATTATCATTATTAAAATGATGAAAAGAACCATAACTGAGAACTTTGATACTGAAGATAGGTAAAACTTGACGGAGCACTAAAATAACTTATAAACATTTCACGATAAACAATGATTTAAGCTTTCACGGTTTAAAACTAAACTTTTATTGTCACTTACGGGATATCTTCCGTGTTTGAATACGTGTTTTCGAATTAGTTCATTCTCCAGTCAACCCGCGATCATGGCGCTTGCAACAGCGTCGAAATATCGGGAGCTCAAAATAACAAATAATCACGGAAGATATCCCATCCCGTCAGAAACAATATTTTATTTAACAAATAAAAAATGAAATATGAAATGACCGCGCTGTAGTCAGCAGTAGGTACCGCTGAAAATGCGGAGTTAAGGGGGAAGCGTCAGGGTATCTCGCGAAATTAAAATTTTCTTAAGTTTTTTGCAATTTGCAGTCCAGTGCTAGTTTGTATGTTGTTGAAAATATCGTTCGCGACTGTAAGACGTATGTAGCTACAGAATTATGATCATAGAAATCTTCAATACAACCCTCCAAGCTCACATAAGTCTAGGAACGAATTTGAACTTGAAAAAATCGTTGCTCGACTTATATGAACTTAAGAGGGTTGTATTGATTTTGATGATTGATTTTGATGTTAAAAATTCTGTAACTACATACGTTTTACAGTCGCGAACGATATTTTCAACTTCATACAACAAAAAAACGTAACAAAATTTGAATTTTGCGGGATACCCTGACGCTTTCACCTTATAATTTATAATATTCATTTAATTCAGATAACATGATCCATAAAGAGCAAAATTAACATAAACCAAATTATTAATAATTAAATAAATAAACATTAGAATCAAGGAAATAAAATAAATTACCATAAAATCAGATTTAAAATAAAATAAAAAATTCAAAATAAAATAAGATAAAATTACAACATTAAAATTAGTCTAAGATAAAATTAAAATGAAAACATTAAAACATAAAATCGTAACATAAAATACTTCAATACAAATACATATACAATCAAAACACAGTCACAATACACTATAAAAATTCAATTGACAGTAATTAAAATAATATCTCCACCTTAAGTGAGAACCACAAAACTGTTGGCAATGCCAACGAAACAGCAGCAAATCCATTTACTGTTTGACTTTCCAAACATGCAAAGGGGATAAAGTTTTGTAATCTCGCTTGAAGGACGGGTGGGATGAAAACAATAGCTACATAAAATATTGTGGTGAGCTACAACAGCAAATTTAATTAGCCCTCATCATAAAACTAATGAAACAACACTGTACACACTCGTGTCTAGCCGCCTCAAAAACCACAATTTTGTGTAAAACCAAGTACTTAATTTAACGTATATACTCGTATACTGAACACGAATATTTTGGCAAACAGGTTTGTCTTAATCTTATGAGAATAATCGTAAACAGTCTTAATTGCTGTGGTCACAAAGTCGTGTATAAAAACAGTGATGGGTACAAAAGATTCACTCTTATTACGTTTTCGTTTCCTTGCCAGAATGCTTAAAATCAAGGTGATCTGGCTTCATCTGTCTGGACGTGTGATTCCTTATGATTTTTACGCCATCTTGGATTTATCTTATGTGTTTTAAGATTATCTTTCTTGGCAAGACAAAGTGAGGAGACAGGAGAGACGTAGGAAGGCTTGACATGGTCAAATGTTACTGGTTACTCTGCATCACCTCAAAGGTTGACTGGCAGAAAATGTATAGAGCATTAAGTCCGCCTCTGCATATTTGTGTGCATGATGTATTAAATAAATGTTTGGCCAGCCTTCATAGAACACAATAGGGGATACTGAGATGGGCGGATTTTCCAAAAGAAGCATGGCTGTTCAGCAAAAAAAATGCTACTAGTGTATGTAGCAATTGCAATACCAAACAAAATAACTTAATGACTTTACGGAACTCAATTTCAAAAGAATCTCACAATAGGCTAGTTTCCACCATCAATAAATTGCAAAACTAATTAGTCCGTCAGTTAGAGTATTGGAAAATAATGGACACGTATTTTTTGTTTTTGTAAATCACTGAGTACTGACAAAGATAAAACGCATCAAAACTCGGGAGTGGGGGCTCGTGACGTCACAACGCACTAAAAACAATAGCACGGCGTGACGTATTGCGAATTTTAAAAGCGTCGTATCTTCGTCAATTTTGGATTATGTAACAAAAGAAAAAATACGGGTCAAATATTTTTTTATAATCTAACTGACGGACTAATTAGATTTTTTAGGACACAAGCCTATTGCAATACCAAACAAAATAACTTAATGACTTTACGGAAATCAATTTCAAAAGAATCTCACAATTCGATTTAACAGAAAGAACATGTTACGCTAGCAAGACATAGTTCCATCGTATTTTGTACAAAACAATTTTCTGGTGCATTACTCAGTTGAATGAAGTTAGACATAACTTACACGATATTATAAACAGATGACGTTTTGCACACATTCCCAGACGGGCACGGCTTCTGACACAATGTATGAAACCAATAACTTTACATGTATGAAAAGAGGCATGAATTTTGCAGAAATATTGCACTCATTATTCAAATCCTTGTCTCAAATATTATTTATCTCCTCAAAGTCTATTTTTTTTTCCAAAAACACAAGCACTCGGTAACCAATCCTTTGACCACGATGGTACACTAATACACAAGTCGTACCATCGATGCGAAAGAAGAAGACCAAAACCACATACTAGGAGAGACTAATTTACGGACGCATTTTAGGGACCCAAGCAAAGATTCACACTGTTTTTATCACTAAGCTTGTTGTTGAGTACTGATACAGACAAAGAATACCATATACAGTCCCCAGAGAAATCAGTTAAATATAGCGCCGTCTCAATAATCCCCCAGTCAGACATATGATCTGCTGACGTCATAAGTATAATTAGTTACAACGAACCTCCTTGTCCGGTGCATACGTCACTAAATGGTCTGGAGGGATCAACCTTGGACCGAGTGTTTTTGGAAATTGATGCATATTTGTTTGGTAATTAAGTCCAAAATTTGGCATCTCTGCTTGATTCTTTAAAACGACGTGGAGGTATAAAACGCGGATATCTTAAAATACTTATTGAAGATCATTTTTAGGATAGAATTTCTACTTCCGTCTTTGTAAAAACCATCAGTTTTGAGACCAAAAGTCTTCGTTAGATGGAAAAGCGAAGGTTCCTTAGTATACGCTAATGATGTATTTAATGATTACTGATCTTTACGACCTTGCTCCGTATCTGCATTGTCTTCAAGCTATTAACCTTTACGAATATATGGTAATGTTAGTAAGTATTAAGTACTATCACTACCACCACTACTACCACTACCACACCACTCACACACACTCACCACTCACTTCTTCTCACTTATCACTTTTGATCTTTTACAAATTTTATCACATCTCTATAGATGTGATAAAATTTGTAAAAGCGATCGCATATAAAAGAAAATGAGTAAGGTACATGTCAAATGACGTGAAAAAGATCTAGATTTTAGACTTTTCATGTAAGTGAGAGTTAAAAGGATTTCTTCATTCGGAAACTTTTCTAAGCTCAAAGGAAGCTTTCGTTCTACTGCAACAGGATTAGATTGATGACTTCATAGAGTAAATTTTGTCGAAGTTCTCAGTCTCACAATTTTTCAGATGCTTGAAAGAAATCTGCCGAAACCGTTAGGAGGCGAACACCAAGTTGTTGGTAAAGAGAGATTGATTGCTCGAAGGAGCTCTTCAAAGTAATAATAATAATAATAATAATAATAATTTATTTGCATCAAGTTTTACATTTTACATTAGATACATGTTAATACATACAATTTAAGGAAAATTAAACAATAGTGTGGCGACACCAACACCCTTGCTAAGTTGTCAAGACAACTTGTGTTAAAGATGCTGGGCCCGACCCTTTAGTGGATGTTTCTTAATTGTAATTAGTTACATACATGCCATTTTACAAAATATATGACTAGTCCATTATGCAGCATAAGTAAACGGGCAAATAAACTATTTAGAAAAGAAATAAAATGAAAACAAAAGTAATATAATGGTATGAGCAGAGTAGTGTAGTGTGGTGTGTGTGTGTATGTGTGTGTGTGTGTGTGAGTGTGTGTGTGTGTGAGTGTGTGTGTGTGTGTGTGTGTGTGTGTGTGTGAGTGTGCATGTGTATGAGCATAGGCTAGTTTAACGGGAGCTATATTGAGTCAACAATAAATTTTCTGTATTGTTGTAGTTAAGTGTTACAAGCCAATCACTTAGTATCTTTTTGAGTGACATTTTAGGTAGTGAGTAGAAGTCCAGTACTTTGTTAAGGCTATTATAGAGATGAGGACCTTGGAAACAAGGAAATCTTCTTGTAAAAGAGAACTTACAGGGGAAGGGTTGACATACCTTGTCTTTGCGTCTTGTGGTGATTACTTTATAGGAGGTTCTTTGGTGCTGATATAGTACCATGTGTAAGACAAATAATTGCCTCACTGTAAGGACTTTACAGTTCCTATATAATTCCTCAGTTGGAAAAAGGATGGACCTAAAGGTGCTAGTTTTTAGCACGGCTCTCTGAGCTCGTTCTAGTTTCAAAAGAATAGTTTTTGGTCCACCACCCCAAGCACTTATACAGTACGTTAAGAGAGACTGACAAAGAGCAAAATATGTACACCTAATAATTTGGGGTCCTGCGATGTGGCGAAGAGTACTAAAGACAAAGATTAGCTTTCTAATTCTTTTCGTCAGTAACTCTATATGTGGTGCAAAACTCAGGCTGTCGTCGAGAGTCACACCGAGATATTTAATGGTTCTACAGCGTTCCAGTTCGGGACATGTACATGTCGCAGTGCCAGGCAGTACACAAGAGTGCGCTACCAAAGCGTACGAATTTGGTGGTTGACTCGAATTTCTTAAACTGTATGTAAGAATTTTAGTTTTGTCGGTGTTGATTGTGAGAATGTGTCTTTTGAGCCATTGTAGAACACTATTTAGTCCTTTTTGTGCAGAATCAAAGGTGTCATCCCAAGTATCACCAGAGAAGGCAAGGACAGTGTCATCAGCGAATGCCACGATTTTTCCACTTCCCAAAGTCAGATTACATAGTTGGTTAACGTATATTAGAAATAAGGTTGGACCTATCACACTGCCTTGGGGAACGCCGAATGTCACTGGTAGCTCTCCACTGAGGCAATTTTGTATTTTTACACATTGTGTTCGATTTTGAAGGTAGTCCTTGAAAATGTTAAGTGATTGGTCACGTATCCCCAATTCTTCAAGTTTTATTATTAAATCAGAAATCGAAACCGTATCGAATGCCTTTTTTAGGTCCAAAAAAATTGACAATACCTTCTTTTTCCCGTCAATATTTTTGGTAACATAGTCAATTAGGTCAATTACAGCACTACTAGTTGATTTATTGCGTCTAAAGCCGAATTGGTTGGGTGAAAAAAGCTTTTTATCTTCCATGTAAGTCACGAGTCTTTTATTAATTAGGCGTTCTAGTATTTTGGAAATGGAAGGTAACACTGCAATAGGACGATAATTATTTACCAATTTTTTGCTTCCAGTTTTATGAATTGGGTGTATGATGGCCTTCTTGAAGGACATGGGGAAAGTGCCGGTATGGAAACAGAGATTAAAAATATGTGTGAGTATGGGGACTAGTATCGATGAATAGCGTTTTAACAACTTTGTAGGAATATTGTCCCAGCCTACAGCAGAATCTGTTTTAAGTGACATCAGCATCTCTCCAACCTCCGTTTCATCGGTGTCTAACATGACGAATGATTGTAAAGGTGGAGATGCAGGGGTAGTGTCTGATGGGACTTTATGACTACCAAGTGGACGTGAAAAGTTATCAGCAAGTTCCTTGCCGATATTGGCAAAAAACTCATTTACTTTGTCCACCGAGAGCTGAGGTGACGTAGAAGAAGCCAATAATTCGGTGTTGGGTATGTTAGGCTTGTCTGTGTTAGTCACTCTCTTTATCACCTTCCAAATCTTTTTATTGTCCTTTGAAGCTTCAGTCAATTCTCTCCTGTCAAAGTCCCTTTTTAATTTTTTTAAAATTTTTGTGCAGTAGTTCCTATACCTTTTAAATGTAGTACTTAATGTAATATTGTTTGGACAAAGCTTGAGTTTTTTGTGCATTGCATCTTTATTCCGCATACAGCGGAGCATACCAACGGTCATCCACGGTTTGAGTAAACGTTTTTTATTTGGAACCTTGTTTATAGATGTGTGGGTATTAATGAGTCTAGTGAGAATGGTGATTAAACTGTTTGTCGCTTCATTAGCATCGGTGTGTTCATAAATTACTTGGAAACTTATAGTCTTCATCTCAATATCAAGAGTTTCGTAATTAGTCTTCATAAAGGTGTGTGACTGTGGATTGACATCTCGTTTAAGATTAAGGCACAGCATTATAGGGTTATGGTCAGTGACAGAGGCGTGTAAAACTATGGTGAGTGCAGTCAAGTGAGTTTTGAGCATGACGTGGTCAAGGCAGGCATTTTCTCGAGTGGGAAATGAGTGAGCAGGTAGCAAGCCATGGGAAGCTATGAGATCGAGATAGTCCGAGTGCCGAAAGTGGTCGAAGACTCCGCATATAGGGCAATCTTGGATATTAAACCAAAAGATTAAAACATAACGTAACATCACGCCTAGTATTCTCAAAGAATGAGATAAACGTGTACCCAGTCGTACCCCAAAGGATTTAAATCATCTCTAATTTTTTGTTCTATAAACGACTTCTGAAAGGAGGTTATCAATGTGTCTGAATGTTTTCTTTTAAATATCAAATCCTTGAAGCCACGTGTTACTACTGCGTAGTATAAAATAGGAAATTAAATTTAAATAAATTATTGTATGCAAATCATATTCTATCCTTATCATTTTCGCTCGATTTAGTTTAAACTTTAATGTAGCAAAATATCATAAATCACTTGAACGCTGAACTAGTCTTCTGTTGTCTGATTTTGCTCGTCTATAGATGTATTTACAGGTTTAATCATATAGGGCAGTTTATTGGAGGATGATTTATAGACGGGCTTATACGATTTAGAAGTTGGAAGATGTATTGGTTCGCGCCACACTGGAGAAGGTATTTGTATCAAAGGAGTTTATTATTAACTTTCATAAATCTGTTATTTTTTTAAAATTCCTTCCTTAGTTTTGTGTCTTTTGGTCACTTTTGTATTGTAGAAGGAACTTGGATGTAAAATTCCATGCTTCTAGACCTCAGGCTCGCCCTGGGGTCTAGAAGCATGAAACTATCTGTGTACAAAATGTCATCCAAATCCGTTCCGTAGTTTTTGCGTGAAAGAGTAACTAACAGCCATACTCACAAACTTTCGCATTTATAATATTAGTAGGATTCATCATTAAGAGACAGCGCATAGCCTTAAACCTCATGATGGATGTAAAATTCCATGCTTCTAGACCTCAGGCTCGCCCTGGGTTCTAATATTATAAATGCGAAAGTTTCTGATTTAATCGAATGCACAAAGGTCAATAACAAAGAAATACATTTATCTTTGGATCGTTAAAAAACTTAAAGTTGTCTATGCCTCATGCATTCCACATTTGAATAATACATGAAATTGGAGTAGTGATGAAGTGCAGCGGGGCAATAAGTTCGTTAAACAAAGAAGATTGTCTGCCAACATGTTCCTTTGGTTTCGCTTCGCTGCCTCCCACCCTCCTGACCGTTACATTTTATATTCCTTAGAAGCCCAAATATTTGTCAGAAGTTTCCTGTTACTCCGCAAATGTTACCTTTACAAACACACAAACATTTTGTTGTCTCACAAAATATGATATATTTATAATTTGATATTCTGCGTCTGATTTATGTCAAAAATGTTTCCGGTGACATACTGTAATTAACATTTAGTATATCATAATTCCAATCGCATTTCGATGAATGGGATTTTATTGATCCAAAAAGTGACTTGGCGGCCTTGAGAACTAAGAGACGCCGCGTGCGATTTTTTTACGAGATAGTTTTTCCTTATTTGGTACATCGTATAATTATGTAGGTTAATAATGCTCACCTACGCTCTTATGTCATTCGTAACACCGCATAAAACTTAATAACCAATCTTTCAACGGTTTTGTAAGGGGGAAGCACATGCCATCCTTTTCTCACAGTAACATTATGAGGATGCACCCTGTCTTTAGTAATACAAGCCGACGTTCCACCCCAGCGGGTTTTATTATTATTTCTAAGCGTATTTTTAGAGTTCCCAAATTTTTATATAGTACAGAATTTTTGATGAAACATGAACCATGGTCGTCGGTAGTGCAAATTGAATATTGAAAGCGGCCGTAAGTCCTCGAATCTCTCGAATCGTCCTGGACTAATCCTTCATGGTCTGAAGAGTGCAAAAAAATTGCTTATATCAAATTGCCACCTATAGAATGTTTAAACTGACGTGGTCACTATTGTTAGTGACTAAACGTTTAAACATGGTAAATATCCCGTTTTCAGTGTTAATGATATTGTTATCATTAACACTGAAACTAAGTTTTCAGCTGTATCACAGAATTTGAGGGGAAAGGGACATTGCATGGTATTAACGATACTTATAGTGTTAAGTCATCAGTTGATGTATGTAAGACGAGACTTACCCGAGTATATTAGGATGTTTGAGCTTGTTCATGAGCTGTACTTCTCGCAACATGTTGGGCCTGTTGGCGCGCTGCTGGTTCATCTTGAGCACCATCACTTTGCCGGAGGTCTTGTTCGTCACCTGGAACAAAGAAATCACCATTAGTTTCATCTAAAGTAAGAACGAATACTTTAGGATAGTTAGCAAATGATGGAGCCCGCTCGGAATGGCGGGCTGGATCCAGTCGGGGGTGCGCGCGAATGTACTTGTATCTCCCGGGCCCCCGACACATGGTAGTAGTAGGAGCAGTGGGTTTTCAGTCGGTTAGAGTCCGACATAACCCTCCGCTTACCCCAGATGGAGGGTATCCACGAGGATAATCCCATTAAAAAAAAACCGGATGGTTACTAATTGGTTATTGTTTTGTTAAGAGGTTCCGTAAGTCAGAACAGCCACATTCCAGTAGTCCATCGCAACAATATCACGATAAAAGAATATCTCGCCTTACCCCAGTATCTGGGTTATAGAGAGACAGCTCTCCATGTTTAATACTGTGAAAGCCAGTAGCTGTGTTCGGTTAGACTGGAAGCCCCAATGTGCAGTTACGTCAGATAGATGATGATGAAAAGAATAATCTTTCCTTGTCCCTATTTCCGAGTGCAGGGTTTAAAGGAACCTAACTAACTAACCTAACAGGGGGGGTGCCCCAAGTCCCGATTATGGGGGCAGAGATACTTCCGTATGTTCAGTTGACAATATTTCAAGAGTTAACAATATCGCTAGAGAGAAACACGTTATATTGTAATATAACGTGTTTGACAATTTTACGGTGACATACATACTTCTTACAACTTTACCACTAATGGTGATTAGTCTTAGAAACAGCATCCAAGTTACACTAACAATTCCTATTACTCCAAAACAACTTAGTATCTACAACCACAGCCCATAACTTATCATCAAAATCCCATCCAGCACAGCCTCTGTACCAACAGCCCATAAATCTCGTATCTCCCGTAATCCCAGCAGCACATTTATGACGTCATAACGTCTTACGCCAATTACCCTGGTCGCCATCGACCTACGTGACATCGTTTGCGAAAACCATCAAGTCTTTAAGTGAAATTAGGAGCTGATTAGATTTCATGTTCCTCGTTAGGAAGAATTTAGGAGTGTCAGTTAGGGGAGGGATATGCAAGGAAATTTTATCACAATGTTGTTCTACTTAACCCAAAGGTGAATCCGTACGCCTATAATATGTATACCACTACAGTACATGAAGTTTAAACCCGTGATTCTTTGCACAAGGATTTTGTATCGGTGGTTGATCTAAGTAAAGCATTTGAAAACCTCTTATCCACTTTTGTTTCTGTCAGAGATTAAATTCATTTTTGCACTTGATGGAAACTAAAATCCTGTAGCAGTGTTGAAATCTCTCTATGAAGTAGAAGTGCTGAATCGTCGATGCTCATCAGAGAACCTAGTCTTCCAGGCAAGCGTACTTACCTCAGTAGAGATGCTCAAATACAAGTCAATTAACAGAGAAGATAAATCAATTGAATCCAATCACAATCTTTCCACTTTTCACACATTATATCAAGCCACGTTCACAGCATCAATTTCCATGCATATCGTAAACAATGCAAGTGTTTGTATGTAGGCTAGGCCGCTTCGTGCTCCCGACTAGATTGGATTTCTAGTTTTCTAGACTGCCGTTCGAATTAACCGTAACGTGTGCGTTACGAGGCAGTGTTGGAATAGGTCCGTTTAATCTTCTCGTGAAACAGTAACGAGAAGAAAACTGCCTTTCACCGTAGCTGGACAAAAGACTTTGGAGGCACCTTACCGTTGGCTAAGAGCAAGCCAGTAACCGCAGAGCCGATAATCCTTTGAAACTGCTTTCTGCAGTCCGAAGGGGATTTTTACCTAACCGGGACGGCAGATGTGAAGCTTAGAAGTGGAATAGGTCCCTGTAAAGATAGATTCCTGGTACAAAATAGTGAATAGATTTTGCTTTGCGTCATCATCTTCATTTGACTAGGTGAGGCATTTAGGCAAGAGATTCTTTTATTACTTAGGTCCATATCTTTATAATAAAATAAGCAAGAAGATGCATATTTACGGTTTATCACACCATAATTGTAAAAAAACTGTCCGGCAATACCTTCAAAATCTGTCATACGATGCAACCGAAGAAATACTCACTATTTGATGAGCATTTCTTCGGTTGCATATACACTCACATACACACATACTTACGCCACGCAGTTACACACACATACCACACATTCACTGACACACCACACCCACATTTTATATTACTAAGTAGAATTGTATAGAATATAAAACTAGTATTTACTCATTAATATTAACGCCGCCGTTAAAATTGTAGCATTAGCGCATATACTATGTTATGTAAAATTATCACTGTTCCATTAAACATAGGGGACCGAGACTGTTTCTCCTTAACACAGGTTATTCTGTAACCTAGCTAGGAGAACAGTGCTTCACCCACTCGATTGTAGACTACCTAACATATTCTGTAATAACTATTACCATGATACCTACTACAATCTGTATGTTGAGTAAATAAATTTATTATTATTATTATTATTATTATTATTATTTTAGACTACATTGTAATAAGCAATTTCTTCATTACAATTTTAATTGCATATCTACGAAGTGTCTATACCTAATGCATACTTACAAATAATTAAAAAGAGCAGTTCTCATTATCTTTGTATACTTGTACTAATCTAGATAACGGTCACAATGATGAAGTCAATAGACAACGTTTGTTTTAGCCAATATCAAGGAATTTCAAGGTGAAAGATAATTCCTTTGAAGATATTGTTTTGAAATAATTAAAATGGAAACTAAAGGTTTTTTCACTTCAATTTAGGGTAGGGCTATGACACAAAAAAAAAAAGAAAAAATCCTAGTGTTGATAATTGCATAGCATTTACTAGAAATAAACCTAGATGTGAACCCAAGGTGACGTGACCGACACGCGGAGGTAATAAGCGAATAATTATGTTTACTGAGAACAAAACATTACTTTTAAATGAACGAAGATAACCTAATCACAAGTATTTATAATTATTATTTGTTTGAAAACAGTCTGATTATGAGTTTGAATGTAGCTGTGTAAGGCGCTGAAAGAATTAACGAAACTTCTTAAAAAGAACTCGAGCAAATCCTCTCAGCTGAGTAAGGAAAAAGTTTCCTGGAAGTACCAAAGAAGTTTTAGCGAATAAGGTCTCCTACCATTGGTGTCACGATTCACGAACAGCTGTAGTGAGATATACATTTTATGTGTATTAAAATTATTAGGGGATTTTCCGTATGGGCAGCAACAGCAATACCTGTTTGTGAAGCACAGTGACGGAAAATACCATAATTGACGGCACGGTAGGCGCAGTGGCTGAACGACTGGCTGGTTGGCTCCGGTTGTTTGTGTATGTGAGTTTAAATGTATGTAAGCGCATCCACGGTAAAGGAGAAATTCCTAGTGAAGAACATAGGACTCTTACGTAGAGGAGGCCCGTGTCCCAGCAGTAGGAAGAGATTACGCATAGGGAATAGTAGGGCATAAGTTCCCTATATCTGCTTAGGACCGCTGTGTGTCAACGCGTCAAAAGTGTATCACTAGGACGCATAGGTGTATCTTACCCTGTTTCGGTAAAAATACCGCTCAAGTTACACCATGTAGACAAACTTTTGGGCTTAGCCCTCTGGGATTCATACTTTTGACGGATAGTTTATCAACTTTCCTTAACAAGGAAAACTCAAGACACATTTTCACGTAAATACACACAGCAAGAAAACGCAACATCATTTAACGTCCCCTTCGGTTATGGCGAAGTAACGGTAAGACGCATTAAATAACCATTTATATTGTGTCAAGTATACACACGATATATTATGTGTTTATTTCCTAGTTTCCTATCCATTTCGATATTTTATGATTGGAATGAAAGTCGTTTTGGGGAGGCGATATTGGATGTTTTTGGTGTGAAGGGTTCGTTTCTTGCGGTCGATTTTTTGGGTTGAGTCAAAGTTTTAACTCGTTTGTTGTTTTCTAAGCTACTGTTTAGGGCTCTTTAGTAAACTGATCCCACACGGACGGGACCCGCGGGTCCACTTGACTTAGTGCATTTTTGAATTGGTCAACTGAACCCGTTGACCAATTTTATAATTTGTATAGTCAAGTAGAAAAATTGTTTCCGTTGGCCCTACCGTATTTTTGAGTAGCAAAATATTACTCAAAAACATTGTATGGGATCGAGTAGTGTTAGTACAGTTGTGCTAGTGGCAGTAATCTTAGGAACAGTACTTGGCTGGCATGAATCCCAGTAGGTATTTATTACTAGAAAACCGTACATCCCAGAATGATTAAAATGCATACAACCTTGACCTCATGCCAGCCTGGTACTTTTTGGGGAACATGAAAGACATATTTGGAACTATTACCATTGATTTGACCAGAACTCGTTCTGAGCTTACAGGCTTGATTTAGCCAGTAGAAACAAATTATCACCACCAAGTCAGTATTTATTTAATTTTCCTCTATTATGTATTCATGTGCCTCCATTAGACTGTGTTTCGTGTTCTCAGTGTCATTACAGCAGTCAAAGGGGATGTTTCTTGTTACTCCAAATAGTCTATTTTCGTTGTTATTAAGCTTGTAAACTTGTATAGTATTGTCATGCTTCCTATATACAAAGTTATCTACAGATCTAGTTGGATTTATATTAATAGGATTAATAATGTAATCGTTTAAATACATGTTTTACCAAACAGAAACATGTGTTAGTTATTAAGAGATTTCTCGGAATATTTCTGTTAATTAGACTAAAATAAGCCTGTAATTGGCAGCCTACATTGGATTTTCTGATAGACCAAAAAATATCAGATCATGGACTGATTCTTAGAAGTTTTCCTTTAATGACGTGCTTAGTAGTGGCTGATATTTTCATAAAGATCATATTTTACAAAGTGAGATTCTATAAACAGTTTTCAGCTTTCACGATTTAGGTATAACTAAACTTACACGGTGACTTACGGGATATCTTCCGGGATTTTCAATTATTGTGAGATCCCGATATTTGGATCTGTCGCAGCCGACATCCAGTGACCAGTTATCTCGCGATCATGGCCCTTGCAACAGCGGAAGATACATTGTAAGTTTAGTGAGATTATATCTGAATTTAAACAAACGAAAATCATCGCAACAACTTCTTTTTAAGGTATAAAATCATCAGAATCATAAGACTTTCAAGCCCAACATATTCGTTCTTAGAACGATCAACCCAAAAGTTCAATTGACCACAACTGACTCGATCGACCTTTCGCTATGTCAACACCGCGACGAGTTATTAAACAAAACAAATAAAGGTAAAGATTGAAATGCTCGTACATTATGATGACCTGATGCAACTGGCTCCTATGTCCCAGTTATGTTGTAAAGATTGAGTTATTTGAATAACACTAGTGAAAGACATGATATAAAAGTTGCACTGGTGAACTTAAACTTTTTCTCTCAGCATACCCGCAATAGTTAATGATAAAATGGTTTTTTGACGAAAAATTGCCATGATCAATCGAGCCGAGGTTCAAGTTAAATAGCAATACTAGCAAGGACTAAGTCAGCAATGGACTGATGATGATACAGTAGTACGTAGTGTATCAAACAGCGAGATGGGACGTTTCGTGTCAATCGCTAGTAATTAGTGTCGCTGTTGTAGTTACAGCCAATTTAAGTAGTGCCAAATCAAAAAAAAATAACACTACATCTACAACATGTTTAACATTTCGATAGGACAATACGCAAAATCATCTCAATTTAGTTATAAAAGATTTTGTCAATAGTCTGCGATTTGTTAGGCTCATTATTTCGTCAGGGTGTCAATGAGAGGTCCTAGTGTCACGGCGATGTGTGTTCGTTTCGAAATATTCACTCTCTTGTGTGTCTATGCCACGGTCTATAATAGTCTTAAGACTTATTTGTGTTTTTTTTATCAGGCTGTCCATTAGTCGTACAATTTTCATCCAATCAAATTGTAGCCACTAAAACAACCAGAAAATAGGGACTAAATAAATGCTGCATACAATGTAACCAAGTGAACACGACTGTTTTATCAAAAGCGGAGCGAAGAAGAAGATAATCAAGTTTATGATAAAAAAACATGATTTATGAATACCTATCCTCATGTTTTAGAAAATCCAAATGGTACACTGCCAGACAAACTCAATGTAGCCTGTAGTTTTTAAACTGCTTTTACAAGTAAAGGTCGACTAATATCAGGATTGACTTTGCTGCTTGGCATAAGGAACTAATTCGTTGTTGTATTCAAAAACGGCCTTTACATTTAAAATCAGACTAACTTCAAGAATTGCTTGGCTTATAGAAATGCAGTAGTTGCATCGACGCCCGACGTAGCAGTATCAGCCGGAAAACTCGGAGGAAGGCAGACTCTATTTCCGGATCCGTGAACCGTCTAAAGGGATGCGACGCTAGTAGTTCCAAGAGGGAAATAGAGGGTATCTATAAATTATTAAAAATGTAAATTGGAAGATTCAAGAAATATGCAGAAAGCTAGCCTTATTTAATTACAAATTATCTAAGACCTTTTGATTGTGTTCGATTTAACATCTTCTGCTAATCACCCTTTGTTTTGTACATTTTTGCAAGCCTGCATTGATCCATTGCAATAATAATCCATTGTAGTTTTTATTTCGTCTAATAATTGCCATTCCACGATTGACGTGGCCACCTACTGAACCCAACTCATTAAATAAAATGATGACTTAATAAAATGATATATTGACCAACGATCTGAAAAGAAGAATTCAATTACTTTTTTTAACTTCACCATCCAGAAAAATCGAGAAGAAAAGGCATCTTCCCATCCTACATCCTTATGGAAACTGACCATTCAGTGATTCCGTAATAAAACCAACCATCAAAAAGATCGCAAAGCTATAAAATATTATATTGATAGCCCCACATTTTGACTCCCACGGTACCATAAACCAAAGCAAATACCTGTCTAATAAGAAGCATAAACAGTTTTTTTTCATCCCGAGTGGCACCTACTAACAGTACTCGACACCCACTCGTATTGACTCTGACACTGTCAGCAGCAGTCCCTTAAGCCAACGAAACACGCAACGAATTGTCAGCTTTGAGCCGCCACAAATAAGGGTGACAGTTCTGTGGATGCTGGTAAGGAATAAGGTTAATTTTTGTGGATGTCCGTCAGTTGAGTTCGTTCGGACACTTGACACAGCCTCGCTAACGAACTGATGATGACGCTTTACGAGTAACAACTTTGACGGGATAAACTAGGTAGCGTTTTGAGTGAGCTTGAAGAGTTTTCTTATTCGACGAAAGAAAAAGTGCAACACTACTTCAAAGTGGTTGATTTTAAAGAAAGGAGCAGCTTGCTTACTGAAATACGGAAAGAAGTAGGATCAGATTTGAAAATGGCTGCATTAACCTTAGAGCTCGAATCGGGGCAATTTGAATGTAGGTTTGCATTGAGCTCAACAGGTGTAGATGCACCCAAGCTTGCAGCTATGAGATTGAGGAGTGGAGATTACGGAATCTACGGAATACAAGCTAACCAGAAATTATCTAAAATAAGAACCACTGTAACCATACAGTAAAACGTTAATACGAGTATATCAAACAGTCAGGAACATTTAAAGAAAGAAAGAAAGAAAGAAAAAGCATTTATTAGCACGCACAGGACAAAACACATAAAAAAATATCAGTTTAAAACTTACTAATAAAACTTACACAGAAAAAACAAACATATATTTAAAAATTAAAGAAACGAAACTCGTCCTGTACGAGGCCAAAAGGCTCCTATCTCAGCATGGTGCTGTAACATTAAAAAAAGAAACGTCACAGCGCTGGTATTCTGATAGGGCCCAAAGTGAAGGTGATGTCACGGTCAGGCCAGATACGGATAAAAATAAAAATAAAGTGTAGACGAATAAACAATACAAATAAATTAATGTGTGAAGTATAAATAAATATAAAGAAAATAATAAAACACCTACACCCCACGTAATGAATACTGTTCGCCAATCTGTGCCATGCCTTTCACTGGCAACACTGACGAACATAGACAGACGCGGGCTAATATAGTAATCTGTGGACGCGGGCGCAGCATTCACATATTTCACGTATATTTGTTTTGTTTTGTTTTGATTGGAATATTACGTATGTCAGCTAGCTAGCAAGTGAAATCAAACAAAACATGAATACCAAATAATACTGTGATCATAATCATCAGATAGTGTGCAGTGATAGTGTAATGTAAGATATTCGTATTAAACTGGTAAACATTTGAGGTTGAGTTGAGACATACATATGTGAGTACGTTGACTATTGCAATACCTAGTGCATAAGTAGGTAATGATACTTAATATAATGGGTGCTTATAAACGGTTCAATCAATTGTAATGAGCATTTCTCAATAGTCTTAAATGTCACTGCTAAAGCAAGAGATTGCACGTGATATTTGCGCATCTAATTTCAAAGACGTCAATGTTGAAGAAATTCCTATGCAAATTCCATTTTATTCTGCAACAAGTGAGAAAATCTTTATAAGTCTTCTTAAGAACCATGGTGCTCGGATAACGCCCACAATTTTCGAAGAAAGAACAAAAAAGAGACTTAATCTCGTCTTTATTACATGACTTGAAGATAACACGTAATCCTGGCACGCAAGAATGTTGAAAATTCTTCGTGGAACACGCCCGTTGCATCGCGCAAGTAAAACATGCAATGAAAAAGAAGAAAAGTAAAGGCAAAGGCATGTGCGTACAGCCGGTTATAAAAATAAAGTTATTATGCCAGTGATATTGAAGCGATGGGAAACGGGATCGGGGCGTCAGTTCGGGCGGTGTAACAAGTAATAACCGTTTTCTGAACAAGACCATAATAATTTTTATACCTACAAATAGTGATGATGTGAAAATTGCACAGGAGGTATTAAACATTAAAACCATTGCGGTTATGGGGTCCTCTGAAACTTATAATTTAACTTATTTATGCACCCAAGATTCCATTGAACTAGACAATATACAGGGTGTTTGGTGCATCGTGTGCCAAATGGAAATGGTCGACTGGAGGGGTCATCTGCTATCCTTTCAGACCCCTAAAAACTTCTCATGCCCTGTGTTTTTTTTCCACGATTTTTATTGGTTTATTTAAAAAAGACCCAAATCTTACGTTTAAATACAAATTAAAAAAAAGTATAAGGCGTAGACTCTAAATTTTTTTTTTTAGATGTGTACTGTATTAGAGTACTTTTAAATTCAAAATTAGTGAGATTAGCCATCTAGTTTTTAAAGTCGATGAAAAAAACCACAGGGCATGAGAAGTTTTTAGGGGTCTGAAAGGATAGCAGATGACCCCTCCAGTCGACCATTTCCATTTGGCACACGATGCACCAAACACCCTGTATATCATCAGATTGTTGGCAAGTTGCACGCAAAACATGTCGTAATAATAATAAACAATTAACTGCAAAATAGGAAATGTCCTCAAAGAGAAAAAAAACCCAAGAAAATAGTTCTAAAAGCCCTGCTTACAAGTAAACACACGAAGTAAAAACCGGTACACTAAATCAAAGTATAAGCTATGTTTGCTCGTCGGCGTCTTTCCAACAGAAATGTAGTCGGTACAGAACTCGACATTAAGCCAATGTTTGCGTAGAACGATAAGATAAAAATCCGCAATGCACGACGTCAAACTATATGACATATGGGCGACTAAAAATAAGCTTATCGGACAATAAGACAGTGCACCGATACAGAGGACAAAGTTGTAAAATATAATGTTATTGTACGAGGACAATATATTATTGTAGTGGAGTTAATTATTCATTTTATTGAGGAGGGAATTTATTTGAGGCAACGTGAAGCGGGTATGAATGGTTGCCATGGAACGGAGATCGCCTTCCACTAATACTGGGGTCTGTGATGATGATAAAGAAATAAAGTCTATCCAACCAGTAACTCTAGACAAGTAAAAATGAGAAGAAGACTAGCATACACAAAAAAGGTCTGAAAAGGAAGGCTTCCAAGAAACCCCATACCATTACTCTTCAAAAGAATTTCAACAAAGCGATCAGTCTGACCATAATTATATAAAATCAGAACTGGAGTAGCATAACTATACATTGCACTGTACATATACTGGCAAGGTAAACAATAGTTTCTTAGCAGTGTTTACGCATTCCAACACCTAAAAAGGGTTTGGTATTTTTACACCTAACTTGTCGCAAGCACCAGGTTTCGTTGTGAATCGAAACTCCTTTTTAAACTTGTTCACTTCAGATAAACCCGCCGATGTGAGGAATGCGAATTCATTTGATTTTGGTTACGCAATTACATTGAATCTGGTAAGTCGTCTTCGATAAAACGTAATAAAGAATATTGTAATGAACCCGAAAACGAGTTCGTTTTCGGGTTTCCTTCAATAAAAATTCATGAACTTGAAGAAAATATGAATATCAAAACTAGTCTGGACTATGTGACGTCACTTGGGTCAGCAAATAAAACTGACTGGTCATAAAAACAAACACTAAATAGGCTAAGGCTAGGCATAATGCATTGGTGAACGGTAAGGTAAAACATTTTACGGTCCCAATTTAATAGGAGCTGTGCTAAACGTCTCGGAGATTTACGATGCGACGACACCGGTGGTCATATTGATCTTTGGCAACCGATGAAAACGATACTTCATTTTTAGTACCATGATGAGAGCAGCTACATTATTACCTTATAACGAAATATTACTCATTTTAAAGGAAGGTAACACGCTTCTTGGCTCGTTTCGTAAGGACCTAGAGCGTGACCAAGCATTATACAACATGTTTACCCTATTTTTTACTTGACTACAGCACTCTTCCATCTACATTTTTTTAGTGAACCATTAGCGTTTTATTTATTCCAGATCTGTTTTCGTGAATTGAGGACACTAAGTCACAAACTAGTTTACATTGTTTGCCACAAAAACCATTTTCTCAGTTCAAACTTTTCGCATCCGTTCTCATAAAATATGATTGAGTGAGTACTAAACATTTTTTCTCATCGGAGCCGACTGTCAAAATCACAAAGATTTTTTGTGGCGTAAACAATTTCTGCAACAACGACTTGGACATGTTCCAATAAACTTCATAATGCCACTGCATTTTGTAATGGACGCATTGAGATTTGGAGCCAATAAATACATATGCTGTGCTCCAGTTAGATTCCGCTGTTCCGATTATCTGAACAATTACAGATAGAACTGGTTTGTTTGAGTCAAGATTTATTGGAACACTTAACCCGATTTTAAGCTAATTTAAATAACATTGTTGATTGGGGATTAAATGGAGTACATCAGCTGATCAACATCCCGGGCATGTGCTAGATCACGCTAGATAGAAACGAATGAAAAATACTTATCTAATATCGGTTGGCACAGTGCCCGTACACTGCAATCACAGCTAAAATATGGAAAAGTTATTGCTACCAAAAGCTTACGCTGCAACAGCATACGTTATGTCAGTACAGCATGAAGCTACATTTCCTTGAAAAATGTTATGTAAAACAGTTTACAAACGTAATAAACTTATAACAACCACCGGGCCGGAGGCACAACAATGTAGCATGAAGAACTCCAATTGCCACTCAACTTGCCAACTTAATGTAGCGAGTCTCGGAACGCTTCCCACTATCCTAAACTACGAGAGCGTCCAAAAGCATATTTAATCCAGCCACGTTTCTAGAGAAAATTTCCATAATTGCGACCGCTTGAAAAGCAACAAGCTAGTGCCGTAGATAATAAGGGTTCACTTTGACCCCAAACTGGCCGTGCCCTGCACAAATATGGACAATGGCGATCCTATCTTGTGTTTCGCACGGTCGAGTATCAAGCACGGATTTACAGCTGCAATTTGAAGAGTCCTCTCAAATTGGACATGTTGCTAGAAGATTTGTTTTGAAATCGTTTGTTAACAACGCGGAACGTTCAATTGCATGTGAATATTATTAGCGCATAGATATCGAAATTATTAGAATATGTCTGCTAGTAAACCCGTGAATTTAATAATTCATGAATGTTTAGATTGTTTTATTGATCGATGAAAACAGATTCACGAAGTTTTAATAGAATCCGTCTGATTAAGTAATTGGGGTTCCCATGTTGAGAATGGCTCGGGCGGTTAGATTTTCATTTATGATTAGGATAGCAAACTCTTTACAAAAATTGTTTATTTTGGGAACAATGTGAAGTAATTCAGCTCACGGCTATGGGTAGACACGTTTCGGATGTTTGAACTGCGCGCTCGTGACGGACGTCTTGACAGATACTTTGCGTCTATCGGCGCACAGCCATTGTTTTCGTTGGCTTTTAACACTTATCGTTGAATTTTTATAGTTGTGTTTTGACGGCAGTTGCACGATAGTGTTATCTTGGCACTTCTTATTGCTTTTCTCCGAAGAACGCAGCTGACACTTTTGACTAACAAGTTTTCTCTGATGTTTTCATTTTAGTGGCACTGGTAGATTTATTGCAGTACTGCAGAGATTTCTCGAAAAATTAATGTGAGTGAGTCATCGTTTTAACACGAACAGAAAGATATAATAAGTGGTGGTCTTGAAGGCACTTATGCACGTTCGTTGCAGGCATGTCTGCTCCATATATGGGGGAAGATGGACTCCAGATTTGCACGCCTGGATCGTTACCATATATTACCGGATTGATAGGTTCCTACGGAGACTATTTACATACGTGCACTTTTTACAAGTCGAAACTTAGGATTACTGGAAGATTGTGACTTAAAGACGTTGAACCGGCGGCGGCGGCATTTATGAGAAGCGAGGTTACGCATCGTGAATTATTTAAATGGGGTGCAAATTAATTTTGGTATGTCCAGCTTTGTCTTATTTTCGTTGAGTCTTAATTGCAGTCTTTTAATTCCATTTTTATTTAACCGAGTACACAATGCAAGAATCTTTTTGCTAAAATTAACTTAACCTTGGACAATCCGTTTTCATTAGAGTTTACAAATATGCATGCATAAGAAACATAAAATTACAAACTTTTTAAGTTAGTAACCTTGTGATTATAGCCTAGAAACACGAATCGATTGGACTTAGATCGTAGCACATAGTTCAATGCTATTGAATTAAACTGCATCAAACTCATAAATTCGTATCCAATCGGATATTCGCTGCATCTTTGCGTAAGAGGTTCGAAGAAAAATATTACATCAAAGAAGTCTAGAATCGAACAATGATCACTCCGAGAACATACTTCATGCAGAGTTACAAGAAGACCATATTCTTAATTTCCAGCAAATAGGGAAGGTTAGCTTCGGGGAAAACTACGTTGTCAATTTTCTGGAAATTAAAGAAATACTTTATAAAACATATGAAAATGGGTATTTATCGCGAATTTACCTCCCCGCGACCACGGCTGGTGCAATCCGGTCGAAACGTCGGGCTTAAATTAAAGGTAAGTTCGCGATAAATACCGTTTTTCATGTTTTCTAATGTGTTCTGATCGTGAAAGTTTAAAGGAGACAAAGAAATGCTTGTATGAAAACACAAAACAACACTTTACAAACACTAAAGTCAGTACCGAAATGCAATTTCGTTCTAAGCGAAAAATTAAAAACCCCATTCTTGGAACGTTATCGATGCACAAATTACTAATAGCATTGAATAACAGGAAAAGCCCATAAGCAAAGCCACGTTTGGAAGTTAGTTTACTACGCTGCCTTCCGCATCGGACACCAATACCGTCGGTGTTCCAAACGGGTAACGGACGGTCGATGTACGATAAGCTTCCCCCCTCGCAAATTGCGAGACAGTGCATTTTTCAAAACCACACCAAGGTGCCACGGTGAGAAATTACTTTGAACCCCCATGGGATTAATCTTGGCAATCCTGGTTGAAGGGATTTGTGGTAATATTTTGAATGAAATTGCTTATTTCTTGGTAAAATGGTGTTTCTTGAAGGATCTCGACGATCTTTCAAAAGTACCAACGAAGGTAAACGATTTAAAGGTAGAAAGAAATTCGTCCATCAGCTGGTCGGCACAGTAGCCAAAACCTTCCATTAGTAAATCAATACAATAAATTAAATATTTATGTTATGGATAATATTATCGCTGCAGGAGATCAAAGAATTTGAATATTTTGTGTAAAATATTTGGCAACATTTCTCCAAGCCACTGATTATATTATCTTAATACGAATGTCAACATTTATACGAATGACGAAATGATAAAAGAGCAGTTGACAAAATACTTAACAAGGACATTGTAATACTTTGTTTCAATATTTTGATGTGAAATGAAAGGTAACGTCTAAAGCCATGGAGCCAGGAGGATGTTTAAACTGAACTTAATAATAATATAATTGATGACAAAAGTTTCTGACGTTCCTTACATTAAAATTAAAACTGGCAGCCAATGTCCGAGAAATTTCAAAAGTCATCAATTTCTTGCACAAATTAAAAACAAATTGTATCATTATCAATCACAGTCATTATCAATTTCGAGTGAAAAGAAAAATCTCTAAAAAGAAAACCATAAAGGTTTCCCTACAAACTGGACTCCATATATCAAACCGGTCAACATCTCCGAAATAGAATCTCTTCCCGTTTTTATTTCGAGTGGTACCCTTCCGCCGATTATAAAGGCGATACGAATGCGTTGGGCGCGACACACTTCTATTTGTGGCCATCTAAAAATAATGGTGGACGGCTTAGCGCCGTGCGTCGTGAATGCAGTTTTTATGCACCGTGCTAAACGAGAAGGGATCGTGTACGTTTTGCTGAGTACCTTTGTTTTTGTGCCGAATGCTTTCACAGGCACACATACTGTCTATTCTCCATATTTTTTTAATCGACGATAGTTACTCATCATCATCATCATCATCTGCCTAGCCTTTCCCAACTATGTTGGGGTCGGCTTCCAGTCTAACCGGATGCAGCAAATCAGATTTAGAGGGACAGTGGAAGCTTTATCAAACGTCGTAATAAACTAAATCTTTTCAACAGACAAAATTAAATGACGTATATCCTCCTTGCCTGAGGACAATTCTAAACAGTAATAGCCATCAATTCATTCAGGGAGCCATTACCATTTCCTATACTGTTATTGAATTCGTGCCGTATCTCCAAAATTTTCTTCTCGATACCTATTTCGAAACCTCACTCTACCGAAGGCCGAAGGAGAAGTAAACGGCACACATAGCATGCGTTCTTTATCCTACAAAATGGTATTTAAAAATTTGCAATGCTGCTTTGGTGTGACCTAGAAATCTCACATTCGACACAACACTCGAATTTTTGGTTCGTGATTGAAGACTTAATTAACTTGATCATCGGGGTTTCATCACAGTTATAGTATTTGGGGTAAGCAGTGGTTAATTGCGGGCCGATCATTGTGTGGAATCTTTTGATTTTACAGATAGTGCTCAAGACTTGAACATCGGGACATTTTTCGGATCCGGATTGACATTAATAGACCATTTATGATAGGATGGAATTTCGTCTACTCGTTTATGACTCCAAATTGACGGTGCCTTTAAAGGCTAACGATTAGTCGAATAGTGATCTAGAAGCCAGTTCATCAATAACAGTTGAACTTTCGACTAATCTTGACAGTTTTGACCCTCATGTGGAGTCATAGGAACAAAATATGCAAAAGATAATTCGATACATATTGAAGTGAAGCTTTAATGGGGCGATATCTCAATGCATCTCGTTATGCAAGTCTCGTGCACCGTTACATAAAAGAGAAAGAACTATAAATATATTGCCTTGTGAGTTTATTGCATTGATAGTGTTTCTAAATGTTGCGCCAGCCCCCGCATTGGGGCGTGTCGTGACATGTTTAATCTTAATAGTCATTACTGATATAAGCTTAAGATCTACTTCATCACTCAACACGTTCTCTTGATAAATAATGAAACTATTATTCTGGCGCCTGTCTACCGAGCAATGCTAGCTATCGCATGAATTATTGGAAGACTAGAAGCTGCCTCCAAGTTTCTGAGAAAGAATGCTGTAATAAAAGTAACCCTAAGTGCGGCGAGTACTTTGCAAGGAGTTAAGATGAATAACCTAAACTTCAGATTTGGGCTAGACTCACGTATCATCACGCAAGTCTTCTGCCTAACTCAGAAGCCCAAACGGAATCAGAAACGTAACGCAAGACAATCCCTTCGATACCAATTTGGTAGGTAACTGTCTCTGTTAATACCCAACAATCTTCATTCATGAAACAAAAGAATTTTAGTGCAAACGAGGTAAAATAAACCGTATTGGAGAATCGTTCTCATTCAGATCCCGTTGTACAATCACAATTCAGGTGGCACGCGACCCGCTGTCAATAGACACGCATTCCGTCTTTAAGAGGGAAGCGTGTGCGCGTCGTACGTAATCCATTCGTCTTGATGCGAAACCGCGGCTGTAGACTAGTCGTGCTCGCGGTTGCGTTTGTGGATTTTATGATGACGAAGAGATTTCTTTCGGAAAAATTTTGGTAAGGAAGATTCCATGTCATCATCTCCATTTGCCTTAATAGTATCTGGAATAAAAACGAATCTAACGCTGCTGGATGGATTCGATTTTGGGACCTCTCCTTTCTTCTACCATACTTGCAGTCTCCATGCAGTCACCCGCGACTTCGACCATTTCGTCAACCCAACGAGTTTTTGGCTATTTGGCACCCAAATATATCTAGCGCATATCAACGAATAGTCAGACGAAAAAAACGAATGTTGTATTGACTTGGCTTAGTGCAGATTAGTGGGGACATTTCTTCGTAATTCTCGTCAAGTATTTCCTCTCACGCGTTCTAAACGTACAAACTAGGCTTTAAGACAGATTTGTGTTTGTTGTTTATTCAGGACAATTGCTAGATGCTGAGATTAAATTAAACAAATTGAGTGCTAGACAACGAATGCCTTCTATAATGACATCTTAGTCCATTAGTCGCACATATTTTATTAGAGCATCGAAGACAGACGGTTGTAATTTATTTGAGCAGAGGTATGGATTTCCTGTTTCACGTGTAAACATCAATTCTAAGGTTCAACAGAACGTTAAAACTATTATGTAAAGTTCATAAGTGACAGTCGGAATTCAGACTATTCGAGCAACCGCTTGATTTTCGACATCTCCTTCACCCCTTAGGCAACCAACAAGGAGAGAACGAGATGCAGCTTTCGAATGTGACTCGGTGAAATACTGATGGCGTTAAACGTAAAATGTGAGAAGTGAAATTATAGGCTCTAATACCGATACACTCGACAGAGAAATGGTTTAACATTTTTCCGGTTGCGTAAAACATGATGTTGAGGCAGTTTAAATAAGGATGTTATGTTGATACTAGCAAAAATAAGAATATTCTATTTTAGCTAGTAGTCTCTGGATGGGGCGGAATGAAGTGGTTGGATAGTTAGTGGTGCAAAATGAAGAGAAAGTCATAATTATATTACGGGTATCTTTCAGCACAAAATAATAGTTGTTATTTCTGAGTTGGATCCCGATTTGATGATGGTATTAATAACGATAGCAATCCAAATGGCTCGATGACAAGGTTATAAGGAACTAAAGTATCTCATCAGGAGGCCTACCATGATCTAATTAAAAACGATTCAAAAGCAAGACATTTCAGTTTAGGTTCCTAAACTGCATCGCTCAAATTGGTACGAGTTTGAGCGATGATGATGACTTCCAAATTCCAATACGCTCAGCAGCATTTGGATCGTTAAAAGTGAATGAAAGATCGTAATTTGTGACTGAACCGCGTTTGAAACGTTTTTGGTGAAAAAGAGAAAACGCTTTTAGTATCAAATAACTTTGTTTCGCGGACATTTTTTACAGTCAGTCTAATGGACAGATGGACATACAGACGACAAACAGGCAGATGAACAGGCGGGGAGACAGACGGACAGACAAACGGACATACAGACAGACAGACGGACATACGGACAGACAGACGGACATACGGACATACAGATGGACAGACAAATGGACAAACAGACGGATATACAGACGGACATACAGACAGATGGACACACAGACAGACAGACAGACAGACAGACGGACACACAGACGAGACAGACAGACGGACATACAGACGTATAGGCAGGCATATGAACAGACGGACTGACAGGCAGACGGACAGAGAGAGGTTGGTTTTTGCAAAATTCCACTAAAATACCACTAATAAACTTTATTTTCGTCAATAATTCTCCAAACGTTTCAGTTTATGTTAGAGAAACAGTAACTTTTATTGAATCGCTAAAGTTGACAGTTGAGCGTTTCAGTTGAGCTGCTCTAAGGACGTCATGGTACCAAACAAGTACAAATTGAATGAATGAAACCAAAACTAGCAACTCAGTTTGTGGTCAATCGCTATCATATGGCATGGCCTATAATTGAATCGTTAAACTGACGTCATGGTACGATTTAGAAGAACAGTTCAGTTTAGGTCCTAAACTGGATCGCGTTAAGAGCTCGTGGTAGGCCTCCAGAACTTTATTGAATATGAAAGCAATTGACCGAGTGGTAGCAATGAAAATAACTTACTTTTATGACTATTCTAAACTACAAGATATCGCACCTTTACAACCGTTCAATCTCGATGGAGTGGTGTCGAGTTAAATTAAATTTCTAGTATTCTTCAAATAGTTTTTGGTAAATATACATCTTTACCATAAATGTAATATCATAGCCGCCTTTGACGCTGAAATGGATGACCGACTTTCAGCTGACGACCAGACTATCCACAATTTCGCGTAAAGTACTCAATGTAAACAATGCTGGGTTACTTTCAATATTAAAGGAGTGTTAGCGTTCTGAATTACAGTTTAATGATGCGTTACGACAATTAGTCGAGTTATTTATGACGCGTCGAGTTAACGCGATGCGCCAAGAAACGCAAAACGCAATCGTCTAAACGACACAAATGCACCGTCCGTTAGTGGCATCGAGACGCAAGCGCACATCCGCGGCTTATTTCAGTGGAAACGGTAACACGACAGTTTAATAGAGAACGTGCGGTAACATTAACTGTCCCGGAATCTGTACCAAGGCCGACCGTTTCAAGATAAACGTCGATTTACGCGGCGTTCAGAACAGATGTCAAGATGTGTGGGTGCTGAAAGTATCAATGTCGCATCGAATTTGGCGAAACATGTAGCATCAGAAGTGGGCCAGTCACCCTTAAGCGCCTACAAACATTCTTGATGCTGAACGAACGCCGTACATGGATGAACACGATCATACTGTTATAACACATTTCGGAAAGTATTTCCGCATAATGAGTTTTTAAACATAAATTGGGATGTTTAAAACATTGTTGTGCATTGCAATGTTTTTAATAACATTTGGGTGAACGACGTGGGTGGGACAGGGACAAATCTGTGCCCTTTGTGCATAACTTACATCTGTCTCATGACAAAGTAATCAAATTGAAGTGCGCTTGATTAAAACGGAGATATGCTATGGGAACAGAAATCAGTTTCTCATGCGAGAATTTCGAGACAGCATAGAAAGCGAACAAGCACACCTTAATGATCGAAACACAATTTTTGGCAACAATATAGTCACGAAAAGTGTCATAACATTTTGAATCATTAAGCATGTCAGCTGGGTCTAAAAGTACTTTTTCGAAAGTGGGTTAACAATGACAAATAGATGACAGGGGGATTCTTAAGATGTTTTTAAATGATGTCTGGTTAAAATAAAACAGTTACATATATTTTTGTTTAAGTGGGCGTGAATGTATCGACTTAGATTTACACTATTTTTATGTGTATTTTATAGAGATCTGAGCTAAATACTTAGCTGTTATCTTATAAACTATACGCGATCTAGAATCTGGAACTAAATGTACGTTAAAAAAAGATTTACTGGATTTTAGTGCAATGTTATGGAGTGGGAGAGGAAGACCAAAGGTACGATAGATGGTTTCTGTGAAGAATGATATGAAAGAAAAAGATGTAATGATTGCATGACGGTTGACAGGGAAGAATGGAAGAAAAAAAAAACGTGTTTCACCGAACCCAAATAACATGGGACAGAGGCAGGAAGATGATGCAGATTTTAACGCACCTATAAGGCGACTAGATGAGCTAAATTAGCAACTCTATTTGTGGTGGTTCAAACTTCGTTTGAAATGCTGTTAGGATAAAGTTCTAATCAGCTTGCACTACAAAGTGGTTGTTACGTCAGTCACTGCGGGCCAAATAGTGCGAAATGAGTGGTTTCGATCGATTTACAAAAAATCTATTGATTGGACTAAAAATCTAAAACACTATAATGCTAAAATATTGCTTGTAGAATTATTTGGCAAAAAATCAGAATGATCGCATGAATATTAGTATGTTTTTTATTGTTTGAAAGAAATTTTTAGAGATAAGTTCGTGATTTTTTTTATCAAGTCAAATTAATTGTATTATGTTTTCAAAACACTATCATACTTGCATATATCCTGAAGAATATCATATATTTTTCTGGTTTTGTTTATAGCAGTGAATCATATACTTTTAGTCATTATAAAACTCGCGTTTAGCTCATGTAATCGTCTTAACTGTAGCCGGCGCAGAAGAAAATCATATAAATGTTTCGAAAGATAAAATTTGTAATCACAGTGCATACTTTTACTTAACAGACGAAACAGTGATACTCACAACAACCGAACGATTACCGAAGAATTCGATGACATCATAGTTTTATAACTGTTCCAATCATCAAATATTAAGCCTTTAAACATAACGTCAGTTGTTTCAAAGTATGTGTTTTTCTATTGTAAATATTATCATGTTGTTTGTTGAGACCCCCGTCAGATTGTATACAATGCCCACAAACAATATCAGTATTGACTATTGGAGAATGTTCTCTTGTAGTATAGTATTACTCGTATTGATATTGACTGAGCCTTTTGATACAAATGCATTGATTGATTTGTTACATAAGTGGTCTTAGGTAAAAACGAAACTATTTTGTTTATGTAATGAGTTAAATCAATAGTTTGTTTGTAGCTCGCCATGGGAGATATCATGAATCACAATTTCATAGATTGACTGTTCCGTGATTTTACAATATTTTTTTGAGTTGTCATTGTATGAGAATTCTCTGCGTTAGTTACTATTATATCATCGTCATCTGTCGGAAGACGTCTATAATTTTCTTTGGTATTACATGTTTAACAACGTTCTCATCGGCGTCTATACAAAATGTTCTTTATTTTATGGTTGTCTCAGTAGCTTGATGCGTCGAGTGTGCGTTTACAAGCAGGCGCACTGGTAGTTTCTTCATTCGTGATAGTAATAGCGGATATCTGGGTTTACGTAAAACGACTGCCATCTAACGTCCGCATGCTTTAAGGAAACCAGTTATCAAACGGTCTGAAAATATATGGAATCAATCAATCAAATGTCATTTACTCAATTATATTCAATAAAGTAATTAGCAATCCCCAAAATGGCATGCACGTCACCGTGACCGCTTCCTAGTGTTATATTAGTGGAGTCATTTATTCTTCTCATACACTTCTTACATGATAGTATGTCCTTAGATTGGCTGAGTGCTAATCTTAGGACACTGAGGACCACTTAAGGCGAATAATAATTTAAGTATTAAAAAATAGCAAAATTTTATCTATACTATATATAATCTATACCAATATTCTAAAGCAGAAGAGGTTGTTTGTTTGTTTGTTTGATTGGTTGAACGCGCTAATCTGAGGAACTATCAGTTCGAATTGAAAAATTCTTTGCGTTGGATAGTCCATTTATCGAGGAAGGCTATAGGCTATATAACATCACGCTATGACCAATAGGAGCGGAGCAGCAATAAGAAATGTTGCAAGCGGGAAATTCACGCGAACGAATTCGCGGGCAGAAGCTTGTTGAAATATAAAGACTCACACAAAGGCTGGTTTACCGGATAAAAGTTAGGTCGAACGAAGGTAAACTTAATTATATAGTCAGCGAAGTGGATTACTCTGAAAGCGACAGATTTTACACGTTACACTGAAAGGCTTAATAACATTGTAGTTTGTAAACGAGGATTCGTCGAAACTTTTTTGATCCTTTAATTTGCTTTTGACCAGGTATTAACGTCATTTTGTCATCGCAAAGGATTTATACACAGAATTTCATTAAATCCAGATGAATGAACTAGAAATATCGCTACAACAATGAATAACAGGCCAGTGACAAACACAACAATAAAAAAATTGCACACGAATTTCAGTCTCAATTTCCAGTGCGAAAATCTGCTAGAACATTTAGAGATGCGTGTACCAAAATAAATAGGACCAAGTGCCAACTGAATATCACACGTAGTCTAAATACCGGAGGGCTTCTGTTATAAATACGGTGCCACATAATCAGGCGTGTGAAGTGGAACGGATCGGGCTGATGAGTCAGTGCATCCGTGTCCAGGACTCATGTCCTTCGCCTGTTAATGGACGGTTATAATTAGATATTTACGTTTTGTCTTGCTGGAATGCGTAAAGCCATTTGTTATAGTTATGGGAGCGTGACAGTGCAAGAGAAAAATGTGCGGTTTGCAATCCTAATTGGGTATTTATAAGATTTGAGCAATGGCGGAAAGTGTTTGGTTTGTAGAATTAAGTTAACGTGGATAGAGCAGTAATTTTACGAAAATTTCAAACGCATTAAAGATACACCGCAAGTCAGTCTTTTCGAAAGAAATGTTCACTCACTAACACCGAACAACTCCGCAGTAGCAGGACTTACCTGAAAAGGAAAAGAAAATTAATACTCGGCAAACAAAGCAATATCGGGCTTTTGCAATACCCAGTTTACATATAAGTCAATGGCAAAGTTGTTTGAACAACATTCGCAAAACAACGTTCATCTCAAATGGCTTTTTTTAGTCCAGAACAATAACTCGATAGAACAATAGCACCTGACCTAACCTAGCGTATGAATAAAAAGTACCACTCGATGGCTCCGTCCTTTTTGCAATTGAAGCAAAAACTCAATGAAGGGCCAATCGTGGCGAAGTCCAAAGTATTCCGAAGTGCTCCGAACTGGGACAGTACGTGGGCAATGCTGGCAAGTGGCAAGGTGCTGTTGATGCAACTTCCTTCGCCTACTTGACGAAAGAATACTTCGGAAACTGTTGTAACTCTTTTGATCGTTATTCGTGAAGGTATGTGGGAAGATCGAGTAGGATTGATAAATCGCTTACAAGAATTGGTCAAAAAAGAATTAATTTACGCCACAATAGATAACCCTTTGTTTACTTTATTATGCCCACATAATTTGTATGTAATAGGTTAACCAGCAATCGTTAAGCAATCGGCCTCCGGTGGGAACCTGAGACTGAAGATGTTAAATGAAACGGATTACCGCTGAAGTTACGAGATTCGCCGATTGTTTACAAACAACACTAATATACTTCTACTGCAATTAACCTAGTTTGCGGTATTCGCTATCGCCCTATAGAACGCCAATTACAATTTATCCTAGAAGGCAAAGTTGAACAAAATTGGAAGCAGTCCAAAGAACTTTTTCTTCAAAGACAGATACTATTCTAGCGAGTCACTTATCAACTAGGAAGTGAATACGAACGAATCATTTATAAAAACACAATCTTCGTCGTCTTCTCAGGAAAGTTAATAACGCTCTTCATATCGACGTATGCGATTTTACTTTCAACACATGCAATTACAGAGTAATTGAATCTCAGCAATGCTTTTTCTTGTTACAAACGATCAATAGAGCATTTCAATAAAGTACCTCGGCGCGGATTAACATTGATACGCGATGAAATTCGAGATGGCTTGTTACGTCAGGATATGCAACTGTTGGACTAACATGGAGTAATAATTCTTTGTTTGCTTGTTTAGGAGAGAAGATTACAAATTCGTTAGATGTCGTGAGTTGAAAGAATTCCGTTCTTCCGCAATAGTTTCATAAGGAAAGGAAAAGGAGGAAATATTCAAATCGATACGTACTGGCGAATACCAGGGCGTTTTGTTTAAGTGATGTCATACTTTTATCAGGAATGGCGGTTCTGTTATGTAGAAATGACAGCCGTTGACACATAAAGAATTAGATCACGTCCTTAGAAATTAGATCATGGACTACGGTTTATAGGCTGTCACTGCATGTTTAAAATATTTGAGAGAAGATAATAATAGTAGTATGTCACGATGACATGACTAGACATATCTACGGCGACGAATTAAAATAAAAGTAACTTGCCGCTTGGTCTTCAGATAATTGCTAACAAAGAAACTGTACAACATAATTTCAGTACATTACAGCCAATTTTCTCACAAATATATTACCTTAACGAAATGCTTTAACGATCCGTGTGATTTTTTTCAAGAAATGAGATGTTTTGTTGATGTTCGTTCAAACGTCTAACAAAACAAACTAGGTAGTGAAGTAATATCATCTAGTATCTAAGCATTACCTAGATCAGCCTGGCTAGCATGGGCAGAGGATAAAAATTTTATCCACCGGTTATTTCCACTTTTGTTTGAATTTTGTCCCTTGTCAGTGGAAATAACCGGTGGATAAAATTTTTATCCCCTGCCCATCCTAGCCGGGCTGTGGTGTTTAAAATGATACACATAGAATGGAACTTTAGGACGGTTTGTTATGGTTTTGCAAGATTTTAACGCGACAGAGCGTAATGTGAAGTAAATATATTGTTAATGAATTTCATCATCATCATTATCAGCCTTTTAATGTTTCCACTGTTGGGACTCCTGCCTCCTGTCTATGAGAGGGAATGGGCTATAAATAATACACCCCGCGGGCCTAATGCGAATTGGTAGATGTCACTGTTAGTGAATTTGTTAACGCTAATTTATTTATATACGTTTTGTATATCGATGACACCGCGATTTTTAATTCCCTTGGGCTTGGTTATGTTTTTACACTACTTCTATGTTATCTGAAAGATTCTTTTGGATTAAACTGTAGTAGCTGATTGATCTGGTATCAAAAGATTTTCAAATAAGTAACATGGTCTGTCAAACATTTCACTCATTTTTTGGCTTTGATCATAGCCTTCTACTTCTCGCTAAATATTTAAATTAGTACCTACGTAATTTTAGCCTTGTGTGAATTTTCTCAAAAAAATAAGTATTACGCCGCCAGACATAAAACAGCCTATTCCATGTTTTTTCACTTCAAACACTTCTTGAAAGAACTTTATTGCTTAAAATAAATAAATAAACGTTCAGACTATTTGGATAGACCAAAGTAAATAGCATCTGGATTATTTTCTAGACGTAATGTCAGTCCTTGGTTTTGGCAACATTACTCGTGATCTTAACTCCTACGATATGTTTACGTTACAGGCGTAGTATCGTTAAAAGTCTTCGATTGCTTTGGAAGTTTTTTCAGCTCTATTTTTGTAAACTAATTTCTCAGTTCTAGCCTTGAACGAGAATCGAATTTATATAAGTAAACAGTTTTTATTGGACATCGGAGCTTGTGATGGCAGTTATTTGCGCAGTTAATGAGTTGAGAGAATTCTGCGTCCCAAATTACCTGAGCTCGTCCATATATTTAGAGGTGTATCGGTAAACAAGTCTGGTTTTATTCTTGTTTCGATTTCAGTATTCGATGTTACAGCATCGTTTAATTTGTTCTTTCTATCATTATCAACATCTTCAGAAGATGGAATTTTACAATCCCAGGTTTAATTAACGATATATTTTATTGTATTATCACGATAGTTGTTCTTGAATTTATTGATATTGATTGAAAAGTAAGGCTGTTAAACGAACTTGAATAAGAGTTATTAAAGATTTCTAATCACGCACCCATATTTTCTAATAGCAATAATAAAGGTAAATGTGCATGTAAACGGAAAAGTAACGTCAAGACTAAATAATGATTAAGTATTCAAAAAACTAGGAAGATATACTTCAAGAAATAATCACGCTATCAATGAGGATGATTAAAATGATAATTATAGAGCTGTTCTCGATGAATTCGCTTAGAAATCACAAAGGCATTGGGCTCGGTATCGGTACTAGGGTAAATTGACATTTAAACAAGCCCATTGTGAATTTAAGAGTACACTGTCTTTTAATATTTGAGTTTACCGTCTACTGTTTATATTAAGAAAGCAATTCTAGAATTTCAGTAGAACGAATAGTTGTTGACTTTCTCCTGACTTTAAATAAAGTCCTATATACGCCCTTCACGAGATGAACAAAACACAGATTTATTTCTAGAAAACAGTTCAAACAAACAACACTAGGTAAAAATATATACACAAAATAAGCAAGATCCACTATCAGTTCATCAAATAAGAGCAGAATACATGTAAGACATTGCGACAATGTTATTACTGTGATATAACTGTCTCCTGAGATAAGCGCGAGCATTTCACACGACTATCTGGCACGCCGAGGTAATTATGAAATAATACAATGTAGGACGAGGAATTATTATGAGAATATATTTTGAACTAAGAGCATGAACGACAGTCATCTGGATGTCATCCAAAATGGTATTACTATTATAATTAATTGCTTGATTGGTCTAGCAGCAACATGTCTGGGACTTCGGGGTCCTGGTTCCATTTTGGAATTTGGTGATAAACCGTGTCTATGACAACGCGAAATAATGAGACATTCCAAGATGAATGAGAGTGACGTTATTTGAATCACATGAATGAATTTAAACGTTCTGGTGAATAACCTAACGCGAAAATTACGACCTTTATACCCAGCACGGCCGACCGGTGCCAATGCTCTCATATGCAGTTGGAGGTCTGCCCAACTTTACGAGGGAAATTAGCGTGAAGATATGTCCAAATACCCCACGTCGCGACACATCTATGTATCAAATGAAACGTAGATATTGCAAACGAGAGGCAGGTGCGCCAACGCATTAATTTTCGTTAACATCTGCCACTGAATTAGATGCTTCTATATTTATTTGAGAACTTTACAGGTGCATTCGATAAAAATTAGAATTAAACGTGGGTTGAAGCCCGCCATTTAGAATTAGGTTTATCGGCAGATGGTAGTTTGGATGAACGATACAAATTGCATTGACGCAGAATGCAACAATACTTTATGAGCTTGTGGGCAATTTCTGATGATCTCTTCTGAAGACAGATTGTAAAGTGCATGGTATGCTTGAGAAATAATAGCACATAATTAAGCGTGGACAGATACTATCTGTCACTCAAATGTAAGTAATTAAGCCAGATGACGATACTGTTGTGTTTAAGTTTACTGCTACCAGTCAACTTAAAGAGGAATTTTCAAACGCTTGAGGCACTGTGTACGGTTTCTATAAGGAAGGTATTTTAACTATACACAAACAGCTAAACCAACTATCCGCTTAAAGATAAGTAAATAGACGTAAGAAAGTACTAAAAGCCATAACAGAAAATACACACAGCTTAATAGATTGTAAATACTTCTGATAAAGCATTCAATTAAAAGGAATCTGGACCGAATCAAAATAGAAAGCTGCCTTCAAGGTCAGTATAATATTTTACACCCACCTGTCGATGTTACCAAAAAAGAACGATACAATGATAGTAATTTACATATCAGATTATCAAAAATAGATTATCTGGAATATCCCGTGGAAAACCCGAATGATAACGTCATGAAGTAATGAAAACAATATGATGAACTGTTACGACAGCCGATAACGAAACTCATTAATAAAACCATGATATCTGAACATCAATCGACACAAACTCCTATACATCATACACTGCCGATTTGGAATTGAAACTTTCAATACTTCAAAGAACAAAACAATCCATGCATTAGAAACAATTTCGGATAGTCAATAGAATTGTTTTGATAGCCGGTGGGTAATAAAAAGTAGTAGAAAGTGCCAGAGAAGTCATCGGCACTTGGTGTTGGGCCAAACTGTGGCAAGGTCATTGGCTGTTTGATAATAGACATTATGAAGTAATAGATTGTTTGTTTACTTTTTTTTCGGTGCTGCACCATTGATCAGTTCCATTCGCTTGTCTTGTAAACTTTTGTCAATGTTGCCGGAATTTCAAATATCAACCAATCGTCATGGAAAATACTAACTTGAAATGGAACCTACATTCGGTTCTTTAAAGGAATTTATCATCATTGGACCGCCAGGAGCAAGACAAGAAATTCACCCAGACGAAATAACTCGCTTTATCTCAATAAATAACAGTCAAACGATACAGCTTTCGAAGATGTAGGTCTGGGTGGCATGCCAAAAGAGCCGAATTCAAAGTCACAAGAAATTCTTAAACCATTGTGAGAGAATTTCGAATCCTGATTTTATACAGAGGAAGCTCTTTTTCTAGACCTCATCGGCAAACATATCCTGATTAAAGATTCTCCTTTTTAGAATAATTCATGGTTATTTCACAAGCGAAATTATGCCCGTTTCCTGCGTAACGAACAATTGATCGAATTACTTCATTTTGTCGATAAAAACATGATAATTGCACGGATCCGCCTTTGTTTTGTTCCGTGATTTGTTCACTTTGTTGTTTAAATCGTCTCTTCCGTCGGTGTTATTAAAAAAATGATTAATAGATCATGAATCAATTTTGACTTGATTGAGATTTGGGAACTGTGTTTTTAGGTTTATGTTTGATGATGTATGTATTTACTAAATTTACCATTTCTATCAATATATCTTCACCAGCAATCGGGTGATGTAAAAACATCAATTCTCGTAGGCGAAAATGATGTTCTTTTCTCCCGAAAATCAATGTTAATTGTACCCAGACACGCATCTGCACACAATTTGCAATTATTATTACTTCTAGACACTATATCAAGTATATCTGCACCAAAATCTGAAATAGCTACATTCACTTGTTTACGTGCCATTTGCATTGCATATGTGTACACGCAACGTACATTCGCATACCGATATCGATATAGATAAGTTAAAGTGTTCGTTACAGATACCATTGCGTTCGCGATTAGTTCCACGCCGAGGACATTGCGGTATTATCTGCTTGTTTTGCGTTCTTTACCCCTATGTTTCCTTCAGTTCTAACAGCAATTAAGTTCTTGAAGAGCATTGTAATGAAAACATCTGTAGCATCTGCCTGTACTATGTATTCTTTAAGAGTACTATTGAGTGGTGTATTGTACAGAAGTGATTATCGTTTATCGTACTCGTATCAATTGAAGTCACGTATTGTTATAATATAAGAAGAGTGTCAGTGTGACAAGTGACACTTATTAGGACCTCAATTTCTAATTCATTCGTGTAGAAGTTATCATTTCTATATGAATGAGTCGCGAGTGATTTCGATTTTAAGTGTTGGTGATTTCTTTTGATAAGTGATACATTAAACCGTTTAAGATAAATTCAAATAGCGGTGAAGTATTATAATGAATAAGGAGGTAGTGATTTAGAAATGATAATTATATTCGTACAGGTCATAATGAAATTGAATGAATGAATAAATATAGCCGTTCAAGCGATTCAAGAATTTTTGATTCGGGTTATGAACATAAAATAAATGTCTACCTCAGTCTTTTTAAATGGAGTACCGGTAAACAAAGAGGCTGACATACTGCGGTCTGCCATTCGAAAGGAAAGGAACAAAATGTTGCCGAAGGCACAATAAAGAGAAGTACAAACAATGAAAACAAAGAAATTATAAAGTCATGCTGTGTTTTACTAATTTAAATGGTATAAATTCAACAACGTAATATATGAAAGTTATTGTGTACTGTAATGAGGAAATCAACTGAGCATAAATAATGTTCATCTCACTATGTATTGCATAATGTCAATGTTTCCACGATATCTTTGTTTGTAACAACTTCTGTATCCTTATATCAATCTCTTTGATCCTGAAAGATTCGTGTAATATTTTTGCGTTGTCCTGGCAACAAGCCACTTGAGTAACAAATCTCTTCTGATCATATTGATAGATAACATTCAAGACTGTTGGTGGTAGATCTTTATGACTTTCTTTTCTACGCTTTTCATGGGCACGTACAATATTATAATTGACGTCAGCAATTACACCTTGCCAGATCAAAGTCAGTGTTGCGATAGTGAAATTCGTATTTAAATCATGATCTTTTCAATTGGTCGACATAATACTTTCACGTTTATGTAATCACGCGCCTCTTGGCTCGCCCATCCGTCATACTGCTTGCTTGTTATCTTGATCTAAACTAAGAAAGTGAAATATCTACGCTTCTTTGTAAGCCGGAGATAAGGGGCCCCTGGCGCAATGAGCTCGCGTTTTCATGTTTTTCTCTTTAATATTTTAATGTGCATAACGCTTCGTGCGAAGGTTATTGTTAACAGGAATACAATAATAATTGTGTGTAACTGTGTGCAGAATAACAACGCATTACAGTACATCGCACTTGACATTGTAGAAATCGAGAAATAAAGGGCTGCTTCCTCAATAAATATGATCGAGCATGCGGACAGTGAAAGATAACAGTTTGCAAGACCTCGGAAGTCAAGAAGTGGACGTGCTTTGAAAACAAATGGATCGCAGAGCAGGACACAAAATGGAGGAGCTATCAATATGGAACCATCGCGAAATTGTGCGTATAACCTTGCAAGAGGACACGTCTTAAAACAGTATACAGAGTATTTGTATGCAGGAAAACAACAACATAAAACACCGGAAATAGATTCAATGGCAGATATTCGCCATCGTTCGCAGCTTAGGGAGCGATCTTCCAAATCCGATGCGTACTTCGAACAATGTGATGTCTTATGGAAACATATCCAATAAAACGATACAGCATCTTTTTCAATCGGATTACATGGTATTGTCAAGCCTTAGCAGTGCTTGCGACTGGGTCAAAGGCATCGGATTTATTTTGCTGAACTTGTCGCGTGCAAAACTTGACATTTTATTTGCGGCGTGCTTATCCATTCGGAAACTTTGCTGTGAGTCCCAAATCCAGGAATTTTCTCGGAAAAACAGATTTTTCCAGAGGTTCCATTCGTGAATACATCTCTAAGAGATCGAATGAAGTTACCTTCGACATAAAAGACAACTGTATTCTAACTTTTGCGTGCCATACACTTCCTCATACATTTTGTAGGCTAACATTTCTAATTGGCATTGCAAAATGTCCATTGCCAATTTGTCAGTCGTGAAAAAGTTATGAGTTTTTTAACATTTATGCCTTCGGTTAACGTGCATAATAAATCGGTAATATATCTTTATATGGCGGTTTTGGGTACAATCTATTTAATTTATAAGCCGTTGTTCTATCTTATCAGTCTATTCACGACTTTGCTTTTCTTTATCAATAGAACTTATCTTTGATATATCTGAGGTATGCTAGGTCTAGTATTTTCCGCAGTTCATGTGTAACGTTAGACATTTTGAGGGCTGAAAGGAATGTGAAAGGTCACGGTCTTTACACTGGTGTTTCAATATTTTTGCTTACTAAAGCCTATTAAAGCAGCTTTAGTGAACAAACTTCTATTATGGAAAATGTTGGAAGAAATTCTAATGGCAGTAATCGCAAGGTAAATATAGTTCCAAAATAACATTTTCTGTACTATGCAATTTGCGTGCGCATCACTCGAAACTACTGGACGGATTTTTATGGGACTTTCACTGAACATTTTGAGGTTATCGTGATCGAAGAGAATGAAATAATTGTTTGAGCTGTATTAAGAGCAGACAAAAAAGAAATTGACGAAACACAGACAACAGAACAATAGGTCGATGCAGCTATGGGCATATTACAAAAAGAGCTAAAATTGATGGCACGACGCAAATTAAAACGTAAATTTTGTATTTTAAACCAAAACATAATTGTCACGACTGTGACATATCAATGTTAATAATTTTATTAACATTGATATGTCCTTAAGGTCAGTTAAAACGACGTAAAGTCTATCTTCAATTAACGTGCAGTGTCGTAAATTAGCGTCATTGTCTTTATACGTCGACGACGCTTCCATACGTCGACTGAACGGCGCCTGTGACGTTTTTAATGTTTACTAATGATAGATTCGGTTGTTATGATTAATTAATGTCACTATTGTTTATTCGTGCTTCGATGGGCACGATGTATTTGTCCCGGTTGTCGTGCGAATATCAATCGTCGTCACGGGCATTCAGACGCTTGAGGATGACACCGGGCATTTTGTTAAGGTCAGGCGGTTTTTCTAACATTACTTGGTTCAGAACCAAACATTTGAAGACATTTGACCGTCAATTGGCTCGCGTAGTGAAATATGGCCCACTTAAACGAAACGTGTGGCCCAGCACTGGGAATATTATGGGTTGATTGAGCTCATGCTATGCTTACGCATGTATTTGGATGGGTTAACTAGGGAAAAGGATTTAAAGGATGTCTGTATTCATCTTATTTCAAACGTCTTGTTGTTTGTTAGTAAAACACAAGGAAAGTCGTTGTTTATGCGTAACTCGGAAAATCTTCTAGCGTCATTAGCTAGTCATTTGCGTTACTCACTATAGTGATTGTGGACAAATAACTACATACATTATACATTATTACCTAGTTATGTTAATATAGCAATAGTGATGTCCTCTGCCTTGTTAAACTTTATCGTTTTCTTACTGACGCTAAATTCCGTCTTGCTCAGAGCTATCGGATGTAGGATAACTGCAATTCTGCGCCCAACTCCTTCATAAACAATAGGATGCCTAGCCTTTTCCTCAATTCAGTAGGTTCGGCTTCTGAACAACTACAGTCTGACCTTGACAACGCATTCTGAAGACAATCAAAATAACTAATTTACGATGGCACTTAACAAGAACATTGCTGCGATGACCTAGTAATAAAGTTTCAATGTTAGCAACATGGATTTCTGAACGTATTTTTCTATTGATGCTAAAACCCAGTCCCGTAGGTACTTAATAGGCACCTCGCACCAGATTAGGCCTTTTCAAAGCCACGGTTGGTAGCCGCTCAATGTCAAACGATACTTCCCGACAATACTGTGGCATGACTCATGGTATGATCAATCGTACTTTAGTTGATAGATAGAATGAGATCTTTTATTTTGACTGATACGGCTTGAGAGGTACCTCTGTTTTGTTTATCTTATTGATAAGAAAGAAATGGCACAATGTTTTGTTGTTATCTTGTTCGAAAATGAAATACTCTCATGAAGTATCTATTTTTGTATTACCATTAAGATGTTTTACATAGAAAACAGCTGTATAACATGTAAAAATAGTCCTGAAACATGTGAAAATTATACGCTGTTTACTGGTTTTGCACTTACCTACAGTTTGGTATGATTCAGTATTATTGCTACGACGAACTGACATTTTTCAGCATTCAAATCGTAATTGCGACAGATAAATATTTATATTCACTTCATTAATTTGTACCTACCTCAATCTATCGATGGCATTATAAAAATTCAAAACATTTTTCATACGCATAGTAACAAGTTCAGTGTGCCTTTATCCTAACATATACTGTCAGTTCAGTGCGCTAATATTTTGATGGATTGGTCTGACGCGTTTCCAAAAGAGTTGCCATATCTATAAAATATACAACTGTAATATTTTAGCTAAAAGGGTTACCTCGTTGTAAGTCCATATTTATTTTAGCGAGAGAAATGGTTTTTATTTCGAGATCCTGAGCTAATTGAATTAGAGTTTAGTTCAGTTAATAAGTAGGTAATGCCTACGGAACCAGGCACTGACAAAAGTTCCCTCTGTTTTGCGAGAGAATGGGGGAAAGAATGCAAATAAAATCCATATTACGATCTCGAATGATCTGAAACGAGGAAAGCGGGTAAAATCATAAAATGTCAACGACTTCCGATCTCGGATCCGCAAATAAAAGGTCCCGACGGAATTAGACGGGGTTTTGTACCTTGTGGAACTAGTGAGCCCTTAACTTATTTAAGGAGTGAAAAACAATTTTGATGAAATCGGTGAATGGATGATGAAATGTCTACACCAGATACAATAACAAATGACGAAAGATTATGCATGAGGACTTTTATAAGGAACGCACTAGTGAGTACTACAAGATCTGTTTAGTGTTCTTAGGTAATAGTCGTTTTGGGTGAAGCCTTTGATTCGCTTTACAGTGTGAAACGTGGAGTGTTTGATGATTATTACCTATAAGATAAAACCCATTCTGAAAATGAAAATTGGACCGCTTTGCAAACTTAAAATAAGAGTATGAAAGTTAGGGAGAGCCATAATGTGGGAGTACTTGTATAACGCCTCTCTATTTATTGACCACATTCTTATTTTCATCAGAAGCTGAAGTCCCACACCATCACCAATAGATACTCGTACAACACCGATTCCTGTCACGGGACGTAAAACATCAGTTACACTTATTCCCCAAGATCACCAATGCAATTTTTTCGCCCGACCTTAAATAATTTGGGTAATAAAATCAGCCGTGCGAAGCCCCTGGGCTTAATGGACTGTGGTTGCAATCGTAATTGATATACTACACTATAAAAATTCAATTTTGTCTTTCATTACGAACATTCATGCGGTTTGAGACCGAAAAGAAATTTTCTTTACGATTCGTTTCCGCTTTGGTGACTTTTATTTCTTGCTGTTGAAATCTGAGTTTAGATTTCGGCATATTCAATCTCGAACGGGAGTCTTGTTGATCTTGAGTATTTACTTCAAGAGTGTTTTAAACTGATAAATTACGGTTTTGCTTGTCTTCTGGATACTGTGCTTGAAATTTCTTTACTTTTTCTTTTAAGGCAGTTAGTGGTAGGTTTTCTGCAAAGGCAGTCCGAATACTATTACCAGTACCACTTGTTGCATTACTAATAAAACAATTATCTACTTTTGATTTACAACGTACAACTTCATTCACCGTTTCCACAATTTTCTTCGCATTCCTGCCATTACTTACGTTGATAAAAATTCTTTAACCTCCGTATCGCCACTGAAATTGAATTACGCACGTAAAAATTCGCATGTAGTTGTAAACGATACAAGTTTTTTGATTGTGAATTCAGGTCGTAGATTCAACAAGTTGCAGTATTGTTTGCAGTTTGTCTATCTCCTATTGATTCAGTTACGTCATGCCTGGCAGAATTTTGGGACAACATAAAATTCCATCTTTTATAGAGGTCTTGTTATTAAATACTTTTCGGATTTTCCGTTTAGAAATTTATTGCTGAAGATAACAATGAATTTGCACAACTAGGAAAACCATTAAAACAGCTTTGTCACAATGACTATTACAATCAAGATTATATATATCACTAATTTTCTCTTATGTTACTTTAGTGTTTAATGGCATAATAAGTCCATAAAAATGTTCGCTAAGTATTATACATCATGTTAACAATATCATAGTGATAAGTTACAGTAAACAAGTGCATAGCTTTCTCGTTATCTGGGTGTGATAAAGTAACTCTTGTTTGGGTTGCGAAACAACGGAGTATACACAGACTCGTGCGCTTACGCACAGACTGATCCGAGATTCGAAACGAAGCAAATAAATAGTCTCCGATGTAGTCATGGTACCGATACTCATGGTATTGATACATGGTACGTGAATGGACGCATACGGATTGCATACGATTCTTTTGCAGTCCAAATTTTCATCTGCCTGCCTTTTCCCAATTAAGATGGGGTCGGCTTCCAATCTAACCGGATGCAGCTGAATATCAGTGTTTTACATGGAGCGACTGTCTATCAGTCCACCACACCCCAGTTAATACTGGGTAATACGATACCACCAGACTTTTTGGACCACTGACTCCTGTAATGACTGGAAAAGATGGACAAACGACAGTCCAAGTTGTAACATCTGTGGTAAGTATTGGCTGATGATTTAAGTTTGGAAAGTAGAGCGATATATGAAGCTTTTGGTCGATGTTGTTGCCCCAAGTGTAACATTTATAAGTGGTAACTTATCAATTTCAATAGACAGAGGAACGCTGTTACTGTGTTTTCTCAGGTGAGTTATAATAGGGAAATTGATATCTCTGGATAATGGAGCACTTATGTAGCTGTTATTAATAAATGTTTTGGTGAAGCACTTATAGAAAATAGATCAGTTCTTACTTTGGAATTGAAACCTCGTGGACAGCAACTGCGCAAAAAAAGTTACTGCGAACTCGACGAGACATAAGCTTACCTTTAAACTACCTCTTCATTGCCAAACTTACACCGTAAATTCTCCAAGACGAATAATTATGAAGGTACCTGAACCCTCATTGTCTTCATTTATTAAGGTAGGCATTAATGTTCCAAAAGATACTTTTGTTTGATCCTAATTCCATTACTTTCAACAAAAGCTTACATCAAATCCAATTTGGAGCAAAATCCTCTTTGAATTTATATGATCACTCTATTGTAAGCGTCTCTAAAAGGTTTTTAATGAATTTCGTAGCTTGTAAAAAGAAGCCTAAAATCTGGGCCAGGATCTGCGTAAAACGAGCCTAAGTATAATTTTTTATTAATTGGGGCTTTTCTGCTTTTGATTATAAAGATTCTATGGAAATGGAAATTCGTTGTTTTGCTTTGTATCGCGTTGATTGAACTGACAGCGACCTTTCTTAAATGTTAAATACTGTTTAAGGTTCATCTTCATTTTAGGATTACACACAGTTTAGGTTAGTGTATAAACTCAAAGCTTATGTAAAATTGAGGTTCTGTTTGCCTAAGAGAACCTAGCAGAAATGTAGACTGTTTTACGTGGCAAGCCTTCGGGGATTTACGCTCACGAACAGTTCGGTAAATCTGTTAAATCTTTGAATATTTCAAATAGCTTCAACGCTGCTATTTTACGGAACTTCGTGTGAATTCAATGGAAGCTTTGCTTTAGAATTTTAGATTAAGACTCAAACCTCTCAAAAACCCAGACTGTTCGTATTCCGTCTTAGTAATTTCATAACTTATTCGTCAGTCTATTCAAAAACCAGTTGGCTTTGACGTCTCTTCGAGATTTTCCAACATTACGGTTAAATTAATGAAAACTTAGCTTTAAATATTCAAATTTTCATTTATAGGGAAAATACGAGTATTTTAATAATACTCCTTTATAGGTAATTCTATCGAATACAGTTCCCACTCATTCCCACACGGTAGAAATATTTGTATGGCATACAGGTAGTTGTTTTGGGTCTGGCTGTTTGTGTATGTGAGTTTCGCAAATTACGCGCTCTGGACGTGGAGTTGCGAACACCAGCCCGTTATACAATGCAATAACAAGAAGAATAGAGACATTCGCATACCGTTGAAGCTATGCTTTCATCATCTCAACGTCAATGAAACTATCCCTTGTTGGGTGCCAATATTAATCACACGCACTTACGCATTTCTCGAACACAAGGCTTCGCTTGCTGAAGAGCTCTTAGCAATATCGAAATTTGATAAACGCCCCTAGACCATGTCTGCGGTCACATAAGACTAGTCACACTGCAATTTGTCCTTACACTATCTTAATTAATTGAGCTGATATGGACAAACGAGTTTCGATTCATCTGTATTACACGCGTGCGCGTCGACTTTTGTCTATTTTTTGTAAACGATACCTACCATTGTAGTTTAGTGGCTGTTGAATAAAGGTCAGCGCTCACCGGTGACGGAAGGGCAGAGAATTTTATCTCTCATCATCATCATCACCCACTGCTGGATATAGGCCTGTTTTTGTTTGTGCCAAGCTCCATGCTCTGCAGAATATTCTTGCAATGTCAACAATATCGTGCCTTGCTAGGTATCCTGCCCTATTATGTTCTATTTGAGTTCTATGACTCGATTTCCAATATCAAAGACCGAGAAGAGATATCGTCGAAATCTGGAGACGTTTCATACGGGTCTGGATTTCGACGATATCTTTATCCAAAGTAAATTCATACGTTGCTGATGGTAACGAGGTGCAGATTCCAATGTTTAGGGATCGGCACCAAGGAATCTTAAGAGGATTTATCTTTGCGGCATTCAACATTGAAATCTGTATCTTGTGCTCTGCCCATCCCCGGTGTGCGCTGGCCATAAAGTAATGGTTTACACATCATCATCTGCCGAGCCTTTTCCCAACTATGTTGGGGTCGGCTTCCAGTCTAACCGGATGCAGCTGAATACCAGTATTTTACATGGAGCGACTGCCTATCTGACCTCCACAACCCAGTTAATACTGGGTAATACGATACCACTTGGCAAGACTGGTTGTCAGACTTTTTGGGCCACTGACTACCTGTAACGACTGCCAAAGATGGACAAATGACCGCCGGGACCAACAGCTTAACGTGCTTTCCGAGGCACGGAGGAAACTCGGTATGTAAGGGTGGTCACCCATCCACAGACCAACCTAGGCAAGCACGGCTTAACCTAATGATCGGCTGTTATTGTTTAGCCACGGGCTCTTCCTAATGGTTTACACACTAGTGTTATTATAGTGAGTGCACACGATCTGAGATGTTTCACGTAGGTATGTGTAAGAGCGTAAACAGCCTACACGCGTGAAACCGACACCCGTTGTAAAAACTCGGCCTCGATCGTGCAGTTGAGGTGTGGTTGCTATGCAAGCGAATATGCAGGTGAAATGATCGTCTTAAAGAAAGAAGGATAACTGAAATCGAAAGGCAACAAAGGTCTTAAGTTGGGAGACGGTCAACTTCAGCTTTTGTTCATCATATTGTATTGAGGTATCACATTATTTTCTTAAATTTAATATCTAGGGTCTAAAATCTCCGCTTTAGCATATACACTTAATTTGAATTGCGTTACAATTTTTAAAATGGCCACAGACACAGTTAATATTATGAATTTTGTAACGCAACTCATATTATGTCCTTATTATGATTCTGCTAAAATAGCCATTTTAAACTCCCTGATGAGTAATATTAAAAGGTTTTGTTTATGATGAATTATAACGTTCGATTATTAAACTCTAAAATTATTTAGAATTAAATAATATAATTGAAAATATGTACCTAAACCCTTGGCATATCGTCCATGTTACCAAAATGGGTAGAATCCGGGAAAAAAAAAATCCCTCCGGCAAGCCGCAGGAGGAGGTAGATTTCGAAGAAGGTGCTGGAGCGTCCGACTATTGAAAATTTGTATAAAGAGTTGTACTTATGTGTACAATCTACAAAAAAAAATATTTTTGTAGATTGTAATGGAATGGAAAGTTTACCCTATAAGAGTTTAGCATGGAAACGCCCTCAAATGTTTAGTTATAATTTTTTATTTCGAAAACTATAAGTTTTATCGCTAAACTTTGAAGGTAACAATTGTAAAATAAACAATTTGCTTTCAAAACAAAATATTTGCGACGTTCAAAATGTTTACTGTTTCGGAGATATGATTTTTTTTCGCAAAAAATTTGGAATTTTCAACCCCCTCCCCAATTTAGGGGTTGCATCAAAAAAGTTTTAATTTAAAGATGTCCGTATTCGTACTCAGAATGATAAAAATGAAAAACGGTTCAAAAATTTTCCATAGGAAAAAAGTTATGGTCAAAAAACTGATTTTAGAAAAACCGGCCCCCCGCCGCCCCCCATGGACGAATTCCGCCTATTCACGAACTTAGCCTAAGTTTTGACCGTTTCGATTTTTTGGCCAAGTTTGAAAGCAATCGGTTCATAATTGCGACCTGTAGAGTGTGGCTAAATTTGGCTTGTCACCCATATACATACGTATTCATATATATCCCCGTAGGTGAGAGACCAATAGGTAGATTTTTTTTTTTTCAAAAAAAGGAAATCTACCTAACAAGTGAAAAATAACTAAACTACGAGTATAATTAAAATTGAATTGACGTATATTCAACTTTAGTACCTATATCGTGATAATAAACTCGACATCAAATTCCACAATGTAGTATATGAAGCAAGTTAAACGGTTTACAATATTTCCTGAAAGTGTTACTTAAACGAGATTATTTCATTGTTGCCAAAATTATGTTATACAACAATGTTAACAGTCACGTAAAAAGCAAAATCGTGAAGCAGTAATTTTGTAAGATGTTATTGCAATATTTAGCACAAAAAGTAACACAGTCTCTGAAAAGATGTAACAACTTGTAGCAAGATGTCAAGGAATTGACGGGTAATTTCTAAAGGCACTCGGGCACTTTTTACCTGAAACATACGTTGTGCGCACCTCGCGTTTTTCAGCTGTTCGAAGCCTGTTTCTATTTCCGTTCATCACGTGCCACATTTTCCTCAACGTGTTTACTTATCATAGAAACTTATCACACTCAAGGTTGATAATAAACAGCTGATAAATTAATAGTTTTTCGGACAGACTATCAATATTTTCAAAGAATTGATGCGGTACATAGATATTATATTCGGTAAGTGTGGGTTTCAGAATTAGACCAGAGTCATATCTTTTAATCTTAGGTGTAATAAAGATAGTATCATAATTGGTATTCGATCGTAGATATACAAATTTTGCTCTAGTTAAAGACTTAATTGTAGTTTAGAAAATTAACGTAACAATCCTTCATGTTATGAATTCTTTAAGATTGAATACTGTTTTGTTTTAAAAAGAATTCATATTGGCACTAAGCGTTTAAATCTATGCGACGGTCGTAAGCCGTAAGTAAATTAATATAAAGAAGAACAAGCAACACTCAAAACTTTCTTAATATTCAGAGCCCTTTACCTTTTATCTTTGAATTTCGGCCTCTCAAAGACTTTTAATGTGACCAGTACTTTGTTTCAACATTTTCTTCATCCTGGCATATGCTCACTTCTAACCTTTTGCGGAAGTAAACGTTTTTAGATCAAGACATTCGCTTCGTATTACGAGAAAGTGGTTGATGTGAATTTTCCAGAACTGGCAAAGCATAAATAGAATAAGGACTTAACTACATACAACGCCTTTTTCCTATGGTGGTATTACAGAACGCCACATTCTACGATCCTCTTTTCGATTGGGACCTAAAATTTGAATGTAATACAATATCCTCGCTGTAACTGAAGCCTCACAATATAATACTCGTATTATAAGTACACGCGTGTCAGGCGCCGTGTGGGCGAGCGAACCATCTGTCGCGTTGAGAAACTACTGCTTACCTGGCCACGGAACTGGGCGATAGGCTAGCTGGACCATCGGCGACGATTTAGATCAGTTGTTGCCAAAGTTTATTTGACCGGGGACCACTTTGATCTCTTTATCGTTAGCTATAGGTTAAGTATAATAAACTGCGTCAATCTAAAAGTATAGTTTAGTCATCTTGTTTTCAAAGGTAACGTGAATTTAGGTACCCAGCATCTTTAAAGAATGTAATTACTTGTTTGCCAATGTTCTTTTAGAGCTTGCATATTGCATTTTGAATTTATAGTCTTGCGGACTGCTGGTGGTCTGCGGACCCTAAGTTGAGAACCAATGATTTAAATAGAATGTTTAGTAATACATACTGGCATTACCGCCGTAGATTACTAGCAGAGTACTACGGTACAATTGAAAATGTGCCACATTAAGATGGTAGCTTAGCTTAATCGAAGTAGAATGAATGGAACATTCAATGCAGGATGCAGCAAGCCATGGAACTGTCTATACAAGATATAATGGTATCAACCTGGAACTGGTAGGATTTAGATTGTATCAAGGGCTGTAGAGATTGACAGGCGGACCAGAAGGACAATAATAGATTCAGAATCATATACAGAGTGTAAACAACCTCATCACGAAACCGTCAACCAAGCATTCTGTATAACAAACCTTTATGCAAAAATAGTAAAAAAGTTATTATTGCTGGAAAACGACTTTTTTGGGTTGAAAAATCATGTTTTGTGGTAGAACTCAATGTAACGCAACTTTGACCCCCAACATTTTCGTAACTAGAGGTTCCCTGTTCCCAGGTATGGTGTAGAACAACAAAATGATCGCAATGACGGGGAAAACAAGTGCCTTTCGGCTTCGTTAAGAGGTTTTTTACATCCTTTATACTTAAAGGCATCCAAAACATTTAAAATTAATGAATATTATGCATGATAATATAAACCGTGAATGAAGAAACCAACACTTAAAAGCTGCCCCCTTTTTTTTAATCACATAATGGACACATCTATAAATAAGCAAACTGATACAAACCTGTCTCAAATTCCAAAATTGGATAATTTTATTGGGCAGTTCCGAATTCCGAAGCAGAGAAAGTGAATATCCTTTTTAACAAGAACAAATACGATCGGAATCTTCGGAATGAAAACAGAGAACTCCTGAGTTTTGTAGGACAACTGACTAGAATAAACAGGAATCTAAATGCGTGTTTATGTCGTGAGCTAGAAATACAGACAGTCGGAGTATGTCTAAAATAGTAGTCTTTATTTCGAGTACTTTAGCTTCCATTGTTATCAGATTATTTCGGGAGCGTGCGATGAGTAAACAACTCGTAGATTTGTCAACAGTTACATAATAAGGCCTTGCTTACGTCTGTGTTTAAGTATTTGGACTGGGATCAATAACTCTTGTTTACTTGTTAGTCATGCTATATGTAAGCAAGTCTCCGTTGGAGTCCACAATAAGACTTAAAAACACAATGTCCTCCATCAAACCTTCTGGAATGTAGAAAACTTCGAAGGAGGTTTTCAATCAAACGAAGCAGTACCACGTATATTTATTATGCAAGGCTAGTAGAAGCAAAATATATGTTGTTGTATCAGCTGTTTACCATCTGTCGCAAGATTTAAGAGTGTGCTGAAGAAAACGAGTTACTAAGGTCATCTACAACAAGTTACTACTATCGCCTTCAGTAACAACTACACATGCAACTTGTTACTGTTAACGAGAATTACAAGATTTTATGTCTCCGACTGTCAATCGATTTGATCGGTGAAATTATGGATGGTGTGCAGAGTCTTTCTAAGGCGCGGGTCATATACATGTGGCGTAAGTCGGTGGCGCGGCGCTGGCGAGGTGGTGGCGTGGCGCTACTTCTTTGATATTTCATACAAAATGTATAGAAGAGGTGTGGCGCGACACATACTCAGATGGCGTGGCGCTGACGCGGCGCGGGCGCCACTTCCTCGCCATCCGCGCTCCCGCAGTTAGCAGTGGCATGCACAGGGCGGGAACAAGACAACGAAAATGTGTAACAATTTAGACTTTAAAGACTAGAATGCGCCCGCGCCCCGCCATTCCGGCGCCATTAGCGCGCCTGTTCTGCGCTGCGCCGGCGGCGGCGCCGCGCCACCGCCATACGCCACTCGTGTTTGTCCCGCGCCTAAATCAGTAGCAGCAAGGTACCAAAGACAATTAATCTCCGTTATACTTACGAAGTAACAATAGAGTTGTTTATCTGATTGTCAATGCTTACCTGAAACAGAAAGGAAAACATGTGTTATTTTATTTATTTTGCGTTTATGTGAAGTGGAAAATTCGGAAGTTGAAATTTTTCATCTGCCGGTACAATGTATCCTAATTAAAGCACCATTCATTCTTCATCTACAAAAGCAAATTAAGCTTCATGATCGTCCTAAATAGAACAAATTCTATAGACATCCAAATACGCCATTCCGCTGACCTTGGCGGCCCATCGGTACGGCACAACAGCCCAGCACGACGGAAGGGCAAGGCAGTGAGGTGACATTGAGAATGCGGCCACTGCTACAAAACCTAGAAAGCGGTTTAACTTCCACAGCATAAACCTGTTCGGTACACTACCACTGGATTTCGTTTAATTGACTTGTTAGTGATGCCAATTTGCGGCTGTCTAATTAGAATTTATGCCCGATGCGGACATATTATTAAATAATCAAGTAGATATTGGATAAATCATAGTGATATATGTTTCTAGTTTTAGTGTTTCCGGGGTTTGTTTGTAGAATATAGGAATATAAGGAAAATATGAATGAAATTGTGTTCGCTCGAAGCGAAGTGGTAAGATTTGGGTTGCTGTTATCATTTATCAGTGTACAGCTGAATGCACAACAGGAGCCACCTGCGCATTGATAACAGTATCAATAGACGTTTCTGTTACACTCGCGGTTAGAGATGAATTAACCTATTCAAGTGACAGGAAATTTAAGAAACTGAATGAAAAATAAGACAGGTTCTCTTAAAATAAAGAAGAATATAAAAACTAGGACCACCTCCCAAATCGTCAAATAAGTATCATTCAAGACCAAAAAACACACCGACTTATCCATGATCATAAGGACACTTAGTGGAATGAAATCGACACTGCTGATTATATGTAATACCGGTGGGTATCGAGTTTCAGCTCGCCCAGTATAGCCTGCCACCTGATGGGGGGCGCTGTTCCTTAAACTAGTACTAACAATAGGTCTTATTCTATCATTTCTATTTAGTTCCCGGCTTTACCGTCTATTAAGATATAGTGGGCGCCCTATAAAGGCTCTATCGGTACGATACGGGTGATCGCCACGCAATGGGTGGCCCGTTCTCACTGGTATTATGGAATTCTTTGGATTTTTAATACACGGTATTCATTAGTCATAGTTTGCTATGTAAAATTTCTGTATGAAAAATTGTGCTATATTGAGAATTGGATTCTTTAATAGCCATTCTGTGAATGTTATCTGGGTCTTATCCGATTCTCTCATCAATCTATATCCAAGCTTGATCTTAACTTTCTTATTTATAACTCACTAGCGGACGTCACGCGGTTTCACCCGCGTAGTTCCCGTTCCCGTGGGAGTACGGGGATGAAATGTAGCCTATGTTACTCGTGGATAATGTAGCTTTCGAATGGTGAAAGAATTTTGAAAAACGGTCCAGTAGTTTTTAAGCCTATTCATTACAACCAAACAAACAAAGTTTTCCTCTTTATAATATTAGTGTAGATTTAGGATCACTCTTATGGTGATGGCAAAGAAGAGTATGACATCCTACACCTCGTAACTAACATCACAGTTACTTCAATTCATAGAAGTTATTGCGTTTTGAAGGGGATATAGAAATTTGATCCTGATGCTAGACTCCCGTGAACCGTCCTAATAAAGCCAAAACGTCACCACTGAAGCCCTTCGCCTAGTTTGTACAACACTACTCAATATACTTCCTAACGATCATTGCATATGGCACGCGACGCCGCCGGCGCTCCCTTACACCTGCCCTGTCATATGATGAGTTTGGCCAGAACAGTGTAGTATAGTCATCGTAAATATAAAAGTATTAACTTACAAGTTAGGCAAGAGATAGGTCGGAGAAAACACAAACAAAGAAGAGTGGAAGGTTATGAGGGAGACCTTTGCCATCTTTGCCCAGCAATGAGACATGAAATAAAAGAAAAAAAAATGCGTCTGTGGTCTTTGGGATCTACCGGTAGAAGTGAAAACTAAGTAATCTATATCTGCTACGCGTTGTGCCCCACGCACGACTAAGTGGTGCTACGCCGTAGCGCATCGGCTACGAGTGCTACAAAGCATTAGGTGACGGTCACGAGAGTTCCTTGATTTTTGTTCACCTAAAAAGAGCTAAACGTGCCTAAAGAAGTTTTCACTTCAAACATACTGTATTTTAACTAAAAGAAAATGATAGCGAGGGGAGAATGCAGGAAAAAACGAGTTGGCCGACCCCAAGTAATATGGGACAAGAAAGGAAGACGAAAATTTCAACTAGAAATAAATGGTAGGAATTGGCTAACACACATGCAAAAAGTTTACACGAATTCTAAGCATGCTTCAGGTAACCAGTTAGTTGTTGGTCGCATAGATACTTGTGATTGCATTTTATGTGTGTAGTGTAATATAGCAAAAAGTATAGTTGCCAACCCTAACAACCGCGTTTGATTTCACAAAAAGGGCTTAGTTGGTTTACTGTTTATCTTTTTATTGTGGTATGGGAGTGTGTCGTGACCTCCAAACTTTTTAATTTATACCTTTTGATAGGGCTTGCCGTTGGTCGATTACTGTTTGGCTTCTGGGTTTTTGAGATAGATACGAGTAGTTTTTCCCTTTAGAAGTTTTTCTCGTGTGGGATCGTTAGTATTTTATTAACTTAAGAACCAGAGGTCATTCGCCCAGTTTGTATATAAAATTGTTTTTGTTTCTTTTGGAAGCCGATTGTATTTTTTTTTTAAGACGTTTATGTTTTTTATCTGTGTGTGCTTTCAAATAAAATTGTGGGGTCGTGTAATATGATAGGATATTTCAATAATAGAGGGGGAAAGGGTACGATAAGAATGTTACTGAATAGTGAATGCCAAAATAACGTTGACATTGACTCGTAAAAGCGAAAGCTTTCTTTGATGCTGCTAAAAGAAACAAAGTATTTTTTGTTGTTATAAAATCGTTAAAATAGTAGATCAAACAGCCAGTATATGTATCTCTTTAATGGTGTCGAAATATTTGGAACCCACAAGAAGATATTAACTCTTTACGAAAATACAAACGTCACATTGACCTATTTTCCTAACTTTACTGTTACTGCTTTCGTGTTGAAAATTGGCGGTTAGCGTCAAAACAAGATTTTAATTAAAACATTGAAGGAGAAAATGTTATCATTCTTCTTTATTTACGTATCTATTTTATGCTGCGTAAGTTGAATAGGGGGCTCTCCATCTTGCCCCGTGTCGCTTTGCTTCCTGAAATTTTGGTCCTCAGACAGATCCAACCATGACAATTTCGTCATTATTGTTGAATGTCCACATGATCATCAAATTCTTTAAGTACCTCTTTCGCGTTATTTAAATTGAGTAATATTCTAATTATCTAAACATTTAACACGTATTACACAACAGTTAATTAATCATAACACAAAACTGTGTTAGTGTGCAATTCGGGGAAATAAAACATCGTACATAATTGCGTGAATTGGAGGAGTGGGCCGCATAACATTAACAGATCGTTCAGCCTTCCGTCTAGGTTGAAATAAACATAACATAACATCACGCCTTGGAATTCCTGATTGCTTAGGCAGATGTGCACCTATTAGGGTGTAAAAAAGTAAATGAAGCTCTCCCTGTCATTGCAATCATTATTTGTTCTACACAATACCTGGGAACCTTCTAGTTACGGAGATATTGGGGGTCAAGTTTCCAACTTTTTGACAAGTTTTTTTTTAATAATGTTTGTTGTTGTTTCATTGTAAGGTTTTTAACTTTAAACACCACACGGCTCCCGTTCTATTCAATCCACCCATCAGCATAATGTTTTGAGTGCGTTACATTGAGTTCTACCACAAAACATGATTATTCACCCAAGATTTACCCCAAAAAAAATCCTTTCCCAGCAATAATTTTTGCGTGAAGTTACTTAGATTAATGTACAGAATGCTTGGTTGACGGCTTTGTGATGAGGTTGTTTACACGCTGTAGACAACCACATCACAATTACAATTTAAATTCCATGACTGCTACTGAAAAATTCCTGATAAAACCCCAATAACACTTTACCCGACCTGGTAATCGAACTCAGGACTTCATGCTGATCATCAGCAGTATCGCTCGTGATAACTAGTCCAACGATGCAGTAAGTAGGTAGGTTGAAATGTATACGAGATATATGAGCTCTGATGAGCGCCATCTGTCACGCTGTGTGACCTACTGGTGTAATGATTTGGATGCTATTAGACTTCAGCGCGCGGTGTTGAACGATCAAATGATGATTTGCAAATACGCTGCCTGAGAACTAGATATTATATTTCACGTGTTAAAATATATTTACACTTACCTATTTGTACGAAGTGTTTATTTTAGTTGAGATTCATTTATTTAGTTTAGGAGTTCAAATTAAATTCAGCTGAAATATTGTTTTGATTATCATCATTTCAGCCGAAAGACGTCCATTGTGAGACATAGGCGCCTCCCCTAAGTGTGGCCACCGTGACCGGTCCCGTGCTTAACTCAGCGGACTTCCGCAAGCTTAAAATATTGTTTGACGGATTCAAAATTGCAAGCTCGACATTCTCTAGGGAACCATCAAAACCAGCTTCGAAACCCACAGTGTATTTAATCTGCAAATATCATTAGTACCTACACTACCTACACAAAGTAGTTCATTAATGATGCAAATTACAAACAAGTACAGTCACCTTCACGTATTACGAAACTAAAACTCGAGACGATCAGAGGCCATTGACCTCAGATTATGACTATTGACATAATTATGCCGTTTTAGGAAAAGCCCCTAACCCTATAAATCGTAATTAATCCCACAGTGGTGTAAAAATACTGCTCGACAGTGTAAATAAACACGAGTTTTGACACATTCCATTCTAAAACCACACACAGACACAAAATCCACAACTTACTACTTTTATAAATGCGAAAGTTTATGAGGATAGATGGATGGATGGATGAACCGAAACTATTTCACGCAATACCGAACGGATTTGGATGAAGTTGGGCCCACAGATAACCTCGATCCACATTGTATTGTATCCCGATAGGACGATTCCGGACGGTTACCAAACTACACGCGAACGAAGCCGCCGTAAAAGCTCGTATAGTATATTTTGATAGTATACTATACTACTATTCAACAGTATCGTGTGACATAACATTTATTATAAAGTATTTCGTACGACGGAAGCCGGTTCATCGTGCGCGCGTTGACATGAAACTAGGAAACATTGACCTCACGGAATATTGCACTGTGTTGCAGAATAAGTGGTCGCTAACTAGGTTTTTTTTAAACGTCTAGTGTTTGTTTGTGTGTCAGTGTGTCTGATGTGGAGATTGACATCGATATGAGTAATCGAGAAGTGGTTTAGCAGGATTACTTTGATTGTTGGCACATAATCGCTTTATTTGTTTTGTGTTCAACTTGTTAGTGATCTGAGTAACAGATTCCGATGTTTATTATAGTATGAGCATATTACAATTAATCATCAATCAGGATCATGATTCTATTTTGTAGATACCTTCTAAGAGACTTTACGCAACTGCAGTAAATTTACGATCGTAAGCATAAACACTTTCTATTTAAATACAAATAAATATTCTCACATTTATCAGGATGTTAATCAACGAAAGATAAACTCTCACATAAATAATACTTTTATTTTTACACATTTATAACACGATCCGCCATTAAGAAATCATTATGAGAATCATTTGCATTGGCAAAGTGAATGTAAAATAATATACTTTTCTTCAGAAATGATCATGACTTGGATAGATTCCAAAGATTACAAAATAAAAGTCGGACTGTGGGAAGTGAGCAATCATAACATGCGATCGTTCAGATTTAATTTAACAGTATTTGTCAACTGGATATGAGTCACCTAAAAATGATTCATCCTCATTGCTCACTAGGATTCCCTGCGGCTAACCAGCCACAAGCATTATTTGACCTCACCGAAATATCTGTAGGCCATACTAATATTTGTCCCGATGCGATGCGGAACGGAAACCGCGATAAAACCGGCTTGAATACACACTATACCACTATCAGACTTTTTAGGCATATAAAATGTTTAGCACTAGGTCACGCATTACAGGGGCAATTTTTTTTATTGTATAGTTTAGTTAAGATGCAGTCAAACCGGTACGGACTGGCTGCTTACACTCCCAGATACTTCAGGTACATTATTGGTCGTAGTCTAGTGTCCAGAGCGCGTCCGGAATTCGTTTGTATCGCTATAAGGTGGATGCTCCAGGACAGCCCGCGAAATTCAAAATTTCTTATGTTTTTTGCAATTTGCAGTCCAGTGCAAGGCTGTATGTTGGTGTACATAATCTGGGGGCACGGTAGTGCCCCCGCCAAGACGAGCCAAGCGAAGCGCACGGGCACTACCTACCTTTTCTCGAAGCGCTTCGTCGTTTTTTTGACCCCTCATAACTTGGGTTTGGATTATGCTAGATCAACAAAATTTTCGGGATATATTGTCAATAGCGGACTTATTGAACATATTAAGTTTTAATTACATTAGCTTTTATACTTCAGATTTTATTTATATCTAAAAAACGCTGATTTCGTCACTGACTCACTGATGATCATCAAAATTCTTAGGGTATTTCCTAATGTCCTAGAAAGCTGAAATTTCGTATGTAAGCTAGTATTAGCACACAAACAACAAAAAAATTATAAAACTGGTAACTTTCATCCCCCAACCCCTTAAACTAGGGGATGGGAGTTTGTATGAGACCTGTAATTTTAATTTTGATTTCATGACGCTAGAGGTCTAATCTAATAATCTAAATAAAACTTGATGCCCCCAGATAATATATGTATAGGCACTCCGTGTTAAAAAAAAAAAAAAAATTGTTACAAACAACTTACAAAAAGAAATGAAATCCCACCAAAAACATTTTCATGTAAAATGTTGCCAAGACGAGCCCATATGACTCGCACTGTCAAAAAGTTATCAGATCTCATGTAGAGCCAAGCTTCTAACACTCCACGCCCTAACTCTACAAGGCCTAACTTCACAAACTCTACACCTTAGTCAAAATATGTGGCTTGGCCGTTCGTTACTACAAGAACTATTGTATGTATAACACAAAAGTAATGAACAATGAATTAATTTTTCACCTTACGCCGATGTGAATGTAGCGAAATGGCCAAGTCACATATTTTGACTAAGGTGTAGAGTTTGTGAAGTTAGGCCTTGTAGAGTTAGGGCGTGTAGTGTTAGAAGCTTGGCTCTACATGAGATCTGATAACTTTTTGACAGTGCGAGTCATATGGGCTCGTCTTGGCAATATTTTACATGAAAATGTTTTTGGTGGGATCATATTTTCATCAACATACAACCTAGCACTGGCCTACAAATTGCAAAAAAACGTAGGAATTTTTTAGTTTCGCGGGCTACCTGGAGTATCAGCCTTAACCGAACCTTAAAGACTGTGGATTCGGGTACGGGATTTTGACAGATAATGTACTGAAGTATCTGTCAAAGACCGGTGTCCGCACTCAGTCCGGTAGTTTTAAAATATACTGTCCGCATAACAACCGCATCCAAATCTTCCCGTTCCCGTCAGGCCGGACGGTAGCGACGTTCTATTTTAGCTAGATGTTAACCCACATTCGCGCCAACACTACAAATTAACTAACTGATTAGTCGTTGAAAATTTAAACAAGAATGTTACATGTTTGCTAAACTATTGCGGACAATTGAGGACAGTGCATGTTTTGCGGAATGCGAAGCGGTTGTAATGTGTGTCGGATTTACTCGTCAAGGCGTAAACCACTAGATTTTTGTTGACAAGTGTACTTTATTTTTTTAAAGAACCGTTGAAGTTATTCTGGGTTCAACGACAGCCATAAAAAAGAAGCAAACAAACCTTTAGAACGAATGTATGAACAGTTTTCGTAAGATTTAGCACCATAAGCGCAGACATTACCATAAATTTTCGAAAGTTTTCAGACGACAAATAAAGACAAATTATGAATAATAAACTAAGACATAATTATAACTTAAGAAGTCGCCTGAAGCGCTGCTAAATCGCGAATTTCCCTCATCTGACAACAAGCACGAGTTTGATAACTCTGCGTACATTCCCACTCTTATCTGCACCCACTTTCATTTAGGTAATTGTACTCGAGTCTAAACACCTGTCGTATTCGCAGGCTATTAGCGTTCAGTATGATATACTAGATTATTCGCGATATCAATCTCGTAATTAAAATTTATAAATTCATTGCTGGGTCTCTATTTTGACAAATAAGTGTATTTATTTATTTACGGGGACACTTCCGCGATACACCATCAATTCATTTTGCGTCACTTTGGACCATAAACTAACAGATTTGCGTATGTGGAAATGTCCTAAATACTCTATGGCTTACTTACATAAATATGAACTGTCATGTTTATGAATCGATCAATTATTTAGTGTTATCATGTAATATGAATTTCAACATGAAAGTGGATACTACAATGGATTATTGCATAATTTAGTTTACATACCGATTTTAAGCCAAATTTGGTAAACACTGTTTAAGTAGGTGTGTATGCGTTACTTCAAGCTGTTGATGAGCGATTTTAATATGTCAATATTTTAATAATACTGAAAAATTGTGCGTAATGTGTGTTAACTTTAGTCAGAAGCTTTCTTACCTTTTTTTATTTTTATGTTTACGTGGTTGTGACTTTACTTCTACAGGAATTGCTAAAGTTTCCGATTCGTTAAAAGTTTGGGTACTAAAGGATTCTGCCTAGTACACCGTACCATGGGTGCACCAGGCAAAAAAACTGGCAGTCTCATGCTTTTCATTACATAGATAGCATGGTCGTGGTAGGTATGGTACGGGGTGTAGTGGGCAGACTCCTTTGAAGTATAAATGTTTCAATGTGTCGAAGCTATTTTTGGTGCACATCAAAACATTTCTAAATATTTTTCTGCTCGTATGTAAATTAACAGTTAAAACAATAAACAAATTCGTACACCAACATTCTAATTTAACAAATTACGACCTTTTACTAAACATTGCTAAATCGAGCATATTATTAAAACGGCAACACACAGCAATAGCAAAAAAGCAATATAATCGTCGGAAACGTTGCATGCATGCATACATACTCGTAGCTTCACTGCTAATAATATGATGATGATAAAGACAGTTACACTACATCCAGTTCCCGTGTTGCGGTGTTTCCCAACGTTGCGCAAGCTACTCCCATCTTAGCACGCGACTATAACACCGGAAACTCTTTTTATAAACGTTTTTTTTTTATACAGGGTTGAAATTAAATTAGCTAGCGACACTCGAGAGGCGGTATGAGTTTTTAGGGTTCCGTAGCCAAATGGCAAAAAACGGAACCCTTATAGTTTCGCCATGTCTGTCTGTCTGTCTGTCCGCGGATAATCTCAGTGACCGTTAGCACCAGAAAGCTGAAATTTGGTACCAATATGTATATCAATCATGCCGACAAAGTGCAAAAATAAAAATTTAAAAAAACATTTTTATTAGGGTACCTCCCCCAGACGTAAAGTGGGGAGCGATTTTTTTTTTAATTTTGACCCTGACGTGTGATATATTGTTGGATAGGTATTTAAAAATGAATAGGGGTTTTCTAAAATCATTTTTTGATAATATTAATATTTTAGGAAATAATCGCTCCGAAAGTCAAAAACAATGTGTCCCCCCCCCTCTAACTTTTGAACCATAAGTTTAAAAAATATGAAAAAAATCACAGAAGTAGACCTTTATATGAACTTTCTAGGAAAATTATTTTCAACTTGATGAGTTGAATAGTTTTTGAGTTATATAGCACTTTTTCAAAAAAACGCAAATGATAACTTTGTTTTTCATACAAATACTATGAAAAACAAAGTTATTTTTGCTGACGAAAAATGTTGGTATTTTTAATGGTCTGGGAAGCTACGGAACCCTACAGTGAGCGTGGCCCGACACGCTCTTGGCCGGTTTTTATATTATAAGAAGGGCGTGCGTTTTGGGCTTGACTGGGTCTTGTAAAATTGTAAGTGCAAAAAGTGCTGATTATCAGCCTAATTTGAATACATGACTTTGGATTTTGAAGAAAATGTTACAAAAAAACCTGCAAACAAAAAAAAAACAAAAAAACCTTTACCTTTTATAATTCTTTGACCGTTACATTGGAAGCGTCCGTATTACAGTCAGTTAAAAACTCTTTGGAATCACGACATGAGTGAGTCTTTGTTATTTCTTACAGAAGATTTTGGTAGAACAGAAAGTGCAGTGGTGATTTCGTTATTTTTTTTAAAATATAAAACAAAATGATAGAAATAGTATAATAAAAGATATAAATAGTATAAAAGCCGAACGGGTCGATAGGTCGGCTCGTGGACGGATGAATGATGATTATCTATCACAGAAGTAGTTTCTTCCGTGCCTCGGAAAGCACGATAAGCCGTTGGTCTCGGCTGTCATTTTTAGATCTTTCACAATCGTCACAGGTTAGTCAGTGGTACGAAAGTCTGACAACCAGTCTTACAAGGGAAACCGAATTACCCAGGACTAACAGGGTTGTGGAGGGCAGATAGGCAGTCGCTCCATGTAAAATTTTGGGATTCAGCTTGCGTAAAAATAGGATCGCGATCACTGACCTAGTATAAGAGAAGCATTTTCTAACAATAGTAAATGGTTGATTTGTTTGGAATAAAAACGCCATAGAAAAGGCTTATACACCTAGGTACAATTGTTTTTTTTAAATAATATACAAGAGGATCCACTCACAAGAAGAAAAGAATAAGCGCCAGCTCTATTGAAACCTATTAAAACAATGGGTAGTATGTTAATTATGAAATGATGAAAATAGATAACAATTCTGGAAGTGCTTCCTCATTACTCTTACCAAAGTCCTTAACACAAGTTTTACTGACGAAGCCATTATCCTACTCCTCCGCTATTATTTTTTGATTAATTTTGTTGCAGGATCAAAGACAGTTAAATTGTTTTTTCTGGGACTTCTTCGAGCTTCATTGTCTCGGCGCTGTTCTTGTGGACATAGACCGGTCCCGTGCGATTCGCATCTAGCGGATTCCGGCAGCCTTCACCAGGTCATCTGTCCACCTAGTGGGAGGCCATCCAACGCAACTTTTAATTACCGACGTAGCCCGAAGAATTGCCAAACTTAAGTGTCTTTTGGTCTCGTACAGGACAAACTCAGTTCTTTTTTGGATTTTATTATTGTTCTCACTATGTTTACTTTTGATTAGTTATAATCATAATTTAACCATTTTATTTTTATTTTTGTGTGTTTTGTCCTGTCGGGCTAATAAACGCCTTTTCTATTTCTTGCAATACTAACTATGCCATGTTTCAAAGGGAACCCGGTAGGAATCGGGTGGTTAAGAACCTTCGCTACTGCAGTGGTTTGGGGATTGTGTGTCGGGCTTGTCCCAAAATGAAGCAATTAAATAAACTCACGCATTTTTCCCACGCAGGGTAGGCAGAATCAACAGAATGCCAAATGCTACAATCCTAACACACTCCTTTTACTTCCCAAGTGGGTCGCTAAACTCAGCCGAGTCGAACGCATTACGTTTTTACACTTGCAGCCCAGTTGAAGTCTACATTTTGTTTTCTTACGACATCCAATACAAAATAATTAATATCTGTTGATTAAGAACTGGTCTTCAGTCTTCACAGTTTCGTTCGTATTTGGAACACTGATCAACTTTTTATTTCTATTTTTTTTTAAATTTATTTATAGCTTCGCGTACGAGAACTGCGATACTGATACTAATTATAATTCGTTACACTTAAAGCCGCAATTAGTAGTGGCGGGCGAAGATTCGACGAAAATAGACTTTAGTGCCCCACACTAGTGTGTTAGTGCTAGTTTTTTCTTAAAAGATCAACAGGTTGACGTTTTTTTAGTCATCATAAGCACTCTCTTGCCCTTATCCCAATAGGCATGACGACAGTATCAAAAATTACAAATCTATTTAGTCCGTCAGTTAGTGTTAAACTAATTATTGAAAAACAAAAGGACACGTATTTTTTGTTTTTGTAAATCAACGAAAACGCATCAAAACTCGGGAGTGGGGGCTCGTGACGCCAGAACTAGCCAAAAATTATACCTAGCCGTGACGTATTGGGAATTATAAAGCGTCGTATCTTCGTCAATTTTGATTTCCGTAACAAAAGAAAAAATACGGGTCAAATTTTTAATAATCTACCTGACGGACTAATTAGATTATTTTTTTTGTCTTTCCCATTGATTTTGGGTTAGGGCAGCTTGTCTTCTTCTTCCACACATCTTTATAATATTAGTTGTCATCTCAACAGACATCTCATCTGGTTTTTTTTTTCAAGTTCAATTTTTTTTTCCATTATAAAGCAATGTTTTCACTTTTAGAACTGCAATAATTTGGCATGTGAAATAATTGGAATTTTCTCGATTCTTTGATGTACCTCCAGTTGTAGTGATTGTTTTCAACTCGAGACTATAATATACTTATTGAATCATGCTATACTTAGTATACTATAAGTACTTAGCAATAAGTATATTGTTACAATATTTTAATAATTTTACTTCACTGCAATAACAACTGTTCCACTGGTGTGTTGCACTTTTTGTTACAAATGCAGTGTGTTATTAATGCGACGGTACGTGTAAAATGACGAGGAAATTGTCAGTAATTGTTACTTCGTTGATCGAAACATAATTAACAATTTACTATCACCTTCTGGCGTGTTTAATTTTTGCATATATGGGTTCCTAGTTTTTTCGGCCCGCAGTGGGTTAGTTTTAATTAATTCTATTTCCTTAGTAGCTCAGTAAGTCAGCATGTTTGTTTTTTTTTAAGTGGCGATGGCACGGCAACTCTGGCTGTATGCCAGTGGTTAGTGCGAAAGTATCTTTTTCAATCAAGTACACAGTTTCTATTTGATTAATCAAACAAAACCAGTAGACACCTAGACACTAACGAGATCTTTCAGTTTTTATATTAGGCAATCCAAGAAGGTATTTATTTTGAATTATATTTTATGCCTGAAGATGGACGGCGGCGGCGGCGCCCGCCGAGGCCGGCCTAGAAAGAGGTGGCGTGATGATCTGCTGGACGCGTATCACGAACGCTGGTCCAAGGTGGCGCAGGAGAAGAGTACCTGGAAGAATATGGGGGAGGCCTTTGCCCAGCAGAACGAAACTCAGGGCTAATAAAAGAAAAAAAGAATGTTCAGCATCAAATCGCGTGTAGAGGCGCTGTAAATTAATTATATTTAAAAAAAAATCATTTGTATAACAAATTAATTCATTTACTGAAACAGAGTTTATCTCAAATAAAGTTATAAGCAACCTGTTCTAGGATAGAATCTAAGACATCTAGTATGACGGCTTACGCACCTGCCTACTTGTAGGTACTAAGTAATCTATTTTTTCACATCTCGATTCTAGTTTTGCATTTTTTTACGCGTTTTTGTTCCCAACTAGGACTCTGTCGGCTTTAAATATTTGCATTAATTTACTATTGGTGTTCATGTATTTTAGTGTCCGTTTATTGGCCAATAAAACGTTGAGCCCACAACAATCCAACATTGGATTTGTACTAGAATTTATTTAATGTCATTCCGCAAGCAAGCAATTCCAACTAAAAGTGTTTGTTTTAAATGTGTTAATAGTAGGCACATAATTACCTATTAACGCATCTAAGTAATCGTCATTAGATGTCATTAAGTTAATACGATTTAAGTTTAGGTCAGAATTAATACATAGTTAATCGTTAAACTCATTGTCAGTTAATCACAATTCAAAGTCTATTTGTCACGGAATTGAAACAATCGTTTAAAACCCATCTTAGATCATTGACGCCTTGTTACACTGCGATGCAGAATAATTGACCAATTTACTTTTTATCTATTTTGAGATATCACTTGTCTGTCGGTTGAAGCTAGCTTTATATCTTAGTATGGCAGATAAGACAAAGGCGATAACCTCTGACCGCTAGGATGACTAATATGTTATTGAGAATGTTACGATTACAATCTATGCCAGATATCTCCGGAGAATAAAAATATGTAGGAAATGTGTCATTGGCTTGGACCCTTTTTATCCAGTGGCGTTCCGCTGGGGGAAATAACAGGGCATTCTTCGTAATTTATTGGATTTTTTTTTCCAGAAATCTTGAATTTTTCCCGTAGCAAATCCGCGAAAAGATCGAGTCAATACTATGAGATTATTACTCTTCAAAAGCAATTCTAAGCCAATCTTCTTGAACGTTAGCCACGCCCGTGCCAATCAAAACGCTCTCGTAACAAACAGTTGCATAGCGTGTCGTCAAGTTATTACACACTGTATGGGGATTCTATAGTAGAAAGCGCCCGAGTAATTGGTGATTTCAATTAACATACAGTGTTATGGCGGTGTGAGTAAATCTTATACCGAGACTTGCACTTTCTACGTTTTAAGCACGATACTTCCGAGTTGCTTTCCTTGGTTCATTTTAAATTCGACCTTGCAAGTGACGGGTTGCGACAGATGACGTTTTATTGTGTTCCTTTTCGCGTGGCTTGAATTGTAATGCGTGAATCATACGTGAACGATTAAGTTGTGGTGATTCATTAATTCGATGTTATCTGTGAATATTTAACTTGGCCAGCCTTAGTGGCGTTGTTTTGTTTATGAGGACACATGTTGTATTACGTTTTACTATAATTTAATTCATGAATTTGTTAGTCATGTTTCAGAGCTTCAAATATCTAGGCAACTCTCGAGTCGATCGATCCTTTGGGTAGGAGAAGTTAGACACGATATTAAAATTATGTTGAAAAAAAAAATTGTCCTGATTAACCAGCAATATGCAGTGGATAATAAATAAAACCTTAAATAAGGTCAGAGAAAATGGAGCAAACCCATATCATATCAGGTCACAAGACCCTTATTAACTGACCGCAATACACTCTCCTACTACACATATTACAGAGTAATAATTCGAAGAGAATTCCTTCATAATTACCTCATTTCACGTGACAATAATTACAATCACAGACCAATTCGTGACCAAAGAAGAAACAACGTATCTATTCCGACCAATTAGAGGTAATATATTCAAAATTACTTAAATGAACCGTTGTCCAATGTATTGGGAAAACGATGTTACTAATTGTAATGAGTTTTTTTTCTAAATGATGAAGTGTTTATCGTTAGTTAGTAGTGACGTTTACATTGGATTTTATGGAGAGGAGTATTATTCGATTTTATTGTTAATTTTTGTTGCGTTCCTATTCGCATATTGAAACAGAGCGGCTGTGGTTCCGCTGCTCTTCAGAAAAAGAAAAACTTAAGGCGATTACACGAGCTAAACGCGAGTTTTATAATTACTAAAAGTATATGATTCACTGCTATAAACAAGACCAGAAAAATATATGATATTCTTCAGGATATCTAGCATGATACTGTTTTGAAAACATAATACAATTAATTTGGCTCGATAAAAAGAAATCACGAACTTACCTCTGAAAATATCTTTCAAACAATAAAAAAACATACTAAAATGCATGCGATCACTCTGATTTTTTTGGCAAATAATTCTACAAGGAATATACCTATTAGCACGATACTGTTTTAGTTTTTTAATCCAATCAATAGTTTTTTGTAAATCGATCGAAACCACTCATTTCGCGCTATTTGGCCCGCAGTGGCTGACGTAACAACCACGTTTTAGTGCAAGCTGATTAGAACTTTATTCTAACAGCATTTCAAACGAAGTTTGAACCACCACAAATAGAGTTGCTAATTTAGCTCGTCTAAGCGCCTTAAGATACTAGGAAGGGCCATCATCATCATCATCTGCCTAGCCTCTCCCAACTATGTTGAGGTCGGCTTCCAGTCTAACCGGATGCAGCTGAATACCAGTATTTTACATGGAACGACTGCCTTTCTGACCTCCACAACCCAGTAAGTACTGGGTAATACGAAGTCCTTTGGTAAGACTGGTTGTCAGACTTTGGGCCACTGACTACCTGTGACGACTGTCAAAGACAAATGACAGCCGGGACCAACTGCATAACCCATATTAGGGGCCAAAGATAAGAAAATAAATACAAGCTTCTTAGGGTACATCAAGCACATTGGCATACACTACCTGGCTTACATTTATAGTGTGTTAATTACATCAGAAATTAATGAAAAAAGAAGCGATTCCTCTCTTGATAGATGTACCGTTAATTTCAGCAAACATCCATTCCTAGTTAGAACAGAAAGCAATGGCGCAACGGTACTGAAACTGCCTTACGTTCTTGGGGTCCCAGGTTCGAATCCCAGTAGGAGCAAATGTTTGTGTGATGATAATTGACATTTGGTTCCGAATCATGGATGTGTATATGTATTGTATAATAAGTAAGTATGTATTTACAAACAAAAAGTATCTATGTAGTATATCAACTATCTGGTGTCCACGACACAAGCCTCGTTGCTTAATGTGGCATTAGATGGCGCTGTGTGATAATGTCCAGCGATATTTATTAATTTATTATTTAGAAAGTCTCTCTTATAAGTCTTTTATTAGTATAGTAAGTAGTTATTTTATGAGTGAAGAAAAACCTTCATCGACCAGTAAGAGTTTATGTACTTGCTCACTGTTTTCTTTAATTGCATTAAGCCATTAAAAAATTCGCACTTTCATTTTTTTCCAATTAACAAATTTACTTCTTGCGCACTATCAATCTCTCGGTGAAGGGCCCTTACGTTACCTAACTCTACCCACATATTTACAATTCTTACTTAAATTGTTACAAAAATTACTTTAATGTATTACGAAAGTGAATTAAATATGTATGATATGAATTTATGACATGATTAAATAAGGCTTGCGAGTATAAACGTGGTTGAAGCATAGTACCTACCTATGTAAGGAATGGTAGTATTCTATAGTTACTCCCTATCCTCAAGAAAAGCGTGAACATCTGTATAATTCGGGTATTTTCTTTCTATTTTTATCTGATTTCTTCCCTACAGTCTACGGCTTAAGAGGCCTGCGGAGCATGCGAGTTTCATACAAACGTAATACCAAAATAATTTGTAAATCAAACATATTCTTAAGGTAGTGTGTACTTGTTTCGATTGGATTAGTGAATATATAGGTTCCCAAAAACACATTTTGAATTTACACTGATTTAAACAAGAGTTATGAGAAAAATAAATTTTCTATAGAAATTTTAAATTCCTCTTTAACTCGTCTTTATGTCCTTTCAAAATATTTATTTGGGAACATAGTTATTCTGTAATCCAGCCGAAATAAATACACACTACCTTAAGAATATGTTTTATTTTCATATTATTTTGGTATAACGTTTGTATGAAAAACGCATGCTCCGCCGGCCCCTTAAAACAATTTCCTCCTTCAAAAATACCTACTAAAACATTAAAATCTATTGTTTAGTTTCCTCAAGATCTATTTCGAACTATACCTACTAGCGAAGTTATCATCAGGATTCTGCCCTAATCACAAATTATTTGGGTCCGGCGAATAATATTATAGATGGACTCAGTCATACGATCAATGGACAGTCCATCCATCGTTTCTATGGTACAACTCCACTCTCTTATAGCAATGTACATTCATACTTAAGTTTCTTCACGACATTTTCTTCACATGACCATGTAACTGTTAGCAAAGCCAAAAATGCGTACCATCTTCGTAAGGTCAAATGCGGGAGCCATGGTAGTCTCAATTAGCCAGCACGTGTGCAAATCTTGTTATAGCATTAAATTCACGTGACTTATCAGATTAAAGTGCCAAAGCCGATAAATTGACGAAATTAGATTAGGAATCACCTTAATGTTTCGTTTGGACAATGATACCTAAAGCTGTGTCTACACTAGGTGAGATGAGCACGACTGGAGCACGAAATCACGAATGCAAGTTGCTCCTGTTTGTCCTTTTAAAGAGCCAGATGGGAAAAGTACCGTCCCCCCTTTGAGACACTCGCGGCGGCCGCGTCGTCGTCGCATATAAAGGGTGGAAGGCACTCCTCTACATATTATTATGTAGTTTCAAACAACACACAGCCCGAGAGGTTAGCTTTTGGGAGTTGGGTGCAACTAGATGTATTAGATGGTACCTATCTATAAACGCATTAAGTCTACCTTTGCACAGTTTTTACTTGTTCATAAAGTTTTAATAAATAAATATCTATAATTACCACTCTCCAATCACCCGTTGCATGCAAAATGATGTCAGCTTGTGTTCCGATTGAGTTTGTCTACCCTAGTGTAGACACAGCCTAATATGTATAATTTTGTTCGTGATGCGGATTTTCTACTAGACAGACGACCTTCAAAGTAATGGGATTCCCTTAAAACATATGGGTAATTATACTAACGATGTTAGGTAATTAAAGGATTTAAGCTCAACACATATATTTGTTTAGGGTAGACATATTTCGGAAAGCCGATTAGACTTAACCTGAGGGCGAATTAAAGAATAACAAAAACAACAACAACAAACTATTTGTTGTTAGTAAATGCCCATTGTTACTGTTGGAACATTAGCGTTCGGCGCTGAGCTGAGGGTTGAGAATAAGATAGTGCATTTTTATTAAGATGACGTCTACTGTTAAGGCGGGTGACGCGGTAGCACGAATTAGCCAAAGACGAAAGATAAATGGAAAGAGAGGGGAGGCTTTTGACCAGCAGCGGGACACATCAGTGTTAAACGTGACAAATAAAAACGCCTTTAAGGCTCCGGTTCCACTGAGGCGGAGTGGAGCGGTGCGGAGCGGGGCTGAGCTGTGAAAAGAGGTAGGTGTGGAGAAGAAATGTGGATTTCAAGCCATGTGATTGGTGAATCGCGGCACAGTTCGTCTGCGCTCTGCTCCGCTCCGCTTCAGTGGAACCGCAGCCTAAAACTCGCTTGAATGCAGACTATTTGTTCCATTTATGCCTGCAAAATTACTGATAGCGCAAAGTTATCAAAACTATTTACCTATCTTAAGATATTAACGATAATCATAAAATCAGCGACGTGAACGATTAACCAATAATTGTATGCTAATCTAAATTGTTTTATATTCCTACGCATATTATAATAAATAGTCATTAGCATTATTTCTTTATCGTGTGGTTAGTACTTAACTTGACGTCAGAGTTTTTATGCCGCCCGGATGGGTCTCTGCCTTGGCTGTACATGCCGTCGAGAAATATCTCTCAGGCATGCTGGTTTCCTCACGATGTTTGCTTTCACCGGAGCAGGTGATAATTCTACAATACGCAGATGAATCCGAAAAATCAGAGGTGCTTGTCTTGAATTCGAACTTGAGACCTTTAACTTGGCAGTACGACGATCACACCACTTGGCTATCGCTGCTAGCATTTACTGAACTGAACAAAGATTGTGAACAATGTCCATTTTCATTAACATTAAACAACACCTAAACTAATGCCTAAATAAAATCGCTCAAGATTCAGAGAATCGAGATTTTAAGAGGCCTGCAGAGCATGCGAAGTTCATACAAACGTAATATCAAAATAGTTTATAAGTCAAACATATTCTTAAGGTAGTGTGTATTTGTTTCGATTGGATTACAAAATATACAGGTTCCCAAACACATATTTTGAATGTGCACTGATTTAAACAAGAGTTAAGAGAAAAATAAATTTTCTATAGAAATTTTCAATTACTCATATCTCGTCTTCATTATCCTTTCAAAATATTTATTTGGGAACATAGATATTCTGTAATCCAATCGAAATATACACACACTACCTCAAGATTATGTTTGATTTTCATATTATTTTATAATTACGATTGTATGAAAAACGCACGCTCCGCCGGCCCCTTAACTTCCAACAGTGCAATACTTAGGCATTCATTTAAATGTCGCCTAGTCTTAGAGAGGACAGGCTTTAGTTTGAAAAACTAAGCACACGTTAACGTCAAACCAATAATACTACGGATATATTCTTACGCCTATTATATAGAAAATCAAACAGCAAGAAATGCTTAAGAAAGTACGCATAGACTTGTCGGACAAGACATACCAGTGCCTTCAAGGAAAATGATTTATATCACTTGTTCGCCAGTTTTTGCCACGCGTTATTCTCATGAACTATTTAATCGCAGCGATTAATCGCAACGACTGTGTGTCGGATTTAGAGAATCGCGTGTTTTGACATGTGGATTGTGGATTAATGTTTGTTATAGAATGGCTTCTCCAGCCTTGGCCTATTGCTACTTAGAGAAATAGAACGACTGAATTAATTAAATCGATTTTTTCAACTTACTTAGCGATGCTCTAAAAGAGAAAACTACTTTTGGTTTCGTAAAGATCCGGCTCGAAGGACCAAAGGAATTCAATTCAATTTATTTATTTATTATGAAAACAAATTAGAGCAATCTCGTGGAGTGGACTCAGCAGAAAACACCTAATAGTTTACCACTTCCTGTATCCATTCAAATCTACACACATTTTTAAGCAAGCTTCCCAACCAGCAAAATAGTCTCAGAACTCGCACTATATAAGAGTGGTAGGCTTTAAGCGCTCTTATATTTGTTTTAGAACATGCCATCGATCCTATATTACTTTTAGATAAGCCGGTATGGGCTCAAGAACGCTCAGTCTCATAACCAAGTCTCATATTTGTATATAAGATCATTTACTAAGACTAGTTGCACTTGAGAAAACTTGCTCTTATATGCGCAATTTCTAAGCTCGTTTGATTTTATATTAGACTTGCTACATGCTATTGTAAGATGTCAGACTAATATCAGCATTGCATAAGAGTACTGTGAGTACGTGCATTTTCAAACTATTATTAGATCAATAGCACTGGTTAAGTATGATATTAGAGTGATTTTAGATCAACAGATGTATTTACAATACAAAAGACAAGACTCATTTAAGACCGTTTGATCTTAGATCGAGTCATTTTGCTGGCCATATTTAATTTCATTTTTTATTTATTTTAATAGTAATAAATAATGGATTACAAAAACTGGAAAGTTACGTAAATTTTTTTTTTGCGAGGAACCCTAATTTATTCCAATATGGAGTTATCTTTAGCATACCAAATGCTAAAATTAGAGTAAACAATCTTACAATAGTCTAATATTGCTCTTGTAAAATGCAGCTATTCTAATGGCGACACTATCAATAGAAATTTACAAATAAAATTATCAAACGAGAACAGAAAATACCTTATTTAACAAGGCGCATGAATTTTGAAGCGTAAAACGAGGTCTACTTAACAGTAAATAATAAATTCCAATACGATTACTTGCCGTAAAACTTAAATACACTGACGCATTAACTTCACAGCAACTTTAATTTGTTTTCATTTATTAATTGTTTCATTGTAACTTTGAAACCAACACTCAAACAAACTTTTAAGTTTGATCTGACGTACAATCATAATGAGCTTGTATTGCCTCAAATGGTTCTAACCTTAGACCAATATTAGCCTAAGTCGGCTTAAATTGATTTTGGCTAGAATTCAGTAAGTGCAAACAGCATTCAATAAGACTGATATTAGAACGATATTAAACTAAATAAGATTATAATTAGTGCCCAAACCCAGGCTTATACGAATATATAGGAGTGATTTAAGAGTAGTCTTGAGATTGTTGTAAGCCTAGTTTTTGCTGGTTGGGTTCATTTCAAAGTGCCTTCAATGAATCACTACTAAGTAGGTACAGTCACGCACACGCGGTGAAAATCAAGCATTATTAAATATGACACGAAAGTTGAATGAAACGACCTCTGCATTACATAAGCTCACATAACCCGAGAGTAATCACTAACCTACGTTTACAACGTGTTACATGCTTGCTAGAAAATGTCAAGAAATTCGTTAACTATTATGTGGTGTAACTTTCAGACAAATATTTCTTTGTACAAGGAACTAACATTTAATGTACTGAATTTTACGGCACGTAATCTTGTATTTTAGCAACATATCCTGAAGAGTTACATAGAGGCGTACCAAATAGTATGTACACACATTTCGCTAGTCTTCTCGTTCTTGTCGTATCGATGTACTTTTATATTAGATAGTTTGGGCCCAGTAGGTGGCCACGTTTATTGCAGAGGCAGAGGCGTTACTCGGGTCGTCATGAGTGCAGGCAAATGGACACCTTGGACATTCCAGTAGATGGGGCATAGTTTGGTCCGGAGCGCCGCACTCGCATTCGGTGTTGGAGGAACCAATAATACCCCATTTTGTCAGATTATGTTTGCAGCGGCCTACTTGGGTACGCAATCGATTTAGAGATTTCCAAATAGGCCACTGTAGATCACTGCTGGGACCCAGGTGTTCCTGCGGTTTCAAGAAGTCTTGAGGTGGAGGGTACTTCTCTTGTCATAACTTGCTTCGTACTGTGGACTGTCTTGGATTGCCTGTGTGGAGTGTAGGAAACTTTTGCGGCTTTTAAAAGCAGGTCATTTCGCTAGTGACAAAATTGTTTAAAACGCTTGTAATAGCCATCTACTTACCTACATTTTACCCTTACTTAATGCAAAAAGTCTAGAGACCACCTACTCTTCTGTTAATCGTAACGACATTGGCCACCGACTCTCAAAGGACTGAGGCCGCCTTGAAGTTAAGTAACTTTCTCGCCTTAGAGACCACAGTCTGCGACTGACAAAAAAGAAAGAAGGAAATAAATCTATGGGAGAAACTTTCGTAAGGGAAAAATATTCCGTCAGTCTACATTCTATTTCACATCTTATAAGGTTCGTTCTAGCTTCTGGCCTTGGCAAGTGGTGCCTCTATGAGTTTTAGATAAACTGGTCAAATCATATGCAAGTCTGTTCGTCACCGCTATTAATGTTTCCGGAACTAACTGTCAAAACGTGATGTGCTCTTTTGAATTTTGATTGTACTGAGGTTAGGAGAAGGTCAGGAAATGGAAGTGCGACGTCATTATCCAGTACGGATGCGGTTTTACAATGTTGTATGACTAGTAGCAGATAAATTTATGATGTAAGTAGTAAGACTAATCAGGTAATCGTTTAGGCTAAGCCTTTATACTAAATTATGTCACTAGTCAGCATGATGGCTGGAACGATCAATTTCTCAAAGAAAAAATCTCGTTTTAAATACCTAGTTTGATAAAGTAGGTAGGCGTTTTTTAAAATAGAACATCAAAAATAGTGTAAAAGGAATTTGGGCACGTATTACGGTGATGAAAAGCACCTGTCACTATTTCTCCCACTCACAGAGGAAAGCAACAGTACAAACGAAACTCAAAACCACTTCCGACAAATTTCTCACACGCTGATTGAGACAGATAACACCGCATCTAACGACTAAATCGTCGGTAAATAACTCCACAGACGTATTCATTTCATCCACATTCAAACACATTCTAAAAGCAGGTCATTCATCATTTACTAAGACTCGGAAACTAAGTTTAATAATACCAGGTCGTGTGTGAAAAGTTAAACCTCGTTACGTTGTGGTTACCAAATTTAAACACCTCATTCATGCAGCGTTTGTTGTTAACATTTACGTAATTACGTATACGAATTAACAGCCATTGTGTTAATTGTATAAGAGATGTTGCAAATGTGTAACAAATTATACAATCGGCGACCCTTCCTTTTTCGGCCGGTGGTTTAATAAGTTGCAAGTTCCTCAATAATATTGACATCGATTCAGTGACTTTCGTTTCTGATACTCCACTTTTCATTGATCGGGATTGAGGTCGCCTTTAAATCATGATTTAAGAAGAAAATGAAAGCATTTTTTTATTTTTGTGTAAAGGTACTTAACTAAGAAGCAGACGTCTTAAAAACGAGTCTGCGGAATATTTCAGCAAAACATGTTGGCACTGCTTTTGTAAGAAGCGCCGAAACGTGACAGTACAAAAACACATTTGTAAAGGAAAGAAGTATTCTCTTAAAAGATTTATTTCGATGAGTCTCCAGAAAATGGCCATTCATCACGCTTAGACGTCCAACAGGAGAAATGAATTCGTTACAGTCATCCATCAGATTATGTCAAATGGGGCAAACAAGTTCGTTGGTAAAATGTGCGAACTTGATCAACCTGTTGAACAAGCATACGTAAGATTTAAGTGCATGCATTTCAGGTCACATTATCTTAATATGGTATCGTTTAGACTTGATATTAGGAATAATGGCAGCTAAATATAGGACTTATGTGTCGTTTATAATAAATTATGACTTTGCTACATCATATCAGCCCGTATAAGACAACAGCTGAGCATAGGCCTCGATCGAACGCCCAAAAGGAGTTGTCCCAGATAAGCCGTATTTACAACGTTTGGCAGATGGATGACCGACCGCAGAATCGTTTCATACTAATAATTCATACCATTAGTGCTTAGAATACCACCTGCCGTATGCCTTTATGAGACTTGTAAAACACACTAATGAAGTGCAATCATCTAAGTCTAGGCACACGACGGCGACGTTAACTTAATAAACCCTTCAAATCCATTCCGGCGCCTTCAATTTACATCGTCAAAGTAAAAATACCGATATGCAAATACACATGTCCCCCCTAAAAGTTAACGGAACATCTCCCACGTTTACACCCAAACCCACAAGGCAGAAGTAGGTATTATGCCGGCCGTAAAACTTGATGCGTAACTCATGCGGTCCGGAAAACTTCCCGATTTCAACACCCGAAGATATCTCACTTCGGATATGCGATGCGTTGGCTTAGTGAATCATTTATAGGTGTCTTTTGAAATGTGTAACCACATATTGGGTATTGTTTTTGCTACGAAGACTTTTGAACCGGTAGGCTTAACAATAGGAAAAGTGATGAGCAATGACGGAAGTCAGACCATGACTTTCAAAACAAAAATATGTCATTATTCCAAGATTTCGGGATCTTAGTTGACCAAGCCACGTCTAACAGTTTAAATTGCTTTTACAGCTTTGAAAATCGAATGCTAGAAAACTATAGCAAGCATTGAACTTAAGAATATCTATTTCATACTCAGATAACCAGTTGTTTGTGAATAGACTGGTCGTCGTTTCTCTTGGCGCACTTGTCTTCCCAACTGACAGTTGTCAACTTGGACTCGATAACCAACCGACACATTGATCAATGCTCAGTAAAGTCACTAATTCACTATCAAATCTATCTTCTTTCTCTGTAGTTGTTACGTTATCATTGGGGATGGCAACTTTGAAGGTGTTGATACTGAAGCCTGCCTAATGTTCAGTGGTTTGGCCAAATCTGGTATAGATGTCTGCATCAAAGACTTTGCCAAGGGCATGTTCGTGAGACTTCGCTCTAGTTTCTTAGCAGCCGCATCTAATCCGAAATCTAATCAGCCAATACAGATCCAGACCAGGAAACCTCCGCGCCGCCCATTAACTCGAATCCCACATTCAGTTCATAGTCGCCAACGCGATAGATTCCGGTAATCCCACTCGCTAAAGAGTATCGAGTGTCGAGTAACGATTGCGTACGAGTCGACTCTCGATTTCGTCGCGAGAGGAATGTCACCGGGGGAGTCGACCGACCCGTGTTACCTGACCGAGCTGTTACACGCTGCGATGCAAGTGCTGAGAGATTGCGACGGGGTGCTGCGTTTTTGTGCTACATTGCATATTACGTCGGTAAAGTCATCTGAGGGTTATGTGAGCGGAGCAATGTCAATGTTTGGATAGGCTGTAGTACATGAATTGTTTTAAAATGCTATTCAGCCACTCTCATCAATTCATTCGAATCGATTTTCGTCATTCATTGTTCAAAAATAAAATTATATTTATAATTCGTTATGAAAACATCGTTCACTTTGAATAAAAACATCGGTCAGAGAGGAGTGGATAAGAAAGTTTGAAAGTGTAATATAATAAGTATTGTTTGAGCTTACGTTATTTTAAAGGTATGTACGAATCAATTAACAATGCAACCTTTTTATGAATTACACAATGTTTGCATTCATAATTTCAGAGTGCAAGTTATGAAAATATAATAAACTGCCCTTTCTTTCTGTAACAATCAATTCAGTCCACGATTGAAACGAATATTATTATTATGCAGTTCAGATATTGTACTGCAGTCGAATAAAATTCAGAAGAACGCTGTCTTATCAATTTACGATTATTCTGGCGCAAGGCCAGGCCAAGTAAAGGAAAGTTTACGTAGTCCACACATACATATGTAAAATGAGAGCCAAGTAATGCAAAATAATCAATGCATATGCATGCCTTCGAGTACAAGTACCTATTTCTAGTTCGTACTTTTCAGAATAATTGCCCACTTTCGGAACGATGTCAAATTACTCTGATCTATTATATTCATTCATCACACAATACGAATTACGAGACTGATGATATAAATCTTCTAGTATCGTTTTAATCGATTCGCAAGCGATTCAACTGTGCTGAAGTAAATTAACAAAAAGGGGCCAAGTGCGAGTCGGACTCGCCCATGAAGGGCTCCGTAGCAGATTGAATGAAAGGTAAATTGCTGTTTACGATTTATGACGTATTAAAAAAAACTACTTATTAGATCTCGTTCAAACCAATTTCCGGTGGAAGTTTAAATGGTAATGTACATCATATATTTTTTTTGGTTTTATCATTCTCTTATTTTAGAACTTACAGAGGGGGGGACACACATTTTACCACTTTGGAAGTGTCTCTCGGGCAAACTATTCAGTTTAGAATAAAATGATGTTAGAAACCTAAATATCATTTTTGAAGACCTATCCATTGATACCCCACACGCATGGGTTAGACGAAAAAAAAAACATTTTGAGTTTCAGTTCTAAGTATGGGGAACCCCCAAAATTTATTGTTTTTTTTCTATTTTTGGGTGAAAATCTAAATGCGGTTCACAGAATACATCTACTTACCAAGTTTCAACGGCATAGTTCTGATAGTTTCGGAAAAAAGTGGCTGTGACATACGGACGGACAGACAGACAGACAGACAGACAGGCAGACATGACGAATCTATAAGGGTTCCGTTTTTGCCATTTGGCTACGGAACCCTAAAAACGGTAGACAAAACAGGAAATCCGATAAAAACGTTTAAAAAATAATTTAAACGTCAAAGTTTCTGAGATAGCATCTTTCCACTTCGCCGATATCTTGAACTGAAGTACTAAAGAACAAATTACATTGAACTGGCAATGGGGTAACCTTGTCGTCGAACGAAAAATAAATAAAAAGGCAATAATTGCTGTCTGTAATATATCGATATTACATAACGGTGTTTTTAATAGGTTTTTTCTTTAGAATCCTGTTTCTTGAGAAAATATCGAGTTCTTGATTGCGTTGCACTCGGTAACACGCAATGAAAGGCTTGGATATTCAATATTGAAACGTTTATTTGTTTATTATGTTGTTATACTTGTTACGTCTTAGGTAAAGTAGGTCGTAATATCAAAATAAAATGTAAATTGTCAGTACTGAAATAATAAACACCATTTAGCGTCAATTTATGCCCACTGTGGCGGCATAGTTTTCGTAGCAAATAATTTTGCAACAATACTCTTTTATATCTATATTTTTATTTTAGAAACTTTTACCTTATAGTTGTTTTGTAAAGCAGGGCGTAGTCAGAATCGGACGTATTCCCGCACATTTTCTCAATCAATTTGAGTCAAATTCCGAACCCTATTTAAGTCGATTACGTCGGCACCGCAAATAAATACAACATCAATTAACAATCAAACTACTAAAACTGATACCACTGACGGCAACTAATCTAAATTGATTTTAGTCTTCATGAACCGTACGGAAACCGAATCGCGGGCTTCACCGGCTTCTATACACACTTAAGGCGCTACCCCAAGCAAAAGCCGTTTTTTGTGCAGTTTTTTGGAGCCAACTCCTCTTTATCCAAAAGAAATACCAAGTAATAAAAATACATTAAATTTCTACATATTCTTAGACTGCAAAGTGGTAGTTTTATTTTTTATTTTAAGTCTCATAATGTGTAATAAATCCCCTCACAATGAAACCACAAAAATGAGAAAAAAATATTTATAACATGCTTCTTCTCGTAAAGTTAACATTATTTTGATTTGCTTCTTATACTAATGGATAGACAATTTAATAATGAACATAATGCTAGTTTTTTTTTTTCAAAAGACGGAAATTTGATTTTATAAAGAATAAAAATCACTAATTTCGCACTATTCGATCCGCAGTGACTGACGTAAAAACCACTTTGTAGTGCAAGCTGATTAGAACTTTATTCTAATAGTATTTCAAACGAAGTTTGAATCACCACAAATAGAGTTGCTAATTTTGCCTGGGGTAGCGCCTTAAACTAATAGAAGAGTGATGTTCAAAGCGGGAGACCAAACTCCCCTACGTTTCAAAGAGCTAATCAACAGAGGGAGCCCGCAAGCCCTAGCAGCAAGGACGAATACATGATTGGGACTGCCAACTGGAATAGCAATTAACAACAGATTCTGTCATCGGAATCCGCAGCAGGTTTTATTCAAACAACATTTTTCCTTTTCACTCGAGTTTGTCTACGTCGCTAATTCCATTTCATTTTAAATAATGATTAAAACATTTCGATCTTGCAAGTCATGAAGACGCATAATTTGCTGATTTCGCGCGTCTGTTCGTATTATTTGCGTGTGCGTGTAGAAAATATCTCTTTACGCACATTCTAAACTGCGATCGAGATAACACCTACCATAAGTAAGGAATATTCGCATGCGTGACTTAGAAACACTTCCGTCGAAATGTTGTTCTTCTAAGTGAAAATATATTTATCTAATCGAAACTGTTTCCTGTTACTAGGCTAAAGCTTTTAGTGAATATCGTGTGAGAAACGTTGGTAGAGGTAGATGTACTCGTATTAATGTGTATTGATGAACCATGGCTTGAGAAAATTATACAAATAGTAATCAGAGAAAGCATTTAGACCTCTCCCTGTGTTAGTCCTTAACCGCATATCGGTAAGAAAGACCATTTTTCCTACAAAAAGAGGACTATACAAAAAAAAAAGAAAAACGTTGTATTTGAGAATCATTGAAGCATTTGACAAAACAATGATAAATAATTCGAAACCCTCGATTGATTCGTTGTATTAATTTACAAAGCGTAGGCCCACGTCCAACTTGCTCGAAAGCTAAGCCTCCGAGATCAGACCTGTTTGGACGCAGTCCGCAGTCCGCCTAACCTGTCGACTTGAAGACGCGACTATTGTTCCTTTGACATTACATTGTTTAGCCTGCTTAGTTAGTTGTTAAAGCGATGCTGTAACGGTAAAGTTATGTGCTTGTTTAAGAATGTTGGCATAGATGTAACTAGAAGATTAGCATTGATGGACGTGGTAAGGTGTTTGCATTTGAGGACAAAGTTCATCTTTATTTGACGTTGCGATAAGATGAAGAAAAAAAAATCTTCCTGGCGAAAAGGGAAATGGGTACCTACATATCCCTTCCAAAGCTCATGAAAAATAAGCCGTCCTCCCCCATATATTATCTTAGCTTATCCCCACTAAATCCTCAAAAGGCCCGCACATACTAAAGCAAAATTCATCTAATAAATATTCATGTTTCGTTGACTGTAATGCCCATGCCTGTGCTAAGTATGCAGCAATAAATTTTCAACAACGAGGTGTAAGGAATCTGCTGGAGAGGTCACTGAACCTTCCATCTGGATTAGGGACAATGGAACCCAAGGAGGCGTAGAGAAACACCGTGACATTGATTTTAGAACATTTCTCGCTTTAATTTGTGTACTTTCGTTGTACCGGTTAGTATGAAAGTGTACATAAAATTGTCTTGGCGAGTAACTATGTTGAATAACCATTCTATAGGACTGAATAGCGTCCATGCCTCCCTTTAACTACTTCTATTTTTTCTTCTATTACATTACGTCCCTTTCACCTATAATAAGTTATTCAACACAATTTCTTTCTTTTCATGCCTTTCGTATTTCTAATCCATCTTCTATTCCCGTCTTCAGATTATGGATCGTGCGAAAGATTACGGAGTTCATTGACAGTAACATCGTTCTTGAAAACACTGACCTTTATAATATTTCTTACGTGTTTCTATGCTACTTTGTTTCGATAAGTTTGTACACCTACACCCGCTGCAGTATGGATGATTAGACACGCACTATGTAGGCATTTCAGGGTTATTCCTGATAACTCGTCGCTATGACTCCGGGGTTACTAAGGCCAGGCGATAACTATAAATATAAGAATTCTTTTTTTGTCTCTAGAGGACGTGTAGACTGTAGAGTTCATCTTATTTAGAGATAGTATTTTAGTGTTTTTGTAATGAACTAAGTTCTTTCTTCTTTTTATCTTCAGTCTTGTTGCTAGGGTACATTCTTCAATTGACATTGAATATCCAGCGGTCGGGTCATTGATAATTCTTGCCTCAAACAGAAATACTCTTTGTTAAGCAAAGTTGGGACTTTGAATAACTCTGTTCAAATCCGAAACTTTAAGTGAAGCACGACTAAAAACCCATTCAGTGCAGGACGTGCGTTCAAATCTAAGGTCACAGAGGCACTTAAAAACCAACATTCCTGAATGAACCAAAGAAAAATCACGTAACTAATATAGAGCGGGTTCAGTGGTTCACAAAACCAGCTCGCTTCTACAGAATGCCTAATAAGCGGATCGGTTTAAGAAAACTCGCGGTTCGACCCGTGCAGCGGTCAACGACCCGGGCTAAGCGCCGGCGCAACCATTGTTGTCTATGGACCATGCTAGTATAAAGCTCATGTTTTGTTTCAAGGCCAGATCGCAAAATGACTAACCTAGTACTTTGGTTAGTAGCTTACGCAAGAAGTTTACTCCTAATCCTAGATATACCTAATGAGGCTTCCGTGTTTTTAGACATTAGGGTATTTTTCTTAGAACCAACCATTACCAGCAAAATCATTCAATTAAAATAGTCTTTTTTCTACAACAAAAATACATCTGAATGCAAGAAATAACAAGCAGATTTAATTATATTAAATCAGGTGCTTTCAGAGGTCGGACCGGTTGGTGCCCATGGCTGGACAAAGAGCACTTGTACTGAAGAAAATGCATGAATAGAAAGTGGATATAGTAATATGACATTTGATTTTGTTCGGCACAAGACCCAAGACGGTTTTATTGTGAGCATAAAGCTTTAATAGAAACAGAATATTAAATGGAGGGTCTCGGCTTTGAAAGCATTGATTTGCATGTGTTATTTTTCTATTATAATTTTCACCCTTTACAACAAAACGCTTTTAGTATAAGTTGTTCTTTGAGAATCCGAGATCATGCGTTCTAGATCTTGTGTATTTAGACGGTGTATGATTTATGTGTGTGTATTTCGGGACATTTCGAAACAAACCTGGCGTCTACGCTTACGTTGTCACGTACACATATACACAGATAATCGAGTTACAATACAGATTATACACAATAACGTTGCACATTGAACAAGCATGTGATACCTACGAGTCATGAACTATGTATCAATGAAATACAACTTAAGACCGTTAAGAATGAAAAAAGACGCAATACTCCCGAATAATAGTGGAAAAGCGGAAGCATCTTCTTTGACTGAAGTTGATAAGGATTCGGGCTTGGTGTCATTCATAATTTGCAGTAAAATTTAATAAGCCATAATCAGGCAACTCCCCAATGGCTTCTTCTAGCTTCAGACAAAAATCGGGAAGTAACCCGGAATGAAGAAGATAAAATTATGAATAATTCAACTTTTTATCATCTACTGAGTGCGATCAAGGCATTAAGACACTTCTTGCGCAGTTACAAAAACGTTTTAGGCGTAACAACTGCAGGAGTATTAAAAACAGTATCAGCGTTCCTTACCCTCAGTTTTTACGCTTTGCGGAAGATCGTACGCTCCACATTTTTCTTTAATCAAGTACAGATTAAATAATAACAACGCTGTCTAGAAAGAAAGAGTAAAAAACTACTAACCATGAGTTCAATTAGTAAGTAATGAGGAAATCGGATCAGTGATTCTTGAGGAGATTTCTAACTGAGCAACGCAACATTTTATGATACGTTGTGAAAAATTTAGCCAACAACTTAAAGATACCTTAAATGACCATACATCAGACGCTGTAGTGATTTGCACGTCACCTACAGTCGTCAGCTACCAGTATGAAAATGTTTTGTGTGGTTATTGTTTTGTGTTGTACCTATTGTACGTAATGTAATGTTTAATGTATTCAGTGTGTTCTAGGGAAAAATTTGTGCTATATTTAATTTTTGTGTAGTAATTAGACCTTGTTACTTGATAAATAAGTGAATTATTACTATTAAATGAACAATCGCTGTATCTCTGTCCCGTTTCTCTACTTAAATGGTGGGAAAGCATTCAAGACAAAGAATTGGGAAGCAGCTTCCTATGCTTTGAACTTTGATCTTACATCAATGATACCTTTAATTGTTATCTTCCATTAAAAGTCTCCATGTTTAGGTCTATCCGTTTACGGTTTATAGCCCAACGTGATATAATGTTACCATATCTTATTTATTGTCAATATCATAATCTATCTACTATCGCTAGTTCAAAGAGTTTAGTGATGGGTTATCTAGCTATTTCCTCGTTCATTTGTATATCTTTACCGCGATTGCCTACCGCCAATTTCAATAAGTCCGCCCCCAGATTATATTAATTAGTAGATTCTTCAATGATTAGAACTCTAATACTATAAATGGTTCGGGATTGACAGTCCCCTTTCTAGTAGCTTGTTCGCTATCGACCAAGGAGGTTTCCGTTCCAGCTTTTGATATTGAGCCTAGCCAACTTTTTCATACAAATTAGACAGCGCCTTATTAAGGAGTTCTTGATCTTCTTGAATTATCTTTCTGACTGATACATTTTAAAACATCAATGGGAATTGATACGTAGCTAAAACACATGGCAAACAGCTAATTGTAAGTGAAAACAAAATTAATGGCAAGGGAAATGGGCAGTTTGACTTTCGTCAATCACCTAACGGAAGCAACACATGTGATGAGAAAGTATAAAATTAATACTTATCAATGATTTATTGACGGCAGTTTAAACAGTGGCAAATTAGACAGTTTATACTAAATTTATGCCTTTCTTTATTGGTATAATTTGGCAACGTTTTGGCATAATGAAGTCAGTATGCTTTTTATACGTATCTTTAATAGTAACGTTTGGTTTATTTATGAGTATGGTATAATTTTGCTATCGTAACATGACCTTATGTTCAAGAGCAGGTGAGTAAAGAGTTGGAAACGGAGAGAGGACAAAAGAGGTACAGGTTCATTTTGGATCATATTTCTCTTACGAAACCTAGGCTACTTTAAGACTCATCTTGTTGAGTATCGGTAAATTCACAAGGAGTGACATAATCATCGTTAAGCAATACCAGAAAGGCATTTATGATTGTACCAACTAATAAGTTGCGTATAATAATAAATTGAGCTTAAACTTTTGTACACTCTGGCCCATAAACTACTTACTTTTGTCCGTTCCATTTGCGTAAGCAACCTATCATAATTTACACCGCATGAAATATAACCGATACGATTCATTACCGATTAATATGATAAAAATAATTATTCGGCGGCGAGAAATTATATTGCAAAATATTACAATCATTCATGTAATTATTCCGAAAAGACTAACTATCTGCACAAATATCACGTAATCTATAGACGTCTGTTCAATATGATTTATGATCAGTATTCTGTATTACGACCATATTGACTCCCTTGTTCTAATATATCTGATATGAGCTCGGGAGATATGGAAACGAGTTTGTTTATCAACTGTGGGAAAAGAGTACAATTTAATGGACATTCAAGCTGGTTTTAATCATGCGTGCCGTTGCGTCGATTAGATAATGGATTCTTTGCAAGTATCGAAGCTGATAAAATTCAACAGACTATTTGTTTGTATTTAATCATTCGCTCTTTTGAATAAATTAAAAAAAAATAGATTCTCCTATGAGACTTTTAATGCCGGCGGACAAATATCGATTCACATTAAATTCGGACACTCGAACATAATAAAATTCAATGAAAAACACAATTCACCAGCTAAATTGGCCATTGTTATCAAACGAGATGCCATAAAGTTTAATCTTTAAGCCGTTCAAACACTTTCTACCGACGAACCTTGCTTGGGCAAAAAATATTTCTATTGTTACATACATCCACGTTGTTCATTCACTTGATTTTTTAGCATCACCTGTGGTGGCTGCGGTACCATCGTGTGCAGTCTCATTTGCCTCATCAATCTCATTTGTTCGTGTCGTACAAACGCTGGTTTTAGTTTCTTACGGTGAAAATGTAGTGAGTTTACTTACATGGTACGGTGTTAGAAAGCGTGGGCGATTCGATAGACAATTAATAGCAACATCGGCTGTACGTTAGAGATCTGCTTCTTATCCGTGCTATTGTTCTACTGCCAGGTTTAATTACCGGCGAAAGTCTAACGAGAGTGTAGCGTGAAAGTTTCGTACACACGTCGGGTCCCACGTGTATTGTGAATATTTTTTTATGTAACTTTTGTAGGATGTCGTAATTTTTGTTTATATGGAATTGTTGTGTGCAACTGTTAATGTTATGCAACGATTATTTAATGAAGCTGTAGACAAAAAGGCGAAAACTTTGCCGGTACACGTTTTTGTTCTAGAATATCGTGCGAAAATATTTTTAAGACTTCCTTTATTAATATTTGCCTTCCTTCTCCGGTCATAAATTAAAGCTCAAAAGTTTAAATGTCTTCTGCACTTTTGCTGAAGTGCTTTGTTCTGCAATCCCGTACAAATTGTCGCTTTTGTTACGGCATTAATATCTATTGTGTGTCTTGCGAGCGGTGAGCTAACCGATTAGAGGATTATGAAGATATAGCTTGATAAAATTCTTGTACCAAAACGCAACAGCATTGGTATTCATGTTACAATGAATTCGCATAGTTAATTGAGGTCAATCGATATCAGTTAAGTACATTTTAAAAAACAATCAGTCTTGACCAATTCTTTGATTCGGAATGTCCAGCATTCCCAGAGAGCAAGCACTTTATGAATAATGGCACAGACGTGTTGCAATTAATAGCAGATGCGCCCAAATAAATCCAAAATTCCAAACTCAAGAAATCCCATAACCCATTTCAAAACATCCTTTCTCAAACAGCGAAGTCTGTAGAAAATAATATTAAAATCTTGCTTGTCAGCTGCGACTTATGAAAATTAACGTAGCACAGCGTCCAAGTGTCTGAAAATTATTTTCTGTTCTATTTTCAGCGGATTTCGGAGATCTTTTGGTTCCCTGTGGCTGCAAGTGTCGCTTTTCAGTGTTTTTCTTGGTCTGTTCTCTTCATCCCAGCTTAAAAAATACATGAAATGCAGTGGTAGGAATGTGATAGACCAAGCCACTTCGAGTTTAATTCCCTTCCTCTTGGCATCGCTTTATCGTAGCAGATTCAGGTTGGAATTCCGATCAATCGACCGACGGTCACATAGCTGCCAAATATCGAGAGGTAATCAGGGGTCATACTGATTGTTCCGGCAGTAACATCATTGTGTGAGGAATGTTGGCAGTGCCATCATCAAGCTAATATATTGCATCATAAAGCCGTTTGTTATTCTACGATTATGATTTAGCATTATGAAATAAGTATTCGATGCTTGTGTGGTTAATTGCTAATTGTTTTACGAGATTCAAATGCCAAAGGAGAAACGAATGCCTGCAAATGAATGCGCTTTACGTGCACCATCTTAGATCACGTTTTGGGTTATGATCAGTTATGGCTTAAACATGCTAAGTTGTCAATCATATGTCTGAGTTTGCTATGGTCATTGGCCTGTAGTTCGTGAAACCTATATGGCCATTACTTCTCTTATAAAACAGTTTGGTAAGTTAGTATTTGTTGTATTATGTTCATTAAAACATGCAGTATCTCAATGATTGCCTACTTCATTGCTTACCTGTAAATTTTTCATTTAAAAATTAGTAAAACCTGAAAATGATCCCTGATTAAATAACGCTTAAGCAGAAATGGGTACACAATTATTTCACAATTTCATAGCTAGCTCCTAATTTGATAAACAACTTCAAGATTCAACTTTATTGACAGTCTTTGCACACGCGAATTCGTCGCGGTTTCATACTTCTACTAACATTGTGGAGATTGATTGTCCAAAACTTGTTTAATTTTCTTTGCCACTAGTGAAGTAGTGACTGACGTAACACTATTACATTGTTTATTGGATCGTGCTATTTGTGTACATCACTTTGTTTGTTACACCACCGTGTTTATATGTATATGGATTGCTTTGATTAATTACCGTTGTATGGCTCTTTATATGGGATTGTGAGGAATAATGTTCGTTATGGAAAAATGTTATTGGGTATTGTGAATATTATTAGTATCTTCTGGCTTAGGTGGAAACAAAATAAGAGAAAGACAAAAAATAAACAAAATATTTTTGTATTTTACACTTTCCTATTAGGAATATACTTATAAAATGTATGTAAGTATGTCTGAATGAAGAAAAACAATACTGAACTTCGACTCAATTTACCTTTAAGTTAAAGTCATAATATCTAATTCTTCAAAATTGATAGGAATATTAAGCATTAGCATTTAAATTAAAATTGATAATACATTTGCTAATTTGAAATATCCATTGAACAGATTGATGTCTGAAGGCCACTTAAAGCTTGAAAATATGTGACAGTTACGAAACCTACTGCAGCTTAACATAATAAGTTATCGTTTAAACCCGTTACATGAATCAACACTCAACACAACACACCACACACACAACAACACCAACACCATCAACACTTTTACATAAATGTCATTACTTTAGCTATGGTCGAAGTTGTATGCGAAAATAAATGGCTAGGGGGAGAAATGTGGAGTTGTCTGGTTGTTTTGTAAAATTTGTAAGGTACTTTTTACACCATAGGATGAGTATGCTTCAAGTGGCACTAACACTAATTGGACTGGCGATGCTCCATCAAAGCTACATTTAGCAGTAATTGCTTACTTACCATCACAATAGCACCACCGACAGGTTACTCAATAAAGCTGTGACGATTGTCATAATTTATTTACAAAAAAAACAACTTCAGGAGCAAAAAATTTCAATGCCATTGAAACATGAGTATTTTAAAAACAATCCTCAAATTGAATACAACAATTTGCTTTTACAAAAAAAAAAACATACAGACGAATTGATAACCTCCTCTTTT